>OX465396.1:1693343-4193343 GCA_950005105.1 Lycophotia porphyrea
GGGCTATCAACGTCCAGAACCGATGGCTCACGTTACTCCTTGTAAAGAGTGGTTGTTAGGCTGTAAGACGTCTGAACACGTAGCGACTGCCTTGATATTCTCACAGAAATACAAGTAGGTATAAGAGCTTTTCAACCTAAACCATGTTGTTATGTAAATGACGTGAAAGCTCAGTGCTTTAAACCACGTTGACGTCATCTCTTGTATATGTATGGGCAACCTCGCATAACACGCTGCGTCTAAACATTACGTCTTAACGAACGATGGTAAATTACCCAGGATAAGTCGAGTTCGTACATGGTCTTGGCTCCTAGTCTAATCTAATGGCTAATGTCAATATTTCACATGGTTGTAATGGGCTTACAGACTTAATAGAGTACTGGACATAAACTAGTAATACTTTTCATTTTTAACAAACGATGACTGGCGGTCTATCTGAGGGCCTATTTGAAGTGACAGTCTATCATTGGCAGCGTTCACAGGAATGTCAAAAATATATGGGATTGATGAAATTTGCCGAAAAGCGTAGAAGAACAAAACACTTTATAAGCGTTACCAACTTCAGGCACTTATGTTGTAAGTTGTCGAAATAATGCTATTCCAGGGACATTACAGGGGCGTTGCTGTCCAGCTGGAATGTCTCCTAATACCTTTAATAACATTGGCACTCATCATCTGTCTAGCCTTTTCCCAACTATGCTTTAGTCGGGTTTCAGTCTAACTGGATTCAGTAGAACGACTGCCTATCTGACCACCATATCCCAGTAATACGTACTGGGTAATACGATACCCTTTGGTAGGCTGGTTGTCAGACTTTCGGGCCACTGTCAAAGATCTACAAATTACAGCCGGGACCAACGACTCAACGACATATCTAGTTTCCTCCGTGCCTCGGAAAGCTAACGTGCTTTTCGAGGCACGGATGAAACTCGATTTGTATTGGCAGTCATACTCTTCAAACGAGACCATAGTGCAGCAACGTTGCTTGACAGTCAACAATATCCGAGCTTCTTTTCACACCCGCACTCACTGAATATAAACTGGTCTAATAGACAATTATTAAAATTAAGCCCCGTTAATTAAAATGCAATTCATATTAATTTAATCTAATGCAGTTGGCATGAGCGGCATTTGGGCCGTTGTCATCAGACGCTGACAGTCGGTCAAAGTACTGCAATAGCGCACTCGTAGTGTGACTAGATTAAAATAGGTATCACTCATCAGCTACGCGTTGTTATGACAGTAGTCATGTGCGTGATGATGAAGTATGTTAGATGGTAATAACCTTAGGATAGGTGAACTAACCGGCATCCGTCGCCCCCCATCATACTGGACCCGAGAAGGCGGTGCTTATATAGGGTGTAAACGGACTCTTCACGCAGCCGCCGACCAAACATTCTGTACATCAAACTACTTTACGCAAAAATTATTACTGGGAAAGGATTTTTATTTTTGGGGTGAAAAATCACGTTTTACGGTAGGACTTAATGTAACGCATTCAAAACATTGTGCTGATAGATGCATCGAATAGTAAACGGATTGAATAGTACAGGGGTCGTAACGGTGCCATAAGTAAAAAAAAAATACAATAAAAACATGTACATATTTAAAAAAAAAACTTGTGAAAAAGTTGGAACTTTGGCACCCAATATCTCCGTAACTAGAAGGTTCCCAGGTATGGTCAAGAACAAAAAAATGATCGCAATGATGGGGAGGACAAGTGCCTTTCGCCTTCGTTAACAGTCTTTTTATACCCTTTATACATTTTATGTTCTACGCGCGCCTCTCTTAGACGTAACGGGGGAGTTTTACACCTCACTCCCCCCCAGGACGAGGCCCCGCAGGTCAAGCGGGCTGACACTAATGCGGGGCAGCGGAAGTCACATACAATCCCGCTGTTCTCCCCGAAGCAAGTGTGCGAGGCAACGCTGGTGTGGTTATAGTCAGTGCGAGTCTGAAAGGTTTCTCTTCGCTTCCTTCCTCAGGGTGGAGGACATCCATTGAAGATGTCAACATCGAGAACCCCTCAGGGTTCGACAATATTCAAACTGGGTGTAAGCATATTCTGGTGGTCCAACATTCACCCCTTACAGAGAAAAGGCCTGCAGACCCAGTTTTGGGATCATTATAAATTGCTTAGGTATGATAATATGCAGAAGTTAATTCAAATTTCTGAAGTAAAGACTCTTGAGAAGAATTCATCCGAAGAATCACATAGAGTTTTATTCAACAAATATAAATGAATGGAATCGGTCTGAAAATAATTGTGTTTACTATACAATCCCTCCTAAATGGATAACGGAAACGGTGTTGGTGTTCCACCCATAATTTGAATAAAGTAAATAGTAGCTAACGAGTCTACATACGTCTACATACGTCGTACATAGCAATCGATGCGCGTGCAAAAGAAGTGTTGAAGGCAAGGAGTTAAGAAGACTGGCAAATAAAGATGTAGAAATACGAATTGCTTACCCCTTATGGTATTAGAGGCGTGATGCTACGTTTGAATTCTCTTTAAGTAACATTTTATTGTACGAAAGTCAACGTTTGTTCAATTATGCAAAGAAATACATCATCCTACTTCTGATGCAGTTTTGTAAAAGAATATGGATTCTAAGGTGCTAATTTGAGAGAACGTTATATTCTCTTAAGTAAGCATTACATACCACATCTGTTTTTCCCAGTTTAGGTATATACAGGGTGTAAACAGACTCTTTACGAAGCCGTCAACCAAGCATTATGTACATCAAACTAAGTAACTTAAAGCAAAACTAAGTGCTGGGAAACGACTTTTTTTTAGGGCTGAAAAATCACGTTTTACAGAAGGACTCAATGTAACGCACTCAAAACTTTGTCCAGATGGATGGATTGAATAGTAAGGGGGTCCTAGAGGTGTTTAAAGTAAAAATCTTACATTAAAAACATGTATTTAAAAAAAAACTTGTGAAAAAGAAGAATATCTCCGTAACTGGAAGGTTCCCAGGTATGGTCTAGAACAAAAAAATGATCGCAATGACAGGGAGAACGAGTGCCTTTCAGTTTTGCTAAGAGTCTGTTTACACCCTTTATTTAATGGGTGAAACAATAGCCTTAAAGAAACCGAAAGGTACTCCTCATCATTGTGAGCATTTTTTTGTTGTGGACCACACCTGGGAACCTTCTAGTTACGGAAATATTGGAGGTCAAAGTTCCACCTTTTTCGGGTTTTTTTAAGAAATACCTACTAGTTTTTAAGGTTTTAATTTTACTTTGTATACCTCCAAGACCTGTTTACAATTCAACGCATACATCAGCACAATGTTTTGAGTGTGTTACATTGTGTTTAACCATAAAGCGTGATTTTTCCCACCAAAAAAAAATTCCCAGTAATAATTTTGCGTAGTTACTTAGTTCGATGAACAAAATGCTTGGTTGATGACGGCTTCGTGAAGAGTCCGTTTTCACCTTGTATAAGAGCGCGAGACATACATAGACAATAGACTATAACTAGATGAGGATTGTTGCAGATTGCTTGGAGAATGACCTTGAACCCTCAATTACTAACAGTGTAAGAATAAATTTATGTCATAATCTATACACATATGGACATGGTACATATACCAAAACAACTCTTTTTACAATTTTTGCCTGTCTGTCTGTCTGTTTGTTCCGGCTAATCTCTGAAATGGCCGGACCGATTTTGACGGGACTTTCACTGGCAGACAGCTGATGTAACAAGGAGTAACTTAGGCTAATTTTATTTTAGATAAATTATTATGATTCCGTGCAAAAAAAATTAAACCCTTGAAATTGGTAACAAAATTCGATTCAAATAGGGAAGTGCTTATAATAATAGGGTTTTTTTAATAATAATTTCACGCGAACGAAAGTCGCGGGTAACAGCTAGTTCTCAATATAATTCCATGTTTTACACATGTGGAGCATTCCACTTGTTGTTGAACCAAATCACGAGACACCATGTGTCACGCCCAGAAATATGGCAGCGAATGATTCATGGGAACTGTGTATATCACGCTGACTTGATTTAGTAAATCAGCAGTATTTATATTGACATTAATTCTTAGGCTTAGCAAAAGAAATATGAAGTACTTACTAGCTTATGCCCGCGGCTTAACTATCTGTGTGCCAAGTTTCATCAAAACTCGTTGGTTTTGGCTGTCATTTGTAGCTCTTTGAGAGTCGTTACAGGCAGTCAGTGACCCGAAAGTCTTACCAAGGGGCCAGTTTCACCCACCAGTAACCAGTATTACCCAGTACTAATTGGGTTTTGGAGGTCAGATAGGCAGTCGCTCTATGTAAAATACTGGAATTCAACTGCATCCGGTGAGACTGGAAGCTGACCCCAAAAATTTTTGGGAAAGGCTAGGCAGATGATGATTAGCCAAAGTGCAGACAAGTGGCTATAGCTTTCAAAGATTTACGTCTGCTACGACTCAACAGGACAGCCATAAAGTTTTCGTTATATCAATTCCTTTTTCTACTTTTTCAATCATCAATCACGGTTGGCGCACTAGCTGAGCGATTGGCTGCTGCGCTATGTATCGCGGGTTCCATTCCCGCATGGAACAAATATTTGTATGGCCTAGAAGTTGTTCCAGGTCTGGCTGTTTGTGTATGTGAGTTAATGTAGCCACGATACAGGAAAAACTCCAAGTGTGGTGCAACGATTAAAATAAAAACTTCGTTTGGCTTTGTATACGCTATCGGCCCTCAAAAGTCACGATTTGTTTGTATCAACCACCTGTCTTTCTCAATATCTAAGTAAAAACAATCAATCAAAACACAATTCAATGCTCATTACTATAATAACTATAATACCCCTCTTTTTTGTTCTGTTATAAACAAAATCGACTACAGATCTGCCAAATTCTTTTCGTTCCATTTCTCGACGTACTCTTGCCTCATGGTCTTCACGTCAACAGTGGCCGCAGAAGCGACGCTTCCAGCAGAGTTGGACTTCTTCTTACACCTTATGAAAGGTTTTATGAAAGTTCGCCAAGTCTTGCCGAAGATCTGCATCAGGCCTATCACGGAGAGGCCTAGGAGGAAGCCCTGGAAAAAAAGGAGTTAACTTTAGAAGATAAGGCTTATTATATTTCTCTCAATTGAGTTAAAACCAAAAATTCGAAGACATGTGATATCTACCAATCCGCACTGGGCCCGCGTGGTGGATTATAGCCCGTGCCCTCTCATAGAGAGGAGGCCTGTGTCCCAGCAATGGGATCATTATAGGCTGATTATGATGAGTTAAAAAGGAAATTTTAAAGTTGAGCCAGTTACAGAAAAAATTAAAGGTAATCGACTGTCTTGGTATGGACATGTGATGAGTAGGGATGAATATAAATGTTGATGGATGGAGAGGGAGAGGAAGGCCAAGGAAATCCATCCGTGCGTGCGATCCATTTATTGACTACGTTAAACATAATACTTATTCTACATAAACTGCTTGCAAACTATTAAGTGCAAGCTTGCACATCATATTACATACCACAGATCAGCGTGATGTTTGACAGAGGAGAATGGAAGAAAAAAACGTGTTGCGCCGACGCCAAGTAACATGGGATAAGGGCTGGATGATGAGCTAGATTAGTAATCAAAACTACAGTAGTATACTACTGATACTAACTGTACCATGAGTTTACACAGCCAAAACTCGCTAGCGTCTCCGTAAATAATTTGTATGAAATATTCTAAAGCGCCCCTAGCGGTCACAGAAAGAATTAAAATTCGTACCATGAGCACTATAGATTACGATAGGTTAAAAACCTAACGTATTCTATTCGATAGTCACTAACGTTTTTCAGCTGTCACCATATACAACGGCACCATGAGTCACTAATTTCACTGAAGCTATCGAATAATACGCTTACGATAGTGGTTACGTAGCTCACTAGCATTTTGACGAGTGAAACATATGTTTACATTAAAATTATAATACGTTTTTGAGTCTATTACAGTGAAAATAATGTCTGCAAGAGTTTATTTAGCGTAGAATATGTGAAATTGAAGACCTACGACGTGAACAACGTGAATTTCAAGCCTAAATGAGATTTCATGTTGGATACCAATTGAAAAATATAAGTGAAAGAAAGTTTATTAAGCTTTACAGACTCTCTAAAGAATCATATAAATTTAGTCAAATCAAATTCATAACTATATTTTTTTGTTTACTTATTTGTTGCATTCCTCACGTCTTTATTTTGGACACTTGAACTTAGCTGATAAGCTGACCTAATACACTTTCAAAGTTTCAAGTAGCTTGGCATATCTACCTGAGTTGAGGGGCAACTATTTGGGAATTTTGTAACTAACTAACGTTTTAAATAATTTAATAGAAAGTAAATTAAAGTAAGTCATCTTAATGCGTCAAAGAATAACAAAAATCCATCCTCACAAACTTTCAAATTAATTTAAAAATAAGTAATAATAAAAACGTAAATTATTAATTTATTTATTTTATATATCAATACATACAGTAAATTGAATAGAAAGTTGAAACATACCATTCCATGAAATCCACCAACAATTGAAACTGTGAGACATTGGTCCTCATTGTATAAAATAATCTGTTTGAATACTTTGAATCTAATTGTAAAGTAAACTTTTAAACCGCAACGTAGCTCTGTGACACAACGTCAACAAACAAAATTATAAATTCAAACTAGACGACGACAGTGACATGTTATAAGGAATAAAAATTCAAAAACCACTTAAGTAGTCCACTAACCGTCAACTTTTCTAATTAGTCGGTTTATTTGTGATATAGACTGTCTTAACATTTTTAGCATATCGATAACAGTACATTATGAGCATAAGAGCCGTTCTCTCTTCTTATTAATAGGAATGAAAGAAGCAAAACATAAGTAGTGAAGCATAGACGAAAGTATTCTAATGAGTAGAGTGAAGTTAGCTAGACGACACGATCTATCGAGCGTACCTTATCGCCTGCGTAAGACTCCGTAAATCTCATGGTGCAAGCATTATCGAAATCTATTTGATCCACGTTAGCACGCTAGCGAGTTCAACGCTAGCGAGTAAGTTTTCGATGACATCTCATGGTAGAGGTACTGGTTCTAGTTGTAGTAGTTTTTTTTAATTCTATATGTCGGGGAATGCCTGGATTTATTCAGTTAGACTCGAGCATTATGTGGGCAAACGATGGGTTTCGTGCTATGAAAACACATTTGGTACGATACACTGTAGCAAAACTAACGAATTACTTGAGATGACAACTTAACACAATAACTCGAGACACAATGAATCGAGTACAGTTTCAAGACGTCTCAACTCGGCCGCGATCAGACACTGACTGTCGTCCTAGCGTCGAGCTGTGAACATCAAGACTCTGTAAGCATGCCTCGGTGGGAGTAAGTACGGCGTCTGACGTCACCACAGGCGTACTGCGATTCATTCCAAGTCCATACCAATGACCCGTTCCGACATATACTTATTTTATACTGTTGGCATGTTCTAGATAGATCACAATAGAGCAGCTATAGCATGTACAGTCGACCGAATTATCAGGGCAGTATAAGTCAGCTTTTTATAATATTGAAACTTCGTGCTACACCAGCTCAAGGTCAAGGTCAGTGTTACCATCGACATGTGGTCGATTGTACAATCTTTATTATGGGCCAAAACACCAATAAAACTTAAACGTTACGACAATGTTGCCTTGATACTGATTTTAAATGAGCTGTTATTTTTACACTACTTCACGTATTCTTTTGTTGGTCTAAAGAGAATTACCTCCAACACGCATATATCTTGAAAACAAATAATATGCGATATAACTCGACCTCTAAATATACAAACTCTAGAATAACTGAATCAAATTGTAAAGGTTATTTCACATGAAATCACGATATTCAAAAGCTCTTCTGCGAAACACGTCGTAAGCATATTTTGCAATGACTTGTAAAATATGTATAAAGTATAAACCCTCTTCCATTGTTTCTTACTTTGATGGAAAACTTGGCTCTACAGGACGTAATAATGTTACATTTGTAACAAAGCATCAAAAATCTTTTCCAATGTTCACTTTGTTCGACTAAACGCATATATGCAAGCGTCTCCATACACAATTGTACGATTAAGTAGTCTGTATGCACCATAATATTTCATTCCAAAGACACAGAGTTACCTAGTCTTCGAAATAGCAGCGTGGCATCTTGCCAGGGGCTGGCATAATCAATAGCATCATGTTTATCTCATCGGAGTGCGAGGATGTTTGTGTAATATCTAGATTGGCAGAGCTTAGCTTTGAGCCTATTGGAAATGGAGACGTGGTTCCGGGTTCAGGGAGAAATTCGGACCGATGAAGGCTTAAAATTGAATGTCTGGCATTTTCAGAGCACGTTGCTGTAGTCGAGCACAGCATCAACCAGAATGTTAGTCTGATACTGTCGAAATATTGAAACATAATGTCCGATTACCTTCATTTGACAATCGTGATCACTGGTAAATAGCCATATGTTTAGTATAATTAAAAATTTGTACTGCCTCGTTAGTCTAGTGGTCGTAATCGCGACTGCTGAGCATGAGGCCCTAGGTTCGATTACCGGGTCGGGCAAATTGTTATTGGGTTTTCCCATCAGGAATTTCTTAGTAGCGGCCACGGAGTCTGGATTTGTGCCCGGTTGATAGCAATAGGGTCGCTCCCTATCACATGGGAGTTAAACATAACTGGCGAAATGTGGGTGTACTATATATTAGGTACACCTATGCCTGACCCCTCGGGGATTACATGCGTGACGATATGTGTATGTAAAAATGAGTACTAACAATACTACCGCCGAGGTCAGATACAAACAGGTTCCAGTCGTAGTTGTAACGCTCTTCATACACCGACACCATCATACTGTTGAAATAGATATATAGCTGCGAACAGAAATATACATAACCATTGTCAAGTTGGCGAAAAAAAATACATAGAATTCAATAGACTCCGGGAATCTTTGTGGACTTTCTCGGCAATCATGGGACCTGTTTTAATATGTTTTCTTTACAATGTGGAAAACTGCTGGTCATCCACTTAGGAGGGGTTACAGAATGAAGCTGGTGTGCCATTCCCATGTCATTACTCACCTTTCTAAGATATCTACGGAAAAAGAACAGTCAGAATATTTCTGTCCCGTCTCCTTAATTTATTTATTAAAACTTTATGCACAAGTAAAGTTACTGTACACCTGTACCTTAGGGAAAAACTTGAAAAAACAAAACAAAAAAACAAACTTAATAAAAAGAAACAAACAACAACACACAATAAACTTGAAAAACAAACTAACAAACTTGGAATAAACTTGGGATTCAGGAGATCCCTTATATAAGAGTACAGACATGGGTTGTCCCTTACATGTGTCTGAAGTGCTGCATCGCCATAAGGCACGGACCACATCTTGGCTGAAGTGTCCCACAAGTAAAAATGTTGTCGATCAGTCACAAAACCGTTGTAGAGGAGTGAGTGACAGATGCGAGGACAGGTCTTGACTGCGTGGTTCTGGTATATACTGGAATATTGGAAAATATTTTATAACCTGGTGGATCATTATCAAAGAAATTGAATATTGCTCTTAAATATGTCTATTCTTACACCAACAGTAAAGTTTATAAAGTAGTCCATTTCTGCATATCAGTTTATCTACTGATAACGAATTTGTAATGTTATTTTGTAATCGGTGTATGAGACTCTCTTTAAAAAAAAACGGGTTGCACTCCGGGAGTGCCGGCAAAAGTAAACACTTGAAACAACACCATCTAGCTTAAACTACACGCACCCTGCGCCACCGATTCGATCTGACGATCTGACGCGAGTTTAAAATTTTTACCCATCCCAAAAAGTGCACAACGCCGCTATAGAAGTTTTCACTTCAAAAATTGTAGTGAATATGATATCATGATGAATGATCTTATTGATTGAGACATTATTTTGTCTACAGGGATTTCCCAAAACAAATGAAAGAACCTCTCACAGTATTTCTCTTCATTGTCATGATCATTCTCCTGACCCTTTCCCAATTAATAATATATATAAATATATTTTTTAATATTTGCTTACTTGACATATTCAGAGATTAGAGCCCTCATGCCAGTGTAGTTGTTACAATACGGCACGAGGCTCTGCATCCAGGGTCCAGAGCATCCCGCGTGCTGCACCGCTTGGTCCCACACGTACCTTGTGGTGCACTAGAAGATCATCACTATCAGATATTTTTATCAAGAAA
The DNA here is from genome assembly GCA_950005105.1 of Lycophotia porphyrea. NCBI lineage: Eukaryota > Metazoa > Arthropoda > Insecta > Lepidoptera > Noctuidae > Lycophotia > Lycophotia porphyrea. The sequence goes on from OX465396.1 coordinate 1,703,567, forward strand.
TTGTTTCACACTACTGCGACTGCCTCGTTGGTAGAGCGGTCGCAAGGGCGACTGCTGAGCATGAGGTCTAGGGTTCAATTCCTAGTTCGGGCAAAGTGCTATTAGGGTTTTCCATCAGGAATTTCTCAGTAGCAGCCACAGAGTCTGGATTTGTGCCCAGTTGATGGCAATAGGCTCGCTCCCTATTACTTGGGACTTAAACATATCTGGCGAATAGAATAGAATAGAATAGAATATATTTATTTGTAAAACATGAGTATACAACAAATAATATGTGGAAGGTCTTAAATAACAGGTAGATCTGCATGTTTTGCCATTTGTGGCGTACAAAACAAATTTTGGCTTAGAATAAAACCTTATGAAAAATTGAGTCTATACAGCAAACAAGGAAATTTATCAACTTAATACTAATTAAAAATAAAGTATTGCTTTTACAGATACGGGGGTCAAATTAGGGAAACATCGTATTTGTTGGAATCTATTTAATTAATTGCGGTCATTTAAAAATTCCGATATAGAATAATAGCATTTGGCTATGAGATATTTTTTTAAATTTATTTTAAACAGAGAGTGTAGGCATTTGTCTAATAGGTTTTGGGATTTTATTATAAATGATTGGTGCTAAACAAAAAACACTTTTACGCATCAATGCCGTGGTTGATCTTGGTACGCATAATTTATTATTATCCCGTCGATTACGAATAGAAACATCTGATAGTTTCTTAAATAGGTTAGGCGAAATGTGGGTGTACCATTAAATTCACCTCTGCCTACGGGGATTACAGGTGTGATGGTATGTATTTATATTTCACACTATAAAACAATTACCAACAAGCCATTTATGTAATTTGGATTTAAAATATTTGAAAGGGAGTTCTCTTAGTTCTTTTGGAGTGGTGTTAATAGTGTGTTATTAATCAGTTAGTTTTGGCATAATGTGCTTTCATGACTGTGTAGGGAACTAAGTAACATTACGGATAATAGCATCCTATCACGAATTTTAAAATAAACTTAACCTAGTCCTTTTGAAAAAGAAATTTCTGATGGAAAAACCCAATAACACTTTGCCCGATCCGAGAATCGAACTCAGGACCTCATGCTCAGCGGTCATGATTGCGACCACTAGACCAACGAGACAGTCTATTACTACTCAAGTATTCAGCTAAATATTTATAAAGTAATTCTGTCTGGAATGCAACCGTCAAGGGCCAATTTAGAAACTACAGTGTGTCAGGTTAAACGAGGGACATACTTTAAGGGAGTGTAGTACACATGAAAATGAACAACTTGTACTAAGAGACCAACGGTGAAATCAAGAAAATGAAACCAGCCGCTCTATACATTTATGTTCGCATAACTGGACAAAATGTAGGGAACAGCAGTTTTTTTTTGTTTCATATTTTTGCATCCGCGCCTTAAAAGTTGTTATTTGGATTTAATTGTAATAATTATGTAATTTGGATTTAAAATATTTGAAAGGGAGTTCTCCCTTTCAAATATTTTAAATCCAAATTACATAAATGGCTTGTTGATAATTGTTTTATAGTGTGAAATATAAATACATACCATCACACCTGTAATCCCCGTAGGCAGAGGTGAATTTAATGGTACACCCACATTTCGCCTAACCTATTTAAGAAACTATCAGATGTTTCTATTCGTAATCGACGGGATAATAATAAATTATGCGTACCAAGATCAACCACGGCATTGATGCGTAAAAGTGTTTTTTGTTTAGCACCAATCATTTATAATAAAATCCCAAAACCTATTAGACAAATGCCTACTGCTCTGTTTAAAATAAATTTAAAAAAATATCTCATAGCCAAATGCTATTATTCTATATCGGAATTTTTAAATGACCGCAATTAATTAAATAGATTCCAACAAATACGATGTTTCCCTAATTTGACCCCCGTATCTGTAAACAATACTTTGTTTTTAATTAGGATTAAGTTGATAAATTTCCTTGTTTGCTGTATAGACTCGATTTTTTTGTACTAAGAGACCAACGGTGAAATCAAGAAAATAAAACCAGCCGCTCTATACATTTATGTTCGCATAACTGGACAAAATGTAGGGAACAGCAGTTTTTCTTTGTTTCATATTTTTGCATCCGCGCCTTAAAAGTTGTTCATTTTCATGAGTACTACACTCCCTTAAAGTATGTCCCTCGTTTAACCTGACACACTGTATAAATTGTATTAATTTGTTGTACTGCATGTGTAACGCAATAATTAATATCACACGATTATTTTTGATGATCTGGATATATCATAGGCGGGGAAATGTTACCTGAATATTTCACGGATCTTTTCATTGATAAACGAGGTGCAAGCTTAATTTATTTATCACAGTTCACTCTTAGAAATATCATGAATTAGATGATTGCATAATCTGGCGTTTCAGTATTTTGCAATGATAACAAGAAATTTATTTATGTTTGCGATGAGAAAAGAAACATATAATATTATTTAATAGTTTTTAAGACAAAATCATTGACGTGACATTGATATTCGTCCGGCTCACGTGGATAACTAACCCTGTTCCCACCGACTTGATATTATCTTTCTATCTTTATTTGAACTATCTTAATTTGTGCCGGTGCTGATACAACAGAACATCAAAACCTAAACTTCAATGATTACACCGAGTGTAAATAGACTGTTCACGAAGCTGTCAACCAAGCATTATGAACATCAAACTAAGTAACTTTACGGAAAATGTATTGCTGGGAAACGTCTTTTTTTTTTGGGGTGAAAAATCCCGTTTTACGGTAGGATTCAATGTAAAGTATTCAAAACATTGTGTTGATTGATGGATTGAATAGTACAGGGGTCGTCAAGGTGTCTTAAGTAAAAAAAAATGAAATAAAATCAAGTATTAAAAAAAAAAAGTGAAAACGTTGAAACTATGACCCCCAATATCTCAGTAACTAGAAGGTTCCCAGGTATGGTCTAGAACAAAAAATGATCGCAATGACAGGGAGAACAAGTGCCTTTCGGCTTTGTTAAGAGTCTTTTTACACCCTTTATGAGTAAGGACAGAATACCACACACACATACCGCATTCATACCTCATTAGCACTGTAGTTGGCCTGACAGATGCAGGGGTCGTCGGAGCTGCTGATCATCTTGTACTGGTCTACCTTCAGCTTCACACTCAGCGTCTCGCCCACGTTCACGTACAGGTGGTCCACCATCCCTCCGTTGTACACTGTTACCTCTAGATAGATAAAAAGACTATCACTACATAGTATAAAACAAAGTCGCTTCCCGCGGTCTGTCCCTATGTATGCTTTTAGATCTTTAAAACTACGTAAAGGATTTTGATGCGGGTTTTTTTAATAGATAGAGTGATTATATCTACATTGCACCCGTGCGAATCTGGGGCGGATCGCTATTATATAATATACTAGGTACAAGGTTAGGTGTAAGTACGTTACGTTACATTTTTCTTCCGTCAAACATCTAATAAGTTTTGTTTGATACTGATTCAAATATAACAAAAAATAATGCTATTCCCCTCGAAATTTGTGACCAAGTCAGAACGTATGCTGCTTGAGAAGCTCATTTGGCGTCACGGCATTTAGTATTAACAAGGTACGGCTTAAAAAGAAGGCACGTTTACATTGATCGCTCGTGATATTTATACACGGGATAATGTCTACCCTCGTAACTCCAGACATGGTCATCGACTAGTGTTAGATTTTGCACCAAAGACTGCGGTGTTCAAAAAAAATTGCTCAGCTATGTGCGTTAAAATTTATAATAGGTTACAAACAGACATTCAAAATCTCCCCCTACCAAAATTTAAGAAAAAGCTTAAAGAGCTACTGCTTAAAAAAATGATTTACTCGGTAAATGAATGGCTACAGGAATAAGGAAAATATTCTATATATATATATATTTTTTTTTTTTTTGTGTGTTGTGTATTATTAATTCAACGTAGAAATGACTGAGTTTTATTGGCATTTGACAATGTATTTTACCAGGCACATAATTATTTTATTGACATTATATAAGACTATGAATTTCGGAGACACGTATTGGCTAAGACCACGGGCTAGGACTAACCATTATTTATATTTCTTTATTCCTTTCTTACTTCTAAGAAAACGATTCACATGCCATACCACAGGCTAAATAGAATTATAAGACCAAATAATGTAACATGGAAACCACCGATTGTATTTACTCTATTTATACGTGAATAAATGAATTTGAATTTGAATTTGAATTTACAGTATTCTTAAAAATAGAATTAAATTTTAAACTATAAAGGGTGTAAACAGACTCTTAACGAAGCCGAAAGGCACTTGCTCTCCCCGTCAATGCCATCATTTTTTTGTTCTAGATCATATGTGGGAACCTTCTAGTTACGGAGATATTGAGGGTCAAAGTTCCAACTTTTTCACAAGTTTTTTTTTAAATACCTGTTTTTAATGTAAGATTTTTACTTAAAACACCTCCAGAACCCCCTTACTATTCAATCCATCCATCAGCACAATGTTTTTAGTGCGTTAAACTGAGTTCTACTGTAAAACGTGAATTTTCAGCCCAAAAAAAAAGTTGTTTCCCAGCACTAATTTTTGCGTAAAGTTACTTAGTTTGATGTACAGAATGCTTGGTTGACGGCTTCGTGAAGAGTCTGTTTACACCCTGTATATTTCAACCTTAAGGACTTATAAAGAAAACAAATGCAATATAACGCTGATCTTTTCCAAATATACAATGCAACGTTTGAATTCAGTAGTCATCATCGTCATCAGAACTGTCTGTTCCACTCGCTTCTGAGTGTAGGACTCCTTCTTTTTTGCCACGGGGGAAACTCGATTGGACAGTGCCTACGGTGGTCAATGCTCTTAAACGGTCTAATATCGCCAGTGTCACCGTCAACACAGGGTCAATGTAAATCAACTTTAACTAAATGTTTATAACCAAGCACGTACCAGTAAATGGCTCCTTTGAGTAATGGATATAGACGTGGTAGCCAGGTGGTATGAGGCTGGTTGACGTATCGATGTCGCGAGCAGTATGCTTCAGGGATACCGAGTAGCCCAGCGGCTGGCTAGCGTGGGTGCTCAGGATCTTGGGAGTCAGGGTGTAGCAGCGGCCGAGGGCGAAGCCTATTGTCTGGGTCAGTTCCACATCTGATGGGATTGGTAAAAGATTAAATACCTAAAAATCTGCACTTATTTGTTACGATCTTATTTGTGTTACTATGAAAATTATCCGGTTTCGTTGTCAATGAAAATGCAGCCCTTTTATCCGCTCAAACAATGTCGTAAGTCAAAAAAGCAAACTTTCGAGAAAAAAGCGTTTGAAATTTTTGGTATGACATAACTTTTACTTAACATTATAACGACAGTAGTGCCATTTCGGGATACATATTTAAACCATAAGCTTGACACTATTCGAGATAAGATTTTGAGTTTTCTGAAACGAATGGTGCAATAAAAGAGTCTTTAATTTTTTTTGAGTTTAGCGGAGGTGCGAATTGTAATTCACTGTTATTTAGATGGATTTACACGGACTGACCTTACAATGACATAGATTTTTCCTTCTCTTGAGGAAATAAGATGGATGAGGTGAATGAAAGTACAAATTAAGTCGAACGCCTTACTGTCAGGTTCTCCACCGAGACCGTAATGCACAAAGAAATCGTCAGCACTGTACGTGATGTTATCCCACAAGTCATCCAGACTATTGTTTTCGAAGTCAAAGCGCGCCCAGGAGGATGTGTATTGAGGATGAGCTTGCAGACCGTACTCCTGGAAACCATAACTATGTTTAAAACTATTCAGTGACTAATTATAACATTGCACACCAAACCTGATTTTTTTCTTTTTGGAGTGCACTGAATGCAGGCACCAAAGGACGGATAGTTAAATTTGTAAAAATAATACATTTTTATTTCTTCTATTTGTTCATAGCAAAACATAGGTAAATCCACTTATAGACGTCTTAGGTCAGTCGATTTGTACATGGATCTGCGCTGATGCTCGTGTTTAGCGAGAATGCTCGAGCATATACATTCTTTTAATTTCTAGGAGATGTTAGAAAAAATGTTGGTAGGTGTGCATGTACTAACCCTTATTTTATCAAACTTGTAAGGCGGCTCTCTGCAGAAGGTGACGCTAGGGTAGATCAGGGTCTTGTTGAAGTCAAAGTGTGTATACGTGGTGATAGGAACGTCAATCAGTTTATGTATACATACAGTAATCTGAAAATATGGTTATCTTTACTGCAAGGTACGGTAAGTAGCAAATATAAGAAAAATACTGTGGTATCCTCAAGAAGTTTCGTTTAAAAATTCCAATTTTTCTATATTTTTTAACAAGTAAAGAGGCCATATGTGACGTCTTTGTACATTTAGGAGTTCTGTTTTTGGACGATTTCAATGTAGATCATATTATCCTATACTATCCCGAACTACATTTGAATAATACGTAAAAGTACCTATGTACTGGCATAATGTGGGTGTATTATTAGATTCACCTGTGCCTAACCCGTCTGGGATTCCAGGCGTGATGTTATGTTGTTATACATTATATTAATGCATTTGCTTATTTATCACTATCACTACATATTATAAAACAAAGTTCTCCGCCGCGTCTGTCTGTCTGTTCGCGATAAACTCAAAAACTACTGCACCGATTTTTATACTGTTTCACAAATGGATAGAGTGGTTCTCTAGGAAGGTTTTAGTATATAATTTGTCAAGTTTTTGTTGCGGGAACATAACCGACATCCACGCAGGCGAAGCCGCGGCCATCGACTAGTTCATCATCAGCCTTTTAATGTTCCCACTGCTGGGACACAGGCCTCCTCTCTATGAGAGGTAATGGGCTATAATCCACCACGCGGGCCCAGTGCGGATTGGTAGATGTCACATGTCTTCGAATTTTTGGTTCTAGGACACGCCGGTTTCCTCACGATGTTTTCCTTCACCGTTGTTGAGAGCAGTGGTGATGAAATAAATTACACAAAGTAATGCGCCTGCTTGGGTTCGAACCCACGACTTACTGTTCGCAAGTCGGGGTCGCTACCACTGGGCCATCACCGCTCTCATCGACTAGTTATAAGTATATTATTAGTATGCTTTATTAGTTTAATAGTATATTTATTGTTGCTGTCCACCCACCTGCTGCGCCACAACTCCAATGCACACAATGATGACGAGCGTTTTGATCAAATTGGGACCCTGAACACATTCTGCGCACTTCTGTCGTATTTTGCATCTAGGATCTTCTTCAATCTAGGAATAATAAAAGTCAAAGTCAGTCACAACGTTAAAAGAAGAGAGTGAGAGATATAAAAGTCGATAGTTAAGAGGATACCTGTAGGTATTTGAAAAAACTATCGCTGTCTCTCTGCGAGCGTGATTTCGACATTGGACATTGGTGCGATTAAGATAACTATAGTAAAATGTCATAATTCGAGGTTTGGCTCTCGACTATTTCTTTCTCCAATATTCAACCAATTTAAAAGATGTTGCATAAACTGAATGAGAATAAGGATAATTATAGCTTTAAAGTCATAAACCAGAAAGAAAACAGGCGAGAGCGTTTGTTTGAAAAAAAGACCACCCACATTTCCTCTTAATAATTTTTAGCCAGTACTTAGTTCTGGTGGGGTCAAACTGAGAGCCACAAGTCTACTCGCTTTGACCTTTCGTTCCTCATTTATTTTCATTCCCTACTCTGGAGCAGTATGCTGAACTGTAGGCACGATAGCATCAGCCCTTTAGTAAATAGCTTCACTGAGTTTTTTTCAAATCCTGTTGCTTGGCAAATTGTTTGTTTCGTAATAGTTTACATTATGATATAAGTGCGGTTAGTTGAAAATTACAGCCGAGGCGATATTGCTAGCCCGAGCCATAGGCGAGGGCTACAAGAAAGCAGAGGCTCTAATTATCAAAGCGCACGTATGTCATACGACGTTTTATAACACATTTGCGAGGAAATAAATAAAACTCAGACTTTATTAAACGAAATGTTGATACGCTTGTAAGTATCATCGGTCGATTTTTCGGGCAAGAGACTTAGAGTAGCCTTTTTGGCTGCCTCTGAGACTTCAAGCGGTGTCGAATTAATAAATTCATCATTACTTGACGCCACTTTCAAATAATAACAATACAGCGAAAAGTAAAAGCGCGCGGAATAATTTTTACTTGTTCACAAATTAGTGAGGCGCGCGCATCAGCGCTTTTTTTAGGGCAAAGGCACAAAAGCAGCCAGTATTACTAATACAGTAAATTAATATTTTTGTGTTTTTGTTACAGATAAATGGTTGTAATCTATTGTCAAAATTAATTAAATTAAAGAATTTAATGTTTATTTATTATACTTTATCTCCTAAAGTTAATTTTATTCATAAAATGTTGACCACTTTTCTGACATAAAAACTCTTTGCTAAGATTTAAAAAAGTACCGTTCGTTTTTGACGGAGCATCTTGAAACCGTGCGTTTTACATTATATTATCGCACAAGTACGTAATGAGATACAATACGCTATTGAAATTGGTGAAATAAGAGACCTTTTACCCTTTAAATGTGTTATAAAAATATTGTTTTGTTTACTAACAGATTTTTATTATTACTTCAAACTGTACTTCAAACCACGGTACAGGATGCCATCAGACAATTTCAAGAGACAGGCTCATACACCCGCAGGCCAGGTCAAGGCCAAAATCGATGCACTTCAACTCGAGATGACCTCTTCGTTGTCAACAACGTGTTGAGAAATCGCTTTTGCACCGCTACTGAAGCACGCACGTACGCATCTTTTTGAGGTGAGAAATGTCAGTGTGAGTGACCGTACCATTAGAAGAAGACTGTCAGAAAGATATCGGAGGGTTTTTCGTCCAGTTCGCGCCCCACAACTCCTCCCACAACACCGTAGAGCTAGACTTGCTTTTACGTGAGAATATGCTAACTGCCCGGTGGAGAAATGGAAGGACGTACTGTTCTCAGATGAGAGCAGAATAGCTCTAAGAGGTCAGACGGATGTTAGCGTGTCTACAGGTGCCAAAATGAAAGGTTTGCTCCATGCACTATAACCAAAACAGTGGGTTATCTGGGAGGGTTCGTAATGGTTTGGGGAGCTATCTCTTACAAGGCTCGTACCAATCCTGTTGTGTTCGATAGACGTAGTGTGAACGCTGAAAGATACGTAGAGGAAGTTGTTCAAGACCATGTCGTACCTTTCGCACCATTCATTGGTGAAAAATTTAGATTAATGCATGAAAATGGGGCTGCGGGCTGTTCGAAAGAGATACCGCGGCCCTGGAACACAAAGGGCAAGGAAGGAACATGGATGGGTTTTAGTCAGTACAAGTCTGACACTCCCTTCCGCTCTGCCCATAGCGGGAGAAGTCATTTGATGATAACCCATCCGTAAAAAAAAAAAAAAATGCATGAAAATGCACGTCGCCACCTCGCAAAATCCGTCACTGAGTACATTAATGAGGTCGGGATTCAAGTTTTACCATGAAAGGCACACAGTTCCGGTCTTAACCCAATTTAGCACATTTGGGACAACCTCAAAAGACGTGTTCGAGTAAGAGTAACAGCCCCTATGACCCTAGGAGAGCTCAAGACGGTTATGGTAGAGGAGAAGTACAATAACCCTCAATCGGATATCGAAGATATCATGAATGGATTGCTAAACCAGCTCCAAGAAGTCATTAGAATCCGAGGTGGCAACATCCATTATTAATTTTGATTTTTTTCTTCAATTGGACCACTTTTTACAAAATTAAAATTATTAAATTTTCATCGAAGATTTTCACAAAATCGATTTTTGGTATGCATCTTTTAATAAACGACTTTTATTTTTCAAAACTTTTGTTTCTTTTTACCTTATAAGTAGCTTTCAATGTCTCTAGCTCATAAAATGAGCTCTACATATTAAGATTTCTGCAAATTGATAGAAATGCAAGGTCGATTGTGCCTGTGAGTGTATATCAAATTCGAAGCAGGTGATGTGTATGTCACCATCATATCAGCCTGGAATAACCCACTGCTGGGTATATGGCTCTCCGTTTTCTTGCCACACTTCCCGGTTCTGTGTGTCCTTTATCCAGGTGTTTCCATTGACAATATCGTCGACCCAACGAGCTTTAAGACGGCCCTGGTATTTTCGGTCTAATGTGTATGTAGTTTAGATCAATCCCCACGGGAAAAAACAGTGAGTTTATGTATTCCTGTACTTTAATGACAATAAGTTGATAAAAATAAACATAAAAGGTACAATACCTGCTTTTCAACACTCATATTTAGTGTGGTAATATTTTTTCTGATTATTTTCCCATTTTGCACGACCAAGTTCCATGCTCCACGAAGATATATGACAACATGGAAGTGACCATGAAACCCGATATATTCCCAATAGGCTAATTTATTGAGTCGTAAATAGCATTATATTAATATAGATAGCACTTATTGGAGTTTAGTGGATTATCTAATGGTAGGATTATGTGTTTCCAAGTTTTTTTTTTGTGTTATGGTATAGCTGACTGCCTCGTTGGTCTTGTGGTCGCAAGCGCGACTGCTGAGCATGAGGTCCTGGGTTCGATTCCCGGGTCGGGCAGAACGTTATTAGGTTTTTCCATCAGTAATTTCTCAGGTCGATAGCAATAGGCTCGTCCTCTATTACATGAAACTTAGAAACATAACTGGCGAAATGTGTATATACTATTAGGTACATCTCTGCCTAACCATTTGAGGATTACAGGCGTGATGTTATGTTATGGTATGGGGAACAAAAGCCAAACGACGAGGGTCCTAATGTTAAATGGTCACTGCTTAGAAACATCTGCAAGACTAGAGGCTTCGCTGGAGCACTGTCATTCTAGAATTAGCGCTGAATCCCAAGTGTCCGCCATTACATTGGCACCCATGACTTTGAAACTGGAACAGCCATGTCGCTTGGCGGCAGGATGAGATGTGGTAGTACCCCGAACGAGATCTTCTATAAAAAGCTCTTTTTTTTAATTACTATTATCTATTATACTATAAAGGGAAACTGCAAGAAGTTTTAGTTTGAATGATCTTATGAAACTTGGGGCAAGACTTACACCTGTTAATTGTCACTAATATACACATAAATAAATACCTAAATCAAAACGTGCTATTACATTTTCAATCTTCGTGAGCTGAGTATTAAAAATCCAAGTTTCCTTTAATTTACATAGGTGTCGTTTGTGCTGCAAACACCTCCTTTTCTAAGTCATTGAAACTATGTGACAATAGTTTCTACTAGATAATAATATTGTTGAGGCATGTTTGTACAATTTATTTAGATCATTTCCTAATTCTATTTAACATTTACAGCGCCATCTTATTATTATGTGTGTAACTTCAACAACAGTCGCTTATAGATCATTATAGATGGCGTTGTTTTCATTCTAAAACGACAGCTAATATTGTAAATTCACTCCATGCATTGTTGTGGGGTAAAGAGTAAAGAAAAGTTCAGTAACAATTAACTTCAATCAATTAGTTCACTTAATTAGTTCCTCTAAAGCATAACACCAGTTTATTGCCAATGGCCAGTAATATTGCCTGGGCATAATTTTAGGCGCTTACTAAAACGTTCCATAATAAAAGATTATTAATACTTCTTAAAATGGAATTGCTTGTTACCAAGGTTATTCGGGGCACCTACTATTTATCATTGCAATCCATTGTACGCAGTCCACGTGTCACGGCGCGAACCTATGTCCGGTGTGGCCTCGTTCTGGGCCCTCTAGCGAATCATGATAATTGTTTGATCGTTTCAACACGATTTGAGTTGTGTTATTTTACCTTTATGCTCAGACCAAATAATAAACTAAGACACAGCACTGTCAACAATGACGTGAAGCCGGTTTCGTAAACATGTGTGCACTGTGAGCTTAGTTTTTGAGCGTAGTTTAGTTGTAGTTTGATGTAAATGTGTTAGTGTGAGCGTGTATGCACAGAGCGAGGCGTGGTTTTCCGCATGCCTCACTGTATTGTTCGTAGTGCTATGTCTTGGTTTTTTATTTGGTCTGAGCCTTTATGATAGCTAAGGGGGAGTATCAGTGAGAAGAGAGATGAAATCTCCTTTTTTTACAATATACATATTCAGCTGCATCCGGTCAGACTAAAAGCCAACCCCAACATAGTTGGGAAAAGGCTAGGCCGATGATGAAGTGTGTAATCACCGTAGGGTTAGGCATAGGTGTAATTATAGTTTATCCACATTTAGCCCGTCATATTAAAACCCCATGTGGTAGGGTGTGAATGTATTACCATCAACCGGGCACAAATCCAAACTCCGGGGGTTGCTACTGAAAAATTCCTGGATAAAAAACCCGATAACACTTTGCCCGACCTGTGAATCGAACCCAGGACCTCATGCTCAGCAGTAGCTCTTACAAGCAAAAGATAAAGAGGCTGTGAAGATGATCAAGAAATAAAATATCCGTCGTACAAGCTTTCAGCATTTTTTATTAAAGTTTATATGTACAAAATACACGTACCGTGCACTACTACTGGATTAGCTTAGATGATATCACATATAGGCACAAACTAAGTACGAATAACATTACATTATATGCGATCACAAATAAATAAAGCGGTAACATAGTTGTTACTGTGTCGCTGTTCATCACAGCTGATTCATTTAAGGTCTCTCGTACATGAGGCCATGGAAGTGTCTCAATACCAGTGGCTTTATGATCTTCCTGCCTAGGTATTTAGACTATACATTTGACGAGTCAAAGATTAGTAGATGCATAAAGAGGTCGTCTGTTGTGTAACCAGTGATCAATGCTAACGACTCAAGTCCTTAGTCGTCAAAATGAGGACTAAATTACGTTCCACCTCGAGACTCTTGCGGGAAAATGTGAATTCAGGCACACTGGTTTGGCTCAGCCCTATGTTATAGAGTATCGGACACTGACATAGCCACGTGTACAAAATATGTAAGAGGAAAGAGCTATATTTTAATAACTTTACAAAATATACCCAATAATCGGGGTTACGCACACACATGATTTGTGAAAATTCGAAATTATTACAATAGTACAGAGAAGTGCAGAAAAAGGAGCCTACATCTGATCAGGCTTTAGAACAACTTTGTTCTTGTACATTAATTTTACCTCGACGTATTTCGAATATCCAATAACGTCCGTAGACAAAATTTCTTTCAGGCCCATGAGATATTTGGGATCATCATCATCATCATTTCAGCCCATAGACGTCCACTGCTGGACATATGCCTCCCCCAAGTGTCGCCACATTGACCGGTTCCGTGAGACTCACATCTAGCGGATCCCCGCAACCTTCACCAGGTCATCGGGATATAATTGGGATAGTTTCAAAATTTCTCCAGCTTATTTATCATTTCTGTAATGCTTTGATTTCATTAATCGAGTACAGTCGTGATGCAGTACTGAAGATGGCAGGTGAACCCTCGGTCAACCATAATCGGTGATCAAAGTATTACAGTAGCAAATCTTTTGGAATGTTTAATTATTTTTAAATCATTTTTATTCAATAGTAAGGTACCTAATAATAAAATAGATATAATACTAACGCTTCCGACTAGCATACGAACCGGGAGGTCAGTCCTCCCTCACTTCTCACTCAAGCCACAAGCACCCGAACCTTCTGGACGCCATACAGTTATTATTCCTAAGTTCACAACCTTATATTAAGTCCTTAAATATCTTAAATTATCCTCTAACTCTTTTCCCCTCACAAGAGAGAAGAGTACAGAGGTAGTGCCATTCAAGTTTGTATAAGTGACGTTCAAAACTATACCTTGTTCGTAAGAGCAACGCGATTGCTGAGACACCCTAACACTAATTTGTATCAAACACCATTTAAGCAGTAATGGAGACAATCCAACTGAACAGTAGAACGGTCACAACAGACAAAGGACTAATTGCTACACCACCAGAATTCTGCTTAATCTTAGCAACGATCGAATTCGTTGCATTCTTAACCTTATTCACGAACTTGTCCAAGATGTCAGATCTAGGAGTTATATCACAAGCCGTGTGACTGATCGCGTCTACAACAGGAGCTGAAAAGATCCTAAAGTTCACCTCACTAGGGTTTAAACTTCCGTACATCCAAATCGGCATCCTGTTTGATAAAATCCATAAGTTGTCGTTGTAGTCTACTTTTATATCCGTCGGGTACACCATCGTGACTTCGTTCATATAGATCCTGCCTTGGTTCTTCATCAAGTACTCTTTGTTCGACGTCTTCCAACACGCAACTGCGTTCAGGTTCACCAAAGAATAGAACAGGACTCCAGTTTTCTGATCGACAAACGAGACACTGGACTGAGCGTTCGGTCCACGACTTCCTAATACTTTGAAAGCGTTGAAATTTTCTTCAGCGAGCGTCTGGTTCCTCAAATATTCCGTCGACACAGAGAACTCATCGTAGCTCGCCATCGGGTGGAAGTACAGAGTGCTGTAGTTGTCAGCGTTTGGAGCAGAGAGGCCCATACCAAATATCGCATCAGTCCAACTGAAGTTCAATCCTTTGACGTTGAAGTCGCAAGCTAATGGATCAGGGTGGAAGTAGTGGTGGGTGATCCTCCAAGAGTCGTTCTTTTCCCATGAATACACCACAATTCCTGGCTTGCCCAAATCTCCTGCATAAGCAAAAGTGTTCTCGCAGTCAGCGTCTTCCACAGCTATGTTGGCGAAGCCAGAATCTTCTTTCACTTGATCAGCAGGGAACTCGTATTTCCTGATCAGATTATCAGTTTTCAAGTCGTATACGATGATTGAAGGTGGGTATTTCGTTGTGTTTTTCTCTAGGTTACCTATTTTCCCATTGTCAAGGACCCAGAGACGGCCGCAGCGGTCAGCCCTGACGCGGAACGGTGATATGATCTCCGGAGGCTTGCCGTCTGTGCCTATGGCGTGGGCGGCCCAACTTGGGTACGGGTGCAGCTTCGGTGAAGTCGTTGAGTTGTCTGGAATGAGAAATTAATTGGTTAAAAGTTGCACCAAGCCTTTTCACCGGGCTGAAGAAATGTTGGTCCCTTATTTCTTGTAAAAGTCGAATTAAATCAGTAATAAACAATAGGCTTTAGTATATGGTACGAACAATGCACACATAACAGGAAAGAATTGTACAAAAAATCAGTAATACATGTAAAAACGGCTGTTGTCCTTGACATATTCTTAACATTGGCCAAGGATGGTTATTTTGTAACCGATGGTAATTTGGGCATACCCACATGAAATATTATAGTCAATATTAACCAAATAAAACAACATTTATTGATGAATGATAGCATTACTTCATGTTTTAGCCTAAATAAAATTGCTCATAAGTAATTCATTCAATACTATAAGGATCAATATTTCTTGTTATCGATTCAGGGTAATTACTATTTCCCATTAAGGTCCTCAGTTAGGTTTAGTATGTACCACAAGACGGCTACTTTCGGAAGCCTACTCCTGGTTAACGGCTATATAGAACTTTTTAAAAAAAAATTGTTTATTACACTTTCTCGAAAACTGGGTTTTATCGCACTACTAATATATTTCACACGCTTGGCATTTAATATGTTTCCGCACACGTGCCGAAATAAAAATTTCCATAGATTATACTAAGTCCAAATTGGTTCAATGAAGAGTCGGCGGTGATTGTTTGTTTTTAATCTCGGCAAAGAGATATGCGTCTTTACGGCGTATTTATAAATAGTATATCATAGATAAACATGATCATTTATAACAACTGTTACTTCTATGAACAAATAACATTTATTTGTGTTCTAAATTCAAAAATATTAGAACTTTCTATTTTTCACATTAGGCGGCTTAGCCGCATCATACCTGTGCTTCTCCTTCAACTTGGCGAAAGCAAAGCTGAAAATAACCGAGTTGAATCATAGTTTCTGACAAAAATACTTTCTGAACTAATATTTTATTAAGTGTATTCAAAAACGTCCTTTCATACACGTGGGGATTTGTTACTACAGTTCTCGGCGCCATAACATAAATGCAATAACAAAGTTTCCCCACTTATATCAAAATGTACTATTTTGTTCATATTATACGCCTTAAAAAATATTTGAACACGATATTTTAGGTTTACCTATATTGCCTACTGCTAAGTACTAAACGGATTTGAGGTTTGTAAAAAAACACATTTTTATTAAATCAATCAACATTTTTCTAAGAAAACGAGTGTTATGCAGGAATGCTATCGCACGCCGCAGCATCGACGCTAGCTAATGACTGAGCGTCAGAAAAGTATAGTAGCATACAAAAGTGCGATTCCGAGGCAATACCCCAATTCCAAACAATTAGAAGACACGCCACGGTATATCAATTCAAATACACGTAAATAGGTTACATGGATTATGAAAAAATCAATAAAGCATTATGGCTACCAATGGTCGTTTGTCTTTCCATTGATGAATGGTTTGGAAAATAAATATATAAGCTTAAATATTGTAAAAGAGCCGTGTAATAATTTGATCTACAGTAGAGTACATTCCATCTATCTGTATATGTAGTACGATGATGGGAAATAGAATAATGTATCAACCATTATTGATCTTAATATACTTCAAACAATCAACTTGAAGTTAAATGAAAATAAACTGAAAGAAAATAAACTCACACACGTCATATATGAACCCTAAAACCATAATAATCTTTTGTTCGGGCCGTCTTGTGTGAAATTTAAAACAACGTAATACCTAGTGCGTGTAAGAAAGGCACTTGTTCTCCCCGTCGCGTCATTGCTATCATAATTTTGTTCTAGACCATACCTGGGAACCTTCTAGTTACGGAGATATTGAGGGTCAAAGTTTCAACTTTTTCACAATTTTTTTTTTATACGTGTTTTTAATGTAAGATTTTTAGTCTAAGCACTTCCACGACCTCCTTACTAATAATAATAATCCATATGTTAATCCTTGCATCAACACAATGTTTTGAGTGCGTCACATTGGTAGAACTCAATGTAACGTAAAACGTGATTTTTCACTCAAAAAAACTCGTTTTCCAGCTATCATTTTTGCGTAAAGTTACTGCATTTGATGTACATAATGCTTGGTTGATGGCTTCGTAAAGAGTCTGTTCACACCCTGTATAAATAATATTTAAATAGACCAGCTAATACTATTGGAGCACTATTCAAAAAGATATGACCTGTTATAAATATGGTGAAGAAGGACAGAACCGTAATTTGTATTTAAATAATGCTTTCGTTTAGCAGTGATGGTTGGTGATGATGAGTTAAGTAAAGTAATCATTCACTCCAACGACTTGCGTCGCCTTGGCAAATTAAAATAAACTATTGTGCAAATAATACCTACTAAACTACTAAGCAAATAATTTATTCTCATCTTGTGCCGTGCCAACCTAATTTGCAAGCATAAATGTGTTAGATTAGCAACTTAGATGTCGTTACTATTGTTTACAGGGTGTATCTAAGCAAATTAAGTTGTAAGGTTATGTAAGATCTAGAAATAAGTTATTTTGTATTCCTTTATTTACTTTTCTTACGTTTAAATTAACATTTTCTCAAAAAT
Source organism: Lycophotia porphyrea (assembly GCA_950005105.1). Classification (NCBI taxonomy): domain Eukaryota; kingdom Metazoa; phylum Arthropoda; class Insecta; order Lepidoptera; family Noctuidae; genus Lycophotia; species Lycophotia porphyrea. The sequence goes on from OX465396.1 coordinate 1,721,113, forward strand.
AGTATCCCACCGGTATCGGGAACCAAGCAAACTACCGGCAGGGTTCCAGAGAGAAGAACCTCCTAACAACACGAGCCGTATCCAGGAGTACCCCTTTCTGAATCAAGCCCTTGATTCAGCTGCCTAACGAGAGCCTCCTCAGGTATTGGTCGAGGCTCTTGGCAATTAAGGCATTAGCTGAAACGACTATGGACACAATGACCGCTGAGTTCACACCTCACATGTCGACAACCTCGCGAGTCAAGTCAAGATACTTGATTTTTATATTCCTATAGCGATGGACCGACTATGAATTCGGCCGACTAGCCGACAGGCCGACAAGTCGGTTGTAAACAAGGTCTATCATCTTTATTGTTATTGTTTAGGTACTTTTCTTATGTTTAGGCCTTCATTTCTTTCCGCATTATAATTGCCGTCTATCCTTTCCAACGTTTGTCATACAGTGTTCATTGCTGTCGTTAGGAACAAACTTCAATACAAACAAAAACTATAACCGTACTTATATTATTTACTAGCTGATGGTAGCGGCTTCGCCCGCGTGGATGTCGGTTATCGCGACCAAAAGTAATCATGAAATTTTGATCCCGCAACAAAAATTTTACAAATTATATACTAAAACCTTCCTCGAAAACTACTCTATCGGTGAAAACAGCATAAAAATCGGTACAGTAGTTTTTGAGTTTATCGCGAACAGACAGACAGACGCGGCGGGGGACTTTGTTTTGTATGTAGTGATTTTTTACGTTAAAATAGTACCTACTACTGACTCAATTGGTTGAGGGTTCAGTGAGGTCAAGACCTAAGTCATAATTGACCGTAGGCTCGCGAAATGAGACCCTACTTTAAAGTAAATACAATTAACCGATCTCTTGGTGGAAACATTGATTCAGAATGGCTTCAGTGATTATTTAATTGGAAATTAGGACCCTAATGTCACTCTCATCTGAATAGCCAGGCTTAGAACCCACAAAGCTCTTTTATAGTATTTACTAGCTGTGCCCCAACCTTCGTCTGCGTGAAATTATTATAAAAATATTACTTCTATGTGAATCGGATTTTGTTAAAGATTTCAAGCGGTTTTTTTTTTGCACATAACTCTAATCCTTCTCAAAATAAAAGTAGCTTAAGTTACTCCTTATAACATCAGCTATCTGCCAGTAGCTGTCTGTCAGTTATCTGTCAGACCCGTCAAAATCTGTCCAGCCGTTTCGGAGATTAGCCGGAACAAACAGACAGACAAATAAGTTCAAAGAAATGGTATAAGTACCGTATGCACATACTTTCATTATGCAATCAGTTTCCCCTAAGATACAGGCCTAGCCTAGTTTAGAGGACAGGGTTGAAACTATTGTACTTACTTATTACTTATTATTAACCTATGCTAAACTAAAAACTTTAATCTGTATACAGTGCAATGTACTTAAACTTTTGTGGTAAATAAATGATTTGATTTGATTTGAGTAAAGAGCTGTAATTTTGATATTACAAACAGACACTTCAATATTATTTATTCGTATAGATTTACGAGCACTGAGATAAATATTCTGGCATGCAATATAATAACAAGACAGCAAACTTTAAATAAGTAGGAGATGAACGCATCGCACCGAACGTAAGATGTACAAAACAATTTCGCATTTTCGCAGACAACGTAGTGCTCATTAAAGAACAAGAGGTGAAAGCTAAACAATTAATTCCCGGCAATAGCTCATAAAACTGCATTGACTGTCTTAATGATGGCCGACACTGGAGTCGCAATTAACTGTACACAATATGATTCACATTACGTTTTACTTGACATTTCAAGACAAACATTCTTTTCTGCTCTAATGTTTGATTTATCTTTAAATGTTTGCTAGTTAGTAAGACTGCAGACAGTGATGCTGTGTCTATGTGAGTAGCAATTAGTTATCTAAGTTATTTCATTGTTCAATAGAATAAGCTATGGTTTTCTGTTATTTGTTATTATAAGTCGGGACTCGACGACGCCATCATAATTTGACTGGGAAAGTTTATATTGTCTACGTTAGCTATTATGACAGAGTTCCTTTTATTTTAACGCTTTTATTAGTCACATTATTCTTAAGCCAGCAACAATTATCTTCTCTAATGTTCAATTCGTTTAATTTGTTATAAGTCGTATTAGTTGTGAGTTAGTTGGAAGAACGACTCCTGGCAAAGTGTTATTAGGTTTTTCCATCAGGTATTTCTCAGAAGCAGCTTCGGAGTCCGGATTTGCGCCCGATTGATGGCGATAGGCTTGCTCAATACTACATGGGAATTATACATAACTGGCGAAATGCGGGTGTTACCTAACCTAACCGAAGATCAAAATATTTAGTTACTAGCACTTTGCCTGTGACTTCGTCTGCAAAAATTGTGATAGCTTGGCTAATATGCATGAGATAAATATAATTTATAACTAAGAATCCACGAACAATGTAGCTTTCTGCCAGTGAAAGATTTCTGTTGAATTGGATCATTAGTTACGGATATTACCCCCTACAAATCAAATCAAATCAAATCATAATTTATTTGTACATACAAAGTTACATTCAAGTATACATAGTGTTACATACAAAGTTACAAACAAATACCTATTTATAATATCAGTGTATTTTGTTTAGTTGACGAATCGGAAAAGTGATGTAACCGAAGAGATGTAACCCAATCAACATTGTATCTAGAGTAGACTTCCTCCTTACTACATCGCCATCATACCCGAAGTCATGTTGTCTAAACTTTTCCTATTTATTTATTTATCACTTCAAGCACAAAGTACAGAGGCAAACTTAATGCTATAGGCATTTTCTACCAGTCAACCTTTGGGTGATGGAGAGACAAACAGTGGTAGTTGTATAAATCTGCAAATAAAGGGTGTAAACTGACTCTTAACGAAGCCGAAAGGCACTTCCCCCTGTCATTGCGATCATTTTTTTGTTCTAGACCATACCTGGGAACCTAGTTACGAAGATATTGGGGGTCAAAGTTCTAACTTTATCACAAGTTTTTTTTAAATACAGGTTTTTAATGTAAGATTTTTACTTTAAACACCTCCAGGACCCCGTTACTATTCAATCCATCCATCAGCACAATCTTTTGAGTGCGTTACATTGAGTCCTACTGTAATACGTGATTTTTCCAGCCCAAAAAAAAGTCGTTTCCCAGCTCTAATTTTTGCGTAAAGTTACATAGTTTGATGTACAGTCAACAAAACAGATAAGTATTATTGTTTTTTTTCTTAAAAACCGATCGATGTTTTCGAATGAAATTAAAATTAAATGAAGAAAAATAATCCAGTGGGTAAATTAATTCAAATTCATTTTAAGATGTGCAACAGTTTCTAAAAAAACTAAAACTATATCTAACGACCATGCATACTTATCTATTTTGTTGACTGTACATAATGCTTGGTTGACGGCTTCGTGAAGAGTCTGTTTACACCCTGTATTTTTTTAAATTTAATACTAAGATAAACTACAAGGATAAAAGAAAATAGAAAAGGACCATTACCTTTCAAATTGATGTAACTCAAGCTAGCAGGCACTCCGATCCTCCACCTAGGCACCGTTATAAACAGCTTGTCTTCATATATCTCCAGGCCCATAGGGATGTTGTTCTCTGGTATAAAGACTTTGGACTCTATGGCCTGGGCCCTGGCCGCTGGAGTGGGGAACTCGTAGTCGATCTGGTTCCATTCATAGATGATGTGCAGCTGGTCCATGCAGCCGCAGAAGTAGACCAGGTGTAGGAAAATGAGGGTCTTGAGGCCCCCCATTTTGAAGTGCTGGAATTTAGAGAAGAGAATAGGTTAGTTTGTAATTTTAAAACTTTAAGAGTGGGTTACACCAAGGGAACTGAACGCTGTCAGCAAATCACCGCGTTGAACAGATGGCAGTACCAATGCATCATCATCATCTGCCTAGCCTTTTCCCAACTATGTTGGGGTCGGCTTCCAGTCCAGTCTAACCGGATGCAGCTGAATACCAGTATTTTACATGGAGCGACTGCCTATCTGACCTCCACAACCCAGTTACTACTAGTACCAATGCATAATCCGCCTTTAATGTTCCCACTGCTGGGACGCATGCCTCCTCTCTTTGAGAAGGAATGGGCTATAATCCCACCACGCGGACCAAGAGCGGGATGGTGCAGTCATAGAATTTTTGGTTCTAGGACATGCATTCTTCACGATGTTTTTCTTTCACCGATTTGAGAGCAGTGGTGATGAAATAAATTACAGAAAATAATGCATCTGCCTGAGTTTGAACACACGTCTTACTGTTCGTAAGTCGGGGCACCGGCACCACTGGGCCACCGCATGCTCTCATGGCAGCACCAATACTCCATAGCAATATATGACACTGACTATTTCGGTGAACCCCTAAGTTTAGTGGAAGCATTGATGAAAACCCCCTATAAGGCTAAGAGTCTGAGATTAAATGAGCTGTTGCCCAGCAAGCTTTTTAATTGAGATAGTCACTTTTGTTTATCTAAAATATTTCCACTGCATCTTTAGGAAAAAACCCACTGCCCACACGACTTAGGACCTACACTAAAGCTTATTATTGGACTTGCAAAAACCCACTTATTATCTCTCACTAGGTACCAAACTCGGGCCAAGTAAAAAGACACTTTTAATAAGTCAATTTCGCATAGTAATTACGATATTACAATCAGAGTGTGCCGGTCGGGCTGTCGGGTGGACAAAACGAAAGGAATATGGCCTTGGACGAGGTCAGAGCATATACTTATGACCTTGGCTTATAGGAAGTAGGTAGAGTACTTGTTTTGGTCGTAAGGTTAAAGCTGATTTATTATGAAACTGGTGTGAAATTGTTTTCGCGGCCTGTTTGCTGTACTTAATAAGATCTGCTGAACTGAATTTATTGCGTATTGTTGTTTTAAATTATGCGCGAGTTTGAGTTCGGAGCCAGTTAAACAATCTATTTATTCTTCTGAGTAGGTTCCTACTTAATTGTTTCAATTCGTTAACATTAGAGGGGAATTTTTCTGGTGTAAAGCGGTTCAATTATACTGAAACAATGTACATACATAAGCATCTTTCTTTGTAATTCACCAAATATTATGGAAATACATAAAAAAGTAAATGTTCCTGCTTTGTAGTTTTTGGTATTCATCTACATTCCGTTAGACTGGAAGCCAGCACCAAGTTCGAAAACTTTAAGCAAATGATGATGATAGTCCCGCATTGTACGTTTTCAGCAATGTTATCGAAATGTAAAACATCATCGTCATCTGCTTAGCCTTTTCCCATCTAAATTGGGGTCGGCTTCCAATCTAACCGGATGCAGCTGAATACCAGTATTTTACATGGAGCGAATTAGCGGTTTTACTATTTTGGTGTACCTACGATGAAAAATATTCTATCTTCAACACTATTAGTATTCTTGTCCACTAATAAACCCTCAGTTAGTTCCAAAAGCTTTCAAAGTGACTCAAAGTTCGTTGTGTTAGAGGTAACGGAAGTCCCAGTAAAACAAAAGGCTATAAGGAAGCCAAGTAACCTGACAACTGTGTATTTTGAGTCAGGCCATCGGGTGACTCATGAAGTATTTTAGTTATTTCGAAGAATTTTCACTGGCTTTTTACCAACATGCTGGCTTTTATAAGAAGTGCAAAAGTTTATGAATCAGATTTTGGAATTACACATAATAAAACCACTACCAATTAATGAATTGCAAGGTATCAGCCAGTTTTTGGGGTTCCGTACCGAAATGGTAAAACGGGACCCAATTACTAAGACTCCGCCGTCTGTCCGTTTGTCACCAGGCTGTATCTCATGAACCGTGATAACTAAACAGACAGAAATTTTCACAGATTATGTATTTCTGTTGCCGCTATAACAACAAATACTAAAAACAAAATAAAACAAATATTTAAGGGGGGCTTTTAATCTTGATCCATATCTGAGCATCGTTTTGAAATACCAAATAGAAAATATAAAAAAAAAATCGAGGTGAAATAGATTAGGTTACGTAGTTCCCCAATTTTTACTCGGTTGCTGGATGAGACTAGCAGAGGACGGAAGCAAGTGCTATTCAAAATGGACCAACAGTGGATGGCTCCTTTTTTATTAGTATGGGAAATCATCAAATGACCCCTCCCGCTCTGGGCGGAGCGGAAGGGAGTGTCAGACTTGTACTGACTAAAACCCATCCATGTTCCTTCCTGGCCCTTTGTGTTCCAGGGCCACGGTATCTATTTCGAACAGTCCCGCAGCACTGGCTGACTCCTCAGGCTGGAATACAAAAGCATCCATAATACGTTTAAATGCCCTATCACGTATTATTATCATGTTTCATAAAGTGTTTTTAAAGGTACTATAAATAATATTTAAATAAATCTGACGAAGCTTCTGACAAAGCGAACATATTTTATAGTATCCCATAAACATTAGAATTCTATACGAACTCTCTGCATAATAAATTAATAACTGCCATTGTTGATGACCACAAAGGATTATAATATTTATTGCTTTCAGGTTAAAGGTGGTAGTCGAATGGGTTTGCAAATGCGTCGTTGACGCGTTTATTTGATTCCCTCGTTATTGACTATTACAGACCATATTGTATATATACTCTGTAATCATATTTATAAAGATATCGAAGATATATTTTACATTCCTACTGAAACGCAACAAGAATTTATGATTGATACGTTCAGATATGTCGTCTATGGATGTACCGTAGTATATCGTAGTTTTTTATTTACGTTTGAATAAAAACGACTAAATCGACTATTATACAACAATATATACGTCATCTATACTTACTATCAAGGGGATATTTACCAGGTTTACCTTTCATTTCGAGTTCCCGATATTTCGCCTGTTGCAAGGACCATGAACACGGATACACTGAATCACCTCTGACCATGTCAGTTCAAAAACTTACGTCATTTAAAGTTATCATCATCATCATCTGCCTAGCCTTTTCCCAACTATGTTGGGGTCGGCTTCCAGTTTTACCAGATGCAGCTGAATACCAGTATTTTACATGGAGCGACTGCCTATCTGACCTCCACAACCCAGTTAGCACTGGGTAATACGATACCCTTTGGTAAGACTGGTAGTCAGACTTTTTAGGCCACTGACTACCTGTAACGACTGTCGAAGATCTATAAATGACAGCGGCTTAACGTGCTTTCCGAGGCACGGAGTAAACTCGGTATGTAATGGGTGGTCACCCATCCACAGACCAACCTAGGCAAGCACGGCTTTACCTAAAGTTCGACCCGAGCGGCAGTTATTACTTAGCCACGAGCTCATCATGTCATCAAAAGACATTTAAAGTTATCACTACCTAAAATTATAGTTGGCTATCTAAAACTATAGCTAGCACCTATCAGAATCAACCGAGAATCAAACCAGAACCGGAAAACATCCATGCTCTCTTTTGGAAGATAAATCCATTCCCGAAAGTACTACTTGCTTAACTCCAAATAAAAAGCTTGTAAATAAATTTTAAACAACGTTTTAACTGATGATTGTTTCCACTTTAAGTGTCTTTCTATTAACCTAAGACAAACAATTTCACATGCAAGTGATGTGAGGTTTCACCTGATTTCCATTCATAGTGAAGTTTTATGTGCATCTGCGAGCTAGAGATAAAGTGTCCAAAGAAAGATTTAGACAGGTAGACATACGTGAAGTGATGTGAAACAACATTGATGATGATCTCCTAACTTGTACCCGTGGCTTTTCCCGCGTGAAAACACTATGGCTCATCAGTGAATTTTTTTTTTAAATCAGATGAGTACATCCAAAATTAAAAATTTTAGGTACCTGTTTAAAATTTTAGTATAGCATAATCAGCCTATAATGTTCCCATTGCTGGGACACAGGCCTCCTCTCTATATGAGGGAATGGGCTATAATCCACCACGCGGGTGCCCAGTGCGGTTTGGTAAGATGTCACATATCTTCGAATTTTTGGTTCTAGGACATGCCGGTTTCCTCACGATATTTTCCTTCACCGTTTTGAGAGCAGTGGTGATGAAATAAATTACACAAAGTAATGCCCTGGGTTCGAACTCACGACTTACTTACTGCTCGTAAGTCGGGGCCGCCACCACTGGGCCACCGCTGCTCTCTATCGCTGTCTCAATTTTAGTTTATTGGGTGCAAATAGCCATTTTAAGGAGCCCTGATACAGACGGGAGGCGTCCCGGCAGACCTCATAGAAGATGGCGGGATGAGCTGGACAAAACCAACGACAAGTGGTCCACCTTAGCCCTGATGACAGGCTTTTACCTAGCTGTCGGATAAAGGCTAACAGTACTGGTGTGTAAAAAACCCTTAACGAAGTCGAAAAGCACTTGCTTTTCCTGTTATTGCGATATTTTTTTTGTTCTGGACCATACCAGGCAACCTTCTAGTTACGGAGATATTGTAGGTCAAAGTCCCAACTTTATTAAAGTAATTTACAAAATATATAAGTATACAACATTGTTTACATAATTGTCTGGTAATAAGACAAAGGTACATGTGACTTGTGATCTATACAACGATGCCCTCTGGCGTGTGTTGCAATAGCTAAGTATGTGATGACGTAGTTGAGGCTGAAGATGTAACAGACAGGAGAATAAAAAACTGGCCAAGTGCGAGTCGGACTCGCGCACGAAGGTTTCCGTACCATAAACCGAAAAAAACACGTTTCTTGTATGGGAGCACCCTTTAAATATTAAATATATATTTTTATTATTTGTTGTTATAGCGGCAACAGAAATACATCATACATCATCTGTGAAAATTTCAACAGTCTAGCTATCACGGTTCATGAGATACAGCCTGATGACAGACAGACGGATGGACAGACAGCGAAGTCTTAGTAATAGGGTCTCGTTTTTACCCTTTGGGTACGGAACCCTAAAAATAGTCGCCATGAAGAGATCAAGTACCTTACATGGAAAGGTGTTAATATGAGAAATTCCTGATGGAAAAGCCCAATAACACTTTGCCCGACCTGGGAATCGAACCCATGACCTCACGCTCAGCAGTCGCGCTTGTGCCCACTAGACCAACAAAACAGTCTTTCTCACTTTAGCTAAAATATCGATTGCAGTTATTTACATTCGATGATTATCATCATTAAATAAAACATTCATTTCAGATTGAGGTTTAGTTTAACTTTATACTTTAAGTTTTACCCACTCAGATTTAACTCTTGACCAAGTCATATTAAAGTAGGTTCTTCGTAAACTCGTCTCAGATTGCGTGCAATGGACGATTATGTGATAGACAATAGAATAGACGGACGATAGTGTAGGAGCTAGGGTCCCGTTATTTAACGAAATCATTAATCGTATTACTGTTATTGTCTGAGTGGCGACCGTGAGAATTGTATGTAGGTACTTCCAAATGAATATACAAGAGTAGAATATCATAGATGAATACAACAGATGAGGAAAATCATCATCTGCCTAGCCTTTTCTGAACTATGTTGGAGTCGGTTTCTGTCTAACCGGATGTAGCTGAATACCAGTATTTTTCTTGGAGCGACTACCAAGCTGACCCCACAATCCAGTAACTGGCTAATACAACACCTCTTGGTAGGACCGGTTGTCACGGTTTGGAGCTTTTGATTACCCGTAACGACCGCCAAAGATCTTCAATTTCAATGTAATAGTTTACAATGTACAAAGGATCTAAAATCAAACTCTAGATTAAGGAAATGTCGTCAGGAAAGTTTTGAGTATTAATGTTAGATGGCTATAATGAATGGTCTGTATGAGGACGATATAGTTAGAGAGAATATGGCTACTGAGATGAATACTAATATACAATATGGTAAAAGACAAGCTGCCCCGATTTCAAATAAGTTGTCTCAAGGGAAGGAAATCGAAGATGGTGAAATAAGAGCAGTAAGTAATCTTTTGTACAGAAACCGTGCTTTATTTTGATAAGAAAAGGTCACAAATATGTTTTAGTCAAGTGTGATTTAATACCTTCCTACCTATGAAATAGATTTCTAGGTTACATTGACGATATTATTGCTTTCAATTTTAATGTCCAATCGGGGTTAATGAGCCATTTCACATAAACACTGTAATCACGTTTATATAATTTTAATTTGACCTAATTTAAGCCACCATGCTATAATACAATGTCGATAATTTGGTTGATAATTTTTTCGAAAGTTTGTTTGTTCTTCTAAATCCACGGGATGTTAAAAAATCCATCATTTTGTCAGCTAACAGTAAACTTTGAATACTAAACACTACGCTAAATAAGAAAGTTTACCTTTATACGTAGTTTAGTTGAATAGTTTTATGTTCAGTAATGAAAGTTTTAATCTGATTTAGGGATGTTGAGTCATCCTCTTCGGCTGTCAAGGAAACCGGGTTTTGTAACTGGTTTCCATGAAGGTTTTATTTATACCTTGAATCTAAACGTTATGTACTAAAAACTTTACCCTATGTCCCTGACCCAGGGACATACAATACAACTCAGTATGAATATTTCCAAGTAGATAATCATAATTGGTAATTTAAATGGCAGCATTCCAATTCTCTGCAAATGAATACAAATGTTCAATAACAAGTTTCAAATGCATTGATTAATTTCCTACAGTAAGTGGCGTAACGAAAAAAACATTAAAACTATACTTTTTCACGCATTTTCGAATTTAAATCCCATTCGATCGACTATGCATTTCAAATTATATTAGAGTGTTTATTCGCATGAAAAATCCAAAGATGGCGTGAGTCATTTGTTTGTCAGCTCTTCACCTAGGATTGATAGAGTATCTTCAATTTCTAATTCCTATTGTACTTTTAATTATCCTTACGACAGTAATTAATCGAACAATCACGACTTGACTTGCTGGTAATTACTTTTGACTTGGACAAGGAAGTCCCTTGGTTGGTCAGAGTATCCGCAAAGAAATCCGCTTAGAACGAGATATTTCTGTAAATAGGTACTTTTACTAGTGTTTTTTCTCATAATAATGTTAATGCAAAACCTACTGACATTATTATGAGAAAAACATTGCTGTATAATATAAATTTCTCATGCAGCTCTACTAGAGCTACATAACCTTATACTGTAAAAATCTGTTCTGAAGCTATGTCAAGTAAATGAGACAGGATATCAGACTGGTCAATCTTGACATAAATTGCTTAGTAATGTATTCCTCAAATTTAGCCCCCTGTTAGGTATTTGCGAGAATTTATAAGTATGTATATACGGGTCATAATAAATTAAATGCTTCTTTGATACCTCTTTTTTAGACAAAAAAAGTACACGTGCTGTATCTTATGGAAGGACATTTAATTTCATTCTTATTTCTATAATATGGAAATTGACACCACAAAAAACAAAGTTAGACAAAAACAAACAAGATGGCCGAGTTCAAAGACTATTACGCTTGAATGACATTAACAGTGTACCTTTTAGAAAATGTTTTGAGAAATTGTATTGAAAAAAAAAACAAAATGGCTGCGTGAGTTCCGATTTTGGCGATACGCCAACAAGTCCTTGAACAACTTCAGAGGTGGCATTATTGCATAATCATAACATTTGTCAAATAAGTTAATAGGCGAGGAGATAGTGAAACTGCACCTGTATTAAGTAGGTGCTTATTGATTGCGCAATGCAAAACTAGATGGCGTGTGTAAAAATTCCGTTGGGGACAGCGCAAGGTGAACCGGTCTGTTTAGGAGTAATGGGCACGTGATATACGCGCCTACACACTTACCCACTGCCTTCTTTTACGATTTGTTTGGTAGATTTTATGACTTGGTCATATTATTACGTTAGAAGTGAGAGTCTATTAAGATAAATATTCAAGAAAATATATGAGAAAAGTGAGAAATATTTCGTAGAAGCTCTATGTTTTCTAGGAACCAGGGATATGATAATGTGACAAAACTCTGTCGACTTTCATTTGTTTATTTCTAAGCAAATGTTTTGGGATGAGGAAGAAAAGTTTAAAAACCAAAAACGACTCAATGAAACCAAATACGGTTTTTGGACCCAGACTACTGCGTATTTAAGGCTAAACCAGTTTTTCATGTAACTTAATTCGCACAATACTTTTAACTCTTTAATTGTTTTATTTAAACCTCAAAGCGGCCGGAAGCACCGATTATTTTTAATTGGTTTCCTTGTTACAAAACCACTTATTTAAAACTAAAAGATAGAAGGCGATTCTCAATTATTTATAAGCCCAATGGTGAGTGGAAAGGTCATAGGGCCATATAGAATGTTTTCAAGCCTTTTTAAGTCGACATTTCCTTATAAGCGAGTGCATCACCCAAAAACCTACAGGCCCATAGTGAGAAGTTTTTAAGGCTTCGACCGGTGAACCAGTATTTTTTTTTATATTATTTGGTCTCGCACCACCTATATCAAGTAGGTAGATTACCTTATGAATCTTGTTTGAATTTTAAATGTCTGGCTCTTCGACTCGCTTTAGATTCGTGATATACAGGGTGTAAACAGACTCTTCATGAAGCCGTCAACCAAGCATTATGTACATCAAACTAAGTAACTTTACGCAAAAATTAGTGCTGGGAAACGATTTTTTTTTGGGCTGTAAAATCACATTTTACGGTTGGACTCAATGTAACGCACTCAAAACATTGTGCTGATGGATGGATTGAATAGTAAGAAGGTCCTGGAGGTATATAAAGTAAAAATCTTACAATAACAACACGTATTTAAAAAAAAACTTGAGAAAGAGTTGGAACTTTGACCCCCAATATCTCCGTAACTAGAAGGTTCGCAGGTATGGTCTAGAACAAAAAAAAATATCGCAATGACGCGACGGGGAGAACAAGTGCCTTTCAGCTTCGTTAAGAGTCGGTTTACACCCTTTAGATTTGCACGTAATAAGCTTAGGAATAAAGTAAATAAGATTTTCTTTAAAACACTGCAGTTTTGTTAACCTTTGACTTCGTGTTATTAATCACATCTGATAACGATCAGACTTGGAGATAGTGCACGGCGCCATAGCCTCTACAAATAAATCTACCACCTTATTAATGTTACTGCAGCTTTTATTTGACTACAACAATACTGCACCCTGCAGCTTTGCACCATGAGACTAAGGTTAATTATATAGTTTAGATGAATCTTGCAATATAATAGATTTCTTCATTTGAACAAGAAACTGGATAGCCATGTCACAAAACCGCCAAAAGTGCAAAGATTTGGAAGAGACCTACACTCAGCATTGGGTGGCCAAGGGTTGAAGAAGAAGAAGAAGAATTGGTAACCTGATCCACCCCGGAAAATTGAAGAAGTCTCTCTCCCCTAAACCCCACGAGAGCCTATTTTCCAAAAACAAAAGACTCTTGATTTTCTACCAAAGTCAAATCCAAAGGGCTTACACAAAGTGAATTGTATAAGATACTGTGGTGATGGAGGACTTAAAAATGAATGGGACTGACACAAACTACGGGAAAGCATATGGCCCAGGGTTCACCAAGAGGCGAGTGGAGCGGAGAGGAGAGCTGCGAGAATCGACCAATCATATTGTTTGAAATCCGCATCGTGTCTCTCGTCCCTTCTGTGATTGGTTGAATCTTGCACGTCTCCACACCGCTCCGTACGTCTCTGCTTGGGTGGAGTTCAGGCTTTAGTCGTTCTAAAATCGCCAAACGCTTAGAAATCAACTGTCACTTGGCACCCCGTAGACTATAACTCATTTCCTCCGTAGAAATGATTCCGCTTACTTAATAATATGTAACATGTCGTGTAGATATTGTAAGATAAAGTCGATCAATTAAGTGGGCAGGCTTGCAACCAAACTAGTGGGTCGAGGCGAGCGGGCAAGCTGACCGGCCCGCGCATTGCTGCGGAAAAAATGATCAACATGTGTCGTGCTCATGTGACATGCTGGCGATAATGGTAATGTCTGTGGTTCTTGAACACCAGACTAGCATTGTCAGCCTATAATGCCTGCACTACTAGCCTGGTAGTGGGAACATTACTTATAGCCTAGAGGACGCTGAGAGGGAGTGAGCCGTAATCTAACACGCGGTCCCAGTGCGTGATGGTGGACAGGACGGAGTCGAATATGGTCTTATTTGATATTAATAAAAGGGCTAGAGGTGTACAGAAATATTACCAATCGCCAGTTAAGTTCCAAGTAATAGGGGGAATGACGTTAGCAGCATCTGTAATTGCAAGCGCACGTCGACAGCTTGGGATAGTATCCACTAAAACACCAACGGGTGCTGCGGAACGCGGCAATAAAAAACGCTTAACTGCCGTTGGGTACTCGAGGCCCCGGGTTCCTTAAATTGACATTATTGACATTATTGACAATGACATAACAGTGACACTGACAGTTAAAACAAGGTTTAACTGGGGCGCGCCACTGCGTATACTTATCATAATACTTACTCGTAAGTATGGGATTCCTTGGTGAGAGTAACTCGTAATTACCTACTGACTCTTTAATATAGGTCAAGAAAAAATCTATGAAAATTACATATGAACGAACGCGTTCAGTTACAGGCGAGCGATTCCGTTTAACCAATACCTAGTTTTTTTACCAAACTGAATTAATTTCCCAATATCAGACGAAAAAAAACAATAGTCAAAGTTATGTATTACGAATTGGAAGTATAATTGGTCTATAAGTAATTAATTAAAACAGTTTGTGTTTAAGAACCACTGAACGTGAACCACTTGTGTCAATAGAAACAATATAATGATAGTTACAAACAATAATTGTTTGATTTGTAATGTATAAAAATAATTATGACTTAATTATAATCTGACCTCATATATTTTTACGAGAGGTACGATTAAATAGGCACCAGTTATCTAATGAAAATTTCAAAGTCCAGGAACCTTTTGAGGTGACATTGTGGTTGGGCACCTTATGTGATCCAAATTAATTTGTTTAATATTTATTTCTACTAAACCTTCATTTCTTTAAAAATAATTAAAGCGTTTCAAATGGTTTCTTTAAGCTAGTATCTGAGGCTGTTTGGCGCGCGCGCCATAAGGATCGCGCTCTGGGATTGGCTGAATCTGGCGGCACCAGCACCATAGTTGTGGCTATCGTTCACCGAGCGCCGACCAATGTGTGCATTTCAAAAATCTTTCAAAAAACGAACTTTTACTTCTCTCGTTTTTTTTCTTGTGGTTGAGTTTCAGTGTTTTCATTTTTTGCTCCGTTATGGACATCTAAAAGTTTCAAGAAATTCGATAAAAATACCCAACAGGTATCAGACAATCTGTTTCGTGCAAGTGCTGCACGGTGTGAGCTGCGGACGGAAGCTGGTGAGGCGTACCTGAGCTGGTCTTAAGGTAAGTGGCCAAAATAGTTTTCAGTGCTGACGTAGAAACCATTTTCTCATTCTTCAGTTTCACAGGGTGGGTTTCTTAGGAACAAGATGCATAATTAATTTTTTTAAAAACAATAATTGAGCTCCCCGCTTGTTGCCGGCTATTTACACGCCACATTGTTTATACAGCAATAAAACTTCAAAAAATCCAAGAGCCCCTGATAATGTTTACCGTTGTATAACTCTAAACCCATAATTAAACGAATCAATTCCAGTAATAATCAAATATCCGCTTAGGTACGACTACTAACTAGTAAATCTTTTCCAATATACATTTGAACCACTAGACCAGTAGACGTCTACTCGATCACACCTAAACCAAACAAGGTGATAACAGACTAGGCCTTAATCCTAGTAAAATATTCTCAGCCTGGTTAATTGATACAAGATCTACATAAATTACTCTAGAAGTTATGCAAATGTTCACCAAGGCCAATTTGCCGTTCACGTATGCTTAAAAAATAATTAACGCTACATGCTCTGCTAAGTTTCGGTCTAGATATTTTTCAGCGAGGAATTAATTAGATCCTAGTAATTAGTTACAAGTTTATGGACGTTCTAACGAAGTCTTAATGTTCTGTTAGTCATAGCTCAATTTTGTATGGCTTTTAATTTTGTATGTGGCAAAAGTAATCATTGTGCTGATCTATGATGGGCCTAAGTTCAGGACAATGATTACCCAGGTTAACCGAAGCAAGAAGAGTTGCTCTGTTTCTAAAATGACTTGGCCCTCGGAACCGAAGTTCCGGAAACGAAGACTAACTTATAATAGGTAACGCACTTCAAATGGAACACAACACAATCAGTTTCTTGAAATTCGATTCCACGATTATCTACAGTGTGGTTTGCAGGCGCAGACGAAATGATTTTTAACATAGTAGCAGGTCAAAGAGCTTAAGCTCAACCTCGACATTGACAGAATCATAAAACACATTGAAAGGTCGCTGATTCCAAATAGATAAATAAAAATATAGTATAGTACTGGATACAATAATGGTACTTTTATTACTTTGGCCTACTATTTGACGGGAAGTTTAGAGTTGAACCATTATTTTATTGGTTTAATTTTATTATTAGCCTTCCCTTCACGGTAGCGGGTGATGATATAACAATCAATATAGGTACTATTCATACCGACCAAAGCCACACACAATTTTCCAGGTTTTGAAAGATTTTCCGTCTTACGTGGGACAGATTATTTAGACATAATTTAGACTTTAGAACAACTTGCAAGAGTGCTCATAATATAGAAAAAGCTAAGAATTTATTTATAGAGGTAAAAACTGTTGACTCAAGGTCAGAATACTAAACCGGTATTGACAATAAACTTGCGTTATTTTTTTGTAGAAACGTACCCTATTACAATTTATTTGTTCGCTTTCGCTCGCGTAGCTGTCGATCGGATAACCACGAAATTTTGAAGACAACCTATGCTATGACACACGGGATAATGTATCATTTAGGAAAGAATTTTCGTTTATAAATTTGGAAATAGACGGTAATCTTTTGAAATGAATGTTAGTAAAGATTTAATTAATTATTGCCACTTATGTTCCTACTCAATTAAGAAGATTCCAGTAATTATCGTAGGACGAATTAACTCATTTTGGACGATCATGTATTATCATAATTAAATTATGCACGTCATTATTTTTAATTTAATTGCATTCGGTCTCGTCGGTAGTGATTTGTGGAATAGCGAAAGCATTCACAAAAGTATTGACCATTAACTGAATTTGTGTAGGTGGCAATATGTAGAATATATAATTTGATAAAATGACTTATGTACCTACCTACTTTCATAATTATGTGATATTCTTGCCGTAATTAATGTTACATAAATTCATCATGATACATGTTAAATGGGTAGTTTTTCAATCGAGATATACAATGACTTACTGGATTTAATATAATTACAGGTAAAACAGCGTCAAAAAGTCGTGGTTAAGATTCATGGGTACATTTGCGATAAACCAGAGAAAGAAATATTCTTAAAAGTTGTTTATTTTCCTCTTACATTGTTTTGTGGTCAGTGGAAGAGGTAAATAGAACAATTTTCCTTAAAGCTAGAAAGGAGTCGACTGCTGAGATGACGAGTAATAGACAATATGGAAGAAGAAGATATGCTGCGCCGGCCCCAAATAAATTGGAATAAGGCCAGGAGTGAGGAGAATGATGATTTTTTTTTGATCAATCAGCAAATTGTGCATCTAGGCTGGACTTCTTCCACCATTTTAATACAGCAATGTCAGACAATAAGTACTATTATGTAAATAGGTATCTATACATCTTCTTTACATATAAATAAAATTGGAGTGTCTAATTAAAAGAACCGCTTTTTACTAAGTGCATATATGGATGTATACACGTTACATACATCAAAAAACATTTTTTTAATTCTTTGTAAAATTCGACTCACCTAGTTGAGTCGAATTTTGTGAAATGCTTATAATAATGGGGATTTTCTAATAATAATTTCACGCGAACGAAGGTCGCGGGCAACAGCTAGTCTGTAATATAATACAAGTATCTGTACACTGTACACTCAACATTCACCCTCAGGACCTTGTACAAGCTTTTACAAAATAAATAGGTAGGTACCTAAGACCGTGATAGAAGTCCAAGGGGTACCCAGTCTTTGTGTGTCGGCATGTCACGTACGACATAGGCATTTGAAGGTTATACATGTTATTAGATAGTCCATGCAATTACAGGTTACCAGTTTATAAGTTGAACTTGCTGTATAGTCAAAGTCAAAGTCATTTTTTTATTTATAAACATATAATTATTATTGGTTATTAATTAGCTATATTCTCGCTTTCACTCGTGTAAAAGTTCTTTCAAACTGGTACGGAGAAATAGAAACAACACATAAGTAGATCTTTTTTTGTTATAAAAACTTTTGGAACCTAGAAACATTTTTGATTGTATGACGTCAATAAAATGAAGATTTTTGTAGATTTCACACTTTCTGTCGTTCAATTAAAACCGACACGCAATGAAACAATCGCCATTATTTTAAGACGTAATAATAATTATTACTTTGTCGTGTTCACGAGACAGGAAAAGTGTTAAAATTCTCAGGAAAATGGCGCACTCACGCCATTTCCATCAGCCTCAACTTATAAACGGAATTAGGTACCTCCAACCACACTCAAGCAACCACAGATTAAAATTAATGCAACATTACATAGGTATGTACCTACAGTAAAATGATTAATGTTCTAACTGTGGTTTTCCAGTACCCAGGTACTTGGGTCAGTTTAAATTCGATGCTGAATGTAGGTAAATACGTTTATTACTGTATTCGATAGCAGAAATGCAGCAACTCTCCAAGATTCCGATGTATCTCCAAGTAAAGCCAAGTACAGACTTACGAAATGTAACATGTAACACGCAATGAAACAAATTCGCTTGGTCGTTGGGTTACATTTCATGTTGCATTGCATAAGTATGGACGGCTCATTCGTGTTACATTTCACGTTACGGTACACCAATGTGTACCCGGCATAAAGGTCAGCACACACCGGGGACGGCACGGTAGGGCATTTTATCTTTACCCAATGTAATATCATACGTAGCTATTGGTTACAAGGTACAGATTCCAATGTTTAGTGATCGACCCCAAGGCATCAAAACGGACTTCGCGGTTATTAAACATTGAATTATTGGAATGTGTATCTTTTTACGACGAAATACGTATGAATTTACGCTGGGTTAAGATACAATGCTCTGCCGTGCCCGGCGGTTTACGCTGGCCACAAATATTTCCTTCCTTGTACAGTTCGTTTAAAACTGAATAAGTACGGAATTCGGAATAAACCTTACAAAGCACATTGCCTTTTTAAATCATGAATAATTGATTCCTTGAATTGGATAGAGCAGTAAATAATTTATTAATATTTTGTTTCGTGACCGACAACATTGGTCAAGCGGTATCGGTCTCATTCATATCGGTTGTGCGTTCGAAGCCAGAAGGAACTTCACATATTACTGATGATGATTACGAAACGGTGAAAGAAAACATCGAGAGTTTATTTATTGCTCCTTGAAATACGGAGTGTAAACAGACTCTTCACGAAGCCGTCAACCAAGCATTATGTACAGCAACAAAAATTAGTGCTGGGAAACGACTTTTTTTTTGGACTGAAAAATCACGTTTTACAGTAGGACTCAATGTAACGCACTCAAAACATAGTGCTGATCAATGGATTGAGTAGAAAGAGGGTTCTGAAGGTGTTTAAAGTAAAAGTCTTACATAAAAAACAAGTGTTTAAAGAAACACTTGTGAAAAAGTTGGAACTTTGACCCTCAATATCTCCGTAACTAAAAGGTTCCCAGGTATGGTCTAGAACAAAAAAAATATCGCAATGACGGGGAGAACAAGTGCCTTTCGGCTTCGTTAAGAGTCTGTTTCAAACACCCTTTATAACAGTCGCATTGACCCGCTTGTTAGATTACGGCCCAGCTCCTCTTGCAGAGAGAAGACCTGTGTCCCAAGCTGAGACAAAGGTCCACATTTCCACTACTTGGACTCCCAGCGATGGGAACACTAAAAGGTAATTCCAAGTGACTAAGTTCCTTTTTCTTCCCTGTACTCTAAAGGCAATTTTCCCAGAAAATCTTCTATGTAGTGAAAAACTCTACTTTGCCACGAAGACTAAGAAAATCAGCGAGTAACGACGTACATTACAGTTCAATTTTTCTATCAGGAACTGCTCAAACCGTTGACTTGGAACCATAAATGAGAACCAATCAACATAAAATGTGAATTCACATAGGAACGATTCTACACATACGTACCTCTATCGAATAGGTGTACAACTACAAGCAATAGTGGAATTCCACCGGCACAAAACCGAACACTCGTAAATACCAAGTTTCCATCAAAATTATGATTTCATTGCAAAGTGCGGGATTTTACAACATATTCTTGACATTCTAAAAGCCAAACTGAACATGCTCGGAAGCCGAATTGAACATACTCGGACGGTTAACTAGACTTGTGTGATTTCCATAGAAACAGACAATACACACATACATAGATACATTACATACATACATTACATACATACATTACACATATACATTTATATATTACAATGTCGAATATGGTTTTACATGCGCATTGTTATTCATCAGAAATTACAATATTTCACAGTTTATGTACTATTTTCTGTTAATACACAGTATTGTATTACTTTGAAATTGAGTTTAGGAGAGGGCTTTTTAAGCGTAGAAAAACCAAATGACATAATGCTATAATTAATTGCTTATCAACTCCTTCCGGTTAGACAGGAAGCTGTCACATAGCAACGAAGATTAGAAAAAGGAAAATAATCAATGCTGAAAACCGAGAAATTAATAAAACTAACAAGTTTAAATTAAGCATGGTCGAAATAAATCAATTTTTTATTGGGTTCTTAAAAAATAAATACTCTCTGACATGGGGAAGCCCAATCAAGAAAAGCACAACTGATTCATCAGGACACAACCCACAAAGTTACCATCATCAAACCGCCACGAAAGGCGACGGTGCACACCTCATTGTTCCAGAAAAGGCACATGAGTCACACGATGCCCAAGCCTAACTCGTGACCAAAGCATAAATGATCTCAATCGACATTGTATCTAACCAAATTAACGTGTTTAATTATTTACCTTAAACATAAACATACATGTATGCAAATTGGAGATAAATCATGTGATCATGGCACTTACATAAGAAAATTACCTACGTACTCGTAGGTACCTAAAATCAATTCAAATTCTTGTTTTCAATTGAAGTTATAGCCATTTAAACGAAAATGAACTTAGAATGAAAAGTCGGTTTCAGAACGATTACTGCCTAAAAATTTATAGGTGAAGTTGAACAGTGAACTTTGAGTGTGTTGTTTTTCTAAAAACACATATTTGTTTAACATAATATAACATCACGCCTGTAATCCCGGCGGGTTAGGCAGAGGTGTACCTAATAGTACACCCACATTTCGCCAGTTATGTTTGAGTCCCATGTAATAGGGGGCGAGCCTATTGCCATCAACCGGGCACGAATGCAGACTCCGTGGCTGCTAATGAGAAATTCCTTATAGATAGAAGCGAACCCAGGACTTCATGCTCTGCAGTCGCGCCTATTTGTTTATATTTTTGGAAACTAAATCGCAAACGTAGTAAAGTTCGGTATGCATTTAATCAAGTATATCAATTTGATACACGAGTGCTGGTTTCCATGAAACGGTGACAGCTAAGGATGTAAAAACAAAACGTCTGATGGGACTTCGAGATTATTTTTTAACTTTACTTGATTTATTAGGGAGGTCATCAACATCTGTACACGCGTAATCTTCTTACAAGGGTTCAAGGTCTTCTACATACAGGGTTCAAGGTGCATAAGAGCCTAAAGCTAAATTGACAATCTTAAGAAATTTCCTGAATTGTTAAAGTTTGCTATGACTCTCAATTTATGATAAACGTTAATTCAGATTAAAATAATGACTATGTGGCGCCCTGACGACAAAGCTAGACGGTGACGCGGCAGATCTCGTAGAAGATGGCGGGATGAGCTGGGCAAAACCAACTAGTGGTGGGTATTAGCTCTGCATCAAAGAAACTGGAAGTCATGGGGCCTTTGCTCAGTAGCGGGATGTTGTATCATCATCATTTCTGCCTAGCCTTTTACCAACTATGTTGGGGTCGGCTTCCAGTCTAACCGGATGCAGCTGAATACCAGTATTTTACATGGAGCGAGTGCCTATCTGACCTCCACAACCCAGTTAGTACTGGGTAATACGATACCCCTTGGTTAGACTGGTTGTCCGACTTTTTTGGGCCACTGACTACATATAACGACGTCAAAGATCTTCAAATGACAGCCGGGACCAACGGTTTAACGTGCTTTCCGAGGCACAGAGGAAACTCGGTATGTAATGGGTGGTCACCCATCCACAGACCAACCTAGGTTAAGCCGGCCAGGCTGTTATTATTTAGCCACGAGCTCCTCATGATGTATACTCACAGTAATATAAACAAAATGCACTAACTAGATAGTTCTATGACAGCTGAAATATGAAACGTACTAGGTACCTATAAAGACAAATTTGAAAAACACAAAAAAAACCTTCCACTTAGTAACAAAGTATTGCCGAATGCCGCTTGAAACACAAACTTTGTACCTGAGTGATGCTATTTCGAATATTAAGAGCCTGTTTTACAAACAGACTGCGTCTTCGCTTTGATTAAACCGCATGCTGATGAAGAGGAAGACAAGACGGAAGACGTGCGTCATGAAATACGTAGCATATGTATACTAAAATACTTTAACGTTTCCACGGCAGGGATGTTGGGACCCGGCCTTTTGTCTACGAGTACGACAGTATTCATCAGGTAGGCCCAACCAATCTCAAATATCTCCGAATTCTGGTTCTAGGACATCCCGGTTTTCTCTCCAGGTTTTCCTTCACCGCTGGGCCACCAATACAACTAAGGGTAAATGGTTCACACGGACTCACGGAGACCAGATTCCTATTAAATAAGAAATACACTCCCGTCGTACGTAGTACGTGACTGAACGCATCTCGTCGACGAAGGCAATATCGTCGTACCCACAGGCGCTAGACGTCCAGAGGACCTAGCCGGGACGTGCGACATTAAAAAATTGCGAGTTGGAACGACTTATGAATTGAAAGTTTAACTTGTATATTGATAAACCATCTTTAAAGGATATGAATTAAGTCTTAGCCGATTCTCACTCGAAACCGCTCGTCCGCGCGGTCGGGCGGAGGCGGCGAAATTAATGTACCTATAGGCCGCGCGGCGAAGCGGTGAGCGCCGCTCGTCCGCGCAGTCTGGCGGTGCACATGTGTTAGGCATCAACAGATTTCATTTAACCCTTTCAGTGCCCAACAATAATTCTTTCGTTCGCACAACCCGTAACCGTAGCTTTGGACTCGCTAGTCGGGTTCTGGGCATGAATACAGGTCATCTATAGTTCATTATAACGACGACTCGGATACGGGTTGTGGGCACGGGAACGAAGTACGCGAAATTTTCGCGAAGTACTGGGCAGTGAATGGGTTAAGCCAATGCCACGTGCCGTCTTCACCGCCCGACCACGTGGACGAGCGGTGACATGTGTAAGTATTTAAAAATACCTATGATTTAATATTTTAAGCTCTCTATTAACTCCGCTCGTTCGTGCTAGTCAGCTAGACCCGCTCAGTCTTACTAACCAGCACGTCAGTGTCGTATTGGTTATTTATTGATACCGGTGCAGCGGTGCCGTCTTTAGACTACGATCATTGCCATTCCATTCGGTACTTAAAGAGTGTGAACAAGAATTTGTCTAGTTAGTGGTTAGTATTAGTATGAGCTTTATAAGGTTAAACTAGACAATAAATTGGACAAGATAAACGATAGTATAGCTAGTGGAGCCTATGAACACGAAATTTCAACAGAATGGGACGGTTGATGTGATAACAACGCTTTTTGCAATTAATTTAAGAGGAGTTGAGGACTCATGATATTTTCGAAGGCAGAATCAACCATCACAAGTTCACAAGCAATCCAACAACGTGCAGCTACCGACAATGAAGCTTGACGAATCCCAGAAATTGATTGAACTGCCTTGAAACACAAGAATATTAGAACAACGCCATTTGTTGTACTTAGGCAGATCTACAATAAAATGCTAAGACAGTCTTCGGATTTTCTACAAAACGATCCTTGTGTGGCAAAGACGGATTCCGAGAAGATTTTTTTTACATTATATATTTAATGGGCCTACTCTTGACCTCAATCTTGTCCTGAGGACGGAGATCAAGTTGACGATGGAAGGAGCTAACCCAATAGACGCTTTAACTCGCGACTTAAATAGAAGTTTGACTGAATCGCAGATTATGGAATTTGGAAGGGAGGGATCTTTTTTTAAATTTCCCCTTGAAATTAAGGCCTTCGGACAAGTAGGGTGCGTAAGGCCCCATAGGACTGCCTGATAAGGGATTAATCTAACAAGAATTGAAGGGAGTAAGAAGTTTTTCTGAATCTGCAGACGTAATATTTATTTATTTTACTATTTATGTACACAGTAGACAACATAGGAGAATAACATTATAAAATACCTATGAGTACAAAGGTACTGCTTATTTCTTAAAAAAATTCTAACTCAATAACGACGATTCATTCGCTAATTTTTAAACGAAATGAAAATTACATGTTCAGTACACGTTAACTCTCTAATAGATCAATTAATGTTATTAAGTTATCAAAACGAACTTCCGGTATTACCGATTCCGCCGGAGTATGAGCAATCAAATGATGAGAATCAAGCAAAATTTGGCTTTATTGAACCGTAGGAAGGAAACCATGATGTTCCAAATGTAGCGAGGGAACCCAATCCTCTTTTGATGCAACAATGCCGTTTAGATGTCCAGGAAAGTAATTTACGTGGAAGATACACTAAAATTTAGAGTTCACGTTTTGTAGTAAACTTTGGTTTTGTTTTTAGACATTAAGTGCGCCAATTCATCCTTTTAAAGCCAATTCTATCCATCAGAGCACATCCATTTAGCTTTTGATGCGGATCTGCCGTCTTCTGTAATTATTAGCTAGCAAGCTTTGGCCGTTGGAAACCTTGACCAGCGTCGGCACTTCAGCAGCATCCATCGACAATATTATTACAAGACGATTGTTCTCTTTATTTAAAGACGAAATAGTTTTTAAGCAGTCTTTCTGTCAGGTAGGTAGTGTTCTTAAAAGTATTCGTCTCGTGCCAAAACAGGATATTGTTACGTAAGAAACACTTACTTTAATATGCTTAAAAACATTTAAAAAACTCAATGGCATATTGGCAATAAACCTTTTCAACTCATAACGTGTTTCATTGACAATGAAACGTTAATTTGAAAAAGGTTTTTAGCATTCAAACAGCTCTATAAAGTTACCGGCCAAAAAAAGGATAACGCTCTGACTCATCGCGAACCTGAATTGGTAAAATTTAAGGGCACGCACGCCGTGAGGGTCCTTGGTTTACGTCCCGAGTCACGCAAGCATTTTTATTGCTTGAGGCTTGTTTTTTGTCCCTAATAACTAAGCAAGGAATAATAAGGAGGTTTTTATAAAGAATTACAATGAATAATGCATTAAATTCAAATTTTCTAAAAATATTATTAGAATCTTACGTTGTCTACAGAAAATAAATGCTAATGTCGTTATAAAAAACATGACGCCTTTTTAAATACAATATTTTGCAACACTTCGAACTCTACACGCCTCTCTATGGTAAAAGCGTGGGTGACACTGTTGCACTAATCGCTAGAACACTACTCGAGCTAGTTTGCATTAAAAACTAGGTTACTTGCCAATAAGAATCTTGTTAGCCAACAACACACGTCTACTTAACATCATCAATTCACCAAAAAGTACGAAGAGTTTTGCAAACCTCCTTTAAATTCCTTGAAAAAAAAATGTTATGGCGGAATTTAACAAAAAAAAATTCAAACGCTTCCCAACAAAGTTTGAGGCGGGACCGTTATTAATCGTCGCACGCTACATTTAGTTTATTTTTTAATCAATTGAATGAAACAAAAACACTCACCTAGGAATATCTTCGGATATAAAAGTCAATGGAACAGGCACTAAGTTATTTTAAAAGGTCGTATTTTTTATTTGAAAAACCGAACACAACCACTCGACGGAATAGCGGCACGCAAACTGAGGCTGAGGTAACAAGTCAAACAGCCTATTGCCTCGATCGTGGCGGGGTTACCATCACACACTCGAGATTCTTTTAAAAATATATCTCTCATCTGTTCCTTCATTCAAAGAAGAACAGAGAGGGAAAATGTTGTGATTTGATTACGAGAATTAAGTGAGTCATTGCTCCGTAGTAAAGTCGCAATGTAAGTGCCGTGAAGGGTACCGACACTTTTGGAATTCTCGAAGACATTTTCTGATTGGTGTTATGAGCATAAACCGTAATGGTTATGCACTTTTACATAACAAATGCGAGTCAGGAAACGAAGTCAAGCCTTGCTTGCGGTCTGCCAAAGAGTAGGTGAGAAATATTTGGACCAATAGGTATTTGCATTGCTGTTCAACTTTTGAAGACCTGAATAAATCATAACACAACAATAGCCAAACGTTAAATGATTTGTAAAGTCAGACTAGCGAGTTATCTGTTTAAATCTTTTATCCCAAAAACTGCTGGACGAATTTTGATAAAAGATGTCACCAATATGCTGCCTATTGGGTACTTGGGTATCGGTAGGAATACAAATATTACCGACTTAGCACTGGAAAGTGTTCACGAGGTTGTTCGAGAATATGTTTACCTCGGGGAAACTGTTGTTTGGTAAGAATAACTTTGTAACGTTTGAGAAGCTTCGTCGAGTCTTCTCGTAGCGTATTCCACAGAGCCTGTTATGAAGCATTTCAGTTTCGATAGAAGTCAATGAATGATCGATTCGTAATTAACTTCAAAAGTCTATCAATAATGGTCTACAAGCCTCCTCGCTAAGGTCGCCGAGTATAATTAGTTGTACTTCAAGCTTTGGCTGCTGTTATTAAGAAATTAGTTTTAATTTGTTTTAATTAAGCATTACACATAAATTATGATAAATAATTCATTAAAAGGTATATTGTTGATGATAGGGGCAATGCCCTACTGACGATAGATACACCTCTGTCTGTCTACCCTCAATATAAACTAGCGTGATGATAACAAAACATCACGTCTGCTCCGAAACGGTTAAGCAGAAGTGTACTGTACAAACGTTTTGCCAGTGTTATGTTTAGAGTTCCATGTAGATCCTAATACGGAGCGAGCCTTCCTAACTGCCATCAACCGTCTACAAATCAAGACTCTGGGCTACTTAGCAAGCCCAATAACACTTTGCCCGACCTGGGAATTGAACCCAAGACCTCACATTTAGCTGTAGCGGTCGCAATTATTTAACCAACCAGGCAGTTGACCTGTTGATGTTGATTTATAAGAACGATATTATATTTCTTTAAATTTATTATGCAATAAACAAAGGATTATCCTTCAAAATTATGTCATGTTTTAAAACAGTCGTCGATGACCATTCTCAATAATAAAATAGGTTCACTATTATTGAACATAAATAGCTTCAATCAATGGGTTTGTTTTAATTTTTGTGCAGCCATTGTTTTGTCAATATTGACTGTTTCGTGCATTTTCATAGTGCATTTTTCCTTTTTAATGGCTTTTAGAAACAAACAAAAAATAGAGGGATCTATTTTTTGTTTCTCTCTTTGTAGAAGTGATAAATGATAAATGATGTTTATTTTGCAAGTAGGTTTTTACAAACACTTTTACACGTCATGTTTTTAAAGCTAGATGGGGCCGGTGTTTCGTACCTGACTACTCTGAGAAGAAACAGCCGAAACAAACTCAGAGGTCATAGTCTCTTTTGAAGGAAAGACTATATCCCTCCGGGAGTCTACGTGTCCTGCCTTAGCAGTAGGAACGTTCTTTATAGGCTGATTATGCTTATAGGCATAGTCATCAACAAAAAGTACAAGTTCCATGCAGTTTCCCACGAAAAGGAGCTGGGCAAACTGTCAAATTTCTCCAAAGGATTTTAAAGCATAAAATGTTGAAGGCTAAGTTCAAAATCGAATGAGAAAACTTGACAGTTTGTGGTAACTTGATGCACTGGCGATTGTACGTAGAAGTAAATATAGGGTGGAAGACACCGAACCGTTAGGTACCTCATATTCAGTATATCGTTCCGAACCCGAGGGGGTACATAAAAATACGATTGTTACAGGCTATTTGATGCCACAACATGCATGTAGCAACTTAGGCGCGGTTGGTGACAGTTTTAAGCATGCATTTGCTCATCAATCAAACTTCCTGCCCTTGTCCCATGTTAATGTATTTGCTCGGGGTGCCCTAACTCAGTTACTGCGACCTTAATTAAAAATTACCTCATATTCAATTATTTTGATATGATAATTTAGGTCATAGTCGCAACCCCTGATTATCAATGATCATAATATGATGATGATTGAAGATGCAGTTTAGCGTGATAATTCTAAGCATATTATCACCCCCATTTTTAGCCGTAACATATAGGTAGGTAAAATTACCTTGTCCTATAATAAATCCGGTAATACTTCATTATACATAAATGTTTTATTTATCCTCAAACTCTTCAACTCGATGTCAAATAAACAGGTCCTCAATGAGTTAAGAATAAGCACACTGGTCGTCACTGACTTAAGGTGCGCGTAGACTGGTCGACGGTGACCACCAACGCTGGTGACCTCCCCGTAAGGTATAATAATAATGATGTAAGAGAACAACATCCGCACTCACGTTACCTTTTAAAAGGTCACAGTGAAATTTAATTAAAAGTGACATTCATTTTCTTTTTTGCTCATCAAATGAGTTCGTTGTGTATTGTGCTCGTGGAACTATTTTTAGCTGTACATACCTAACCTACCTTGTCTTTTATTTTTATTTTTTTATTTGGAGAAACAGCAAACAGTTACATTATGAAAACTTACAACTAGTATAACAATATTTGCATTTTGCTAATAATGTAATTTTTCTTTCTATTAGTTCGATAAGCTGGGTACATAACAACGTCCATTGATTTAGAATTTTAGATGATGAGACTCAATCAGAAGTTACCAAAAACAATCTTCGCCCCCTAGACTTTTAGTAGGATGAGAACAACAGCTAAGTTAACCTTATTGTGTAATTATCCCTTCCAATTCCCGCCTGTCAACTTAATGCGATTGTAATTATGTAAGGCGATTTAATAAATAGGTTTGTACAGACGCCAGCAGGTCAAGCTATCCGAAACTGTCAAATTTTCCCAATCAACCTTGAATCTAAAGCTCTAGAGCTAAAATTTGACAGATTGTAGTTGCTTGATGTGCTGGCGTCTGTAGGTACATAAAAATATAATGAAATATGATCACAAAATAACACTAGAACAGACTGATGATGAGTAATACAGAAGTAAGGAAGAAGACGACATGGTGCGCTGACTCCAAATAAATTGGGATATGGGCAGGAGAATGATGATGATGATGATGGTCATAAAAGAACACTGTTTCAAACTAAGATTTTAGATGGCCATAATTTTTAAATGTCCAGTTTTACTTTTATCTACGCAACCTGAAATGTGTGGGCTACTACGGCCCCATTAAAAGCAACTGGGCGTCGTCGCGTAGTTTTAAAAATAATAGTAAACCTCATTCGAAATAACAGTCGGCAAATCCAGGTAAGAATTAAAAAAAAAAATAACGTACCGGCCCTAAACTGAGAAGAAAAAGAAAAAAAACTTTTAATTTTTTCCTCTTTTTATGACTGATGACACGTTTTTTTTTGCATTTTTCCACCAGTTTCTATAGCAAAATATTTTTTTTTAATGGCAACATTGTTAATTTTTCTTTCAAAACAAACAGCTGTCAGTGTCAAACCCAACAAAGTATTGATTTTTGCGATCGACACATCGTATTTCTCAGTCTTTCCCGACTGTTCGGCTATCGCTGTCTCCTTTATAACATGCTTGTACTACTAGATTTTGCTAGGATTCTGGAATACAGTTCTCGTATGTTTATCATGCTGATAACAATATTAAATGTTTCTATTAAAATTTAATCATACATTCTGTATTATATCTAGAATTAAATACATAAATACACGTTTAATGTAATATTTGTATAACATATAACAGTTAAAATCTATCATGCTGTGTAACATCAAAAATATAAACATGTATTACTTTTCTATTGTGTTGTTGTCTTGTATTTCGTATATTTCTGCTGATGTTGATTGTGATTTTAACGTGAAACTGAAGCAAGTTCTGAAGAATCCAGGATTTCACAGGTAAAGCTATTGGTTTAATTAAGATCAGGATATCACAAATATCGTATCGTCTATGAAGAGAGAAGAAGGTCGCAGCTAAACTTACAGCGTGATGACCTTAAAGCTAAGGTACCTACAGCTATACCCTACAATTTCGTCAATTGTATTCTGACATGTCCCTCTCATAGAGAGGAGGCCTGTGTCCCAGCAGTGGGAACATTATAGGCTGATGATGATGATGATTCTGACATGTCCGTTTTATGCTCGAAGTTTTTCGGCCAAAGTTGGATATGCTAGCCACTTGAGAGCACATGATAGAACAGCACACCAAAGCTCTCGACAGCGTCCCTAGAAAGCCATCGTTTGCAGTTGCTGTGGCCGAAATCAGCATGTCATCATCAACATCATCATAACATCATCATCACAAGTATCAGATTAACCCAAATGAAATGAGTATTCTTTTTTCAAAGTTTTGATTCTGTCAGTGTGCTTAGATCACAAAATTAGCTGTCTAACCGCTATGACCTGTTGTTTCCAAATCATTTAAGCAAAATAAGTAGAACGTTAGGACAGCCCTCGGACCAAAACTGTATTTTAAAATAATTCATTTTCATAACTGGTTTTCATATCTTTACTGCATGGTTAGTAATTGCATTGTTGTTTCATTCCTTTTCTTGGTTATAGGTGAATGTACGGTGGGATGCATCAATTGGGTACCCCAGTTGGGAACATAGGAGCTTTCAAGAGGGGTACCCACTTTGTGATGCTGATTGTACATACATATTATGTATAAATTTGCCTTTTTTCCTGTAGAATTATGCCGAAACTACAGAGCACCACCTACTATGATCTAATAATCTTACAAATTCTATTTTGCTTGCCAAAATACTTTTAGCATCATGATACATCATCAGCCTACCTTTTTCCCAATTCTGTCGCTTTCGGCTTTCATTTTTACCGGATGCAGCTGAATACCAGTATTTTCTATAGAGCAACTATGTTACCTCTACAACACAGATACTCAGTAACCACCATCTGGGTAGCTCCACTAACATAGTTTTTAGTCTTATTTATTAACACGCCCCCCCAATTACCCCCAGCTCGCCCCCAATTACATGGGACTTAAACACTTCTGCTGAAATGTGGGTGTACTATTAGGTACATCTCTGCCTAACCCTTCGGGGATTACAGGCATGATGTTATGTATTTATTAACACAGTTTTTGGGTTTACTTTTTATATATTAGTTTATAAGGTATATTGTATATGGGCCATTATAGCCTGGAATAAATGATGTTTATGTTTTTGTTTTAATCGAAAATGATTGCTGTTTCAGGAACATAACCTACGGCATAGTGTTCAATGGTGAAGAGGAGAAGTGCTGGCTGTACAGGGACTGCGTCATAGGACTGGAGCAGACCCTGCCTCATGGAGTGTACTCCAATCCTGATGAGCTGAGCACCTTGAGAAGACTGAAGAAGGTACGTACATGGATTAATTATTTTTATTTCATTAGCAAAAATTTTGCTGATGCCCAAAATAGTCAGCTGCCTAGCCTTTTCTCAATTATGATGGGTTCGGCTTCCAGTCTAACCTTATGCTACCTAAACTTCACAACCCAGTCAATATTGGGTCAAAACCCAGTTACCAGTACACACAGTGGCACATCAAGCTTTACATTCCAGTATAACGTGGCTTCGCTTTGTGTATATTTTCTGTACAATGAGAGATCCGCATAAACTGGTTTTGTATAGCTTGATTAGCCGTCGTGCGTACCAACTGGGTACAGTTTACAGTGTTGAATACCCCTTGGTAAGACTGGTTGTCAGCCTTTCGAGCCACTGTCTCTTTGTAAAAATTGTCAAAGATCTACAAATGACAGCTGGTACCAACAGCTCAACATGCTTTGTACCGAAGCTCAGAGGAAACTTGGTAATGGATGGTCGCCCATTCAGTACATAACATAAAATCCTGCCCACCTCCCATAATGCCTGTTGTCCCGAAACGATAAGACAGAGGTGTGTCTAGTATTCACATTTAGCACCAGTTATGTTTAAGTCCCATGTAATAGTGAGCAGCCCATTGCCATCAACACAACGGTGAACAGATCTAAACTTGAAGCTGCTACTAAGAAAGTCAAACACTACCTATGAGTAGCGTCTTTCACGAAAGCAACTTCAACCTCAGTGACATCAATTTGACATCCACTATGCACAATAGCAATAATACAAGTATCGATACGAAAACAACTGTCAAAACGAGCTACGGTGACCATCAGCGGCGATCAGCGCCAATGACGTCATATTTGATAGTCACTGGTCATAGTCGAAACTACCTTTTGACAGTTAATTGATGAACACTCAGCCAAAGTTATCGTCACTTGAACTATCAACGGAGATTTGAAATAGCCCAACTGATAGTCCAAAAGTTAATAGAAGAAGCAAGCTATGTGTAAAGGTATCTCTTGATTATGTAGCTTTTTAACAGCAGATCAATAGGATCACGTTAGATTCAGTGGCACTTCCAACTGACGTGATGGCTAGGCCATAAACGTTACTAAAATCTACTCTATCACTACATATTATAAAACAAAGTCCTCCGCCGCGTCTGTCTATCTGTTCGCGATAAACTCAAAAACTACTGCACTAATTTCGATGCTGTTTTCACCAATAGATAGAGTGGTTCTCGAGGAAGGTTTTAGTATATAATTTGTCAAGTTTTTGTTGCGGGCACGCGATCAAAATTTCATGATTACTTTTGATCGCGATAACCGACATACACGCGGGCGAAACCGCGGGCATCAGCTAGTAAAAGATAAGAAAATAAAACCTTTGTAATAACCTGCATAAGACTTTTTATATCAAATAAAAAAACCAATCTCATAACTTTTTTGTTTTAAACATTGTCCCACACTAGGAATTTCTTCTGTATCGTGGGTGCGTTCACAAATATTTAAAATCACATACACAAACAGCCATACTCGAAACAACTATCTGTAGGCCATACAAATATGAACAACTTTCCAGCTGCATGCAGTACCCAAGGGCCGCATCAACACTGAGCTGCCCGCAGAGCACTCCTACCCATCAACTATCTACATCACGGAGAGGATCGAAAACTGCAAGGTGTCTCTGTGGCTGCCTGTACATGCGAGGTATCATCTAGCTATGCCTGGTGGAGGGTGAGTAGAAGTCTTTGAGTTTTTCTTTTATGATTTACAATGTACCTTAAAATATAAAAACACATCCATGGATGGGTAAAGTGGTTTATTCATAATAATGGAAAAGTTTGCTTAATTTAAGTTTAAGCTAAAACCTGTTATAGTCCGATCAAATTAAGCCGAATATGGGCAATCAGGGGAAATAATTCGTGTAGTTTTGTAAATTGGTACAGTTATACCTTGCGGTATCCAGATGAACATACTAAAAGTCCTCTTCCTCGAATCCTTCTTGGAACTCACGACACAGGGAATCCTAGTGTGAGTTTCAGGAAACAATGTACTGAATGTAATTTCTTAAACAATAAATTATTCTTATTCTTATTCTTATTCTATTTCCCCTGATTTTATTAATTTTCCTATACTATTACTACTTACTAGCTTTGAGTTCTTTGGGTGAAACGCTTGATTTTTAAGATTCCCAACTGATTTTTGTTTAAAAGACTGCCTCGTTAGTGTAGTGGTCGCAAGAGCGACTGCTGAGCATGCGGTCCTGGGTTCTATTTCCGGGTCGGGCAAATTTTTATTGGATTTTTCCATCAGGACTTTCTCAGTAGCAGCCACGGAGTCTGTATTTGTGTCCGGGATGGCAATAGGCACGCGCCCTATTCCATGACACATAACTGGCGGAATGTTGGTGAACTAAAGGTATACGTATGCCAAAACTTTCGGGGATTACAGGCTCGATGTTATATTAAATGGGATTTTAGAAGTAGCATTTCAAATGTATACTGTTTTGCTCGTTCCAGCATGGTTCGAAACACCATAGGTCCGCCCAAGCTGTACCTGCGCTGTCCCGACCAACGCCTGGACAAGTGTGGCAGGGGAGCCCACCCCGTGAACTTCCTCTGTAACGGCGCTTCAAAGGACAAGTGCAGCTGGAAGGAGTTGCCTTACACCTTGGTAAGAGAAAGAAACTACTGCTGGATTACATGGTGTCTCCGGGTCCTACAAGCAAAACAGATCTTCTTCTTAGCGTGTCGATGGCAATCTATATTGTGTCGGCCCAGAACTGAGCTACTAGTTTGGCGCTTTCGGTAGCATCCATCAGTTCCTGAAGTGAACAAGTGACAGGACAAGCAGGACACGATATTAAGTGGCCCATCGTTTGTGGAACAGCACCACATTTACACTCTAGGGCAGAGTCATCAATGAATCTCCACCTGAGCAGGTTTTCCTTGCTGCGTCCAACCTGGGTCCGGAGTCTGTTTAAAGACTTCCAGGTCAGCCATGGCAACTCATGTCCAAGTGGGAGATTTTCAGCTGGTGGAACGAATGGGTTAGGTAAGGATGCACTGCCTCGCCACAGCTTTATTATTTCTGTGGACCGCTCGCCAATGAGTGGGGAAACACACTGCAAAAAAGATCACTCAATGGTATTCTTTCGAAGGCAGCTGCAAACGCTATAATAGACCAATATGGTACTGACCCTACTGGTAGCCTGGGGCTAACTATATGAAACTGAACTGTAGTATATCAATAACAGTGGCAGTCTAGTGAGTTCGAAACCAAAGCACTTCTGATTGTTCGAATTCCTTTGCGTATTAATCACTTGCTTCGGTGAAGGAAAACATCGTGAGGAAACCAGCATGCCTGAGAGATATTTCTTGAAAGCCAAGTTTATGTAAAGCCAAAATCCCTGGTCACATAAAAACTTTTGACACCAGGTTAGGCACTAACCACACGATAAAGAAAAGGAGTATATCAGTATTTGACATAGAGCCACTGCCTATCTGATGTTCTCAACCCGGTGACTGGATAACACCCCTTGGTGCCCTTGGAGCCCTTGATAAGACTGGTTTTCAGATTCCCGGGCTTTCATTTAATCGTAATGCCTGTCAAAGAATTACAAACGACAGCCGGGACTAACGAATTAACGTGTTTTTCGAGTCACAGAGGACTCGGTGTGCTAAATATGGTCATCCATCCTCAGGCCGACCTCGGCAAGCTTAGTTTAACTTAAGTTTGATTTGAAAGTCGATGAAACGAAAAAGCGACAGTAAAAAGTTACAGACATATAAATTCATAAGATTTAACGTGGGAGAAAATGAGATAGGAAGCATTATACAGTGTTTATCTTGAAGCCAACATTTTTTAAGGTTTCACTTCTACCACGTGTGAATTGCACACATGTTTTTTATTTTTATTTATTTGTACTTTTAAATAACTAGTATGTACTTTTAAAACCAACTTAAAATGCGGTATAAAAACACTTTCTTGAACTATAATTGCCACTGGATACAGCACTTAAAAACGATAATTATTTCTCAAGTGCAAGAAATCTAAGATTTTCTCCGTGTCTTCCAGCTCACAGACGCCCTGGTGTGGCCGATCCCGGTGGGCAACATGGAACACTTCCACGCCATCTCCGTGGGCACGGCGCTGGTCATCGCAATAGGCTCACTGTACCTCATCAAGGCCATACACGAACACAAGCTGGTGTCCATGTCTTTAAACCCCAATAGTTCAGTGCACAAACAACGATAAGATCTTGGTTGCATGTTTATGTTTTGATGGGAAATTCTCAAGTAAGGTTTTTTGGCCACGGTCGTTTTTTTTAGCTTGAATAATATTTTCAGGACGTCACTGTTGGTAAACATATGTGAAATAATATTGAAAAAAAAATATATAGGCGTTAGTTATAACTATGGCTATTCTTCAGAACAACCATGACATACTATAACAGGTGTAACATAATAAAAACAAGAACTTCACGTGGGGTCTCTCGGATCATGTTACTGAACAACTGTTGTTCGATTTCTTGAAATTCGCAAAAAAAAATCTTGTTATAGGTAACTAACGCTGAAATGTTGATGGTGGAGGTGGATGGAGAGGGAGGGGAAGGCCAAAGAAAAGATGGATGGATTGTGTAACGACTGATATGAAAGACAAAGGATTACATGATGCCGTGACGTCTGACGGAAGAATTGAAGAAGAAAACGTGTTGCGCCGACCCCAAAAAGAATAGGAATAGGTAACTGACGCGATCAGTTGATCAACATGTATGCTAAAACTAATTTCCAAAGTCATAGAACACAAGTTTTTCTTGCTTCATGGTCTGACACACCACATGAGAGGTCTTGCGTTTATTTTGTTACACCCTGTATCACCTAAAGGTAGTTAAGTACTCCCAGTTGGGAGTTCCAGTACTGCAGGTGTATTTTTGCACAAAAGTGGGCAAGTACCTTGCATGGCATTCGCCAATCAGAAGTATTTTTGGCATGCAAGCCGCTTCTTGCATACTTTTGTGCAAGTTACTGGCAGGCCCTAAGGCTCTGACTCCATCAAAGACGAGACGTGCGGAGATGTGTGACGCGTAGAGGAGAGGAGATACTTAGGAGCTAGGGTGTATCCACCTGTGCCCTGTGCTGTGTGTGTACAGGCTACTCACGCGCAGTCTACCGACGCCGCACATCGCTTACTACACGCCACTCTCAAATCTTCTCTCGATGCTGTCCTAAACAAATGCAGGGTGTAAACGGACTCTTCACGAAGCCGTCTACCAAGACTTAACGCAAAAATTATTGCTGGGAAACGACTTTTTTTTGGGGTGTAACATCAGGGGGCGTTAGTTTTGTAACGCATTCAAAACATTATGCTGATGGATGGATTGAATAGTACGACGTACGAGGGACGTGAAGGTATCTTAGGAAAAAAAAAACATTAAAAACATGTATTTAAAAAAAAAACTTGTGAAAAAATTCTTACTTTGACCAATATCTCCGGAACCCAGGGTTCCCAGGTAAAGTCTGAAACAAAAAAATCATCGCAATGACGGGAAGAACAAGTGGCTTTCAGCTTCGTTAAGAGTCATTTTACACCCTTTATGAGACATCACCACTCTCTGCTCAACCAGTTCCACTAAATCTAAGCGGAGACAAGAAGTGTTGATAGCTTCATCTCTCACAACTTCTCATCTGTCTCCCACTTTGTTGTAGTCCAGCCCTTAGCAATAGAAATTACAAGCGTTTAAAAAGTCATTAATACATACGTTTCAGTTCACGAGTGCGCGTGTGTCTCTTCGATTGGCGCACACTCGTGAAGTGTTACTTTTCGAGAAAGACATGTAGATGTAAATAGGGCGTTTAACACACTTGTTCGAGAAAAACCTAATTTAGCGAGGGAAGTTGCCGATCAGCACGAGACGAATGAAAGCTCAATATGTGTAAAAGCTGATGGCTTCGGGCTTTGTGTGTAGTAGCCCTGAAGACTGATATAGAAGCCCTAAGGTGCTCTATATTACGTATTATAGGACGGGGTATTGCTAAGATATTGCTATAGCAAAATGGACTGTACTATATCGGTTTATTGCTGCAATTGATGGACTGTACTATATTTATATTATAATATTTCTTACGGCTAAACGTTCAAACAGACTTCAACATTATCTTCGACCTTACCCTAAATGAGAAAGATTCAGTTTAACACACGATCTGATGTTGTTATTGAATAATATACTTTATCGTTTGGAAATTACGTTCAAAGTTGAACGAATATCACTTCGAGCGCGAGTAATTTTGCTCTTTAAGACAAGTTCTATTTATTTTGTTTAATTCTTTCTTAGTAAAGTATGATAGCGCGATTACACATGGCCGGTTGCCCGAATTCTATTGACTATAGAATTGGTCGTTTGTTCGAATTCTATTGACTATGGAATTGGTCGTTTGCCTGAATTCTATTGACTATGGAATTCGGACGAACGACCAAGTGGATGGGGTCGAATAGCCGGCCTTTCTCCAATTTTGTTCGGCTTCGTAGTTTGACTTCCTTCAAACTACTCGAAGTGTAATAAATGCATCAAGTAACCGTATTCAAGTAAAGTATTTCGAGCACCCGAATACGGGCTAACGACCACGTGTAATTGCGCCATGAAGCCTGTGTTTGAACAGTTAGCCATAACAAGTTTTCAGTATTACATTTTTGTATTTATTACAGAGAGCAGCGGTGGCCCAGTGGTAGCGACACCGACTTACGAACAGTAAGTCGTGGGTTCGAACCCAGGCAGGCACATTACTTTGTGTAATTTATTTCATCACCACTGCTCTCAAAAACGGTGAAGGGAAACATCGTGAGGAAACCGGCATGTCCTAGAACCAAAAATTCGAAGACATGTGACATCTACCAATCCGCACTGGGCCCGCGTGGTGGATTATAGCCCATTCCCTCTCATAGAGAGGAGGCCTGTGTCCCAGCAGTGGGAACATTATAGGCTGATGATGATGATGATGATTTATTACATATTTTTTGTAAATGAAAATATCTTTTTAGAAGTTTTAATAGCATAATATTGTATTTTTTCTGTAAAAAAATATTGTCTTCTTAATATTCCTCTTATTGTAAGGTCAGTACAGTAGACAGAAGAGATTACTGACCAGCTATGAAAATATCATCTTTACGTATGTAGGCAAGATTTATTTATTTTTTTTTTCAACAAAAGTTACATAAAGTCGGTATTACAAAAATCTTCTGCCAAACTGCAGGAGAGTTTGTCGGCAATGTTCGTTTTACTTCAGTCAGACGAATACTGTGAATGCTTTGACTACAACATGCACAATGTGAGTAAGAATAATTATATATCTTATCTTAATAATGTAAAATAACGTGTCACCATGTTCGTACACGCTAATCTGCGAAAACATCCAACCGATTTATATGAAATTTTGTGAATATTTTGTAGTTCCAACTTGAAAGATAGGATTGTTTTGGACCCAATATGTGGCGCTAGTACCTCGCTAGTTATATAATAAAAAGCTTAACAGAACAACCTTAAGCCTACGGGTAGGCCGCGAAAGTCATTATAGAATTACAATCATGAAAGACATAAATGTTCGAAAAAACAATGAATTTCGCGGGCTGCCCTGGCGCTTCCACTTTAAACCCTTTAAGCCTAGTAAAACGGAGTTGTAGTTAGTAACTGCTCTCATTTGTTGACTGTACCAATAATTTTGTTGGGAAATTACAAGATAAAGATTATTGAATAAGTTTTTATGTATAGAGGGAGGCCTTTGCGCAGGAGTGGGACAGAAGAGGCTAGGAAAAAAACATCTATGTAATACCTACCGTATTACATGTACCAAAAAAATCGAATTATTCCGGCAGATACATTTAAAAAAAATATTGGAAACGGTTTTTTTTTTCACGTAAACACAAAATGAAGATGATATAGAGCGACGAAAACTCGTGTGACTTCACAATGTCAGCACACTTTCACTGGCGACGTGACGTCACAAACCCCCACTCATGATCTTTGATGTTTATCTTCGTCAGTTTTTATTGATTTTATAAAACAAAAAAATACGTATCCAATATTTTTCGATAATCTAACTGACGGACTAAATATAATCAATTTTTTTTTTACTCGGCAAACATCCCGATTGTCATAGAATCTGTCAAACATGAAACTCTTTTGTAATTTTCCTGTGACAAATGTTAATTAAAAATTTTAATCATTATCTAGTCATTATAAAAATCACATATTGTTAGTTATAGAGTTGTAAACTTGAATATTTGTATTTAAAATATAATATTGTACATATTTTTCAGCTTTTTAATCACTTTAGCCGCTGCTAAAGAAATTTCAACCTTACACGCGTTAACCGATTCCGTGCGGATAGCGCCGTAGAGGCGCCATGGGTATTTACTTCATGGCGGGTGGCGCACGAGAGGAGCCATGAAAGTCCCTGGCGCTTGGCGCCTCAGAGGAGCCACGAAAAATTTGTTCGCCGCCAGGCGCTATAGTTTGAAAAAACCTACCACGGCACTGAATAGGTTAAATTGAAGAAGAATCTGGTTTCTTCGTCATATTAGCGCTGTTGTACGCCGATAGCCAGGTACGGCCAGCCGGTTTCAGAGTTCTGATGCAAATCTTTACCCTAAACTTCCATCTATATTTTTTGTAGTGACATCGACAACAAATAGTGACGTTGTCCGTTGATGTGACGAAAATCAAAAGAAATCA
Source organism: Lycophotia porphyrea (assembly GCA_950005105.1). NCBI lineage: Eukaryota > Metazoa > Arthropoda > Insecta > Lepidoptera > Noctuidae > Lycophotia > Lycophotia porphyrea. The sequence goes on from OX465396.1 coordinate 1,761,455, forward strand.
TTGCTTCGCGAAGGTTACATATCATAATTGCTTGTCTTCGGTGTGTAGATGTGGAGCTGTGTCACGAAGTATGCCCTCCTCTTTTCCTGCCCTCTGTATAAAACGTATAGCTAAAGTGACCACAGGGCTGCGGGACTGCTCGAAAGAGTTACCGCGGCCCTGGAACACAAAGGGCAAGGAAGGAACATGGATGGGTTTTCGTCAGTACAAGTTAACACTTCCTTCCGCTCTGCCCAGAGCGGGAGAAGTCATTTGATGATATCCCATCCGAAAAAAAAGTGACCTTTGCACTGCCAAATTTATAAAATTATATCATACCAGCCACAATAATAAGGACAACGGTCAGTGTCCGGGGCTGGTACAACAGAAAGAAGTCGTCGCCCAGATAGAGCTCCATTAAGAAAACTGCCCGTATGATACTCCTTGTTCGTGCTCAAAGTCGAAAGTATCTAGTGATGGATGACCTCATCCATTATCTCCGCAACGAACTCCATAGTGTTCCAAATACCAACTGGAAGCAGGTGTACCTAAGTATGTATCCTACTATATATAATATTATAAATGCGACAGTTTGTGGTCATGGATGGAAGTTTGTTACTCTTTCACGCAAAAACTACTGACTGGATTTCGATGAAATTTGGCACACAGATAGTTTATAACCTGGATTAACACATAGGATACTTACTTTATCGCAGTAGTACGATCCTGTGGGACAATTACCGAACTCCACGCGGGAGAAGCCGCGGGCATAAGCTGAACGTATCACAAAACTAAGCTAGGTTGCTTAAGTACCAGTGATGGTCCTTCGGGACGGATATTTATTATATCAAGCGTCGGCAGCATGTCTTCGTCCATACTTTTCTATTAAAAGTCATCTTATTAGCCAAACAAACTCATGATGTCCTACAGTCTTACACAGACACGACGGGTTGAGAACGGTTGAATGCAGAACTTGAAGTTAAAGGAAAGAATATAAACATCTACAAAGTCTGTATTTAAACAAAACAATGAAGAACTTCTTAAAGTATAGCGGCACTACTAAAAAGTACTACAGCAACATTGTCCAAAAGGTACTACAGCACCCAGTGCAGGCTTTAGGCAGGAAGATCTATAGGTAAGTTTTTTGGCAAGTCAAGGTAACTTGTAACAATAAAACTTTCACGACAAGATAAAGCACAAATCAGAGACTTACGAGTTACAACGTTCAAAGTTGTTATCATAATCAGTCAAAACGGTAAGATAAGACAAGGATATTGAGAAGACGGTTTTATTATTATTTCAAAGATTTCATAAACTATTTCCGCTTTCAGAATACAAGCTCCATCTACCTACGTCGTGTGAAACCGTAAACACTTGTAACGACTGGGTTCCCCAGTAGTGCAGTACGTACCGGAGCCTCTGTAAGATGGCACCACTCGCTCCGAGTATCGATCTCGCGCGAGCACTGAACTTCCCCTGACCGCGGATGAGCGCGCTCATCTGACAGATGTTGATGACAGCCTTACTTTATACCGCCCTTTTCATGTCCTAGCGCTACCTACTTCCGGTTTTGTTGAATTCATTTTCTGCAGAGAATTCGTACGAGTGTGTTTGGTTTCGTGAACTATGTATACTAGACCAGAAGGTCCTAACATTGGTGCTCTCGGGGAAATTTGGCATTTATTTAATGAGCGTGGTGAGGTCCTGCGAGGATGCAGTGTCCGCGGTGTGTGGGTGCACGTGCGAGAGTGTCGCGCGCCGGGGCCGGGGGCGTGCCGGCGTGCGTACTCCGCGCGCCGCAGATATGGATTTAAGATTAACGAGGCCACGTAAACGCGGCGTCGCCGCGGGGGAGGGGGCGCGCGCCGTGTTTACATGCGGGTGCAGGCGGCGGGTGCAGCGGGCGGGCGATCGATCGCTGGGCGGGCCGGGCGCGGGGCGGGGGCGGGGGCGCCGTGCGGCGGGGGGCGGGGCTCGCGCGCGCCGGCCGCCAGTCCGCCTCGGGGCCGCGTCCGCGCGGTCGTCGCCTGATCCCGCGGTGCGGCGCGCCGGAGTGTCTCCGCGGGCGCCCGGCGGCGGCGGCGAGCCTCGCGCCGCCCGCCCCCGCGCCGATGCCGCTGCCGGCCGTAGCCGCAGCGCCCCCCACGTCCCCCGCGCCCCAGCCGCCGGCCGGCGCCGCGCGCGCAGCCTGCTCTGCCGCGACCTAGCCGAGAGTGCCCCGCCGCCCGCGCACCCCGCGCCGCGCTTGCGCCCCGTATTCCTGTGGGCGCGCCAGCGCGACGGTACCGTGCAAGAGGTCCGCTGTGAAGACTACGATCCGCGTAACCGCATCCGTATCGCGCGCACCCCTACCGGTTGGCGAGTTATCCCGCGTACTGAAATCTTTGACTCTATCCTTGTGACTAGCGCTCCGGCGCACGAACCCCCCGAGCCCAGCGCTCCCCCTGAGCGGCGCCCGCGCCGGCGCCCCGGAAGGCCGCGGCGGAGGCGCACGGACGCGACAGCGCCCGCGCCCGCCTGGCTCGCGCCCGACCTGGAGTCGCATATCCCGTCGCACACGATCGCGGTGCCGCGGCTACCGCCCGCGCCCCGCTCGCCGTCCGTACCACCTGAGCCTACGCCGCTCGACAACCTGCTGGCCGTGGCGGAGCTCGAGTTCAACCAGCAGCGCGGTGAGGAGCTCGAGCTGGAGCTGCAGGGCGCTCCGTACCCCTTCCTGCCCGAAGCCGAGGAGGTGGCGCGCGACGTCATGTCGTTCGAGCTCGGCGAGCCCAAGCCGCCTGACGAGATGTTCTACGAGCAGCGCAAGACGCACGTACCCGAGCGCGCTGCTGAAGAAGATGTTTTCCATAATGACATGGGCGTGCATAAAGACCTGTTTGAGACTATTAGTGAAGCGCACTACCTGCCCGAGCTCGGTGGACCTCACGATGAGGCGCTGCTCGAGTCGCTCGTAGAGAAGGGTTGTGAAGATAATCAAATTCTCGGGCAGGCGCTCGACAAGCTGGCGCACCTGGTGCACGGGACCGAATACGTGGAAGAGGAGGATGACATGCTGCTGGGCGGCGCGCCTGTCGCCGACATCATCGACCGGCTCGAGCAGTCGCTCGAGTCGCCTAGTCGCAGTAGCATGACGGCGGCGCAGGGGCTCCTACATCTGCATCACATAGGCGACCACCTGCCACTGTCCGACCAAGAGCAGGCCCTTGAGCAGTCCTACATGTCGGACGAAGTGTTCGCGCCTGCCGATCCTCCAACTGAATGTGCGCTTGAAACGCTACCTACGGCGTCACAAATGCAAAACGCTGACGAACTTAACCATTTAGAATATGATCAGAATGCCGAGAAGAGGCTACAGAATGATGCTGATAATACAGAAGCAATGTATACTGAACATGAACAAGTACCTGAAAACCCTGAACCCTCGGAGGAGCAAAAATATCAACCACTGCCGGATCAGAGTGAACCAACATTGCCCAGTGAACTACAGGCGGAGGCCCAGACTAATGACGAATCCACTGAAAATGTCAACAATAACATTGCTCTCAAACAGGAAACTGACGACAACGCATGTGATGACGAAGGTAATTTTTCCAATACTATAAAAGTGGAAGCCCCGAGCATAGACTTCCCGAAAGACCTTGAAGATACAACAGCCGTGGAATTGGTGGCTACGGATTTAAGTGTCAAAAATGCTAAACCTAAAAAGTCTGCTCGAGTAGTGGCTAGCGTTGCTGAAACTACAAATAACATGGAAGATAATTTATCAGAAAAGAGCGACGACCTACCTAAAGATCTAAGTGTGCAACGAAGGTTACCCACCCCGCATGCGTCGCCGAGAAGGATAGAAATACCGCGAGCGCCGTCGAGAGAGTCGGATGCGATGCAGTCGCCGCAGCCGAGCGGCATCCCCGCCGTGCCGTCCTCACCTGAGATATTTACTATGCCTCAATCAAAGAGCAAACAATCGTTGTTTTTAGAAACTTTGTTGTCATCGCCGTCGCCAAAGATGTACACGTCTGAGGTGACTATTACAAAGCAGCAATGTGAACCGCTAAACTTAGGTAAACATCGAAAATCAGCCAGTCCAACTGTAACGAGCTGTTCAGACGAGATGAGAAAGTTAAATAAAGAATTTGGTGAACCTCAAGAGAAAAAGGGAAGACGAGAGTCTGCCGACGATTCAGTTAGAATCAGTAAAGTATTCAGTAAGAGTGATCGGGATGAGCACATTACCGAGGCTCAAACTAAGATAAAGAAAAGCGAGGCAGAAGAAAAACTTCCTTCAAAATATATCGAGAAAATGAATAAAATGAGTCCACTCGAACAAATACAAAATCTGCGATCGGGTTCTAGTTTCAACATTCCCGATCCCATTCTAATTCCGAAAAACAAGCTAAACCAAATTCTTACAGCTCCTGGTATTGAAATTCCATTAATGTTAATGGCGAATCCCGAGTTCAGATTACCAGACGCATTCCATTATCCCATGGTTCTGCGAGATCCGGATATACTTGTCATATCATTTTCACAATTAGAAAGTATTATATTGAATGAACCCAAACGGGCAACTTCGCCGAAAAAGGAGCCAAAGCCACCTACGCCAAAAAGTACGATTAGTACAACAAGTACATCGAGTAGTGAGAACGCGACGGCTGCAAGTCAACCTGATCATATCAACTCCAGCACTCAGCCGAAGCCGATACCATCCATGGACGCGTTAGCTGGCGACATCGACGCGGCCACTACCGCGGCGCTCAACCAAATGCTGTGGCTCCCCTATATCAGCCAACTCGAAGCTATGGCTGCGTGCTCGCAAAATATGGATTTCCTAAAAGCACTAAATTCGTCTGGTTATTCGTCTGGGCAAGGTTACCCGGAGTTATCACAAGTGTTTAACCCAAATTCTCGTTTTGGAGGACCAACAGGTTTCCCAGTGATGCCACCGATGGATTACGAAAATCGGATGCAGTACGCTATGTGGCAGGAAGCGATGAATCATTCGAATCAACAACAAGCTCAGAGACAACTCCAAGCCAAAGCTAACGAGTCTCAGGCGAAAGAAATGGCGGCAAAATCATTAGATGTGCAGAATCCGTTCGTTCACTCTACAAAGAGTCATCATCATCAAAACAAATCACATAGTAGTATGTCGTCTCGATCTAGTCCTATGGCCAACTATACGGCCAGCCAGCGAGCCGCCATGCAACACAACTCATTCCTGCAGAACATGTACCCGGGTATGAATCCTAATGTAAGGCCGAACATGCCTTTGCCGGGCCTTCAGATACCATACTTCAATCCGAATATGATGTCAGGTAGCCAGCGGTCGCCGAGGGGGCAGAAGAGCCCGACTTCGCCGTACTACCCGAACAACAACTATCTGCAATCGATGCAGCATTCTGAAGCGCAGGCCCATCAGAGGAGTAGTTCGACTGGGTCACAGGATTCGCCGCGGCCGCGGATCAGTGTTAAATCCTTGCAAAACTTGTTGGCCGCGCCGATGATGCCTGACGGGATGCCAATGCCGACGTCGTCTACGTCGCGGCGCGGGCTGGGCCCGACGGCGGGCATGCCGCGGCGGCGCGACGAGCCCGAGGTGGGCAGCACCACGCCGCTGGGCGAGCCGCCTCAGCACCTGCCGCCGCACCCGCATGACCCGGCCTCCTTCCACTTGTGGCATCCGCTGTTCGGCAAGTGAGTCACTTTCATTCATGTTTACCGCTTTTACAAATATTTGCATGTTCTTAATATTAGGATCGCCGTATTTACTTTTCTTATTGGAGTTTCTTTGATTTTCTAATTACCATGTGCTTATGCACCGCTGGCGGTTGTTCGAGACGTTGTGAATTCTAGGAAAATAATTATGAACGTTTCGTGGTATAAACTTATCTACTTATTTTTTGTTGTCCATCGATAGTACTGTTTCCATTTCCTTTACTTTCAATACAGCATTTAAGGCTCGCTGTCGTGTGTCATGTAAATAAACTTTTCACTATCTCTTCGCAAAAAAAGTTTGTGACATTTACATTCTCAAAGAACGCCGATACTTATGTAAATTCCTCGCATAAACAGAACTGGTTCAGTACCTACGTTAATAACCTGTAAGAGACGTCGCAAGTTAATATAGTACAAAGCACAATATACTTGAGCAATATTGTAGGCATTGTTTATTTATACTGGGCGTTTATTGGGTCAGGCCGGCTGGTAAAGCTAATTTTGCCCAGAATCGATCGACTACCGAAATAGCGCCGAAGTTGAAGGGTTAATAATGTTGAGGTTGTGGGTCAGTCCGTCGCCTTGTCAACGTTTAATTAGAACTGAGACAGAGTCAAACGGGAGCTTTGTAATTGCCATGGGAGTTGGGGAACCCAGGGACAGTGGTACAGAATCTGTAATTTTGGCCCAGACCCACATAAGTGTGGTCTGGCCTGTGCGTTTTGCGACTAAACTACCGAACCGATTTTCATTAAATTCTCAACATAGGTAGACTGTCAGTTTAAGTAAGAAAAAAAAACTTTAAACGCGTATGCGAATGAGTTCAAAACTAAAGGTGTTAGAGCTCAAGTTCGGCTAACTACATAGGTATACCTAAATTAAACACTATGGCATCTCTCGGCATCAATTCGAAATTGAAGGGAAGATGTAATTTTCTTTGAATAAACTTCCAGTTAATTAACAGGTACATTGTGCCATGTAGCAATTTGCTTGATGGGTTTAAAAGATTACCTCATCATCATTATTTCAGCTGAAAGACGTCTACTGGACATAGGCCTCCCCCAAGGGCCCCAAGTGTCGCCACATAAAGATTACCTACTAATTTAAATTACCTCAAAGTCGATCTGTATAATTATTGAATTCCAATAAGTGTATTTTGGTTTCACTTTCTGGAAATGCAGCATATTTTCCATTTTTGTCATTTGCATTTTGCATCCAAAGTCATGTTTCCTCTGCTTCACAAATTACCACTAAAATTAATAACCACAGAAAATCATAAACAATAGCTGAACAATATAAATTACTGTCCGCCTATCGCTTCACAGTTATAAACTAGTTGTTTTCATGCATACATTTTAATTAAACAGACCGTTCGATGCGTCTGTCTGTCCGCAAATAAAACAATTACAATTTACAGTTGATATGTACCTCATTAATTAACGTAGGGTAACAAATTAGTGATAATATGTATCTGGAGACAAATGACTGTGTGGGGTATCTCGTAAATAAAGGAGTGAGTGAGAGAGTGTGTATGTTTGTTTGCGTGACTAGGACTAGAAATTATTGAATTTATTATGAGTTAAAAGGTGAATATGAATATTAGCAGAGTTTTGAATACATGGACTGTCTGGTTCACTTTTTCCTTAAACAATTTATAAGCAATTGAAGAAATCACTCTTGTGTAGACAACTGTAATGGGTTGGGTGTTCAAGCGGATCCTAGAGCAAAATCTACTAACAAAAAGAAGCAAACTTTTTCTTTTCATAAAAATGATATAAACTAATTTAAAAAAAAAAATTGTTGTAATTATTGTCTGATCTATTTTTCTCAAAAAACTAACCGATTCGCAAAAAAAAAAACAAAAAATCTAGTTTTGCGAACTTTGGCTTCGCATAAATTTTTTTGCACCCATGAGATCGATGGGGACTTTTCACAATTTCATTATAATGGTATCCCAACGTTCATGTAAAGTTTCAGCTTATTGGGAATTTATGCAAAGGTCAATGTCCATTTTGGCTGGACTATATCATTTGTAGTAGATGAGCACTTACCCATTACCTATCAGAAATGACTTTGTTGCTATTTTCCGAAGGTTTTTCAGCATGACTCATGTTTTTTATGACTTCTTTAAGAGCTGGTCGTAATGTTTATACCATCGCAGTTTTATTATTTATGACAGTAGGTACCACTCTTATCTTGAAAGTAGGTAAAGCATATTATGTAACATCATGATTAGTTTCCCCGATGGGTCCTTTTTTTTCGAATGGGAAATCATCAAATGACTTCTGCCGCTCTGGGCAGAGCGGAAGGGAGTGTCAGACTTGTACTGACTAAAACCCATCCATGTTCCTTCCTTGCCCTTTGTGTTCCAGGGCCGCGGTATCTCTTTCGAACAGTCCTGCAGCCCTAGCAGTTCACCGATGGGTTAGGCAGCGATGTTATGTGTAATTCTGTTGAAATGGGTGAGCCTATTTACCTAAGTACCCAATAACACTTTGCCCGACCTCAATCCAGGACCGCATGTTGCGCCTACGACCCCTACGACCACTAGACCAAAGAGGCAGTAGGTATATGATAGCTGGCTCTATAGCAATATTCAATAGAATTTAGATAAATCAAGTCAACTGATACGAAATCATAATTATACTATATGTACAGTCAGCGTCAGAGAAAAGGAAACCCCCACGTCTTTAAAGAATATCGCCCGAGCGACGGCGAGCGCGTCACGTGACTCTGGCCCCGAGCAGCTCCCTCCCCCGCGCCCGACCCCATCTCTGCCCGAGCATCCGCCGAGTCGATTCAAATATTATTTTTTATAATTATATGGTATTTTCGGATTCTGGCCGAACCAAGATAACTTACAAAAAGACACTATACGTGTGGTTAAGGATACAAACCCGCATGACTAGGTGCCAGTGGATTATTTAGACCGTGCCTTATACGTGCCACTAGGCTATTGGCTCAATTAGCAATCTCAACGAAAATTCAAATAGCATTACTCCTTTTATCGAACAAGATTGTATCGGTCTAATCTCCTAGATATTAAGGTTTAAATTTCAACTTTCACCACTTGTGATAATATTAGCACCTTACTGTCTTGTTTTACAAAATGCAATACGTAACTCCTTAGTTAACTAAAAAATAAGGTTGAAATTAGCATAGATCATTTTTGTTTGGTTAAATAGAATGTGCTTGATTCCGATTTTGCACTACCGTAATTTTACTTCAGAAACTTAACTGCTTTATGATCTGCAAGTTAAGGTTGAATTTAAAATATTTCTTTGCCTTATTTACTAAACTGTGATTGAGTGTATTTATAATTGCTAGGGCTTCGGGTTGTTCGAAAGAGATACCGCGGCCCTGGAACACAAAGGGCAAGGAAGGAACATGGATGGGTTTTAGTCAGTACAAGTCTGACACTCCCTTCCGCTCTGCCCAGAGCGGGAGAAGTCATTTGATGACTTCCCATCCGTAAAAAAAAGGGTATTTATAATTACTACAAATCGTTTCGTTTTCGTGCCGATCCGCTTGTGTAATATCTCCGTCGTAACATTATTTAATTTATTAAGTTTTTGAATTTGATTTCTTAAATAATAATTAACGAAAATTACCTAATCGTCTATTAAAGAAACTAAAAAAAAGAAAAAAAAATCATCCTCGGATTTGAACTTCATTACCGTAACCATAGAATTGCTGAGCAGTAGTCTTAACCACTAAACCAACACGCCATTTACGTTATACTACCAAAACTTAAAATGGTTTGAATTACCAAAGGGGGTTCCTTTTCTCTAAAGCTGACTGTACATGTTACTAGCTTTTGCCCGCGGTTTCGCTCGCGTTAATTTAGAATTTGACAATCAATTCGGGTTGTACGCTGCTTGAATTCAATCATGTTTCGAAAGACACGTGACGACATCTATTACTAGATCTCTATCATATACATATCTCTATCATAAGAACGTTATTGTTGTTTTCTTCGGGAACAGTATTCGCATTTTATAATATTATTATATACTAGCTGACCCGACAGACGTTGTACTGTCAACTATGAGTATTGAATTCGAATTGACCTGCTACCTACCTACTAACTACCTACCTACCTACAATAAGAACAAAAAAAATTGCCAAGAAAAAAATTGGGGTGGGTATCATTTAGGAATATGACAAATAGATGTTGGCCGATTCTCAGACCTACCCGATATGCACACAAAATTTCATATAAATCGGTTCAGCCGTTTCGGAGGAGTTTGGCTACACACACCGCGACACGAGAATTTTATATATTAGAAGATATATAATATATACATACAACTTATATATATATATATATATATAAGTTAGGAAGAATAGGATAGGATTAGGATTCTCTTCCTGTTCTCACACACTACTACATTACTTTCTATTTATTCTACATTTCTTTTCTCCTTTCGCAGGCCTGCTGGTAGAAAATTCTTTTGAAATAAGCTGTGCCTTTGTAGTCTAAGAAATATTGTGATATTTCCTTATCTTGTTTATTGTTTTGTGTACATAAATGATAAAATAAGTAAATTAAAATACACATGTATTTTCATTTAAAATACAAGTTCTGTTTATATAATAATAGCTCCTAATCCCTCCTAATCATGTTATGGAGTTGAATCAAGATTCAATTCTTTGACTGCCTCGTCGGTCTGGTCGTCGCAAGCGCGACTGCTGAGCATGAGGTCCTGGGTTCGATTCCCGGATCGGGCAAAGTGCTATTGGGATTTTCCATCAGGAATTTCTCAATAGCAGCTACGGAGTCTGGATTTGTGCCCGGTTGATGGCAATAGACTCGCCCCCTATTACATGGGACTTAAAAACATAACAGAAATAAGGGTGTACTATTAGGTAGACTTCTGCCTAACATTTCGGGGATTACAGGCGTGATTTTATGTCAATTTTTTGAATTTATAAACTACTTACAATCCTTTCCTGCGGGACAAAACTTCCTTTTCTTCGAGGATGTTATTAATATGCTTTCTCCCAATAAATTTATATCGAAGAATTCATAGTTTTGCTTGTAATATTTCTCCTTTATCCTAATAAAAAAGTGTGTGTATTCTTATTACGCACGTAAGAAGTTATACTTCTTTGGCGTGTAAAACTAAAATGTTGACTAGCTAACTTCAGGGTGTCGGTTTTTCGTGACGCTGTGCGCGCGAATCGTAAAAATTTAATCTCATCATTTTCCCTAACGCGCCAAAAGAAGTCTTCAACAATTTTACAGTTTCTCTTAGTAGAGAATGTTTCCGTAAATTCAAAACCTGGTTGGTTCAGTGCATGTCGTGTTGTCGCCACTTAACTTCTATTCGTCCTGTAAATGGCACTAGTATGAAGATACTATCTACTACTGCTTATTATAGTTATTCACCCAGAGGCTGTGAGGTTACTGACACTAATCATTCCGGTCAAGGAAACTTCAATTCGCGCTACTGTACCTACTTTACCAAAGGCGGTTACAGGATTTATTTCTGGAAGAGGACATACAACAATAAGTATAAAATAGTCGCTGTTGACCATCATTGCATGAGCATCATCCAAACTTTGTGTATAGGCTGCGAGATATCATGGCCCTTGCAACGGAGATTTCCCATTTGAGCACCGATTTCAAGAGCACCAAAGATTTTCCCTTTTAAACAAAGGAAATATCTTTGGTGCTCTAAGCATTGGTGCTCTTGAAATCGGTGCTCACATGGTAATACTTCCTTGCAACACCGTCGAAATACCAGGAGCTCAGAATAATTTATAATCACGGAAGACATCCCGGAAGTGACAGTATTAGATTAGTTATAAACCGTAAAAGCTTAAAACAGAAATAGTTTTAATAAACATTGCGTTTTCCCCCTCCCTCCGAATTATACGCTTCTCGAGACTGTAGTTTTGAAACTAACTATATTTTCGCCAATCCTAACAAGATGTTCAGGGTGTATTCAAATCGATAACTCATCCCATCCTTAACGATGATTATTCAGCAATACTGACAACTGAAACACTCATCCACTCCTATGATAAAATATGAACACCACACTTCCTACTAAGACCTGCAGCTAATTACACCAATCTAGACTTCAAAGCGAACCAACCGTTAAAACATTCACAAAGGAACCCACGGCTTGCACACAAAAATAGATCAGTTTTATTAGAAATATCGATAAACGAAGTACTGTCGACGAAATAATCCTATTAGAACCTTCTCAGAATTCTCTGAGGGTATTAATATTTTATGTACAATTTATATAACAAAAGAATTATTTATTTATAAGAGAATATAGAGGATTTGTATTTGTATCGATAAATTACATAACAGTACAATTATGTACATACATAACAGATGAAATGTTTGATGTGGGCTTTAGTGAATGTTTGCTTTGAGAGGTGTCATTATAGACATACTACTTAGATAGTACTTTGATAACATTTGAAAGCTATCCTAAGAATATGTGTCTTCTGTCTGGCTTTATTTGATCCGACTTTGGCAGAGCTGAATTTAGAAAAGTACTGTCTGAGTTTACAGAAATTCCACGTAAATTCTATAGGTTTCAAAGTACCTGGGGGGAACTTTAGAAGATGAATGTTCTGAGTTAGTCCTAAAGACCTGGCCTTTAAGTGCGTTCTTAATTAGCTCTATTAAAACTTTGTGTCTAGGCTGCAAGATAACAATCATCAAGTTTCAAAGTAATTTCAGGGATTCTAAGTCTAATGAAGACTTACAAAGATTAGTACATTTTAAGACATGTCGGTTTACACGGTATAAGGGTCAAAAGAGCAGTTCCGTACACTCTGACTGCGTAAGGATCACTTATTTTATAGCATACGAAAAATTAAAGCTCCCTTTTTTTTTGGATGGGAAATCATCAAATGACTTCTCCTGTTCCGGGCAGAGCGGAAGGGAGTGTCAGACTTGCACTGACTAAAACCCATCCATCTTCCTTCCTTGCCCTTTGCATGTTCCAGGGCCGCGGTATCTCTTTCGAACAGTCCTGCAGCCAACGCGTATTAAGTAAATTCTTGGTGTAAGGGGCGCACCTTACACCAAGAATTTAGACGTAATATAGAACTCTATAAAACTAAAATCTAGCCCGAACAAATACATAATCACGTCACAGATATTCAGGTGTTTCAGCCATTTTTGTCACCAACTTTAAATAGAAGCGACCTACTTTCGTCTTTTATAACCTGATTCGCTATATTTGACTAGGCTCCGGATAGCTGTTTTAGCTTGGTAGGCACCAACAACGTATTTTAGTGTGTATTTTAGTGTTGGTTCTATATAGAAGTGCCATCTCTTCTGCAAGAAGTCTAGCCATAGCCATAGTGTGTGATGCAGCATTAGGCCAGCTGAATAGAACTATGGCAAGAAAGGAGACTTCAATGCCATAGTAGTGGCAAATGATGGTAAAAGGCCGATAAGAGAACGTGCCTTGTGACAGACAGACAGACAAGCAAGCTGATAGTGTGGGCTTTTGTCCTAGATAGGGACTCGAAAAAGGAACCTTTCATCCCTACAGCACCATAGAGACCAAAAAAAATACACTAAAAAAAGAACAACGACATCAAAAATCTTTTCACAATTTTTTCCTGCCAGTACTTTACGGTATAGGTACGTGTCCCTCAAGGCAAATTAAGTAATTTACGTATCATTTCACATGTTAGGTCTAACGGTCCGTCCATTTGCTATCAATAATAAATGTACTAATGGATGGCTTCGGCTGTAATAGGACCTATTATAAGAAACTAGGGCACCTTTGTTCTAGAAAATACTTCTTTGAATTGAAGAATTACTGTAATAGCCTACATTGTGTTCCATTTTGAATGAAGTATCGACTATCGATTGGCGCTAAAGTGTCTTGCAGCTGTTAAATGTTACACAGTTTCTAGTGCTGAACTAGTTATTGGATTTCAGGAATGAATTGTAGTTGAATACTTCAATATTATTGCAACATTGGTCTCCTAAATAATTCTTAGTATGAATTTTAATATGAGAAATGTTTAAAATTATTGCAATAGGAGTTTCATGACAGATGATAATGCAGAGAACCTAATCTGATGAGCAAATAAGATCGAAATAGGTCAAAATGTGATTGCCTTTAGAGTTTCAGCGATAGCATAGGACAGACTGATAACAAGAGGCATACAATGAGGCAGTTTTCTAAGAAGAATCTTATTTTCTTTCTTTTCTTCCATCTAGGGCCATTTTATTCATCTACTCTCTAAGTTGCCAGAAATCCGTGATTTCAGCTTTATCTCTCACAGCCTCGTTCCTAAATAAATTAAATTCCAGGCTTTTCAGCCCCATTAAGTTTTAGCAGTACTTTCTGACGTCTTCCGAGACGTTCGTGATTGGCTAATGTCCTTCGTACTGAGTCGTGATTGGTCGATAAAAGTTTAATCTCGCGCCAGATTGGCTGGTGTTTGTTGTGTGCTTTAGTTTACGTGATACAAACATTGATTCTTTATTAGCTCGTGGAGACGGAGTTCTTTATTGAAAAAGTTTGAACTACGAGAATTTTAAAAGTCTTCGTCTATATCTCGATATTGGTTCGTTTCTCAGTACACTACAGTTGGTTTTCATGAGAAGTTTGGAACAGCGATTTCTTATAAAATGTGGAACGGAATTCCTCACAATATTACCTCTTTTGGTTAGCATAATCAGCCTGTAATGTTTTCCCTGCTGGGACACAGCCCTCCTTTCTGTGGATAAGAATGGACCGTAATCCATAACGCAGATCCAGTGCGGTTTCGAGATGTCACATGTCTTCGATTTTAAGATATTAGGGTTTCCAGGGGAGAATGGAAGAAAAAAACGTGTTGCGCCGACCCCAAATAACATGAGAGGAAGATGATGAGGATATGCCTGTTTCCTCATTATCGTCTGGTTGCTAAACATCCCCCCATAACCACCTCCCATATTCACCATGAACTTCTAATTCTCTCTTTCTGCTCCCGTCTCTGGCTAATCCACGATGAACGAACCACTACAATAGTAAAAGGAAGCTGATGACGAACTCGCTCACAATGTTCCTCGATAAAGTGAATTCTAAACGTGGTGTATGAAAGTGTCCAAGGTTTTGCGAGCGGTTACCATTCGAGTGTTGCCACGACTTGTTGCTGCTCATTACTTATGTAACTCTAAAGCCTCTGCCCTCCCGGATATAGCCATTAAAAATCTGTTTGAAGTTCTACAAGAAGCTTAGGGGAAAATAAAGTTATAAGATGTTAGTCAAATAAAGAATATGTGACAGCCAAAAGTAGAAAATGTCTAGCTGAAAATAGAAACTTGAAAAAAAAATGGCTTATTACTTTTTCAATTTCATCCTACCCGTTTATATTAACATTCAAGAGTTTATCCAAGGATATAACTCAACAAAGTCAGAGGAAAATGGATGAATGAAAGTCTTTGATTACTCAATTTTAATTAAAACGAACATTATTGCAGTATGCAGTAAAATGTGTTATGTTTCTATAAAATCGGGTGCTGAGTTCTCTATCTTTGTCTGGCTTGTTGGTGGTGGATGTTGGCGTCTCGCTCGCACGTACGTCACGGGCCTGGACAGGCTTCGGCAAGGGGCAAGCTACATTGATTTTATTGTGATTCGGGCATGTTCGATACTCCGATGTTTGGTTATTGGACATGGCGGCTTCGGAACGGCTGTCAGTTTCGGCTTTCAGAAACTTGGAGGAAAAGGCTCGGCTTTTGTATGTCTTCTTCGCTTTTGTTATTTTAGTGTCTGTGTTCGCTGGTTTCGTATAAGGGTGAATACTATTTTTGTATAGCCTTTTGTTACTGTCTGGGTTTATAATAGAACGAATTTATTACAAGGTCTTAAATTGGGTAGTTCCAATTTTAGAGACTTGTTCCAAACGACTTTCAATTTATCAAGTTGCGCAACAAATTCATCTTCTGTAGTAACTCAATAAGAAGTTATTTCCTTTTTACGGCGTCTTCTAACATCTAGGTCCTGACCTACCTTACTAATCTTGTTATCGACTTTTCATTTTCATTGATGGAATAACGAAGTTTTCTAATAAGCCCAGAGGTACACGTTGCAATAAAACTATCCCTTTTCCAATTGAACCGTAAAAGTCTTTTTTGAACAGTACTAGTAATCAGAAATGCAATTGATCACTACTCTTATGACTCTTTGAAACTCGCTTCAATACTCGAATCTGAATGATTAACTGTATTCCAATTCCGTGATCTGATACATAGATTTTAAGACCGCGTATTTATGCCATCATCATCTTTTCATTTTGGAATCAAAAAAACCTGTAAGTGAACAATCCTCCTGTTTTCCGTAATATTTCCCGGTTATCTGTCTCCAGTCCCATACAGACATTACGATATGCGGGTGTTAATTATATTTATGTGCTACAAGCTCTTGCCCATGAATTTACGAGGAAATTCTTCAACTATTTTCCCCATGACTTTACGAGGAACTTTTTCAACTACCAAGATTAAAAGTTTCATTCCTACATATTAATCTAGAAGATGGTCTATGTGCATTCATACAACTGTTCACAATTCCCACACAAATCATCTCTAGTAGTCAATCAGTGCTCTCTACTACACTGACTCATCCTTACGTGCATCTTTTGGCAAATTGGTTTCTCACACAATGTCCACGTGACAGAGCACGTTTGTCACGCTGCATCCTGACCTGGTATGTTGGCCTATTATCCTAACACGGCGTCACCCTTGCGAGGTGCATCCTGTGGAATATTTACGTTTGTGTTCGTGATATATGAATGACACGGATATATGTTGATAGTTGTATAACAGGTGTGACTAAATTTCATGTCGCATTCCTGCTTCTCATGAAGACATTGCACAACTTTGCAAATGTTGATTATTAACACCCATTATTTATTCAAACTTCCATACATCAACAGTCAATAAATAGATAACTGAAGTCATTTTCACAATCTTGTTTTGTACCTATCACTTTGTATCCATATCCTATAACATTTTTAACTATATTCGTTTGGTTACATTGATCTGGCACTGTCATTCTTGAGAATGTGATTATTTTTGCATGCTAACCACTTATCACTTAGAGATTCAACAAAACTTGGGCTATAGACCAAATGTTTCTCCTCGTAGTTAAACTATATGACGTGTTATTGTTTGCGTTGTAACATCACACGCACATAGCTATGCGCAGAACCGCGCGGTTGAATATGAACATTAAGATGCTACTGGACTTATCGCCTTTGACTGTACAAATGTTTGTTTTCAACTAAATGTTTTCACTCATTCATTTACATAACCATTTCTGACCTGTCTGCTCCGATTATATTGCATTTAAAGTTTTCATCCTTCACCCCGAATCCAGCTACAACAACCTTGCGTTTACCCGGGTCGCTCTTCCACTGCATCGGTAGCCTTCAACCTTGTGATCCCGGGCGAGCTCCAAGCTGTAACCAGGTCAAGGTTGGCTGCAGCATCAATAGGTAGCTTCCTGCGGGAGCGTCACGTTGTTATTGACGTATGCAGCTAGTACTAGTTCGCTAGTTAGTTGTATGATTGATGAGGTTGGCGAGTTGAGGGTTTAGGAATTGGCACAGGAATGATGGATGAGGCTTATGTGTTATTGGAGTTGTTGCTATTTGATTTGATCTTTTCTGGATATATTCCATAATTTGCAGAAGTTGAAATGGTGTTAATCATTTAGAATGGGGCTTTACGAACAGTTCTTCATAATAGAGTATTGAAATCCTTCAACACATTGTTATGTTTTCTTTTTTCTTATTTCGACTTTTGCCTATTTTCCATAAAACCGCGCTGTTGGATCTTCAATGCTGGGGTCAGAGTCGAAAGTTGAATTTCAATAGTCCAATAATATTACGGCTTTCACTTAAACATCGCTTAATTTTAGTGAAACCGGGAGAGAGACGTTTATGAAAGCATGTTATGTAGAATCATCACCTGCCAAGCCTTTTTCCAACTATATTGGGGTCGGCTTTCAGTCCAATCAGATGTAGCTGAATACCAGTATTTTACATGGAGCGACGACCTATCTGTTCTCCACAACCCAGTTAGTACTGGGTACTACGATATCCCTTGGCGAGCTTTCGGGCCACTGGCTACCTACATACAACGACTGTCAAAGATCTACATATGACAGCCGGGACCAACGACTTAACATGCTTTTCGAGGCACGGAGGAAATTCGGTATGTAAGGGATGGTCACCCATCCAGGGACCAACCTAGGCAAGCGCGGATCACTTATGTAGTATCATAAGGTACATTTACTCAATCACCTCTTACGATAACGGAACTAACAGTAACTTTTAAAGAGACCACAGAACTAACCGATTAAAAGCATAACTCGCTGGTTTTTCAGTGGAATGCTGTAAATATCGGGCGACCATATTGAAATAATCGTCTATACCACCGCGGTGTACCGTTCCGGGCTTATTTTGCAAATAGTTGAGCAATCTGCGGTGAGGTGATTACGAGAAATGGTGATGATAGTGTTTTACATTTTATTGCAAAAACTGTTCGGTTCTCAGTTGATAAATGACTAAGAATTCAGGGAAATTCTTAAACAATCCTCTACGGTGAAAGCCGGCTTAGAAAGACGGTGGTGAGTGCCTTTACAGGTCGTTTTTTTGTTATTTAGCCCTTTCGGGTTGATCATCGTTGTTGTATAAAAAATGGTCGACAAACTACAGAAAATCGGTCGCAAAATAAGCCGCATATTTTCGGCTATACTGAATTTCTGGTAACCCATCACAGGCAGTCTAACCAAAACAAATTCTCCAACTCTTCATTTAGTTGGATAGTTTCGACAACTTTTAAGTTCTATGAGAATAAAAAAAAATGACAGTTAGATAAAAAGTATAAACATATGTATGTACCCGCACATTTTTGGTGAAAAATGTGTTCCAAATGATTATTGATGTGCACCGCAGACCGCATCACCACAACGTCCACAACTCCAGTCGGACAACACATAAATCGTTCAAACCATTTTTGACAGATGGTCAGATTAGAACACAGCTTTGGGTATAGAGTTATTCTGACGTTGCAATTCTGTTACAAAATTTAGTTCGCAGTTTGAAAAATAAAATCAGTAAGTTTTAAGGCGACTAGAAATAAAACATGTTTTTCTTATGAATGGCACCGTTGCATCTGATTTTCCATTCTAATCTACCTCATCTTTTATGGAGATGATGTTTGACAATGGTAAATGGCTTAACGTGGCTCAAAAAGCACGTTAAGCTGCTGGTCCCGGCTATCAGTTGTAGATCTTTGACAATCGTATTACAGGTAGTCAGTAGCCGGAAAGTCTGATAACCAGTCTTGCCAAGGGCTATCGTATTATCTAGTATCAACTGGGTTGTGGAGGTCGGATAGGCAGTCGCTCCATGTAATAGGTATACTAGTATTCAACTGAATCCCAGCATAGTTGGGAAAAGGCTAGGCAAATGATGATCGATGTCTAAACTTTTACCAACTATGTTGTCGCAACGCTGTTGAATACTAGTATTTTGCCAAGGTCTCAAGGTTTGAGGTTCCAAATAATCATGCCTTTTTTGAGGCTGAGCAGAAACTACAGAAAGCCACTTGCTACAATCCCTACATACGCCTTTTGAAAACAAATGAATAAATAAAGTTTCGAACACCAATTCAAAACTGGTGCGAAATCTTTTTCTTCTTCATTGTGTGCAGCACTTACCCATGGCTATACTTTTGAGTTCATTTCGTTCCCGAGAGTGATTTACTTTATCCGTACTTTTGAAATCACTTAGCCCTCCGCATCCTAATTTAGCGGAAGTTCATGGAGGAACACCCCAAAGGGCTGGCTTACCCCTCGGTTAAATGGGGTTTTTTCATAATGATGTCGCCTTTGAGGATTCATTTATGCCGTGGGCTCTTGAATAAGAAAAATGAAGGGTTTTTTTTCTTTTCATTCTAATCATAGCCTTGAAGAATAAGCGTCTTTATGAAGGTTACGATAGATCTAAATCTAGAGTTATTTGTACATAACAACGCGAATGACCCGTTCCGTTCCTAGCACGGTTATGGTATATTTATGGTGTAGTGGGCAAACTTAATCTCATTTGAGACTTATGTCAATTTGAAAGTCGATCAACCAAAAGAAGGTATCAAAGAAAAAAAAGAAAAGAAACGAAAAAATAAATTATTTGGCAAGTGCAACATTAAACAAAAAATATACAATGAACTTAAATCTAAGCTCAAAAATTGTGCTCAAAAGTGTTATTGTGTGCATTATAAAAGAGGTTGTTTTTAACCACGATTTGCGGTGAGATCCTGTTGTGGTGAGCTGTGCCAAAAACTCGAAGATTTTAAGACTTTATGGAGGGATTTGTGTAGGTGATGGTACCACTACCAGCTGAGGAAATTACAAATTACATAAGCAGTAACAAACATAGGTCATGTCCACCACAACGTGCTCCGACGCATCTCGTCAGCCAATCAGCACGTCCCCCACAACCCCACCGGCCGCGGCTCCCCCACTGGCGCAAATTGCTGCAATCACAACACTCCACACTATTACCGGTCTGATCTGACGTCGGTAGATTTATCAGCTTCTCCTCTGCTATTATAGGTCGGTATTTCTACATTCAGTTAAACTGTGGGTCCCTTCTGTCGTTACAGGCAGTCAAAAGTCAGAAGTGCGGACAATCAGGCTCACCAACAGGTGTCAACCCTCACTTATCTGTCTTCTAGAGTTCATATAGACAGTTGCTCCTTGTAAAATACTGGCATTTAGCTGAAGCCAGACAACCGGACAGACTGACTTTCTATCGTCTAAGTCAAAAATATCATCGTCAATTCTGTTCAAAGGCATTGTAGAAATAAGAAACACTTCGAAAGCGCTTGCCACTTGTGTGGACCCCTTAGGAGATAGTTGAAAGGGCACGACAGAAGCTATAGTTAAATCGCTTTAACTAGGCAAAACAAATGAATGTGAACGTGTACCAAAAACTCGCAATTGTAAACGATAGTTATCGCTAGCCATAATATATCTGTCGCTAAATATCATATCGCAAGCGTATCATAATACACAGGTCCTGTATTATGATATAATCAAGACAGTAGCTATAACAGAACCGTATGCTGGGAACATGAGCAGGTGTAAATAACTGGTGAAAGAAACCAAAAAAAATCAAACTTTATTTCAAGCAGCCAGTAACAAATTTTTCAACAAAGAAACCATACACAGAACCCTGAAACCAAAAATAGTAGAGACCAACAAACCTTTTCAACCACAATATAAAGAGCCATTTTCGTTATAAAAAACTTTTTTTGCAAAAAATAAAACCGACTTCAAAAGCACAAAAAAGTGAAAAATAACTTTAGCTTCAGAAGTCGATGACCTTTGCTTGTTTGATCCAGTTTTTTTTTGTGTCACCGACTTCTGAAGCTGAAGTTATTATTGAATTTTTTATTTTTGCATTTTTAGTTGTCCTATACAAATATTTGATATTGTTAGACTATTACCATGAGAGTAATAGCCTTAACCCCAATAAGATGAAACTTAACATACCTAACTGTCGAAATTTGGGTGTACTGTACACATGTGTGTACCCCTTCAGAGAATACAGGCGTGATGTTACGTTATGATGTTGTGTAAACAATAAATATCCAAGCGATTGCAGCAATCGCGGTTGATTTGCTGTAATTTTTTGAAGAGTTCCGTTGTCTGTCTCCGAAACTCATCATCAGATCTATATGAAATTTAAATGGGACCAATACGGTAAACCCCTTTCGAACAAAAAAAAGAATTTTGCAAATCCGTCTACATATGACGGAGTTATGCCCGAACATACATTAAAATATATATACATATATGAACATCCGAATTGATAACCTCCTCCTTTTGGAAGTCGGTTAAAAATTAAACAATCAGCATAGTTTCCTTATAAAAAGTATAAACAAACAGTTTTAAACGTGGAGAACACATAAACCGCGCTCGATTTAATAGGCGTAATCAAATAGTAGGTAGAACGTGACTATGTTATAAGAAGTGAGGTAGTAGGTAACATAGAGAATAGAATACTAGTTTCTGCCCGCGGCCCCGTCTGCGTAGTGGTCGGACATTATCACACAGGAAACTATTCTGAGTTAAAAAATATTCTATGACTTCACCCAGGTCTTGATCTACCTGGGCCGTTCAGAATCCGTTCAGCTGTTTAAGCCTGAAAAGATAATATACAGACAGATGTAGTGGCTTTAGCGTTTATAATAAATAGAGGGTGTAAACAGACTCTTAACGAAGCCGAAAGGCACTTGTTCTCCCCGTCATTGCATCATTTTTTTAAATACATTTTTTTAATCTAAGATTTTTACTTTAAACACCTTCATGACCCCCTTACTATCCAATCCTACCATCAGCAATAATATTTTTAGTGCGTTACATTGAGTCCTACTGTAAAACGTGATTTTTCAGCCCAAAAAAGAAAGTCGTTTCCCAGCACTAATTTTCAGTTTGATGTACATAATGCTTGGTTGACGACTTCGTGAAGAGTCTGTTTACACCCTGTATATTAAAGTTGTACTGAGGAAGATGAAGTATACAAAACACTGTAAAATATTGGAAGATATTATGTTGATTGATCTATTGCAATGGTGTGTAATGAGATTCAAACAACACATCGGTCTTTCAAGACGAACTTTTTACGCCAATGAATAAAATAGGATTAGGGCGAGAAAAAAATATTTATTTTGTTTCCTCTTAATACTGACATTATCTGCATAAACTCCTTTCAAATACGTTGTAGTTTGCCTCGCAGAACATGTCATACAATCTATATGACACTTGCTGAAGTTAGTTAGGTCACAGGTTTGGCTTAGGATCTATCTAGTATCTATGTTCTTAATTCCATCATGTATGTCAAAAGAATGGGCAGTACTCTCATTTTCTCTTTCAATAATAGCAACGTACACTTTCCAATCTTAATAACATGACGCCTGTAGTTCCCGAAGGGTTAGGCAGCGGTGCACCTAATAGTGCACCCAAATTTCGCCAGTTAAGTTCCATAATGTATAGGGGGCGATCATATTGCCATCAACCGAGCATAAATCCAGACCCCGTGACTGCTTCTTAGAAATTCCTGATGGAAAAACCCAATAACACGGCCCGACCCGGGAATCGAACCCAGAACCCAATGCTCAGCAGTCGCGCTTGACCACTCGACCAACGAGGCAGTCAACTTTCAAATCTGTTTGCAGAAAATGTTGTTCAAATCAGTATCTCACGAACATTGATCATTAACAAACGTCTCCTGAAGCCTTATCATTAGATCAGGTGAAGGTCTTCCCTGATCACAAATCTACCTTCAAATCTCATCTTCAGTGTAATCTCCTGATTTGTTGGCGGAAATGACAACAGCCAATCGAATGACGGCTTGATAAGAATGTAACATCTGGAATGGAATAGGTTTCCAGAAGCCGTGGCAATCGGGAAATAATCTGGCTCTGATATGGTTTTGTATTCCCTCCTATTTCCCCCATTACTGGCGAAGAAAAAAAACATTTATTGGACTCACACAGGACAAACAATAAACGACACAAGAAACGGAAAAAAGACGAAAAAATATAAATTGGTCCTGTAATAGGCCAAAGGGCCTATCTCAGCATGATGCTCAGACATTCAAAATAAATGACAGCGCTGGTATTCTATACTTTCTGTACACTGCCTAATCCTTGGAGGACTTCAGGCGTGATCATCATCATCATCGTCATCATTTCAGCCGAAAGACGTCCACTGCTGGACATAGGCCTCCCCCAAGTGTCGCCACATTGACCGGTCCCGTGTGACTCCCCGCAACCTTCACCAGGTCATCGGTCCACCTAGTGGGAGGCCTTCCAACGCAATGTCTTCCGGTTCGCGGTCGCCACTCCAGAACTATTCGGCTCCATCGCGTGATGTTATGATGAAATTAGGTGACCTAGAGCAATGGCTCAGCTGAGCTAGGTACATGCATTCTTAGAATAATTCGAGAAGATTCAAAGAACAGAAAGAAGAATAAAATGCGATGCAGACATTAAGTCTCCTCGTGCGTGCTCGGGGATGCGCGAATGCCAAATTTTTAAAGGCAATATGATACAGGTCTTTATTCAATGGCATCATAGATGTGCGCGAAGATTTTTCCGCTTGGTGCAAACGGAGTCTCCGAAGACCAATCTTATCTTCCAAATTATCTAATGAGACTCATTGTACCAGTTGAAAGACATCCACTACTGGGTTACATAGGCCTCCTAAATATCTCTACGACCGGTCATGTGCTTTTTGCATGCAGCAGATTCTCATAGCGTTTACCAGGTCATCGATCCACCTAATGACACTAACATAGTCCAATTTACTCTTCAAGACAAGATGATCTTAATAATACTCCGTTCCTCAAGATAAGAATCTCAAAGCAAGATTGATGCGAAAGATGGGAATCTATTCAAAGTCCGAACGGGATGTCCGGGCTTAGTGCCCGGGTCATTAAAATGGTCTATGTTTAGTTCAAAGACTTTCATAATCTGGCTTACTGTCGAGATTTATGTTTGTTTATGTAAATCTTGAAGAGGGTCAGTGTTTTAGGTACGTTCTATATAATATAGGTATATTTATTATGACTTTATTTATTTTTCAAGGTCTAGGACAGTCGGCCCATCATTTGACAAATTCAGCTGAACTACATTATGCAAGTGGAGAGACTGAATACGTTATAAATTCAGTAGAAATTAAAATTCTGAACTGTCAAAGTTTCAGTTATCTGCAGCATTTGAAAAAAAAGTTGCTGAAACAAATTAATTGTTTGGCAGATTTTTCTCGATACAACTTTTGACAACCGGTCAAAAACACTTAGCTCTTTCTAAAACATCACGCGCCATATTCCATTTCATCTAGGTAGGTTTGTATATGTTTTAAAACCTGAAGCACTTACGATTCTTCTATTGCTTTTTACTAACCACGCCTTTGACCTTTTTTGCAGCCAAAACTAAACTTAACAATGCACCAATCAATTGTAATCCAACTCAACAATACATCAAAACTTAAGCTCAAAAGATTACAGTCTCAAACTTCGTGATTACTGAGCTGTGACTTCGAGGTCACGGGTTCAAGTCCCGACAATGGACGGTTCGTTCACCTCTACTTACATCATTATTTGGGTTACGCACCAAAACTATGAATGGTTGCTATGGCTGAACATTGAACCTAAGCTGTGAAACTTCAGTAAAGTGTTGAAACCTTGATGGTTAATTTTGTATTGTTCAGTAAAAGGCTCGTTTTCGTTGACTGCATAAGTTCATGTGGGTACGTTTTGTATTGGAAACTTTGTAGCGAGGACCTTGGATCAGGATTTTCACACGTAACACATTTTTGAATGAGGTACTGGCAGCAGAAAACCACTTGGTGGTTAAGTAGTTAGTAGCGATGAACGCGACAGTGACTGTCGATTGTTTTCAATTAAATCTGGCACTACTGGGCCCAGTAGTGGCTGCCCCTAATTATGAACAGTAAGTCGTGGGTTCAAACCCAGGTAGGTGCATTACTTTGAGTAATTTATTTCATCGCCACTGCTCTTAAAACGGTGAAGGAAAACATCGCGAGGGAACCGACATGTCCTAGAACCAAAAATTCGAAGACATGTGACATCTACCTACCCGCACTGGGCCCGCGTGGTGGAATATAGCCCATTCTCTCTCATAGAGAGGAGGCCTGTGTTCCAGCAGTGGGAACTTTATAGGCTTATTATGATCATCATGATGATGGCACGGAGTAGGTTAGGACGTCGGATACTTTTAATCTCAATAGTACGTACAAAGCAAAATGCACAAGCTATAAATCTATACCATACTACGAATGCGACTAATGCATACGCCATGTACATGCATAAACCTCAGCAATATAATGTTTCATTCCTAATTCAGGAATACACATGCCACAAATAGCCTACCATCAAATTACATATTTAAACTGACAAATGTCAGTTGCACTAAAAGCCTGAAATTATCCATCGTCAACCACGTGCAGTCAGTAAACTCTTCAAAAGGTCAAGCCATACATTTTGTATGATCAGATCAGCCATTCGGTGCCTTTTACGGCAACATGCAACATGACACGGTCATACATAAATTATTGCAGGTAGTTGAGGAGCAATAGAAATAGCTGTTTCCTTTAGTTAACGATAAGCTGGGTCGTTTATTGCGCCATTCTTTAAGTATGATGGATCAGTAATTTAGCATATTTAGGTTATGTTCAGTAGTATTTTCTATACCAATTTTCGTGGCATTTACCGAAATTATAGTTCGATTTAGAATACATTAAGTATGACTGAATAGCATCAGTAATTTAGCGGTATGTTTTAAAGCATCGTTAAGTAATTAATTACACATTCACATTAGAAGCTTCCATAGCCTCTTCTTTCGACCACTGGTCGACTTAACGTGCGCTCTTGATGCGTGGGTCAGATGTCCCGAAGACATTTGTGATGAAGGTCTAGCGAGTTGACTCATAAGGGTGTAAACAGACTCTTAACGAAGCCGAAAGGCACTTGTTCTCCCCATCATTGCGCTCATTTTTTGTTCTAAATCATAACTGGGAACCTTCTAGTTAAGGAGATATTGGGGGTCAAAGTTCCAACTTTTTCACAAGTTTTTTTTTTAATAAGTACATGTTTTTAATGTAAGTTTTTTACTTTAAACACTTCCAGGGCCCCCTTACTATTCAATCCATCCGTCAGCACAATGTTTTGAGTGCGTTACATTGAGTCCTACTGTAAAACGTGATTTTTCAGCCCAAGCCCGTTTCCGTTCGTAATTTTTGCGTAAAGTTACTTAGTTTAATCACAATGCTTGGTTGACGGCTTCGTGAAGAGTCTGTTTACACCTTGTATACATAGTTAAGTAGTTTCCTTGTATGAAAAAAAAAACAATATCACTTGCTGAGGCAATAAACATGCTCCTGAAATGTAGTCGTACTGACAATATATAAAATTATCATAATTCACGTAAACATACATAATTTCACCCAAACGCGGAACCAAAATCGATTTAATTTACTACGCAGTACAGCAAGTTTTATATAAATTAGTCCTTTTTAGGATCCCGTACCTCAAAAGGTAAAAAAGGAACCCTTAAAAGATCACTGTCTTGTCCAACTGTCCGTCTAACTGTCCGTGTGTCATAACCGATTTTCTCAGGAACGGGTGGACCTAGCAAGTTGAAATTAATAACAGACGTTAGGACGTCACGCAGTTTCACCCGCATAGTTCCCGTTCCCGTGGTAGTACGGGGATAAAATGTAGCCTATGTTACTTGCTGATAATGTAGCTATCCATAGCTGAAAGAATTTTTCAAATCGGTCCAGTAGTTTTTAAGTTTATTCGTTACAGACAAAAATAAAAATCTTTCCTCTTTATAATATTAGTATAGATGTATAGATATAGAGACTGAGGTATATACTGCCGTCATAAGGAAAAAGGGCACAACTAACATTTTTTTCGAAATTGAGTTAAAAATTCTGGCAGAATTGCTTTTTTTTCTGATTCCGAATATGTATATAACTCAATTTCGAAAATAAAAATTTGTTGGGCCCTTTTTCCTTATGACGGCAGTATAGTCCCTATTAGGTGTATAAAAAAACAAGGTCCTGAGTTAAAAGAATGAGTGAAAGATATGGGAAAATTTAGATTTTCCTGTAAAATTGTAAGTACCAAAATTTACCTTGATTTTCAACATTTTTTATTTTTCGAAATTGTCTCTTTGCTTGTGCTGTAAGGCCTTGCTTTTAACCAAAATTGACAATTCTAGGTCAACCGGAAGTAAACTATAGGTTTTGGGTTAAAAACCTATATGGTAGTTCCCGTTGATCTAGAATCACGAAATTAGGCAAGAAACAATGTCTTAGAGCACATGTAAAGGAAAAAAAATGTGAAAGCCACAAATATATAGTTTAATAACAAAATACCTACAAGGTCACACGGAACCCAATGGTGCGCGAGTCCAACTCGCACTTGGCCGGTTTTTTTGTAAATATTTAGTGTTAATTATTCTATAAGTAGCTATAACTCATTGATGTATTTATTTAGTTACTACAATTGTATTATGTAGTATATAATATATTTAATTATACGTACGTTTACACCGCGCGCTAGTGATTCGACCTCCGTATTCCGCAGCCCCTATACATCTTTCCGCACGTAATCTCGTGTACCAGACTAACCTAAAAAGGCTTTTATCTAATTCAGGTCACGCTTTCACGTTCGGTCACTACACTATACATACTTATAGTATGTGCCGAATTAGTTGGCAGACGTGGCCTAACCGGAGAGAATGAATCTATGGAGCGATAGCTAAAAGGTTATGGTGAAGGTCGCTAGTTCCATAGATAGAGAATACATTGGCTATGTTCTGTTTCTTCGTGTATCGATGATTGCGATATTTGAGTAGGTATTATTTGTATTTATTGAATACTTCTACTTAATATCTTGCTGGACTGGGACCTCAATAGTTAATCAAGTTGATTTACTTACTATATTGATACTGTCTATCCAAATTCATGGGTGCCAAGATGGGACTTAAACAAAAATGTCTGGACAACTTACTGTCTTTCACATTGAAAATAGGAAAACCTCCGTTTTCCATCATGTTCTATTTTGAAATAATAAAGGGTGTAAAAAGACTCTCAACAAACCGAAGGCACTTGTTCTCCCCGTCATTGCGATCATTTTTTTGCAGAGTATGTAGTTAGACCATACCCGGGAACCTTCTAGTTGCGTTTTTTTTAATATATATTTTTTTAAATATATTTTATTGATTTAATACATGTTTTTTAAGTATTTTTTTACTTAAGACACCTTAACGACCCCCGTACTATTCAATCCATCCATCAGCACAATGTTTTGAATGCGGTACATTGAGTTCTACCGTAAAACGTAATTTTTCACCCCAAAAAAAAGTCGTTTCCCAGTAATAATTTTTGCGTAAAGTAACTTAGTTTGATCTACGGAAAGCTTGCCATGGTTGACGGCTTCGTGAAGAGTCCGTTTACAACCTCTAGGGTTACCTTATTTTTCATTGGTAATTTCTAAAAAAATGCGGATATCTTTATGATAGTGCAAAACCTACACAATCAAAATGTATGAGACAGCATTTTTTTTTTAATTAGGTACATATGAATGGGGGTTCAGAATAATATGGGGGTTCAGAATAATATATTGAAT
This sequence comes from Lycophotia porphyrea, assembly GCA_950005105.1. Taxonomy (NCBI): domain Eukaryota; kingdom Metazoa; phylum Arthropoda; class Insecta; order Lepidoptera; family Noctuidae; genus Lycophotia; species Lycophotia porphyrea. The sequence goes on from OX465396.1 coordinate 1,790,363, forward strand.
ACGTGGTAGCCGTTTGTGCGTCAGTGAAAGGGTGAAACCCTGTATAATGTTCCCATTGCTGGGACACAAGCATCTTCTCTGTGAGAGGACTTCAATCCACCACTTGGCCCCAGCACGGATTGATGAATGGATGTAACACGTCTTCGATTGCTGGTTCTAGAACGTGCCAGTTGTCTCTGTTTTCTTCACCGTTTTGAGAACAGCTCACGAAGGGCATGAACTAAGATATTTTTATAAATCTTTTGAAGTTTTTCTTTGTAGATCTCTGAAATAATGATATAAATAAAGTAAATACATGATACATAGATTAGTTCGTTCATTTTTTATCTTATTTTCTGATTTGATTCTCTCCTAATATATGAATTGTGCGATACGTGTAACACCTACACAAGTTCTTGAAGTTAATTAGATATTAAAGGAATATATAAGGCAGAAAACACAACACTCAACAGCTGGCACGTGTATACGTAGGTAGCTACTTATTTTACTGGAGGTACTTGCCCAAGATTAAAATTATATAAGTACGGTCGAAATCACTCCGATAAACGAAACACGTGTTCTAGCTAATCAATCAAAAACTTGTTTATATTGTAATATTTTAATTTGTAACAATCAGTTCCGAGAGCAAAGGCTCGTGACCAAATAATTAAACCACGCGTGATCTTCAAGGTTAATTAGCGCAAGAATGGGTGACTTCGAGGATGGGTGACCACCCCTAACGTACCAGACCCGTCTCTGTATCTCGCAAAGCACGTTAAGACTGGAAGCCGATCCCAATATAGTTGAGAAGAGGCAAGGTAGATCATGACATTCACTGTCTCTTAAGATACAGGATACCCTAGTTTAAGAGACAGAGTTCAATCCATCCTGAAGCATCCAAATGTTTAATGTAAGTGTCCTTTAACATTAATTCAAATGTAGACTTAACGTACAATTTTATTTGTATTTTTGGGAAATAAAGATATTTATTATTTTTATTACATGACAATATGTTTCGATAGCAATATTTTGCCTTTTAAATTCAGCATACAAAAACGCTTAACACAAACAGCTACCAATACCAATCAACTAAATCATAAACAGTTCTTTAACAACTGAATTAAGTCCTACATACAATTTAAATTAAAATATAAGTACAGTCTCAAGATAACGGTACAGCAAGGTTTTAATCCAAAACTACACAAAACAATCTGCATCTAGGTAAGTGTTGCCATACTAAACTAAAACGGTGCAACGCCCTTCAATAATAGCATGCCGACCTTTTGCACTGCAATGAATATTAATGAAAAGCTCAAAAGGGCACTTTAGGGGCCCTGCATTCAGCTTATTTTACTTACAAAGTGCACCTAAACTAGCAACACCGATAGACTCAATTGTTTTAAGTTATATGGTAATGTTATGTTATGTAATGGATGCGAGTCGCACGGGACCGGTCAATGTGGTGACACTTGGGGGAGGCCTATGTCCAGCAGTGGACGTCTTTCGGCTGAAATGATGATGATGATAATGGTAATGTTTGAGGGACGTGTTTTTCATTTTTGATTTTGGAAGACAGAATTTGTAGGTGGCCTGTATTTTTGTATGTAAAACTATGTAGTTTCCATGAACACATAAACCCTCTTTCGACCATTAGCAGGTCGTGTGTTTAAGTGCTATTGGGTATTTCATTAAGAATTTCCTCTGAAATATTCTAGATGGAGGTTCAGCCACCTATTACTTTGGCTACTCCTTGTAGGAAAACAGGTGTATTGTACGCGCGACTGCTGAGCAATCGAATAATGAGAATCAGTTCCCAGGAGATTCGATTCACAGATTGGGAAAAGTGTGATTGGGTTTTTCCATCAGGAATTTCTCAGCAGCAGCCACGGAGTCTGGATTTGTGACCGCTTAATGGTAATAGGCTCGCCCTCTATTACATGGGACTTAAACCTAACTCGCGAAATGTGGGTTATTAGTACATAACATCACGCTTGTAATCCCCGTAGGTTTAGGCAGAGGTGTACCTAATAGTACACTTACATTTCGCCAGTTATGTGAACGAGCGTTATAAGGTACACCTCTGCCTATACCTGTGGCGATTACAGGCGTGATTTTATGCTATGTTTATTTCTGACAAAGTATTTTAGACTGGTTATCGAAAAGGTGTCTTCTAACTAAAATCTTTTAAATGAGCAGGCCCATTTAAACAAAACCCAACCACTCCGGGAGTGCCGACAGAAGTGAAAACTTTTTTTTTCAAGATCCTGGATTATTTTTAGGGAATATTTTTGCATAATTTGCACAACATTTGACTATACACTGTATTTTTTTTGGGCTTGTCATTTGTAGCAATACGGCTAACTCTGCAACGAAAAAGAGGTCGTTTTTTTTTCTGGCTTCGCACGGTTTGTGCATTTAGCCAATGTCATGTTAATATAATTAGATTTTAGTGTAGGAGACAAAGGTAGGGAAACCCTACCGAAGAATATACACAAATTATAATATAAGTAAATTAAATAATAAAGAAACTACGACACTAAAACTACGACTACTGATACTATATTACAATTATAATCAATTTTTCAAGAAAATTTCAAAAAAAAAAAAAAAAAAGCAAGAGGTCGTTTAACGGTGCCGCGATTTCAATTGTTTTTTCCCACCTCAAAAATGCCCAACGCGCCTAAAGAAGTTTTCACTTCAAAAATGAATATTATATATAAATTCAGCCAGCATAATTATGTAATTTTCAGCATTTTTTTTAGAGGTTACATAAGACTAATGCGTACGGAAATTCATTCGAAACCAATGTTATACTGAAAGCCTCGCTAATTGGGAAATGTCGAGAGTGGATTGAGTGATTCGGGGAATATAGGATTGCGAACGGTCAGATGGACTGGCCATCGGCGTATTGTCCGGGAATATGTGAAAAGCAGGTGAAAACCGCACTGAAATCTATGTAGTAGTTACTAAAACTGAATACATATGAATTCACTGAATTATACATAGGGATTTGTTAAATAACTTTTTTTGTTTACTTTGTAACTTCATTTCATCTAACACTGTTATGGGACGAGTAATTATTACGGTTCATTCTAATTTGGTTCATTCGAATCCAGGCAGGACACTTTTTGTAAATTATTTCATTTTATGTCGACAGTTCAAAAGTGCCTGTAACTGGTCTACTTGAAATAAATGCTTTGATTTTGCCAGTGCTTTCAAAATAATGAAGAACAAACTGGGAACCGGGTACGAGACTCCTTTGAATATTTTGCGCTAGTCCTCATAGTTTCGGATTGAGCAATCCACGCCCGATTGAAAAATTCACCTGTATATCTATAAATATTCTAGAAAAGAAAATTTTATGACATGTGACTACCTCGTTGATCGACTGGTTGCAAGCGCGACTACTGGTCATAAGGTCCTGGGTTCGATTTCCGGGTCAAGTGTTATAGGGTTTTCCAGCACAAATTTTCTCAGTAGCAGCCACGGATCTGGATTTGTGCACGGTTGATGGCAATAGGCTCGCTTCCTTTTATATGGGACTTCGACTGATATGATAAATGGCTGAATGTGAGTGTATTATAATTGGGTACACCTCTGCCTAACCCTTCGGGGCTTACAGGCGAGATGTTATGTTACGTGACATCCACCATCCCGCACTTGGCTCGGGGGTGATGGATAATGGCCCACTTCCTGTTACAGAGAGGTATGAACATAAAAGGCTGATTATGCTACATATAGGTATTCATATTCAAATACCTTTACCGTTTTAGTACTACATTGAACAACACACAGCAATATATCACGTGTAACAATATAATAAGAACATTCTAGAAACGCGAGAACCGCAGCCGACCTCCATCTTAAAATTATAATTTTCCGGCAGCCATCCGCGGTTTTACAAATTTGCATAGTAATGAATTGTTCCAGTCTATACATATACTTTCTTAGCGGTATAGTTCGTCCTCTAACTTGCATAATTGTTTCGCTAAGGACGCAAGAACATGTTTGTAATTTTATATTACACTAGCTGATGCTGCGCCCGCGTGGATGTCGGTTATCGCGACCTAAAGTAATCATGCAATTTTGATACCGTTCCCGCAACAAAAACTTGACAAACACAGTTTTTGAGTTTATGGCGAACAGACAGACAGACGCGGCGGAGGTTGTTGTTGTAATATGTAGTGAAGGTTTGGAAAACCCAGGGAGGGGCCGGCAAGAGCCGATGACTGCCAGGTCTGCGGGACTGTTAAAAAGAGATACCACGGCCCTGGAACACAAAGGGCAAGGAAGGAACATAGATAGGTTTTAGTCAGTACAAGTCTGACACTCCCTTCCGCTCCGCCTACAGCGGAAGGGGTCATTAGATGATTACCCATCCTAAAAAAAAAAGGCTTGGGAAACCGCCCGTGTACTTCAAGCTTCAAGCTTCCACCAACTCCACCTGCTTACCGCCTACTCCTTACTAAAGTGTTATACAAATTACACTACATTTCCCGATTTTCAGCCTCTTGCAGCTGCGAAGTTAACTTTTATAATATCGTCCTGCAGACTCACTACACGAAAAGACTTCCATGATACAGACAAAGCAATTGCTTCTCTAGCTCTGTACTTTCTCCTCGATTCAGGACCACTACGTCTAAGTTTCTAATTAAAATTTCTTAATGGAAAACACTTTGACATTTTCACACATTATTCAGAAAATACTCAATACATTGCCAACATTTTTTCAATACTAAACTTAGCCTTTGGAATCCGGTCTGTTTAGGCTAACTTCAACAGTAACACCATCTTCATCATAGCCTGTATGTCTAAACTGATGCAAATGAATACTAAGTATTTAACAAGTAACGACTGTTTATTTGACCTCCAGAACTCAGGTACGCGTAATAAGTCACCCCTTGGTAAGACTGGTTTTCAGACTTTCGGGCCACTGACTACCTGTAACGACTGCCAAAGATCTACAAATGACAGCCGGGACCAACGGCTGGTTGACCTTTCCGTGGCACAGTTCAACAGTACCTTCATCACATATTCATAATTCCTCGTCGATTTCTACTGGCACGTGTGCTACGGCACTGAACCATAAATCAGGCAAAGCTATACCCGTATTGTTTCGGTGTTTGTGTCCGTTTGTCTATCTTCCATTGTTATAATGGAAAGCTGCGTGTACAACACGATATGTATCTTTTGTTACGTTTTTAATACTATAAACCGCTTATAGACCAGCTGTATATTTAGCTACTATATTGTATTGTATGGTTATTATCTGGAAAAATGTATTTATCTTCCTTTGTGATGATAGGATCGGATTTATTTGCTGTAACAGGATTGGAAATTGTGTTTTCTATTGTTGCTTATTTAGGACCGATATTGGAAAGATGTGTGGTCGTGAGAGGTTCTGTTTCGGCAAGCCTAGCTGTTTCGAGAGTTTCATATCATTCAGCATTAAGCAAATCAGACTCATTTTTTCTTATATTGCTCCACTTTTGGAATTTTTCCTGTATTTTCGGGTGCGTTTACAAACATTTAAACTCACATATACAAACCGCCAGACCTGGACAACAGATCACATATTTGTTACGTGCGGGATCCGAACCTGCGACGCGCAGCGCAGCAGCCAATCGATCAGCCACTGCGCCAACCGTGTCGTGCCGACTTGACTGTCTTACTTTAGTTAGTGGCTATCAAAAGACTATCATGGTCTCCACAATGGAGTTCATTCACTCCCCTTTTTCAGTTGATCTTACGAGAGCATCGCACTCGAACTTGTTAAGATAAAGCGATAATTTCCAATTATAATACGACGATCCTCCTTATTCTTCTGAAACTCAGTCTTCTGACAAAAAATATTACTTCTGAACAACACCCTGATAAAAAATCATTCAAACTATCTACTTTAAAGTAAAGTAAATATCAATTTATCATCCATCACATATAAAAACAAACTTTATTCCAAGTTTCTAAGTCTCAATCTTTATTAGACAAGTAAGTATCTGGTTTCCATCAACGTCGCGGACGTCTGGCGACAAAACTGTTTTTCGTTTGATATGACAAGGTACTAATATATTGTGGAGCTCGGTTCAAAGTGAAATAAACTTTGAACATGTTGAACGTTAAAAGAGTCTTTGATATTAACAATCTATACAAATAGGTGAATTAAATTTACTGCTGTTTGTAATTTCTAAATAACAGCTTTTAGTGAATGCATATAAAAAAAAGTATATATGTTACTGTAGTGTGTATGGAGTCTACACTACTAAATTATACGCTTTTATACTTGAACTGGTGTGAAGTAGATTCTTAGCATCTGCAATTCTATCTGGAAGACCAGGAAATGGCCTGAAGAGTGGACAGAGTCCGTGTTTGTTCCACTTCATAAGAAAGGCTCTACCAAAGACTGCAGCAACTACAGGACCTTGGCACTTATTCCACACATCAGCAAAATACTCCTGTATATCATAAACAATAGGCTAAGACACTTTTTCGAGCCACAAATTCCAGAAGAACAAGCAGGTTTCGTTAAAGGCACGCGGGAACAAATCCTGAACGGTCGCTAAATTATTGAGAAGAGCCGGGAATTTAACAGCCCTGTTTTGTTGTGTTTCATTGATTACACCAAAGCCTTTGATTGTGTGGAGTGGGACAAGCTGTGGGAGGTTCTAAAGGACATGGGCACGCCACAACATCTTATTGACCTAGTCCGATGCCTCTACATCAACAACCGGTCTTTCGCTGGCACTAGTTTTCCCGATTTTCCTCTACGGAGTTGAGACGTGGACAATCCGAGCAAGAGAAAGGCAGAGGATAGACGCATTCGAAATGTGGTGCTGGAGGCGGATGCTCCGAATTCCATGCACAGCCAAACGCACAAATGTGTCTATCCTTTCCCAGCTCGATATCAAGACTAGATTGTCTACGGTTTGCCTACAGCGTATTCTGACCTATTTCGGCCACATAATGCGAAGAGGAGACAGCAGCCTTGAAAAACTGGTCATTGTTGGCAACACCGAAGGCAAGAGAGCACGAGGCCGGTCGCCAACACGATGGTCCGACCAAGTAAAAGACGCTATATCCTCAAGCAAATTTCAGCAGGTGGTGATGGCAACTTTGGACCGGAGTTGATGGAGACAGATTGTCCATTTAAAGGGGTCCAGTGACCACGATCCTCAGTAATGAGGGACCGACTGAAGAAAAAGATACTTGAACTCTTTAAATTTCTCAATTAATACATCTTTTTGCATTCCTAGATATTTTTCTATCTGTCCTTCTGACAATCTATCATTTTTTATTCCTCTTTTACATTCAAATGTATTTACTTTATTAAGCTGCCAGTATCAATCGGCTGCCAGAACGATATATTACCATAGGACCTCTACAGCACATAAGACAAAAAAAGATTTTTTTCATTGTAAGTCTGTCTGTTTGTTTGTTCCAGCTAATTTTCGAAACGGCTGGACCGATTTTGACGGGACTTTTACTGACAGATAGCTGATGTTATAAGGTCTAAATAAAGCTACTTTTCTTTTAGAAAAATAATTATGGTTCCGTGCAAAAAAAAACCCTTGAAATTGGTAACAAAATCCGATTTAAATAGGGATTGTAATATTTTTATAATAATTTTACGCGAACCAAGGTCGCGGACATCAGCTAGTTTACTTACAAATTGCATACTTTATTTATATATTTGAGTTCAAAGTGGAAAAAAAATGTTTCATTATTTGTAATTTTAATTATTTAATGCTGTTTTTCTATTTAGTATTTTTTAGTAACCAAAAGTTGACATTGATGTAATAACATTAATCGGTGAATTTAGAATGGCTTTGGCAGCACAATGTGACCGCATAAAGTAAACAAGAATAGGTAGATTAAAACCGGCGTTATTATAAAAACTAGGTAAGTAGGAAACCTTTTTTTGTAATATTCTATTTTCAGTAGTTTGTTTAACTTAGGTAATTACAATAAACATGTTGCAATAATTCAACTATTTTGCTCCAATTATAGGTACCCTCAATTTCGAGTAGGTATAACATAGTACTGATTGATATTGGTTTCACCATTAGTTAAAACTTCAACTAGTAAAAAGTGTCTTCTAAAAATAAGTAGTACAACATTACACGATTCGGTTCTTAATTTTATTCAAACTAGATTCTGTCTACAAAACCTTTATAGCACCCGATCGCTACAAAAAAAAAACAATTGAAGCTCAAACCGAAAAAGTAAAAAAGCCAAAAAAAAATGGAATAAAATTATATACTAGTCATTTAAAAAAAGAACAATTTTCATATTTTTGTTCAGTCTTTTGCCATTAGTGAACAATTAAAGAGGTTTTACAAACTATCTTAGCTATTATCCAATTTGATACAATTGCCTCACAGTTATACTTTTAATTGTTAAATTGAATAGATTTTTGTTACTGTTAGCTGGCTTATAACATAGGGAAAAGACTTAGTAATTAACCAAGTATAGAGGTGTGAGTTTTAAGAATCGATTAATAGTTCATTTACCTGTGGACAAACAGTATGCGTTGAGACTTAGCTACTCCGTTGTTTTAGTAATGACGAGGGCTAGTTTGAGTGTATACGTAGATTTGGCTTAGAATCGACTCAAATTACTTTGTAAAAAAAAGTATGGTTCAATGAAAATATTGATGTTGATGGCAATAGGCTCGCCCTACGTGTTGGTGTACTATTAGGTCCACCTCTCCCTAATCCTTCGGGGATTACGGGCGGGAATTGTGTTGTTTGATCAGGTACAATACCTGATATTACCACCTAGATCATTAGGTATCACCGAATTCCCCATGTTTAGAAAGCATTTTTGGAAAATGCATGTCTAAATGCAAATATTTCTACATAGCTTGTTATCGCTCGCGCTAGTAAGTAGATCTAAAGATTATTTTGTTTCAAATTCCAGGTCTGCATGAATGTACAGAGTATTGATATGTGAGTTCTTTTTTGTATATTCACGCTCTCTTACCCTTTTAGGGTGAGTAGAGCTGTAGCAGTATTTGCTGAACACTCACTAAAATTTTTGACACAGATCTTATAATTATGAGGCACTAAAAGCACTTACTTTAAAGTAGTATTTACAATGTTGAACAAAATTAAATTAACAGCTTAGCACGCCTGCAACGTAAGCAACGCGGAAAGATAAATTTCGTAACACAATTTGAATCTAAATAAACTAGGGCAGGCACTATACCGTGAATGTCCAACACTTTAATAATGATACCTACTTATTCACCTATGAAAGGTGGAAAAAGACTTAACGAAGCCGAAAGGCACTTGTTCTCCCCGTCATTGCGATCATTTTCTTGCTCTAAACCATACCTGGGAACCTTCTAGTTACGGAGATATTGGGGGTCAAAGTTCCTACATTTTCACAAGTTTTTTTTTTTTAAATACATGTTTTAATGTATTTTTGTTACTTAAGACACTTTCACGACCTTCCGTACTATTCAATCCATTCACCAGCACAATGTTTTGAATGCGTTACATTGAGTCCTACCGTAAAACGTAATTTTTCACCCCAAAAAAAAATGTCGTTTCCCAGCAATAATTTTTGCGTAACGTCACTTAGTTTGATGTACATAATGCTTGGTTGACGGCTTCGTGAAGTCTGTCTACAACCTGTAGAGCTGCGAGTGCACTTCCTTTTTCCATCTGTTGGATCTTCGATAACCAGGTGTCACTATGGATGTTCATGGTGCACGCTTGCCTAGAAGAAACCTTCTTACTCTGGACTTGGAGATCCATGGTATACGGGAAACACAGACTCCAAATGTTCGATCGTGGAACTCATGTTAATATTACGGTGCTCCCTCATCACACATTTTCCTGTAATGTTACAGTTCAGATTTACTTGTTTGTGTACAAAATCGATTCTTGGATTATTACATTACAAGGGCTCCCCGTGATTGAGCGCCTAAGTAGCTTGATCTGTATGTTGCCTTTTCACGCCTTTACGACAAAACAAATTTTGACGAAACTTGCACATAAGACTGCCTCGTTGGTCAAGTGGTCGCAAGCGCGACTGCTGAGCATGAGGTCCTGGGTTCAATTCCCAGGTCGGGCAAAGTGCTATTGGGTTTTTCCATCAGGAATTTCTCAGTACGCCACGGAGTCTGGCTTTGTGCCCGGTTGATGGCAATAGGCTCGCCCCCTATTACATGGACTTAAACATAACTGGCGAAATGTGGGTGTACTATTAGGTACACCTCTACTTAACCCTACGGGGATTACAGGCGTCATGTTATGTGATGTTATGTTTCACATAAGTAGACCGTGGGTTAAGACATAAGAGACTTTTTATCCCAATCATACGATCATCAACATCTGCCTAGCCTTTTCCCAACTATGTTGGGCTCGGCTTCCAGTCTAACTGGATGCAGCTGAATACCAGTATTTTACATGAAGCGACTGCGTATCTGACCTCCACAACCCAGTTAGTACTGGGTAATACGACACCCCCTTAGTAAGACTGGTTGTGAGACTTTCGGGCCACTGACTGTAACGACTGTCAAAGATCTTCAAATGAGAGCATCGGGCATAATTCCCGGACGAACGGCTTAATATGCTTTCCGAAGCACAGAGGACACTTGGTATGTAATGGGTGGTCACCTATCCACGGACCAACCGAGGCATAGCATGGCTTAACCTACAGATCGACCAGGGCGTCTGTTATTATTTAACCACGAGCTCCTCCCCAGTAGTACAAGCCTGTGACATAATTTCCGACCTCGAGGCGGGCGAAGCCGAAGGCAGAGGCAAGTGTTCTTACGTCAACGTAGGTAGTCTATACATAATCTCAGTTCAGATATAATCTGCTAGGCTAACACGCGCTTTATTCTGTCGCCGACTAGGGTGTGACGTCAAAACTGCGTCACTCTAACTTTGATGACGTCATTGTTACGGCAAGCGATAGTTTTAATCTTAGTTCTCTGTTAGTGGGATTGATTGATTACATCAGAGAAAGAGTCGTTAAGTGAGAGGAAACAAGCTATACATACGCACATGGATTTACTATAATTTAAGCTCCCCTCGCCCGCCCCCCACAGAGTAAAAGTATAATTCCCTCAAAAAGTATAATACCTCATCATCATCATCATCATCAGCCTTATAATGTTCCCACTGCTGGGACTCAGGCCTCCTCTCTTATGAGAGGGAATGGGCTATAATCCACCACGCGGGCCCAGTGCGGATTGGTAGATGTCAGATGTCTTCGAAGTTTTGGTTCTAGGACATGCCGGTTTCCTCACGATGTTTTCCTTCACCGTTTTTGAGAGCAGTGGTGATGAAATAAATTACACAAAGTAATGCGCCTGCCTGGGTTCGAACCCTCGACTTACTGTTCGTAAGTCGGGGTCGCTACCACTGGGCCACCGCTGCTCTCTATTATACCTACACGGTCAAAATCTATGGAACAGCTGATTTTATTTAAATTATCTATGAAAAAATGCGATGGCCCCGGAGGCCACATAGAAATATTTGTTCAGAATGATGATGTTCAAACATTTGCAATGCTAAAATAGGATTATTTTTAGGATAAAGAAATTAAAAAATTCAAACACTGCTTTAAGCTTTCGCGGTATTTTTTCGGTGGGACCTCAATATAATTGATAACCACGGAAGATAAGCCGTAAGTGATAGCATAAGTTCAGTTACATTGTACTGTACAATTTAAAGTCCGGAATTTTCTACAGACAAATAAATTCTTGGATCTGGGAACACTATGTTATGACCCTATATCTATTAAATGTATCTTAACCTAAACTCTATCATCTCATCTCTTCTTTCAACTCACGATATTAAACACCATAGAGAAGAATCTATATAGTTATTAATTTCGTTTCACCATAGAGAAGAGTCGCTCTATTTTGTTTAATATCGTGAGTGAGGCACTTAAAGATTTCTGATATAAGAAGAAAAATATCAATTTTCTATTCCGTGGTAAAGGCAATTTAGCACTATAGCCTGTAAAACCACGATTTAACCCAGCACTTACACGCTTGGATGAAAGCCAACACTTTGTAAATACATATATATCACTTTCAGCCACTAACCCTAAAAAGAAACAAAATATTGAAGGTTAAGTATTCTATTTAACTGTTTTGGCATCTTCTAGAAGTCTTTAAGGCTCGCTTCCAAATGCTTCTTCGTGCCATCTGTTGTACGGAGTTGTTCTACATGAGCTATGTTGAGACCTACCTACTGCGGCTGCGGGACTGTTCGAAAGAGATACCGCGGGCCCGGAACACAAACAGCAAGGGAAATATGGATGGGTTTTAGTCAGTACAAGTCTGACACTCCCTTCCGCTCTGCCCAGAGCGGGAGAAGTCATTTGATGATTTCCCATCCGAAAAAAAAAGACTGAGACTTCGTTGACTATATAAACACAAAGACGAATATGTTTTGTTTCAGAAGACAAAACTGCTGTCTATAATAGACAAAGCTCTTTTGACTCTGATTTGTATTTAGTAAGATAACTGGTGACTCAATCTTATTATCGTTTCCTTTGACATTTGAAACATGTCCTGTTATATAATTTGAAATTATCATCTGCCTCCTTTTTTCCTGGAGTCAGGTTCCAGTCTTATCGGATGCAACAGAATACCAGTATTTTACATGGAGCGACTGCCTATCTGATCTCCACAACCCTGTTACTATTGGGTAATACCGTACCCCTTGGTAAGACTGTTTTATAAATTAATATATTATGTAATCTTGCAATAACAAATCTGAAACTTGACCAGGACTTAATACTGTATGTACTAGCCCATTGAAACATATATAGGTGGCGCCTAAGGGTTTCCCAAGGAAAGCGTCGATAAAAACGTGAACGAATGCGACATTCCGACAATGCTTAACCGCGATACAGTCAACGTGAAATACATTGGTATTAGGTTGGCACCACCTGTTACATTTCGAACAGAGTAACGGCATACCGTGGGTTAACTTGCACTACAAGTAAAGGCACAGAAAACAAAATTAAACTTAAAAAAAAAACATGAACCACCATTGAACGCGTCAAAGTTTCGTGTCCTCGCTTTAACTTACTAACCGTTGAGGAGAAAAAAAAAATATTGTGTGTGCAAAATTTCAGCTCAATCGGTTGAGGGGTTTGAAATTGAGTTACTAGATTTGACCAATACATTGTAACATACTAACAAGGCAAGTTAATTAAAAACTTTTACAAGTATTACCTCTTCAATCGAAAACTTACAAGTATGACACTATTGAGGAGGGAGATCCAGATGGCAAGAATGGGCAGATCAATCACACAGACAGACGAAAGACCTTCGTTTAGCTCTCGATAATGCATTCGAGATAAGGAAACCAGGAGACCCGTAGCACAGGTTTTACTTGCTATGGGCTCCTGTCTCCCATCTTCAAACATCTGGAATCTTATGCTGCGGTTGGGAAATCATCAAATGACTCCTCCCGCTCTGGGCGGAGCGGAAGGTAGTGTCAGACTTGTACTGACTAAAACCCATCCATGTCCCTTGCTGTTTGTGTTCCAGGGCCGCGATATCTCTTTCGAACAGTCCCGCAGCCCTGGAAACTTGACTTGTACTTTTTGTGTCCTTGGCTTAGTTTTAATTTTTTTTTCATTTCTTTCTGTGTTAGTTTTATCTCCATAATTATGTCTCTTTGGCTTGATCTAATATGTTTGTTGTATTAAAATTACTAAACACCTTTTCATTCGGTAAACAAATGTGTGAACGTTGTCATCAGATGGATTTCCATCTCCCAAATAGATTCTAGTCGCGCGGCAACCTTTTTTTCCTCCAAACTTAGTTAAGCGCACTTCAAAAGTTTCTGAATATTTTTTTTTCTATTCACAATGCCTCGAATTTTCTTTGAATTTTCCTTTTTGTTAAAGTTTTGCAAAATTTTGGTTCTCTACTTTCGTAAGGTATTAGAAGACTTACGGTTTTTTGTTTGAAAATTTATCGTATTTTCGTATTATATTTCAAAATTATTTGTGTATTTGTAATGCTTCTCCTTTGTGCCCGATGTTTTCGTAGTTACAATTTTTCTTATAATATTTTCTTATTGTTCGAAGGTAAACTCCAAGGTAAACCCCGCAAAGACCAGCTACTAAAAGTAACTGTAGATTACATTATTTAGGGTGGATTTTACCAATCTAAAACTGAACGCGATCAATATATTTAAAACGTGATCAAGAGCCATCAGTGTCATAGTTGCTATAGAATATTGACACTGCTCTTAAACGCCAATTAGATGTGCTGATCACGATCAGTAACATTGGTGCAATCCGCTCTTCGTAGTTAGAAGTTAAGGGGAGGCGAATGGGAAGCAACATATGGAACGTTACAATAATTATTACGGTGTAGTCACTATCGCCATGAGGTACCGGAACATCATCGTTAATTGTTTTCGACGTGACAAACCAACGGACGGACGCTATTAATACTTTTAGTAGTGCATGATAGGATATATTTATCAAATTGACAAAATGCTAAAAAACCCGACGTTTAAATCCATAATTATGTTGATAGCAGCATATCAACAACTTAAATATATGACCTATTCAAATATGTAACAACTTTATTATAAAACTAGGTTTATTTCTGCTTTTATCCAACATTCATAAAGGTTTAATTATGCCACAACCTAACAAATTGGATTTAACAAATGCGATCCCAAAACCAGTCTAAACTTTTAGCAAAGACCAATAGCAGTACCAACAGGAGTACTATAACGGCAACGTCCATTATAGTCCATACATTATACTTATATGGTCTGTATCTAATAAATTATGATTAGTGATAAATGCTGCAACCTTAGCACAGTTTGTATTCAGTTCAACGTGAGTAGGTAAGCCCTCCAATGATTGGCGATGTACGGCTGCAAGACCATAATCTTGAGCGTAGATTTCAATCAGCTTTTGTACAATGTCTTATCGAATCTTATTCTAGAGAGAAAATAAACCTACGAATCAAATTCACTACAACTGAATCCGTTTGATCCTCAAATGATTGTTATTTACTTATCTCTGTCTCATGCTAAAAGAAACCTCTTTGCCTGTAAACTTCCCCACAAATTACACTAAAATCTATCTGTCTATCTCAACATTCTTACAACCTCGTTTCTACATATCTTAACCGTAATTTTCCAATAAACTAAACCACTCCTATCGCTAGCATCACTTCAGCCACTGGCCATCAGCCACACATTGATCGATAGGTGCCATTATACCATAGGTCTCCGTACTTTGGTGACCTATTACGACGCTGTCCTACTTACGACGTCTAGTAATGAATTTTTCATCGCTACCGTATCAATATTATCGATCGGTGCTATTCATACACTACCTACGTCCTGGTTGAGGCAGGTCGTATGACATTTTAATTTTTAATCACCTGCACCGTCATTCTTGGTAGTAATTGTAGGTTTTAGGTTGTACGAGAACGGTTGCACCTGTAATTGGGCAGTAGCGACAATGACGTGTGTTTATTTTATTGTAGGTAAGAATTTGTTAATTGCGTTTCATTCTCGATTCCCATCAT
Source organism: Lycophotia porphyrea (assembly GCA_950005105.1). Lineage (NCBI taxonomy): Eukaryota > Metazoa > Arthropoda > Insecta > Lepidoptera > Noctuidae > Lycophotia > Lycophotia porphyrea. The sequence continues at coordinate 1,805,877 of OX465396.1, forward strand.
TATTGAGGAGTCAATTTGCTTTGATGCCTTTTGATGAATTTGTGCAGTATGGCTTGGTTTGTGATCTTTCAAATGCAGCCTGCCTTAGCTATCTCCAACATTTTTGGTTTGGTCACCATTCTATCGCTCATAATTGATGTCTACGTTCGTACCCTATTGATTATGGTGCCTCTTATCTCCTCTGTTTTAGAATTCAGCCCAGAATCACAGACCATTCGATACTCGTACGTATTCAATGCGCCAATTAGCAATAGTGTCATGTTCGCCAATCAGCGCACAGTTAACCCCTTTGACCAAAACTGGACGTTGCCTGCAAATTACTGCTTTGATTGACACAAAAACAAAACGGTTTAGGACTGGAATGTAGTTAGTAGATTTTTAATCTAATTAGCACATCCGTTCAGCCAGGCCCTTTTAGTTGTAGAAAGGCATATTCTACGATGTATAGTAATCATCTACTCCTGAAGAGTCTCATCATCATTTTATTGAAATATAGCATATTGTGGCTCTTTTTTATTGACTGCCCGACTGACAGCAAAGACAGGGTAATATTTATTCATAAGAACATTCGGTTCAGATTTCAAATTCTTGTCTAAGATGCAACTGAAAACCTCATGCAGTCAGCATTTTGGTCTTCTTAAAATATGCATAAATAGAAAAGTAAAAAAGCATTAAAAGGCATCAAAAATTCATGTACATCCTTATCAACAGGAATAGTGCCCAGAACGCTGACAACATTGCCACGTTGGATGGCAATGCTGATTCTTTGACCAAAAAATAGTCTAGCGCTCTGGTCACGGGAAGAGTCGACAAACCGCTTGGCGATATCCCGAAAAACTAGGTGGGCATTCGGACCCCATGACTTCTTGTAATAATTATATCCTTCTAGCTAGAGTAAAACGTAACAATGACAATGGCATCTAACACTGAAAACAGTTCAGATAACGAACTAAAGTCAACTATTCCACTTGTTAGAAATGTCAAATGAAGGCAAACGGGTTATTCCAGTCATTTAAGCGTACGTTCACGACTAGCCATTACATACAACAATACTTACTTAAATGCACTAGTCGTTTAATTTTTTTGTTTTAACCTGACCACAGTATTACTGCATGACCATGTGGTTAGCTTGGGATGGACCTATAGTTGTAGATGGCTTTGCTTAGACTTGGTGATGAAATCATTATCTGTGTCAGAACAATGTTTAAGATTATATATGAGGCCTTTTCTTCTTGAAGAGTATCTGTATAATCATTACTTGGAGGATTATCTACCTTGTAAGTTTTATATGTTTCGTCATCTATATTATTATAAAGAGAATAGATTTGTATTTTTGGATGTCTGTATTGAACAAACTCAAAAAGTACTCGGCCGATTTTAAAGTTCTTTTACATAAGGAATCCTATATTATCACTGAGTAGCTATATAGCGAAATAGTATATATAGTCCACGCGGGTGAAGTTACGGTGGAAAGCTATATATGTATAGGGTCCCATTTAAATAGATGCACAAATTTTAACACAGCGTTCAGTACGTCTAACCAAAGATATCCAGCAAAAATAACACAGATTAAAGTGATTTTATTTTGACCTAAAATAATAAATTACCGGCATTTTTTATATTGTCTTGTAAGTATCTAATGCGATTTTCTTATTTATTTTATTTTACCATCGTCCGTATTTTGGTGTTCTGAATGATTTCTTAAGTTAGTCCATAGTCTGTAATATTCTGCAACGCAGTAAATTTCTCAGCAGACGTTGCATTTTCCTAGTTTCATATTACCTTCGTATGAATTTCTATTTCAACGAAGTCATAAACTAATTCAAAACCATATTCTCATCTCCATCTTATACTTCTGGGTCAGCGTAGAACACAAACTTCCATATACATTTTATAAAAACAAAATTAAAAATATCTGTGTTGGTTATGAGTTTCGCTCAGATTGTTAGATGATATATTATCACAACACAGCAACATGTAACATTCTAACAAAGTTAGTTACAGAACATTGTTACATGTAGCAAGACTATGTAAAAATGGTGTTACTATTTTAGAATTTTGTTGGACAATGTAGCAGTACTGACTGCTGTTTTTAGTGTAATATGTTATAAAATGTATGTTTTGAAGGTATGGCATCTTATTTATGTCGTAACCATGTACCGTTTATCTCCATTTTTCCGAAAATCGAGCCCTGAAACAAAAATAATCTCCATCCCTGAACAGATACTTCACTTCTGACAGTTCAACACAATATCAACCTCATTATACCTAAAAAGAATAAAGATCACAGTGGCTTTGACAGTAACTTTTCCGTGACAGCAACCCAACAACTTCCTTATAGTAACGACAGCAAGACTCACAATGATTTTGACAATACTGCAGAATCAGAAGCAAAATAAATTCCAACGGTCTGCAATACCGTACCAATTTAATTAATAAAGGAACACCAATACAAACAAAAGCATAACCCTGGTGATACAAAGGAAATTACACAGTCGAATAAAAAACAAACAAAAATCAGCAAGAACAAAGACCTTTGAGGGTGCAATACAAACCAAAGAGTATAAAACAAAAACAGAGGGAATAATCCTTATGTATTGCATGCACGTAAAAGCTTCCAATACTAATCCAATAGATACATACCTTCGTATAATATGCATCCGTGTGTACAGTCAAACAATGTATCTGATATACAGGCAAATTATTTGATCTATTTCCATAACACTGTTAATTTTATTTTGTACTGAGTTCGAAATGAGTTTTTATACTTATAATGCATATGAGAGTCCTGTTAAACACTTGACTGTTCCAAACACTCACGCCTTTGTTCTTCTTCTTCGTGTCACTTGCACAAAAGTATTAAAATGTTGCCGTCTCAAAACTTTGCCACTTCTACGATGTCTTCGGTGGCAGCGCAGTGAGCATGACAGTATTTTTTGGGGCATAGAGGACAGGATAGGACCTGGAACATAGTTTGCGACTCAGCTCCACGCCCTGCTGGTGTTCTGTTGAGGTCGGTCCAGCTCAACGAAGTCAATTTTAAAAAACTACCTAATAGCAAGTTAGCTGCCAGTATACCAAATATCTTGTTCAACTGTCCATTGATGCTCGTACAATCATACCTATCTGATGTATCTACTTCGATGTCCGTAGGCAATGCTTTAGTAGTCTGTGACTTATTGCACTCTTTGCTCTCACAATATTATTGCTCATCTGATTTTAAGTGGTTCTAACGCCTGCAGTGTTTTCAACTAGGATTTTATTGATAATGTCTTACAGTGCAGTTAAAAGCATCGCTTTATTTCATGACAGAAGCGTTTTAAAAGTAAATATGTCTCTATACAAGAGTTTTGGATGAGATACACCATAGAAACCAGATAAAGTTAAAGAAGAAATCAAGAGAGGTTCACAGATTACTCTGTCCTGAAAGAAACAAAAACACAAAACAGAAAGAAAAAGTTGTTATCATGAAATTAATGATGATGATGATTGATTGAAAGAAATGATGGTTGGCGGTAAAACAAGGCTTAAATAATCTGTTTTCATAAACAATCTTGTTATAGACTGTGCGGCAAATAGAAAAACAAACTAAAGATCTTCTCATGAAAACAAATAAAAATATGAAACCCAATTAGGAGTTAGCTCCTGTTACGTTCTAATGAGAAAAATCTATTTGGATGATCTCAACGAGTTCTCAGTAAAACAGTTTTAGTAGAAAATAAAAGACAATAATAAAATAAAAGTATACTCTTACAAGTGTCTGTCTTATTTGGGGACATGTCTGTCTCAGTGGAGGTCATTCGACAAAGGTCAGACGTCTTTAGAAAAGTATGGAAAGTAGTCTCATGTGACAAATACTTCATTGAATATTCACCATCTGTAAAAACACTTGACAATAGTCAGGTTCAAGTGCGAGTCATGCTGTAGGTACTCGTGGATAAGTATATGCATGTTTGAGAAGATTTCGAACGTTGGGTACAAGCACTTAAGATCAGTACTTCAGTACATAGATGCCTAGCTAGAAGTAGTTATGTAAGAACTAAGTAATATTAAACAACAGTTCGAATTGTCAAGAGATAATCGTGATTTAAAATCTTAATCCTACATCATTTTGAACCTTAGACAGATAGGATAAAACCTTTTTAAATATCACTTAAATTTTTAGCTTTCTGTCTGTACACTCCTAGAAAGAAATTACAAAAAAGAAATTCGACATAACACGTTCGTCTATTGTCAATTTCCTATGAACATTTTCGCCGCGGCGCTAACATAGCGCGACACGGAAGAGGCGTGTTCCTGCAACGAGAACACGCGTTCGATTCTTCTGACGTGTTGTACTGGCTAAAGCACGGGTATGTCAGTGCACGGCACAGTGTTGCTGTGTGTCCCTCTTGGGAGAAGGCAGGGTATTGATTGATCTGTGTGAAAGGCTTTGGTCTCGCCCCATTCCTTTGAGTTGCTCGGAGTGGTACGTTCTTATCTTTGTAAAATGTTGCAGCTACGTCTGCACCTAGATTCTTCTTTTCCTTGCAACGTGTTTGGAATGTTTGAAAGATTTCGTTTGAAAGCATGACTGGTTTCTTAGAAAAGCTCTTTGAATAAAAAATATTTTATTACCTTCCACATCGTTTTCTCAAACTGATTTGTTTGTATGATAAAGATAGTTTTTATCACAGTCGCCTAATTACAAATTTCAACAATAACGCTAACAATGTACGAACTACTCAAACGCCTAACACAATTCAAACGCTGGCGAAATCTCAGGAACTCGCCAAACCGCGCCTTTTAAGTCTCCAAGTACTCTAATGGCTACGATTAGTGCTTTTTACCCTAAATTCCTTTCTTTCAGGCTAGTATTTTTGGCCTACAATTTGCTAAGATTGCCAAAACCTGTTATACCACGCTCCACGGCCTTTGCAATCGCACAGGGTAGGATTTCTGCCTCTTGAATCGCACTTCAGTGTTTCAACAACTTGGCATTGACGGTACGATGTAATAGCAATAAGGGTGATTTTCTTAGCGCAAATATTACTGGAGTACTAGGGACTGTACTATAGCAAAGTATAATTATATACATTATTCCTCAACCTGGATTAATATCGTTACACTATCAGCTATCACATCAGTACATCTTCACTCCCAGGCAATACAATGGCAATCCTGGAGCCGATCTTCAAACGTGTGAATCCCTCCCATCATGTCGGTCATTGCACCCTGGTGTTGATGCTTATCCATCCAGATTCTAGCGCTTATATTGCCTTCGCTAGTACTTCAGTTTGAGTGCTAGGGTTACTAGGTATTCTATTGTATATGGCATTTGAGTTCATTTGGTTTATTACGAATATACTTTCATTATTATTTATCTTTGATTTGTAGTACACTGTACAGTGAGCATTATTGTCGTTGCCATAAGGTTTAAAACTGTGAAAGTACTGTTAATTACTCTCAGTTTTGCTGCGAGGTAAACTAACAAGGTCGAAGTGAGCCAGAAATTTGTGCCTAGATTAAAAGTAGTAGAATTTAGGCTACGGGCGTCTTCACCTTCCTTTTTATTGCCGGTTAACAACCAAGACTCATATGTAAACGATAGTAGTTTATTTGATTCAAGAAGTATTTCTGCATTAAACAGTATTATTTTAAAAGTATAATGGTGTTGAAATTATAGGTACATTAAAGTTTAAACAAACCGCGCTCAAATATGTTAGTCTAGAAGTTCGGTGATAATAATTATTTTGCCTCAAGCCGTTCATAGTAGCGGGCAGGGCTTAATATTCTAGCTGGAGCATAAAACGCTGAAATTGCCCTGAGGTACAATATACCGTTGACCCTAATAAGTGATAACCTACTATACTTTATGTTTACTCTGCCATTCCTCCTACAGGAGGAGAATAAAAGGAAATGGGAATACCTCAGGGGTATTTCTAACTCGACTAGGACAAAAACTAAATAATTTATCATCATATTTATACATCCTCTAACGTTCCCACTGGGACACATGACTCCTCTCTGAGGAGTGGGCCACAATCCACCAGGTGACCCAGCGCCGGTTGGCGGATGTCACATAGCTTTGATTTTTGGTATTATGCTTGGTAGTACTGGGAACAGACTGAGAAGCTCGTGGCTAAATAACAACAGCCGCTCAGTTCGATCTTCAGGTTGAGCGGCACTGGCCTTGGTTGGTTTGCTGATTGGTGACCACACATCTTTACATACCGAGTTTCCTCCGTGCATCGGCAAGGACGTCCCTGCTGTCATTTATAGATCTTTGACAGTCTTTACAGGTAGTCAGTGGCCCGAAAGTTTTACTAACACACACTTGTATTAGTACTGATTGGAGTGGTGGAAGTCAGATAGGCAGTTGCTCCATGTAAAATAAAGGGATTCAGCTGAAACCATTGATACCGGAAGCCGACCCCAACATAGTTGGGAAAAGGCTAGGCAGATGATGCTGGGTACAGATTAGTCAAACGTAACACGGACTCCGCTACTGAATGTCGAAGTTTGAAATGTCGACGTATGTTAGTTCTAAAGTACAGGATCTCGATGTACGCGAGTTCGAAAGTTCACTGGAGCGAAGTATGAAAGGCCGACGTATCGTTAGTTAGAAAGCATAAGAGTGCTCACAAATATCCGTCCAGATATTACAATTTACAATGCAACATGTACTACAACAACTAGACGAGTTTGTTTCAAAATATTTCCCGTTACGTTTCACCAATGCAATGTGTGTACCCGTCATTAGGATATTTGTTTCCTATTTTAGAGTAGTTTTGATAAATTAAAATGCGTGTCTTATTCATACTTGTTATTTCAGAGTATAATATTTTTCATGGTTAATTTTAATCCATGAACACTAATGACGTCAATCGCACTAATTAATTCCAGTCAGGTGTCAAATTAGTTGATTAATATACGTACAATGTTGTCTGAATATAGGGTAGACGAGACAGTGCGTCGTTCATAGTCATCATCATCTGCCTAGCCTTTTCCCAACTATGTTGGGGTCAGCTTCCAGTCTAACCGGATGCAGCTGAATACCAGTATTTTACATGGAGCGACTGCCTATCTGACCTCCACAACCTAGTTAATACTGGGTAATACGATACCTCTTGGTCTTGGTTGTCAGACTTTTAGGGCCACTGACTACCTGTAATGACTGTCAAAGATGTACAGATGACAGCCAGGACAAACGGCTTAAGGTGCTTTCCGAGGCACGGAGGAAACTAGGTATGTAATGGGTGGTCACCCATCCACAGACCAACCAAGGTTCATAGTATAGGAGAAAATTGTAATAATCTCTTGGTAATGAAACCGATGTTATCATTATCATCTCTTATCCTGTTTCATTATGTGGCCGGAACAAAGTTCTGTTAGACATGAGGTGTCTCCCTTTTTCTAGACATGTAATAGTACAGTCAAATTATCAAGAATCTTATACACCTTTCTCTACCCTTAACATTTCCATCAGCTTGATACTGACAAGGAAATTAAATTGTATTTTAATAGTGAATATACTAACCACATACATTAATAATTAAAAACTATTAAATCAACTAAAATAAATAAACTAACAACAAACTATAAAAGGGCATCAAAAACCTCTACTCAACGCTGTCAGCTGGTAAAGTGCCCAAAAGACTGGCGGTGTTGCCACGTTGTATGGCAATACTTGATACTGATTATGGTAAACCATGTTTTACCATGTTTTAAATATCATTTTATGATAGTTTTTTAAGTCTCCAAACCTGACAGAACAAGAAGAAACTCGACGTAGGTTGCTTCCCATTCGTTTCGTAAATAATAACTCTTCACAAACAATTTGTTCTTTACGCACCTTTGCAGATATCCAATTTGTTCATCAGATCCGAACGATAAAATGTACTCGTTTAAAAAATACAACTTAATTATTATGAATTCCAAGTACGTAGGCCGGGTATATAAAAACCCGCTAGTTAAGACCACCTGTGGTCCTAGTAACTACTGACTAAATACTTGTAATACTTTTAGAAGCGCGATACTTTACGCCACCTGTGTTGTTTTACATTAATTACCAACCCACGCATAATGTTAAGAATACTTAAGACATAGTCGGATATTGGCGATGTGGACGGATATTCGTCGCTGAGTTTTGTCTTCTTCGCATCTTTCACATCGTTGTGTTTCGAAGAAAGAACATCAGAGGTGTTCTTTTGGTGTTTAAGAATAACATTGAGCGTTTATTCTGCGCCATGTTTTCCAAAATAAGTGTTTCTGGTAGCTTTAGCTTTTGTTCTCAAATCATATCAATATAAGACAATCAGCAAGGTGGTAGCAAGTCTGACTGTCACGGTGTACCAAAAGCCACTTTGTAGGTTCAGTCGCTAATGGAAGCAATTTTATTACTTTTAACATAATAATTATGTACACGGTTCATTTAAAGTCACTTGTAAGAAATATTTAATACATTACGAAAACGTATACAGGACGATATGAAAACCAACTTAACGCCGAACATTAGCTTGAATATTCGTCAAACCGCCACTTGATCAGATATCTCACCCTCCCAGAAACGGCGTGATAGGTGGTTACAATCATACATAAAATCACACTTATGATGCCTAATGGCTCGTGGCAAGAACTATTTGATACTGCGATAGATATGTTGGTGGGTACGTAGATGGAGCACCGAATATTCACTACAGTGGCGTTCGATCAGATAGGGCACCCCCTGTAGGGAAATTAAGCGATAAGTAACATGTACATTGCTTCAAATGGTTAGTGTTTAACGGTGTTATTTTTTAGTACTTTTAGTAGGAAAACAGTACGAGACAAAGACATTTAAATATACTTACGAGACTCCAACAACGTCAAATTTGTCAATTTTTGCTTTAAAGCGTTACTGAGACCTATGAACACATTATTTCTATGATGTCTCTCTTTATTCTAGGGAACTTCTGCTAGTACGGGCGCGTTGTGTAAAGGTAACGTCGATTTTTGAATTGAAAATACAATTATTCTATAGTATTTTTTGCAACTAGTGCAATATCCTCCATAGATATGAATACATTCATAAAATTATTATTTTATATGTGAAACGCGTATTTTTAATTTTAAAACCATGTATCTACGTTAAGGTTACACATGCGCGCTCATGATAGGGCCTCAGTACGGTTGTCATAACATACAAAATAATTTATGTATTTTGGAGTCCACCTCTTGTCTCCCTCGGGCCGGCCGCAGTCAGTTTTATAATTGGTCTGTGCCTCTGAGAAGTGATCTATCAGTAATAAGGACGCAGAGACTAGGGTTTTATTTAAGTCCCTTTTCTATATATAGAAATAATTATAAATTAATTTCATCAAAGAACATCGGGAGGCTTAGAAAACATTGATACATTCTATCGGCAATAATATAATGCAAAACTAAAAATATACTTAACACAACTTACTAATCACTACTTATTACTTACTTACTTGATATACTTTTACTTTACTTACTTATTTATTAATTTTCTATTGAAAACTCTATGACAATTCTGTCGAAACTCGTTGATAATATACAAAACGCTTTGAAACGGTTACCAGTTGTGCTATAGGATGCCTAAAATTCAATCATGAAATTATTCTCTACAAAATATAGACCACTGCCGATATTATGACCCTGAAACCTCCACTGATAAATGAACGACCCTAAAAATACTGCCCTAAATATACCTCGGGTTGGTGACCGTTGGATAATTCGTTACATCACATAGAAATAAAGCCATTTCAGATACTGGAAGCCTCGACACGAAGGCTACAGTGTATCCACCCCATCTTAGAGCTCTATGACGTAAGCACTTGGAGGACTTTAACCTCTCTAGAGTGCACTATTTCGTTCAACTATACCGCTTCTATTCTTTTTATACTGTCGTTTCTTTTTATAGATGGAAATGTTAAGTTCTAAGACGTGAAAATACAGTAAAATATTTTATTTTCATAGATTGAGAGGAGTTGTAGAATATTTAGTCTACTTCTGAGCAATACAGCACCTGCCACCATCAGAATCGTTGTGTGGGATATCCTATAGCCAAGATTTTAAAGACACGCCACATTAATCAATCCAAGTGGAGAACTCCTCAGGCCTGGATCCCAGCAATGAGAACGTCATAAGCTAAATAAATATTATGATTCAAGTAGTTGAAATTTTAAGCTAGAACTACTGAACACTCTAAATCAAAGTCAATAAAAACTATAAAAGATAGCCAATGCGAGGAGCACTCGCAACTGGAGCTAAAGTGGTGCCCTACCACTAATTGTATTTCTGTTAACCTTTATGATTGAATTGAGGTCTAACCAATTAGATTCAATATGAACCCAATTGCTGCGGAACTTGACCTGAATTTGTATTCAGGCCGGGCAAAGAGCGTATTGGACAGAAATATCAATATAGTTGGTAGGTTCCTGAAATACGTATGTAGGTTTTTCCGCTGTTTGAAACATAATACCGTCATCAACTTTGGACGAAGTTAAGTGCACCTCAGGACCTAATCCTGTCCCTTCAGCCATTAAGTACGTGACGATAATGCTATGCTATTAAACCTTTAACAGCTACGTGACCCCGAGCGCGCACGATGCTAACTTTATTACACCGGGTCTCCAGGAAAAAGAGCGAAAAAAGCAGCTAACGACGCTTGTATTTATAGCAATATCAACGCGAAATGAAGCCACGTAAGTAGCAATAAGGCATTGTGTGAAGATCGTAATAATGCATAACTGGTCGTAGACTCTGTGCCATGGAGCCAGCCAGGAACCCGTTTCGTTTAGTTGACTGGTTCGCGGCATCTTAACCTCCATCGATTGAGCGGTGTCGTCCTTCAATCAACTTGGGAATGTAGGACAATTTTGCTCAGTAACTTCAGAACTTTGTATTTTCAACAAAGATCTAAATCGGTAACATTTCAGACAATGCTCTTAAAGTTACATCAACCCCTGAAAGCTTCTCAAAATACTCCCTAAATCAAGGCTGTCACAATCCTTTTAGCGGATTGTTCCTGACGCTGACGTAGCGGACGCTGACAGATTTCGATCTCGCAGACTAGAAAGCTTACCTAACACATCAGTATAACAGCAATCGACCGGCTAACCCCGATGCGAGCCCAACCCTAAGCGACGTACGGAAAATTTCACCACCAAAAAAGGGTATAGTCTAAAAAGGTAACTATTTCAGAAGGTACAGTGTTGGGGAAATTGTGCTTTATGTGTGGGGAGGTGAGGGGGCGGTGGTCGGTCGATCGCCTCTGAGACTTGGCTCACCGGGCGAGCGCACGGAGGGGCAACGCTGCGCCTTTGAGAGCGGGGGCGGCGTAGCGCGCTGGCAACACCGCTCGATCAGCTGTTGGCCGGGCCACTTTATAAATTCAAAACAGGCGGCAAAAACGTGACGGTGTTTCGCGCGGCCCAATGTAGGACAGATCAAAACATTGGAGGGTTACCGAGATACCGACAACCTTATTATTTTATGTTCTCAACAGGTTGCTTGGCGGACGCTGAGATTTTCTGATAGGTACGAAGTTTTCCAATAATAAAACCTTTGCTTTCCTTACCCACGTCTATCGGTGACCGGATCCTATTCGTAGAAAAATGACAAAGAAATATACTTCCGCAGTGTTTAAAAGGACTTAAAGGTATAAAAGGTCTCTTCTCATTTTATAAAAGTTTTCTGCACCTAGGGTCAACAAACTTGACGTCCACGTAATTTAAATCATTATTTAATTGGAAATAGAGTGTTTAGCATTGCCTGCATAACATTGCATTAGTTATATAAAATGTAATGGATAAACATGTAGATTTATGCATTTATTCATCACATTTTAGCTCAGAAGGATCGCTTGGGGCGAGCCGTTGATAACATCGAGTGGGTAGGTAACTTTTGCTGTTACATACCTACATAAATTATTCCTATTAGAAAAATAAATTACATTTAGAATTAACACCTTATTCATTACTGTATTCAAATAATAAATGGCGAAAAAGTATCCCGGAATTCACATACCGATCAAAATCTGGCTAATATGTTCACAAAAATCTATTTGTGCTTACGAAAAGCTCTCTTGCGCTGTTTTAGGCTTTCACGGTTGACAATTAAACTTTTATTGTCAGTTACGAGATATCTTCCGTATAAATAACTATCACGGAAGATACGCTCTCTTGTAGTGTAGTCATTCAATAAACGAGGCTTTTCTCTAAGCTTCCTGTGCATTTGAAACAATTTATATAAAGAAAACACGCTGCTCTTTTTATAAATTGCATACATAAAATATTAAAAGTTCCCTTTCAAAAATAGAACAGCGCCACGCCATCCAATAAATAAACACGAAAATCATAACCTAACGCAATTCTGAGGCATCCCAGTGAAACTAAAATCCCGGGCGGGGCACGCGGAAGGAAATGCAGGCGGGAGGGGGGCGCAAGCGAGGTGGCTCAATAATTTGCGTGCGGGGCGAAGCGGGGGGTGCTGGTGAGGTGCGCGGGGCGGGGTACCGCGTGCAGTGCAATAGCCTGCCCGGGCAGCCGACTAGTCCACAAGGTCACTGCCGATGTTCACGCGACTCCATTCATGATCCACAATTAGGTACCATTTTTGATTATCCATACGTGTTGAGTTTGTGCTGACTGATGGGTTATGGGATGTTTGTTTTGGAGTTTAAGATGGACTTTGATGCCAGGTTTATGACTAGGAATAATGACGGGGTTTTTCTTCTCGCATGCTTAAACATTGACAAGCTTACTAAAACATGCAATACTAGTACTGCCGTCATAAGGAAAAAGGGCACAACTAACATTTTTTTCGAAATTGAGTTAAAAGTTCTGGCAGAATTGCCTTTTTTCTGATTCCGAATATGTATATAACTCAATTTCGAAAAAAAATTTTAGTTGTGCCCTTCTTCCTTATGACGGCGGAGTACTACAGGTGGTAAACATTAGTCCAGGAAAATTATTTAAAATTAAAAGGTTCCAGCTTCTCCAACCTTTGGTGACCCAATAGGTATTTGTTAATTTTGATATTTTAGTTCTAACTTCTTATGATGTTATAAACCACTCTTATTTACCATTTTCTTGATAATTATAAATACTCCACTCAAATCGATACATCGGTAAAACTTAACCTAAAAAACAGGTTCTTAACAATAAAAGTCTTCACATTATAATTACATTTTAATTAAAAACGCAAGTAAAAAAACCACTATTAATAACATACCAATCCCGGGATCTCTCAATAAAACTATACAATAAAGCATACACCGTTGATATCATATTATTATCTTTAATAACATTAATTTATACCCTGTTCGCAGCGTACAGGTTAATTAAAAGGAGGAACATAGTGGGGCCATCCACGGCGATAATGTTTTCAAAGGCAAAGTCAACATTATGTCTGGCTAGGAACATTTGTTGAAGTTACAGGAAGATATTTTAACATATTAATATTTGAAACCCTACTTTAGGGGTAGTTTTGAGAATGATAAAGTAAATAGGGAAATAATTATTTAAATATTTATTTTAAGTAAGTATTAAAAGATAAAAAATATTTTTGTAAATAGTCTTCCTTTAAAAAAGTTTATACCCCATTTCACCTCCCTGCTGGGGTTTACTTTACTCTCAATAGTTTCAAGTTTGTCACTTTAGCGAGTTTGGAGGAGCCGGTCGGACCGATCTTTATGTCAAGCCGCGCTTGCCTAAGGTGTTCCTTTGATAGGTGACCACCAATAACATACAGAGTTTCCTCCATGCCTCAGTAAGCACGTTCCTGACTGTCATGTATTGATCCTTGACAGTCGTTAAAGGTAGTCTGTGGCCTGACAGTCTGGCAACCAGTCTTACCGAGGGGTATCGTAATACCCCGTACTAACTAGGTTGTAAGAAAGAAAAAGTATTTATTAGCCCGCACAGGACAAAACACTCAAAACGAAAATAGTTTGAAAATTAACAATGCAGTAAAATTATATTAAAAATAAACATTAAAAAAAAACGAAATTTGTTATCTACGAGGCCAAAAGACCGTATCTCAGTATGGTGCTGTAACATTAAAAAAAATATATATAGCTTTAGCGAGTTTGGGTAGTTCGCTCTCTGTCGGTCAGTCTGTTATGACGTTTGTGTTTTAAACATCTATACCGAAGCAATGGAGAGTAATGTTTTTACAGAAGAAGATACAGTGAAACCTGGTTAAGTGAGACATCAAGGGACCTGCAAATTTGTCTCACTTATAGAGGTATTCCACTTACCCAGTGTCTCAGATATCCAGGTATAAATACATATCTGTCTCATTTACAGAGGGTTCAGTTAATAGAGGTTAGAATACAGGTTATTTCAGTTATAGAGGTGCGATTATTAAATAAAATAACGTATTATGTAAACATTATACGTGAGTTTTAATCTTTATCGGGAATCAAAAAAAGATAATTATCCATGTCATAATATTCAAGCACGTTCTTTTATAAATGGTACAAAAAGGTAAACATAATGTATCAATTATAAAAATCTGTCATTTTAGTTTGTCTTTTGGAAGATCAGCTATCAGATGTTTTTCATAAACGGATATTAACTTCAGTTTTTCACGTACTGATAACGATTTGAGCCTTCGTTTCGGCATTTATCAAATAAACGCCCGTATGGTCTAAAACTGAAGGTCATTGTGGCTCAAAATTATAAATAAGTAAACAAACAAAAGATGTTATCTCAGTTACGGAGGTTAATGCATATAAAATTCACTCGCTGTCTCAGTTATAGAGGTACCTATGACGATAAAATCGAAAGAACGAATCCCAGATATAGAGGTTTGCTTCGTCCCACTAACAGAGGTAATTCAGTGCCAAAGTGTTGGGACCACAGCATGAGATCCAGTTATGGAGGTTTCTCACTTATCCAGGTCCCACTTAACCAAGTTTCACTGTAGTAGAATACATTAATTCTAGAACTCAATACATTAATTTTTAGTCTCTACTTCACGTTCTATTTACATAAACCGTTCCGCGTGATAGATGTAAGGGGCTCGAGGCCTTCACACAACACAAAAAGATGGCGAAAATGTAATTACACTTATTTTACAGTGATTATAATTACATTCATCATTTTTTTCAACAATGTTAATTCGCTTGACATGAGAAACTGTTGCTTAAACCGCTATTGTCGGTAGGAAATGATTAATTCTTACGATAAAAAAATATTACACAGAAATTAATAAAGTATTTATAGTTTTAATTGACAAATTACAAATTCAATAGAAGGTATCCTAACTCCACGTCCTAAAGATAACAATCAGAGATGAAACGAATATCCTATATTCGGCTTATTTTACTATCCGGTCGGATACTGGGAAGCGAGCTTGCTAATCAGGCTATCTTCTGCCGGATATTCTGCTATCCAGACATTACCAGAAACTAAAATCAATCTTAGCGCTCACAAACGTACGCACAAATTAAACTGATATATCTAATTAGTACGAAGGAAAGCCAATTAGTTATTTAAGTGACATCTTACCTATTGCAATTAAAATAGCAACTGCCAATATTCTCCGAACAACAAAGCATTACTATTGCTAATTACAAGCAATCTCATCAAATTACATATCAACGGACTAATGAACGATTAAACTGATTAATTAATTACTATTACAATACAACTGTGTTATGAAGTTGTTGGCATGTTAAGGTGTGTTCTTGTAATGAGTGTTTGCATGCAATATGCCGTGATTCAATGTACGAGGTGGTCTGAGGGTCCTGTTTGTCTTGGAACTTTAAGAGGGCGCTAGTTGGAATATTCTCCAATACAATAGTTTAATAAATCATCATAAAACCAATTAGAAAAAAATTATACAAAAATACAATAGTTCTTTCATAGATGTTTCCTTTTTCACAGATAAAAAATGCACTTTTTTCTAAGATTTCTGTTTTATTTTTAGTATTATCTTCTTTTAAAACCTTAAGTTCGAGCACTGTTTTAAGCTTTCACGGTTTATTTCTCTGTTAATAACTAAACTTACACTTTTTTTTATGGGTTATCAATAGGCAG
The DNA here is from genome assembly GCA_950005105.1 of Lycophotia porphyrea. NCBI lineage: Eukaryota > Metazoa > Arthropoda > Insecta > Lepidoptera > Noctuidae > Lycophotia > Lycophotia porphyrea. The sequence goes on from OX465396.1 coordinate 1,821,908, forward strand.
TGTTGCGCCCCAGTTAAACCTCGTTTGAACTGTCAGTGTCACTGTTATGTCATTGTCAATAATGTCAATTTAAGGAACCCGGACCCTCGAGTACCCAATGGCGGTTAAGCGTTTTTTATTGCCGGGTCCCACAGTACCCGCTGGCGTTTTAGTGCGGGATGTCATCCCGCGATCATGGTGCCAGCAACAGAGTCGACAGCTCTGAATAATTGATAATTACAGAAGATATCCCGTAAGTGACAGTGTAACATGAGTTCAAGGTTAAATCTGAGATAATTGGGCAAGTGACAAAGAACAGTTGGAAAAGATTACGCCAGAAAGACTTTGTAGAAATACGAAAGCGTTTTGAAAGCATTTGCCACTATTGTCTAATGAATGCCCTCAATGATTTATTTAGGTTCTACAAAAAAAAACCGTAGGACATAAACCGTAATTTTAGAAGCAAATAATGGCTTCAAAAATTACGGCCCAATTTCTACAAGTAGGCAAATGACATTAGTTTCGCCTATATACACGATGTACCTACAGCAAAGTAAAATACGTAAGACATTGTAACTTTCCAGCTAGCCCCGAGATGAAAAGCGTTGTCGGACTTTCTATTGACTATCCGTCTTGCTAACTTTCTTGTGTTTTATTTTCTTACTTATCTACGCTGGAAAATAACCTCCATGGTTCACTAAAAGTGCTCTTAACGTTACGAAGCGAGAAAACTGTTTTTTTTCGCTGTCTTCGTTTTTTTTTGTATAAAACGTGAGGATTAGCAATCTTCTTCTTTAAAATTGTTTTGAGAAAAATCTTTTTAAAGTATATCGTGAAATTGCTTGGAAGCTTTAAAATAGTTTGCGTTCTGAAATGCGAGATTCATTTTATAGACTGAATATAAACGACTAGCTACAACGATTTCATGTTTCCGTCTGAATACTTTCCTAATTAATATTTAAATGACACGTATTTATTCGTATATCCACACGAAACAAAAACTTTTACAACACAAAATTTTTGGAATAACAAAAAGTTTAATTGGCTGTATGAAAATTGTCCAACATTCCTCACTTATAAAGAATTTTACGAAACATTTCGCTCGCAATTTAAAACGTAAAAAATTGCCACGGAGAAAATGTAAGTAAGTAAGTCAAAAGGAATGTTTTTTTTTATGATTACGTTATTTCACAAGTTATTTCAACTTCCATCAAAATTTTGGGAACTCAAAACAAATAGTAAACATGGTAAGAATCCCATTTTAAGTGTTAATAATAGTAGGTATTTAAACTTCGTTAATTACGCGAAGAGCAGCGGTGGCCCAGTGGTTGCGACCCCGACTTACGAACAATAAGTCGTGGGTTCGAACCCAAGCAGGCGCATTACTTTGTGTACTTTATTTCATCACCACTGCTCTCAACAACGGTGAAGAAAAACATCGCGAGGAAACCGGCATGTCCTAGAACCAAAAATTCGAAGACATGTGACATCTACCAATCCGCACTGGGCCCGCGTGGTGGATTATAGCCCATTCCCTCTCACAGAGAGGAGGCCTGTGTCCCAGCAGTGGGAACATTAAAAGGCTGATGATGAATTACGCGAAAACGATAAAAGTTTGAATATGGCGACGTTTTTGTCAAAAATATGTGTTGGCGGCCATTTGCGACATCATTATCATCTGCCTAGCCTTTTCCCAACTATGTTGGGGACGGCTTCCAGTCTAACCGGATGCAGCTGAATACCAGTATTTTACATGGAGCGACTGCCTATCTTCACAACCCAGTTAGTACCGGGTAACACGATACCCCTTGGTAAGACTGGTTGTCAGATTTTTTTGGGCCACTGACTACCTAACGACTGTCAAAGATCTTCAAATTATTCAAATTCCATTAGCGACATAATTGTGAAGAATAATGGCTTGAGGACAAGAATACTTTGCCGAATATAACATGTCTAGTTTACCATAAAGAATAAATGTGCTGATGCTCCTTCTATATTTGTGCCATATACGTATAATAATTGAATTAATGGATGTAGTACATCAAGGTAATTGAGCGTAATTCAAAAATGCCGTAGATGGCGGAATAGTACTGCAGTTTACGGTCAATGAACAAAAAAAGTACACAAAATGGCGCCAATTAGACGTCAATTTTGACAACACTGCTCGACACACTTCGGGTCCGTTGATGGATTAGTGGCTACTTAAACGCACCTCTAATAAAGCGATTGAAGTTAAAATATTCTCAACAGCAAGCGTGTTAAGGCCATACATTTATCAAACTGATGGTCTATAAATGCATAAGTGAGCACAGTGTCTTTGTTGTTTCTTGGCTAATTTACCACTACAATGTTGATGATGATGTCTTTTGGCATAACTTGGACCTTGAACAAAGTCGTACTTTAGCTTCAGTATAGTTTGGCAACCGAAAATCGAGCTTATTTGAAGACTCCTCTTATACTTTGAGTGATAAATGACTATGGCTTGTGTGCTTCCTTTTCCCTGTTTGTATACCGGGCCCCTGCATTGAACGACCCACTTAGACCACACTCCATCGCTCTTTTCGTACTCAAGATCCATCAAAGTAAACTCGATTGTTGATCTAGTGTGACCGAACTGGCAAATATTGATCATTATGTACAGGGTGGTATTTAAACCATAGCATCTATCAGTCTATTGTGTTTCGCTGGACATAAGTACCAACTCTGCCTGAGATTTTTTTCTTGATTAAGGTGTTTGCTTCAGGGTAGCCCGCGAAATTCAAATTTTCTTACGTTTTTTCTTATGAATATTTCATGACAAAGTCATTCAATAGGGTTAAATGAACTTACAGGGTTACACTAATGATTTTCATTATTGTGATTCTATAACAACATACGTGTTACTGGCGCGACTCATTTTTCATCAACATTCAACCAGACACTGACCTGCAAATCCTGCAAATTACAAAAAACGTAAGAAAATTTGAATTTCGCGGGCTTTTGGGTGGTGGCACTGGTTTCCTTATGGTAACAGCCTCGAATTAGAAGAGTAGTCTTAGTGAGATTGTGGGTTCGAACTTAAGTTCGCGCGTAATGGCGCTTTTTAATTACATTACACGGGAATTTAATTACACGAAATGTAACCGCTGCTCTCAAAATGGTAAAAGAAAACAACGTCAGAAACCTGCATGTCCTGGAACCAAAAAACTTGAAAACATGACTGTGCCTGACCACCCCGAATTGGGGCTGCATGTTGGATGAGAGAAGCATGTGCCCCACCAGTGGGAACATTGTAGCCTGATTTTAGATAAGCTATGCTTTGCTTCTATTGGTCACACTTAGTACGGATTTCACCGATGAACCGCGTTCAGGGCTGACAGTGTCAGAATAGATATGAATTGTGGACTTTTTTGGCAGCCACGATTAAGATGTCACGCAAAGGCAGACAATGAATGTCTGCTTTTCATTGTCATCATCATCCTCCTGCACCCATCCAAATGTATTTGGGGTCGGCACAGCATGTCTTCTTCTTCTACTTCTGTTTATTAACTTCTTTCTTGTTTCTTTTAGCCACTTTCTAGTTAACCTAGCTTTGTCAATGCCGTGAAACTCTGTTATTGGCTTAAGAGATAATTGTCATCATCTCACTGTCAATGTTTAGTGTATGCAGACTTTAAGATGCTAGTTACTTTGTCGCAACTGCATTGTGCTGTTCATTGACAGTGGGGTGAAATTTCACTTAAAATGTCTTTTAATAATAAGCTGTTGAGTTTCCAATAAATAATTAAATAAATACTTCTCTATTACTAGTCATTTACTCAGAGTCATCAGACCTTTCCTTTCTTGCCAAAAAATGTCAGCTTTAATCAAGACCAAATTCATTAAAAATATTAATTTATCAATATCCGAACAAATTGGTCAGTTCTTGTATCGACAGCTCGCGATATCTCGTTGAAAATTATTAACTTCTGACAAGAGTAACCTATTTGCTTAATGGGTTTCAGAGTGTGCAGTGATGTTATTCAATATTCTCAGGGCACAGCATTATCATCTACAGTTCTACACTCTGCAACTGGGAGAGGGCAACCATGCGGATCACGCCGCGGGGTTAGAGACCTAAACGGTGAAAACATAGAGTAAAAACTGGTATATCCTCGAACCAATTTGTCCAATACCTAGAACTTGCACTTGCACAGTTACAATCATGAAGACATTTACACAAATGTCTTGGTTCGAAGTGTTCGAACCCACGACACGTTAGGTCGGGGCCAATACCACAGACATCACTAATCTCTATCAATATACAGGGTGTAACATAACAAACGCAAGACCTCTTATGTGGTGTCTAAGACCATGATACTAAACAACTTTTGGAGCAGGACTTTTGCAAATTCATAACTTTTTCTTTAGTTTTGCCATACACGTTGATCAGCTGACCGCGTCAGTTCCTATACGAAGTCCAATTTTTTTTTGCAAGTATCAATTCCTCGTAAAACAAAAACTGTTCAGTGTTCATGGTCTGAGAAACCACACGTATATTATGCTACACCTTTTTTTCCGGATGGGAAATCATCAAATGACTTCTCCCGCTCTGGGCAGAGCGGAAGGGAGTGTCAGACTTGTACTGACTAAAACCCACTCATGTTCCTTCCTTGCCCTTTGTGTTCCAGGGCCGCGGTATCTCTTTCGAACAGTCCCGCAGCATATTATGTGACATCTTGTAGAGCTTTTTTGATATCAGTGTAAAATCAGAAGAGAGGTCTCCATACTTATATTCAAGAGTTATTTAGCCTATAGGTAGGTGCTACATTTTATACTACACCCTTTTCCTTCCAATAATAACATTGTTCATAAATAAACAATGTTCGAATAAAACAATGGAAAATATTTTTTACGCCAATTAATTCATAACTTCATTGATTTAAATTGAACATTAACATATAATTGTGCAATTAATATTTTTTGATGTATAGATCCAATTAAACCGTCAAGATTATTTATTCTGAATTACTTTAACGACATGATTATTCGATAAAGTGTATGATGAATAAATATTAGATATAGAAAACGTAAATAAAACCAGCTCAAGAAACTCGTTTATTTCACAAAAATTTTGTACTTGATTTCGTTATCTCCATTTATTTTGGATTAAAAGTGACTCACCAAACCTTATAAGCAATCTATCTATCTTTTTTTTTACCTAATTAATTAATTAGCTACAATGGGTCTAGTACTACAGAGTCAATGTTGAGGATTATACTTACATTTGTATAATTTATCTATTACTTTTCTTAGAGGAGCTCGTGGCTAAATAATAACACCCTTTCGGGTCGATCTTCAGGTGAAGCCGTGCTTGCCTAGGTTGGTCCGTGGATGGGTAACCACCCGAGTTTCCTCAGTGACTTGAAAAACACGTAAAGCCATTGGTCCCGGCTGTCCTTTGCACATCTTTAGCAGTCGTTACAAGTCGGTCAGTGGCCCGAAAGTCTGACAACCAGTCTTACCAAGTACGTATCGTTTTACCCAGGGTCAGTAGTAACTGGGTTGTGGAGGTCAGATAGGCAGTCGCTCCATGTAAAATACTGGTATTCAGCTGCATCCGGTTGGACTGGAAGTCGACCCCAATATAGAAGGGAAAAGGCTAGGCAGATTGATTTGAATTGAAAATTTTAGATATTGATCAGCTCAAAGAAACAACCTAATTATAATTTAAAGTTATAGAATCCTCATAGTTTTCTCTACAGACATCCTCCATTGAATCAGCAGAGCTCAATAAACAAGATCACAACGGTATTCAGTAATGAAATCAATTAGCTTTGAGTAGATAAACAGTGCTCCGATGGTGCATTTTCCTTTAATTAATTATTTAATGACTATCGGGCTACATAGCGGGGTTTTAACGGACGTGAAATAGGTAAGTTATGACACATGAATGGGTAACGTGATGCGTAAGGAGTAGATACTAGACGAGAATAACACAACATAACATCACGCCTCTAATCCCCGAAGGGTTAGGCAGAGGTGTACCTAATAATACCTACACTCACATATCGCCAGTTAGGTTTAAGTACCATGTAATGGGGGCCGAGCGAATTACCATCAAACGGGCTCAGATCCAGCAATTTTAGGACGATCGGTTGAGTGGTTTAGGCGTGAACAGTTAACAAACAAACAAACTTACTTTCGCATTTATAATAATACTAGCGACCCGCCCCGGCACGGGTGTAATGTAGATATAAACCTACCTCTTGAATCACTCTATCTATTAAAAAAACCCGCATCAAAATCCGTTGAGTAGTTTTAAAGATCTAAGCATACATAGGGACGGACAGACAGCGGGAGCGACTTTGTTTTATACTATGTAAAGATTATAATAAAAATAATTTAGTAAAGAAGTACCGCGAGGGCTGGTTCGAGGAGGCACGTATAAAGAGCACGTGGAAGGAATTGGGGGAGGCAAAGGCCTCCCCCAATTCCTTCCACGTGCCCAGCAGTGGGACAGTACAGGCTGCTAAAAAAAAAAAAAACAAAGGAAGTAAGGATAACTAGAATGAATCGAATACAGATAGACATCCCTATTATTAAACATAGCTCCAATGGCCTAGAAAAATGCAGGTTTCCTTCATATTGTTCATCTCCATGAATAGAGGTGGCTTGGCGTCGTCTACAAAAGATAAAAAAGATATATTCTCTTCATTTCCGTTTCACTCAGCATTCTTATTTCTTATTAAAGTTTTCTTGCTTCAGAAGTGGATGGGTTAGTACTGTTGCGATAAGGTATTCATTGTATAAATAGGGAAGGGTTTTTTTTTGGTATTCTTACATCTCTACAGATGAACAATTGTACAGTGCCTACAGGGTTGAAAGTTTCAGGAGTGCTCAATGTTTGCATGGTATACTGTTCTTTTCGTACAAACTTGGAGTTAGTCGCTGCTTAAGTTAGTTGGTTCTACCCTAAGTCCTGCTTCAGGTTTTACAGTTATTGGCTTATTTGAATTAATTATTTTGATTTTGAATTGTTTATTTTTTGTTTTTACTTTTAACGTGCACATCTTGTTATATCGTTCTCACATAATGTACCATCTCAACATGAATGATATAACCAAGGTTTTGTAAAAATATACTGATTTAAAAGAGAGTCCATGGAGTTTCTTGCCCGTTCTTCTCCACAGAGATCTACGCTAGGGATCAGATGAGATCAAGGTGCCTTTCGACTGTAACATAATTCAGGTAGACACAAAACTGGTAGATCCCAATCTTATCTCCCAAATCAAAAACCTTATCACAACACACGCTTCACCTTACAAACTTGTAACTCTAGACCCTGGAAGTCCCAAGTACCACAATACATTTATCATGCGGCCTCCCACGGGCTACAGGACTGCCCATCCGGTGCGCGTAAAAAGCGCAATACAACCTGTGACGTAACATCCTGCGCACGCGGCTCCCTTTGAAGATGAAACAAACGTGCGAAAGACAATTCGTGTAATTTATTGTCAAGTGTTTTGTGACATTCATTATGTAAAAGTGGTTTTATAACGAGAAACGTTTATGAAGTTATGTCTGTTTATGATTAACTTCGTTTGGTCCACGGCTTCGCCTGAAAAACGCGCCCCCGGGGCGTAATCGGGGGTAGCCTATTGCCATCAACCGGGCACAAATCTAGACTCCGAGGCTGCTACTGAAAAATATCTGATGGAAAACCCAATAATTGTCTCGATCCGGGAATAAGTTATCTGTGGAAATTATTATTTCCGCACGAGTGCGGAAAAATATAAAAAATACACGCGTGTGAAATACATTGCATGTTGAATCTAATAAGTTGTGCGATAAGAAATAGTTTTCGAGAAAGTGTATTGAAAACATTATTTAAATCCTCACTAAATCTGTTTAAACCTCAAACTCCAAGTATCTAGTTCGAAAAAGCTAGATTGTATGCATATTGCATGCAAAGAAAACACTGGCGTAATTCCCTAACAACGAACTACATTATCTATCCAAGTAAACTTAGCGTCAGGAAAAAACGCATTACATTTTCCTTTTAAAAAACCTTCGTCCCTCAAGATTGCCCTTAGACGATCATTACAGAATAATACTGTTACGTACAGACAGCAAAAACAGCGGACGTTGTTACATTGTACTTATTTTTGTTGGCAACTGTACCGGAAAAAAGTTTTAACGAGCCAATCTGTTTGTTTTAATACGAATATGAAACTATGAACATTTGTTGAGTTTCAACTTCCGTTTGTTTTTCATTTTTAACCGACGGAAAATAAAGGAGGAGGTTCTCAATTAGACACGAATATATTTTTAAGGGTGAAATACTCGTTACAAAACCTGGCATTGTGTAGTTTTGTCAGTGCTAAAGTGGCTAATATTCCTTTTTTTTTTTAATACCTATAAAAGCATTTGAAAATATTAAAAATACTGGTTTGCCAGTGTCGGGAGCACGGTCCAAGCTATCGGTGGTTAGGGCTCCAGAGACAGGAACCTCGTCAAAATGCGGGCAGTATCGAGGAGTACTGCCTTCTGAATCAGGCCCTTGTTCCAACCTCCAATCGATCCTCGAAAAATGTTCAACGATTAAAATGATTAAATTAGTTTTCTAAAAGTTGTCCATAATATAATCAAACTTTAATTTCATACAATTGTAGTTTGTACTATGTAGACTGAGACACATACCACCTGAAACAAAAAACATCTATAAACTGTGTATACTGGGGTATGTCAAATATCGCTGCTGTCTAAGCAAAAGGCTATAAGCATCACCACGTCAACCAAGTGGTCCCTCGTGACAGGGGGAGCCCACGGCTATTTATGAGGCAGCCCTAATCGAATCCCCTGCTATCACTGAGATTTTTTGACACTCTAATCCAATTACGGGTCACCCTTTTAGCGGCCTTGCCTAACACCAGGAAAAAACTGAAGTGACGTGTGAAAACTAATGACCCTTTGTGGTCAGAATTTACCAAAACACTAGTTGTTCTGTATTGAAATTAAATCAAAGTCATTCTAGATATAATTAGTTAGACAGAAGAAAAAAACGAGTTTGCTTTAGACCACACGACTGAAGTAAAACTTAAACAAATGATCGTCTGTCAAACTCAAAAACGTAACTCTGTCTGTTTCTATCTTCACCACAGAACAGATAAAGGAGCTGTTCTGTGATCTTCACTAACTTATATCTCCCTCTCAACTTCCGTTTGCCTCGTAACGTTACACATTCGCCAGCTTAGTCCCAAGTCAAGCGTGCGTAAAGAAGTTTTACTTCAAAAATCACCGGGTAAACCTCCCTGTATGAGTCATAAAATATTAAGACAGGGAAAATATATTTTCACCACATAAATTACCCTATAATATAGTAAGAATCGACCGAGGCAGAGGAAAAATAATATATGCAGTGAATAAATCTAGTTTTTTTCCCAAACGTACGTAACCCACATAAAAGCTAAAATGAAACCATTAACCTCCTCGCAGAGTAAACCATTTATTTTCATTATCCTATAAAAAGTAGGACCACAAATCAAGCTAATATTTTACGATGCTAACCGTACTGAAACGTCCCAAAAATAGTGGCTTTTCATAAAGTCATATTAGAGTATAAAATGTTGTAACAAGCCAGTCGTATATCTAAATTGCGTGGAGGTAAAGACGACTATTCAATACACGACGATTCGCTGACTATGGGTTGCAAACTGACAGTTTAAAAATTGAAACCCCTCTCTGAAAACACGTGATAAAATCAGTAAACGCTGTAAACAAAACAATATACAAAACAAACTATTTTCAAAAAAAACTCTCTACGGTTTAACACGCGAGATTATGTATTACTTATACTATACTTATTAGAATTGAGTTTATCAAAACCGTAATTTATGCTAATATTATAAAAAGGTAAAAGTTTGTAAGTTTGTTTGAGAGGCTTATCTTCGAAACCGAAAATTCTTTCACGAATGGGAAGCTTAGAAGAGTTAGCTTAGAGAGCGGGAAGAGTGTCATAGGCTACTTCATTTTAGTCTCTAATATGTACAGTTGCGGCTTTTTCTGCCTGATCAGTTAAATTATTTTTCGCTTGAATCATGCGGAGGCGCCCCGTCCGCCTAAAGAGGCCGTCATGTTGTGAGTGCAAGCAAAAATGAGCTTAGTGGTGATCAGGCGGGAGTGTCCGCCATTGTACATTAAAACCAGGCAAATAATGTCGGTCTTCTTTGCAATAAACCTTCCCTTCTTCCGGCTTACCAGTTATATTTTTCTCGACTTGAACAGCCAGCCTTACAAACATCAAAGCCATGACATAGTTCAAAAGTTACCCTTTACAATCCCCAAATACCACCATTATGTAATTTTGTTTGTCGCTCGAAATACGCCAAGGCCATGGTTACCGATGTGTTAATATTACCTATGTTATCGCGTCGTTTTGTTCTGTAACAATACTTTAGGGGGTGAAGTTGTAAGGGCTGTGTGTTAAGTTTATTTATAACCTTGGATGAGATCGTTGTGTAAGTTCGTCCTGAGGTAATTTGTAATATGTACCTTTTTTTCGGATGGGAAATCATCAAATAACTCCTCCCGCTCTGGACGGAGCGGAAGGGAGTGTCAGACTTGTACTGACCAAAACCCATCCATGTTTCTTCCTTGCCCTTTTTGTTCCAGGGCCGCGCTATCTCTTTCGAACAGTCCCGCAGCCCTAACAAACCCGCAGAAGAAGAATGTCATGCTCACTAAAATGTCTCGCTGATGGTGGCGGGTGTGTCGGGTCATTAACTTCCTTCAATACGGTTGAGCTGAATGGGGCTGATCCATGCGTCATGCTCGTGAACGGGCGCTGTCAGTTGGACTGGTCATCTCTAAGCTGCCACGGTTTATTTTAATTACTTACTTTGTTTTTAAATTGTTGATATAATATTTTACTCTGGACGCTCTTAACGTGCACGTATTTCTACATCGTTCTCACATATATGTATAATCTCAATATGAATGATGTAACCAAAATTTTGTAACATTATTTTGATTGAAAAGAGTGTCCATGGAGTTTCTTGCCCATTCTTCTCCATAGAGATCTACGCTTTGGAATGGGCAACTACAGTACTTTCACAAGTTATTATGCCTTGTGTCTGTGACTGTAGCTTAGCCTAATTTGTTTTTCTGACATTCAAAAGTGCCTGTAATGGTCTAATTTAAATAAATGCTATTGAGTTTGAGTTTGAGTTTGAGCAGCCCAATTTGTACTACCTAACATTGCATTTTTTTTTGTCACTATGTGCCACACACATTTCAGGTGTGTGTGTAAAGTCAAATTCATTAATGTGGTTTTTCCATAAATTGAAATCTAGTTTTCTATGTTTTGGCATTATTTTATTCCTAGTTATTCCAAAACAGACTTTTTCGCGAAGGGGCTGATTTACAAAAAAGCCATTCTGGATCTGTCTACTGTACAATTCGATTTATTGTTTGTATAACGTGCTTTTACCCGACTGCGCAGTTATTCGGTATTGGTGTAGGATTATGTTTTTCCTGGACCGATTGCATGGTCATATTTTCAGTAAAACTACATAAAATAAATAACATTCCTATTGACCTTTAGACGGAAGGCTTTACAGTTGTTACAACGTTATCTTATCTGTGCGTCGGCAGAGGCTACTGCCCATCCATTTGATATAATCCCGATATCTGATAATATTATATAGTACGCGGACCCCATCATACACTAAAACACAAAGCCAAGTGCCGGAATTGGGGTATTGGATTTTTAACCTTAAAGTTATGGTTTTAAGGTCCAATGTTAATCAATAGGGATGTCAGCTTCTGCATTTCAGATTGCAAAGTAAAATCGGTGTTTTCCCGTAGGTGTAGTTACAGAGGTGTGAAATCTAATAAAATGTAGCGTTTATAGATTGCGATATAAGATTCTGTAACGATCAACAGCTTTATTGCAGCCACAGAACCCATGGGGATTGACTCCCCTAGTTGTTATGATTTTATTCTATCCTCTGACAATCTGGAAATCCGAGGAATATTGTAGATTGCATATCTCTTACTGCTCGGCCACGAACTGCGGGTGTTGCGACTGCGGAAAAAAACACAATATAAAAGATAAGCATGCCACGAGTCGCCGCGATTCATTTTGCGATATAACCGTACTAGCTTTTGGCCGCGGCTTGGCTCGCGTTAATTAGCCTGAAACACAGGTTCAAATAAACCTAGATCGGGCAGGTCGCTACCAAACATTTATTGAAGATTATCACTAATATAGAATATATTTAATATATTTTAGTTCTGGTTTATTTATAAGTACTAGATAATTATACCATTGTATATTAATAATACTACGGCGCCTAAATATACACTTTTTGCTTTAATAATATCTTTAAATAAATTATTCTGAATGAATTTGACAATCAATTCGGGTTATTCTCTGCTTGTAATAATATAATTCAATCATGATTCGAAAGACACGTGGTGCCATCTCTTATCATATGGACGTTATTATTGATTTCCTCGGGAACAGTATTTTTTTCGGGACGAAACGTAGCCTATGTCCTTTTGTTGAAGGTAGCCTATGCCCGTCTGTATCTCTATACACCTAACAACGTATATGCAAAATTTCAGGATGATCGATTCAGTGGTTGGGGCGTGAAAAGGTAACAAACAAACAAACTTATTTTCGCATTTATAATATTAGTATGAATCCACAATGGATCCTCTGCGTGAATCCAGTATGGAAGTATCGCTTGACGCAAGTCAGTTCACAAGTCGTATTACCTAAGGTCGTGAGGGGAGGCTTTACACATTTTCAACGACTTTTTTCATTCTAAATATTTCACAATTATTATTAATTAGCACCTAAAACCCACTTTGCTTTAAAATTCTCGACCGAATTTTCGCGTCCTTAACATCTTTATATAATTTCCTGATTGTTTCTTTTCTTTTCCCATTTTACGGAAACATTTTTAGACAAATCCCTTGTCTCTGTACTCGCGAAAAAAAAAGTTAAAGTAGAACGTAAGCCTACTTAAGTTCAGTTCAGCACTTTGCTAAGTACTTACGTTTGTCTAAGCATTGTAGCTTCAAATATGAAAATATTTAAAAGGAACGAAAAAAATATCTGTATTAGGTTTTTCTTTCTTGTCATATTTTACCTAAGTGGATAGAAGAATGGTTGTCAGGAAAAATATAGCGGGCTGGGCTGAAAAATAATAATCCGCTATATAATAAAGTACTAGCTTTTTCCTGCGGCTTCGCTCGTGCTTATTCGAATTTGACAATCAATTCGGGTTGTACTCTGCTTGTAATAATATAATTCAATCATGTTTTGAAAGACACGTGGCGCCATCTATTATCATAAAACCGTTTTAGTTGTTTTCCTCGGGAACAGTACTTTTTGTCGAAATGAACAGTATCCTATGTCCTTTTCTGTACACCTGAAAACGTATACGCAAAATTTCATGATGATCAGTTCAGTGGCTTAGGCGTGAAAACGTAACAAACAAACAAACTTACTTTCGTATCGGACAATCAAACGGACGTCAATCTGTTTTTAAACCACCTGAAGATCTAGTAAAAGAAGGAAGATAATATAATAAAGAAGTATAATACTCATGAAAATTAAACTCTGTTCTTTAAAAGAGTTTAATTTTCATGAGTATTATACTTCTTTAGAGGTGCTCCTTTGAGCAACTCTAGCATTAACAAAAAAAAAGTGTGTGTGTGTACTTATGTACACGCGTTAGAAGTTATACTTCTTTTTAAAAAAATTATCTGTCGCCTTATCTCAGCCAGCAGTAGATTAAAAATAAAAAACCTAGGCTTGTCAATATCTGACACTAAGCTAACTTCAGGGTGTATGTTGACTAGCTAACTTCATGCTGTTAAATTTAGGTGTCGGTGTGTGCGCGCATCGTAAAAAATTACTCTCATCATTTTTCCCTAACGCGCCATAAGAAGTATAACTTCAAAAAAAACTGCTCTTCCATACAAAAGTGCAATACAAACACGAACGAAATATAAAAAACACATTTTTCATGTTTACGTGCTAGTCAATCATACTGTATCGACAAAGACGATTCATACAAGTAGGTGTTTTGGAAAATTATTTCAATACCTACTAAAAAGATGCAGCTATTCAATACAAATAATGCTCTTATTCCAAATCTTTTTTTTTCAGGATCATTACAAAAATATTCTGCTATTAGCGAATATTATCAAAAACACCCTGTATACACAAAATGACACTCGAACTGACTCGAGTTTGACAAGCATCACCAACGTAAATATTATCTTTGGCCCTGTCACTTACTCACTGTTATTTCTAGAAGTAGAGCGAATGAATAATTAATTATTGTTGTCAATCTTGTGTCATTGGTCGACCTACTTCTTATTTCTGCTTTGCTGGTTAGTTAAAAGAGTTTTTAAAGCTATATGGTAGTATTTAATGTGTTTCTAGAGAATCGAGTGTCGCTTATGACTAGGGGGCCTCGACAAAGTGACGTTCAATAATAGTGACATAACATAATTCCGAATTCACAAGATTTTCCGATAAACTTCATATTTTATGAAACTTTTCAGAAAGAAATAACTTAGTAATAGTAACTTCGAATGTCAGAACTTTTTTTTTTCAGTTTCGGACAATTTACCCAATAAACAGATTTCCCAACAAATTAACCATTGCTTAATCAGAAACACATGACCTCCTCGTCTTTTAGAAGTCGGTTAATAAAATACACTCAAATGCTACCAAATATAAAGCTCTATGCGAGTTATTTAAAATACGTCAGATAAAAAGCCGGCGGACCGGGTTGTACTTCAATTGTTTTCCCTACTAACAAAGAGAGGATTTCGGACTACATAGATACATACCTACATGAAGTGTGCAGAGATATTTTCAAATGAAATTCGTGGAATGACGCGGGCATGCAGGATTTATATTTTTTAAACTTTATGAAGGGAATAAATGTTGTGTGCATTTTTTTTTAATGATTTTAAAAATGCCGGATGATGTTGATGCTAGTTTGGAGTGTACTATGCCATGTAGATAGATAGCAGTAAGGATTTATTTTAATGAACTGCAGATTATTACTGTGAAACAGTCGGCTTGACTTGACCCGAAACTGTCAATTTTTTCCCAATCAACCTCGAACCTAATGCTTTAGCGATAAAGTTGAAAATGTACTAAATAAATTTGACAGATTGTAGTAGCTTGACGTGCCGACTGTACCTAAGTAATAATAAAATTGTAATCCCAAGTCAGAAATATACTTAAAACTTTACTCATTTAATAGATCGTCTTTTTCAGACTGGTAACTCACCACAAGAGTTCTATTGGCTGAATTTACTTATAAGTATTTTGTCCATCTTAAGCTTAGAATGCACGAGGTCCGGTCATAACTTTACCTCCCTTTTTTTTCAGTTGGGATATCATCAAATGACTTCCCCCGCTCTGGGTGGAGCGAAAGGGAGTGTCAGACTTGTACTGACTAAAACCCATCCATGTTCCTTCCTTGCCCTTTGTGTTCCAGGGCTGCGGTATCTTTTTCGAACAGTCCCACAGCCCTGGCAACACTTTACCTCCCTTGGAGTTTCACACCGAGATAATTCCTTGCACAGAGCAAAAATGTCATGTATTATGTATTGTCAAGTTTTTACTTAATTCTTGACTTCTGTCTTGTAAAACAACAATCATCATGAACTCTAAAAAGGCTAGTGTTTATGGAGCGAGCGGCAGGGGGCTAATACTATTAACACTGCACATGCCTAGGGAAACACTATGTTTGGCAGGGAATACCTAGTTAGTATTGTGGTGTTATTAGACTTTTATGGGTGATTCTGTTTACATGACACTCATGTAATTTAAATTATTTAAAAAAAAATTGGCTGTCTGTAAAGTCGGTTTACGGATGATAATTTTACGTGATAACGTCATAATAAAACATTGATGAAAAATTGAATACTTTTATGAATTGTATTGAATTATTATCACTTAATTGTCATTATTTTTTATAATACATAGATGCGTCACAAACCGAACACTTAGGCCGATCGTGCCTCGCTATCGCTTGTTCAGCGCTCTCGCTTGAACGCTCGGCTCAGGCGGAACGTGACACTTTTTCGTGCGTGCAGCCGGCGTTCATCGATTTATAAGAAGTTATTAACACGTCAAAAATCTAGACTATTCCCACGCCATAAAGGAGTTTAGTTGACAGAGTTAAATATTTCTGGACTTCACAGTTTCAGTTAAATATTTCTGGACTTCACAGGAAGTCCAGAAATATTTAACTATATTTTGTGTCGATTTACGATCTGGCGAGGAGCTCGTGGCAAAATAATAACAGCCACTCGGGTCGATCTGTAGGTTAAGTCGTGCTTGCCTAGGTTGGTCTGTGGATGGGTGACCACTTATTACATACTGAGTTTCCTCCGTGCCTCGGAAAGCACCGTAAGCCGTTTGTCCCGGCTGTCATTTTTAGATCTTTGACAGTCGATATGTAGTCAGTGGCAGTCAGGGGTCCAAAAAGTCTGACAACCAGTCTTACCAAGGGGTATAGTATTACCCAGTATTAACTGAGTTGTGGAGGTCAGATAAGCTGTCGGTCCATGTAAAATACTGGTATTCAGCTGCTTCCGGTAAAATCCGGTTAGACTGGAAGCCGACACCAATATAGTTGGGAAAAGGCTAGGCAGATGATTATTACGATTTGGCTGAAAAAAAGGCGTTACCAAACTGAAGTAAGAGAGGGTCCGTTTTTTCATCTTCTGGTCAAGTTTTTCCTAAAAAAAATTAGCAAGATACCTACTTACTTCGTTACTGAATTAGGTAAATTAAACAAGTTCAATATATTGACTTTACAAGAAGTTCTATAAAATTATTGCAAGCTGAATTAATAAACAAAAACAGCTGTTTCCATTTTGCAACATTGTACACCACGTATTTTAAATGCCGACCTTGAAAGCCGATAACAGGTGAACTCACCCTCGCACTAAGGAATACCACGACAAGTGTGCCGCACTACTGGAGCACTCACCCTATGTGTTTATCAATTAAACCGAGACTCCCTCTTTCAAGCTGCATAGGAATGCAAAGAACTTCCAACAACATAAAAACAATACATTTTCCACCTTAGCTCCAAGCCAATAAGGACTACATCAACTGCATGTAAAGTTTTAGAAACAAAACAAAATTCAATTTATCATCGCGTCAAAGGAATTCAAACGTTACATCAAGGTGTTAAAGTTCAAATGGGCTGCAATTAATGAGTCATTTGTAGTGTTTTGTAGTAAGGGAGTGCGCGTGCCCATTGTACGATGTGGCAAGAACCAAATGGCACTTGCTGGTGACTTGAATAAGGGTGTTTGTCAGTTAGTAATTTAATAAACAATTCAATAACAATATTTTGTAATTTACTATACAGTGAATAATATTCCGAATTTGAAATTCTGCTGACCAATGAAAAAATACCTGTATGTATAAAAAACTGCAATTTAGTCGGAATTATAAATCTAATTTTCTTTCCTTTTTTTACTAGTACTAATAAACTACACTGTTATTAAGCAACAATTACTGTGAGTAATTTCTTTTGAAATAGTCTTATTTAACGGCACCATGAACTTTTCTAATTCACGCTATTTACAGTAATCTCCGCTGTTTAGCAAAAAATAAATAAAAACAAGAAGATTATTGAACTTTACATTGAAAACTATTTAAAAGAACGTAAAAGCTTTTTGTAAGTACAAAAAGGCTTGGTGGCTTGGTTAAGTACAGAAAAGAAGCAACATAATCTAAAATCGCTGATTCCCGATAATATAAAGCTTGCGCAAGAACCTGTGGCCACAGCAGCGAACGAAGCCCAGAGGATTAACATCGCAGCACAATTTTACCAACAGTCATTCGATGACGCCGCATATTTCTTTTTTTTTGTTCTGTAATCTCTTTGATGGCGGCGCCACTAAAAAAATGTGTTATTTTTACTTTATGCTCAGTTTGTTGGTTTTACTGGCTCTCTGTGTCTTTGATATATATTTTCTTTTTTTTTTTGTTATTGATGAATAAATAATGTTTTCTGGTTTTGTTCTAAATAGATTTTGTACTTAAGAAATTGGTTACGAATTTATGACTTATTTATACTTGCGGCAGGCGGTTTGGCATCTACTTTTCTTTTATCTTAGTTAGTCTTTAATATCTTGATTACACAGTTTGTATTATTTAGTTTATGGTTGTTACGCCTGCTGGCTTCTCTCAGGACTTCTGTACATAATGGCTCGTTTGTTGGACACGTTTCAACATCCATTACCGGCCGACTAACTACTTTAATGGCTCTTTTGTTAACAAATGGAGTGATGGACGCTGAAGTGTGTCCAACGTGGCCCATTGTGTGCAAGAACTTTACGGAACAAGCAGCTTCAACACGTCGGATTTAATAATACTGCACACGTAGAAAATAACCAGCTCTTTAGCTATGAGTACCGTGGTAAATCGTCCACTGTTATCTACCAACAACCGGAAACACAGGCTTTCATTCATTCCAAGATCAGCTTAGAAATATTCTGTGGCCAATCGTTCTAAAACAGAAAAAGTGTAAAATACGTGTGCCAGCATTTAAATCGAAAATTATGAGCGTAAGACCTTCCCCATTCATATTTATAGTAATTTATTTTTTCTCGGCAAGAGCGAGGGAATGAATAAAAACTGTACCTCCGCAGGCGGCAACACTTGTTTATTAAAAGCGTAATGATATATATTGGACTTAAATTATTTATGAGGGCAACATTTATTTTACAAATTAGGCTTGAGAATGCGAGCTTGTAAATGCATTGTGGCAAACAAGCTGTAGGTACCTATCTATCTTTAGAGTAAACCCTGTTCTGCCGCTATAAAAAAGGAAACAAGGGAATTATCAATTTTATTGCCGGCTTTTATTAACATAATTTCAATGAAATATTCTGTAAAAGCGATCCATCAAGTAGAACCCTTTTTGATGAAAATTAATTAAAAACCGGACAACTGATCTATAAAAAATGGACGGCGGAAAATAAATGTGTATGCGGAGCAAAGTGTTTTGTCAATAGTCTGAAT
The DNA here is from genome assembly GCA_950005105.1 of Lycophotia porphyrea. Classification (NCBI taxonomy): domain Eukaryota; kingdom Metazoa; phylum Arthropoda; class Insecta; order Lepidoptera; family Noctuidae; genus Lycophotia; species Lycophotia porphyrea. The sequence continues at coordinate 1,840,932 of OX465396.1, forward strand.
GTTTTCAGCCGTATTTTTTGCTTTGCATATAAATTAAGAATTTTGCTACAGCAAATATTAATATTTTCTCGAAGGCCGTTATAAACATGTTGAATTTAATACATAACAGAATAAAGGTATTGCATAATAAGTTATTAATAATTAAGTACATTATGATCCTCTTCCTCTTCTTGTGCTATGTTGCTTGGGGTCGGTACATCACGTTTATTAGTAAACTAAGTACATAAAGTATATAAATGGAACTGATATACTAACTACACTTAGTAGCTACTTATTGTATTATCTTATCTAGCACTTAACTTACTTTTTTTATTTGCCCTTTTATGATCCAGTGCACAATTAGCACATTTACATTTTCGCATAATTAGTTAGCTACCCTGGCACGGCGCAGTCAAAACAAGTCTTGGTTGAAAGAAAATTATTTGTAACAATGTAAAAACTATCCTGGCATAATGACCTAGGTATTTTTTACCCGACTGCCAAGGAGGGGTTATGTTTTACATCAACAACTTTGAAGTGTCTTTACTTACAGTTACGTTATGCAAAAGCTTTTATTCCCTACGAATCACCATTACTTTTAAACCCTTACTTGACACAATAAAACAATAGCTCCGCCATTTTGTATTCCAACTGACATTAAAAGCTCGCTTTTAACATATCCTTCTTCGCACGATCTTAGTCAAGTCGTCCGAATTCATACATATTTATGTGGTAGTGCATTAAGTTCAACGCAACGGCCCAAGGTTGTTAGTGGTTGCTAACTGCGAAGGCATTAGCGCACGTGGACCCTGGCCAGGGGACACGTATGATAAAGTGACATGTCGGAGCAATTTAAAACAGATTTTGCTTATACGCGCTTCGTTACTGACAGTTTTTGTTTGCTTTGAAAATCTTTGTAATAAACTGAGTTTGTTAATGTCATCAAAGTTATTTATAGTTTATTTTGTAACTAAAAATACGGTGTGTCTGGTTAATATCCCTTTTAAGTAATGGTTGCTGAGCAAGACGGAGACGACCCTCTTTGACATCCTCCATTACACGATGCGTATCCGAGTACTTTCTCCGTCCGTATTTAGTAGCTAACAGACGTTGAAGTGTAGCTCAAATTGACTGTTATGTTCAGGGACATGAGGACTGACGCCGTGGAATTATTTAGGGTAACAACCCGTCATTACCCTGTCATGCTGTCAAATTAGGCAGTAACTACGAATTGCCGTTTTATTCAGGGCTAAAATACGTAAAAATATAGGCAGCATATATGTATGCAGAAAATATATTTGAAAGTAATGAGCTCGTTAACGGATATGTCAAAGGGCGTCTTTCCGCCTCGCGAGATTTCCTCAGGCAAATGTGTCTTCATTAAGCTCAGGAAACATACTTCATAGACATATAGCACAATAACACACATACATCCATATTACCTATACTACGACCAAGACTGATTGATACATCAATCTTAAAAGAACTCCACACTCTTATTTCATTACCAAGCATTTCTTACTCCACAATAAACGATAAACTTAATGATAGTAAAGAACCATTTTCCAAAGACAAAACACAATTTCTCGTTTCTCATCCTGTCATTTTCTTTAACAGCAAATTCAAACTGAGAACTTTCATTCATTCATCACTGTTATTTTCGCAGCACGAGGTCCGAATGAATGAGTCATCAAATATATAATATGTTTCATATAAATATTTTATGGCACTGTGGAGTATTCTGAATATTTTATTATACGTAACCCAGATAGTGGGCGAGTGAAGTTATTAACCTTAGCTATAGGGTGGTAGTAGCTGCAGACATAATATTCCTTGCTTGCATAACGTAAAAGGTCTTTGCTTGATCGTAAAGTTTTTTCGTTTGGTTTCCATTTGCTCTCACGGCACGTTTTATAAGTTAAGTTTTGTTAGGTTTTGTTTAATTTGTTCAAAACTTGATTGTTATTTAAAGTTATTTTTAGAACAAAATATAGGAAGGAAAATTCACATTATTTTAACTTAATAAAATAAATCAATTAATCTTTCAGAAACCTCATTTCACGTGTCACATGTGCTAGTAACCAGGCATCGGGGAAAGGGAATCATAAATTTATATTACCAAAAGGAAATGAGACTAATAAACTGAATTAATGTTCTAACTATAAGTAGTTATCAGCGAAGTTTTATGTCTTCTCTGGGGTATAAAACATTTATATACAACAAGCCAAGGTTGGCGGAGTAGTTACAAGTCTTATCCTTAGGTACTACATATAATATTATAAATGTGAAAGTGAGTTTGTTTGTCACGCCTTCACATATTAATTGCTGAACAATTTTCGATGTAATTTGTCATATAGATATAGCATGATGTGTTAGGATTAGGAATTTTTTTTCTTGATAGGATGTTAATGCGGGATAATTTCCAAACTCAACGCGAACCAAGCCGCGGGAAAAAGCTAGTGGTGGTTGAACGACTCTTAACCTATTTATTTTAACTAAAACAGCATCTAAATCCATTATCACATCCCATGTACAAGCACAGTACAAGATCATAACGTAAAATGATGACAATTTCCAATTGTATTTATTTAAATTGAATGTCGACTGTGGTAATAAAATGGACATAAAACCAATTTATGTTAATAGTTCTGTATGTATCACACGTTTGAATCTTCATATTGAATAGTAATGGGCACATCTGCAACTGTTATGGGTAACATGGTGTTTATTTGGGAACAGCTTAATCTTATTTTATTGGTCAGATGTGTTTATTGATTACCCTATTGATTTTAAATAGTATTGGATGAAAGTTAGCGTTTCTCAATTTTTTTTTGAGGTTATATAATGCCTAATAGCGTTGAAATATAGATATTTACGTTCTAATTTACGTTTTTTATGTCTTTATTAATAAAAAAAAAAACGAAAAAGACGTTGCAAAATTACCCAATAAAACGCATCGACCATAAACACACACTTAACTTAAACCCCATCATATTCACATCCCATAACAAGTGAAGACATGCAACAAAATAATAAAACACGCGTCGGTTTGTCCATAAAACCGACACATCCATTGCGCCGTACCACCGTGACCGCAGCGGAGCGGGCGGTGTCGACCGCGCGATGGGCAGCGAACACCCGTTGCGGTTACAGACAGAAATGTACCACTAAATAATACACTAGTGCGGTGGCCAACACTATAGTTTATGGGCTATAATCACTACATAGTTGTAAGAGGAAGTGAGGCTTCCACAGTAACTATTTTCTGCTACTTTTTAACGTTAAACAGCGGATAATAAGGCCTATGGTGCCACTGGATCCTTACTACTTCATTTATTCTACTTGTAAAATATATTTTTTCGTTCCTTTTCGTTTTTCAGTTAACTCTTTTGTATTTTCCACGGAGAAAAAATCTATGAAAACTTATTACGTATTCATAGTAAATTCGCTTTCCTTTTACATAATGCTTATGTATTTCCCTAGGTAGTACATTTATGTGCTCATACAATAAAATTCATGAACACAATGGGAACGTTCCCTTTCAGAGGAAAGCGTTGAAAGCCTGCTGGGAATTAATTACCGTAGCCTATTTAGTTTTATTACCACATACATAAGAGAATCTCTCTTAATTAGAAAACAGTAATTATAGTATACAATGTACATAAATCAATAAACATTTACTGGTTTTCCTTGCTTTATGGCAAAGCAAATGTTTACTTTGTGATTGATCACAGCATTTATTTTGAATTGGCAAAAAACTTTCTTGCAATGCAATAATTTGATGTTTTTGTTCAATATAAATCAAGTATTAAAATAGTTTGTACGAAAAAAACCGTCGATACAGAAAACATAAGACCAGTTCCCATATTGTATACAACACTAAGGGTCCTCTGCATTACGCGGCCAAAAGGTTATTATAATTTTTATTTAAAAAATTTAAAAACATAACCCGCACAGAAAATACGCTGCCAGCGACACCAAACACAATATAACATAACATCCAATACCGCAAACACAAAACTAGACCAACCTAATTTAAAACCAAAAACGTAAAAAAAAACAAAACACGACACGTCATCCGTACGGTGTCAATGGAGACATGCCGTCTCCGCGCGCGGTCATTGACCTCACAGCGCGCGGCCACAGAGTCGATTCATCGTACTTAGGAATTCTACATAAGTAATAAACTTTTCGTATTATTATTGTGCGAAACTTTCAAAGTCTTTGAAAGCCTCTTATGTTGTAGTTTCAAGGGGTTTCTTTGCTTCCGTACTTTCGTATCTTGCGCGAACGAGCTCTCGTTCGTCTTCCTGTGGAGTATTGATTTTCCTTGCGCTGAGGTGTCGGCGAAATTCGTTGTGTAGCTTTAATATATCTTTTTCGAACATTGTTTCTGTCTTTTCTGTTGTTTTCATTGAGATTTTCGTGAAAATGCATTTTTAGTACAATTTATTTTTGTTATCGCCGAGTTTTTAGATAAAAATAAATCCATTTTAAGGAACTTGTTACGTCATGTTTTGAATTAATTAGACGACACACCAACATTATTTCTGCGTTCTAAGTTAGATACAACTTTCACAAGTATGTAAGTAATTCAAATAAAGCGAAGTCGACATGCTTAATGCAATTCAAATTGGCATAACTCAGAGTGCGCTACGATTTGAACCCACGACCCGAGCTAAAGAGTGACATGTGAACCACAAAGCCACTAGGTCAAGGGGACTGCATGCACAACTGACTTCGTTATTAACTTACATTTACTTAGAATATCATTGAACTTAGGTATCTGCTGCTTGAGGAATTTAAAGGGTGAGGCAGAGAGAATGCTCGTTTTTAATAGCTTATGCTATGCTCAGTTTATAGTTTATGGATTATATTATTTAAATGTTTTTATATTTTTAATTAATAACAAAAGTACATAGATAAAAAAAAAGTGTAATATGTGTAATTTATGGAGTTAAAAATTTAAAGAACCAATTCTAAACTGCAAAAATTACATAAACTTTTTTAATTTAATTGAAATCCAATCATTCAAACAACATCGTGGATTAAAATAAAAACCAATATCGCTAAAAAAACACTTATAGTTATTTCGGATTGCATTTTAATCGATTAAAACGGCTTACCCTGTAAACGTGAAATGGTAAGCTAACAAGATATCAGGGTTTTTTTGGTTGGCGTATACTATCCCGATTCTGGGCAAAGAATGCCTCACCTAATTTCTTCCAGGAACTGTTTTCCCACGCCATCTCGAAGTTTGCCCTCGCAGTATGCGTCCAGGTTGACTTGCCACCTCTTTCTGGCTTCATAGATATCTAGACTGGCTTATATTGATCAAATCGTAAAAAAATAACAAATCGGAAACCTTGATCTTTACTCTCACTTTACCTGTAATAAATTGTATTATGCAGGGTGTGAGGGACACGCAACCTGTTACCAAGAATTCAATAAATATTTCTGAACGCAACAGCATTGAAATTTCTCGTCACTTATTAGAAAAAAAAAACTTCGTACATTTTGCCCCTAAAAAGTAGGTACCTACTTATTTACTTTTGTATTAAATTTTTTTTTTTTATAATAACCCACGAAACTGGTCTATTCTAGAAGTCTGGAATCATGTTCATGTACCCGAAACCGTCTAACTACTTCAGAGATAAAATTGAAATCATATTAAAGAAATTTGACAGTAGTTGCTCGATGTGCTGGCGTCTATACATAATAAATGCATGGTAATGTAATAGATTCCGCGTAGATGTCTTTTACACCTCATAAAAATCAGTTCTTATAAAAGATCTCTACCAAACCATGGCAGACTCCTATCAATAAACTCGTCAAGAACCAAACCAAGTCTCGTTAATCTCATGTGAGAACATTAAAGTGTATAATAGCGCCATCTATCGCTAACTACCTACACCGCCATATTGGATGTTAGCCTATGACACCGACAATACGAATCTAACGACATCTCATTTGCTTAATCCAGTCGAGGCCTTGTAGGTAGGGTTGTCAAGCGAATTCTTGGCAAACATGCCAGAATTCGAAGGTTTATTTTTCAAATAAAATCACCCGTGGAACTCAGATAGGCAGTCGCTCTAAGTTAAATCTGGTATCCAGCAGAATCCCGTTGGACTGGGAGTCGTCCCCTAAAATAGTTGGGAAAAGGCTAGGCATCAGATGATGGCGAGCTGGTCTGCGTATAAAATCATGAGATGTGTGTAATCATGTATGTGAAACTGTTTAATTTTAAGATCTTTGTACCGTATACTCAGAAATAAATATTATTCTATTCTACAAAAAAAAATGGCAAATGTCGTGATTTGGGCAAAACCATGACTTTCATGATTTCGGACATGACTTTCAGCATTGGATTGTGATTATTACAGATATACTTAGCTAGTCAGCAACGAAATAAGAGAACATAGTTTCATAAGTAAATAAGAACTACGAAAAATAAAGTTCGTAGCACTGAGTACTAGTGTGTAGTACTACGTAACTGAGTACTGCGTAGCGCTACGCAAAAAAAGGTCATAGCACATAGTGCGTAGCCAATAAAAATCCACGGAATTCGCGGCCCCTGAGCAATTTGGCCTCAACCTTTCAATTAATCTTTCGCCAACCCTACATAAGCACCTACTCATGTAGACACGTGGAAGACATTACCTCCCACTCACGGCTGTAATCGGGTATTAAGGATGATAATAAACTTTATAATATTCTGAACTTTTATTCGTTTTCGCAATTAATATTAATAATGCCAAAGTTCCTTATCATGCCGGAGAGACCCCGCATAATGGTACAAAGGGAAATGACTTCACAAAAAAAAAAGGTGTATAGACATTTACATACTTGCATGTAATTATAAGTCTAATCCCAGGGATAAAACGGAATTACATTAATTTGAACATCTTTATTATTTCCATGAAAGGGAATTTGTAAGTTAATGAAGTTCTACATTTTATTGAATCACATATAGACAGTATATTTTCCAAAATCTGTATCTTTGACATAGCATTATGATAAAAAAAGAAACATGGATCTTTACATTCGTCTTTATGATAAAACCTTGTTCTTAAGCTGTTCTGACATGTCTACACCGTGCTTTTTCAGAAAAAGCTGGAAAGCTGGATATGCTTTTTATTAATGAAATAGCACAAGAAAAAGCAGGATATAACTCATAACTATCTCTAAAATTCTCCAAATGCAGGCGCTCAAAATTTTCTAGACAACATCATCATACGTTGGCAATCTTGAGGATCGTTGTTTGTTTCTTCTCTGTATTAAAAGAGCTCTTTGGCCACCACTGTAAATACGCAAGTCAGTGTCAATACCACATCTCGTTGGTAACTCCGCGTTCATTTCACAGTAACTGTATAGCAGCAGTCGGTTATTATAACTGTAACCATCTGAGCACTTAACGTACTGACGTGCGATTAACGAGCGGTTAAGAGATACTAAACTAGCATTGGTTCGTTTCTGGTTTGTTTCGAATGATGGAATAGTCCAAAACAAACTTTTCCCAGTAATCTAATAGCGATGGTACTTCACATTATTGGTCCTTCGAGCCGGATCAGAATCAGTGACCGATCTGATCGCTCAAATTGGTGAAGAATGTATCATGAACTGAACGTCAGTGTAGATCTTAAACCAGAACGACCATATTACAGCGCACTGTTACCATGGTCGAGTAGTTGGCTTCGTATGTTCTTCTAAGTCCCCGTCTTCTGTGCGTTTGAAGCTCGTGCTTTTCATATGATTTCATCCTTCCTAAAATAATTTAATTGCAAAATCAGTGGTTTTTCTGAAATACCACTTTCAATCCAATCCAAATCCCAAAACTAAATGAAAGTGCTGAACTTAATCTAACCCTAACAATACACGTCGTGTAACCACGGGATATTGAGATCCCGAGTCCCGGGCTCAGCGATCCCGGGGGATCGATCATCCCGGGATAAGAAGGGATAGTTTTCAATTGGCTGGGATCAACCACAATCTGGTGTGTTGTCGTAGTTCTATAAGAATTGGATTGAAATAACTACACTTCAATTTTGCAAGGGAGGGTAAGAGATAAGCAATTTTCTTTTTACAATGCAGCTGAATAAAGCTGCCTATTATACAGGGTGTAAACAGACTCTTCACGAAGCCGTCAACCAAGTATTATGTACATCAAACTAAGTAACTTTACGCAAATATTAGTGCTGGGAAACGACTTTTCGGGCTGAAAAATCCCGCTTAGGATAGGAATCCCGCGTAGGACTCAATGTAACGCACTCAAAACATTGTGCTAATGGATGGATTGAATAGTAAGGGGGTCCTGGAGGTGGTTAAAGTAAAAATCTTACATTAAAAACATGTATTTAAAAAAAATTGTGAAAAAGTTGGAACTTTGGCCCCCAATATCTCCGTAACTAGAAGGTTCCCAGGTCTAGAACAAAAAACAAGTGCCTTTCGGCTTCGTTAAGAGTCTGTTTACACCCTTTATTTTTCTTATAACCAATTACCAGTCATCTTCTTCTTCTTTCGTACTAATGGGTAAACCATATCAAGGGCTAGAAAGTAATAGCAGCCGCACTAGTCGATCTTCCTATCACAAAGTGACCTGCGTCTGTGAGTACTGTAAGAATGTTAACCGGCCATTTTAGGCCCCACTCTTGGAGCTCTCCACGGCTTTTTAGTTATAAAAATAAAAATTGGCAATCAATCAAAAACAAAAGCTTTCAGGAGTCCTTTTCTTCGATAACAATGATGAACAAACAATACCCATTACATAGTTATATTTATCACGTATATAATAAAAACCGTAACACATAAAGAGCTTCCTTTGTTTTATATGAATTAGTATATTCTCATACATTTGTGTGGAGCACGTTTTTGCATTATCCTCGGTAATCTAGCTAATTACTCTCCATGTCGAAGGGAAACAAGAAATGAGCGAAAATATATATTTTCTCATTTTGATCTAATAGGATATTATTTTCCTTTGACGTTACATTTACCTTGTTACATTGATTTTTCTTTCTTATTATTGTGTATTCAAATATTATTATTCTAGGAATCCCCAATTACATTTTTTCAAAGCATAAAAATATTATATACGAGTACACCTACTCGTATTAAGTCTTGTTGTAAGAAACTCTTATGCCTTTTTGTTACTTACATTAAACTACACTTACTGATGCCTAAATATTATTTGACGGTTGTAATTTGTCGCTGATTCGTGTGGTAATTTGACAGACATTTAACGACATAAGATTAGTGTGTAGTTATAGACAATGCTATTTAAAAAGAGGCATATGTCAGTGCCTTGTAAGTGCGCTACACTCTTTTTACAGGAGAAGCTAAAACTCTTTTTTGAGCCAACAAGTATATCGAATGTCCTACATTAGTCTATTTCACCGACCGTGCGTGCTGACTAGCTTTCTCAATGTTTTGCCGCTATATAGCAGACTACTTAAATTATTGAAAAAAATATGAAAAAAATATGTTTCGCCAAAAAATGTAGATACAAGATCCCGCACTGGCGCCGACGATACCCACTATTTATTACCTATCAAGGTAATAAATAGTGCCAATTCCTGCTTTTCTATCTCTGAGCAGCTCGTGGTTAAATAATATCAGCCGTTCGGGTCAATCTTTAGGTTAAGCCGTGCTTGCCTAGGTTGGTCTGTGGATGGGTGACCACCCATTACATACCGAGTTTCCTCCGAGCCTCGGAAAGCACGTTAAGCCGTTGGTCCCGGCTGTCATTTGAAGATCTTTGACAGTCGTTAGGTAGTCAGTGGCCAAAAAAGTCTGACAACCAGTCTAACCGAGGGGTATCGTATTACCCAGTACTAACTAGGTTGTGGAGATAGGCAGTCGCTCCCTGTAAAATACTGGAATTCACTGTTAGACTGGAAGCCAACCCCAACATAGATGGGAAAAGGCTAGGCAGATGATGATGTCTTTCTATCTCACGTCCAGCAATTTCGATGACAGAAAGAAAGAAAGAAAACGTTTATTTTACAAACCCTTCGTAACCCAGTTTCGACACCAAAACGTTATCACGATATAAGGATCTTACAGTCAATCAAACAGCATAATCTTTAGATCGCCCTTCACGACACCCTCGGGAGAAAGGGTAGGCTAATCTCTGCAGGGGATCAGTCCTCACTAATTGTAGTTTAAAATAACTTTGTTTGTTACAAAGCGTAATTTTATGTTTGAATGATAATCTTGTTTTGTACTTAGAGTTGCTAACTTGTAAGTGAAGGCAAACACGTATTATTGTATAGTTATGTGGTTTCTAAGAAACACAAAAGAAACGCTTTTTCCTAGAAAATTGTTATCAGTTTCTCATCTAGGAATTCTAGGATGCAAATCCTGTAATTTTGCAGTCAAGTAGAGCTTCAGACCAAACAGTGTTGAAAAACTACGCAATAATGTTTACTCTATTTGGTAGTTCAGGTACAAATCTAAGGTTTAAAGTTCACGATCATCACTACATAATTATAAAACGAAGTCCTCCGCCGCGTCTGTCTGTCTGTTCGCGATAAACTCAAAAACTACTGCACCGATTTTTATGCTGTTCTCACCAATGGATAGAGTGGTTTTTGAGGAAGGTTTAAGTATATAATTTGTCAAGTTTTTGTTGCGGGAACGGGATCAAATTTCATGATTACTTTTGGTTGCGATAACCGACATCCACGCGGGCTAAACCGTGGGCATCAGCTAGTTTAAGGATGAATAAGACCAACTAGAGATGGCTTTATTGTAGACCTTCGTTTATTTTGGGGCTTAATACTAAACAACCTAGACTTACGAGTACTCCCCACCAAGGACCAGACTATTAGGAATGCCTAGAACTTTAGATAAAGTATAAAAGCAATTATACCTGGTATAATCTACCTATCAAAACAAAAGTTGTTCTCAATGCTAAAATATAAACGACCTATGATAATTAACTAATTAAGATTCAACCTAAGCTCATACAATTTATAAAACAAATGTAGTCTAGTTTAGTAACTACTAAGGCAGTAATTGATAAGGACACCATACAAACAAGAGTCTTGTATGACACACTCGTCATACATTCAACAATGAAGTCACCCACACAAGGTTTTATGATGATCTTATTAATCTAACAGACCGCACCGACCACACCATGTCCTTAATTAGTTTAGCCAAGCTTTGATAAAGTCATTAACAAATACATACAAGGATGGTATGACAAGATTTATAAACGTAAAAACGAAGGAAAAGGAGTGACTTAGGGCTGCGGGACCCCAAGGCTGCGGGACTGTTCGACCAGGGCTGCGGGACTAATCGAAAGAGATACCGCGGCCCTGGAACACAAAGGGCAAGAAGGAACGTGGATGGGTTTTAGTCAGTACAAGTCTGACACTCTCTTCCGCTCTGCCCAGAGCGGGAGAAGTCATGATGATTTCCCATCAGAAAAAAAAAGAGGTAAAGGAGTGATCGTAACACGTGATGGCCTATGATTTCTACTTACCTCCAAAGAATCAGAAAGAAGAAAAACCCAGAGGTATACCTACCTACATTAATATAGCCCCGCGACTCCGTTCGCAAATTTCTCCCATTGTTTGAGACCATGAGAAAACCCTCAAAAGTTCTTGGGTTAGCATCGTGCTTATCGGCAGTACAAGAAGCTAATATCGCACCACAGCCAAATCAGGGTTATGGCTGAAGCTTTGGAGTCTAATCAAGTGACAACCGCTTTCAAAGCGTTTAGAATTTCCACAATGACTGACACAAGTTATCGAAAAGATTTCCACGTTTTTCGATGACTTATGTCAATCATAACATTTCCTTCATCGTGGTCGGTGATAGAAAGTCCTCTCGTCTCTCCTCCTATTTATACTACGTGCGTCTGCAAACTATAAACTTGCATATCTTTATTATAAAACCTTTTGAAATCACTACAAGATACTGGCAATAGTGTCACAAAGTTTAAGACGAAGCAGTCATACATAGCGGAGTAGCTATCTACCTCAAACATAAAACAAAAGGCTATTTATCTCGTGGCAAAACCGACCTAAATAATCACTCAATTAATCATCCAAACATCTTCCTTTAACATATCTGTAACGACATCCGCTTCCCGTATATATATTTAGATACAAAATGTATATATACAATTCTGTATACGCAGATATACGTGGCGTACCCGCATTACTAGTGATGAGGCAAAATGTAAACTTATTGCGAATTTACGAACTTGATTTTCGCATTCGAATTATATTTTTATTTCATTCCGTTTGGAATTGAAACGGAATAGGAACCTTAATACAAAAATGTCGGGATCAACCCAACAACTGGCCTTGCGAGAATAGAAGTCGTTTTGAATAGAATGATTAACCTGTCACCAGTATGTTTAGTTCGACCAACCCGCAGACGGCTTGCGTAGGAAATAACAGCTCACTCCCCTTAACAGTGTGGTCTATGTCATAGCAGTGGGTACATTATAAGCTTATTTTGTTATGTAGTGTTTGTGGCAGGACTGACTGCCCAGCGACCTCGTCGTGGATGGACATAGACAATGTCATGGAATTAAATATGTAGTTAAAAGCAGATGAACGGGAAGTTAACCACCCACGTCAATTATCCGAGTTATAGCCATAGCCATAGCTCGTGGCAAAAGAATAACAGCCGCTTGGGTCAATGGTTAAGCCATGGTAGCCTAGGTTGGTCCGTGGATGGGTCACCCATTACATACCGAGTTTCCTCCGTGACTCGGAAACCACGTTAAGCCGTTGGTCTCGGCTGTCACTGGTTGATCTTTGACTGTCGTTAAGTAGTCAGTGGTCGCAAGTCTGACCAGTCTTACCAAGGTGTTTTGTATTAGCGATTACTAACTGGGTTGTGGAGGTCAGGCAGGCAGTTGCTCCATGTAAAATACTAGTATTTATCTGAATCCGTTAAAACTGGAAGCTGACCCCAACATAGTTAGGAAAAGGCTTGGCAGATGATGTTAGCCAGTTTATAAAGCTGTCAAAGAAATCGCTTGTGGTTAGAATATACTTACAGACTATTTGAGTTGCCAGGCAATTTTCTTCGCCATTCATTTCCCTGGCTTTAATCCAAGACTCAGGTTAAAATCAAACATTAAAAACAGCAGTCCACCGTCTCCAGTTGAAAGTCCTAACTGTACAAACTCCGTTACGAATGGCAAGAGTTTACGTGTGTACGTTTATTAAATCGTGAGTCAGCGAAATAACCAGAGAAGTAATTATAAGAAAGAACGAACTAATGGAAAATGTAATTAACACGACGTACTAACAGATAACAATATTACTCATTAGGGATAAGAGAAAAACTATAGTGATTCATCTCGTTGGGTTCTTGTGAGATACAATTAAGGTTAGTATTATATGTACTCGTGATCTTTTTAGATAAGGCACTGTTGTGAGCGTGGTATTTATTTATTTATTTTAAGAAGAAATGAGGAAATCCGCAAAAGAACGAAAGTTGCCGATGAAGCCAGAAAAATTGCCAAACTTAAGTGGCAGTGGTCAGGGCACATTGCTCGCATGGCCGATGGGGCCGACAAGTTCTGGAGTGGCGACCGCGAACCGAAAGACGTTGCGTTAGAAGGCCTCCCACTAGGTGGACCGATGACCTGGTGAAGGTTCCGGGGATTCGCTGGATGCGAGTCGCACGGGACCGGTCAATGTGGCGACACTAGGGGGAGACCTATGTCCAGCAGTGGACGTCTTTCGGCTGAAATGATGATGATGATGATGAGTTGTGCTCCTTCAACTACAGGAGACCACAGCATGCACAATAAAATAAACAAACAAGCCAACAAAATTTTGACAATTTTAGAATATAAAAACAAAACAGATACTGCTTGATTCATCATAGTCTACCACAGTGCGGGTTGCACTGTATTACAGCTCACTTCTTCTCATGGAGAGGGCGCCTGACCCAGCTGTGGGAACATTATATGCCTCACAGTCTTATAACGACGCGAATATTCGCTAATATACGGTCATCATCATCTGCCTAGCCTGTCTTAACTAGCTTAGAGTTGACTTCCAGTCTGACTGCATGCAACTGAATACCAGCATTTTACAAGTAACGACTGTCTATGAGACTTGGCTAACACGATACCCCTTGGTAAGACTTGTGGTCAGACTAATGGTCCCCTGTAAGAAAATCCAGGGCACAGCCTAATTTTATACTAACGAACCCCCGCTAAAGCAAAGAGAAGAAAAGTCTTTTGAAACCACATCAAAGAGCGATTTTGCATTCAGCCAGCTTCCGACAAAAGGAATCTATTGAATCTAGAGGCTAGATTCAAATTCAGTCATCAAAGCCTGCCTGTTTACCACGCTGGAAAAGCGGAGTAAACAAGAACGTAGAATGGAAATGCAGCATGTATGTATTCTGCTTAAAATTCGCACTCGCTCCGCAAACATAGCACATCCCTACGAACGGGCTTATTGATCCCGACGAGATATAATATAAAATATATACATATACATCACTGTAACACCCGACACATCGGAAAACAATTCTTATGACGTGTGACGTATGAACGCTTTTCGCGTAACAAGCTATGACCTAGAAAACATGTCGGATTAATTCGCCACAGGGCCGCACTCGGGCGAAACGTTTTTCGGATGACGTGCCGTGACGTCATTAATTTAATAAGTTTCGTCGAACTTAGGAACTGCGTTTGACATATTTGGTAGAATTTCGCAATATATTTCTTCAACATTTATATGTGTGTGTAGACCTAGTTTCCTCTCGCCCAGATGTGTACTTAGTTGAATGGAACCTTTTTCCTTATTCACGGTAAATATTATTGGATGCTCATTCAATATTTTTGTGAGCTTTTGTTAAAAGGTAGGGAAGGAAAAGGAGGAAGATTAATAGGGTCAACATAAGGGGTGTTAGAATATAACTTAAAGAAAAACCGGAATGACTATGTGTGGATTTATGCTTATATTTTCGTGTCAAGATACTGTGCATGGTTCATTTATGTGGTTTTAGCCAGATCAAGATTATCAGGAGTCTATTTATGATCCTCTATTCTCCTATTCCTATATCCTCCAGTGGCGAAGGTTCCATAGAACTCGATTCCTACCGGCTTCCCTTTGAAAAATGGCACAGTCAGTATTCTATAGACAAATAATATAATCACATTAAAGATACTCTGGCTTAATCCTTACAAAAATTGACCCTTCGCTACTGATATCCTCTATTCTATTTTTTGATCTTCTATTGTACATAGCTCCCGAACTTTATCCACATGATTTTTTGCGCCATTGTCAAATAATATGCCTCAGTTCTAATAAATCAATACCTCACTCTTAACTATTCATGATCTAAGCAGTAATTGTCATTCAGGAAATCCAGTTACAGAAAATAAAAATCATCATTCCCGTTGCGTAGTGCGTAGCAAAATTAATTACAATATAAAGCTAGGTCTACACTAGCCGTCACTAGTACACGTCACTGGCGTAATCCTGTTAGCGCGGACGTGAGGTGGCCAGACAAAGGCGTCATTTGGATAGGCCGCCAGACTGTGAGCTACTAATACCGTGCGGTTTACACGTCTCTTTGGTATTGGTGAAACCCAAATGAAACTATAGTATGCGTGTCGATCTGTGTTGTTTGGCTGGTATTAGTACAGCCACGATCACAAATGTATACATGACACTAAACAACTTTGAGAATAAATTTTGTCTTACTGTATTGATTGAAATTTTATACTGTGCTGCTGTGTGTACCAGTACCTTGTATAAAAAAAAAGTATTATGAAACCTCCTGCCCTAATTCTCCTGCCCTTATGCCATTTAATTTAAGGTCAACACAGCATGTCTTCCTCTTTCACGCACTTCTGTACTCATCATCTCATTTGACACCTTTCAAAGTACTTTTGGAACCCATATTATTATGAAATAGTCCTTATATCAAACTTGCAAACATCATTTCACTCATGACTGTACAAGGGTGCTGTTTGTGTGTCGAATGTGTGTCTATTGGTTGGTATCGGTATGTGTAGTTCGGCTCTGTTTTAATCAGGAACGTCTGCAATGGTAAATTCGGAATGTTTAACACAATTAACATTGCAGAACACTCAGTCTGCAGGGTAATTGCGAAACACACTCGCATGCTCAATGCGACTCAATGACAGATCAACAATATTCATTGCGTGTTTTCCGTTGTAGAACAAATTACTATTTAAACTTATGAAGCAGTGTATTAAGAATCTTCGGATTGAGATAGATACTGATGTTAAGCAATAGGGGCCCTAGTCTTCTTTCTAGGTCGATGATGACAATCTGAAATGGCATTAGTGTGGCCCAGAACATAACTGTGAGCAGGTATTACATTTCAACTGGAAAATACTTAGTAACGCTCTTGGGCACCTAACACTTTCTTTTCATTTAAGAATATGTATATATTATGAATATGTCGATGCCTTCCATATCCGTGACTAAATAATAATAATAAAATGACAATATTTTACATATTTCTTGCATATTACTAACCTGGTTTCCCGAGAGTGTCTTGTTTGTACATGTCATGTTGCGTTTGGCAGCTTAAAAGGCTTGTAGCGGAGCTGAAGTATAGTTTAACTATGGGAAAATTGACAGCTTCGACACTTTTCAGATACGTTGTTAGGACCCTACTTGAAATTACGGTTTTCTCGTTCACATTTATTGTAGCTATGCATTTGAATTACTTTTAAAATCACAGTATGCTTTATTTTCTTTAAATATGGTGACTGTTGCGTTGCCAATGGTGCTACTGACGTCTGTCAAAATGACATTCTGTCAGGATAAGTTGAGTGTTGATTTACTGCTGTCCGAGTTAAAATAACAATGAAGGGATTGTATTTAAGTCCTAGTTGCCACTTTAACAGAAACGCTTATTTTAGTCCCGAAACCCTACAGTGTAGTCCAAGCCTTGGCGTCCATATTAACTGAAATATAAGTAGGTAGCGACAGAGACATAATAGACGTCGACACAATGGAGACACTTCCAGTCCATAACCGTCACGCCTTTGATTTCCAAGGGGAAGGGCAGAGATGTAGGTAGCTACTATGTGCTTTATTGCACTTACGGTTCAATGATGCGTTTATAATTGCTTTATTGAATACTCCTGTCTTCATAAGAAGGACTGTCGTTAGTTTTCCAAATCCAAAGTACGAATATATGGATATACAGTGTGACAAGCGCCTTCTTGGGCTTGCATGGCTTGGAGCTTTGTTGGTTAACATTGTTGGCAAACGTTTGTGCAATTTCTTTGTAAGTTTAAAAATAAGGTTTCGACGTTACTTCTGATTTAGCCACGCACCAAAAGCTAGGTATACTTATGCAATGTTGTAAAGGTACAGTGATGTGTTTTTCGCCAGCCAATAATTTGCAAAACTCGATAGTGTGTCAAAAAAGGGGTTTTTGCTACAAATTCATTTATCCAATTTGGCCGCGTACGTCCACGTAACTTGTTTAGTTTCAAATCCGTGACTTAGTTTTTGGTGCCCGTTTCCGTCTCTATTTTTATTTTTATTTCGCAAACGAGACATTTTACCTACTCGAAAATTAGTTTTACCTTCAGTATAAAATTCAAAGATCATAAAATATTCGAAGAATCCAGACAAGTGACTCCTGACGAGGGGCAAAAAAAAACATGTGTTCAATTCGCACGTGGTCGAAGTGAAACCTTTAAAAATTTTGGCTTCAAGATAAAGCTGTATTATGCTTCCTATCTCATTTTCTCCCACGTTAAATCTTATGAATGTATGTGTCTGTCTCTTTTTACTGTTGCTTTTTCGTTTCATCGACTTTCAAATCACAACGATGCTAAAGAAGTTTTCACTACAAAAAGTGGGATATGTTCGCACAAGTCCGGACGAATGATACGGATAACCCTAATTTCTGTTCGCAGTTGTAACTCCTTAATTCAAAATGTAGCCCATAGACACCTTTACAGTTTCCTGCTGACCTCATTACTCTCCCTTCTCCACAATAATAATTAGCGAACCATTAACAATAAAGTATGAGGGGGCGGCTCAAAACACGCGATGCACCCAAGCTCACCAGTGGCGAAACAAAGATCTGGTGAGCGATAAAAGGAGTCTTGCCAGGGTGGTGTTTTTGGTATAAAACTAAGCTTGTTGTAGGCATTTTTTAAACTGAGTATGGTATGATTTCAAGAGGAACAACATCTTGGTTTTGTGCTATTGCCAGAAATATATATATAAAAATGTCGGAAATATTAAGATTAAGAGACTTAAGTTAAACATTTTTTTTTCGGATGGGAAATCATCAAATGGAGGTCATTTGATGATTTCCCATCCGAAAAAAAAAATGTTAAATATAAATAAGAAATATATATATAAAAATGTCGGAAATATTAAGATTAAGAGACTTAAGTTAAACATTTTTTTTTTTCTGATGGGAAATCATCATGACTTCTCCCGCTCTGGGCGGAGTGGTAGGGAGTGTTAGACTTGTACTGACTAAATCCCATCCATGTTCCTTCCTTACCCTTTATGTTCCAGGGCCGAGGTATCTCTTTCGAACAGTCCCGCAGCCCTGGACTTAACTTAAACCTTATACCTTGAATCTTACGTAACTACAGCAGTGGAGATGACACGAGACACTGTGGTGTTTAATAAAGTACGGACTCCTTTCTTAATATTGTGATTAGTAAGTCCTTCAGTATGTCCTGGCAAAACATTGTGACTTTTTAACTCAACATTACGAGCCCATAAAAGTCCCAGGAGACTTGACACTGTGGCGCCATCTACAACGCCACACACGAACTACGCATCATACTAACGCCACGCGAAATTCTACGGAGCGCAAGTAGAGTTATCCAAGGGTATACCCAACACATAGACAACATTGGTCGCGGAGCAGCCTACCAGACAATACCTGTTCTGGTCGGAGAATTCTCCCTTTTATTTAATGTTGGATGACGAAATTCACGCTTCGTTTTCTGTCAGTTCCATAACACTTTGACCCGCTTCCGCTTACTTTTAGAAGAAACAAAACCACAATAACCATATACCACAAATCTCAGTTTCCTACATAAATAACGGTAAGTACTAAAATAAATAGGGCGCAGAACATAATTAATTAAACCACAGCTGCGCGGTTTTACAAGTAATCCTGTTACGAGCGTGACATTGACGGCGCTCGGGAATTACGGCATTATGTAAGATTTTGTGTAACTACGACTATGTTTGAAATTGTGTCACTCATTTTTAATCACATGGTTTAATTTTTTTTTTTCCTGAATTATTTTCTTCATACTGTATAAAGGGTGTCAAAAGACTCTTAACGAAGCCGGCACTTCTTCTCCCCGTCGTCATTGCGAGCATTTTTTTGTTCTAGACCATACCTGGCAACCTTCTAGTTACGGAGATATTGGGGGTTAAAGCTCCAACTTTTTCACATTTTTTTTTAAATACATGTTTTTAATGTAGGATTTTTACTTTAAACACCTCCACGACCCCCTTGCTATTCAATCCATCCATTATTACAATGTTTTGAGTGCGTTAGATTGAGTACTACCGAAAAACGTAATTTTTCAGCCCAAAAATAAAGTGGTTTCCCAGCACTAATTTTTTCATAAAGTTACGTTTTAGTTTGTTGTACATAGTGCTTGGTTGACGGCTTCTTAAAGAGTCTGTTTACACCCTGTATATATTGTTAAGGCTAGGTTGCACTGACGTAAAGGATCTGGGGCACTTCAACCAACTTAGCTGTGCAGGGGTAAAACTACACAACTAAAAGAAATGTACTAAGTTTGACATATGGATGCAAATATTCTGGACAAACAACGCCTTCATGAGCTGCAGGTTTAAGAGCGTTAACGACTGTCGGCATTTCATACAAACTTTCAAATTGTTTTTTTTTCGAAGTGATTGAACCGATTTTAATGAAACTACGCCAAGGCAGGATACCTAGGTCTAAAAATTTGACAGAAGAATTTTACAAAAATTGTGTAACATTGTGTACAGCTAAATTAGACCAATTTTAATTTTTTAATAGAAACAGAAATTTGTATTGTAATCATTCGTTTAAAAAATTGTTTAAAAAAATCTTTAGATTAGAAAAAAATTGTCTGTATTTTGAGAATGTTTATTTTTTTGTTCTTCGTAATAAAAAGAATTAATTAAGAAACGCATGAGACTAAAAGAGTGATGGACATGAATGTTGATGGATGTAGAGGGAGAGGAAGTACAAAGATAACATGGATGGATTGTGTGAAGACTGATATGAAAGAGAAAGGAGTAAATGATGCCGTGACGTCTGACAGGGGAGAATGGAAGAATAAAACGTGTTACGCCGACCCCAAATAGAATGGTACAAGGGCAGGAAGATGCAATAAAAATAATTAGGTAATTAAATTGCCTAGACAAAATTACCTTCAAATAGCCAATAAAACTGTAAAGAGCACATTAATGACTTGCTATTAAATACTGATTGAAATTCAACTTTGAGCGAACGAAATTATCATCACGTATTTTATTAAAATTGGCTAATTAACTAACGTTCAATAAGCGCCATCTGTGGGCGGTGATCCGAACGTTAATGACTTTATTTTTATTATTGTTTAAAACGATTTAATTTAAAACGTTACTAATTTTATAGGAATAAGAAAGTGACGAATAGACGAAGCAATTTAATTTTGTTTCACTTTGAATCGTTCATAAAAGCGATTTGCGTTTGTTTCTCACTCCACAACTTCGTAACAGCTGCACTGATTTAGATGAAATACACGCAGCTCTAATTTTCTTGTTTAGCGGACTTTACACCCCAGAAAAAAGAATAGTACTTTTTTCTCGAAAAACCCAGCAATTGTTTTAAACAAAATAAAAAAGCTCGTAAAAAAATACTAAAACAATACAATCACCAGTCAACATCTGAGAAAGGTCGGGTTCTGATAAAAACCCGCGAGATTTTTTGTTTACGGCATGCACTAGGCGTAAGGCGGGGTACGCACCGGGTGGTTTCTGGGTCACAGGGGGTGGGGCCCCCAACCACCCCCTGTCAGTGGGTAACACCCTGTGCTCGTACCAATAGAGCTACTTTCGGCGCTAGCTTTTTTTTATTTAGGGATTTCCTGGGTTATTGTATTATTCTTTTTTCGTTATATTTTATTCTTTTTCTAGAACTAATGATAATATTTCGTTGGGGTCTTAATTACGAAATAGGTTTCTTTTAGTTTTAGTAAATAAATGAGATGTTTTCTATTTAATTGCATCATGTTTTGATTTTTGTTTAGGTAACTTAGAGGGTTCTTATCTCAATATTGAGAGTAAAAATCCAAATAAACCTAATAATTCAAACGTCATTATGACTTAATTTGTAAAAATATTATGTAGATTCTTTTTAAATCAGTACCGTGTATACATCCATACATATGGACAACACAACAAAACAACGACAAAACAACGATACAAAACAACGATACCAAAACAACGATTTTTTTAAATTTTTGTCTGTCTGTCTGTTTGTTTGTTCTTGTTAATCTCTGAAATGGTTGGACCGATTTTGACGGGACTTTCACTAGCAGAAAGTTTATGTAACAAGGAGTAACTTAGGCTACTTTTATAGATAAATAATTAAAGATCCGTGCAAAAAAAAACCCTTGAAATTGGTAACAAAATTCGATTCAAATAGGGAAATGCTAATGGGATTTTTTAAATAATAGTATGACCCGAACGAAAGTCGCGGGCAACAGCTAGTTTATGATAAAGCTAGTTTAGATACAACAGATCATTAATTTAAAAAGTTATGAGTATCTAAGTACCTATATAAAATTGTTTCAAAAAGGCAGGTAGTCTCGTCCATCATCAGGATAAATGATGGTTCTCTAAATAATCGCAAGAACGGGAATTGAGTAATTCAACACAACTGTATGATGAATTTGTTAAGATGGATGAAACTCCATCCATAATTGCCTTCTGAGCCATCTCTGTTTGGTAAAATGTGTGGTCACGGGCGTATCATCATCATCACTTAAGCCAGAAGAAGTCCACTGCTGGGTTTAAGCCTTCCCCAAACTGGGCAATGGATAATCGTAATAAAACGTAAAATCCTTAGCCAATTCAATATTTTCAATGGGAAGACAGTAAGAGCTAAGTCCTCTGTGTTTGCAGCAAATATTTATCTTTCTTAATGACGTACTAAACGCGCATTACCTCGCTTATTTGTAGTAGGGTAAAGTGATTAGAGTAAAACAAACGTATACACTCAATGTACTACTGAGTTCACTATCAGTTTTCAAATTTATTTAGTAGCGCATAAGGGTGTAAATCGCCAGACCGTCAGTGAACTCGGTAGTACATCCGCTAGCACATCAAGCTAATACAATCTTTCAAATTTCTTTAATAGATTTTCAACTTTATTGCTACAGTATTTGGTTCAAGGTTGATTGGGAAAATTTTACAGTTTCGGGTAGCTATTTGTACTGGCGTCTGTACATGTCGAATTAGATAGGAAGATATGTATGTAGGAAATGTTTTAGAAGGTAACCGAGTGTGCCACTGCCCTAAATATACTGAATTATAGATAGTAGGAAATTATTACAGACATAGATAAGCAAGATTTATGACTTGATGATAGGTACGTATTAGGACTACCGCTTGGTATGATTTTTCTATTTAGGAGAAATACCATAACATCGACACACGTATTTTCCGGAAAGTGTAAGCAGAAATTTAAAAACACGGAACGTTTGACTCTAATCGGTTAAAAAACAAACGATCACATCGATTTTGAGACAAATAGACATTTCTGTGTACCAGACAATAAACAAAACGGCATCCAAATCGGTTCACCCGTTTAAGAGCTAGGGTGCCACAGACAGACGCACACATAGCGGTCCAACTTATAACACCCCTCTTTTTGCGTCGGGGGTTCAAAACGCAAATCTAGTAGACAATTTATTTTTCATCTGCGCCAAAAAAGTAAAAGACAATCTATAAATCAGTTCAAAGTTCAACGCCTTCATTCGAGTTAAACTTTTTACTACTTTAAAAACAAAAGACGTCCCTAGATATAGCAGCGCCCTAAGTTTTGTCTAGGCACAAATTAACAGTCGTTGGCTAAAAGCCTAGCCGTCTAATTAGTTTAGCCATCGGTTTGCTGCCAAACGACAGAGAATCTGCTAAAAGCTGTGTATATGTCTATGTCTAGCAGACGGCACTATTGAATATTCGATTTCCATTCTAATTTAGGAATGAGCTAAAAGTATTTTTGTTTCTGTCTAGTCTTGTTTATTTGGTTTAGGATCAGTTTTGCCAAAGTTCTGTTTTCTGATATACTCCGGAGTTTCTTATAATAATAGATCATGTGTAGCCCCGAGGCCGTATTTATGTATGGTTTTGAAACAGGAACTTCTATGTAAGGTTCTCTGTAATTCTCATGATGGTTAATGCTTACTTCAGAGCTGCAAAGAAATATTGCTGTTTTATACCTCTACGTGCATAATTCTCGTATTAACAAACACTAGGCGACTCCTAGACTAATGTCTTAATAAAAGCGCGGTTATGGATTTTCGTCTTTCAGCGCTGTATTGAGGGTTGAAAATCCAACAACGCGCTGAGAAAATACATACACAATGTATTCTAGATACCATACAATGGATCGTCAGAGTAGGTAGTACAGTACCTATAGCCAATTCGTATTTCATTCTAATTTTGGAATAAAATAAAAGTTTTGTCCTCTCCAGTTGTCTAATTAGTTTTGTTTAGTCTGAGTTTCTGTAAAACGAAAGAACAACACGACTGCTTGTACTCTATAAAGCTGTCTATATACAACAAAACTATATCTTGGTAATTACAGTGCTTCAGTCATAAACGTTTTGTCTGCAAATTCCCGTGTATTTCAGTTTTTTACTCACAAACTTCAACTTCTACTTTTACTCATTTTGAGGATTGATTGGTAGGTGCGATTTTCTTGAAATTCAATGAAGAGAGTTGCTCTCTTTATCGAATTGCAAGAAAATCGATAAAGAATTCAGGTCGCATCCGGTTAGACTGAAAGCCGACCACCGTAGTTGGGAAAAGGCTAGGCAGATGATAATTTATCGAATTTCAAGAAAATCGAAGTTATATTTCGTGAAAACGTCGCAGACAAACAAAGACACTAACAAATTAATTAGTACAGAAACATTTGTTATTTAGACTTCAGACAAATAGTATTGAATATCTTATTTCAGTTCTTATTTGTAGACTAAGGTAAAAACATGTCTATCTAGACGGCTAATTGGCTTCGTTTAGACTAAGTTGTTGCCAAGTGATTGTTTTCTGAGTACTTTTTACTTAAATGTTTAATAAACATACAACTCTAGGTATTCAGCAGAATTGCAGGGTATTCATTTACATTTTTTATTTTCTTACAAGATAACAACATTAGTCTACTTATATGCAATGCGATTTCTGAAAAAAAAATTGTGCTGAACTAAAGAAATCGTTTCAAAATTCTTGGTATTAACATGCTTGATTGTATATAGGTTTTATTGAATGTACAGACGCCAACACATCAAGCTACTACCATCTGTCAAATTACTTTATTAATAGATTTAAAAAATTATCGCTTAAGCATTAGGTTCAAGGTTTATTGGAAAAATTTGACAGTTTCGAGTAGTTTGTCTGTACAGATAGACTGTAGGCACTTTTAATAAATAATACGGTTTACGGTTAGTTCAAGTTGACAGCAGCTTAAAATGTACCAAGTTGTCTGTTACAACCTTCGATCAATGTTACAACATTTGACAGGAAATAATAATATCTTAGCAGCCAGATAGATTAAGCATTTATAATAGTTTTAGTTTATCGAAATAAAAAAAATAAAAAACACGAAGTCATCATCCAAGCATTATGAACATCAAACTAAGTAACTTTACGCAAAAATTTTTGGGCTGAAAAATCACGTTTTACGGTACTTAGGACTCAATGTAACGCATTCAAAAGATTGTGCTAATGGATGGATTGAGTAGTAAGGGGGTCGTGGAGGTGTTTAAAGTAACGTTATAACATTAGAAACATGTATTAAAAAAAAAAACACTTGTGAAAAAGTTGGAACTTTGACCCCCGTAACTAGAAGGTTCCCAGGTATGGTCTAGAACAAAAAAATGATCCCAATGACAAGGAGAACAAGTGCCTTTCGGCTTCGTTAAGAGTCTTTTTACACCTTTTATGTTATTTTCAATAACCAACAGGACGCCTTTATGTTCCCGAAGGCTTAACAGAGATGTTTAGGGCCCATGTAAGAGGCAACTTGTCTCTTCCCATCAACCGGACACAAATCCAGTCTTCTACTGAAAAATCTCAATACTTAAGTAAAAAAATAACACATTACATCAATCATCATCATCATCATCATCATCTGCTTTGGCTTTTCCCAACTATGTTGGGATCGGCTTCCAGTCTAACCGGATGCAGCTGAATACCAGTATTTTACATGGAGCGACTGCCTATCTGACCTCCACAACCCAGATAGTACTGGGTAATACGATACCCCTTGGTTAGACTGGTTGTCAGACTTTTTGGGCCACTGACTACCTAACGACTGCCAAAGATCTTCAAATGACAGCCGGGACTAACGGCTTAACGTGCTTTCTGAGGCACGGACGAAATTCGGTATGTAGCACATTACAACAATACCATGTACAATACGTTTACTTGCATTCGCAATAACGTTTTGATTAGCTGCCAATGCCACAACAAACACACACCGCGCTAATAGGCATATTAGGCACATTACCATGACGCCACCACCTAATCACCCATGTACACAGTGCCTAGGTACTAATTACTTTATCCTGCGATCCACAATCCGATACCAGAGCCAACACAAACCAAATACGAGCTAATTGCACCGACGGTGACGGGAGGACCTTTGATTGTTGTGGTTATTGCAGGAAACCTGCATAGGCATAAACATAAGATACATAGGTACGTACATATATACTAGCTGATGCCCGCGGCGTCGCCTGCGTGGCTTATATACTAAAACCTTCCTCGAGAATCCCTCTATCCATTGGTGAAAACAGCATGAAAATCGGTGCAGTAGTTTTTGAATTTATCGTGAACAGACAGACAGACGCGGCGGAAGACTTTGTTTTATAATATGTAGTGATAGTGATGGTGATATTTTTAAATTTCTCCTATGACTATGTTAATTTTTTTTTTCTAATTTTGTTATTAAACATATTTTGAATTTTTATTTTATTTTTTAAATGCCACTATAACCCTGTTAGCTTAGTTATAGATTCTATTATGCATACTGTGGCCTCCTGTAAGTGAAGGAGTACACCTACGTGATACTTTTGTCGCTGATTATTTATTTCTTGTGTTTGTGGACATCCTTTGTTGGACATCTTAAATAAATAACTATATGGTCAAAATTACGTCAGTGCTAGTGCTAACACACACATAAACACACCCACACGCACATTTGTCCAACGAAAGCAAGTCTTTTTGCTACGGCATTAAGATGCTGTCAAAGTATTGACGTGCATTTGTAGAGCAAGTACTCGCATGGTACAGACCGCATCACATTAAGCTACCCGGAACTGTACAATTTTCTCAATCAACCTTGTACCTAATACTTTAGCGATAAAGTTGAAAATCTATTAAAGAAATTTGACAGATTGTATGTAGTAGCTTGATATCCTGGCGTCAGTACCTGATAGTTTGATACTACCTACCTATAAATATGTGTTAATAATTTTGCTGTTCAGTATCATAGTAAAGGTATAGCAACTAAAGAGGCAATCACAATTACTTAATTCTTTAAGACTTCTGCCTTAGCCTATTCTTATAAATACACACACACACACACCACCTCACATCCTCACACTCACCCAGACATTTTAAAAAGTGACGTTAACGATACAATATACTAGTAATCCATGGGCCTAAAGTTTCGCACGCCCTCCTTCACCCCGCCGCGCGCCCCCCGCTGGGTACTCTCTGTAAGTACTGTCACGAGCATCAATACCTTACACCTTACAGGTATTTACTAGAGATGTACCGACTAAAGCCTACTAAAAAAAGCAACGTACGTAAAGCCCTATCCGACCATATTGTAGTCGTCAATGCTAATGTAAAGAAAGATACGCTACGTTCATACTGAGCGGCGTTCAAATATCGTTGCGTGTTACGACTGCGATAGATAATACGTAACATATGATACAGATATAATAGCTATTGTGCTTGAAGTACTTAATTATGACAATTGTCTGAATTTGTCTGCAACAGTTTGCGCGCGCTAGTGCGATATCTACCTCTTTTTACTTTTTTAAATCATTGGTAGTCGCCGTATCGTCGTCAAAAAGCGACGACTAGTCGGCTAGGCAGCTAGTCCACCAATCACCTTTTTTGCAGTCGGCCAAAGTCTTAAGTCAGCCCATCTCTAGTATTTAAGCAAACACAATTCGATTTTCTCGTGAAATAATGGTTACAACTTCAGTAACACTATAGAACTCATGGCGACATGGAGAAAGCGACTATCGCAACCCCGTGCAGGGCACGCCACAATAGAGGCGATAAGTCCCCTCTTTGAGGAGTGGCTGGAGAGGCGCCACGGCACCCTCACCTTCTGCCTGACGCAGGTCCTCACCGGACACGGTTGTTTCGGGAGGTTCCTGCACCGAATCGGGCGGGAGGAAACGCCCGGGTGTTACCACTGTGAAGGTCGCCCAGAGGACACGGTGGAGGTCTGCCTCGCTTGGGCGGAGCACCGCCGTATCCTCGTAGCGGCGATCGGCGGCGGCGACCTATCGCGTCCGGCCCTGGTCCAGTCCATGGTCCTGAGCGAGAGGGAATGGGACGCCGTCACCTCCTTCTGTGAAGCAGTCATGCTAGCGAAGGAGGTGGCGGAGCGTGAGAGGGAGAGAACCTCTCGTCCCAGCCGCCGCGGGAGACGCCTCGGGCGTCGGGGGTCCCATCCAACACTATAGAATTTAGTCACTATAGAATGTGTCAAGTCGAGACTCGAGACTCATTGTCTTGAAAAGATCGTACGATACGATAAGAACGCCCCGGCCGGGCCCCCGTGTCACCCATGTAACATGTCTAAGTACTTTTTTATTATTGTATGTTGTATGGTGTTTTATATACTGTACCTACATCATCATCTGCCTAGCCTTTTCCCAACTATGTTGGGGTCGGCTTTCAGTCTAACCGGATGCAGCTGAATACCAGTATTTTACATGGAGCGACTGCCTATCCGACCTCCACAACCCAGTTAGTACTGGGTAACACGATACCCCTTGGTAAGACTGGTTGTCAGACTTTTTTGGGCCACTGACTACCTAACGACTGTCAAAGATCTTAAAATGACAGCCGGGACCAGCTTTCCGAGGCGAGGAGGCAACTCGTACTGTACATCATAGAGAGTAATCTTTCTATCTAATACCGTCTTGGGTAAGGTATATGTGCTCCTGATTGTACTTGTGTTCTTAACTTTCTCGTTAACTTAACTCTCAGGAAAGTTCGTTGTTTGTTTGAATACTGAAACACTTTGAGATGGGTGCGTGCGATGGGGAGGAACAAGATAATGAATAGGAATTTAAAATGCAAACTATGTTTTGTTAGAAGACGTTGTTTATCTTCTTCGTGCTTGGTCAAATAAAATAAATCTGACAGGGTAAATAATGTACAGACTGGCACATCAAGCTACTACAATCTGTCAAATTTATTTTAATAGATTCGCAACTTTATTGCCAAAGCATTAGGTTCAAGGTTGATTGGGAAATATTGGACAGTTTCGGGTAGGTTGTGTACCTAGGTAGAGTTTAGCCATTAGGGTAACGCCTTTGAGTGAGAGTATGTTAGTTAATTCGGTTATAAATGCTAAGAGTAGGGTGTGGACCACTGGTTGACGTAACCTCCCTCACTCATAATCTTGTTTTACTAAATTGGAAGTTTAAACTGGAATACTCAATATTTACTATGGTGCTTCTAATATCTAGGTAGATAAGTAGGTACTTAAACCTTTTTTACTAGCCTAAATATTGACTCGACTTGATTGAAGAACGAACCCGAGGTCCTGGGTTCGTCACCATCGCGATTGCGGCCACGAGACGAACAGAACAGTAAAACATTTTATTACATCCACTAGAGATGAAGCGTATATACTAGAACAGATCCAGGGATTAGGTATTTAACGAGACTAGGCTGCACCTATTCTAACTTTTAAAATACTTGATCCACCTAGTCTCACTGTGCCTACGCAGTGCACGGCACCCGCGGCCCGCGCGAATCGAAGTACCGACTGTACTAGACTATGCTGCTATCTCGCTTCACCGTGTCGTCGGGGCGCGGTGAAGCGAGATAGTAGCATAGTCCTAGCTCATCCATGTTTGCCAAAATCATTCGTGAGTCAGTCACTTGAATTTGAACCTTAATTCAAAAGGCATAAAAGTAACGCGATGCGCACTCGTATTTACATAGATCATACGTGTGCCAGTCGTATGAATTTGAACCATATCTCAATGGCATAAAAGTTACGCGACGCGCACCGTGTTGTGGAAGAATATATTCTGTCCTTTTTTAACTACACTATTCCGCAGTCTTTCCATCCTTGTCTGTCAATACTCGAGATCGAGACTAGTCGGGACTAGGCACTAGGCAGACTTTATAGAATAAGTAGAATAGATACTTTGACAATACTCGATGCGAATGAAGACTATATGATGCAGTCGAGTATCAAGTACGGACTCGTGCGAATGTGATCTCGATTGACGTATGATACCTACTCGACGTCGCTAACTTCTATCGGACTTATTTAGTGATCGGTTTTCGTAACGAAGTTTTAATATATTGTTAAAGAACTTAGATCTATTTTTAATGATTGTAAATAGGTATGCGATTTAAACAAAAACAAAAGCAATGATAGTACATGGTTACGTCATTAAAAAAAAAAACAACAAAAAGCAATTATTGTATATAGTGTATAACAATGATTGTAAATAATTATGTGATTTAAAAAAAAACAAAAGCAATGATTGTATATAGTTACGTGATTTAAAAAAAAAGGAAAACAAAAAGAAATTATTGTAAATTACATGATTCAAAAAAAAAAAAAAAAGTAAAACAAAACATATTAAGTACTCTGAAAAATGAATTGAAATCATTTAAATACGCTAACAATCTTCAATGTAGATAAATCTATACGTTGACAGTCCTAAGCCTGTGTAAAGTATGAAGGGAAGATTACAATTCATTACTGCGTACGTACGTACTACACGTGCAAAGACTAAGCATCACTATAAAGTATGCGTACTTCATGGACTAGGTGGACTAGGTGGACTAGGTGGAACAGGTATTTGGATCGAGTATTTGTACGGACTTGGACTAGGTGCACCTAGTCCAAGATTTGCCTAGTACGACCCATCTCTAACATCCACAAAACGAGACAGTAGCCATTTTCCCTCTTTAACTCTACAATGATAATAGATAGCACACATCTACAATCCACCCAGAAACTCGTTGTCGAGTATCGGACGCGGCGTATTACTCTGTACTAGTAATCTGAACTTAATGAGTACCAAAGTAAGGTTGAGTTTGAAATAAAACAACCGAGTACTGATCTAAATTTATCCATATATTGAACTCTATTGACGGGAGCCTAACTAAATGGCGGAGAATCTTAACATCGACTTCTAATTCGACGTCAACGCCATCTAGTTAGGTAATGTGTAACTAATACATTTATTTGAACTTATATCTTGGTGAGTGTATTTTAATCATGCATGGTTCTAAACACTCGTATATTCACATATAACTACTAATAGTTAATTTATTAAAGGCACCAGGTGGCATCCTTACTCCGTTCCCCATCTATTTCCCGAGCACTCCGACTGAAGCGAGACTCGCCGCGTTTTTACTTTCCGTAATTTGACGGATTCCGGAACGATGCGGAGCGTTGCGTTGCGGAGCGTTGCGTTGCGTTGCGGAGCGTAGCGGCGTGAGGTTTTATTCGACAGTGACGTTCGTTATTGCGTTGTTAGGTATGTTAAATTTTGTGTTTTGATTCCTCTGTTGCGTTAGGGAATAAAATGCGTTGTGTGAAAAGTTTTGGTTTCTGATTATTTTGCTGTAGCTCTGGTTCGTTTGTCGGTCGTTGTGTTTGTATAGGAATGACAAACCCTGTCTTAAGGGATGCTCAGCGTAAGTCAAAGTATTTTAAAGCCCCAACTTAATCTTTAGTTTGAGCAAACATAATATTTCTTCTGTGTGAGATGGGGTTGTAGGTCTTCATCAACCACACAGGCCTAATGCGGGTTGGTGGGTTTCATAGTATCGCATGTTTGCTTCGATATTAAGCTCAGTTACTAATGTGTAGCTTTTTAAAGCGTGACTTGTCTGACCCCTTTGGCGTAAGATACAATTTAAACATACATTATTGCAAAAATTGACAATGTAGTTGACCAAGTGCCGACCATAAAATGTGCAATAGCTTTTAGCTCCATGCGCACTAAGTCGTGACTGTGGCTATTTTCCTTCATCTGTCATCATTAATCATTTTAAGTTGAACATAGAAGTCCAAATGACATATGTTTCACTTTAACATTTTCGAAATGACTTTTTAATCTATATGTTACCGGAAATGTACGAAACCTAGGAATCGTACACAATTCCTGGGAAATATATACAATTCCGAGCCTACTTAGTAAATGGGAAAAACAATGTTTCAAAAATACGTCAATACACACATTTACTGTGAAATGTATGTATTTCCTAGGAATTGTATGCAATTCCGAGATCATACTAGGAAATGTATAAAAATGAATACTCTCTGTGAATAAAATAAATAAAACACGATTAAATCAAAATATTGTAGCAAAGCGTAGTCGACGTAGCCTACCTGGGACAAACGGTCCAGTTAGTTAGGTCAAACTTCGAGAAAGAGGTCAATCGTCGAATTTGACTCGGCTGGGCAGCGTTCGGGAAGTTGCGCGGAATCTTCTCGTCCAACTTACCGCAATGTCTCAAGACGAAAGTCAGTGTGTGTTGCCAGTGATTACATACGGGACCGAAACGTGGTCGCTCATAATGGGCCTCATCAGAAGGCTTGAAGTAACCCAAAGGGCAATGAAGAGGGCTAAGCTCGGTTTTTCTTGCGTGATCGAATCAAAAAAAGACATCCGCAAAAGACCCAAGGTTACCGACGTAGCCCACAGAATTGCCAAACTTAAGTGACAGTGGGACATTGCTCGCTCGCAGAATGGATGGCCGATGGTACCGAAAAGTTTTGGAGTTAGTAGAAGTGCTAGAGTTAGTTGGAGAAGACGTTGCGTTGGAAGGTCTCCCACAGAAGGACCGATGACCTGGTAAAGCTTGCGGGGATCCGCTGGATGCGAGACGAGTTCGTTACAGTCCGAAGTCGAATCCGTTTCAGTACGTATTTTCGACTTACCTACAACTAAACTGCGTTCAAGACCTCTCAGTGTCATCGTTGTCACGGAATACTGACACTGACAGCTGCTGAATACGATTTGGATTTGTTGATTCAATTTCGTAACAATGTACACAAACTCTTACATAAGATGAAGCTCATAGTTTTACATGAATAAAATGGCGACAGTTCAAGCACGATTGGCATTAAGTGCTCAGCCCGGGTGCGGGTCCCGACCTCCCGACCTCAGGGCGAAGGCCCAATTGCCATGGGAGCTGGGACCGACCGCCATATTACGTTTTGTCACAGCAAATTGCTCATTTTTGTTACACAGCAATTTGAAGTAAGAGATGAAGATGATGAGATTGGTCGATTTTTGCGTGGGGAAAGTTTAAATCCGTTTAAACATAAAACATCACGCCTGTAATCCTTGACAGGTTAGTCAAAGGTTTAATAATTACTTAGGTGCCCATTATAGTCCACCCCCATTTCACCAGTTATGTTTCAGCCCCATAACATGGGGGGCTGCTGCTGAGTATTTCGTGATGAAAAAATCGTTTTGGCCGACCCGGGACACGAACCAAAGACCTCAACTCAGCTGTAGCGCTTGTGACCACTAGACCAAATATACATTAAAGTTGATTAAAGTTGTAGACAGACATTTTTTACATTCGCAATGTGGATGAAAAAAATCCTAAGTAAAGAACGCAACTATTGAAAATACTTTTATATGCTCTAGGAGTTAAAGCAAAGTGCAGAATGCAGGTTGTAAACAGACTCTTCACGAAGCCGTCAACCAAGTATTATGTACATCAAACTAAGTAACTTTACGCAAAAATTATTGCTAGGAAACGACTTTTTTTTTAGGGTGAAAAATCACGTTTTACGGTCGGATTCGATGTAACGCATTCCAAACATAGTGCTGATGGATGGATTGAATACTACAGGGGTCGTGAAGGTGTCTTAAGTAAAAAAAAATACACTAACACATGTATTAAAAAAAAAACTTGTGAAAAAGTTGGAACTTTGCCCCCAATTTCTCCGTAACTAGAAGGTTCCCAGGTATGGAGATGGTTTATCTAGAACAAAAAAATTATCGCAATGACGGGAAGAACAAGTGCCTTTCAGCTTCGTTAAGAGTCTTTTTACACCCTTTATAGTATTATGGCTTGAGATGATCATTCTTTATGTACGATATATAGGGTGTAAACAGACTCTTCACGAAGCCGACAACCAAGCATTCTGTACATCAAACTAAGTAATTTTAAGCAAAAATGAGTGCTGGGAAACGACTTTCTTTTTGGGCTGAAAAATTACGTAGTAGGACTCAATGTAACGCACTCAAAACATTGTCCTGATGGATGGATTGAATAGTAAGGGGGTCCTGGAGGTGTTTAAAGTAAAAATCTTACATTAAAAACATGTATTTAAAAAAAGAACTTGTGAAAAAGTTGGAACTTTGGCCCCCAATATCTCCGTAACTAGAAGGTTCCCAGGTATGGTCTAGAATAAAAAAATGATCGCAATGACTGAGAGAACACGTGCCTTTCGGCTTCGTTAAGAGTCTGTTTACACCCTTTATTACCTTATAGCAAACATAATTTTCAGAAAACCATCTTAAAATGAGATCCTTAAAAGATGTCGATAGCATAATAAACTTATAATGGTCCCACTGCTGGGATACAAGCATTCTCTGCATAACAGGGAGTGGTCAAGAACCACGCGGGCCCAATGCGGGTTAGTAGATTTCCCATTTCTTTAAATTTTTTTAAATGTTATTTCGATAGCAAAGTGGATTTTTTCTATTCTCCATTGACATATTCTGCCGTCACAAGGTAAAAGGGCACAACTAACATTTTTTTCAAAATTGAGTTAAAAAATCTGGCAGAATAGCCTTTTTTTCTGATTCCGAATATGTATATAATACAATTTCGGAAAAAAATGTCGTTGTGCCCTTTTTCCTTATGACGGCAGTATTATTAACGACTACCTCGTTGGTCGAGTGATCGCAAGCGCGACTGCTGAGCATGAGGTCCTGAGTTCGATTCCCAGGTCGGGCAAAGTGCTATTGTTTTTCCATCAGAAATTTCTCAGTAGCAGCCACGGGGTCTGTATTTGTGCCCGGTTGATGGCAATAGGCTCGCCCCCTATTACATGGGACTTAAAACATAACTGGCGAAATGTGGGTGTTATTAGGTACACCTCTGCCAAACCCTACGGGGATTACAGGCGTGATGTTATATTATTAAAAGTCATCTCTAAACTAAACCTATTAACTTTTAGATCCTATTACTACACAGTTAGTTTCACAAAAGTCGCCAGACAAAGCGCTGGCATTTGAGGAGCCTCACCCAGCCTGACAAGCTGCCTATGACTTAAGTTATGACATTCGCGTGGAATACCACCGCACTTAATCGCTAGACGGGTAAACTTTGGGAAGGTTTCACTTAACATTATGTTATAGTTCGATATTGTAACAGTATATATAGGTCTTTAAGTTCATGTTAATAATACCATACAATTACTGCCACTATTCACGACAAAGACCTCCTCTCATAAAAAGAAGGCATCAATCAGTATCTGTATTGATCACCATGATTGCTCAAGGCGGATTGATGATTTCAATTTTTTTATTAATTTCAAGTCCAGGTTTTCTCACAAACTACATGTAACAGACGTTTATAGTTAAGGTGGAAGCTTATGGGTAGCCCGCGAAACTCAAATTTTCTTACGTTTTTTTGAAATTTGCAGGTTAGTGTCCGGTTGTATGTTGATGATAATGAGTCGCGCCAGTAAAACATATAGGGTGTAAACAGACTCTTAACGAAGCCGAAAGGCACTTGTTCTCCCCGTCATTGCGATCATTTTTTTGTTCTAGACCATACCTGGGAACCTTCTAGGTACGGAGATATTGGGGGTCAAAGTTCCAACTTTTTCACAAGTTTTTTTCTAAATACATGATTTTAATGTAAGATTTTTACTTTAAACACCTCCAGGAACCCCTTACTATTCAATCCATCGATCAGCACAATGTTTTAAGTGCGTTACATTGAGATCTACTGTAAAACGTGATTTGCAGCCCAAAAAAAAAGTCGTTTCCCAGCACTAATTTTTGCTTAAAGTTACTTAGTTTGATGTACATAATGCTTGGTTGACGGCTTCGTGAAGAGTCTGTTTACACCCCGTATGCAGTTATAGAATTACAATCAGGAAAATCCTCAATACAACCCTCTAAGTTCATGTCACCCTATTTAATGAATATTTCATGAAAAAGTGGATCAATGGGGTTATGTCTGATGTTGCAATTACCCTGTAGTTAAACTATGTTTTCTATTTGGTGATTTTTGTCTATGGATAAATATAAAAACTCTATAGTCACAATAGCTTTGTGATTTCAAATGCTTTTCATTATTTTTTGTATCTATTCTTCCTTTCAAAGTATGTTAGTCTGTGGGTATACTGTATTGAATATAGTGTAAATAATTAATAGAACTTCAAGCAGTGGCAATATTAACATCATAATAATTCTTAAGACATTATAATATTCCAGCACGATAATCAACAGGTTTCCACAAGCTTTAATCATCAACATTGTATTGCAGTTTATATTAACGGCAACAAGAATTATAACAACGACCAGTAAATGCTTCAGGTTTGCATATTGAAAAGCGGTCATATTTGCATAAGTCACAGATACATAATTCTTCAAGTATGAATGGAGACGTCAGTTTTCTATCATTCATCTTGCGCCATATTTAACTCGATTCAACTGTCATGTTTTATAATCATGAATGTTTTACGTGCAATGTTTCTTTTGCTTTGATCATAAATATGCAATAAGCATTTATGAAAAATTAATTATGACATTTGACATTGCGAATCACAATTATGATCTCAGGCACAGACTTATATGCCTGCTAGGGCTGCGGGACTGTTCGAAAGAGATACCGCGGCCCTGGAACACAAAGGGCAAGGAAGGAACATGGATGGGTTTTAGTCGGTACAAGTTTGACACTCCCTTCCGCTTCGCCCAGAGTGGGAGAAGTCATTTGATGATTTACCATCAGAAAAAAAAAGCAGGCACAGACTTCCACCTGGAAAAGGCTTGATAAAGTGTCAGAAGAGACATTTTATGACTTATAAATAATTATTCATCAGCATTGTCCTACCTTATTCCCAATCTGTGGAGTATTCCCATCTATCCCCGAGTGTCTGTCCCCGAATTGGGACAAATGGGAATTTTCATGTTATCTGTCCCCAAACTTATAAATGGGGGCACATGGGAATTCCAAATTTTTATCAGTCATTTCACTAGTCTTGCTAGCTATAAAATATAATCTTTCACATAATCCATTCATCATTCTTTTGGCATTCTCTTTCTCTTACACTTTAACTCTCCTTTCGACGTTTTCATATATAGTAAAGTTATTAAATAGAGTCATCTATGACTAAATCATGCTAGTACCTACCTGAATATGCGCGTGCGCTGCTCGATATGCAATTTGATTAGTTTGACAACACAACATCGACGTGACGTGGTCAGCGTGGCTGATGAACAAGCAAGGGCAGCACTGTGCTCAGACGTTAATGAATTTAATCAATTATTAACATACATAACTTTCCGTCCGAACTGGAAGGAGGACGCGCGGGTTTGCGAGAGATGGAAGGAGTGGATGGAGAAAGGCCTAGGAGGCCCAGGAGTGGGACAGAGCAGGCTAGTAAAAAAAATACTTAACATCTTACTACTAATATAAACTTTAGAGTTTGCGAGGATGGATGCATGAATGTATGTTTGCTACTCTTTCACGCAACAACTACTGAAAGGATTTGGGCACGCACGATTTGGAAATGCACGATTGGAGCTGCGGGGATAAGTTAGTACTATTTATACCAAGTGATTAATACATAAGCAGAAGACAGGCTCTCTAGGCTGAACTGCGAGTGGAAATATCAAAAAAAAAAAAAACATACATTTATTCATTAATATTATACATATGATTTGATACATGTTTAATACTTAAATATTTTAATACAGGTGAATAATTATTTACTATTCGGTATTCATTAACTGATGATTAAAAGGATACTACTTACGCTCACCATACACCTACTTACCTACATATTAGAGCTTCTGCAAAACACAACACGATAACTAGATATTCGATAATGATTCTAAAACTAATAGAGAGGGATGGTACCTTTTTTTATTTATTTACTTTGTACCTTCGGTTACTTAATAAAAACCTATAAAGTTTTATTGCTATGCAACTAAACATATGAGGAGTTAACTACACATGTAGTTAAATCCTCATATGAAAATGCCTACTTCTTCTCACGTGTTAGCTAATTTTATTTTGCTCATAAATTACGCGAGGTCGGTATGTTTGACCCGAACGTTGATCTTTGTAAGTTTATTTGACCCATAATAAAATGGGTATCTTAAGTCGAGCCTAATTAATTGAGTGTATCTTTTATTTTTGATCCTGAATTTTGCTTTTTGTTGGTTCACCATTAACTAAATTAACTCTCTTACTTCAGAGAAAAAGAGTCCTCTTTTAGCAACTATTAAATGCCTATGCATGTCATTGAATAAATCGAATATAATTTAATTAGTAAGTAGATAAACTTGTTTTTAATTTTTCGGAAGGTACCTACATACAGTCAATGGCACATCAATGTAAAAAATTCTTCTAACTTTGGACCTGACGTTCCTGGGGACTTTTAAAACACTAGAAAATGGCGAAGGGGGCAGGAGTTTTGAGAAACTGTCCTTTGCGTCCAAAAGCTCATCCAAATTTCTCTCTTATTTTTTCTCATCCTAATTTGTATAAATGATCTTAGAATTTTTGAGTTCGATTTTGAATGCGCCTTTATTGAACAGAGTAAGGTCTTTTCTCCTAGTTCAATTATAACTAACTAAAGTAAACAACAGTCGTGCAACCGGTGCAACTGACCGTACATTTTCACCTTTAAACATTATTTTCATAGCATTCCGTTTCACCTTATACTAATAGTACCAGCACGGACTGACGAAGCCCCGCCGGTACTCGATGGCTCACGAATTTAGCATTAGCCTATATAGCCACACCAATCTTACAACTTTAGATAACAGACTAATGTATGGACTTCATGACTCTCAAACGTGCACAGCCTAAAAGGAATGATTCATTTAGCTCTTAGTTCTTGTACATTATCATTGGGTTCATGATTTAAAGTTAAGCATTTAATTGAAATGAGCACGATTTGAGTTTTGTTATGACTTATACTGTTTTAAGCTTTCACGGTTTTAAACAAGCACGGAAGATATCCCGTAAGTAACAGTAAGCTTATGTCTTTGGGTTGGTCCGTGGATGGGTGACCGTTACATACCGAGTTCCCTCCGTGAGTCCTCGGAAAGCACGCTGCTGTCGCTTATCGCCAAGAGTATTACCCGGTACGGGTAATACTTCTCTTGGCTTGGTTGTCAGACTTTCGGGTCACTGACTACCTGTAACGACTGTCGAAGATCTACGATTGACAAGCGACAGCAGCTTTGTGGAGGTCAG
This sequence comes from Lycophotia porphyrea, assembly GCA_950005105.1. Classification (NCBI taxonomy): domain Eukaryota; kingdom Metazoa; phylum Arthropoda; class Insecta; order Lepidoptera; family Noctuidae; genus Lycophotia; species Lycophotia porphyrea. The sequence continues at coordinate 1,879,835 of OX465396.1, forward strand.
ATAGGCAGTCGCTTCATGTAAAATACTGGTATTCAGCTGCATCCGGATAGACTGGAAGTCGAGCCCTACGTAGTTAAGAAAAGGCTAGGCAGATGATTAATGTGAAAAACGTTTTAGCATAGCCTTTACCCGTAAGTCGTTAAATTCAGCATCTAGATGCACCTTACTCCTTCCCCACAGCACCACGCAAGCTTGATGTCTCGAGCAATGTTATGATAGACGATTGAGTACCATGTATTTGCAAGTAGGTCTCTTTGAACATGTGTTTGAGGAGAGTTTGTAGCATGCCAGCCTGGTACTTTTTGGGGAACAGAATTGTCATAATAAATGCCTCACTGGCATCAAACAGTGGTGCTCCCATTTTTCTTACAAAAGAAAAAATCGGAAGGCTATTTTAAAGACTTCATCGCTTTTATTACTGTCATTTTTATGTCGTCATTACCTTTAAAGTAACCACTTTGTACTTCAAAAGATATTAAAAATAACACCAATAAAAATACATAATACTACTTGCAAGATTATAATCAGCACTGAATCCTGTTTTAACATTTCATCTTCATACAGCAACTAAATGCCAGTAATCTTGCGTTAAGTGGTAAGTACGCAATAACTTATGTACCTGAACAGAAAGTTATTTATAAATATGTACATAATGTTTCATTGACTTGGACGTGCAGTCAATAATTTCATACTGGTCTTTCTCTAGACACACGTCATTTAGCTGTCATCATCATCTGCCTAGCCTTTTCCCAACTATGTTGGGATCGGCTTCCAGTCTAACCGGATGCAGCTGAATACCAGTATTTTACATGGAGCGACTGCCTGTCTGAGCTCTACAACCCAGTTAGTACTGGGTAATACAATACCCCTTGGTAAGACTGGTTGTCAGACTTTTTGGGCCACTGACTACGTAACGACTGTCAAAGATCTACAGATGACAGCCGGCAGAGCATAAAGCTGTAAGTGATTAATTATTGTTGTTTCATCATTATTCTTGTGCCCTTATCCCAATTCATTTGGGGTCGGTGCAGCATGTCTTCTTCTTCTATACTTTTCTATTGCTCGTCATCTCATCAGACACCTCCTTTCTAGGCTAGCCATATCATTCTTTACACAGTCCATCTATCGTTTCTCTGGTCTTCCTCTACTCTTATACCCATCCACATTCATAGAAATATTGTTATTTCAAAATATTAAAAACTAAACTGACAACAATCTATAAAAGGGCATAAAAAAAAATCCTCCTCAACCCTATCATCTGGTAATGCGCCCAAGAGACTGGCGGCGTTGCCACATTGTATGGTAACGCTTAGCCTCTGGCCAAGGTAAAAGCCAGCCAGTGTTACGGGGAGCGTCAGACGATTCTATTAAGTATTTTTTCAATTGTATTTGAAGCTTTGTGCCCGATGGCCACCAGCGACAAAGATATAGGAGGACAAACTTCCAAACAAACATTCATCCAATATGAAATTAACCCTATTGGGGGTGATTTTTCAATAATTTTTCCTAAGGTATCTTTTGTGAGGAAGATTTCAAAGTAACGCTGCGGAAAAACATGCTATCTTACAAAACGTTTACTTTGCGGTCATTACTCCATGGAAAACCAGGTTGTTGACTTTAACCACAACCATTTTATGCTTCAGTAAATCATTAGTAAAATCGGAAAACCAATATAAAATTTGAAATCAATGTACTCTACCCTTTGTCTTCCTCAATAGCAGCAAAGAGTCTAGATTTGTGCCTGGTGGGTAATTCTCTCGCCCCTATTTTATGAAAATTAAACGTAACTGGCAAATTGTAGATACACCAAAGGTTCGATCACTTTTCTACCTTATTACTTAAGTAACCAAGTAGGTGCGTCCAGATTAAATAACCTTTTACAAAACTTTTGCTATATAACACGACTAAATAATACAACTTTGCTAATCTTTCTATTGAATCATGTTAAACAACCATGTTTTATAACATGTTATGTTATTAGTGTGGACACACCCTTAGAGAATAAAAGTGAAAAGTGGTCGACCGTCAGTAAACTTGATAGTACATACTTACATCTCACTGCATCTAACCCATCGGAGTACACAGATGTGAGATTTATGTTAACAAAGTTACTATCTTATCTTATACTAGCTGATGCCCGCGGCTTCGCCCGCCCGCTTAGCAAATTATATACTTAAACCTTTCTCGAGAACCGCTTTATCCATTGGTGAAAACAGCATGAAAACCGGTGCAGTAGTTTTTGAGTTTATCGCGAACAGACAGACAGACGCGACGGAGGACTTCGTTTTATAATATGTAGTGTTATTATAAATGCAAAGGTTTGTGAGGATAGATGGATGTTTGTTACTCTTTCACGCGAAAACTATTGAACGGATTTGGATGAAATTTGGCACATAAGAGAGTTTATAATCTGGATTAACCTAAGGATACTTTTTATGCCGGTAGTATGATTCCGTGGAACAGTTACTGCTCTACACGCGGGTGAAGCTGCGGGCATAAGCTAGTTTACTATAATTCACGATGAGCCATTATTTGTCGACAGAAGACGTATAATTAGATTTTTTTTAAAAGCCATCTGAAATTACGTCTTTTTTTCCCCAAACGCGACAAGCACGTATCCGTGTGGTATTTACGTGAACTGAGTCATACCCATAAAAACAGTGACGTTAGCCAACAGCCGATAAAATATTAATAGCCAGGACGATAAAACAGTTTTTATTCAAAACAATTATTTAAGAATTGCTGGTTATATAACCTTATAGGAGAAATGTTATAAAAAAATGTGGTGGTAAAATAAAATATTATATGTTTAACGAAATATTGTTATGGAATGCAAAATTAACACTGAGTTTATGAGGGAAGTTCACCCAAGGGTGTTGGCAGAAATATTAGAATTCCACCTGCTATGATGCTAACATCCTTTTGCTCCGTCCGCGTTCATGCAGCTGATCTGGTGTTACACCCAAGCCGCCGGTGGCGATTACTACCTGTCACTTGACCTTTCTGAAGAACATCACCAATAAGGTCGGTGAATGTAAGGGACGTATTTTGAACTAGCTTCTGCCCGCAGCTTCTTTCGCGTTCATTAAGAATTTGACAATGAAACTGTTATCACATGATTAAAGTTTCTATAATAATATAATTCATTCAAGACACGTGGTGCCATCTCTTATCATAAGGACGTTATTGTTGTTTTTCATGGGCACAGTACTTTTTTTCGAGATGAAAGGTACCCTATGTCCGTTTCTGTACACCTGACAACGTATATGCAAAATTTCAGGATGATCGGTTCGGTGTTATAGGCGTGAAAATGTAACAAACCAACTTCCTTTTACTTTTATAATATTATAAATATAAAGTAAGGATTAGGATTGTAATACAAACAGCCATGAAAACATAAGAATATTAGGCTAGGCTCTACAGCCACTTCGGCCCATTTCACATCGCATTTCAAAACAAAAAAATATACGAATCATACAAAATATTATATAATTATACAATGCTGATATCATACTTTTGAAATTCGAAGGGGTCAGCCGAAACCTGCGTCAGCATTAATGGTCATCTATTTCAATTAAGTCCCTCACAAAACAGTGTGAATAATTATATTAACCGATTAGCATCCAAAACCATTAGGTAACATGCAAAACCGAGACTACCAGCTCAGACTGACATAATTCAATTCGACACAAATCCCATCTACGTTTCCAGTCTGAAACCTATCCCTAAATGAATGGTGAAGGTCCCAATAATGCGCCTCCAGCGTGGCTCCCCAGACTAACCCATTTACGTCCCATCACTAAGCCTTGTCACATAGTAGACTTTGCTCAGGTAGCACGTTAGCCGTCTATGGGATTACGTCCATCGCTCTATCACTTAGTATTTTGAGGAGAACGTCGCATAGAGGGGCTGTAATGGATTTCGTGATGGATGGAAGCTCGTTAGGAGTGTGGCAGATAGTTTCGGCACTGTTTCTCTGTGTTTCGCATCCTTTTTTAGAAGACTACAGTACTAGACTAATGCTTCGTTTATAGCAGATCTATTTATTTATTTATTACATTAGGAAAAACAAACACCCTTTTTTTTTCGGAAGGGAAATCTTCAACACACACCCCTGCTCTAGGCAGAGCGTAAGGGAGTGTCAGACTTGTACTGACCAGGGCCGCGGTATCTCTTTCGAACAGTCCCGCAGCCCTGGCAGGAAACAGTATTGCCTTAAAATTAAACTTAACAAATATACTACCCACAACATTTTCCACAGATTACCTTTTTATATAAAAACAAAATGTTAGCAAACGTTAACTGTAGCGGGGCTAACTTAATGAAAAAATAAAATAAAAATAATGATAAACAATATTCTATATGAGATATGTAACAAACAAAGGAAAAAATAAAATAAAAAAAAGATTAATTAAATAAATGCGTGATGTCTAATACAGGTCACTATCTAGCTAGGGAGAAGACTCATTTGTGCAAGATCATTAACAATCTAGTCTAGCCTTTGGTCAAGTGTATTTCATTCTCAGTAGCAGCCACGGGAGTCTGGATTTATGCCCGGTTTATGGCAATAGGCTCGCCTCCTATAACATGGGTCTTAAAACCTAACAGACGAAGTGAGGCTGTAATATTAGGTACAGCCTGCCTAACCCTTCGGGGATTACAGGCGTGTTGTTATGTCATGCAAGTTTGAATGGAATTAGATATTGGCTGATAAAAACCTTATGGGGCACATATCTTGTAATAGTTTGACGTAAAAAACCCTAATTCAAAAATACATTTTCATTAAAAAATAATTTGTTCCTTTTTTAGCACCGAAAGTAATCATAGCCTTTTTGATACCCTCGTTAACTGTTCGCGTGTTATACAACGTTTTTACGACAAACATGTCTAATTACTAGCTGTTTTCACAATTAAAACAGCAATAAAACAAAATCAATACTAATAGCCATAAATCGTTTCTCGATGTCGCATATCGCATGTGAAACGTAATCGATTACAAATGTCGCACGCATACGCGATTTTTTTCCGATTAGTGAAAATCGCGTGCGGTATTCATTTCCTTACTTGTAGGCGAATGTGATATGATCTGTATTAACAAAGTTTATTTAGCAAGAAAATACCATAAATAAGAGAAATGTTAAAATATATAAATTACGTGTCACGTTGTTTGTCCGCGATGGACTCCTAAACTACTTAACCGATATGCACACCGTGTGTAGTTTGATCCAACTTGAAAGATAGGATAGCTTACATCTCAATTTATAGTTGCAATATTATTTAATTGCATTATATGACGCAGACGAAGTTGCGCGGGTCAGCTAGTTTTTTTATATTTTTAAGTTTTCATTACTCATTAATATAAGTAATGCTACAGTATTTACTAAAGCTCTTAACCAACATTTTATATGTATAAGCACAAAAATGGTTAAGTATCGGCCATTAATTGCAACCACTTTTCGTCTTGTAGCTGCTGCAACCCACATAGTCGTTGCGAAAAACCTGCGTAGACGTTACGTTGACGCCACATTGACGTCACTACTTATTTCAAACTAGTAATACCAAACCCACCCTGTCACTTACGGGATATCTTCTAATAATACTTCCTCCTCCTCTTTTTTATCTAGTAATACCTCCTGAAGTAGTCCATAAAATCTAATAATCCGCGTATAGACTTACTTTATTTTTAAAAGTATTTGTGTTGACGTCTCAAGTTACGTCCTACTTACGGCGTCCCAGATAAGTTTAGTGCGCATGTTTTCTAATTTTCTTATAATTTTCCTTAAACGTAAATAGATCAAGGGCGCACGTGGACTTATTTTAAGAGACAACCTAATTACATTGGCTAATTAGCGTCGTTCCTACTTATTTACCTATCTGTTCGTATGTAGAGAAAGGAGGGCAATTGCTGTAGAGGTTTGTCCTTTTAAATTAGGATAAGTAATGAGAGGAAGTAAAGAAACAACACAACACAATTGGAAAATAACACAAGTTTTTCCTGCACATTTAAGTCACAAAGTTAGTTTCTTATGCATTATTATGAGGAACTGTTCGGCTACAATTGTACTAATGTTTCCATGACCTTTCTACAGTTTCGGGTTATCCCAGTAGCCCACCTGAAATTAATCCCTACATTCCCCCCTTCTCGGAGTCTTCACGTAACTTGAAAACCCCACTTTTTCCAAAGTATCTGAGGGTGACATTACTTTAGCTAAATTCCGCATATCCTCATTTTAACAATGGTCTACATTCTTCAATCTACTCTAAATGCCTTTTAGGTAGTATAGCCAAGAAACGGATAAATTATCTGTTCAAAATGGCCTAACATCCGAATTGTGAAAAGCAATGAAAGCCAGCAGACACCTCATTGACGCGCAAATTTTCTTCTCAAATGAATACAGCCCACATCTCCATCAGTATGTAATGATGCATCAATCAGCCACAGTTCCTGGAAGCCATTTTTTCCCCGATGCTCGCAGACGGCGTGAAAAGATGCGCTCACGCACGAACTTGACCCACTTGTTGGAAGTTATGAATTATTTACCGTATAAGTTGGCACGCAACGTTTTGTTGGTGGTCATTTAAATTCAGTCATTATGCGTGGGGTGAGGTGGTAGTGGTGGCGGGTGGTGGGTTGGGTGCTTCTTCTTCGTTGTTGATAGAGTCTTGGCAAAGTGGTTAACGGTAGCATAGTACAGGTATAACGATAGCAGGGTTAGAAGCTCTTTACACTATTGTCTCTCTGGTACACTCCCAAGAATAAACTTCATTGTTATTAAAGAACTTTTTCTTCTTCAAACTCCAAGCCGGATTTTTTTGTTACACTTTTGTGATAGATTTTGAAATGGTAAACAGAGGATCACCTCTCAGGGCTGCGGGACTGTTCGTAAGAGATACCGCGGCCCTGGAACACAAAGGGCAAGGAAGGAACATGGATGGGTTTTAGTCAGTACAAGTCTGTCACTCCCTTCCGCTACGCCCAAAGCGGGAGAAGTCATTTGATGATTTCAAATAAAATATAGGATCACCTCTCAAGTTTCTCTCTGCAGGACAATAGCTGTTCATGAAATTCAGAAAGATTTCATGAAAAGCTCTGCTCTTCTTATCTTGCAGAATGTCTCCAAAACTCACCAAAAAGGAAAGTCATTTCTTCTTCCCTTCCTTCTTTATAAATATTAACTAACCTCCGAAACAAATAAAGTACTAAGAGGTACCTAACACAATTATCTGGTACGCACGGCAACTAATCAAGCTATACAAAAACAGTTTAACTATGCGAATCTCTCATTGTTTTGGAATTCTATAAATGGCGAGGCCATGTTATACTGGAAATGTGTAACTTGATGTGTCGCCGTGTGTACATTCACCTTTATACTTATGTAAGTACCTTATACCATTTAAAGCTTGATTAATTTCCCACCCATGTGACCTAATGCACTTAACAAGATTACTTTAGAAACTCTTGCAAAATCATAAATTTTAATTAAAACACATAATCACTTTAATAAAACACATTGTACTACTTTCTATAACCGATATTAGAAAGGTACGTTCAAAGATTAATCATTATTGAGCTTATAGACATGCGATAAATTGAATTAGACAGAAACATTGAAGTTTATAATTAACTATGGACCACGTAATTAAATACTTTACTGTCAATAACTCAGCGTTAACAAACAATAGGCCGCCAAGCGACGGCGGTGTTCTTTTCTAAAGTTCAAATCAATAACTTGGTGAAAAATGTTTATCTAATACTATAAACGAGCAATTCAATTGTGTAATATATGTATTTATATATATATATATATATAATTTTAATCTTGGAAACGGCTCCAACGATTTTCATGAAATTTAGTATGCTGGGGGTTTCGGGGGCGATGAATCGATCTAGCTACGTTTCATTTTTAGAAAACGTAGTTTTGAAAACAAAATCTGGTACTTAATTGTAGTGCCTTTAGAAAGGAGTAGACTGCTGAGATGAGTAATAGAGAAGTAAAAAATGATTCATTATTAAAAAAACCTTTTAAAAAAAAGCTTTTATAAAAACATTACCCTCCTTCTGACGCAGTCGGGTAAAAATGTGCTTAAAAGAAGAAAATAAACCTTGAAAAAAATAAAAACGACAAAGAATACTTTCATAAAAGCTTGTCACGTATAGTATGGTTTTGCCTTTTATAATCAGGGCCAAGCTCATCAAATATAAACGCGTCTACAAAGTTTCGTGTCCGCGCTATAAACCATTGAGGAGTTCTTTCGTGTGGAGAAGATCCTGGCTGCAGGATTAAGTATTGTTTTTCATAAAAATGTATTGTCACCAGAACCAAAGGTGTGTACAAAATTTCAGCTCAATCGGGTGGGGGGTACTAGTTTGGAATTCAGTTTTAAGATTTGATCAATACATACTAACAAACTAACAAGTCATGTAGAATTAAAGCTTATAAAAATAAAAGAAGAGACAAGGGACAAGGGCCGGAGAATCACGGCCTATCAAGCTGTACAAAACCAGTTTATGCGGATCTCTCGTTGTACGGGAAATTTATACAAAGCGAAGTCATGTTATACTGGAAATGTACAGCTTGATGAGCCGCCGTGTGCACCTACACAGCTACCTAGTATTGCCACAATCAGCCTAATGTCACTGTGGTATAATTCTGCTACGTTTATTTGTTCAAAGACTCACTGTTTCATGGTCTACAACTCGTAAACCGTGTTAGGGAGGTTTTTCACCAATGAAAATAAGCGCAATCAAAAATCGCGCGTTGTAAAATCGGCCCTAAAAATCATTGCAAGATTTTTAGGGTGGTTATGAAAATCCAGACACATTACCGCTCGCACAGTAGCCACACCTCAAACATCCACCACAAATTACATTATGCATCAAACATTCTGCAACTGAACACGCTGAAGACGAGAAATCTCGCGAGATGACAAGCTAATACGTCGGTAACGGCGTATTGATTCTTACATGTAAATATGTAGGTAAGAAGGTAGGAACTCCTTTGTGGTGTGGATCCGATTGTTTGAGTAGCGGTAATCAGTGTTGATTTACTATTGATCATATTTGAAACTAGCTTCTGCCCAAGGCATCGCTCGCGTTGATTTAGAATTTGACAATCAATTCGGGCTGTACTCTGCTTGTATAGTAGTAAAATTTAATCACGATTCAAAAGACATGTGGCGCCATCTATTATCATAAGAACATTATTGGTGTATTCCTCGGAAACAGTACTTTTTTTGGGGATGAAAGAGTTAGTAAGTCCGTTTCTGTAAACCTGACAACGTACATACAAAAATTCAGGATGTTCGGTTCAGTCGTTTAGGTGTGAAAAGGTAACAAACAAACTTACTTTCGCGTTTATAATATTATTATATTATATTATATTTAGGACGTTAGGATTAGGATGGTAGCTGCGTATGATTAGGTTTCAGGTGATGACCATCTGCTTCGAAAGTGCACTTACCACACCAAAGCACTCTTTGTAATACAGTTTATTATATACCTTCTATTACCCATATAGTCCAGAAATTTCATGCCAAGATATATTATAACAAATGCACATAAGGTTGAAAAACATCGACTTTGCTATCTATGGGGTCTACAAGCGCCACATGATCAAAAACTATAATAGCATACTTTCTGGGCCCAAAGTAGCGTGACTGCTTACGCCATTTCTTTTTACCATCATATCAACTGATCACCTCAAACTTTTTGTTTGAATTTCATTAAAACAACACTTCTTGTGCATTCTGATGCGTTTGCGCCTGTTTTTGTGAATCGTGGCCGACTTACTAGGTGGGCGAACACTTTTTTCTTTAATTTTGAAATAAGAATGTTTGTTTTCTTTTTCTTGGCAATATGAAGGCATTTTAGCGCACTGTCAACTTCAGATTTACCAGATGAAAAAATAACATTTGCAGAGTACCTAAGGTGTCAAAGTATGCACCGGCAAATAACGCATTAAATGTATGTATTTGCTCAAGTCCTAACAAACGCTAACGATGGTTTAACTTAACCCTGTCACGTTTCTGCCAACAAAGTTAGTACGCAAATGCATCAGACACAATGGGTCAAGTCAAGGTAATCTGTGAGTCAGAGTCGCATTGTGCGTTTTGTCAGAGAACTTTTTGACTCAGTCGCGATACTCTTATCCATCAGGTCCTGCCTTCAAAACAACATTATGTGATCTTTAGGAAATTATTCGAAGAGCGATTTACTGATAATGGACATGTATTTTACTTAACGGATTAGTGATCGCAGTATATTACCCAAACTTACCGCACTGTGAACATTCTCGCCCTCCTTTTTAGGATACCGTACCTGATGGGTAACCATCATCATCAGCCTTATAATGTTCCCACTGCTGGGACTCAGGCCTCCTCTCTTATGAGAGGGAATGGGCTATAATCCACCACGCGGGCCCAGTGCGGATTGGTAGATGTCACATGTCTTCGAATTTTTGGTTCTAGGACATGCCGGTTTCCTCACGATGTTTTCCTTCACCGTTTTTGAGAGCAGTGGTGATGAAATAAATTACACAAAGTAATGCGCCTGTCTGGGTTCGAACCCTCGACTTACTGTTCGTAAGTCGGGGTCGCTACCACTGGGCCACCGCTGCTCTCAACCAACCAATGGGTAACCAACGGGACCTTATTACTAAGCCTCCGCTGTCCGTCCGTCAGTCTGTCAGAGGGCGGTGTCTCATGATCCGTAATAGGTTAAAATTTTCGTTAGCTAGTTGAAATTTTCACAGAATGTGTATTTCTGTTGCCGCTATAACAAATAATAAATTAAAAATTAAAGGGGAAACGCACTTGGCCGGTTTTAAACATTGTCAAGACCCTTCAATCTCACAAATATATTATCTAACATGCCTTTCTCTATCTTTCCAGCCACAAGGGCTACAGCCCCTGGAGCGGGTCTTGGGCGACGCCGACGGTGACGGCCACCGGCGACTGACCGAGGTACCCGCGCGGGCCGCACGCGCCGCCCGCGCACCCGCGCTGAGCCGCAGCCGCCGCCCGCGCACCCGCTGAGCACACATGGGGACGGGGAAAATAGTGGAGTTGGGGGATTTGGGGGAACAGTGAACGCACCTAAAGACACTTAGCTGTAAAGTTGGACGACCTAAATCACCAGGCAGTTTTATTTATGACACTATTTTACTTGTAAAGAGCATATATGTGTTGTATTTCGGACTTTTTGCATTATGGGGCTTACTACCTCTTTTATTAGCCGTATCACTTTAATTTTGATTCAGTTTAAGTGTCTTTTCATGTTTTCTAAAGTAAGATTAAAGTAATACCTACTTATATAAGAGGTGGTGGTGCAGACCCTTATACAGTGTAGTATGTACCTAAATTAGTTTTTCGTTGGCTTCATATTGGTACCTTTGCACTGATGTTTAATAACTGCGTATCTAGGTATCCCATTCACAATCGCAATCGTATACTTTGACATTTCATGTTCATCGTGAAATATATCATCGCTATTACTGATGCCAAACATGCCCTTGCGATTGCAAGCGTGGTACATAAGGATGCAAGTCTAATATGAAACCAATGTTCAACTTTTAAAATATAATCAAAAACTGATATATTATTATTACTATTTATTTACGTGTATAGTTTTATTGTCAGACTTTGGCAGAGAATATTCTTACCATGACCAAGTTATATGCTAGTTCTATAAAATTAACTAGTTCGGCCATCTTACTTTGTTCGACTTCTGACTTCGTTATCGTCTATTTAATAAGAAAAATTATAATCTTAACCACCAAACTGACACTAGATTATTCTCCGTCAGATTATTTATAAAACTTAGGGATTTTTTGTCAGACAAAAAGAAATTCGATTCAAAAATGTTGTTATATATTTTTTAAGATAGTCACAACCGCTCTTACCAAAATCATTTTAAGCAAATTAATTGCCATCGTGTATGTGAGCTGTCTTTTTGATTTTTGAGGGAAACATCAGCAACTTTTCGTATGATTTTGGCTGTAAATAAGTTTAAAGCAGTAATTACATACGGCTGGGTTTACACCTATGTAGATGTAGTTATTCTGTGTTATAACTTATTAATTTGATAACTTGTTCGTGTATATCAATTCGTGTATGTCAATAACATTTTTTTAACATCCATAACGACGGTCATACTATACATAATCGATTTGTTAAAATAATACATAAATTTATAGTAAAAATATAAAATACTGACTCACATCTTCGGTTGTTACGCTTTTTTTATAATTTGACGATGTTTTCCTTAACCGGAACGAAAGCCATGACAAACCGTAAAAAATACAATTTTACGTTTTTTTTTTAATATTTAACAGATGATGGTCACGAAAATTGTAATATATAATACTTTTTTTTAATGATACCTACTCAGTATAAAAAAAGTGTATCTAAAAATATATGATTACAAAATTTAATTTGCTGAACAAAGTACTTTATTACTAGTACTAACATCTTTCTAAGTTTTCTTTTGATGCGATACTTAAATATTTCTGCACAGCTAAAGGGTGAAAATGTATTTTCTTTTAAATCATCTAGCGTTACAGTTAGTAGAAATATTTCTATAATAATTCCCCTAACAGCCACGTGGCGAACAGCCAGACGATAGCGAACTTTATTTAAGTGATTTAAGGTGCAGTTTTAAAGGAGACCCCCAGAGCCCGAATGGTTAACGAATTGATCCGTCCGATGTTGTGAAACCCCCGTGTCGTTGCTCGTTGCGGAAGTCCCGTACCGTGGACTGTCTCTTTTTAAGCTACGTTCACTAGTTCACGGCAAATCATTCACTTTCATCTACGCTGACACTTTAATAACATAGGGCGAATTATACCAATGAAACGGAACCATCTAATCCGCGTTCAGGAGCTGTCAGTTCCATAATTTCTATGGAATTTTGACACTGACAGCGTTTAAGCACCGTTTAATTCAGAAGATGCATAATTTGATTGGTGGAATCCGCTCTTAATTGTTAATTCATAAGTCGATGTATATTGTAATGTATGGTTTGTCGCTAACAATGAACGCGGCTACATAGCCTGTGAACTGATCTGTATAATAACTTTCTTATGATGATGCCAAGGGAACGTTAACTCGTTCCGATCATGTATAAAGCTTTAATTTTTAGTGTTAATTACGCGTCACATAGCTGAGGCATTTTGTGATTTTAAATTTTAAAGATCTCGGAGATATACAATTAATTTATACGTCAGAGTGGTACATAATTGGAGTGGGTACATCTGCATAAATTGACTCAGCGACGTGGCGGTGACATTGATGTCATTTAGGTGTCCCCGGCAGGGCCAGCCAATTGAAAGCAGGGACTGAGAGACCGGGGGACCCTCCCCTACACAACTACAGGCAATTACAACTGAAATATTAATTGTGATGTCATGTCGCAATTAGTGGACTGTCCTCAGCGACCGGTTATTATTTCAAACGTTACGATCAATATTCAATTAACAGAACATGATTTTAGACCCGATCTATGCCTGTTTTAGGCAGCCTTTGTTACATTGGGCTAATAAGACATACAAACCTAAAACCCAACAAACAATTACTGACTACCCTCACTACGACTAAAAAAAAATACCTTTTTTTTTAAATTCTACCTGTCTGCCTTTATCAGGATACGAAACTTTAATTACCAGCAAAACACGTGCCGAGGAATATTTTCAAATGATTACCGGAAGTGAGAAATTGGTCTCATTACATGACAAAGCCGCAAACACCTAATTGCCATAGGTACTATTATATACTTGTTATCATTTTGTCTAATGCAGATAAGTTCACATTATCTATGTGTGTTCACTGGAACGGAATTGCAAACCCACCTCTTACGAGCATCTACAATTTACATTAAATTATTTTGTTCAAACTATGTCCTTATGTTTGCTTAAAAAATCTTTTGAAGATGGGTGGATGTAAGTAGGCTGACTGTATTTTTTCTTAAAAAATGTGCTAAATATTTATAGAACATTTTAAATAAACTCACAACATAAACATTTTGTTAAAATCCATCAATAAAGCAACAGACTAATAAATCCGATTAACTAGGGACATTTTCGCCGTCGAAAATTCCGCCCCTGTCCAGCCAGACGCATTTCCCTGTAAATACCTACATGTCTACATGCCGGGTGCTTCATCAAATTAAAAGCTACCATGTTACATGTCGGTGTAGAGGTATAGCTATAGATCTGCGTCTGCTGCCATGACAACCATTTAAATCCGTTAAAGCCGGGCGTAGGGATGTTCGGAGTCAGCGAACATTACTCTGACATCTGATCAAAATCGATTACACATGCTTCGTTTATCTCCGCCATGCGTAGGGAGCTGTTTTACTTATAAATGTTGGTTTTAAATTGTATTATACCCTTTCTGGGTTGATTGTTTTTAAACATTGTATGTAAGAAAAGGTACATATCTGCTACAGATATCCAACAGCCTTCCTAATTACCTGACATGTTTCGCTACTTACGAGTGAAGTAAATTGTGGATGCTCAACCAACCATATCCGTATATTATAAGATGGTGCGTCGATGAGTACAGTTACAGAGTACGTGCGTAGTGCATAATACTTTATGTTTAGTTGTGATATGATACAACACGCGCCGAGGTGCCGCGTTAGTTCCAAATAAGTGCAATCCAAGTCGGACTGTATGTATATCGTAGTTAGAAAAGTTAAGCGGAGGTAAGATGCATTTAATTTATGTGTGTGAGTTCGTGTGGGTCGGATTTTTTATTCAAATCATTGTTTAATGTTACGCGTCGACCACATGCATCGGCGATGTGGTCTCGATATCCCTAACGCCATCTATCGACGGTAATATTAAACACGGGATTTTAAATATAACAGTTCAACCTGCATCAGCTTCATTTATTATTAGACAGAACCTCAAGGTGGCTACTGTTAGCATCCATCAGATATAAGGCTAGCAGCAGCCGACATGGTGTCTAATCTGGTTAAAATGAGAGTAGGCAAAATACATAGTCCCCGAAGAGAGATGATTAGAGACGATTAATTTTGTTGGCTATGAACATTTGAAGACATGTAATTTGTCAAATATGGTTATTATAGAAATAACATTTACCTATATGGTTTAAAGTAGACAGTGCTGTAACATGTTTAAATTATAATTCAGTGTTTTAATAAGTAATAGTAGAAATGCAAATGATTTCACATAATTTAAGTTTAGGGCTCCGCAACGTATCTTTGATTGCGGACAAGTAATATAATTGCATCAACAATCTTACTGTTGCACATACCACAATTAAGTCAGTGTGGACATTAACCAGATGTAGCATTTAAAATATCTCAATGTTCGTTTGTGTCAATCAATGTGATGTTTTGCTTCAAGAATTTCATAATAATCCGAATATAATAATTATAATATATTAAATATCTGTAGTGTCGAAGAATTATTCTCATTTTAGCCAGTGTAAGTCTGTGTTAGCGTCGTAATAATAATGTCGATTCGTGTTCTTATGACTTGTTGAACTTTCAATAATATTGAATGGAATAATATATCTTAAAAATATCATCTTTATGACCACTGAATATTGTAAACTTTAAATTCTACTTTCCGTTGCAGATTTTTCACTCATTGATGACTCTGTAAAAATATTGTAATGGTCTTTAAATGAATTTAAAGTAATTAGGATTTTTGGTAAGCCCTGTAACAATGTACCTAACTAATATGTGTAAGATTAAGGAATTTATTGATATATGCAATAAACCAGTTTATTTGTTACAACTATTTACTATTTAATTCACTGTGCAATGTATTCTAGTAATTATTAAGTTTGACAATTGATGGCAAATATGTTATTTTTCATAATTATTTTAAGTGAATTCTTTATAAATTAAGCAGCATTTGTCCTCAAAAAAGTTATAAGAACACAAACTCGATGTTAGAAATTATAAAATAATACCCTTTATTAAAAAAAAACTATTTATTTCGTTATTTTTTAAGTTTTCGATGATTTTAATTGTTCTCGTTACTTTCCTTGGGAATCTTTATCAATTTGTAGTAATTAGTAAGTACAATTCTCGCGCAGTATGTAAAAACGGGGATCGAATACCGGTGACTATGTCTAAGGAAATTATTATTGATATAAAAACTACTTTTCTAATGTATAATTCCATTTTTTCTATTCCGGTGTCACTATAGTTGTGTGCCCGTATTGGCTGGTTCCCGCCGGCCCGGCCCGGTTCCATCCCCGTTCACAAGACGCAGTGTTGTTGGTTATTCTCATTCGTGACTACTCACTATTCCAAAAGTTTCCTGATGTAATTTATTGACTTGAATAATGAAATTACGCTTCTAAAGTGTATTACGTATGTAAATATAGGACAAACTAATACCTATTATTGATAGTGAATGTTGTAATTTGTATATAAGTAACGAAAATTAAATTTTAAATACATAGATAACATTGTGCGTATTTATTTCTTTTATTATTTCCTCAAAATAGTTCTTTTCCTTATTCCAATATACCAACCAATGCGACGAACCTACCTCAAAGGCGCAGATGTATGAACTGGTAATAGTGGTAATGTTTGAAATAGCCCGCTCGTGGCAACACCAACGCTACCCGATTATAACAGCTCACACTGGAAAATGTGTTATTTTCAATAACAGTAGTTTTTGATAAGGAATCGAATAAAACAAAGATTAAAAATCAATATACATAAAATATAATTATAGTAACACATTATTTTACACATTTCGACAGGGTTGTACAATGTTTAACTGGGATCGGAAATGTATAGAATTTAAATAGCTTTGTACAATATGTATAGTCATATAAATACGTGTGAACATGTATTAAATATTTTGTACACACTTCATAATACAAAAACTTAGCGTCACTAATTGAATGGACATCGTCAATAGCTCGTTTTTTTTACCCACCAAGAGATGGCGCTAATACAGTTTTTCACTACTTAGTTCCAATCGCACGCAATAGATGGCAGTGTTGCAAATACTGTTTCAAGTGCGTGTTAAATCTATAACAATAATACTTCGTTTATTATGCTTTCTCATACATTATAATACTACTTGAGATCGAATGTTAAAAAGCTACTGACATTGAGACACTTTGGGATCGAACACAGCGCGCCTACCGCCTAAAAGGGCGTCCTTCAAGCAGTTTCAGACTACAGCACTACATCACGTGTTTGGAGACAATACAAAATATTCAATACATCATTAAATATAAAATCACAGCTGCGAAAAAGCGCCAAATATACAACACACGCCTTTACAGTGGCCTACTGGGTATGCCTATGTTACATTGGTAGGAAACTAATGCTTATGGTTATAAATTAATATTTAGGGCAATATAATTTAGCGAAGATCTTTTTTGTACCTACCAGAAACTATAGTTACAGCCTGAATAGTAACCTAATCGTGGTTCTTATATTGACAGCCCAAAATTATTGTTCTTCATGTATTAAATATTACCCCATATAATTTGTATTACTCAATTTCCTTCTGAGGAAATGATGAGACTTGTGATATCATTCATCATTAAAGGTAAGAGACAATGGTGCCGATTCCCTTGTTCACAAACTAAACTAAATTTAAGTTGAGTGCATCTTTTTCTTTGTATTACATTATGAAAAGGACAGAAGATAAATATTAGTTTAGTCCTGTCAAATTTGTCAGCACCTGAAAAAAAAACTTTATGTCTCTATAACATTCTGAGTACCCCTGTACTCAGAATGTTATACTGAATACGTGGAAAGCGTTTTCGCGTTGGTGTCCTTTCCACCCTGTATATAAAAGTATTTAGTTGTGAAAGAGATTTTGTGAACTTATGTATCTACTGTAGACCTTGTAGCATTCACGATAAGGGTGATTTTGTATCATCTATCTGCAGGGCAGAGGTACAGGAATCATTGTAACGTAAAATATAAACATTTAAATATTACATATTTATTGCACTGGATACTACTCCTAGGCAAACTATTGCCAAGTCGACTTTTAACTAACATATAGGAAATAGTAATAATAATAATTGAAACATTACAAACACTTGTTTAATTTAATTGAAATATAAAGTTTTACTTTTACGTCACACTCGCAAGTAAGCTGGATTGAGGAGCATTTGTGGCCAGTTTGAGACTGTGGCCAGCATGAGACCGTGGCCAGTTACAGACCGTGGCCAGCTTGTGACCGGAGCTCGTTTGTGATTGCGGTCAGATTTTACCCCGGGGGCGTCTGTGAATATGGTGTATAATTTGATCCAAGATCTTATTGCCCCCAGGGTTGACCAGAGTCAGTTTGTGACCGAAACCATTTTGTGACCAAGATCTAAATCATACTAAATGTAATAAAACTTTGTTGCATTAAGGTTTCCCTGTATACCCTTAGCTTTTTAAAATTAACTTTTAGCTTTATTGATAACAAACAGGTTACATAGGTACGCGTACGCTATTAATTCAAGTAGAACTCTTTGAAGTATCCAAAATAATGCAAATTGGAATCAACAAAAAAGTGAGAATAACTCACTTTCCTGTCGATTTGTCACAGAATATTTTTTATTAAATCTTATAAGAAGAAAAGTCACGATAAATAAAGATTTGAATAAATTAGATTGTAAAGTTTTTACATAGATAGCAGATTTATTTATTAGATATTTATTTAGAGCATCCGAGGTAATTATTTTAAACCCGACGTCAAAAAAGAAAGAAATCAATTTTTGGCCGAAGTTAACACAACATCAAGTTATAATTTTCTTGTTTTTCAACTTAATTAAATTCTCCACACTTTACTAAATATGTACCTGTCTGAACAATTCCTTTTGGATCCGATATTAAATCATATAATTAATTATATCTCGCTCGTATAGCGATAGTAAACAAAGATGTACATTATTATTATTATTTGCACCTAATGTACACGAAATAATAATATACATTATCATAATTATTTAATAACGATGAATACATTTTCTACAGTCAAAAATCTAAGGGCCGTGTTTTATAACTCCATCGCTTTCTGAAACCCAACTTAAGTGTCAAGTCTTAAGGATTGTTGACTGTGATTCGCGCCTCACTTTACTTTTAATTATGATATATTGGTCAACCAATCACAACATAGTACAGGCAAAATCTATCATTACAATTACGACTCAAAGACTTGACCAGGTTTACATAAATCGTTGGGTAGTGCTACAGACGAGCAACTAAGTACTGAATTAATCTTTATGGAATAAATAAACATAGATTGATAGTCATAATGTTTTTTTTTTTTGACAGCTCTAGGTTTCTGACACTACGTAAAAAATATACTATTATTTTTACAAAATGATACTAGGAATATTTGATAGTTTCTTTACGCAATCGCTCGTCTGTATAACTATAAATTAAGTGTCCCATCCATGATAGAAGTGCTAAAAGATTCTGTTTTTATAGATATCAAGTTAAGTTTCTACGATTAAGATTCAGAGTGAAGAACCTTCCATCACTTTAAGGGCTACTTGCATGAAAAACTTAACACATGGTTAAATTGACAATATTGTATTATAATCTGTCAATTTAACGTCGTATTAGAACTAACTCTGAGTTAAGTTTTTCGTGCAAGCGGGCCTAAGAACCACCGATATATGGTATGTTTAACTTATGGTTCGGAAGTTAGCTACGAGTGACGGTCAGCGCATTACACAATGCGTCCTCTGCAGCCCACATTGTGTTCTGCGCAGCTTTACGTTAGGTGTTTGGAGCCGTAATAAAGTTTGAACCGTTAAACCTGCGCAAACCGTCACTCGCAGCTAACTTCCGAGCCGCCATAAAGTTTGAGCAGAACTTTAAGCCTTAGAAGGACTAAGGGTCCTATAGAAGTGCAGAAAAAGTTCACAATATGGTCCAGTGGCAAAACCTCTTTTAAATCTATATCAGGTTGATTATCATCATGAACGTTGTGTATCCTATTATAGATGAGACACTAAATACAAGCCCGGCCCGTGAAGTATAAATTTTAGCTACTCACTAAAAGTACATTAGGCGTAAGTCTTATTTTGGTTGGACGCTTCATTCATACTTTTGTTAAATTGAGATCTGAAATGAAAAAACAATCATGGTATTAAATAAATATAAAAAAAAAACAAGTAACTACACCACGGCTGTTCTCCCAAAAAGGTTTGGCAGAGGCGTATGGTGAAGGTCACAGTCTGAAACTCATTGTCCTGTTATCTTAACACGTAAACTGCCAAGGTATATTTTCTGTATTATCCAAATTTCATTTCTTACGTATTCTTGGTTTATATTGAATAGTTATGTATAAAAAAGTGGTCTCTTTTCTTTATTTGGATTAAAAAAAACTGTAAAAAAAACTACGTGTCAGGTGACGCACTGCGGTCAGTTGACTTTTAAGCTTCGGGGTCAGTCACCGGTGCCTGACATAGCCTGGACAGATAGTGAGTCTGTCAGGCACCGGTGCCTGACATGGCAGTTAACGTGTTAATATCCCGTTTTTAATGTTAGTGAATATGTCAGTTTAATGTTTTAAACCTATTTCAAACTCACCGATTACTTCTCTAACAGCGACAACCGCAACGCTTCATCTAAAGCGCGCTGTTCCGCTGCAAGCTGCTGTTCCTGTGTCGCCTGCTCGCTAGCCGACAGCGCTATAGCCGCTTGAAGGTCCGCGTCAGCGTCCACATCAGCTATATGTTCCTCAACTGGCTCTTCGGGCGTCACCGATGTCAGAGATACTGAGGCCAGTGATGCCTCTATCGCTCTGTGGATAACTAGCGTGTTAGCATCTAGCGTAGCAGCTACACTAAGTAGATGAAAATAGCGTAAAGATCACGTTTGGTGATCCTCAAAGGGTTACGCAAAGGTGTATCCTATCGTACACGTCACATTTCGCCAGCTATGTATAAGTCACATGTAATGGGAGGCGAAAATACGTTAGGAACAAAAAGTTGCGCATTTTTTTTTTAAGCTGGAAGCGTCCGGGTAGCCGCGACATTCAAATTTTCTTACGTTTTAGTTCTAAAAAAGTAGACGAGAGAAATTTGCCATTCTTATTTTTGTTTACTAAGACTTTGTCATTTGCATGTAAACAAATATTTCCAAAACCAGACGGGACGGATTTTTTTATTATTTTTTTCTAGATAACTCTTTCCATAATAATCAACCACTTTTAGCTGGGGTATAAAAATCGTGTAAACTAGTGTAATCTTTCAATCAATTTATAGGTTATATTTTAGTCTAACGAAAGGCTAATTTCAGTTAAGAGATAAGTAACTGCATATCTAAATCATTGAGACCAAAGCTTTAGTATGGGCACAATAATCATTAACCGATCTTGCGGATAACAAAATACATACTACAATTTTAATACAGTTTTAAAGAATTGGGGATATGATGTTGGCACGTGACAAAGTGACTACATGATAATAATTTATGAAAATGATCTCATTAAACAATGATCTTATTTATACCTCATAATTATTAATTCTTATAACGAATATTTAACAGACCAAATTTCAAAAACATCTGAGCCAACCATGAAACTGAATACCGAAAATCAACAATTTCTATTAACTCAGATGTTACAACGAAGATCATTATGCAAATAGTTTGGATAAAGTCGATATAAATATCGAAACAAACGTCTCAGGACAGGACAGGCATTTAGGACAACAGCAAAATAAGGTGTCGCATACTACATCAAAAAAAAGTAAAAATGTTGTCTCGGTATTTTGTACCGGTACTTTTGATAGCTCTACAATGTGTGACAGCAGAATTCTCGTTAGCGAACTTAACATTGGCCGTAGCGAACATTCCCGAAGACGGACGACTGGACTTCTGCGAGTTTATGAACAAATACAACTACCCGTGCGTCACTTACAAAGTGACCACTAAAGACGGGTATATTCTGGATATATCTAACGTTCCCGGAGATAAAGAAAAGCCAGTTTTATTACAGCATGGTTTTATAGACTGTTCGAAAACCTGGATAATAAAAGCACATGATTCTTTAGCAGCATGGCTACACAATAACACCTACGATCTCTGGTTCGGAAACACGCGAGGTAACCTGTATTCACGAAATCATACAACTCTAGACCCTGACGAATCAGAATTCTGGGAGTTCAGCTTCCACGAGATGGCGCTATACGACCTGCCCGCTATGATCGACTTCGTTTTAGAAAAGACAGAACAAACGAAACTGCAAGTGATCGGGCACTCTCAAGGGACTCAAGTGTTCTACGTTTTGGGAGCGACTGAACCAGAATACTGTGCGAAGATAAAGAATGTTATATGTTTAGCTCCGATAGCGTATTTGGATCATGCTCAGAAACCGGTCTTCCCTCTCTTATCTTTAATCGGAGGACCGCTTCTAAGTACGGCATTAGGATTAATAGCTCATGGGGAGCTTGCGAGTAATTCTTCAGAGTTAGTAGCGTTGATTCGAACAGTGTGTACGCAAGGACTAGTCGGCTACATCGCGTGCGGCCTGGTGCTCGAGTCAGTGCTGGCCGGAGCCGATCCCGCACAGTTAGATCCCGAGATTCTACGGGTTGCCTTTGGACACTACCCTAGCGGTTCATCAATGCGGAACTTAGTACATTTAGCACAAATCGTAACATCTACGAGATTCCAGCAGTACGATTATGGCGTTGGGAATTTGATAAAGTACGGCAGTCTCCAGCCTCCGGTGTATGACTTGAGTAAGGTTCCTTTTAATATTTCTTTGTTTGTCGGTCTGAATGACCGCTTGTCTTCTGTAGAAGATGTGGATCGTTTGGCGGCAGAGCTGACACATGTGGTCGAGTATAATATCATGCCGAACGAAAATTGGAATCATATAGACTTCATTTGGGGCGAGAATATGACTTCGGACTTGTTTAGTCCCGTGCTTGAATCTTTGGAAAAATATTATTGATATGAGATAACGGAAGGTCGTGTGACTTGTAAGTGTATTTTTTTTTTTTTTATAATTTTGACAGTGTTATATTGTGTGTGAAGTTAATAAATTACTATATTAAAATGTGGTTACGATTGCCTGTACTTCAGAATATAAATAAATAATAATAATAAGTTTTTTTTTATAATTTTTGTAAGTAAAATATTTAAAAATGTAAATAATAAGGTATTAAATGTAAATATAAGAAACCTGTGTGGTAACTATATTTTCGAGCCGTTTGGGGTTGAAACTCTAGGGCCGTGGGGTCCGAGTGCTCATAGCCTATTTAAGGAAATTTCGAAACGCCTAGTTGACGCTTCCCGTGACCCAAGGGCTGGCTTTTACTTTGGCCAGAGGCTAAGTGTTGCCATACAACGTGGCAACGCCGCCAGTCTCTTGGGCACATTACCATCTGACAGCGTTGAGGAGTTTTTCGATGCCCTTTTATAGTTTGTTGTTAGTTTATCTATTTTAGTTTAATAGTTTTTAATTATCAATGTATATAGTTAATACAATAATAAAGTTTAACTGTCTCAGAATTAAAAAATAAGGTATTTAAATTGAATAAAGGAATAATAAGAATTTATGTAAAAAAATGTTCTTTATTGTTTTTACTGTCAATGTTTGGGCAGAAGGTGGTGCTGCTGTCTCGGTTACTTATTTTCCTTCGGTATCACAAAATTGATTGTTTTCTAATGAAGTTCCCGACTCATTTAACTGACTTTATTTACTTTATTTTTTAGCAAATCATTTTGCCCTATTTACCCGACTGAGGAGGGTAATGTACTATTAATTATTTTATATTGAGACTAGGCTAAATACTTTACTTTGTTGAAAGTTTAAGAAACATTCGATCAACTGTAGTTATATTTATTTGTAAAATTTATGTGCATTATGACAAAATGTGAAATATTCTATTTAAGCATTAACAAAAGCACTCCGCACTAAACATGTAAATTAAATAATGACTGATTATTCTACACACACACACTAAGCTTCTACCAATGGAAGTGCCAGCGCCTGTAAATATTTCTATGATAATTATGCGTTACTGTTGTGTTGTACAATCTGATTATCTTGTCGTATTTTTTTCTTATCAGAGTCGATTATGATAGGAATAGTTCAGAGTTTGTTCAAAACTAGATATAAATATTGATACAATTGAAACATAGACTTCTCAAACTAAAAGCTACACATACTATTGCTAAAAACGCTCAAGTCTACTTAACACAAATGTTAAATTTATTCATCCACGGACACCCAACACACAGCAATATAATGAATGATCAGCTTCTCATCATCTGCCTAGCCTTTTCCCAACTATGTTGGGGTTAGCTTTCCAGTCTAACCGGATGCAGTTGAGTACCAGTATTTTACATGGAGCGCAGTGGCGTAGCTAGGTTAACAAGGGCCCCGGGGCAAAAATGAAATTTGGGTCCTATTTAAACTAAACTACTTAAATACTTTAAAGATGCAAAACTACTTCATCATCATAGATTAATAAAATTGCGGGTAACATTTTCGTAATGTCGCATTTTAGCATTGCATATTTAGTTATAATTTCCTTACATAATTGGTGAACAGTTCGTGTCGGGGTCAATTTAGATGGTTGGAGAGATATTACTTCAAAAATCTAGGGACTATAAGAAAATTTAAGCTCTCCTCTTCAGACATGTTATAATAGCTTTTCTTTAGTCCTTTTATTTAGAAATAGATGGTATTTAATCGACTTAGGGTGACAATTTTACATCATTGGAATTTTTACATCATTGGCTTGAATTCATCCAGATAATTATGGAATTTGGGATCAAAATATCCACATTCTCCATTTTTTGCAACTTTGTGTATGTATGCTATAATTTCCTATCAAGAGCTCGGGGCAAGGGGTTCCTAATTTATTTCAGCCTCTGTCTATACCAGTCGATCATGCGAAAATCTAGTAGAAAAAAGGACCTTTGTGATAATTTTTTTTTCGCAGGGTTCAAAGAACGAACCGTGCGCGTCGGTTTAAAGAAAATGTGTAAGTTTGTAGCGGCAGTAACAGTAACAGAAAATATTTTATTTTTAAATCATAGACTATACGCTTCTAGTGTATCGTACACAGAAATGCGCGGCATTTAGTAACATACTGAATGTATGGAAATAGAAAGTACTACCTTATCCTTACCGAATCTGGTTTATTTATATTCCGAAATTTTCAATAGTTCAATTGCTTGTAAGTCAGAGTCCGAGGACCCCCCCTGAGCTTGGGTACGCCCACCTGCGGGGTGCTATTAGTTACCTCTGCAGTTGTCGCTCTTCGCTGGCCAGTAGGTGCGGGTCGCTGGGCGCGCGCGCCGGCGACACGGGCCGCGCGCCGCGCAGTGCCTCCCACACGTCCACCTGCGGGATGCTATAGTGAGACGAGCACTTGATACTATCGGCCTAAGATAACCTGAACCATACTGAGAAACTTGTCATTGTATGAGATGCAAATGGAAGCGTTAAACACCGTTTATTATTTTATAGGGAAAGGCTCATCAAGCTCTTCCAGGATTATTTATCCCGCGACCTGGGAGCGACCCTCACGGTGCGCGTCTAGATCGTCTCGCCTCCATTTTCTGGGTGGCCGATCCATCTGTCAACCCTGTCTGGAGGCTTTTGCCTAGCGATCGTCGTGCATGCGGCTGACATGACGCCCAATCCTAACCTTTACAAGTTTACGTTCTAATAACAGAAAAAGAAAGCAGTTACATGAACCATCAAATTGTAGTGTGTTTTGGGGGTCACTTTGACAAATGTTACATAAATCGGATCGGAAACTTAAAAATCGGGTCTTCTCAAAGACATCAGAACTCCACTATTCCATCAGTTTATTGATTCAGTCACCTAAGTCCTGTATGAACTGACCTGGTCGTCCTGCGAGCCGGTCTCCATGAGACTCTGCTGTATGGCGTACTGCAGCAGCCCCTCCTCGTCGTCCCCGCCGCAGCCGAGCCGCTCGTCCGGGCCGGCCGCGTCCCGGTAGCCGCGCCCCACGGCGAAGCACTGGTCGTCGACGAGGCAGGATAACCGGTCGCCTTCCGGGATCACGTCGATGTGCGGGACGGGAGTTTCGGTCGCGAAAATGTTGCCGAATGTTATGCGGGCGTTTAGTACGTGGAAGAGGGGGATTTCTGGAAGTTACTTGGATATTTTAGTTCGAATCTGATAAAAAAACTTGTAGCGACATCTAGGCCGTCACTTATGAACTAGAGTGACACGTCGAGATATTCAAATTATCCACGCGATTAACACAGGGCGGCAGGCCCGAAGGCACCAAAGAAACCGATTCTTGCCTTCGGAAACAAGACACTCTACGAAATGTCTAGGTGACTACTGTAGTCAAAAGGTTTATAACATATGCATTTGTGGGTATCACATCACAGTACATTTAATACATCATTTAGGATTGAAAACATTAATGCCAACATCTTTTATGTCAACAAAAAAAGCGGCCAAATAAGCCGGTGCTCGGTGTCAGACCAAAATCGAATCAGAACTAAAATCGTATGGACGCACACATGTGACTTCGTGGCTGGTAGTACCGTTTTTAAGGAACTAGGTAAGCCGAAGATTATCGTGTAACGACAGGGGCAGAAAAGGAAAGTATGTAGGCCAGAACGAAATTGAATGAGTAGTGAACTGGTCGATATCGTATTTGGTACCAACTAGATTTTTTATTTTGCTGCTTATTTACTTAGGATAAAATCACTTTTATTTTTTATTTACTTCCTCTGCTTGTTTTATTTCCTTTTTTTTGGCTTTCGTCGTGTGTCATTTTCGTGGTTTGCGGGGTCGCTGATAACGAAAATGAGGTCAAAATGAAAATCCAAGAAGGCGTCGAAGAAAATTTTCGGTTTTTTATCATGGGTGTCATTTTCTAGGTTTTCCGGGTCGCTGATAACGAAAATGAGGTTAAAATGAATATCCAAGATGGCACCGACGAAAAATTTTGGTTTGCGTCATGGGTGTCATTTTCCTGGTTTTCGGGGTCGCTGATTACGAAAATGAGGTAAAAAAAAATATTTAAGGTGGCGCCTACAAAAAAAACGGACTTTTCGTCTTGGGTGTCAATTTCGTAGTTTTCGGGGTCGCTGATGACGAAAATGGGGTCAAAATGAAAATTCAAGGTTTCACGGTTTTCGGGATCGCTGATAACGAAAATTAGGTCAAAATGAAAATCCAAGATGGTGTCGATGAAAAGTGAGACTGAGAACTTTGCTCACTACTATTTTACGGTTAATATTGATTTAAATACATTTTACTAAACTGTACAACATTTCATGGAACATCAGGCCAAGCGACAAGATAAAAAAATCTTATCACTTACCAATTTTGACAGGGAAGCCAGCTGGTAACTGCATTTGAACAAAGTCCTTTAGTTTGGCGAAGTGTGGCGACGATATCGCCGCCATTAGATCCAGGATCGGCATTATTTGTTCTTGTAACTGAAACAAGTCAAAAGAATTTGATAGAAAACAACTAAGACAAAGATTATGTTAGGTTTGTCAGCCAAAACTACTTTTGACTGCAAAAATCTGTCAAGGCTAATTTTGATCAGTTTTTCAAGAAAACTAAAATTTCCTTATAAAATTATTTGGTTGGGAGGATTTTTTTATGTTACGCTTTAAATACTTTTTTTGTTACAAATTTTGCTTTTTATCATTTCATCATAACAGATTTTGAATAGAAAAAATAACTTAGTTACGTTTTGACTGAAACATAATAATTATACAATATTCCTCCACGGGTCCTAATTTCTAAGAATACTTACTTCTAACGGATAGTCCTCACATAGCCACAACGTCGCTCTAAACTTCTGCACCTTAGTGGACACCTCCCTAGGTCGGCCGATGTCCCTCTCTAGTTCCTCGTCGGAGAAGTACTCCTCCCAGGTCACGGGCACGTGTGTCAGGTCCTCGGCCGATCTACTGTGATGAGGGCTAGGCGATTCGTCCTGTAACGTCTACCATATTTGAATAAAAATGCCTGAAATCAATCGTACATATTGTTACGTCGGTTGCTTTACGAGAACATTCTAGATTAAATGCAATTTACGAATGTTTTACTATAGACATTGCTAAAAGATTTAAGAGAGTTGTAGAACCGTCTCGAAAGACAATATTCCACTATGGAACTGTCTAGAACATTCGAGAAAGCACTTTCTCGAAGGATGATGTTCCACTATGCCACTGTGAAGAAGGTTCGAGAAGGATTGGTCGTCATATAAATAGCCGCCGTGTTTGCGAGAGCGATCAGTCTGATTTTGGCTATACAACGAAGCGAATCGAAGAGAATTAGAAGTGCGATATCTAAGTGAATAGTGATCAGTAGTGTATTTGTGATTAAGTTTTAAGTGTTTTATAATTAATAAAGTTATTTCGTGTTTAATCGGTAGTAATACATTTATCACATACGTATTAATTTATCCTATATGTGTCGGCGAGCTGCAGCAGGAGCGGACAGGCAACATACCTTCAGGGGCGTGATCAGAGGCATGGCGGCCACGTCGGTGTCGGCGAGCTGCAGCAGGCCGGCGAGGGGCGCGCGCGGCGGGCGGGGGGGGCGCTCCCCGCGCGGGACATGCTCCGTACGCGTCTTGGACACGAGCTCCACGTTGTTGGCACCGAACACCTTGCACTCGTAGCCGTTCACCGATTCGCTCTTGTCTTGGCGCCATCCCCAGATGCCGCTTTTATTTCTACAATGCATTCAGAGAATGCCTTATACTCAATCTTTAATTCAGTAAGGCTTTCCGTACAACGACAGTGCCATTATTGCGTAACACGCAATACAAAATTATTCTCAAACTCAAAAGCATTTATTTAAATTAGACCCTTACAGGCACTTTAGAATGTCGGAAAAACCAAGAAGGCTAAGCGTCAGTCACAGTCACAAGACATAATAACTTGTGAAAGTACTGTAGTTATCCATTCCAAAGCGTAGATCTCTATGGAAAAGAATGGGCAAGGAACTCCATGGACACTCTTTTCAATCAAAATATTATTACAAAATCTTGGTTACATCATTCATCTTGAGATTATACATGTATGTGAGAACGATGTAAAGAGGTGTGCAAATTAAGAGCGTCCAGAGTAAAAGAATAAATCAACAATTTAAAAATAAAGTACTTAATTAAAATAAACCGTGACAGCTAAGAGATGACCAGTCCTAACTGACAGCGCCCGTTCACGAACATGACGCATGGATCAGCGCCATTCAACTCAACCATATTGAAGGGAACCAAATGACCAGACACACTCGCCACTATCAGCAAGACATTCGAGTGAGCATGACATTCTCTCAACTGCCAGGGCACAATCAAGTCAATGAAAGATAGCTAAATGTAAACGGTAGCTTTTCATTACATAGTACTTCTGTCATTTAATCTTTTTTGCACTAGTTACGTTCATGTTAGAAAATTGTGGCAACGCGAACCACTCCGTCTCCGGGCATATTACTCACCTCTCGAAGCTAATCTTGTCTGTATCCAAATAATTGATGGCCAGCGGCGACGCTAGTCGCTGCTCTATGACATGCCGGGGCGGCGCGGGCCACTCTCTGTCGCCGGACATGGGCTCTAGGTACTCGCACCATGAGGTACCTAACTCGTGGTCTAACTCCATTAGACTTGCTGTGCGGCCTGTTGGAAAAAAACTAAGGATATTTAATAGTTTCTAAGAAATGTAATCTATAAAGAATGGGATACAATAATCAAGAAACTTGAAAGTTGTTAATCAGATTAATTAGTAGCACCCTGCTAACACTTCTGAGCTATTAGTATACTGTTTGTAATAGGCTCCTGGAGGTCATTAGAGATAGACAGACAGTCATAAGACATTCATATAGTAAAGCTTTTTGCAAGCTGGTTAAGATGAATTTAAACAAAATCATTTAGCAAAAACGACCTAACCTTAAAAGACCTGTCTTATCTCCAGTTTGTCATTTAAAAAATACTCCAAACTCACCCTGTCCTCTAAATATATAGGTTCTATCGCCTCTCTGCCAGCGGTTGTTGTCGAAGCCGACAAGTGTGGTGTCCACGCGCACGTTGGCGCCGCGCTTGTACACCTTGTACGTGTCGAAGGGGCACATCCGGGATACTAGGGGCACTGTGAATTAAATGAGAAACATGTTATTGAAAATATTGTTTAGAAATCATGATGGTTTTATATCAAATTATTTTAAACGTTCAGGCACATGGGTCAATTAATAAACTAAGAAATCATTTAACAAATTATATTATCGATAGGCTGAGTCTTAATACACATTGCCACATAAATCTCATCATCTGCATCCCTTTTCCCAACTACGTTGGGGTTGGCTTCCAGTATAAAATAGCATGCATCTGGAAACCAGTAATTTACTTGGAGTAAATGCATATACATATTGAGGCAGTGGTGGCCCAGTGGTAGCGTGGCGGCCCCTACTTATGAGCTGTATCGAATTCTTAAAACGATCACAGACGCAGTTAATATTATGGATTGTCACTTTGTGACCATATTACGAATTGTAACGTAATTCTTATTATGATTCTGCTAATGCCATTTTAGGGCCCCAGTAAGTCATGGGTTCAAACCCAGGCAGGTGCATTTCTTTGTGTCATTTCTTTTATCTCTCGAAAAGTTGAAGGAAATCATTATGAGGAGACCGGTCTGTCCTAGAACCAAAAAATCTAAGACATGTAACATCTGCCGTCATCTGGTGGATTATAGAGAGGAGGCTTGTGTCCCAGCAGTGGGAACTATATAGGCTAATTATGCATGCATTATACAACTGCTTATCTGACCTACACAACTTAGTGACTACATAATACGACACACATGTGTGTGAATCAATGTCAATATTCGTTCATGACTTATAAATTATTATATTATTGCATTCAGTCACAAATAATGACTCGCACAACACACCCGGAAGAGTTAATTCGTATTGGTTTTGCTAATAAAGACTTGTTTGATTGAAATAGTTAAACAGATGGTAAACAGTAATTCAGGAAATTTAAATGTATAAATGTATATCTGTGTAACTATAAGCTTTTTTTCTTATCCATTATGTTTTGCCATCTGTGACCTCGTAACTGTAGTTAATAAGACACTCACCCCAACTAGTGAACTCCCACTTCATCTCCACGTAGAAGTCTGGCGCGAGGCTGAGCCGTCGCAGCAGGTCAGGTATACCTCCAGACCGCAGCATGTGACGCTGGTAGTCTCTTCGTGATAGTACCAGGGATAACAGCTCCGGTTTACCTGTTGCTGTGGCTTCTTGGACCGCTACAATAAAATGGTTTGTAAGAACAGTTAATTTTTACAAGTTCTGTGGAATTCATTGTTCCCAACATCTATCACTAATAAACATCACGCCTTTAAAAGCATGGGTAAAGCAGAGATGCACTCAATAGTACACCCCACCGGTTCTGGGTTCGATTCTCATGATTTTACAGGCGTGATGTCATAATGGTTCTTTATTAGTGATCGATGATTTCCAATGATATTCCACGTCTTAACTAGGTCCACATAGAATGGCCCCATATTTTTGCACTGCTGGGGCACAGACCTCTACCTTCTCTGTGAGAGAGAACGGGCAACGCAGGCTCAGTCCGTGTCGGTGTCTGGAAGATATCAACGACCAGACCGAATTGTTACCATAGAATTAAAACAGCTTTGTTACAAAGGTATACAATTATATTCTATGTATCAGTGGATACCACAACTTTGATTTTGGGTTTCCCGAAGGAAATGCCCGTTTCCAGTTTTAGGACATACTAAGCCGCCGCTGTCCGTCCGTCCGTCCGTTTGTCTGTCAGCGGGCTGTATCTCATGATCCGTAATAAGTAGACAGTTGAAATTTTCACAGAATGTGTATTTCTGTTACCGCTAGAACAGCACATAAACAAAATAAATTCAAAGTTAAAGGGAGCTCCCCTTCTACGATGGTACGGAAACCTTCATGCGCGTGTCCGAATCGCACTTGGCCGGTGTTTTCTTTTTCAAGTGCACAGTAACCACACATAAACATCTAATTTGTATGCTAAACTGGTACAAAAAGTACCGACTTCCATCATTCAACTATCAGAAAGTGAAATCTTAGTGGGCATTGTATTAATTTATGATTATTATCAGAGCGGAAGTACCACCTTATGTGTATTTTGTAACGGTGTCACAAAAACCTAGTGTCTTCTTATGGGGCTCTAAACAACTGATACATTAACATCGGCCCACATTTGACAACCAGGGCAGTGTGATTGCTCTCTTAATATTAAGTATCTTACTTAGACCCGGCGCAGACCAAATGCCTGCCCATGACATGTGAGTGCATGCGGCTTAATATAATATGAAATTGTAAGGAAGACTTTAGACAGGTTACATGTGCACACATTTAGTTTCCCTGGCCATATTATTATTTGCAGAACATACAAAGCAATACAAGGTAAAATTAAATTTGCTAGCGAAACTACAATTGGAATGAGTTTCTTTACCTGTCCACCCATCCTTCTCACAGTTGACATCAGCTCCAGCTTCTATGAGCACACTTGTCGTCTCTACGTGACCGAGGGTCACTGCTAGTAGCAGAGGGGTGCGGCCCCTGCCGTCTTTGGATTCTAGCTCTTCTGGTGTTACCTGAAATGGTTATGAAATGTTATTTCTTTACCACCGGTTACACAAAGAGTGGTCTGAAGTCATCATTCTAGTTAAGGCTTCACTATGGTCAATTGAAAATAAGTGTTTAACATAATCTGAAGGTCTATCTCCATATCATCTGCCTAGCCTTTTCCCAACTATGTTGGGGTCAGCTTCCAGTCTAACCGGATGCAGCTGAATACCAGTATTTTACATGGAGCGACTGCCTATCTGACCTCCACAACCCAGTTACTACTGGGAAATACGATACCCCTTGGTAAGACTGGTTGTCAGACTTTTTGTGCCACTGACTACTTTAACGACTGTCAAAGATCTTCAAATGACAGCCGGGACCAACGGCTTAACGTGCTTTCCGAGGCACGGAGGAAACTCGGTATGTAATGGGTGGTCAACCATCCACAGACCAACCTAGGCAAGCACGGCTTAACCTAAAGATCGACCCGAGCGGCTGTTATTGTTTAGCCACGAGCTCCTCGATAAATAAAAATAAATGTTTTGTCCTCTATCGTCATCACCATCATCATCAGCCTATAATTTTCCCACTGCTGGGACACAGGCCTCGTCTCTATGAGAGGGAGTGGGCTATAATCCACCACGCGGGCCCAGTGCGGATTGGTAGATGTCACATGTCTTCGATTTTTTGGTTCTAGGGCATGCCGGTTTCCTCTATGCATTTCTAAAATATTGGTCAGATTGTAATGATGCAAAGACCCATGACCCAAAAAAAAAATTACATGGTGAGTACAGCTAGTATTAAATAAAAGTACAAACGCGGGCAAGTCATCATTCTTTTGCCCTTATAAGCAGGCCAAAATATTTAAACCCTTTTAATGATAGTGAAAATAGAAAAAAAAAATAATAATCCGATAGTTCAACATTATAAACCAATAGACTGATAAACTTACCAACAATATCTAGTAATAGCGAGGTTCATAAAAGAACTACATATTTCATTCAGTGAATGTTTCCGTAAACTTATCCTAATCTTTTTGTTTACGTGTAACCAAAGCCAAGGGCTGAATAATCCAATATAATTATCCAAATGTCAAGGTGTAAGAGATAACAATATGAAAAGCTGCCAGATTAAGTTTTTTTGTGATTCATTCATGAGTCTTGTGATAACAAATCACACCTGCATCATCATCATAATAAAAACAAAGTAAATTTAAACTGCCCTGTTGGTCTAGTGGTCGCAATTATGACTGCTGAGCATGAGGTCCTGAGTTCGATTTCCGCGTACAGTAAATTGATATTGGGAATTTCTCAGTAGTAGCCACGGAGTCTGGATACCATATGTATGTATGTGGGTATACTATTAAGTACACCTCTACCTAAACCTTTGGGGAATACAGGTGTGATGTTATGTGTTATTTTATGTATATCCGCTCATAATAAAAATACCTTTTTACGATAAAGTTAAATTGATTGCGTGTTAATTTAATGTAAGTTAGTATAGTTATGAATTTTTTTTATTTAAATATCAAGGAAAAGTTAACCTACAAAAAATAAGCTGATAATAAATCATGGTAATATCCAATACTAGGAAGTTTGTAAGCATGAGCAATGAATGCTCTACAATCAAACCCTTGGATCTTAATCTCAATATCATAGCATAGTATTTTAGCAGTAAATATGTTTTGTAAACATTTGTAATAAGTACTGGTGTACCAGATACATGTAAATTGTAGTCATAATCAAATGCACAAATCATCTTGGCAGCGAAATTGCATTTCATTGCATTTCATTGCAGAAACAGTTGTAAAAACAGCTGTTTTTAATCTTAACTAGAATGTAAACATGCTTTATGTGTAAAAACCTGATGTTTACTACACATGAAAATTCTTTAAAAGAACCTAAACAAATATTTAAAGGGCAGTGTAAACATGACAACTCTAAAAGCTAATCTATTTTCAATCTTAGCATGTATATCTTAAGGTTGAAATTGTGTTTTGTTAGCTTTCAACCATCCAGAGTAAACAGGTGCTTTAAAAAAAAAAGAGCCATTGTATTGAATATTGTGTACAAACTCGATCATTATCGTTTCCCAACCTTCAATTTGAGTCATAAGGCTTCCTCATAATGAGATTGTTTTTGTCCTGTTTGGCTTCTTATCACCTTGAGAATCAGTTTAGGTAATTTACGTTGTCTTGAAATTAATATTTAATTAGGAGATGTTCATTTTCTGATAATGCAGAAAAGAAATAATAAATTGGTACAAAAGAGGTGTTTCTCAATTGCAGAGTAAATGAGTCACTTTTTATTATAAATGATTCATATCTGTTATGAATAATGTGAACTTGGTTCTCATTTGATAGATAACAATGAGGTTTTCCCATAATTAATACTTTACACATGTTATCTTTACACTTCATAAGCATAATTGTATAAATATTGTTATTGGAATATTTTCAGATATCATCTAAAACGTTTAGGTACTCTACATCAGAAACCGCTTAGAACGAAAACAAGAAGGCCATGGCAGAAAACCACACAAAAACAGAAGCCAGACAGCATTTGATTAGTATTCTAATTACATAAAACTCGATAAAAATAATTGATAACACCTACGTTCGCGAAACACCCACTGAAGTTCAATAGCCGGGGCCCGGGCGCATCCCGGGTATAACCTCAAAATACACTGATTTATAAAGAAATTATTATTGAGAACGTATAATAAACAGTCTCAGCATACCTTGTTAGCGTCAAACTGAGCCTTCAGCTCCTCATGCTGATTATTCCACACTAACCAGTGAATTGGATAGCGTCTCGCAACATCGTCCGCAGTAAATGCCATAATGTCAGCACATATAATTATCTTACACAAATAAATAGCACTCAGTCTACTCTATACACATATCACTTTTCTTTTTCTAATTACGCGTAGTTACACTGAGCGCGTTAATTAATTGCAGTTAAAACATAAAAATACGCTAATTTGCGCTCTCGACCAAAAATGTCAACCAAATTAGTGTTGGCATCATGACTTCATGAGCGAGGAGGAGATATCGATAATTAGAAAATCAACAAAAAAAATAACGATTTCTTTAAATAATATTTCAATCGAGTCATCAGACTTTTTACTTTAAGCTTTTCCCTCCATCAATGCAGAATTTTTCCAATACATAAAACCGGTTGATAAAAATATGTAATTGATTCGATTTTTCAATCGAGTGATAAGACCGTACCGAAAATGTAGTGTTTTACAAAGGTAGCTTCAATTTGACAAAAATCCCGTTTCAGTCAACTAATAAATTAAACCAAACCTATAAAAAAATTTAGAATTTATTCGAAACTAAACTATCACACCAAGCTTTTCAAACTATTTTTTTTCAATTTTCCATATTCGATAGTCGTCTTCGTAAACAATTAAACATCAATCATATTAAACGACGGGAAAATTAAAATGACAGATTTACGAATTTTGCATCAAAAACACGACTTATTTACGTAACAAATATAAAAAATGCGTTAAAAATTGAAAAAAATGAGCAAGTCAATAACCATTAGTTTAAAACATTTACATCACCATGCGACTCCTTACGTTCGTTCTATTTTTATAGCCGCTAGAACAATAACTTCGAGAGCAGAAGAGAAACAGATCGCCGTAAGTGTTTCAATGTTTACTTTTGTTGGCTTGATATCTCAAGTTGGAATAATAATTGTAAACTGGATCAACATAAGTAACTTGGATCTTATGCGAGACTAATAAAATAAACTGTGCATTCGTTTGTAAACTATCCTTTCAAACACTCCAAATTATTCGATTCCAGGAATGTTACCACGTTCTGAACATACCACCAAACTCCAAGCAAGATGCAGTTCGTCAGGCCTTCCTGGACCTTGCTAAGAAGTACCATCCAGACTCCGGATCGCCGGAAGCTGATATGGACAAGTTTATGAGCGTAGAAAATGCTTTCAGGACCCTAACTAAACATAATACTGGAATGAGTAATAAAGAGGAGGTGGAGAAGATTGTGTATGATATCAGGGTAAGTAGATATTTTCGTAAGTAGGTATGTAGAAATTATATAAAAATAGTAAATATATTTGTGAGGCGGGCTCGTGGCAGGCCACAAAGTAGATGGCGGGATGAACTGGATAAGTTCCGTCCGAACTGGAAGCAGGACGCGCGGGTACGCGAGAGGTGGAAGGAGTGAAGGGAGGTCTTTGCCCAGGAGTGGGACAGAGCAGGCTAGTAAAAAAAAATATATATTAAGTAAGTAAGTTTATCAAGTAATTGTTGGATGTACATTATCTAAATTTAAGTTACGGAAGACTGGAGTGTCCTAATACAGGCATTTACTTGCCTAAAAGGGCACTTCTATCACTAGCTATGTAGTACAAACCCTGTGAAAGAAAAATAAACTATTTGTATTTGTATGGTTGTTAATGTTCAGGTGACAATCTCCCTAGAAAGCCATTGATTGCAGTCGCTGTGGCCGAAATCAGCTCGATGGCATCATCATCAATGTTCAGTGCTTTGGAATTCTTCTTATTCATACATAATCTAACATTTTGATGGTCTAAAACTTTACCACTTCCATGGTGTCAAAGGTGGCAGCACAGACATCACTTTGACTGTTTGGAGCTCTGGACTTAGCAAATAAACTTACACCCCTACTCCATTCCCAATAAGATTCGTCCATTCACCACAATAGCGGCAAAAACTAATTTCAATGTTTAGTCTTGAGCTAGATGTCTGCACCATAAAACGCAATTTTATGTTTAGTATATCTCACAATGTGTGGACTGATGACCTGGATGCGAGTCGCACGGGACTGGTCAGTGTGGCGACACTTGGGAAAGGCTATGTCCAGCAGTGGACGTCTTTCGGCTGAAATGATGATGATGTATGTTATATCTCACTAAATGTTACCATTCAATGGGTAGTTAAAGATAGTACTGTTTAAAGATTCAATTTATATTAATTAACTACACTGCAATGTGCTTAGATTTTAATCTGTTTTAACTCATTATTAAAAATGTCCATTACAGCACACAGCACCACAACATCGACAGTACCTAAGCTATGAGGGCCATGGTCATGGCACTATTTTCCAAAGACAAAAGCAATATGCCCAGGCCCGTGCCCAGAAAGCAGCAATAAACGTTATGGAACATCGCCTTGAAAAAGCTATTGCTTCAGACAAAACCTTGATGAAGAAAGGAGAGGGCTATAGAAAGAAACATGACATTAAAACAAAGTATGGCTTTGATCGTCTTGTTGAGGATTTGATTCAAGAATCTATGTCTAAAGGAGAGTTTGAGAATTTGACTGGCAAAGGAAAGCCTTTGAAGAGTCAGAGTAATAATCCTTATGTTGATTTTACGACGCATAAATTGAATGAGGTAAGCAAAATTATCACCTATGTCCTATAGCCTGCTATATAGGCTCACCTGGAACAACTCATTACTATTTTAAATGAATTTATTCAATAAGAAATAACTATGAAGTTCCCATCTGGGAATGGGATGATTCCAAAGTTTGGGATCCTTCAAGGCTTGCTACTCAAGACGCCTCGGGCGTAGGGGGTCACGTGGTGGCTTCCGGCCACCGTAGACGCGGACCTGTGGACGGTGAGTAATGGGCTAGCTCGCCGTCCGTCCGTCTTTTGACGACAGGCCGTGTAGACGGCGCGTTCGTGTTCCACGCGCGCCTCGAAGAGATGTCAGTAAACAGGGAGGGGCCCGCTAGGGCCGATGCCTGCCAGGGCTGCGGGCTGTTCGAAAGAGATACCGCGGCTCTGGAACACAAAGGGCAAGGAAGGAACATGGATGGGTTTTAGTCAGTACAAGTCTGACAGTCCTTTCCGCTCTGCCCAGAGCAGGAGAAGTCATTTGATGATTTCCCATCTGTAAAAAAAAAAAAAGGCTTGCTACTCAGACCAAACATCATCATCATTTATAATGCAATTTATTTACCAGGTACTCATCAACAATGGCTTCACACCAGAATGGATAACATTGGCCAAAGAAATAGACCAAGACATTGAAAACTTAAAAGACGAAATCCGCTCCGACCGTATGCCTCTCGGTCCTTATCCTTTGTGTGAGCAGGATGTTGCAAAATGGGACAAAAAATGCCAATTTAATAGAGAATTAGCTTCATCAATTAATATGAAGATAAATAAATATAACCTTATAGTTCCTTTGATGAATAAACAGAAATTTCATGTAGAATTTGATAAAATATCTGAAGATATTTTAAAGAATGGTGTTCATTCTGTTATAAAGGTTAAGAAGGAAAACGTAAGTGAAGTAAACACTGAATATGTCAGCACTACTGACAATATAGACTTATTTGGAGTATTTTTTAAAAGCTTTAGGTGACTTAATTACATTCAAAGAAAAGAAAAATTCTTGAAATACTGCTCAAAGTATTTGTTTAAATGACACATTTGTCAGAATTACTTCTACTTTTATTTTTATAGCGCATCTGTGATATTATGGAGATATTTTAAATATCTAACAGGATAATAAAACTCTTGAAGTATATACAAAACTTTTATTTCAAACACACTGTAAAACTTAACATACTTATATTGTAAATGGCATTTTATGAACATGCATTTGAACCATAGAAACGTTTAAATGATTTATGTACTGTACATATCAAAAAAGTGCACTGAACAATACAAAGCCATTTTGAATAAGAATATTGGATATTGACCATTTAACTACCATATTATAGTTTAATTGGACATGGTTTAGCAGAAACACGCTTTTATTTTGGTATGAAAATGTTTCCATATTTTCAGAACTTAACAAATAACTTTTGTGACTAAAAAATGTGGCAAAATTCGCCAAATTTTGTTATTAAACTTTTAAACATTTTTTTTTCAACATACAAAACTGACTAACAGAGTAATATATAATAATTATACTTAACTAATAATGTGATAATGTTATTCTTATATACAAATTCATATCAAATTCGAGAGTTTCATATATACTTATTTTCTTCACTAGATACTATTTCACAAGATGTTTGATTTATTGCCAATTAATATGATGACATAATATAGTCTATAATAATTACAAACTCACTCTTAAACATTTCCTAAAGATTTAATAGGAATAAACAATTATATTTGACTGCAAAATAGGAATGTATCATAAATGTTTTACTGACATTTGGTCCCATAATATTGAGATTAAAATGATCAAGTCTATAGTTTTATACATATTCGAGTTATTTGATAATAGATACCTAAGGATCTTACTCTATTCATATTGCATTGTAGTACGTAAGTAGATGGAAGCAATGATTGATGAAGGCTATCAAAGTTATAATAAGTTCCATTTTGTGCTGGAGATTATTTGAACACATAAAAATACATATGTGTAAAAATTGTATTGATGCGGCTTCCATCTTAACCTTATTAAAATGTGATACACTGAGAAGACATAATATGGAATTCTATAACTTCACCATTTGACCGCCAAGGACTTTTAAATGACATAAACAAACGATTTCTGTACTCTCAGCAAAACAACTTACATTTAAGATAAATTAATGTAGTGGCACATGAAAAAGCAACAGCCGTTTGATATACAGGGTGTTACAGAATAAGAGCCTCTTAGGTGGTAATTCAGACCATCGACAACTTTACCTTAACAACAAGTCACTCTTCTTACTAATTGCACCAGCCGATGCGATATTTTGTATGAGAAGTCCAAAATATATTTTTTTATGTCCATTGTATATTGACAGGATGTTTATCTGATCTAAATTTTTATAGGTTTTATTGCTGGGCAGTCAAAATTCTTACTATATGTTTTCTCGTGACGTGATCACACATGGCACCTATACGGTAGGCGCACTAGGAGTACCACATGAGGGTGCCCTGCGGGGTGAGGCGCAGGCGGCCGGTGGCCAGGAGGCGCAGTGCGCGCGGGTAGGCGCGGTGCTCGGCCGAGTGGATGCGCGCCGTCAGGGACTCCAGCGTGTCGCCCGGGTGCACCGGGACGCGCTCCTGGAGTATTATTGGCCCGGTGTCCATGCCCTCCTGGAGAAAGATGATCAGTAGATAAAATAAGAAACAATTTATACGACCTTTGAACATCTTACTTAATATTATAAATGTGAAAGTTTGTGAGGATGGATGGATGGATGTTTGTTACTCTTTCACGCGAAAACTACTGAACGGATTACGATGAAAATTGACACAATCTATAGTTTATAACCTGTATTACCACATAGGATATTTTTTATCCCGGTAGTAAGATCCCGCGGGACAATTATCGAACTCCACGCGGGCATAAGCTAGTAGTTTGTAACCAGTGATCACTTCGAACAAATATAATCTATTAAACCAAGATAATTCTACCTATTCCGATCACTTTTTATTTCAGACTACCGTCAAACGGGGTGAATAGGACTGCAGGGGTGAATAGAGACAAAACTTTGAAAGGGATTTTAAAGTTGAATTGATATCCCCGTTTTACCCGGTACATATAAAAAAAAAACCAAATGGAAAATTGCTTGCATTTTAAATCATAGTTAATTTCCTAATAACTTACTCTATGGCCTTAAAAATTGCAAAACATGTCTATAAGTAGTTTCTACGTTCCCCTTGGAAAAATGCGTGAGTTTTTGTGTTGGTTCGCAATACTTACGTCAACGAAATGCACTGTACAGCCACTTTCTCGGTCGCCGGAGTCGAGGCACTGTTTCTGCGCGTTGAGGCCGGGGTGACGCGGCAGCAGAGAGGGGTGGATGTTCAGTAATCGACCGTGCCATCTACAAGTTAAGAATTACATTACACATGGAAATAAATGTGTTAGTGATAAGAGCGAAAAGGTCCTACAAACTCCATATAAAAATGATTTGATTGAAGAGCTTTTTTGATACATAGGCTGCATCAAAGACCTGTGTAGCAATTTTAGTGTTCAGTATAATATTTTATATTTATCCCGCTGGCTGACTAGCTTATACATATTTTTACCTCGCCTTATATATAGGATATATATATATTTTTTATATTATATTTTAATAGGATATTGATACCAATCATTTATGTGAAGTGTTACTGTCGAATTTTCAGCTTTATTTACGTTTGTGCCAAAAAGAGAAGAAAATTTCTTCTTCCGCTCTGGGCCGAACGGAAGAGAGTGTCAAACTTGTACTGACTAAACCCATCCATATTCCTTCCTTGCCCTTTGTATTCCAGGGCCGCGGTATCTCTTTCGAACAGTCCCGCAGCAAGAGAAGAAACTTTACTTGAAACGCTATGTACTACATACTTAGTCAATAGGGCTAAAAACTTAAAGCATCTTTTGAACAGATGTCGTTTGCTCAAAATATTTTATGAAAGAAAAGGGAAGCATATTTACTTTTTAACAAACTCAGCGGATAGGATCCTCATGTAGCCGGCGAGACACACGATGTCGATCTTGTGCGCTTCCAACGCTTCCGACACGGCGCGGTCGAACTCTTCCCGCGACGCGTAGTCTTTGTGGTTGAATACCTGGAAAAAGAGTTCGTTACTCCTTATTTGGTTTGCAAGCAATGTTTGCATCGACATTGAACATTTTAAGTGCGGAAAGTGGCATTGAGCGCATCAATGCAACCTACGATTAAGCGCCGTAAGATGAAAATTCACTAGAAATAATAAATGTAGATGAATTAGAGATGTAATACAACCCGGCAATGTTGCAATCAATGATCGACATACACGAGGATATATCGATGAAAATGTTCCCGTTGTCGTGCACCACCGTGGACCGGTAGGTTGATGTCACTGACATATTTTTTTAACCAATGACGTCGTATGAGGTTCCTAACGGGCAGTCAGAAGAAGTTATACTTTTGTCCAGTAACTGAATTGTCCACAATTCAGTCAGGTAGGTCAAGTCAGGTAGGTAGTCACTTCGTATAAAGTATTGGCATTCAGCTACCTTCGGTTAGACTTGACACCGCCCGCAAAAAAGTAGGCTAGGCAGATCTTGGGATTGACCAAATGATGTCGTATGAGGACCAAAATAAGTCTATAAGAAATGTAGCACGTCCCTGCCTCATTTCTAGCAACCGTTATTCAAACTAAGAGTCGTAAGTTAATGTCCGTAAACCTACCAGTGAAGGCACTCCAGCCTTCTCTGCCCGCTGCAGCGCGTAGGCGTCCTTCCTGTTGCTGATGACGAGGCACACGTGTGCGCACACGCACTGCGCCGCCTCGCGCGTCGTGTCCACCAGCGCCTGCAGGTTGCTGCCGTTGCCGGACACTAGCACTGCCACCTGGAGGGAGGGAGAAGGGTTATTTCCACGACCAAATTATAAGATAGCTACATAAAAATCATGAAAAGTAAGGTGTTCTAAAAGCATGTTTGTGTCAGTCTTCGGTCGGAGGGCAAAATATACATTTGATTTTACCACCCAGCCTCTGCCATTGGATTGCATCGAAAATTTTAAAATCACCTTAATGTCCCTTATGACTATTGTATACTTATTTTCTTACCTTTTTCTTCGGCAATAGCGGCATTCTCCTGGTGAAGTCCATAGCGGACGCGAAGTTGTCGACGACGACACGCGCGCCGCCTGTCGGACGCTTCTGTATGCTACCGATCACCATCGCGCCGAACGCACGGGTTGTGTTCATTACCTGTTCATATAGGAGCATTCATAGTAACAAAAAAAGGTGTGTGTGTACTTATTACGCACGTACGAAGTTATACTTCTTTGGCGTAACAAGATAAAAACCTTTTTAAAATTATTAAAAACAAATGTATCTTTCGCCTTATCCTACGTTTGTAGAAATATGGTTTAATATAAATTACCTATACAACCTAACCTCCTAGCTCCAGCAGTAGATTAAAATAATAACTTAAGCTTGTCAATATCTGACACTAAGCTAACTTCAGGGTGTATGTTGACTAGCTAACTTCAACCTGTTACTTTTGTGTTACAGTGATGCGCCGCATCTTAAAATTTCACTCTCATCATGTTTTCTTAACGCGCCTAAAGAAGTATAACTTCAAAAAATAAGTAATGTACCGACAGCTAGGTGCGGGGACTTGAGCCTAACCATTTAGCAGTACTCAGTAGTAGCCAAGAGTCAGAACTTAAACATAAACTGGCGATATGTGGTTGTACCAAATGTTACACCTCTGCTTAACCTTTCGGGGATTAGAGGCGAACTAGTGTGTATTTCTTACCTCAGCCTGGTCCTCAGGCGACACGACCAACACCATGCCGATACCACAGTTGAATGTTCTCAACATCTCCTCGTCTTGTACCGAGCCGGCATCCGCGATCCATGAGAACACCTGGACAAGATAATTCAAGTTTAGAGAATAATTCTTAGTTGAAGAGTATGCGCAAGAATGAAGATTTAAAATGAGATTTTGTATGAAACCAAGAACGCAACGCCGCCAGTCTCTTGGGCACATTACCATCTGACAGCGTTGAGGAGGAGTTTTTCGATGCCCTTTTATAGTTTGTTGTTAGTTTATCTATTTTAGTTTAATAGTTTTTAATTATCAATGTATATAGTTAACCAAGAATAAAGGAAGAATCCCGGCGCTAGTAGTGTTAAGACACGGCAGAATTAAAAGTTTTGACTATACCATCACTAGCAGCGGCCACCCCGGTCTTTATTCGTACGGTGAGTGTAAATTTGAATAAGATGGACGGACCAATTTAACGCTGCGATTAAACATCCCTTGTACGAATACGCAAGAATGACGCGCGGGATGTTCTCCAGCAGGCGCCGCCCCTTCACGTGAGTGCGGAGGAGTACTATGACTAGGTATACATACGGGGTGCACGTGCCACCAGTGCGCGTTGAGGCGCGCGCGCACGGCGCCGGGGATGACGCGCGGGATGTTCTCCAGCAGGCGCCGCCCCTTCACGTGAGTGCGGAGGAGTACTATGACTAGGTATACATACGGGGTGCACGTGCCACCAGTGCGCGTTGAGGCGCGCGCGCACGGCGCCGGGGATGACGCGCGGGATGTTCTCCAGCAGGCCGCCGCCCGTGATGTGCGCCACGGCCTTCACGCGGTTACTGCGCAGGGCCGGCAGCACGCTGCGCACGTAGATTCGAGTCGGCTTTATTAGCTCTTCGCCTAGAAAATAATAAATTCGCCTC
Organism: Lycophotia porphyrea; assembly: GCA_950005105.1. Classification (NCBI taxonomy): domain Eukaryota; kingdom Metazoa; phylum Arthropoda; class Insecta; order Lepidoptera; family Noctuidae; genus Lycophotia; species Lycophotia porphyrea. The sequence continues at coordinate 1,924,520 of OX465396.1, forward strand.
TTTAAAACAGACCGAAGAGTAATTTTACTAGCTCCTCTCGACAATCTAAACTGCATTCACAATTTAATTTACAATTTGTGTGATTTCGGAAAAATACGTAATGCTAGACTGGAGGCTCAGATCGCGAAAGTGAAAACCGACCACAACGGACATACCGTTGTGGTGTATGGTAAATGAAATTCGCATTGTGGCCCTTTCAAAAACGACCACAACACGCTCCGCTAAACCCGAAACGACCACGATGCGAACGACTAAGTGACACCTAACTGAATTATCATCATCATCGTTCTCTGGCACTTATCCCAATTCATTTGGGGTCGGCGCAGCATGACTTCTTCTTCGATACTTCTCTATTACTCACCATTTCATCAGACACCACCTTTCTTGCCATATCATTCTTTACACAGTACATTCATCGTTTCTTTAGTCTTCCTCTACTCGTACACCCATCCACATTCATACTCAAAACTTTCCTCACGACATTTTCCTCATTCCCCAGCATCACATGCCCATACCACGACAACGGATTACCACACAACTTTTCAGTCACCGGCCGGAACCGAGATTCTGAAGACCGAAAGTCTGAGCAGACAGGAAGAAACGCGCTATCTAGCGCTATGGCTCCAGAACTAGAGACACTGCCGAAATCACAGAACATGTATTTACAGTTTTACTTCTGCTGATTTTCAAGCCAACATTCTCCAGCTTCTGTTGCCATTTCTCCAATCTGCTCTGGATCTCAACCTAACTGAATTATCATTAACACTAAAAACGAGATACGAGTATTTAGGATGGTTACTGCTTGTTTTGAGTTCCCGATATTAGTGTTAATGGTAATGTTAGTGACCATGTCAGTTTAAAAACTTATACCCAACTGACTGCCTAATGCCGGTTTTCACCAACACTAAGTGACACCTAACTCACGGCCTAATCACTATTTTCACCAACACTAATTGTCACCTAACTCACGGCCTAATGGCTGTTTTCACCAACGACACTTAACTGAATGTCTAATGCCCGTTTTCACCAACACTAAGTGTCGTATCGTATACGATAACCGTCACACGGAACACAGTCGTAGACCACTTGCAGGTAGTTTCCCGTTGGATATGTTCGACAACCAAGCGGGCGAACCCGCGGGTAAAAGCTACTATTAAAATTAAAAAATTAAAATGTATACGCATTCAATTAGGTATGCCTCAGTGTTGGTGAAAACGGGCATTGGGCATTGAGTTGAGTGTTGTCAGCGCCCCCGAAAACTATTCCCATGATGAAAATCTCTCATCATCGACAAGTTTCATTTACTTACCTCTAGTGTTGTTCCATTTACCTTACGGCTGTTTGAAAAGGGCTTCATTACCAGAACGCTTTGAGGTCGAAAATCAAAACAGCCTCGCCATGAATTTCGCTTCGTGTTCGTTTTAAAAATGTCACAACGCGTTGTGGACGGTTTCACTTTAGATTCCGATACAGCCTCAGTATTTTTAAGTCTTTCTGGAAATCAACTTAGCGCCCGATTTTTTGATGTTGTTGCAAGCGCTAGGAAGATATCCCGTAAGTGAGAGTATAAGTTTAGTTTTAAAACGTGAAAGTTTAAAAGAGTTATTTATGAAGTCTCTAAGTATAGATCAGTTGAAAACAAAAAATTTACTCGACTTTTCAGATAGTCTCAGTTATTAAGTTTGTGCCTTCAATGGGGGCTATCGCGCATGAAATCGCCACTAGAGGCGTTCGTGAAGAGTAAGGTCTTCCGAAATGTCAGATGTCTTAGAGTTTTCGCGCGTTGCGTGCTTTTTTATCACGTATTTTAACTAATATTAATGATTCTGGTCTAGATTGAGCCATTCCTGATTAATTATGACCAGTGATCGGATAATCGGGTGCATATTTACCTAAAGTTCATTTTTGATTAGGAAATTATGGAAGCGGCTTCTTAAAACATATTTTTTTAAATATAAATCCCAGGATTCCAGAAAATTCAGGAATGCGAAACTAGTCTGTAACATGATAAGGGAACGTCGTCTTTAGAGTGTGGTTTTATTTAAAAAAAAAAAAAAACAGGGGGATTACATAATTATTAATGTGTATTTACTTGAAGTTAATTTTAAGCTCACTATGTTGAGTATAAGTGGAATAGTAGGTGTTAATTTAAAAAAGGACTTTTATAAACTAAATTTGTCGAATTCCCGGGATTTTTTCGATATAAAAGTGCATTCCATAATAGCCAACACTTACACTTTAGGTAAATATGCATCCGATTATCCGTTCACTGATTATGACTTGAGGATTTTAAGTAGCAACTTAGGATCTTATTTGTTAGTACTTGGAGGTAGAATGATTTTTTAATGTTTCATACTTGTTAATGTTGGAGATTTATAAATATATATTTGAAGTTTACACTATGTTGATATACAAAATGAAATAAACTCTTTATATAGTTATTTGTACTTTAAAGTAAAAAAATACAATTAATGACAGGAACTTACTCGACAGTGGCGCCACCTGGTGAGCTTAAAAACAATAGCCCCCATTGTATTTGATGCGTAACTTACCAAGTGTCAGTCCCTCTTTGCTGAAGGGAGCTCTATCGTTGAGAGCGAGTCCAGTCTTCTTCATCAACTTGTGGATCAAACTGAAACCGTTGCTATGCACGCCGTTGGATGGGAGACCAATGATTATGTCGCCAACCTGTTGTGAAAAGATTTACAATTTTTTTATAAAAACCCCTAGGTATTTTGGGTTCGAGCAATGTTCAACCTTAGTTCCTCGCCACGTGATGTTAAGGACCCGATCTGAGTATCTGTTGCGGAGTTGGAATGCGCACGATTCTGTCTTAGCCGGGTTTGGGGACGTTACTGTCGTCGTATTCCCCGAGTTAGTCGAGTGCCCAGGACAGCTTATCTTCTACGTCAGCAAAAGTCGCTGATTGCGCCGCCAGAGCCGGGAGGTGGGTATAAATGTTAAACAGCGCTAGTGCCAACACACTCCCCTGAGGCACACCGTTCTTTTGCCGTCGCCATCTACTCTTATCAGACTGAAAGCAGACCTGGAAGTGGCGGTTGTGTAGGAATTCGTTTAGGGTTTTTACGAAGCCTTGGTCGTCAATAAGTGGTCACTTTGGTAAGGTGCCTTTTGATGTTAATGAAAGAGGTCAACAAATACGACACCAGTGACTGTTGGCCTCGTACCCATCCTCTAAGTATTGGGCTAGACGAAGGAACTGGCTGGAACAGGGTTTATGAAGTTAGATACTTACATTAATATCATTGATCTTGGGCAGTATCTGCGACCTTTCGACCACACCGAGCGCGAAGCCAGCGATATCATACACACCAGGCTCGTACATGCCTGGCATTTCAGCTGTCTCACCACCTTTTTAGAACGAATTATTGGAAGTTTAGAAATACAGTTTTAACGGCAGCATTACCATATCATTCGGCAATACTTTAAGGCAGACTAAAACGTAACAGATCATGAAGGATAAATCTTCTGTTAATAACTTATAATGAGGATGGAGCGCCGGCCTAGATGATTTGGACGTGCATTACGAAACCGTGGTGGCGGTGGCGCAGGAGAAGAGTACCTAGGACCTGGAAGGATACTGGGGAGGCCTTTGCCCAGTTGTGGGACATACAAGGCAGAAAAAAAAACTTATAATCTAGAGAAACTGAGAAAATATTCCTGGGTAAGCTGGTTGTTGACCCTTTAAAAATAGATAGATGATAAATTAATTTTCTTGGTTGCGTCCCAGCCGTGTTTTTTGTTGGAATGGCAACAAAAAAAGATGAAAACTGCACAAATAAAAAGTTCCAACTCACCAATCAGAGCCGCAGAAGACTGTCTGCAGCCCTCAGCCACGCCGGACACGACATTCCTCGCCACGTTGATGTCCAAGGAGCCGCACGCGAAGTAGTCCAGGAATGTTAGAGGCGCGGCACCATTGCACAGGATATCGTTCACACACATGGCGACCAGGTCTATGCCGATGGTGCTGTGCTGGTTTATTTTTTGGGCGATTTTGAGCTTTGTGCCTACGCCGTCTGCGGCTAGGACGAGGACGGGGTCCTGGGGAAGCGAGAAATTTATTAGTAACAGTAAGTAGTGGAGAAAATACATACTTTATATAAAACATGTCCTCTTTGAAATCTGTAAATTAATATCATCATCTGCCTAGCCTTTTCCCAACTATGTTGGGGTCGGCTTCCAGTCTAACCGGATGCAGCTAAATACCAGTATTTTACATGGAGCGACTGCCTATCTGACCTCCACAACCCAGTTACTACTGGGAAATACGATACCCCTTGGTAAGACTGGTTGTCAGACTTTTTGGGCCACTGACTACTTTAACGACTGTCAAAGATCTTCAAATGACAGCCGGGACCAACGGCGTAACGTGCTTTCCGAGGCACGGAGGAAACTCGGTATGAAATGGGTGGTGACCCATCCACAGACCAACCTAGGCAAGCACGGCTTAACCTAAAGATCGGCCCGAGCGGCTGTTATTGTTTAGCCACGAGCTCCTCAAATCTGTAAATTAATAATCTGCTAAAAATAAAATAGAGCAAAAATAGTATACGTATGGTAAATAATATTTAATTTCGAGAAAACAATATTTGCGTGAAGTAAGGAAAGCTTACAGAATAATTAGTTTAATTAAGATTATCGCAAGTCATACCTTGTATTCTTCCTCAACGGCTTTGAGCTGGAAGCAGCCTCCGAATCCGCCCAGACCACCGAGCACACCCGACCGTGATGTTGACCTGCACGAAACATAATAAATTACACAATTTATTCGTGTACACACGGCGATCATCAAGCTATACAGTTCCAGTATAACATGGCCTCGCTTTGTATAAATTTCCTGTACTATGAGAGATCAACATAAACTGGTTTTGTATAGCTTGATTGGTCGCCTTGTCTACGGTGTTGCTATCAACGTCGATTTTGAACGGTCGTAAGTTTGTAAAAACAAATTGGAGTTTAAATCTATTCTAAGTTATAAACCGATCAATAACTAAGTCGATTTTGGTTGATTGATGTGCAAAAAAAATTCAATCTTAAGTCCGAGTTTGGCCATCCGCTCGGCTAACTGGCCACGTTTCGGGCGTCCCTCTGGAGCGTGTTAACGAGATTAAAGATCTGGGACTAACCTTAGATACAAACCTGACATTCAATCAGCACATCATTAACATCTGTGGCAAGGCTTTCCAATCTCTTGGTTTTGTAATGAGGCAGGCGGATAAATTCAAAGATAGGAGTGCTATAATTACGCTGTACTATTCTTTTGTACGTAGCAAACTGGAGTACAATGCGCTGGTATGGGATCCGCATGAGCAAAAATACAAGCTCATGATAGAACGGGTCCAACGGAAATTTGCTCGGTACTTATATAAAAAAATATATGGATATTACCCCTATTTATATCCGTCTCTGTTTGTCGCGGGAATGGTGGGCATCAACACGCTGGAAGTAAGACGTAAGTGTGCGCTGTTGATGCACTACTATCTACTATTAAATAATAAAATTGACGACGTGACTACGTTAGCTCGCTGTTCTTTGTTTGCTCCGGACCGAGTGCGGCGGTCGCGGGCCTGTGCCTCGCGAGGCCTGTTCGCTGCTCCCCCTGTGCGTACCCAAACAGCACGATATGCGCCCACAACCCAGGCGATGAATTTACTTAACGCCCTGATTGCTCAGGAGCCGGATCTAGATATGTTTATGAGTGGCAGTAAAGCTATGCTTAATTATTGCATAAAATTGTTTAGTGGTAGTAGTTAAGTTTAGTTAGTTAGTACACTATGCTGTTGGCTTGCTGCACGCTTTGGTGCAAACTGTAAGTGCGGCAAGTAACTGTTTAAACAATAAATAAATAAATAAATAAATAAATAAATAAACTGCTGAATGAGTGCATTTTTTTTAAACAGCTCCTTTTTTTAAATGACAAAAATGATTGTACGTAATTATAATGATAACTACACTTGAGAATTATATAAATTAATTCGATTTCTTTCCACGAAATTAAAATTGCATCTCTATAATTATGCACATGTGTAAAGTGTTAATCAATACAAACGTATGTTCACCTCGCCAAAGGTTTGATCATGGACACGAGCGAGTCTCCGGCCTCGATGTCCACTCCGCTGTCCTTGTACGAGAGGGACTTCTGGGGAGATGCGCGCGCGCTCACGTATGGAGACGTTAGAGGCAGCATCGCTTCTTTGAAGTTTTCGACTACGACCTGGTGGCCACCTGGAGGAAAATAAGGAAACATGGAATAAGATCCCAAGGTAGCAGGGTCAGTCTGTATACGACTGATGGAGGACCGGGTGACTTGGTGTGGCTTGAGAACAAGCGTATGTCCAGCAGTAGACTGCAACCGGTTGTCTTATTGATTGATATCATTAGAACGTGACAAGTACGCCCTAATATGCTTTCTTTTTTATCTTATTCTGAAACTATTGCAGCGTACGGCGATTCAATAGAATGTTTGCAATAATGTTATAGTTTTCTTAAATCATTAAAAAAATATCAGTTATAATCTATTTATTTGGCGTGCTACGAGAAAACAGTGTGTTTCCTATTTGTACTGGTAGCACCAGTAGTGGTGAAGCTGGCCAATTTTCTCTCATATTATGATGAGCAATCCCGTTAAAATAGCGTTCAGTACGTCTAACCAAAGATATCCAAGCAAAAAAAACACTGATTAAAGTGATTTTATTTTGACCTAAAATAATAAATTGCAGGCATTTTTAGTGTATTCTCTATGGCTATTTTTTTTTTCTTGTAAGTATCTAAGTCGTTTTTCTTTTTTTTTTTACCATTGTCCTTATTTTCGTGGTTTGAATGATTTCTAAAAGTTTGTCCATCTATTTTAATGGGACCTTATAATATGTTCTTTCACATACCTTCCTTGCCGAACTGCTCCACCGTGCCCACGACGGCAATCTCTCCGTCCACCAGCGCCAGCAGCTCCTTCACACAGACCGGGTCCACTATGACCACCATGCCCACGCCGCAGTTGAAGGTGCGGAGCATCTCGAAGTCGGACACCATACCTGGGGATAATGGACACTATGTTAGTAGAGAGGGGGTCATTTAACTAACAAATGCGTGACAATACCATATAAGTTTTTAAACTGACTTGCTCACTAACATCATCATTAACAAACAGTAAACTTGGTAAATATCCCGTTTTTAGTGTTCATGATAATACAAAACTCAAACTCAAAAGCAGTTATTTCAATTAGACCATTGCAGGCACTTTTGAATTTTAGAAAAACAAATAAGGCTAAGCTACAGTCACAGACACAAGGCATAATAACTTGTGAAAGTACTGTAGATGCCCATTCCAAAGCGTAGATCTCTATGGAAAAGTCCACTCAAATCTGCGTAGTACTTTCTTGACGTGACAACGTCATAAAATCGAGTGGAAGAGAGATAGATGCGGCGCATGCGTACAATGAGCGTCACGGGACAATGAGCATAACGAGACACTTTTTCGTGCATGCAGGGGGCGTTCATCGATTTATTAGACGTTGTCACGTCAATAAAAATAAATAAAAAAGTTTTCAAATTCTAGTCTCAGACCTACATACGAAAAATTAGAAACATCAAATACCGGAACTCACCCTTAGCCTGCAGCCACCCAAACACGGGCTTGATATTGAACTTAGTAGCGTCCAGCCTCACTTTGACCCCCGGCGGCAGTATCCTGGGGATGTTCTCCAGCAGCCCGCCGCCCGTGACGTGCGCGAGCCCCTTCAGCAGCTCCTTCTTGATGGGCGGCAGCAGCGCGCGCACGTATATGCCGGTGGGCACGAGGAACTCTTCGCCGTACGATTTGTTTGTGGTGCTGAATGCTGCTGGCTCGTTGTATCTGGGGGAGGATTGAGGGTTAAGATTGGCAGAGTAGAAAAATTATTATGTATATGAAACTATTGGAGCAGCCAACGGAGAATATGCAGTGTAGTTATTTTTAGGATATTTAGATTGACTTTGGATATTCTCTCAGACTTCTTATGTTGATTGCTCAGGTACGGTCAGCATTCTGTCATCTAGGTATAATTAAATTAAGAGCCGAAGACCTCCTTGTGTAGTACTACTGAAATGCGTCGATCTTAGGCAGTTACCACCGCTTCCGTTTTGCTGATTAAGATTTTAACCAAACTTGACACCAATAATACATCGATCGATTTGCGAGCACTACGAATTCTCTTACCGGTGTCCCGTCTCCGCCATGATCTTCTGCACGAGACTGTACCCGTTGCTGTGCACGCCAGTGGACGGCAGGGCCAGCACGACGTCGCCGGCCCTGATCTCTTTGGAGCGAGGGAGCTGCTTCAAGTTGTCTACTACACCGACTGCGAAGCCGGCCAGGTCGTATTTACCGATTTCGTACATTGAAGGCATCTCGGCTGTTTCGCCACCTAGAATGATAGAAAAAAATATGTGTGTGTACCAAAGTACACAGGTAAGAAGTGAAACTTCTTTACGACATATCATTTTTTCTACTATTTGCAACTTCACGAAAATGGGGTAGATAAGGCTTAAGCCTTAAGAAAAACAATTTTTTCCATATTAAATTAAAGCTATTTTATTATTATAGACATGCATACAATTAATGAGTAATTTATTTTATCATTGTTCTTATTATAATATCATTGCTATTGTTGTATTTCATCAATAATGATACATTATATTCTTTACGTCACTATACTAAACTTTGATAAAAAAAGCAACATGGCGCGTAACCGAAATACGTGACGATACGTCAAAAAAATTTCTCCCATACGTCGATAAAGAAGTTTCACTTCAAAAAAAATAGTGCGTGGAGTCCCTCCGCGCGGAAGAAGTGAAACTTCGTAATGTGGAAATGAAAACAGGTATACTACGCGCACGCGTTCAAGTGCCACGGATTCACTCTCGCTCTGTCACTTTCTATTTCCCGAGGAGCGTTGAACGTTTAACGCGAAAGTACTATCATATCCCCTCCATGGTAGTGTTAAACGTTTAACGCAACCTTGTTGGAAGGCGCATTGGAAGTATCACTTCAAAAACAGTTGGAATTTGCAATAACATAACATCAGTCCTGTATGCCCCGAGGGGGTAAGGTAGAGCTGCAAAACATAAGCTGTTTTTTTGAACCGGACTCGAATCAAAATTCCATCATGTGATTCAGAAAACTAATACACTTTGCCTAATTTTCTCTTTACGCCAATAACACAAAGCGCAAGGTGTGATGTACGGAAGCGGAAATATTCGATCTATGTAAGAAATTTACAACATTAAAAACGTTAGACTTGCATTTCTAATTACGTCAAATGTACAGAAATTAGCAAGATCGAGGTACACAACAACGAAAATTCTGATCTGAAATTTCATTTATTTTTCAATAGTACATTTAAATTTTTAAAGGCCACTCACCCAACAGCGCACAGCCCGACAGCACACACGCGTCCGCGATCCCCCTGACGATGGTAGTGGCCACGTCCACCTGCAGGCGGCCGCACGCCATGTAGTCCAGGAACGCGAAGGGCTCGGCGCCCGCGCACAGGATGTCGTTCACGCACATCGCGACCAGGTCATGGCCTAGCGTGTCGTATTTCTGCATTATTTCTGCTATCTAGAATAGGATGGTTTGTGATACAAGGTAATTAGTACATTACGAGTACCTATTACGGAATATGAAAGGGTTAAAAATGAATTTGGAACTAAAACTGCAACATATTGGTGCTGATTCCCTTGTTTACAAACTAAACCAAATTTAAGCTCAGTGCATCTTTTTCTTTCAATTTCATTAAGAAAAGGACAGAAGATAAATTTTAGTTTAATCCTGTCAAATTAACCAGCGCCTGACACAAGTTTAGACGTGATTAAGAGGTTGACTACTAAAATTACATAAAATTACGTCAGGTGCTGACTTATTTGACAGGACTAAACTTATTAGTTTAGTCCTGTTTTATCTTCTTCTGTTTATCTTCTGTCCTATTCATAATGAGATAGAAAGAAGAAGATGCACTCAACTTAAATTTAGTTTTGTTTGTGAACAAGGGAATCGGCACCATTGCCCAATTAGATACTGGAACAGCCAGAAATTTAAAATTTCAGTCAGGGTAGCCAGCGAAATTCAAATTTTCTTACGTTTTTTGAAATTTGCAGGTCAGTGTCAGGTTGTACGTTGATGAAGAATGAGTCGCGCCAGTAACGCGTATGTAGTTACAGAATTGCAATCATGAAAATCATCAATACCACCCTCTAAGTTCATGTAACCCTATTCAATGAATATTTCATGAAAAAGTCACTATAACTTATAAAGGATGTAAAAAGACTCTTCACGAAGCTGAAAAGCACTTGTTCTCCCCGTCAATGCGATCATGTTTTTGTTAGACCATACCTGGGAACCTTCTAGTTACGGAGATATTTGGGGTCAAAGTTCCAACATTTTCTCACAAGTTTTTTTTTTTAATACAAGTTTTTAATGTATTTTTTGGCTTAAGACACCTTCACGACCCCCGTACTATTCAATCCATCCATCAGCACAATGTTTTGAATGAATTGAGTCCTACCGTAAAACTCAAGTATACACCCCAAAAAAAAAAATCGTTATCCAGTAATAATTTTTGCAAAAAGTTAGTTTGATGTACAGAATGCTTGGTTGACTTCGTGAAAAGTCCGTTTACACCCTGTTTAATTTAGTGTTTCCTACCTTTAGCTTAGTGCCAACACCATCAGTTCCCTGCACCAACACTGGATCCTTCAGACTAGGGTCCATGGCCGACAGTTGGAACAGCCCGCTGTAGCAGCCCAGTCTCCCGAGGACGCCTCGTCTGTGCGTGGCCGTGGCGATGGGCTCTATCTGCCGGACCAGGGTCGCGGCCGCGTCTATGTCCACCCCGCTCTGCAGGTATGAGAGCCCGTTGATTCTGAAGGAATGGTGGAATACGGTTAAATATTCTGACACAGTTTGTGGTACAAAATACTGTGTGACATCCTAAAAATAGCATGCTTAATAAAAAAAAATAGTGCGTTACGAAGTTTCACTACTTCCACGCGGAGGGACCGCGCGGAAGAAGTGAAATTACGTAATGTGGAAATGAAAATAGGAAGGGGTAGAAATTATTTTTTAGTGAACTAAAGGTATAACTACGCGCATGCGTTCGAGTGCCACGCATTTACTCTCGCTCTGTCTCTTTCTATTTCTCCTCCCCAGGAGCGTTGAACGTTTAACGCAACAGAGCTTTCATACCCCCTCTATGGTAGCGTTAAACGTTTAACGCAACCTTGTTGGAAATCGCATTAGAAGTTTCACTTCAACAAGGTTAACACATGGCCGAAAAAGATCGTTGAGTTTTATAACTCAACGATCTTTTTGGATGAACGAGTAAGTACGTGTATGTACTTATGTACATACACGTACTTACTCGTTCATCCACTTAAACATAACGTCACGCCTGTAATCCCCAATGGGTTAAGCAGAAGTGTATTAATTTGTTATACCAATCCCCTGTTAGTCGGTTGCTTGCAGCATTTTGTGGACGAAATGCGTAGACAAATAAAATACTGCTCTCTATTAGTCATCGTGCCAAAAAGGTTATATTACCAAACGTCCGTGCCATGTATCTATCTATTTTTTGTTTTGTTTTACACTTTCACGATATTTATTATTTCCTATTTTATTTACTTTTAATTTGTTGTATGTTTATTTTTTTTTTGTACACATCTATTTTACATATTTAAGTACCTATTCACCACCACCATTGACACACACAACATATAAAACTGTTTTACATCCGTAACTAATCTAATCCAGGTCCAGTTGAAAACCAGCGTCGGACACTACTGCCGTCATAAGAAAAAGGGCACAACTAACATTTTTTTCGAAATTGAGTTAAAAGTTCTGGCAGAATTGCCTTTTTTTTCTGATTCCGAATATGTATATAATCAATTACGAAAAAAAATGTTAGTTGTGCCCTTTTTCCTTATGACGGCAGACTTGTTGCCCGGCTTTTTGCTGAACTGGGCCTATTTGGCGCAGCCGTGAGGCACATAGTGTTAAGTTTCTTGTTTAGTTTTAAGTTATTTTTATTTATTTTTTTTATAATTTTTTCCTTTTTTTAATATTATTTTTGTTATTATTGTGTGCACTTGTGGCATGTGCCAAATAAATGTATTTTCTTTCTTTTTTTACCTAATAGTACACAACATTTCACCAGTTATGTTCAACAAGTCCCGTGCAATAAGGGGCGAGTCTATTACCATCAACCGGGCACAAATCCAGGCTCCGTGGCTACTTCTGAGAAATATCCGATGGAAAGTCCAATAACAATTTGCCCGACTCGAGGATTGAACCAAGGACCACTTTCTCAGCAGTCGCGATTGCGAACACCAGACCAATGAGGCAATCATATGTAATGTGTGAAATTACATTCTTTCATATGGGTACGACCTCCTGATGAATCATGCAAATGCCCATGACATAAGGGTATCATGGCGCTTCTAAGTTATCAAATCAAATCAAATCAAATCAAATCATTTATTTATTTGCAAACATGGGTAAATAAATGGTACATAGATGTTTTTTTCTAGGTTAGTTCTCCATGTTCTGCCATCACATGGGCATGCAAATCATTATATATCACATAGTATAATTTGAATAACAATTAGGATATTATAATTAAATTTTATATTACCTCAAATGTGAAATGGCTACAATATTAAATATGTCAATGGATATAATACTAGCATGTCAATTTAGATAAGTAAAAATAAGAAAAAGAAATAATTTATTTTGTCAAAAAGTCCAATTAATATTGCAAAGAGCATGTCAGGAATAATACAAATGAAAACAACATGAGTATCAAGAAAGGCAATCATAAATTACAAACACCATCGACACTTAGTTCCCACTTAGGTCCCACAGATTTTTTCCAATAGGAACTCCGAGATACTGTAATACGACTTACTTATGAGAAATCTTTTTAAATGTCTTTTAAACAAATTAACATTTAAGATTTTGATAGATTCCGGTATGTGGTCATATATAATTGGTGCCATGCAGAAAACACTTTTATGCATCAGAGCTGTCTTAGACTGCCTTGCACATAACATATTGACGTGTCGTCGACTACGGTCATTTGAGTCAGCTAACTTGGGAAACAGTTTTGGATTGGTTTTCACAAACACCGCAACCTCAAATATGTACAGAGAGGGCAGTGTGAGTATCTTATACTGAATAAAAAATGGTTTACAAGAGTCTGTGCATTTCAAACCGAACATTGCCCTAATACATTTTTTTTGGGATTTAAATATTTGTTCCTTATTGGCTGAATTTCCCCAAAAAATAACGCCATATCTTAATAATGAACCCGCCATTCCATGGTAAGCTGTAACAATAGCATCCGTTCCTATGACTGGAGCGAGCTTATATAAGGCATACGTCGATTTGTTAAGTCGTTTTGCTAATTCAATAGTGTGAGCTTTCCAATCTAAACGATGGTCTATGGTTAAACCTAAAAATTTGGAGGTGCTAACTTGATTTATTTTATTATTACCATAGTGAATATTCATCGTTATATTTTTGCGTTGACTGAAGGCCATCAGCTTGGTTTTGTCAATATTTATTATAAGATTATTATTGTTGAGCCATTTTATGATTGCATTAATAGTATTAGTTACTTCATTATTATAATTTAGATTGTCTGTACAGTCAATGGTTACTGTACTGTCATCAGCAAAAAGAGTCATGTGATGCTTCGTCACTTTGGGCAAGTCATTTATATATAGTATAAATAGAGGGGGGCCAAGCACGCTCCCCTGTGGTACACCATATGAGATGGATCTATCACGTGACCTATAGTAAGTTGTAGGCAGGGTCTGCCAATGGCGTTGCTTCAGGATGGTTTATCAGACTGCTCTGAGTTGACGCTAATTTGACGCATATAAAGGTGACATTTGTCATGATTTGTGCTACTATACTTTTTAAATACAGTTTGTTCTGTTGTAGGAAGATCAAGATCAGACAACTGTTTGAGCCCGAATCGTGTTTGTCATCTGATTAGCAGACCATTACTGATAAAATCTTGTCTAGTTTTTGTGTACTACTTACAGTGGGTCTAAAATGGCCACTTTAGCAGAATCATAATAATTCTTAAAATAGTCACAGATGCAGTTACTATTATGAAATGTCACTTTGTGAACATTTTACGAATTGTAACAGAATTTTAAGAAATTATGTTTTTTCATTTCACTTTGTAACTCATCACGATTCATTTTCACAGTTTTCTTTTCATATCAATATGTCATCATTTTACCAGCGCCGGGCCGGTCAATTTAGTACATGAATAGCATTCATACCGCGTGCACTCATCTATCATGCAATAATACTTTTATCAATAAATATCAATCAATCAGTAATCAGTGTATCAATCAACATCAACTCAAGGTATAAGGTCCCTAACCGTACACATATTATTATCCTATTGTAATACTGCTAAAGCGTCCATTTGAAGCCCCCTGGTGTTGACTACCCTAATGTTTTTGTGCCCCATGTAACGATATGATATTATTTATTAGGTATCGGAACGGTATATCATTCATATTTTATGTGAGCGAGGAGGTTGAAGTGAAAACTCTTATGTGACATAATTTGAACATGCGATGCACAGCCAAAAGGATTAAAAAAAAAAAACAAGCAAAATAAAAACCACTAGTTTATTAAAAAAGTAAAAAAAAAAACAAATATACTTTCTCAATCAAGAATACAAAATGAGGTTTTACATAAATGATTCTTACCCACAGAATCCCATTATAAATGCGAGCTAAGATAAATGCAAATGTTAATTAGGAATATTTGATATATTGATCAATGATTTCAGGAATGTATTTATATGACGCGCTCTTTGTCCGAGGCATACATGCTGAAACAAAATATATCACATTTTTATGCCAGTTTGAAACCATGCAAATTGTTTGTGTTTTTGTGCAAATATCAACAAGGAACGGAAGGAACGAGAGAGAGGTCAGCAGACGGGACACATGGCTAGAGATATTTATGGGAAGTTATATAAATGTTAGTAATGTCATTACTTACGTGATGTTCATTACAGTTGTGGTATTAAAATTGTAAAGTGGACGACAGAGAAATTGCTATCAGAATGAATGATTTTATAATTAGTTTTTGAAAAGCATCAGACAATTTAAGTTTAAAAAGTCAATAAAACAGCAACTTTGAGAATGTCATTACAGTGAGTGTCCTTTAATATACTCTATGAAGTCAATATTTTTCGACAAGTCTGTGAGCGACTTGTCGAAAAAGTTTGGCTTGATAGAGTGTCCGACAGTTTGTTTCTAAACCTCCATGTGGTACAGTCCCTTCAAAGTTATTTCACTTCTAACAAATCCAATCCATTAAGCAACCTTATTAAAGGTAGAATAAAGATCACCATGATTATGAGAGATTTGTTAGTAGAAGCCCCCAATAGCAACGAGAGTAAATATCACTGTGGTTTTGACAGTTATGTAAAATAAGTGTGCAAGGATTAGAACTTCAATCCCGGATACCATCACTACTCTAAATATTCATGCAAAAACAATGCCACGTACTTGGTAAAAGCTCTGTGCGCGATATCCTTCCTGTAGTGCGCGCCGGGGAAGTCGACGAGCGCCGCCGCCGCGGTGGCCTGCGCCTGCGCCGCCCGCAGCGCCCCGGCGCGCGCGCACACCAGCAGCACGCGCCCGCCCCACGTCACCAGCGAGCCGTTCGCGCCGCGCGCCACGCCCGAGTGGAACACCACCATGCCCGGCGTCGACTGCACTTGGGTCAGGCCTGGGACGAGAGGACACTAATTCATTCATTCAGATACAAATGATTATTGTTAGTAAATAAATTACTAACACCATGAAAAATTCGCCGTTCGTCGAGAAGGCAGTTTTGCTGCATGTCCAGTGAGAGATAGGGACGCCATATTGCGTAGACGTTGGAGGCCCTAAAAGCGACTTCCTGGCGGCCAATTAGAAAACAAATGATAGCAGTAGTGAATCCTCCTTCCTTAAACATTGTAGGTATACAACAGAGGTAGATCTTTGTCCTAAATGGCGGCAGAAATAGGCCATCGTTAATAAACATACACATATAACAAAAGTACTAAAATTAATTGATGTATCATTATCGATCCATAAAAAAGTGTCACTGGCGAACTAAAAAAACATGTCTTCATTACGTACCGCTAATAACGCAGCCCTTAGTGGAAGTTTCAGGGTATCCCTTGGAAGCGATGACCACACCGACAGCAGACAACTTGGTGTTCCATGTCACTTGGATCTGCTTCAATGTACCCTCCACACATGCCTAGAAAAGGTATAAATTTAAATTAAGATTTATTACAGAACTCTTTGTCTCTAAAGTGTTTCCTAAACTAATTTATCTTGTAACTTCGCCGAGTCGTCGCAGGAGGCATAGAAAACGCTGGCATGACGACTTAGGTGCGTTTACGAGAGATTGACTGGAGAGAACCGCACATAGAGAGGAGTGGAAGGGTATGGAGAGACCTTTGCCCAGCAGTGGGACTATACAAGGTGTAACATAATAAACACAAGACCTCCCGTGTGGTCTCTCGGACCAAGAAACTGATCAACTTTTGTTCTACGAGCTATTGAAATTCGCAAAAAAATGGGCTTTATATAGGAATTGACGCGATCAGCTGATCAACATGTATGGTAAAACTAAAAAAAAAGTTATGAATTTCCAAAAGTCATAGAACAAAACTTGTTCAGTTTCATGGTCTAAGACACCACACGAGAGGTCTTGCGTTTATTATGTTACACCTTGTATAGATTTAAAAAACAGTAGTTTCAGAGTCAACATCACCAAGCAAGTATTAAAGAAATTGTGTCACGCATTAAACCGATAGTTTTCAGAACTACTGAAATCTACCTTGCCGCCGAATTCTATCAAATTCAGTTCTATAGAGAAGTCTAACAGTGATTATTTTTCTCGTCTATAATGGAACTCACCTTCATAATTTTGTAGAGGTCTGTCTCCAACAGTGTCATGAGCACCTGTGTCTCCGGGTCGCCGAACCGACAGTTGAACTCCAGTGTCATCGGGCCTGACTTGGTGACCATCATGCCGGCGTATAAGACACCTTAGAAACGAATGGGAGAAGATTGGTTTTAATGAAACGATTAACATAAATCATAGTTATTACTGTCAGTTGGTATACGAGTAAAAAACACTTTTACATGTTACATTTAGTTTTTTTTTTTTAAACTAGGTAGACCGATATTTTGTACCTGACTACTCTGAAAGAGCCGAAACAAACTCTAAGGTCACAGACTCTTTTAAAGGCCAGACATAACCAGGTCAAGACACATGCGGACCATGCAGATTAGTGTCTGAGATGATCTTTTAAAGAAGAACACATACATATTTGTGTGGACCTGTCGCGTCTAGTTATGTAAAACTAGTTTGATATTTTGGGCACATCATGATTCTCCGGCCCTTATCTAATATGCCAATGAATATGACTTAAGAATATCCTACCTAAGTATACAGGGCGTAAACAGACTCTTCACGAAGCCGTCAATCAAGCATCCTATACGTCAAACTAAGTAACTATACGCAAAAATTATTGCTGGGAAATAACTTTATTATTTGGGGTGAAAAATTACGTTTTACGGTGGGGCTCAATGTTTTTTTTTTTTTTACTAGCCTGCTCTGTCCCACTCCTGGGCAAAGGCCTCCCTCCACTCCTTCCATCTCTCGCGAATCCGCGCGTCCTCCTTCCAGTTCTGACGGAACTTGTCCAGTTCGTGGCCTGCCGCGAGCCCGCCTCACTATGTCAGGGCACCAGTTACCTGCTATTTTGGCCCACAGTCTGTGACTCAATGCATTGTGCTGATGAATAGATTGAATAGTAAGCTGGTCGTGGAGGTGTTTAAATAAAAATCTTACATTAAAAACTTAGTACTTTGACCCCCAATATCTCCGTAACTAGAAGGCACTCAGGTATGATTTAGAACAAAAAAAATCGCGATGACGGGAAGAGCAAGTGCCTTGCGGCTTCGTTGAGAGTCTTTTTACACCCTTTATGATCTAGACTACAATCCTAAAAAAATTGCATATTCCGAGACTTCCCCAGTCTATAAAATGCATTTCAATCAAACACTACTGGTCATTTCAACTTCAACTACAAAAAAGAAACAATTAATTTTATCTGGCATTTCTGTTTGACCTATAACATCTGAAACAAACATTTCATGATGTAACGTCATATGTAACACAAGGCAAAATTTCATACAACATAACAACTTATTTTTTTAATTTCTTCCATACATTTATCTATAACGGAACGCCTTGGCAACTGCAAAACACGCAAACAAACAAACGCAATATTAAAAAACAATTGCTATCCCTCGACTACCCAATTAAAAAGCGCCCTTATCTGGACAACAACAGGGTGTATTATCGTTTAATGTAGTAGTTAATTTAGATGAAATCTTGTTTATTGAGTGTTTATCTAGCGGCAATTGTGCGTCCGTGGTTGGTGTAAACAATAATAGGTCAAATGCCATTGACATACGTAATATAGTTGTGTGACGTAAAATCTCAGCAGTTTTTAAGGCAAGTGTTGCCTGATGTACTTTTGATAAGATTCTTTTTTACGTCGTTGTAATCTGCTATTGCTTGTTATGGCTCAGTTGTGTTATAGACAATTTTTTTTTTATTACTTTTTATGGTCATGAAATACAATGACGTAAATATTGTGACAATTATTACAGCCCGCCCCTTAATCCATGAAACTTAAATATTACCCTTCGAGGATTCTATTGGCATCATACGGACCCTAATACAAACACCGGACTTAGAAATTTGTGTCAGATAAACCTAATAACACTTTGCCCGACTCGGGAATCGAACACAAGACTAACAAGGCAGAAACATATTAAAAATGTAACAAATAATAGTGATATGTAGACAAATATATATGAATTCATGATTCTGGTCTAGATTGAGCCATTCCTGATTAATTATGACTGACTTGAAGATTTTAAGTAGCCACTTAGGATCTTATTTGTTAGTAGTACTTGGAGGTAGAATGATTTTTAAATGTTTCATGCTTGTTAATGTTAGGGATAATATTTGCAAATATGTATCTGAAGTTTACACTATGTTTTTATACGAAATGAAATAAACTTTTTATGAAGTTATTTGTACTTACTTTAGGTATACGCAAAATACGCGCTTGGACGTGGAGTTGTGGACACCAGCCCGTTATACAACACAATAGGTAATGGCATAATAAACATATAGGTCAGTAAGAATATGTATAAGAAACCATTGTATGGTTAATCTATAATTATATCAATATTATCTACTGTGACCTTATATTAACAGTGAAGTTGGATCCGCGATGATGCAAGTAATCGAGCATCGATTAGTTTCCTGAATCTTATCTATTGTTACTTTAAGACTACCTCAAGGAAGCACTATTTACGGGATAGTGTGTGCCCTTTTACCCAATTCAGGCAAACCCATCTTCAGTGTATGTTCATAGGGTACGTCCCTTAACCTAATTTAGAGTATGTCCCATGATCCTATTCAGGGTAAGCCATTATTCTCCTGCCCTTATCCCAGGGTCATCATCACCTGCCTAGCCTTTTCCCAACTATGTTCGAGTTGGCTTCCAGTCTAACCGGATGCAGCTGGATACCAGTATTTTACATGGAGCGACTGCCTATATGACCTCCACAACCCAGTTAGTACTGGGTAATACGATACCCCTTGGTAAGACTGGTTGTCAGACTTTTTGGGCCACTGACTACCTAACGACTGTCAAAGATCTAGAAATGACAGCCGGGACCAACAGCTTAACATGCTTTCCTTGGCACGACCCTGACTCGGTATGTAATGGGTGGTCACCCATCCACGGACCAACCTAGGCAAGCACGGCTTAACGTAAAGATCGACCCGAGCGGCTGATATTTAGCCATGAGCTCCTGCCCTTATCCTAGGGTATAGCCTGCATTCTTATTGTCACAACAGCAATTCTGCAGCGCATCCTCTTAGAAAATCATTTGGTTTTAAGATAACACTAGCAGATGCCTCGGCTTCGCGTGGATGCTGGTTATCGCGACCAAAAGTAATAATGAAATTTTGATCCCGTTCCCGCAATTAAAACTTGACAAATTATATACTAAAACCTTCCTCGAGAACCACTCTATCCATTGGTAAAACAGCATAAAAATCGGTGCAGTAGTTTTTGAGTTTATCGTGAACAGACGTGATATGTAGTGATTGCGATAATTCTTCCTGACTAAAACCCATCCATGTTCCTTCCTTGCTCTTTGTGTTCCAGGGCCGCGGTATCTCTTTCGAACAATCCCGCAGCCCTGGCAGGATCAATACAACCCTGTCATTAAACCCTATTATTATTTTATTTATTAAAAGAAAGTTTATAAAAAACATACTTATGAACTATGCCCCACAAAACCGTTTTCATGAAATATTCATTGAATAGAGTTACATGAACTTAGAGGGTTGTATTGATAATTTTCATGATTGTAATTCTATAACTACATATGCGCGACTCGTTTTTCATCAACATACAATCTGACGCTGACCTGCAAATTGCCAAAAACGAAAGAAAATTTGAATTTCGCGGGCTACCCGTGCGCTTCCATCTTAAACAAAACTAATTTGATTTACAACTCATCCTAAGCATTGCAAATAAAAACCCTATCAACAAGGATTAAGCTCCAAAATAGTTTGCTATCGCCCTTACGGATAACCTATGACTTATGTTAAAAACATAGGAATTTTCCAACAATGCGCTTGTTATTCATAAACTCGATAGTGCTAATAATATAGAAATTCGTGTGTGAAAGAATTTTTGAATACTGTCGTTATGACGTTATCTACAAATATTAAGTGACGTGTGCAATATTTTTAAGTATGAGCTCATTCGCAGAACCACGCCTCATTTCCAGACCTCTTGATTTTCATTGAGAAGGAAGGCACTACAAAGTTTTACTATTATGCTGCCAAAGTATATCATATGATAAGAATATAAATATTCACTGCTTGATGCCTTCAAGAAACCTTGATAATTCGGTGGTTACAAAAAAGAATGACCAGCCTGGTTAGACTAACACAAAGTTCCCATTGCTAGGACACAAGCCAAACTGGGCTCTTCCCTTTGATAGGAAACCATCATCCTTATCCCAACCATGTTGGGGTCGGCTGCCAGTCTAACCGGATTCAGCTTGATTACCAGTATTTTAAATGTAAAGACTGCCTATCTGACCTCCAGAACCCAGTTAGTACTGGGTTTCTGAATTTGGCTTTTTGGCTTTGTGGAGTACCTATGTAGTAAAGAACTCGTGGTTAAATTATATCAGCTGCTCGGGTCGATCTTCATGTAAAACCGCGCTTACCTAGGTTGATCCGTAGATGGAAGACCACACATTACATACCGATATTCCTCTGTGACTCGGAAAGCATGTTAAGCCTTTGGTCCTGTCTGTCATTTGTAGATCTTTGACAGTCGTTACAAGTAGTCAGTAGCCCGAAAGTCTGTCAACCAGTCCTACCAAGGGGTATCGTATGATACCCCTTGGTAGGACTGGTTGACAGACTTTCGGGCTACTGACTGTCAAAAATCTCAATCAAATGACAGCCGGGACCGAAGCACGGAGGAAACTAGGTATGTAATGGGTTGTCACCCATGCATGGACCAACCTAGGCAAGCGCGGTTCAACCTGAATATAGACCGACCCGAGCGGCTGTTTTTATGTAGATACGAGCTCACACCATAATCACTAGCTAATAGGCCCGTAAGTCAGTCAAACATGACTTTACCTTATAACAAAGGTTCTAAGTTCTGACACATAACTTAAAATAAAAGTGATACTTCGCCACGCGATGCATCGGCATAGTTTATAAAACAAAGATAACGCACTCAAAGATAGCAGAGTGCACCTATTGCTGCATGAAAGCGGTGAGAACCCGTTTTTATCGGTTCATATATTTACATAGATAAGCTGCTGAACTGCTGATATGGTATTACTTGTTCTTAGCTTAGAATAAAGGGGAGTTTTATTTTTGATAAGGGAAAGCCAGGCCGAAGACATTGAGGCTGAGCTGGTCACACTGGTTTGTGTAAAGTGCAAAATAACAGGCTAATTTGATCCTTAATCGGGCTTTGACAAGACACAGGATTCTTTGACCCAGATTCATCTACCTTAAGTCAGTTTTGGAATTTCACAGACGGCAGCATTTTGCGGTAATGTGCAAGATTGTCACAGTTGTGAGGTAATCTAGCGATAGGGTTCACGCCAATTAGTATAACGCTTAATTCGTTGCACGTCTTCTGTATACTAGTTTTTCTTCCTTTTCAAAAAAACCATTTCGACCTACGGCATACTATTTTATTTAAAACTAAAAATAAAAGAACTAAAAATCCTGAGACACTGAGGTATTGCACATTAAGCTCATACAAATAAGGTTCAATTTCGTATATAACCCTACTGTACTTAGCCTGAGTTAAGCAAGTTAGTATGCTTAATAGCTTTCAGCCTAATTCACTAACATAAAGATTCCATAGACATTTTCTCAGACACTCACCAACATATTTAATCCCCTCAGCCTTCAACCCATCGACAGCTCTCTGCAGCACCTGTTCCTTCACATCCAGCAGCTGATCAGGGGTGATCAGGGGGCAGGGACAGTAAGCGCCCATGCCGCCGGTGTTGGGGCCCGTGTCGCCGTCACCCACCCGCTTGTGGTCCTGGGCTGGAGGCATCATGGAAACTGTCTCGCCGTCTGTGAAGGCTAGGATCTGGAAAGAAGAAAAAATTTTAATATAGTTGGTAATGGTAAAGAAAGAGCCATCAGAGTAATGAAAAGGCCATCCATTTGCTGCAGAAAATAATGACTTGGGTCATGTAAAGATGATGTGGAGCTTCGTAAAGCTTCTGTCTACAAAGCTCAAGAGACTCTGAGCTTCTTAAGAAAGGTCTCGTTTAAATAGCACATAACATAACACCTGTAATCCCCGAAGGGTTAGGCAGAGGTGTACCTAATAGAACACCCACATTTCGACAGTTATGTTTAAGACCCATGTAATAGGAGGCGAGCCTTTTGCCATCAACCGGGTAAAAATCCAGACTCCGTGGCTGCTACTGAGAAATTCGTGATGAAAAAACCCAGTTTTACATTGCCCAACCTGGGAGTCGAATCCAGGATCTAATGCTCAGCAGTCGCGCTTCTGGCCACTAGACCAACGAGGCAGTAAATAAGAATAAGGTTCTAAATCGTGTAAAGAAGATTAACCTTTTTTTTTGTTTTTTTTTCGGATGCGAAATCATCAAATGACTCCTCCCGCTCTGGGCGGAGCGGAAAGGAGTGTCAGACTTGTACTGAATAAAACCCATCCATGTTCCTTCCTCGCCCTTTGTGTTCCAGGGCCGCGGTATCTCTTTCGAACAGTCCCGCAGCCCTGGCAGGCATCGGCCCTTGCGGGCCCCTCCCTGTTTACTGACATCTCTTTGAGGCGCGCGCGGAACACGAACACGCCGTCAACACGGCCTGTCGTCAAAAGACGGACGGACGGCGAGCTAGCCCATTACTCACCGCCCACAGGCCCGCAAAGAAGATTAACCTCGGGTACACAATTTTGCTTGATCAGTTGGCACATAATTATGACATTATTTTACTCCCTATTTCACGTGCAAAAACCTCGTGAATATAATTATCAGTTACAAAAATCATGTGTGTTCTAACTTCATTATGTAACCTCTAAAATATCGAATGATAAACAACTTTGTTTTTATTCCATAAAAAATGGTTTATCAATAAAAATACTTACTAATTACAGTCGGTACTTAAATCATTCATTATCGGAACCCCAATGGGCGCTTAAAAAATATTTGATGAATTGACCTCTGATATATTTGAGTTGGTGTGTCAAGACGTTTAATATAATAAGAAATAATAATTCTGGGAGCAGAAAAGGCCACATTACAATAGGCGGAAATACAATAATTTTCCACCAAAATCGCATGTCTTCTTTTATTAATGAAGTCTTCGTTGCCATACGATCCATATTATTAGGACATATATCCGAGGATCAAAAACCTGGTTGATTCTCGCGCAGACGAGAGAAGAATAGCACAAAATGGAGTTGGCTTCAGCAGCAGTAGTGGGTGGAACAAGTTGGCAGTTAATGAGGATGATCGATTAGCTCAGTGCCCACTGAGAGATGCTGACAAATCGATGCTGGCCTTGACATTAAACATCGATTTGCATAGCATATGAGGCTATGTCCTACGTGAGCTTAGTCACGCAACAATATTTTACTCAGAAACTGATCTTTTTAAATAAATCATAGATATTTCTGTAAATTGGTTTTACAAAACACTTTTACACGTCACTTCATGTTGTGTTTTAAAGCTAGATGGGGCCGGTGTTTTGTACCGGCCTACTCTGAGAAGAAACAGCCGAAACAAACTCAGAGGTCACAATCTCTTGACATTTAATCACGACGCTACACAATGCTGCACAATTTCTAAGAAATTCTATATTTGTTTTGTTTTCCACTCGTCAGAGGAGCCCGTGGCTAAATAATAACAGCCGGTCGGATCGATGGTTAGGTTAAGACGCGCTTGCCTAGGTTGGCCCGTGGATGGGTGACCACCCATTACATACCGAGTATGGGTCGTGCCAAGGAAAGCATGTTAAGCCGTCGGTTCCGGCTGGCATTTGTAGATCTGTGATAGTCGTTACAGGCAGTCAGGGGCCCGAAAGTCTGACCACCAGGCAGTCTTACCAACGGGTATCGTATTACCAGTACTAACTGGGTTGCGGAGGTCAGATAGGCAGTTGCTCCATGTAAAATACTGGTATTCAGCTGCATCAGTTAGACCGAAAGCCGACCTTTACATGTGGGACAAGGTTAGACAGATAAAGTGCATAAAGTTAAATAAAAAAATATACTCACTGAAACCTCATCTCCCTCCAGCAACTCCTCAACGACGACTGTCTGTCCAGCGGAGCCATACTTGGCGTCTGTCAGGATCTCGTCAACGGCTTGGCAAGCCTCCTCCTTGGTAGATGCGACCACCACACCCTTGCCGGCGGCGAGCCCTGAGGCCTTCACTACGAGGGCTGGGTATGTAGCGCTAGAAAGAAAAAAAATCTATAACAGTGAAATTTTTAAGGGGTGACAAAAGGAATTGGGATAAAATGATCCAAATAGATGTTTATTTAGTAAGGGGTTTATTTTTTTATTCACATTTTCCCCGCAGATGTATTTTAGCAATGGATGTCTTTAAGTTATATTGTTGAAGAAGGGGCGCATATTTTAGAATTACTGTCTGAACTCTTTCAGGTTTGGTGGTTAGTTTTCTAACCACTTATTCTAGGTTGTTTAAAAATATTTCCACGTCATCTATGGACAATGCACTGAACTGTTATGCTTTTTAAAGTCATTATTGACCGTGTGTTGTGAAAACCGCCATGGTGGTTAGTAAACTAGCCATTATTCCTCAAAAGCCTTTTGTGGTATTTTCGCAAAATATTTATTTTCTTAATAACTAAACCCTAACTAAACAAAATGTCCAATTGTTTTATTTATAAAGTCATTTGATTAAAAGTGTGCCTGAAAGAGTTAGAGGGTATACAGATTCTAGTGAAATCTCCTTCCTTTGCGAAGATATTCTAATCCCAAAACCCAAGGTGCCTGTCAGCCAATTGTTCTCCAAAATTCTATTTAGATTGCTAACTATCTAGACGTCAAGCAGAAGAAGGTTGGCAACGCATGGACCATCTCTATCTCATTTATAGGCAACGGTTACCATTTTACATAGGGAGGTCCTGTCGGCCTCCATCAAACAAAAAGTAACCCTGGATATGACAACATCTGGCTATATAAGGTCCCATTAAGATAGATGGACAAACTTTTAAAAATCATTCAGACCACCAAAATAAGGACAATGGTAAAAAAAAAAGACGGACACTCGGAGACTGCCGCGGTAAAGCTATTGCATAGCATTTTTTATCAACTTATGTAATTATAATTATTTATTTATTTTATTTATGCAGTATTTTTTTTCCTTTGTTTTTCTTTGATATTCATTCAAGTAACACTTTTTGAGCGTGGTGACCGATAAGAAAACATTTTTTTTTCTTTTATTAAATAAATGAGAAGTTAATATTGTTTAAAATTATTATTGACAAGCCTAGGTTTTTAAGCTATTGCATAGCTTCTATCGCGGGCCTTGAGCGTGGAGACCGAATCCAGAAATTCCGTAACGAAAATAACCTAACACCTCGTGCCTAACACGTAGTTTCAGATATTGACAAGCCTAGGTTATTATTTTTAATCTACCGCTGGAGCTAGGAGGTTAGGTTGTATAGGTAACCTATACAACCTAACCTCCTAGCTTAAACAACCTAACCTCCTAGCTTATACAACCTAACCTCCTAGCTTACTTAACTTCAGGGTGTATGTTGACTAGCTAACTTCACGATGTAGGTTTTTGGTGTCGGTGTGCGCGCGCATCGGAGTGGGGGGTGTTAGGTTATTTTCGTTACGGAATTTCTGTATTCGGTCTCCACGCTCAAGGCCCGCGATAGAAGCTATGTAATAGCTTAAAAAAAAGGCATTAGAAACTTACAAGAAAAAAAATCAGGTAACGAAAATACACTTAAAAATGCCGGCTGTTTATTATTTTAGGTCAAAATAAAATCAGTTTAATCAATGTTTTTTTTTGCTTGGGTATCTTTGGTTAGACGTTCTGAACGCTGTGTTAAAATTTGCCACCTATTTTAATGGGACCTTATATAAAAATCAATCTTAATTATAAAAGAGTTGTTATCTTTCTCTGTCGCTATATTTGTACGAAGTAGGCCAATGCTAGTGATGAGACGTTATTTTGATATTGTTTACATAATTTATATGCTCTAGAAATCATTGTGATTGTATCCTTTGACTTAATTATTTTTATCTTTAATTTGATTTATCGAATCTCCGCTTGAGGCCTTGAAAATATCTATGCAAGGTTATAAAACTATCTCTTGCAGCTAGAATTTTCCAGACAACCAAAGGCACAGTTGTCAACCTTATTAGTTCCGAGGCCTTTTCATATAGTCCAGTGAGCAGGTATTTTTGCCCTACAAAAGGTGGTGGAGAAAATGTTTTAATTTGTATTGCTTAAGTATTGGTTAGTCCTGAAAAAAGAAAGTTTTCGACCTCGAGGGATCACAGCGTAATAATGCATACATAATGCTCCAACAGTTGACTTTATGGCAACAATGTCTAAGTACAACGTTAACAAAATTCCAATATTTGTTTTTGTACTTCTTCTGTACGTCATATAGATAAAAAGTTACAAGCGGTGGAAAACTTAAATTAACAAAAAAAATATACAACTCCAAATTGACCTCGCTAATATCACTAGTCGATACAACAATTTCGTTGTGTACAACATTTAAAAATGTTTTTGTTGTTGATTAAGACGTGTCTTCTGGTTTTGTATCACGTGTAACTCTCTCATGATAACAAAAAAAATCCCAAAGAAACCTTTTTTTTTAATTGTCTTTCACTTTTATCACTAACACAACACTAGCCGTATGAAATTCGTGCGCGCGCGCCTTTGACCTATCAGCTGTTAGCCGCGTAACGCCATTATGTCTCATTACTATCGTACCGTGCAACAGTGGGTAGGCAGAGCACCCGCACGGCTCGCAAGCCCACTCCGTAAGGCCTCTGCCTCGAATCTTGCGGGCAGCGGGGCGGCGGCGGCGGCGGCGCGGGAGCGGCAGGATCTTATGCGTACATTTGATGGACCGGTTCTCGAAAACAGCGGCGCGGGAGCGGGCAACGAGCGGTGCACTCCAGTCAAGCGGCGCCGCCGCCGCCGCCGCCCCGCTGCCCGCAAAATTCGAGGCAGCGGCCTAAGCGGCTTTTGTGTTATGTTATGTGATAAAAGCAAATGAGTATAAAAAAAATGTTTCTTTGGAAAAGTTGTAAAGAAACATTTTTTTTTTCAATTTGTCACTTTAACACAGCAGCCGTATGAATTTCGCGCGCCTAGAGCGTGCTTGCGAGCCGCGCGGATGCTCTGCCTACCCACTATTGCACGGTACGATAGTAATTACTTAATTAGATAGAAGGGCGTCACGCGGCTAACAGCTGATAGGTCACAGTCGCGTGTGCACGAATTTCATACGGCTGTTGTATTATGGTGATAAAAGTAAATAGGTATAAAAAATGTTTCTTTGGGAAAGTTGTTTGTTATCAGGAGTACAATCACGTGTATAAGTATCGGTCACTAATTACCAGTCACCCTATATTGCAGCGAAAACCAGGTCAAGGCAAAAAGGCTGAAAGACTTTATTCCGCTAATAGCTTTAAACACAAAAAAGCTACAGCCGACATCCTCTTTCTCCATGCGTTTAGTGGCAGCGATACCACATTATCTCTGTTAAATCAAGGGAAAATCAAATTTATTTCTCTTGTCGAGAAGAACAGACAACTTAATGAGATCATTCAAGAATGAAACTGCACCACCAGAAGCAATCGCAGATGCTGGAGCCTGCTTTCTGGTTACTTTGTATGGTGGCGATATGGAAAAGGAATCCGATATCAACGATTCGCAAAATCATCATTAAAAAGTAAATTTAATCTTGCCTAATTGCCACCAACAAAAGACGCTGCATCATATCATGCTTTTAGGACATACCACCAAGTCCAAATATGGTAAGGAATTGAAAAAAAAAACAGAAGAATGGGGTTGGAGATATGATATTAATAATGGACTTACTCCTGTAACAACAACTGAGAAAGCAGCCTAAGGCACTTTTAAATATATTAACACATTTTCTACACCACCTTTTGTAGGGCAAAACCTCTATTTTGTCCTCACTGATTAGATTGATTAATATTACAATACATTTCAGTGCTATAAGGACCACTTTTTCGATGTCTCCGATTTTTTGTCATTATATAGAGCAAGCGAAGCTATGGCCCAAGCTAGACTTTCATATAAAAACAGATACAGCGACCAGAATGAACTAGACGTATCCACACTGGCCCCTATCACCTTATCGTTCTGAATGTACCCCCACTTATAAACATATGTAAATATCCAGCTCTTTGTACTAAAGCTGGCTTCTCACGGAACTCACAAGTTGCGACCCGGTGACACGTAACATACTCTAAGCAATTCAGCACTAAATTCTTTCATTTGTTTTCTGGGAAAACCCAGAACTAAAAGAAATGTACCAAGTTTGTTATATCAATGTATTTTTTCTTGACAAACAGCGCCACCTTGAACTGCAAACTTAAAGTGGTCAAATGCAGCACATCAAGCTACTACAATCTGTCAAATTTATTTAATAGATATTCAACTTTATCTCTAAAGCATTAGGTTCAACGTTGGTTGGTTAAATCTGGCCGTTTCGGGTAGCTTGATGTGCTGGCATCTGTACAAACTGACTCGATCTCGATACAGCGTGAACATCACGCTTCGTGGAAAGCAATCTTTAAAATACAACATCGGATAACCGATACTCCGGTCTCTGATAGTACCAGGTTAAACCGTAATCTTAATTATGTAGGTTGTAATATCGAAAGTTATTATTATTACACATGTAGGGTTAAATGAGAATTATCTAGTGTTTATGAGAGGGGCTCGTGCAGATGAGTAGGTGAACGGCATTTTCCGGATGACGATGATAGAAAAGTGTGTAGACTTGTTATGACTTACTGCAATAATGTCTTAGGTAGTACAGACTGAGGCAACAAATGAATAAATGATTAAACAAGGCAATGGACGTCATTTGCACGGGGTAGAGTTCTGGTGCAACACAAATATGGGATTATGAAAGATCAACCTTTTTGAGTTCCAATTGATAAGATGCCTAGATTTTGAGCCAATTGTATTAGAATTACAGAGGAGCACGTGGCTAAATATTAACAGCTCGGTTTAATTTTCAGAAGAAGCCACGCTAAACTCGTAAACAACACTTCAACACTGAATCGTGTATCTAGCTTTGGAAGAATATTTAGCCAGACATTTGAGAAAAGACCACACGGAATGATGTTAACGATCCACAATTCGATATCGAAGTGAACACTCGTACATAATTTATTATTGCGACCTGTAGAAATGATTAATAGGTATATCAGTTATTAAGTTTATCAGTGACATATTGCAGTTCCAAAGTGCATTTGACAAAGGACGATTCACGACTTCACGGGTCAGGAAAGACCAGTCTAGACTTTTAGAACTAGGCACACTATCATAATATTAATTATTACATTTAATTGTGTATCCTAGCTTGATATGGACAGAAATATAGGGGTTGGCCACGTAGAATAGTGTTTTATTTTGTGGCAAAATAAGGTCGAATATATAAAAACTACTAGCCAGTACCATTATTTTTGGTCCTTCGGTACATTACGACGAAGACCTTCGATTCTAAATAGAAATAGATATTATAAGGGACGTCTTTCCATTGGCTACTCTGGGCGTGAAGTGCCCAGATACACGCGATCCATGGGACCAGCTAATTCCTACCAGCGACTGCGTCGAAGCTAGGGGCTGTCAAAATAAGACCTTACTTATCCTACACAGGGTGCTGACATTTTTGAGCTCGCTTCGCTACATTATAATTATGTGACTATTATATTTTTTATGAATGGTCTTTTGAACTCACGTCTGGCGATTTCGTCTTAAATTAATCAACTATTTTCCTAAAGTGCCAGGGGTCTCCAAGAGGTTAAAGATGTCCCTGCTTAAAATTGACAAAATGTATGCTGGAAAAATTATTGTAGGAAACGGATTGAATGATTTCCAGCGTAAATGTTGAGAAGTGCTTACCATGATATACTTGCGGTCTATGGCTCGTGCACTCTCCCAAAATAACAAAAGAAACTCACGTATTTATAAACTCCTTGGCAGCCGCAGCATCAGTGAAGGACTTATGTCTGGCCGTAGGAATCTGGTACTTGTTCATGAAGGTCTTCGACCAGTCTTTATCGGCCTCGATGCGGGCTCCGGCCTTCGTAGGTCCGAAGCACTTGACGCCGAGGGGAGTGAGGTTGTCCACAATACCGTTGGCAAGGGGATCTTCTGGTCCAATCACCACGATGTCTATTTCGTTGTCTTTGCACCATTTTGCTGTTCCCTGTAACAGGAATTTTGGATTTAGTGCATTAGTGACGAGGGATAGCTAAAACTGGGTTTTTCTATGCTAAGTATGCATGCTCATATAGTTGTGGTGGACCCAAGATTGGATTCATGATCTCATCTTTTTCTCGCACACATTTTATCAACTACCGCCCGGAAAATAAGTCTCTAGGATCCTTCCCATCTACAAACAATGACGTAGACATCTGCCTACCCCTTGAATCTGTCATGCATATTATGCCACGTATTCCGAACGAGGCATTTCGAGTAACAAGTGAACTTGCCCCGCCAAGTACTGAACTTCACGATATGAAAGGTACGAGGTTATCTCGCATACACGAGCGTCTATTTAAATCTATAAACAGTTGTTTTTGATCGCAAGGTATGTACATATGTGTCATGTAATCGTTTGATTTGGCTGATCTGATCTGTTTAGATTGCTGTAGGTATAAGCAAAATTCAGGTCTTCATGGATCCTTACTATACCGAACTTGATTTCTGTTAGGAGATTAGCTAAAATACTATGTTTGTTGGGCGAAATTCTGTCAATGCCGTGTTCTGCTATAATTCCAAAAGACATCTATTGCCTGATGAGCCTAGTCTTGACCTCGATCTTCAAACGGTCAAAGCATCGAAGTAATCAAGAATTAATGCCCAATACCCGTCGCTATTGGGCGATTAATTATTTATTTAAACATATTATTTTTCTATACGCCGTTGATAACTGAAGAAAACATAACGTAGACTCTTATCAGCTAACGCAATTCGTAAGGCCCCTCTGTCACTATAGATTACTATTGTATTTAACTTATAGGCGATATAGCATGTTTGTCCAGCCAATTAAAATAATCATAATAAGTGATAATGTTAAGTACAGATTTTGCGTGCCGTTTGCAGAGCGTTTGCATCATTGACCCAGAAGTGGGCAGATCAGATACTTTGTTGTTTAAGAGATCATCGGGAATATGGCAGTGTTTTCGAACTGTTCTCGTAAGTGGAATAAATACTGGTTTTAGGAAATACTTCAAACAAACTCGGAACTGAAAATGTCATACGCTTGAAGCTGTAGAAAAACAGGCCTAAGCCAAATATTGCTTCTAATTACCGCTGCATTGTATGGTGTTGGTTTGTTCACATACTGCAATGCATATTCCGGATTATATTATTTGTTTTATAACTTGATTGGTTTGAGGGGCAGGCTCATGGCCATGAGTAGTCGCAATATGTGGCTAAAAAGAGTATCGTCGTCGAAGCAAAACTAGAAAATCCAGGAGGGATGGTTTGTGTATTTTTTTTTTTTTTTTTTATTGGTCCACCAACAATTGTTCGCACTGGTTTTATACTTAAGGTGACATTAAAAAAAAACATACATTAGTGCAAAAATCACTTATAGGTAAACACAGCATGCATAAGGAAGTTGTACAAGAAAAAAAAAGAACTATTAATTTAATCTAGTTTTAAGTTAACTAATACTACTAAACTATTATAATATTTAAAACCTTAAAATTTAACACAAAGAGTTGCAACTACCAAAAAAATATATATATTACGTAACAAACATACATTCTAAGAGGGATAATGAAAGGCGATCAAGGGAGATATTTATGAAAACTAGCTTTCAATTTGCCCAAACTGTCAAAGTGCAAATCGATTTTATCACTGCAGCAATTAATAACCTTGCAGAACCTCGCAATGGGAGAGTTGGCGCCTAGAACCGTTCTTCTCTGCGGTGAGCAGAGAGGTGTTATGGTGCCCCCTCAAGAATTCCTCGCTGAACTGCGAGGAATTCACAGGGGGCACGAAAATTAAAAGAGTACAATATTTCTGCACAGTCAATTTTATGGCTCATCACTTTGCACACAGACATTGCGTCTCCAATGTGTCGGCGCTTGTAAACCATCCTAAAGTGTTTCAGTCTGTTATTGTAAGAACGTATCTTTTTAGAAATTCCGTTAGAAAACGCCAGGTGCCAAAGAAAACGCTTTTGTACACGTTCAAGACGCAAAGAGTGTACAGAGTAATGTGGCCGCCAGATTACGCTACAATATTCCAAAATGCTTCGAATTAAACTATTGTAAAGCATCATTTTGGTTTTACAACACCTGAATTGTTTAGAATTTCTTATAACAAAGCCTAGCATTTTAGAGGACTTCTTTATTATGTTATTTATGTGAGGAATAAAAGTTAATTTCCGATCAAACGTTACACCGAGGTCCCTTATTGTGTCCAGTTCCGCCATTTTAACTCCATCAATGTAATAATCGTGTTCTATTAGATGATGTTTACGCGCAAATACTACTTGGTGACATTTACTAGGATTGAGGTGCATCTGGTTGGTTTGACACCATTGCACAAGTCTGTCTAAATCATTCTGTAAGTCAGCGGCATCATCTTCTAATTTCACGATTTTGACAAACTTTAAGTCATCAGCATACATAAAATTATCACAGCTATGGAAACAATAAGGAATATCGTTAATGAAGAAATTAAACAAAACAGGCCCCAAATGAGATCCCTGTGGCACGCCAGACGATATATGACGCAAGGTTGATTGAAAACCGTTGACGACTACATAGAACGATCTACCCTCAAGATACGAGCTCAACCATGAAAGCAACGACCCGGTGATACCATATGCTCTTAATTTGCTAATAAGTATACCATGTGAGAATTTATTGTTCCGGGACTTCTCCCCTGCTAGAACACTAGGAAGTGGTGAACTGCAGAAGTTTTGGAAGACTGTCTGGTATCATTTTGATGTTTAATTCTCAGCCAAATGGATACACATACGGCATAATACAAATAATGCTGTTCCACAAACAATGGGGCACTTATTAGCGTGTCCTGCGTGTCCTGTTGTTTATTCACTACAGGAACTGATGGACACTACCGACAGCGCCAAACTAGTAGCTCAGTACTGGGTCGATACAAAATAGATTGCCATCAACACGCTAAGAAGAAGGAAGTATGGAAGTCTAGAGAATCCCTTCCCCAGCAATGGGACTCTACAGACAACTCCTTAGAGTTGTACAGACGTCAGCAGGTCAAGCTACCAGAAACTGTCAGATTTTTCCAACCAACCTTGAACCTAATGCTTTATAGATATAGTTGAAAATCTATTAAAGAAATTTGACAGATTGTAGTAGCTAGG
The DNA here is from genome assembly GCA_950005105.1 of Lycophotia porphyrea. NCBI lineage: Eukaryota > Metazoa > Arthropoda > Insecta > Lepidoptera > Noctuidae > Lycophotia > Lycophotia porphyrea. The sequence goes on from OX465396.1 coordinate 1,958,862, forward strand.
TGTGCTGGCGTCTATACATCGCCAATTCGCCAAATTATTTGTCTCATGTGAGAAGTAAAAACCTCAAGAGCAAAGGACGATAAAAACTTTACTTACGATTATGGAAGAACGAGAAGGCGGCAATGACCTGATTCGCTACACGAGAGTACAACAAATGATAATATACGTCATAATAAATTGAAATTGACCAGACCCGGTTCGTGGGTTTGTAAACACCGAACAGTTTTGATTTGGGAATGTAGGAACTTCCGTGAATCGATTTTGTGCTATCCAGCTAACTTGAGAAAAGAAAACCAGGACCTCCCTGCTTTATATCGGGCTGCTTTCAGCAATTCCATGTCATGCTACCTGCCTACCGCATAGTTTCCATTAAATACTGAGAAAACATTGATCAAGAATAAAAAAGAGAAGACTGTATAGGAGAGGAAGCTTAGGTCCTCAGGTACAGCAGCGGCCTTTTACGCCTGATCATTTTAAAAAAAATCGCTTGAATGATGCGGAGGCGCCCCGCCCGGCTAGAAAGCGCTTCATGTTGTGAGTGCAAGCAAAAATGAGCTTAGTGGTGATCAGGCGGGAGTGTCCTCGATTGTACATTCAGAAATAACTGACTATTAGCCTTTGACACCCAAAATGCTGGGCACTGGTCAGTATAGCAACAACTTTAACTAAAAGCAAGTATTACAAGCTACTCTTTATTTACTTATTATTTTTTATTCCTCCTATTATTTCTTAAACAACATCTTCTGATATTTTTATCGCTGTGGGTACTTCCTTGTTACTAACCGATAGGAATAGCAACCGGCAGATAAAAAGATAAATGGTTGTTTAAGCACATTTAGAACATGTGACAGTAATCTCGGGTCATCGACATCATATCTATCCAGTAGATTGTGGGAGAAGGTTAGGGAGCAAGAATACTAAAATTCTTTACGTACGAAGTTTCTTTTATATTATTTTAGGGAGCTTTCACACTTGTTATCCTGATAGTAAAGAAACTTATCTTCTATAACACACAAAAGGTATGCATGATTAGTTAAATTCTAGTGGAGTTGAACGAGAATTATCAACCTATGAACCTTAAGTATTAAATTAATTTTAAGTTCTCCAGTCAATAAAACCAGGGTGGTTTAAGTGTCGTTATCTGATGTTTTAGTAAATTAATAGAGATTTATTTATTTTAAAATAAAAAAAGAAGATGGATCACAATCCACACATACCTCAAAAAAAAAATGTATAAAAAAATATGGCATACTCCATAATATACAGGGTGTTTGGCGCATGGACCGACACATTTTTTCCAGGTATATGGGAGGTCATTAGCTGGGTTCTACCCATACACAAAAACAAAAAACAAAACAAAAAAGTTATTTCGAATTAAAGGAAACATTTTGGGCATTTTTTTCATTTTTTTTTTAGTCTTATGTAACCATACGTGACATTTGGGACAAAGGGTGTATGGGTAAAACCTAGCTAATGACCTCCCAAATCCCTGGAAAAATTGTGTCGGTCCATGCGCCAAACACCCTGTATATGGAGTATGCCATATTTTTTTATACATTTTTATCTTTTTTTTTAGATACGTCACTTTGTTATAGTACGTGGGGCAATTTTGATCCATTTTCTTTGCGAAATAAAAACCCTGATTTGAATTAAGTTGTTAAAAATGGTCATGGCTTAAGAAAGGATGTGATGCAGACCCCAAGGACTAATATTTGTAGCCTAAACAAGATAAAACTGGTTGCAAATTTAATGATTATATGATTTATAATTACTTTAATTCTACAAACTAATAACTAACTAAGTAAATGTAGTATGGATGCAATGTTTGTAAATACATGTATCTGTTAACATATTTAATTTTGATTTGTTTCTGCTCAACTTTAAATAATTTGTATTACTTAGTTCAGATATTTCTAGGTACATTGTCACCACATTTAATATTATAAAAATTTAATTTATTTTAAACGTAGTAGTAGTAAGTAGTTTTATTTAATTATGGATAAACTAACTATATACATTAATAATGAAAAACTATTAAATAAACTTAAATAAATAAACTAACCACCAACATAAACTAATTATAGTTTAGTTTTAGGTATAACTTAAAAATAAAATAAAAAATAATTCATAAATATGTTTTCTATGAATGTAATTGGAATAGTACTTAGGATGATCTATGTATCCTAAATTAAGTGTATTATAGTGAAACGTGTGTATGGAACAACACGTGTGCAAACCTTGGTGTTTTAAAATAGCCTTAATCTTAGTTTATTTATGTATGCAACTGAAAGACTTGTTTCTATGGTCATAAATAAAGATTATTTAAAAAAAAAGATGTAAAATAAAATTTACTTCCTTTGAAACACTATTTTAATTTTCACAGTTTCAAATTAAACTTATACATACAAATTGCAATAGTATAGCCAGCCCCGGATCTACGTTTTTTTCCAACCGGGGCAGAAACTTTATAGTCACGCCTCCAGCATATGAGACAAAAAAAAAAAATTATTTGCATGAATCAGGTACGGTAAATTAAAATGGAGAAATCAAATTAGTTCAAATAAAATGTAAATTTTCGAAATATTTTATTTAATAGCTAAACGACGTCATTTTCATTAAAAAGACGTCAATTGTTGACACAGCAAATCTGAAATAGGCATCTCGAGTCCACAAGTTCACTTGTGGTGTCATGGTGTGGGCCTGTGTGGCACCTTTTTCTCGCAGTCGGCAGTCGACTGTGAGCCAGCCAGGCTTCCGTATGCTAGGCGCTTTGTGGAGCATGTTTTTTATTTTTAATCATACTATATTATGATTTTGGCGCCCCCTGAAAGTGCCGTCCGGGGCGTTGCCCCGGTTTGCCCCCCTCTAGATCCGGGGCTGAGTATAGCTTATGTACAATCGCGAGCTTAACCCAGAATTGGGTTTTCTTACAGCAAACCTAATTTTGATTGCAAGATTTGTAAAAGAAGATACACTTATGTGCATATCTTTCTTTCTTCTGTGGATATCTTTCGGAATTGAAGTCTACTTCCTTTGTTTTAAAGTTTGACATTCAAAACTGCATTTTAATGGCCTATTTAAAATAAATGGTTTGACTCTAGTAAAGTAACTCATGATTTTTAACCTAGAACAGTTTTTTTTGGCACAATTATATTTTGACTAATATATTTCATATTTGTGGTATTTTAGAACTAAGTTTCCTATTTTGCAAAAAAAAGTTGATCCTTAAAAAGCTTCACTTTAACTTGGACCAAATTAGGTGGATGTATGAGCTCCTTGGTGGGTTATTGATAAGGTAACGTAAATATTTAGTTCCATGCACTTTGTGAGTGGGAACAAAGTATCAAAGTGACATGAAGTAAAATTATTGGCTATGTGTTAAGTCCACTACTTAACACCTAGATACTATTGAGCTTTTGGGAGCATGGTACATCCTAATTTAAACACAGAAAGGGTGTTCTTAGCTCTGACAGTAATAATATAATAATGATGATTTTTTTGACTATACAAACATTTTGATAAAAATCATAAATCAATAGAAAACACCCAAAACATTCAGGTCTTAGGTATTTGTCCTGCAGCATGTTGTTCATGTAAAACTAAACTAAAGTGCGTTTTTTAATCCTAGAGACTAAATTGACACATGCTAATGCCAAACTGTTTAGGTAAAAAATGCACTTTAGGTTTTTAATTTTCTAGAAAGTTATATGTATACATGCCTGATCTAGAACAGCTACAAAAACCAAATAATAATCACGTGATTATTCAATAAAAAATTCTTATTATTTTCTATTGAACAATAAAGTTAATAAAAGTTACATAACATACTGATTAATGCTCTAATGATAATCTCATAATTTGTTTAAAAAAAATCAATTAAGGCCTGCTCTGATTGACGATGAACTCAATAAAACTGAACTAAATTGGTTTAGTTAATTACTATTCTTGAATATTAATAATAAAGATATTTTATGTAATCTATTTATCACATAGATGCATGTTAAATGTGTCAAGATTATTAGAAGTTCTAATATACAGTTTACTATGTATGTTTATTTCATTGTATCATAAATAATGTATATTCTAAAACTTTGGGACTATTATTTTGTATTTCATTGTTTAATAGTTTATCAGTATCTATAACTAACAAATACTTGTAAGTACTTTTAATGATTTTTAATTTATATGATTGATATTTAGAATTAAATATATCAAAAAAATAAAAATATCCCAATTCATAGAAGTCAAGGCGTAGCCTTCAAACTTCCTGAGATATAAGCTGCGCAAATCACTCAAAGCAATACAACATAGTTTTCTTATAAGAAACTTACGGGATAATCTTTGATGTCGAGTTCGACGCACTCAACTTTGTTGGTGGTCGCGATGCCGACACTGCCGGGTGCACAGTATACTTGGCGCACAAACGGAGAGTCCGCCAGCTTCCAGCACAGCGCATGCTCCCGTCCACCGCCTCCGATCACCAGAACTTTACCACCAGACATTATTCTACCTTGTTTACTAAAACTTAGCCTATATGTCACGTGTCCAATTACAAACAATTATAACAACTTCTAGCTAACATTTACTAGATTAAGCTAGAGCTGATTACAGTTTACTGTACTACACAGAGACGCAGTTATGTTTAATTAACGAAAATTATTTATTTTATTTATAAACTGCCGTCTCCGACACGCGCAAACTTTTAAATGAATGACGTTGTTGACGTTTCGTTTAGTTGTGATGCGGAAACTAGTGATGAGCTAAGTTGAATGTCGATTAAATAAATACCTAAATTCTCGTTAATAATAGTTTGTAAACAAGCTAATCCTTTTGTTTAGAAAATATAAAATGTTTAACAATAAGCTTGTGATACGTAAATATACAAAGGCTGATGTAGAAAATTTTCAACGTTTTGCAGAGTTTGGCAAAAAATAAGTTTTTTCAATTTTTTATTTTATAAAAAGTTAAGTTTAACACCTAAAAACTTCTGCCAAACTGCTTAATTTTAACGTCCTAAAAAGAATAGCATTATATAGTATATATTCATTGAAACTAACATCTTGTTTGTAAATGTTTGCATACCATTTTTATGGGGAATCTGTCAGTTCACCAACATTATTTTCCACCACATTCAACATAAAGCATTTTACTTAGACTACTTTGAAACGCTGGATGGTCTATGTGAAGGATGATATGGCTAGGAAAGAGTTGAGTGTTGATATGACGAGTAATAGAGAAGTATGGAAAAAGAAGACATGCTGTCAACCCTTAATAAATTGGGATACTGGCAGGGGAATGATTAAGATGAATTATTATTTTGACCTTGAACCTTAGTTGTCGTGCTCGTGAGTGACGAAAACGTTATCGATTAATTAATTCCATCCCAGGGCATCACTAAGCCGAAGTACTTTTGCTTCAACATGTCGCATTCGTTTTATTTATCAATAGCTTACTCAATTCCAACAAGTGCAAAATGACAGAGGTCAAACTTTTCTGTACAGTGTGATAAAATTACATCATTTTGTTGAATTAAATAAAGAAATAAAATGCTCGGATTTTTATATGAACGAATTCGTCAAATGAACGTTTATTTTTCTCCTGAATATTAGTAGCTGCACCGGGCACGCGTGTACCCTACGCGGTTTTAAAATTTGAGTTTCGGGTAGCTTGATGTGCTGGCGTCTGTACTTTGTGAGCTTCTTAAGGTGGACACTTTTCAAATATCTTGGTCCAATTTCTTTGTCCAGTATTATAAATGATAGATAAAAAATAGAATCCCATCCAATACATTTGATGAAGTCGTCGAATTTCTTTGATCAAATGTACATTGGAATAGAATAGAATATATTTATTTATAAAACATGAGTATACAACAAATAATATGTGCAAGGTTTTAAATAACAGGTAGATTTGCATGTTTTGCCATTTATGGCGTACGAAACAACATAATTATGGCTTAGAATAAAACCATATAAAACAAACAAACTTGGACAAAGATATTTGATACAATACCACCCTTAGAGGAGAGTGGTACCATTTTTGTCTGCCAGGGGACATTTTAACACTTACACCCAATACTATTGGCCAATTGGTGGGTCTAATTCTTAAAATTGTCATAGACAAACAAAGCCCTAACACATTGAAACAAGAACAATTTTCTTTAGACGTACTGCGATCGCCAACCCGCCTGCCAAGCGTGGCGATTATGGTAAAACCCCTCTTTGGGCGAGGCCTATGTCCAGCAGTGGCCGTCTTTCGGTTGAAATGATGATGACGATGGTGATGATGTACAGATAAGATCAACGAGAACGAGAAGTACGAGAAGGTCATGCGCTGTCTGGGTCAGCTCGTGTCTGTTGGCTAATTGGCGATAATATCTACGGTCTACTATTATTCCCAGAGCACTCCTTCAATCGAGATCGTGCTTTAATCATATCAAAGTTTAATTTGAATATGTTCCAAACATCATAAGTTTGGTCTCACTTTAGAAAATTGTTCCCTGTTACTATAAATAATAATTACAAAAAAGTGAGAACAACCGTATCAATTTTATTTAAAAACCTACACACTTTTTTGTTTTAAAAACGCAAAGTAAAGTCAAGCAAAAATAAAATAATTTCACTACTATTTGCCACCCTTCTACCACCGCACACTTCGTTCAAAGATACAGCGTTCCTTTGCATTCAGCACCATTAACAGTGGAAGAATGTAAAAATCTAGTATTTCTAGTTTTACTTATGTATCATAGCTTTAAAGATTTACAGGTATCCGGATAGATTGGAGGCTAGGTTAAGGAAATCTTTGCAAACATTTTTTATTATCTTTTTGGTGTTAGGAGGTAGTATGTAAAATTCAATGAGTGAGTGTATGGAACGGTTCGAAAATGGCGAATTTATTCGTTCTTGTCATTTTGCTGTGATGCTTGCTCGCTGTATAAAAACTTGTATTTTGTTGCTATAAAATGGCTGACACCGGACTACGTATGAATTTCGCGGCCTTAAAGAGGGCAGATCCATACGCTAGAGAAATAATCGACAGTGCTACCCACGTTGCGCTTTATACATTCGAAGAGAACGAATGGGAGAAAACTAACATCGAGGGTGCTTTGTTTGTGTACAGTAGAAATGGTGAACCGTACCATAGTTTAGTGATTATGAACAGATTGAATACGAATAACCTAATCGAACCAGTATCGAAAGGAATAGAATTGCAATTGAAGGAACCTTTCCTTTTGTATCGGAACGCCAAGTGTCGCATTTACGGCATATGGTTCTACGATAAAGACGAGTGCGTTAGAGTTGCGACAAAGTTAAATTCTCTGATTAAAGACCCGATCAAGCAAGTTCCTGGCGGTGAAAACATGCCGCAAAACGCTGTATATAGTACGTCAACACCTTCGAGCGCTCCTGTCGATATATTCAGCATGTTGAGCAAGGCCCAGGATGACTTCAATTCCAATAAAGGGCTCGTCGCTAACAAATGTGATTCGACACCGTCGCGTGCGCCCGACATGACTTCGCAGAGCGTGATGGACTTCTTTGCGAAGGCTGGAAGCGGAGCCTCTGCGCAAATGCCGGCGGTGTCCTCGCTGCCGTCGCCGGGTATTTTTGGGCCGCGTTCGACGGACGCTCGGGAAGTGCCGCAGTTGCTGCAGAGGCTCATGAGCAATCCGGCGCATTCTGTTGAACATATAGAGAAACAACAACGCTCTGTGACACCTCAAGAGGCTCAAAGTTCAAATGGTAATATGAACATGGATTCAGCAATGAGACAAAACTGTGGGTTCCCGTTAAAGTCAACTCCTATGGACAAGCCCAATCAGCAGAGGATATCTAGTCTGAAGAAGGGACAGTTGGATTCAACTGACACCAATGGTATTATACCACTGGAGAATGAGTTGAATCTGATGCATATATCATCACCAAAGCCAACGTCCCCCCTGGCCACATACTTGAATCAGTCGCAGGACATCAACCATACGGTAAGCTCTTTTAATGGTAGCAAATTGGAGGAGATTGGAATATACCCTTTGATTGACTCTGTGTCAATTCAGCAGAAGCCAGCACTGATGCCGCCCACGATGTTCACTGCTAGCACGGGCGGAGACGTCCAGCCGTCCCCAGAGCCTCTCACTAGGAACCAGCTGCTTCAAGCTTTCAATTATCTGCTGAAACACGATGCTGACTTTGTGAACAAATTGCACGAGGCTTATGTTAAATCCTTTTCAGAAAAGGCTTTCTCTGTGTCATAAAAATGATTCTTTAATAAGTGACTGCCATCAACAGTAGCAGTCACAAAGTATAAAATGTACAGCCGGAATTTGAATGTAAACTGAAACAGTATAAACTGAATCTTCTTTAAAATGTTGTGTAGACCCCTCTAGTTTTGTAGTGACTCATTGTTTGGAGTATTTTTAAATAAGTTTTAAACCTTTGACTGTAACCTGTACAGAGAATGAATTTTAGTGACTAATCTTCTTTTAGTTTGGGCAGACGATGAGAAGGTCCCTTAAGCCGCTACTTGTGATATTTATATTGGCTCCAGCTTAAGGTTGCATTCAAAATCCAATATATTTGAACGATAAGTACCTTCAATTTAGGTTTAACTATGAGTTCTTTGCAATATTATAATATGTACATTTTAAAAGACAATACTATGACTACTTTGACAAATACGCTTTTCTAAGAGATATTTTTACTGACATGATGTGCTGCATTAAAACTTCCATAATTTTGAGAGGAAATATCCTCTTTTAATATTATAAGGACTGCAAAAATTTGCTATATCTTTACAAGAATTATTCTAACCAGTTTCAGCCTAGGCATCAGATTTTTTAGGTTTTATTGTATGTTAAATGTTTTTATTTCATGTAAAATTTTGTCAGTAGCTACTAGTAAGATTTGTCCCTATTTTCTTTTTATATCTCATTTTTCAGTAAAATTTTAGTATGTGTATTGGATGTTATACAAAACAGAAGACTTTAATATACATTAGATACAGGGGAAATCAAATGATAATATTGGTTAAAAATATATTTCTTTAAAGATGTAAAATTTAGTCACTTGTTTAGGGAGAGTAAATAATTTCGTAAGTTATATTTCTCCTAAGAATCAACTTTCTAAGGATGGTGTGTTGAAGCACACTGACAAATATATAATTTCAATTGCCAGGAAGTTTTTCAGGTAACTTCCAAGGGGATCTAACATATAATACCCCTTTAAAAGTCACCATTTCAAATCTGAAATGGATTATGTACTTTATCAAACTATTGAAAATAACATTTCAATGTGGTCGAATTAAATCGACGGCCATGTGTTTATTGTAAATCATAAAACATGAATATGACAAAAAAAATGTTAACACTTTAGAAAACATCTATAAAATTTTAAACCATCTAAGTGCTTTCACATCTCATAAGCAATGCTAAATGATGATGTTATAACTGTTATCTTTAAGAAAATTATAAATTTGGACAGTTATTAATGTTGTGTGGAGACAAGATATTTTTGTTAAGTCTCATTACTATAAGGGAGCAGAATGTTTTAACGAAAACTAATTTTGGCCTACATAACATTGGTCCTGCACATCTAATTGGTTAGATTATAAAACCGTGTTACTTTTGAAATACTCCCACAATCCTGTCAAATATTTTGTAAACGTAGTTCTGGCGATAATAGTTTTTGACGATTTTCAGTTAGAATGTTATCATAAAAATAGTCTCAAATTAAAGGGTTCATCGAAACAAAAGCTTTCTTTTATTTGGCGACCTTTTTTTTTTACAATATTGTCGTAGGATTTTTTCCAGTTAAAATTGAACACTGATAGAACCAGGGTGGCCTAAAAGTGCTACAACGTTCACTACATGGTAAAGTAATAAAAAGTATGTATTCTGAAGAGTGCTAGTTGATTTAAATTAACTGTTTTTGTTTTCTATGGTACTCAAAAGGCTTGTCCATTGAATTAGGCCACTATGGTTCTCATGGCCTCAATTTCAGATGGAGCAAAATATATGGCATAATTACAAAATTAAGTTGGCAACATCACAATACAGCCTAAATACTGGCACACGGCACAGACTCGCCGCACCAGCAGAGCAAAACTTCTGTTCTTTGTGTCACTTGCGTAGCAGAAGTACCTAAACGGGGCGTCTTGGTTTGTATAGAATGTTGATTATGATGCCGCTTGCGGCGGCCGCCAAGACATCTCTGTGCTCTGTGGTTACTGCCACCCACATTGGCTGGGTTAGTGACGAAGTTCCACTCTTGGCAAGTGCAGAGGCCTGGGTTAGATTCTATCACTCGGTAAGTTTCAACCATAACTGCACGAGGCTCTTACCGCCATCATCAAGAACTAGTTTGGGGTAGATAGAAGTAGGTGTTTTGAAATAACATCCTGAGTAGTACTGCGACGCACGTTTTGCTTGTTATTTTTTGTTTTGTTTGGATAGACACTTGCGTGGTATTGAAGTGACGATGGTGCAGATTCCCTTGTTTACAAACTAAACCAAATTTAAGTTCAGTGCATCTTTTTCTTTCTATTTTATTAAGAAAAGGACAGAAGATAAATTTGTTTAGTCCTGTCAATTTAGTCGGCATCTGACGTAATTTGATGTAATTTTAGTAGTCAACTTTTTAATCACGTCTAAACTTGTTTCAGGCGCTGGTTAATTTGACAGGACTAAACTAAAATTTATCTCTGTCCTTTTCATAGTGAAATAGAAAGAAAAAGATGCACTCAACTTAAATTAAGTTTAGTTTGTGAACAAGGGAATCGGCACCGATGTGTAGTTTCTATCAAAATTAAGCAAGCGACCCCCAACGAACGAAATCAGTCGCTATGATCCTTACATACTCCTGTTGCATCAACTCAACTGTTGAATGAAACATTGCTGCTAGTGAGGGAAACAGGATCATAAGTAAAACAAATGACTTTGTTGAAATCGATTTAATATTGCTATATTACAAATCGCTTTTGAACTTTGAACAACCAGTTGAGACCGCAATATTACATTTTCAATATCTTTTTCATCGCCAACTTTGGCGTGTCAATGTTTTCTATATAACAAGTAAACATTTATCAAACATTGCAGCCGTATTTGCATATTTTAAACACAGTGCCATTCAGTAAGTACATGTAAGTACTGAACCAATGAATGATAGTAAAATTGAAATAATAATTTAGATGGTAAGTAGTAATTTATGAGGATTCTAAGTAGTATCTTTTTCAAAATACGTGCATATAAAAATGTTTTTCGTGTTGCTTTTATTGACTGCACATTACATTCTAAATGGTGAAAAATACTTATAGAATACTGTAAGTTATGATGGCACTGTAATTAAAACATTTAAAAACGACTTCAGATTCATACATTATAATTTTATTCGGAAATCTCTATGGTTGGTTTTATTAAGTGTCCTTACGCCTTCGCAATTTTGGTATTTACAATTAAAGGATGATTTGGGAATATTTTTAGAAAAAATAACAGCCGATTTTGGATTGTACCTATTCGATACAGTTAGAAATTGTGCTATGCGGTTTGTGAATACAATATATTGATAGCTTTCATGTTTCAAATGTTTTGTATGAGTAGTATATTCGTATTTATGGTCTGATTAGGTATATTTTTGCTGGTAAGTGTTAATACTATTGGTATAATATCAAGTAATACATTCAGTTGTTATAGGTAGTTATATTCCTATTTTAAGGGCAAGTACTACTTAAAAAGTTATTTTCACCCAAAACATTTGAAACACGTCTTACTGGGTTGTCAAACAGAAAATTACTTTTAATCTCACTGCAAAATGAACGACCCTGTGAATTTCAAAATGGATCTATGATATGCTACAGATAAAGTATATTATGTACACGAAAAATAAATTGCATTACATTGCCCCTGTATTTGGGCACCTAGTTATTAGTAACTTAATTAAACATATATCCTGATTACAGTTAAGTTGTTTATTGAAAGTAAAATGTATGTTGGGGGAGTCACACACAACGAATGCTATTTTTCCAGGTCAAATTCAATGACATTGGCGAACTGCCTAGTTGAGCAGTATAAACGTAGCGAGATACTACACAAAATTCACGTGCATTGTTACGTCACTTGGTTTTCTAAAAGATGTTCTTAATCGGCTACGGGACGTTGTGTTTACCCCCATACATATTTTGCCGACGTGGCGAGACCAAAACTTCATTTCACCCGTTCTAAAATTATACAATCAATGAAAAATCAACCTTATAAACTAAAATAAGGAAGCTGAAATCTTGCAACCATTACTGCGTTCAAACGCATCACGATTTAACTCATATACGACAATTTAGTAAACAGTCCGTTTTGGGGCAGGCATGTGATTTTTGCAAAAAGAAAAAAAAGTCAAAGATTTAGTTAGTTATTTTCTATCTTATCTTAATTGTTTTTTTTCTTCGTTTATGTTTAGGCGAAATTTGAATATTTTATATATTTTTTAATAAAAGTGAAAAATAGTTTTTAATAAATTTTACTAATACATACGAAAGTTTTTGCAAAAAACACCACCAGTAAATGAGTCCTAACAGATTATATTTTTTTAATTACTAAAAACTATTTATCTCAACTATTTGGTTTAAAAAGAACTTTTATTTCTATTAGAAACGATTCAATATAAACTAGTCATTATACACGATTTTAATTGGATTAAACTAAGAAGACTTGCCGAGTCTCGACGTACAATCATAACATGTTTTAAAACTTTTAATTTTTGCTTTTTATATACGCTTCATGAAAATACAAAAAAAAAATACATTATATATAACAAAAAAAAAAAATATTAATACATTACATATTTAAAGAAAAATACGAATACTTGAATTTGAAAATTAAAAAGTCATTAACCAAATTTTACTATTCACAGTCTACGATCACACATAGCCTGTCCTGAATGTTTTCTCCAGTATCCGTTTAATACAGGTACAATACATAACATAACATCACGCCTGTAATCCCCGAAGAGTTAGGCAGAAGGATACCTAATAGTACATTCACAGTCACATTTAGCTAGTTATGTTTTTAAGAACCATGTAATAGGTGGCGAACGGATTGTCATCAACCGGGCACAAGTCCAGACTCCGTAGCTGCTGTTGAGAAATTCCTGATGGAAAAACCTAACAGCACTTTGCCCGACCCGGGAATCGAACCCAGGACCTAATGCTCAGCAGTCGCGCTTGCGACCTCTAGACCAGAGTCAGTCTGGTACTATACAGATACCATATAGTTCCACTCAAGGAGAAATGACAACCACAAACTCACATTGTCTCACATACAGGAGGCTACTGTACCACTAATTGGATCGTCACGCTGATGACTATAAAAACGTATCGTGTTATGCCATATAACATGAAAGACCGGTTTTTTCGAAATCGGTATATAAAATGAAAATTGAAAACTTCATGAAGCGCTTACAAAAACAAACATGTTAAATCGTAACTGATTCGGCATACATTTGTACCAGATAGTTTATGTAACGTACACTATTCTATTGTCTTATAGAGGTCCACAGCGCGTGAGACGTACAAAAGGGTTAGGGTGCGTCACACTGCATTAAGTATGACGTAGATACAGTCGCTGTGCACGCACCCTTAGTGATTTGCCGATTTTTAAATTAGTGAAAGAAAAAACGTTTTTCAGTTACATCTCAACAATTGACAATTTTAAATGAAAATTAAACTATCAATTATTTCTTATAAATCCGTAAAATAAAATCGTTAATTTGCGGCAGTCAATTTTGAAAACTTTCATCAAAGTTACGATGATATATGAACAATAATTCGGCGTTTGAAAAAGGGGTTCACAAGAAGCAAAGTAAAACGAAACTATATCTAAGAGATCAACGTTGCGCGTTCAAAAATAGGCAAATCACGCAAGACTGTCCATTAAAAAATTATATTTACATACATTAGTTATTTCACTGGATGAAATTAAACGATTATTTGTACCAACTTTTTTCTATTGGGAATAAAATGGTTTTAATGGGGAAGGTCGGTCTAAGCTCATTGTAGATGTCGTGTCCATAGCTAGGTTCCAAACTGACCAATGAGGTTGAGCTATTTTGAAATATAACAAATTTTCAACCAATGACCAAGCTTAGAACTAGCTATACTAGCGCCATTAGTTTCAGTTACCTTTTCCATTGTGTAAGGACGCGGAAGACGGATAACCGGATGTTGCCAGAAACAGTGGCTAATTTAAGTCAAATTAATTATTAATTAAAAAGAATGAAATCATTGGTTTTTATCAAAATCATAACACATTATAGTATATTATTAGTAGATTTTTATTAAAAGAATCCTTATAACACTTCATAAGTATTCACGTTCCATATTGATTGAATTGTACAAGTCACAATAATTCATAAACTAAAGAATAAAACATTGGTACAAATAATTTTGAAAATTACTATTGAGCAAACCACCTCACTTTTGATTACCAAAATAAATACAAAATAGGTTTCCATTTCATTTTTAAACCTGGCAACATCAGATTGCTGCTGTCAAATTGACGTTAAGATGACATTTTTATTTTTGGCTTCACAAAATTGAGGCAAAATAGACAAGAATGGTTCACAATTTGCAAGCTTAGATTTTGGTGGGCAGTACGTTTTCAGATTTAAAAGATAAGGTCATAATTTAACTTTTATAATATTGATTTGCAAGTATTAAGTTATGATGACATCTTTGTTATAATATTAAATATGTGTTATCTTAATTGTTAAATTGCAGAAACCATAATGGTTTCAAAGTTCTATGTACATAGAGCAGCAATATAAATTACGGCCGTATCTTTTAAACCCTTGAAATAACTCTAAAAAAAGATATGATTTGATTTCAGGGCTGTCTAGAAATTTAGAAGAACGTAATTAAATTAAATGATACATGTTTATGAAAGATATTATGTGATTACCGTTTGACTAAAATATTTTGATCAAAACTGTTTTTTATCAATGGCAACACATTCACTACCAAAGACGTTTAGATTATACGGAACTGATTAAAAACACAGACGCGTCAATTTCAGTAAATGTGTCTTAATTAAATTAACTCAAATCCTATTTATATCAAAATTCACAACACAATTCTTATTATATAGCAGTCATACTCTTTTAAGTATAGTAATCGGTACTCCATACTAAATGAACTACAGGACATTGGCATTTTCAAATCATCTTTTCTTTTGGGAAACAAAATTGTCAAGATTTCGAGACAGCCCTTTTGAGTGCAACAATGACGCCCTTTGACGATGCTTCTGTCTCACATTTTGCTATACTAGCGAAAGAGACAACAATATAACGTCAGAAACAGATGTGGCCCCACTGTAAGCGAGGAAATTGAAAATGTTATTCTAACTATCCCTGATTTTCGTTGACAACTTTAAAGGCATAAGACAAGTTAGAAAACTTATAAAATAAAGACATAATTTGCATAAAAACTGCAAGCTTTGAGCTACACAAATCGATCTAGGGCATCAGTATTCATATTTATTTTTTAATTCGTGTCATCTAAGGCGGATATAATGAACACATTATAGATTAGGTACCATTTTTTAGAGACCTAAGAGAGACTCGAGTCAATGCAAGGTTCAGAATAAATAAATGTCATGGAAAACTCAATGGGACTCGTAAATATACGAAAACTAGATTATATAATTCATTACGAATACGTTATAAATGACTCGAGAACGTTCGAGAACATGTTTCGTTTGTATGTTCAAGGGGTAAAGCACTACGACACTGAAGCTCAATTTAGGAACATCTAAAACGTATTTCCTACCGCTCGCAGTGAGACCCCACCCTCATTCTTGCACTTACATTTATTTTCAAATAACAAAACTGGCGTTTTACAAACGCTTCCGCCCTACATACGTAGGTAACTTACTAACATACACAATGTGTGTGTACATTACACCGGATAATCACTTTTATTTACGTAAAAACAAAACTTAAAAAAAATATTCAACTATATTAAATCTATATGAATAGAAGCTGAACCGCCTAACGAGTGACAAAATAATAAATAAGTTCAGGAGGCCTGTGGCGTCCATCATTTGTACAAAAGCCGGTATTTTATCTGGAAATAATATGAAAATAAATGGTTTAGTTGTTTGTCCAAAACGTAGAACAAGCTGCAGAAGATATAAAAGACTAAGTAAATTTTATTTTATTGAATAATGATCAGCCAGGTGAGTACAAGACTCATAAAGATAAGTTCAAGACTCGTCAAGATGAATTTGAGATTCGTAATAAGACGAATTCGAGATTAATTAAGACGAATTCGAGATTCGCTAAGACGAATTCGAGATTCGTTAAGACGAGTTCAAGACTCATCAAGATGAGTTCCAGACTAATCAAAATGAGTTCAAGACTCAGCGAGTTGAGTTTAAGACTTGCTTCGTATAAAAGAGTTCTTTTAATAGGACTTCAGTAGTTCAAAGTCTGTCGTGTGTATACTCACGTGTGTGTACTACCAGAGGCGGTGCAGGTGCAGGTTGCGCGACAGCACGGAGCGCACGTCGTGCGTGAAGCGCAGCGCGTCCAGCACCGGCAGCAGGTTCAGTAGCGCCACGTCCAGTGGGTCCGAAAACCACGACTTTATTGGTATCGCGTTATCTGGGGATGGGTGATGCATGTGTTACTACAAACTGCACACATTATTTATTTATGTGTATTTATTTTCAACTCGTGTTGTCCCCCTGCAGTTCTATTTCAAGCTAGTGTGACCCATTCCTACCTGTTAGAAGGGAAACCGCGTTCGCAGAGTCCGACTCACGACAGCACTCCCGCGGCAATAAGTGGAACTACGTATAACGCGCGCTTAAGTGAAACATTCAATACTGTAGCGCCGTGTCTGCGAGACTATTTTCGTGGGATGGACTACTCCACAAAAGGCTCCACAAGGAGCTCGTGAAAATATTATAATAACAGCCGCTCAGGTCGATCTTCAGGCTAAGCAACGCTTGGTTAGGTACTCCACAAACGCGTTTATCCAGAATTAGCGGACGTCACGCAGTTTCAACCGCGTAGTTCCCGTTCCCGTGGGAGTACGGGGATAAAATATAGCCTATGTTACTCGCTGATAATGTAACTATCCATTGCTGAAAGAATTTTTCAAATCGGTCCAGTAGTTTATAACTTTATTCGTTACATACACAAATACAAATCTTTCCTAATCCTTTGTAATATTAGTATAGATGATAGATAAGTAATACACCCATGGATTGAACGCCATTTTGCAGCAAGAGTCGATAGCTATACAATTAATTTATTTATACCGAAATCTGATCCCGATAAGAAAAGTTGGAAAAAATCTCTTATATTCAAGAATGATGATGATTTGGACCGAGTACTTTTGAAGTCACAATTTTAAATTTTGTAATAACTGTCAGTGTGTTTACCTGGAAAGTCCCGGTAGGCTCCGGGCGAGTTGTCCAATATGAACACCCTGTTGAGGTCGTCGCATATAGACGACAAATTCTTTGTGTAGGAACCGTTTTCTGCTGTGCAGTGTTGTCTGTCAACGAACAAATTAACACGTGTTATTTACATTATTTATACGTATTATTATCATTTTATTGCTCGACATTTTAAAAAAGGGTGTAAAAAGACTCTTAACGAAGCCGAAAGGAACTTGTTCTCCCCGTCATTGCGATCAGTTTTTTGTTCTAGACCATACCTGGGAACCTTCTAGTTACGGAGATATTGGGGGTCAAAGTTCCAACTTTTTCACAAATTTTTTTTAAATACATGCTTTTAATGTAAGGTCTTTACTTTAAACACCTCCAGGACCCCTTTATATTCATTCCATCCAATAGCACAATGTTTTGAGTGCGTTACATTGAGTCCTACTGTAAAACGTGATTTTTCAGCCAAAAAAATAAAGTCATCTCTCCCAGCAATAATTTTTGCGTAAAGTTACTTAGTTTGATGTACAGGATGCTTGGTTGACGGCTTCGTGAAGAGTCTGTTTACACCCTGTATAATATCATGACTATATTCCCCGAAGAGTAAGACATAGGGGAATAGGAGCTCTCCCTGATGGAAGGAGCAAATCACGTTGCATTATTCAGTTGAATGCAATTAGACTGGAAGCAGACCAAAACAAAGTTGGAAAAAAGGCAATCCAGGAACCGGCCGACATTCGGCAGACCAGCGAGACTGCTACTGTGATTTATAGAGGTACTAGCGGTCGTCACGCGGTTTCACCCGCGTAGTTCCCGTTCCCGTGGGAGAATGGGTATAGAATATAGCCTATGTTACTCGCTGATAATGTAGCTATCCATTGCTGAAAGATTTTTTCAAATCGATCTAGTATTTTTTAAGTTTATTCGTTACATACAAAAATACAAATCTTTCCTCTTTATAATATTATAGTATATATAAGGAACAAGGTGGAAATCGTAAAAAGTTCCTATTGAAAGGGGAGGACTTCCTGACAATGTGGGTGATGTATTCGGTGGGCTACTGCCCATCCGTAGTTGTCGATTTCTTTGCTTGCACGACGTCAGTTATGATTCGTAGTTCCTATGTTTCGTTGTAGGTGCCGCTACAAATTAAGGTTAAGGTGTGGGTAAGGGCGTCAGGGCAGCCCGCGAAATTCAAATTTTCTTACGTTTTTTGCAATTTGCAGGTCATTGTCAGGTTGTATGTTGATGAAAAATGAGTCACGCCAGTAACACGTATGTAGTTAGTTCCCCTACCAAGTAACCTAAGTAACCCTGTTCAATAAATATTTCATGAAAAAGTCATTGGAATGGGGTTAAATAAACTTACAGGGTTATATTGATGATTTTCATAATTGTGACTCTGTAACTACATACGTGTTACTAGCGCGACTCATTTTTCATCAGCATACAACCTGACACTGACCTGCAAATTACAAAATACGTAAGAAAATTGAATTTCGTGGGCTACCCTGACGCAACCACCTTAAGTTTAAGTGGTAAGCCTAAAAAGGTGCCTAGGTCAGACCGGATACGGAAGACAGAAAACTGGGTGTTGTGGCGCTGTTTGGGAGTCCACTACTATAATATGCTGCGATAAGCTGAGTTGGCAGAAGATTTACCTATAGAACCGCCGCCGCAGTATCCCCCGACCGTTGTCGAGCTTGTCAGCGACCGCGGCGCCGTAGATCTCCATCGACGCCGTGAACACCACCAGCTCGTACCACTGTGACACCTGTAACAAGCAATATTGAACCTTAAGAGCTGCTAGTGATGGTAACATGTTTAAAATTCAGAAGTAGGATCCATATTACAGGTCTACAGTCTAACTGAGGCGGGGTTTGAAGCTGCGCGGCGTGGGAGGGGTGACGTCGGCCATCAGCGAATGACTGAGCAAGACGTAACGATGCCCGTCTGCAGTTCACACCGTGCAACTACCACAGGTATCGTCTCAATGGGGGCTATAGTTTTAAGCTCACCAGATGGCGCCACTGTCGAGTAAATTCCTATCATTAATTCAATTTTATACTTTAAAGTACAAATAACTTCATAAAAAGTTTATTACATTTCGTATATCAATAAAGGGTGTAAAAAGACTCTTAACACAGCCGAAAGGTACTTGTTCTCCCCTTCATTGCGATAATTTTTTTGCTCTAGACCATACCTGGGAACCTTCTAGTTACGGAGATATTGGGGGTCAAAGTTCCAACTTTTTCACACGTTTTTAATGTAAGATTTTTACTTTAAACACCTCCAGGACCTCCTTACTATTCAATCCATCCAACAGCACAATGTTTTCAGTGCGTTACATTGAGTTCATACCGTATACGTACCGTAAAACGTAATATTTCACCCCAAAAAATAAAGTCATCTCCCAGCAATATTTTTTGCGTAAAGTTACTTAGTTTGATGTACAGGATGCTTGGTTGACGGCTTCGTGAAGAGTCTGTTTACACCCTGTATAGTGTAAACTTCAAATCCATATTCACAAATATTCTCCCTAACATTAACAAGCATGAAACATTTAAAAATCATTCTACCTCCAAGTACTAACAAATAAAATCCTAAGTTGCTACTCAAAATCAAGTCATAATTAGTCAGGAATGGCTCAATTTAGACCAGAATCATGAATATTA
The DNA here is from genome assembly GCA_950005105.1 of Lycophotia porphyrea. NCBI lineage: Eukaryota > Metazoa > Arthropoda > Insecta > Lepidoptera > Noctuidae > Lycophotia > Lycophotia porphyrea. The sequence continues at coordinate 1,978,968 of OX465396.1, forward strand.
GTTAAAATACGTGATAAAAAAGCACGCAACGCGCGAAAACTCTATGAGATCTGACATTTCGGAAGACCTTACTGTACACGAACGCCTCTAGCGGCGAATTCATGCGCAATAGCCCCAATTACGCGGTAACAAGGTTGTTCTTGATTTCGCAGAAAGTTATCTCAACTACACGTTTTATTATTAATGATATTTGCTTTCCATTTTCTAACTGACCTTAAAAAGAGCGGAATGGATGTGGAGAACGGAGAACCGGGCGTTGTGGCGTAACCTAGAAGAGGCCAATCGGCAGAGGATTTCGATAAGCCGAATTGATTAAAAGCTAATTGAATATAAACTTATTTTTAAAGCACATATGGTTCATATTCTTGTTACCAAGTCAGAATGCTATCATGACATAATTGATTGGCTGTTGTCTACCAGTTAGTCACAGAACTTTTCTATAAATAGTAGATTTGTATATTTATAAAGCCTATAATATTCTCGTTTATTTACAAGGAGCGGCGCAATCGTACGATATGATAATTTATAGCGATGACTCATCAAAAAAATCTTCGAATTAATTTAATTCATATGTTACATTAATATGAACAGTCACACATAGCAGCCATACCTATATAAAACTAAGCAACATTTAATAGCGATTTTATCCTACTGTATAGACAGTAATTTTATTTTATTACTAGCTGTTGCCTTATATTATTTATAATTATATGCTTTAAAATTCGATTAAAATATTCTATTTTAATCGAATTTTATTAACAACTAGCGACCCGCCCCGGCTTCGCACGGTTGCAATGTAGATGTAAACCTTCCTGTTGAATCACTCTATCTATTAAAAAAACCCGCGTCTAAATCCGTTGCGCAGTTTTAAAGATCTAAGCATGCATAAGGACAGACAGCGGGAAGCGACTTTGTTTTATACTATGTAGTGATAGTGATCTGCCAGTAAAAGTCCCGTCAAAATCACTTCAGCCGTTTCGAAGATTAGTCGGAAGTCCGGAACAAAAAGACGCGGGAAACATCTAATCTATAGTATTCAAGAACCCATACACTATTCCTAAATAGCTCTCAACCCAAAGTTGCAAACATTAACACAAATAAATCGCATTCATATTTATGCTTAAAATCACGTGTACCGTCAAGTTTCGCGTATCAAGTTAATACCGTAATTATCTGATGAAAATAATCAGGAAGTTTGCAATGAAGATAAGTCGCCAGGAATAGGAAATATTCGCGCAGTGGCACTGTTTTATCTTTATTCAATGTGATGTTTGAAATACATGTGTGTGTGCCCGCTCGTACGCGTTCAGATAAAATTTAACAACAGAATATGGACATACACAATTTAATACTTAAAGGGGAAATCATGAGATCGTTTCGTTTATTATTTTATATTAGATCTTGGCTTACATTAGCTCATAAAGCTGCCAAACTGAAATGGAACTGGGCAAAGCTGTGTGCCCGCATATCGCTAGGATAGAGCCCTGAGACAACTAGACGGGGTCGCGGCAGACCGAGGAGATAGCGGGACGCCTTGAATGGCTTTCTCCTTGATTGGCGACAGGAGGCGCACCCAGCATCCAGAAAAGTGGATTGAATGGGAGGAGGCATTGCCCAAGAGTGGGACTGTAAGCAATAAACTGTTACAAACTTCACGGAAGGTGATTATATTTTAGAGCCGTCAGGGGGGATGGGATATCTTTGAAAGATTAGGAAATTGAAGGGCATTGGGCAGATCAATCAACTTTTACGCACCATGTTTGATAATCGATATTATTGGTGAGATAGGCAGTCGCTCCATGTAAAACACTGGTATTCAGCTGCATCCAGTTAGACTGGAAGACGACCCCAAAAGGCTAGGCAGATGATGATGATGATGTTTGATAGAATGACGAAATCATTTTCCCTGCGAATTCCACCACGGGCATAGTCAAAGAACAAAAAGGTCTAAACATGTGGTTACCATGCGTCACATGTGTTCAGGATTAAATCAATTTGTTTATATTATTACTTCCACTGTATATATTTATGTAAACGTTGGCCCCAACACAGTAAAAATATTAATATTAACATACAGTATTTCAACTAGGAACAAATAATCGCGGTGTAACGTAACTTAAATACGACCATTTTAAAATAAAAAATAAGTACTGGTTTCATTTAATATTTTCATAAATTAAAGAATTTATTCGTATCTATCTATGGATGATACTGATTGTGCTTGTTGAAAACAATTTAACTAAAATGCCATTCTTAGAGGGGAGTATTTTCGATTCGAAAATCGACGTATTTATGACAAACGTAAAAACCGTAACTGTAACGTAAATACGTCGATTTTATCTGTCGAACAATCTGAAGGTTGTTCCTAGTTGAAATACTGTCTATATACTATATTACTATGTCTACTAACCTCCTCCAGCTCACGCACACCGTTTACACGAATTCTTTCTTTCTTTTTTTTTAAAAACGTTGCCCCACACTAGGAATTTCTCCTGTATCGTGGGTGCGTTCACAAACATGCATTCATTCTAAGCATGCTTCAGGTAACTCGTGAGTAAGTCGGGGCTGCTGCTTCGAGAATAGTGGTTACGTTTAAGTGCGTAGTGCAACATAACAAAATGTCTAGTTACATGGCCCAGTTAACAGTTAACACCAAAGCGAAGACGCTAGGTGCGGAGAGATGTGCAACATTCAATCAAGAAATTAAAAATGTTGGCTCTCTGTTTGTTCCGGCTAATCTCCGTAACGGTTGGATAGATTTTGACAGGACTTACTGACAGATAGCTCATGTCATAAGGAGTAGCTTAGGCTACTTTTTTTTGAAAAAGAATTAGGAATGCAAAAAATCAAACCCTTGAAATTATTTACAAAATCCGATTCAAATAGGAAAGTATTTTTTTTTATAATTTCACGTGGACGAAGGTGCAGACGCCAGCAGGTCAACCTACCCGAAACTGTCTGATTTTCCCAACCAACCTTGAACCTAATGCCATAGAGATAAAGTTGAAAATCTATTAAAGAAATTTGACACATTGTAGTAGCTTGATGTTCTGGCGTCTGTACAACAGTTAGTTATTTCATAAAGGCCTAGTTGGTTTACTGGTTAACTTTATATTGCGACCGTATACATATATTTACGTAAATGTTATCCCCAAGACAAAGGAAACTGGATTACCGACCAATTACGAGCAGGCCCTGCAGTCTCGAAATAGATAGCGATCGCAAAACAACTGAATTCGGTTGCAAAGTCATAACGCTGCGGATTTAAGGTGGTACGGTCAGGGTAGCCCACGAAATTCAAATTTTTGCAGGTCAGTGTCAAGTTGTATGTTTATGAAAGTGAGTCGCGCAAGTAAAACGTATCATCATCTGCCTAGCCTTTCCCCAATTATGTTGGGGTCGGCTTCCAGGCTAACGGGATGCAGCTGAATACCAGTATTTTACTTGGAGCGACTGCCTATCTGACCTCCACAACCCAGGTAATACTGGGTAATATGATACCTCTTCACTGGTTGTCAGACTTTTTGGGCCACTGACTACCTGTAACGACTGTCAAAGATGTACAAATGACAGCCGGGACCAACGGCTTAACATGCTTTCCGAAGCGCGGAGGAAACTCGGTATGTAATGGGTACCACCCATCCACAGACCTAACTAGGCAAGCACGGCTTAACCGACCCGAGCGGCTGTTATTATTTTGCCACGAGCTCCTCCGAGCGCAAGTAAAACGTATATAGTTACAGAATTATTCATAATTTAAGTTTGACACTGACCTGCAAAAATTTGCTACTCATGCTTCCACCTTAACTCCGTAGCGTTATGACTTTGCGACCGAATTCGGTTGTTTTGCGATCGCTATCTATGTCGAGACTGCAGGCCCTGCATATGATGCGCTACTACAAGCATGGATGAAGCATTGAACCATGTTTCTTGTAAAGTCAACTTACAGAGTCCAATCGACCTTGACCGACCGACTTGAATCGACCTTTAATTCCTTCTATACTGAGGAAGTATGTAGACTTTGTAGATTCCCAGATGCTTGTTAACTTTTATCTTGTATTACATTTTTTGTTTTATACGCAGCGACTTATTCGTCAGGCCTACGCTGTTTCCCCATACTTAAGTACTAATGCTGTAACATGATAATATTGTAACACCAAATGATTTGAAAAGAGTAACCATGGAGTTTCTTGCCGGTTCTTCTCCATAGGAAACAACCAACCGAACCGTGCACCTTTTTGTCGTTATTTTATAAGTACGACGGACGTATGTGAAATAAAATATTTTGATTTTATGTATATAGACGATGATCAAAAGATACAAAAGCGTTTAGATCGGCTAAAACTCATAGTCTTAGATTTCAGAACTAAGCCGAATTAAATTGGCTTTGCCTGGAGTGCTCTTTCTTATAAAGAAGCCTTGGAAATGCGGCTTCTAAGTTAGCAAGCCAACACTACCTTGCGGAAATTGGTAAATCCCTTTTAGGAATGAGATATTTTGCGGTACCTTTACTAAATAGACTGCCTCGTTGCTCTTGTGGTCGACAGCGCGACTGCGGGACATGAGGTCCTGGGTTCGATTCCCAGGTCGCGCAGAGTGTTATTGGGTTTTTCCATCAGAAATTTCTGAGTAACAGCCACGGAGTCTGGATTTGCGTCCGATTAATGACACTAGACTCGCCCCTTATTACATGGGACTGGTGAAATGTGGGTGCACTCGTAGGTACACTTCTGCCTAACCCTTCGGGGATTACAAGCGTGATGTAATGTTTGTTTATCTAAATAGTTTGTTGCAAAAAAAAGGGCTTTCTCGACTGACTATTGCTTCGAAGGCAACTTAGGCAGTCAACCGATATAATGAAATGAACGAATGTTTTTATTATTACCTGTTGACTGGCTGGTATTCCTTGAAAGCTCAATTTGATCTAGCGGATACGAGAGTAAAGGCTCAAAGAACGAAAATAAACTTACTATATCCAAAAAGTAATCAACATGCGGCCTTTTATGCACGAAGAACCGCACAGGATGCTTGTCTATAGTAACTTTGAGGACGAAGTCTGGCGGCGTGCCCGGCTTCACAGTCGGCCTCAGCATCGCGTCGTGATGCGAATGTATCAGCGTCTCATCTAGATCTAGAACCAGCATTTTTCTTTTTACTAGACCTGGAAAATTAAACATTTTGTTATTTATGGTGTACTAGCTTTTGCTTTGGGTTGTAATTCAATCATGATTCGAAAGACACGTGGCGCTATCTATGAGCAAAATAACGTTATTGTTGTTTTCCTCGGGAACAGTACTTTTTCGGGATGAAAAGTACCCTATGTCCGTTTCTGTATACCTGGCAAGGTATATGCAAAATTTCAGGATAATCGGTTCAGTGGTTTAGGTGTGAAATGGTAACAAACAAGCTTACTTTCGCATTTATAAGTAAAAAAAAAACGAAGAGGAGGACAAGGAGGATTGGATTTCAACAAAGATCATCCTGCCTTTATCCCAATTTATTTGGGGTCGGCGCAGCATGTCTTCTTCTTCTATACTTCTCTAATATCTCATCTCAGCAGCCACCTCCTTTCTAACCATATCATCCTTCACACAGTCCATCCATCGTTTATTTGGTCTTCCTCTACTCTTATAGCCATCTACATTCATACTCAATATTTTCCTTCAGGACAATTACATGATGATAATGATTTAACTACACGAAGTGTCGTAAGTCGTGGTAGTTATCACTGGGTCCCCACTGCTCTCGTGTCAGTATTACAAAGCCTAACTCAAACCAACTAATCCAAATGGGACCCAGCCTAAGACTATTAAGACTAAAATTCCCCAGTGAAAACGTTACGATAAAACCTCTAACCGGATGTGGCAATCTTAACACTTGCTTGCAGTTTCCTCATCTCAAAATAGGTCCCGACCAGTTTCTTACCTCCTAATACTTGATAACATAGAATCTTTTATTATCAGTTAACAGAGTAGTTGTCTGTTACTTTTTACTGATTACTGATAAGAATTGATTGATCAATATGATAACAATGTCAAATGCTGTTCACTGGTTATAGAAAACAAATGTTTTATTTTAAAAAGAAGTTATTTACACTCAAAATAAATGCAGTGTAGAAACGAATAAGAAGTATTTTGATATGCAATCAGTGTGTCCAATTTGTTACCAACTGTTAGTAGTAGATTAAGACTTGGTTTCCTATTTGAGGACATTAAAGTGAATTATTATCTCAGGCCTGTTTAAAATTAAATAGTTGGCTAGAGCCCACAAGAGCGGGTTGAAAAAATCACATAATACTAAAGTAGACAAGTTCTAAACTTCTTTTCAATAAAGAAATGGATTTTAATCTTTGAAAGAAATCTAAAGATTAATCAAAGAGCAGTTAACTACAATAGACTTATTAATTACACAGAAATTATTATAGAAACCATGAAAAGATACTCAGTATTATTACATTAACCACAGACCGATTTGTCATCGGGGTTTTTAAATCATTTACCTTCCTTAGCTAAACACTATTATAAAACATTGTATTGAATTAACACATAAATTTAATTATAAAGAGATTGTTGTGATAAATTTATTTAATGTTGACACTTAAAATCCTACAAGTAATGATGACAAAACATTTTTACTGATAAGACAAGACGAATTTGATAATATAACCTACTTACTACACTTGTCAAATTTTGGTTGAAACCGTGAATATATTTGGTTGCTTCCAGAATAAAGCGTAGGCAAAGGCGGCTGGGATAAACTGGATTTGAACCCATGCACTGCCCAGTACTTCGTGAAAACTTCGCGAACGAACCACAACAGTCGTCGTTATAATTAACTATAGATGACTTGTATTCATGCCCTTCTGGGCCGACTAGCCAGTCCATAGCTACGGATACGGGTTGTGCGAATGAACGAATTATTGTTCGACTCATATGCTGGGTGCTGGGCACTGAATGGGGTGTTCTGGCACAGCTTAGAAGAGACCTTTGTCCCACAGCAAACTGTGATATGCTGTATTGATTGGAATAAAGCTTAGTATATGTAGAGGATTAATATTCCCTAACTGCGTGCAAAGGAATTAAAGACTGTGTTGATGACATAAAAATAGGCACCCATTGCACTAAAACTTTGGTAGACAAAGAAAAATCCAATCAGAGCTATGAAATTAATACCGATATTGAATGCTAGATCAGCATGATTCAACAAAATTGTGTTTGCTTTTATCTTCACAGAATAGATGAAGTTGTTACTATGTATGCGAGTCATTGTTTGACGGTACGGTTGGCGCAGTGGCTGAGCGATTGACTGCTGCGCTGCGTGTCGCGGGTTCGATACCCAAACGGAACAAATATTTGTATGGGCTCCAGATAGTTGTTCCGGGTCTGGCTGTTTGTGTATGTGAGTTTAAATGTTTGTGAATGCACCCACGATACAGGAGAAATTCCTAGTGTGGGGCAAAGTTTAAAAAAAAAAATGGTATGTTTAGCATTTGTATTTGTATTCGTCTTCTAAAAACAATGTGCAGAAACCGGTATGTCCTAGAACCAAAAACACGAAGACATGTGACATCAGCTAGCCTGCACTGGGCCCGCACGGTGGATACTCTTAAAGAAAAGAGGCCTACCCTACTTGTAGGCATTTATAGGTAGAGTTTATATTACCCTTCCAATTATGCAAGTATTGGTTTTACTGATATGTAATGTCCAATAAGAAGAAAATCATACATAATCTATGAGGATTAAAATCCACTTACTCTTGTATCACAATTTAATTTCTGTTCTTTGTTTTTTTTCTTTGAAGCTAGAGTAATTGTATGCAGTACATTGACAGCTGTTTAACAACGAGTAACATGCTGTGGAAGATGTATCTGAGGATCAGACTGGAAGGTAAGAATATGGTTTGTTCAGTAAACCTCATAAATAGCTTTACCATTTTTGGCAACTAATTCCTCAAAATAGAACCTTTATTAAAGCAATTGCTTCATTTAAAATACTGGTATTCAACTGCATCCAGTTAGACTGAAAGCCGACGCCAACATAGTTGGAAAAAGGCTAGGCTGATGATGAGAACTTTTATTAAAGTTGAAACAATCTGCCACAGAATTAAAAATGAGTGTGGTTCATACATGTGATGTTGACTGAAAAAGTGTGACTACCATAGTAAGTAGTTAACATTAGTTAATATCATTGAGACAGGATAGTAGTAGTTATCTAAGTTAAAACTCTCATTACTACTAGCTGCAAGAGGAGCTCTTTTTAATTCCACATCATTTAGGATACCTCCAGAAGGAGTGGGTACCTGTTTTCACATTAGGATGCTGTGGTTGTGGTACACATATAACCTACGTACAATCTACAGATAACCTATTAAGAATAGTTTGGTGATTGGTTTAATTGACATACTTACAGATTCATAAGTGCGATATGTGCTAAACCTAAAGATCATAATTGAAAATTGTTTGGTGATCGGTTCAATTGACATACTTTCAGATTCACAAGTTCATTAAGTGACAAACCTTAAAATCATAATTTAGCTGATAAAGTAATTTGCAGGAAATTAATTGAATACAATATTTTACCTTTTATTTTAAACATTATCAAGTGATTACTGCAAAAGAACAGCCCAAAATTTATAACAAAACTTTCATTCGTTTTAACTAGCATTATTTGTAGCACTTTGTTTCCGAGATATATATCAGATACTTTCTTTTTTTACGACATAGTAGTAGTAATATTGAAACTTTGAAGGATTTAAAACAATTAGAGGGATGTTGAACATTTTTGAATATTCTTATTAGATATCTTCATAGCTCAACCATGCATTATCTTGAAAGTGATCATTGTTTTAATAATTTTGCTTAAAAACGAAAGACGGCTTGTTTACATTTTAAATTAGAAAATTAATATCTCAGTTACGTGGAGGACAAATGATAATATTTACATAATTATGATAAGCATAACGGTCACGAATCATACGATATATCGTTATAATATTAGCGATAAAAAAAGATAGTAAATACTCACTCAGCCTGTGTCTAGATACGGGCGAAAGTGGATACATCTCATATTTGACGGATTGATATTGAGCCAACTGAAAATGAAATGCCACGTGAGAGTTTGTTATTCCTGCGTAAAATTATAATGATATACAACAAGGCACACATTTTTATTTATATTTACCGCTCGATATTGCTTCTTAAACATATAACAAAAACAACTCCATACTTTAGATGCGAGCAGCATGAACGCGCGAAGGCCCATTTGCAACCGTTTCAGCATTTGAATTGTTTATAAAAAGATCACTAATATACAAATAAGCTTATTTTTAAACGACAGCGATTCAAACGAGATCATTGACGGCGTAATTCAAAACAAATTCAATAAAAATCAACTGCCGAAAACATCTAACCCGCCATGACATAATCGACCCAATTCGCGTGCCATAAACTAAACAGACTTTTCCTTGCTTTTCCTTTCATATTTGTCTATGTCACTAGTGAAGTTCCAACGCGCTTAGTTTAGTAAGTTACCGGTTTTTGGCAAATTCATTAGGGCAAGATGATGGTATCCAGATTGATCGTCTAATACTTCCCCAACTAGATTTTCATAAACCCTAATGCGGTGTGGGTCTTAAACTCAGGCCATGCGCCATTCCGCCATTATCCTATGCGTGTCTTAAGGGTGTCATACGTATTCTACTCTTTGATCCTGTGGGATAAAAGCTGAATGGTGCGAGTTTGGTAGAAATTGCAGAACGCAACAGCTGTGATACAAGAGAAATACAAACTCGCTTCATGAAGGGTAGCCCGCGAAATTCAAATTCTAAGTTGACAACCCGACACTGACACCTACAAATTGCAAAAAAAAATAAGAATAATTGAATTTCGCGGGGTAGCCTGGAGCTTTCACCACAACAGAAAACAAAACAATATCGATACGTAATCTATAAAGTTAACTTAGGTATGTAATGGTAAATGGTATGTATCAGGGATTTAATTCTTTTAGGACTATTATTATTTAAATTCAAAGTCAAACCATTCAGTTCAATTAGGCACTTTTAAACGTCAAATTTTAAAACTATAATAGAAATGATTCTATTGCCCATTCACATGAGCAGTTTCGTATAGACAAGAATGGGCAAGAAACTTCATTGTTGCTCTTTAAAAATGTTAAACTATTTTGTAAGCTTACACCATATTCTATAATCAAACTAAATAAAACACTGTTGCTCAGATTAAGGTCTAATTTGAATGAAAAAAAAACTAGAAACAACGATACGTAAGTAATCAGTTCTATATTCAATAAAACATGTTCCAAGACTATTAATAGGAATTCTAAATTCATTTGATGCAAAATCCAGGCCCATTTGGCGGCTGAGCGTTTATGCCGCGACGATTCATGCGACAGACATGTTCTTCGAGTCGGCAGCTCACGCTATGTTCTTGCTCGCCTACTCGACGGTACCATCCCTGAATGTGACGGTCTACCCTCTGATTGTTTGTGTAGCCGCTCCATAACGCTTCACCTACTGCGCTTGCACGGGGCCATACCCTGTTAATAATAAATATTTTTTTTAAATTCGCTCTGAATCTACAATGTCAAATGTTAGAGAAATTAGCTAGAGATACTTTACAGACATATTTCATATTTGCTATAGAAAAACATACTTAATTATTAATGAATAACGTTCTCCACGTTACATAAAATATTAAAAAAAAAATTAAAGAAGAAATAACACTTATTTTTCCAAAAAAACATAAAATCTTTTTTCCGTTTTATCGTGTTTAGATATCGATACTCATTCTGTTTGCCGAGTTTCACCAGCTAATCTAATTGAGCTGTTTAATTTGAGGTAATGAACTACACCAGCAACCTACCTGCTTATCACATTATTGTCATCGACGACTTCACCCCACATACAAGCTTCGCCTCCCAGAACGTCGCTCTCCTTTGATTCAGGCACAAATCCAGTGACAATTTCTCGCGGATCTACTTCGTAGAATTTCCACCAGTCTCCACCTCCATGGATATGGTCTAAGTACCACGACGCAGAGTAAATTACTTTGTGGTTGGCAAGCAGGATCTGTGCAGGTATTTTCAAAAATTATAGGTTGAGTCAGAACAGAACCATTTTAAACAGAATAAAATTAAATTAAAACTTCACAAAATATTTTCTTAAGTCATAGTTCCAAAGAACAGCTGATTATAGAGTAGCATTAGCAACAGCGATAACATAAAAGTGAAAGTATGAGCTGAAAAAAAAACTTTTTTTTATTTCTCCAGAAAATTTAATTTTACGTTGAAGATAGCTCAAGTCATATTGAAATATTTGACAATTAATCTGACTTACATCCCGCATTTCCCTTGCTTCTATATTCTTCCACACTTGTACGATAGTGCCGTTTGGCAGAGATACACCCTCGTCAAAAACTTCCTGCAATTACATCAAATTAGTCAAACATAAAACTCATAAACAAATTTAAAATTTCTCAAATGAATATAAATCTTTTTATTCAATCAATTACAATTACAATCGCCTTAATTACGAGTTTCGTGTATAGTGGCAAGACAGTAAGAAGGTACCAAAACAGAGCAGAAACACACTGAACTCAACAGAGAGCACCTCCCAAGCTCTGGACTTGAGTTGTCTATCTTGGCACTGTACTTGGCACGTTTTATCACACACGCACACTACTTTAAATGTGTTTTCTCTATGGGGTATGAAGACAACATCATTTAACATAATTCCACCAACGGTAAGAGGTAATATGAACTGATAAAGAGAAGGCTAAAAATACACAACAGTACCTAAGTTAAACAAACACATACCTGCCATACGATGGGTTTTGACCTCTCACCTAGCAGTGGTATAACTTTGTTCATGAAGAGTGTATGTAGCTCGCTAGTGTGGGTCATATTGTGGTCCTCCATATATTTTCGAATCACAGAATTGGAACTCCTGAAAAGATAACCATTTATTTTGAGGAAATCCTCCCTAAGTGGCTTTTAATATGCTAGTACAAACGAATCGACTCCAATAGGATTTTTTATTTTAATCTTCCCGAGTTCATCAATTAACATTTGATAGGATAGTACCTATTACATTGTGGTTTAAATTATGACATAACTAAAGCAAGGTCGTGACGATCTGAACTTGTTTGCGAGGTCAACATGACCCGAGAACGCACATGATAGAGCGGTTTAGAAAGAAAAAGGCGAGGCCTTGTACCAGCTGTGGGATACAATGTAGGCTAGTAAAAAAGAAGAATGATTACAGAAAGTGGGACTTACCAGCAGTCCAGTTCGACTTCATCACCGCCAACATGGAAATACTTGTCAGGGAAGCGATCTTGGACCTCATGAAACAGCTCACCAACCACTTTGTAGGTTATATCATTCGTTGGGTCCATTGGCCCCAAGCCTATAATTTCGCTGCCTCTGTAGCATGACGTCAGGATACTGGGGTACGCAATGCCCCAGGAGCTTGTGTGTCCTATAAAATATTGATTTGTCAGTGTTCTTGTCACTTTTATATGTAAAATCATTAAATTATCTTAAAATTATTAACATAAATCCGGTCAAGTTGCTCCAGCTCCAGACACCTTTGTAAAATTACTGAAGTATTTACATATTAGTGTTCGTATGGAGAGCCGCATGCGCAACTTTTCTGTACCGGTTTAACCGGTCAATAATGTATTAACCTGCAATTCATGAAATGGTATTGTAATGGGCGGGTCACGTTGCTAGAATGAAGCCGGATAGATGGGCAAAGACAGTCACACAGTAGGTGCTCGAAGACGGCCGTCTCGTAACCGAAGCAGGCCTAAGAAACGCTGGCGTGATGATGGAGTCATTCTTAACGGATTATCGGAGAAGACAAATGATAAAGAAAATTGGAAAGCCATGGGGAGGCTTTTGCCTACCAGTGGGACAAAATAGGCTGATAAAAAATTGGGTAATCCGGGTAATAAAGCCCACCATAAGTCCCGATCGAAAATTGCTTTGTTTATATAATTGTGATTTACGTGAAGGGTCAAATAAAACACTGATTGCTAGTAAAATACCGTGGATTTTAAAAAATAGTACCTGGCACGTCAAATTCAGGTAGGACGCGTATGCCTCTTAATCTCGCGTATTCTACTATCTGACTGATGGCTGCTGCAGTGTATATCAATGTGGGATCGTATGCAGCTTGACTGAAAATAAAATAAGGTAAGAATTGTTTATCCAAAGATGTAAATGAAATGAGTGCATTCAAAAGCACATTGGATGGATGATATCTAAGTCGCGGGAACACCAGGAACCGGACGCGGAACTGGGCAGTACTGCTAGAAAACGGATGTCTATGGCCAGTTCTTGAAATGATGATGATGAGATGAGAATAAGTTATTATTTTTGAATTTTAAGTGTGAGTGATTGTACCAAATTTATGATAATGAAGAAACAATATTAATGCAGTACCTCAACTGAGGGAAGACATCGCTCTGGTAAGGGAAACTCTGGTCGTCGACGATGTGCCAGTGTAACACATTCATCTTGTTGGTTTCCAAAGCATCCAGCATCTTGAGTATAGTTGATGAAAAGAGATAATGTCTTGATGTATCAATAAGAAGTCCTCGATGAGTGTATTTAGGGTAATCAACGATTTGCGTTGTGTTGATGACCACGCTCTGTAAGGTTTATTTGATTAGTGTTTGGTTTCAAGAAATAATGCTGAACATTTATTTGTGACTGAAAGTCAATGCATACATATACATAGGTACAGTGGGCCTGTAATCCCCGAAGAGTACCAAGGTGAGTCGATAGTAAGTGTGGTAGGACCTCTGTATTCTTCGCCATAAATGATGAGGACAAATTCACACTACGGGAAGCTACTGAGAAAAATAAAAAAATGGGGTAAAATTCCTATAACAATTTCCCTGACCAGCAGCTGAGCAGTGCTTGCGACCGCTAAACCAGCATTACTATACACAAAGGCTTCGATTAGATTTCGATTTGACGAGTAGAATGTCTATCTTTTTTGGCATTACGAAAGCGAGCGAGATAGACTTAGACATAAGACTTTCCGAATCGAAATCGAATCGAAGCGTTTGTGAACAGCTATACATGTCAGTTGGTTTGAAGCAATGCACTTCAAAAGATTTTTAATTCTTTGCCTTGTTGATGCTTCCCGTGACCCAAGGGCTGGCTTTTACCCTGGCCAGAGGCTAAGTGTTGCCATGCAACGTGGCAACGCCGCCAGTCTCTTAGGCACATTACCAGCTGACAGCGTTGAGGAGGAGTTTTTCGATGCCTTTTTATAGTTGGTTGAATTAAAAAAATCATCCGATTAAAAAATAAAAATAATATTTAAAAGATAGATCGGGCACCCAATCTTACCTTGTATCCATCAGAAATATAAAACAATTGTGCAAAACTCTCAAGTCCTCTAAGAACGCCCCATATGGAGTCACTGGTGAGCGTCGACACGGCCGCGACATCAAGGCTGTCTGAAATAAAAAAAATATTATTAATGATATACAAACTATTGGCCTTTTCGGTTCAAATAACCTTAGCATTTTTGTAAAAGTGGGTTAAAAATCCATGTTTTGATTGCATATGCGTCACCGTATGAGCTATTGCTGCTGATTTATTTAATTTAATACAGTTGAAGCGCACTGTAGTTGTAGTTGGTTCGGGTAATTCAGGAAAAGAATACCTAGAAAGATATGGGGCTTCCCCGTATCCTTCTTTGCCTAGCTCTGAAGCAGTATAGGGTAAGTAACAACGTTTTAGTTACAAGTCCCGTTTTTATTTACAACAAGAGGTTTGCTTTCGATTCATAAGTTGCAGAGTTATCTCTTGGGGTCACAAATGTTATTTCTTATCATGACTACCAGGAATATATGTATTTGCTCGTGAGTAGGTAAACAGATTTTGGATAAATTACGATTAGGTATAATTATGTTAACGTCGATGCCTTGATTAAATTGCGGTTTGCCTCAAACAAGAATTTGCTTTCTTTGATTATTCAATATCCCGTTTTTTAGGGTTCCGTACCCAAAGGGTAAAACTGGATCCTATTGCTAAGACTCCGCTGTCCATCCGTCTGTCTGTCTGTCCGTCTGTCACCAGGCTGTATCTCATGAACCGTGATAGTTAGACAGTTGAAATTTTCACAGATGATGTATTTTTGTTGCAGCTATAACAACAAATACTAAAAACAGAATAAAATAAATATTAAAGGCTCCCATACAACAAACGTGATTTTTTGCCGTTTTTTTGCTCGATATTAATATCGGCTATAGGTAGACGCTTGAAATATTCAAAGAATATTTAGTTGTATATTCACTTTAAAAATAAATAATTAAATAAAATGAATATTTAAGGGGGACAACAAACGTGATTTTTTGCCGTTTTTGTCTAATGTTGTATAGATAATGGTACGGAACCCTTCGTACGCGAGTCCGACTAGCACTTGGCCAGTTTTTTTGAATGGCACCTCGCTGTCCAATCTACGGGCTGGCTTCTGTTTAACCGAACTATCGATAATTCCCCGAACGATTAGGTAAATCTATGTGGTACGCCCGCGTTTCACTAATTATATACAAAAAAGTCCCATATAATAGAGTGGCACATACCTATCCTGATTCCCGCAATCAGCTCAGGGTCATCGTAAAGAGTAATGAACTTTAGTTCTATTGCCTGACTACCTAAACTATGGCAGGTGAACTGAATACTATAATACTACTAAACCTAATGAACCTAATCAGGTGTAGAAGGAGGGACACCGACGCAAACAGCCACCACATAATATTCAGTTCATCATTCTGAACCTCTCCACATAGAAATACTCCTAATTAAAGAAAAATCTGCAATGAACAGCAGATTTTGTCAACATGATGATAGTATGTATATAGTATGTATTTAATATGTATGTTTATCTAAATAGGTATTGTACATACCTATGCATTACGTATATTATAAAGGGTGTAAACATACTCTTAACGAAGCCGAAAGGCACTTGTTCTCCCCGTCATTGCGATCATTTTTTTGTTCTAGATCATACCTGGGAACCTTCTAGTTACGGAGATATTGGGGGTCAAAGTTCCAACTTTTTCACAAGTTTTTTTTTAAATACATGTTTTGAATGATTTTTTTTTTACTTAAGACACCTTCACGATCCCCGTACTATTCAATCCATCCATCAGCTCAATGTTTTGAATGCGTATCATTGCGTTCTACCGTAAAAAGTGATTTTTCACCCCAAAAAAAAAAGTCGTTTACCAGCAATAATTTTTGCGTAAAGTTATTTAGTTTGATGTACATAATGCTTGGTTAACGGCTTCGTGAAGAGTCTGTTTACACCCTGTATTGTATGTATTAATTTAGTTTGGTTTATAAAATAAGTTATAATTTAGTTTGGTTTATAAAATAAGTTATTTAAGTTCTTGAATGTACTGTTTGAGCAAGTAGGTATGTATATCCTCTTCTCCAAATCTCGCAATCGAGGTAAGGTTTGCTGTAAGAAAACCCAATTCTGGGTTAAACTCGCCGTTGTACATAAGCTATACAGGGTGTAAACAGACTCTTCACGAAGCCGTCAACCAAGCATTATGTACATACATCAAACTAAGTAACTTTACGCAAAAATTTGTGCTGTGACATAAGCGGAGTGGCTACAAAAAATCTTTTAGTAAATCTCAAACTCAAAGCATTTATTTCAATTAGACGATTCCAGGCACTTTTGAATGTTAAAAAAAAAACAAAAAAGCTACAGTCCCAGTCACAAGGAATAATAACTTGAGAAAGTACTATAGATGCACCATTATACATATCAGAGTTATTCAGAATGTTTGAGCAATGCATAAAAAAAGGAGTATTCCCATTTGAGCACCGATTTCAAGAGCACCAAAGATTTTCCCTTTTGAGCAAAGGGAATATCTTTGGCTCTAAGCTCAGCTCTCTCTTTATAGAAAGGGAACTCAGGGCGATGGCTGTCTGAGGTAATATGCTGATCCGCAGATTTGCACGTTGTACGACGCAAGTCAAAATAACCCTTTTCAGAGCATACTGCCAGTCATTTTACACGTGCAGTCTGTGGGTCAGGTATACGCTGAGGGCATACAACGCCTTGCGTGTCCAGTATAACAATGTATTCAGGATGCTGTTGGGTCTACCACGCTTTTGTAGCGCTTCCGGGATGTTCACCGAGGCCAGGGTTGATGGTTTTCATGCTATAATGCGGAAACGGTGTGCTTCTCTTCTCGGTAGATTGCGTGCTAGCTCCCACAGCATTCTGAATGTTTTGTGTGATAGGTGGGACAGCCCTATGCTGGCTCACTGGATACGGCTGCACATGTAGGTGTGAGTCGTTTTTATACATTTTTGTGTCTAAAGTGTGTTTTATTTATTTTATTTTATTTTTGTTTTAGTTTTAATTTTAACATTAGGTTAAGGCTTTTACTAACAACATATGGATCTTGTAATCTGAATTAAATAAATATTATTTATTATTATTAAGCATTGGTGCTCTTAAAATCGGTGCTCAAATGGGAATACTCCAAAAAAAATATTTAAAACTCACATTTTTCATCCATATCCAAGTGCGGGTAAGTTTCGCATGGCGCTGTCAGGTTAATTTGTAGTTCTTGCAACGTGCCCTTGTAGTTGACATCAGTTTCGTTAGTATTGACATTGTTCGTCAACTTCTTCGAATGTCTATCCGCTATAATATACGTTTGCTTCAGAACATTCGTGTACCTTTCTTTCGCAGCTGTTAATACATCGCATGTTTGTCCTATTTCCTGTTAAAACAGTATTTTTGAATACTCTTAAGCGTTACTGCGGTAAATTCCGTTTTATGACTAAAGCACATATTTATTTAAATAATACAAAGACTTAGGGGATTTTTTAGCAACCGGACCATCGACAGTACAAAAAAACTGCGATGTTTAATTAGTGCATTGAATCATCAGACAAGCACACGTTTTTCCAGTTATCAAGTAGGTATGACGGGGCTCCTAATTAAAAAAGGAACAATTTGAACGAAAAATAATAATGTTGAGGTCTTATCAGGGTGGATATTAAAGACTAGGACCGCGTAGTATTTTTTATATTTTTAAATGATTTTTTTTTTTTAATATTTTTTAAGAAATATGTAAGAAAAATGAAAAAACCAAAGAATAATATCATCATCATCAGCCAATTGATCCTTTTCCTGACTTTGCTGTGGTCGGCATCTAGTCTAACCAGATGCATTTAGATAAAAAAAATACACAATTACATTAGGTGTGCCAAAATTAAAATTCTCACGTTGAGATCTCGAGAAATATCTCTGTGACAGAAAGACAAAAAAGTGGGATTATAAAGACTTAATAAAACTTCATTGTTGCTCTTTAAAAATGTTAAACTATTTTGTAAGCTTACACCATATTCTATAATCAAACTAAATAAAACACTGTTGCTCAGATTAAGGTCTAATTTGAATGAAAAAAAAACTAGAAACAACGATACGTAAGTAATCAGTTCTATATTCAATAAAACATGTTCCAAGACTATTAATAGGAATTCTAAATTCATTTGATGCAAAATCCAGGCCCATTTGGCGGCTGAGCGTTTATGCCGCGACGATTCATGCGACAGACATGTTCTTCGAGTCGGCAGCTCACGCTATGTTCTTGCTCGCCTACTCGACGGTACCATCCCTGAATGTGACGGTCTACCCTCTGATTGTTTGTGTAGCCGCTCCATAACGCTTCACCTACTGCGCTTGCACGGGGCCATACCCTGTTAATAATAAATATTTTTTTTAAATTCGCTCTGAATCTACAATGTCAAATGTTAGAGAAATTAGCTAGAGATACTTTACAGACATATTTCATATTTGCTATAGAAAAACATACTTAATTATTAATGAATAACGTTCTCCACGTTACATAAAATATTAAAAAAAAAATTAAAGAAGAAATAACACTTATTTTTCCAAAAAAACATAAAATCTTTTTTCCGTTTTATCGTGTTTAGATATCGATACTCATTCTGTTTGCCGAGTTTCACCAGCTAATCTAATTGAGCTGTTTAATTTGAGGTAATGAACTACACCAGCAACCTACCTGCTTATCACATTATTGTCATCGACGACTTCACCCCACATACAAGCTTCGCCTCCCAGAACGTCGCTCTCCTTTGATTCAGGCACAAATCCAGTGACAATTTCTCGCGGATCTACTTCGTAGAATTTCCACCAGTCTCCACCTCCATGGATATGGTCTAAGTACCACGACGCAGAGTAAATTACTTTGTGGTTGGCAAGCAGGATCTGTGCAGGTATTTTCAAAAATTATAGGTTGAGTCAGAACAGAACCATTTTAAACAGAATAAAATTAAATTAAAACTTCACAAAATATTTTCTTAAGTCATAGTTCCAAAGAACAGCTGATTATAGAGTAGCATTAGCAACAGCGATAACATAAAAGTGAAAGTATGAGCTGAAAAAAAAACTTTTTTTTATTTCTCCAGAAAATTTAATTTTACGTTGAAGATAGCTCAAGTCATATTGAAATATTTGACAATTAATCTGACTTACATCCCGCATTTCCCTTGCTTCTATATTCTTCCACACTTGTACGATAGTGCCGTTTGGCAGAGATACACCCTCGTCAAAAACTTCCTGCAATTACATCAAATTAGTCAAACATAAAACTCATAAACAAATTTAAAATTTCTCAAATGAATATAAATCTTTTTATTCAATCAATTACAATTACAATCGCCTTAATTACGAGTTTCGTGTATAGTGGCAAGACAGTAAGAAGGTACCAAAACAGAGCAGAAACACACTGAACTCAACAGAGAGCACCTCCCAAGCTCTGGACTTGAGTTGTCTATCTTGGCACTGTACTTGGCACGTTTTATCACACACGCACACTACTTTAAATGTGTTTTCTCTATGGGGTATGAAGACAACATCATTTAACATAATTCCACCAACGGTAAGAGGTAATATGAACTGATAAAGAGAAGGCTAAAAATACACAACAGTACCTAAGTTAAACAAACACATACCTGCCATACGATGGGTTTTGACCTCTCACCTAGCAGTGGTATAACTTTGTTCATGAAGAGTGTATGTAGCTCGCTAGTGTGGGTCATATTGTGGTCCTCCATATATTTTCGAATCACAGAATTGGAACTCCTGAAAAGATAACCATTTATTTTGAGGAAATCCTCCCTAAGTGGCTTTTAATATGCTAGTACAAACGAATCGACTCCAATAGGATTTTTTATTTTAATCTTCCCGAGTTCATCAATTAACATTTGATAGGATAGTACCTATTACATTGTGGTTTAAATTATGACATAACTAAAGCAAGGTCGTGACGATCTGAACTTGTTTGCGAGGTCAACATGACCCGAGAACGCACATGATAGAGCGGTTTAGAAAGAAAAAGGCGAGGCCTTGTACCAGCTGTGGGATACAATGTAGGCTAGTAAAAAAGAAGAATGATTACAGAAAGTGGGACTTACCAGCAGTCCAGTTCGACTTCATCACCGCCAACATGGAAATACTTGTCAGGGAAGCGATCTTGGACCTCATGAAACAGCTCACCAACCACTTTGTAGGTTATATCATTCGTTGGGTCCATTGGCCCCAAGCCTATAATTTCGCTGCCTCTGTAGCATGACGTCAGGATACTGGGGTACGCAATGCCCCAGGAGCTTGTGTGTCCTATAAAATATTGATTTGTCAGTGTTCTTGTCACTTTTATATGTAAAATCATTAAATTATCTTAAAATTATTAACATAAATCCGGTCAAGTTGCTCCAGCTCCAGACACCTTTGTAAAATTACTGAAGTATTTACATATTAGTGTTCGTATGGAGAGCCGCATGCGCAACTTTTCTGTACCGGTTTAACCGGTCAATAATGTATTAACCTGCAATTCATGAAATGGTATTGTAATGGGCGGGTCACGTTGCTAGAATGAAGCCGGATAGATGGGCAAAGACAGTCACACAGTAGGTGCTCGAAGACGGCCGTCTCGTAACCGAAGCAGGCCTAAGAAACGCTGGCGTGATGATGGAGTCATTCTTAACGGATTATCGGAGAAGACAAATGATAAAGAAAATTGGAAAGCCATGGGGAGGCTTTTGCCTACCAGTGGGACAAAATAGGCTGATAAAAAATTGGGTAATCCGGGTAATAAAGCCCACCATAAGTCCCGATCGAAAATTGCTTTGTTTATATAATTGTGATTTACGTGAAGGGTCAAATAAAACACTGATTGCTAGTAAAATACCGTGGATTTTAAAAAATAGTACCTGGCACGTCAAATTCAGGTAGGACGCGTATGCCTCTTAATCTCGCGTATTCTACTATCTGACTGATGGCTGCTGCAGTGTATATCAATGTGGGATCGTATGCAGCTTGACTGAAAATAAAATAAGGTAAGAATTGTTTATCCAAAGATGTAAATGAAATGAGTGCATTCAAAAGCACATTGGATGGATGATATCTAAGTCGCGGGAACACCAGGAACCGGACGCGGAACTGGGCAGTACTGCTAGAAAACGGATGTCTATGGCCAGTTCTTGAAATGATGATGATGAGATGAGAATAAGTTATTATTTTTGAATTTTAAGTGTGAGTGATTGTACCAAATTTATGATAATGAAGAAACAATATTAATGCAGTACCTCAACTGAGGGAAGACATCGCTCTGGTAAGGGAAACTCTGGTCGTCGACGATGTGCCAGTGTAACACATTCATCTTGTTGGTTTCCAAAGCATCCAGCATCTTGAGTATAGTTGATGAAAAGAGATAATGTCTTGATGTATCAATAAGAAGTCCTCGATGAGTGTATTTAGGGTAATCAACGATTTGCGTTGTGTTGATGACCACGCTCTGTAAGGTTTATTTGATTAGTGTTTGGTTTCAAGAAATAATGCTGAACATTTATTTGTGACTGAAAGTCAATGCATACATATACATAGGTACAGTGGGCCTGTAATCCCCGAAGAGTACCAAGGTGAGTCGATAGTAAGTGTGGTAGGACCTCTGTATTCTTCGCCATAAATGATGAGGACAAATTCACACTACGGGAAGCTACTGAGAAAAATAAAAAAATGGGGTAAAATTCCTATAACAATTTCCCTGACCAGCAGCTGAGCAGTGCTTGCGACCGCTAAACCAGCATTACTATACACAAAGGCTTCGATTAGATTTCGATTTGACGAGTAGAATGTCTATCTTTTTTGGCATTACGAAAGCGAGCGAGATAGACTTAGACATAAGACTTTCCGAATCGAAATCGAATCGAAGCGTTTGTGAACAGCTATACATGTCAGTTGGTTTGAAGCAATGCACTTCAAAAGATTTTTAATTCTTTGCCTTGTTGATGCTTCCCGTGACCCAAGGGCTGGCTTTTACCCTGGCCAGAGGCTAAGTGTTGCCATGCAACGTGGCAACGCCGCCAGTCTCTTAGGCACATTACCAGCTGACAGCGTTGAGGAGGAGTTTTTCGATGCCTTTTTATAGTTGGTTGAATTAAAAAAATCATCCGATTAAAAAATAAAAATAATATTTAAAAGATAGATCGGGCACCCAATCTTACCTTGTATCCATCAGAAATATAAAACAATTGTGCAAAACTCTCAAGTCCTCTAAGAACGCCCCATATGGAGTCACTGGTGAGCGTCGACACGGCCGCGACATCAAGGCTGTCTGAAATAAAAAAAATATTATTAATGATATACAAACTATTGGCCTTTTCGGTTCAAATAACCTTAGCATTTTTGTAAAAGTGGGTTAAAAATCCATGTTTTGATTGCATATGCGTCACCGTATGAGCTATTGCTGCTGATTTATTTAATTTAATACAGTTGAAGCGCACTGTAGTTGTAGTTGGTTCGGGTAATTCAGGAAAAGAATACCTAGAAAGATATGGGGCTTCCCCGTATCCTTCTTTGCCTAGCTCTGAAGCAGTATAGGGTAAGTAACAACGTTTTAGTTACAAGTCCCGTTTTTATTTACAACAAGAGGTTTGCTTTCGATTCATAAGTTGCAGAGTTATCTCTTGGGGTCACAAATGTTATTTCTTATCATGACTACCAGGAATATATGTATTTGCTCGTGAGTAGGTAAACAGATTTTGGATAAATTACGATTAGGTATAATTATGTTAACGTCGATGCCTTGATTAAATTGCGGTTTGCCTCAAACAAGAATTTGCTTTCTTTGATTATTCAATATCCCGTTTTTTAGGGTTCCGTACCCAAAGGGTAAAACTGGATCCTATTGCTAAGACTCCGCTGTCCATCCGTCTGTCTGTCTGTCCGTCTGTCACCAGGCTGTATCTCATGAACCGTGATAGTTAGACAGTTGAAATTTTCACAGATGATGTATTTTTGTTGCAGCTATAACAACAAATACTAAAAACAGAATAAAATAAATATTAAAGGCTCCCATACAACAAACGTGATTTTTTGCCGTTTTTTTGCTCGATATTAATATCGGCTATAGGTAGACGCTTGAAATATTCAAAGAATATTTAGTTGTATATTCACTTTAAAAATAAATAATTAAATAAAATGAATATTTAAGGGGGACAACAAACGTGATTTTTTGCCGTTTTTGTCTAATGTTGTATAGATAATGGTACGGAACCCTTCGTACGCGAGTCCGACTAGCACTTGGCCAGTTTTTTTGAATGGCACCTCGCTGTCCAATCTACGGGCTGGCTTCTGTTTAACCGAACTATCGATAATTCCCCGAACGATTAGGTAAATCTATGTGGTACGCCCGCGTTTCACTAATTATATACAAAAAAGTCCCATATAATAGAGTGGCACATACCTATCCTGATTCCCGCAATCAGCTCAGGGTCATCGTAAAGAGTAATGAACTTTAGTTCTATTGCCTGACTACCTAAACTATGGCAGGTGAACTGAATACTATAATACTACTAAACCTAATGAACCTAATCAGGTGTAGAAGGAGGGACACCGACGCAAACAGCCACCACATAATATTCAGTTCATCATTCTGAACCTCTCCACATAGAAATACTCCTAATTAAAGAAAA
This sequence comes from Lycophotia porphyrea, assembly GCA_950005105.1. Lineage (NCBI taxonomy): Eukaryota > Metazoa > Arthropoda > Insecta > Lepidoptera > Noctuidae > Lycophotia > Lycophotia porphyrea. The sequence goes on from OX465396.1 coordinate 2,003,033, forward strand.
ATCTGCAATGAACAGCAGATTTTGTCAACATGATGATAGTATGTATATAGTATGTATTTAATATGTATGTTTATCTAAATAGGTATTGTACATACCTATGCATTACGTATATTATAAAGGGTGTAAACATACTCTTAACGAAGCCGAAAGGCACTTGTTCTCCCCGTCATTGCGATCATTTTTTTGTTCTAGATCATACCTGGGAACCTTCTAGTTACGGAGATATTGGGGGTCAAAGTTCCAACTTTTTCACAAGTTTTTTTTTAAATACATGTTTTGAATGATTTTTTTTTTACTTAAGACACCTTCACGATCCCCGTACTATTCAATCCATCCATCAGCTCAATGTTTTGAATGCGTATCATTGCGTTCTACCGTAAAAAGTGATTTTTCACCCCAAAAAAAAAAGTCGTTTACCAGCAATAATTTTTGCGTAAAGTTATTTAGTTTGATGTACATAATGCTTGGTTAACGGCTTCGTGAAGAGTCTGTTTACACCCTGTATTGTATGTATTAATTTAGTTTGGTTTATAAAATAAGTTATAATTTAGTTTGGTTTATAAAATAAGTTATTTAAGTTCTTGAATGTACTGTTTGAGCAAGTAGGTATGTATATCCTCTTCTCCAAATCTCGCAATCGAGGTAAGGTTTGCTGTAAGAAAACCCAATTCTGGGTTAAACTCGCCGTTGTACATAAGCTATACAGGGTGTAAACAGACTCTTCACGAAGCCGTCAACCAAGCATTATGTACATACATCAAACTAAGTAACTTTACGCAAAAATTTGTGCTGTGACATAAGCGGAGTGGCTACAAAAAATCTTTTAGTAAATCTCAAACTCAAAGCATTTATTTCAATTAGACGATTCCAGGCACTTTTGAATGTTAAAAAAAAAACAAAAAAGCTACAGTCCCAGTCACAAGGAATAATAACTTGAGAAAGTACTATAGATGCACCATTATACATATCAGAGTTATTCAGAATGTTTGAGCAATGCATAAAAAAAGGAGTATTCCCATTTGAGCACCGATTTCAAGAGCACCAAAGATTTTCCCTTTTGAGCAAAGGGAATATCTTTGGCTCTAAGCTCAGCTCTCTCTTTATAGAAAGGGAACTCAGGGCGATGGCTGTCTGAGGTAATATGCTGATCCGCAGATTTGCACGTTGTACGACGCAAGTCAAAATAACCCTTTTCAGAGCATACTGCCAGTCATTTTACACGTGCAGTCTGTGGGTCAGGTATACGCTGAGGGCATACAACGCCTTGCGTGTCCAGTATAACAATGTATTCAGGATGCTGTTGGGTCTACCACGCTTTTGTAGCGCTTCCGGGATGTTCACCGAGGCCAGGGTTGATGGTTTTCATGCTATAATGCGGAAACGGTGTGCTTCTCTTCTCGGTAGATTGCGTGCTAGCTCCCACAGCATTCTGAATGTTTTGTGTGATAGGTGGGACAGCCCTATGCTGGCTCACTGGATACGGCTGCACATGTAGGTGTGAGTCGTTTTTATACATTTTTGTGTCTAAAGTGTGTTTTATTTATTTTATTTTATTTTTGTTTTAGTTTTAATTTTAACATTAGGTTAAGGCTTTTACTAACAACATATGGATCTTGTAATCTGAATTAAATAAATATTATTTATTATTATTAAGCATTGGTGCTCTTAAAATCGGTGCTCAAATGGGAATACTCCAAAAAAAATATTTAAAACTCACATTTTTCATCCATATCCAAGTGCGGGTAAGTTTCGCATGGCGCTGTCAGGTTAATTTGTAGTTCTTGCAACGTGCCCTTGTAGTTGACATCAGTTTCGTTAGTATTGACATTGTTCGTCAACTTCTTCGAATGTCTATCCGCTATAATATACGTTTGCTTCAGAACATTCGTGTACCTTTCTTTCGCAGCTGTTAATACATCGCATGTTTGTCCTATTTCCTGTTAAAACAGTATTTTTGAATACTCTTAAGCGTTACTGCGGTAAATTCCGTTTTATGACTAAAGCACATATTTATTTAAATAATACAAAGACTTAGGGGATTTTTTAGCAACCGGACCATCGACAGTACAAAAAAACTGCGATGTTTAATTAGTGCATTGAATCATCAGACAAGCACACGTTTTTCCAGTTATCAAGTAGGTATGACGGGGCTCCTAATTAAAAAAGGAACAATTTGAACGAAAAATAATAATGTTGAGGTCTTATCAGGGTGGATATTAAAGACTAGGACCGCGTAGTATTTTTTATATTTTTAAATGATTTTTTTTTTTTAATATTTTTTAAGAAATATGTAAGAAAAATGAAAAAACCAAAGAATAATATCATCATCATCAGCCAATTGATCCTTTTCCTGACTTTGCTGTGGTCGGCATCTAGTCTAACCAGATGCATTTAGATAAAAAAAATACACAATTACATTAGGTGTGCCAAAATTAAAATTCTCACGTTGAGATCTCGAGAAATATCTCTGTGACAGAAAGACAAAAAAGTGGGATTATAAAGACTCCGGTTTCCTTTTCGGTCCGAAAGAAACAAAAAACGCAAACATATAATTTAATACAACTCCAAGTCTAATAACTGAGGAAGTTAGGATAGAATATCCAAGTATGACATACAAAATCGATCGACCATGATTATTAATTTAGAAAAATGCAAGATTTTTTAAACTTACCGTAATAGTAAAAGTATCCGGTACGAACTTATAATAAGTATCTGATTTTACTTGTTCATGGGGTTTTGGCCATATTGCCCCCTTCGTGGGCGGGTATTTAGGGCCAGGAACAACAATAGAAAAACTTGCCGCGAAAAACACGCAAAACCCACTTAAAATTAAAATGTGCCGAAGCATTCTTTCGGCAGAATAATAGCTAATATGTAGAAACGACAGTGCCTCGTCAACGATGCCGCGCAAACTGTTTTTGTTATTTGTGTTTTCATCATTATAAATGTGGTAAGGTCAATATCGATAAGACAATGTATTATTCGTTTTTAATGATTCAAGTTTTACAACCTTGATTATGTACGTTGACTTGTGTGCATACCCCTTAAGGAGCTGCTGATGAGGGTAATTTTTACTATCTTTTATTTATTTATTTAACACTTCAATCACAAAGTACAGAGGCGGCTTTAATGCATTTTCTACCAGTTAACCTTTGGGTGATGCAGAGAAAAATAGTGTATATTTGAAAATAATTTTAATGAATGCTACGTTATACTACAAGGGGGAACACCCAAATACTCCGAAATATTTTATTCCGAATTTCGATGCTTCGAGTTTCAAAAGTCCGAATTTCATAATACCTAAGAATTTTAATGTCTACTATTAAAAATCACAAAATTTACTGTACAGACGCCAGCACATCAAGCTACTACAATCTGTCAGATTTCTTTAATAGATTTTTGACTTAATTGCTAAAGCATTAGGTTCAAGGTTGATTGGGAAAGTCTGACAGTTTCGGGTAGCTTGATCTGCTGGTGTCTGTACCGAAAGTAGTTAATGCGATTTGTTTGTTTTAGATTTTTATGCGTTTGAAAAATCAAATGTTCGATGGGTTCTCGGTGCGAAAAACGACATTCCAATTTTTGTTGGTTATATGTTTATTTGTCGCAGCCCTCGAGGAACACGGCGTGGACTCGACCCTGCGAGGATGGATAAAAAACAGACTGAGAGCCGTACAGGTTACGGTGAACGACACCACCAGAGCCATCGTGGCGAAGGGTTGCCCTCAAGGGGGCGTCCTCTCGCCACTCCTATGGAACCTCGTGGTAGATACCCTTATCAAGCGTCTAAACGACAAAGGTTACTTCACGGTGCGCTACGCCGATGATATAACCATAATAATAAACGGTATACACGAAAACACACTGTGTAATCTTATGCGCCAAGCCTTGAAGATAGTAGAGGACTGGTGCAAGGAATATAAACTAGCAGTGAATCCTACCAAGACTGAACTCGTCCTCTTCACAAAAAAAAAGGAAGCTGGCAACCCTACAGTTGCCACGCTTCTTTGGGACCACCCTAAGCCTGTCGACTGAAACCAAATACCAGGGCATCTATTTGGACAAACAGCTGAACAGGGCAAAACACACCGATTACATCACCACAAAAGCCAGCATAGCCCTATGGCAATGCAAAAGACTGCTCGGGAGAAATTGGGGCCTAAGCCAACCACCTACTGGCTATATACTACAGTCATCCGACCAATCATCACATACGGCTCTTTAGTTTGGTGGCCCAGGACCAACCTGAGCACTGCCCAGAAAGAACTCGAGAAGCTACAGAGATTTGCATGTGTAGCAATCACCGGCAGCATGAGGACATCACCCACTGCCGCTCTACAGGTGATGCTGGGGCTGCCACCTCTACACCTCGTTGTAAGAGAGGAAGCAACCCTAGGGATCTTCAGGCTTGAAGTATCCGGCACCCTAAGTAACGACTCCAGAATAAAACATACACACATAAAGGATGATGCAATCAAACAACAGCCTATGATGGCATCACCCAGCGACAGAACCCTGAAGACCCACTATTTTCAAAAACACTATAACATTGAGCTCACAGTGGAAATGTGTGACTACTCAGGTCCACACGAGCTAAGGATCTACACGGATGGATCAAAGACTGACGATGGGACAGGTGTCGGAGTTTTCTCCGACGACCTAAACATTAAAATATCCAGACCCCTGGGAATGCTCAACTCTGTGTATCAAGCAGAGTGTGTAGGCATTATCCAAGCGGCACACGCCATAGAAGCCAGGGAAGTTACGGATACCCATATTCGTATACTTTCCGACAGTGCCTCAGTTCTTCAATCCTTAAAGAGAAACCAAATCACATCAAGATTAATACTAGAATGTCACAATGCCCTAGAACGTTTAACGGTACTAAACCGCAACACGGTGACACTGCAATGGATCAAAGGACACAGTGGATCACTCGGAAACGATCCGGCTGATGAGCTTGCTAGAAGGGGATCCAGCACAAAAGCCATCGGACCCGAACCCATTGTGCCCTTTCCTTTTAAGCAGCAAAGGAGCTGGCAAAAGGAACACACTAAGACACAAGCGGAAAAATGGTGGACCTCGACACCAGGGTGCAGGAAATCCAAGGAGGCTATGCCGTCCCTGGATGCAAAGCTGACCAAGCGCCTTCTGCGCCTGGATAGAGATAGCCTGCGACTGGTGGCGGGGACCATCACTAGACACTGCTCACTGAACAAACACTTCCACACCCTAGGAATCACGGATAGCCCTCTGTGCAGAGCGTGCATGGAGGCGGAGGAAACGGTGGCGCATGTGCTCCTTGAGTGCACCGGTGTCACCCAGATCCGCGAGGAGACTCTTGGTACACCGAGATCCCTCGCGGATGCCCTGAGAAGACCGGGAAGTCTGATCTGCTTCTGGAGGGAGGTGGGCTGGTTGGAGTAACGGCCACCATGGCTCACGCACAATGGTCCACCATTAAGGACTAACTGCGGAAACCAAACCATTAAAGATTATAAAATGTTTATTTGTCTTGGCATTCGGTTTTACAAGGCGTTTTTATTTCGGAATTCTAATTAATAACTATAACTAATTATATTTGATGTTTCGTATTATCATTAAGTCGGACTTTTTGTTATTCGATCTATTGAAACTCAGTATTTTGAGAACAGTTAAACGTTAGGAATATTGGAATTTCAATACATCGGAGTTGTTATATTAGGAATTTTGAAACATTAGGAATTATGAAAATCGGTATTTTAAAATTTCTATTTGTGACCGACGGATTAAAGTGTTTAGTATTTATGTAGTGTACCCACTACCAGGATATATAAAATACTAGAAATACATATAAAAAAAGAAAAAAAAAACAAGTATAAAAATATATTTAAAACATTAATGTTGTAAAGAAACTGCCAGCTTTTTGCGAATGTACTCACGAACTTTAATTTTAAAACATAAACCATTCCAGGCTGACACCCTGATTTCCTAGGGGAGCGCATTCCAAAGAGAATTAGACTCGACGAAGAATGATCAGTGAATGAAGTCAGGTCTTTTACCCGCGGCTTCGTTGGCATTGAAATAATACTGAACTATAAAAGTAGCTTTTCTTTGTCGTAAAATGGTTTCTGGATTTGCTGTGTCAGCTGTGTGCCAAATCTTGTCGAAATTCCTTTTGACTTTAGATGCTTGCTTGCTCTGCTTTTGATATGAAAAGATAACTGATATACAAACTTACAGAGTTATTGAACTTAACCCCAACAAAATTAAACATAACATCGCACCTGTAATCCTCGGAAGGATCGACAGAGGTCTACACCCACATTCCGCCAGTTATGTTTAAGCCCCATATATGTATGTTAGAGAATTGTGAACGTTGGAAGGAATGGAGGGAGGCCTTTGTCCAGCAATAGGACAATACAGGCTAGGTGAAATATCATAACACCTAAATATGTTAAATGGGGCGAGCCTATTGCCACCAATCGGGAACAAATCCAGACCATGTGGTTGAGAATTTTCTGATAGAATAGGTTATTCGGATATACGATGATCTTGTCTTTCTTGTGATCTGTGTTTTTATGGCGATTGCATTTTTATGCAACGGTATAATTTGTTGCAAAAAATTCGGGTGCTTTAAATATAAATAATAAAACTACTCACATATTCATTATGTGTTACAACTACAAGTGATACTGTTGATTAATATGTATTTTTTAACTAAAAAAAATAATGTTATTTATTAGAGTTAGATTTTTTTTTTCAGTATTAAAGAATTCTGGACGTTTTAAAACTCCTCCCGCATTACGGACACTCAAACGAGTTACGTGTTAAAATTCCGGACGTATGGCAACCCTACGATGGAAAAACCCAATGCACAAACCAAAAACACTTGACACGTTCTGGGAATTCCTAAATTTATGATGATCTAAAATGACATGTTTCCAAGAAATAGTTGTTATTTAAGTTGATAAGAGCATATGAACACAAGCTTGTTACTGAGCAAACTGAACTTTATCTGAATAGGTGTTAAGGTGCTTTTGAAGTGAAACTTCTAATGCGAATTCCAACAAGGTTGCGTTAATTGTTTAACGCTACTATGGAGGAGGTATGAAAGCACTGTTTCGTTAAACGTTCAACGCTCCTGGGAGGGGGAATAGAAAGAGACAGAGCGAGAGTGAATGCGTGGCACTCGAATGCGTGCGCGTAGTAAAGTTTTCATTTCCACATTACGAAGTTTCACTTCTTCCGCGCGAAGGGACTTCACGAACAAATTTTTGTTTTTAATTCTGATATTTGTTTACATGTTTGGAAATTAAATCCGGAACGCAGTATAGGTACTTATAGCTGCTCTAAAATGCCTGCACTAGAACGAGGCCATACCACGGCCATACCCTGATAAAACAAAAATATGTTTGAAATTTGTAATTATTGTGGCATACCTACCGCATACATAATCTATACTAAGGTAATGTAGGTACCTCGCTCGTCACGCACGAAGAATCGTCATTTTTGCATTAATAACTTAATAGCACAATAATCAAAGGGTTCGGCAGAAATGAATAATAACAGCATTACATAACATCACGCCTGTAATCCTGGAATGGTTATAGGCTGCGGTGTACCTAATAATACACCCACATGTAATATGGGGAAAGCCTATTGCCATCAACCGGGCAAAAATCCAGACAAAAGTGAATAACGGTTTACAGTTTAAGAAATTTATTTCGCTCAAAAAGAATACAATTACTCACTTCTATGAGGAATAACATAATATTTAAGATAAAAATAAGCGACGGTTTCGCTTGGTAATAAACTAAATATAAGATACAGAAACGGCAAAACTTACAATTTACCCCTCCGTATCAGAAGGACAATCTAGTAAAATGCCCTTGTGGGATAAATGACGTTAAAGTAAAACGACCTACTAGTAAAACGTCTGAAATTTTAAATCGTCATACTAGTAGAACGTCTGAAATGTATTAACGGCATGTTTGGCAAAAGGACTTGCCTATGCTGTAATGTACATTCCAGTGCACAAAATAAAAAAAAATATTACATTTTATGGGTGTATTGTGTAAGTACTCCACAGTTCACTAGTAAAGAGTCCTTTGTTTTTCTTATTACAAAAGTGACTCGCTTCATTTAGTACTGGCCACTTGTAAAAGTAATCAATCAAGTGTCAATCAAATCATGTCTATCAAATTCACAATTTCATTTATTATTATAATATAGGGTAGGGGATTGCTTTACATTTCTGCAAATGAAATGGTGGAAAATCAGGATCCGTTTGTTTTTATATCGAGTCAATAAGGCAAGAATGTTTTACTCCGAGATGGCTACAGGTACAATCATAGTGTTACAAATAAGAATTATACGAGTTTTTGGAGATGTTCAAAGAGGGAAGAGTGCAGTGTTTCATTGACATTAAACGCGAATAGAACAGAAATCATCCGGGAAAGCAAAAGTTTACATTCATGTAAAAGACAGAATGAAAAAAATGAAATCGATTATGTAATGGATAAATGCAAAACGGAATGTTGTCGAAAATTGACTCCGGTTACAAAAATATTAGAGCATCACTTTGTAAAATCCAATCTCGACATCTTGCCAAGCTGTGAATCCAAAAAAGATACATTGTATCGAGCTCGACGAAAATTTTTGCAAGTCCAAAAAACAGATTTTTCAGTTGTAAGTCAAGTTGAGATACCAGAATTATTAGCCAAAGACTGGCTCTATTGCGTGGATGGGACGGAAAATGAAAAAATATTTGTTTTTGTAACAAAATTTATCCAACAAACTATTGTGAATCTAAATAATGGCGATGTACTGTATTTTGGAGACGGTACTTTTAAGGTTCCAAGTCCTTTCTACCAACTATATTCGATCCGTGTCGATATAGACAGTTGTAAAGACACCACCAATGTTGTACCTATAATATTTTTGCTGCTACCTGCTACCAAATAAAACACAATCAACCTATGAAAGAATGTTTTCCATCATCAAGAATCGTTTCGGAATTGACATCAGACGTTTTAAATGTGACTATGAGGTTGCTCAGATAAATGCTTTTCAAATGGTATGCCCAGATGCTGAACTGACAGGGTGCTATTATCATTTTAATAAGGCGGTATGGAGAAAGTCTGCCAAATTAAATGTGACTAATACCAAAGAGGGAAGAGAAATAACAAGATTATCTGCGAACCTTCCACTGCTTCCTTCAACATATATTCATGAAGTTTGGCCTTAAATCGCTGAGGAAGCACAACAAAAAGGATCTGATTGCATTTCTCAGTTCATTAATTATTTTTACAAACAGTGGATTGTTAAATTGAAACCGGAGAAAATCAGCTGTTACAAACAAAGGCACAGGACCAATAATCCATTAGAGGGCTGGAACAGGCGTTATAATGCTCGAGTTGGGCAAAAAAACGGTTTGCCTTTATATGTTCATGCATTGCGTAAAGAAGCCATGTGGCAATAATTAAAATATAAACGCACGTTATTTGAGGGGCAAAAACGTAAGAAAAATGACCGTATCTTTGATAAAAAATACAAAAGGGAAGTAAAAAAATTAGAAGAAGATGAAATATCTGCCCTTAATTTTTTAAAACGAGTTTCGCACTTTAACGCATTATTTTCGCGGACGATTGCTAAACCCTGATAAAATAATACGATAAAATAACGCATTTTAGTTGTCATATACCTATGAAAAAAGGTTTTTATTTGTTATTATATTATTAAAAAAATAAATACTTAAAATTAAAATATTTTACTTATTATCTTTGGTTTATTTTCTGCATCAGTGTACCAGTCTTTATGCCCAAGATGCTGTGAATACATTTCAGACGTTTTACTAGTAGGTCTTTCAACTTTAACGTCATTTATCCCACAAGGGCATTTTACTAGATTGTCCTTCTGATACGGAGGGCAATTTACACAGGTGGTGCTCTAACAGCCTTTTAAAAGTACCAACTAATAACTCTTGTTTATCGTATTATAGTCGTAGACAACATCGTCTCACATACGTGTTTTTAAAGTCGGTTTTATTTTTTGCAAAAAAGTTTTTTTTTTTCCCATTTTTAGTTGTAATATCCTCTACATCCTGCACATGAGCTATGCATTTATTTTACATTGTTAACAATACATTTTATGGTAATAGGCTTAACCTCAATAAAATGGAACTCAACATACCTAACTGTCGAAATCTGGGTGTAATGTACACCTGTGTACACTCTCAGAGCATACAGGCGTTATGTTATGTTACGATATTGTGTAAACAACAAACATCCAAGCGATTGCAGCAATCCCGGCAGATTTGCTGTCAATTATTGAAGAGTTCCTTTGTTTATCTCCAAAGATCAGTATTAGATCTTCACCAAATTTAAACGGGACCACCGCGAAATAACATACTTCCAACCAAAAAAAGAATCATCAAAATTGGTTCACAATTGGCGAAGATATCGCTGAACATACATAACTGGCGAAATGTGGGTGTACTGTACATATCTGTGTACCCCTTCAGAGCATACAGGTGTGATGTTACGTTATAAAATTGTGTAAACAACAAATATCCAAGCGATTGCAGTAATCACGACACATTTGCTGTCTATTATTGAAGAGTTCCACTGTATATCTCCGCAGATCAACACCAGATCTTCACAAAATTTAAACGGGACCACCGCGAAATAATATTCTTCCAAACAAAAAAAGAATCGTCGAAATCGGTTAACAATTGGCGAAGAAAATGATGAACATACACACAAAAAAAAATCAGTCGACTTGATAACCTCCTCCTTTTTGAAGTTGGTTAAAAAGCAAAGACAAGGTTGCGCTGCGTGTTGCGGGTTCTATTGCCGCACGGAACAAATATTTGTGTCTCCGGCGTACAAGTAGTTGTTCCGGGCCTGGCTGTTTGTGTGAGTTTAAAATATTTGTAAATGCACCCAAGATTACTAAGATTCCCTGACGACATTGTTCTGTTTGCAAAAGATGAAGAGCTCGTCAATGACATATCTGATACAGACTTTATACGCTGCCAGCAAAACAGTAAAAATCAACTAGATAGAAATCAACTTTGATGACATCGAGCTCAAGACTAATTTTAAGAAAGAATAGAGTAGAATATTCTTTATTATGTACTACCTACTATTATGGCAGCCCCCATATGTGCTGTAAAGCATGAAAAAATAAATAAACTGTAGAAATTAAATTAAAATGGAAAAAAAACGATAGTCAGTAAATGATTTTATTATCTCAATTAGTATTTCAGATACTGATTGCGGTTGGTTAAGTGAGTAAACTTGACATCATTTTCTTATCAAACAAAATAGTATAACGTAACACAACTTATACAGTATCTTGAAAGTTTTAAACAAAAACTTGTTAATTAATAAGGGTCGATTTTAGACCTCGAATTTGTAGACAGCTACATAAACCATACCTTGGCAAACAAGTTTCATTCCAACCTAACAATAATCTCGAAGAAATTGAAAGAAGAATAACATAAACGTAGAAAAGATAAGTGTCTTTGAAACACGTTTTTAAAAGTCTATTACCAAACAGGTAGTAGAAAAAAAATGCCATGAATAGCTGCCTCTGTGGCTGCCTCACTTAAGGGCACAATCATTATGTACACATGGTGAAACACAAAAAAAAAGAATGTGAGGGAGCGTTAGGGTTGTTTCAAATGTACATACCACAACCACACCCCATCGCAGCGACAAAAGGTGGTTGCGTTGTGGTCGTTATCACCCATGTGGTTGCTAATGACGACAAAATGTGGTCCATGTGAATTGTACTATTCATTTTCAATAAAAAATTGTGCCCGCCCGCGTTTGTGGCTGCCGTGTCTGCATACCGCTATTAAGCCCGCGATGCGATGGTTTGTATGCTTAATATGTGTTTTCAAAATTAAATTGAATTGTATTGCGATTACTATACGATGTACTAAGTTTAATACATTTAGTGAATTCTACGAGCTACTTTGGAACAGCTACAAAGAATCAAATCTAAAGCTAATTTTGTACGTATAATATTTTTATTAGATACTAGTTGTCCCCCGCGGCTTCGTTCCCGTCAACTGGCTACCCTACCTATACCTCCCTCCCCCAAAAAAGAATTATTCAAATCGGTCCAGCCATTCTCGAGTTTTAGCGAAACAAACGAACAGCATTGATTATACGTATGTAATAGAGATTCAGAATGAGAAGGAGCTCGTGGCTAAATAATAACAGTCACACGGGTCGATCTTCAAGGTTAAGCTACCAAGGTCGATCTGCGTATGAGTGACCATCATTACATACCGAGATTCCTCCACGCCTCGGCAATCACGTTAAGGCCCGGATTCCATCAAATTGGAGACAAGCGGAAATCGAACAACACTGGTTAAAGTCTAAGTCTTTCCTGGGATTGGTCGAATCTTGCAAATCTACTCTCCGCTCCGCTTGCCGCCGCTTTGGTGGAGTCTGGGCCTAAGCCATTGGTCTCGGCTGTCATTTGTAGATCTTTGACAGTCGTTACAGGTAGCCAGTGGCCCGAAAGTCTTACAACCAGTCTACCGAGGTACCGTATTACCCAAATACCCAGAACTAATCGGTTTGTGGAGGTCAGATAGACAGTCGCTTCATGTAAAATACTTGTATTCAGCTGCATCGGGTAAAACTGGAAGCGGATCCAAATAAATGACCCAAGGCAGATGAATAAAGATTTTTTTTTTATCATTACAGACCACCTTAAAAGCGGCTACTAAAAACAGTTGAATACATTTGAAATTTGAGCCTTGAGCTTGGGCAACCAGCCTGTTTTAAAAGTTAAACTCAATACTAACCTTTTCAAAAAGTGAAAGCACCATAGAGGAATTAGCTCGAGAGTTGGCACAGCTTAACTTACCATCTGTCTAAGTACAAACGCCAGTAGTGCTCTCTTAAAATGGTTAATTGTGCAGTTTCATGTAGAGTAAAAAACGGTCTGCTTCTTCAAATTTGCAAAACCATGGTGAATCGTATCACATGTAAGTAATAAATATGCACTAACGTGGTTTCAAATAATAAAAACTAAGTCGAAATACTTTTCAAGCCGGCACCGCCTTCAGCAAAAAGTGTCAGATTTTTCAGCAATTCGTTCCTTGCTGCCTCCATAACTTACTACTCTGTGAAATACATTGATGAAGAACCGGTTTCATAATACAAAAGCGTTGCATCACTATCGCTGCACTTGTGTTCCTGTGGAAAAAAAATATATATTGTCTGTGCCTGCAGAATTCTATTGACGTTTCATGTTTCATTTTGGGGGCGGGTATCGCCACTTTACTATCGTAGCGAATTTTAATCATAATGAGATAATTCAGCATTTTACGTTAGTTCGAGTATTATTAAATAATTTTCAAAACTAATGTTACTATCTACAGTGCGGTAGGTGAGTTGGCCGACGTTTGTCTATCTATCTCTATAATCGGTATCAAATCTAGTGTTTTATTGGCCGTATCCTGTCTTATTGATTCATAATCAGCCCAATTTCTTCGAGTACTATCTATGCATTTGCACAGTTGAGAATTGACTTGTAATATGAACTAAGAATTGCGGGTAGGATTTTGGCAAATCACCAGACCGAAAAATCATTACGTTGCTTTTCGGCGAGTGATATGAAAAGAAATCTAGGAATATCGAGATCAGGTAGTCTAAGAATGTTCGTTGCATGGTTCCAGGTCTAAATCAAGATGATTGGGGGCCTGTTCGTGTACAACCACAAGGGCGAAGTCCTGATCTCACGGGTGTACCGTGACGATATAGGACGCAATGCCGTGGACGCCTTCAGAGTGAATGTTATCCATGCGAGGCAGCAGGTGCGCTCACCCGTCACCAACATCGCCCGAACTTCCTTTTTTCACATCAAGGTAAGTGATACAAGTTAGCATGTTATATCATGAAACCTAAAGATTGATATGCACATCTACTAAGCTAAGATATTTGTTAAAAAATACTATTGCTACATAAAAAATCATGTAAGTTCCCATCAAAAAAGAAAACTGAAGAGCCAAATATTTATAGTTCTATGGCATACTATAACAAATGATAAGAAAAGGGGGCGTTTTAAATATATTATTACTAAAATAATACCTGACTAAACAAGGTATTTCCCATTCTATTCAGTCCTGTTCAAATCTATCAGGCACTGCAGCCTACATCTATCTGAAATTATGCAATTTATTACAGAGGGCCAACATCTGGCTGGCAGCTGTGACCAAGCAGAATGTGAATGCAGCGATGGTGTTTGAGTTCCTACTCAAGATCATTGATGTGATGCAGTCCTACTTCGGCAAGATCTCTGAGGAGAACATCAAGAACAACTTTGTTCTTATCTATGAGTTGCTAGATGGTAAGCTCCCCACATCCATATTAGCATCATTGTGATCTAGCTAACACGTGTTCACTACTGAACATAACAAATTTATCACATGGTATGCAATATTACAATGTTCCTAGACATATTACTGTGTCCAGTTGTATTACAAAATACTAATCTTTGAGACGGCTGTTGCCAGTGTGTTAATTAATTAATCAGGCCTGCCAGGCAGTTGAACTGAATAGGCTAGGTTGATTAATAATAATCAGATATTATTTTAAGGCAATTTTTAAAGTTCTGTGTCTTTTAATGTTGTTAAAAGCTTTATTTTAATCTGGGTCAAATTATTTATACTTTTTATACTTTCTTTCTTCTTATTTTCAGAAATCCTGGACTTTGGCTACCCTCAGAACTCGGACACTGGTGTTCTGAAGACATTCATTACCCAGCAAGGCATCAAATCTGCTTCTAAAGAAGAACAAGCCCAAATCACTTCACAGGTTGGTAGTCTCCTTGTCTTTCATACAGTTTTTAAGAATTTCTCTGTCAGTCCTACAATTTATTTGGAGTCGACATAGCATGTCTTATTTCACTCTTCTTCATTAGTTCTCGCCTCAGTACCTCCTTGAAGGGGCCTTTTCACAGTCCTGAGATTGAAAGGTCCACCAAAATAAAATGAAGGAAATAAAGACAACTTATGTTTATTGGGCACAAGTACTGCATTTATGGAACACAAAAATGTAAACCTACAGAAACTATTTTAAAACGACTTTTATATATCACTATTAAAACTTTCCAAGGGTGTTTAATAAACGGTCGCCGGAAAACCGTGAGATTTTATGTCCCGAACTCCCGAAGGATATTGTTTGGTTTTTAGGAAGTAAAATACAGAATTGTGTACAAAACTCGGACACTGATTAAAAAAAAAAAGATCCCCGTTCAATGAAATCATTTTTGTAACAGTGTGTTATTATTTCGTTCAGGTGACTGGCCAGATTGGATGGCGTCGCGAAGGCATCAAATACAGGCGCAATGAGTTGTTCCTAGATGTACTGGAGTATGTCAATCTGCTCATGTCACCACAAGGTATGATGATTTGATGATTGTGTACTCATTATTAATGCAATACAAGGGAGGCCAGATTGGGCTGCGGGACTGTTGGAAAGAGATACCGCCGCCCTGGAACACAAAGGGCAAGGAAGGAACATGGATGGGTTTTAGTCAGTACAAGTCTGACACTCCCTTCCGCTTTCTTTCCTATCCGAAAAAAAAAGGAGGCCAGATTGCTGTATAGGCTCACTCAAAAGGGCATCAAAAATAGAGTATCTTAAATTGTGGCTTGGCCTGCATGCGCGTGCACTTATACTCTGGCGTTCAAAAGGTTATTGAAAAAAATAGTTTTTTTTTATTTTTAAGAACAAGTTATTGTCAGTATAAGAATGTCTTTCTTTTGCAATCCAGGTCAAGTGCTGTCAGCCCATGTTGCAGGCAAGGTGGTGATGAAGTCCTACCTCTCTGGCATGCCAGAATGCAAGTTTGGCATCAATGACAAGATTGTCATGGAAGCTAAGGGAAAGGGCAATGGTGAGTGTCTGTTTCTCTCGACAAATTGATTTTGAAGCTTTATTACAGCTTTGCAGTGCAGAAAAATACAATAGAAAATTGACTAGAGTAAATCATTCTTATTCTTAAAGAGAAATACACAAAATTATAACAAATAGCTTATGTACAAAGGCGAGCTTAACCCAGAATTGAGTTTTCTTACAGCAAACCTTACTTCTATAAAAAAAAAAAACAATTGTAATTTATACATTTTTACATACCTTTAATTTTCCTTTTATAAATAATTTTGGCCATTACGACAATCACAAAATTGCCCACATCAGTTAAGAAAACTACAGTTTAGCTGTCACAACCCTATTTGTTCCTTTATGATTGTCGTGGGTCTAATCCCTAGACCAGTCAGTGTAATGCTGTTTGTCTATTAGCAATCTCACTAGTAGTCCTAATTCTGAATTTGTTGGGTATTCCTGTTTAACTGTTTTTAAGCGCAACCAACTAAGCGAAACTAAATTATTACTCAAAGCGCAATCATTGGTTGCGCTCACAAATTCTAATTGTTCAAATGGTTGCACAGTTGCATAGATGGTGGCGCTTAAAAACAGTTGCGCTTTGAGGTATACCCTAAATTTGTGCCCGGCAATAGGCTTGTTCCCTGTTACCAGATGAAATGTAGGTGTGCTAAAACAGAAAAGCGCGATTTTATATTATACTTCATTATACAAGGGCTTGGGTCTTGAGTTTTAGGTCAGGCAAAGCTATATTAGGCTTTTCCGTTAGGGATTTTTTAGTTACAGGCCGGAGTCTGGTTATGTGCTTGTTTGATGTAATAGGCCCGCCCACTATTGCGTAGCACTTGAACATAACTGGCAAATTGTGGGTGTATCATTGGTACACCTGTGTCTAACCCTCCAGGGATAACGCGCGCGTTTTATTCTCCAGGAGGTATATCCGGCAACACGGACAGCGACCCGGCGCGCTCGGGCAAACCGGTGGTCGTGATCGACGACTGTCAGTTCCACCAGTGCGTCAAGCTCAGCAAGTTTGAGACGGAGCATTCCATCTCCTTCATACCACCTGATGGAGAGTTTGAGCTTATGAGGTTAGTAAATGTTGAAGAGAGCCTGTCGACTAGTTGGCGATAAGTCCCCTCTTTGAGGAGTGGCTGGAGAGGCGCCACGGCACCCTCACCTTCCGCCTGACGCAGGTCCTCACCGGACACGGTTGTTTCGGGAGGTTCCTGCACCGAATCGGGCGGGAGGAAACGCCCGGGTGTTACCACTGTGAAGGTCGCCCAGAGGACACGGTGGAGGTCTGCCCCGCTTGGGCGGAGCACCGCCGTGTCCTCGTAGCGGCGATCGGCGGCGGCGACCTATCGCGTCCGGCCCTGGTCCAGTCCATGGTCCGGAGCGAGAGGGAATGGGACGCCGTCACCTCCTTCTGCGAAGCAGTCATGCTAGCGAAGCAGGTGGCGGAGCGTGAGAGGGAGAGAACCTCTCGTCCCAGCCGCCGCGGGAGACGCCTCGGGCGTCGAGGGTCACGTGGTGGCTTCCGGCCACCGTAGACGCGGACCTGTGGACGGAGAGTAATGGGCTAGCTCGCCGTCCGTCCGTCTCTTGAGGACAGGCCGTGTTGACGGCGCGTTCGTGTTCCACGCGCGCCTCAAAGAGATGTCAGCAAATAGGAAGGGGCCCGCAAGGGCCGATGCCTGCCAGGGCTGCGGGCTGTTCGAAAGAGATACCGCGGCCCTGGAACACAAAGGGCAAGGAAGGAACATGGATGGGTTTTAGTCAGTACAAGTCCGACACTCCCTTCCGCTCTGCCCAGAGCGGGAGAAGTCATTTCATGATGTCCCATCCGTAAAAAAAAAAAAAAAAAAGCCTGTCGACTAGTAATATTCATTTATTTATATCCCTCAGTGCACTTTGATTCGTTCGTACTCCTTGGTCACTTACGGCTAATTTCTTCATCCAAGTAGTAGCTAAAGTAAAGGTCAATTGAGTTGCCACTACACCAACGTCGTAATTACCCAATAAATCGTGGGAAGCTTTTTTACGCATGACGGCACCGCTATATCACCCCTTCGTAAAAGCTTACTATCTTTCGTAAAATTACTCTCAAAAATGGATCTGGCCGTTAAACAAAAAGTATCTTAAACTAAAATTATTACTTTCAAAACTTATGTAATTATTAATGGGTATTTGATTCGGCAAGCTTGCCCACGTATTTCACTTGACATGCTCGTCAGAAGTGTTTTAAAATCGAATAGAGTATGTACTCGTGAGCCAATGGCAAGTCAAAATCACGAGGTGAACTGAAAACCCTGAAATAAAAATAATAAAAATTAAATTTAATAAAACTTAATTTATCGACAGATACCGTACAACCAAGGACATATCCCTACCATTCCGCGTCATCCCCTTGGTCCGGGAAGTGGGTCGCACTAAGATGGAGGTGAAAGTAGTGCTCAAGAGTAACTTCAAGCCCTCCCTGCTGGGCCAGAAGATCGAAGTGAAGATCCCAACACCGCTGAATACTAGCGGGGTGCAGCTCATCTGTCTGAAGGGGAAGGCCAAGTACAAGGCTTCAGAAAACGCTATTGTCTGGAAGTAAGTGGTTTCAAATCTCGTCTCGACAATGCTGAGAAATTTACAGTCACAGGCTATTTAAAGTGGTTTCGTCAGGGTAGCCCGCGAAATTCAAATTTTCTTACGCTTTTAGCAATTTGCGGGTCAGTGTCAGGTTGTATGTTGATAAAAAATGAGTCGCGCCAGTAACATGAATTCTGTACCTACATACGTGTTACTGGCGCGACTCATTTTTCATCAACATACAACCTAACACTGATCTGCAAATTGCAAAAAAACGTAAGAAAATTTCAATTTCGCGGGCTACCCTGACGCAACCACCTTCAAACAAACAAAAGTTTCATCAACACTTCTAAAAACAAGAAGACGAGCATTCTAGGAGATGACGGACATCTTACTAATCTTTAAAAATTATGTTCAAATTAATTTACTTTTTTATAAAACTGCATTTGGTATTTTCGGTTGTCTTTAAATTGAGGAAAATGGTTTTTGACGAAGTGACTAGTATACTGGTTTCATGCTATTTGCCATAATTGTATGGGATACGCAGAACCTGCAGAAACTAAAAAAATATCTTCAAGTAATCCAGTACCTGGGATCTTTTTTCACTTCTTTAAGTAATCCTGTACCTGGGTTGTGGAGTTCAGATAAACATCCCATGTAATCTAATAGTGGTTTTTAGCTGTATCCCGATAGACTGGAAGCTGACCCAGCATATCCAGCATATTAGAATAAAGCCTGGAATGCGATCACTTCTTGGAGACCAAAATTATTAATACCCATATCATTATTTTTCTCAGGATTAAGCGTATGGCAGGCATGAAAGAAACTCAGCTGTCTGCTGAGATTGAGCTGTTGGAGACCGACACCAAGAAGAAGTGGACCAGGCCGCCCATCTCCATGGGATTCGAGGTGCCATTTGCACCATCAGGGTTTAAGGTCAGGCTCACTTCGGAATAGTATAAAACAAAGCCGCCTTCCATGTATGTCTGTTTGTCCACACAGTTATTTTTTAAACAAAAGTAGATTTTGATACATTCTTCACCATCATTTAGAGCAGGGATGCACAGACTTGTTGAGACCATGGGTCACTTGAGCAAATGATGAACTAATGGCGGGCCACCAGCACAAATTAAAAACACAACATAGCCAAAAATTTTATTAAAAAAATAATAGACTAGTATGAATCGTGGCACTGCATTGCACTTTGCTGGTTTACAATTTAGCGAAATGTTAAAAAGATTGTCTTTTTAACATTTGGTTCATTTATAAACTCCTGGAATATTTTTACTTCAAATGTACCCGGGAATATTTTTGCTGGCGGGCCACTGGCATATTGCCGGAGGGCCGCATGCGGCCCGCGGGCCGCGGTCTGTGCATCCCTGATTTAGAGTTATAGTCATTATAATTAGTACACATTTTGATGGTTTAGCATGTTGAAGCGAAAATCTCTTTTAAAACTACACATGGTGGAAACCCGCCTGATAAAGAAAGAGTGGTCGTTGTGGCGAAGCTTGGGTCTTCCCAGGTTGGGCAGCGCTTTTGAATTCTCAATAGCAGTCTTGTGATGGGGTCATTTTATTGATTGAAGTGTTAAGTTCTGTATACGAAAGCTGTCTACCTTCGGTGAATACTGGCATGATGTTGGCTCACAATCCCAAAGGTGTTTTTAGGGTTTCGTACCCAAAGGTTAAAATGCGACCCTATTACTAAGACTCACCTGTCTGTCCGTCTGTTTGTCACCAGGTTGTATCTCATGAACCGTGATAGCTAGACAGTTGAAATTTTCACAGATACAGGTATTTCTGTTGCCGCTATAATAACAAATACTAAAAACAGAATAAAATAAATATTTTAGGGGGGCTCCCATACAACAAACGTGATTTTTTGCCGTTTTTCACGGCGACAGGTAGACGCTTGAAATATCCACAGAATATTTAGCTGTATATTCACTTTAAAAACAGATTATTAAATTAAATATTTAACGGCAAAAAAAATGATGTCTGTTGTATGGGTGCCCACACCCATACAACGGACGTGATTTTTTTTACCGTTTTTATAGGTAATGGTACGGAACCCTTTGTGCCTGAGTCTGACTCGCACTTGGCCTGTTTTTTTTATCGCCAGTAAACGGCTAAAATAATGTAGGCATCTGAAATCATGTATTTCTTCTAGGTTCGCTACCTGAAAGTGTTCGAGCCTAAGCTAAACTACTCCGACCACGACGTGATCAAATGGGTGCGCTACATCGGACGCTCAGGGCTCTACGAGACGAGATGCTAAACGAATACCGGTTACAATGTAAGTATTACGCTGTTAGAAACCATTTGTGAAGCAGCTTGTGGCCAGGGCTGCGGGACTGTTGGAAAGAGATACCGCGGCCCTGGAACACAAAGGGCAAGGAAGCAACATGGATGGGTTTTAGTCAGTACAAGTCTGATACTCCCTTCCGCTCTGCCCAGGAGAAGTCATTTGATGAGTTACCTTCCGAGACTGTAAAATATGTTCAACTAGATGTAGCACTTTTGGGCTGCAGCTGAAAATCTGTGATAAAAATAAATAATTTTTACATTTGAAAATGTTTTTTTATACTTTTGATTTTTAAAAATATTTAAAAATGTAATAAGTAAGTTAGAAAAATGAATAAAGAATAAATATTTAAATATATTCAAATATGTAAAGAGTATGTCTATAAATAAATAAAGGAATTAATAAATCAACTTTAATGTTTTCAGGAAATGCACGAGCTAAGTGGTTGAACGGACATAGTAATGGCGTGTTACATAATATATTTTGTATATAATTTCACATTGATCCAGAGATTCCTTCAATGAGTTCTATTTTTTTATTTTTCAACTAAGTATAGAATATATTATGCTCAGTTATGTATGCTTACATATACAATACAAGGTTTTAATTCATTGCAATATTTTTTTATATAAAATACGAGAAGTATGAATTATGGAAATTATTATTATTTATTTTATCACGTCAGTTTATAGAAATGCTGGACAGAAGAAAATGATCCACATAACTTATACGAAAGTATTATTAAGACAATTATCTTCTCTTACAGGGAAATAACAAATAAAAATCACCCCTAAGAGTTGATAAATTAAGACCAATATTATATTCCCTCTGTCTAATATTTCTTACATAACACGAATAATCGAAAATATACGATATCATAAAACTCACTAAGCCTCAAAATAGGCCGCATTTTTTAAATATTTTTATGTTTGTACATTATATAATATCGAATCTCATACGTGTATCACTATTATACCGTTTCGCTTGTAATATTCGCCCCTTCCAACGAAACTTTTGCGTGCTGACCATTTGCCTGCTAAAATAATGGAATAAAAGAGATTATAATTTCAAAATGGTTATTCTTTACATTTTGTTGAAAATGTCTCAAGGTAATGAAATCTAGTTATTTCCTTTATTTTTCTTTTGAATAAAAATTATTAAGCCAGAAATGCTTAAGAATGAGTTTCTTACTAAACCAATATAAAAGAAAATTGAATGCCGGTTCTTGGTAAGCGCGTCACATGAGAACGGCTGGACCAATATTGTTTTTAATTTTGTAAAAGTTGTCTGGATGATTCTGGGCAGGACAACTCGTGTCAGCTCACCTAGTTTTAATGTAGAAAGCACGCAAAAGATTAACTTAACCATTCCTCGACATTAAATGCTTTGTTCCGACACAATTCTATGTATATTAGTAAATAATATAATAATATATATTCTACATTTAGAATATCACTATAATATGAAGTTATGTAATATTAGGTAATCAATAGTATTAAAATATTAGAGTTAGTAAGGGGATCATCCACAAATTATGTCAAGATGGGAAAAAAAATGTCCCAGTACACGAAAAATTCCACTGATGGGAAATATCCCTTTTCGCCTACAAAGAAGGAACCAGCTTTTATAACCAAGCTTGGTAAAGTGCAGGTTTCCATACGATGCATGTCTTCGTCTTTATTACATTATATGAACACAGTAATGATGTACAGTCGGCAGTGCACCATTATCACAAACTGTAAAATTTTCTTATTCGATTTCTAACTTAACTATTAACATTTTATGGTTTTAAATCATTTGGAGAAATTTGACAGTCTGTGGTAACTTGATGTGTTGGCAGTTACCAGCACAGCACATAAAGTACGTTATATTTTTAAGTATGTGTTGACACAATCAAATGTAAAAACATAACTTTATCCGCACTTATCTGGGTTTTATTTACGGTTATATTATTTCTAGATTTTTCCATGAATGCTTGGGTACAGCAGCTGTACTAGTACATTACCTTTCATTTTGCGAGCTGTACCGAATAAACGACCAATATAATATCCACTTCCGCCGTCTCACATATTTTGTGGATAACCCCTCATTATTAGAATTTACGAGTGAAAGGCAAAAATTTGAATTCATAGTTAATATTTCTAAAGTTGGTACATATGTTTCGAAATTGTTCATGTAAACTAGCGTGCAAAGGAACTAGATTTTTTACCATGAGCCATTTTGTTTACATAATATTAGCACAAGGAATCAATCTGAATCATATTTCGTGAGCTACTATGATGAATTTATCACCCGAAAATCATCAAAAAAGATGATTTAAATGGACAGTATTCTTTTATTTACGTGATACATTCACATCCATCAATATTTGTAAATAAATT
The DNA here is from genome assembly GCA_950005105.1 of Lycophotia porphyrea. NCBI lineage: Eukaryota > Metazoa > Arthropoda > Insecta > Lepidoptera > Noctuidae > Lycophotia > Lycophotia porphyrea. The sequence goes on from OX465396.1 coordinate 2,026,194, forward strand.
TGTCGGTTTCTTTGCACGCAAGTGTCTATGCGTGCTGTTATAGGGAATGCTTATTATGTATCGTGTTACAAAAACAATGTACAATAAATGGCAAAAAAATATATATTTGTTTCATTTAATCCCTCACTCCTGTATTTCCCGAAGGGCTAGGCAGCGGTATACCTAATCGTACTCTCACGAGCCCATTACCACCAACCGGGATTTATTGAAAAAATCCTGTCTGGAAAAAAAATACCCGGTCTGGAAAACAAATCCAGGACCGTCTTCTTAGCGTGTGGATGGCAATCTATATTGTGTCGGCCCAGAACTGAGCTACTAGTTTGGCGCTGTCGGTAGCGTCCATCAGTTCCTGTAGTGGACAAATTACAGCACATGCAGGACACGATATTAAGTGCCCCATTCATGAACATTAATCTAAAAGCCTGTAACCTAAAAGAAACTGAACAAGTTGATATGTCGCCGTCTTACCGTGAATTTTATAATAACAAACAATATGTTAAAAAAACCATGTCCGATCCAATAGGTTCATATAGGTATACTTACCAATGACATAACCTAGTACATTATAAGAGAAAATATTTGTGAAAGTAAAAATATTAACGAATTTTAAAATGCATGATTTGTGTCCCAAATTACCACCGTTTATCTAAATTCAAACGTGACAACACCGTCTTCGGCATTAGTATGTTCGATTGTCCCGCTCGCTCGCGTCTGTGTGTTGCCAGTTTCCTCATTTTAGTACATTCTATTTAATTTCATCAACGCTGTATGTTTTTTTTACTTGTATTCCAAAAAGGATTACCTACATAAATAGGATCTAATCTCGAAACCTAATAATACCCTCATAGAGCTGACAGGTTTTTTAACATATTGTGTATTAAGTGTAAAAACAAGAACAAAACACTACTTTAAAACCTGTAATTTTCTTTCATATCATTCCTCACAATCCATCCCTGGACCCTTGGTAATTCTCTCCCTCTTCATCCATCAATATTCATCACTCTTTTAGTCACATGCGATTCATCCCTCCTCATCACACAGTGTCGACACAATTTGTGTGGCAAAAGATCCTTGTATCATTATTTAGGGAGTTTCAAATGCATAACATGCAAATTCAGGCTATAATCATGCCACTGCTGGGACACAGGACTCGTTTTTAAAAGAGGAAGACTATGAGTGAAACTGCAGCAACTGCCGAAACTGCAGCATTAGGATAGTAATGGAGTGATTAGCTTAGTGTTACGGATAAAATAGAATATTAAGGCCTCTGCAATAATTTAACTGATACAGAGACGCGCAGAACCAACTGAAGCGAGCACAAATTACACGTTGCAGACCTATGGCCTTCGGAGATTGGTATACATAAATGTACCTATACCTGTATATTTTTTTAAATATTAATCGGTGTGCTGAACCAAGAATTGAAAATCTAGCAGCGCACTTTTATTACTATATGTTAGTCATTCTTTTAAAATTATCTTCTAGTTAAAACACTTTTGAACTTTTGTCCATGCTCAAGGTTATTGCCAACGTGCAATAGCGCCCAGTATCCTAGGCGTTATAACTAACCGACCATAATATACGCAACACCACACTGCGTTCCAAAACGCAAATTACTAACGTTGCCCAAAAAGTCGCTAAGCTGAAGTGGGACTGGGCTGGCCGTGTCTGCCGTATGCCCGACGAGCTGTGGACCAAGATACACGTTGTGGAGCCTTGACACAGCCAGAAAGCCAGAAGGCGACGCGGTAGACCTCACAGGAGATGGCGGTACGAGCTGGACGGAACCAACGGCCAGTAGTCCATATTCGCCCTGGATCGAAAGATTTAGGTCATGGGGGAGGCCTTTGCCCACCAGTGGGATGACACATTCTAACAGTAACAGTTAGAAAACTGGCATTAATCCCCAAGTCACCTATTACCCCATCAACGACAAGGAACCAAAATTCAAATCTCGCAAACTTACAAAATAACACAAGTATTATAATTTAAACGAAGCAAGAATAAATGTTTGTTTGTGAAGTACAATTAAGAGCTTTCACTCCCTTGGGCAGCGAGTTGGTTTAAGTTTGATATGAATTAATTACAAGGCTGTGTCGAGCCGGCTGTATTTGTTCTAGCTCGCAAGACGCAAGTCGCAGTGTATACGACGCTAACTTTGTTTGTTTCTTGTTGATTTCCTTGTAGGACTCGACTGAGACAAAAGCCCTGGGTGGTAATCAAACCGGCTGAAATGTCAGTCGTGAAATGTTTAACAGGCTGTGTTCGGCGTAAATTTCAAGAATGACTGGACCTATCGTGTGCAAGAGTTTCTCGAAGAAATCATTTTGTGAATTGTAATCAGAATAAATAGTATCCCGATCCAATTTGGCTAGATGGGGTATAATCGACCCCTCATTGGACACAATGCGAATATGGAGCCCCAATACAGGATACGCCACACCTTCCCTGCCCGTCATGCACAATAAATTGCACTCTCCAGGACTTGAATCAGGCAAACATCGAGGTTGCTACGTACTAGTTGGACAACTGAGTCATCGATTCAAGAAGAAGAAAAATAAATAGTAATCTGGACCGTTTCAGTCACGGCGACAATAGTCAACGGACACTAGCCAGCCATCGACGCAAGAAATTTTATAATGCACCATTCTGTGCGCAAACAGGTGCACTTTCTGTTCCTTTGCTCTCTTTAGCCTGGTGAGACGGCAATCCGATACAACTGCGTAGAGCTCAGGCGAACCAACGGCTTAACGTCGTTTCAAAGGCATGAAAGAATAACTTGTAGCCCGACTTGGGAAATTGAACCCAGGAATCTAGGCTCAGTAGTCGCGCTTGCGAAGACACCAACGAAGAAGAACACCAAAGAAGAGAAATTGTGATGCGTATGTGTGAGAGAAAAAGGGAAGGGAAGGAGGAGCTCGTGGCTAAAACAATAACAGCCGCTCGGGTCGATCTTTAGGTTAAGCCGTGCTTGCCTAGGTTGGTCTGTGGATGGGTGACCACCCATTACATACCGAGTTACCTCCGTGCCTCGGAAAGCACGTTAAGCAGTTGGTCCCGGCTGTCATTTGAAGAACTTTGACAGTCGTTAAAGTAGTCAGTGGGCTAAAAAGTCTGACAACCAGTCTTACCAAGGGGTATCGTATTTCCCAGTAGTAACTGGGTTGTGGAGGTCAGATAGGCAGTCGCTCCATGTAAAATACTGGTATTCAGCTGCATCCGGTTAGACTGGAAGCCGACCCCAACATAGTTGGGAAAAGGCTAGGCAGATGACCTTTTCTGTAAATAAAAATGAGAACCGCTTAACTAAACTCATTGAATGTATTTACTAAAATATGTATGTTTTGAAAGCTAGAGAGCCGAGAGCTGTGAGCTAACCCGTAACTCCATCAAATCAAAATTGTACCTAAGTATAAACATAAAAGAAAATTCTTTAAACCGTTCAAATACTCCACTAGCAATTCCAAATCAAAGTAATGAAGTAGGGAAATGAAAATATAAAATCATTTTCGTTTTTGCAAACAAATCTGAAGTCGCTCGCCAATGCAATGGAAGATTCAAGATGAATATAGACAAAAAAGCCGGAGGAAATCTTAAGATTTGCGACTCTACTGAATTGTGAATACTGAAGTGGGTTCCGTACACGTATTTTATGTAAATCCCAGATAACGTATGGTGAATATTGTTGTATGATTTTGTTTATATTCATCGAGGGATATAGAAATAGACTGGCTGTGTTCAAAAACCGTCTGGAGATTGAATAGATTTTAGTAGGTTTCTTTTTTTAAAATAAGTACCTACTTAAAAGATGAGAGATTGTTTCTTTTGTTTATGTTTTTTGTAGATAGATCTGACAGCCTACTACTAAACTGTAGGTTGGTACATATTTTAGTAACATATGTTATCAAGTAGCCCTATTTCGCGAGTGTGTTCGAATAAAATGAGCCTTCATACTGACTTCGTTGTTGGTCAAGTGATTGCAAGCGCTACTGCTCTGTTTAAGATCTTCATTTCGATTCCTGGGTCGGGTAAAGTGTTATTGGGTTTCTTTTTTATTAGTTAATTTCTTTCGTAACAGCCAGGAGTCTATATTTCTGCCCGGTTGATGGCAATAGGCTCGCCCCTGTTACGTGTGACTTAAATATATCTATTTACTTAATAACTGGCAAAATGTAGGTGCGCTATTACTTATAGGTACTCCTGCCTTTTCAGAGTTTGAACTTAGCAGACATCATGAAAACAATCTAAAATACCTAGTTCAGAAAAAACATAAAAATGTCTGGATCCCTAAAAATAATATGCAATTCGATGTAGCATGATGTTGCAATCTCCACAATAATAGGATCTGTTTTAATCTTCGGTACGAGTCCATCGACATCGGGAGGCTGACGGTGGCGTCTTCGCTTCGAGTGCTAGGGATGTGACATGTAAATTTTATCGATGAAATGAAAAGTCTACTTACTAAAAAAACATTTATTTATTTATTGACACAAAATCTAAACCGCTGGGTCTATTTGTCACAAGAGTTTCTTATATAAAGAAAATGAGAAGTAAGGATTTTTTTTTGTATAAATCATAACGAGGGTTAAATATAAGGTATGAAAGTGTGTGTGGAATTTAGTCTATGTAATGCATAGTTAAGGTATTGGCACGATTATATCAATTTGGCTTTAGGCCTATAATAGTTGACAAGAAGAACCAACAGGATAACCGCAATTAAATTCGGGACCTTTAGAAAATGAATTAAAATTTGGAGTTATATTTTACCATTGTTCAAGATAAAGCAGCAGAAGTGCTGTCATAATAAAAGTACCAACTGCCTACTTAAATAATTATTTTTATATCTTCACAGATCACAAGTTTCTCAACGTCATAAGCGAAAAGATAGGAAAGTTTCCTCTTCTATAAAAGTTTTGAAAGAGTTCTTCCCAAAATGATTACGGTTTGAGATACATATCCAAAATGGATGTAAACTGGTACAAGAACATGAAAAAATTATTGGTTCACTTCCAGAAAGACAGGGTTGCTAGTTGACTTTTTTATAACGAACCTACAATATGATGAGTGGTTTATGTTACCTACTTTGCAAATCTCACATACACCGGACGACGAAGTACCCGAAAGGTAACCAACGGGACCTTTTTACTAAGCCTTCGTTGTCCGTCCGTCTGTCTTTCAGTGGGCTGTGTCTGTGTCACATGATCCGTAATACGTAGACAGTTTAAATATTCGCAGAATGTGTATTTCTGTTGCCAGTAAAACAAAAAATTATAAAAATAAATTAAAAATAAAAGGGGGCTCCCCTACCACGATGGCACGAAACTCTTCATGCGCGAGTCGATTTTTTGATCTATAAGTCGTGTTTCGCTTCCAGTATAATTATCAGTGTTTAACATTCCTCAATGCCGTAGCGCAGAAGGTTACCAACTTCATCGACAGACTAGTATCTATTTTATCGATACCAGCCCACCACTAGAACCGTATAACCAAACTGAAATCGATGATCGAACACCTGTTAAGGGCCCTCCGGCACTCTCATTGACTTATTTGCAGTCGAGAGGCCCCCGCACGTCCGTTGCATTTCTGCACAGCTTTTATTGAAGACGCTACCCACTGGTAGGAAACGCTTGCTAAGACACTTTGGTTTGATTGATGAGTCGGCGATATGTGGTTGGGAATCGATTTTAATTGAATTGGATTGTGGGATAACAGACTGAGGAGAGAAATGATTGCATAAATGGTAGATATTAAGTAGTTATTATTTACTATTATCACCGTCGAATTCGTATTCTTACGTATTTCGGCCACACAGTGCGCAGAGGCGACGAAAATTTGGAAAAACTTATTTTGGTTGGGAATATCGAAGGCAAAAGATATCGCGGACGTTTACCAACAAGATGGACCGACCAAATTGTAAACTTGTCATCCAAATTCTACACGGTTGTAAGAGACGCGCTGGACAGAAACCGGTGGAGGAAGATCATCCGACTACGATCTTCAGACATGAGGGGCCGATCCCAGAGAGGGATTTCATCACCACAGCTCTCAAAACAGTGAAGGAAAACATCGTCCAAACATGCAATATCCATCAACTTGGACCCGCGAGCACCGTTTCCCAGCAGTGGGAACTGTATAAGCTGATTATGTAATGCATATATTCTTGCACGATGCTTATACTCGTGGCTAAATAATATCAGCCACTCGGGTCGATCTTCAGGTTAGCAGCGCTTGCCTGGGTTGGTCTGTGGATTCATCATCATCATCAGCCTATAATGTTCCCACTGCTTGGACACAAGCCTCCTCTCTATGAGAGGGAATGGGCTATAATCCACCACGCGGGCCCAGTGCGGATCAGTAGATGTCACATGTCTTCGAATTTTTGTTCTAGGACATGCTGGTTTCCTCACGATGTTTTCCTTCACCGTTTTTGAGAGCAGTGGTGATGAAATAAATTACACAAAGTAAGTAATGCGCCTGCCTGGGTTCGAACCCACGATTTACTGTTCGTAAGTCGGGGTCACTACCACTGGGCCACCGCTGCTCTTAGTAAAAACAAAAGTCTATCAAAAGTCGCTTACTGACATTTTGTAAAAGCGTTATAGTTTAGTCATCTCGGCAGTGAAGGCACTAATGTGGCTTAAGCCGGGTAGACAGAACTTTATGTAAAGAAAAAAAATATTTCACAGAACAGTACAAGAAGATTTCCAATTTCAAACACAAGTTTATTTTGAATACTAAATAGGCTTGCGTTTGGCCGCAACTCGTCTGATGTTGAGCTATGATGCGGCCTACTTGGGCCTAGGGTGGAGCACGCTTAAGTACCTAGAAGACATCGTTTCAATCGTATTTTAATTGAGCCAGATTATTATGATCAGGTAGGCTAGTAATCAAAATTCCGACATTACATTACTCGGCGTTAAGCTTTAACAAATTATTCAAATCCTAAAGTTAAAATGGCAGCCGGAATACCAATTAGGCCTAGGCTTGAGCTAGGTTTTGTATGACGGCTCATCAATCATGGGTAAGAGTGTCACTTGAAGCTCTACCCGGCTTCTGAAGTTGAAGGACGGCCTTGTAAGACCTAGGTGATTAAAATTAGTCCCTAGTTGGAAAGGTTTTAGTGTACCTAGGTGATTATAGTTAGTTAATGGATGAAATGATGAAACGATTTCTTAAGGTGGAAGAGTTAGTGTGGCCTGCAAAATTCAAATTTTCTTACGTTTTTTGCAATTTGCAGGTCAGTGTCAGGCGGTATATTAAACAAAATATGATTCGCGACCGTAGTAACTATGTGGTCACAGAATTATAATCATTAAAATCATCAATAACAACCGTCCCAGGTCATTTAATCCCATTTAATGACTTTTTCATGAATTTTGGCGCTCCCCCTCCTCTTTTGATACATAATCACAAGTATTTATTATTATTTGAAGTCTGTTTATGGTTATTAAATTATGTATATTTCTCATTTAATAAACCCCACGATTTCCTACGAATGTATTTTCTTGAAACCCCCGTTCATGTTTTTGTCTGGATTTAAAAAAATCCTTTTTAATGTAAAGTACTTATTTCTTTTATCTGTGACAAAAAATAATGTCTTCAAAGGTTACTGAGTATGTGTGTTAGCTGTTTGAGTAGCTCACATGTAAAGAAGTTAAAAATAGTACGGTCTATGTTGCAAAGAAGAAAGTACTAATAAAAGCAATATTCTGTAAACGAATCTGTCTCTTTATCCTCAACAATCTTTTTCGTTTTTCCTCCTACAAACATTGTAACCAATCTTAGTACAAGTTTTATGCGAAAACACTAAAGTGTTCGTATATTGTACGTCAACAGTGTCCTGTCATAATGAAGTTTTCCGCTACACGTGTTGTTGCGACAAAGTTCTTCGTTACGATTTCGACGTGACCGCGAACTTGGGCCACCGGTTACTACAAGCAACTTTGTCGTACTTAGTAAGCTGTAGGTTTGGTGAAACTTTTGTAATTAATTGGGTTGGGGGCAATAACCTTCTTAATATAAAAAAAAATCTTTTAATAATACTCTGTTCTAGCCTTTACAAGCAAAAACAACAATCATCACACTTTCTAGCTACAATTGTAGTAAACCTCGATTCGTTTTTATCCCTTCCTATTACATCTCTTGGATTTTAGAAATCTTTTATTTTATAAATATATACATTTACATTATAATTATTTCATCATCTGCCTAGCCTTTTCCCAACTATGTTGGGGTCGGCTTCCAGTCTAACCGGATGCAGCTGAATACCAGTATTTTACATGGAGCGACTGCCTATCTGACCTCCACAACCCAGTTAGTACTGGGTAATACGATACCTCTTGCTAAGACTGGTTGTCAGACTTTTTTTGGCCACTGACTACCTGTAACGACTGTCAAAGATGTGCAAATGACAGCCGGGACCAACGGCTTAACGTGCTTTCCGAGGCACGGAGGAAACTCGGTATGTATTGGGTGGTCACCTATCCACAGACCAACCTAGGCAAGCACGGCTTAACCTAAAGATCGACCCAAGCGGCAGTTATTATTTTGCCACGAGCTCCTTACATTATAATTATTTTAGAATTTAAAATAATAATAAAAATAATTATTTACATACATCATCATCATCATCTGCCTAGCCTTTTCCCAACTATGTTGGGGTCGGCTTCCAGTCTAACCGGATGCAGCTGAATACCAGTATTTTACATGGAGCGACTGCCTATCTGACCTCCACAACCCAGTTACTACTGGGAAATACGATACCCCTTGGTAAGACTGGTTGTCAGACTTTTTGGGCCACTGACTACTTTAACGACTGTCAAAGATCTTCAAATGACAGCCGGGACCAACGGCTTAACGTGCTTTCCGAGGCACGGAGGAAACTCGGTATGTAATGGGTGGTCACCCATCCACAGACCAACCTAGGCAAGCACGGCTTAACCTAAAGATCGACCCGAGCGGCTGTTATTGTTTAGCCACGAGCTCCTCAATTATTTACATACATCCTTACTAATATCCTTACTTCCTTACTAATACTTACTATAATATTATAAATGCGAAAGTAGTTGGTATGTTTGTTTGTTACCTTTTCACGGCAATGAACCTAAATTTTGCATATACAGGTTTGTTGTCAGGTGTACAGAAACGGTCATAGGGTACCTTTCATCCCGAAAAAAAGTACTGTTCCCGAGGAAAACAAAAACAAGGTTCTTATGATAATAAATGGCGCCACGTGTCTTTCGAATCATGATTGAATTATATTGTTAAGCAGAAAACGACCCGAATTGATTGTAAAAATCCAAATTTACGCGAGGGAAGCCGCGGGTAAAAGGTAGTGATATGTATATAAAATGATGATTAATTATATATGACAACAGGATCATCATCTGCCTAGCCTTTTCCCAACTATGTTGGGGTCGGCTTCCAGTCTAACCGGATGCAGCTGAATACCAGTACTTTACATGGAGCGACTGCCTATCTGACCTCCACAACCCAGTTAGTACTGGGTAATACGATACCCCTTGGTAAGACTGGTTGTCAGACTTTTTTGGGCCACTGACTACCTAACGACTGTCAAAGATCTTCAAATGACAGCCGGGACCCACAGCTTAACGTGCTTTCCGAGGCACGGAGGAAACTCGGTATGTAATGGGTGGTCACCCATCCACAGACCAACCTAGGTAAGCACGGCTTAACCTAAAGATCGACCCGAGCGGCTGTTATTATTTAGCCACGAGCTCCTCCTATATATGACAACAGGATACAGCAAACAAAATATTCAAAAATGGAATATCTAAGAATTTAAGAAAAATTAAACGCGTTTATTTTGTTGACGAGCAGTGCCAACTGCAAGCTAGAGACTTTAAAATTGGAATTTGACAGACGAGATCAATAAAAAAGTTTCGGAGTAGAACGACCAATGTGTATTCTGCTTGATGTGAACTTTGCAGTGACTTACAAACACTGAGTACATCAGAAAATTTGATGAAAATATGAAATTTTGTGTGCGTGTGGTGTAAAAGTTGATGTAAGTATAACCCACATTCACGAAGTATTCTAATTTTAAATTTATTTTTGTGTTCATTGACCCGTTGGAGAATGGTGGTGTCATGTTTTTATCGATGGATTTTTATCAGAGTTGCTTTGCTAACAGGCTCGTTGCACGAATCAGGTTCGAGGTAATAGATCAAAAGTATATGTTACGAAACGATTCCTGAAAAGATGGCGTTGCTATTACGAACGACGCGAAGTTTTGTATGTCTTGATAAGATATTGTCACAGACACACTCTCGCAAAGGGTACTAAAAGCGTTAAGACATGTTTAAATAAGTGCCTCTGTAATCCGGATCATCATGATTTCTGAACATAATATAATGAATGTTATAAAGAATGCATTTTAAAATAACCTTCATGAGTGGAGATTTATTTAAGTAGTTAGGCAGATATGTTTAGCGCATCCCGGGTAACCTCGCCAGTTCCTTGCTGAGAGGCGAATGTTGACCACGGCATGAGATATAAACTCACGTCTTTTGCCCATGGGGGTAGGCAGAAACCACAGAACGCCACCAGCTACGATCCTTACATACTTCTTTTGCCTCCTCCACGTTCATACATCTGGTCATACACGTGCGCCAGTTGCGAGTACTACGCACCTGACGTTTCTGAAGAACCTCACCAATAAGGTCAGTAATCGCACAATAACATAGTCCTTGAATCAAGCTGATACGAAAGCATAAGAACATAAGGAACAGGGCTGCGGGACTGTTCGAAAGAGATACCGCGGCCCTGGAACACAAAGGGCTAAAAGGAACATGGATGCATTTTAGTTAGTACAAGTCTGACGATCCCTTCCGCTCCGCCTAGTGCGGGAGGGGTCATTTGATGACATCCCATCCTTAAAAAAAAAACATGTGTGCAATTCTCACGTGGTAGAAGTGAAACCTTCAAACATTTTGGCTTCAAGATAAACACTGTATAATGCATGCTATCTCATTTTCTCCCACGTTAAATCTTATGAATTTATGTGTCTGCCTCTTTTTATTGTCGCTGTTTCGTTTCATCGACTTTCAAATCAAAACGATGCTAAAGAAGTTTTTACTTCAAAAAAGGATGTCATGTGTAAATCTGACGTGAGGTGTGAACTTTTCCAGGGCTGCGGGCTGTTCGAAAGAGATACCGCGGCCCTGGAACACGAAGGGCAAGGAAGGAACATGGATGGGTTTTAGTCAGTACAAGTCTGACACTCCCTTCCGCTCTGCCCAGAGCGGGAGAAGTCATTTGATGATTTACCATCGGTAAAAAAAAAAGTGTGAGCTTTTGATAGGTTATTAAAAAGATAAATGTGAATCTAGGAACGCAATGGTTGATTGTTGAAATCCTTTTCGTGTGAGTTGATGTTAGGTTTATTTCATACATGCCTCCATCTTCGCAGTTGTTAAACAGGAGTTTATTATACCGAGGTAAGTACATATATGACTGATTGGTCCCTGAAAGCACATCAAAGGACTTAAGTGGGCTCCATTATCTCTAACAGCTTACGTGCTTTCAGCTGTTGAATCAACACGTTAATCTTGCTGAAACCATTTATTTTCGTTTTACAAGTATATTATATTGAATACTGTGTGTAGATAGTGAAATTGGTTCTTGGTTAATAAAGTTGGATGGCCATGTCTAATAGTTTAATTTTCGCAAATTGCTGCTTTGACAATGTGTAAAGTTTCGAGTCCAAAATCAAGGAATACCCAAGGGCCGCCATGGAATATCCCATGTAAAGACATTTTACCTAAATTCCAATACCGCCGCGGGTGGTAAAGAGGCAAACGCGGGCAATTGAACCTTCCCGGCTATAAAACTTCGTAGAGAACGAGCCCGCTACCTTCTTTTATATGTATTCTCGTAAAAGGGCTGGTCTCCGTTTAAAAAGTAAATTTATTTCCTCCGCTCCTACTTGTTAATCTCGTTAAAGTTGTACTCAATAGTTTAGAGGCGCCGCTTTGTAATCCGCTTGCATCTCGGCGGATAGTAATGATTCAGTAATAGAATACTGAAGTACGTGATTAACAAACCAACAGGTGTGAAACACACAACTAATTTTACCGACTGGGGCGGTGCGAGGCGCCTCGCGGTCTCCCCCACCTAGACAAAGGTTTGTTTTCGAACGCGAAACAAGACAATGCCGGCCCAGTGACCGAGTGTCGGCGATCGACCGGCGCCTGCGCGCGCCGCCCGGTCCGCCGCCGCCGCCAGTGAGCAGCCGCGTCGCGCACCGACCGCGCGTGTGTCCGCGAGCCGCGCCGCCACCCTCACGTCAAACACACAATACACCGCTAATGCGTTCTGTTTACAATATCACATTAACACGTGCCCCCGGATCTGATGGCCCACGGTAGGGTCACGTGAGCACCCCGCACTCACAACAACAGCCCAGCGAGAGGAACAACAACGTTTCTGGTGCGTATTTTTCACGTTTGTATGTACTTTAGTGGTTTCTTATTTGGGATGTGTAGATAAGGGTGTTAGGGCCGCTGTCTGTGAAAAACTGTCTTAATTGAGTAATATGTCGGCATTAGATAGATAATGTGGCTAATGTCAGTTCCATTCCACGTGCACATAGACGCAACGTCAGAGTGGTTGGAGTCGTGCGTCGAGAACGGACTGAAAAACCTTAACCTGTACAGACTATACAAATAACCTTACAAATTATGGAGGAGTACTCAATTTAGTAGTAGGTCCATGAAAATTTGATGAAAATGGTTCGGCTTTCCCTTTAGATCATGGTTTTACGAGTTTAGTGAGTTTCAGTTGAGTAAATAGCTGAAAAACATTGAATTTTTAAATGAAAATGCTGTAAGGGTTGAAAATTAAGAAAATTCTGAGTTTGTGTCTGATGAGTTTCATCAAAATGTTTTATTTTAACTGAATTTCACCGTTTCTGCTGGTATTTTCAGAACCTTAACCCAACAAGTGAGTAAAAATCGATAATTGAATGTAAAACTGGCTTTTTCTTATTCGTATCGATTTTTCAGTTAAAATGTCACATGTTTCAGTTATAACTCAGTTAAAACGTCACATACGATTGTGTTTTAGCTTTAAACATAGTTACGGAATGGATCTAGGGCGGATTCCGACGCTTTTGATCACCTAGTGAAAACCTATTAATAAAACCTAATTCAAGGCATGATATGACCTGTTTGAATCTAGCAAGAATGTTAAGACCACAGATTATATAAAGTCGGTTAATAATAAAAAGTCTATATAGATTAAAAGAAACGGTAATGCTTAATTTGTTTAGTATTTTCTTATCTTATCAAATAACGGATGCATCAATTGATAAGGGAAATCAAAATCGGTGGAATTAGATAAAATGTGATAACTAACTGTCACGTGACTTGAAAACGTGGGCAAACAAATGTGCATGTCTTTGTTCAGTATATAAATAAATAAATATGTTTTATGAATGAAAAAAAAGTCTTGTAAAAGATTAACAAAAATCTTTTACAAGACCTTTTTTTTGGAAAAAAATATGGCTTTACATAATTATCATCATTTATATCAACAATACAATCCTCTTAGTTCATTAATTCCTGTTGAATTTCTTTTTCATGACATAGTCACCTTGATCGTATCACATGAAAGCTATAAAAAATGCAATTAAATATTAAGATCGCTCAAAAGTTCTAGCGATTCTTCGTATTTTTATAAAAACTGTATATCTGTCATAAGGGACACAAACAGAAACCTGTTTATTCATTTTCCATCTGATATTCGAAACCAAAAAGTAAACTCAAAGCATAAATGTTAGTAAAACGGACATGTATGAACGTGGAGGTAGCCAAAGCAAAAGGCGTAAGTTATGATCGTAGCAGGTGTTCTGTAGTTCTGTAGTGAGGCGTGAGTTTGTATGTAAGTAAAACAAACTCCCATGAAATTCAAATGTAATGCATACTGCAATAATACACCTATTGCAGTATGCATACAGTCTCGATGACATTTTGGTTACACTAAGAAATGCATTCAAAATGTAAGTTATCCGCAAACGATCGCTTCAAGGGATATTTAAATAGTAATAATATGGTCAACAGGAATATCTTTGCCTTTAGTTTTCTCGAATGAACGCTGAAATTACTTTCATGAAAATAATATTTAAATTCTGTAATATTGAGACCGAAACCGGAACGATTCTCGATCCGAGGAAGAGTGTTTGCTTTTTATTTCACAGTCCGGTTTTTTTTCTATTTTTGTAGATATTTCACTTTCAGACCCATTTTATCGGAAATAAATGATTTCTATTACCAATTCTTATAACGGTAAATGATGATAATTTATATGTTGTACCTATACTTACTTTCTAAAAAAGAGAGATGTAAATAAAAACCTCTGAAAGAAAACCTCTGCTTTTAATAAGATTTTAATCTCCTTATTAATAAAGTGTAGTAAAGTTATGCCAAAGTTAAGCCTCTAAAAATGTATGGTAAATCGGGGGGACTAATGTAAACTCGTGACTTTCTCTTCTTCTTCAATCCTTGGCCACTCAATGCTGAGTGTAGGTCTTTACTTCACGTTTAATAAGGGAGTAAGTGATCATTCTCTTGACCTTATCCCAACTTATTTGGGGTCGGCGCAGCATGTCTACTTCTTCCATACTTCTCTATTACTCCTCATCTCAGCAGACACCTCCTTTCTAGCCAAATCATCCTTCACACAGTCCATCCATCGTATATTTAAGGGAGTAAGTGTGAGTTAAACCTCTTCTAAATTACTTATTTCTTTGTTCAGTGATTAAGGAATTGTCTTTAATTCAGTCAGAACCGGATATGAATGAACTTGTTGACATCAAACAGATAAGCGAAATCGACTTTGGAAGTAATCATATCCTGAACCTAGATTCGAAAAGATCGTAATTCTAAAGGAAAGACTCATAATTGCTATGTTCTGGAAATCGTTGCACATTTCGGCATTATTTTCCTCTTGACAAATTAGTTTTAGATCTTTAGTTAGATTAATTTATCAGATCCATCATCATCATCTTCCACGTTGTTTTCTTCTATTTTCTTCTGTCAACCGTCAGGCTATCATTCTGTACTCCTTTTTCTTTCCCCACACAATCCATCCATCGTTTCCTTGGCCTTCCTTTCCCTCTCCATCCACCAACATTCATGTTTAATATTGTATATAAATGATAAATGTAAATGATGTTTATTTTGCAAGTAAGTTTTTACAAACACTTTTACACGTCATGTTTTTTAAAGCTAGATGGGGCCGGTGTTTCGTACCTGACTACCTGAGAAGAAACAGCCGAAACAAACTCAGAGGTTATAGTCTCTTTTAAAGTCCAGACATAATCTTGGTTTACTCACATGAGGACTATGCAGATTAGTGTCTGAGATGGCTTTTGGAAGAAAGAACCACACAGATTTGAGCGGACCTGTCCAGTCAGTGCAAGCATTTGTCAGTTATCGTGAGCTCGACTTATAACTCAAGGAGCTCAACGACACGACGAACAATACCAAAGAAAGGACATTTGGGTAGGTCGCTTGTAGTGCTCAAACTGCCAGACAATCGTGGGAAAAATTAAAAATAAAATAAAAATATTACCCACATGGTCCTCACATTCACAGAAATTAAATAAAATAAATTAATAATACTTCACAAAATAAATGTCAATATTATATGAAAGTAACGCGGTCCATCTATTACCATAAAACGTTCTCACAGCTGATTTTATATCGATGAAACTTGTCACGTAGGCAGACTAGTAATGAAAATGCTGGGATTAATTTCATCCTCCAACCGAGAGTAGCCGCGAAGAAAAGCAACATACAAGGAGGGACATTAAACATTAAATGTAAAGCTACAATAGGAATGTTTCCTGAGTAAAAAAAATGTAATTCTAAGCAGAATCATTTGTCCGTCAGTTAGGAGTATTCCCATTTGAGCACCGATTTCAAGAGCACCATAGATATTCCCTTTTAAGCAAAGGGAATATCTTTGGTGCATTAGCATTGGTGCTCTTGAAATCGGTGCTCAAATGGGAATACTCCGTCAGTTAGATTATCGAAAAATATTGGATACGTATTTTTTGTTTTATCAAATCAATAAAAAATAACGAAGATAAAACGCATCAAAGTTCATGAGGGGGGGGGGGGGGGGGCTTGTGACGTCACTTTCCGCTAATAAGTGTACGGAAATGTGACGTCACACGAGTTTTCGACGCACTGTATTGTAATAAAAAAATGGGATAAGGGCAGGAAGATGATGGTGATGATGATATCTGTCGGTCTAATTCGATTTTTTTGATCCACTACCCTATTACTGTTTAAAAGTAGATCACCCCTTTCATAAGTTTATCGACGACATAGCATGTCGGGGAGCAGGGCCAAAACTAGTATGTTTTACTAGCGCAGGCTTCCAAACTCTTGTGTCGTTACTTTTTACTATCATACCGATCTTGAATTAAAAGGAAAAAGGTTTGAGCCTCAATGTTATTAAAAATTCGTACTATCTTAAAGAATTTTCTGGGAAATTATGCTGCTTCTTGTTCTTAGCATATCGATGGCAAAAAGTTTAAATAGTATGTTTAGCCCAAAACTCAGCCACGCGAACGCCGCTCACTGATGCAGTAAATAAATCATCAAGAGCGCAGGTCATAGAGCATGCAGTGCAAGATGGAAGGTGGGTCATTGTTTGTGGGGAGACGTCGCATATGCACTTGAGTTCTGAGCCGTCCATGAACCCCCATCTGCAAAGATTGTCGGCCGACTTGGGTTCGAAGTCTGTTAAGTGTTTTCCAAGTCGGCCATGGCAGCTCGTGCTTAGTTGGAAGGTTCTCTGAAGGATCGTTGAAATTGTCAGGGGGTTTAAACCGCTCCCGCCAGAGATCGCATCTTGCTGTGGAGGCGTTGAAATTGACTAGGCTAGCAGGGCCCACGCACCCAAGAAAACTATTATTCTCCGATAAAATGTTATGATGAGTTTGTCCGCGTGAATTTCAGAAAGAAACTTGTCTGTTGATTTTGACAATGACAATTTTTACTTAGGCGTTGATGCCTCGTTGTAATAATTTAAATTGATTAGTTACATTTCCTTCAACAGTGAAAATAAACGATGATTCGACTGTTTACTTATACGCAGACAGTTAAAATTATAACATTACTTGACTTACATTAATATAGGTTTGAAAGTAGTAGACAGTGGTGTTATTGGTAAAGATAATTATATCGACTGATGTAGCTACCGGTTGATGGCAAAAGGCTTGCTCTCTATTACATAACTGGCAAAATGTGGGTGTACTATTAGGTACACCTCTGCCTTATCCTTCTGGGATTACAGGCGTGATGTTATGTTATGTTATGTAACTAATTCTTCCGGTTAATCGACACTTCTTAGGCAGAGCGAGTTTACTTACAAAACTGCTCGCTGAGGGATTTTATTACTGACCTACGTCAACGCTAAGTTGAATCTTCCTTTTGTTTGAAGTATAGATTGTTTGCCCTTACTTTTTAAATTCGACACAATTCGCAAAACACCTACGACACATTTCTTCTCATTTCCGGGCGAAGATTCCAGAATTTAATATAGGAAACAAGTAATTTACAATACAAATGTATGTATATCGTCTCTTTGTGTCCCTTATATATCTATCTGCCTATACGTTCCAACACCTGTTTTCTTCATTCAAGCGTTTTGTTACGGTTCACTTTGCAAGAAGTTGTGCGATCATGTACATACTTGATTGATTATGTGTACTAGTCTATTATTGTTTTTGTAAATATGTATAGTGTATCATATCACATAATCAGCCTAGCCTTTCTTAAGTATGAGATTCAGATACCACTTTTAACCAGTGTCTTTTCGAATTAAATTCCTTGAATTGTTTCTCTAGCTTCATTGTCTTTTCGCTTTTCTGGTGGTTGCCACTGTATATTCTGGCATTCATGAGTAGCATTGGTTTGGGAATAGTGTGGCGGGTTTTAAAAAAAAACACTTTTAATACTGGCAACAAAAAATTGGGAATAAAAATCCTTTTATCAACCCGCCACTTAGCAAGCGTGGTTGGTGATTATTTCCTTTTCTAACTAACTACATAGAAGCCGTGACAATCGGCACACACAGTTTTTTTTGCAAAATAATAAACTTTTGAATTTTCACATGTAATTTACACATGAATTGTCACACAAACAAAAAAAAATCTTTGTCTGAACAATTTTTAACTGAAAACTGAAATTTTATGTTAACATTTTCTACAATTCTTATCAAGGAAGGTTAGTTTCAAACTCACGTCGGTAAACATAATCATGGCAACACAAGATAAAAAAAAAGTATTTCTTTTCTAATGGACCGTTATCATCGATGTAATATAGTTTTATCTCAAATATCGAGTTAATCGTCCTCCTTACCTTATTGACTTGTGCATTTGATAACACTCACTTACTTGTGAATGTTGTGTGTAAACACGTATGTAGATATAAATATAATTGTTGATATAATGGAGTGAAGAAACTCTTAAAAGAAACGAGTGATAAGACATGATTAGTAACTTAAAGTCAAAGTGAAAAGTGAAGTTTTCTAGATTTTTTAGGCTTCTGTACCCAAAGGGTAAAAACGGGACCCTATTACTAATACTTCGCTGTCTGTCCGTCCGTCTGTCTGTCACCAGGCTGTATCTCATGAACCGTGATAGCTAGACAGTTCAAAATTTTCACAGATGATGTATCTCTGTTGCCGCTATAACAACAAATAATAAAAATATTTAAAGGGGGCTCCCATACAAGAAACGTGTTTTTTCGGTTTATGGTACGGAACCCTTCGTGCGCGAGTCCGACTCTCATTTGGCCAGTTTTTTTAGCTTTTATTGTTCACGGTTCCAGTTACTAGATTTGTCTAAAATTTTCCGCCAGATCTGTTGAGCTGAACTTATCTGAAGGTATATAGGATACACTGCCATAAGAATACTTTTCATTTAAAAAGAAATGTGAGTCCAAATTCTCGCTTACTGCCCGGGTCGTGCAGTGTTATTCGGTTTTTCATTTGGAATTTCTCAGCTGGCCTCCTCTTACATGGGACTTTAAAAAACATAACTGGCGAAATGTGGGTGTACTTCTTAGGTGTACCTCTGCCTAACCCTTCGCGGATTACAGCCGTGATTATGTTATGTTATTCTCACTAATACTCGTAAAGATAGGCATGGATATTTGTATGTATGATGCAAGAAAAGATACGATTTGAAATCATCATCAGCCTAGCCTTTTCCCAACTATGTTAGGGTCGGTTTCCAGTCTAACCGGATGCAGCTGAATACCAGTATTTTAAATGGAGCGACTGCCTATCTGACCTCCACAACCCAGTTAGTACTGGGTAATACGATACCCCTTGGTAAGTCTGGTTGTCTGACTTTTTGGGCCACTGACTACCTAACGACTGTCAAAGATCTACAAATGACAGCCGGGACCAACAGCTTAACGTGCTTTCCAAGGCACGGAAGAAACTCGGTACGTAATGAGTGGTCACCCATCCACAGACCAACCTAGGTAAGCACGGCTTAACCTAAAGATCTCTTAACATAGAGAAGACCTCACTCACGATTTCAAATAAGTAACTAAAAATATTTACGAATGCATACAAAAGTTTTCTCACGGTTCCCCATTCCTACTAGGTTCATATAACTAGGTATATAGTGACAATATTGTCGGAATTTCTGTAACTTTTATCCCAAGGGACATGGCGGTGACCTTAATTTAACGTAGGCAGTTCTGAATGACAAAACTAGTCTAGTACTTTTATGTGTTCCCAGTTTTTATGAGGAACATAAATCTTGAGAGTATTCTCCGTTATGTGATGTCCAAAAACAAGTCATTTGCATTATTATAGAGTAGTTGACTGTTGTCACGTAAAGATAAAACTCTTATTTGTTTTATTACTAAGACTTTTGTGCGATAAATAACGTTGAATGCAACTGTGTGGAGAAATGTTCATATTTTTCTTATTTTGGTATTATGTTTCAAAACTGGAAGGAGGACGCGCGGGTTCGCGAGAGATGGTCTGTGGATGGGTGACCACCCATTACATACCGAGTTAAGCCCGCACGTCAAGCCGTTGGTCCCGGCTGTCATTTTTTTTTTTTTTTTTTTTTCTCTTTATTTGTTTTGAGGTTTTTATCTAAACAGACATGTCAACCCCATCGTACCTTTTGCCATTGTTACATCAAATCTATATAATAATAATAAAAACTTGTATAGAGGTCACCGATTAAGGACTGTTATTAAATTACATAACTTTTTGGCACCTTCTGAAGTTGGTTGAGATAGAATTGACTGTATTAATCCTACGTTAAGCCTATTTAAGTCTACTTCTCTCAAAAGTAATTCCCTCTCGCGACTGTTACGGACACAATCCATCAGCAAATGCTGCACATCCTCAATCTGATTACATTCTCTGCAATTCGGTGAATCAGTTTTTTTCATAAGGAATGCAAACTTCGCTGATGGATAGTGTCCAGAGCAAAGTCTTAAGATTAATTTAACATAGTATCTGCTCAGTTGATCGACATCGAACCAAGGCACACGAGGAGGCTCGCCTTGTATGCTCCTATACCATATACCTTTTTGCTGACTTATACTATCAAAGTGTTGTTCCCAGGATTTATAACAAATTACTTTATGTTTAGATATGTATTCCCAATAGTCAGGTAAGTATTCAATTGTTGTACCCTCTGCTGCTGCTAATTTAGACACTCGGTCAGCCTCCTCATTACCACGTAGTCCAATGTGAGCTGGAACCCATTGCAATTTAATTTCTATATTATTCTTGACTAATAAAATTATATTTTCAAGAATATCATATGCTATCGATGCACCTCTGAGGCCAGAGGCACATCGAGCAATATGCTGTAGTGCGCTTTTACTGTCTGACAGAATTACGAATCTTTTTAAATTCTGATTTCGGCTATAAAGGACTGCTTGAAAAATTGCAATGAGTTCCAGTGTCATTATTGATACATCACAGTTAATTTTAAAACCGAGATTAGTTCCTAAGCTTTGGTCAAATATCCCTGCGCCTAGACCGGAAGCACCCTTAGAACCATCTGTAAACATTTTGTGCCAATTACAATACATAGAATTTAATTCAGCTATAACATCGAATACTAATAAATTTGGATTATAATTGGATTTAGGAACCTGTGTACACATTCTAAGTTAACATTAATTACATTTTTAGTCTCAATAGCAGTTGTCCAAGTTTCTAAACTATACATTTTATGAATATCTGTTGAAAGAACATTTATGTGTTTTACATCATTATATATTTTAACTAATAAGGGTACTTTTTTGTTTTCCCAATATTTGATACTACAGAGGACACTCAGATCAACAATCAGGCTGACCGTCATATTGTTTGACCATGACATTATTTTTAAGCAGTATTTATAGGCTAAATATTCTCTTCTTAAAAATAATGGGGGAATACTCAAATCAGACTCCATTACATGGATTGGGGAACTTCTGATATATCCACCTATAATTCTCAGGGCTTGATTCTGTAACTTATCAAGCTTGGAAACATGAGATTTTGCGCTACAATCATACATAAAACACCCGTAGTCAATTCGACTTCGAATTAGTGAAATGTATAACCTACGTATATGCTTTGTGTGTATTCCCCATGAGCTACCCGTTAGAACTTTTAATAAATTTAGAAATTTTAAACATTTACTAACTGTTTCATTTATATGTTTGCCCCAACGCAGACTTCTATCTAGCCACATACCTAGGTATTTAATGCATTCATTTGTAGATTTTTGCCAGTAGTTACTGGTAGTCAGTGGCTCGAAAGTTAGACAACCAATCTTACCAAGGTGGGTCAGAATAGATAGGCAGTTGCTTCATGTAAAATACCGATTTTCAGCTGCACCCGGTTAGACCGGAAGCCGTCCCCAACATAGTTGAAATAAAACTAGGCAGATAATGATTTTTGAAGAATTTACATGAATTTGAAGAAAAACAGTAATAAATACATTGTTTGACATTAACAAAAAAAAAAAAACTGTTTAAGTAGCTTCTCCAGCTAAATAAAAAAGTTAACCTCATATCCCACCATACGAAAATATTTTGCTGTTGTGTTTGAAATCTTCATGTTTACAAAGATTAGCTAGTTCACAAGGTTAGCTAACTGCTTTGACTGCTTAAGGTGATTGAATCGAAAAACACAGAACTTATGTTTTGAAAATTTTGGCATTGTTCGACTAGCTAATAAGCTATAACACGTCCAAACATTAGTGAGGCCTTTCCTCAACCCTCCTGAGACCAAAGGCTGTAAAACATACCGTCACTATCAGCCAAATTAAAATATTAAAAAAAAAAAAATGAAGGCCACATGTATGACAGACTTGTCCTGAAACTGACACGTGTCAGCTAGTTATTTTAGTCTAGTTTACAATGTATCTTTTGTACTAATATTTACAGTTTAAATTTGAACGATGATTGTGTAAGTAGAAGCCATCATATGACGGCGAGGTGTTCTAAGATGTGTGATGTTTTCTTTGATCATCATCTGCCTTTTCCCAACTATGTTGGGGTCGGCTTCCAGTCTAACCAGATGCAGTTGAATACCAGTATTTTACATGCAGCGACTGCCTGTCTGACCTCCAAAACCCAGTTAGTACTGGGTAATACGATACCCCTCGGTGAGACTGGTTGTCAGACTTTTTGGGCCTGCACTGACTACGTAACGACTGTCAAAGATCTACAAATGACAGCCGGGACCAACGGCTTAACGTGCTTTCCGAGGTACGGAGGAAACTCGGTATGTAATGGGTGGTCACCCATTCACAGGCCAACCTAAGAAAGCACGGCTTAACCTAAAGATTGACCCGAGCGGCTGTTATTATTGAGTCACGAGCTCCTCGTGATGTTTTCTTTGATGTGTAATTTAAACTGAAAATGAAAAGGAAATCGTTTGTCTTTTGTTTTCGTGGTTATCGAGGTTTTTCTGCTGGGGTTTGCTACAGTTAGCCTAGTGCAAATGCGCGTAGCACACGTAAAGTGAATTTATAACACATTTGCTCGTAAAGGGTCTCTTATTTCACCAATTCCAATATCGTACTGTATCTCATTACGTACTTGTGCGATAATGTAATGTAAAACGCACGGTTTCAAGATGCTCCGTCAAAAACGCACGGTAATATTTTTAATTTAAGCAAAGAGTTTTTATGTCAGAAAAGTGGTCAACATTTTATGAATAAAATTAACTTTTGGAGATAATATATAATAAATAAACATTAAATTCTTTAATTTAATTAATTTTGACAATAGATTACAAATTCTGTAACAAAAACACAAAAATATTAATTTACTGTATTAGTAATACTGGCTGTTTTTGTGCCTTTGCCTTAAAAAAAGCGCTGATGCGCGCGGCTCAGGCTCACTAATTTGTGAACAAGTAAAAATTATTCCGCGCGGTTTTTCTTTTCGCTGTATTGTTTTAATTTGAAAATGTCGTCAAGTAATGATGATTTTATTAATTCGACACCGCCTGAAGTCTCAGAGGCAGCGAAAAAGGCTACTCTAAGCCCCTTGCCCGAAAAATCGACCAATAGATACTTACAAGCGTATCAAAATTTCGTTTAAGAAAGTCCGAGTTTTATTTATTTCCTCGCAAATATGTTATAAAACGTCGTATGACATACGTGCGCTTTGATAATTACAGCCTCTGCTTTCTTGTAGCCCTCACCTACGGCTCGGGCTAGCAATATCGCCTCGGCTGTAATTTTCAACTTACCGCACTTATATCATAATGTACTATTACATAACATAACATCACGCCTGTAATCCCCGTAAGGTTAGGCAGAGGTGTACTTAATTGTACACGCACACTTCACCAGTTATGTTTTAGTCCCTTGTCATAGGGGTGCGAGCCTATTGTCATCAATCGGGCATGAATCTAGACACCGTGGTTGCAATTAGGAAATTTCTGATGTAAAAACCCAATAGCACTTTGCCCTACTCGGGAATCGAACCCAGGACATCATGCACAGCAGTCGCGCTTGCGACCACTAGACCAACGAGGCAGTTTGTGAATTTGCATTTACCATTCAAATAGGGCCATTAAAAATAAATCAACGCAAACTAATCTCGAATTGAATAACACACTTGTACATTACATTCCAATCCCATACATCGATTGTAAAATAGGTGTTAAAAGAAATAATTACAGATGTTTTAGTGATTGATTTTTAGAATCTATTCCATGGACATTTTTTGAAGTTATACTTCTTTTAGCGCGTTAGGGAAAAATGATGAGAGTATTTTTTTACGAAAAATCGACACCCTGAAGTTAGCTAGTCAACAAACACCCTGAACTTATCTAGTAAACATTTTAGTTTTATACGCCAAAGAAGTATAACTTCTTACGTGCGTAATAAGTACACACACACACACTTTTTTAACATTTTACTGGTCTTAAAACTAGTAAACAAGATTTGTATATTAAAACAAGTACTTAAAATAACAATGACTTGCTTGTATAATTTTATGTTTAAAACCTAAACGTGGAAGAGTAGAAAGTAATCAGGACTTGTTCAGTAATGATAGGAAACGACTCGACTGTACAAAGATATCGGGTTACTTTTGAAGAGAATTGCTAACAAAACGCGAAAGTGAAATCATTCGCGATGCCTTTTTGGTATTCAACGTAAAGTGAGATTGGGTTTCGAGTTACTTTACAGCGGATTAATTAAACTGGATTTTAAGGTATATTATCCTAACTTCACTAAAGTCCTCCGCCGTGTCTGTCTGTCTGTTCGGGATAAACTCAAAAACTACTGCACCGATTTTTATGCTGTTTTCGCCAATGAATAGAGTGGTTCTCAAAAAAGGTTTTAGTATATCATTTGTCAAGTTTTTGTTGCGGAAACGGGATCAAAATTGCATGATTACTTCTGGTCGCGATAACCAACATCCACGCGGGCGAAGCCGCGGGCATCAGCTAGTAAGCTAGTAATATAATAAATGGGAAAGTAAGTTTGTTAGTTACTGTTTCACGCCTAAACCACTGAATCGATCATCCTGAAATTTTGCGTATACGTTGTCAGGTGTACAGAAATGGACATAGGATACCTTTCATCCCGAAAAAAGTACTGTTTCCGAGGAAAACAACAATGACGTCCTCATGATAATAGATGGCGCCACGTGTCTTTCAAATCATGATTGAATTCAAGCGGAGTATAACCCGAATTGATTGTCAAATTCTAAATGAACGCGAGTGAAGCCGCGTTTATAAGCTAGTTCGAAATAAATTAACTGTGTATTATTGAAGACTGTGATTAGAAGAAGGTGGAAATTATCCCAAGAAATCGTATTATTGGGATAAAAAAGAACCTAACTTATATCCCACCTAGGTCATGGTCTAGCGGTGTTTGTCTTCAAAATAAATAGGTACCAGTGTACCACACAGGCAGAGTCACTTTCATATTTATGATATGAGTGTAGAATTGGATTTTCTATAAAGGTATTAACGAATAGTTTTTTTTTTTATTTTTTTTTGTGTTTTTATTTTTTTTTGTTTTTTATTTTAGTTTTTATTTGTATTCGTTTTTACCAAGTGCAAGAATGTGATTAGTTCCGAGAATTATAAATATAATATAATACATATAATTATGATTTATCTATTTCTAACTTTTAAGAGCGGCAATATCAATTTTGACACTGACTTTCACGTTCATCTTATAACTTAAAAGTAAATCCAAACTTACCGAACTCGAATAAAGGAAACATCCTTTAACTACACCTTGAACCTAAAACCATCGGTAACAGTTACTCTTAACCTCTCATCTGTCGTAAGCTTAACACACTTCAGTAAGCAAGCCGACTACCTTTCCATTTCACGCATTCCCTGGCTACGGTGCTACGGCGTAGCGCTACAAGAAACGTAGCGGTAATTACTATGTAGCATTTAATTTTATTCCATTAAAGTTTATTTAAGGTATTAATCGTAGTGCAAAAATAAATATGACCAACTATGTAGAAACTTTTATCAGAAGTACTCATAATGTTATTCCTACTGATATTCGAGATATGAGCAAAAACGTGAAAAAAGGTACCTTCACCCCCCCCCCCCTACACCCTCAGCATACCCCCCACCCTTGAGGACTTTTAGTATGTTCATCTGGATACCGCAAGGTATAACGGTACCAATTTACAAAACTACACGAATTATTTGCCCATCTTTGGCTTAATTTGATCGGGCTACATACATTTTATAGTGTGTCACCTTCCTTAAAAGGCATTGAACACAAATTTCTTTGCTTTTACATTAAAACACACAGATAAAGCAGCGCTCAAGCATGTGTTATCAGTGCTTATCCTTGATGGGTCATTTGCGTGACAGCAAACAGTCACCAGGGGGCGCTGTTCGCGGAAGTCGCCAATACTTAGTTTGGGGCTAGAAATCTAGATTAAATATAGACTAGCCTTGATTTGAGCTGGCTTGAATTTGACTTTTTTAGTATTTGACGAGTTGGTATTGGACCTTTTGGAAATGAAGTGTTTGTTTTATTTCGAGATTTATTTTTCAAAATTATTTTTTTAGTGATTATTCGGGGACCAAAGACGCTCTTGGGTTATGAAGATGGATTTTCATCAGGATTGATTTTTGGTCGTATCTTCACATAAACACATTGTGAAATCTATTGTATTAAGTTAATTTATATCTATTATTTTTAATTTTTATCTTTATTTGTCTCTGTTTTGTTTTTAGTTTTAAGTGGTTTATGGATTAACAAAATTATGGATTTTGATATCTGAAATAAATGAGTTGATTGATAAAATTAAGATTAGAAAGAAAGAAATAGTATTTATTACTCCGCGCAGGTTAAAACAAAAAAACAGTAATATTAACAGTAAAATAAAATTCTATTTCATTAAAAAAAAAAGAAAAGAAAAAAAGAAGATAAATTCTATATTCTATTAATTGGTCCTGTACGAAGCCAAAAGGCCCCCATCTCAGCATGGTGCTGTAACATTGAAAAAATGTCAGAATATATCAGATAGGGGCCAAAGTGATGCCACGGTCAGATACGAATATAAATTTATAGTAAAAAAGTAAACTGTACAACGAATAAACAAAAATAAATGGGTAACGTACATTTAGAATTAGAATTTTCCTTCATCGTAGAAGCTGGAAGAATGCCGTGTTGTTCAAGCTCTCAAAACCATCTAATTCCAGCTATTTAGCTACCACTCTTCATTTTATATTAGGCTAAACCATCGCTTATATCCGTTTCCGCGTAAATGTATTTCTGAAAAACTCTTTTGGATGGCTATTTCCATCGTTCTTAAATAATAACAACCGTTCGGGTCGATCTTTAGGTTAAGCCGTGCTTGCCTAGGTTGGTCTGTGGATGGATGACCACCCATTACATACCGAATTTCCTCCGTACCTCAAAAAGCACGTTAAGCAGTTGGTCCCGGCTGTCATTTGTAAATCTTTGACAGTCGTTACAGGTAGTCAGTGGCCTAAAAAGTCTGACAACCAGTCTTACCAAGGGGTATCGTATTATCCAGTACTATCTGGGTTGTGGAGGTCAGATAGGCAGTCGCTCCATGTAAAATACTGGTATTCAGCTGCATCCGGTTAGACTGGAAGCCGACCCTAACATAGTTGGGAAAAGGCTAGGCTGATGATGATGATGATTTCAAATCGTATCTTTTCTTGCATCATACATACAAATATCCATGCCTATCTTTACGAGTATTAGTGAGAATAACATAACATAATCACGGCTGTAATCCGCGAAGGGTTAGGCAGAGGTACACCTAAGAAGTACACCCACATTTCGCCAGTTATGTTTTTTAAAGTCCCATGTAAGAGGAGGCGAGCCTATTGTCATCGACCGGGCACAAATCCAGACTCTATGGCTGCTACTGAGAAATTCCAGATGAAAAACCGAATAACACTGCACGACCTGGGCAGTAAGCGAGAATTTGGACTCACATTTATTAGGTAGGTATTACCGGCCTACCCCAACATAGTTGAGAAAAGGCTAAGTAGATAATGATGATGATTGATGGTGATTGATGGTGATTGATGGTGATTGATGGTGACAGCTGCTCGTTCCGCTGCATCCGGTTAGACTGGAAGCCGACTCCAACGTACTTGGGAAAAGGCTGGGCAGATTATGACAACAAAGAGTTTTTTTGCTATTCTATCTGCTTCAGCGAAAATGTATTTATGAAAAACTCTCCTTGATGGCTATTTCCAACGTTCATTCTTCTTTTTAACATGCCAATAAATATCTCACACGAATGGAAATTCTATAATTTCAAACGTTGCTCACATCATAAATACCAAAACCATTTCACAATAACCTCTAACATTATTACAACAAAGTTCAATTTCCTGCAAATTAAAACTATTTTTATTTCACTCAATTTTAAGTTATCTAGTATAGGAAGACCTCTTTGCCGAAGCAAGTGATTTGTGAATGTAGTTCGTTTTATGTTGGTTCATATTGACCCAGCCCTGACCGCCGAAATAGGTATTTTGCGTGTGTAATTTAATAGTTATAGTTGTAGTGGTTCGTTTAACTGAGATGCCAGTTTTCATATAATTATATGGTTTATTGTATGAACGGTTACTCGCGTGGGTTTGGTAATAGCATCGGTTTTATGCATCGCTAACCGAAATTTTTCAAGAGCACAGTAACCTATAAGTAAACACACAAAGTACAGTACAGTAAAGTATAAGACTTATTTGCTAATTTCTCATATTCCAACACACTAACTGCTGTTAATTAAATCTATGAGTAAATCGATACCCGTGAATAACTAAGTGTTAAGCGGAAGTAATTGTGTGTTAACGTCTTTCGTCCTTACAGTTTTTGCCAAAACAGTTTTTTTATGAATTCTTGTGCAGACTTATAGCTTGTTGATCGTCGGTATCGGCAATAACTCCTTGAATTAAAAAAAAAACCCTATAGGTCTCTTTGTAGTTAAGTTTATTTCAATATTCAATAATACTGCAAAAGAGAAAAAGTTATGCGTGGTCATACATAAAAAAAAAACAACGGGTTGCACTCCGGGCGTGCCGGCAGACCTTACGGCGAATTTCACCAATGAAACAAAATCACTGAGGTCAAGACCTGTCCGTTTCATCATTGGTGTGGTGTATTGGAGCTCACAGCTTTCAAACGCGATTTAAAAGTGCTGATCGCGGTTCTTTTCACTTTTGGCGCTAAGTCTCGTAAATTCTCCAATCAAACGAAACCCGAATTTACACAAATACACCTTTACAGTTTGTTATAAAACAAAGCGCAGAGCTTCATGTAAAGTTGTTTAACAGTAAAAAAAATCATTTGCAACCCCTGCACAATGCAGATTGTACCTCGCGCTAGATTTTATCTGACTTTGCACCCGCTGTTACCCCGTAGGTTTTAGTGAATCTTGACGTCATGTACAGAAATTTGGGTGTATTCGGTTTAATTTGAAGGTGTAATTAAGATTCTTATGTAATAAACAGAAAACGGGTTTTGTTTATGTGTCCTAGCAATATTATCATCTGCCTAGCCTTTTCCCAACTATGTTGGTATCGGCTTCCAGTCTAAAAGGATGCAGCTGAATACCAGTACTTTACATGGAGCGCCTGATCTCGCAAGTAAAGTTATCCACGACTTAAGACTATATAGAAAAACCCGATAGCAATTGTCGGGCAGTAGCCCACCAGACACAAAACCCGTCTGGTCGTAGGATCCTCCCTTTTCTATGGGGGATGAAGAGTTTTACACCCCGTTCATCACACCTCCAAATAACTACCTACTATATAATTCATCCTTGCCTTTATTATTATCTAGAATCTAGACTAGGCAGACATAATAACTTAAAGTTTAATATCTAATTTAAACTTGCTACTAAGTCTTGATAGTTCGCTATTTAATATAATACCCCTTTGAGTAACGAATCTTTCTCAGAAGTCCTAATTCAGTTTTCTCCTTGGATAGAAAAAAATGTTTATGAAAATACTCGAAATCCTTCAATAGTTGTTGAAGTGAGCACGAGTGCTATAAAACACTCTTGTAAATGTATGTGCTGCATCTGTTTTATGGTGAACTGTCGTTTGTTCCGCTTCACTGAAGCACCCGTGAAAACATAATATTCAAATAGATTTTAAAATTTGAAAAGCTTGTTTAAAAGCGTTAAAATATTCGCACCTCAAATCATTAGATTTGAGGTGCGAATATTTTAACGCTTATTCGTATAGTGTGTACTTTTAGGTGACAAATTAGGTGGTAAAATCTTATAGCTACGAGGAACTTTAGAGGCGTGACCAAAATCGGAACTAAGGCCGCCATCTTGTTTTTTCATTACATTTAATGAATACCAACAGCAGCATCCTCCTGTCAATGTCAAGCGAATGCCAAAAGATCCTTGTAGCACAGTTCTGTTGAAACTAGTCGCTTCTATGTACGAAAAAAAAAGAAAAACGTACCACGCGAATTTCAAATATTATTCTACAACGCGATTCTTCTAAAAATAATTAACTTGTAAATAAAATCACTTTTGCATAACATAACCTCAGGCCGCTTTTCTATTCAGCCAGTAGGTTTCGTATTTCGTGTAATGGAACGCGCTAGCTAATGTAATTGAGATTTTTTTAGTTTCCCCTTTTAAAATGAGAAAAACTGTACGTTGAGGTTAGGAGCCGACCGTTTTGCGCACTGTACATATTTCGTGAATGTGTTTTTTGTGCCGATTGTACACGTCCATGTTGAAAGTGTTTTATGAAGCTATTTGGACTCGTTATTTTTGTTTATGGTGAATTGTTTCTGGCTTAATAAGAATTTATGGGGGTTTGTTTTAGTCTTCCTAAGGTGGCTAATGGCAAAATAAAGGTTTATTAAAACCTGATTTAACAAACATAAAGAACATAGGTAATTTAGTTTAGCCAAAATAAAGAACCCGAGTAGGGTTCTTTATTCTGGCTAAACTAAATTGATCTTCATTGATCATCTTGAACAATAGTACAATTCATAATGACAAGTATTTTAAAGGCCTCGAAATATCCCCTAGACATGTCAGAAAATCTTTAAAAAATCTGATAAGATACTGAGGCTGCCTTGTCTTGATAGTACGTTGTATAATATACGGCTGTACTTCATATAATATTTCAAACAAACGCATTCCGCGGTGGCGGGCCTGCCAAGAAGTTGGCAACAAGCTTAGATTAACACGGGGCTAAAGTTCTCTGCTACCCTCTTTAGGGATTACAAGTGTGATGATAAATAACTTATTAACTTTCGTCTTCCTGTTACTAACAAATTCTCTAGAAGCATTTTAGTTAAAATATTTATTTTCATCAAATGACATAAAATATCATTTTCATTTAAAAATGAAGTAAAAATTATAGTAAGTGTAATAATTTCTGACTTAATATTTTCAGAAGAGTTTTTAATTATTTTTAATTTAATAACGGAGACCCAAGCAAAATCGTTATAAGATAATATGAGGGTCCAGAAAAAATGAAATTGTATTAGCAATAATGTTGAAGGAGAATTCAAAATGTATGGGACTGAAATAACGGTAACTTTATGTCGATCCTGTTGATACTCGCCGTAGAAATATGAAACACTTCGACAGCGATTGTCACTTATCTACAAAATTTATAATTTCTGACCCAGAGTTTAAACGTCACTTATCTACAAAATTTATAATTTCTGACCCAGAGTTTAAACATACATTTTGTGTACAAGGTGGAAGGGAGACTGACGCACAAACGCTTACCACGTATTCAATATATCATTCTGAACACATAGAAATTAACAAAAGTGCAACGGTTTAAGGCTTCGCGCAAACGGGCCACCGGTGGCCGCCAGCGGTGGCTGGCGACAAGCTATTTACATGATTTTTAAAACGTTTTGTATGAAATCGCCACACAGGTGTAGCGATTGGCGACCACTCGCGACTCAGTGGCCGCGAAACGCCACCAGTGGCGAATTATAAATAAACACCGATCTGTCGTGGCAGCCACTGACCGCCTTTGTTTACGCGGTACCAAAGGACGTGGCCCGTAACAGCCAGTGGTGGTGGCTACCGGTAGCCCGTGGCCCGTGTGCGCTGAGGCTAAATGTATGAAACAGCTGATTTTTTTTTTAAATTATTGTGCGTTTTTGGATCAATGGAAAGAGTTACAGAAAACAGTGCTTTAATTTTCTTCTCCGTGAAATATATCTCAAAAATTCAAATGTAAAACTTGGGATAAAGTTGGAATCTCTCAAAATCTCTACGAGTCCAATATCAGGGTGAATTGGCGTCAAAATCTCCACGGCTTTCCATTTCATCTTGTTGGCAGTTGTTTCCTTTGGTCTGACATATCAAAATTTGAGCTAGGTACTGGTGTTTTACTTATCTAAGTTTTGTATATCATTTGAATGGTTCTATTGAGAGAATTTAATTAACTTCTTAAGTTTTCAGTTTCTTAAAAATTTTATATGCACATGGTCACCCCACATAACATGAACGTCTCATCTTCTATTTTTACTAATTTTTAAGAGCTAATTAGTCAACGAAGCTTGCTGTTTAATGTTGTACGCTATAGTTGCCAGCCGGATTCTGTATAGGTACATGTATCTCGATCACACTTTAACTAAAATATCTGGTGAGACATTGGTAAAAAAACCAACCTATTTCGGAATCCATACTAGGTGTAAACAGACTTCACGATGCCGTCAACTAAGCATTCTGAATATCAAACTAAGTAACTCTACGCAAAAAATATTACTGTGAAAAGAGTTTTGGGATTAAAATACGCTAGGACTCAATGTAACGCAATTAAGACACTGTAGCTTCCTTCAATATGGTTGAGCTGAATGGGGCAGATCCATGCGTCATGCTCGTGAACGGGCGCTGTCAGTTGGTACTGGTCATCTCTAAGCTGCCACGGTTTATTTTAACTACTTACTTTGTTTTTAAATTGTTGATATAATATTTTACTCTGGACGCTCTTAACGTGCACGTATTTCTACATCGTTCTCACATATATGTATAATCTCAATATGAATGATGTAATCAAGATTTTGTAATAATATTTTGATTGAAAAGAGTGTCCATGGAGTTCCTTGCCCATTCTTTTCCATAGAGATCTACGCTTTGGAATGGATAACTACAGTACTTTCACAAGTTATTATGTCTTGTGACTGTGAGTGACGCTTAGCCTAATTTGTTTTTCTGACATTCAAAAGTGCCTATAATGGTCTAATTGAAATAAATGCTTTTGAGTTTGAGTTTTTGTACTGATGGATGCATTTTATAGGACGGGGGCCGTGGAGGTATTTAAAGTTATAACATGAAAAACTTGAATTAAAAAAACGTCTTGCGAAAAAGTTGCAATTTTGACCCCAATGTCTCCGTAACTAGAAGGTTTGGTCAAGAACAAAAAAATGCTCGCAATGACGGGGAGTACTAATGCCTTTGGTCTTTGTTAAGGGTTGTTTTACACCCATTATAGCACTTTTAACCAAACTTACAATCACCAAAATACGCTTCATCATCTCCAAACTTCCCATAGTTTAAGTATCTAACCTAGATCTACTATCTCCTAACAATGTATCAAATACATCCTCATACCATTTATCACCCGCCAGCTAATGTTCAGATATTTTCGCCAGCCCGCGGGGAAGGCGGGGATCATCCATTATATTAGGCAGACGAGTCTAAGTTATGCATATACAATCTAAGTTGCTGTAGCAATTTGTACGTGTATCATGTTGGTGTTGCCCTATTTTGAATGTGTGATTAGGAGCTTAGTTTTGCGTGGGCTTGAAATGGAAATGTTTCGATGATTGCTTCGGGATTCGGCTAAATTCGGATCATTTTCGTTTTTTGAAATTGTTCTTTTCATTGAATATTAATGTGACTGCAACCGGCGTGCGTATATGTACCAGATGTATGAACGTGGACGAGGCAAAAGGAGTATGTAAGGATCGTAGCAGGTGGTGTTCTGTGGTTTCTGCCTACCCCCATTGAAAAAAGGCGTGAGTTTATGTATGTGTATGTATTAATGTGACAGTTTTATACTCCAATATTCATATTTGTATGAACATCGATAGGGTGCACTGAAAGGGAAAGAATGGCGATACTACTTACTTACTTTTTATCTAAAAAAGTTTCAACAGACATTTTTCTCTGCCCGGGCCAACATTATTCCAGACTAACTGAATGTAGCTGAATAACATGGCAGTATTTTACATAAAGCGACTGCCTATCTGACCTCGACAACCCAGCTAGAATTGGGTAATACCACTTGGTAAGACAGGTTGTCAAACCTCGACAAATGACAGCCGGGACCAACGGTCTAACGTGCTTTCCGAGGCACGGGGGAAGCTGGTCACCCATCCACGGCCCAACCCTGGCAAGCACTACTTAACCTTAATAATCGCTCCGCACGGCAGTTATTATTTAGTCACGAGTTTCTCTTTCCAGACGGTATGGACTACTATGACAAAGACAGTTTTAAGTATAGCTCATGTCGGTATAAGAAAAATAAATCTAATTAGTATAACAGATATAAAACAACTTCACAGCCTCACAAATATAAGCTACTAGCTTTTGCCCGCGGCTTCCTTCGCGTTAATTTAGATTTGGTAATTAATTTGGGTTGTACTCTGCTTGTAATAATATAATTCAATCATGATTTTAAAGACATGTGGAGCTATCTATTATCATAAGAACAGTGATTGTTGTTTTCCTCGGGAACAGTACTTTTTTTCGGGATGAAAGGTACCCATATGTCCGTTTCCGTACACTTGACAACGTAGGTATATGCAAAATTTCAGGATGATCGGTTCCGTGGTTTAGGCGTGAAAAGTTAACAAACAAACTTACTTACTTTCGCATTTATAATATTAAGTAAGAAAGATAATACCATTCCTCTATTTGAACAAAGTAACTCATTAATTCATTTTGTATAAAGAGCAGAAAATGTAATAAGATCTTATAAGATATTCTCGCCATGTATATCCTCCGGCGGGTAACTATTGTAAACAATGTATATGTACATAGACGTATGTATACATGTATAGATATACATTTATAACCCTTTGTACAAGCCAGTCTCGTTAGTAAGAGGTATTCGACAGGGGATCGCATGTTGTTTTAATAACTTGCTTGTAGCGAAAACATAGAAACATGTTATGGATATGATATTTCGGATCTGGATACGGATATGGATATAGGAATAAAATTATATCGGTTTCGGATACGGTTACGGATATGTAATTATTTCGGATTATTCGTTAGTTTCGGTTACGGATATAATAAAAAACTAACTAGTTATGAAAGAGGTTTTGTTATGACTAGAAATAACAAACAAACTGCAAGATGCACGTGGCGCGCGAGCGGTGAAACAAAAACCTGTCGAAACATGTCGTTTTATTTAGACTCCACCTTTGTACGAAACTATCCGAAACTTGTGAAACGGATACGGTTACAGTTACGGATATATTTTTATTTCGGATATCCGATAGTTTCGGTTATGGTTACGGAGCTCCATTACATCCCTAGTTAGGTGTGTGTGTGATGTTTGGGTTTGAATTGTTAATTTAGTGAAAGATTGTAAACACATTAGCTAGTAGGCAAAATTCATTACTTCATGGCACAATTAATGACAAAATCGGATGACAGTTTCAAGATTGGATACTCAAACTCAAAGCATTTATTTCAATTAGACCATTCCAGGCACTTTTGACGGTCAAAAACACAAAAAAAAGGGAAGCTACAGTCACAGTCACAAGGCATAATAACTTGAGAAAGTACTGTAGTTGCACATTCCAAAACGTATATCTCTATGAAGAAGAATGGGTAAGAAACTCCATGGACAGTCTTTTAAATCAAATTATTGTTACACAATCTTAGTTACATCATTCATGTTGAGTATAATTATGTGAGAACGATGTAAAAAGGCGTGCAAATTAAGAGCATCCAGAGTAAAAGAGTAAATAAACAATTAAAAAAATTACTGTAATGTAATGTACTACTGGATCACTTGATATTTTAACAACAAACGGAAATATGTGACTTTGACACCGGTCAAAGTCAAGCAGATTTCTTGAGAAAAAGTCATTATATTTGATACGATTTTTATTCTGTAGTTATAATAGTTATTGCTTGAAGTCAGAAATGGTAAATGTTAGAAATCTCAAAATTGCTTTCTTTGACGGTTTTTCATTTAAAATCTTGTCTATTGCTTAAAAATGTTTGCGTCAGGGTAGCCCACGAAATTCAAATTTTCTTACGTTTTTTGCAATTTGCAGGTTATTGTCAGGTTGTATGTTGATGAAAAATGAGTCACGCCAGTATGTAGTTACAGAATCACAATCATGAAAATCATCAATATAACCCTGTAAGTTCATTGTACCCTATTGAATGACTTTTTCATGAAATATTCATTGAATAGGGTTACATGAACTTAGAAGGTTGTATTGATGATTTTCATGATTGTAATTCTATAACTACACACGTGTTATTGGCACGACTCATTTTTCATCAACATCCAACCTGACAATGACCTACGAAAGTGCAAAAAACGTAAGAAAATTTAAATTTCGCGGGCTACCCTGACGCTTCACCTTAAGTCATTATTTAAACTCAAGTTATTATTTTAACTTAACATTGGAAAGGTCTTTTACACCTGTAAACAAAAGTCCTTTCCGATGAATGCTACCCTATCCATACAATTAATACGTCCGCATATTATCTGTAACAGGGCTTTAGACATGGGCCTCTTAATGACTACATCAATGAAAACTTAAAACGTAAATGATTAAGAACGCAAAGCTCCAGATTGCTACACCATTTAGGTTATTCCTTAGTCCCTTTACCGTCATTAACACGCACCCTATTCGATTTGAATCATAGTCAAATTACAATTTCTCATCTGAAATTTATAGAGAATTTGTCACATCCTCGAACATTTTAAACTTATGCAAAATTGCTAGCCATAAAACGTTGTTTATCATTTTCGACTTCATGAGTTTTGTTGCAGTAAAATTTTGAGAAAACGCTTCAGCTCCTTTAGATTTATAGGTTTCGAAACTAAGCTATTGAGTTCTGTAGACGAAGGAGGGGGGCGAGGGAGGGGTGCGCGGGAGGGGTGAAGAATAGCGGAAATGCAAAGAGCTGTCTGCTTTATGTCCATTTTCACCTACACTAATATAAAAGAAGTGTGCTGGTGAATTTTCGACTTTCGGTGCTGAGTCGAGGGTTGAGAAACCAACAGAGGTTTTATTTAGGCGCTGCCTAGTGTTAGAGAGAATGAGCATTAATAGAGTAATTAAAAGTAGCTATTTAAGTCCCGTATACCGAATCAGAGAAACTCAATGGTACAGAAACCAAAAAACTACTAAATACTTAGTAGTTTTTTGTTTATTGCTTTTCTTTATAGTTTTTCAGGTGCTTAGGTACGTGTTTTTAGTAAATCCACTTAGAGAGGTTTTGCTCAATAATAATATTTATTATAAATTAGGTTACGCCCGCGGCCTCGCACGCGTGAATTTCAGTAACTGTCCCACGGGATTATACTGCCGAGGTAAAAAGTATCATATATGTTAATCGAGATTATAAACTATCTATGTGCTAAATTTCATCCAAATCCGTTTAGTTGTTTTCGCGCGTAAGAGTAACAAACCTTTCATCCATCCTCACAAACTTTCGCATTAATAATATTAATAAGATGAGACAATGCTGGAAGTTAAGCCAAAAATACTAACTTGAGCAGTCGGGAAGAAATACTCTTACTTTTTTATGAAGTAAAGTTAGCCTTTGGTAACTATTTTAATGACGGACTTTTCAGTGATATTCTTTAATCACTCGAATGTCCTCGGGGCAAAATATATCACGCCTGTATTTCCCTAAGGGCTGGGTAGGTCCTGCCAGGGCTGCGGGACTGTTCGAAAGAGATACCGCGGCCCTGGAACACAAACGGCAAGGAAGGAACATGAATGGGTTTTAGTCAGTACTAACTGACACTCCATTCCGCTAAGCCGAGAGAAGTCATTTGATGATTTCCCATCCGAAAAAAAGGGGTGGGTAGGTATGGTCCTTAATTTTGTAAGAATAAAAAGTTATCGAAAGAACATGATACATCTTTTAGTTTCTTTTGTCGTACTGTATGGGTCAGAATCTGGGCTGTGAAGAAGAAGGATGAAAAACATGCATGTAGCGGAGATGAGAATGTTGAGATGGATGTGTGGAGTGACAAGAATGATGTGTCAAGAAATGAGTATATTAGAGGAAGTTTGAAAGTGGCGCCTGTTACAGAAAAATTTAAAGGAAGTCGTTTGTCTTGGTATGGACATGTAATGAGGAGGGATGAAACGCATGTGACTAAAAGAGTGATGAACATGAATGTTGATGGATGGAGAGGGAGAGGTAGGCCAAAGAAAAGATGGATGGATTGTGTGAAGACTGATATGAAAGAGAAAGGAGTCAACGATGCCGTGACGTCTGACAGGGGAGAATGGAAGAAGAAA
Source organism: Lycophotia porphyrea (assembly GCA_950005105.1). Classification (NCBI taxonomy): domain Eukaryota; kingdom Metazoa; phylum Arthropoda; class Insecta; order Lepidoptera; family Noctuidae; genus Lycophotia; species Lycophotia porphyrea. Next base: position 2,064,703 of record OX465396.1, read on the forward strand.
ACATGTTGCGCCGACCCCAAATAAGTTAGAATGGGATAAGGGCAGGAAGATGATGACATCTTTTAGTTTCTTTTGTGTCAAGATTTTCCGAGGTTAGGCGTTCTACATTCTTCGCTTAACCGCCAAGGGAGCCATTACTTGGTACAGCTTGTTTAAAAAACAACACATAATGGGTTAGAAACTAGTTTTAAAACTTTAGTCAGACCCAATATTAATTTTTAAACTACAAGTCTCACACACAAACACAGTTTCGCAGGGTTTTAAGGACGTGATAAAACTTGGGAATTTGTTTATTATATTTTGTGGAGTATATTATTAATGTATTTTAAGAGGAGCTCGTGGCTAAATAAGAACTGCCGCTCGGGTCGGCGGGTTTAGGTGAAACCGTGCTTGCCTATGTTGGTCTGTGGATGGGTAATCACCCATTATGTACCGAATTTCCTCTGGGCCTCGGAAAGCACGTTAAGCCGTTGGTGTCAGCTGTCATTTGTAGATCTTTGACAGTCGTTGGGTAGTCAGTGGCCCAAAAAGTCTGACAACCAGTCTTACCAAGGTGTATCGTATTACTCGGTTCTAAATCGGTTGTGGAGGTCAGATAACCAGTCGCTCCACGTAAAATACTGGTATTCAGCTGCATTCGGTTAGACTGGAAGCCGACCCCAACATAGTTGAGAAAAGGCTAGGCAGATTATGATGATTATTAATGTATTGTATTACACACAAACTTTCCGGAATAAGATCATTGAATGATAAAGAAAACCACATCAATCTTTTAAGTCAAGAAGATGTAAAAGTGTCTTTTATTAAGTACTAGCAGACGTCACGCGGTTTCATCTACATCAGTTCCCGTTCCCGTGGGAGTACGGGGTTAAAATATAGCCTATGTTACTCGCTGATAGTGTAGCTATCCATTGCTGAAAGAATTTTTAAAATCGGTCCAATAGTTTTTAAGTTACATACAAAAATACAAATCTTTCCTCTTTATAATATTAGTATATAGCTAAATCCATCATGGATCTGGCCAATGGATCTTCTGAGATTGAACCTAGATATGTAGATACAGACTGAGAGCCTCGTTGGTCTAGTGGTCGCAAGGCCGACTGCTGAGCATGAGGTCCTGGGTTCGATTGCCGGGTCCGATAACCATCAGATTTCTCAGTAGCAGCCACGGAGTCTGCATTTGTGCCCGGTTGATGGCAATAGGACTTAAACATAACTATCAAAATGCGGGTGTACTATTAGGTACCTGCCTGATCCTTCGGGGATTACAGGCGTTATGTTATGTTATAGATACAGATTAAGTTATGAAAGTCAATTACTTCAAGTACAAATTCAAGATCAACGGTATCAATTACTTCTATGAACACGATACTATGGTCTCCGTTACAGTTTCGTGACCAGAACCTTACTATTTCTTTCAACAAGTTAATTCAGGCTCAATGAGATCGTTATTATGTAACTCACAGACTAACTTATGTACGTGATGACTGCCTGTTTGGAACGCCGATGTTTTTTTTATTTTTCAAATCTCAAATAATTGGAATAACTCAGAAAGGATTAGCAATTGGCTAGGCAGATGATGATGGATGATCAAACGATAATTGGCCACTCATCATCATCATTTCAGCCGAATGAAGTCCACTGCTGGAAATAGGTGTCCTCCAAATGGGGGTTTTGTGATAATCGCTTGGCAGGCGGGTTGGTAATCGCAGCAAGGTTGTTACAAAGGCACAGAGAACGCTGCTGCCCATTCTCTGGTAGTAATTGGCCACTAAAAGAACGTTTTTAATTTTTGTGTGACAATTACATTTGCAAAAATAAAAACAGCTTAGTTCTAAACCCGGCTGTCGATAACGTCGTACCCAACAAATATTATTTAAATTAACATCACTCAAACTTGACCGAATTTCCTTTATAAATAAAGGTGAAAATATGCTGCGTTCCCCTTACGGCCGCCCGTTCCACCCCCTTTTATGAGCCAAGTCGTAAACCGGGTTGCGACGGCGAAATTCTATTTTTGAAGTTTATATAACTCCTAGTGGGGGCCGCGCAGTCGCCCCACGCATTTGAATCTGGAATCCCTTTGTTTAGAAATACGTTACGCGAAATTAAGTTGTGTTCTTTTTTTGAAGCATCCTGATTTAAAATAGGATACAATAAATGTTGTTAGGTGGAAAAACGTTTTAGTATTTTAGCATTATGGCCGTGTAAAGTCATGTTTGTGTAATAAATTATGTAAAATTGACGGAAAAATGCCTTATTCAAACAGCTATTTTTTGTTTACGTCTGTGAAAAAGGCAATGTAGTCATAATGTGGAGAGTTTTCATGAAACGTGAAAACTTGGGCGAGGTTTAGTAGCAGCTTATGAATTTAATATACCCTCTCCGTGTGAGTATCAACGGAATTTGGTTCTTTTAGCGTCAATAATATGGTATTATGATGATAGATCTTTTATTGAATCGGGTTGATAAATGTTCATGATACTCACAAAGAGAATTTTGGTATTTGTTAAATTTTTCTAACGTTTATTGTTGATGAGGTTATAGCACAGTAGATTATCTTTAGACTGAAAATAATGTATTATTATTACGTGTATTACTTAATCCGAGTCTTAAATTATTTTCTTTATTGAAATTGAATAGTAAACAATGATTTATTTCACCAAAGACTCAATGCCAATTCAAATTCTTAATCTAGTTAAAATTGTCATCTTAACAAGTACCTATTTAGCTACATAACATAACATCACGCCTGCCATCCCCGAAGGGTTAGGCAGAGGTGTATCTAATAGTACACTCACATTTAGCCAGTTATGTTTTAAGTCCCAGGTAATAGGGGGCGAGCCTATTGTCATCAACCGGGCACAAGTCCAGACTCCGTGGCTGCTACTGAGAAAGTTTGCTAATAATTCAAATTATATCATTTTAGTTTCATAAGAACACACAAACACTATTCCATTTCAAAACAGACAGCACACATTCAATTTACCAAAAATAATAAATACTTCTCCTACAGAGTAGTTTCGCTAGCTACCTGCGAATATCTCTGATTTATGACACTACTCTGCGCGATGAAAGAGAGACGTATACAGTTTTATTTAGCGCAGACAGACAGACTGAAATGGTACATTTTCTTCATATATTCATCACTCTTTGTGGAGAATCTAATCGCTGTTTTGAAGTTCTGATTAAAAGTTTTGTTTTATGAGTCAGACTTTTGTATGGTATCGTTGATGCTAGACTTGTAATAGTTTAGGTATTTGTTAAGGTTAATTTGCTTTTCTGACGCCTTTTTTTTTAATATTTGGTCGTTTTTGGGGGTATGGTCGAGCAAGTGCGACTGCTGAGCACGAGGTTCAAGGTTCCGGGTCGGGAAAATTGTTATTGGGTTTTTCCATCAGGAATTTCTCAAAACCATCCACGGAATCTGGATTTGTGCCCGGTTGATGGCAATTGGCTCGCCCCTATTACCTGGGACTTAAAACATAACTGGCGAAATGTGCGTGCACTGTTAGTTACACCTCTGCCTATGTTATGTTATGTTTATCTATCCAAACTTTTTACTTAAAAAAACTGGTGAAACAATCAACAACAAACACCTAAAACATTTTGAAGTATCATTTTCTCTCTCTCCACTCTTAGTAGAAATCTTTTATCTTCAAAGACAGGATGTGAATGTTTCACCAGTGGTAACGCACAATGAGTTTTATCATTATTTACAAATGGTTCATAATAATTATCTGAATCATCACGAACAATCACAGCCATGTTAAGCTCTGAGTAAAAGCGTCAATTGTTTCGAGGCATCGGACTGCGATCGACACTGCCCATCCGTTGTTCTATCTATATTGACGGGTACCCAATCCCATCACAAGCATATTAAACCCAGTTAGAGGGATTAGCAGTTTCGTGGGACCTTGATGTGTGTAAATCCATATCTGTTCTATAATTAAGGGTCCCTATCAGTTTCGCGGTCTGAAAACAGTAAATACTACTTTTTTCAGCTCAAATTTCTTAATAACCATAAGGTATCTGGTAAGTAATATATCTGTGCATTAAAAAAATACCAAATACCTTATGGTTACTGAGAAATTTGAGCTGAAAAAAGTAGTATTTTCTGTTTTTAGACCGCGTAATTGATAGACCCTTAAGTAACTTTGTGTTGTATGACTGTTATCTTAAGGATGGAATGCAATTTAACATCTAAAATCTAGAGGCTGACCGCATCATGTTTGGGAAAAGGCCATGCAGGTGATGCTGTGGTACACCATGACCTGGTATAGGACATAGGATTATTTTCGTCCCAGTTGCATGTTTCTGTGGCCTAACTTCTAATTTTTTGTCTTGATAGCAAACAAACGAACGATATCGCAAGCAAATGCAGTATTAAATAAAACTAGAACAGGCTAAGTAGTGAATAAAGAAACTGTGCTTTTTGACAAGTTTCCTTTCAAGCAAAGCATATCTTGGCAATAAGCCACACCCGTTATACACATATACAAAAAAACAACACCCCTCTATAAACACACACACACATCAACATCGCAGTTTCAACATCAAACACCAAAAATTCTAGCAAACATAAAAAGGTAAACGTATTATAAACATCAGAGCGGGTTTCAATAGAAAATGTTTGAGGCTAACAGTAAAAACGGCGAAGATATGTTTCCAAAAAATCCGGGACGCAAAGGAAGGAACATTTAGCCGACCATTTAGAAAATAAAAAGTACTTTTATGCCGGTAGCATGAAACAAACGAGGTGGGCATCTCATCTTTTTCATTACTCTGTGCTGTTCCGTCTGATTCAAAATGGCGGCTTTCCCGCTTAAGTTCTCGTGTTTGCCTTAATTTTATTGTTTGTTTTAAAAAAAAAATTGGCGTGCGTTACGTATTTATATTTTTTATCCTTTCCGGGTTGTTAATTTATGTCTTTTTTTTTGCATTAATGAGTTTTTTTAACAAGAGCGTTGTCCGATTTTTTACATATGTTTTTTTTCTGCACTATATTCTTACCGTCGTGGTTTTAATCGAAGTTTTATTATTTCGTGATTTCCCGTGTCTATAGTCCGTAAAATCTAACTTGATTAAAATCTCAGCTGCCAAACCAAAGGGACTAGTAGTTCTGGTCATATCGAAATAAAGAATTACAAATGCATATATATGCAGTTAGTATTTTACGCCATATAAATATGCGTATTACTAAGGGACCAGTTAAATTAAACTATACAAAATATAGTACTATTAATATTACTAAATATAATTTATCAGCTTAATTATGTAGTACATCCTGACAGCTCTCATTTTCTCAAGTTAAATTCTAAGAACTATAATTTTCTTGCGTCTGAAGATGTTGTAAGCAATCTTTTCATTTGAAGCGTATAAAATATATAATATATATATAAGAAGACTTCGACAAAATGTCGTTCTAACCTGTTCTATCAGGAATCACGATTATTGAAAGGTCAAAAACGTATTCCGAAAAGCTCTTATCAACATTTTGGAAAGTCATTGCAGAATATGAAATGCTTTCAATGCGGTAAGCGCTAGTCCTAACTGCCTATTGGGCATTTAAGTGCATATCGCAAAGAAAAACGCTGTACCACGGCAAATCTATCTCACAGAAGTGACAATAGAGTGAGTGAGACAGAGGTAGTGGTGTTCGGTAACGCGCCCGACAAATTACAAGCCATCCACGGCTGAATGGAGCAGATATGTGTATAGCTTAATAAGATCGCTTCGCCACTGCCGCCGCCGGCAGCTGGCCCATCCCGCTGATCCCGCTGAGTGCTAATAAACGGGTTTTATTATATTTTTATAACGTTTGTGAACGGTTTTTTAGTCGTTTTTATTGATGAAATGTAAACGTGGATGTATGGGCTACGGTGATGGTTGTGGGGATGGGTAGAGACCATTTAAATTGGGTTAAATAAACCAGTTTTTATTTTTCTGAATAAAAATGGTCGATTTGGGAATTTTGTTTAGTATAATTTGTAATTAATAATATTGTAAATGTGGTTGAAAAATGCTACTAGAACCGTTACACCTTAAAAATCTTGACAATAATTTATTGTGGGTTACAAAACGACACAACTAAAAAAAATACAAAGGCAAAAGCCGAACGCAAAAGCTACTAAAACACGACTTAAACCGTTCATGTGGAACGACGTTCACAAGTCGATGCTCGCTCAAACTTTGACAAGTACGAATAGATTAAGGGCGCGTTGACATTGAGACAGTAAGCAGACTTGTTCAAGTGACAGAACTAACAATTCGCAGCTCGATTTTAAAGCTCAGTACTCTGCAAACTTTGGGCTTTCAAATTCCATAAAGTTTAATTTAAAAGTGTATTATTTTACATACAGGTTGGTAATAGTGACGTCATATTGAGTATTTTCGGATCCCCTGGGGCGTGAGAAATAATTTATTTTTATGACGTCACTATTTGGACCACTCAGTATATTTGAGTATTCTCTTATCATATCGGTACAAGACAAGATCAGGTTATTCTTAAAGGATTCACCAGTCAATCAGGTTGTTCATCAGCTCGGCTGACTTTCCAGGGTGCGCCAGATATAATATCACCACTTGTGAAGGGTTTCACCATCACCCAGAAGTATTAGATCTTCAATTATCCAAAGCGTCTACATTCCGCCAGTACTATAGTAACATAATATCTTGCCTGTATTCCATCGGGTTCGGATAGAAGCTTTAAACAATAATTTCGCCAGTTCTGTTAAAGACACAGTCATGAAACAGAAAGCGCCATCAACTCAGTACAAATCTCAAGCTATTGAGCTAGTAATCGCAGCTATTGAAGTACTCTACTGTCCGTACCAACCTCACAAATCTAACGTAAACGCACCTTAAGAGTTGGACGCGAGTAGTATCTTTCTAAATAGAGGAAGTTCAACAAAACGTGCGCCATGTAGACGCCCCTTGTGTCCAATCTTTGAGTTGTCGGGGATATTTCGATGTCAGTGAGCAAGCCGATATCTAATAAAATACATGGGCTTTGACAGAATTTTAGTCAACGGGAGGCACAGGTAGGGATAAATTTGTTGTACGCAATGAAGCCATCAAAACTGGTGTGGCTTTTCATCATGATCTGCCTAGCTTATGATGTTGGATTTGGCTTTCTGTCTAACTGGATACAACTTAATACCAGTTTTTTACGTGCACTCCCAATCGCACCATCTCAACCCTTGTTACGTGGAACCAGATACTCTTTGGTGACACTGTACCCCCTGACCTAACCTAACCTAACCTAACCTCCCCCTCTCTCCTCTGTTGTCCCTGACTGTGTACCCCGAGTAGAAAGGCTTCCTTCGCTAGCTAATATTTTTACCAACAGTACTTACGTACCACAAAGGTACTGAACGAAGAAGAATTTATTTGTTTCTATAAATGAACCTACGTCAATAAATCTTTACTTAATTGTCCTCTTAAGTATTAATAACCATTTCACCAACAGTTTAAAAGTAGGTGACTTAAAAAGCGACGTAACAAAAATATGCAAAGCGCTGTTTACAAGTTGTCGATACCTTTCTGTAAAGTTTGACAAGCGGGGAACGGGGATAGCTTCAGAGTTGGGAGCTAAACGCGGGCGCTTGAATCTCTTTAAAATAGAATGTTCAACAAAGCAAGAGCTATGTAGAGACCCCCTGCGGGGTGATATTTAGAGTTTTCTTGGATGTTTCGATGTATTATTTACGTGACCACCGATTATGTTTGATAGTTACCAAAGAAATTGCACTTTTCTGTTGAAGGGAATATTACTAAGGGTTAATCTCGCTGTAACTGTAATTGAACGCGATCGCGATCATCACATTTAAACAACGTTGTAGCATTCTGTTTCATTGGCGAGAGACGGCCTTAATAATGATCCGGTTTTGGTGTTTGGTGTCTCAGTTGTAACATTTTGAAGACCGATATAATTAAAGGTTTACTTTTACCATGTTAGGAAAAGGTTGAGTATGAATGAAGATAAGTGTAGAGAAAAACAAAAGAAACAATGGATGGATTGTGTGAAGGATGATATGGCTAGAAAAGAGGTGACTGCTGAGATGACGAGTAATAGAGAAGTATGGAAGAAGGAGACAGGCTGCGCCGACCACAGATGAATTAGGCTAAAGGCAGAGAACGATGATGATGGTTTATAGCACTTGTTTGAAAGATATTCAAGGTTAAATGAATTTTAAACACAATTTTAATGAATACAGGAACTTCTAAGTAGTTAAGAACTGCGTAGAAGTTTGTGGAGTTGTATTTAAAAGCTTTATTATAGTACTTAAGTATATTTCAACTACAACTATTCTCAACATTATACACTTCTACAAAGTTCGTTTCATAATAAGATCAGAGCGTAGACTTCAAAACGTGGCCGACTAGGTTCACTGTGTGAAAGCTTAAGGGGTAGCGCCCAGTTTCCCCGTAAACTTCAAATTTTCTTACGTTTTAGGCAATTTGCGACTTAGTTTTAGGTTGTATGTTGATTAAAGTATGGCTTGCGTATGTAAAAAAAAAAAACAAAATGAGTGGAGTTCAGAGAACTCTTAATTAGAAATAGCTGTGGGTCCCAAACTAAGCACAGCTTGAATCTTGACGGCGAAAGGAAGTTTGTAAGTAGCCCTTTTTTGGATGGGAAATCATCAAATGACTCCTCCCGGTCTAGGCGGAGCGGAAGGGAGTGTCAGACTTGTACTGACTAAAACCCATCCATGTTCCTTCCTTGCCCTTTGTGTTCCAGGGCCGCGGTACCTCTTTCGAACAGTTCCGCAGCCCTGTAAGTAGCCTTCAATTATCTATTTCATAATAATACGGTAATACGAACTTAGAGGGTTTTATTGATGGGCTGCGGGCTGTTCGGAGAAGAGATACCGCGGCCCTGGAACACAAAGGGCAAGGAAGGAACATGGATGGGTTTTAGTCAGTACAAGTCTGACACTCCCTTCCGCTCTGCCCGGAGCGGGAGAAGTCATTTGATTATTTCCCATCCGTAAAAAAAAGGGTTTTATTGATGATTTTTAAGTTCATAATTTTGTAAAAATTAGTTACGGTCGCAAATCACATGTCTATCAACATACGACCTGATACTGACCTGCAAATACAGAAAAAAAAAAATGTTTTTGAGTAACTCTAGAGCCTTAAGAAAGTTCCGAACCATCACATCACTACCAGAGCGACGTACATAAAAGAAACATGCTGAGTTCAAAGATTAATAATACAATAAACATCGGGGAAGTAGGTTTTGGCAAGCTCGCCAGTTTTCTCTAATTTTGCGGGAACGTCCATAAATTGTTGGTGCATCTCTCTAGAATATTTTCTGTGTGATACTTAATTTTTACTATTTTCGAATCAAAAGAAAAACGGTTATGGATATCGCTTAAAAAAAGTGTATAGTATGAAAGATCCTATTACGTAAGTGATTCAGAGAAGTCTTGTAAGTGATGTATTGACCAATAAAAGAGCACTGACCTTTAGTTACACACGAAAACATACACACATTGGTAGTTTTAGTGTGTAAAATTTTGAGTAAATCTAATTATTAAAACTCTTTAATTCAATCACCCTCAGGCAAGACACACCCTAAAGTACCGCTACAGTATCTTTTATGACGTACTTGTAGATGAGTACTAAAGAAGTATTCCTTACAAACTTGTGGTTTTTACCAATGTTAATTTCCGTGGGGCACACGTCGATTAGATAAAGGGTGTAAAAAGACTTTTAACGAAGCCGAAAGGTACTTATTCTCTCCGTTATTGCGATCATTTTTTGTTCTAGACCATACCTGGGAAGCTTCTAGTTACGGAGATATTGGAGGTCAAATTCCCAACTTTTCTCAAGTTTTTTTTTTTAAATCCATGTTTTTAATGTAAGATTTTTACTTTAAACACCTCCAGGACCCTCTTACTATTCAATCCATCCATCAGCACAATGTTTTGAGAGCGTTACATTGAGTCCTACTGAACGTGATTTTGCAGCCCAAAAAAAAAGTCGTTTCCCAGCAATAATTTTTGCGTAGAGTTACTAAGTTTGATGTACAGAATGCTTGGTTGACGGCTTCGTTGAGATTCGTTGTACACTCTGTATATACAATTCCAGTAGAAACAGCTCAAAATCATTATAAAACAGGATTCAACGACGAAAATGACATTATTTTCCAACTAATACTTCTAGAAGTGCCAGTGAGCAAACAAGGTGTTTTTCAGCTTCGAAACTAATCTATAGATGCGACTGCCCCTAGTCTTGGCAAGCTTTCCTTACTGTCTTCCAATGATAACGACGCTGCATATCCGTCAGTTCTCTGGCGTCGTATTTTCGCTTTCAAATTTATTTAAGACAAATGTTATGTGTGATAAAGACTATGTATTTTGGACGTGATATATGGCTAGAAGAATTGGCGATGGGTGGGATGGACCCGCCCTTTATTTTGTGGGATATTATTCTTCACACAAGTAACATACATACACGATAAATTTTGTTTGGACTTAAAAAGAAACCACACACCCTTCAACTCAACCTCTACATTTGTTTAAACATTACTTCTCGCGCTCTCTTACTTATGAATCTATTACTGGGCTCATATGCCGATTATTTTTGAAGATCTTGATGTGATGTAGTCAATGAACTGGCTCTCTGGTTTTTACTATCTCAAATATCGGCTTCATTGCTTCTCTTATAGAGAATTTCTAGATGACATTACATTGAAGCGAAACCATTGAATGAATAATTTGTAATTTGACATATTGATTTTTAATATTAATTTGACAATTTGTAATTTGCGTTTTGTAATTTGTCTTTTGTAATTTGACATAACTATAATTTGTAATTTGACATAATTATATAATTGCATGTACTGTATTTTAAAAAGAAAAAATAACTTGTGACATGAATTGTGTATGCCTCAATGGCGTAACCTGTATTTAACACAACATCTTATGAACCTATGGTCCACAATAAATTATTTGAATTTGAATCTCTGTAAACACTTCTACCAAATAAAAATCAAAACTGGAATATGGTTTTACAAATTTTATACAGAGTATTAATTTTAACTGATATAAAATAGAAATACCCCCACAAGCCATTAACGCAAAACAACTTACAAGACTCCTCATATTTGTAACTAAAACTCGTTTTAAAATCTTCCAACCAGCAGTTTCATATTACACTTTCATTTAGCGTTCCAGAAACCCGCGTGAAAACCTACCGTGTAGTGGTTATTTTTAGTCAAAAAGCCTTTTAGCCAGGTGGACTAATTCAAGCCAGGTCAGTAATGGAAACTTTGTCCTTATTTCAGTCATTTGACTTCGTTGGCACTGCGCTATGCCAAGGTGTTTGGGTCAGGTCAGGAATTTTAGATAAATCAATGTTTTCAGTTTTCCTTGTGAGTTATATATCTGTTTTATTGTTATGTCATATTTGTTTGTGAGGAGTTTGTTAAACAAAAATGGTGCTTGCATTTTAATACGGTCGACAATGTAGTTTAAGCATATAAATAATACGTCCTCGGCATCCTATTAACTTAACTCCATCACCTTTTACGACGCCAAGTATGATTTCAGGATTGGTTTAACTGATAGAGTAGTACTAGATACTCGGACTTCGTAGGCTCTGTACATACTTGTAATTCAGTAAGTACAGTCACGAGCACCAATATGTATACATTTTCCTAAATTTTAAAGTAATTTTCGCGAGAATTAACGGTTGTAACTTGGAGATAGGATCTTTTCCAAAAAAAAATTGAGTTCCAGAATATCATGTTCGTAACAACATGAAGTTTAATCAGTACACTAGGAGAAAAACTCTTTGAAAATTGTTAAGTGTTTACATATTGGTGCTCGTAACTGTACTTACATGGATGTGTCCGACTGTCCGTGTCCGTGTCCGAAGCCACGTCTGCAACGTCTTTCTTGTTTGTACCGGTTCGGCCGATTCTTAAGCGGCGAACTATAATTTCAATCATACAGTACGTGCAATGGGTTTGGATGCTTCCACAACAAATGGATTAAGACCTCATCATCTGCCTAGTCTTTTCCCAACTATGTTAGGGTCGGCTTAAAGTTAACCGGATGCAGCTGAATACCAGTATTTTACATGGAGTAACTGCCTATCTGACCTCCACAACCCAGTTAGTACCTACTGGGTAATACGATACCCTTTGGTCAGACTTTCTGGCCACTGACTACCTGTAACGACTGTCAAAGATCTACAAATGACAGCCGGGACCAACGGCTTAACGTGCTTTCCGAGGCACGGAGGAAACACGGTATGTAATGGGTGGTCACCCATCCACAGACCAATCTAGGCAAGCACGGCTTCACCTAAAGATCGACCCGAGCGGCTGATATTATTTAGCCAGGAGCTCCTCAAATGATTAAGAACTATGTTATTCATAATCCTCATCGCTTAACTCAGGCATCAAACCCTGCTTTGTTACAGTCGCTCTGACGTTTGTAACTTTGTTTTCAGTTAAACGTTATTTATCTGCGAACACAAAGCACGTCTGGCTGACGACCTAGATAGCGCGAATCAAATAGCTTGAAACATCCGAATTGAAAAACTAGAGATGCGGAAAGTTTATGTCGAGGGGAAGACGTGTTGACTAGTATGGAATGGGGTTCGTTTTACATATTTAAACCACATAAACTTTTCACTGTAACCTATAATGTAAATATTTAGGCGGTTATTTTGAAGGGTTAAATTACTGTCTGACTGATTCCATCAGTTACCATTTGGATGGAATTAACAAATAAAAAAAAAATTACTTAGTGAGGACTGCCTCGTGGGTCTAGTGGTCGCAAGCGCGACTGCTGAGCAGAGGTCCTGGTTTCGATTTCCAGGTCGGGCATTGGGTTTTAACATGAATAATTTTTAACCTGTCTTACCAAAGGGTACCGTATTACCCAGTACTAACTGGGCTATGGAGGTCCAATAGGCAGTCGCTCCATGTAAAATACTGGTATTCAGCTGCATTTCGAACAACATACTTCCAACATAATTGGAAAAAGGTTAGGCAGATGATGATACATTCAGAAAGTACCGTTAATTATTATAATTACCTTTTTAAGCCCTCTTTTAAACTGTAACTGACAGCCATCAATTTATTTTAGTTTTTTACAAAAACACCATGTTTAAATAATTCCACAAAAAACACGACCTACGAAGTTTTTCACAAAACTACATAGAGTACCTCGGTGCAAAAAGTTTTTCTAATTTATTTTATGTTAGCAAAAGTTCTCATGAGTTCGTCGGAACATGGTAATCAGATTGCTTATGTATTTTCGCTAGCCTAGTTTTAACTAATCTCGCTTTGACCTTATTCCTACAAAACGTAGTTTTTCGTTTCTCCCGTTTTTATCGGGACCTAAAGGTGTTAAATTGGTATTTGTAGGGTTAAGTCCGGCTTTTTACAGATTTGATTTTAAATTGGGAGTTTGGTTCTGAAAATAAAGTTCGGTGTTCGATTTTTCAAAGGGTTTAACGGGATTATCTACGTTAAGGCCCGCATCACCAATCACTAATTTCGTTTAAACATTTTTAAAACATCATTCAGGCTTTGTCAACTTCAAACATTTATTGGAAATGGAACCATATTTTAGTGACTAGCATTAAACGTGACGTGATTTGTGGTGCAAGTGGGTATGAGATTAGAATTCTATAGTGTAACATAGTGTTCCTCATATCTTCCCGTGGGTGTCGTAAGAGGCGACTAAGGGACTTAACAGAGAATGGGCAGCGTTCCCTGTGCTTTTGTAACAACCGTACTGCGATCGCCAACCTGCCTGCCAAGCGTGGCGATTATGGCATAACCCCCCTTTCAGGGAGGCCTTTGGCTAGCAGTGGACGTCTTTCGGCTGTAATGATGATGATGAGTGGCCAACTATCGTTTGATCATCCATCATCATCTGCCTAGCCAATTGCTAATCCTTTCTAGGTTATTCCAAATAAATAATAAACGCAGGAACTGTCGTGTGTTGTGTCTCATGACACCAGCAACTTTTGTTTCAAAAATTCTAGAAATAGGTAAAAAAAACATTGTTGGCCTTTCTTAGGAATTGACTTGATCAGCATCTATAGCAAAACATTAAACTTGGTTTTGCGTTTATCATGTTATACCTTGTATATTTATGTTAGTTACTTCGACGCGTGTGTTAAATATTAAAATAAATCTCTCAAAATAAACTTAACACCAAATAACCTAATCATCGATTTTTAGAAAACCTTTAAATAACCAAAAATAGATCACACAACACATGACTCGTATCAAAAACCTGAATGTATTTACTTTTCAACAAAATTGTTTACACTTCGCCTTATGAACCAGCAAAGGGAGGGTTCTGTCGAAAATAAAATTAATTACATACATCTTTGTAATCAGAACGTGAACCTTTGATGTGAAATTTTTCGTGGAGCGGCCCTTTAAAATATTATTTCTGGGTACTTTTGTTTTTTAATTTTTATTAATTATATTTGCGTTTTACCTTGTGGTTTAAAATGATTATTTTTCAAAGACCTGAGCGTTTTTATTATTTTTGGAATGTATATCATGATTTTTTCTGTTTTTTTCCCAATCTATTACTCGTCATCTGAGGGTGTATTCCCGCTGACCCCACTGGCATGGCCCCACTGGTGGGGCCAACGGGAAACATCAAAACCATCGTTTCGTTGGCCCCCCCGTTTCTACCCACCCCATATATTTCATAATCCATTCGTAATTTTTTTGGTCCTTCCACACTCTTAAGAATACAACCAACCAGTACGGACAAAGAGGGATGTTTTCTGAGTAAAAAACATATAATTCTTTATAGTCTGTCAGTTAGATTATCGAAAAATATTGGATACATATTTTTTGTTTTATCAAATCAATAAAAACTGACAAAGATAAAACGCATCAAAGATCATGGGTGGGGGGGGTTCCTGACGTCACTCCGCCAGTAAAATTGTACTGACATTATGACATCATACGAGTTTTCGACGCACTGTATCTTCTTCATTTTTTGTTTATGTGAAAAAAGAAAAAATACGTGTCCAATATTTTTTGGAAATCTATCTGACGGATTAATTACATTTGTTTGGTAAACTACCCTATTGACACCGGACACAGACACGGTAAAATATCAGTCAGTATCTGGAGCCGCATTCGCAATTTGTCTATACCATTTTGAGTGATTCTTTACTGAAGTATCAGAGCCGACCCTGTAAATCTTACCGATCCCTTATTGTATAGCCTTACACATTCACACTCAAACTCCCTTCTCCATTATTCTTATTTTCGTGAATATTTTAGCAACCTTAGCCTGGAGTGGAACAGTTACATGGTGATGTTATTATCATTAAAACAGTATTCCTCAAGCCACTCTCACCAAAATGTGTCAAGGAACCTTACCTAACCAGATGGTGCTCCCATGAACACAGTTCACGTAATGTACCCGAAGTTATCTTAAGTTAACCGAAGTCACTGAACGTATGATTACAGAAGGTCGGTTTGATACAAAGAACGAAAATACACGCACACATAGACACGCTTCGCGTACAGCGAGTGCAAGCGTACTTGCGACTGACATGTTTTTAGATCGCCATACGTACGCATCTACGAGGAAGGAGCAGTGGGCTCAGTGGTATTAGGCGAGGACTTATAAATCTTAGATTGTTGGCTCATACCCAAGCAAGCACTTTACTTTGTGTAATTTAAATCATCACTACTACCCTCAAAACGGTGAAGGAAAACATCGTGAGGAAACTAGAAGGTTCTAGAACCAGTAATGCTAAAACGAGTGCCGTTCACCAATCAGTGTTGGACCCGCGTGGTGTATTACGGCCCACTGAATGGAGGCTTGTGTCTCAACAAGGGGACTAGTTCATGCTGATTATGTATACATGGTGTAAAACACATCTGTGTATCTGTGTACCTGTTTTTACACGTTCCACGAAGCTGAGCTTCTGGAATATTCCACGCTGAAGTAACCCGACCCACCGATTATCCTACCAAACGACGTACAATTACATTTTCAACAATATTGGTTAGCCGTGACGTGATTATGTTTACTCGTGTTGCGTATCATTTGAATTTTATGCCCATAAAATAGTCCCTTTTTCATGTGGGTACATATTTTTATTGGACTTCAAATAAGGATTCCTTTGGCCCCGGCACATGTTATTATAACATATTCAAACATTATATTCTTGACTTTTTAGGATTCTGTAACCAACTGGCAAAAATACGAAACCCTTATAGATTCGTCCTGTCCGTTTGTCCGTCAGAATGTCACAACTATTTTATTCCAAGCCTATTGGCACCACACAGTTATATTTGGAGAGAGCTGTGCTTTATCATTATCAAAATCAAAATCAAAGCATTTATTTAAAGTAGGCCAGTTACTTTTGAATTGTCGACAAGATAGCAATGTAATGAAGCTACAGTCCCAGTCACAAGGCATAAAAACTGTGAAAGTACTGTAGTTGCCCATTCCATCCGTAGATCTCTATGTAGAAGAACGGGCAAGAAACTCAATGGACACACTTTTAAATCAGTATATTTTTACAAAACCTTGGTTACATCATTCATGTTGAGATGGTACATTAAGTAGAACGATGTAGCAAGATGTGCAGTGTGCACGTTAAAAATGTTCATAGTAAAAACAAAAAAAAATAAACAATTCAAAAATAAAATAATTAATTCAAATAAACCGTGGCAACCAAGAGATGACCAGTCACAACTGACAGCCCCCGTTCACGAACATGACGCATTCAACTCAACCATTTTGAAGGGAACTAAATGTAAACTATAGTGTGGTTAATTTTAAGTCAGTATCACTTGGACAATCTTCTTAAAAGCTGGCAATTCAAAATCTATCCCACAAATATACTGGTATAATCAACCTTTTAATAAGCGAAAGGTATTAAACTGAGACTAAAAAGTTAATATCATATCCGTATTTGTGCACTTTATCACAGAAACCAATGTGTAACTTTATGAGTGACCTCGCTCCCACACGGGGAGAATTTAATATACTCGTAGTTATACTTTTATGAAAACTGCTTTATAGAGCGCTCTTCAGGGTTTTATCCTGAGTGAACTATATTGCGAGGAAGGATTCCTTAAAATAGAAATAGACGGAGTTTCGCGTCTCACCTAAGGCCGGAAGAATTGACAGTCGTTCCTCGGTTAGTCAGAGACCTGAATGTTTGAGAGAGAGAGTAAGGATCCCAGGTTTATCTGTATTTTCATCTATGTATTTAAACTGTATTTTTTGAAATAGGTACTTAACTAAAAAGGATAAAATTAAAAAAAAAACTTATATATAATAGACTTCCAAAAAAACATAAACAGACGAACAAAAAAAAACTAGAATGCCACCGACTTCCGGAAGTAAAGTATTTTTTCACTTTTTTAGTGTTTTCTTGGAAGTCGGTTATATATATTTTTTGCCAAAATATTTTTTTTAAACCACAAGACAGTAACATTCTAAGTCGCCGGACAAAATAAATAGAGCCACTTGAAATATATTATTTTTCATTTTTTTATTTAAAAAAAAAAAAACGAATTACATCCGCGCGAATTTCGAAACCAGGTTCTTGGCATAAACAACTTATCACTGTTCATTCACTTCAGCCATGTTCGCAGATAATACGTCACTGTTATGGGTTCTTAGATACCCATGGACCGCGGAAACCCCACTTTATCTTGTCCCGTTAGGGATAAGGGTGTAAGCGATACATATGTATCTATAATTTGTTATAGACAGATTTACAAACCTTTCAGGGCTTCTGTTGTTGAATACAAAAAAACTAAAACTGTACCTTTTTCACTGATCCGGTTGTTTGTCTGTCTGTTTGAGAGGCTACGTGGTCGAGTCAGCATTTTTAGGGTTCCGTACCCAAAGGGACAGGGAAGGTAAAAACGGGACCCTAAGACTCCACAGTCCGTCTGTCTGTCACCAGGCTGTATCTCATGAACCGTGATAGCTAGAGAGTTGAATTTTTCACAGATGATGTATTCCGTTGCCGCTATAGCAACTAATCATAAAAATGTAAATTATTTAATAATTAAAGGGGCCCATACGAGAAACGTGTTTTTTTCTGTTTATAGTACGGAACCCATAGTGCGCGAGTCCGACTCGCACTTGGCCAGTTTCTGTTTTTTTAATACTAATTTGGCTTGCGTTAGGCCTCAACTCTCCTAATATGGATGGGGCAATGATGCGGCCTAAGGTGGAGCATGCTTGCCTCGCAGGGACGGCGCACTACGAGTTACGCTATTTTTTGCTTTCAGTTTGTGTTGCCCTAAAAGACCAAGACTGTAAGACCAAGACCGATTTTTCCCTTTAGCAGTTCTCGCCAGTCTGTAATTATTTTCTTCTGTAAATATAAAAGCGCACACAAAGCACGTAATGTAAAGATTTAGCGAGTTTTAAGCCCAAAATCGGTCTTGGTCTTGTTCTTGCATTTTCGCAACACTAAGATCAAGACCAATTTTGGGCAACACTACTTTTAGTTTCCCCAGTCAACCGTCACGCTATTATTCACTACCATTTCTTTCATATCATTTCTGACCAGTCCAACCATCTTTTCTTCGGTTTTAATGTCTTTCATACCGGTATCTCTTATTAAGAGTGGCGTGTCCTATATTACATGGCGAAATATTTTACATAATATTAATTAATATTTTCTTTCTTTCTGTTGCAGGTAAGCGTCATATGAATGTATACGTCTTGGTCGTCTTGGTCATGCTCATCAAAGCCTTTGAAGCAAGGAATACGTGGTAACAGCCTATTATTTTCTCACTACAGGGCCTAATAGGCATAAGAAGAAGTTAGGCTTTTGCCTAAATGGCTATAATACTTACTACTTTGCCTATCTCTTGGGAGACTCCAGGCCTGATATTACATTATTACTCTTTCACATAAAACATGAATAGATTTTCTAGAAAAATATCTTTGAACTTGTCAACTGTTTTAAAAAAATATTGACTTGGAAACCCATGAACAGGATTCACAACGGAAACCCTAAAACGGATCTGACACGCATTCGCTCTTTTTTTTCTAAGTTATACTTCTTTTGGCGCGTTATGGAAAAATTATGAAAGTAAATTTTTACGATGCTTGCGCACACCGTCATGAGAAACGGACACCCTGAAGTTAGCTGGTCAACATACACCCTGAAGTTAGCTAGTCAACATTTTAGTTTTATACGCCAAAGATGTATAATTTCTTACGTGCGTAATAAGTACACACATACTTTATTTTTATTTTTGAGGAGCTCGTGGCTAAACAATAACAGCCGCTCGGGTCGATCTTTAGGTTAAGCCGTGCTTGCCTAGGTTGGTCTGTGGATGGGTGACCACCCATTACATACCGAGTTTCCTCCGTGCCTCGGAAAGCACGTTAAGCCGTTGGTCCCGGCTGTCATTTGAAGATCTTTGACAGTCGTTAAAGTAGTCAGTGGCTCTAAAAGTCTGACAACCAGTCTTACCAAGGGGTATCGTATTTTCCAGTAGTAACTGGGTTGTGGAGGTCAGATAGGCAGTTGCTCCATGTAAAATACTGGTATTCAGCTGTATCCGGTTAGCCTTTTCCCAACTATGTTGGGGTCGGCTTCCAAGCCGACCCCAACATAGTTGGGAAAAGGCTAGGCAGATGATGATACTTTTTTTTTATTACAGTTGGTGGTGAAGTACAGAATGTGTTCAGAATTGTTCACAGTATCCATGTGCATGTTCTTTTCTCTATCAATTTGGTGTTATTTTGTCTAATTTAACGGTAAAGTGAGATCAAATGACGGTGTCCAAGTAAACTAAAAAGTTTTATATTATATATTATATTGATACCCACATAACTGGCGAAATGTGGGTGTACTATTAGGTATACTTATGCCTAACCCTTCAGGGATTACAGGCGTGATGTTATGCTATGTTATTATATTGATAAGCATGAGGTCCTGGGTTCGTTTCCCAGCTTGCGCAATGTGCTATTTGGTTTTTCCATCAGGAACTCAGAATGGCCACGGACATAATTACTGCCAGCTATTTTGGTTCTGTTCGTGTTAAACTGCGCCTTGCGTCCTACGTTAGCGGTGAACGCGAACGAGGTGACGCGACTTTACGAGTTTTATCCTTGGCACATTAATTTTGTTTATGAAAAGTCGCAAATGTAAAGACAAGCGCGACACGACACAAGAAGGAATCACGGTGTCTATAAAGTTAAAACTTGATATATCAGTCGCCTACTCACACCATAGGCTATTGTTAACCTACATATCATAACATCTAGCTTCTAATCTCTGAAGGGTTGGACAGAGGTGTACGATTTATTGTACTTAAACTCACGTTACGCCAGTTATGTTTAAGTCTTACGTTATTGAGGCTAACCTCTAGAAGTATTTTTCTTAAAAACCACAGAAATACTTCGTAGATAAATCTGCAAAGAATAACTTAATTCTTTTTTAATTCTCAGCTTAGTTTTCCTAGATTTCGCAAAATTCCTCGACTAAAATAAAAATCTAGAAATATTTAGCCACTATTTAAAGGAGGTACTTTACAGATTTATTATACGGAATCTTATTTCCACAGCATCTAGAGAACAAATAAGGTTAATATGCAAATGAGCGTAATAATTAATTATCTGTTTTGTTTGTAAAAAAAATACCGGGAATTGAAACAGCCCGTAAGGGTGTGTCTACACTTTTGTTATCTAGAAGAGTAGTTTAAAACACATATGACTTTTTACGTTGTATAGTGCAAATTTAGATATTAAGAGGAAATGTGGGTGGTCTTTTTTCCATATAAACGTTCTCGCCTGTTTTTTTTCTGGTTTATGACTTTAAAGCTATGATTTTTTTACAGTTAAATAAATATCAACATCTTCTATGTCCCTATGTTTTCGTTTTTGAAGATATATAATCTGTAGAACCTTTACAAAATGTTCTAAATTGCCTCTTTAGATCGCCCGTCAACAAAGGTCTAGTGTATAAATTTGACAACTATTTATGAAAAACGAAAAACACAAGGACACAATATATATCCTTCTTATTCAGTTTATGAAATATCTTTTAATTTGGGTGAATATTGGAGGAGGAAATAGTCGAGAGCCAGACCTCGAATTATGGCATTTTACTATAGTTGTCTTTATCGCACCAATGTCGAAATCACGCTCGGAGAGAGACAGCGAAATTTTTTTTAAATACCTACCATGTTTCCTCTTAAGAAAATACTGGAACATACATCGCATGTGACTAAAAGAGTGATAAATATAAATTTTGATGGATGGAGAGGGAGAGGAAGGCCAAAGGAAGCGATGAATGGATAGCGTGACGGTTAACAGGGGAGAATGGAAAAAAAACGCGTTGCGCCGACCCCAAGTAACATGGGACAAGGGCAGAAAGATGATGGAATATGCATAAAAATATGCAGACGAATAGAGGACCTCCTCTCTTTTGAAATCTTTCTTGTTCTACATACAAACAAAGAAAAGAAAGAAAAAATATTTATTTCGCAGGGACATACGTGCATACAAAATTACAAAAAAATAAATAAATAATAAACATACAACGTTTAACAAATATTTACACATCCACGTCTTTTCCTCTTGAGAGTAGACAGTATCGTATAGTATACAGAACGCCATCCAAGATCTTTGTTTGTTAAATTATGAATTTTCAAAAGAACTTAATAATTTTATTTATTTACAAAAATAATGTTTTTTTTTTCAACAGCCGGTACTGTCCCACTGCTGGGCAAAGGCCTCCCCAAATTCCTTCCACGTGCTCTTTTCACGTGCCTCCTCAAACCAGCCCTCGCGGTACGCGTCCAGATAAAATAATGTTAGCACCAGAAAATACTGTAAAGTTTTTTATACCAAATTTGCCAGTAATTTATAAAAAAGTAAACGTTCGTCCCGTCTCGCCCCAAACTGTGTCCAGACCCTTAGGGTCTTTAGGGTCTAAAGCCCACAGCTTTGCCTCCCATTTGTTTAGCTCGTTTATGTAAAGGAAGCACAAACTCCTTTTTAAAGATTAGGTACACGTCCAGTATTTTGGACTTGTTCACTCTTATAAGGTTTAACCTGTATGCGTTTTTAATTTGTTCTATTAGGGAATTAGGTTTTTTTTTTGTTCATTTAATGACAAAAAGTAAACATAAACATTATATATAACATCACGTCTTATAATTTCCGAAGGGTTAGGCAGAGGTGTACTCAACAGTGGACCCACATTTCGCCAGATATGTTTAAGTCTCATGTAAATGGTGAATCTATTGCTAAATATTAGTTTTGAATTTTATTATGTTGTGATTCATATTCGTGATCCAGATTAAAAAAAAAACATACGACATGTTATCACGTCTATTTTGACCAAAGGGTTAAGCAGTGTACCTATAAAGAACTCTCATTTTACCAGATTAATATAATTTGTTTATTTATTAAAATAGATGGACAAATTTTAACACGGCGTTCAGTACGTCTAACCATAGATATCCAAGCAAAAAAAACACTGTTTAAAGTGATTTTATTTTGACCTAAAATAATAAATTGCAGGCATTTTTAGTGTATTTTCGCTGTGTGTGATTTTTTGTTCTTGTAAGTATCTAATGCGTTTTTCTTATTTTTTTTTACCATTGTCCTTATTTTGGTAGTCTGAATTATTTCTAAAAGTTTGTCCATCTATTTTAATGGGACCTTATATAGAAGGAGGCCAAAATTTTCTAAACCTCTGAACGAAGGCTTCTCAGACTTTGGCTATTAACCCTACCAAGATAATAAGCAATGCCAACAATATAACTACATACATACATACATAACATCACGCCTATAATACCCGTAGGGTTAGGCAGAGGTGTACCTAATAGTACACCCACATTTCGCCAGTTATGTTTAAGTCCCATGTAATAGGGGGCGAGCCTATTGCCATCAACCGGGACAAATCCAGAATCCGTGGGTGCTACTGAGAAATTCCTGATGGGAAAACCCAATAGCACTTTGCCCGACCTGGGAATCGAACCCAGGACCTCATGTTCAGCAGTCGCGCTTGCGACCACTCGACCAACGAGGCAGTCCAAACAATATAAGTATTACGCTACTATTACGCATTATTAATTAAAAAATAATCTTAACACTCTTCCTCGCACGTCCATTATTACAAACAATGCTATAAACCAAACACAATCTTTTCAAAATAAAAACCATTTTTATGTTCTCAATATTTTTTTGTAGCTACGATCTCAAAAGTTGTCTTCTACAAAATATCTAGGCCTAGAACTTGAACAATGACAGGCCAAAGTTACGATGTTCCAGAGCCAGTAGGCTTAACTTTTTGATATACAGCCTTCTTTGATACTTTCTGGTGTTTAGTATCACAAGAAATATGAAAGGCTCTTCGTTCTTGAGGGCTTTTATGTCTATTTGGTACTTGAGTTTTTACCTTTTGATATTATTTGGAATGGTGTGACGAAAAGTTAGGTTATTTATTTACTGTGATCATTTTTGGGTCGTGATACTTATAATATCATCATCATCATCATTTCAGCCGAAAGACGTCCACTGCTGGACATAGGCCTCCCCCAAGTGTCGCCAACCTTGACCGGTCCCGTGCGACTCTCATCCAGCGGATCCCCCCAATCTTCACCAGGTCATCGGTCCACCTAGTGGGAGGCCTTCCAACGCAAAGTCTTCCGGTTCGCGGTCGCCACTCCAGAACTTTACGGCCCTATCAGCCATCCGTTCTGCGAGCAATGCCCCTGCGCACTGCCAATTAAGTTTGGAATTCTTCGGGCTACGTCGGTAACCTTGGTTCTCTAGCGGATGTCCTCATTTCTGAAACGCAAGAAAACTCCGAGCATAGCCCTCTCCATTGCCCTTTGGGTGACTTTAAACCTCTGATAAGGCCCATTGTGAGCGACCACGTTTCGGTCCCGTATGTAATCTATACCAATATTATAAAGAGGAGAGATTTTTTTGTTTGTTTGTTTGTACCGAATGGGCTCCGAAACTACTGGACGGATTTGGATGAAATTGACATAAATCGATCATCTTGGGACATAAATCGAACTCCACGCGGGCGACGCCGCGGGCACTGAGCTAGTCACTTATAATAATATATGAAACTGTTATATTGATGGTGGCTATTAATCCAACAAACACTATAATAAAGTTAAACAACGTAGTAAGTATGAAACCATAACCGTAGCTTAAGTGAGCCGCTACGAAAGCGTAGCAACCGTAGCAGTGAAGATAGCTACGCCGTAGCGCGACGTAGTCCATTTTCTCACAGATCTTAAGCCCGGTAAAACTCGTTTATTATCCTCAATAGACAGTCCGACCATCATTCTACGATAACAGTTTATAACACAAAAACTTCAACCGTCAACAGAACCAATAAAACTCGAAACCAACTAATCCGCATGTCTTTAAAAACTCGTAACTCACAGAATAAACTGTTCTTCCCGTTTGTTTGTGAGGAAACATTTTTTATACCTCAGCCGGGAACTGGGGTCATTAATTCGGGCTGGGAGCGCACCTGTCCGTAATGGTTGTGAGATCCGACGCCCGAGATTTCGATGTAACACCCCACTTTCACTAGTTATCGCGATTTCCCGCGGGATTCTGTCGAGCGAAGATTGTGAGCGGCCACAGGTATGGACAGAAGGGCTATTGTCGTCAGACATCAGACGTGGGATAGTGTTTTGTTTTATCTTGATTACACTCACATGCAAAAGTTCTTGAAACGAAATTATTAATCTTATGTATGTTAAAGGCGAAAGTTTAGATGGATGTTTGTTACTCAATCACGCCAGAACGGCTGAAAGGATCTGGATGAATTAAAGCACAGAGATAGATTTTTTTTGTTCTCACCCACACACATCAAAAGTTTCACGCGAACGAAATTCCGGGTAATAACTAGGTATACATTAACTGCAGTTCGTTTCGAATAGTTCCGAACGACTTTATAGTGAGATCCACGTTGTTTTTCGTGTGTATGTTACATTATTCGAGGAATATTATTTTGGTTGGTTCCCATTGAGCGATTTCTTTTTAAACCATACTTTTTTAACCTCACCTTTTTTTGCATTTGTTGTTTTTCTTTTTATCATCAAGCAAAAAAAAACCAGTTTATGCGGATCTCTCATTGTATAAGAAATATATACAAAGAGAGGCCAAGTTATACTGGAAAAGTAAAGCTTCATGTGCCGCCGTGTGTAGTGCACTGTAGTCACGTCACGGGCAAAAACTAGATTAAGTTGACCTCTTACTCTATTAAAACTCTGTTCTACGTTAGGCCAGGTACAGTTCACCACAAACGTGATACCGATTGTGCTTATGTACACACGCCAGCACATCAAGCTACAACAATCTGTCTTTAAGTGCGTTTCTTTAATAGATTTTCAACTTTATCGCTAATCCATTAGGTTCAAGGTTGATTGGGAAAATTTATCATTTTTCGGGTAGCTTGATGTACTGTACATATGTCCAAGTTCTTGAGCGTTCTCCTTCTGTGTTCTCCTGCTCTGTGGCACAGCTTACTTGTACGGATAACGTTCCAGGGGTTTGTCATTTTGTTTTGTTTTTCGTTCGTTTTTGTCTGAACTTCGATGTCTTTGTTTCGCTTTGAAATAATATTTGGGTTTAGAATGCTGACGTTGTGTTTAGTGGATCGAATGAGAGCTAGCAGTGTGAGTATCTGAGTGGTGTGAATAATACAGGGTGTAAACAGACTCTTTACGAAGCCGTTAACCAAGCGTTATGTACATCAAACTAAGTAACTTTACGCAAAAATTATTGCTGGGAAACGACTTTTTTTTTGGGTTGAAAAATCACGTTATACGGTAGGACTCAATGTAACGCATTCAAAACATTGTGCTGATAGATGGATTGAATAGTACGGGGGTCGCCAAGGTGTCTTAAGTAAAAAACATGCATTAAAAAAAAAAACGTGAAAAATTTGAAACTTTGCCCCTAATATCTCCATAACTATGTTCCCAGGTATGGTCTAGAACAAAAAAATGATCGCAACGACGGGGAGAACAAGTGCCTTTCGGCTTCGTTAAGAGTCTTTTTACACCCTTTAGTTTTGAATTTGAGTTAAGATTGAAAAGGTGTGTCGTGAACTGTGGATGTTTTTAGTGTAATGTCTTTTTTACTTCGCATTGAGAATTTCGTGAAAAAATCGCTTCCATTTTGTGTGAAAGACAACTAGTTACTTAGAATGGGATTCTGGGTTCAACCCCCAGGTCAGACCACTTGGTTTTGTATGTTTTCATTCCTCAGTCAATTCAATTCATTTTATTTTATTACACATTAATTGACAAAGGCACCATTTCAAAGACTCCACCTCATTCTTACTAGCCAATGTTTATTTCTCATTCAGAACAAAATTCGCAACTAATACGACCCAGATATTCAGGCCAAACTTTTGAATTATTAAACTATGAGGTCTCATAATAGTTCCTAATGCCCTTTTTATAACTGACATAGTTTGAGGTTAGGTTAGTCGTAAAGTGGAGATGTCGCGATTCGTTTGTCTGTCCCAAAGTTGCTACGATTTCTAGTGGCTACAAGTATCTTCATATGTAAGTTGATTTTGGTAAGACTTGTGTCAAAAATATAAGTCTTAAAAAAACACGCTTTTATAACTAGTCCAACTCATCATCATCAGCCTATAATGTTCCCACTGTTGGGACACAGGCCTCCTCTCTATGAGAGGGAATGGGCTATAATCCACCACGCGGGCCCAGTGCGGATTGGTAGATGTCACATGTCTTCGAATTTTTGGTTCTAGGACATGCCGGTTTCCTAACAATGTTTTCCTTCACCGTTTTTGAGATCAGTGGTGATGAAATAAATTACACAAAGTAATGCGCCTGCCTGGGTTCGAACCCACGGCTTACTGTTCGTAAGTCGGGGTTGCTACCACTGGGCCACCGCTGCAAACCCAACTAAAAAGTAAAAAATAATTTTATATAAGTTCAAAAAAAGAATAGAAGGATGAAAATATTGTATCGTAATAAAGCGTGGGGTCATAATAGAAATCACGGTCATCCATTAAATATGAATACGTCTACAAATTTTCGAGTCCGCGCTAATAACCGTTGGTGAGTTCTCTTGTGAGAAGATGATCTGGCTGGAGGATGAAGTCAAATTATTGTATTGTCATCGGTCCTTGATAAGTGTGCGAAGTTTCAGTTCAACCCGACGTTTTGAAATGGTTGAAAATCTAGTTCAAAGATTCCTTTACATAGATACATACCAAGCTAATAAAAACGAGTTAAATACTAACTTTACTGGCCATTTGATGTTTTCTACATGTCGTGTTTCGGCCGAAATAACGAATAAAATATTTAGAACATCAGCAGTCCGGTGTCTATTTTAATCGACCCTATGATCTAAGTCCGTTTCCAAGGTCGGGAAAATGTTATTTGGATATGCTAATATGGATTTCTTAGTTATAGCCTTTCAATATGAATTTATTAGTCTTTAAAACATTTTCTAGGCTTTCTAATGGTAACTGGCAAAATATTGGTGTACTACAAACCTTTACCAACCCTTTCAGAGCAGAGCGGCGTGATTTTATGTTAGACTAGCTTATTTTCGCGACATCGCCCGCATGAAGTTCGATAATTGTCCCACGGGATCATACTGCCAAGACAAAAAGTATTGTATGCAAAATTTCATCCAAATCCGTTCAGTAGTTTTCTCGTGAAAGAGTCATCATTTGCCTAGCTTCTTTCCCAACTATGTTGGGGTCGGCTTCCAGTCTAACCGGATGCAGCTGAATACTAGTATTTTACATGGAACGACTGCATATCTGACCTCCACAACCCAGTTAGTACTGGGTAATACGATACCCCTTGATTAGACTGGTTGTCAGACTTTTTTGGACCACTCACTACCTACCGACTGTCAAAGATCTTCAAATGACAGCCAGGACCAACGGCTTAACGTGCTTTCCGAGGCAAGTCTTTCGTGAAAGAGTAACAGTAGTAAAAACATCCATCGATCCATCCTCCCAACTTTCGTATTTATAATAAGAATTAGTAGGATTACCCGACGAAAGCTCAACTATTATAGTTAAAAATATTTTTCTCCGAAGTCATTCCTTTGATAAATGAATAGCTTCAACACTATACTTTCTTCGAGAACTACGTTAAGATCTGAAATCTAAATAGTGCTGGAACATGGCGGGTTAGATCCGGAACGCATTAATTATTGTCACATACGTAATGGGTTCCGCAGCTAATGAAGTGAGTTTCGATCGAGCACTTAGGTCAACAGAGGAATGGTACGGGAGAAAAATGTATGAAGCAAAGTACGCATGTATTAATTGGGCTATGCATTGGAATGCATTAAATTAAGGGTAAAAAATGATGTATAGTCTTTTGGTTGTGTCGAATTTCGAAAGCGTTTTAATCAAGGTAAACGACAAATGGTACAATGTTGTATATTATATGATTAGGCTGTTGTAGTGATCGCCTGCCACTTTACTATTTCATCATTACTGCTTTCAAAGCGGTTAAGAAATATAGTGACGAAAATGTCCTAGAACCAAAAATCGAAGACGTGTTATAGGTATCCATCAAGTCGCCTTACGGGGCAAGCGGACCTTCATCTCAAAAGGGAGGTTTGCTTCTTGATACTAAAGAAGACCAACCTCTCAGTTTGTTGCGGTGTTCAGAAATTAAACTCCGACTCATCTAGTTTATAAAAAAATGTGGACGAGTTAAAGTGTTTTAACAATATAGTTACATAAAAATAAATATCATTTAAAGTCCAGACATTTTATTGGTGAGCAGTAGTAAGGACATACAGATTTATGTGGATTCAGTTGGAACCTTATATAGGCAGTTACAGATTTTCTAATCACAGACTTCATCAGGTTCTTGAGAGAAATGTTGATCCAATCGCTCCTTCCGCCAACGTGCACTATTGCAATCTCAACGCCCACTATATTATTCCTGACTACACGTGGCTTAAGACCACAGGGGACAGTGTTTACATCGTAAAGTTTAAATTGCGCAACAGTAAAATAGGTTTTCAATGCGTGGTTGGATAGTGTAGACCAATATTCTCCTGAGGGTTGTAGGGACTCGTGGAATATGGGTTTAGGTACCTTTATTGACTTGTTGGATGCAAGTTACTGAGAATTGTTTGTGCTAGTTTAAAGATATTGTTATGATTATTCTGCACGATCACCAACTTTCAGAAAAATCATCGTTTATCGGTGCTTTGAACTAGGTTGTTATCGACCTATGCCTTTTTGCTTCTCAAGAAGTCAAAATTTCGGGTCAAAATCAAAATTAAAATCAAAGCATTTATTTCAAGTAGGCCAGTTACAGGCACTTTTGAATTGTCAAAAATATAATAATGTAAGTAATGAAGCTACAGTCCCAGCAGTCACAAGGCATAAAAACTGTGAAAGTACTGTAGTCTTCCATTACCTAGCGTAGATCTCCATGGAGAAGAACGGGCAAGAAACTCCATGGACACTCTTTTAAATCTGTATATTTTTACAAAACCTTGGTAACATCATTCATGTTGAGATGGTACATTATGTGAGAACGATGTAGCAAGATGTGCTCGTTGAAAGTGTCTATAGTAAAAACAAAAAAAAAAAACAATTTAAAATAAAATAATTAATTCAAATAAGACAGCATAGGTCAGGAAATGCTCTACGTTATTATTGCGTTAGTGATAAGAGATCAAGTGACATTTTATCCGCAAAAAGTATGACCACTTTAAGTATGCTGTTCAAGATGACAGTGCTTGTCAAAAAAAAAGTTTCAAACTTGGTTTTGTGTTTTCCCGCGTGCACAAATAATAGTTGGTTGAAGTGTATTGGATTGACACAAACTACCTAAAGGCTTATGTCACTTCTGTTGAAGGTCGTTGCAGAAATAAGAAACGCTATGAAAAACAAACAAAAATATTGCATGAAACTATAACGGTGCTATCAAAGTATGTTAATCCTTACTAAACTTCAGTTAACTTAAATCTGTGTTAAGAGAAACGCGACAGCTAAATATTAAACTAAAATATATTGCACATGATACAAGCTACGTAGTCGGAAGCTTGGTGCTCAGTGGGAAATCTTGTAGTTCCGCCATTTTGACGTGTCGCGGCGATATCAAGATGGCGCCCACCGTCTCGTGTCAGTTTTCTCACGATTTTCACATTTTTGAAGTTTATTTTGAATAAGAGAATTTTATTGTAAGACTTGCTTTTGGCCACGGCGTTATACGTTATGACCGGACACCCATCCACGGATCGGTATCGGCATGCGTTACTTAACCTTGAAGATTGACGAATTCGGCTCTTTATGTCGCTGAATATCAAAGAAAATCTTTCCTCGAGCCTTGTTTAAAGTAATCATTTGGGTTAGTTGGTTGTCCCGGTAACTGCTTATTTACCACCTTTATTTTGAGGTGATCAATTACGAGTAAGACAGTTATACCAGCACGTGTAACCTACATACATGTTCTAACATCATTTTGTTTTATCCTTAGCTTAGAGAACTGACTTATATTTTTCTATATCACTTTTTTTCTACAACATTACACGATTACTTACTTACTCTGAAGTGTAAAGATAGGGTGTAGCTGTGTGAGACAAGATTTCGGTAAAAAGTCGAAGAATATGCCTTTTTGACTTGGCGAAAAGACCGCGGGTGATTGAAAACAAGTTAATAATATTTTTACGAACACTGATAAGACATTTCTTGTAATGCTACTTCAAATATCTAACACAGTTTGGGTTACCACGATAGCCCAATATAATGGAGATGACAAAGGCATTAATGAAGATGGTTTCTAGAGCAGACATAGGCATTTTTGCAAGTCGTCTTCTTCTGGACTTATCACATCTTTAGGTATTTGTGGTTGGCTCTCCTAATCATTCTTCTCCAACGATGTCTTTTGAGAAGAGGTTTAGTAGTTATTGTTGCCAGTGAGTCAAGGTTATCGTTGCAACATAACATGATGTTTGAGATAACTTTATACTCATGAGAATGCAACTATTACATAATATGTTAATACAGTTGAGACTTTGACAAAAACTAGACTTGTGACTTGTACAATAACTACATAGTTTGTGGGTAGATGAAAAATAATATACTGACAACTCAATGTTCGCTTGATATACAGGCTCAAAACATCGATAAAAGGTAAACAAGTCTCCATTCAACAATGATAAGGAATACCTCTATGTGGTTTGAAATTATTGTAGAGAATGTGAATTTTTAAAACATCACACCTGTAATCCCCGAAAGACCATACAGAGGTGAGGGGGATTAGTTACTATGTTCTTTTTATAATATTTCGGGTGTGCCAAATTAGTCTTTCATCCAACCCTACTAAGAATGCCAGGTAAGGAAGATTTTTTATTTAATACTTCAAGAACAATCCTTAAAGCAGAGTGATAGGCGTTCAGTGATATAATTACGTTTTTATCTAGCTGGCTGGTTTCACTGTCGTCATGTGTTGCCATTGACGTCATCAAAGCAGCACAAATGACGCAAATTAACGCTGATCCACAGACATGTTTGTTTACTCCTTATCTTTGATTATTTTTATAAAGAGAAAGTGTTCTGTTACTTTAAAGAAAGTTATATATTTTTTGTTGTTGCTGGGGAGTTTGTTCTACCAATTCCTCTTCACAGCTAAAAACACTAGGAAGGCTGGCTAGTTGGGGGACTTCCTTATGTAAATTGACGTGAAAACAGTGATTGATTCTCAGCCTTATTATTAATATTTATTGAAATAAATGACACTTGATTTTGTTTTTAGCTCTCAAAACTGTGACGAAATAGTTCAAAATAGCGAAGACATTTGATGTCCACCTCGTTATTGGCTGATTCGGCGTTGTTATTAATGAAATTAATTTATGTTATATGATTTTCAAAAACAAAACTTTATAAATGGAGAGAATAGAGTAATTTTAGGTCGAAAATAACATGACAAGCAAATGACCCATTAATAATAAAACAAAACAGTAATTATTAACAAAAACACATACATTAAACACATAAAATGGTTGAATGGCACAAAAGGGGTGATTCATACCTATGCGAAATTACCTCCAGTTTCAGAGTTTCCGACATGGGATCAAAATACAAACAGATATATATACAGAGTGCTAGGTAGAAGAATTTTTTGATGGATTCGGAGTGTTATTTGCTAGCAGCACACAGCGTACATCATTTTAAAGAAGAATATGTAGATTGTATCAAAAATTATTGTGTTCTATTACAGCTTCAAATAAAAAAGTGATGACATTCCGCGAAATAAATAAAACAATATCCTTTTTACCTTGATTCAGTGGGTAAACGCTATAATATGACTGGCCGTCTGGAAGTAACTTTAGTCGGTCGGTATTTCAAACACCCTGTACATAAGCAATATAAGCGAACCTCAAATTCCCGAGTTTCCAAAATGGGATCAAAATACAAACAAATATATCAAGTACCTGCCGACACTTTATTATAGGAGACGCTTTATGCCTCCTATACGCTATAAATTAGTCTAGTTCATTGTTTTATGTAATTCACACGTTGGTACTGGCCCCTTGAGGGTTCCGTGGTGTAACGTTCTAATTAGGGATCCGTGATATATGTGAAGGATACTCTGTGAACTAGTTTTTATGAGTATTGAATTTCAGATACGTGGATGGTGTTTATATTTGAAGTTTAATCAAGTATTAAGCCGTTGGCCCCGGCTGTCATTTGTAGATCTTTGAGAGTCGTTACAGTTAGTCAGTGGCCTGAAAGTCTGAAAACCAGTTTTACTAAGGGGTATGGTGTAACCCAGTGCTAACTGGGACAGCCTCGTTGGTCGAGTGGTCGCAAGCGCGACTGCTGAGCATGAGGTCCTGGGTTCGATTCCCAGGTCGGGCAAAGTGCTATTGGGTTTTTCCATCAGAAATTTCTCAGTAGTAGCCACGAAGTCTGGATTTGTGCCCGGTTGATGGCAATAGGCTCCCCCCCCTATTACATGGGACTTAAACATAACTGGCGAAATGTGGGTGTACTATTAGGTACACCTCTGCCTAACCCTACGAGGATTACAGGCGTGATGTTATGTTATGTTAATTGGGTACTAACTGAGATAGGCAGTCGCTACATGTAAAGATCTGGTAGTCAGCTGCATCCGGTTAGACTGGATGCTGACCCCAACATAATTGGGAAAAGGCAGGCAGAAGATGATACAAGTGTCAGAGGTTGAATGGACTGCTTCGTTGGGTCAAGGACACGCGGTACTGCTGAGCTTATGGTCCTGTGTTGAGAGGGCCAGGTCGGACAAAGTGTTATTGGGATTTTCCAGCAGGGATTTCTCAGTAGCAGCCCAGGGTTAGGCCCTGTTGATAGCAATAGGCTCAACGCCTATAGCATGGGACTTAAGGAGGATGCGCTAAATTAAAATAACGTTAAATAAAAATTATATCTTAACATCAGGCGAAACGTTCGCCAATAGGGTAGTTGACCAAAAAAATCTAAATAGTCCGTCAGATATTTCCAAAAAATATTGGACACGTATTTTTTTTTTCGTAATCTAAAAATGAGGACGATGCAGTGCGTCGAAAACTCGCGTGACTTCACATTTCGGTACACTTTTTAGCGGAAAGTGACGTCACAAGCTCATGAATTTTGATGCGTTTTATCTTCGTTATTTTTGATTGATTTGATAAAACAAAAAATACGTATCCTATATTTTTCGATAATCTAACGGAGTAAATAGAATTATATTTTTTTTAAATAGGAAACATCCCTGTCCCATTGATTGACTATTTAATGAAGAAGTTAACATACAGTCTGACACTGAATGGCGAATTGCAAAAAAACGTAAGAAGCTTTGAATTTCGCGGGCAACTTGTCGCTTCTTACTTAAACATAACTGAAAAAAGTGTGTGTACTAAAGATACATCTCTATCTAACCCTTCTTGAGTAGTTTTGTCTCGCTCACTCATACTAAATACCGTATCTATTGTTCCATGTGCCAGCTCTAGAGTGATAAAAAT
Organism: Lycophotia porphyrea; assembly: GCA_950005105.1. NCBI lineage: Eukaryota > Metazoa > Arthropoda > Insecta > Lepidoptera > Noctuidae > Lycophotia > Lycophotia porphyrea. Next base: position 2,098,698 of record OX465396.1, read on the forward strand.
CTTTGTCTATAACTAGAATCCACCCAGGGATACACCTATTGGTATAATAAACTCTTAGCGCCATAAACTAAAATCATAAAACTCACCTTGCTTCTCAAATCTCTGGACTGTGATATAAATAGGAAATCTATTATAAACTCATAATATATGAAACTCGTAAAAGGGTCAGCGACCATTCAGTCGATGTTTCAACCTACTTGGGTACTTCCTTATCTTTCAATTTATATAGGAACTTTATGGGTTGTTGGAAAGTAGTAGTATTTGTAGTAAAGTCAAACGCACGTCTTTGGTCACCATTTGACATTGACTTGATAGTGTGTTTAGGTCGTGGCAGAAGAGATGTTTTCGAGTTAACCATGTTGTTGTCTGAACGTAGTATGGATTCCGGTTGTGATTTCTAAGTTTTGAAGTTATACTGCCATATACACATCATCATCATCTGCCTAGCCTTTTCCCAACTATGTTGAGGTCGGCTTCCAGTCTAACCGGATATACCAGTATTTTACATGGAGCGACTGCCTATCTGACCTCCACAACCCAGTTAGTACTGGGTAATACGATACCCCTTATTAAGACTGGTTGTCAGACTTTTTTGGGCTACTGACTACCTAACGACTGTCAAAGATCTTCAAATGACAGCCAAATGGCTATATGTAGGACATATACACATATGGCCTACATATAGCCTACAGACTACATATAAATGGACTGCTGTAGGCTGATAATGATTATGCTCATCATCATTATCAGCCTACAGCCTGAGTTTGAATAAGTTGGCCCCCTAGTACATGGTGCTTAAGCATAACTAGTCAAATGTGGATACACAATACGCACAGCCCTACAGAAAACAGGCGCGATGTTTCTGTTAAAACTTACGCTCCCAAAATTCAACACAATTTTTCCTCCTCAAACCATCTTATCAGTCAACATAAAACAAATGAATGAAGGAACATTCACGAACATTATCAGCAACTCTAAGACGAGAACGGCCAACAAATTACGGACGACGAATAATTCTCACGAACATCTTCTTAAGGCGTCCGTCTGTTTTGTTCTATTATCCGGGTTTGAGATAAGCCTTAGTACGGGAGAAGGGCCACGTTACGAACGAGACAGTGAGCGGGAGAGTGGACTTGCCGGATTACTGGCTGGGTAAATGAATTAGGAGATGCGGTGGTTTTATCGGTTTAGGAATCTGGATAGAGGTGATTTGAGGCTGTTTTATGTTACTTTTGACGTTTAAAATGTGTTTAATATTTTTTTTTATGTTGAAAAAGGTTGTGGATTTAAAAATTACTTCAGGATTGTAAAGTGGAAGAGTCTGAAGGAATGTTTTTTTCTGAATGGTACTATTATGAAATACAATAAAGGGTTAATCACAGTCATGGTGGATTATAAGTTTTGATACCATTGCTATTTAACTTATAAATATGTTATTTTGTTTTATGTATTTTAGGTTAAATTCTTAATTAAAAAACAAAACTGGCCAATATTTTAGATGCACAGGCGCTAGTACATCAAGCTACCCGAAACTGTCAAATTTTCCCAATCAACCTTGAACCTATTGTTTAAGCGATAAAGTTGAAAATCAATTAAAGTAATTTGACAGATTGTAGTAGCTTGTTGTGCTGGCTTCTGTAAGGACAAACGAGTATAGTTTACTATCAGGATTACCGTCCTATTTGTCAAGCGAATTAGATAGCCGCTTGAATTAGATGAGGTTCCTCCCTTTTGTTTTTTTTTTAACGTTGAATTCGATCTTATTGCGAGAGCTTTATGCTGGTAGTCGAGTTTTAACAGATTGTTATTAAAGCTTTGTATGTTTTGTCAATAGAATTTTGTTAAAATGCAGTTTTTATATGGTTGAAAAAGACTTTGCGATTTTGTTTGTTTCTCTGGTGATAGACCCCGATCATATTTTTTTTTGCTTTTGTACAACAGTGGTTTTTTTTTACAATAAACTTTTTAAACCATTTTTGAAGTGAAAACTTCGTTTGCATCGTTGTGATTTGAAAGTCGATGAAACGAAAAAGCGACAGTAAAAAGAGACAGACATATAAATTCATAAGATTTAACGTGGGAGAAAATGAGATAGGAAGCATAACATTATACAATGTTTATCTTGAAGCCAAAATTTTTGAAGGTTTCACTTCTACCACGTGTGAATTGCACACATTTTTTTTTAAACTTCTATTATTTCCCCACAGAAATTAAAGATACAATTTTTTTATAAAGTCATTGAATATTTTTCCTTCGCTTCGCTTCCTCCTTCGCTAGCATGACTGCTTCGCAAAAGGAGGTGACGGCGTCCCATTCCCTCTCGCTCCGGACCATGGACTGGACCAGGGCCGGACGCGATAGGTCGCCGCCGCCGATCGCCGCTACGAGGACACGGCGGTGCTCCGCCTAAGCGGGGCAGACCTCTACCGTGTGCTCCACCGTGTCCTCTGGGCGACCCTCACAGTGATAACACCCGGGCGTTTCCTCCCGGCCGATTCGGTGCAGGAACCTCCCGAAACAACCGTGTCCGGTGAAGACCTGCGTCAGGCGGAAGGTGAGGGTGCCGTGGTGCCTCTCCAGCCACTCCTCAAAGAGGGGACTTATCGCCACTATTGTGGCGTGCCCTGCACGGGGTTGCGATAGTCGCTCTCTCCATGTCCCGTACCAAATTAACATTTTAATACAGTTCATAGATTTTTATTGATCTGGAATGCTTTTTGATGAAACGAAGAATAAGTAGTGGTTTACGAGCCTCTCAAGGATAATTCATGTACTCAGGGTAACAATACTTGGCACTCTTTTTAACAAAAGGCGCCGGTCTCTCCGGGGCCCTTGTGTATGTTATACACAACTCATATTGGGGGGCTGGCTCAGAAACTGATCAGCCGTGATTGAGGAAGAAATGCTATGGGAAAACGTAATTTGTTACTATTGTAGTCCTTGAAAGGGGGGATAAATTGTATTGCGTTTACGTATGTAGATTGATTGGATGATAGTCGCATTCGTACAAAAAAATTGCGAGAGGAATCGCTTTGTTGTGTTTCGATTTAAATCGATTTTATTAAGTACTTGCGGACGTCACGCGGTTTTACCCGCGTAGTTTCCGTTTCCGTGGGAGTACGGGGATAGCCTATGTTACTCGCTGATAACGTAGCTATCCATTGCTGAAAGAATTTTTCAAATCGGTCCAGTAGTTTTTAAGTTTATTGGTTACATACAAAAATACAAATCTTTCCTCTTTATAATATTAGTATAGACTAGCTTATGCCCGCGGCTTTGCCCGCTTAGAGTTTGATACTTGTCCTACGTTACATATTACCGGGATAAAAGTATCCTATGTGTTAATCCAGATTATAAACTATCTATGTGCTAAATTTCATTTAAATCGGTTCAGTAGTTTTTGCCTGAAAGAGTAACAAACTCTACTTCACAAATTTTACTTATTAGTAAAAAATAAGAAGTAAGATTATTTTGCCTCTATCATCATCAACCGATTAACAGAAACAGAAGGAAGTTTAAAACTCGTTCAGCATTGTGGTGCACCGTGCAAACGGGCCTCAGTAAACTAACCCACGATATGTTTTATTAAACCCCCAAGTATCTCGTAAACTCACTTAAACCACAACTATTGTGCACCAAATGTATGTTTACCTCAGTTTTATAGCAACATAATGAAACGATTGTTTAAATCCCTGGGGAGTGTTGAATGCAACTGCGCTGTGTGTAACCCGCTTTATATTTTTAGACTTGACAAATAGGTACTTGGCCGGTACCACCACGTGCTCTCCAGTGCTGCCGACATTAAACTCGTAAGTTTTATTCTACTAAAATTGGACTACGATAAATTCGAAACGGGTCAGCGGTCTCCGAGCGCGTCTATTGTAGAATTTTGTTTCAATTTTTCTTTTAATGGTGTGGAACGTTTGAAATGGCTGTAATATCTAAATGTTTAAATGGAGCCTCTAAACCAGTGTTTATCTAGCTATGTATTCCCTGAAATGTGACCTACATTTCGACTGAACAGTATAAGAAACGGATTCAATTCATCCCAACAGTAGATACCATTCGTTACTAAATGAAAAGTAGAATTTCAACAACTTTTGTCTTCCAACAATAACAATCCAAGCATTACCAAGAACAATTTAACTTCTCAGCGACGTCAAGACGGTCGTAAATCATATCTTACTTCAGATCGTATAAAAAGGGAGGTAGCGAAAATCTAAGTATCTAAACAAGCGATCGCGTAAGAAGATACTAATGATCTGGCATTGCGAGGGACGTGTTGACGACGACAGCAAGAAACGCGTGTCGGGAGCATCGTCGACTCGTGTCGGGAGTATTGGAGAAGCCCGGTGTGCGTGACCGACTCGAGACAGAAGATGACGTCATCAGTCCGCCATTATTCAAGACGATGTTTATTCGTTCAAGAACCAATAGGAACCTTGAGAAGTTTATCTTTATTACGCGTATTAATTTTGATGGGGGTGGATGGCCGTGCCGGTTTATCGGGTTGTGTCAAACGTTGTCTTGTTTCTTCATCCTAGCTTATCTGAGGGTCGTTGACAGGGTTCGTTTAGCTTAGAAGAAACTTGGTTTAACGCGAGAAAACGAGTTTTGGATATTGTATAAATGATATTATATTTCTAAGTCGGTTTGCGTTGGATAACTATAAGATATTACTTGGTTTTTACATAACATAACATCACGCCTGTAATCCCCAAAGGGAAAGGCAGAGGAGTAACCAATAGTACACCCACATTTCAACAGTTATGTGTAAGACCCATCCTATGTAATAGGGTGCGAGCCTATTACAATCAACCGAGCCCAAATCCAGACTCCGCGGCTGGTCCTCGGCTTTTATTTTGTCAGAATTCAAAAGTAGAAAATTTGTGTGTCCTTCTTCAAGTACAATGCCACTTATTACATTATTATACTCTGGTGACATAGAAAACAGATGGCCCCTCTCACTTATATAATATTACCACAGATATTTCTGTGAAATGTTAAACTTTATTACTTTATTAGGATTCCTCAACTCAATAATGGCCAACAGCTGTTAGTCCTGTTGCTAGTCTCATCACGTCCCGTACAACACCCCAAAGAAAGAAAGAAAGATGAAAAGAAAACGATTATTGATTAGTGAGACGAAGAAGGAATATTTTATTTTAGTTCATGCGGATATTAATCTTTCTAGTGGCAAACGATGAAATATTGCTGATGGTTCGATCGATTTTTCTGATTAAGAATCCAAGTTGTTAGTCATTTATGAAGTAAAATTAGGTCGCTTCAATTATTTCTAATTACGTCGATTTTAAAATGAATTTCCTTTACTACGTTTAGGTAAGAGAATTCTGGCATAAACCTGTTTTTTGAAGTCTTTATTTTGATTGATATTGTTAATAGCGGGACTGTCAGTTGGGACTGGTCATCTCTAAGCTGTCACGGTTTATTTTAACTACTTACTTTGTTTTTAAATTGTTAAATTGTTGATATAATCTTTTACTCTGGACGTTCTTAACGTGCACGTCACTACATAGTTCGTCGTTCGCCGTTTCTACATCGTTCTCACATATGTATAATCTCAACATGAATGATGTAACCAAGATTTTGTTACAATTATTTGATTTAAAAGTGTTTCCTGTTTCTTGCCCATTCTTCTCCATAGAGACCACGCTTTGTAATGGGCAACTACAGTACTTCCACAAGTTATTATGCCTTGTGTCTGTGACTGTAGTTTAGCCTTCTTTGTTTTTCTGACATTTAAAAGTGCCTGTAATGGTCTAATTGAAATAAATGCTTTTGAGTTTGAGTTTGACGGTTGATAGAGGAAAAGATTGATAGAGAGAAGAGAAAAACGTGTTGCGCTGAAAATAAATGTATGTTGTTGTGGTTAGCTGGGGGTAATTTTGACCGTCTGAAGTAAGTTACTGGTTGTCAAAATGTTGGTTTCTTAAGGAGAAGATTTTTTATAAAAAAGTAAATTATTAAAGTTCATTGATATAATTATACCTGAAGTCCAGTCAGTCAGATAAATTCCTTCGAGGAACTTTCACTTAAGTTTAAGCCAAAAAATTTCAACAAACATTTATTTTTAATATCTACACAGAAAAACAGCATGATGTACTCAACCGCCATTAAATTGTGGACCATGAAAAAATGTGCACAAAGTGTCAACGAACTTCGCATTTTAAAATCGTTGGCGTTTAAATCGTTCTGCCAAGTAAAAAAGGTTCAAAGGCTAAAGGGATTCAGCGTAAACTCGGCGTAACGTAGCGACGCCTTGCTATAGACAATGCAACTGAAAACGTACATTTTATGGGTCTTAAGTCGTTGTAAAAAGGTATAGATTGGAATGGCAAGCTGTAACATAATTGTAGAAGGCGAATATAGAGGCTCTTGGTCATGATTCAGGGCTATGCTTGCGTGAGAGAATAGTATTGACTGCTTACATTGAGCGAGGTTAAGAAAGTGATGGGGTTAAACGCTGGGCGGTTTAGTAAACAAAATTTTCAGCAAAAAGAATTGAAAACGAATTTAAACTGACATGGTCACTAACGCTAAAAACGGGGACAGTTTATCCGTGATCATGGAGCCTGCAACAGTGCCGAAATATTGGGAACTCAAAACAAATAGTAAACATGGTAAATATCCTGTTTTTAGTGTTAATCATAGTGTTCAAAACACTGTAAACTGCTACAATCGGTGATAATTTGCCTTTAGACAAGAACCAGGGCTGCGGGACTGTTCGAAAGAGAAACCGCGGCCCTGGAACACAATAGGCAAGGAAGAAACATGGATAGGTTTTAGTCAGTACAAGTCTGACACTCCCTTCCGCTCCGCCCAGAGCGGTCATTTGATGATTTCCCATCCTAAAAAAAAGAATAGAAACCATTAATGCAGTTCACCTTTTTTTCAGTTTTATCTTGCGATTAGTCTTTCAGACTATCAGCAGATGAGATGGTTCGGATGGCGTGTTGAGCGTCACTCCCAGTACAGTCTGCCCTGCCCTATATTTTTGAAGTCATTCTTCGCACTGACTGTTCTGGTCGAAAATGTCCCATTTCGCCCATTTTTGGGATGGTAAGCTTATTTGGATGCTTTGGCAGTCGGGATTTTTAATTGTGACTATGTGAACTTCTCCTTACAATAATTATGATATTATTATGGTACGATATAATTGACGCTAAAATAACTGTGAAGTTCACAGTTTGGTGTTTTACAGAAATATAATTCAACATTTTTACTTCAAAACCCAAATCTAATCATACAAACCGAAAACTGAATAAAACACAAATACACGTTTCAAATAACAAAACAATTTGGCAAAACATTTTAGCACATTAACAGTGGCTCGCTTGAGACTCGTAACACAACTAGATCCCAAAACCTAACGAGTTATCTATGACGTCTGACAGAAAACAATTTCACTTAAGATATACAATATATTGGCACTATACATACCGACGCAAAAGGTTTACTTCACAACACATTTGAGAAGTTATCGCTAAAGACAGTCAGTTAGATAACGGTATTATTGCAATTTGTTTTTATATTTTGTATGCAATAAAGAATAATAATAAAATTCCCGAAAAGAAGACAACATTAATGCCGCTGATTTTTTCATTTCACGCTCACAAAATCAAAAATAAAATATATATTTTTTTATTTCACATAGGCCTACATGGGCACTTACAAAACGTCGAAAAGAGGTGCACGGTTCGGATTGTTCGTTTCCTATGGAGAAGAACCGGCAGGAAATTCCATGGTAACTCTTTTTAACAGTTTAACATGTATCTTAATTAGCGTAGATAGTTTTGTAGTGTGTAAAAAAAACAACAAAGAGTCGAATCCAGTATCTATATTTATGTTCGACACGTTCATTTAATTATGATTTATGTTGAACTGTCTATTACATTTATGTCGACATTGTCCTTATTTCTTGGTAAGTTTTCTCTTGACATAGAGTGGTGATTCACATTGTTGGATCACCATTCAATGGTGTTTTTGAAATTGTATTCTTTCTGTTTGGTTTTCATCCGTCAAAGTGGGAGTAACAGAAAAGTTAGTTCCTTAAAACCCAAATTAACCTTCTGAAACCCACTTTCCGACACCAGTATTGTAGTTCCTAAGGGAAATACGATCTCGTCCGGGCTGTCGACTAAAATATAAGAGATACTTTACATTCTACGGTGTATTTAACTGTGTGCGCTATGGAGCGAGCCGGTCATGGTTCCTACGTGCGAAAATATACGAGGTTATACGATGCGGATTTGAGGATGAGCTCGCTGCGCTTTGAGGTTAAGGGGGAACGGTTTTTAGGACTTTTTGTCGTTTATCTTGAGACGGTTAACATTTAACGGGTTTTAACCTGCCTATTATTTGAAGTTTAACCTTGATTAGTTTGGCACAGGATCATGGACGTTGGTAAAGAGGGGCCTATACCCAGCAGTGGATGGAGTCGAACTGGCATGTGGCATGTTGCGTAGATTTTTGAATCAATATTTTTTCTGTTATTTTGTAGCTACTGTTAAGCGTAATAATTTTAGGAAAAACCCCAAAGCTGGATGAGAGGATTTATCTGCTGTCTTTTGAGGCCATAAAGATTTCACCGCCCACATGTTATTCAGGTAGGTTTTATGGCACGCATGTGAGTCTTTTGTGGTGAAACTAAAATCTTGAGCGTTTTTCTTAGTATGAAGTACAAATAATAAAATAAAGTTTATAGATATCATCATCATCTGCCTAGCCTTTTCCCAACTATGTTGGGGTCGGCTTCCAGTCTAACCGGATGCAGCTGAATACCAGTATTTTACATGGAGCGACTGCCTATCTGACCTTCACAACCCAGTTACTACTGGGAAATACGAAAAGTTTATAGATATACATTATATGTTTAAAATTACTCAAGATGGTGAATGTCAAATTGTTTCAAAACTTTCTTCAAATTTCTTCTACTACAGAATATTCCTATCTGCACGAAGCTAACCACAAAACAAACATTAAAAAAATAAGACCAACTTAAAAAACCTCTCTTATTTTGTACGCTAGATATTATCCGCAAAAATAACGCGCAGTAAAAGCGTCGTCTCGGCACATAAAAACGGTTCGTATGTTTTTATAAAGTGGTGCACGTTTGCGAGGCGACCACACGTTGCTCTGGAATTCGGGACACCGTAAAAGTCCGGAAGTTCCCGGAATCCAAGCAATTTCGGTACTGAAGGAGGAATTTGTTGGAGTTAGCGTTGCAAGCGCGTTTTATTGGTCTATAGCGCGTTTGTCACAGACAAAGGAAAGGGACTGTGTGTCGTAGTTGCTGTGTGGGTTCATGCTCGTTTGTGTTTGAATGGGCGGTGCTGATGTCAATAAGCAGTCGCTATGTGAGTGATCAACGATGGGGTATTTTGTGCCGGCTTTGCTGTCAGGCTGCTCAATAATCTGATGGCACATGGACCGACTAGTGAGATTGTGAGAGTTCGATCCTAGCTGTCCTTTTGCCGCGAACCAACTCCCAAAACCATTTAGATGCCCTCGGCTTCGCTCGCGTGGAGTTCCATAATTGTCTTACGGGGTCATATAAACCGCGATAAAAGTATCCTATGTGTTAATCCTGGTTATAAACTATCTGTGTGCTAAATTTCATCCAAATCCGTTCAGTGGCTTTTGCGTGAAAGAGTAAAAACCATCCATTCATCCATCCCCACAAACTTTCGCATTTATAATATTAGTAAGATTGTATCATCAAAAAAAAGGAAGAGCTCGTGGCTAAATAATAACAGCCGCTCGGGTCGATCTTTAGGTTAAGCCGTGCTTGCCTAGGTTGGTCTGTGGATGGGTGACCACCCATTTCATACCGAGTTTTCTCCGTGCCTCGGAAAGCACGTTAAGCCGTTGGTCCCGGCTGTCATTTGTAGATCTTTGACAGTCGTTAGGTAGTCAATGGCCCAAAAAGTCTGACAACCAGTCTTACCAAGGGGTATCGTATTACCCAGTACTAACTGGGTTTTGGAGGTCAGACAGGCAGTCACTCCATGTAAAATACTGGTACTCAGCTGCATCCGGTTTGACTGGAAACCGACCCCAACATAGTTGGGAAAAGGCAGGCAGGTTATGATGACGATGTATCATCAAAACAAAAGACAATGTAAAGCTGTATCTATTCTGTCCTAGCCTATTATATGGACATTGAATAGGTTTAATACAATTTAAAGAGATTTCGCAAACTGCATAAAAGATTCAAAATAATTCTTCATTAATGGCGTACCCATATTGGAAACACATCAACATCCAGTGTTGATTATCTAGCTTCGTTGTTCTTCTATTAAATTAGTGGAGCGATCGACTTCCAAGTGCCTCGTCTATCTTAATTGCTTTTCGATATATTCTGCTATTTTAGTACCTAGAAAAACCTTTAGTGCTAAATAAACTGCTAAGTAAAATGCTTTGTAAGTAAAGATTTGTTTTCAATGTTTTGTAAATAGAAAATAATTAGGAAACTTTCGCTAAAGTATTACCAGTTAATATTTTGATGTAAACGGTCATATACTAAAACCATAACATAACAACACGCCTGTAATCACCGCAGGATTAGGCAGAGGTGTGCCTAATAGTACATCCACATTAAGTGTAATTTCCATGTAATAGCGAGCCTATTGCCATTAACCGGGCACAAATCCAGACTCCGTGGTTGCTATTGAGAAATTCCTGATGGAAAACCCCAATAACAATTTGCGTGACCCGGGAATCTTATGCTAAGGAGTCGCCCTTGCGACCACTCGATCAACGAGGCAGTCCATATCAAAAACTTACAAATAATAGTAAACTAAACATTGTGATTGCAAACCTGTAATTGGCGACATTTACTTCTGTCACATTAGCCGAGTCATTATTAGTTTCGGTTAACTTATCTTGCGGAATCCCTGTCCTTCTATCCACACAGTCGTTTCCTGACACCTGGACATTGCCGTCAGCAAGGACAGGGATACATGGAAAAAGCCGGAGGAGGCCTTTACCCTAAAAAGGGTCTATATCTCAAAAGAAGACTAACCATACCAACACTTACAATAAGTTTTACTAACATGCAACTAACAACACTTGATTTGGTTTGAAATGTAAATAATTATTTGTATATCCAAGAAATAAGGAGACTGACTATACAAACATTAGATAATAAGCAAAATTACTAACACCTTACTAACAACATTGTAATAGATTTATAAGGAATAAAGGCTTTTTTATTTTATTTATTGTCTTGCGGAATGTTTTATGGTCACCATACAACTGGCTAATATACCTGTATTATAGGTACATGTCAAAATGTTGGCAAAATTGAAACGGCCAGCGAAACCGGTGATGTACAGAAATTAATTTAACGACCAATCCCCGTGCATGATTCGATTTCGTTAGCCAAATTATATCGCGTAGTTACTGGATCAAAGGATCGATAAGTGAGGCGAGCTAAACACAGGGCCGGATGGGCAGGATTCAGCACATTTTGTTTGAGGGCACGGTTGGCACAGTGGCTGAGCGATTGGCTTTTGCGCTGCGTGTCGCATGATCCATTCCCGTACGGAACAAATATGTATATGACCTACAGGTAGTTGTTCTGGGTCTGGCTGTTTGTGTATATGAGTTTGTAAACGCACCCACGATACAGGAAAAAATCCTAGTATGGGGGAAAGTTAAAAAAAAAAAAACACAGAAAAAAATATTGTATATTTTGCCACCCAAAAACCTGGGAAGTGGACTGTTTTCTTTATCGCGGAAAATGGTGAAGGGATTATGGCAGAAGATTGGTTCGGTTGGTCTAGTGGTCAAGCGCCACTGCTGAGTGTTCAGAGGTCATATGTTCGATTCACTGGTTGGTCGCGCTAAATGTAATTTCTCAGTACCAGCGTCAAAGTCAGGATTTCTGTTGTCTCGCCTAATTAGATAGTTTTTGACTTCCAAAAGAAAATGTTCGTTATAACAGTGTTTTTAATTAAATTCAGCCTTAGGTTAACACTTCTGGGGCAAAAATTTCCTCTTTGTGCGGGTTTGTCAGATGTCACATGTTATAATATTTTCCATTCTATGTAGAACATGCCACTTTCCTCACAAAGTATCTTTTAAACGTTTTGAAGTCGACGTATGAAATGACATTACATAATATAATTCCAGGTTAGTGGGTCCTGTTAAAGTTTTTGGTATAATATTGTGTACAAAGGGTAATTTGTTGTCGTTACGAGAGGCATTAGCGCACGTCGGCGGGACACCATTTAGTGATCATACTGTATTGTTAACTACGTCAATAAAGGTGTTGTTTGTGGGGTAGTTGTAAAGATGTTGTTGTTAATAAATAATGGAGTGGTGATGTGAGGTATTGAATTGTTTTAATGTTGGTGATTCTTGAAAGTTTGTCAATACGCAGACATTGAAAAGTTTTCGAAATGAAAACTAGATAGTGCGATTTGCTTAGCAGTTGACTCTTTAAAAAACATTTTTGAAACGTACCTTTATTGTCTGTAACTGCTAGAGTGTTGATGTTGCAATATAAATTGATAAAATACTCGAAAAAACCATCTAGCCAAAGCCACTAGTATATATTTACATAAACCTAAGTCTAAGCAATGACACAGCCCGATAAAATTATACTATTATTTACCTTTCAAAATCTTCTTATCACAGACTTATTTTGTAAAATTCGTCATAACTAAAACTGTTTAATTACCTTATCATTTATCTCTACAAGGTGATAACACCAAGACCTCACTGACCCACTCCAAGTTGTGACAGTAACCGAACGTGTCGGCGCCATCTTGGACGTTTCGAAATTTAAAAATACGCGCGTGTTTTTTTTTTTTCTCAGATATAAAAAGTGTTTACTTTTTTTATACTACATACGACCTTTTTGCAAATGTTGGATTGCAGTTTAGAAAATTGTGTGTACTGTGATCATTTTAATGGAATGCCGAATACAGTTGCTGATTCATACAACACACAAAAATGTAAGTTTCTTTCAGTGATGAACTACTTGGGGAATACTTATCTTTACAATGTTTACTGTATTACAGTAATTTACAAATGAAGTCATGCTATAAAACAATTTTGTCATATAATATGACAGAAAAAAATAGAAGGCTATTCGAAATTCCTAATAGAAAAAATATAGTATTTATCGTTTTACTGACTCGAGTTTATTGTGTTCCTAGTTTTCTCAAAATACCTCGAGTACTTCTATTATTCTAACACAACAAAACACTAACGCCTTATTGTCGAAAGACAGACAAATATCTGATTAGTAAATCGGCTGACAATCCTCAAGCTTCTGATTGGTTAGCGGAAACAACAGCAGCCAATCATATCATTCGACATCAAATTTGGTAGCTGATTATATACTTAGATAGAGATAAGGGAGCGTCCATTAATTACGAGAGGCAATTTTGGCAATTTTGCGACCCCGCTCCCCCCTTTGTGAGATGTCGTGAGATTTGACTTGACTCCCTCACTCCCTCTAATCTCACGTGAGATTTATCAAAATGCGTAGTTCAGTATAAATACGGTAATTTGTGCTTGATTGCGTTGAATTCATTTAAAAACTTCTATGTTTAATTATTTTCATTGACAATTTATGATTGACAACGTGATTGAAACATGTTTACTTAATGTAAATTTTACACTGTTTCTTGCAGGAAAAAAAATACGTGATATCTGCCAAGACCCTCTCTCCCTCGTGAGATTGGGTGAGATTCGTCTCGACCCCCTCCCCCCTCAAGTAATTTATGGACGCCCCATAATGTAGAAACAGGGTAATCTATTCATTTATTTATGACAGTTCAGTGAATGATGAACTGACGGACAGACAACATCCAGTTTAAACCACTGTAGTTAGAAACATGCAATGGGGTAGTATCATCATCCACAATTCCCACTCACTACTCTGAAAATAAAGTGAGGTGGTCAAGTGAGGCGGACTCGCGCATGAAGGGTGCCCATTATATTTTTTTTAAATTTCGATTTTCCACCAAATACGAGTCATAAGATACCAGCCCGCTGACAGACAGATGGATGGATGGACAGCGCAGGCTTAGTAATAGGGTCCCGTTAGTTACCCTTCAGGTACGGAACCCTAAAAACATTTAACTTTAGACCTAAAGACCCATTAATTTTAAACTTACTGTAAAATAATATTTTTATTTGAAGTCTAAGAAATTCATAATCTGCCTAGCCATTTCCCAACTATGTTGGTGTCGGCTTCCAGTCTTAACCGGATGCAGCTGAATACCAGTATTTTACATGGAGCGACTGCGTATCTGAACGCTACCCAGTACCAACTGGGTAATACAATAAGTAACCCTTGGTAAGACTGGTTGTCAGACTTTAGGGCCACTGACTACCTAACGACTGTCAAAGATCTACAAATGACAGCCGGAATCAACGGCTGTTTTTTTTTTTGGTTTTCAAGGACCACCGATTCAGTTATGTTTTTTTTTTTCGGATGGGAATTCATCAAATGACTTCTCCCGCTCGGTCAGACTTACTGACGTACTGACTAAAACCCATCCATGTTCCTTCCTTGCCCTTTGTGTTCCAGGGCCGCGGTATCTCTTTCGAACAGTCCCGCAGCCCTGGCAGGCATCGGCCCTTGCGGGCTCCTCCCTAAGGGGTCAACGGCTTAACGTGCTTTCCGAGGCACGGAGGAAGCTCGGTATGTAATGGGTGGTTACCCATCCACGGACCAACCTAGGCAAGCACGGCTTAACCTAAAGATCGACCTGAGCGGCTGTTATTATTTAGCCAGGAGCTCTTTTATTTAATATAGCTTACAGTATCGCATTAATATATTATTATAGCTAACCCATAGTGTCCCACTGCTGGGCAAAGGCCTTCCTCTATTTCTTCCAGTATCAGTAATAATGAAATAAAAACGAGGTGACCCCTTTATAAGTCCAAAAACATACTGTGTGGCGTAATCAGGATTTCAAAGACAGGAGATCTGTGCCTTAGCACTGGGAACATACGACTGTTTATACTAAACACAAATGTACAAAACAGTGATTGTTTACCTATGGTGTTTACTTCGTTAACAGTGAAAGTGTAAACTTTGTTTGCGATCGAACTTACATAGTACTAGTACCAAAGCCTTTCACCTTGATCATAATAGTTATGACATACAAACATGCACAAACAATGAGTTTTGTTTACGGAAGCAGCCGCCATCTTGAATTCCTTGTCAATTAAACCATAACCTAATTCAACTCCAACAGCATGCTGGCCGCACTCGCGGAAAGGGTTGATTGCGCCTACATCAATCACTGCTGTAGGTTACACATTTGACGTAGGTGATGTAGTGACACTGAGACAGGCCTATTATATGTACCTAGTTATGTGTTTGTTATGTTTTTAATTTTGATATTTTGTAATGTGTTTTGATTATGATTATGTAATGTGACTGAGTGTGTTAATAATAATTTTATGAGTCTGTGACACTTGAAATAAAGTATAATTTAATAATTAAAAAAAAAAAAATTAATTCTCATTAGTATGTGACGTCAGTTCAAAGGGGAGCTTGCGTGAATAGTGTTGCCATTAAACAAATTGATTATTACGTAGTGTTGCCCTACTGACGAGGGATAATTAAATGGGTAATCGATCGATATTATTGATATTATGTTAATGTTTCGGTTAATGTAGATTATTTTTTGAAGTGTGAATGTTTATTTATAGTAAATGACATGTATCATAACTAATATTATAAATACGAAAGTAAGTTTGTTTGTTACCTTATCACGCCTAAATAACTGAACCAACCCATCATAAAATTTTGCGTATCCGCTGTCACGTGTACAGAAACGGACATAGGGTACCTTTCATTCCGAAAATAAGTACTGTTCCCGAGGAAAACAATAATAACGTTCTTATGATAATAGATGGCGACACGTGTCTTTCGAATCGTGATTGAATTATATTATTACAAGCAGATTACAACCCGAATTGATTGTGAAATTAAAAAAAAGCTAGTAGTGGCAAAAGCTAGTTTTTCATAATTGGAAACATCGTTAATGAAACGGGTGATTTTTTATTTATTTACTTAGTTTTAATAGTTAATTTTGACTGCTAGTTGACAACTACATTAAACTTTATCGGTGTTGTCGACCTTTAAAACAGTATTACCCTAGTAATTAGGTAAAAAATATAAAAAAAAGTTGTATCCTCCTCGTTACGAAGTCATTAATCTAGGTAATTTCTCCCTTGACTATGAGGGACCATTTTAAACCATAAACCGCCATAATAATTATCACCTTGGTAGTAATTATGATGATAAAATTAATCCTATTCATTACTTTGTAGGGTATGAAATAGACTTATATATACTCATGCCTTTTTCCCAAGAGGGTAGGCAGACTCTACAGAAAGCCACCCCTTACTATCCTCACGTATACATATAAATAAATAAATGTTTATTTTGAACACAAAAAACCAAACAATACATTAATGAAAGATTTAGTTGTACAGCAGAGACAATATAAGAATCTGGTAACCAAAATAAAATCCACTATTTTCAAGATATTTTAATTAATACTTAGTCCATGCAATCCACAGCAATCGTTCCAATATATACCTTATTCTAACGTTAAATAATGTAACGTATAACGTTATAACGTAATACGTTGTTACATTATAATTGTCCGGTGCAGGTTGGATTATGCCCTGACACTTGCCTCTTGCCCCTCGAGCCTGCCATATAGGTCGGACGTGTTATCTTAATCATTCCTGTCCTAGATACATAGATATAGCTTATATACATACATAATAGTATGGACGTCGTCTTTTATTATACAAGTATCATAAAAAAACTGAGGTCTATGTAATGTTTTACTTTCTTTTTGTGGCAGTGATTCAAATCATTTGGCCAAAAATGGAGGAATGCGGAAATCTTTTGGGCAAAAACGGAGGAACGGACAAATCGTTTGGGCAAAAATGTAGGAACGGGCAAATCGTTTGGGCAAAAATGGAGGAACGGCCAAATCGTTTGGGCAAAAATAGAGGAACAGGCAAATCGCTAGGACAAAGAACACGCGTCTTAGTCTGGCTTGGTGAACGTCACTAGCTTCAATTTTTTGTTTCTAGGACATGCCCGTTTCTTTGCGATGTATTTCATCACCGTTTTGTTACCAGTGGTGATGAAATAAATTACACAAAGTAACGTGCCTTCCTGGGTACGAACCCACAAATTAAAACTATACCACTGGGCCTCCACTGCCCACATTGAGCCAACACTGATTAGGCATCCCCGGCTCGAATATGAACTCTAAATGATATACGCATATGAACCAAAACGATAATTCTACACATGATAGGCCGCATAAAGTTCCCCAAAATAATACTCGTACGCCGACACTCACGTACGGTTGGCCAATCACGTGCCGCCAACAAAACACCGTTATCTAATATGCATTTTATTGTCAACTGTACAAGGCGCGCGACGAAAACTGAAGCGCTATGAAATTTTCTTTGGTAGTGTTAGCAGAATAAGTGAGGGAATTTCAGGCTGGTTCAGAAAGGAAGTTGTAGTTTTGCTAGCTGTTGTTGGTTATTGTTTCAATTTTTTATAGGTATTTTTGGGTCGATCGATTTTATGTTATGCCAAAATAAATAATTTTGCTGACTCAAGTTTGTCAATTGCTTTCATTGTAACTGTTTTGTATCAATTTAAAAACGTCCTTTCATTTTACTTGGGCCGAGGAAATCGTGGCTCCCTTATAAATGTATACTTAGTAAAACTCTGTGTTAATTAGGGAAACAAGTAACAGATTTCCTCAGCGCCATAAAAAACCAATTTAAAATATTGCATTTAAAAACCACAAATTTTAAAACCTAAAACACTCACATAAAAACAGAAAAACGCCTCAAACGTAAATAACACCACCCCAAAATACCAGCTTTGTATGCAAACGGTACACAACAAGCGGCGTAGCATCGTAGCGGCGTAGGCCACAAGTCGCGTAGCAGGCCTACGAGGCTACGACGCTACGAAGCTAGGGGCGTGCAACTTTGATGAGAGTCGTAGAGGCCACATGCCACCCAGCCTGGCTTATTTGTTCTTTCAACTTAGCCGCTTTGTACTTAGCGCAGTTTCGCTCTTGTGTCAAGTTATTGTGACAAAGACGGTCAGATGTGATATGGGAGACGAGAGTTCGTTATGGAAGTCTCTATTTGGGATCTGTGTTGCTTCGCGTCTAGATAGGTCATTTTAGTGCAGGAAAGTTTAGACTCAAATTGGAACAAAGTGTTAGTTCGTAATTTAGGTAAGATACTCGTAGTTGAGTGTAACTTTAATAATTTCTTTTACAAAGCATAGCATAATTTTATATTATTATAATATTATAAATGCGAAAGTAAGTATGTTTGTTTGTTAGCCTAAACCACTAAACCCATCATCCTGAATTTTGCATATACGTTGTCAGGTGTACAAAAACAGACATAGGATACTTTCATCCCGAAAAAATTTACTGTTCCCAAGAAAAACAACAATAACGTTCTTATAATAATATATGAATCATATTATTACAAGCAGACTACAATCCGAATTGATTGTCAAATTCTAAATTAACGCGAGCGAAGCCGTGGGAAAAGCTAGTAATCCATAAAGGGTGTAAAAAGACTAACGAAGCCGAAAGGCACTTGTTCTCTCCGTCATTGCGATCATTTTTTTGTTCTAGACCATACCTTCTAGTTACGGAGATATAGATACGGGGGTTAAAATTGCAACTTTTTTACAAGTTTTTTTTTTTAAATACATTTTTTTACTTAAGACACCTTCACGACCCCCGTACTATTCAATCCATCCATCAGCACAATGCTTTGAATGCGTTACATTAAGTCCTACCGTAAAACGTGATATTTCACCCCAAAAAAAAAGTCTTTTCCCAGCAATAATTTTTGCGTAAAGTTACTTAGTTTGATGTACATAATGCTTGGTTGACGGCTTCATGAAGAGCTCGTTTACACCCTGTATAAATAAGTTTGTAAATTCATAATAGGAAATGAAAAGGCAGAATGTTGTTTACCAAGAAATATATTTTAATAAACTCCTAGCTTGTTTACAAACAAGTATTTCTCTTAATAATAAATCGTATAACGTCTTCAGAGAATAAATCATCAAACCATGAAAGGCTTCGAAGAAACACGAGACATACTAGAAAACTTAATTCTTGGAAATCTGATAAAATTAACTTTTCACACTTCTCGTATTATGAAATGTTGAAGTTTCTAACTCCTAGTATTATAATAGTTACTCGTGCCTAAATAATAACAGCCGCCCGTGTCGATCGTCAGGTTAAGCCGGGCTTACCTATGTTGGTCCTAGGATGGGTGATCATTCATTACATATCAAGTTTCCTCCATGCCTCAGAAAGCACGTTAAGCTGTTGGTCCCGGCTGTCATTTGTAGATCTTGGAAAGTCGTTACAGGTGGTCAGTGGCCCGAAAGTCTGACAACCAGTCTTATATTATTCAGTACTAAATGCGTTGTGGAGCTCAGATAGGGCAGTCGCTCCATGTAGAATACTGGTATTCAGCTGCATCTGGTTAGACTGGAAGCTGACCTCAACATAGTTGGGAAAAGGCTAAGCAGATGATGATGACTCGTAGAAGCTGATGTAAACGGTTTTCAGTATTTTATTACGTTCCCAGTGCCTGGGTGGGTTCAACTATAGTTTGTTGAGTTGCAGAAAGAAATGATCACATAGGTACAAGTGACAGGCGATGACATGCAAAGACAAACTTTTACTATAAAGGTCTTGTCAAACCAGTAGGAACAGGTTTCTGAAGAAAGGTAGTATACTGAAGTCTCTGTCGGTTCACGGAGTTTGACTGAACCTTTACTCGTTAGAATTGAATAGAATATCATTTATGTCTGAGTATATGGTAGGTACATAAAGATATTAAAATTTATTTTAGTTCACATATACTACCGTTGCTAGTGTAGAAATATTAGAATTTTAATACAATATAATCATTATTCATAATGTGACTATACACCAATATTAATTTATTTACAGAAGAAAAAAATAAAAAATATGTGTGTGTACCAGAGTACACAGGTAAGAAGTGAAACTTCTTTACGACACATCATTTTTCTACTATTTGCAACTTCACGAAAATGGGGTAGATAAGGCTTAAGCCTTAAGAAAAACATTTTTTTCCGTATTAAATTAAAGCTATTTTATTATTATAGACATGCATACAATTAATGAGTAATTTATTTTATCATTGTTCTTATTATAATATCATTGCTATTGTTGTATTTCATCAATAACGATACATTATATTCTTTACGTCACTATACTAAACTTTGATAAAAAAAGCAACATGGCGCGTAACCGAAAAACGTGACTATTTTTTTTCGATTTAGTTTCACTTCAAAAAATAAATTCTAGGTACATTTACAATACTATTATTGGAATAATAAATTAACGTTTTCTTTGACTTTTCATACTTAATTACGCTTGTGTCCGTGTATTTATTTATTGAATAATGATCGTTCTGATTATTTTTAGAAAATATATTTTTTTTCCATAAGTCTTTTACTTATACATTTGATTATACACTACTTTTTTGGGTTTGTAATATGTAGTAATACTGTTAACTCTGCAACGAAAAAAAAAACTTCTTTGTTTTTAAGATTCTGGATTATTTTTAGAAAATATTATACATTTATACACTGTATTTTCACTCCATGAACGTTGGTCTTCCAAAGTCTTTGAGCATTAAAACCGAAAGTGTCGTACTTTCACGCATCAACAACTAAATCGATTTTATACACACTTTCAGTCATATGATACATCGTTTTATCCTCACCAGTGAAGTAGTTTCGGAGGTACAATTAGGGAAACGTTTAGAGTTACAGCCCTATAAATAAGGTTCCCTCAAAGTGCTAGAACTTAGGTAACTATGTTAGGAAGGTCGTATACTTTATTTTATTAGTTGGCCCATAAATATAACAAACTTAACCTAAACCTTACATTGTAAGAAATTATTATTTTGTAGTGGAAGTGGGAGAAAAAAAGTTTTTTAACTGCACGTTGTTTGGAGTTTTACGATTGGTTATTTATAATGTGTTTTTATTATTTTCGTGGACGACATTTCTTAGTGGTTCGAAAGTCTGACAACCAGTCTTACCAAGGGGTATCGTATTACCCAGTCTTAACTGGATTGTGTAGGTCAGGCAGTCGCTCCAAGTAAAATATTCAGCTGTATCCGGTAAGACTGGAAGCATAGTTCGGAAAAGGCTAGGCAGATGATGATGCTGATTTCATAGTTGACTTTTTCTATTTAGACTATTTTTGGCTGCAGGGCAAAGAACTCTGTACTTGTAATCTCCTTCCACTATCAGTCTAGGTCCACCAGAACAGTGAGAAATCGGAAAGAAGTTCAGCCATCATATGCCACGCAGCAGAGGTGCCCATTTCATTAGCGTTCCAACTTTTCTGATGACAACTTATTTCGGTCTTGATGTATAACCATAATCAGTGTATATTCCCACTCCTGGGACATATGCCTCTTCTTTAAGAGAGGGAGTGGGCTTTAACTCCGGCCCAGTGCGGTTTAGTAGATGCCACATGTTTTACAATTTATGATTGTAAGACGTTTTCCACACAGTTTTTGTCACAATGACTTTGCATTTAGAAACTCTTAATAACCTGTTTTTCTCTCTCTTTCCAGTTTACCCCGAAGTGTCACAAGTTACCGTGATTGAGCGGCATGCGCGTGCGCCGCGGGTAGCCAGCGTGGCGGGGTACGGGCGGTACGCGGGCGGCGCGGGGGCGTACCATACGCGTACGCCCGCCGTGCCGCTCAATGCCAGTGAGTATACTTTATTTATCCATACTTCTTTATTAGACTAATATTTTAAATGCGTAAGTAGCTCTGGTTGTTACCTTATCAAGCCTTTACGGATGATAAGATTGCGTTGAAATTTGGGTGAGAGGAAGACCGTGACATGGAAGACTTTTTAAGTTCCTGTAGGATAGTTTCCAACTATATGTGGGCGAAACCGCGGGTGAAATCTAATGCATGATTGTTACTAATTTACGAAAACCAAATACTAACAAGAAATGATGATGTGCACATTTTCACCACTCATAGCTACAGGGTATGTATACCTGCACATTTCTACATTTACAATAAAACTATACATACATGAACGTGAATATCTACATGGCTATACAATCCCTATTCATCTTTGAAAGCTGGTAATTGTCATTCGCATTGAACGTAGCTCAGCTCTAAAGGTTTATGCAAAAAGAAATTTCCATCTACCAATGTAACCTAGGTTCATAAAACAGCTGATTGCATTCACAGCCAACCTATTTCGACGACGACCGGCTGAAAACACGGAGCCATCACTGACACACTATATTTTACCTCCATTCATATCAATATGGAAATTTTATTTCACGAATTCAAAAGTCAGAACTTGTAACAAATAGAATGTAAATCAAAAAAGTGAGACTGTGTACATCTGTACATAGAAAAGCGGTGATTGTATGAACTTTGTTCCTAGCGTTAGCGTTACACACGAATTGGATTCGACTTGCATTCTCGTTGTCCAATTTATGTAGCCTAAAATCTCGTTGGTGGAGTGGTCGCAAGCGCGACTGCTGAGCATGAGGTCCTGGGTTCGATTCCCAGGTCGGGCAAAGTGTTATTGAGTTTTTTGATCAGGAATTCCTCAGTAGCAGCCACGGAGTCTGGATTTGTGCCCGGTAGTTGGGTAATAGACTCGCCCCCAATTACATGGTACTTAAACATAACTGGCGAAATGTGTGGGTACGATTAGGTACACCTCTGCCTAACCCTTCGGGGATTACAGGCGTGATGTTATGTTTAAAATCCTACTAATATTGTAAATGCGAAAGTTGGTGAGGATTAATGGATGGATGGTTCACGTTAATCTACTGAACGGATTTGGATGAAATTTTGCACACAGATAGCCCGGTAGTATGATCCCGTGGGACAGTAATCGAACTTCACGCGGGTAAAGGCGCGGGCATAAGCTAGTCTTAAAATTCAATGAAAACGATGGACCAAAACTTCAATGTTTAATGTAACCATTAGGAGGTCTATCTGATTGAGCCAAATAAAAAATAATGTCCATGTTTTACGTAGAAACGGGGAAAAAAAAGTGGCGGGAACATTCTGTCAGATGGAAATACTAGATACTAGCTGATTTTTCAGCTACAGCTCGCAAGCTAACACCATGCTTTGAACCAGTTAAGACATGGACATCACTTATCGACGCGGAATGGGCTTGAGCCATCCAGAAAGAGCTTTATGTCCTAGCACTAAAGGGTTCTGCCCACTACACCGTACACCATGACCGTGCTATGAACGTATCAGATCAAAAGATATTCTTTGTATTAAAAATATGAAACTATGCCCACTACACCGTAACGTCACCGATCAATAACGGTTTGTTTGCGCTTGATTGTTGACGTTCTGTGCATGGCACGTGCCTGTGTCTGAATGGTCTACTGGGCACAGTCTCATACTTTTCAATACAAAAAAAAAATGGGTTTTTACAGCGTATGGTGACTGTTCTAAACCCGTTCTAACCGCGTATGATGACCGTTCTAATCGGGCATGGTACTCTGGTGATACGTTCTAGTGGGCAAAGTCTCGACCCGCTACCCGCTCCGCTACTCTCCAACCTAACCCTCACAGTTAGCATACATCACGACGTTTGTGGCATACGCTGTCACGTCACGACAGGTACAATACGAATCGTGACCGGCTCGTGACCGGCGACCCGGCTGAAGCATGACAAACCTTCAGCGGCTAATAATTACGGCTAAAATGATTGGGTGTTGGTAATTAGGGTGATTATAAAGTGAGTTGTGCGTCAACTGGGAAGTGACTTAATGTAGTTTATTTGTTTAGTACTAGTTGTTGATAGGTGTATTGAGTTTGAGGAAAAGTCAAGCCTGATCTGCGGGACTGTTTGAAAGAGATACCGCGGCCCTGGAACACAAAGGGCAGGGAAGGAACATGGATGGGTTTTAGTCAGTACAAGTCTGACACTCCCTTCCGCTCTGCTCAGAGCGGGAGAAGTCATATGAAGATTTCCAATACGAAAAAAATAAGCCTGATGAGCGTTGCCTATCAATGCTTTGTGTGACAGTCTCTTTATAGAAATCTTGGTGCCATATTAGGTAAAACCCGGGTATTGTATCTACTGTGTGGGTATCATTTAACGTAGCTTTTGATTACTGTATAATACTAGGGTAGTATTGTCCCACAGCAAGAAAAACGCCTCTTCTTATTATAGAGAAGTCGCCAGCATTATATATTTTATGAATATTTTCATGTACAGACGCCAGCAGGTCAAGCTACCCGAAACTGTCAGATTTTCCCAATGAACCTTGAACCTAATACTTCAACAATAAAGTCGAAAATCTATTAAAGAAATCTGACAGATTGTAGTAGCTTGATGTGATAGCGACTGTACATGTATAAAAGGAGTGAAATCATTAAGGGGCGTCAAGTCGTCGGGATCGCTGTCAAGCGGAATAGTACCCAGAAAGCTGGCAGCATTGCCACGTTGGATAGTAATATGGAAATATTGGAAATATAGATTAAAAGGTATTTTGGTTCCTGTTTCGTTTTCAGGGTAGTCCTTTCTTACGAATTAAAGATAAACACGTCAGAATATCTTTTCACAGAAAATTCAACAACCCCAAGCAATTATCAAAATTCTAATTACGAAATCGCAACACAGAACCTCCAACCTAATTACCATGTATCAATTGCGATCGTGGAACGCATCGTATCGCACATTTCACAATACATTGCGTATTTAGTGCGCGAGGAGGTCGCTCATTGTCGTATTGTGCCAGGAATGTATGGTATTGTGCGGGGCTTTTGCGGCATTTCAAATTATCGCCGTGATGTATGGCTGGTTGTGGAGCTATTCATCCTGTTATTATGAATGTTTGTTTGTCTGTTGGGATTAGTTTATGTGTTAGAGTGTGGTATTTGTTAATAAACCATTTCTTAGACCTTTTTGGAGCCTCAAGGACCTGCTCTCTAAAGGGTGTAAAGACTCTTAACGAAGCCGAAAGACACTTGTTCTCCCCGTCATTGCGATCATTTTTTTGTTTTAGACCATACCTGGGAACCTTCTAGTTACGGAGATATTGGGGGTCAAAGTTCCAACCTTTTCATAAGTTTTTTTTTAAATATATGTTTTTAATGTATTTTTTTTACTAAAGACACCTTCACGACCCCCGTACTATTCAATCCATCCATCAGCACAATGTTTTGAAAATGCGTTACATTACCGTACCGTAAAACGTGATTTTTCACCAAAAAAAAAAGTCGTTTCCCAGCAATAATTTTTGCGTAAACTTACTTAGTTTGATGTACATCATGCATGTACATGCTTGGTTAACGGCTTCCTGAAGAGTCTGTTTACACCCCGTATAGGTCAAAGCGTATGGTTGAATTACGGACGTGGCTTCAAGCACCGGACTCTGAATAAGAATACATTTAATTACTTAAAAACACGGTAAAATATAAAAAAAATATATGAAAACTTTAGCCAAAGAGTTTTCACTTCGAAGGTTTGAGTTGCCGTCGACGATCAAAATATTATGTGGAACAATAGGTTCTACAATAAAACCAAATGTTTTCTGCACAAGTGGTTTTCTGCAAGTGATTGATAATTGACTCGATTGAATCTAGTTTTATTTTAGAACACAGTACCAGAATCTTCTCCACTATTCATCATATTCCCCACATTCTCCACAACCGCTAAGGAAACCATTTACCCTGCAACATTTTAGCATAAATTTGCATCGAACCTGGATCATACAGTAAATATTTTGTGATTAAACTGGACAAGTCAGCGAGGAATTAATATGCAACACCTGGTTTAACTAGGAAGCTTCGGACTAACCTGCTGGACGTCTATTATAATCGTAACTAGGTGTTAGCTGGTTTAATTATAGTATAATTTATGTGAATCTATGCGACACAAATTTTTTTTTTAGTCAATGACGTGGAAACACCATCCGCAACACTAAAATGTTATGCTTAAATTAAATTCTAACTATTTTTTGCAAAACATTCAAGTTCTCTTTCCTCGTCGGAAGCGTGACTGTTGAGGGTGGGTTCTACGCGCAGGTAAAAATAAAAAATATATTTTATTTATTTAAAAGATGGATGGATAGTGTGAGGAATGATATGTGTTGGAGCGCCTGATAGATTCGTCAAAGCAGTGAGCGACGATGCTATGAAAGAGAAAGGAGTAAATGATGCATGACGTCTGACAGGGGAGAATGGAAGAAGAAAACGTGTTACACCGACCCCAAATAGAATGGTACAAGGCAAGAAGACAATGATGATGATGAATGTCAAATGCATCCGTTGAAGAATGAAAAGCCCATCGCAACAAAGTTGGGGAAAGGTTGATGATACAGGATGACAAATTTCTCAAAAGCGGCCTGGACTCCATTTGTGGCCGGTTAATGGGAATAACCTCACTGGCTTAAACATATCAGGAGAAACGAAGACGCAAGCTGCCCCTCCGTCTTCCAGGGAGGGTACTTTTTCTCCTTCCGGCGATATTTTTATATCGAAATCAATCTTAATGATCAAAGTTTGATGTTTCTTATTACGGGCTTCGCCTTAGATCTTTCTTATGTAACTGAGGACCAGCATTTTTAATGACGAACTTTTTAAAACTTTCTAAGACGTAAATCAAAGGGGTCTTCCCCTTTTCTACCTGCTTTTATTGCTCTAAGATATTGGTTGGGATAATCTTCTTGAATATCATTTCTTAGGTGGACGTAAATTATGAGAAATTAAATAAACTAACAATTACAACTTATAAACTATACTATGGAACTTGATTTCTTAAGGAATCAATTATCAATGCCAGCTCCATGTAGAACAACCATGCTATTTATTGAAAACATCGTGAGGAAACCAGCAAGCTTTAGAAATATTTCTTGACGGCATGTATAGCCAAGTCAGAGGCCCATGGGCGGCATAAAAACTCTGACACCAGGTTAGGCACTAAATACACGATAAAGAAGAAAAACTGTCCAAAAAAGTATCTTAATAATAATGTCATCCTAAATGTCACTAATTCTAAACCTGCTAGATTTTGATAAGAAAATGTTCACTTTAATCAGCACTTAACCCGTCAATCTCCCCTTCAACGTTACCCATATATAAACTAACATATAAGTTCGTACATATAGTAAGTAAGCACTTTCAGTCTAACCCCAAAGTGGTCCCCGCGACAGACATAACCAGCCACAGAGCAAATACATTTGAATTTATAATTGCGAGTAACGACTGTCGGGTCAAAGACCTACCCTTTTGGGTACTTGAAAGGTTTAATGTGGTACCACAGTGACATGGTGTAGAACTGATTGAAGTTTAAGTTATGTAGATGTAGTGAATACATACTTACATACATACAAACAACACTATCTTGACTAACCTAAGATAGTGTTGTTTGTATGTATGTATGTGACAGCATGCTTCTAGTTGTTACTAAATCAGTTTGTTTCCAGACGTCACGTCAATCAGTTGTAATCTCAATATTCGGTCGCCTTCTAGTCTTTGTAGATTTCATTTAATCTATCAGGCGTTTCTATTTTGAAATCCTTGACAAAAAGAGGGGTGTTCTAAGTTTAATGTGTGTCTGTGTGTCTATCTGTGTCCTCCAGATTCGTAGCTCGCAAATGAATGGACCGATTATGATCCTTTTTTTTCTGTTTGAAAACTGACGTGATCGAGATGGCTTAGCTATGTTTAAAAAGTATGGTTTTGTTTTCAACATTGTCTATCACAATAACAACTCTGCGGATTTTTTGTCTCTTTTGAGTTTGCTAGAACTCGGTTATCTGCATATAGTACACTTTAATTACCATACGATGCGCATCCCGCTGAATTTAGATTGACTTCATCTTAATTCTTATAATCTCAAAGAGGTTAATTGCTAAACAGACAGTGTTTCTCATAAAGGGTGTAACAAGACCCTTAACGAAGTCGAAAGGCACTTATTCTCCCCATCATTGCGATCATTTTTTTTTGTTCTAGACCATACCCGGGGAGTACCAACATTTTCACAAGTTTTTTTTTTTAAATACATGCTTTTTAATGCAAGATTTTTACTTTAAATACATCCACGACCCCCTTAATATTCAATCCATCCATCAGCACAATGTTTTGAGTGCGTTACATTGAGTCCTATCGTAAAAAACGATTTTTCAGCCCAAAAAAAAGTCGGGAAACGACATTTTTTTTGGGCTGAAAAATCGTTTTTTAGCACTAGTTTTTCGTAAAGTTACTTAGTTTGATGTACGTAATGCTTGGTTGACGGCTTTGTGAAGAGTCTGTTAACAAACTGTATTGTATTCCGTTTATTCATTTTATATACACATTTTTTTTAATATTTTTACATATTTCTTAAAACATAAGTATTAAAAAAAAACATTTAAAAATAAAAAAGTAGCCCACCGGTATCGGGAACAGACACCCTGTATTTATTATTAAATTCCAAGAAAACTAAGTGTCTTATTTTCTAAATAAACAACAACTTTCAGCATCAAAACCTCCCTCTTTCCACCCAAGGCGATAATCATCTAATACACTTTCCGCCCGCCATAATCCTAATAAGCCCGCTAATCTTATGGCCCATTAATCATTCCAGTGTGTGGCTACAAAAAATATGTTATTCCGAGATAGGTCGCCACGCATTGATACTGACGATCATAAATCAAACTAATACGTGTATTGTTGCAAATTTTTTTAGGGATTTAGAAACCTTTGGATTTTTTAATCACAATTCTGAATTTTTGTCGTAAATTGTACTATTGTTTGGCTGTGACTGGCTCTTACCAAGGGGTATCGTATTATACAGTACTAACTGGGTTGTGGAGGTCAGATAGGCAGCCGTTCCATGTAAAATACTGGTATTCAGCTGTATCCGGTTAAACTGGAAGCCGACCCCAATATGGTTTCGAAAAGGCTAAGCTGATGATGTTTGCTTGTGTCTGACACGTTTGGTTTTAAGTTATTTGATGTTGGTTTTTTTCGTTCGTCTAGTGGTCGTACGTATTACTGCCAAGCGTGAAGTCCTGGGTTCCCAGATCGAGTACAGTGTTACTGGGTTTTTCTATCAGAAATTTCTCAGTAGCAGTTCACCAGCCCTGAGTTCCAATTGATGCCCGTTTGATGGCAATAGGCTAGCCCGTTTACATGGAATTGTAACATAACTGGCGAAATGTGGGTAACCGAAGGGACTTCGTCCTACTGTGATTAAACAAGTAGCAGAATCATATCAAGGACAACATTTTTAAACGAACTTGTTGACCTCATCAAATAAGTTCTTCAGCAGATCTTAAATTGGAACGTGAGCACTCTAATGCATATCCGGGAATGTGAGAATTTAAAGTTGAATTTGAAGGCAAAACGGATTACTACAAATCTTGAACACATTTCAAGATTGAACGAACGCCATGTTAGCTTACTTCAGTATGCATACTTGGGATAAGTACATAATCTTTCGTAGTGTTGCCTTGAATTTTGTTGATTTCAATGATTTCTAGGATATGTTTAGATTGTAAGTGTAACGTTTATTTGTATTGAATACATATGTTAAATGTAAGTTAATACATCAGCCTCTAGACTTTAGATACATCATCATCTGCCTAGCCTTTTCCCAACTATGTTGGGGTCGGCTTCCAGTCTAACTGGATGCAGCTGAATACCAGTATTTTACATGGAGCGACTGCCTATCTGCTACACTTTAGATACAAAGAATAAAAATAACATCACATACATGAAGAGCTCGTAGCCAAATAATACAGCCGCTTGGATCAATCATCAGGTTAAGTCGCGCTTGCCTAGGCCTTACCCATTACATACCAAGTTTCCTCTGTGCCTCGGAAAGTACAGACGCCAGCAGGTCAAGCTACCCGAAACTGTCAGATTTTCTCAACCAACATTGAACCTAATGCTTTAGAGATACAGTTGAATAACTATTAAAGAAATTTGACAGATTGTAGTAGCTTGATGTGCAATGAGCCGTTGGTCCCGGCTGTCATTTGTAGATCTTTCTTTTCAGCTTCTTGTCAACTATTAATTGCTCAACAACGGCACTAGCTTTTGAATTGATATTTTGACATGAACTTACAATATCTATACTTTATTTTATAGTAATATAAATGCCAAAATAAGTTTGTTTGTTTCTTTATTACCTTTTCACGCCTAGACCACTGAACCGATCACCCTGAAGTTTTGCATATACATTGTTAGGTGTACAGAAACGGACATAGGGTATCTTTCATCCCGAAAAAAAGTACTGTTCCTGAGAAAAAACACAATAACGTTCTTATGTTAATAGATGGCGCCACGTGTACAACCCGAATTGATTTTCAAATACTAAATCAACGCGAGCGAAGCCGCGGGTAATAGTTTGTTTAGTTAATGTTGTGATCTGGTAGAAAGATGATGCTGCTTCTCCTGGTTGACACACCAAAATGGTGACGGGTGGGAAGGTGGCCTCTATATTTTATCTACGTGTCAAGTACGTTAAAATCAATCTATCGTGCTACCGGACTCCAATTTACAAGCCAACTTGATTTAAAAAGCTCATTTCAATGTCCAAATCACTCAAATTAAACGGGCCATGATTAGTTAGTGGGACCTTGATAATTGGGACCAATCACAGGCTATTAGTTACGCTGTACCACGCGACCGAGGTTATTCAAAACCTGCTTATTATTAAAACCGTCCCCCGTAAAAACAAATAATTGAAACGTTCAAAAGTACACCTTAACTGTGGAAGTATAGAGTTCAAGATCCATTGTCAATGAACTGATATTTTCATGCTCTCATGTTCGAGTGACCAAATATTTTTCTTTAGGAGTTTTTGTTCAGAAAAATGGGACGTGTTTTTCATTCGACGTTCCGGTTTTATTTAGTGGAAACAAGCGTTGAAAGATTTTTATTTATAATATTACTTGGGAGGCAATGGCGGGAGAAATGGTGAGTTTAAGAATTGAATGAGATGGATTCAATTTATTTCAATTGCTGGAGCAACTGGTGTACTTATGTAGCTTATAAAAGTAAAACTTAGCCGTTTTTTCGGGTAAATAGAGCTCAATTTGGGTCAAGCGGGTTGATAAAAGAAGGTTTTCAAGGACAATCGAATCAGTCAAGCCTTTTGTCTTGTTTGTGTGTGTGATACTTGAATTGGCGGCTTTTCTACACCTGGTGGATCACAATAACTACGTCAGAACCGCTGCCAAAGATGTTTGTTCTGCAAAATACTTACTGGGTATATCGCCCAGTAAGTAGTTAATAGATAAGCTAGGTGTAGTAGGTTATACAGGGTGTAAACAAACCCTTCATGAAGCCGTCAACCAAGCAATATGAACATCAAACTAAGTAACTTTACGCAAAAATTAGTGCTGGGAAACGACTTTTTTTTTTGGGCTGAAAAATCATGTTTTACAGTAGGACTCAATTTAACACACTCAAAACATTGTGCTGGTAGCTGGATTGAATAGTTAGAGGGTCCTGGAGGTGTTTAAAGTAAAAATCTTACATTAAAAACATGTATTTAAAAAAAAAACATGTGTTAAAGTTGGAACTTTGACACCCAATATCTCCGTAACTAGAAGGTTCCCAGGTATGCTCTAGAACAAAAAAATGATCGCAATGACGGGGAGAACAAGTGCCCTTCGGCTTCGTTAAGAGTCTGTTTACACCCTTTATATATACCATCACATAGCATGGCTACGCGTCGCCACGGCATGCGTCGCAAACAATCGTTTTACCCGCGGCTACAGATGTTTCACATCAATTGTTCTCTTGCGATTGCAGTATGGTCTTATGATGCCCATATTTAGGCCAGGTAAACAAGTACCTGCACCTGCTACTTCACATTACATCATGTAGACAAACTCTAACTAACCAACGAAACTAAACTGCTCATTGATGGCAGGTGGAGTAAATGACCGATGACCGAGTGGCGTCCAAGGATTGAAAATAGAAGTATTGGCCGTCCGGAGACGACATTGTTGCCATTGCGGGAATATCCTGGATGAGGCCGGTACAAGAACGTGACACAAGAAAAGAGATACCTATAAGGATGATGATGAACTACTTCTACTTCTAAAATAAACTAAAACTTGTCCAATATCCACAGGAAATTAGTTCAACGCCTAATCTCCCGATAATCAAACAAAATTTCACATATCATTGGTCAGACTACGTTTATATCTATAAGGTCGTTAGTTGGACGCGTCGGGCCGTAATAATTGAATTACAGTCACGGTTATGCAACTAACTTTGTGCCAAGCGAATGTGGACTGTATCTGTTTAGCAAATTGTATTATTTCGCGTGTCAAGTTCGGGATACGTGTTTTCTCGGGCGCCGATGGACGGTAATGGTATATTTTTCATCCGCTTCCTTTATGATAGAAAATCTTCCGTTCGTGGTTTTATTCTTTATGTGACATACGGGGGAGGTTTTTGGGAGAGACGGGTCTTAAAATTCTCGAAACTGCATCGATTGGCCTTATGCGCGAAATTTTGCTCAAAAGCCAGAATTAACGTCAAAACGCGAGAATTTACGTTTTTCTAATGGACTACACCATTTTCTAAAATGCAATTAATCGAAAAACTTAGTCTTAAGAACGTGTGAACTTTTTTTTTCAATTTCAACCTATATCGTGTTACATATCAAATGAAAGGTTTCATTGTACGCATTTCAATTTTTTTTTTTTATAATTTTGCGATAGCTAGTTTTGAAGTTATTTAGGAAAATAGGCGAAAATTGACCATTCCCCCTTTAACTGGGAAACTACAGGGCCGAAAATTAAAAAAAAAATACAAAAATAGTTCTTTGCCTATAGATTACAGGAAAACCTATAAGACATCTATGTTATTAAAAGTAACAGATTTAAAACAACTTACGGAAGTTAGATGATTGACGTCTGGAACCCTCTCCACGCTAGTCGAACTTGCACTGGTCCGGTTTTCTGTAAAAGAGTTGGTTGGCGAGGTTTTCTACTGGTTTCTGTCACAGAAAAAATCTTCAGTCCTAAGTGAATCATCGTGAATCATAGGCAAGCACATCAAAACAAATGCAGATCTTATTAAATCCTATCTTAGTATTTCCAAGCCAAATATCTGACGATGTGAAGTATGAGAGATTTTACGAGATAACTTGGGAACGTTTGTCTAGAGAGTTTGCTCGATCACTCGTCGGATCTGAGAGGGGGTGGGGCTGCCAAGGCTGGGGGGGGGGAACTGTCAAGGTTCCAACTACTGACATGTAATGTGGATTTGGGATACTTGTTTATAAAATATATTTAATATATATAATTCTAGCTGACCCGCCCAACTTCGTCAGCGTTACCTAATGCAATTAAATAATATTGCGAGGATCAGACAGAGTGAGACCAGTGTCCCAGCTGTGGGAATGCTAAAAGGTTATTTATGTTGCGTTTTGTTTGTATTTCAAAAAGTTACTATAGCTTGAAGAAGCAATTTCCTTCATAACTGTTTTTTACCTAAAAGTATGAAATTTCCCTAAAACCAATACGGCGTAACTCAATACCCTTAAAAGGGTACGATATCACTTTTATCTCGACGATAAGGACCATTTATTTTATCCATATACAAATACATACTTTCATACGTGCGTTTCAACCTTCAATATTTTCCTGAAGATATTTTTGAGTGACAAACACGTGCCAGGCGGTATTCCTGGCGGTAATTGGTCATCACCGCCTGTGGATCTGCAGTACCAGAAGCATCACAAAGATATATGAATATATCAAGTGATTGTAATTAATTAAATAAGGTTCTTCAGAAAGGTCAGGTGCGTTGTACTCGCAACCGACATGCGTGTATATACCAGATGTATGAACGTGGACGAGGCAAAAGGAGTATGTAAGGATCGTAGCAGGTGGCGTTCTGAGGTTTCTGCCTACCCCCATGAGAAAAGGGCGTGAGTTTATGTATGTATGTATGTAATTACATAGAAATAGTTAGGATGGTATTTACCTGGACGACATGCTGCATACTGCAACAGTGACACTTTTAGCAGTGTCTCAGGTTTTTTAGATGAAGAATCTAAGAACACCAAAGATCTTTGGTCGTGTGGTCGCAAGCGAGACTGCTGAGCGTGAGGTCCTGCGATCGATTCCCAGGTCGGGCAGTGTTATTGGGTAAGGTCACGAGTTTCTCAGAAAAAGCCACGTAGTCTGGATTTGTGCCCGGTTGATTTGATGCCAATAAGCTCGCTGTGACACTGGCAAAATATGGGTATACTATTAGGTACACCTCTGCCTTACCCTTCGGGGATTACAGGCGTGGTGTTATGTTATGAATCTAAGAAAAAATGTGATAGTATTGCTATGCGGCCGATGTGAAACCCCATCGGTTTCTTTACGAAATGCTTAGGTTTAAGCTTCGTATAGGGAGGGAAATCTTGCGCCTAGCTTCTTGATCCATATCCTACTATATACACCGTGATTTTTTAGTCGTCTGACAAAGGTGGTCCACTCAATGTATCCGACATAAAATACCTCTAGGCGTGTTTTTTTTTACCATTAATTAAGATAATAGGTACAAAGAAAAATAAATAATACATTAGAATTATAAAACATCCTGTTAATAATGTTTACGTATCAAACAGTACAGTAACATACCTAACCATCGCACGAGTCGAGTTGATAGATCTTCGTTCTCAACAGAATGTTTCAACTACTTTATGCATCATCATAAATATCATAATAATGAATAATATTTTTATGATATTTATTTATGATGAATAATATATATTTTTTATCTCTTAAATACCATTTTTTATTAGTCATTGGTTACATATAGTGGGCTGCCGTTGTCAGACGACTAAAAAGTCACAGTGTATATGTATTTTTGACAGATCAATGCACAGTCCCAATATAAATACGTAATGCAAGGTTTAAATGATCTCTATGGCTACAAATCTTTTGTTAATCTTCCTGGCTATTTGCCAATTGATGTTATGTATGGTGGCCTGGTGATCTATGTACTGACCTAAGCGATTTATGTATAGACTACTGACCTTACTGGACGTAGTTTCTAGTTTTTGTTTGTGTATTGTGACGTCATGTTGTTGGAAACTGGGTACGTAACTTATGTTGCTACTAGTTGTTACTTTGCATAGGTATTTTGGTCCAAAATACCAATATACGGGGTGTAAACAGACTCTTCACGAAGCCGTTAACCAAGCATTACGTACATCAAACTAAGTAACTTTACGCAAAAACTAGTGCTGGGAAACGACTTTTTTTTTTGGAGTGAATAATCACGTTTACCGGTAGGACTCAATATAACGCATTCAAAACTTTGTGCTGATGGAAGGATTGAATAGTACGGGGCTCGTGAAGGTGTCCTAAGTAAAAAATATACATTAAAAACATGTATTTAAAAAAAACTTGTGAAAAAGTTGGAACTTTGACCCCCAATATGTCCGTATCTAGAAGGTTCCCAGGTATGGTCTAGAACAAAAAAACGATCGCAATGACGAGTAGAACGTCTCGTTAAGAGTCTTTTTACACCCTTTAGATCTTTGACAGACGTTATAGCTAGTCAGTGGCCCGAGAGTCTGACAACCAGTCTTACCAAGGGGTATCGTGTGACCCTGCACTAACTGGGTTGTGGAGGTCAGATAGGCATGCAGTCGCTCCATGTACAAATACAGATATTCAGCTGCATCCGAAGAAACCGAACCCAACATAGTTGGGAAAAGGCTAGGCAGATGATGATGATTACGGTTATTAACCAATCCGGAGGCCCTAGGACGAACGCATGACAAAAACGAATCGTAAAGTCTAAAAACGTTTGTGTTTTTTCCGCAAACAAAGCTCATAGGGTCAACATTTTTATCTTAGCGACCACATCTTGCAAAAGATGTTGACAGAGGTTACATCATTATTGGCAAAATACTTATTCACAAAATATGCAAAAACATGTTGGTATAGGTTCCTACATTTTGGAGCCAAGAACTATTAGTATCAGCCATGCATTGAAATAAATAGGAATTGAGTCGCGACTGCGAGCCGAAAGACGTTGCGTTGGAAGGCCTCCCACTAGGTGGACCGATGATATGGTGAAGGTTGCGGGGATCCGCTGGATGTGAGTCGCACGGGACCCGTCAATGTGGCGATACTTGGGGGAGACGGAGACCTATGTCCAGCAGTGGACGTCTTTCGGCTGAAATGATGATTATTGAAATGAATAAAGTCTTTATGTTTACCAAGCAAGTGTGAAACTGGTTTTAATAGATATCATCGATTTTACGCTACGTTTCACATAACCCACTGGATACCGATTTATTGTGACTGTATCATTGTATACTTTAGTTACTTAGATGCCAATTCTGAATTACAGATAGAATTGTGAAAAAATATTGATGACAAATTAATAAAATAGTTTTAGTTAAACCTTTTTTAGTTAGCAGCCTTACTAAAACACCGTCAAGACAATCTTACATTTCATTTAGTTTAATCAGAAAATTATTTACATTGTGTTTGAAGATTACAAAGTTGGTCTGCACCTATTATTATTTTTTATTGAAATAGTAAAATTTGTCCTATACATCTAAACAAGAGAGCAGCGGTGGCCCAGTGGTAGCGACCCCGACTTACGAACAGTAAGTCGTGGGTTCGAACCCAGGCAGGCGCATTACTTTGTGTAATTTATTTCATCACCACTGCTCTCAAAAAGGGTGAAGGAAAACATCGTGAGGAAACCGGCATGTCCTAGAACCAAAAATTCGAAGACATGTGACATCTACCAATCCGCACTGGGCCCGCGTGGTGGATATAGCCCATTCCCTCTCATAGAGAGGAGGCCTGTGTCTCAGCAGTGGGAACATTAAAAGGCTGATGATGATGATGACATCTAAACAAGTAACTCAATTCATAAAAGAAGAGAGGTCGTCGTACAAAATACAATTTTAAGAACCTACCTACCAACTAATAAATAGTGGTGCCGATTCCCTTGTTTACAAACTAAACTTATTTAAGTTGAGTGCATCTTTTTCTTTCTATTTCTTTATGAAAAGGACAGAAGATAAATATTAGTTTAGTCCTGTCAAATTAACCAGCGCCTGACACAAGTTTAGACGTGACTAAAAAGTTGACTACTAAAATTACATCAAATTACGTCAGGTGCTAACTAATTTGACAGGACTAAACTAATATTTATCTTCTGTCCTTTTTATAAAGAAAAAGATGCACTCAACTTAAATTTAGTTTAGTTTGTGAACAAGGGAATCGGCACCAGTGACGTTTTTTTAAAATGTTGAATGTTTTTCAGTAATCCTGTCCTATAAAAAGTTTAAGTTTATCGGTTATTCCCAAAGAGACACCAATTCCCAATGCTATTATGTTTAAAACCCTGACTATTACTAAGTAAATACTAACAAAATTTAAGTTATCTTCAGAATAGTAGTTTCTATCTACCTGTTGAAATAAACTCAACTTTGTACCTACAAGCAAAGTGAAAACGTTCCAGCCGCCCGCCATGATTGTTTCACTCCAGACAGTGATCCTTGCTACGTAAATAATGTAACGAAGGCTTCGATCGAACCCACACAGTCCCCTAACATATAATCTTCAAACATTGATACATAGGTTTCTTAATTGAGATCAGCGCCATCTATTATTTATTATATTAGTTTGTGAACGCGTGCAGTTTTACCGACAACGCCGCTCTGCGCATGCGTAGTCGTATTCGAGGCCACGGTCACTACTACAATCACTAGCTGTCAGGCGATTACGCACACATTGGCGCCCCGGCTAGCTCCGTTGTCAAACGTGTCTGACGTTTTAACGTAAATAATGCTGTAATTTACGTGATTATATAGTGTTTGTGATAGTGTAAAGAAACAAATGTAAGTATTACTTTATATTATAATCTATTTGCATCAATTCAAGTTTCGTATTATGTTAATTTAACACATAAATATGCAATTCAAATAACCTAAAGATTTCGACTGCAGTGCGCATGACAGGTTAATTATTTAATGGTGTTATCGCTTAAAATTAAACTGTAGTAGATATTTTATGGACTTTGTTCTCCATTTTTTATGATACAGTTTTGAATAATAATTATATCTATTTTATTTTCAAATGTTGTAACTAAGCGGCATTAAAACCATTATTTCGAACCACATTGTAAGATCCGATATGGTCTAGTGGCTAGGATACCTGGCTCTCACCCAGGAGGCTCGGGTTCGATTCCCGGTATCGGAATAACTTTTTGATTTTTTATTTCTTTTTTCAGATCGAAAATGGTGTCCGTCAAAGCTGCTGCGGCCATTGCGATGGTCTTCATAGGATGTTGTTCCAACGTAGTGTTCCTAGAAATGGTTGTGAAGGAAGACCCGGGCGCGGGAAATCTAGCTACATTCCTACAATTCTTATTCATCGCTTCAATAGGATTTATTACTGTTGGAAAATTCGGTACAGCGAAAAGGAACATTCCCTTCAAACAATACTTGCTTTTAGTCGGATTTTTCTGGACCAGCAGTGTTGCAAACAATTATGCATTTGACTTCAACATATCAATGCCTTTACATATGATCTTCAGGGCGGGTTCTCTAATGGCAAACATGGCTATGGGAGTATGGATATTGAAGAAGAGGTACCCACCATTGAAGTACCTAGCTATCTTCATGATATCAGCTGGTATTGCACTCTGTACTATAGTATCCAGTGGCGATGTAAAAGCCCCGAGGGAGACTCATGAAGATGCTGCCGAGGAAGAGAAACTGAAGTTCATTGACTGGCTGTGGTGGTGCCTGGGCATTGCCATACTTACCTTCGCACTCTTCGTCTCTGCAAGGATGGGAATATTCCAGGAATCTTTGTACTCAAAATTCGGAAAGCATCCTTGGGAAGCGTTGTACTACACACATTTACTACCTTTAGTAATCTGGCTGCCGACTGCCCCTAATTTAATTGGACACGTGAAAATCGCTACAGAGACTCCTATTGTCGAATTCCTTGGTTTTGAATTCCCGAGGCAAGTTCTCTGGCTGATACTATATGTGCTGACTCAAGGGCTGTGCATCAGTGCTGTCTACGTCTTGACTACCGAATGCGCATCTTTAGTAGTGACGTTGACAGTCACCTTAAGAAAGTTCGTGTCGCTTATCTTCTCCATAGTGTACTTCAAAAACCCGTTCACCTTCGGCCACTGGATTGGAACTCTTCTTGTGTTTATCGGGACCATGATATTCACGGAACTCTTACAGAAGACTATCGCAATCTTCTTGCCAGCTAAAGTTGAAAAAAAAAAGAAATTGTAGATGTTACGGTAAAGGAGACAAACAGCATCGACACTAAAGATATTTTTTGTGGAGACACGGACAAGCTTTTAGTAGAAGAAGTAAAGTTACATAAAACACCATCACGCTTGTATTTATCGAAGGGTAGGCAGAGGTTTACCTAGTGGAAAATTTATTGAGATATATTTAATGTTATCGTGTTGTGAAATGTTGCTCAACCAAAAATAACTTCAGCGTGGATGCATGTTGAACAAATGAAGGGGTAATGAACATTAGTGTAATTAAAGATTGAATCAGCTGAAACTATTTATAATATAATATTGATATTAATTATAACACAATAATAATTCACTATGAGTGTTTGCCATATCACGGTTAATACAATTATAAGTGCCAGTGTCTGAAATTAAGGGTGGAAACAGACTCTTAACGAAGCCGAAAGGCACTTGTTCTGCCCATCATTGTGATCAATTTTTTGTTCTAGACCATACCTGAGAACCTTCTGGTTACGGAGATATTGGGGGTCAAAGTTCCAACTTTTTCACAAGTTTTTTTTTTAATGTAAGTGTTTTCCTTTAAACACCTCCAGGACCCCCTCACTATACGATCCATCCATCAGCACGTTTTGAGTCTGTTACATTGAGTCCTACAGTGAAACGTGATATTTCAGCCCAAAAAAAAAGTCGTTTCCCAGCACTAATTTTTGCGTAAAGTTACTTAGTTTCATTTACGTAATGCTTGGTTGACGGCTTCGTGAAGAGTCTGTTTACACCTTGTATGTATTGCTAAAGGAATAAGTATAGATAAAAACACTTATAAGTTAAAATCATTAACTTCTAACTATCTTTTATCAATACTCATTTCTTTGCAAGGACAGGAATAACGTTTTGCTCCTAAGTAACGATTATTTATAGATCAGCCTATTCGTTATTTAGTTGCTGCTCAATTTGCGTCCATTACACAAGCATTTTAAAAACCAATTTTAAATGGTGTCAAAAATTAGCATAGCTCATCATAGCTCATTAGGACCATTCATGATTGTTATCAATTGATACGGAGACGAAATCAGTTGAATCGAATGGTATCGCATTTGAACTAGCAATTATAGATAATGCCGTCGTTTCTTAAGATAAACTAGACCGTAATAAATTCTCAATATAACTTGTAAACCTAATGCAATTATATATTTCACAGTTAATTTATTACGCAATTGTTTTTCATGAACACTGGTCATAGTTACAAACCAACATCCATTTTTATTTTACATGAAGGTTTAAAAAGGAAACAATAATAATTTTAACACTTAAAAGTTTGAAATATAACCTTTTCTTATTAAAACACTAAACATTTTATTTTTAACCTTCATAGATTCAAAACAAAGGCTGGTTTGGTTTACTATATTACAATGCTTTCAACATTGATATCTCCCTATTTATCAATTCAACAAAACATCGCTATAAGTGGATACAGTATTTACTTTCTTATACCTCATGTCACGCTGTACATCCAATATAAGTTAAACTGTCTTTAGACAGAGAGTCTACGCAATTCGAGGTCAGCTTTTATTTGAACTCTATAGCAGCAACGTCTTGTGTACCCCGCAGATACACTCTAAAATCGATCGTGTTATAAGAGCCTAAAATTAATGTTACTTTGAGCATATCGTCACAATCAAATGCAAGTCATTGAATGATATAATAACCATTTGAGTATCTTCCGTTTTGCCTCGTAATGCTGCGTCTAACAGACTCGTAACAGATTATTCGAACATACTCGTCATCATTTAATGTGATTATACAATATTTAAAACAGAAATAGTATCGATCGAGATTATCAATTCTATTCAAAGATTATATTAAATCCAACTTCTTACGTATAAAAATAAATAAAATTGAAGTGAATGCTTAGGAAAGTATATACCATACTTATAGTTTTTTTTTTAAATTTATGTCTGTCTGTTCCGGCTAATCTCCGAAACGCTTGTACCTATTTCGACGGGAATTTCAATAAGGATTAGGGTTCCGTGTAAAAAAAATAAAACCCTTGAATTTGTTAGCAAAATCCGATTCAAATAGGAAAGTAATATTTTTATATGAATGAAATTATAATAAAAATATTACTTTGGACGAAGGTCGCGCGCAACATCTAGTTAATATTATAAATGCGAAAGTTCAGTACCTTCAGTCCCCTTCGGATTTCCATTGAACTTGGCATACAGGTAGTTCTAAGTTAGGACGGATATTTTTTTTTCAAGTACGTTCCCGTGGGATAACTCGTGACCTTTACGCGAACAAAGCCGCGAGGAAAGATATTTATTTTGATATTGGTATTTGACTTGACTTTTCCTTAGGCTTTGATAAAATCTCTCGCTTTTCTCCCAGGCTAACACGAAACTTTTGTTATAAATTCTAAATGTGAATTATAACTGCTTGTTACCTAAAGTAAGTATTTTATGTAATCAGTCTTGCTCCACTCATGCGCATACGCAAGGTCATTGGCAATCCTTAGTTGTACATCTAACAGACTGTTATTGGTTTGAGGTATGTTATACGTTGTTTTTCGATAATAATAAAAAAAAATATTAAAAATACAAAAAATCTCTATTGACAGGTGATTGATCAGACATCAGTGTGGTGTGTTTTTTATAACGATTATTCTCTCTTCTTATTTTGTTATACAACTATAGTTTTGCTGCACCTCAATCTTAAGGTATTCATTATTATAAACAAATTGAAAAAAAAAACAGTGTTGTCCCATTACAAAAAAAAATTCTGATTTCAGGTTTGGTCTCGTAGTAAATAATACAGACGCCAGCACATCAAATTGCTACAAACTGTCAACTGTCTTTATAAGATTTTCTGACTTTATCGCTGAAGCAGTAAGTTCAAGGTTGATTGGAAACATTTTACAGTTTCGGGTAGCTTGATATGCTGGCGTCTGTACAATGGCACCTTAAGAGGTTTAGGGTTATAAAAAACTAAGGTTGTAGCACATGCAGTAAATATTTCCATGGCAACATGACGTTTTAAAAAAGTGACTTGCGTTAGATTAAAATAAAGCCTTATTATCAGTGCCATATGAATGAATAATGAAAGCATTATGTAACAAATAAAACTACCAGTGCATGCAGATATTTGTGTGATAAAAAATTATGCATATTAATTTGACTTGACCGTTATTTGAAGCTTATCCCGCCGTGATCGGTCGTCTCATGCTCGTGCTGACACTTATCTGAGTGAAAAGAATCCTAACGGTATTTATTCGAATTAAAAAGTGAACAAAGTTTATTCTTTCGATATTCAGTATGGAAAATTCGTGTGATAATGCCGATAGGGCGATTAGTGATGTTCTTCCAGGACCTTCTTCGCCGCGGAAGCGGAGAGATCGGTCGAGTAGTTCTAGTAGCTCGAGTTCTAGTAGCTCGAATTCCAGTAGTAGCTCCTCGTCTAGTGGAGGCAACCTAAAGAGAAGTCGCCGCAACAAGAAAAAGGGGGGCAAACGCAAGCGACGTTCCAAACGTAAGGTTCGTAAATTAGCTAAAGAAGTACGTAGCCTTCGACGGCAAATGGATTGCAAGGACACCGGTCAATACGTGACTACCAATTTGGATTATGATACCATCTCACTTACATCCGGCGTTAGTGAAAATCGTTACGAACAAATGCTAGATGTTGAACCTGATAATGTTAGTGCACAAGAAAGAAGAAGAACACAAGATGCACAAGAATTTACTTTAACCTTTGAAACTAAACTAAAGGAGCCTACGATGCCTAAAACTTCCGAGAATTATTTGAAGTGGCTTTGTGATTATCAACATTTAGATAAAAGTGACTGGAATGAAATTAGGTATTCTGAGACCCAAAAATTGTACAATCACTCACCGGGTTATACAGACATTGAAATGAACGAAGAAGTTAAAGTATATGAATCTCCTCGTCATCTCATCTATGCTGATAAGGCTTTCGCAGCCTTGACCATGTGTGTGCTCAAACAAAGGGAAGTTTTGCAAGAAACTCTTCAAGAACTGTTATTATGGGCAAGGAATAGTGACTCACTAAATTCTGATACTCTACTTCAAAAAGTAAATGACCTTTTTTCCACAGGGGACTTTAGTAAGTGTTCTTCAGACTTATTACAGATCGTTTGTGGGCATCGAGCTGAGACTCTCCAAATGCGGAGAGACTGTGTCATTAAACAGGCAAAAGACCCCTTGATGAAGGCCAGCTTAAAGAAAATTCCACCGACATGTACCAACCTGTTCAACGCAGAGAAGTTTACTGCTGCTGTAGAAAAAGCTGGCGGCGTAAGAAAATGTTTTTGGCCATTGCATAAGGCTAATACGTCTTCTGCCTCGCAGGTGGATGCGACGAAGTTTCGTGGCCCCTCGCAGGGGCCAAAGCCTTACAATAAGTCCTCGCAGGGCTTTGCTCATTCAGCTCAGGCTTGCCAACATGCGCATTCGGAATGTGCTACAAGTAACCTACTTACGCAAGGTGGTTGCAACAGCGGTAACCCACCTCCGCAAGATGGCTATAACGCTCTAGGTCATGCTGCTCAATTTGATTCGGTCGCACCGAATAACCGCAATAGCTTTCGAGGCCGATCGAATGCTCCGCAAAATAATCAGCGAAGGTACGGGCGAAGACGCGCATCATCGCCACTCCAGCAGAATATCGACAACAGACGACGCAATTATTGACTCGTTCAGAGCAGGCCGTCTCCTACGGTTTCGAGACCAATGGGAACAAAATATGAATGCACAAAATTACATTCTAAGAATAATAATAGGGTATCGCATACCTTTTTGCCAGAAGCCACCGCTTGTTCACACACCCCGTTGTCGGAACCAACCGAAATGTTCCAGAATCTGCCGTAATGACATCTGTCATAAACAAAATGATAGAACAGGGACTTCTAGAGCATGCTGTTGTTTCGCCTAGCTTCCTGTCATCGATGTTTCTTGTCTCGAAAGGCGACGGCTCAACTCGACCAATATTCAATTTCATCATAACAGATCGGTTCAAGCTAATAAATGCATATCGCATCCCCGATTTTCTACAACCACACAGGATTGGGTATGTAAAATCGACCTCTCGCAGGCGTATTTTCATTTACCTGTGGCTCGAAGCCACAGAAGGTTTCTGCGCCTAATTTACCGCAACGAATTGCTAGAAATTACCTGCTTACCTTTTGGCCTGAGCACAGCGCCTGACCGACCAGACAGACCTCTGCTTCACTTACAAATTGGATAGCCCAGACACTCAAGCAACGAGGTGTCAGGATAATAGTTTACCTCAACGATTTCTTGATCGCTCACCAGGACGAAGACAAGCTTCGGAGTCATGCGAAAATTTTGCTCGACGCTCTGGAAACGTTAGGTTGGCTGAT
Source organism: Lycophotia porphyrea (assembly GCA_950005105.1). Classification (NCBI taxonomy): domain Eukaryota; kingdom Metazoa; phylum Arthropoda; class Insecta; order Lepidoptera; family Noctuidae; genus Lycophotia; species Lycophotia porphyrea. The sequence goes on from OX465396.1 coordinate 2,143,438, forward strand.
CAATTACATAAAGTCGATAATCACACCGTCAAAAAGCCTAGTGTTCCTAGGAATTCATTAGGATCCATGGACGAATCGCAAGCGCCTTCCCGAAGAAAAAAATCCTGGACTTGTAGACAAAATCTGTCATTTACTGTGGAAGCAACGCACAACGCTCAGGGAGCTCCGGAGCCTAAATGATCTGCTCAATTTTGCCAGCTTTACAGTGCCAAAAGGAAGGCTCAACTTTCGAGCGTTTTTGAACCTACTAAACGAAATCTTTAAATCGGATAACAGGTTACTAAACACCTTACCTCGTGCTGCCATAGACAATCTGATATGGTGGCGCGCCAGAATTGTCATCAACCGTCGGCCATACACATGCCGCCTCCTTCTCATTTCCTCACAACTGATGCGCCGGACATCGATTGGGGAGTTCGCCTGGACAATTTCTCTCTCTGGGTCAGAATTTCTCTGTGGTCAGAAGCCGAGAAAGATCTTCATTGCAACTCAAAGGAAATGTTAGCAATCCTAAGAGTTTTGGAAAATCATTGTCAGCTTATGAGACAAAAGACAGTTTTGATTCAGAGTGACAACAAGTCGGTAGTCGCATATCTCCGTCACGAGGGCGGCACCAAATCGGCGCTTTTCCTGGACTTAACCTACAAAGTTTTCCAAATAACGGAGGACTATCAAATACACATGAACGTCTATTATATACCAGGTATATACAACGGCCACGCGGATGTCTTGTCGAGGTTTCGCGTAACTCCAGAGTGGCATCTGTCAGCAGAATGCACAAACAAAATATTCTCCAAATAGGGAGTTCCACTGATCGACCTATTTACGTCTAACGGCGCACATGTAGTGACGAATTACGTGTCCTTAGACCAAAACGACGGTCGTCGTTTCAGCCCTGTTTTGTGACGCGTTCTCCCAGAATTACAACCTAGCGTGGGTGTTCCCTCCACCCTTTCTGATTCCCAAGGTCCAAATTATCTCAATCAGGCACAGGGAACGTTAGGTACGTTCCCTGTGCCTGATTGAGATAATCTAGTAGTTCCACGATGGGAGCGAGTTTTCCATTTACGCTATATTACCCAAACCAAGTCCTGATCGACACGATAACAGGACTGGTACCACCAAACGTCCACGACATGACTCTGTAAGTATGGAAATGCGGGGGTGGTCTGGGATGCTAACAACCTAGAATAGTAGTCAATTAGAACTTCTTGAGAAGTCATGGCGTCCCTCAACACGTAAAGTTGTTGGTGATGGCTAGTTTGGTGCGAAACACACCAGGTTAACCCCTCAACTCCAATAGCAAGCGATTTGGCTACATTTTTATCTGATCTCCATTTTATTAATAATTTATCGTACAATTCTATTTTGTTACACAAACCTGTGGTCGCAACCCTTTGCAACCCAGAATCATCCAGACAGTTAAGCTCTAATGTCCTAGTAAAACATGTTCTAAAATCTATAGGGTTACATAAACCGGTTACCCGTTTCAAGCCCCCGGTTTGGAACATAAACGACCTCTTTAGTTTCTTAGAGAGTAAGCGCATTGATGAACATAATATTTTTCAAGTGCCGAGACATACTACTGCTCTACTTCTCCTATGCTCAGGGAGAAGAATCCATGATTTAACTTTGCTCAGAGTTGATATCATATATACCTGAGGGGGCTCTCGTTAGGCAGCTGGATCAATGGCTTGATTCAGAAAGCGGTACACCTGGATACGGCTCATATTGTTAGCAGGTTCCTCTCTCTGGAGCCCTGACCGGTAGCTTGGACCCTGTTCCCGTTACCGGTGGGTTACTATTTTTTATATTTTTAAATGTTTTTTTTTTATACTTTTGTTATTTAAAATTGGATAAAGAAATTCCAATCAAAATGATGTATTAGAGTTTTGGCCGGTTTTCGGATCGAAAACTGATTCTGTAGATTCTGAAAATCTCGTTGGAGGTTGAATTCTAATGAAGATAACAAGAACTTAGACCCGCTGGGCTAAGCATACGATCTCACTTCTTGAGAATCGTAGAAATGCTGCAAATGGTAGTAATTTGTTTACTAACATTAGAGGTGAACCAAAACTAGCATCGAAAACGTAAGAATAATTATTGTTTTTTTTATTGTTTTGTTATTATAATCTAGTATTTATGTATTAATATATTGATATAAGTTAATAGTAAAATATGAAAATACCACGATTTTGTTAGTAATTGACGTGCTCAACTGCAATGGCTCTTTGAAGGGAATTTTAAATTCCTCTCACTATGGGTATGTAAATACAGCATTTGTATAACGAGTGTGATGTTAACATAGATAAGATCAGATCTCATGTGTGAGATCTGATGTTCGTTTTCATTACCCTTAAGCCAAACCTAAACGATTGTATAAATATTATTGCATTGTTCAAATTTGAACTCTCAACACCAAGCCGGGCGCTGGAAATCCAACAAAGTAGTTGTAGTTAGACAATATGTTTGTGACAACGGAAATTGATATAATATATTTATTTATATTGTTATTAGATATAAGCTCTAATTGTTGTAAAATAAATAAATTAACAAGTTTTTAGAACAAAGACTTTTTTTTATTTACTATTGATCTTGAGAATTGGAAAGAAGTAGCACAGAATCGTGACCGTTGGACGGAATGGAGGGAGGCCTTTACCCAGCAGTGGGACAATATGGGCTAGCTATAATATAATAAAAAAAATATTAACATTGTTTTAATAACATATCACAACATCACGCTATATAGTATACACACATTTCGCCAGTTATGTTTAAGTCTCATTTAATAGGGGGCGAGCCTATTGCCATCAACTGGGCACAAATCCAGACTTCGTGGCTGCTACAAAGAAATCCTGATAGTAAAATCCAACAATACTACCCGATATGGGCATCGAAGCCGGGACCCCATGCTCACCAGGTCGCGCTTTCGACCGCTAGACCAACAACGCATCATTTGGCTTGCCTTTTCCCAACTACATCAATTAAGTTGGTGTCGGCTTGCAGTCTAACGATGAGCTGCTGCATATCACCCCCGTCATCATGGTGATTTTTTTCAGACCTCCTCCCCCCTCGAACATCAAATGGCTAAAGGACGACCCCTATCCTGGTGTGTGCAATGATATAATGATCATTTTTAGGGTTCTGTACCAAAAGGGTAAAATGGGACCCTATTACTAAGACTCCGCGGTCCGTCCGTCTGTCTGTCCGTCTGTCACCAGGCTGTATCTCATGAACCGTGATAGTTACACCGTAGATATTTTCACAGATGATGTATTTCTGTAGTCGCTACAGCAAATATTTATTTTATTCTGTTTTTAGTAGGTATATGTTGTTACATATACTAAAAACAGAATAAAATAAATATTTAAGGGTTTTCCCACACAACAAACGCGATTTTTTTGCTCGATATTGATAACGGCAATATTCATAGAATATTTAATTATATATTCACTTTAAAAATAAATAATTAGATTAAAATAAAATAAATATTTAAGGTGGGCTCCCATACAACAAACGTGATTTCTTTGCTGTTTTTGTCTAATGCTGCATAGATGAAAATGATTGTTGGCAGACTGGACTGCCCCATCCAAAGACACTGGGTAAAAATAGGTATAGGTTTAAGTTAAATTAAATTAAGCACTAACAATACTATCATAGCATATAAGCACAATCTGTTACTAACCACTAACAACTTATGGACTGATATAGGTCTGAAATAAAGATATTTTATTTATTTTATTTATTTTTTATAGATAGTACAGAACCCATCGTGCGCGACTCCGACTCGCAATTGGTCAGTTTTTAAAACATCATATTGCTATGGAATTATGTTACTGCATGTGTTACAACTTTCATCATCATCATCATCATCAGCCTATAAGTTCCCACTGCTGGGACACAGGCCTCCTCTCTATGAGAGGGAATGGGCTATAATCCACCACGCGGGCCCAGTGCAGATTGGTAGATGTCACATGTCTCGAATTTTTGGGTCTAGGACACGTTTCCTCACGATGTTTTCCTTCACCGGTTTTGAGAGCAGTGGTGATGAAATAAATTACACAAAGTAATGCGCCTGCCTGGGTTCGAACCCACGACTTATTGTTCGTAAGTCGGAGTCACTACCACTGGGCCACCGCTGCTCTCACTTTAGTTTTTTATAACCCTAAACCTCTTAAAGTGTCATTGTACAGACACCAGCACATCAAGCTACCCGAAACTGTCAAATTTTCCCAATCAACCTTGAATGCTTCAGCGATAATGTAGAAATCTATTAAATCAATTTGACAGTTTGTAGTAGCTTTATGTGCCTGTATTATTAACTATGAGACCAAACCTGAAATTAGAAATAAAAAAAAAGTTGTTCATAATAATGAATAACTTAAGATTTAGGCGTATCAAAAACTATAGTTGTTATTAATAATATTATAAAAACTATAGTTAGTTAGTTGAGTTATGTAATACGTTAATAAATAACGTATTACATAACTCAAGCTAATAACAGTCTGGTTGATGTACCACTAATGATTGCCAACGACCTTGCGTATGCGCACGAGTCGAGTAAGACTGAATACAAAAAAACAATGTTTACTTTATAAAACCAATTCAAGCATTTATTATCAGGTTGAGGATTCGCGTCCATTGTTTGATCTGATTAAAACGTCAGACATAATAAAAGAAGTTTCGTGTTAAAGTCTATGCCAGGGAAAAAAGCGTGAGATTATCAAATCCTCAGGAAAAGTCCAGTAGCTGGAACAAACAGAAAAAATTAAAAAAAAAACTTTTACTTTTTTAATGCTGTTTTATATGTATAGATAAACAATAAAATGAGTTTTTAATGACTGCATGTCTTTTGTTGAAGGGTATATGGACATCCTTTTCAGCTTAGGACCAAAATACGCATGTTAAGGTTGTCCTAACCAGACGGCCAGATACTGCTCAATTTTGACTCGTGCTTCAATCAACTCACTTGAATCATTCACACTTCGAGGATACATGTCTGCACAATGTGCAGTACCTTTAATATAAATAACAGGTACATCATTATCTTTAGTTTTAGTGATTCCCAGGGCATGCCATGGATCTACAGAACCGTGAATAAACACCACTCGAGACACTTTAATATCCAGGGCTCCATAGTTGCTATTGCTCCAGTCTGCAACGGCATTTACAAAACCAGCATTGTACACTTTACTGAAAACATGTTTACATTGTTGAATATAGAAATCAATTGTGACATGATTGCCGAACACTTCAACCTCTCCTGAGGACGTCTGATATAATCCAAACTCCGTGCAGGTTTGGTACATCCATTGACGAGCTCCTCCTGAGCCCCAAGACGTATTCCTCAAATAATCAATCATGTTGTCATAGCTGTAGTCCAAGCAACTCCGATTGGTTTTGTCCAGAATGATGGAGTTGAAAGTTGCAAGCTTCTTGTATGCAGGTTTAGAACTAGGGGATGTTAACATATTACACACTGTACTGATAGTAAGATTCTTGTATTTAATATCTACGCTAACCCTATTATCCTCATTATATTGGACCAAGCCAGCGAAGTCTTCAGCGATGGAGTTGTAAAAATTCTTTATATCCATTCTTGATGCACCTTTAAAAGGCTTACATACTTTGAATTCCTTCTCAACAACATTTGGATGAGTCTGCATCATTCTTGTTATCTCTTTGTGTGCTGTTTTGAGTACAGTCACACATTCTTCTCCACCAGATTTTTCTCGCAATGCGTGAACCACAACTTCATAATATTCCTTAAAATTAACTTTAGCCAACAGTGGGGCACTGGTCGACACTGCAGCATGTACAAGATGTGGATACTTGAGCCTCAGCCACGCTGCTAAATTGCCTGGATATGATCCACCAAAGGCTATCCAGCGAACATTTTTCCGAAGTTTATATTTATTATTCATGGCACTAATAAAATTTGCTAAATCTGCCAAAGCTTGGTATGATGACAAGTACTTTAAGTTTTTGACACTGATGTCTTCAGTAGGATGACTCTCCCCATAATAACGATGTTCTAAATTGATGCAAAGAGCATTAAACTTCTTTGCATAATCGATCCAGGCCCCTGCGACCACCCAGCTTGCATCAACGGATCCTTCACCACCAATCATCAAAAACACAGGCCCTTGTTTCTTGAAGTCATAGTAAGCATCATTTACAAAGTAGCGCTGTTTCCAAGTTCTTAAATTAGATGGATTTGAGTGATCTAATCTTTGCTTGAACCAATGAGCTGGCGGTAGCTTTTTACCGTTATATCCCCCTGGAGCTCCTAAATTACCGCTATTGCCTCTTCCGAGCCGAAAATATTTAGCACCATGGGCCGCAAAACATAATGAAAGAAAACACGCTAATGTAAGAGACCGCATTTTTTCAATGCGTAGTATTTGTCGATGTAAAGTCTTATGATCACCTAATTGTCGTTTAACACTTGCACAGTATAGTATGAGAATCAGGGAACACCGTCTAGGAAGGCACGCGGGTGAACGATAAACTGTGAAATATATCATTAAGTTTATAAGTTAAGAGAGTATTATAAGTAGAATTTATTACGGTCTGGTTTATCTTAAACAGTTACGACGCATTATTTATGGGTGCTTGTTAAAATGCTAGTTAACATGGTTAAAGTGCTAGAAAATTCTGATCGATTCATTTGATTTGGTCTCCGTATCAATTGAGTTATTGAAAAAAAATAAACATATTTTTATTTATGTATTTTAAATCGGGTGTGTAATATATGCTATAATTACAGATAATATATTATCACTTGAAATGATATAATTTTCATATGCTATAAAAACAAATAACCTAATTTCATGTGATCTAATATTACATTTCATATAAACTTCTTTTGCTCTAATAACATTTAGTATAACGTTCATCTCATATAATTTTCAATTAGTATATTGCTCTTTTTATATAACGTTCAGTTGACCAAATTTTCATATTTACTCATTTTCTGCCCAAATTCTGTAGTGAATAAGTAAATATCAGAAAACATCATACTGTTATAACCTCAGCTAACCCAAATGATCACCAACAACAGAAGGGATCTGATCTGGAATTAATACTCAATTGATAACAATCATGAATGACGTCATAACTATGCTAATTTTGTCACCGTTTCAAATGGTTTTTAAAATGCTTGGGTCATCATCTGCTTTACCTTTTCCCAACTATGTTGGGGTCAGTTTCCAGTCAAAGCGGATGCAGCTGAATACCAGTATTTTACATGTGTAATGGACGAAAATACAGCAGCAACAAAATAACTATTAGGCTGATCTTTAGACGTTACTTAGCTTCTCTGGCAAGTCATTATTCCTGTTCTTGTTGCACAATTTCTTGCAATCTACAAGTGAAAGATAGAATTCTGGGAACAACTATACGCCAAAAGACATGCTAAGTGCGGAGGAAACTCGGTGTGTAATGGGTGGTCACCCATCCACGGACCAACCCAGGCAAACGCGGTTTAACCTGAAGACCGACCCGAGTGGCTGTTGTTATTTAGCCACGAGCTTTACCTCCTTCACCTATTCAATCTAGTCAACTATTTTTTGATCTTGTAGCTCGAATAGTTTTTCAATTGTGTAAAGTTGGACTTGGTTTAGGTATAAATCAAAAATCAAAATAAAGCATTTATTTCAAGTAGGCCAGTTACAGGCACTTTTGAATTGTCGATAAGATAACAATGTAATGAAGCTAGAGTCCCAGTTACAAGGCATAAAAACTGTGAAAGCTTGCTGCTTGTAATTTTAACCGTTTTAATCGGACACCCAAAACCACTTACAGGCGCCATTTTTTTTTTTTTTTTTTTTTTTTTTTTTTTTTTTATAAAAAAACGTTGCCCCACACTAGGATTTCTCCTGTATCGCGGGTACGTTCACAAACATTTAAACTCACATACACAAACAGCCAGACCCGGAACAACTATCTGTAGGCCATACAAATATTTGTTCCGTGCGGGGATCGAACCCGCGACACGCAGCGCAGCAGTCAATTGCTCAGCCACTGCAATAATAATAATAACTATAACTAACTATATAGTAATTATAACTTACTTAAGTAAAACCATGTGCATATTGCGAAACTTTGCACAATATTTATTAGTTTAGGCTCATTCTATATGTTAAGTTTTATCTAACGTTCATATCTAGGCAGAACTTGTTGAGTTATTGTTTTGATAGCAGATTATAATACGCCCTCTAAATGACCTTGTTTTATAGCGGAAGATCTAAGATTACGGTGGTTTTTGAGGTTATGAATTTCCTTTTAGCGCTCTGTACCCGAGGGTACCCAGTGGGACCCTATGACTATGCCTCCGCCGCCGCCGTCCGTCCGTCTGTCTGTCAACGGGCTGTATCTCATGATCCGTAGTAGGTAGACAGTTGAAATTTCTATTTTTTGAAGTTGTATTTCTGTTGCCGCTATAACAACAAATAATAATAAAAAAAAAAAAATAAGGGGATTACGATGGTACGGAAACCTTCACGCGCAAGTCCGACTCGCACTTGGCCGGTTTTTTTTCTTCTTTTCTCGATTATTGTATAATTCATTAATTATCATTAAGTTTAATTAAATCCTTACATTATTTAAAAACTACAATTAATCTATATTGGTAAAAAAAAGGTTCCAGGCGTCAAAAAATTCGTCCACGCGGGTATTAGATTTAACTCCATGCTTGTGACATCTATTAAGCTGCAACTGCATCATGTGGTCGATTACGGCTCCTCCCTCCCTTTTCCATTCCCTCTTAAAAAGAGGTGTCTCCGTAATTTAAATGCTTTATTTCTGAACTTCAAAATAATTTCGGGATATTACAGGCAGATATTATCATGTCACTTACTTTCTTGAAGTTTAGGCAAATAAACTTTACCTATTCGGATCTCCCACGAAGGCTGAAGGCCTCTCTAGGTGGACCGATGTCCTGGTGAAGATTACGGGTATCCGCTGAATGCGAGACGGACGGGACCGGTCAATTTAGCGGCACTTGGGGGAGGCCTATGTCCAGCAGTGGACGTCTTTCGGCTGAAATAATGATTCGATCTCAGCTCTGCGTATAATATGCGTATCATCATCTGCCTAGCCTTTTCCCAACTATGTTAGGGTCGGCTTCCAGTCTAACCGGATGCAGCTGAATACCAGTATTTTACATGGAGCGACTGCCTATCTGACCTCCACAACCCAGTTAGTACTGGGTAATATGATACCCCTTGGTAAGACTAGTTAATAAGACTTTTTGGGCCACTGACTACCTGTAACGACTGTCATAGATTTACAAATGACAGCCGGGACCAACGGGCTTTCCGAGGCACAGAGGAAACTCGGTATGTAGGGGTGGTCACCCATCCACAGACCAACCTAGGCAAGCACGGCTTAACCCAAAGATCGGCCCGAGTGGCTGTTGTTATTTAGCCACGAGCTCCTCCGTATAATATGCGTATCCTAGTGAAAAATACGAAACATTTTACTACTATCTAATCACCAAAATCATCATTATTAACTGCCGTTATTTTAGTCTGCCATTGCTGAACAGCCTTAGCAAATCTCTATTCTCATCCAGCCAGCTTGCAAAGATTATCGTTAACCTAGGGATCCTACTTTAGGTTTTCTGATCGATATTTTATTATTTTTTATTTGTATATGAAGGATGTAAACAGACTCTTAACAAAGCCGAAAAGCACTTTAGTCCGGTCAAATTAAGCCTAAAAAGAGCAATCAGGGGAAATCATTTTAAATACATGTTTTTAGTGTGTTTTTTTTTACTTAAGACACCTGCTTTAACCCCGTACTATTCAAACCATCCATCAGCATCCATGTTTTGAATGCGTTACATTGAGTCATAACGTAAAATGTGATTTTTCACCCCAAAAAAAAAATGTCGTTTCTCAGCAATCATTTTTGCGTAAGGTTACTACTATGTACATAACGCTTGGTTAACGGCTTCGTGAAGAGTCTGTTTACTCCCTGTATGTATTAACTATAAAAATTAAAAAATCAAGAAGATATTTTTTAGATATTATTTTGTAGCCTATCACAATATTATTGTCCTATTAAACCCAGAGGCTGACTGGTAGAGAAGTATATGGCATTAAGACCGTCTATGTACCACTATTACATGAAGTTTAAATAAATAAATAAATATTTATTAATCACAAAAAGGGGCCCGACCTGTTTTTTTGAGACCAGTGTCTAATCATTAGATACAGTTATCATAATTAGCTACTGGGTTAGTAAACACGTTTATCTTTCGATAAAGTTCAAAACAAGATCAGATATTAATACGAGATAAGATTATTTAACAAAAATCATCTCCTCTAAATTATAAGTAAACATGAATTGCTTTCAGTGATGAAATAAATGAGTTTGCAACTATTATTTGGTATTTCCGTATCAATCACTGATTAAATTACATGAACTCAACATTTTATTCTATTTCATCATTAACATAAAATCATATGCAATATGTTAAAAAAAACCTGTCTGATCCGGGTTTTGAGATTAAATTCTATTTATGTAATCTGTTTTGGATAACAAATAAAAAAAAACCTTGATAAAAAATATTATGTTCGAAAATGAGGGAACTTTCATGGTTACACAGGGACGCAGGCGGCGACACTCGGCACGGTTGGCGCAGTGGCTGAGCGATTTAATGTCTGTGAACGCACCCACGATACAGGAGAAATTCTTAGTGCGGGGCAACAGTAAAAAAAAAAATGCTGAAGATGGTGTTTTCTCGATTTAAAAGTTTTTTTTTTTTTCATTTAAATAGTGGTAATTTGGGGACAAAAATCATGGTATTTAAAATTCATTATATGTTTACATTTATAATTATAGGCTGGTAGGTTTTGATTTACTTGCGAAACTGACTATAATAAATGACTATATTAGATTTATTTATTGCGTTTACCGAGAAGCTTGATTTTTTACAGTCCCAAGGGGTCGTAGACCTATATATGTATTTGAAATTAATTTCATCTTTAAACCACCACGCGTTCTGTAGAAAAACATCTTTGACAGACAGACAACAGGACAACGAAGTGATCCTATAATGCCTCCGTTTTTCCTTTTGAAGTACGGAACCCTTAAAAGTTACATCCCTGACATCACGGTGACTACGAATTGGTACCTTCTAATCTAACCCCAATCAGAATCCAATCAGAGGGGATAAACTCGTAACAAACAACAGTGACGGATGCCGTTTAAGGTTACGTAGATAAACACCATATTTGTAATTAATCATGTTTCCATGCGTGCGAAGTGCTAATAGGTCTAGTATTCTTGAATTGTTTGATATTGCAATACAGTCCTTTAATTAAGCTCGTTGCCCTAAGGCTTATGTCACCGGCTGCCATCTTCTCTGTTCCCTAATCATTATAATGTAGATCTATTCCTCCTCATTATTAATAAGGTGTGCAAACAGTTCGACTTTGATCTTTTTGAAACAAGTGTGACCTCGGCAAAAAAGGGTTTATCAATGAATTAATTTAAAGCCTATATTTCTTATACTTTGGTTTTTTTATAATTGAATTTTAATATATTCTCAGGGTAAATAACCTGTCGCAATCATATTAATTTTTACATATCTTAGGTTATCTATTTGAATGTGTTTCAGTTTTTAACATTACTTGGCTATGTGTTTAATTTGTTCAACAGTATATTTTTACCAGACAAGCTCTAGACGTGAAGACTTGTACTTGGCTGTTAGATTATCATACTGTTTTTTATAACTATTGTATTTAGCTGAAAGTCTTCAAAAGTCTTTAAATAAATAAATAAATATTCAAAGTGGGAGTGAATCGGTTTCTTCTAGGCAAGCGTGCTCTAACCTAGACCGCATCATCATTCCACATCAGGTGCATTGCAGCCAAATGTAAGCCTATTTAATATTAAAAACAAATGTCAAAGGTAAAATATGCAAAGACTGTAACACCATGTAGTGAGACGAAGTTACTAGGTATCTCCGAAGAGGTTGGATAAGAGTGATACCGGCTGATGACTATCACTTTAGCAGAGCGTCACATCGATATGGTTGCATGGCTGCTACCTTCTGATGACAGATTTTGTTAGGGTGAACCGCTGTCGTACCACGTGTATCGTACGTGTCGTACGACGAACTGATGTTCCGACCCAGTCCTCATGATATTGTAGCTGCTGAACCACCAATACGAGGAACACTTCTGGTAAAGGCGATTCTGTGCCGAAATATTCATCATTTTCAGATCCAAACGGTGGAACGGACCGTTGGATGAACCCTATGAACGTTCAGCATACATAGGTTCAGCGAAGTATTTGTTGAGTTTTTTGCTGAAGAATTCTCTGTATCAATCAGGAGCTGATAATCTATGTCTAGTTGATAGTATGATTGACAAAATATGACTGTACAAAACATTTATACCCAACCTTTCTGGTAGCACAGGATTGATGTTATTTTAAATTAAAAACGATTTCGTAGATTTCATTACACACGTTATAAGATTCTGAGATTGATGAGAGATGTTAAATTATAGGACCACATATCAATAGGACATTTCTGTACGAGTTTATCCGAAGGATTTTCTAATTCACTACTGTCGACGATTGGTAGGAATAACGGTCAGTGACTGGATACAGTAATGGTCGTAACAGATTACCATCCAATTTGCACTTGCGATGTGTGTTGTTGCCGAACTTATTTATAGATTGATGGATGTGTACGGGTGAAGGTATCAAAAAAGAACGAGCTGTTTTTTTTAAGAGCCTCCTTATTTCAAACTTTCTTTAAATTCGGGTAGCTGATGGTTTTTTTAGTTAACTTTAGTTTAATTCACAGATCCACATCAAAGGTTAAGAAAAAAGGCTTTTATTACCTAGTTTTACAATTGGGTGTTGCTTAATCCGCAATCCTAAATATGTAGAGCCTAGTTTTTGCCCGGTTACCGCCGACAGTCTCAACTGGGGTCTTACCGAAATTATTTAGAGACGTTAACCGCATTTCAACTACCTACCTCTGACCCCCAAAAAATATTCTGACTAAATAAAAGCAAAGAATGTCGCCCACGTTATCCGCCAGCCACGATTGGGTGCGAAATTAGCGGGCACTAGACCAAAAGCTTGGCTAGCGAATTTCCTACATCCTATACGCCCTACCAACTTATAACCCTCACTTCTACAACCACAAACCAAGCGAAACCGAATCGTATCTCCCAGAAATAAAGATCAAATAGAACCTAGCGATGTTAAAGTTAATTTTGCAGTTGCTAAAGCGGACGGCGGCGGAATTTCAACAAGTTGGACGATTGCTTCGAAATACATGATTATGAACGCGCACATTCGGGTCTTTATGGCGGAGAGATAAGGTCGGATTTGGATCGTCCGGGGATGGTGGAAAGCGGTTGTTTGGAAGGCAGTGGCCCTGGTGGCAGTGCAGACATTCTTGACGAATGCTGCCAAAAACCGGGCAGTTTTCACCTCGTTCGGGCACAGTTTATTGTTTTATTTGCGCTTTACTTTCCTACAGGATTTTTGGGTGGTTTAGTTTCGGGACATTCTGAAAAATGAAGAGGACGTGTTTTTTGGATTAGTCTGTGGTTAGATTTATCTTTTTCTCGTATCTTCTGAACCGAAAAGGTTTTCAAATGTTTTATAATTATTAGGTGTATGGTGGGTAGCACTATTATTCTCATTTATTAGGCCTTGTGTGAGCCACTTCTCTCGTAGTTCGAAATACAGGTTGAACCGTTTAACCATCCATCGATTTTTTCCTAACCTAAAATCCGATCTTCAAACTTAGTTCCAGTTCAAATTTCCTTTAAATCGACTCCTTTTGAGCGAATCTCTAAAAAAACGTACACCCTGCCTAGAATTCAATAAACATTCTCCCCTCCCACTTCATCCATCACTTAACTAATGTCCCACACTGCGGACTGATAGTCCCTCAACAAGATTTAGACATCAATAAATTTGTGCAGGCGGCCGCGAATACAATTTATGTCTGTTTGCTGAGAATTCCTCACCTCTATTCAGCATAGCTGGAATAATTGCATCACAGTGAACAACAGAAGGTTTGGTCTATAGCTTAGTCAGCTTATAACGTTCCTACTGATGGGGCACAGGCTTCTGTGGGGGCACACATTGGCCAGTCTCCATTGGTGGATGTCACACGTCTTCGATTTTTTTGGTTCTAGGAGCTGCCGGATAGGTCTTTACAATATATTTCTTCACCGTTTTGAGTGGTGCCTTTCTGGTTCCGGACTCAAGACATGCGAAACGTAAGTCGACGCCATTCCTATTGGGGCACCACTATTCGTAGCATCGTTCCCTACAACGAATGAAAGAGACACACACAGACGTGTACGTATGGCGATCTCAAACAAATGACAGTCGCGAGTGCGCTTGCACTCGCTGTACGTAAAGCGTGTCTATGTGTGCGTGCGTTTTCACTCTTAGTATGGAGTGTACCTTTTGTTCTATTTTGCGCCTCTACTCAGAATTGTTGGCATACTTGCACCATGCATGTATTGTTTCTGACTGAGGTATTTACTTCTCTAGCCTAGTTCTAGGTCTTAGTAGTTACGGTTGAAGTTTGAATTTGCAAGGTACTTAATTAGTTTTGTGTGGTTTCCGAAGACGTGGACACGCTGTTCAGTCACTCGCTCTGGCTGTGTTGTACATACAAAGTAGATAAGTAACTAAGGTATGAAGATATGTAGGACCAATTATTCTACGAGTACATTATATTATGATCACCAAACCGTTTACCAATTGTGACAAATTGATAAGAGATTTAAAATCGTTGGTCTAGTGGTCTCAAGCAATGCTCAGTAGTCGCACTACAGAACATGACGTCTTGGATCAGAAATTTCTCAGTAGCAGCCACGGAGTCTGGATTTTTGCCCGGTTCATGGCAATAGGCTCGCCCCTATTACATAGGAATGAAACATAACTGGCGAAATGTGCCACCAGCAGGATCAGCACAGGATCGATTGCTAAAGTGGCCATTTTCTTGTTAACTGTAATTTTTCTAGAAAATCTGTGGATGGTGATCGAAATTTCACTAAAAAATTATATGGATAGCCTCCTAAGACTATTTTCGTGTAGCTGCAACGTTTAAGGTACCCTTACCGCCCCGTTCACCGTATCCACCCTATTTAATGTCTAAAGCTGTAAGTAACTCTATACAATCTGGGCATTCATATATCTATACCTCCTGTCTTCTCAATAGAATGATACCGGCTCCGCATGCTCAGTTAAATTGCTCCGATTTATAGTAACGAGGTCTGTCTCTTGTTTCACTTACAATTGTGTCCGACATAGGAGCCCTAGATCACATATAGACCTAGATAGATGGCCAGCCATTTGTGGCTGACAACGTAGGTGTACAGAGTTATAGGTACTCATACAATTTGAACCAGAAGACGTTGCTTTGGAAGGCCGGACCGGTGACCTGGTGAAGGTTGCAGGGATCCGCTGGATGCGAGTCGCACGGAACCGGTCAATGAAGACACTTGGGGGAGACCTGTGTCCAGCAGTGGACGTCTTTCGGCTGAAATGATGATGATGATGATGATACATTAGTGTCGAATATATTACAAAATTTTAAGATAATTCGTATTTAAAATCAAACAAGCTACTTGTTGGCAAATATAACTGGCAAAATGTGGGTGTAGCTACGGAGGCACCCTTCTGCCTAATCCCTTCGGAGAGTACAGTCATGATGTTATGTTGTTTGTTGATGGATAGTATTATGCCAAAGAGCTAGCTATAAGTGATTGTCGCCGCCACTGGATATTTACTGTCATACTGGATATATGCATGTGCATAGAAATACTCCCATACATACTACCGCGCTCACTGAAAACTTGTGTGGTAATCGATTGTCATGTGATGCGGAGGAATGAGTAAAATGTCGTGAGGAAAGTTTTGAATATCAGTGGATGTGTAGAAGAGTAGAGGAAGACCAAGGAAACGATGGATGGACTGTGTGAAGAATGATATGGCAAGAAAGGAGGTGACTGCTGAGATGACGAGTAATAGAGAAGTATGGAAGGAGACGACATGCTGCGCCGACCACAAATAAATTGGGATAAGGGCAAGATAACAATGGAGAGCTAGCTATAAGTGGTTATCGCTGCCACTGGATATTTGTTGGCATACACTTATGCGTTGCCATTCTAGATACAAAACTGAAATGTCCATTGTGTATACATAATTATACTCCCATATATATACTCACTCATACCCGCACTCACTGACGGTCGACCAATTTTCACTCTTTTTTTTTTCGAATGGGAACTCATCAAATGACTTCTCCCGCTCTGGACAGAGCAGAAGGGAGTGTCAGACTTGTACTGACAAAAACCCATCCATGTTCCTTCCTTGCCCTTGGTGTTCCAGGGCCGCGGTATCTCTTTCGAACAGTCCCGCAGCCCTACAGTCCCGCAGCCCTTCACTCTTATACCTTGAAATATAAAGTTGAAAATTAGTCGTCAGTCAGTGAGTACGGTAATTGTGTGCCTTTAAAAGTGCAACACAGCAGCTGCAAGCTTCTCGGGGAACCGTTGCCTTTGGATCTAGTTGTACCAAGTTTTTAATTTCCGAAATTCTTTGTTTCAGATGGCGAGCCCATCAAATTGCCAGAAAACCTGGAGAGTCTGCCCAGAGCTGAACACTTCGCAGCACAGAGACACCGGTGGAACACCAATGAGGTCAGTGGCTTTTTTTATAATAGTGCTCCTTTTCGATTTAGATACGACTAACGACGACTCTGAAAAATATTTCAAATATCGACATTTAATTGTATTTTACGACGATATAATGAGTGTAATAAGTCCCATATCGAAGACGAAAGGTTCTCGCCGTCATTACGATTTTATTTTGGACCGTGCCTGGGACCCTTCTAGTTACGGAGATATTGGAGGTCAATGTTCCAAACTTACGGAGATATTGGAGGTCTTTCTTCACATTTTTTTTTTTACACAAGGTTTTAAAGTTTATACTTTACCATTAGCATTAGCAGAGGAGCTCGTGGCAAAATAATAACTGCCGCTGTCCGTGGATGGGTGACCACCCAATACATACCGAGTTTCCTCCGTGCCTCGGAAAGCACGTTAAGCCGTTGGTCCCGGCTGTCATTTGCACATCTTTGACAGTCGTTACAGGTAGTCAGTTGCCAAAAAAGTCTGACAACCAGTCTTACCAAGAGGTATCGTATTACCCAGTACTAACTGGGTTGTGGAGGTCAGATAGGCAGTCGCTCCATGTAAAATACTGGTATTCAGCTGCATCCGGTTAGACTGGAAGCCGACCCCAACATAGTTGGGAAAAGGCTAGGCAGATGATGACTTTACCATTAGCACAAATGTTTTGAGTGCATAACACTGAGTCCTATCGTGAACCGTGATTTTTACCCACGTGAACCGTGATTTTTAAAAGAAGTCGTTTCCCAGCAGTAAATTTTGCGTTGAGTTACTTAGTTTGATGTACAGCATGCTTGGTTGACGGCTTCATGAAGGGTACGTTTACAGTTTGTATACCTACTCATTCATATATATTTGTATCAATAATAAATTGGCAGAGTAAGTTGATCTTAATAAATATCTATCAAATTATGACAATAATTAAACAGTTCGATACTTCAGGCGTCCAACCTTGGCATATAAAACAGAAAGAAATCTCAACAGTACTATCTTATCAGTCGCACTAACAACTACTATTAAAACCTTATCATTACAATTTGGAGTCCGAAGTGTACTAATTGAAGCATTATTTAATCATACGGATTAGATAATTTTATTTATTAAATTACAACGGTTGTGTTAATAACCAATTACAGTAACTAAAATTGTAAAATTAAAGAGATAATTACAACATATTAAAACAATTTTGTAACAGTCATTATAAAAAAAAAACAACGTGTTGCACTCCGTGCAAACTTGAAACAACGCTATCTAGCATAAATATCAGAAATTTCAATAGCTTTCTGCAAGAACGGAAGATGTCGCTGCCGTAGAAAAAAACTTCAAACAACGCCATCTAGCTTGAACTACACGCACACTCGCGCAAGCGCCCTGTGCCGCCGATTCGATCTGACGATCTGACGCGAGTTTAGCAGTTTTTACCCATCCCAAAAAGTGCACAACGCCGCTAAAGAAGTTTTCACTTCAAAAATATCTGTGCCGTAACCACGTGTAATTTCTATTTTAGAACCAGTATAATTGTGGGTTATTTATATAGGTCATGCTACTTACTAAATGTTAGACACTTGAAATAGAATCATTTGTAGTTACGACTAGGCTTGTTAGTATCACAGTTGTGAAAGCGCAAACCATGATGATCAAACACTCAAGTCTGCTTCTACGTCGACGTATATAATAAAAAACCAAACGATAAAAACATTTGTAAAATCCATTTTTTGTTGATATTGTTATCTTCATAAATGGTTAATAATTAAGGATTACGTCGTCTAGGTACTGTTAGATATAAAACGCTTGAAAGATGTCCTTTTATCAGCACAAGATAACATAAGGTAAGCAAACACACAATTAAAAAACCCATTACTGACAACATTCAAAATGACGTCAGCCTGTCGGTATCGGTACAGCGCAACCTCCCATTTTTCCACGTCTTTAGACGTCAGACAACGTAAATGTGGGATGAAATGAATGAGATGAGACCAAAAATAAAAAACTTATAAGAAAGATACTTTTCATAATCATAATCATTTATTTGCAATATTATTAGTACATATTGGCCTTAAAGTAAGTTGAGCTTCCTAATACATAGTCAGATATATATGACATGCAAATTTAATGTTAGAGTATACAAGTCTTCAATATTTATGTCTTTAAAACATTCATTATCTTACCTAAACATAAAATAGATTAATTATTAAAATTATTTATAAATTCATTAATACAATAAAATCGTTTTTCCAGCAGCCATAATTTTAACTTTAACTAATATATAATAAAATACCAAAGAACTTTAAAGAGTATAGTAATAATTTATTTTTCCACACATATTAAAAGAGTTCTTTTTATATAGAGAAGTCCTTGGCCCTCTAGGCAGAACTATTCTATCTGGATCTCTTACTTTTCGAGGACAACGGTCTTCAGCCTTTTTAAACAAGTCAAAGTGCTGTCGGAAAAATTTAGCGCATTCTAAAATGTACATACTGGGTAATGTAAGAAGCTTTAATTTTAGGAACTTTTTTTTTTACATCAGTCTTTTTTGTTAGTCCACAGTCAACCTTAAACGTTGATATTGCTGGCAAGTCGGTGTCTTGGCATAGTCCACAGGTCGCCCGGTTCCCATGTGGGTTGCTGGATGACGAATTGATGAATGAATGATGAATGTTCGGTTCTAGGACATGCTCAACAAATTAGTTTTACCTTCATACCTTCATCATTTGCCTAGCCTTTTACCAACTATCTTAGGGTCGGCATCCAGTATAACCAGATGCAGCTGAATAACAGTATTTTACATGGAGCGACTGCCCCTTTGACGTCCACAGTTAGTACTGGGTAATACGTTTTTTTTAAATAAACTGCTACACGCCTGAATTTTATGTAAACTTCTATAAAAATGCTATTGTGTCTCTGTTGCAGTTTACAAAGAGTTCTACAACATCCATGTTGAGTTGAAGTATTCTTTTTGAAGTTTTCTTTCGGGTTCCGTAACTATTTCAAAGTGTGATATTTTGGAAGAGGATTTCACTTAGTGACTTATTGTGACGCTGTGTTTAGGTACCCTTATTTTCAAAAACTAAATAGACCTTACATTCACTGAAATATAAAACTTAAGATAAAAAACGTCAATAAATTTTGTCAAAATTTGAAGAACACCTTGGAAGTATCTGTGTATATTATTATAATAGAATTATTTGATTGAAAAGAGTGTCCATGGAGTTTCTTGTCCATTATTCTCCATAGAGATCTACGCTTTGGAATGGGCAAGTACAATACTTTCACAAGTTATTATGCCTTGTGTCTGTGACTGTAGTTTAGCCTTCTTTGTTTTTCTGACATTCAAAAGTGCCTGTAATGGTGTCATTGAAATATATGCTTTTGAGTTTGAGTTTGATATTGAAAGCAGCTATATGACCCGACACACCCGCCACCATCAGCGAGACATTAGAGTGAGCATGACATTCTCTCAGCCACCAGGGCAATTTCAAGTCGATGAAAGATAACTAAATGTAAATGGTAGCTTTACAGTACATAGTACTCACACATGTGCTATGCAATTATATAATACTAAGAGATTGAGTGTTCCCTCTCATAGAGAGGAGGCCTGTGTCCCAGCAGTGGGAACATTATAGGCTGGTGATGATGATGATGATGATGAGCTTTTAGGTACTCCTATTTTCAAAAACTAAATAGACCTTGCATGCACTGAAATATTAACAAGTTAAGATAACAAAACGTCAATACTTCTCCAACCATCCATCTCAGACATTAATCTGCATGGTCCTCATATGATTTAACCAATGTCTGGACTTTAAAAGAGACTGGGACCTCTGAGTTTGTTTCGGCTGTTTCTTCTCAGAGTAGTCATGCACGAAACACCGGCCCCATCTAGTTTTAAAAAAACATGACGTGTAAAAGTGTTTGAAAAACCTATTTGCAAAAAAAATAATACATTTTAATTTGACGAACTCCTTGGATGTATTGTATATAATAGAACCAAGATTAAACCGATATATTTTAATAACAAACCACTAAATAGAACACTGAAATCTAATATTAAATTCAACCAGCCTAAATGGAAAGTCCCTCATATCAACATTAATTATACATGAAGTCACAATAACGCTGACGCGGAATCGCGGCACATCGCGCTGTATCGCGACAACGCGCTGTATCGCGACAACGCGCGGCATAAATCGCGCTAATTCATACATTATGCAAACAGACAGAACGTCTCATATCTCGGTGTGGCAATGTTTTAGTCTACTTAGCGAAGCGTAGATTAGCTTTTCGACCCCTACTACTAAGTTACTGGCATTATTTCGAATTTAGTGAAACAAAAATTGAAAATATTTCTAGTTTGAGCTTGTGCCTGGGCCTTTGTCCCACACTAATTGATAAATGAGGAAAATGTCGTGAGGAAAGTTCTGTGTATGAATGTTGATGGGTATAAGAATAGAGGAAAACCAAAGAAACAATGGATGGACTGTATAAAGAATGATATGGCAAGAAAGGAGGTGTCAGATGAGATGCTGCGCCGACCCCAAATGAATTGGGATAAGGGCAAGAGAATGATGACTAATTTACCCACAGGTGTCCTCTAAGAGCACATGAGATTAACTCCCTTAGTTAAACACCTCTGCCTACCCTGGGGACTAAGGTGTCATATTATGTTGACTGGCAGAAGTTTTATCATATACTAGCGGACGTCACGCGGTTTCACCCGCGTAGTTCCCGTTCCCGTGGGAGTACGGGGATAAAATATCGCTGATAATGTAGCTATCCATTGCTGAAAGAATTTATCAAATCGCACCTGTAGTTTTTAAGTTTATTTGTTACATAAAAAAATACAAATCTTTTTAATATTAGTATAGTATAACATAGAATTTTGCTTTAATTATAACTTAACTTTTGCCTTTTTTTCCAACCATATTGGACTCGGCTTCTAGTTCAAACCATTTTGCCCTTTTTGACAGTGTTCTTTATAAGTCAACTCGCAAATGAGAGCAGTTAATTATAAAGATGCTTAGACAATGAACTGTAGCGTTTTGAAGTAGCCAGCTTGTACCTTATATTGTATCTTGTTGAAATAAACTTCTTTACGCGCTCTTGACTTGGGACTAAGCTGGTAAATGTGAGATATAAGTCAGTGAAGATAGAAAGAGACAGAGTTACGTTTTTGAATTTGACAGACGATTGTTTGGCATTTGTTTGAGTTTTACTTCGTGTGGTCTAGAGCACACTCGTTTTTTTCGTTTCGATGAGTGAAAAACATTAAATTTGTTCATTCCATTTCCCATTCTACTGATGAACAGCTATGCAGTAAGAACTAGAACTAGGTTACATCTTAGCTTGTAATTTACTTTTCCCTGCTAATGAGAAACAAAAAAAATACCATAACAGACAATTGCTTCGTGTATACATTATTTATTAGTGTCCGTGTAAAATTGAATGTGTTGACGATGACAATAATGTTTATGAATAAGTACTTACGAGTAATAGAGTAGTATGGAAGAAGAAGACATGCTGCCTGACCCCAAATAAATTGGGATAAGTGCAGGAGAATGATGTTGATGATGAAGTACTTACGTGACTACCATTTTGATTTTTTTTAATGGCCTATTCTGTCCCACCGCTGGGGAAAGGCCTCCCCTATTTTCTTCCAACTCTCCCGGTGTTTTGCCTCCTTTGGCCAATCAGTCAGGAATGAGTCCAAATGGTCACGCCAGCGTTTCTTGGGCCTGCCTCGGTGATGACGACCGTCTTCAGGCACCTACTGTGTGACGATTTTGGCCCACCTGTCCTGACCCATCCTGGAAATGTGACCCGCCCAGTCCCATTTTAACCTCGCAGACTTATCGCCAACATCGGCGTTGGAGCGTATTGTGGTGTTGCGTATTCGATCTGTGATTTTGATGCACAAAATGCTACGCTCCATCGCTCTTTGCCAAATCTTGATTTTATTAGGGTGCATTTTTGCTACCTTGAAACAGTCTTTCTAACTCTCGTCAATATTTAAGCAAAAAATCTCAACGATTCGTGATCTCCTAGTAGGTGCATCGTGTAAATTAGCTCGGTTAATGAAATGCGTTAGGTGTAAATTACGCTCCGGAACGTGTGTCACAGTTATTATGTTAGTACTCCGAATGAACTATAGTGCCCTGGTACCGATCCAAGGTAAGCGGCGGAAATCAAGGTTTGGAAATGGATTGGCGGTACTCAGGCCCTTTATGGCTTGGCTAACGGATTTTTGGTAGCACTAATATGATGTTTCTATTACGATACCCACGGTAGATGAAGATATTTTCTCTTCATCAACTAACTCAGCTTTTCGCATTCCTCTGATGTACATAAAGTTCTACGTAGTTACAACGTAGTATCTGGTTTTTAACCGACTTTAAAAATGGAGGAGGTGATGCCTTACAATTATGCACGAGCCATAACAATGTAAAAATGAATTTATGACCAGAACACTTAAAAAGGCTAAAATAAAAAACTTTCTGTGAAAAAAAAACCTACTTTAAGTCTAAAATAACTTTACTTTCGGAAATCAGTGGCAAAAAAGTCAATGAAACAAAAAAAGACAGGGTTTTCTTCAAGTTTTTTTTTTGCAGATTTTTTTTGCCTTCCGTGTTCAATCAGTCCCAATCGTTTTTTTCGTTTATATTTTGTTATGTATGACCACACATCACTCTTGCCACGGGTTTTACATAATATATATTACTGAATAATTGTATTAAATTCACTATTATTGACATTTAATTTTGACACAAGTAATTATAATAAATATTAATCATTTCTCTATTTAATTGTATATAAAAGTAAATAATAGTTAATAACAATGTTTATGCATTCTAATTTAGATGATAATTATTGCAATGCTTGTGAAAGGCTGCTAAGTCTTGAACTACAACAGCGTAACACCACATTGTACACTTAGTTCGCAATAAACGTTTTGACTTTGACTTTGACTTTGTTTCGATTTAAACCATTGCTTTTGAGGAGAAGACTATTCTTCTATTACCATTGGCGACACAAGAAATTCCTTTTAATTTCATGAAAAACCATAATAATTTATTCGTTTAGTTTGAAAAACCTTTTTTGATTTTGACACGTTTATCATAATGAATTTCTAAAACAAGCTTGTAACGAAGAGCCAAGCAAACATCGTTACTCATAAGCGGTTTATGCCCTACATGGAGTTATAAATATTCATAACATTCGGCGTCTATCGGTTAAAACCAGCCAAGTGCGTGTCGGGCCACGCACCATGTAGGGTTCCGTAGTTGCCCATCAAAATATGCGGACACTTCCTAATATTTAACGCGAGAAAATTTAGACCTCACTTTACGTGTACATACAGGAGAGAGATACCCTAAAAAAATACTTTTCGAGATTTTAATTTACCACTTTGTCGGCGTAACTAATCTGTATATTCGTGCCAAATTATAGCTTTCTAGTACTAAGAGTTTTCTAGAGCTAAGCTGTGACGGACGGACATGGCGAAACTTAAAGGGTTCCTTGTTTACTACGGAACCCTAAAAATGGTATGTAATGCTAGGAATGAGCACAGTTTGACCTTGATGTGTGCTTATAAGACAGAACCGTAGGATTATTAGGTAACGATGACAAGTTATACGTTTAAATTGATTACGGAAAAATTGGTTTTATGTAAAAATTGGAAGGTTTTCATCGGTGTGTTTAAGTTCAATTAGGTTAATTTGGGGTTGAAACTCTAGGGCCGTGGGATCCGAGTGCTCATAGCCTATTTAAGGAAATTTTGAGACGCCTAGTTGACGCTTCCCGTGACCCAAGGGCTGGCTTTTACTTTGGCCAGAGGCTAAGTGTTGCCATATAACGTGGCAACGCCGCCAGTCTCTTGGGCACATTACCATCTGACGTGGCGTTGAGGAGGAGTTTTTCGATGCCCTTTTATAGTTTGTTGTTAGTTTATTTATTTTAGTTTAATAGTTTTTAATTATCAATGTATATAGTTAGTTTAACCTAATAAAGAATACCTTGAAATTTATAAAAAAGAAATTTTGAAAAAAAAAATTAGGTTCATAGATCAGCATAGAATTTTCATATGTCTCACTAGCATAATTATAAAAGTAAAATAATAATTTTATAAAATGCCTTTAGATTCTGGTCTTCTTCTTTTCGTATCGATGAACTCAAATTGTATTAGACCAGTATGTAGCCACCTGAACAGCTCTAAATATGATAGGTGCAAGTGGTTGTGCAGGATGGGCAGGACAGATTCTGTTGACTGTTAAATATCCACAAATGATAGCCGGTACCAACAGCTTAACGTGCTTTCCGAGGCACAGATGGAACCCAGTATGTCATAAAGGTCACCCAACTACAGACCGACCTAGGCAAGCTCACCTTTACCTTGAAGATCAGCCCTTGTGGCTGTTATTAACCAACCACGAGCATTAATATCCATAATTGAAGAGCTGAAAAGTTTTTCATTAATCCTTCAATATAACATGCCTCTCCCTGTAACATAATTACAGTACATAATACGGGGATATTTATGCCACTAGGTTAATATCCAAGTATCCCTTGGGAGAAAGTTCAAAGTGATTATGTCAACGGTAGGCAACTATTAAATTAAGGGCCGTTCCTAATGAATTTCGTTCCACATTCGTGTATTTTATGTTGGACAACTATTTTGTGGATATTTCGTATTGCTATTACACTGTTTGCCGGATAGAACGTGTAGTTATCGAAAATGCGTGAGTTCCATATAATATGGGGCGAGCCTATTGCCATCAACTTGAGAAATGCCTGATGGAAAAACCTAATAACACTTTCCCCGACTTAGGGATCAAACCCAGGACCTCTTGCTCAGCAGTCGCGCTAGCGATCACTAGACCAACGAGGCAGTCTAATTATAGAGAGATACGAAAAACGGCTTCTAAATAAATTGGAGGATGGTCATTGATGTATGGGTAACCAAGAAGTTCGAAATTCTAATGAAACCTTCATTAACCTCCAAAATATTGACATTAGCGATAAGACTTCCCATCCATCATCATTCTCAGCCGAAAGACGTCGGCTGGGCTCCCCCAAGTGTCGCCACAATGACCAGTCCCGTGCGTCTCGCATCCAGCGAATATTTCACCAGGTCATCAGTTCACCTAGTAGGAGGCCTTTCAACGCAACGTCTTCCGGTTTTGCTATCGGTGTTCAAGTCATCATTTCAGCCGAAAGACGTCCACTGCTAGACATAGGCTTCCCCCAAGTGTCGCCACATGGACCGGTCCCGGACTTCCCGTGGATCCCCGCAACCTTCACCAGGTCATCGGTCCACCTAATGGGAGGCCTTCCAACGCAACGTCTGCCGGTTTGCGGTCGCCACTCCAGAACTTTTCGGCCCCATCGGCCATCCGTCGCCATCGTCTGCGAGCAATGTGCCAATGTGTCCGCTATTTAAAATCTGTTCATTACTATGGTGTTCCTCATAGAGAGCATTCTATTCATAGATCATTATCATTAAGCTTGTTATAGCAAACTGAATACTTACCTACTTGCAAAGAAATCACGTTAGTAGGTAGACAAAAGAAAACGAGTATCTACTTACCTTATGAAAATCTTTTTAGAATGTGGCCATCTATTTTTAGCTGACGATCTATGATCTTCAAACAAAGTCTCAAAATCTCAAGGATTTACCTTACCCCTTGACTGCCTCGTTGGTCGAGTGGTCGCAAACGCGACTGCTGAGCCTGAGGTCCTGGGTTCAATTCCCAGGTCGGGCAAAGTGTTATTGGGTTTTTCCATCAGGAATTTCTCAGTAGCAGCCACGGAGTCTGGATTTGTGCCCGGTTGATGGCAATAGGCTCGCCCCCTATTACATGGGACTTAAGACATAACTGGCGAAATGTGGGTGTACTATTAGGTACACCTCTGCCTAACCCTACGGGGATTACAGGCGTGATGTTATGTTATGTTATGTTTACCTTACAAAACTTACAATAACATAAAATGAGAAAGGAAACCCCTTCTATAATACACTATTTCCTCGGAAGACACGTCTCTTGGAATCTAAATCGGTAGTTTGCCATAAAGCTGCGCTTACACGACCATTTTTTTCGGCAATTATCCGGAATGTAGTCGCATTGGTTAATTGGGGTAATAATGTAATGCTTCATATATAGGATGACTAATAATTAGTGACCGATACTTATACACGTGGTTGTACTCATGATAACAAAGAACTTTCCCAAAGAAACATTATTTTATACGTTTTGAAGTTATACTTCTTTTGGCGCGTTAGGGAAAAATGACGAGAGTAAATTTTTACGATGCGCGCGCACACCGTCACGAAAAACCGACACCCTGAAGTTAGCTAGTCAACATACACCCTGAAGTTAGCTTGCCAATATTTTAGTTTTATAAGCCAAAGAAATTTAACTTTCATACGGCTGTTGTGTTATTGTGATAAAAGTGAATGAGTATTTAAAACAAATGTTTCTTTAGAAAAGTTATTTGTTATCATGAGTACAATCACGTGTTTAACTATAGGTCACTAATTACCAGTCACCCATTATAACTGTAGTGAATTGCCAAATATCGCGATAATGACTTACCGAACGCAACATTCGCGATGTTATATTAACATCGCATCTGTGTTCCCCGTAGGATAGGCACACATACACATTCACATTTCATCAGATAAGTTCTGTAGCGGCACATTACAAAAATTACTACAGCGCCATCTTTGAAACAAATTAAGAATTAATATAAAAATTCTGAATCGCGCTATTACTGGTCCAGACTCTGTTCATATCCCTAAAGCTTCATACAGGCGCGGTCCCAGCCTAAGATTTTGGGGGGGGGGGGGGGTCCATCAGGGCCGCAGCCAAGAACTTGGTAGGCACGGAGGAGTGTCAATTCGGTGTGTATGATTTTGGGGGGGTTATGACCCCTGTGACCCCCCCCCCCTAGGACCGCGCCTGGCTCCATACTATTAAATTATCTCTCATATTGTACAGTTATCCCTAGCAATACTTGCTACAATTTTGAAATTGCCGTAAATTGCTCTGAAGAACCGTGTAAGCGCATCTTAACTTTCCAAAAGGCCTTCAACCTCGTAGGTTACTTGTACCTGCTTTTCTATTCAATGTACACACTGGACGTTAAAGGGTTTCGGTGCTTGTCAGGGCTCAGCGGTCGCCTACCTCGTGATAAATTGTCGGTGTGTTGTTAGAAACTTTAAGTATGTTCAACGTTGAGATCTTATTGTACGATACTTGCTTTTGACCGGAGATTGCAATCATGGGTTAGTTTTTTTCAAATACAATATTCCTTATATTGTATTTGGAAAAAAAAACTAAGTTTTATCTTTTCGTTGTAGGTGATGTAGTGTGTACGGATTTCTACACTACCAAATTATACGTTTCTTTATATTTACTTTTAAATTAATTAATACATATTTTTACATTTTATAGATATTTTCTATCTGTCCTTCCGACAATCTGCCATTTTATTCCTCTTTTCCATTCAAATGTATTTACTTTATTAAGCTGCCAGTATCAATCGGCTGCTAGAACGATATATCATCATAGGACCTCGACAGTAACTACGCTGTTGCAGATTGTATTACAAAATAAACTTATATTGTCACTTACGGGATATATTCCGTGATTATTCATTATTTTGAGCTCCCGACATTTCGATAAGTGACAATATGAGTCAAGTTTTAAATCGTGAAAGTTTAAAACAGTGTTATTACAAAGGATCTTGAAAGATTTTAGTTCACGCCAGGGCTGCGGGACTGTTCGAAAGAGATACCGCGGCGCTGGAACACAGAGGGCAAGGAAGGAACATGGATGGGTTTTAGTAAGTACAAGTCTGACACTCCATTCCGCTCTGCCCAGAGCGGAAGAAGTCATTTGATGATTTCAAATCCGAAAAAAAAGGGTTTTAGTTCACAAAGGAGTAGGGAAAAGTTTCTTTGCTCCATTTAATTTGTGACGGTGGTTATGGTGTTCCAAGTAAAAGTAAGAAGCTCAGCCTAGCCTTTTCCCAACTATTTTCGGGTCGGCTTCCAGTCTAACCGGATGCAGCTGAATACCAGTATTTTACATGGACCGACTGCGTATCTGACTCAACAACCCAGCTAGTACTGGGTAATACGATACCACTTGGTAAGACTGGTTGTCAGACTTTTTTCAATGTTCAAAGTCTCCACACTATAATAAAGCATTCACCTCAATAAACCATAAATTCATAACTTAATACAAACCTTAAAGTTTTATATTTCAAATAGAACTCAATGAAATACTTGCTATAACACTCAATTATAGGTGACGGGTACTTAATGTAGTAGGGTAGCAATCATTTATGTCAGACCTTTATTATAGGTCCGAACCTAATGCTAACTCATTACTATTGGAACTAAGGCTAGCTATATAATACTACTATCTATAATGTCACGTAACCATAATTTTACACATAGTTTTAAAAGATCTTTCAAATGTACCTACGAGTATAAAGGGTGTAAAAAGACTTTTAACGAAGCCGAAAGGCACTCGTTCTCCTCTTCATTGCGATCATTTTTTTGTTTTATACCATACCTGGGAACCTTCTAGTTGCGGAGATATTGGGGGTCAAAGTTCGAACTTTTTTACTTAAGACACCTTCACGACCTCCGTACTATTTAATCCATCAATCAGCACAATGTTTTGAATGCGTTACATTGAGTCCTACCGTAAAACGTGATTTTTCACCCCAAAAAAAAGTCGGTTCCCAGCAATAATTTTTGAGTAAAGTTACTTAGTTTGATTCACAGAATTCTGGGTTGACGGCTTCGTGAAGAGTCTGTTTACACCCTGTATGAATGACCTCCATGATTTTAATAAACTAAGAAAGGAGTGCGTTTCTATATTTTCTTAGATTCTTATTATAAATATACACATACACAAAGCTGAAAACTCTTTTCATTATAATGAAGGCGAGATTTTCAAGTTAGACGACAACCTAATTTTCTGAAAACTTAAGTATCAGTTCAAAGATTTTGACTAAGATATCAAAAACCCATTATGAGTTTGAAATATTGATTAGGCTTTCAGGGACCCTAGTAATCTTATCACAACCCTAGACAGCCCTTTCTCACAAAACCCAATCTAATAACACTAATAACGCAGAACTTTCCCATGTCACCCCTACGATAAGAAGTTTAAACTTAAGGGTTCAAACTTTAATCCTGCTACCCGTACCACGGTCTATTCACTTGGAAACACATAATATAATGTAAAAAGTGGTCGAACAGCATAATAGAACATCACGCCCGTAACCACTAAAGGGTTAAGCAGATTTATGTATTAAAAGTACATTTTGCCAGTCATGTTTGAGCCTCATGTTAAAAGGGCGATGATACATATACATAACATCACGCCTGTAATCCCGGAAGGGTTAGGCAGAGGTGTATCTAATAGTACACCCACATTTCGCCAGTTATGTTAAGTCCAATGTAATAAGGGGCGAGCCCATTGCCATCAATTGGAACTGCTGCTACTGTATATGAAAAACCCAATCACACTTTGCTTGACCTGGAAATCGAACTAGACGAACGAGGCAGTAGGTCTGAGTGTATTATATACTATCATCCGGGCACATTTTAGACTCTGAGGACGGTGATGATAAATTAAGTCAATGAGATTAACCTGCGAAAAATTCCCTCCTGATCAGATGGTCTAAGCAGCTAAATGTCCAACAGCACGAAACGTCTAATGAGCAGTAAGTCTAATTAGCATAAAGTCCATTTAACGATATTTTTTTCATTTATTTTTTTATTGCAAAATGGACTTGTTCTTGACGTTGATCACACCTGATGGAAAGCGATGGATAAGGTCCATTATGGCTGGTGATACGTGCCCAGAAGATCCCTGTTCAGTCTTGCTTCGAATTCACACGGTTATGTTATCGGTGTTCAAGTAATTTACGGTATTGGAATCACTTAGGGCTGCGGGACTGTTCGAAAGAGATACCGCGGCCCTGGAACACAAAGAGCAAGGAAGGAACATGGATGGGTTTTAGTCAGTACAAGTCTGACACTCCCTTCCGCTCTGCCCAGAGCGGTAGAAGTCATTTGATGATTTCCCAACCGAAAAAAAAAAACAAATTTATTGGAATGACCACCCGCGTACAATTAAAGGTCCGGCAGCGATATCTAATCACATTATTTCTTGTGTCATTTGTGTTCTCTCGCGGTATGTTCCGAAGGGCGCCACTATTTAAACGAATGGACTGTACTAGCACTAGAACCCCCAACCCCCTTTGTTTACACCTTCCGTTAACATATCTACTCCTTTAGGTTACGTATGGAAATTTAACGATCCACAGAACAGGTGAGCCGGATTATAGGAGAACGAACTTGGCTATAATGTGCCTTATTTCCTCAATGTTTTAATGAAAATTAGAATATGTTGGGGGAGAATATTTTTAGGTTGTCGATAAAGGTAGAAGTGTGTGCTGATTTGGAAAGTAAAGAGGTTTTTAGGCAGTTTGTGAGTGGATTCAAGGATAATGATAATCAAAATGTGCGATTGGAGGGAGTGGGTTTTTAGTTTGTATTGATTAATTAATAATTAATTTGTTTTTCTGACATTCAAAAGTGCCTGGAATGGTCTAATTGAAATAAATGCTTTTGAGTTTGAGTTTGAGTTGAGTTTGATTGACTTAGTTGAAAGGGCTACCAAGATTTTTACTGATAATGCTTAAATCAATATTGCTAAAATCGAACTAAAAATATTATAAAAGCCGCTATTATACCAACTATTTCAATGTTTTTGGAGTCTGGACGAAATGTTTTCATTGAGCTACTTTATATATTTTTTAAATTTGTCTGTTTGAGCTTTTCCATATAATACCTAAAGTAGAACCATTCATTTTATTTTAACTATAGGTAGAGTAAACCGTAGTTTTTAAGCTGGCTGGAGGTTATATACTTAGAACCCACAGGATTATCCAGTTAAGCAGATGACAACCTCCTAGGTTGACTTTAGAGATTCTATTCACAAAAAGAAACATCAGTGATAAATTTTCCTCTTATTTTATTAAAACTCAATAAAACTACGCTAGGCCAGCTCAAGATCAAAGTGTTACCGCAAAGTGCTGTCGACTGCACAAGGAACTTACAAAAATAATTAGTGTATAAATAAAAATAAATAAATAAAAATAGTAAATATAATTATCAAAATAAGTTCCGGACTACTTACGTTATTCATGATAAATGACACTCATAAATGCCTGAGTAGGTGTAAAACATTGCCCTCGATTTGGCATCCCGCTTGTGTAAACAATAGTTATGTGATTTCAAACTGCGCTGCTAATGCACCCGCCAGTGGCTGGCGCCAGCGGCTGTATCAGTGTGAACGAGGCTTTAAATCACTTGCTTGGATAGTTGGATAAAACGTTTTTCTTGAATCTGTACAGGATTATGCGAATAGCAATGTGCAGTACATAGTATCTAGCCCGGTTGTTATTTAGTTGTTTGTTGGTAAAAATAATAAATGACCCTAAAGTTCTTGGTCCGGCTGTCATTTGTAGATCTTTGACAGTCGTTACAGGTGGTCAGTGGCCCGAAAGTCTTACAACTACCCTTTTTTTACGGATGGGAAATCATCAAATGACTTCTCCCGCTCTGGGCAGAGCGGAAGGGAGTGTCAGACTTGTACTGAATAAAACCCATCCATGTTCCTTCCTTGCCCTTTGTGTTCCAGGGCCGCGGTATCTCTTTCGAACAGCCCGCAGCCCTGGCAGGCATCGGCCCTTGCGGGCTAGCCCATTACTCACTGTCCACAGGTCCGCGTCTACGGTGGCCAGAAGCCACCACGTGACCCCCGACGCCCGAGGCGTCTCCCGCGGCGGCTGGGACGAGAGGTTCTCTCCCTCTCACGTTCCGCCACCTCCTTCGCTAGCATGACTGCTTCGCACTTCTGGACCATGGACTGGACCAGGGCCGGACGCGATAGGTCGCCGCCGCCGATCGCCGCTACGAGGACACGGCGGTGCTCCGCCCAAGCGGGGCAGACCTCCACCGTGTGCTCTACCCAGTGCTAACTGGGTAGTGGATACTGGTACTCAGTTGCATCCAGTTAGACTGGATCAGCCGAATCCAACTCCAAAGAAAAGGCTAGGTAGATGATTAGAATATTTTTGGTCCTTACGGCTGAAGTTGTTTTATTAACAAACTAGCTTGCGCCGCGGCTTCGCTCGCGTTAATTTAGAATTTAACAATCAATTCGGGTTGCACTCTGCTTGTAATAATATAATTCAATCATGATTTTGTTCATAAGAACGTTGTTGTTGGTTTCCTCGGGAACAGTACTTTTTTCGGGATGAATCCTACCCTATGTATCCTATGTCCGTTACTGTACACCTGACAACGTAAATGGAAAATTTCAGGATGCTCGGTTCAGTGGTTTAGGCGTGAAAAAGTAACAAACAAACTTACTTTCTCATTTATAATATTAATTAATATTATAGTTAGGAAGTTAGGATGTTTCTGTTCTTCATTACCATTGGCAGTCTCATTCAATTCAATAAAGCAATAAAATACTTAACAGACAATCAGGTCTAAGTATAGAAGTTAAATTCTTTATGTACCTACGCACTGAACAACACGCAACGTTACGATAGATTTTTTTAACGTTTTATGAGCTTAATGTTGTGTATTATTAGATAAATAATAATACTTCGTTATGTTACTTTTCTTAAGCTTTTATTATTAAACTTATCGACAGTTTTAAGGTCTTATATGCGTCTAGTATACTTAGTTGTTTTCAATTGTATCCTGAAAACTACAAATTGAATGGTGGCTAAAACCCTTATAGAGTTTTCATATACTTCCTCAGACGTGCAAAATCTCTAAAATTACATCGACGACTATTTTTCTTTGAAATTCTTCGTGCCATAATACCGAGTACCTACAATCCTACATACCCGTAACAATCTACCCAATATCTAAATCAACAGATTTTAAAAATTAAAGTCGCTTTTCTTGTCTATGCGTCCGCGTTATTTTTCTACTAAACTATGCCACGGGCGTTGATGTGGATGTTACCAACATTAAGATAATTTCTTCCTAAAGTCTTCTGTGTACCTCGATGTTTTGTCACGCCATAAAAACCATGTAAACTAAGGGCGGTTCGCCTTACACAAAAACCTACTTACATGAATATACTAAACTAAAATAGGGCAGAGGTTACAAGTGCGTGGAGGTTAGACCGTCAAAGCTGCTCACTGCATAAGTTATGTGTCACAGTTAGTTATCTTAACGGCCTTCTTCCTCCTACACTTCTTACTGACAGTTTACCATTAAGTGTCGGTAAAACAGAGTTTTTATGACAACTCACTACCGTTGGTGATACGTAAATGTCTTTGGATTAAATTAAAAACTTTATTTTTTTATAAAAGGTTTAAGAAATTTACATGAAGGTTAAATAATATGGTGAGGTGGTTTTTTGTATAAAATACAATGTATGATGGCAGAATTATAAACTGTTCGGAATTTTATATACACTAGTGACTTGCTCCTGCTTCGGCTTTGTATTTCTTTTGATTGAGCACTGTTCGGATGCAATGCTACAAGCTACTGTGGTGACAATTTGTCAAAACCTCAAGATTTGCGTATCCAAGTAAAATTTTAATGGATTGTACCTTTAAAGGATTTATTTCTAAAGGTGTATCTTTTAGAAATAAATAAGTACTCTAAAGGATGGTTAACCGCATCAAAATCCGTTGTTTCTTAGGAGAAACAAAGGATTTTCATGTACAAGTGGTTACACATACTAGGTTATGAAATGTGTTTATTGTTTGATTTACTATAGAATACTTATTTAAAGATTACATTTTAGCTTTGCCTCTGGTTTGTATCACAGTTTGCCGTGGTATATAACCATTTACTATCAAGTCGTGCATCTTTTGACGTTTCAAAAGTGACTATGAAGGTTTCTGAAATTTGTTTTTTTTTTAATTTCGTTTGATATGAATATGGATTACTTATTTATAGATTGTATTTCTCTAGTTTGTGTAAACATTCACGGCGGTAACCACCTTCTATCAAGTGAGCTGAATCAATAAAACCCATGACACTTAAACAGCGGAAGAACAAAATTTTCCTGTCCCAATTTTCAAAGCACCAAAAAGACTGCAATTACGGTCAAAGATTTTCTATTTGACAAATAACTCACGGTTTCCTCTCTGGACCCCTTAAAAGGATATCCAGATGTGAAGTCCAATGAACCGTACGGACCAAATGTGTATACAGATTTATATTTTTCCTGTTTTTCTTATATAATAAGGGTGCGTGTTTTCTTGGGTCATCATTATTGGTTATTGTGGAGTAGAAGCGAGTTTTTTAAGAAGTAATTACATGTTTCCTTTTAGTGAGTACTTTTTAAGACTTGTTATCCAATGCTATTGAAATAATTTTTTTAGGGTTCCGTACCCGAAGTGTAACTAACAAGACCTTATCACTAAGTATCCACTGTCCGACCGTCTGTTCGTCTGTCTGTCTGTCAGCAGGCTGTATCTCATGATCCATAATATGTAGACAGTTGAAATTTTCACAGAATGTGTATTTCTGTTGCCCCTATAACAACAAATAATAAAAATAAATTAAAGAGCGCTCCCCTTCTACGATGGTACGGAAACCTTCATGAGCGAGTCCGACTCCTACTTGGCCGGTTTCCTTTGGATATCTTTTGAGATGAATGTTTGATATATGCTTGTCATTCAATCTGTAAAATGTTTGATGGAATGAAAAGCGATTGATGTTGTCGGTCGTAGCGTAGTGAGTACATAAGTGTGTCATTCTTGATTGACCGTCCGTTATATATCGAGAGCTATCTCCATGCTTTAGAAAACACGGTTAGCAATTTGTAGGGTCTTTGACAGTCGTTACGATAGTTTGAAGCCTGATAATCTGAAAATGGGTCTTACCAAGGGATATCATATTGGTCCCGGGTTTTATTCCCAGGTCGGGCAAAGTGCTATTGGGTTTTACCATCAGGAATTCCTCAGTAGCAGCCACGGAGTCTGGATTTGTACCCGGTTGATGGCAATAGGCTCGCCCCCTATCACATGGGACTTAAAACATAACTGGCGAAATGTGGGTGTACTATTAGGTACACCTCTGCCTAACTCTACGGGGATTACAGGCGTGATGTTATGTTATGTTTATGATATCATACTGGCCAGGAACTTGGTAGTAGAAGTCAGATTGGCAGTTCATCATCATTATCTTCCTGCCCATGTCCCATATCACTTGGGGTAGGCGCAACACCTTTTTTTTCCTCCCATTCATTCTCCTCTGGTATCACACAATCATTTGCTCATATAATTTTTCTTTCATATCATTCCTCACACAATCCATCCATTGTTACCTTGGTTTTTCTCCATCCATCAACATTTATATTCATCACTGTTTTAGTCACGTGATTCTTCCCTCCTCATCACATATTCATACCAAGGCAGTCCATTCCCTTTCAACTTTTCAGAATTTAGACAAGCAGTTGCTCCAATTTAAATATTGGTACTCAACTGCATCCCGTTTGAATGGAAGGCGGCCCCAACACAAACAAAAGGCTAGGAAGATGTGAGACAACCACTCAAATCAAAATACGCCAGTTACAGGCACTTTTGATTTGTCAACAAGGCATAAAAACTGTGAAAGTACTGTAGTTGCAAATTCCCTAGCGTAGATCTCTATAGAGAAGAACGGGCAAGAAACTCCATGGACACTCTTTTAAATTAGTATATTTTTACAAACCCTTGGTTACATCATTCATGTTGAGATGGTACATTATGTGAGAACGATAAAACAAGCTGTGCACGTTAAAAGTGTCCATAGTAAAAAAAAAAAAAAAAACAATTCAAAAATAAAATAATTAATTCAAATAAGATGACCAGTCACAACTGATAGCGCCCGTTTACGAACATGACGCATGTATCAGCACTATTCAACTCAACCATTTTGAAGGGAACTAAATGATCCGACACACGCGCCACTATCAGCGAGACCTTTGAGTGAGCATGACATACTCGTAACCGCCAGGGCACATTCAAGTCAAGAAAAGAGTAGGTTACCAGTGAACGATAGCTATCTAGTACATAGCACTCACACAATATGGGCTATGCGGCTAAATAATACTACAGAGATTGAATTTATACAATGCAAAGATAGTTGTACACTATCTAATACAATCTCCCTAGCCTCTCTTATGGAGATGGGTAGGCCTTTAGTGTGGGACGCAACTTGCGTCGATACTCTTGCGCCATCCCATCTTCCAAGCTCATCGTGCTGTGCTGGTGCTGCCGCTGCGGCTGCAGAGAACCTCAAGCGGCGTAAATATAGAAACCTTTGTGGTAACTTTATTTTCGAGCCGTTTGGGGTTGAAACTCTGGGTCCGAGTGCTCATAGCCTATTTAAAGAAATTTCGAAACGCCTAGTTGACGCTTCCCGTGACTCAAGGGCTGGCTTTTACCTTGGCCAGAGGCTAAGTGTTGCCATACAACGTGGCAACGCCGCCAGTCTCTTGGGAACATTACCAGCTGACAGCGTTGAGCGGGAGTTTTTCGATGCCCTTTTATAGTTTGTTGTTAGTTTATTTATTTTAGTTTAATAGTTTTTAATTATTAATGTATATAGTTAGTTTAACCCAATTGTATAGAATAAATGTTTTCATGAAAATAATAGTTTAATAACTCTTATATAGCTTGACATAACATATCTTCCCAAACAACCAACTGCCACTGATTACTCATACAATTGCTTCAGTTCCCTTTATTAGTAACACACGTTCATTATTGGACGTAGTTCATTATATTCGGGACTGTAGCCAGGCAGACCTTATTGGGCCGACCAATACGGTAGTATTAGATTTTCTCATAGATTCGATCATTTATTGTTGTAGGAAAATGTATTGTTCTGTTTTGTTCGTATATTAATTGGAGATATTTTATGTGTTAGTTATTTAAGAAGTTATTTTTGAAAGAAAAATCCTGCGAAACTTTAAAAAGTCTTACTAACGTCCGCAATAGGTAACATGACCTTTTCATCGATGTTTAATTCTAGACAGCTGGTAACAGCGGGTCTTTTGAAATTGTCGTTTTCATAGATGACAGTCACACGTCATTCATCATCATCATCATCATTTCAACCGAAAGACGTCCACTGCTGGACAAAGGCCTCCCCCAAAGGGGGGTTTTACCATAATCGCCACGCTTGGCAGGCGGTTTGGTGATCGCAGTACGGTTGTTACAAAGGCACAGAGAACGCTGATGCCCATTCTCTGGTAAGTCCCTTGGTCGCCTCTTACGTCACCTATAAACACCCAGACCTATCATATATCCCATTAAAATAAAAATACTTATAAAATACCAAAATACATTCTTAAATCTAGTTAAATACATAAAATGAACGTATGTACTCGTAGTGTAAACGTAACGTGAATTTTTCATGAATTTAGTAAAGTTGTGCCACATTCGACCGATAACGTCACTTCGCCTGAATAGCTGGTTTCAGGCCGAACGTCAAGTTTCAAGATTTCAATGACACGGCTTTTTCGTTCAGGTCTTATCAGCACAATCTGCGACTTGGTCGGCCATTTTTGGATGGTTGGGGTTATATTTTGGTATATAGGTTGTAACAAGACTCTTCACGAAGCCGTCAACCAAGCATTCTGTACATCAAACTATAAGTAACTTTACGCAAAAATTATTGCTTTGGTTAAAAATTACGTTTTATGATAGGGCTCCATGTAACGCACTCATAACATTGTACTGATGGATGGATTAAATAGTACGGGGTTAAAAGTAAAAATCTCACATTAAAAACATGTATTGTTAAAATATTGGAACTTTGACCCCCAATATCTCCGTAACTAGAAGGAAAAAAATGATCACAATGACGGTGAGACCAAGTGCCTTTCGGCTTCGTTAAGAGTATTGTTACATCCTTTATTTTGTGTCACATATTATAAGTATTTCCTTAAATTATTTAAGTATTATAATGTTCTCATCGTGCTTGAAGAGTTCTGAAATTATCATTATAATATGTAGTATTCAATCATTACTTTCGCATTACACATTACCTCTTATAAATTCGAGTCTATTATAGATCATGAATTGCCTCTATTTGCTTTGTTCATAAACTTCTTTTTAACGTGTCGATGGCAATTTAAATTTATTCCCCCCAGTTGACTACGAGTTCGTTTGGTATTTAAATCGAAGATGTACTAACAGGTTTTAGTTTAAATTAACAGTAAGTCAGTATCATTCTCCTGCAAGTCAGTATATTGGTACACTATTTGTAGAGGATTTTAGAAATATACTACGACTTCAAATTCCCAAGTAATTTTCCTTGATAATGCCAAAAGAACACGCGCTCACGTGAGCGAAGCCGCAGGCACAGCTAGTGAATTAATATGAGAAGATGGCGTAATTCTCCGCACACAATAATTAAGTTGCCACAGGATACCGGGATATTTTCATCGAATATCCGGCTTCTCAGCCTGAGAAATTATATGAAATACGTACATAATATTATTGCTTGTCTGCCTTATAAGATTTGTCTTATAGATTCTTCATAAATAGGTATGTTGAACGGAAGCGTAAAAGGTCAGAGGGAAAATATTCCAGATATATTCGTTTACTTACCTATGTAGATATTTTTTAGGATCTCGTGGCTAAACAATAACAGCCTCTCGGGTCGATGTTTAGGTTAAGCCGTGCTTACCTAGGTTGGTCCGTGGATGGGTAACAAATTCGTTAAGCCGCTGGTCCCGGCTGTCAGTTGTAGATCTTTGACAGTCGTTGCAAGTAGCCAGTGCCCCAAAAAGTCTGACAACTAGTCAACTACCCTGTTCTAACTGGGTTGTGGAGGGCAGATAGATAGTCGCTCCATGTAAAATACTGGTATTCAGCTGCATCAACCATAGTTAGGAAAAGGCTAGGCATATGATGATTTCATTTAGGCTAAGAATAATGAAAAATCGAAGCACTGCTTGCTTTATCTTTTTGCGTATTTCTAAGGTAACTTTTTATTAAAGTATTCTCTACCAAAACTCATGTCACATACCACACCTGATTTTTACTAGTTGATCCTGATAATGCCGCTGCGGTGCTTATAAGTGTGAGTCGAGTCTCATGGCAAGTAACCCGAACAGCTGGATGGTTGAGGCGATCTTGATTTCGAATAGTCCTCATAAGTATGCCATAACATCACGCCTGTAATCCCCGAAGGGTCAGGCAGAGGTGTGCGTAATAGTACACCCACATTTTACCAGTTTTCTCTTAAGTCCCATGTAATTGGAGGCGAGCCTATAAGCTTATAAGTATGTTGTCCTCTGAAACCTAGTTTTGGTTTTTCTACCTAACCTTTTTTTTTTTGGATGGGAAATCATCGAATGACTTCTCCCGCTCTGGGCAGAGCGGAAGGGAGTGTCAGACTTGTACTGACTAAAACCTATCCATGTTCCTTCCTTGCCCTTTGTGTTCCAGGGCCGCGGTATCTCTTTCGAACAGTCCCGCAGCCCTGGCAGGCATCGGCCCTTGCGGGCCCCTCCCTTTCTACCTAACCTCAGCCTACACAAATAAAAATACAAATCCACATCGTGTTACATTCTCCGATATCGCTGAAAAAAAATTCAGCGAAAGCCTTTACAAAGATGGTTGTTTGACCTTCAAGAAGCTTTCCTTATTTATAAAATTCTTAACGATTCTCTTCAATAGGTGTCATTCCATTCAGCGATGTCACGCAAAAGAATTGAAACAAGTTTCTTGTTAAATGACTTTGAAACATATTTCGTTTTCGACGTTAATGTGACATTTTTAGTGGGGTTCCGTGTTGGTAATAGGGAGTTTCTTAGTTATGTTGTAATTTTTATAGTTTTTAAACTGTTTTGTGGTTAGGTAAAGAGCTTGAGAATATATTAGTTACTAGCTTTTGCCCGCGGCTCATTTGACAATTAAACTTACTTTAAAGTGTGTTCTAACATAACACTACGAAAGTTTATATAATAATATGAATATGAGTCAGTCATTGATGTGGCACTATCTCAGACTTTCGGGCCAGGAGATAACTCAAATTATAATTATATAATATTTTTTTATTACTACTCGAATAAATAACATGTGTCGCGATAAAATTACAGTTTTTTACGACTGGAAATTGTCAAATATTATTCGTTCCACCTTCTATTCTGACATCTAAATTTCCCATTTATTAAACCAAAAACAGATTTATAGACACCACCAAATCCTCCATTACCAAACGGCAATCATACAACAACAGTTTGCGTAATCGTTCGCAAATTCGCATATCGAAAACGGGATAACACAACGTTAGCGTGCCCCGTATCAATTAATCGTATTTCGGAGCGCGCCAAAACAAATCCTCCATGTTTGTTACCCCTCCCCCCTTGCCCCTCTCCCTCCCCTCGGCACTATATTAATGGCCGCTGTCACGCAAACCGGTTAGAACCAGATTGATATGCGATGTCATTGTTTGGTCTCGGTCATAGTTCGCGAGACACAATGGGCTGAGTTTGCGCTGTCAGTCAAAATATTTGACCGCGCTTTTTTGTTAGAATGTTTTACGGGTTTTCAATGTTGGGGTGGGTTTTTGGTGAAAGGGAGGATGATAATGTGATGTCAAGCGGTTGGTAGCTGCTTCCTGCTTAATATGGTTCTCCTTTGTTGGTCATTAATTAAACTTTAAGGGCAGATAAGCAGATTGCTTGAGATTTTCTGAAACGAACTGTCTGTGTCTATTATTAATACAATAGTTTAGGTATCTAGCTATAACTATAAGTTAATTCAAGAAGAAACAGCTTAAGAAAATGAATACAAGAGACCTATACAAGTGGCAACCGCTTTTACACATAGTTCTACAACAAGTTTCAACAGGATTGACAAAAGCCAACGTCGTCTTTTTTCGATTCCTCAAACCAGCACCATAGCCCTTTAGAACAGCCCACTGTTTTTAGCCCGTACCCATATTAATAAAATTTTAATGTATGATTAATCCATTTTTGTAAGTACTGAACTAAAAATCCTGACTGGGTCTCGATATCTGGAGTCCATTGGCACTCCATTACAATCTCTTTGGAGTAAATAATTAGAATACTTTTTTTATTCTTATCCATTTTTTTTTGCGTTTCTATCATGATTTTTATGTCCAACCTAAAAAATGTCCTAAGTTGTGTTCTTCAAAAACACAGTTGAAATACTACACCGTACAACTTCCAGACCACCATCTTTTTAAGATAAGCCCAAAAGGCAGAGGTAACACATTCGACTTCCAAAAGAAAGTCGTTGTTTTAATGTTTGAAGTTTAACACTGAATTGCTAAGCAGCACCTACGGCGTGAAAACCCTATTTACAAAAAACTTTTACAATATCTGAGAAAAAAGAAGCTATTTATTTTTTTACTCTCCTTTTACGCCGTTGCATCAAGCACAATTTTCGTTCATTATTTTAAATGAAATATGTGACTTGCTTTCGGTGTTAAACATGTTTATTTCTGCCGTTGCGAGTTTTGCAAAGGTCTATCTTTTTTGCTTGAGGGATTATTTCAAATAGACAGGATCGATGGTTTCCTTAAACGTTTCTTTTGTTCAAACCAAGGTGTCTTCCTGTCTTTAACCTAATATTGGTCAAGGACATAATCAGCCTTAGCATAACTACCCACACCCGAACCACAGCTGTGACCTGGGGCACCGACAGAGGAAGTGGGCCACATTCGGCCACGTGGGCTCACAACACTTAATAATGTATTGGTTTGCAATATTAGTAAGAAGCTAAGATATATTAGACAGTCTGTTTTAAGATGCTAAAAAACAAAAGAAAATCAAAAACATTTTTTTAAATAATTCTGGAACTTTATTTCGTTTTTTTCGAACACTTTCAAATGTGTCCACAGACAAAACAATCTTATCACTACAAATGCAATATTCAACTTGCCCACAACACGGTACATTTCCCATTGGCATTTCAACTTGCTTCACCGGACCCATTTTGACTGCGACATCGTTTTTGCGAAGAAAATGCCTGGTCGCTCCGTTTGCCTGTATTGTTGTTGTACCTTTATAGATCAATGGACTATTGTCCTACATTTAGACGGTTTAGGGTCCCGTTTTGTAAATACAGAATGGTTTCTGGTAAGTCAGTTGAAAATATTTGCGCCTCCCTCCTTTCTAGCCATATCATCCTTCAAACAGTCTTCCTCTACTTTTATATTCATTCACGTCTGTACTCAAAACTTTCCTCATGGCATTTTCCATTCAATTTCTATAAGAAAGGTTTTTCTTCTTTCAAAGACCCAACGTCTTACCTAA
Organism: Lycophotia porphyrea; assembly: GCA_950005105.1. Taxonomy (NCBI): domain Eukaryota; kingdom Metazoa; phylum Arthropoda; class Insecta; order Lepidoptera; family Noctuidae; genus Lycophotia; species Lycophotia porphyrea. The sequence goes on from OX465396.1 coordinate 2,186,471, forward strand.
AAAAACTGTCTACCTACTGGTGTTTTGATTGATCTCTTAAAAAAGCTTGGCCTCTTAGTTAAAACTACAAACAAATGTGTCCCCACGTCCTAACCAAAACGATCCGTCCCACATATCCACGATGATCGCGTTGATAGGTCCCTCATTATTCGGTTGTCGGCACGACCACACGTTTGAGTTCACCTGAGCGTGACGTTCGCTTTGTTTAGAACGCGGCCTTGCTTTTAGTCTGGGAAAAGCAATATCATTTCTTACGAGCATTAAAATAGCTCACACCAAGAACACCGCCCAGGGCAATAACCCGCTGAGGCAATATTTCTTTTATTTTGTAATCAGTAGCAAGAGACGTTTTCCGTTGCATTATCTTGAGGATTTGCCAAAAACTGATTTATTTTATTAGTTTTTTTTGGGATGAGTATGGAACGAAGATATTATTATGTGTGGTGGTAGCTTTAAAGTTGTGGAAATAGGTCGGTGGGGTGGCCTGTATTGGCGTTTTACATTTTTGGCATGAGCTGATGGTTATCCGATTAACAACGCTCGATTTCATATGGGTCGGTGTGATCTAGATTTTGAAATGACAGAAGGCAATTGTTGTACGAGGAGCTCGTGGCTAAGTAATAACTACCGCTTGGGTCGATCTTTAGGTTAAGCCGTGCTTGCCTAGGTTGGTCTGTGGATGGGTGACCACCCATTACATACCGAGTTTCCTCCGTGCCTCGGAAAGCACGTTAAACCGTTGGTCCCGGCTGTCATTTGTAGATCTTTGACAGTCGTTACAGGTGGCCCAAAAAGTCTGACAACCAGTCTTACCAAGAGATATCGTATAACCCAGTACTAACTGGGTTGTGGAGGTCAGATAGGCAGTCGCTCCATGTAAAATACTGGTATTCAGCTGCATCCGGTAAAACTGGGAGCCGACCCCAACATAGTTGGAAAAAGGCTAGGCAGATGATGAGAAGGCACTTGTTAATTGTCGTACACGTGGGAATGTTAGTATTGAGTGAGTAAAAGCGAGAGTGTGGGAGAGAAAAGGAAAGTAAAGACCTAATGGTTAGCAGTGTAAAACGCTTCATCATCATTATTTCAGCCGAAAGACGTCCACTACTGGACATAGGCCTCTCCTAAAGGGGGGTTTTGCCATAATCGCCACGCTTGGCGGGCTGGCGATCGCAGTACGGTTGTCACAAAGGCACAGAAAACGCTGCTGCCCATTCTCTGGTAAGTCCCTTAGTTGCCTCTTACGACACCCACGGGAAGATATGGGATGGTGTTATTTTTTACAACCGACACCATATAGTACCCTAGTATAGTATAGTGAAAAGACCTTAGGCAATTGCAAGATGAATAAAAATTTAATAAAACCATTTATTCACAAATATGTTCCTGGCGTATGAATATGGGAATATCACCCAATTCAAACGGCCAATTAAAGAAAAAAAGTATTCTTTTACTCGTAGATCTCAATGATAACTAATAATAGACAATAACAAGAAAAGCGATGTTTTTTTCATCTCTTCTACTTTTTATTAAATCGGTCCTTGACTTTGATAGTTACATAAAATCTTACCTTTAAGTCGTTCGTTTCTATTTACTAGTAACTAAAACATCTTCAATGGCCCTTTGTTCCACAAGAACCTAAAAAGACGGTCTCCTATCAATAGGGTGGCACTTAACCTTGCTAATATTGAATCAACCTTTCCTCTTAAAGAAACAGCCGGAGGGCCAAAAGGGAAAATGAAAAAAACACTACTGCTTTTTTCTTTACGCCTCATTAGACACGATGGCTTCAGAACCTTTTTGTCAAAGGACAGCAGCAAACAAAGGAAATCCCACCTTAATTTCCAAGCAATAAGGCTGTATTCCCTTCGTTATTAGCCCAGTAACCCTGCTTTCGCGAACTGGGGCGAGAATTTTCGACGGTAAAGTGTAATAGTATTTTGTTTGTCGTATCGCGTTTAAAAATGTAGGATTTTGCCCAAATGTGGGGTCTGAACGGAAATTGGTGAGGTTTAGTCCTGACAAACATAATATAACAATGGTGGAAAATGTTTTTGCGATTTTTAGACGATTTAGAGAATTTTATTGATTTGACCTATTACGATACCCATGTTGGCAACAGTTTTAGGGCACACCTTGACATGTATGTACAGTGTACAGTTGTACACTCGGAACGAAAAAGTTAAGCACTTTTCAAATACACTTCCTTTTTCGTATCGTTGGCACATGTTACCTTTCCGGAGTTCTAATGTTGTCAATACGATATCAATAAAATTTTGAATCAAGATAGACGTGACAAAACTTTAAGTTTCGTGATTGTTATGCAAAAAATCTGTCAATCAATTAAACAAGAAACTAACCAGTTTAAATCAAGAATTTTTCGCAATTCATACTTGTCCTAACATTTGCAGTATAATACCTACTCATTATATAATATTTTCTACCATGTAACAATTTTCTCGGTCGCAAAAATGAAATAACACACAAACTGACGACCATATTTCCGACCAAGTTAAATGCTAGTTAACAACTAAAACATCAAAATATTTAACTACCCCAAAACACCTCCGCAATATTCTGGAGCTAATCTAAATATCACAAAAAAAAGAAAGTTTTCACATTACAAAAGATAAGATAAAAGATAAAAGCAATAAAGGCTACGAAGGCGGAAACTGCATAAAACAAAAAGAAAACGGTTCAGAGTGCAAAGTTTAAGTTTGCATTAAAAGTTCGTACCGGACTTAGTAAACTAACATAATAATAGGCGTTAATTACGTGTTATAGACCATGGGATTGCTATGCACTTTTTTTTTTTTTTACGGATGGGAAATCATCAAATGACTTCTCCCGCTCTGGGCAGAGCGGAAGGGAGTGTCAGACTTGTACTGACTAAAACAAAACCCATCCATGTTCTAGCCCTTTGTGTTCCAGGGCCGCGGTGGCCCTGGGCTATGCACTTGCCTTCCCTTGAATTTTGTTGAACGTCTCTGATATTCAGAATCCGTAGTTTCTGATAAAAGGGTACTTATGTTTCGTGGACTTACGTGTACTGAAATGCGTCAATAAAGGACATATTCTGCACACAACAGCATACCATACCATGAAACTGCTATGAATGTATCAGGCAAATAAAATATTCTTTGTATTGAAAAGTATGCGACAATGCCCACTCGACTGGTCCGTCACCGACCAACACCATTGCATGCCAAGAAGGTAGCGTATCGGCACTAGCAAAATAATCTCGCCGACAATGATTGACGCTCCGTGCATCTCACGCGGGCGGTGATGGAACGGTCTAGTGGGCATAGTCTCATACTTTTCAATAAAAATAATATAGGGTTTAACCACAGAATGAATAGTACAAGTAGTTTAACCTCTTATGGTGATCGTAAGGTGATGGTGATCCGTTATAAACGGGTATGGTACGCTGTTGATATTTTCTAATGGGGATAGAAGTACTCCATGTCATGTTGCTTTCCGTGTCCTATACGTTCATAGCACGGTCATGGTATGGTACGGTGTAGTGGGCAGATTCCTTCACTCTGTCTATCTGTTACCTTTTACGGATTTAGATGAAAGTTGAAACAAAGATATCCACTACATGGGTAAAGATATTTTTAAGATACTTTTTGTAACGGTTATCTCTATGGGATAATTTTGATTCCCACGCGGGCGACCTCACGGGCAAAAAAAGCTCATTATAGAATAAATGACGAAGTTTGGTTGTTACATTAACGAAACAAAGTTTAGATACAGTAAGTGGAACTTGCATCTTGAACTAGCAGTAAGAGTAGCTAACTGAAAAGTAATCTACTACAAATTTTTCTGAAAATGTGAAACTTTTCAGATAATATCAGAGTGGAAAGTGGTGGTGCACATATTTTCGACAATTCATAACTCGACCAAGCTAAATGGTTCTTGTTGTAAAAGTATTTAGAAAGCTGGCAACGTATCGCGAGAACTTGTTACTTACTTGTGTTAAGTTTACAAGAGAGGTGAGTTTAAAGAGTGCTATTTACGTGTGTAGGTATTTATTAAACGTTAGTAAATTCTATTCACTATTGAGTAATAGTGAATAAAATTTCGTCCGAAAAATAACCAATCCGTGAAGAATGTGTCCAGGATGAGTATCCTGGACACATTCTTCACGGATTGGTTGGAGAAGGTTAATTATAAGCAAAAATTGGAAAGCCATTGCGGAGGCCTTTGCCCTGCAGTGGGTCGGAATAGGCTGATAAAAAATACTTTTTTAAATGACAATCCAGACACTCACTCAGTTACTCGGATCCGGCCCGAAGGTCGACATAACATAACATAACGGAACTCAACTTAAGCCTCCACGGTCCGTCCAGCCGTCTGTCACTCAGCGGGCTGTATTACAATAATTCAGAAAGCGTCTATTAAAAATCAATTCCTCCACAGGCCGTCCGATAGCCTAACCTTCTTTTCTTGGCACTACACCCAAAAGGCAATAGAAATAAATCCCTCCATACATAATCGGGCAGTACAAAGCCGCCCAATTAGGAGGCTCAGCATGTAGGTCATCAGATTAGCATCGCTCGACCAGATGTATGAGCGTGTTAATGTGCCGAGCACAGGCGAGACTTAGCACAGCCATTGGATTAAATGGTGCTTTTTGTCTTGTGTTGCTGTCTTTACGTAGTGATGTGACACTTAATTGAAACCTTAATAAAAGTAAAAATAGCAATAGCATTTTTTGACATGACAACGTCTAATAAGTTGATGAACGCCGACTGCATGCACGAAAAAGTGTCCCGTTACGCTTATTGTCCCGTTATGCACATTGTACGCTTGCGCCGCATCAATCTCTCTTCTACTCGATTAATGACGTTGTCACGTTAAACTATCGTCCGTAAACCAACTTAACAGACAACCAATTTTCAAACTTGATTTGAGTTGCTCTTCTGGCTGTGTGTTGGAGAAAATTATAACTGTTGCGACGAAGTTCCTGTCAATAAATCAATGTTCTTCTCCTTCGTCGTGTCGATGGTTATAAAGAAGTTGAGCATTTTTTTTTATCTTCGTTCATGCCATATATAAGGTCCCATTGAAATAGATGGATAAATTTTAACACAGCGTTCAGTACGTCTAACCAAACATTTCCAAGCAAAAATAATACTGATTAAAGTGATTTTATTTTGAAATAAAATAATAAATTTCCGGCATTTTTAGTGCATTTTCGTTAGCCGATTTTATTTTCTTGTATCTAATGCTAATAATTTTTCTTATTTTTTTTTACCATTTTTCTTATTTTGGTGGTCTGAATGATTTATAAAAGTTTGTCCATCTTTTTTGTAATGGGACCTTATAGATCTGAATCATAGTCAGCTCAGCTGTCATAAGAACTAGTTCTTAACTTGTACATGAAAATTTCAGAAAATTGGTCTCACTTTCAAATTGTATCACATAAAACTTTTTAAAGGCCAACGTTATACTTTTGTGTTGCAAATTATTCATCACGAAAACTTCTTTATGTCAACGTTATCATACTTACTAAAAGAAGAACAATATACAAGAAAGCGAATATCCCCATAACCCCATATCCTAATATAAGCGATCTTCACGCGAAAACGCGATCCGCGCGAACATTTCAACTGGAGTGCATTGAAAATGTTTAGAGGTGTTTTTTTTAACTATAGGTATTTTACAAACTTTATATTTTAAATGTAATTTGATTGTGTTTTTACTTGTAGTTATTTTTAAAGGTATTTTAATTGTGTTTTTATTTTTGTTAGTTAATGTAAGTAAGAGGTATCTGTATATGTAGTAGCATCGCATTGGCGTTAGAGCTGTTAAGATGTTATTTACGAAATTTTTAAATAAATAAATTTCACGTCACTCATTTGTTCGGAAAACCCTCCGAACAAAATGAGCGTGACGATCGCATGTTCGCGCGACAATCGTTTATCTTAGCACACACCCCTATAACCCAACTTTGCCTCCCAGCCCTCGAGAATTTATTCCCTCACACAGTTTTACCGCTAACTTAGATTACGTACACGATAGTAGTTATAACTAATTTATTTCTTGTCTTTGTGTTACAGTTGTGTCATTTGCAAAGAGATTACAATCTGAAACAAAACTTTGGTGTAATAAGGCTTATCACCTTGACTTGTCTTAGTTGTTTCGGATTTGAATTTTTCATTGTGAGAGCTAGTTAGGTTTTACCTATTATTTTTGACCTCGAAAAGTTACAATAAGGTATATGTTTTAAGAGGAAATGCGGTAGGTATTTGAAGACACTATAGCTGTCGCTCTACGAGCGCGATTTCGACATTAATGCGATAAGGACTACAGTAAAAAGTCATATCCGAGGTTTGGCTCTCGACTATTTCCTCCTCCAATGTTCAACCAATTTAAAAGATATTTCATAAACTATAACATAAATTAGAAGGATATATACTGTGTCCCTATGTTTTTCGTTTTTCATTAATAGTTGTCATATTTGTACACCAGGCCTCTGTTGACACGCGATCTAAATAGGCAATTTATAAGGTTCTAGTGCTTATACAGATTATGTATCATCAAAAAGGAAAACATAGGGACATAGAAGAAGTTTATATTTATTTAACTGTAAAAAATCATAGCTTTAAAGCCATAAACTAGAAAGAAAACAGGCGAGAGCGTTTGTATGGAGAAAAGACCACACACATTTTCTCTTAATAACTGCTTCATGAGTCGACCTTATACCATTCAAGAAGAGAAAATGTTGCATTAATCCCGCCAAGATACAAAGTTTCTTGTAAGGATTGGTGTCCGATTTATCAGACTAGATGAAACGGCGACATTGTCTAGATAGTTTGAAATATACGGATACCAGTGACAGTTGATTGGGTGTAGTGGTTTGTGCCTTCTTACGACACCAGCATAGGTACTAAATCAAATCAAATGATTTTTTAAATTAGATTTTACAAACACTCTTACACGTACTTTTCTATTATAACTACATAGATGAGGTCGATGGTTTCTATGCTATTCTACTATTAGATGAAACAACGAAAAAAAACTCAGAGGACACTCGGACGTCAAGTCATATTTTAAAATAATTAATATCTTTGCAAACGTTAAAATTGGTATTTAAATATTCCTGATTGCAGAGCACGAGGTGCTGGCTTCGATTCCCAGGTCGAGCAAAGTGTTATTAGGTTTTTCCATCAGGAACCATGGAGTCTAGATTTGTGCCCGGTTGATGGCAATAGGATCGCCACCTTTTGTATGGGACTTAAACTTAACTGGCGAAATGTGGGTACACTTCTGCTTAACCTTTCGGGGATTACAGGCGTGATATGATAATCATCATGAAATTCCTGTAATGAAGTAGTTCATGTTTATCCAGGCTTTTTCTATCAAAAGTCATTTAAATTGCACAATTTAAACGACATTAACACAGTTATTAAGATTTGCATGTGCTTACTTATTTCTTATAATGTTTGTGTGTGAATTAGTAATAATATATGTAATTGTTGTTAATGTGAGTGGCTACACGCAAGTGGTAAGCGACTCAGACAGGCGATCGACACATGATGGTACATAGTCTTTAGTAATTTTTTTTTTCTTTTTTAGTAATTGAAATAAGTATTTTAAAGAATGCCTCGTTTTATTCCATCAAAAGTTTATCATTAGTAGACTGGATTTGTGACCGGTTGATGGCACAAACCTTGCCTTCTGTCACATGAGACTTAGAACTAACTGGTGAAATCCTTTGGGGATAATTCTGCATCCGTTTAGACTGGAAACCGACCCCAACATAGGGAAAAGGCTAGGCGGATGATGATTTCTTTAAATTGGTTTAAAAAAAACACACGCACAGGTCAGGTCGTGTTTTAAAACTAGATGGAGCCGGTGTTTTGTACCTAACTACTCAGAGTCTGAGATGAAACAGCTGCAACAAACTACGATGCAAGATGTCTTCTATCATGCTGATTTAGAAAGATATTGAAATGAAAGTCCATTATTGATGACTTTCATTTCAATATCTGCATGACTGCTGCAATTATGTATATAAAAAAGTGACTGTTCTGTGACCAGGAGTTCGTGGTTAAATAATAACAGGCGCACGGGTCGATCTTCAAGGTTAAGCCGCAATTGCCTAGGTCGCTCCGTGGATGGGTGACCATCCATTACATAACGAGTTAGGCAGATGATAGGTATCTGTTCGCCTTCCAGTGTGTACAAATACCTACTTTATGTCGAAATATCATGAAACGAGCGACAGTCTTCTCTTTCAGTTGCTACAGAATGGAATTTATATTGAAAAGTGATAAAAGGAATAAATAAAACACAAATGTAGACGGTTTGTTCATTGTCTTTTAGCGAGGCAGCCATTTTGTTTTTTTTTTTATGTTACGGAAGCGAAATAAATCAAATGAAATTAAGAATTCCAGTTTTACAATTCTGATGGGATATTTTTAGGTAAAACTGATGACCATCGCGGGCCCGGATGGTGGGTTATGATCCCTGACCTGACCACGAAGAGGAGACTTGTGTAACTTTCATCCTCTGTCCCTGCAGGGGTTCAATTTTCAATAATCCTTACCTCGATAGGGAAGCGACTTCAAATAACTAATAGTACCTGCTCCGGTGGTCTCGTTGTCGCAAGCGCGACTATTGAGCGTGGGGACCTGGGTTCGTCTCCCGGGTCAAGCAAAAAGAGCTATTGGGTTCTATAAACAAGATGGCTAATCTCCGTTGAAGTTGGCCGCCGCGCCGTTACAGAAAACGGTCAGGGGGACTGATAACTTGCACGCAACTTCTTAGGCACATTGGCAGCGGGCTAGGTTGGTGTTGCCAGTACCTATTAAAAAAAGAAAACATAGAATATAAGTAATAAGATTTTTTCTCATTATAAAACTTGCTATTTCAAAATAGTCTTTCAGAAACTTATTAGCCTTATCTTTTTACCCGAGTTAACTAAGATAAGCCTTTTAAAATTGTTGAAGCGAGAAAGTTTTTAAGTTTATATCTAAATTGGCCCTTTCAAACAAGTTTCATTCTTGGTAAAAAAAAGTTGAAAAAAATCCATGTTAATCTGTAAATAGAAATTATACCAACAATGCATTACTATTATCAGTGCCAAAGTTTGTATGTATGTAAGTTTGTGACTCCTGCACCCTGAAACGGTAAGACAGACTTGAATGAAATCTAGAACACAGTTAAACTATGAGCCGAGAGAAGTCGCGAGCAAAAGCAAAAGTTACATAAATCCCAAATAGAAGTATACGACCCTTGGGCTGTGGGCTGTTCGAAAGAGATAACGCGGCTCTGGAACACAAAGGGCAAGGAAGAAACATGGATGGGTTTTAGTCAGTACAAGTCTGACACTCCCTTCCGCTCTGCCCGGAGCGGGAGAAGTCATTTGATGATTTCTCATCCGTAAAAAAAAAAAGAAGTATACGATCCGAGAAAACTACTTAACTGAGAAATCAATGATAATAATCGGATCAAATAATGGGTGAAACAAGACTCTTAACGAAGCCAAAAGGCACTTGTTCTCCCCGTCATTGCGATATTTTTTTTGTTCTAAACCATACCTCCTACGCACGGAGATATTGGGGATCAAAATTCCAACGTTTTCACAAGTTTTTTTTATTACTATTTTTTAAGATTATAGCTTTTCTTTAAATACCTCCATGACCCGTTTACTATTTAATGAATCTATCAGCCCAATTTTTTGTAGTGCGTTACATTGAGTTTTAACATAAAAAATAATATTCATCCCAAAAAAAGTCGTTTCCCAGCAATAATTTTTGCGTAGGGTTACTTAGTTTGAAGTACAGAATGCTTGGTTGACGGCTTCGTGAAGGTTCCGTTTACACACTGTATCGTCATCATCAGCCTATAATGTTCCCACTGCTGGGACACAGGCCTCCCCTCTATAAGAGGGAATGGGCTATAATCCACCACGCCGGCCCAGTGCGGATTGGTAGACGTCACATGTCTTCGAATTTTTGGTTCTAGGTCATGCCTGTTTCCACACGGTTTTTGAGACCAGTGGTGATGAAATAAATTACACAAAGTAATGCGCCTGCCTGGGTTCGAACCCACGACTTACTGTTCGTATGTCGGGGTCGCTACCGCTGGGCCACCGCTGCTACACACTGTATAATTGAAGCGTATCCGAATGGTCCCGTCAATAATTTATCTGATCCAGTTTCCGTACCACTGCACAATGTACAGCAGCAAAAAAGAGGCACAACTCCCTTACTTCTTTCAACTCCAATACCCCAACCACTCTAAAAGGCGCACGGAAATCGCCATAACGCCGATATTCTCATAAAAGCATGCCCTTCCAGCGAATATAAATAAAGGCCGGAGGGCCGGAGGCCCGTGACCCTTGAGGTAGGGTCACACTGGCGTATTGGACACATTCCGGGGTAAAATGGGACACCTATTAGGATCTGAGGTCTGTTCGCGGTGCTGAAGTCGCATTTGACTCTTTTGTTTTTAACTGGCTTTGAAAAGATTAAAAGGTATTGTAAGTGGGTATGTCTGAAACAGTGCAGAGAATAGCTATGCACATACTTATTGAAAATAACCGTTGAGATTATTCTAATCTTAAAGATTTGAATTATCTTTTTTTTATTTTATTTTTATAAATTGTGCTCACGTATAGAAGCAACAATATTGTACCCTGGACTATCGAATACCTTACTTGATTTGAAAAAAGTGTCCATGGAGTTTCTTGCCCATTCTTTTCCATGAGATCTACGATTTTGGAATGGGTAACTACAGTCCATTCACAGTTATTATCCTGGACTGTAGGTAGCTTACTTACTTTTCACAATTCAGAGCAATTTAATTCTGTTTGAATTTAAAAAAAGATAGTACCTACTTCTAAAGCAAAGGACGATGACCAAGTTTGTATGAGACCCGTTCCCCCCCCCTCCAAAAGATCTTTCGTATGAGTTAGTAGGTTCATAAGGATTTATAAAAAGACTAGCAACCAATTTTAACTTCAAAATCCTTGGGGTTTAAAAATAACATAAATTTAAAAAATCGCTTATTTTTTTTTTAATCCATGCAAAAATGTAATAATATAATTATGTTATAGGCTGTTATGTTATGCTGTTGTTATGTTATATTAATTATAATCAAATATACTCGTAATTCTATTGAGCAGTTCCACCGGTGCATTAATATTAATGTATCGCCCTACCATTTACCATACAATTGAAATTATATGTGCGCGTAAATTATAAAACATGATTTTTCTCGAAAATCCCATACTTTTGAGAGTTTTTGCCATAATAAAAAATGATCACCTTACTAAGCTGTTTTGACTGAGATACATTTTAAATCTGTTGGTCGATGTAAGGGTTGGGGGGACGTTTTGACGCATCGTCACGTAAGTTTCGACTTTGTTATTAGTTTGTTTTTAAACACAAAGCATTTAAAAAGATATCTAGTAAGTTTGTATAGCCATGATGGATTGATAAACGGATAAATAGAGCATTCTTAATCGTATCAACCAGAATAAACAGGAAAATGTAAACAAATAAGTATGTAGTAACGCGAAGTATTTACTTGTAATGCACAAGTATATACTTCGCGTGTATGTCTTGACTTTATCTTATGAATGATCACGCGTAAATATTTACGATTTTACTCTCTGCATTTTTGACGCTTTTCTCACAAGTTTTGTACTTACTGAAAACAAAGCCTTTTGGTATTTTATGACAAAGACAACATCGTGAGGCAAGCTGTTACGCAAAATGATGATGAGTCGTAAAATCTTTAGGAATTCGGCTTTGATGTGAATAAAAACTGTTGGAGAGTTTTTTGAAGACTTTTTTAAGAGATTGGTATGGTCTATCTTGTAATTGGATCACTTTTGGTGGTGATAGCACCGTTGGCGCAGTAGCTGAGCGATTGACTGCTGGCCTGCGTGTCGCAGTTTCAATTCCCACACGGAATAAATATTTGTATGGCCTACAGATAGTTGTTCCGGGTCTGGCTGTTTGTATATGTGAGTTTAAATGTTTGTAACACGATACAGGAGAAATTCCTGGAGTGGGGTATTGTTTTTAAAACGAAATAAATAAATAAAAGCAGTTAAAAGGTCGTCTATACAATTTAAGAATATTGTGTTATGTGAATTAAATTTTTACATAAAATATCACAAACAATTTATCAGTACAAAACCCTATTAGTATGTGTCAAAAACATACACTTTACATACGCAAATACAAAAATTTCTACCAAAATTAAATAAACGACACAAACATGAATTTTCATTCAGCACACAAGACAGTTTGGAACCAACAATATTTTAACCCGTTCTAGCATACCTGCCTCGCGAAAACATGCATAAATTAACCATATTTAACTCAGCTAATTAATACAAGACTTATTTCTAGATTTTACTAAAGCATTTACATCATATTTATCGCCCGAAGACACGCGAACTGGAAATTGGTGGAATAGTTCGGGAGGAGTGAAATCCTTTTAATATTTATGTGGTGAGGTTACGTTGCATTTTTGAATGGAAATGGGGTTTCGGTAATGGAATGTAATTGGTATTGCTTAGATGTTTTGCTATTTTAGATTTACAGACTGCCTAGTTGGTCGAGTAGTCGCAAGCGCGACTGCTGAGTACAGGTTTTGGGTTCGATTCCTGGGTCGGGCATAGTGTTATTGTGTTTTTCCATCAGGAATTTCTACGGAGTAGCCACGGAGTCTGGATTAGTGGCCAGTTGATGGCAATAAGCTCGCCCCTTATAACATGGGACTTAAAAAAACATAATTGGTGAAATGTGGGTGTAGGTACTATTAGGTACACCTCTGCCTAAACCTTCGGGGATTACAGGCGTGATATTATGTTATGTTAATTTGAGAAGTGGTTTTCTGGTTGTTAATTCAGCACACACTTGTTAGTAAATTAAAATTATCTCTCTTGCTACTGTAGGTTTTGGGGGCTTGTCTATGTAATTTTGATATTCAAGAAGTGCTGATACCTACTAATCTATTTTAACGAATGAAATTTTGATTGATTCAAAAAGGATTATCGGATCATTTATTATCATATAAAGGGTGTAAACAGACTCTTAACGAAGCCGAAAGGCACTTGTTCTCCCCATCATTGCGATCATTTTTTTTGTTCTAGACCATACCTGGGAACCTTCTAGTTACGGAGATATTGGGGGTCAAAGTTCCAACTTTTTCACAAGTTTTTTTTTAAATACATTTTTTTTATGATTTTTTTTTACTTAAGACACCTTCACGACCTCCGTACTATTCAATCTATCCATCAGCACAATGTTTTGAACGCGTTACATTGCTTTCTACCGTAAAACGTGATTTTTCACCCCAAAAAAAAAAGTCGTTTCCCAGCTCTAATTTTTGCGTAGAGTTACTTAGTTTGATGTACATAATGCTTGGTTAACGGCTTCGTGAAGAGTCTGTTTACAGCCCTGTATATATATTTTTTTTTTATTTATTTCATTTTTCGCTATCTGCGGAGGCTTGTTAATGGCTTTTCGTTGTTTGCGTCACTATCTATTTTTGTATTACTAGCTGTAAGCCACCCAAGTATAATAAAATAAAATAAAATAAATTATTTATTCTCCTGCCCTCATACAATTTATTTGGGATCGGCGCAGCATATCTTCTTCGTCAATACTGCTCTATTTCTCGTCATCTCATCCTTTTTTGCCATATTATCCGTCACATATTCCATGCATCGTTTTTTTGGTCTTCCTCTACTCTTATACCCATCCACATCCATACTCAAACTTTCCTCACGACGTTTTTTCTCATCATTGAATCATTTATCCGTACAAAAATACCAGCAATCCATTCACACATAAAAAAAAACATTAAAAAGGTCCCTTTAATAACTCGCTATTTATCCCCTAATCCGGCTAAACAAACTCCATCCCTCCTCCCGCCAAATATCACAAAAAAAAGGAACAGCCCAAATTCAACATAGCACAGAGCATCTAAATCAGACAAATTGATCGCAGCCTTCGCTACAGGTAGCTAAGCCTTTTTTCATGAAGCACACCTGTTTGTGGATATAAATAAATAACAGTACCATACAATGGCGACGGCACCGCGATTTAGGAAACGGTTGCTCCAAACGTTAGCTTTATTTTACTTACGATACTTTGGCCGGATTTGCCCAACGGATGTTTGCTTGGGCAAAGTTGATTTGAAGTGTGTTCGCTATTGATTTTGTGCGGAGATATTGTTAGGAATGGGGTTTTATTGTTTGTGGTGGGAGATGAAATGGAAATGGCTTGGTTTTTAATGTGGATTTCTGGATGACTACCGTTCAGCCTGAGGTTCTGGGTTCGATTCACAGGTCGGGTAAAGTGTTATTGGGTTTTTCTATCAAGAATTTCTCGGTAGCAGCCTCGGAGTCTGGATTTGTACCTGATTGATGGCAATAGGCTCGCGCCCTATTACATGAGACTTAAACATAACTGGCGAATTGTGAGCCTGCCTTTCGGGGATAACAGGCGTGTTGTTATGTTACCGTTTAGAGACATTGCTTTTTTTCAGAAACATACGGTTTGATATCAACTGATTACATAAACACAGAAAAAATGTTTTCTCTCTGGGTTTTTCATTTACCTCAAGGATTTATAATTCCATAATCACTTCAAATAAAAAGGAGAATGGGCAAAAACATGTGCAAGTTCCAACTTAAAATTCGTGTTCATTAAACTAAAGATTAACAAACAAAGCTCGTTCAAATAGCTCCATCAAGGACTTAACCAAAATACCGGGCCAAAACAGCTTTCCGAATATAAAATATAAAATTTATCGCTATTCCGAACAAAATGAATGATAATAAACGTTCCTATTTCCTACCGACAGGGTGCTATTAATTTTTTACTCAAAATCGCATGTCCGAAAACTAAACAGGCCACGAATTGCGAATTTTCAAATAACAGTGTTTAATATCGCTATTATATTAACAAGGCTTCGTAAATTCGTACCAAGGTATGTTTGAGTTCATTCGTGTGCTGAGCTAAGGTGGGTTCAGAGGGTAATAGTTGCAGAATGTTAGTTGCAAATAAAAATGACTGTCTTTTGTCAGCTGATGTCTTAACAACATTAGGATAGTACTAGTGGCAAAAATCAGAGTATTAGAAGCTAATTGATTAGTTTTTTTTATCCGCAAAGCTACGTGTTTTTGTATACCTTCGTCTTTATTTTTCTACCCTACCTCAATTCATTTGGGGTCGGCGCAACATGTCTTCTTCTTTCTGCCCATATAATATTTCACATAGTCCATTCATCGTTTCTTTATATGTTCGTTTGTTGTACACAACTTTTACCAAAGATAAATGGCATGTAATCACAGCGTTATTGATGTATATACGGGCGTTTAATTCTCGTCATAAACAGTAAACAAAATGCCACCCCAAATAACACCAAATGACACGTTAATGTTTATTAAACATCATTTATTTTAATATTCAGACGACAGTTTCAACGGATCACCGCACTCCTTTAGAAGCGAGGCTCTATGTGGCATAAACACCATTAAAATCTCATTTAGCATCATCATGGCGGCCTAAATACTCATCTGAATAAACTTTTAGTGAATATGGATCAAGAGAGTTCTACGTAATTATCTATTTTGCTTGAAATAGCAGTGGCGGCTCAGTGGTAATGGCACTGATTTATGTATATGCCGTAGGTAGTGGATCCGAAGCCGGGCAGAAACTTAGGTACTTGGTGGAATTTATTTCATCACCACTGCTCTTAAAACGGCTAACGTCGAGAGGAAAAAGGCATGTCCTAAAACCAATAATTTCGCATATTTCCGCCAACCAACAGGGCCCATTCAATGAAATAAAGAAGAATGAGCCCAGTCTGAAGAGCCAACAGTGGAAACATGCATGAAATGGAAATCAACATTTCGGAAAACACACAAAATACTTCCTTTGTACAATTTATTGTCTTGAAACTTCTGAATCTAGTACTAGCTCCCAGTACTCTCTTATTCGTGTCTGAATTCACCATTACTGACCCAACTCATTATTAATATACAGAAATTTGCATATAATGAGGCCAGCCGAAATATTCCCGTCGTACTGTTTCTACGTTTTACGATATTATGGCCTGAAAGCGGCTCAGTTCCTGCACAACTCTAATGGTGTTTTATTTTCCTATTTAATTGGTTATTTGTTTTACGATTTAAAGGTGTGCTTGTTTCGGCTGTTCTTCTTTGGTAATTGTGGCAATAATGATCCGTTGTTAAAGTTGAGCAGTGATTTAATGGTTGGGGAATTTATGTGAGGACCATTTTCATACCTATTGCAGCTTAACTTGAGTATTTAAACACACTGTTTACACATAACCACTTTCTGACGGTTCCTGAATAATGAATTTGACCTATCAAACTCGACATTAGGAGTGGTGAACTAGACCATGAAAATTGACACCTTTGTTCAATGACTTTTGGAAATTCATAACCTTTTTTTGTGGTTTTACAAAGCATGTTAGTCGGCCGATCGCCTCAACTCTTGTAGTAAATACTTTTTTTTTTGGATTTTTATAATTTCAAGAACTTATTGAAGTTTCAGTGACGTGTGTTCTCGCGTGAGAGATGCCACATGAGAGGTCGTGCGTTTATGTTATACCTTATATATGTACCTACTCTTAACGTGATTCCTTCGAAATTTAAAATTGAATGCTAAAGTAGAGTTTAAGCAGTTCTCAACTACAAATTCTCAAATGCGACGCCGGACCCTTTTCTTCTTTTTAAGGGAATATTTACACTGAGATTGTAAAATGTTGTCAAAAGCTAATAAAATAAATTCTTGTGACTTTGGTAGGAACTGCTTGTCAAGTACCTTTTCTAAAATAAGTTAGGGTAAGGTTTAACTGTAACCATTTTCGTCAAGCATTTTAAATTCACGTTCCGTCTTTTGAGCCAAATATTTCTGAGCCTAATGTAAGGAAAGGAGATCGGCCTTATCTAATTTTCCAAAAAGCGTTTCTGTTTTACTCACTATAACTGGTGTCTGTTTTTCACAATGTTTCAAGGTTCTGGCAATATTTACGCTGCTGAACGACGAATGGACAATGTACTAATATTATAACTGAATATATTTGCTGTGTCAGCGACGGGGTCTGTTTTGACAGGTTATATTTCACATCAATGTATTTAAGTATATTGGATTTTTGATGGCAGTGTTTTCTTGTATACAGGGTGTAAACAGACTCTTCACGAAGCCGTTAACCAAGCGTTATGTACATCAAAATAAGTAACTTTACGCAAAAAATATTGCTGGGAAACGACATTTTTTTTTGGGGTGAAAAATCACGTTTTACGTCATGACTCCAAGTAACGCATTCAAAACATTGTGTTGATGGATGGATTGAATAGTACGGGGATCGTGAAGGTGTCTTTAGTAAAAAAAAAACATTAAAAACATGTATTTAAAAAAAAACTTGTGAAAAAGTTGGAACTTTGACCCCCAATATCTCCGTAACTAGAAGGTTCCCAGGTGTGGTCTAGAACAAAAAAATGATCGCAATGACGGGGAGAACAAGTGCCTTTCGGCTTCGTTAAGAGTCTGTTTACACCCTTTATTATCGGTGGGTACAGGTATTTGTTTTGGATCATCATACTCATCTGCTTAGCTGTTTCCCAACCATGGTGGGGTCGGCTCCCTATCTAAGCGGATTCTGCTGAATACCAGTATTTTACATTGTCCATCATTAACTGAAAATATTATACATTGCTCGGGCAGCTCGCAGGCGGCTTTATGATACGTTTTAAACCAATGTTTAAATACATAAGCAGCTCGCAGGCGGGCTTTATGATACGTTTTAAACCAATGTTTAAATACATAAGGAGCTCGTGGCTAAACAATAACAGCCGCTCGGGTCGATCTTTAGGTTAAGCCGTGCTTGCCTAGATTGGTCTGTGGATGGGTGACCACCCATTACATACCGAGTTTCCTCCGTGCCTCGGAAAGCACGTTAAGCCGTTGGTCCCGGCTGTCTTTGAAGATCTTTGACAGTCGTTAGGTAGTCAGTGACCCAAAAAAGTCTGACAACCAGTCTAACCAAGGGGTATCGTATTACCCAGTACTAACTGGGTTGTGGAGGTCAGATAGGCAGTCGCTCCATGTAAAATTACTGGTATTCAGCTGCATCCGGTTAGACTGGAAGCCGACCCCAACGTAGTTGGGAAAAGGCTAGGCAGATGATGTTTAAATACATAAGCATAATCAGCCTGTGATGTTCCCACTGCTGGGACAGAGGCCTTATCACTATGAGGGAGGGCTCATCAATCAAAGTAATCAACCACGTGGGCCCAGTGCGTTTTGAGATGTCACATGTCTTTGAATTTTAGTTCTAGGACATGCTGGTTTCTTCACGATGTTTAATTACAATCAAAGAAAGTTAGTTTATTATCGAATACTAACTATACATATTATTAGAATGAAAACCGGCCAAGTGCGTGTCGGGCCACGTACAATGTAGGGTTACGTAGTTGCCCATCAAAATATGCGGACATTTTCTACGGTCCGATTTGCCTCTGAATGATTATTTTTATTGTAATATATAAAACAAATTTACATTTGCAGATAAAAAACCTGTGCCCCCATACATAATGTTTAGAAAAATATAAAATCTAGGTATATTTCGACTATTACTCGTAAACTTGTAAAGTCTACTTAGCCGTAATAGATTTACTTTTAATTTTTTTATTTAAACTACCACCGTGAATTTTTCCATACTCCCAAACACAACCGTTTAGCTGGTAGAGGGGGACAACGACACTTGGGTCTAGCTTAATATTTCACAAACGAATCCCTTAATCGAAAAATGTTTGTGACAAACTTGTAATATTTTTTGCTGCAGACAGACAGATAGACGGACATGGCGAAACTATAAGGGTTCCTTGTTGGCTACGGAACCCAAAAAACGATTAAACAAACTAAAGTAACTAAACTAAACTAACAGCAAACTATAAAAGGACACCAAAAAATTCCTCCTCCACGCTGTCAGCCGGTAATGTGCCCAAGAGACTGGCGGCGTTGCCACGTTGTATGGCAAAGAAACTAGAAAAGTATTACCAAGACGTATTTTATTAACCTCTGAAATCAAATTTTTAAAAGAAACAAATAATTAAGTGCTTTTAATTTATTATTCTCTAAAACAAAATGTAGACTCACTCTTATAAAAATTAGATTGAAAATTAAACCCCACGTCAGTTTAATAAATCTGAGTATTACTCCAAAGAAATGAAATGAAGGGTTAATTATGGCTTTCATGTTAATGCAAGGTTGATGAGTTTTCAAACACACCTTGTATTAATGCTGCTTTATTAATATTCACACTACACTGCTATAGGATACACTGAAAAAAAAAAAGTAGTTGCCACAATCAAGATTTTGCTTAGATTGACGAAGAAAATTGTTTGAATCTGAGCCTATCAAGCACAATGATCACAGCTACTACTTTTATTTGATTGAGATTTGAAACGGGATCTTGATTGGAGTTATCACAAAACCTATTTGCAGCAATCATATTAATCAAGTCAAAACATAGTTGCTCCAACCAACACTATTCAGTGTACACAAACACAACCAAGGAACTTAATTAGCGCAAGATTTGATCAAGTTGACATGATTAATACAATTAATTGCAATGATAGATGCTATCAAGTAAAATCAACTTAATAAAGTTTCAATTATCTTTATTGAAGTAATCAAAATGCTTGATTGACACAACTAACTTCTTTGTAACAACATTTAAATTTTTTTTAACTTATCTCTTTTTTAACTGTTCTACAATTATGTCATTTTAAGGGTAACCGAGAAACTTTTTTGATTGTTGCAATCATGTCGTGATGATCAACTTAACTAAGATTTTGATTAATCTAAACAAGATATCGTCAACCAAGCTAAAAAATCACTTGATTGGAATGCATTTGTTTCAGTGTAAAAAGCACTAATTGCACAAAAATGTAAGATGTAGCGATCGATTTTGGATTGAAACTGGAACGAATACAAAATCTCACTTTTAAATTCAGAATAATTACGACTGCATTTCACAGTCGAGAAATAAATATGTTAAGCAATAGGGATCTATATACAATATCTGTTTAGAACTTCGTCGTTTCGAATTGTATACTTTCGACACAATGAATACTGTAACTGTTAGCCTGTGTCATATAACTGTCGGACCAAAGCCTCTCCCCATGACTTCCAAAACTTTCAATCTAGGGCTAATGTGGACCACTAGGCGTTGGTTTCTATCCAGCTCGTCCCACCACCTCCTGCGAGGTCCACCGTGTCGCCTTCTGGCAGTGTCAAGGCTCGATATGTGGTAGTTTTGGCCCACAGCTCATGGGGCATACGGCAGATGTGGCTAGCCCAGTCCCACTTCAGCTTACCGGCTATTTGAGCAACCTCAGTAATTTGTTTTTTGGAGCGCAGTGTGGTGTTGCGTACGTGGTCGGTTAGTTTGACGCCTAGGATACTACGCTCCATTGCACGTTGGCAAACCTTGAGATTGGACTTTTGAATGTTTGGCAAAGACCAAGTCTGAGCTCCGTGGGTCAAAATGGGACGAATGCACATGTCCATGATTTTTCGCTTGAGTGACAAGGAAAGATTTCTTAACATAAACTCTGACATGGCCTCTCCCTCTCCATCCATCAACATTCATGTCCATCACTCTTTTAGTCACATGCGTTTCATCCCTCCTCATTACATGTCCATACCAAGACAAACGACTTCCTTTCAATTTTTCTGTAACAGGCGCCACTTTCAAACTTCCTCTAATATACTCATTTCTTACTTTATCCATTCTTGTTACTCCACCCACACATCCATCTCAACATTCTCATCTCCGCTACATGCAATCATTTTTCATCCTTCTTCTTCACAGCCCAGCATTCTGACCCATACAGTACGACAGGTCTAATCACGGACTTGTATATTTTCCCCTTTAGCTTGAGGGGCATCCGTGGGTCACAAGTTGTTCCAGTGACCTGTCGCCATTTCATCCATCCTGAGTTGATCCGGTGCGTTACGTCCCGGTCTACTTCTCCATCCCCTTGCACAAGCGACCCGAGGTACCTAAAATCGGAACGGATCGGTATGGGCGTTCCGGCAAGAGTTATGGGCACTGAACTGGAGAGACCGCCGAAATCACAGAAGAAGTATTCGGTTTTGGTCCTACTTACTTTCAGGCCAACGTTCTCCAGTCTTTGCCACCACACCTCCAATCTGTTTTGGACCTCTAAGCCGCTCTCGGCAACCAACACAATGTCATCGGCAAACAGCATGCACCAGGGAGCCTCTTCCTGGATGTCCGACGTAAGTGCGTCCATTATCACCAGGAAGAGGTAAGGGCTTACAGCCGACCCTTGGTGCAAGCCGATAGCCACATTGAAGCTACCCGTAGTTCCCGCTGTAACATAAACTCTGACATGATGAACGAAAATGAAATTTTCTAAAAGTTGGTAAACTGTAAATAGTGTAAGAGGAAAAATGATTCATTTATTTGAAAACCAAGTAACCTTTCCTTCCGTAAGCACATATTATATTTACCAAAGTTTTAGTCACGTTAGAGAAAATATAATGTTTACCGTTGAAGTTGAACATGCATTGCCCTGGGAATTGTCCTAGAAACTAAATAATGCCTACGTCTGCGAAGTGAGCTAATTTATGGAAGTTTTAGAACGAATTTTAGTTATATGAGACTTTTTATAATTAACTTAAACCCTAAGTTTTAATTCGTGTAAATGTTTTGCGTTTAACGACAGAAATTATGTTTTATTTCGTAATTGAGCTCGGTTTTATAGTGGTTAGTTCAATTTTTATTGTACCAATATTTTGTTAAAGAACAGCTGAATTATAATTTTGTTTTATGTTGACTTTTTCTTGTTTTGTTAAGATCAAATAATATAAGTTATAGTATAATTAGTTACTTTATTATTTTTAATTAATAAAAATGGTAACAATTCTATTTTATTTTGGGGAAGTTGGCGCTTGACCTTTTTTTTAATTCAGCCTTACCTCAAACGATGATATAATACAGTCTACTTGATTGCCAAGACTTGACATAGATCAAACATAAACAAATGTGTACTTACAGAATCGACAGCCATAAATAATTTGCTATCGTGGATATCCGCCCTCATTGTTATCCGCCCTATCATGTTCCCCAATTAAATATACATCACCAACCAACTGACACACTCACATCCTTCCACCCAACAACACATCTTCAAGGTCTGAGCCGCCAATCTCGTGATCAGCAGAGAAGTATCATCGAAGCCCTCGCCAGCCTCTTGAACACGCGCGGACAAAGGCTTCGCCGCTGCTATCGTTCACATATTACTCGTCTTAACTGACGAAACTGACTGGAGAGTACTTGTTGGGTATGCTTAGGGGTTTTTTTTTTTTTTTTTTTGGCTTTCTTTGACGCCTTTTGAGAGCGTATTGTGTGGTTTCGGTAAACTGATTGGCGGAAAAAGTATCCATACTAACCAATAACACCTTATTATTATTAATCTGTTAGTCAGATTAGGTTTGGAATTCGGCCGAGTTTATTAGTTGAAAAACATTGCATAACATCACGCCTGTAATCCCCGAAGGGTTAGGCAGAGGTATATATACCTAATAGTACACACACATTTTGCCAGTTATGTTTAAGTCCCATGTAATAGGGGGCGAGCCTGTTGCCATCAACGGGTTGCAAATCCAGGCTCGGTAGCTGCTACTGAGAAATTCTTGATGGAAAAACCCAATAATACATTGCCTGACCCGGGAATCGAACCCAGGACCTCATGCTCAGCAGTCGTCCTTGCAACCACTAGACCAACGAAGCATTATTTATTTCTTTACTACTATTCGTTTCATTTTAAAATCAAGGTAGGTCATGTACTTGTTGGTTGGTTCATGGTGTAGACTGTTAATTTGTGATAATTAACGAGCTAATTACACGATCAACCGCTCTGAGTAAAGTAGAATATATTGTTTTAGATAAGTTAGCTTAGTTCAGAACTTTGATTATTGTCTCTTTATAGCAAAAAAACTTTTTAAATCAATATAACATAACATCAAGCCTGTAATCCCCAAAGGGTTAGGCAGTATGTCTCATTTAATAGGGGGCAAGCCTATTGTCATCAACCGGTTACAAATCCAGGCTCGGTGGCTGCTACTGAGAAATTCCTGAAGAAAAAACCCAATAACACTGCCCGACCTGGGAATCGAACCCAGGAGCTCATGCACAGCAGTCGAGCATTAGATCAACGAGATTTTTCAAATTCAAATAGTTTTTTGCTATATCCATAACTAGCGGATGTCACGTGGTTTCACCCGCATAGTTCCCGTTCCCGTGGGAGTACGGGGATAAAATATAGCCTATG
Source organism: Lycophotia porphyrea (assembly GCA_950005105.1). Lineage (NCBI taxonomy): Eukaryota > Metazoa > Arthropoda > Insecta > Lepidoptera > Noctuidae > Lycophotia > Lycophotia porphyrea. The sequence continues at coordinate 2,209,845 of OX465396.1, forward strand.
TTACTCGCTAATAATGTAGCTATCCATTGCTGAAAGATTTTTTCAAATCGGTCTAGTAGTTTTTAAATTTATTCGTTACAACCAAAAATACAAATCTTTCCTCTGTATAATATTATATATACATATACATATATTCGTATAGAAGTTTAGATATAGATGTACACTTACGACAATTTTCTTAAATTTATCGCCAGCAAAATCTTATACCAAATAACTTGCCTTAGTGCCTAACACGTAGTGTCAGATATTGACAAGCCTAGGTTATTATTTTCAATAGGGTTATATGTAAAACCTATACAACCTAACCTCTTAGGTCCAGCGGTAGATTAAAAATAATAACCTAGGCTTGTCAATATCTGACACTACGAAAGTGAATAAATAATTATAATTACATAATTTGATAAAAAATGCTATGCAATAGCTTTACCGCGGCAGTCTCCGAGTGCCACACGTCTTTTTTTTTTACGGATGGGAAATCATCAAATGACTTCTCCTGCTCTGGGCAGAGCGGAAGGGAATGCCAGACTTGTACTGACTAAAACCCATCCATGTTCCTTTCTTGCCCTTTGTGTTCCAGGGCCACGGTTTCTCTTTCGAACAGTCCCGCAGCCCATCTATAAGGTACCTAAGACAAGAAACAAAAATCAAATCTGCCCACAAACTAACAGAACAACAGTGAAGACATCACGGCATTGTCCCTTTGATAGCCCGCTAACTGTTCTGAAGTTGGTTCGAGTCCCGAGTCGGGAACTAGTCTAACTTTGTAAGCTCCTGATAACAGAGGCTTGCTTGATTTTATATTATTATTGTGAGTTTGTGGCAAGTTAGAGGCTTTAATGGAGTTTGTTGTTGTATTCAATGTTATTGTGAAATTATAGACATTTTATGTTGTGGATAGTCTTTTCTGGTTAGTGGTCGGCTCGACCTTTAGGTTAAGCCGTGGTTGCCTAAGTTGGTCTGTGGATGGGGGACCACTCATTACATACCGAGTTTTCTCCGTACCTCGGAAAGCACGTTAAACCGTTGGTCCCGGTTGTCATTTCTAGATCTTTGACAGTCGTTACAAGTAGTCAGTGGCCCAAAAAGTCTTACCAAAGGGTACCGTATTACCCAGTTCTAACTGGGTTGTAGAGGTCAGATAGGCAGTCGCTCCATGTGAAATACTGCATATAATACATATAAATTCAGCTGTTTCTAGTTAAACTGAAACCGATCCAAACTATGTTACAGTTTTCTTAGAATGAAAAGACACAGAAATTAAAATGTCTGTTAATGTTTTCCTTTTAGTCAACTTTGAATTCTACATGTAAATAGTCATTCATATTTTAATTTAGCTACTAACTATTTATGTGGACATCAAAGAAACCTTACTTACAACCATGTTAATAATTTAATCAATCTGTTGTATTGTTAAGCAGTGTAGCCCGGATTAACGCGTAGCACTTCGTAGCACTTACACGTACTTAGTTGATTTAGAATGACTAGCGTAGCGCGCTCGTAGCGTTTTACGTAGCACGATATTATCCGAATAAAAGTAAAGTTATTGTTAACTGCGTTCATTATTATCACGTAGACTGTGGTTCAATGTAATGTATGTACATACACGCGAATTTCAGTACTACAACTACTTAAGAGCATCACGCCTGTAATGTTAGGGGTTAGGTAGAGATAGATAGATAGATTCATTTATTTGCCTGAAATATGGTATTTTACAGATTTTATAACATACATACTTCTTCATATTCCGCCTACTAAATTCGGCATGCAAATTTTGTGGCCGTAACAATGATTCTATAATTTCAACAAAATAATTAAATTACAATGTCAAAAAACATAATTAAATTCCAATGTCAAATATAGAAAATTAAATAACAAAGTCAAAAAAAAAGATAATTCAATTTGAATGTCACCGAGGTGTACCTAATAATTGAGGAATTGATATATTATGATTAGATATAAGTTCGAGTCGCACGGGACCGGTCAATGTGACAACACTTGAGGGAGGCCTATGTCCAGCAGTGGACGTCTTTCGGCTGAAATTATGATGATAAGCTCTAATTGATGTAAAATAAATAAATTAAGAGATTTTTAAAACAACCACTGTTATTTACCATTGACCCTTGTTTTAATAACATATCATCACATCACGCTTGTAATCCCCGAAGGGTTAGGCAGATGTGTACCTAATTGTACACACACATTTCGCCAGTTATGTTTAAGTCCTATGTTTTAAGGAGCGAGCCTTTTACCATCAACTGAGCACAAATCCAGACTCCGCGGCTGCTACTGAGAAAATTTTGATGAAAGACCAAAAGCAATTTGGCCGTCTCGGGTATCAAAGCTGGGACGTCATGCTCAGCAGTCGCCCCCTTGCGACCACTAGACCAACGGCAATAGGCTGTCGATACAATTAAAAAGTACATATGAATTGAATGAAATGAAGTTACTTTGGTATATGTCCAGATTGTGTAGTGTGTGTTGAGTTCCTGAGTTATAAGTCGAGCTCACGATAACTGACAAATGCTTGCACTGACTGGACAGGCCCACTCAAATCTGTGTGGTTCTTTCTTCCAAAGGCCATCTCAGACACTAATCTGCATAGTCCTCATGTGAGATAACCAATATTATGTCTGGACTTTAAAAGAGACAATGACCTCCGAGTTTGTTTCGGCTGTTTCTTCTCAGACTAGTCAGGTACGATACACCGGCACCATATAGTTAAAAAAAAACATGACGTTTGAAAGTGTTTGTAAACACCTATTTGCAAAATAAACATCATTTATCATTTGTACCCTCCTGCATGAATAGCGAAGCCCCAACTTTTATATTTTATATTTTTATATATACAGGTTTCTATAAAAAATAATAATATGAACTGTGAAAATTCTAGATAGATATCTAACTAGATTTTAACACTAAGAAAATTCTTAACTAGTGTACACTACACTGTCCCTTTTTTTTCGGATTTGAAATAACCAAATGACTTCTCCCGCTCTAGGCAGAGCGGAAGGGAGTGTCAGACTTGTACTGACTAAAACCCATCCATGTTCCTTCCTTGCCCTTTGTGTTCCAGGGCCGCGGTATTACTTTCGAACAGTCCCGCAGCCCTGGCAGGCATCGGCCCTTATGGGCCCCTCCCACCTACACTGTCCCTTAATAGTCGGTTCCACCATTCCATTCATTAGCTATAATCCGTGAACTAAAAGCTGTGCTTTCCTCACATAAGCCAGATTAGCAGGTACGGGTGAAAAGTTCTATCAACCCGGTAAAGTAATCCTTTAAAATCCTTTGAACTACTCCGCATTGAAAGAAAAGTCATAGTGGACTTCATCATCATCAACCTATAATGTTCCCACTACTGGGACACAGGCCTCCTCTATGAGAAGGAATGGGCTATAATCCACCAAGCGGGCCCAGTGCGGATTGGTAGATGTCACATCATCAAGATGTCTTCGAATTTTTGGTTCTAGGACATGCCGGTTTCCTCACGATGTTTTCCTTCACCGTTTTTGAGAGCAGTGGTAATAAAATAAATTACACAAAGTAATGCGCCTGCCTGGGTTCGAACCCACGACTTACTGTTCGTAAGTCGGGGTCGCTACCACTGGGCCACCGCTGCTCTCTTATAGTGGACTTACTGACCGCTTTGTTAGTGACATAAGGGGTATCGTATTATCCAGTATCCAGTTGTGGAGGTCAGATAGACAGGCGCTCTATGTGTTCAGCTGCATCCGGTCAGACTGCAAGCCGAACACAACATAGTTGGGAAAAGGCTTGGCAGACGATATGTGATGTGCATTAGAATAAAAAAAACTCTTTATTAAAAGAGAAGAGAAGATAGAGTTCAAAACTAGGATAATAAAAAACGTTTATCGTAACTGAATTAAATAAGAAAAAACCCAACCACTCCGGAGTCGAGCAGAAGTGAAAACTTAATTTTTTTTTTCAAGATTCTGGATTATTTTCAGAAAATATTTTTGCATAAGCCTTTTACTATACATTTGACTATACACTGTATTTTTTTGGACTTGTAATATGTAGCAATACGGCTAACTCTGCAACGAAAAAGAGGTCGTTTAACGGTGTCGCGAATTCAATTGTTTTTCCCCATCTCAAAAATGCCCAACGCGCCTAAAGAAGATTTAACTTCAAAAAGTGTATTAGTTATCAACAAGTAACAAAACTGGTGTAAGTGTATCTACTTATTTATTACAGTTGGGAAAACAAACAGTGGTATATTACGTATAAACAGTATTGGCTTAAGATTAAACTTAACAAATATACTACCCACAACATTTTCCACAGATTACTTTATTAGATAAAAACAAACTGTTAGCAAACGTTAACTGTAGCAGGGCTAACTTAATGAAAAAAAAAATGATAAACTATATTCTATATGAGATGTAACAAACAAAGAAAAAAAAATTAAAAAAGATTATCGTAAAATTAATACGTGATGCATACAGGTCACTAACCTACGAGTATTAACAATGATACCTAAATTGTGTAAAACCTATGGAGCCTACTGCCGATCCTTTAAAATTTTAATTATTTCATTTTTAAATTTATATCTGTTTAGGAATAATATGTCTATTGCACCAAAACTTATTGTATGTGTCGACTAAGCGGCATAGCGTATCAGGCACATCTCGGGCAGTAAGTTCTTCCACAAGCCTCTCACTCCAAATCTGAGCTATTCTCAAAGAACTAAAAGCCAACAGACAATTAATCCTCCCCACCTAGTTCGCACATTACATTTTAAAGTATCCCCTTTAAAATGTCCATTGATGTCCCCATCGGCATAAATAAAGTGTTCGCAACAGCAATACATACTTTATTCATGTGCCAATCGATTGGCACTACTTTTGTTCAACGGTTCGACTTGAGACCTTTAACGACGGAGCGTCGCGCGGCGGGCCAAAGGATAACTGATAAATTCGTTTTTGCATAGTGTTGTGCATTTATTTATCGATATTTTGTGCAATATTATGTTTATAATTTTACAAGCTGTGTGCTTGAAGAGAGTTCTCTTTTGACCGTTCGTTTCAGAAGTAATAGGTTGGCCATGGTTAGTAGTGAATATCTATAAATAAAAATAAAATAAATAAAAAAAGACTTATTCCCCTATAATTTCCCAATTCTAATTTTTAAACTTAAACCTTCTAAGAGGTAATCCATCTCTGGATGAAAGCCTCAATCCTAAATCCGTCACCGTAACTTTTTAGTCGCCTTACAAACGTAGTTCACTCAATAAATAATACAATAGAATTATGAGCTCAAATAAAGACTCTCTACGACCTGTCTCCGCAGAGTTTTGGATTTTTTCGACCATATAGCGAGAAAAGATGGCAATAAGCTCGAACAACTGATGGTTACCAGCAAGGTGGATAGTGAACGACCAAGAAGTCGCAGCCTTTGCGATGGTCCAACCAGATAAACTCTTCTCTCGATACGAAATTTCATGATGCGCTTCAATTAGCCAAGGATAGACAGAGATGGCGAAACATCGTCAGGGAAAAAATGTTTTCAAGGGAGGATCACGACCCTCAGTAATCAGGAGCACGACTTGAGGAGGAGGAGGAGTATTATGAAACATCCTGTTAATAATGTTAATGTGTCAAACAGTAGAACATTATGTATGTTAGTCACTAGCGCACGAGTCGAGTAGATCATCGCTCGCAACAGGGTGTTTCAAATACGTCATGCGTCATAATAATTAATAATATTTATATTTTTAAATTATTAAAATCTCATAAATATATAATGATAAATATCATTTTTTTAATGAATGTATAGTAGGCATTAGATACATGCAGTGGGCTGCCGTTGTAAGACGATTAAAAAGTCACGGTATATACCTCTTTAAATACACCCCCACCTTTAAAAAAGATTCCATTTTCGTTTTGTGTTTACAAAATTATAGTAATAAAGATCTAGTTTAAGGAAAAAGTGTAAAAAATATGTTATTACTTACTATTACTAATAAGTGAATATTTCTAACGTAGCATAAAGCAAACTGTTATGACCTAGTCTGTGTCATATAATAACTTGCATGCATGTAGTCGTAACATACAAAACTGGCTATTTCAAACGTTCATTTATTATTGTTCAAACATACCTTCGCATAATTTTCATATATTTTTTGCTGAAACTTTAATAGTAATTTAACACTTATCAAAAAAAGTATCGCACTTTTAATAAATAACGTAGTATTTTTATTAACTTAAAAGTAACTTTGTACTTTAGCTTGTTTAAATCGTTAATACCTATCAAAAATAGTATTTTCTTAGAATCGGAAAGGAAACGACGCCGACAACGGTGCAATCAGAAAAAAAAATGATTTTGGCTGAATTTAAATATTATTTGGCTGATTTATGAGTCTAAGGTGTTTTTATATAGAAGAAATCTACTGAATTCAAACCTTATGAGTTCCTTATTTGTCGTATAGCACTAAGGATTATTGACAATGCATCGCGTAAAGCGGTTAAATAGGGGATGAAAGCTTGTATGGCAGTTCGTCATATTTCACCACGAGAAATCCAACGGCTTGTAAAATAACAAATGTTTTCTAGACAAATAAAGTCGCGTTCATGGATATTAAAAACACATTTCTGTGTTCTATTTCATTTTAATAATTTTCAACTCTAAATAACCCTTTATAAATTCACTATTTCTTTAAAAAACAATTTATCATATAGTGTAGTACCTTTTAACCATTTAACTAGCAGTTATTTTTAACAATCTTCACAAAATTATATTCTTCAAGAAACGTAACAAAGAAAATATTATGAAGGAGTTAAATGTATAGTGAAATAATATATTTGAAATGCTTAATGGCGCTGAAGACATTGATAGGCGGTAGGCGTGAATTAATGTAGTGATTGAAATTTAGTATTACGTGTGGCGTAATTTGTATAAATGTATGCCATCTAGCATTAGTACGATGATATAGTGTGTATTGAATTTTGATTACAAGATTAGTGAAGAGCAAAATAGCAGTTATATTATGTCTTACTCAAGAAATATCCGTGTATTCCCGTTGTCCCCTTAGGCCATGTCCCCGTTAAAGGGGACTATGGGAATTTAATTAAATAATTAAAATTACTTCCCGTTGTCCCCGTAAACTGTCCCCGTTAATTTATTATATTTTGTATTATTTTTTTTTTTTGTTTTTTATTTATATACAAGTTACAGTAGACGAGACACTGCGAACAATTTTTATTTGTAATAGCTAACTGGTTGCTGCCTGTACAATTATAACGTGAAAGCTAGGTAATTTCCACATTTTGTTATAATATGGCTCCAGTAAAACATGAAATCACATTTTTTCCATGACTTTTCTTCTGATAACCTTTCTATAGTTTTATAAGTAATAATCTTAAGTCTCTTAAAGCAAAGTCAAAGCACGTATTAATTACATAAATAATGACTGTGTCTAAATTAAACTAGTAGTTAAACCTTCCCATAAATTAGAAAACTTAGACTAAAAACAAACGAACCTAACAGCACACCAATAAACAACTAACCAACATCGATAAAATTCATATCGACATACCCCTGCACTGGCATCCAATTCCCTTAAAGCCGGCGTCGTCGCCTGACATACGCGATACGATAGAACGACTAAATCTTGTAAATATTGATTAAATCCTTACTTATTTACTCTCTACCCCGGGACTTACAAAAACTTTTGGCAATGGGAACTGTATACAAAGTAAATAGGGTATGTAAAGTCGTTTATTTATGCACAGATGTCCGAAAATTGTGGTCGAAGTTGCGTGATTTTTTCGTCCCGCGGTTTTTCCCAGTGGGATTCAATATTCAGGCTAAATGAGCCCGGGAATGCTCGGAAATGTACATAAGAATGACGGTTGAATTGCAATGGGTCATTCCAAGGCGATTTTTCTTAGAAAAACGGCAGTGTCATACAATATTTAATTTAGTGTTGTTTTCTTGGTACGGTTGTGTAGTACTGTGGTACTTTATATTGAATATTAATTGGAGTGCTGAAAGATATTCTTGATTTTTATTTAGTAGTAGGTTTTTGTGAGGTCTTTTGTGAATTGGCTGCCTTAATAAAATTGTACCAGAGAGGGTGATAGGCTCGATTACAGTTGTTTTTATACTTTGGTACATTGATATATCGTAAGATTTGCTATAGAAAACTAGGCAAATCTTATGAAATGACAGCTTAACGGTGTCTATTCGTTGATCTCTTGAGTCTTTACGAAGCCGTCAACCAAGCATTAAGCATTCTGTACATCAAACTAAGTAACTTTGCGCAAAAATGATTGCTGGGAAACGACTTTTTTTTGGGGTGAAACATCACGTTTTATGGAAGGATAGCTCCAGCGGTAGATTAAAAATAATAACCTAGGCTTGTCAATATCTGACACTACGTGTTAGGCACTAGGTGTTAGGTTATTTTCGTTATTTCGAATTTTTCGTTACGGATTTCTGGATTCGGTCTCCACGCTCAAGGCCCGCGATAGAAGCTATGCAATAGCTTAAAAATGTTCGCAATGACGGAGAGGACTAGTGCCTTTCGGCTTTGTTAAGAGTATTTTTACACTTTATTTTAAAATGTATATTTTTAACTTTTTCAAAACATCGTTTTCTGTAATAAGGTAACTTTTTCCACTACTCAACTTAGTACAAAAAAGTTTGTACTTAAGTTTAAGCTACAATACGTAGGTACATTTTTTATAAAACTTAAATCCGAAAACAGCCAACACTAGACAGATTAACCGGTAACATTTACAAGTCCAGCTCAAAAAAATCAGTACTTACTATTGTTCTAAGTAACTACCTACTAAGCAAGTTCATGATTTACGCGAGTTCAACAAACGTTTGCACACATCTGTTACTTGCGGTTCCTATGTGTTTCGTATTATATTTTATGATTTAGGACCTTATTTTTCTTGTTCATTTGTTTTTGGCTACGGCTCCTGAATTTTGAGAGCGTTTCGGAAGATTTAGGTCTACGTTATTTTTTATTCAGTGAGCATTTAGTTGTGATAAAAGTAACATAATGCCTTAAATAAAATGTTTTTTTTTTAATCTTTATTTTAAAAGGCTTTAATCGCGAAGCGATTATGCCGGCCTCGTAGTTTTACAAAATAATAAGAATGTACATATAACTAGGACCTTAATTTAACTAATTTAACAATGACGGCATGTCTTTGTTTCCTTGGAAGATGGCTAGGCCTTTAGAGTGGGACGCAACATGCGTCGATACTCTTGCGCCATCCCATCTTCCAAGCTCATCGTGCTGTGCTGGTGCTGCCGCTGCGGCTGCAGAGAACCTCAAGCGGCGTAAATATAGAAACCTGTGTGGTAACTATATTTTCGAGCCGTTTGGGGTTGAAACTCTAGGGCCGTGGGGTCCGAGTGCTCATAGCCTATTTAAGGAAATTTCGAAACGCCTAGTTGACGCTTCCCGTGACCCAAGGGCTGGCTTTTACTTTGGCCAGAGGCTAAGTGTTGCCATACAACGTGGCAACGCCGCCAGTCTCTTGGGCACATTACCATCTGACAGCGTTGAGGAGGAGTTTTTCGATGCCCTTTTATAGTTTGTTGTTAGTTTATCTATTTTAGTTTAATAGTTTTTAATTATCAATGTATATAGTTAAAAGCTTAAATAAATAAGTTAAATTTAACAATCAAATTATATAACTTAATAGCTAATTTGGACGTAGGTTTAGACAGGATCACATTACAAATTCCAACATCTCTTAAACTAAGTCCCGCCTCTAATCCAAAGCTCTCCGTTCTTCTCCGACCCGAGCACACTCCACCAAAGCGTGGTAGGTATCTTCCCTCATGTTGCAAATCAGACAATTAGGGGTGTCAACAACCTTCATGAGATGTCCGAACGCATTCAATGGAATGTGCCCGGATCGCAGACGCATGCTTGTTACTAGCAACCGTCTATTCATCTGAACTTCAGAGAACCAAGGAATCCTTGGTGGTTCAGATTGAATGGTCCGGTACTATATACCCTTCTCTTCAGATCTTTTGTCAAAGAAAGTTTTCCATATGTCATTACAATTAATTTTGACATCTCTTAATATATCTGTAAAGGAGGGTAGATATTCCTTCATAGGTTTCTGCTTTTGCCAACTCATACACTTGCTCGTTTCCCATCAAACCTACATGCGATGGAATCCATTGAAGTTTAACAGTTTTTCCACTTTCCCTCAATTGTAAATCTAATCCTAATATGGAATAAGCTACGGGCAGACCTCGTATTCCCGAGGTGCACCGAGCTATATGCTGCAAAGCGCATGGAACTTAAACATAACTGGTGAAATGTGGGTCTGCTATTAGGGTACACCTTTGCCTAACCCTTTAGGAATTAATTATGATATGTCCGTAATTTTTGTTCGAGAAACCTGCAGTGTTACAAATAATTGAAGGGTCAAACTAACCATTATAAAATATTCTTAATAAATAATTGATCACCGTGCCTCATGATTCGCGATATTAAGACATGAAACTCACGAAAACACATAACTAAATATTCGCCCTCACCCCTCCAAAATCCCCCATAAATACTACATATTAAAACCGACCCGGAACATATTCTCAAAACTCACTTTGATACAACTTAAAGTTCGTTTCAAACTCAAAGCTATGCAATACTATCGCATGCTATGTAAAGTGAGCGGTTTGAATATCTTACCGTAATCCTTTTTAACTGCACTCGGAGAAGGAATTTGCGTAAAGCCTGTGTTGCGCAGTTGAAGACGCGATCGTTAGGTACCGCCATTTATCTTACTCGCGTTGTTTTAAAGTTTTGAATTCAGAATTATAGTTGTGGTATATTAACTTGCACTTAGGGCCTATTTCACGATGTCCGAATAGCGACTACTTACCGAATAGATTCAACAATGGAACAGAATTTGTATGAAATGATCTGTCAAGTAAGTTAACCACCTGGTGGTGGTGAAACAGGCCCTTAGTATTTTTTGGGAGATATTCTGTTCCTGCCTACTTTAGGGGCCAACATACTTAGGAATGTATGTTTATTTATTTATGTGTAATTTTATATAGAGTAATGACATCATGTGTGAGGAGACCGCGAATCGGCAAATGTAATGTGTGACGCCCTCAGGCTCGGTGGAGTGATGATCTTCGCAAGGTGGCTGGTAGTAACTGGATGAAAGTTGCTGAGAATCGAGTTGCGTGGCGTGCGATTAAGGAGGCCTATTTCCAGCAGTGGACTGCAATAGGCTGATGATGATGATGAATGACTTCATTGCTCCTTTTTTACAAGGTTATAATTTTTCTTTTGTAGTATTATAATAGTTTCGTACAATTTGTAGACCAACATTATATATTTTTTCGTGCTATTTAGGGTATGTGTAAATTCAATTGAATACAGCATTCATTTAACGTTATTCACAGAAGAATGTATTTGGTAAGCTAATGGTTACTAAAATTATATCTATTTATTGAAGTCCCAATGGGGTGTCACATCACCTTCACGATTGATTATTTTCTTGGTTTATGGTGTGACTAGTGTCTAACTTGTTGCCAGTTTTTATGCCGCCCATGGGCCTCTGACTTGGTTTTACATGCCGTCAAGAACTATCTTTCAGGCATGCTAGATTATTGTTGTGTATCGGATCATTTAGTTCCCTTCAAAATGGTTGAGTTGAATGGTGCTGATACATGCATCATGTTCGTGAACGGGCGCTGTCAGTTGTGACTGATCATCTCTTGGTTGCCACGGCTTATTTGAATTAATTATTTTATTTTTGAATTGTTTATTTATTTTTGTTTTTAGTATGGACACGTTTAACGTGCACACTGTACATCTTGCTACATCGTTCTCACATAATGTACCATCTCAACATGAATGATGTAATCAAGGTTTTGTAAAAATATACTGATTTAAAAGAGTGTCCATGGAGTTTCTTCCCCATTCTTCTCCATAGAGATCTACGCTAGGGAATGGGCAACAACAGTACTTTCACAGTTTTTATGCCTTGCGACTGGGACTGTAGCTTCATTTCATTGTTATCTTGTCGACAATTCAAAAGTGCCTGTAACTGACCTACTTGAAATAAATGCTTTGATTTTGATTTATTGGATAATTATTCATTATTGTTGTTTACTGAGCAGTTTATAAAGCAACAAAACAAGATCAACTATAGCACAGCATTAAATGTGACGTAACTTCAAGCCCTAATTCACGAATAGCTTAATGTTAAACCAATTTATTCTCGTCTGCTCCGATTTGATACTTTGGATAATCTTTTGTATGACCCAATTTGCCTGAAGATGTTCTTGATACTTGTTTTAACTTAATTTAGTTTAAGTATCGCCACGTGGATTTCCGTCCATAGGATAAAACGAATTTCAAATAGTAAGTGTTTTGCGAACGTTAGTGTTGGGTTTTTATCACCATTTGCTACGATTTTGGGAATGGGTAGTGGTACACTTGGTATGTGTGGCACACGTGTGGCACACGTGTGTTTATGTTCTTTAAAATTATTGAACGTTTTTCGACCGAAATGATAAGGATTAGTGTTAAAACATATAACATTGTGTTGCTTGTTCTATATATTATGTACTTGACATGATCAAGTTTCCCATTGTTGCCCCTTCTAAATTTTATACCAAGCATTGCATTGCAATTATGCTCAAGTAGACTTTCTGTAAATAAAATAGTCGTTGCCTGATAAGTGATATGAAAGCACGGTTCACGCAGAGGCTGAGTGATGATTGGCTGCTGCGCTGCCGGTCGCGTGTTCGATTTATTTTTTATTTATTTAGGTTAGCTTACAATTGTTTACACATTACATTTCTAGTTTCTGCACGAAACAAATATTTGTATGGCCTACAGGTAGTTGTTCCGGGTCTGGTTGTTTATTCACGTGAGTTTAAAAGATTGTTAACTCACCCACGATACAGGAGACATTCCTAGTTTGGGGCAACATTTTTTTTTAATATCAAAACCAAACAACTGTAACATCAAATTGAATTCATCACCTGCCTAGCCTTTTCCCAACTATGTTGGGGTCGGCTTCCAGATTTACTGGATGCAGCTGAATACCAGTATTTTACATGGAGCGACTGCCTATCTGACCTCCACAACCCAGTTGGTACTGGGTAATACGATACCCCTTGGTAAGACTGTTTGTCAGACTTTTTGGGCCACTGACTACCTGTAACGACTGTCAAAGATCTACAACTGACAGTCGGGACCAACGTCATAACGTGCTTTCTGAAGCACAGCTGTAATTACCACTGCCTAATTCAATGCATTTGCTTCTTCTCTTTATTAAATTCATTGTTCACAAACTAAACTAAATTTAAGTTGAGTGCATCTTTTTCTTTCTATTTCATTATGAAAAGATGATAAATATTAGTTTGGTCCTGTCAAATTAATCAGCACCTGACGTAATTTGACGTAATTTTAGCAGTTAACTTTTTAATCACGCCTAAACTTGTGTCAGGCGCTGATTAATTTGACAGGACTAAACTAAAATTTATCTTCTGTCCTTTTCTTAATGAAATAGAAAGAAAAATATGCACTGAACTTAAATTTAGTTTAGTTTGTAAACAAGGGAATCGGCACCATTGTTCAAAAATGTTGACGTCAAACGGAAATATTGTAGTACGACATTCTCACAGTTGACTCTTCCAACGATATTATGACAACGAAAAACTAAAATAATACGCAATTTTCCTCGCCATAATATAAAATAATAACGTCAATTCTCCCCAGTCATGTCTAGGAAAATAATAAAACATTATAATATAATATATTCTGTTCAAGTTAAACATCGTTTGTTTTGCGTTTCGCGTCGGCTGGGCCAGGCACGTGATTTTCATGAATTTAATGAAACGATGCCGTTTTTATTGTTGCTCGCGTGACTACGTGGAACATTCTGGACCGATGGCCTGTTGTCTAGTGTGTCGCGTGTGGAAAGCTTGATTTTTGATTTTACTGGATAAGTTTTCTGGGAGTATTGGGATAACATAAGCTCGGTGCTGCTGGAGCTGCCGCTGCGGCTGCAGATAACCTCAAGCGGCGTAAATATAGAAACCTTTGTGGTAACAATATTTTCGAGCCGTTTGGGGTTGAAACTCTAGGGCCGTGGGGTCCGAGTGCTCATAGCCTATTTGAGGAAATTTCGAAACGCCTTGTTGACGCTTCCCGTGACCCAAGGGCTGGTTTTTACTTTGGCCAGAGGCTAAGTGTTGCCATACAACGTGGCAACGCCGCCAGTCTCTTGGGCACATTACCAGCTGACAGCGTTGAGGAGGAGTTTTTCCCTTGCTGCCCTTTTATAGTTTGTTGTTAGTTTATTTATTTTAGTTTAATAGTTTTTAATTATTAATGTATATAGTTAGTTTAACCTAATAAATGATAATGAAGCTAAAATAAATGTATTTATTTTTGAAGTGTAAACTTCTTTAGGCTCGTTGGGCATTTTTGAGATGGGGAAAAACAATTGAACTAGCGACACCGTTAAACGACCTCTTTTTCTTTGCAGAGTTAGCCGTATTGCTACATATTACAAGTCCAAAAAAAAATAGTGCATAGTCACATGTATAAGTAAAGACTTATGCAAAAATATTTTCTAAAAATAATCCAGAAACTTAAAAAAAAAAGTTTTCACTTCTGTCGGCACTCCCGGAATAATTGGCTTTTTTTTAAGCCATTTCTGTTAGTGCAGCGGTTAGATGACATAAAAGCGGTAGGTAAGCTAGGAGAGGTTGCCGTTCCTCATGTATAACCTTATTTACTGAAATAATCCATATGTGAGTTACCGTAACATTTTCAACATTTTCAGTAGGTAAAGTCTAAATCAACTTCACTAAGGATCAAACTTGGAACTATCTAACTGAAACAAAAATAAATGTCCTTGTCGGTTTATGTAGTGCAAGGGACGTTCAAACTAAGGGTGACAAGGCAGATACGAGTTCGACTATTCGTATACATAATTCATATCCTTAGGGTTGAACTTTATTTGGTAGCACGGAATCAAAATCACTTTTCAATGAATTCAGTACGCTCAATTTCTCGCGTAGTCTCAGTAAGTGACAGTTCTGAGCGTTTATACATAGGGTGACTGGTAATTAGTGACCGATACTTATACACGTGATTGTACTTATGATAACAAACTACTTTTCCAAAGGAACATTCCATTTTAGATACTTTTAAGTTAGCAACAATCTACAACATTTTCATACGGCTGCTGTGTTATTGTGATAAAAGTGAATGAGTATTTAAAAAAAAATGTTCTTTGAGAAAGTTGTTTGTTATCATGAGTACAATTACGTGTTTAACTATCGGTCACTAATTACCAGTTACCCTATATATACAACCTTTTTTTTTGTTAGAGAAAAAACTAATTTTGATATTTTAGTCTTTACAAAATGTGCTACTCCTCTGGATAAGATACTTCTACGCTCCCAAAGTAATTTCCATATTTATTTTCAAGAGGCTGATAATGGCACTCTGACCTTTCTCAACCACTTATAAAATTGCTACCAACCACCGAATAATAAACCACCCTACATACTTGAAAGTCATCACCCAATCCAGGGAGTGTTTCCAGAAACTTTAATAAAATAATGTGATGATGTACTTTGTTCAATGTGCCATTAAATTTACATTAATCACGGCTCGGATTGAAAGTTTTGGTAAAGTGTGCCAAGTTCTGCTTTGTTGCGAACTGTTTGCTTGATGTACGGTAGATAGAAGATACTTGGGTGGTTTGGTGTTTTATTTTAAGGGGCTTGTTATAATTCCCGGTTTCTATATACAGGGTGTTTGGCGCATGGACCGACACAATTTTTCCAGGGATTTGGGAGGTCATTAGCTAGGTTCTACCCATACACAAAAACAAAAAAAAAAGTTACAAAAAAAAAAGCAAACAAACAAAAAAGTTATTTCGAATTAAAGGAAACATTTTGGACATTTTTTTTTTTTTTAATCATATGTAACCAACCGTGACATTTGGGACAAAGGGTGTATGGGTAAAACCTAGCTAATGACCTCCCAAATCCCTGGAAAAATTGTGTCGGTCCATGCGCCAAACACCCTGTATACAGGGTGGAAAGGACATGATCACACAAACGATTATCACGTATTTAGAACATCATTCCGAACCCGTTTTTTTTGCCGGATGGGAAATCAAATGACTTCTCCCGCTCTGGGCAGAGCGGAAGAAAGTGTCAGAATAGTACTGACTAAAACCCACCCATGTTCCTTGTCAGCTCTTTATGTTCCAGGACCGTGGTCTCTCTTTCAAACGGTCCCGCAGCTCCAGCAATCATTCCGAACACCTGCCACGTTGTATTGTATAATGGGCTGGTGTCCGCAACTTAACGTCCAAGCGCGTATTTTGCGTACGGAATCCCTGCTGTACTGTACTGTGCTGCGCTATACTGTTCTGCTGTGTGCTGTGTGTGTGTTTGTTCTGGAAACAGCAGATTGGTAACGTTAGTAATTAGTTCGGCCGCTGACCAGCCAGGATAACAAAAAGCTAGTCAGAAATCACATCGAGTCTGCTATCACTTCAGAACAAACAACCAAACTTTCACTGTTTCATTGACAAGAATTCTCAGAAAAACGATTTCCAACGCTGATAATATTACTTCGAAAACTGACAGTGAAATTGGAATACGTGAATGAGCACTCATAATATTATGAATCAACATACTTACTACCTGACTGTGCTGAGAGTGAAAGGATTTTAAGCGAGTCATTCATTCATAAACAGGTGTCTCATTCACATTTTCATTCAGTTCAGATCGTTTTGAAAATTAAGAGTGAATGTCAAGGTGTTCAGCGGATGTTTTATTAGACTTGGAAGACTGGTTTTGGTGTTCGTTTTTACCATGTCATGTGATAAAAATCAGAGAATATATTGGATTAAAAATGTTGTGTTAACGTCTTATTATAATTGTTATATTTTAGAGGCTTCAATATGGTTTTTGAAGAAACCAGGGCCATCCATAAGCGTGTTTGGTTGGGGATATCGACAAAATTTACACGAAACAGATGGATAAGGGACGCATAGGACAGAGAAGAATGGCAGGAGTGAAGGGAGGTCTATATCCAACAGTGGGTGGTTGCATGCAGGCTGAAATGATGATGATGATGAATTTGGTTTTGGAACCTGTGCTTTATGAAGTATTTGGATAAATGATGCTTGGTTAGAAGTCGATAAACCAAATCGACTGAGCGTGTTGTGTTTTGTTTTAAGATGTAATTTTTAATGCATAAAGTTAGTTATGTGCCATAATACATATATACATCATCAAGCCTGACATCCCCGAAGGATTAGGCAGAGGTGTACCTAATAGTACAGTCACATTTCGCCAGTTATGTTTTAAGTCCTATGCAATAGGGAGCGGGCCTATTGCCATCAACCGGGCATAAATCCAGACTGTGGCTGCTACTGAAGAATAATTCTGTAATGTAGGTTTGTATTCAGTGTTTACCTCAAAAAATAAGGCCACACTTGTCTAGTCTGCCGCAAAAACCATTTCTTCTCTCAAATCCTAGGATAGGTTTTGAGCAAATGTTTACTCATGTAAGAAACAGCCAAGATCCAAGTGATTGATTAAGCTCATCTCTCTCGCGAAGTTTGCGATGTATTCCGGTTATTGCGGATTAGGGTTGCGCCGGTTTTCTGCTAGTTCTAGCGTTTTAGGTCAATTGATAACTTAGGTATGTAGCTATGGAGCTAGATACGTTTGAGAAAGTTTTGGGTGATTCAAGGCTTTTGCTAATCAAAGTAGGCTCAATTTATAAATATTAATAAAATTACTCAATTCTTTTATTTATCTTTATACATATTGATTATATTTTTAAATATTTAAATATAAAACTAATAAAAAAAAAACATTTTTTTATTATTATTTTGTCTGCGTTGGTCCAGTGGTCGCAAGCGCAGCTACTGAGCTTGAGGTTCTGGGTCCAATACCCTGGTTGGGCAAATTGTTATTAGGTTTTTCCATCAGGAATTTCAGCAGCCCCGGAGTCTGGATTTTCGCTCGGTTGATGGCAATAGATTCGCTCCCTATTACATGGGACTTAAACATAACTGGCGTAATAAAGGTGTACTATGAGGTACACCTCTGCCTAACCCTACGGGGATTACAGGCGTGATGTTGTGTGCTTAGTTTAAAGGTCGCGTAGAAAAAGCAAAATTTGTTTAAACAGATGTATTTTGTACAAAGTTAAAGTTTAGTGTGCACAAACATGGGAGTGGCTCTAAAAAGTTTAAAATTTCATTTTTACCGAGCACAATAATTTGTTCAGCGCGAAAATTAATAAAAAAAATAACTTCATAAGCAACACAGGTGGCTATGTTCGAACAAGTCAACTCGGTTTAATTTCCGGACTGTTGCCATGGCAACGGCTTCAATAGCGCCATTTCCTGTTTTTTTTACTCAGAGGAATTTAATTGCAATCGGTATCCGTTGAGTATTACTTTTATTACGACGCGACGTAAAATAGAATTTTCAGTGCATTTTTGATATAATTGGATGTGCGATTTCAACTTTTGTTTGAATTCTATAATTGGTTTTTATTATATTTACGTTTTTTTATCATAATTTAACAGCACATATTATTATAAGAACAAAAATAATGCAAAAAAAAGAAGACTAAAAGTACGTACCTACATATTTACAACGACAACAATAGGACACTTAGGCGTCAAAGTACTCCTCCGCATCACTGTCATCCAGAAACGTGCCCCGAAGACTGGCAGCATTGCCACGTTGAATGGCAATGCTAATTCTTTGGCCAAAGAAAGAGCCAGCCCTCTCGCCAAGTGTAGACCAGTCGCGTAGTCGGCGAGATATTTCCTTCTATCTATATTTTTGTTCTATTTGTAAGCTGTATGCATAGTATTGTTTCCTTAAAGAAATACTCACTATTATTATAAGAATAATTTATTTAGCGCAGTATTATTATTCCTTAAACAAATTATATATTTATTGTTTATAAGTAAACTATAAATATATTGAACAGTTGCAAGTAACAATAATGAGGAATTCAAATGTTTGGTAGCGACCTGCCCGATCTGGATTTATTCAAACCTGTGTTTCAGGGTTATGTTTCCGCAAAGGGTTATGCAGAGCTGTACCCACAATTTAAATCCCACATAATAGGGGGGGAGCCTATTACTTAGCACAAATTCAGACTCTAAGCTATTACTAAGAAATTCCTGATGGAAAATCTGATTATTTGTAACAATTATTTTGATAAAGCCGCTAATCGTTAAGTTATTAGTAACCATTCTACGTGATTAATATTGTTTACCATTTAAAACCAAAAGAAGACAATGCTTCTTTGAGATAGTTATGCTTTCTTGGGATTGGGACACATCAACCATAGTTATCTGGTTACACTTGCGTGTTTATAATATGTAGAATCAGGCCTTCCTAATTTACCTGCCAGGGCTGCGGGACGGGGAGGAGTCATTTGATGATTTCTCATTGGAAAAAAAATTAAAATAAGGGCTTCCTAATAAAATCCCCACTACATATAACTTTGATATAAGCAGCTACCCACAACATGTAAATGAACCCCTACACCAATAAAAGCGACACCGCGAACTAAAACTCCCATAACACCAGCAATTCCAATCTTGGACCATGCAAAACTTTCAGCACAAGTCCTGGGTAATACATCAACGTCATATGCACCATAGTGTGGTCTGGACTGGTACTTGACCCTGCCCATTAGTTGGGCGAAGTTGGCCCAAGGGGGTACAAAGTTGGACCCCTTTGTGTAAGGTTAGGGTTCGGGGTATAAAGCAGGTGGTTGTTGTTATATTTTGCAGACGAAGGCACTAAAATAGTTTCCAGGAGACAGTCAATTTTTGTAAGAGGTAAGCCAGAGTACATACAAAATATTTTATGTGATATTATTTTTTGTCTATAGAATACTGACTGTGACATTTTTTAAAGGTCAAATCTGATAGGAATCAAGTTGTATGGAACCTTCGCCACTGCCAGGAGAACTGCATAATATGACTTGTTCTTATTTTGCGTGTTTTGATTTTATCTGGTTGATTGCTGGGGTCGTCTTCGTTAGAGAGAATGGTATAATGGTGCCATCTATAATACCTATCTGACTACCTACCTTTATGGGCCTGTTACACGACTCTTTTGTTTTTAATAGTTTGAACAAGAATACATTAATTTAATTTTATAATAGGCTCCAAATGTAAAAGAGACTTTAAGGGAAAAAAAATCCTTGTGATTACAAATGAATAAAATTGAGTCTATCGCTATTCAAAGATTGTAATGCTGTTGGACTCTTCTCCAACTAAATTATTAAAATAAATCTTGGTCTTATAAAGTAAACAATAAAATTATCATCATTCTCCTGTCCATAAAGCAATTTATTTGAGATCGGCCCATCATGTCTTCTTCTTCCATACTTCTCTATTACTTCTTCTCTACTTGTAATCTCTGCAGTCATCTCCTTTCTAGCCATATCATCCTTCTCATAGTCATCGTTTCTTTTTTCAAAATCAAAATATTTTATTTCAAATAAGCCCCATATGGGCACTTATAAAACTTCGACAAAAAGGTGCACGGTTCGGGTTGGTCGTTTCCTATGGAGAAAAACCGGCAAGAAACTTTGATCTTCCTCTACTCTTATCCCGCCCGCTAGCCATCAATACTCAAAATTTTCCTCACTGAATTTTTTTAATAGCTCCGCATCACATGTCCATACCACGATAACCGAATGCCACACAACTTTTCAGTCACCGGCACCACTTTCAGGTTTCACGTAAATAATAAATTAGTAGGTAACAATTCAGTAAGTAAACATCGACATCCAAGGCTGTCGTTCTTCAAATACTCGTCTCAAAAGCGTAAAACAAATTCAACCCTTAAGATTTATCACCCTCTAGTGTTTACAGTCCCAGTAATGAAACAGGAAACATTTACTGACACTTAATTATATGTCCAAAACTTACACTGGCAAACACTTAAAGTACGACCCTTTGAAACTTGAATTCGGCCCTCAGAGGCCCAACGGCCGAATTCATGGCTCCAAACGCCGAATTCATAGGCCCAAAGGTCGAATTCGGAATAGTAATTGTGAGTCGTAATTTGTTGATTCAGTTTAATTCAATTCTGAATGAAGTCATTTGAAGTTTGTTGGGTTAGTTTGTTTTGTTGACAGAATTTCGACCTTAAATAGATGTTCTTATGTCTACATTTACCCTAAGAAGAAGATAACTCCTTTAATAGTCACTCAGTATACAGTACATCATTCTGAACACACCACCACATAAAAAAAATTCATAGGTAATTAAAAAAAAATTCAGCCGTTCCATACATTTTGACCAAGTAGGTATTGCTGTTTTGTAGAGAACAGATGATTTAATAAAAGCTGGCCAAGTGCGAGTCGGACTCGCGCACGAAGGGTTCCGTACCATAAACAGAAAAAAACACGTTTCTTATATGGGAACGCAATTTAAATATTAGATAATTTATATTTTTATTATTTGTTGTTATAGCGGCAACAGAAATACATCATCTGTGAAAATGTTAACTGTCTAGCTACCACAGTTCATGAGATACAGCCTGGTGACAGATGGACGGACAGACAGCGAAGTCTTAGTAATAGGGTCCCGTTTTTACCCTTTGGGTACGGAATCCTAAAAAATACCGATGAAAAAAGTGTCCTTTCCACCCCGTAAACATACATAAACTCACCCCTTTTCCCACGGGTCTAGGCAGAAACCACAGAACGCCACCTGCAACGATCCCTATATGCTTCATCCACGTTCATATATCTTGTCATACACATACACTCTTATAAACGTCACGTAATCACCACTTCGTTAACTACGTAAGTGGTGATTTACATCGCCAACTAGAAAGCCTATGATCACCAGTAGAGGCCGACCTGATCTACTCCCAAATTAAGAGGTGAAACTAAATTCTGTTAACAAAGGGGACTATAAAGCATAGTAATTATATCACTATGCATCGTGGATCGTTTGTTAAAGCCATCTACGTGGACCCAATCTTGTGCAGTGGACATTTTAGATAATTTACACGTATTGTGTGGAACTGGTAATTTATTTGGAAGTGGTGTACGCTCTCATCAAAGTTGTTAACTGTTAAGCCGAAATATTAAGTGAAATTAATGTTTGTTTAAGGGTGAATCTTGAAATTCGGTGTATTCTGTTAACGGCCCTGGCGCAATTTATTTGATTCCCCCTGCCCACAAAAATGAAAATTGCTATATTTTCGGAACCAGGCGGCTAAACGTGATGCCTATTCGTTAAATGTGTTTATAATTAAGTTAAATTTTAAGTTTCATTATTTCTTTAAAAAAATCTATACAAATAAATTATAAATAAAAATAACTTTTTTACCTATTTTCTTAAAAAGGAATTCTAGAAAACCTAACACTGGTTCTAAAATAGAAAATAGTCGTACAAGAATGTGGAATAACTATAATAGAATTTTGTTTGAACAAAAGCTAATAATACTTGCCACACTTCATCAAAAAAGCGTAAAATGTACAAAATCTCAAACAAAATTAAGTACATAATGACTTTTTAACTACCCCTGTTTGACATCAATACAAAATCGATTAAACAAGCCACATACTTCAACTCTTGACTCACTAAAAAACCTTCATTAACCACTATCGATTATTGCGGTCAATAATCGAACAGTACTTATGTTCTGCGACTCGATTTCGCAACGATTTTTTTGCGGTTAACGTAAGGAATTTTCGCCTGTAGTTCCTACGGCATAGAACTAATAATGCTTCGAATACTGATTTGATCAGCGGCGTATTATGTTGGCGGTTCGTAAATGGGTCGCAGAATCGATATTCATGTAATCGTCTACTCGTTCCCCCCTAGATCCCGTAATATCCGATTGTCGACAAATATAGTGAAGCCGAGTAATTCTTAAATAGTTCGGTGAGCTTTAGTGTTAGCATGCACAATAATCGACTAGTTAAAACTAATATTATTTGTGTATGCTAAGCTAGCGAGTGTTAGTCAATTTCCTATGTTTTCAGAAATAATTATATTTAAATGTGTTAACTTAATAGCTTTATTCGTGTGAACACATCTTAAATGCTTTATATTCGATTATGTAAACTGGTAAAATTAATTCCGTAATAATGGCAATACTTCTATCATTTGATTGGTAAAAACTATGGCGCGAGAACGGGGCGGTCTGGTTGAATTACGACTTGAAGTCGTGAGCCAATCAGGGCGCTTGATTTTTCCCTCCTCAACAGTGGGTTTCTTGGTCAGGAGTTGGTGCCCGAGCGGGCATTCTGATGTGAATTCTGGTGCTGAACATCGAGGACGGCTCACATTTATTAAGATAATTACCGATCCAATATATCTGTAATAGTGTATACCGTAACAAAGTTGTTAATAAACCTATTTAAAGTCATTAGAAGGAAACGGAAAAGGAAAACCCTTCTAGTGCTGCAACAATCCTACATATCACACGAGTAAATCTGGCTTACAAAGGTGTTCTTTTTTTGAATGCGAATAATTGTTTCATTTGTTTTGCTTTAGTTTCATGGTGTTATTTTCGGTGAGTTGTGTTGTGTCAGAAGAAATGTCATGAAATATTATTGTGATTTCGTATCTCACTAACATTTTGAGATAAATGAAAAATGAATGTGAAATGCATGAATAATTGTGTGGGTGAATGTTAAATGATTTTGAGTAATCGTCGAGTTTGACACTTTTTGTACGGACAAAAACTAAGCTGTTGCAAAACCGATAATGCGTTGATTCGCGTTTTCCATGTATCGCATGCTTAAATATTTTGAGTGGATTCCACTATCATGTCCTTAGAAGTTTTAAACTTTGACAAAAAACCTGGGTACTAAACGAGGGTTAGGGGGTTAGGGGGAGGGCAAGTTTAAACGAGGGTCATATCCAAACCCACAATAGTGCATGCTAACATGATACTAATAAAAATATGAACAAAGAAAAAACACTGATAAATAACAGACAGAACCATACCAAAAATTTCGCAAAAGTCCCGCAACGTGTGTACACCCTTACGCTTTGGACAGGCAAAACTATCTAAGTACTAAACAAAACATTAAAAAATCTTCAATGCAAATGTGAATTGATCTGCAATATAGGACAAAGATTGATGAGACAAAGTTACATTCATCTGAAAGTGCGCGGGGAGCGCTCCGTCATGTTGGTAAAAGAGGTTTTAATAAAAACTAAGACGCACATCATCCAACATTTAATCCACCACACTATTTAAAATGTTAAGATCACTATCAAGTTTTCCATCAATAAAGTACGGTTAAGTAATAAACGATTATTTAACCCATTCAGTGCCCAGAACCCAGCATATGAGTCGAATAATAATATGTTCGTTCGCACAATCCGTATCTGTAGCTATGGACTCGCTAATCGGGTTCTGGGCATGAATACATGTCACCTTTAGTTCATTATAACGACGACTCGGATACGGGTTGTGGGCACACGAACGAAATTCACGAAGTTTTCACGAAATACTGGGCAGTGAATGGGTTCATCAGTAAATAAAATGTTTTTGTCTAAATTAAACAAAAACCAACGAAAAAAATTCACCCGTGGTCCATGGTCGTTGACCCCGAGTTCTTGAAAGGGTCTAAAATGGTATGGGTGCATTCCTTCTACATGCAGTAGCTTCCACACAGTCCAATGCGACACACCGAACCGTCTTGCAACATTTCAAGTAGGTACTTTCGTGTGGGTGAAACTCGAAGTATTCAAAAATGGCTTCTTGTAGGTGCACTGGGTACGGCTCGAATGTACCCAATCGTTGGTTGACCCCTAGCTTAAGATTGTACGACGGAATCTGGTGATTGGGGAACATCTTTCGGTACAAATTAATGGTTCTTCGCACACTATCATTAGATAACACGTAGGTACGAACCATATCCCAATATTCTTCATCAGAGAATTGATAAGACGTCATTTTTAGCTATTCAAGATCACGTTTACAGGACACACTTATCGCGAAGTAAGGGTTATTTATGCAATACGCGGAAGCGCAATATTAGACATGCGGAAATAGCGGCGCACACGCATAGACTGCGGTCAGCGCGGGGGACCGGGGCTGTGTCCCATCGTCGGTGCATCAGAGACAACACAAAGGAAAGGGGCGGGGTTTGCGTACGCGCTTCCTTTTCGGCAGGATCGGCACATGTTTTGCCGCGTGATTACTTTACTGTTTACAAGTTCTTGCGCGCTCGCTCAGTGTTCATGAACTTTGTATTTTATAGGACAATTAAGTCACAAATTAAGGTCATAGTTTTTTTACATATTTGGAACGAGAATCGATTGCTGAATACCCTCCCTCAATATGTCCCTCGTTTAACCTAACATACTGTATATACAACATTTATGAAGATAAATCACTATCACTTAAAACTCACTCATCATCTGCCTAGCCTTTTCCCAACTTTGTTGGGGTCGGCTTCCAGTCTAACTGGATGCAGCTAAATACCAATATTTTACATGGAGTGACTGCCTATCTGACCTCCACAACCCAGTTAATACAGGGTATTACGATACCCCTTGGTAAGACCGGTTGTCAGACTTTCGGGCCACTGAATAGCTGAAACGACAATCAAAGATTTACAAATGACAGCCGGGACCAACGGGTTAACGTACTTTCCGAGGCACGGGGGTAATACGTTATGTAATGGGTCACCCATCTAAGGACCAACCTAGGCAAGCGTTGCTTAACCTTAAGATTGACCCGAGCAGCTGTTATGGTTTAGCTTCTCATTTATAACTCACTATAGTTACTCATAATACGAATAGATAACAAAATTGACTTAACCAACCTATATAGCCACAAGAAATCGAAATCCTCTAAGACACAACTAACTACAACCCTCCAAGTACTTAAATTCCAATTAATTGCATCAAATTACATTTTCAATAGTTTGGAACTTGTGTAAACTCCGGATAATCAAGCGGTAATTAATATCTGGCAGCTTAAAGGCTGCCTTTAGTTGATACAAAGTAAATTGTGCCTTTTATATTAAGCGAGATCGAAAATGTATGTGTGTTCCATTTGAAGGGCGTGGATTCTGTTTTTGTGAGAGTGAAAGGGCGTAGCTGTGTCTGTTTGTTTGTCTTAATTTGATGTGTATTATTAGGGTGGATTGTGAAAATTGAGTGAATGGTAAACATGTGGGACGCAGGTGGTGTTTGAGACTGAATTCATATTATTAGTTACAATGATATTTGGCAAATATGTGAGGCAAGATAGCTTCAATTTGCAATCTATTCTGGGCAACTTGTGGCGGTGTGCTTGATACGATTCTCAATATTGAAAATGTTGTCCATAAACTTTTTAGAGCAATGTTTCCTGCTAATGCTTATGAAGTTTCATTCAAATCGGTTCAGTCATTTTGAAAAATAAGGACTTGAAAATGTGTATGAGATGCCGTTAGTCGTAAACGCTCTTAAAGCGGTTTACGATTATTAATTACTTAGATCAATCATTATTGATTTTCCATCTATGGGTCTAATTCAAACGGTTTTTTTTTGTAAACACAACAGGCATTATTTATCCAAAATACGGTTAAAGAAATTTCTTGCAGAAACCTCATATCCGGCAAAAATATCTACCGTCATAGCATCATAATGAATGACCTGTTGGTCTAGTGGTTAGTGACCCTGACTGCTAGGACGGAGGTCGTGGGTTCGATTCCCACACAGGAAAAGGGGACAGGTTGTTCTGTTTCTGGGTGTGTAATTTATCTTTAATATGTATGTATTTAGAAATATATAAGTATGTTTATCAGTTGTCTGGTTGCCATAGTACAGGCTCTGCCTAGTTTGGGATCAGATGGCAGTGTGTTGGTTATCCGAAGATATTATTTTATTATAATACATTGAAATGAGAAATGAAAATACGCGAACAAAATGAAAAATAATAACTTTATCATTACATAGCCTTTATACTGTATTTTATTTGCGTACATAAAACCTCCTTATATTTTATTGGACCATTTCTCTTCGCTGACGGAACGATGATGCAATATAAGTATATTTACTTTGGTAAATGTATTTGTATTGTATATTAACCCTTTCTGCTTGTAGAGACAATGAATTGAGGGGTGAGAATCTAATGATTTTTGAGAAAATAGTACAAAATACACTGACTCGACTTGACTGCCTCGTTGGTAGTACTCTCGAGCGCGACTGCTGAGCATGAGGTCCTGGGTTCGATTCCCAGGTCGGGCAAAACGTTATTGGGTTTTTCCATCAGGAATTTCTCAGTAGCAGCCACGGAGTCTGGATTTGTGCCCGGTTGATGGCAATAGGCTCGCCCCCTATTACACGGGACTTAAAACATAACTGGCGAAATGTGGGTGTACTATTAGGTACACTTCTGCCTAACCCTTCGAGGATTACAGGCGTGAAGTTATGTATGTTATGTAGTACAAAATATTGTGACAACTTGACGTGAAAAGTTCAAGTTTCTTTCA
Organism: Lycophotia porphyrea; assembly: GCA_950005105.1. Lineage (NCBI taxonomy): Eukaryota > Metazoa > Arthropoda > Insecta > Lepidoptera > Noctuidae > Lycophotia > Lycophotia porphyrea. The sequence goes on from OX465396.1 coordinate 2,237,347, forward strand.
AGACCCAGCATTTTAAGCTGTAGGTTGTCAGATAAGGAATGGGTTCTAAGAATTTTACGAAGTAGAAGATACTGTTGTTTTTGTTGATTGTAGCCAATCCTAGCAACTAATCTTCTTTATCTTGTGGTTAGTACCTAACCTGGTGTCAGAAGTTTTTATGAGCCTCTAACTTGGCCTTACATGCCACAACAAAGCAAATAATTAAAGTTGACTACTTCATAAATGCCTAATATGGTTTGTCACTCACCAAATGAAAGTCAGGCACTGAGCCGAACGCTGAAAATACAACCGATAGTTTCTATTTAGGTATTCATTTGGATGTCACCTATTTTCAATGAAAAACGTCATTTTTACCAACTCTAGGCGTAAACGTAACTACCGTAGAAAGTTTTCATGAAGAATATAACATCAGACATAACACCACGCCTGTAATCCCCAAAGGGTTAGGCAGAAGTGTACCTAATAGTTCACCCACATTTCGCCAGTTATGTTTAAATTCCATGTAATAGGTGGCGAGCCTATTGCCATCAACTGGGCACAAATCCAGACTCCGTGGCTGCTATTGAGAAATTCTTAATGGAAAAACCCAATAGCACTTTGCCCGACCTGGGAATTGAACCTAGGACCTCATGCTCAGCAGTCGCGCTTGCACTCGACCAACGAGGCAGTTTTCATGAAGAACTCTTTTTAAAAACGCTCGAAGTAAAACTCGATCGATAACAAACAAAAACATCCTTGAAAAAATCCCATCGAACTTCCAAAAAGCGTTGTTGTCCTATAAATGTTTACACAATTAACCCTAATTATGAGGGGGCGGGGCTGACGTCGACGTCAACGTCGGCGGCACTTTACGACGTCGTTAGAGTTACATCTGACAGCGCGCTTTTAGAGCTATGACAATAAAAGACCGAATGAACTCTTTGGGCACCCGGGTCGGAGTGTCGGGGTTGGTGGGACGAGGTAGCGGTAGCGGGAGCGGGGTTATGTTTACTTTAAGTTTAATTTATACGGAATTGGGATAGGTAGGTCAGGAATTGACCTACATTATGACTTTTTGTTTAAGTGAAGAGTGTGTTATTTTCTTCTTTCATAAATTTCGAAAAAAAAAATATCTTCCTTTTGAAAATTGGATGACTACCCAATTGATAGACGTGTTTGTATTTTCCAAGCTATTTTTACAAAATCTGCCTATCCTTTTCCCAACTATGTTGGGGTCGGTTTCCAGTCTAATCGGATGCACCTGAATACCAGTATTGTACATGGAGCGACTGCCTATCTGACCTTCACAACCCAGTCTGGGTAAGCACGGCTTGACCCGAGCGACCCGAGCGGCTGTTATTATTTAGCCACGAGCTCCTCGTTTGTATAAAAATACAAATATTTACAAGAAAACATTCAGATGAAAAATAAGCAGAGATTGAAATAAGTAAAGTTTTTTTGCCTAATCTTCTAGAAATAAGTAAAAGCGCTAAAAGCGATCCGCTTTCTCATGCCCCATGTGTCTTCTCTTATTGGTTATTGACGAGAGAGAGTGAATGCCTCGGCCTGAGAATTCTAATGGCCGCACCCTAATTTTCATTTATTATTAAAATTTTGGTCCGAAAATTTGTTTCCATAATATTCCACTAATGTTAATGATTGTTTTTTGGGTTCTTTGATAACGTTAATGTAGATTCGTTTTGAGTTATTTTCTAGGTTAATGATGGTTAACTTGAAAAATTAGAATTGTTGGTGTTTTGGCCGGCAGGCGCGTTCATTCAAGTTTCCAGTGATTCAGTCCCAACTACACAAATCACCAAATCAAATAACACTATTTAATCAGCCTATATTGTTCCCACTGCTGGGACACAGGCCTACTCTCTAGCATGCTTGTTTTAAAATATAATCAGCCACACTGGTGATACGGCCAGATATTTTGTTCAAAAGTTTTCAATGTTATTGTGGCCACTTTTAGTACTAAAAGGGCGTAAAGGGACGTGATTTTAACCCTGAACTAAAACCACAGACAATCTCTTTTTATTATAATAACTGTTATCTAAAACAACACAGGCCCTCATAACATTTAAAAATATAAAGTTGAACGCAATACTCATACGCAAAATTAATTGGACGTAATGAATGAAATTCTACGAAACATTTATATGCTAAGCCTTCTAATTTGATATCGACCGTTTGTCATATTAAAATATAATTTGTCCTGACCGCTCACAGGTCAATTGAGGTTTGAATTACAGTGATGCAAAGAATCTAGACTTTTAACCATGATGCAAGTAGCTGTTGCTTTAAAGGAAAAGTACCCAAGTGTGGATTTGATGAAATTAAATATGTGATGTTGTCCCACAAACGATGGGACACTTGCTGTCGTGCCTTGCCTGTCCTGTCGTTTGCACATCGCAGGACAGACGCTACTGAAAGTGCTAAACTTGTTGCCAAATGTCCTGGCTCAATTTAAGTTGTCATCGACTCGCCAACAAGAAGTTAAATATAATATCCTCGGTTCAAAACTGTACCTATTATTTATGCTGGGATGCAGGCGTGTTCTCTATCAGAGGGAGTGGGCCATCATTTACCACGAGGTCCTAGCGGTTGGTGACTGACTATATTTTCCTTAACCGTTTTGAGAACGTTGGTTATAAAATAATTTACACGAAGTAAAGTGTCTGCGTACTGGTGCCCGGTTGATGGCAATAGGAAACTGAAACAGCGAAATGTGATTATTCTAATAGGTGAACCTCTGCCTTACCCTTCTGGGATTGTGGGTGTGATGATATGTTATGTTAAAACGTTTGCCTGGCTTCGAATTCGGACCCAGAACCTAGATATATATATAGTGCTAATAGAAGTAGACATGTATATACAGATAGGACATTTTAGAAATGGTGTTGTTTCTATTAACTTACCCTAAAAAACAGTAAAATCAGAACTTTCCCGACCCAAAGAAATTGTGCCTCAATCACAAACGTAACGAATTCGTGCAAAAATAAAATATGCAATATGCGTATGAGTGAGTAATTTAAGCTTGTATATTATCGTCGTTCCCCAAAAATTGGGGTACAAAGTATGTTTGGGGCACAATGTGTATTTGGGGTAAAACATTTATGTACTTATCGATTGATACCTGTGTCGGTATATTATTTCCTTTTCTATATAACATTGTGCGTATGTTTTCTTTGATGGGAAACTGCAGATGTTACTGATGGATAATCTTTATTTTTTATTATTTATGAGTGCCATGTGGTATTTTGGTTTTTGGGAAAAAAAAATAATGGTGCGGTTGCATACATTATAAATGTCTAATTGAAGATAAAATTAAATTATTATTACCTAGGGTACCTCCGTCCGTCCGTCTGTCTGTCACCAGGCTGTATCTCATGAACTGTGATAGCTAGACAGTTGAAATTTTCACAGATGATGTATTTCTGTTGCCGCTATAACAACAAATAACAAAAATATAAATTGTTTAATATTTATTTTAGTTTTTTTTTTATCTTAGCTTTTAGTATAGTTGTTGTGGTATATATTTTTTTATGAGGTACCTCAAGATACCTACTTAGGTACCTACTAAAGATTTAATGACTTTCCTTCACAATTAGACCATCTTATTTGACAAAAGTTCACCAACAATTATCAAAAATTAAATTACAAAAGTAACATATCGTAACATCACACCAGTAATCCTGTATGGGTTAAGTAGAGGTAGCTATAACCACATTTTACCTTTGTTTAAGTCAATAGAAATGCAATAAAGAACGAGCCTATCACCATCAACCGGGCACAATTCCTGATGAAAAACCCCAATAACACTGTGCCCGAGCTAAGGATTGAACCTAAGACCCCATATTCAGCAGCTTGAGATTACTAGACAAACGAAGCAATTAAAAAAGTATGCAACCTACTATGCAACCTTTTAAATTGTTTTCCCCCCAAATGATTGCACGCGAGTTATTCTCGTATGGCAATGAATGCCAGAATTAAGTTGCCAAAGCATTGATCAACATTTTATTGCCTTTTTGCATGTTTTGTCTTCAAAAGTGTGTAACTAGTGAGCTATAAATTAATGTTATGGCACAAATTAGCCTTCAAATTATATATTTTTGTGGGAGTAGTGAAAATTGGGACTGAACGGCGTAACTGAATCTTTTTTGTTTACTTATTCAATACATTAATACTTATCCAGAACCCTTGTAGAAGCTATAGGGCGTTTGAATTTGTTTCGTCCCTAGAAAATGGCAAATCGCGTGCGTTTCGCGGAAACTGTCTTATGCTATATATTGTTTGATTCAGAACCTAATTTGAATAAATATCATTTGCTTTTCATGTTGATTCTTTAATAGCCAAGAACTGATGCGTGACTATCACACAAACAAATCTCATCTCAATTAAATTACCAAAACTAAAGTTACATAAGCATCGGTCAACTATCCGACCACAATTTACAACAACATTTTATATGAAACACGACTCCAACTATTTTTTAATTCCCCGAAAAACCAAACTAACAATATTTACAAACACAAGAACCTAGTAAAGAAAACTACAAAGGAAATCAACTACAACAAGTCTCCCAATTGCACCAGAAAAACTGTTCTACGATAGCTATTTCCTTTACACACTGGAAACAGCCACTTCCCTAACGAATTCACCCACTTATGCATACCATAGCGTGCACGAATTATATTTACAGCCATAAATCTATCTGTAAGGTCCCAATGTGTTTATATATTTAGTGCATGTCCTTATTTTTGGGTTCCGTCGTTAAATAAAGGGGTAATGGGGTACTTGGGGGGTAATGCATTCGTATTTTAGGGGGAAATGGGGCGGTACGGGTTGATTGGTGCGGTTGCAAATGTGTGGTGTTTACATTGGCAATTTGTGGGCAAAGTATGGGGTTTGGACGATCTATAGCTAAATTTATTGGGCTTGTAGTAACAGACTTGTAACAAACTTGAATAGTAACAAACTTGTTGTTTTAAAGGATTTGCTCTAATCTATACTTCTATACTTATATTAAAAAAGGTATGGTAATGTTGTATGTAAGTTTGTATGTAAGGGATAAACTCCGAAACTTATATTCCAATTCTAAAAATTCTTTCATTGGCAGAAAGCTACATTATCTGTGGGTGATTCAAGTTAAACATTATATTTATATCATGAATATTAGCCGAGCTATCACAATTTTTGCGGACAAAGTCGCGGGTGGGCGGAGGAAAATCATTTTGTTCTACTAACTTAAAAAATAGTATTTTTTTAAGGTAAGGAAACTGTGTATTATGAAAAAAACCGGAAATGTTGAACCCGAAAATAATAACGTTGATTCACAAATCACAATGGATGGCATTCAAAGGCCAAGCGAAACCTTGACCTACTCCGAATGTATTTTGTTTCCCCCATAGAGAGTTGGGGTAAACAGAAAATGAATTGGGGACACACGACTTTGGGAGCTCCCAAAGTCGTGTTTAAGGTAAACAGTTCCGACTTCCTTTATTATCTTCAATAGTCACGCGTAGTTTCGTACGTGTGAAAAAAAGTATGAAGTTGTTAAATTAATTTGGGTTGGCATAATTTGACTTAACCGGGCAACAAAATCGTATACCTATATCTAGATGTATGTTCGGGAAAAAGCCGCTCGGCAGTATTCCGAGCAAATCCGAACATAAGCTAGAACAGATGCCGAACACAGCTTGCTGATCGGCACGACTCGAATGAAAGCCATATGCCGACTGGAATATCTGTTAACATCACGCCTGTAAGCCCGTTAGGCAGAGGCATTTCACCAGTTATTTTAAGTCCCATCCTATAGAGCCTACTGATATCAACTGGGCCCAAATCCGGACTCCGTGGCTGCTATTGAGAAATTCCGAATGGAAAAATCCATGAACACTTTTCCCGACCTGTGAATCGAACCCAGGCCCTCATGCCCAATAGTCGCATTTGGGACCACTAGACCAATGCGGCAGTCAGTCAAAATCTATTGCAATCTGTTATAATTTGTTAAATATAATAATGGTGGCTGAAAAAAGGCTCAAAAGAGGAAAAATGTTTCGTTTTCCCTTGAAAAATTAATTCACAAAGGAATAAGATTAATTTTGTATTAAGTTTGTTGAGAAAAGGAAGCTGTTTAACGTACAGTCTTGAGGAAAATTGAGAATTTCTTTTTAAATATGAGCTACTTGTTCGATTATTTCCGGCTTTATTCGGAAACGTTCGGTGATGGCCATCAATCTTTGTCGCGTTTCAAAAGAGATTTCACGTTGAAGTCTTTGTTGATATGTAAATGGGGAGTTTTAAAGTATTTTAGTTTATCGTAACGTCTTGTTTCTTATCTAAACTACTGTGTGGAAAGAAGAGATATTTGAAGTTTCGTTGTTTTATTTTGTTTTGTCTTGACTGTTTGACTGCACGGGTCCATCTTCAACATTAAGCACTGTTGGCCGAGATCAGTTCGTAGATGGGTGTCTGTTAGTACCGAGTCCCCTACGTGCCTTGGAAAACACGTCAAACTATTGGCCTCGGCTATTATTTCTAGATCTTTGATAATCGTTATGAGTAGTCACTAGCCCGAAAGTCTGACAACCAGTCTTACCAACATAGTTGGGAAAAAGGCTAGGCAGATGATGAGGATGACCTTGTTTTATATTTGAATGTTCATTCACAATTGAAAAACGCAAAAAAATGGTATTAAACCATTTCAAATAACTTGAAAAGTCTGAAAATCTGTAAATGAAGAGTCATTTACAGATTTTCAGACCTTACCTATATTATTTTATATTTATGTTTATATTTTTTTTTGGCAAAAATACCGAACGAAGTCGCGGTCTACAAACTAAGTAATTTAATAACTCCTCATCCGTTCAGTTTACGCCTTCAGGGATTGGAGTCAACTTTACGATTACACTCAAAAGCTTATTATTCCGATGTCGTCGCGAAAGTATTTGATTTATTTATTAGAATAACATGTTCCGAATCTTTAGTTTGATTACCAATTCAAAATGGATACCGTTTTCAAAATGGCGGCTGCCGCCATGACAGTTCGTACTCGATGCCCTGTTTTTATGTGTGTTGTTAATATGCATGTGTGCTGATAAAGTTGGGTGATTGGAAATAAATAAAGGCACTAAGGTTTTAACATTCTGCGAGTGTAAAATTGATGTTAACTTGCAAGCTGATTGTGCATTCGTTAAATAGGTTACGACTTGTGTTGGTAATAAAAAAAGGAAGAAATTCTTTCGGGTGAACTTGTTTTTTGGGAACTTACTCACTTTCTGCTGTGAATAAATTGGGAAAGACAAGCTAAATCTATTCGAGTAAAACCGGTAGCTAAGATACTGTCTACAATATTTCTATTAAAACATACCAATAGTAGTTTTTATTTGTTACAGGAAATCGCGGCAATACTCATCAGTTTCGACAAACACAGCGATTGGCAGTCCAAGGAGGTTAAAATACGGTGAGTGTTTTTTAACTTTCGACTAAAATTGAGGAAATAGCAAGTTAATTTCTTGGTGATAGGAAGTACAATGCTACAAGGATATATTGGGGCATTGACAAATTGTTTTGTCCGTGAACATTTCATACATGTTTTTTCATTTCATTGGTTCGTGAAAAACAAAATGGCGTCGTTATTTCAGTTTTTGGCCCCGTATCAAAACTTCCAATAATAGTTAGTATAATATTTTATTTGCATCAAATTGATTCCACATAATATTTTCTGCCAAAAAATTAACAAACGTTCTTAACAAATACGTGTTGTTTACGAGTCAATTTCTAGAAACGTTTAAAGAATTTAAAAGTGCTAATAGATTTAAATGAAATTTCACGTGCGGCCGGTGTGAGGGGAACACGTAAAGGTTTTCAAGGAAAACATTTAATATTGAGCTTCAGGTGGGGAAATTGAATCGAGTAAAGCTAAAGGATTAAATTTATAGTTTTATAGAGTATTTATCAGTTGTTATATTAATATTATTCTTTGATTAAATAATAGGTTCTTAGTGAACTAACTGATTTCTAGACAACAGGATAAATTCTTCATCATCTAGCGTTTTCCCAAACTATGTTGTGGTCGGCTTCCAGTCTAACCAGATGCAGCTGAGTACCAGTATTTTATATGAAGCGACTGCCTATCTGACCTCCACAACCCTGTAACTGGGTAATACGATACCTCTTTGTAAGACTGGATGTCAGACTTTCGTCTTCTGGCTACTCGTAACGTCTGTCAAAGATCTACAAATGACAGCCGGGACCAAAGGCTTAACGTGCTTTTCGAGGCGCGGAGGAGACTAGTATGTAAGGATGGTCACCTATCCACGGACCAACCTCGGTAAGCACGGATTCACCTTAAAGAGGCTGTTAATATTTAGCCACGAGCTCCTCAACCAGGGTCGATATCAAAAAATAAAAAAAAGACATTGATTAATTTCAATTATTGTTTGAATTGCTTACGGTATAAAAGTTTATAATATTGTTAGCATCATCATCATCATCAGCCTATAATGTTCCCACTGCTGGGACACAGGCCTCCTCTCTATGAGAGGGCTATAATCCACCACGCGGGCCCAGTGCGGATTGGTAGATGTCACATGTCTTCGAATTTTTGGTTCTAGGACATGCCGTTTCCTCAAGATGTTTTCCTTCACCGTTTTTGAGAGCAGTGGTGATGAAATAAATTACACAAAGTAATGCGCCTGCCTGGGTTCGAACCCACGATTTACTGTTCGTTAGTCGGTGTCGCTACCACTGGGCCACCGCTGCTCTCAATATTGTTATGTGTTATCCCAATTCAATTAGAAATGCTTTTGTTGCTCGTCACTGAGACCTTGACTAAGTTGTTCTGTTTATATTTTGACATTAAATTAGACATTATACCTGATATTAACATTGATATTGATTTGACATTGTATTTATTTGTAGACATATATTAAATTAATTGACTTTTGAATTAAATATTTTACTTCAATTTTAATAGGTTTTAAATGTAATTTGTTTCTGTATCTGTTTTTTTATATGTAAAAAAAAAAAAAGGTAGGGTAGGAGCTCGTGGCTAAACAATAACAGCCGCTCGGGTCGATCTTTAGGTTAAGCCGTGCTTGCCTAGGTTGGTCTGTGGATGGGTGACCACCCATTACATACCGAGTTTCCTCCGTGCCTCGGAAAGCACGTTAAGCCGTTGGTCCCGGCTGTCATTTGAAGATCTTTGACAGTCGTTAAAGTAGTCAGTGACCCAAAAGTCTGACAACCAGTCTTACCAAGGGGTATCGTATTTCCCAGTAGTAACTGGGTTGTGGAGGTCAGATAGGCAGTCGCTCCATGTAAAATACTGGTATTCAGCTGCATCCGGTTAGACTGGAAGCCGACCCCAACATAGTTGGGAAAAGGCTAGGCAGATGATGATCTGTTTTTTTATATGTAATGTTCAACACAATATAATTATGAATAAATAAATGAAATGCTACATAAAATAACCTAATGGCAGTAACAGCACATTGTATTATGCTGTCACTTGATTACGTCTATGCAAATATTTCTCCTCAAAGCAAATAAATCAGCCATATCAATCCTCCATCCTTTGTTTACAACACAAACAAACCTTAAATCATCCCCTTTCTCCCCTTCCCCCCAAAAGGGGATGAACAAACAAAACTTACCTCTTTATAATATTAGTATGTCCATGGGAGTCGGGGACTAACATTTTTTATTATTGAATGGGACCATAAAAGCCAGCTGATGTTGAATGGTCATCGTAACTCATCGATAATGCGATATTCAGCGCTTTAAAGAGCTCCCTGATGCATTGCAGCGCTGAAACTGATTCGGTTCCCGTTGAGTGCTTTTGAATTAAATAAAATATGTGTTGGCCTTTGTGATTAACACAGAATCGCTGAATCGCGGCAGGATTTGTACGTGTGGTATAATTGGGTGCTAAAGTTTCAAAGGCTTATTTTAACTTAACTGAACTGGCTAATTTCAAATTAAATTTCGACCAGCACAAGACCGCGAGGTTTAATAGAAAGTTACAAGAAAGACAACCTTTTTAAACATGCTTTTTTCAAAACTTAAATTGCAATCGAAATGCAGAATAGAATAAAAAACTCTTCGCAAACGAAACGAATTAAACTATCAGTAGAATAACGTGACCGTTACTTTTATACTTTACTCTGTGACTGTACCTAATTTGGCGCCCAACGAGGGACCCGTTCCAACTTGTAACAACTTTAAGCAAATTAAAACTTGGGCCGTGACTACTGCTGGCTCAGTGTGCGTTGTTGAAATATTAACTCTTTATGGGAGCGCAGTGTACTACGAGGTTGCGGTTCAGCCGTGAATCCGTATCGTTACATAAAAATTTAATAATGGTCTTGATACTGCGAAGTTTTTGTACGTGATCAAGTTTAGTTTGGTTATTTAAAGCTGCGTTGAGATTTCTGATGTTTTTTTATTCAGAAGTTAGCTAAAGTTTGTCACCGAGGCAGTACTAAATCCGGGGAATTGCCATGATAGCGTAATCAGAACAGAGTTTTATGACAAGACTGGGATTAGAACGAGGAATCGTTCGTTTCGTGATAAAATAATTATAAATTAAAATCCAAAGAGTGGTATAATATTAAGGAAATGGTCTATTTTACGTTTTTGTTTTTTTTTAAATAACAGCCGCTCGGTTAGATCTTTAGGTTAAGCGTGTCTGTGGATGGGTGACACCCATTACATACCGAGTTTCCTACATGCCTCGGAAAGCACGTTAAGTCGTTGATCCCGGCTGTAATTTGGCAGATCTTTGGCAGCCGTTAGTCAGTGGCCCAAAAAGTCTGACAACTAGTCTTACCAAGGGGTATAATATCACCCAGTACTAACTGGGTTGTGGAGGTCAGACAGGCAGTCGCTCCATGTAAAATACTGGTATTCAGCTGCATCCGGTTAGACTGGAAGCCGACCCCAACATAGTTGGGAAAAGGCTAGGCAGATGATGATGGTCTATTTTACGGATGTTCGTCGCCTCATTCATCGATCCCACCAATTGCGATCAAGGTAAAGAGTGAACCTATCTACAAACAAAACAGTTACCACACAAGTGCAACAGCAATGCAATGAATGGGTTGATTGTTCATTATAATATCTAATAATATCTATAATATCTTCGGACAACCAACACACTGCCATCTGATCCCAAACTAGGAAGAGCCTGTACTATGGCAACCAGACAACTGATAAACATACTTATATACTTCTAAATACATACATATTATAGATAAATTATACACCCAGATACAGAACAAATAATCGTACTCATCGCACAAAGATTTGTCCTGTGTGGGAATCGAACCCACGACCTCCGTCCTAGCAGTCAGGGTCACTAACCACTAGACCAACAGGCCAATCGAAATTCTATATTATGACATAAACGTCAAGCAGTTCATTTGGCAATCCTAAACTACTGTTTACATTAATTATCTCTTACTTATTTCGTGGACTCCACCTCTCACTCCCAGTCACAAAAAGGAGGCATGTCCCTCAGTGCAAGTGATTTTTTTTTTAAACGTTTCCCTACACTAGGAATTTTTCCTGTATTGTGGGTGGTACAAACATTTAAACTCACATACACAAACACCCAGACCCGGAACAACTATTTATTTATTAAAATCTCCCTTACAGCTATCATTACAGGTGTATCCCTAATGCGATAGCGCGGTCTTAAAATTAAAATTAACTTAAACAAAAAATACAATTCTTAAATTATAAAACAGCAACATTTAGCCTACTCTACTATCTGTATACCATACAAATATTTGTTGTTGTATGCTGGGATCGAACCCACGACACGCAGGGCAGCAGTCAATCGCTCAGCTACTGCGCCAACCGTGTCGTCAACTAAAATACTCAGATTAAATAGTTGAGCCCCATATGAGATAAATTTCTCCTAATTTTAAACTCCTGTTATTGACTGTCTCATTGTTCTAGTGGTCTCAAGTGCGACTGCTGAGCATAAAGGCCTGAGTTCGTGTTTCGTTTCCCTCAGGGGTAATGTGTTATTGGGTTTGTCCTTCAGGAATTTCTCATTAGCAGCCACGGCGTCTGAATTTTTGCTCGGTTGATATCAATAGGTATTGTCCCCGATTACAAGGGACTGAAAAAAATCTGTGAAATGTGGGTGTACTATTTACACTTCTGCTTTACCCTTTGGGAACTACAGGCGTGATGTTACGATGTTATGTTTTAAGCTAAAGTCGGTCATAAATGAATTCTTTGACTTACTTCCTCTCTGAGAGTGAAAGACGAACTTGAAAGTGCATGAACTACTCGCCTTGAGCCAACTTTTAAGAGTTCAAAGTTTGCATTGTAAGAACTTGCTCTTTAAAACATTAAAGATATATTGCTTCTTTAAATTCGGGGGTGTTGTAATAAGATTTATTTAAACTTACTTTGGGTAAAAATACTTCACTACATATTATAAAACAAAGTCCTCCGCCGCGTCTGTCTGTCTGGTCGCGATAAACTCAAAAACTACTGCACCGATTTTCATGCTGGTTTCACTAATGGGTAGAGTGGTTCTCGAGAAAGTTTTCAGTATATCACATCAAAACCGCGTCCAAAGACTGTCAGTGCCGTTAATTTGAAGGAACAATGATAGTGACATCTATCTATATATATATAAAAATGAATCGCCGAAATGTATGTACCCGCATAACTTCTGAACGACTGCACCAAATTGTATGATTCTTTCTTTTATGTGTTCCTTATTGTGAGAACAAGTTTTGTATATAAGAAAATTTAGGTTGGTAATTCGAATAGACCTACTATTCGAATTTAATATTCATAGTTGACAGGACAACGGACGTCTGTCGGGTCAGCTAGTATGGGAATAAATGGCAACAAATGGTGGAAGCTTGTATACAGCATTGAGTAGAACGAGGCTGCATATGGACGATGATGATCCACACTCAGCTCTTGAACGCGATCATGACGCACTGATCGTGTTCAGAATCCTCGGTGAAATTCACCCTTAAGCACGTTTAAAGTTTCCTCTAAAAAGCGAAACCCTGTGATAAACATCCCCACATTTAATTACTTCACTAATTGTATCCACCATATTATCCGGCTTAAACTCTGAACTTTGCAAGTACTAATGAGACCAAAGCCTGCGTTGTTTTAACTTGGCTTTAGCGAGTTATGTTGTGTGCTACGCGGTGTAGTGATAACCTGGGCCTTTTGGGGGGTGATGTGGGTGGTAATTTATGCTAATGCTGTAGGGACTAATTAATAGAAAGAATAAAGAAAGGAAATTAATTTATTTGCACTAAATTTGATGCATAAACAATAAATTAAACACAAAAATGTTTAAGAGGCAAAGTTCGCATCCGAGTGAGCATAACAGTTTTTTATTATTTTATCATTATAACGATGAAAATAAAAAAAGACTATGTTTTTTTAAAATCTGGGCACTATGCCGTCGTTCCACAATGTTCTCTATGATTTGCTTTTTAGAATAGAACAACGTTGAGATAAAAAACAGCCATAGAAAATTATTCCTCTATCACGAATAAACAAAATGCAGTACACAAATTACACATAAACGAAACAATTCACTTTGTAATATAAGTTAAAAAATCAAATACTACTTGCATTTGATTTCTCAACTTTAAATCACGTCTTCCCCAATACCTGTTCTATTCTATCCTATAAATCTTTAGCTGTCAGTGCACAAGAACTTCTGTAGGTAGATCGATTCCGGTGTCGAAAACATAAGCCGTGGGTATAAATCATGAATCAGTTGGCGTCTTGTCTTATTGGGGCCATCTTTCGTATGGTATAGTTTCCAGGACTATTTAGTGTGAAAATATTGACTTAGGTAATATGCAAATGTACGAGTAGCGTTGTTGATGTAGTCAAATATTTACCTCGTTTTGATTTTCATTGATTTTATACTTTACAAGTCTTCTATTACATATTTACACTCTAGCTGATGCCCGCGACTTCACCCGCGTGGATGTCGTTTATCGCGACCAAAAGTAATCATGAAATTTTGATCCCGTTCCCACAGCAAAAACTTGACAAATTATATACTAAAACCTTCCTCGAGAACCACTCTATTCATTGGTGAAAACAGCATTAAAATCAGTGTTGTAGTTTTTGAGTTTATCGCGAACAGACAGACAGACGCGGCGGAGCACTTTGTTTTATAATATGTAGTGATAACCAGTGGTCGGAGTAGGTAGAGCTGTTTGGGGTGAATGACCGCAAACATTGATGTTAACATGGATATGCCTCTGAAATCCCGGGATTTTGAAATTGTCGATTGATTTAAGTGAGTTAATATGGGTAAGTGGGCAGTTATGATCAGGTAGTAGGTGAGCACCCAAACAGTATATACTTACTTATTTACACACAGGGATCGATCTTGGAATGTTGTTAGAGGTAGCTTCGTGAAATATGAATTAATTAAGTAAAACTGTTAGAAAAAATACTAAATATACTTTACTGCACAAGGAATTCCCGGGATTCCGGGAAATATTTGTATATGCCAAATATTTCCCGGAATGTTAAGTCTGCATGTCGCAAGTAGCAAAAACAGCTCAACCTACTCCGACCACTGGTGATAACTAATGAAAAACTCCTACCTTTTTGTTCTGAATTCTTGATAAAAATTCGTGTGACAGTGTCCATTACACCATGTATATTATGATGACCATTATCACGCAACCGATTAGCCAATTACCCAGTATCCCAAACCAATAAATCTATCAAAGGCATTAAATTACCCGGAGTAATGGCTGCGAAATGATCTGTCATGGCGGCCTTGCGCCGACATATTGAGCGGGAATAATTTCGGGACCAGTCAATAAGAGGCGTACAATTAAATCAAAAGCTGTTTGTATGGAGTGATTGAGGTGTGGGATTGTTTTGTTTACTGTTTACTAGCTTATGCCTGCGGCTTCGATAAATGGTCCCATGAGATCATACTAGCGGAATAAAAAGTATCTTATGTGTTCATTTAGGTTATAAACTATCTGTGTGCTAAATTCTATCCAAATCAGTTAGGTAGTTTTTGCATGGAAGAGTAACAAAAATCAATCCATTCATCCATCCTCACTTTTCGCATTTATAATATTAGTAAGACTGGCTGTATGGTGGACTGCCTCGTTGGTCTAGTGGTCGCAAGTGCGACTGCTGAGCATGAGGTCCTGGGTTCGATTTCCAGTTCGGGCAAAATGCTATTGGGGTTTTCCGTCAGGAATTTCAGTAGCAGCCACGGAGTTTGGATTTGTGACGGGTTGATGGCAATAGGCGCGCTCCCTATTACATGGGACTTAAACATAACTGGCGAAATGTGTGTGTACTATTAGGTACACTGCCTAACCCTACAGGGATTACAAGCGTGATTTTATGCTGTGTTATGTTGTGGCTGTATGGTAGCTCATGGGTAAATAATAACAGCTGTACCGATCAATCTTTAAGTTTAAGCTACGCTCGCTGAGATTGGTCTGTGGATGGATGTCCATGTATCATATACCTGCGTGTCCCGGAAAACAAATTTAACCCTTGGTCCCGGTGGTCATTTGTAGATCTTTGACAGTCGTTACAGAAAGGTAGAAGCCGGATACTCTGAGAACCAAAGCCAAGAGACATTGTCTTGGACTGCGGGTCTGTTCGAAAGAGATACCGCGGCCCTGGAACACAAAGGGCAAGGAAGGAACATGGATAGGTTTTAGTCAGTACAATTCTGACATTCCCTTCCGCTCTGCCCAGAGCGGGAGAAGTCATTTGATGATTTCCCAAACGGAAAAAAGGGGCATTATATTAATCAGTAACTAAGTTGTGATCGAATAGGTATTCGCTCGATGTAAAATACTGGAATTCAACTGCATCTGGTTACACTGCAAGCCGACCCTTACATACTTAGTTATGAAAAGGCAATGCAGATGATTATGAATATTCTTTGATTCTTAAGGGCTGGCTTTTACCTTGGCCAGCGGTTAAGTGCCATACAACGTGGCAACGCTGCCAGTCTCTTGGGTATGTTATCAGCTGACAGCGTTGGGTTGTTTATAATACCCTTTTATAGTTTAATTATTTTAGTTTATTTAATCGTGTCTAATTCTTTGATTTCTAGGTTATGGTGGTTCGAAAACCTCGATTGGTGTTAAGATTTAATAATAATTCCCTCATTATATCGCCTGTTTATCTAATTGTTTGAATAAAAATCTCACCTATTTCCAAAACATTTTTTTCTGTAAATGAAACCATGATACTGAAGAAACAGTAGCACAATAATTCTTATTCCTATTACTGACTTTATCTTTAAGAAATGCTTCCACAAACTCGTAAACTTTTGCATGTTTGTAAGCGGCGAGAACCACTTCCTATGAATTAAGCCGTGATATATCGGTTCTTTGCTTCAAAATGACTGCCTCGTTGGTCTAGTGGTCGCAAGCACAGCTGCTTAGCGAGAGGTCCTAGATTCGATTTCCAGGTCGGGCGAAGAGATATTGTATTTTTTTATCAGGAATTTCTCAGCCACGGAGTCTGGAGTTACGCCCGGTTGATAACAATAGGCTCTCTCTATTTTTTTTTCTGTTTTTGTTGTTATAGCGGCAACAGAAATACATCATCTGTGAAAATTTTAACTGTCTAGCTACCACGATCGATGAAGTATAGCCTGGTAACAGACGGACAGTCAGAAAGACAGACGGACGTACAGCGGAGTCTTAATAATAGGGTCCCGTTTTATCCTTTGGGTACGGAACCCTAAAAATGCAAAATAAAAACAAAACTTCAGCATTCCTAAAATCAAGGTCGAAAACCAACACATAGGAAGCCAATAAATGATTAAATTGAAAACTGCTTGAACAAACCAATTGAAACTAAAAACTACACTGATTATTCGGAAAGCGGAGAGTTATACACCCGTACCACGAATACACAGCGCTAAAGTATTCTCGTAAATAAATGTAACGACTTTTACGAGTGCAATAAAGTTGGGCATGAGAAACATCCAATAACGGCCATCGTCACGATACTTAATAGTTTTTATTTGGGAATTAATAACTGCGTAGGGTTGTGGGCAGAAGGTTGGATATTGTGGGGTGAGTTGCTGAGCTATTGAACCAGAAGCAGGACGTGGATTACGGCCAAGTGTGCGAAAATGTGTTTATTTGACGATTTTACGATGGAGTTGTAATCCTATCTAGCTTTGTTTCTGCTACGTCAAAGTTCGCAACGCCTCTTTTTTTTTGGATGGACAATCATCAAATGATTTCTCCTGCTCTGGGCTGAGCGGAAGGGAGTGTCAGACTTGTGCTGACTAAAACCGATCCATGTTCCTTCCTTGCCCTTTGTGTTCTAGGGCCGCGGTATCTCTTTCGAACAGTCCCGCAGCCCCGAACAGCCCCGCAGCCTAAATTTGCAATGCCTCTGGTTTTAATTGTTGTCAAGAGGTGGCTGATGGGTAGGCGACTTGTCCATTTAAATTAATTAGTTATATTAAAATACCTAGAATTCAGTGTCTTCTCTCTATCTATATCTATATAATCTTTCTATCTAATATATAATCAGCTTTTAAGTAGACAAGAAATTCAATAGAAAGCGGTTACTAAAATTACGAGAGATATTTCTTGACGGTATGTAAGCCAAGTCAAAGGTCCATGGGCGGCAGTAAAACTCTGACACCAGGGTAGGCACTAACCACACGATAAAGAAAGATGAACTAAAATGACAACCATCAAAACTTCTAGAGCTTTATGCATGTCTAAACGTTAATGTATGAAGGTTTTATAAATTATTTTGCCTCACTATTCCTTTTTAAAGAACGGCACTCAAGCCTCAAGCATTACGTAAAGATATTTTCAACCAATGAAATTTAAAAAATAAACTAAGTGTGAGTGATCACTATCACTACAACACTACATTATAAAGCAAAGTTCTCTGCCGCGTCTATCTGTCTGTTCGCGATAAACTCAAAAACTACTGCACCGATCTTTATATTGTTTTCACCAATGGATAGAGTGGTTCTCGAGGAAGGTATTAGTATATAATTGGCAAGTTTTTGTTGCGGGAACGGGCTCAAATTTCATGATTTCTTTTGGTCGCGATAACCGACATCCACGCGGGCGAAGCCGCGGGCATCAGTTAGTGTTCTATAATACGGGACTTAGTGTTCTAAGCTGGTGATTTGTATGGAGTGGTCTTTCTGTTTTACTCGTATTCACGGCGTATCGGGTATGAATAATTACTTTATGGGCCGTGCTGTATATTTTTGAGTTGTGGCTCGGGATAAAGGGGAAGTATTTTATTGTTTCCTTTATTAGGTTAGAGGAAGGAATTCGGCGTTGCTTTCGGTTGGTAAGAGAAAATTATAACGCAAGAAATGAAGGGTTTTTCAGTCCGTAATTTTTTTTTTTTGGTAATGTGATTTCTCGATCGGCATTGATTGAAGAAACTACGGACAGAAGAATAAAGGGATGGTCTGGAATCTGGAATAAACATGGGAGTCACTTATTTTTTCATTTTTATAGTATTTTTTTTAGAAACGTAAATTTTTGGCTTACCAGTCTCAGTGTTTTCAAGGTAAATAAAGACATTTACTGTCGTTTTTATGTGCACCTTGCAAGTGGTCGATCACTTGAAGTTTTTTTTATTGAAAATAAATTTTATTACACCAATAAAAAAACTGTCGTCAAAAACTTGAAATATAGTGTTATTTATTTTTAGAACCAGCAATGTATCTATAAAATATAGTAGATTTCTAGTTATAAGGTATTCATCATCTGCCTAGCCCTTTCCCAGATGAAAAAAATAATGAAAAAAGTTACTATAATTAAAAAGGTATTGCTACTAGAAAATACAAGATAGGTAGTTTAGCCCAAAAAGAAAAAAAAAAAGCTAACATGTTTATTAAAGCAACGCCAAAATAAATTAAGAATTCTGATAACCCATTTAAAGTTTGCCAACATTTTTAAACTCACGCGATTAAAACCGCTAATAAAACCAAAAGTTCGACTTTAAATACTTACATTTCTATAACACATAACGGTTAAGTTGTTGTACTTAAACAAAAACTTAAGCAATTTTACATTTCTGCGGCGGAAACTTTTTTATAGAAATTCAAAGATGGCGGCGGTTACGATGATTTATTAAAAAGTCGCGCCGTTCTTCGGGAATTTTTCGCGGTTGGATAAAAAAAAAGGAAAGTTTCGCTTAGTTTGTGACCTAAACGGCTTTGTAAAGAATGTTCCTCGTAAATCTTAGGCCGTATCACTTTTATAGTATGAATGAATTTACCGACCGTCAGCCTAGTTGGGTGTTTATTTATTTACTTAGTTTGTAAAAGTTACAAGGGCACCATTTCTTTTTTTACTTTTTGTTGGAGTTTTAATAATAAATATTACACCATACCTAGCGCTTGCTACCTTAGTTGTGTTTTTGTTTGAAACAAAGGCCTATGTCAGGAGAGTCGAACCTCTATGGATCAACGTGCCATATTTTATAAAGAAATGTTTAATTAGGCCATAGACGTGTCATCAAATATTTTTTTAAATAATTGGGCAAATAATTAAACTAAATAGGTACTATCGACTTAAAACTCTTAATTTACTGCCAAATATTCATTTTGCACTGATTGTTGATAAATGTTTACGTGTAGGTGATTCAATTTAAAGTAGGTAACATAAGTGTGACTTCTGTTGTTGCAGATTAGATGACAAATAACTTATATTAGGGTTGTAACTTCATATAAGAGGTTACTTTACCAGTTATTTTGAAGTAAAATGATTCTGATCGGTGGCGTGCCTAAAATATTGTGTTGCGTGCCATCAATGGCACGCGTGCCATTGTTTCGCCATCCCTGGCCTAAGTGAAGATTGTTGACACAGCCAATGACGTTCTGACGTAACTGTTTTGTAAAAAAAAAACATCCAAGAATACAATTGACAAAAGTGACTGTATTCCTTGCCTTTCATAGTTATTTTACGTCTGGGAGCAGCAACGCATCTGCAATTTTATAGTTACTACATTACAGATGACGGTGATTTTCATAGTGAAGTAAAATACCTGTGACGTAACTATTCAAGGTGTAAAGGGACGTCCACGAAGCCATCAATAAAAATCAAACTAAGTAACTAAAAAAATTGTTCGGAAACAACTTTATTTTGGGGTGAAAAACACGGTTAACAGTAGAACTCAGTGTAATGCACTCAAAACATTGTGCTGATAGAATTGCATTAAATAGTACAGGGGTTATGAAGGTCATGAAGGTATTAGAAGTAAGATAAACATTAAAAACGATTAAGGTAAACATTATTATAGAATTATATAAAAAACATGAGAAGAAGTTGGAACTTTGTCGTCCATATCTCCGTAACTTGAAGGTACCCAAGTATGGTCCAGAACAAAAAAAAAATATCACAATGACGGGGAGAACAAGTGCCTTTCGGCTTCGTAAAGGGTCTTTTTACACCCATAATGTTTTAGTTACCAAGTCACTTTTGACGTTTGATTTACTAACGAAATCTTATCTATGTTTTCGTCTACTTTAGATAGGTACCTAACTATTACTTTGTTTGTTAAACCCCGACCCTGACTTCCTCTTTATGTCACACATGGGAACAGTCACAGAACTAAATTCTTAACCACACGGCAGCAAATGGCCGCGTAAGAAACACTAGTACTTAAATAGACTTTAACTTAATTGCCTAACAACTCACCAGAAAGCGCGACATTTATAGAAGCAAGATAGATGAATCTAGAATCTACTGGAGTCTAGATCTGTTAGGGAATGTCTCACTACAGGGTCAAACGTTGTGTCTGTACAGCTAGGAATGAGTGTTGACAACGCGTTTTTTTTAATTCGGTGATCACTAAAAACAGCCCAGGGCACACAGTTCCTTGCTAATGTCACATCAAAAGTCATCATCATCTGCCTAGCCTTTTCCCAACTATGTTGGGGTCGGCTTCCAGTCTGACCGGATGCAGCTGAATACCAGTATTTTACATAGAGCGACTGCTTATCTGACCTCTACAACCCAGTTGGTACTGGGTAATACGATACCCCTTGGTAAGACTGGTTCTCAGACTTTTTGGGCCACTGACTATCTAACGACTGTCATAGAACTACAAATGACAGCCGGGACCAACGGCTTAGCGTGCTTTCCGAGGCACGGAGGACTCGGTATATAATGGGTGGTCACCCATCCACAGACCAACCTAGGCAAGCACGACTTAACCAAAAGATCAACCCGAGTGGCTGTTAATATTTAGCCACGAGCTCCTCAAATGTCACATTAAAGTGACGACACTTTAATGTGACATTTGAGGAGCGATAAATCGAAGTAAAAAAAAAAAAACACAAGTTCTGATTGACTAAACACAAATTCGCGGCTTGACAGCCATTGTTTTTTGGGAATTGAATTAGGAACGTGACATAACATATGCGTTGCTCGAATTAAAAAAAAACATATGTTGGTTGTAAGTACTGAAACATCGAATTTGCAAGCTGTAAAAAGTGCGCACAGTTCGTAATTGTGCGCACTTGACCTGCGAAAGTTTTTGAGACGCTGAGTGTGTATTTTGAATTTTTATATGTATATCAATGGTTCAAAGGAACAAAAAAACAGTCAAGTGGTGGTAATTTTGATTGAAAAGTCAAAAACGTAAGGAACTGGCATGATCTACCAAAAGGTTCAGTTAAGTTAAAGTTCGGCTGTAATACCCGTAAAAAGTGCTTGTAGAAACCCGTAACCGTTTACACAAAACATAAAGCTGTAAAAACCGGTTAGGTAGAATACCAACATCAACAATTACGTAACAATTTATCACCTTGTCATCATTTGTTTTCCCTGAACGGTAAGGCAAAAATGTTGATGGCAATAGGCTCGCTCCTATTACAAGATTGAAACAAAACTGGCGAAACGTAGATACACCTTTTCTACAAAAGGTGTTAATTAATTGCACATTATCTTAAACGAAGCCCAAAAGTTAAGATTCAACCGAACGATAAACGCAACACGCCAAAGTTCTCACACCTCGAAATCAATACGCAATAGACCTAACTCATTTAATCACTAATTAGTGCCACATCATTAGCAACACGGGCCGAAACACGCGTAAATTACATTCAAACGAATAGCCAGCACCAAATTAACATGACCGGTGTAATTCTCGATTAAATCTTCTCGATTAAATCACTCGATTCGCGAATCGATGCTGGCACAGTATTTATCGATGCGATTAGTTTGAACGAGATAGAAGACTCGAATTAGCGTTGACGGATGAGTGTCGATCCGATTGGCGAGTGTGTGAAGTTCTCGATTCTGAAAGGTTGGCCGTCATTTGTTTGAAGTAAGTCTGGCGATTTTACTGAGTAATTGGCGTTTTAGTGGCGTCGTGTGGCGCTCCTTTACGTCTAGTGTTGGATGGACAGAGGTTGTAAATAATGTGTTGACGTAGCTTATTTGGAGACTAGGAATTGAATGGGGTTGGAAACTTGATTTAGAGGTTTGTAATTTTAAGGATAGGTAAAATTGAGAGTTGATTATAATCGTGAGCAATGATTGAGTACCTTACTTCTTTTGCATTGCACTATTTACTCTTAATGACTTTAATTTTATACAGGGTGTAAACAGACTCTTCAAGAAGCCGTCAACCAAGCATTATGTACATCAAACTAAATAACTTTACGCAAAAAATAGTGCTGGGAAACAACTATTTTTTTGGGCTGGAAAATCACGTTTTACAGTAGGACTCAATGTAACGCACTCAAAACATTGCTGATGGATGGATTGAATAGTAAGGGGGTTCTGGAGGTGTTTAAAGTAAAAATCTTACATTAAAAACATGGATTAAAAAAAAAAAACTTGTGAAAAAGTTGGAAGTTTGACCCCCAATATCTCTGTATCTAGAAGGTTCCCAGGTATGGTCTAGAACAAAAAAATGATCGCAATGATGGGGTGAACAAGTGCCTTTCGGCTTCGTTAAGAATCTGTTTACACCCTTTATGAATTTTAGTTTACAAATAATCATCATCTGCTTAGCCTTTTCCCAACTATGTTGAGGTCGGCTTCCAGTCTAACCAGATGCAGCGAAATACCAGTACTTTACATGGAGCGACTGCCTATCTGACCTCCACAACCCACTTTAATACTGGGTAATACGATACCTCTTGGTAAGACTGGTTGTCAAATTTTTGGGTCACTGACTACCTGTAATGACTGTCAAAGATGTGCAAATGACAGCCGGGACCAACGGCTTACCGTGCTTTCCGAGGCACGGAGGAAATTCGGTATGAAATGGGTGGTCACCCATCCACAGACCAACCTAGGCAGCACGGCTTAACCTAAAGGTTGACCCGAGTGGCTGTTATTCTTTTGCCACGAGCTCCTCCGAATTTTCGTTTACAAATAGTCCTTAAAATCTAAACTAAAAAGACATTGCTTCTATCAAGCAATACTTAGTTGAGACTTGGGTGTAAGTTGGTATAAATAGTCATTAGGTTCGCAAACAAATAATAATAATTATCATAACTAGCGCTAATTCCCACTTATAATTATGTATTAACGTAAAGTACACATAAAGAGATACATAAGATGCAAGATATATAACATAAAACTCAAGCCACAAACGAATTCCTTTCAAGAATATCTCAACACAAGTACACAAGACTCACGGAATACATTCCTCAGCTGCATTAGTGAGTTGGTCTTTTAAATTGAGCTTAGATCGATTCCTCGATTACATTGATTCAGAATTGGTTATGCTATTATGAATTATTATTATTCGTTTATTCATTTAAATACATATCTATTACATTTTTAAATATTTAAATATAACACAATATAAAAAAAAAAACATTTAAAAATATAAAAAAATAGTAGCCCACCAGCATTGGGAACAGGGTCCGAGCTACCGGTGGTCAGGGCTCTTGAGAGAGGAACCTCCTGACTATACGCACCGTGTACTGCTTTCTGAATCAAGCCCTTGATCCAGCTGCCAAGCGAGAGCCTCCTCAGATGTTGGTCGAGCTATTAAGCCATTGGACGATACGACTATTATTATTATTCACATTACCAGCTGACAGCGTTAAGGAGGAGTTTTTCGATGTCCTTTTATAGTTTGTTGTTACTTTATTTAATAGTTTTTAATTATTAATGTATATAGTTAGTTTATCCATAATTAAATAATCAATAATTATTTGTTAAAAACAGTCATAAATACTGGAGTATTTATGACTCTCTCACTCACAAATCTCACTAAAATGTACTCAGAGTTTGTTAGTTACAAACGGATTCAAAACAAACATAAGTTACAAAAAAAACCAAGTTGAGTACCTCATTTAATCAGAACGAATTCCACAGATAATACGGTCATCAATACTCCACAAATCTCAGTTAAAATCCATTAAAACCTAACAAACAGTTTCCTTTCAAGAATCTATCAACGGCTAACGGAATAAATCCCCCAGTTGCATTAGTGAGTCGGTATTTTTTAATTGAGCGCGGATCGATTCGTCGCCCATTGCAACGTCGACACCATTTGCTTTTATAATTTTGACATACTTCCAATCCAGCGAACGATATCGCTTCTGTCAATTAAAATTTCAATCTACATGTCGAGAGGGATCCGGTACAGATGACGATGATTCCGTTTAAGTTTAAAGTCAAATAAGAGGAATATGTTTGAAGTTTTTGTCACCTTAAAAATGGTTATTGTTGGAATTGAGTCTTTATTTAGTTTCTTGATCATGATTGTGTTGTTTAATGACCATTCATCATCTGCTTACCCATTTTCCAACTATGTAGAGGTCGGCTTTATTTTACATGGAATGACTTCCTATCTGACTTCCACAAACCAGTTAGTACTGGGTAATATAGACTGATTATCAGACTTTCAGGTCACTGACTACCTGTAATGACTGTCAAAGATCTACAAATGACAGCTGGGAGCAACCGCTTGACGTGCTTTCCGAGGCACGGAGGAAACTCGGTATGTAATTGGTGGTAACCCATCCACGGACCAACTTAGGCCAACGAGGCAGTCATAAGTATTATATATATTGTTTTGTTATTTTATTTTTATTTCATAGTAATTCTATCATCATATCTTATAGTAATGCTATCAGTCTTGATCTCATTTTTATTGTTATTAATGTTTACATAATGATTTTTTTTTAAATTTAAATCGTAATTTTTTAGCTAATTACAGCGATGCCGTTTTAAAAAGTTATTCATGTTCTTAGATTTGAGGACTTTAATTGTGTAGTTGTTTAGTTTAATTTTTTTTTTTTTTTCTAGATCCACTCGTTTTAATTTTATATTCTAATTATTTTATCACTGCCTTATTTTGGCGAAGCATTCACAAAAATAAGACAGTGATAACAGTGGCTCTAGAAATAAAATATAATAAACTCTAGGAATAAAATAAGATAACCAGTAATTGGCGACTGTATAAGTCCAATACTGTAAAACCTTTGCTTGTGATTGTTGTACACAGGAACTGTTGGTAAGCATTTATTAATAAATAAATAAATACACATTATACATAACGTATGGATACTTTATCAGTTTTCGATGGTTGTTTTCGCTAATACAATATCGTGTTGTCTTATATATTAGCCGCTGCCTTTAATAACACTTACGGCTAGAGCTTATAATGTTTTTTTTTTGTGAGAAAACACACAGCTGCCTCAACTCTGCCACATATTACCTAAAATTTCATATGATAAAATAATATCTAATAGAATAAAAGTACGTGTCTGACTCATCTCTTTTCTAACAAAAACATGTCTGAAACAATAACAGACGCATATTACGAATGTCTGACGTCAAACATGACTTCATTTCTTTACCCCACGTCAATATCATGTTCACGTAAAACGTTAACATTTCACCCTTAGAAAATACCCTTTGTCCGCGTCCCTGTCCATATTAAGCGGAGTCAGCACTCCACAGTCAATAAAACCAGTCTACACGCACTGAAACAAAATATTGTCGTTCACGGGGACTCTGTTCAGTATTCGACAAACACTCGATTCCCGACGTTACGGTCGGGCTAAGCGGATATTTCCCGGGATCAGTCGCGGGATCCCGGATCAAACCGATTTTTAATACCGCCCGACGTTTTGATAGAATTTATGTTATTGGATACGTATTTTTCAAGACTTTTAAGAGGTCTTGAAACTCTATTTCTGAATCGTATCTATTTGAGATTCGTTCACGTAATAGTTTCTACGATTCATTT
Source organism: Lycophotia porphyrea (assembly GCA_950005105.1). NCBI lineage: Eukaryota > Metazoa > Arthropoda > Insecta > Lepidoptera > Noctuidae > Lycophotia > Lycophotia porphyrea. The sequence continues at coordinate 2,263,561 of OX465396.1, forward strand.
AATGTTAACTTAACATAACATCACGCCTGTAAGACGCGTAGGGTTAGGCAGAGGTGTACCTAATAGTACACCCACATTTCTCCAGCTATGTTTAAGTCCCATGTAATAGGAGGCGAGCCTATTGCCATCAACCGGGCACAAATCCGGACTCCGTGACTACTATTGAGAAATTCCTGATAGAAAAACTGAATAGCACTAACTTAACTCGAACGAAACACCAATCTGTCTTGAACTAGCGCCGTGATGTCTGCAGAAGAAAAGCGTTTCTAAAATTACCCGCCTCCAATAAATAATGTCACAATTAAGTATCACGGGGCCACACAGATCCCGGGATATTCGCAAACACGGAACAACACTAGGCTCGCCTATAATTTGTAGGGTCATTGAGGGTAGGAGCTGACTAGCTGTTTGGCTACATCACAGCCCTAGATTCGGCCGGCTTATTTGACTAGCTTGATTTATGTAGCTATCCGTTTGCTAAGCGAGCGCTAGATTGGTTTCTATTAGCGTTAGTGTTAGCTCAGTTCGAATAGAATTGATTCGCTCAGTGTTTGTGTTTGGGAGCTAGAATTTTAAAGGATTGCAAGATGATATTGCGTTACTCGAGCTTGTGTATTACATTTGTTATTTTAATTAAATATCCATTTAAAAAAAAACATCACTATCCATTGCCGCGCCCCACTTAAACCTTGTTTAAACTGTCAGTGTCACTGTGATGTCATTGTCAATAATGACAATTTCAAAATTACGACATTAAAAAACGAACCTCGAAAACCCAATGGCGGTTAAGCGTTTTTTATTGCCGGGTCCCGCAGCACCCACTGGCGTTTTAGTGGCTATGACTTGTCACGGGGCACAGAACTACTTGTCATATTAAGGGTGCACGGGATGATAGCTAAAATTCGAATTTTGCCCCCGCTTCCTCAGCCTAGACTGTTATATCCCAGTCGCAATATCAAGAATATTATCAATTTTAGGGTGAACTAAACTATTCATGGAACGATGACAAACACTACTCACAACCTAGCGCTCGCCATTATCAACTATTTTGTTTTATGTATCACACCTCAAGCCAATATTAAATTATCACTACATATTATAAAACTAAGTCCTCTGCCGCGTCTGCCTCTCTGTTCGCGATAAACACAGAAACTACTGAACCGATTTTTATGCTGTTTTCACCAATGGATAGAGTGGTTCTTGACAAAAGTTTTAGCATATAATTTGTCAAGTTTTTGTTGCGGGAACGGGATCAAAACTTCATGATTACTTTGGGTCGCGATAATCGACATCCACGCGGGGGAAGCCGCGGGCATCAACTAGTATTTTATAAAAGTGACTTCCAAACATATCTGGCAAAATCTGGGTGCTGTTTAAAATCATCTTTACATAACTTTTCGAGGATTATAACCGTGGAATTAATATGTACATTACATAAAAAAAAAAAAAAATATGAAAAAGATTGAAATGTTTAAAGCATCTCATTAAAAACCAATCAATTTCCTCGATACATTACTAGCCTCTCTAATTGTGGTCCCACGTTCCATTTCGAAGGGACGCTGATATATTTGGCGCAGGACAGAGGTCTCGTCCGTCGCCGCAATTCATGGCGATCTGATTGCGATGTCGGGTGACCATAAATTGGTTCTAGTGCGTCCTAATAGGTAAGGGTTTTGAGTGGAGATTTGTAATGGTGATTGAGGGTTTTTAGAGTGTGCTTTGTTAATTTGCGTCTTGGGGTAGGATTGTTTGTTGTGGTGTTAATAGGTTTCTGAATATAAATAAACCTTTTTTTTAAGTGACAACTTCTTTAGCATCGTTGTGATTTGGAAGTCGATGAAACGAAAACCGACAGTAAAAAGAGCCAGACACATAAATTCATAAGAGATAGGAAGCATTATACAGAGTTTATCTTGAAGCCAAAATTTTTGAAGGTTTCACTTCTACCATGTGTGAATTGTAGGTACACGTTTTTTTTTTTTCGGATGGGAAATCATCAAATGATTTCTCCTGAGAGCAGCGGTGGCCCAGTGGTAGCAACCCTGACTTACGAACAGCAAGTCGTGGGTTCGAACCCAGGCAGACGTATTACTTTGTGTAATTTATTTCATCACCACTGCTCTCAAAAACGGTGAAGGAAAACATCATGAGGTAACCGGCATGTCCTAGAACCAAAAATTTGAAGACATGTGACATCTACCAATACGCACTGGGCCCGCGTGGTGGATTATAGCCCATTCCCTCTCATAGAGAGGAGGCCTGTGTCTCAGCAGTGGGAACATTATAGGCTGATGATGACTTCTCCTTTTCTGGGCAGAGCGGAAGGGAGTGTCAGACTTGTACTAACTAAAACCCATGTTCCTTCCTTGCCCTTTGTGTTCCAGAGCCACGATATCTCTTTCGAACAGTTCCGCAGAATATAAATAAACCTGTATTTTATAAGTGTGTAAGATATTCTAAGACTCTCGCTAATCGTTGGCCAAGCATATAGTTCAGTACCTAACTATGGAATTTATATAACTGTTTAAATAATTAAAGAAATTTTATAAGATTAGAAATTACACACCGAATCAGTTTTAAGATCCACGATGATTAAACTCGCAACTAATGTTGTGAATACAATATTAATACAATAGTATTTTTACACCTTAACGGCTAAACAGAATTTAATATTTGGAACAAGACATGGTTAACCACTAAAACGCCAGCGGGTACTGCGGGACCCGGCAATAAAAACGCTAAACTGCCATTGGGTACTTGAAGCCCCGGGTTCCTTAAATTAGCATTATTGACAATGACATAACAATGACACTAGACAGTTCAAACAAGGTTTAACTGGGGCGCGCCAAACTTCCGACCACCACACGGACGAAAAACAAAAGCAAGCAAAATAAAACGCGGGCGAAGCCACGGTCAAACGCTAGTTTACCTATAATCAAATACTCATCAGAACTATAACCACGAACTTAACCAACACAGTACAGCGTAGTCTGCTATTTCTACGCCAAACCTAGGAAAACTTCAATAAAACCTAATTCAATTCCAGCACATTGAAATTCGCAGCACGCGTTACATTTAGCTCGTTGCAATTAAATTGTGAGGCGGCTTCACTAATTGATTTGGGATACACTACTGCGACTGGGGTACTTTTGTGCACAATCTAGCAAGATTGGGGTATTTTTGTGCACCATCTCAGGAGACTGGGGTAATTTTTTCCCTCTTCAGGACGAGGGAGTTTATTTTGGTTTTAAAAATAAGGATTTATTAAGGAAAGGAAATTAAATAAGAGATTATAGATACTAGATATTAAAAAAAAGCGTTGTGATATAAAATAACTTAAGCTTTTTACAGAGTTCATAATCGGAAAAATAAGTAAACAGTTTCGTTTGTAGCAAGTAATAGACGGCGCGTTTGGCACAGTGGCTGAGTGATCGGCTGCAGCACTGCGTGTTGCGGGTTCGATTCCTGCACGGAACAAATATTTGTATTGCCTACAGGCAGTTGTTGCGGGTCTGGCTGTTTGTGTATGTGAGTTTAAATGTTTGTAAACGCACCCACCATATAGGAGAAATTCCGAGGGAGGGGCAACGTTTAAAAAAAAAATGTCGTTTAAAAAGTATCATTATTTTAAACGTTACTTTTACTGCAAAATAATGAATGATAAAAGTCCGGAAAGTAGTAAAAAGATGCGTTTAAGATGCTGCTCTTAAACTTTTTACACCGACAACGCTTAAAAAGTATTAAAAAAAGTAAAGTATGTTTCTCGTAACGTCAAGTTCCTTATCACGCTGTGACAGAGTTGTTAGTTTTCTCTTGTCAAAAAGAATTAAGCAAATCATTAGCTGTGTATACAATATTAAATTGATGTTGTCATAATAAAGACATAACATGAAAACACCACAACTATTACAGGATTAATAAAAGTCGTGTAATGATTCATAAATGTATAATAATATGTTAACATTTGTTACACAAGAGCCTAATAAAGTTTTATAGCAGTAGATAAAACGACGAGAATTTTAGATATAGGCATGTTTATAAATAGTTTATTTTGTTCTTATTTTTTCGATTCTACTAAATATAGGAATTTTGATAGTAACATGCTTGCACTGCATTATTAATAATAGACTTTTATTTCGGACCATAGAATCCATAGAGTGTTAATTAAAATTAACAAAAAGCTTATCACCTAGTGTTAGTACCCATCACCCTTTGCACAAACTGTTTAATTATAGGAGAGTTGTAACTCTCCCCTACCGTTCTCAGGATGCTGTTGTGACTGTCTCTTACTCTTCTCAACAGCGAAGCTGTTTTTTTGCTCAATAAAATATGTACTTCCTGGCTTCCTGTCAATGATTTTGCAGCAGTGAAAAAAAGGCTATCTTTTTTTCGGATGGGAAATCATCAAATGACTCCTCCCGCTCTGAGCAGAGCGGAAGGGAGTGTCAGACTTCTAAAACCCATCAATATTCCTTCCTTGTCCTTTGTGTTCCAGGGCCGCGGTATCTCTTTCGAACAGTTCCGCAGCCCGCCATGGGCCTTTGACTTGGCTTTATATGTCGTCGAGAATAAATAAGAGGTAATTGCACAACATGCACATGAATCCGAAAAATCCGAGGTGTGTGTCTAGGGTTCGAACTCGAGACCTATGACTTGGCAGTCCGACGGTCACACCACTAGGCTATCACTGCTCCCTGCCAGGGCTGCGGGACTGTTCGAAAAAGATACCGCGGCCTTGGAACACAAAGGGCAAGGAAGGAACATGGATGGGTTTTAGAAGTCTGACACTCCCTTCCACTCTGCCCAGAGCGGGAGGAGTCATTTGATGATTTCCCATCCGAAAAAAAGAGGCACACTATGAGACGGTACGAGGCGGGAGACTGCTGCAAAATCATTATCAGGAAGCCAGGAAGTACATATTTTATTGATGGGATGTCTGATGTTTCCGCAGGGTGACTACCAATTCGGTTGATAGTCAGCAATGTTCCAAATCTATAACTATTAAAAGCGAAACAGTTTTATGTTTATGAATACTCTTCTGCCTCCTTTTTTTAATTAGTACAAGTGTATTATTGAATGACCTGTTGGTCTAGTGGTTAGTGACCCTGACTGCTAGGGTGGAGGTCGTGGGTTCGATTCCCACACAGGACAAATCTTTGTGCGATGAGTACGATTATTTGTTCTGTTTCTGGGTGTGTAATTTATCTATAATATGTATGTATTTAGAAATATATAAGTATGTTTATCAGTTGTCTGGTTGCCATAGTACAGGCTCTGCCTAGTTTGGGATCAGATGGCGGTGTGTTGGTTGTCCCAAGATATTATTGTTATTATCCTATCGAAAGCCAGAGGCCTGTTCTCATACAGATCAGGTTGGACGGACGATTTCAGACTTATAATCATGTTTAGTTTGGGTTTCTTGGAGATATTTGCTTTCACTCATGCGTTTTTAAGTTAGTACCTGTTTTTCCATACAATAAAAAACAACCCATTTCACTACATTAGGCATTGTTTTTAGGGTCCCTGTAGTTCCCCTGTGGGACTAAGACTCCACTGTCCGTCTGTCTGGCTGTCTGTCACCAGGCTGTATCTCATGAATCGTGATAGTTAGACAGTTAAAATTTTCACGGATGATGTATTTTTGTTACCGCTATAACGACAAATAATAAAAATATAAATTATTTTATAATTAAAGGGGGCTGCTATACAAGAAACATTTTTTTTTTGGTTTACGGTACGGATCGTTTCATGCATGAGGCCGACTCGCACTTGGCCAATTTTTTTTAAATACATCTAAACGTTGTTCTTAAATGTTCCAGCTATTTCCACACCAAAAACAAAAACAATTGGTATTATTTCCGTCAAAGCGTGACATATCTACTTACAGCGTCACTTTCACTTCTAACTTAGTATTGAATATTCACCCATATAACCTATCGTTTTCAATATCCCATTCGGCAATTCTCTCCAATATATCACTGTTTAGTAACACACAGCCTCGCGCTCGGTATTTAGCAATGCACTGGAGATATACTCGTATGTGCGCATCTGTATGCATTGCACGGGAGGCGATCGTCTAATTGATATCGTTCGAACTTGAGAGGGGCCAGTGAATTTTTTGTTAAAAAATTTTGTTGGGTGAGAAAACACTTTTTTGGGTGAAGTGTGTAATGTGTTATGTATGGTAAGAGAGAAAAAAAAGATTGATATTTAGGATGAATCAAATGTTGTTTGAACCCGACTCCGTATAATCCGGGCGTCTCCCCAATATGTATGTATTTTCCATGGTCTTCTATTCTTTCTCCAAATCTTCTCACTTTACTTATACCAGTTATGTCCCATTTTATTTCATCCAACGCTAATTCTAGTTCTTGCAGTTTTTCTACGGTTCCTAGTGATCGACAGTTTATAGTTGCTATATGTATATCGTTATATTTCTTTTTCCTGTTATTTTGTATCTTTAGAGGGTCATGGTCATTTTTCCCCACGAGGGCCAGTCGGCTTGGGGGAGGTTGGTTGTTTCTAATTATTTCGTTTTCTACATTTTTTTTGTTACTGTTTCTCTGAAAATATCTGAAGGAAGTGATTTGTTGAAATGAAAAGTTGGTGTACCAACTTCGATACCAAGTCAAGTCAAACCAAGTCAGAGGCCCAAGGGCGGTACAAAACTCAGACGTCAGGTGAGGCACTAACCACACGAAAAAGAAAAGAACGGTACCAATGGCATATGTTCATGAATGTAGGTGAATAGTACACCATAGCACCTTCATTCATGAACACATGTTATTTTTCCAGACTGCAGAACGCCACCAACGTTACTACGTGCACACTCCTCCTCCTTTTGCTTCATCCGTTCATACATCTCTCGCAGTTTTCGCATTTGCTCGCAACCGGTGTGCTTGTATGACCACAAGTACACCGCGACGGTAGCAAAAAAACAAAAAGACAACTGCAATTTTTGCAAAATTCACTTCTTGTCATAAATTAATTCAGAATTCTTTATTCTATCCAGGTATATATTTTTTTATTTTTTAATGATTTTTTTTATGATTAAATATTACAAATTGAAAAAGCTACCTTTGATCTTGTAGAAGTTATTATATTTTTGCGTTAAAAACGCTCTTCTGGAAACTAGTGATTTTGTAGATAGCCGTTTGTTCTTTGCTGCCGTCTATCGGTTGCCAGCACTGCTGTACAATACTATCACGAAACGATAAACAAAACTGAAACATACGAAAAAGAAAAAACTAATTCAAAATTGGAACACAAGTGTACGGGTTCCTGAAATTAAAACTTCTAAGTAAACATTAAAATAGAACCATTTGTCTTGCCGTGGACATCACTACAACAGAAACTTAATAGTAAAAAGTAGAAATACATTTTTCATAATTAAATCGGAATCGGAACTGAGAAGTTGAGTAATTACACCTTGAATAAAGTGAGTGCTACGGCTAATGGGCTTTCTTTGACTAATGATTATACTTTTTTAATTCAGGTACTGTAATAATTGGAAAGTTAATTTTACCTTTTGACTTGATCGGTCGTTATTTTCTAAAAGAATTAAAGTAAAGATGTATTGTTACTTTGTTTTAAACGTAGCGTACGTAACTTATGTATTTTTATTTTTTCGTAGCTACGCGCTGTTGGTTACTTGCTACGTCGCTACGAACATGCTACGCCGTAGGCGTTTCGTAGACCGATTTAAACGTTGATAGAATTACTTATCTACATAATATGATTGTAATGATTACATAACTTTGTAAGTGTTAAATGAAGTCATAAAATCACGACTATATTACCTGAATGGTTGGGTTCACGTTTTCAAGTAGACAGACAAAATATAAATTAATGTATTTTAGTGTACATTAAAATTGTACCACAACTTTTTTACAATATTGTTTACTTAATGCTTACAATAGTCGTCTTAATTCATGTATTAGGGGCCAAGCCTATAAATTATTATTTTACTTCTAAAATAAATTTTGAAATACATAAAGTCTTACTTTTGCCATATGCCTTGGAAAAAAAAAATTGATCACTTACAAAACTCAACTAGGTCTCAATTCCTTACCTAGTATTAATAATCTATTATTGTAACATACTATTATTTTAATGAAACGTACAAGCGACGTATGTGCTACCAAGTGTGTACCTGCCCCTATTTCATTTGATAAATTACATTAGTCAATGACGCAGCTGTAACGTCGTATTTATTTTGAAAGTAGATTTTGAGGACTTCTATGTTATTAAGGTCATGAGTGTTAGAAATAATATTGAGTGTGTATATTTTGGTAGGAAAATAGATTATAACATAACATAACATCACGCCTGTAATCCCCGTAGGGACAGGCAGAGGAGTACCTAATAATACACCCATTCGCCAGTTATGGTTTAAGTCCCATGTAATAGGGCGCGAGCCTATTGTCATCAACTGGGCACAAATCTAGACTCCGTGGCTGCTACTGAGTAATGCCTTATGGAAAACCAAATAGCACTTTGGCCGACCTGGGCATCGAACCCAGGACCTCATGCTCAGCAGTCGCGCTTGCGACCACTCGACCAACGAGATAGTCAGAAAATAGTTTATCTGGTTTTTTTTTAGGTTGTTGAACGAGGTTTTTTCTTTTGTAGTGTAAACATAATAATGAGCAATGATAGAATTTGCTTCAACTGCACTTTCGGGAAAACCATCTTACTGCATCTGGATGCTGTTTTGTATTTCTATTGACTCGTTTCATACTATGAGGCCTGTTGTTCAGTAACCTGGTAGGCACCACCTAGAGGACAAAAGAACAAAACCATATGGGTTTCTTGTATCGATATTTCTAATGAAATAAACAGCTAAACAATCTTCATAATTTTTTTCATAGGTCTCGAGTTCAAACTCAAGGCACGGAAATCATGAAATGACTTCTACCGCTCTAGGCAGAGCGGAAGGGAGTCTCAGACTTGTACTGACTAAAACTCATCCATGTTCCTTCCTTGGCCTTTGTGTTCCAGGGCCGCGGTATCTCTTTCGAACAGTCCCGCAGCCCAAGGTACGCACCTCTGATTTATGTAATTATCACTTGCTTCGGTGAAGGAAAACATCTTGAAGAAACCAGTATGTATAAGAGATATTTCTTGATGACAACGTAAACGCCAGAGGTGTCAGACGCCCGTGAGCGAAATAAAAACTCTAACATCAGGTTGGGCACTAACCACAGGAAAAAATGGTTGTCTGTAAAGTCGGTTTACGGACGATAATTTTACATGATAACGTCTTAAGAAAACATTGATGAAAAATTGTATACTTTTATGAATTGAATTGACTTATTATCACTGAATTATTATTATTTTGTATAATACATAGATGCGTCGCAAGTCGAACGCTTAGTCCGATCGAGCCTCTCTATCGCTTGATCCGCGCTCTCGCTTGCACGCTCGGCTAAAGTGAAACGTGACACTTTTTCGTGCGTGCAGCCGGCGTTCATCGATTTAATAAAGAAGCATCTTCATAAAATGGTTATAAAACCCAGAAACTGCAACAAATTCCGCGAAAAATGTAAAAAACTTAAAACTAAGCACATCAAAACAAAAAGTCATAAAATGTAGTTAGCCCAGTCTTGCATTCTGACGTCATAATTTAGTTACAACGTATTACAGTAACGACATAGTTTTATTGCTGAGTAATAACCTAAGCACGTGCTTACATTGAATTATGACCGATGGCTTCAGTCTATGGGGAAAAAATGGGAATGGGGTGCAAGGGGGTGTTAATTAAGGGGAATAGCGGATGATTAAAATAAGTTTCAACTGCTCGTTTTGTTGAAGATTGAAGAGTTTAAGTATGTTTGGGAAAGGTGTTATTAGAAATGTATTCTGTATGTAATTTTTAACTTGGATTAATAAGTAGCTACGGTGATGGATATGCCGCCTTCTACGTTTAGTTGGTTATAGATTTTTATTATAGGTGTAGTGAGAGGACAATGAATATTTTTGCGCATCTTAGACAGAAAAGGAAATTTTTCAAGTGTTTTAACAACACTTTTGCTTGTTTTCTTAATTCTAAGTTACACTTAATTGAAAATCACACTTAGAATTGACTCTCAGCGCTGAGTCGAGAGTTATACTTATAAATCCAATGTTGCAAACTTATTTTGGCATTCAATTCTGTGTCACTTGATATTATTAAAACGGGGTATTCTTTTTATTGTAATTGATGTCTTTTGTAAGATATGATATAAATTAAACTTAAAAAATATTGACAGCTAAAGAAAGTCACCATCTCACACTACACTTCTCTGTTTTTATAAAACAAAACCTATCAAGGTTGCAAAAATCTTTTCCACTCGAAAATTAACCACAAAAAAAAACAAAGGAAAAAACAAAAATCTCAAAAGAAAAACAAAAAGATCTAAGTGAACCGGAAAGAAACACCGAAAAGGCTTCAAACAAGAAAATTGCCTGTAACTTGCATCGCGAGTTCCATAATCGTCGAACGGGTTTCTTTAGAAAAAGAACGAGTTCTAATGAACTTTTCGAATCAGGCTTTTTCCGGTTGAGATTTCTTTTTTTCAGTCGACTGATGTGTACAGTTTGTTTTTTCATTTAAGTTTGTGAAAATACCGTGCTGGTTGGTGTTGGTGTAATCATTATCGAAGTCTAGAATTTAAGTCAGAAGGTCAGCCATACTGTGAATAATTTTTAACTATATGATATGAACGGTTATGAGTAGCAATGTCAAAAAAATGTAACCTCATGTAAAAATTACAAAAAAAAAATGCCTAGTTAGACATGTTACGCTTGTTCATCAACTTGGTTAGATTTCGATGTTATTTGCTTCTCCTGTCTATCTTGAGTATTTTTAAAAGTCTATGTTTTTAATCCATGTTGTCTCACTGATTGTGTGGTTAAGGAATTAATTTATATCTGAATGGTCATGGATCAATAGTTCAATGTGCCATTAATTAAGGGGGCTGCCGTCCATTTTCTTGTTAGTTGCCGATTTACCACATTTTTTTTGATAAGTAGGTAATATTGTTTTCATTCATAGACCACCACACACCTGCTTCGCTTTTTCCCAACTATGTTGGGGTTGGCTTCCAGTTTAACCAGATGCAGCTTAATGCTAGTATTTTACATGGAGCGACTGCCTATCTGACCTCCATAACCCAGTTAGTACTGGGTAATACGATACCCCTTGGTAAGACTGGTTGTCAGACTTTTGGGCCACTGACTACCTGTAACAGTTACAAAGATGTGCAAATGAAAGCCGGTACCAACGGCTTAACGTGCTTTCCGAGGCATGGAGGAAACTCGGTATGTAATGGGTGGTCACCCATCCACAGACCAACTTAGGCAAGCACGGCTTAACCTAACGATCGACCCGAGCGGCTGATATTATTTTGCCACGAGCTCCTTATCATTAATGAATTAATCCCAGCAATCAAAACGCCGTATAAATAAAATGGCTTCATTACCACTATCACTCTTAGCCATCAACAGAAATATTCGCGGCGTGTGTGTGGCACCATTGCATGACGTTAGAATGCAATTAATGTTCAATATCTTTGTTAAGTTGGTAGTGTCAGGCGAGCGGTGCCGATTCCAGTTCGAGTCATTTGTTTTTTTTTTTTTTGGTGGCTGGTACAAGTTTTGTTAGTGGATTTAATTAAATGGGAGTTCTTTCATTATTTTTTAAGGAATGCTGGTTTATTTTTTCAAAATTACAGGTTATCGAAGGAATTATTTAGATGCTGAAGAAAACCAAATAAACAATGGTTTGTGTGAAAGGGTGTAAAAAAACTCTTAACGAAGCTGAAAGGCACTTGTTCTCCCCATCATTGCGATCATTTTTTGTTCAAGACCATACCTGGGAATTTTCTAGTTACGGAGATATTGAAGGTCAAAGTCCCAACTTTTTCACAAGTTTTTTTTTCCAAATACATGTTTTTGATGTATTTATTTTACTTAAGACACCTTCACGACCCTGTACTATTCAATCCATCCATCAGCACAATGTTTTCAATGCGTTACATTGAGTCCTACCGTAAAACGTGATTTTTCACTCCAAATAAAAAGTCATTTCACAGCAATAATTTTTGCGTAAAGTTACTTAGTTTGATGTATGCTTGGTTGACGGCTTCGTGAAGAGTCTGTTTACACCTATCTATAGGTAGAAAGACGAGGACTATCAGAGAATTATGGAAGAAACAGACATGCTTCGAGGATAAAAAATAAGTTTGGATTTGATGCTAAGATCAGATCAACACTCTCCTGCCTATATCTCAATATATTTGGTGTCGGAGCTCAGATCAAATTGAAACGCAATAATCATTAAAAATGTCATTACATTAAAATTGCACCACTCCTAGAACAATCTGGCTGCGCTGCAGTTCGTGATTGGCCCGCATAACTCCAAACCTTTCAATTGAGTTATTTATTTGCTATTTCACTACTTAAGAACTGTTTGTTTTAACTAGTGGTAATTTGAACGGTTTTTAAATTATCTGCGAATCCATTTTACTTGCAAAAAACTTTAACCCTTAAACGAATGCAACGCTATGTAAAACTTATCAAAGATGTTAAAATGGATTTAACTTACATTTAGAAGTAGTTTTCATTTATGTAAAATTAAATATTAAAAAAAACATAGTATATATGTTTTTTTTTTGGTGGGATGTGGTGGATCGAAATAATTTCAAGTATCGACTATCGATTGATTATAAACTACCAAAATGTAGATCATTGTCGGGTGGGAAATATGTAATTTCCCTATATTCGAATAAGGGAGAATACGCTCAGTTGGTTTGGTCATATTGAGAGCATGAGTGTAAGTTTATCATTGCATATGTGAGAAGAAACGCTGAGCCATCCTAGAAGTACTACCATGTTCACTGATGGTCTACCATTTTTTATCCTTATGCTCTAAGTAATAAGATTGAAAAGTGGTCAGTGAATGTACATTCGTGGCCGTTTCCGCCTGATCAGTAAAAAAAATTAGCTTGAATCATGCGGAGGCGCCCAACCTGGCTAGAGAGCGCTTCATGGTGATCAGGTAGGATCTTGATTGTACTTTCACTAATCTTATTGGTGAATTTCTTGAGAAAGGTCAGTTGTGTTGTACTTCGAAGCTAAAGAAGCAGATGACGTTCTGTAATTTCTGGCTACTCCCCCCCGAAAACGGGCGAGAGTATATGCATTTTTTTTTTTAATTATCGTCGAATTAATCGGCAAAAATACGTTGAAATTATCCGTAAGCGATGATTTATTAAAGTGATCGGGCCGTGGCACCATCATGCAATGCGAATTCAGATTCGCGATGCATTTATCGTAGTTTCATGATTTTTGAGAATTTTTATTGCCTCATTAGTAGGTTACACAGTTTTGATCGGAATCCGGGTTAGTTTTGTGCTTTGTTCCTTTTTGATCGTGTTTGCAGTCACGCTCTAAATTCGTGCCTGCTGTGCGCACTGGATTGAGTTGGCGTGATAGTGCTGAAATTGTGTAGTGATTTTGTAAATGTGCTGTTATACAAAGTAAGAGTTTTTTTTTATTGGCAGTTTGGCACATCCATAGTTCCAAAACATTGCAATTATAGATGTGTCATAACCTGTCACTAGACTACTAGAGATACTTGATTTGAAATTGAATGATGTTTACTAATGTAGATTTCTCTTCAACGCTTACATCATGACTTTATCACTTGCATTTCAAGTCAAGTTAATGTAATTACTTGAGTTTAAGTAATAACTTATACAATTTTTTTTATGCAATAGACGAGAATTTGTACGAAGTAAAGACCGTCAAAAAAAGCAAAGCTAAGAAACTTTCGACAGTTCTAGCTTCAACCAATCACTAAACTACAGAATAAAAATCGTACCCTTTTGTAATTACTTTTACCAAAATAATCACTAACTCGTTTGCAGATATGGGTGTATTAGTATATTCAAATTAAAAATTCTAGAACACTAAACAAACAAATGAATAAATTCATAAAAGCAAAATCACCGATCCAAATTCCATTGTTTCATTAAACATCAACAATTCCAATAAAGATGGAGCTTAAAAGAATGAAAAACCAAAAAGCAGCTTAATTTGAAAGCGCATTCAGAAGCAGTGGAAGAAGTTAAAAGCTCGTGAAGGTTAGCGAAAAATTATTTGGAAAATCACGGCTTACGGTCCGCTCTTGACAAATCGCTTGCGGGTGACCCAGGGTTGTCCGGAGCTGTCCTGAATTTCGGAACATGAAAATCTTATGCCAAGTTGATTGGATGGGGAATTTGTAATCTTGTGTGTTCTAACGTGCGGGTGGGATAAAAAATTGTAGTAGGATTTTTATGTTCGTAAAGCATTTTTAGAAAAAACAAGTTATGCTCAGTTTTCTGTATTCGGGCATAATATTTTATGAATCGGATCTACAATAAATCGTTGTGATTTGAAAGTCGATGAAACAAAAAAGCTACAGTAAAAAGAGAGAGACACATAAATTCATAAGATTTAACGTGGGAGAAAATGAGATAGGAAGCATTATACAGTGATTATCTTGAAGCCAACATTTTTGAAGGTTTCACTTCTACCATGTGTGAATTGCACACGTTTTATATTATTTTATTTATATTCCAGTTCAGTTGTGGTATAAATGTGGATATAATGCCAGTAGCCATTTGCCATTGCCATTTTCTTGAAGGCTAGATATTTTCATCACTATCTGAGTGCACATTTTGTGCCGAATATTAATATAAGTACCTGGATGACCGAGCTTCGGTCGGTAACACGGATAAAACGACATTTCTAAAAATGAAACCTAGCTAGATCGATTTATCGCCCCCGAAACCCCCTGCATACTAAATTTCATGAAAATCAAGACAAGAAATACTCGTTTAAAGTATTAGATAATACCCAAATTGTTAAAAAATGTTATTGTTACTTAATCCTTGTTTTTTTTTTATTTAAATACGGTGTTCATATTAGTAGTTAGGCTTACCTCTCTGAAGCGAAAAGTATACACAAAAAAAAATTACCAAGATTAGGACAACAACCCAACAGCAATGTCCCACTCCCCAAAGCCCTGCTTCTCTCAAAGCCGACTATTTGTCTGGTTTATGCAGGTTAAAAAGCGGCGTCCCCGTAATACCGGCCCATGTCCCGTATAAATAAATTTCACTGTCTTATCCTCGATTAATTAACTTGTGTTATGTCCTACACTTTACCAGACTTTATTATTCATATTTTTATTTAAAATTTGGCCCGAAACAACGTTAACAAACAAGAAATTAGTAATGGTGTAACTTTTGAGCGTAAAATCTGGCCTTTTTGGTGACTCCATGTTTATCGTGACGATGGGCTTTGTTGAGTAAGGTCGGAGAAAATGGCGGTTGAATAATTCATGTTTGTGGATATTTTTGCTTATTTTTGTTTTTCACAATTTTCCCTTGTTTTATACGAGCTCAACAATCTAGCTGCCGTAATTTAAACCTGTCCTTTTTAATCTGAATTCAAAATAACAATAATCCAAACATTGTTTATTTAACGCGAACAAAGATAGCGTAAACAAGAAAAATACGCTAATTTTATCTAACTTTTAACATCCGATAGCCCTATTGACGGATAACCGAAACGAAATCGCGAAAAAAAATCGCAACTAGCATAGATCGTCCAGATTTATGCGTTCAATAGCGATTTATTAGTCGGCGTACTCATGAATTTGACACGAAACGTGTTTTTGTCGCAGAAATAACGTACGGGAGTGACGTCATACAAAATACAGCCTCGCGCTCCCATTGGCGATTTTTATTGCTTTAAATAAATAAAATTGCATCAATGAAATCTGTTTTCGCAGTTATTGATGGCGCGGGTTAGGTAGTGAACGTGGTTTATGTACTTTTTTTGGGGTGGCGATTTGTATGTGCCGAATCGGGGTTCGATAGGTCATGGTTTGTAATCAGGAATCAAAACACGGAGTTTAACTGTGGTAAATTCGGTTGATAGCAATAGGCTCTTCCGCTATTACATGGGACTTAAACATAACTTGCAAAATGTGGGTGTACTTACGGGTACACCTTTGTCTAATTCTCCGGGAATTACACTCGTGATGTTATGTAAATCCTAACTAGTCCTAACTATCCTAACTAGTACCCTACCTAGTCCTAACTAGTCCTAATCCTAACTTCCTAACTAGTCCTAACTAGTAGTATTATATTATAAATACGAAAGTATGTGTATGTTTGTTACCTTTTCACGCCTAAACCACTGAGCCAATCATACTGAAATTTGACATATACGTTTTCAGGTGTACAGAAACGGACATAGGGTGCCTTTCATCCCGAAACAAAACACTGTTCCTGAGGAAAATAATAATAACGTGCTTATGATAATAGATGGCGCCACGTGTCATTCAAATCATGATTGAATGATTAAAAAAAATATTCGAAATTGTGAAATTCTAAGTTAACGCGAGCGAACCCGCGGGCAAAAGCTAGTTCGTAATAAAAATTGCATTTAACTCGTACCGTATTTTTTTGTTTACTTGAAAGGAATAGTATTGATCGAATTAAATATATTTGATTTGAAATCTATAAAAAACGGTATTTCACTGTTGATTGCTATAGTCAGTCAAAATTCGCTCCGTCCATCATTACCTATTGTTGTCTTATATAGGGTGACTGGTAATTAGTGACCGATACTTATACACAGAGCAGCGGTGGCCCAGTGGTAGCGACCCCGACTTACGAACATTAAGTCGTGGGTTCGAACCCAGGCAGGCGCATTAGTTAGTGTAATTTATTTCATCACCACTGCTCTAAAAAACGGTGAAGGAAAACATCGTGAGGAAAGCGGCATGTCCTAGAACCAAAAATTCGAAGACATGTGACGTCTACCAATCCGCACTGGGCCCGCGTGGTGGATTATAGCCCATTTCCTCTCATAGAGAGGAGGCCTGTGTCCCAGCAGTAGGAACATTAAAAGGCTGATGATTATGATAATGATGACTTATACACATGATTGTCCTCATGATAACAAACAACTTTCGTTACTTAATTTTATCACAATAATACAACAGCCGTATCAAATTCGCGCGCCCCTGTGACTTATCAGCTGTTAGCCGCGTGACACCGTTCTATCTAATTACTATCGTACCGTGCAACAGTGGGTAGGCAGAGCACCCGCGTGGCTCGCAAGCCCACTCCATAAGCGGCGCCCGCTCCTCAGGCCGGCCACCAAAAAATGTTTCTTTGGAAAAGTTGTTTGTTATCATGAGTACAATCACTTGCATAAGTATCGGTCACTAATTACCAGTCACCTCTTATGTAGATACATGGGCAGCATGGGTTACTGTTACAAAAATTAGTAGGTAGACCGTCGATGGTGTACTACCGACTTCGCTAGCGATTGACCACTTTCAACCTTATGCTCTACGTAATAAAATATTTAATCTTGTACACATTTATTTAATTTAATCGCTATCAATTTATTTGTAACCATTTATTTATATACGTCTATTATGTTTGAAACTGCTGGTCCGTCACATTACCCCCAAAGGTTAATTGGAAGACCAGCGTCAGATAGCTTCTCCTGCTAAAAATAAATGACGAATAAAAAAAAGAAATTTATTTTTTATTTTTTATATTTTTTATTCTGTGTGCTCAATGAACTGACTTCAAATAAACTTTATTCTTTCTATCTTTCTAATAAGGTTGAAAAGTGGTCAACTGACCTATATTAGTGACGCTTATGAACACCTGCCGAATGATGGGAAATTCTCATGTAAAGGCACATGAAAGTTACTCAGCATTATTTGAGGTTATAATATAATATATTCAGAGACAAACTTCATCACAAGATAATAAGTTAATAATTGTAAATTTCTTTTAATTTTGACTGTCGTTGGCCTAGTGGTCGCGCGCGGCTGTTGAGCATGAGGGCCTGGGTTCAATTCCCAAAGTGTTATTGGGGTTTTCCATCATGAATTTCTCAGTTATAGCCACGGAGTCTGGATTTGTTCCCGGTTGATGGCAATAGGCCCGCACCCTATTGACTTTGACATGAGACTTAAACATAACTGGCGAAATGTGGTTGTACTTTAATGCACACCTTTGCCTAACCCGTCGGGGATTTCAGTCGTGATATCATACCCGTACCCGATGAAACCATAATAATTCAGTTTCTGAATCACATAGAAATGACCATTTTGATATGCGTCCCAGCTGTGTGATATTTAAGTTATCCTGTACGCGTCAGCTTTGTAATACAGTTTTATACATTCATTTAATATTTTACGGATGAACCCAAGGTTGTAAAATATAAAGTACGGCGCGTACGTTGTTACAATGTTGTGGCGTATAGACAATTTGACGATTCGTATTCTGCAGCGAATGGTCTATGTAAGATCATTTTTGACATAATTATGACACTTCGTGTATGGATACTGATCGCTGTATACTTCGTTTACTTGTTACTATAAAGAATAATAATAATAATAATATCTTTGGACAACCAACACACTGCCATCTGATCCCAAACTAGGCAGAGCCTGTACTATGGCAACCAGACAACTGATAAACATACTTATATATTTCTAAATACATACATATTATAGATAAATTACACACCCAGAAACAGAACAAATAATCGTACTCATCGCACAAAGATTTTTCCTGTGTGGGAATCGAACCCACGACCTCCGTCCTAGCAGTCAGGGTCACTAGCCGCTAGACCAACAGGTCATTCATCATTCAGAATATGTTATAAAAGTAGCCATCAAATTCAGTACATTTGATTCATCTGAAGAGAACAAATATCCAAGAACAAGCAACAAGTTAATCTTAATCTAAATCATAATTAACTATTTTAATCGCTTCCCGTTTAGGTCGTCGATCCAATCAGGTTTTCTCACGATATTTTCTATCTTTTACCCACATCCAAACGATTTTTTTTTTACCGATGTGAAATCATCAAATGACTTCTCCCGCTCTAGGCAGAGCGGAAGGGAGTGTCAGACTTGTACTGAATAAAACCCATCCATGTTCCTTCCTTGCCCTTTGTGTTCCAGGGCCGCGGTATCTCTTTTGAACAGTCCCGCAGCCCTGGACCCACATACAAACCTACCATTTTCTTAATTATTTAGCATCCACTGTTCAGCATACATAATGACTGGTACTTGACCTGATTTTAAAAGGTGTAAAAGACTTTTAAAAAAGCCGAAAGGCACTTGGTCTCTCCGTCATTGCGATCATTTTTTTGTTCTAGACCATACCTGGGAACCTTCTGGTTACGGAGATATTGGAAGTCAAAGTTCCAACTTTTTAACATGTTTTTAATGTAAGATTTTTACTTTAAACACCTCCACAACTCCCGTATTTTTCAATCCATCCACCAGCATGTTTTGAGACCGTTACATTGAGTCCTACCGTAAAACGTGATTTCTTACCCCAAAAAAAAGTCGATTCCCAGCAATATTTTTTGCGTAAAGTTACTTAGTTTTATGTACAGAAGGCTTGGTTAGCGGCTTCTTGAAGAGTCCGTTTACACCCTGTATTATCTCTAAAACACCAAAACGTCATAATCTCAAAAACATGTCGTCTCATATTCAGCTATAAATACACCACTCATGTCAGGCCCCAATAAGTAAATCATTCACCTAATAATACCATCACTTGACGCATCAATAAGGAATTAGGAAAGAAGCCGAAACAAAACACGACCTTCAACTTTTTTCCTTCTCTCAAACGCCGTGTGCGTGTCACCTTACCAATAACGCGCGATTATTCGCCCATGCCTCTAGGCCACATGCTGCTTGACACGCGGCTTGTGGACCGACGATTAAACAAACGAATTAATATAGTGAGATCCCGTGACCGTAAGACCTACGTCATTTTATAAAATTATGTTAAATTGTAAGTAAACTACTTTATTAAGTAACGTTAGTTCAATAACAATTTATTATACTTCAAAGATGTCTGGCGGTGGGTGTCCACCACACAAAGTGCGTGGCAGTGCAGGAAGTGATTCATCATACTAACCCTTTCTTTTTTATTTTCGGATGGGAAATCATCAAATGACTTCTCCCGCTCCGGGCAGAGAGGAAGGGAGTGTTAGACTTGTACTGACTAAAACCCATCCATGTTCCTTCCCTGCCCTTTGTGTTCCAGGGCCGCGGTATCTCTTTCGAACAGTCCCGCAGCCCATCATACTAACCCTTACGAAATATATACAAAAAAGTGTGTGTGTGTCAGCTACGACGCACGATTGGAGTTTACTCCTTACGAACGATAATTATGATATATATTGAATAGAAAAAAAGGGTAAATGAACGCATCTGCTAAAGTGATAAGAGAAACAAACATATATCTGTAATTATTCGGATTATTTATATAACTTCAATAAAGCGTATTACATAAAGTATGTTACAAAATAATATAAATAATAATAATAATTGTGATCAATTTATACAAATCCAATTTTAGGATGATTGATTTCTTTCACTTTGAATTATAATATCATTCTTAAATACTGTAGCTGACTAATGTCTTCCATCTCATTCTTTTACACGTTCAATCCTACAGATATATATGTTGGTCTCTTGCTATGTAACGCCTCAACTTTTCGTGTTACACTTGATTTTACTCCTCATAAAATTTCCGTACCGGGCCTTATAACTCAAATCGTTTCTTAAGGAGTAAACTCCAATAAATCACGCTTTATAGTATCACATTACTTAGCAGCTATTTAGCACACCTTTGTTAACTGATATCTGCCAAGGCCACCACCACCGACTTTTCATAATATCCAATTGTTCCTACCTATCGTAAGGTACCTCCACAGAAACAGTTTTAGGTTTTAAAAAATAAAGTAGGTCTGGCGTTCATGGGATCTTGGTCCAAGGAAACAAGAGAAGCGAGCACGTTTCAGTTTCGTTCGTATCACCCGAGGCCGTGAACATGGCCTTACCCCTTGTCTAACGTGGGCGTTTTACAGCCAGCTAATAAATCCTTAGGGGTCCGGATACCATTGCTATAGTCATTCAAATTATTCTGGGTAAGGTGGGTTTTAGGGACCTGAATTTTGAAGGTAATAAATAAAATTACCTTTAATGTTTCTATAGAAATGATTGGTGTTTTTGTCATTTGTAAAGACATATAATTAGGGTAAGTATAACCGGGCAGAAATTCTTCCCACTGCTGGGGTCTCAGCCTCCCCTCTTTGTACTCTTGAGGAATGGACCATAATCCACCACTTGGGCCAATTGCGGGTTTGGAGTCTCGATTTAATTTCTATATACATAACTGTGTGTAGTTAATGGTAAGCAGTTGTTTATCATCTTATTTTAATCTGTTAGTGCTTTGTACAATATGACACCAAGGCTTTGCGTCATCTGTATGGTTTTCAATATATTGTGTTTGCTCTACGTGATTTTCAGTAAAGCTGACGTATATTCGTCTTATTGGCAGTGTTATAAATCCCACTTTCTATGTCAGTGATGATAAAGAATACTGGCTGCTGGGTAATTGTTTATTTTTTGTTTCAATGAATCTACCTATTTGTCAGACGCTTCACTTAAGTGTATGTTCAGTATTTTTGGACGACTTCAGGTAGGCATTTTATTTATTCTGTGCAACTTATATCATCATCACCACTCCTCTCAAAACATCGTGAGGAAACCTTTATGTCATCATCATTCTCCAGCTCTTCATCATCATCATTATCATCATTTTAGCCTAAAGACGTCCACTGCTGGACATAGGCTTCTCCCAAGTGTCGCCACATTGACCGGTCCCGTGCGTCTCGCATCCAGCGGATCCCCGCCACCTTCACCAGGTCATCGGTCCACTTAGTGGGAGGCCTTCCAACGCAACGTCTTTGGGTCCTCGCAGCATGTCTTCTTGTTCCATATTTCTCTATTACTCGTCATCTCAGCACTCACCTCCTTCCTTTCCTTTCTTGAACCCAAAATCGGAGTCATGTCACATCTCCTAACTCGTTCTGGTTACTACGGCCCACTCCCTCTCTGTGAGAGAGCCAATATCCCAGCAGTGGGAATGCTATGGGCTTATCTCACTTCAAGTGGTCGTGGCTGTCATTTGTAGATCTTTGACAGTTGTTACAGGTGGTCAGTGATACGAAGTCTAACAACCAGTCTTACCAAGGGTCGGCCAGTACTAACTGTGTTGTGGATGTCAGATAAGTATTCGCTCGATGTAAAATACTGGTATTCAGCTGCATTTGGTTAGACTGAAAGCCGATGATGAAGTGAAAGATTCCGAATGACAAAAATGAATCAATCAATCTTTATTCGTGAACACGGGTATTACGATAAAAGTCTTATGAACAGAAAGTGAAGCGACCGATTTTGGCTTTACTTGTGGAACTGGACTTTTTTTTTTTTTGGTTGGGAAATCATCCAATCACTTCTCCCGCTCTGGGCAGAGCGGAAGGGAGTGTCAAACTTGTACTGGCTAAAACTCATCCATATTCCTTCCTTGCACTTTGTGTTCCAGGGCCGCGGTATCTCTTTCGAACAGTCCCGCAGCTTTGGCAGGATGTGGAACCGCCTTTAGGCATTATAAGATATTAGATTGCTTGATGTTACAACTTACATAACTACAAGTTACAACTTTGGCAGTAACCCTTCTGCTAAAGGTTTAATGATAGCTCGTTACATCCCCTTGAAGATTAACAATTTATGCGAACTACAATTTGCCAATTAGTTTCGAAATGATTAATAGTTTGAATTCATAGTTAAATTGCTATTAGGAACTTGGTATTGTAAAATTAGTTGTATCGTGATAGATTGAGTGTGGTTTTGATTGTCATTGAGATAAGATAATACACTAAGATTTCATCGAATAATTACGGTTTCTGGTTTAAGAGCAAATCCATCCATCCATACTATAATAATAATATTCTTTATTTTTCAGACAACAATGATCCATAGTGTTAATAAAACAATACAATTACTTATTTCTAGTGTTAGTAGCTAATATATTATATGGAAGACAGAGTAAATAGTATTGTGAAAAGGACCTCCCTGAACTAATGTTCAGTGTGTGTAATACTATATATACATAATTATATATAACTATATATCTAAATGATATATAGTTATATATAATTAATAATATTTTATTTTGGTTTTCATGTCAGTGGATTGCCGGTGTGTTTGAAGTTCCACGCTGAGCACAAAACGCGCGACGCTTGGCTCCTCCTCGCCTGCAGCCGTTGCAGGGGCTGTGCTGCAAATTCTAATTTATTAATAATATTTTATTTTGGTTCTCATGTCAGTGGATTGCCGGTGTGTTTGAAGTTCCACGCTAAGCACACGACGCGCGACGCTTGGTTCCTCCTCACCTGCAGCCGTTGCAGGGGCTGTGCTGCAAATTCTTATTTATTTATAATATTTATTTTGGTTTACATGTCAGTGGATTTTCGGTGTGTTTGAAGTTCCACGCTGAGCACACGACGCGCGACGCTTGGCTCCTCCTCACCTGCAGCCGTTGCAGGGGCTGTGCTGCAATGTTTTCATTGGCGGCCCGCTCTGAACCCTCAACCTGACAACGCTTTTTGTTTTTTTTTATTATTTTTTTGTTTTTCCAAATTGTGTTTCTGTGTCTGTAATCTTTGTTTCATATTAATTTAGTTAATTATATTTATTTTGTTTAGCTTTATGTCTAATAGTAGCAGCGATGTGGTGGGTGATAGTGCATGTCAATCTTCAACATCGTTGACGACCCTCGAGAGATGCCCGCTTTGTACCCAAGCAATGCAAGCGGGGTCTGAATGTGCACATTGGAAAAGTACATAAAGTACAAAACGCACCGACTTCAGACCCTGTTATAACACCCTCACCTATAGCACAGGCAATTTCCTCTATTGACCCACTTTGGAAAACCCTTTCAAAATCCAAAAACTCCGTTCCTGTATTAAAGCGAGTTCCCCGAGGCGCTAGACCGCTTGTAGCACAAAACTTAGCAAGTTGCGTGCGCTGTGCCGTCCGGGAGAACTCGCTAAGTGCTTGGGAACAACTGTTCACCTTCCCTTACCGAATTCTTCACGTGCAAAAGAATTTGGCAACCAAAAAATCTTTAACATCACAAATTAAAGAAAATTGTAATATTTCGGCTCAAGTTTTAGACACAAAATTATCGGCACAGAGATATACGCCCTCAAGAGGTATATCCCACCTGGTGGAAACGAAGTTAGGGGAAGGTGACATTAGCGGTGCAGCCAGGATTCTCTTTAGCAGCGATGTGGTGGCACCGTGCTCTCCAGAAACACTCGCGGCTCTGGAGTCCAAACACCCCGCCCCAGCGGATGGCCTTTCCTTTCCCGACCCTCCTGATTCGGACTTGCATTCCCTCACCATTACAGGTCGAGAGTTGGTCATAGCCGTTTGCTCCTTCCGGAGTGGCTCCGCAGGTGGCCTCGACGGCCTAAGTCCTCAGCATCTAAAGGACTTAATATGTTCAGGCGCCGGGGAGGCTGGTGAGTTGCTCTTGAAGGAGCTTACGGCTCTTATTAACCTTATGCTCTCCGGCAAGGTAAACGAGTCCGTCATCGACGTTCTGTACGGGGCCAATCTATGTGCCCTGCGCAAAAAGGATGGCGGAATTCGTCCCATTGCCGTGGGAACTACCTACCGTCGTATGGCAGCCAAGATTTGCTGTAAATTTTATGGTGAGGCTGTTTCGAAAAAATTTCAGCCCCTGCAGCTTGGATACGGCTCTAAAGGGGGCTGCGAGGCTGCCGTACACGCTTTGTCGACCTACCTAAATTCTGGCAAAGGTGAGGTCATCCTGAAGGTTGACATAAAGAACGCCTTCAATTCAGTGAATAGGGACACCTTGTTAACAGAAACTAAAAAAGAATTACCCCAAATTTATAGTTTTCTTTGGCAATGTTACAGATACCCATCTAAATTACTGTATCGGGACAACCTTTTGGAATCTGCTGTTGGCTGTCAACAAGGTGACCCCCTCGGGCCAGTGATTTTTAGTTTAGCTATTCACCCAATTGTTCGACAGCTAAATTCCAAATTTAACGTTTGGTATCTAGATGATGGAACCTTGGGGGGCGATGTAGATTCTGTTTTAAAAGATCTAAATTTCCTAAAAAATGAACTTCATTCCATTGGCCTCGACCTCAACCTTTCAAAATGTGAAATTTATGTAGCGGACAGTACCGACAGACAACAGACTCTATCAAAATTTAACGCCATAGCCCCCGGCATCAAAATTACAGAAAAAAGCTCTCTTCGTCTCCTTGGGTCTCCCATCTTTGAAAATTCTTTTCCCGATTTTATCGAGGAAAAAATTCAAAATTTCAATGATGTTTCGGAAAGATTGCTCGAAATTAACATACATTCGGCCATCACAATAATTCGTTACTGCTGTTTCAGTCCAAAATTGACGTATTTCCTTCGTGCTTCCCCTTTATGGAAGCACACTCCCCTTTTGGACAAAATGGATGAAATTATCAGACATACTCTAACGTCAATTTTAAATGTGGCTTTGGACGACCGAGCTTGGGCACAAGCTACTCTTCCTATTCGCATGGGAGGACTCGGCGTCCGCAAAATTTCCAGTATTAGTTTACCGGCTTTTATATCCTCGGTCCACGGCACTAAGAAATTAATCAGGAATATCCTGTCTTCCACACTGATTGATTTTGATGTGCCGTGCATGCCCGAGGCTATCGATGCTTGGAAACTCGCTTGCCCGAATACTGAAGAACCCGACCATCCATTTTCCCAGAGACGGTGGGACGAGCCGCTCTGCAGAGTAGTTCAGAGCAATCTGCTGAACACATCTGCTACTACTGCTGAGCGTGCGCGCCTGCGGGCTGTGGGTGAGTGGGAGTCGGGTCTTTGGCTTCACGCACTACCGTCGTCGAGCATAGGCACATTGTTCGACGACACAACCTTCCGCCTCGCTGTTTCTTTACGCCTTGGTGCCGCTTGCTGTTCTCCTCATCGCTGTCACTGCGGTGAAGCTGTCAACAACCTCGGTCACCACGGCCTGTCATGCAGCCGAAGTGCGGGCCGTTTTGCACGGCACGCAAATATAAACGACATTATCCGACGAGCTCTTGTCACCGTCGGCGTCCCAGCTGTTTTAGAACCCAATGGCTTGGCACGCGACGATGGCAAGAGACCGGACGGCATGTCTTTGTTTCCTTGGAAGATGGGTAGGCCTTTAGTGTGGGACGCAACATGCGTCGATACTCTTGCGCCATCCCATCTTCCAAGCTCATCGTGCTGTGCTGGTGCTGCCGCTGCGGCTGCAGAGAACCTCAAGCGGCGTAAATATAGAAACCTGTGTGGTAACTATATTTTCGAGCCGTTTGGGGTTGAAACTCTAGGGCCGTGGGGTCCGAGTGCTCATAGCCTATTTAAGGAAATTTCGAAACGCCTAGTTGACGCTTCCCGTGACCCAAGGGCTGGCTTTTACTTTGGCCAGAGGCTAAGTGTTGCCATACAACGTGGCAACGCCGCCAGTCTCTTGGGCACATTACCATCTGACAGCGTTGAGGAGGAGTTTTTCGATGCCCTTTTATAGTTTGTTGTTAGTTTATCTATTTTAGTTTAATAGTTTTTAATTATCAATGTATATAGTTAATACAATGATATATAATACTATAAATTCGAAATTAAGTTTGTTTGTGTGTTTGTTATGTTTTCACGCCTAAACTTCTGAGGCTTATCGGCAGCCTGAAATTTTGCATACACGTTGTCAGATGTACAGAAACGGACATAGGGTACCTAGGGTACCTATCCCGAATTGATGGTCAAATTCTAAATTAACGCGAGCGAAACTGCGGGCAAAAGCTAGTCTAACATATTGACGGATTGCCGATGCATTTTAATTTTTTGAAAATTGAGATTGCAGACTAGCTATGGATAAACGGACACTGACAGATATTTCAGAACATTGTTTGTCAGAGCCTGGTGTCTGGAGCCGTTTCTGCAAATTGTTCCGTACCGGTTAGGGCGAACCTTTACCAATATTAAATGACATTAATAAGTTGTTTCTGTTAATTTATGATTTAAGCAAATGCACTAACCTTATGAGAGCAGCGGTGGCCCAGTGGTAGCGACCCCGAGTTATGAACAGTAAGTCATGGGTTCGAACTAAGCCAGGCATTTCTTTTGTGTAATTTATTTCATCACCACTGCTCTCAAAAACAGTGAATGAAAACATCGTGAGGAAACCGGCATATCCTAGAACCAAACATTCGAAGACATGTGATATCTACCAATCCGCACTGGGCCCGCGTGGTGGATTATAGCCCTTTCCCTCTCACAGAGAGGAGGCCTGTGTCCCAGCAGTGGGAACATTATAGGCTGATGATGATGACTAACCTTATACGACGTGCACCTTTCCAGGTTCCGCCTTATACGTTCTGCATGTACACACCTCCTTATTCAAGAATGTTTTCTTTGTTTCCAGGCCAAAAAGCGGCTCAATGCTGCTGTACAGCCGTAAGAAGGTCCGCTACCGACGTGATGGCTACTGCTGGAAGAAGAGAAAAGACGGGAAGACCACCCGAGAAGACCATATGAAGCTCAAAGTGCAGGGGACGGAGGTCAGTGTCTTTTGTTTTTTTTTTATGTTGATTTGCCTTGGTTTCAATACGGTTGTGATGTTTCCATAAAAATAGAAGTCTAGGTATAAGAAAAACGTTACAATAAAGGTTCATTTTTAGGGTCATTTTTAGGCAATTTTTTGGGTTCCGTACCCAAAGAATAAAACAGGATCCTATTACTAAGACTCCGCTGTCCGTCCGTCTGTCTGTCTGTCTGTCTGTATGTCTGTCCGTCCGTCACCAGGCTGTATCTCATGAACCATGATAGCTAAAGAGTTGAAATATTCACAGATGATGTATTTCAGTTGCCGCTATAACAACTAATACTAAAAACAGCATAAAATTAATATTTAAGGGGGGCTCCCATACAACAATGAGTTTCTGGCGTTTTTTGCTCGATATTTATAATAGCGACAGGTAGATGCTTGAAATATTCACAGAATATTTAGTTGTCATCATCATCATCAGCCTTTTAATGTTCCCACTGCTGGGACACAGGCCTCCTCTCTATGAGAGGGAATGGGCTATAATCTACCACGCGGGCCCAGTGCGGATTGGTAGATGTCACATGTCTTAGATTTTTTTTTGGTTCTAGGACATGCCGGTTTCCTCACGATGTTTTCCTTCACCGTTTTTTGAGAGCAGTGGTGATGAAATAAATTACACAAAGTAATGCGCCTGCCTGGGTTCGAACCCACGACTTACTGTTCGTAAGTCGGGGTCGCTACCACTAGGCCACCGCTGCTCTCATAGCTAGTTGTATATTCACTTTAAAAGGAAATAATTAATTTAAATAAAATAAATATTTAAGAGGGGCTCCCATACAACAGCCATGGTTTTTAAAGATAATGGTACGGAACCCTTCGTCCGCGAGTCCAACTCGCACTTGGCCGATTTTTTTTTTAATTCGTTTTGCCTTTGTTTCAATACGGTTCTTATGTTTCCATAGAAATAGAAGTCTAGGTACATATAAAGAAAAACGTTACAATAAAGGCTCATTCTTATTCAGTCAATTCTTCTAGGTACATTATTATGTTGCTGTGATGGCGCCTCTTTTCTGTGTATCGCTATCTGCTGTTCCAGAGTATTTTCTTATAATTTATCTCCTGAATCAAGCATTATTATCAAGTAACTACATTAATAAGTACTCAGTACAGACGCCAGCAAATCTCAATCAAGCTACCCGAAACTGTCCAATTTTCCCAATCAACCTTGAACCTAAGCTTTAGCGTTTGAGTTGAAAATCTATTTAAGAAATCTGACAGCTATTGTAGTAGCTTGATGTGCTGGCATCTGTACCTGCGGATTTCTGAAACCAGGTCGAATTAAAAAAAAAACATCAACCTTTCAGCCTTTCCAATTTATGCGTAACTCTTTTAACATTGATGCTAGTCATGCATTACATCATCGAATCAACTGACAGTTACAAATCGTCAAACAGACAAAATACAAATCCACATTCACCAAAAAAACCTCTCCTTGAAAAGCTATTAATAAACATTCGGATATGAAAGCTTGAGGTCACGAAACCAGATAGACAACATGAGCGATGGCTTCAGGGAAATTAAAGAAAGCGAAATTGCGGTTGCAAAACCTAGCGGTATTTGGAAAAGTCTAGATTCTGAACGCTTTTCAGACAACGCTGGTTTTAGAGCGTCGCTTTTTGAAAAGTAGGTTAATAAAAGTGTTTTTAAATGGAGAGAAGCGGTTGCCTTTTTCAGCGTGAATTAGGGTTAGAGAATTGAGAAAGTAATAAAATTACGTGTTTAGGGAGTACCTATTATACTATCTATAAGCTTTTATTTCCTATGCCCAGCAGTGGACGTTTTTCAGCTGAAATGATGATGATGATGAAGCTTTTATTTAACTTGATTTACATTTCATCATGTGCCTAGCCTCTTTGGTCTAACTGGATGCAGTAGAATACCAGAAAATTCATTCTTGACCCTCAAGGGTCGAGATTGAACTATAGTTACGGGTCCAGTGGACACATTAATATAATATAATTTAATATCTTGGGCAACCAACACACTGCCATCTGATCCCAAACTAGGCAGAGCCTGTACTATGGCAACCAGACAACTGATAAACATACTTATATATTTCTAAATACATACATAATTATTATAGATAAATACACACCCAGATACAGAACAAATAATCGTACTCATCGCACAAAGATTTGTCCTGTGTGGGAATCGAACCCACGACCTCTGTCCTAGCAGTCAGGGTCACTAACCACTAGACCAACAGGTCATCTGAATTATTTTTTGAGGGTCGAGGGGCCAAGAGTGGAGTAAACGGTAGTTTTATGGTATAACAATAATTAAAATAGACGTCATAACTACACGCGTGGCTTGTTCGAATAAGGCGCTCACATAGTTCAATGCTGTCAACGCCATGCACGCTGTGCACGCAGTATACGCTATACACGAATATTGCCCTACGACTATGCCGCAATAGGCCACGCACACTACAGTTGTACATAGTTGTGCGTGCGTAGCGTGTTCTGCAATGGAAACGTAGACCCACGTTGTCAAACAAATGAATCCACGCAGCTAAAATGCGCCGCGTGGCCGTGCACAGCGTGGGCTGAGGTGGGTTTCCGCCTTTACTGAACACATGTTTTTCTCCCGCCAGATATTCTAATACCCTATCTACAAAAAGACACGGGACATTTAAGTGGGTCACCGTTTACCTCCATGAAACTCTTACACACATATCATAAACGGCCCCCGAAGCGACGCTTAAGCATCTAGTGTTGATTATTTCGATTATTCCCAGGAAAAACATTTCATTGCGTTCCGGAATTGTAATAACGAAACTTTTTAAAAGAACTAACAGTTTTATCTGAAATATGTTGCTGTTGGGGAATTTTTTGTAGTGTTTTTGTTAAGCTGTTTTTTTATCTACACTAGCGACCCGCCTCTATTGGATAAAACTTCTAAATTTCCTTATTGTACATGAAAACTACTGATGTTAATGGTTTATGTACAGACGCCAGCAGGTCAACCTACCCGAAACTGTCAGATTTTCCCAACCAACCTTGATTCTAATACTTCAGAGAAAAAGTTGAAAATCTATTGAAGAAATTTTACAGATTGTAGGAACTTAATGTGCTGGCTTCTGTACATAAACCTTCCGAAGTAAAATCTCTAACTGCATAAAAACTCTGATCGTCTCGTTGGTCGAGTAGACGCAAGCGCGACTACTCGGTCTGGTCCCTGGTTTGATTCCCGGGTTGGACTAAGTTATATTGGGTTTTTACAATAGGATTTGTTAGCAGCTACGTAGTTTGAATTTGTGCCCGGTTGACGGCAATAGCCTTTCCCACAATTACATAGGACTTAAACAAAAGTTGCGTGTACATACTATAAATTGATTCGCCTCTGCCTTACCTTTCGGGGATTACAGGCCTGATGATAATAATATGTAAAAATATCAAAATTATGGCAAAAACCGGCCAAGTTCGAGTCGGACTCACGCGTGAAGGGGTTAGTAGAGGAGCTTTCTTTAAGATTTAATTTATTTTTAATAATTATTGTATCATAGCGTCAACAGAAATTACACATTCTGTGAAAATTTCAACTGTCTACCTATTACGGATCATGAGATACAGCCCTCTGACAGACAGACAGACGGACAGACAGCGGAGGCTTAGTATTAGGGTCCCGTTGGTTACCCTTTAGGTATGGAACCTTAAAAACGGACTGCTCGAGTTGAGGCAACACTGACCTTGTGCAGTCTTATTAATTACGCGTTGACTTTCAACCTATAAGCAACTAGTAACGCGTGTAGGTAAGAATCCTTATTAATCAGCTGGAGGATATCGTCATTTTTTTACCATAACCCAAGTTGAAATATTCAGGAATTCCAGGAAAAAATAAAAGAAAAATGTCGCCATAGTAAAAACATATCTTACTTACCAGACGCTTCAAATGACACTAGTTTCAAATCTGTTGGAGGGTGGGAGGCGTTTCTTTCCAATGCCGTTTTATACTCATTTAGAAATTCATTTATTGTTGGTCACAGGTGAAACGTCAGTTCTTAGGTTATCAATATTATCAATAATAGATAATAGATCACCCAGTCCTTTTAGTTTACCGATGAGTCCATCGCAAGATGAACATCGCAACGAAGCTCTCGTTTAAATAACTCCCCTTTTTGGTTTTCCTAAATAGTTCGAGCTTCACCCGTAGACTTCAACTAAAAAAATATTCCAGTGAACTAAACATAGTAAATATTCGTCCCGTGTTAGTCGTAAGAGTCAACCGACTGAAACAGGCTAATGTCTGTAATGAGGCGCTGTTGGTCTATGGACCGAATACTCTTCCTGTTTATGCGTACTTTGTTTTGTTCTGTGTATATATGTATTTAGATGACACCATATTCCTTGTTTGTGTCAGACGTAAAGAATAGCATCATCCCATATCTACCCGTGGCGTGGGTGTCGTAAGAGGCGACTAAGGGAGTTACCAGAGAATGGGCAGCAGCGTTATTTGTGCCTTTGTAACAACCGTACTGCGATCGCCAACCCGCCAGCCAAGCGTGGCGATTATGGCAAAACTTCCCTTTGGGGGAAACCTATGTCCAGCAGTGGACGTCTTTCGGTTGAAATGATGATGATGATATTACTTGTTTTATAAAAAAAGCAGTTAAAAGAAAGGAAAAAATACTTATTTGTCGCAGTAACATGAATGGCAAAAACACAAAAATGGCATATTTATAAACAACAAGACGGCAATCGATTTGATAGCTTGCAGTAGTTTATTTGAAACGGATTGACACTGCTTGGATTCAAGCTAAGAAAATGTAGGTTATATTCCCTTTTTTTTTCATTACCTAAACCACTAATTTTAGCACTCATCATCATCCTCATTTCAGCCGAAAGACGTCCACTGCTGGACATAAGGCTCCCCAAGTGTCGCCACATTGACCGGTCCCGTGCGACTCGCATCCAGCGAATCCCCGCAACCTTCACCAGGTCATCGGTCCACCTAGTGGGAGGCCTTCCAACGCAAAGTCTTCCGGTTCGCGGTCGCCACTCCAGAACTTTACGGCCCCATCGGCCATCCGTTCCGCGAGCAATGTGCCTTGCCCACTGCCTCTTAAGTTTGGCAATTCTCCGGGCTACGTCGGTATTTCAGTATAATAATAGTAATAGTAATTTAGCACTAGCCTGAAAAACTCCAAATCACGAATATTTTTCTAGTAATTACGTCCTCACTTTCACCAAAAAACCTGAATGTTACACAACCTTAGTTTAACCATTCATAGAGAAACCTTGGAAGGTGAAAAATTAATATTGTTAAGTAATTACAGTCGGTTTAGTTTCGTGATTCGCCCTCAATCGGTTTTCAACTGAATTCTTTTGTTGAATTTTGTTTTTATGTATGTGTGAGTAGTTTTTAGGGTTCCGTACCCAAAGGGTAAAACAGGACCCTATTACTAAGACTCCGCTGTCCGTCCGTCTATCTGTCTGTCTGTCTGTCCGTCTGTCACAAGGCTGTATCTCATGAACCGTGATAGCTAGACAGTTGAAATTGATTTCACAGATGATGTAATTCTATTGCCGTTATAACAAAAAATACTAAAAACAGAATAAAATAAATATTTAAGCGGGGCTACAACAAACGGGATTTATTTGACGTTTTTGTCTAATTTTGTATAGATAATGTTACGGAACCCCTGATGCGCGAATCCAACTCGCACTTAGTCAATTTTTAATTAAGGTTATGAAGTGGTTTTTAAATTTTCTTGTAGGTTGCTTCAAGGGAGTAATTATTTTGATGTTAGTGTCTATAAATATGAAATTGATTGATGTTCCGGTTTGTAACTGGCATTGGTTTAATAAAACCGTTATTTTAGATTTCATATCCAGTAGTTCAAAGCATCGTTCGCTAGTTGAAAACTTTTTATGAACTCTTTGGGAAACTCAAACTTACAAAAACACGCTTTCTCGTATTTTTCTCTGCCATCCCTTTCATTTCGCTATCTTCCAGAGCCACCATATCAGATTTAGAATGACGTCATTTAGCTAACCAATCATTGTCATCCAAACTAAACATGTTTGCAAAAATTCGGCTCAATTAGAAACCGGGAATTGGGTCAAATTTAACTTCTAAGATTTTTTACAGTTAGTGACAGGTGAAGCTAACGAATCCGTGTTAAAAAGAGTTACAAAGAATATTCTTTAAGAATCAAATCTACGTGAAGTCAAAATCGATTTCATACTTCAATTTTTAACCATCCCGCCATACCGACCAGGGGTCACCAACCACAAAAACAACCAATAGACAAACGGAAGCGTCATCATCCACAACAACCATCCACATATCCTGCCTCACCCAACCTCATCCGACGCGCCCTGTGAATAAGTAAATGGTTTTTCTGCAATTAAACGGGCAACACTGGACGAAGGCTAATTGCCATCGACAAATGTGGTGGAAGCCGCAATGTGGATGTTGACTTTTTTAATTTTGGGACACTGATAGGTTTTGTGTTGGAAAATTGATTGAGTTTTGTGAAGAATAGCGTAGATTATTCGTTCTAGCTGATTTTTGTCTTTCAATCTGTATTTTTCATCTGAACATTTGATTCAAGCGTCATTAAAATAGGCAAAAATCTGTATACTTTTTATTTAATGCAGGCCAGTTGTTTTGGCAGGTAGGACTTCTTGATTCAAGTGGTCAATATAATATTTATATCTGGTTGAAAATGATTCTCTTAAAACGAGGTAGCTAGAAGTTTTACACTCTTCTGCAAAACTCGCAATCGAAGTAAGGTTTGCTGTAAGAAAACCCAATTCTGGGTTAAGCTTTGTACATAGCTATTTGTTATAATTTTGTGTGTATTCCTCTTTTTTTTGTGTGCAATAAAGAATAAGAATAAGTTTTATAATATATCCCGCTTTTTAAGTACAAAGTGGTTCATTATTTGCTCTGTGAAACGTACCATCTGTGGACAGATATTAAATTGGGCTATGTGGATAATCAAGTGTGTCCCAAATAAGACTAAAAAGCAACAGAAAAATTGCTACCATGTTAATGAGTTTTAATTAACTGATTGTATTAGGAAGTCCCATACAAATGATGGTCTTGTATTTAAAAACCCTTTAGAAGCCTTTCTCAAGTAAGAGGTAAGATTCAGAAAAGTATTTCACACTTACAAGATGAAACATGCTCCTTTTCCTTTTAGCTCAACTCCACTTTCGTTTATTTCGTCTGAAAACTCTACGCGAAGTTCTGTAACATGCCAAAAGCTCCTAATATAGTGTGGCGGGTGACTTATCTAGTTTAGCGTTACAGCATAATCTTCAAAGACTGAACTGGTCGTGCTCAGGTACACATTGTACTAGGCTAGTGCTTTTTGCACATAAACCAGTGACAGTCTTGCGTGCCTGCTTTATGTGTGGTGCAAGTCAAAAGAGGGAGTGATTTGAAAAAAATTGGCACGATTTTAATAAGTAAATGAATTGTTTGACTGATGTCTAATCAGGCCCACGAAAAGGACTTACCCTTACCCGGTCTTGGTTGATCTTTTAATTAAATAAACGTTATGAAGGCAGAAAGAAATAATAATGAATGTTACAAAAAAACAAACCACAACTCATCCATTATGTGTTTGCATTTATCTGCTGATGACTCACTTTGAATTAAAAAAGGGCAAAAATATCAAAAGTATATAAAAAATATTATCATTTCAACTAAAATTCGTCCAGTTCTGGACATATCTAGACCTACTCCACGCGTTGCTACCGATTTAGTAACGAAAAACAAAAAATAAATAAAAATGGTACAAACAATTTGGTAAAACAAAGGCATATTTGAGGTTTGCGTGTTTCCCACCAGTGTTTTGCATATTGCAAAACAAAACTCGTAAGCACAAACTTGTAGCACATTACAAAATTTTACCAAAAAATACAACTACTGACTTTATTATTTTGTCACAATCTTGACTCAAATCTCCAAACTTCACCAAGAAACAGTTTTAACAAGGTAAGTTGACAAGGCCGCTTTTCGCTAATTGCTTGGGCCGCCGCACATTGGCACGGATCCAAGATGGCTACGGCTACAAAACACTATGCCACGGCCCAAGATATCATTGCAGGAATAAGTCCAGTTTAGCCGTGAATTAGTGTTTATTGGCTTTTAAAAGCGTTCGCCGAAGTTTGTATGCAAATTAGTAGGCATAGGGTTTTATTATGTGAATGTTTACGTGACCTGATTTTCGGTATCAATGCTAGACTTCGGTTGGCTAGAAGTTTGGAAATTAATTTTTATATGTTTCTGGTCACTAGAGGAGCTCGCGGCTGAATAATAACAGCCGCTCGGGACGATCTTTAGGCTAAACCGAGTTTGCCTAGGTTGGTTCGTGGATGGGTAACCACCCATTACATACCGTGCCTCCTCCGTGCCTCGGAAAGCACGTTAAGCCGTTGGTTGTCGTTTGTAGATCTTTGACAGCCGTTACAGGTAGTCAGTGGCCCGAAAGTCTGACAACCAGTCTTACCAAAGGGTATCATTACCCAGTACTAACAGGGTTGTGGAGGTCAGGTAAGCACTCACTCCATCCACAGCTATTCAGTTGCATCCGGTTAGACTGAAAGCGGTAGTTAGGAAAAGACTAAACAGATGATGATCTTCCTTGCAAAAATCAGTTAGCTGCGTTTTTATCGATTCTGGGCGGCGAGACCAACTGACATTCTGTCAGCGATTTAGCTATGATGGAATAGTCAGAAATGTGTCACACTGACATACGGTACCGAAAAACTCACGCCAATCTTGCTAAAGAAATACTAGAAATACTAAGCTTTTGCGAGACGAATAAAAAAAAAAAAAAAAAAAAATTAGGAAACTAAACCACCATAAATTAACCATAAATTAAATTAGGAAACTGCTTAAATGTTTTTCACAGAAACATAAGATTTTTAGTTTCATTTTTAATAATATGTCTGTAATGACACACTGGTCCCGCTCTCACAGGAGACTGTGTACAGACTCAGAGTAGCACAGAGAGCCATGGAGCGTTCCATGCTCGATATAAAACTAATAGACCAAGTTCCAAACGTCGAAATCCGGAGACGAACGAAGGTCTTCGATATTGGAAATCGCGTTATGGAACTCAAATGAAGTTGGGCAGGACACCTAGCAAGGCGCGGTGATGGCAGGTGGAGTAAAGCTGTGACCGAGTGGCGTCCAAGGAATGGAAAGAGGAGTGTTGGCCGTCCGGCGGCGAGATGGGCAGACGACATCGTAGCCATTGCGGGAATATCTTGGATGAGATTGGCACAGGAACGTGGAGCTTGGCACAAGCAAAGAGAGGCCTGTCCCAGCAGTGGGTGAAGTCGGGCTGTGGATGATGATGATGATGACACACTGATCAGGTGGCTACATACTGGTCTAATCCAATTTGAGTTCATCGATACGAAAAGAAGAAGAATGACACACTAGCTGATGCCCGCGGCTTCGCCCGCGTGGATGTCGGTTTTCGCGATCAAAACTAATCATGAAATGTTGATCCCGTTCCCGCAACAAAAACTTGACAAATTATAAATTAAAAACTTCCTCAAGAACCACTCTATCCTTTGGTGAAAACAGCATAAAAATCGGTGCCGTAGTTTTTGAGTTTATCGCGAACAGACAGAGAGACGCGGCGGAGGACTTTGTTTTATAATATGTAGTGATATTATGGTATTGCACAAGACTAACCTGTTATTGACATTGTTCTTTACCATTTTACATACAAAACTGTAACAAATAATTCATACCTATCTGTACATCCGAATGAAAATATGTAACGGCTATTTTTATTACAAATTTTTGATTCGTCACATTTCGGCGCAGTGAATTAAAAATAAAAAACTGAGTGAATGGACAATATTGTATTAAAACAAAATAAAATCCGGTCTGCTGTATATTGCTCGACAATTTCCCCGTGTTCCATTCTGGTTCGTTACCCAATATAGACGATGATTCGGGCTATTTTCTTCAAAAAAGCCCGACCTATTTTCGGTAACAAAGTTGTATTGTGAGCTATTTTTGGTATGGCAACCTTTCGCTCTTTGTTGTAGAAAAGGTTTTCAATCTGTAATTGTTTTCATTCTGTATTATTGTTTTCGTGATTGGTTTTATTTTTGGAAATAATCAACTCATGTGTGTGATTTGTTACGGTTTTTTTTTATTTTAACGAGTTTTTCTTTGTCGTCATCATTATTCCAATAACTTGATAAACATCAGTCCGTTATTCCTCCAAAGGGTTGGCAGAGGTTTATCATAGAACACTTACATTTCGTATAAATATTATTATTATTATTTCGCCTTTCGCAGGACCGGAAAAACCCAGTAACCCTATATTATTTATTTATTGTATACATATTTATACACAAGTAGAACTGTACAAAGGCAGACTTTGGGCATTTCCTACCAGTCTACCTTAGGGTGATGCAGAGACAATACTCAGTAAAAAAAAAAAGGTTAGAAAATATTTATAAACATACAGGATGTAAACAGACTCTTCACGTAGCCGTCAACTAAGCATTATGTACATCAAACTAAGTAACTTTACGCAAAAATTATTGCTGGGAAACAACTTTTTTTTGTGGGGTCAAAAATCACGTTTTACGGTAGGACTCAATGTAACGCACTCAAAACATTGTGCTGATAAATGGATTGAATAGTAAGGGGGTCCTGGAGGTGTTTAAAGTAAAAATCTTACATTAAAAACATGTATTTAAAAAAAAACTTGTGAAAAAGTTGGAACTTTGACCCCCAATATCTCCGGAAGGGTTCCCAGGTATGGTCTAGAACAAAAAAATGATCGCAATGACGGGCAGAACAAGTGCCTTTCGGCTTCGTTAAGAGTCTGTTTACACCCTTTATAAGAATAAATACATAGTTATATACATTCATATAACAAAATATATCAAGTTAAGATAGAAGAAAAACTAAAACCACTTAATTCTGAGACGAATCTGCCAACTTTTTAAGAATATGCTCTCGATAAAAACTTACTTCAATCTTTTTTTTTATTTATAGTTGAATTTTACTTTTCAGTATCATTGATATAATGTAATCATTCTTTATATAGAGCATCAATTACTGTGCCCCTCAATTCAACTCACAAAGTGACGTTTTGTCAGCATTGTTATTGAAACAAAGCATTTGAGTCGATTATTTTAACGGGCCTTAAGATGTCAGGTCTCAAGCCAAGCGCTCGCAATCCATGTCAAACGGGGCGAGTGTTACTATCAATTCCTTTTTGTTGTATTCGAATTTACGTTTAAAGATTGTAAAAAGTACTTGAATTAAGCGCACTCTCGTGTCGCAATTAATTGGTTTATTATTTTATTTTTACTCACTCCAACACCATATTTTTGACAGCTTCGCGTGAAAAATCGGCGACATTTTACTTAAAAATTTCAAGAAAACATTCTCAAAACCGAAATTAACATACCAAATATTAACGATTAGATGTGAAAGCATTAATATACTAGATTAACAAGGCAAACTCCTTTGCATAATTTCGAATTAACTATCAAAAAATATTTATTGCACCAAACTTTAATTGTCATTTAAAGCTTTGTTAGCTTAAAAATACGGTTTAAAGTTGTGTGTTTTAAATGTAAAAGTAAACTTGCAAGGCTGCATGCAACGCGCCGTTTTACGTATTGTTTATTCGACCACAAGGCCGGGGACAGACATGCAAAACGGCCCATCTGGCCTGGACTGGCCTTTGTATATAGGCCAATATTTCCTGCTACACTTGTGTGCTCGAGACTTTACATTTAAAGGGGAGTGTTTTTGGAGATGGTTAAAGCGTGGGGCAAAGAATGCTGTGGTACATTTTGTGTGAAAGAATTTTCTGGATTTTAAGGCTTAAGCGCTCTTGTTTAATCTGAAAAAATAAGACTTCGGAGCTAAAGCAAATAGCTCACATTTGTTTCAAAATCTTGAGTGTAGTTTGATCAGTATCTACAAAACGTTAAGCCAAAAAAAATGTTTTTGAGCTTTCGTGCTGTTTTTTTTCTTTCAAAATTCATTTCGGATCATGTTCCCATCACCCAATAAAGCAGGCTACAATTCAATCATCCAAAAATATCTCTTATTTTCAAAAGACCCTTTCATTCCAACTTTACGAGCTCATAAAAGCGCTGTCCTACGTAAAAAAAAACAAATCAATCGTTCCACTGTCCGGCTAACATTTGTTTTGGTGGTGCAAGTAGTGGGTACACTGGCACGTGGCCAGCTCACCTTACAATCACTAATGGTCTTGCATTCTCGGCTTCTTGCTGTAAAATTTTGATAACTCCTATTAAACGCAATAGTGGCGTTTCAGTGAATAGGTTTTTTATGTTGATTCTGAATAGGGGCTGGGAATGACAGCCGTTTGTTTTGTGTTTTTCGGAAGAGGTGGTTAATGGTGGAAGGTAATGGGGGCATTAAGTTTGTGCCGGTAAACGTTTGTTCAGGTTAAGTGTTTATCTATTTCATCGTATAAGCATCACTTTTACTTAACCTGCTGAGCAGTAATTTATGGTAATTAAATGAAGTTACGAGCAGTATGTGTGGGTCTATATTTTTCTGCCAATTTCTCTTTTATCCAGAACTAGCGACCCGCCCCGACTTCGCACGGTAAGAGCTAGGTGGTTTGGCTATTTCGGACACTTCCAACTATTATCGTCATATTTCACCAATTCAAACAAAACCTTGACAAATTATATACACAAACCTTCCTCATGAATTACTCTATCTATTGGTGAAAACCGCATGAAAATCCGTTCTAGAGTTGTTGAGTTTATCGCGAACAGACAGACAGACGCGGCGGAGGACTTAGTTTTATAATATGTAGTGATTTCATACCATGTACAGCGAAAGTGGATGTACTCAAGCGCAAATTACACACATAAACAAAATAATTCATAATACGGCCCCTATACTCGTGAGAGCAAAATGCACGAATGCATTTAGTTCTAAGCGTAAACGCAGTTAGACGCATAATACAGTGAAATAGGCCATGTAGAACGCTTCATCTAGTCAGAAAATTAGACCGAATAAAAAACTCCTCATTAGTTGAAAAAGCAGCTTTATATTAAACCCATTTGACGGGCGAAGTCACATGAATATGTTGAACTTTTTTAATTCGTCCAATCTACGTATGCATTCATCCGAAAATGCACTTGGATAAACTGGATCGTACCGATCCCCGTCAATTGGTTCAAAACTGGATTTCGCCGGTTCAAGCCAGACGGTTCTGGATCCGTCTAGTTTTCGGCAGTAAAATTTTTAAGGATTGATTTGTCATGATTTATTTTATTTCAAGTTTGGAGTTTACGGTATAAGAGTTAAATTAAATTTTGCACAAGCAAGCGGAAGTGCTGATTGAAATACATATTTCAGATCTAATAATTTGAAATGATTTTTTTTTTCAATTTAACTGCACAGACGTAAAAACGTTAGATTATTTTACACCAGCGATTGAACTTATTTTAACTTTTTACAGGCTATAAAATTTTATTGGAGCATCCGTATTCTTTTTCAAATCCGTTTTTAATGAAATGTTAGAAATCTGAATCAAAGCGCGTGCGAGTAATGTATCCAGTTTCATAAAATTACTCTTCCTCTTCTAGACAGTCCACGGTAGGTAGAATACTTAACAACAGCAAAGGCTCAATTTTTGTAGGAGGTTAGCTGGAGTATAATTATATCTTTAGTGTGATTATATTATTTTTCTATAGAATACTGACTGCCATTTTTAAAAGGGAAAGCGGTAGGAATCGAGTTCTATGGAACCTTTGCCACTGGAACTTCACGTATATGAGAAGAAGCCACTAAGAAATAATTTAGCAGTTTTTGCCAAGACTTTAGCGATCAGGTTTCTTTTAGGCAAGCTTTCACCATTGTTCTAACTATGGCCAAATTAATCATGGTCCCATAAAACTTCATAACTACTTCTTAGTTCAGCCGTTCCTTTCAGAACTTGAAGCTGTATTCGATAGCTGTATTGTAAATCAAATGGCGATGATGCGAAGAGTCTGTTTATGTTCATGGCCGATATTTGTATGAGCAATGTGTATTTAGGATACGATGGGACTGACATACGCATTGCGAATAAAAATGTTCCCAAATAAATAAAGAAAAAAAACCAAAAGCTGTATCGTATAGAGAAAACATCTTGGCCTTTGCCATGTAAAGACATTTTGAAGATTGTCATATTGACAATAAGTTAAGTTGTTCTATTCAGAGGGATACAGAAATAACTATTTCTAACAGCAAAATTTTACAACCCACGTGACAAAAAAATCCAACACAACACTTTTACACTAACATCAGCATAAAAAATCCACAGCAACATGCCATAAAAATCCAAGAAGCCTAACACAATAAAACATACCTTCACAGACTTCAAACAATAGATATTTATGTCCTGACGTTTGTCTGAAGATTTAGATTAGGTATACATTCACGTTCACGTCTATACCTTCGATATGGTATGGATTCGGCGGCGATCGTAAAAGTCTAATTCACTCACGAGCAGTCTTTGTACGGATATTAAGTGTTGGTGCGAGATATGAGAGGTAGCGGGTTTAGGAAATTACATAGTTACTACTACTGATGACTTACTGATGGTACTGATGGATACTAGCGAAAGAGGTGGTGGAGCGTGAGAGGGAGAGAACCTCTCGTCCCAGCAGCCGCGGGAGACGCCCCGGGCATCGGGGGTCACGTGGTGGTTTCCGGCCACTGTAGACGCGGACCTGTGGACGGTGAGTAATGGGTTAGCTCGCCGTCCGTCCGGTTTTGACGACGGGCCGTGTTGACGGTGCGTTCGTGTTCCACGCGCGTCCCTAAGAGATGTCAGCAAACAGGGACGGGCCCGCAAGGGCCGATGCCTGCCAGGGCTGCGGGACTGTTCGAAAGAGATACCGCGGCCTTGGAACACAAAGGGCAACGAAGGTACATGGATGGATTTTAGTCAGTACAAGTCTGACACCCCCTTCCGCTCTGCCCAGAGTAGGAGAAGTCGTTTGATGATATCCCATCCGAAAAAAAAATGACCATTAAAAACTCAAATCGACAACCCACAACGGGTTCCTGAATTTGCTTTTTAATGATTATCTCTATCGTCATCGTGGCTGTTTAGTGCTTTGTTTCGGAAATGTGATGTTTTCTCTGGTAAAAATTACAATAGGCTTATGTGATGGATGATGGCCGAATCTCTCTCATAGTTGTAGACCTGTATTTCAGCAGTAGGAACGTTATAGCCTGATTTTGCGTATGTTGAACAGTCAAAAGTAGTCTATCTTATGGAAAAAAATGGCTACATAAAACTCAACACGGAATACTTTTCTTTGGCTTGGTCTTTTTATAATGTACAGCTGGTATCAGGTTAATCGAATCGTTTTTTTTTTTCATATAATTGATTTCGTCTTGCCAATCAAACCACCCCACCATTAGTCGTTGTCGGTGTTTACTTGGGCCCAGTATGTGGTTTTTGCTGTCCTCTAAAGTGTCTCTACACCTGTAGGTACACTTTTGATACTCCATAGCCGATGGTTAATCGAATAACTGTTTTGTCTGTCCACAGTTTTTTGAATAAAGTTCCGATGACATTATTATTTATTTTTTAAACGTTTATTTCGGATTAAAAATTATCCATAGCACAAAATTACATAATTAATTAAATAAAATCTCTATAAAAATATAATAAAATCATAAAAAAATACACAATTACTTAACTTACTCACTTTACTTAATAATTTTCTAATATTTCATCTATCTCAAACTACAAAATCAATAAAAAGAAGAAATCGCTTGTCACTCATTCCTGGTACCACTTCACTCTGAGTCCGGATATCCCCTCCGAAAAACCCACTACAGAGCCAGTTATTGGCTCGAATGGTCTCGCAAAAATACGATTCGCCAATATGGCCACCGATTTAGATCTGAATGTCCATTCTGTAGGCCCGGCCGCGGCCCGGATATTTGATCGAGGCCACATTGAGGCCGAGTGGCCGATGATGAATTGGTGATGGCAATGATACCTTATTGTTGGGTTGATCGGTGCAGGTATTTTGGTAAACGGTTGAGATATTCCAGGGTACGGGTTTTTTCATGCTTAGTGGTATATTATAAAAAATGTCTGTTGAGTTCTATATAGCAATTTCAAATAAAAGAAAAGATTAAGAATCTTTGTTTTTTCAGTTTTTTTTCTCTATGTTTATATATCTTATAAGCCACATATTAACTGCTGTCTTAGAGAAAATCCTTTATCTTATTTCAAGAAAACACAT
This sequence comes from Lycophotia porphyrea, assembly GCA_950005105.1. NCBI lineage: Eukaryota > Metazoa > Arthropoda > Insecta > Lepidoptera > Noctuidae > Lycophotia > Lycophotia porphyrea. Next base: position 2,307,413 of record OX465396.1, read on the forward strand.
TAAGGTCACTTGAGAGCACTAAGTTACTTAATGGAGCTTGTTAAAGTAAGCACTTACAAAAGACTTATACCTAAAACTTCGGTAATCTAAGTTTTTCTCAACCAAAAATCTGCAGAAACATTTTCCCCTATACAAGACCGCAGTTAATTTAAGATTTCTTACATCATAAATGTTGCTAAAAATTCCACATATAAGCAGTAAATATAAGCTGAAATATTCTAAAAATCCGGCTAGGGACTCGTTTTTATATGTCGTAAATAAAAATGGTAGCAACAAGCACAGGCGTTAGTACAACGACGGCAAGTGATCGCTACGCCGCGCGAGTCGCCACGTACGGCGCGCAAGGAATGCTGAATAATACATTTTGCACAACTGTGACCGTTGAGTGGGGATATCTAGGGGGTAAAGTAGTAGCGGTAGCGAGAGCGGCTTGATTGCTGATAGTTCTTAATAAAATTGTAAAGCTGGGAAGCAAACAATTAATAGATATATTACAATAACAATTCGTTTTGATTATGGATAAGTTGAAAATCAGTGAGAATTATTTATATCAGAAATATTTTGGCTTTACAAAGCACACTTTCCGGCGTATTTTTTAATTTTGTTCTGAAATTTAAGAGACATTGCAATAGTTTTAGTTACTTGCTGAAATTTTCTCTTATCGACGGTTAAGAACCAATAGTGTCTATCTCAGTTTTTTACGTCTTTCACTTTTTAATGCAGGTAGATTTAAAGTTTAATTTGGCTTGGCCTACTGAGGCACTAATCTCAAAATTCACAAAATTGTTGTACGAGGTGCATTCAATAAGTACAACAATTTTGTGAATTTTGAGATTAGTGCCTCAGTAGGCCAAGCCAAATTAAACTTTAAATCTACCTGCATTAAAAAGTGAAAGACGTAAAAAACTGAGATAGACACTATTGGTTCTTAACCGTCGTTATGATAGGTTCAAAATAACTTTGATCAAAGTTATTTAAAAACTTTAAACTTAAACTTATTACTTTTTACTTTAACTTTTGAAACTTTATAACTAAAGTTTCTCTAACCGCTACTGCTCATGGCGTACACCAGCCATGTGCACAGAGAGGCTTTCCTAGTAAACGAAGTTAGTTCAGGTGCCAATTCTAGGTTGTGCTTGGTTAGGCTTGTTTTACTATGTCGTGCAATGCTTTTTCAGAGATTACAAACGTAAATATGAAAGCGAAGCTAAAACTTTAATGCGAAGATTCCATTTAAATCATTTTTTTGTAGGTATTATTATTAAATTACTATAGACTTGAAAGGAATATTTTAAATTAAAAAAATATTTCACTGTAATGTTTGTAATAAAAGGTTCGTAATTAAAAATATTAATGATGACAATAAAAAAGCTCATATAAAAGATTAAAGAAGAAAACCAAATGGACAAATTGATGATAATGAGCCGTATCCTCACAGAATATTTAATAAGGAAATGCGCTTCCAAAATCTCCCTTAAAATTTTTAAGAAAAACACGCAGACTTCTTTATTATTGATAATGGGGTGCTTAAGGCTCAAGACACACATTTTCTGGAACATTATGGATATCATTATGGCAGTAATTTTCTTCTGTGCTGATCTGGGGGCCCAAAAGAAAAACAGAGTAAATTAACTGTTTATGGAGTCTTGAACATCGTAAAAGTTAACCAAATGTAAAGATTATTAGATGAGAATGGACTTGTAGGTACGGAAGAGGAAAACCACAAACAACAGGCAGTGTTTATACCTCATTTTGACCATAATAGATAAGACAATTTTAGGGAAGTCTGAAAGTGGCGCTGGTGGGTGAAAAGTTGTATGGTAATCGGTTGTCGTGGTATGGGCATGTGATGCAGAGAAATCACGAAAATGGCGTGAGGACAGTTTTGGGTAAGAATGTTGTAAAAGTAGAGGAAGACAAAAGAAACGATGGATGGAATGTGTGAAGGGTTATATGTCAAAAAAGGAGGAGTCTGATGAGATGATAAGTAGAGAGTAATAGAGAAGTATGCAAAAAGAACATGCTGCGCCGATCGCAAATGAATTGGGATAGAATAGAATAGAATCGTTTATTTCTGAGTACATGGTATATGAAGATCTTAATATTAAACGGAATCACATATACTACCTTTGCCGGTGTAGAAATATTTAATGAGTATCTAATTTGCAAATTCACAAAATTATAGTTCACGCAATATTAAGTGAAATTAAAATAATAATAATAATGGCAGTCTTAAATGAGTATGAATATGTAACTTTATGGACCACGTATTTTTTTGCAGACATACTTAATTAAAAAATGACTAATGATTTCAATGTTAACTATTTAAAAAATATATTGAACAATTCTATAATAATGACAAAAAAAAATATTCATTATATGTCAAAATTTATTACTAATACAATGTCAATATTTATTATTACTGCAATGTCAATATTTATTACTATAACAATGTCAATATTTATTAATAATACAATGTAAATATTTATTGCTAATACAATGTCAATATTTATTACTACTACAATGTCATTATAAATTACTAATACAATGTCAATATTTACTACTTATTTTCGATTTAAAAATTCATTAACTGAATAGAAACAATTATCCAAACAGAGGATCAGGATCAGGATCAGGGCAAGATGATCAGAGTTAAGACAATTATAACAAAAGAGGAGAAAAAAGTTGGCCGTTGCAGGATTCAAATATACGCCTTTCTTTAATTGATTGTGATTTAGACATATCGTTTTTTTTGTGCAACATTCTTTTGGTATTGATCTTTTAATCATTTTAACTTGTCTTTGTTCACAGTGTATCTATGGCTGCTACGTGCACTCTGCAATCCTGCCTACATTTCACCGGAGATGTTACTGGCTTTTACAGGTAAGCATCATCTCTATTCTTTATTTACTTCACTATCCTCTTCGTTATGTTTAATTGCTATATCTTCTGCAATTAAAGCAAATAGGGTATAGTTAGGCTTAGTTAGGGTATAGGGTTAGTTAGGGTATTAGTTTATTTTATGTATATCCAGTTATTTTAACAAAATTGTTTTTTCTTAATTTATTTTTTGTACTCTATCACAACACTGTCCGCCTATGTACCAAACTTGTACATGAAGTTTAAATAAAAAATGGTTATCTGTAAAGTCGGTTTACGGATGATAATTTTACGTGATAACGTCATTAGGCAACATTGATGAAAAATTGCATACTTTTATAAATTGAATTGAATTATTATCACAGAATTATCATTATTTTTATAATAATGTATTATACGTCACAAGCCGAAATCGAGCCTCTCTATCGCTTGTTCCGCGCTCTCGCTTGCACGCTCGGCTCAGGCGAGCATGACACTTTTTTGAGCGTGCAGCCGGCGTTCATCGATTTATAAGACGTTATCACGTCAGTAAATAATTAATGTTATTGTTGTAACTCACAAGTACGCGATAAATTACTTTTATATCATTGATAAACCGCAATGAATGACGGGCTCTTTTGACATGCAACAACTCATCCTCTTGTCATCTTCCCTTATCTCTCTTCATATTTGGGGTTGTCGCAAAATTTCTTATTCTTCCATATGTACTTAGGTAAGCATCATCTCTATTCTTTATTTACTTCACTATCCTCTTCGTTATGTTTAATTGCTATATCTTCTGCAATTAAAGCAAATAGGGTATAGTTAGGCTTAGTTAGGGTATAGGGTTAGTTAGGGTATTAGTTTATTTTATGTATATCCAGTTATTTTAACAAAATTGTTTTTTCTTAATTTATTTTTTGTACTCTATCACAACACTGTCCGCCTATGTACCAAACTTGTACATGAAGTTTAAATAAAAAATGGTTATCTGTAAAGTCGGTTTACGGATGATAATTTTACGTGATAACGTCATTAGGCAACATTGATGAAAAATTGCATACTTTTATAAATTGAATTGAATTATTATCACAGAATTATCATTATTTTTATAATAATGTATTATACGTCACAAGCCGAAATCGAGCCTCTCTATCGCTTGTTCCGCGCTCTCGCTTGCACGCTCGGCTCAGGCGAGCATGACACTTTTTTGAGCGTGCAGCCGGCGTTCATCGATTTATAAGACGTTATCACGTCAGTAAATAATTAATGTTATTGTTGTAACTCACAAGTACGCGATAAATTACTTTTATATCATTGATAAACCGCAATGAATGACGGGCTCTTTTGACATGCAACAACTCATCCTCTTGTCATCTTCCCTTATCTCTCTTCATATTTGGGGTTGTCGCAAAATTTCTTATTCTTCCATATGTACTTCTATATATTACGCATTATCTCTAGACTAGTCACCCCCTTTCTAACCATAATCATCTGTATCATCCATCATTTCTATAATCATCCTCTACTCTTATCCACATTTTCACGCTCAATTCTTTCCTCACGCTATTTCGCCCATTCTTCAACATCACATGAGACCTTGACAACGGATTCCATCGCTCCTGTCTCAGTACCAAGTACCAATTCTAAAGTTACATCGCCTTACATACTAGTATTGCCAATTGCTTCGGTGATTGCACCATGACGGTACCAGTTAACGTAATAAGACAGTAGATTCTGTTTCCCATCTTCCTGATACAATCTCTCAATCGTCACTGACGACACTCCTGGGAATAATTGGGATAGACCAATTGTAGCTGAAACCATATATGGTTAATTAAAGGTAGGGTATTTGGTAGAAAGATCGACAGAATTTTGAAGGATTCTAAGGTGATACTTTGATTGGATTTGGGGTGTTATTTGCTAGGACAGTAAAGCCTTTTTTTCAATAAATTACAAAAAAAAAATACAGACGAACGATTTTGGAATTACAGTATTATACTGAACAATGTTGAATAATATCTCCATTACCGTAACTTTAAAAACAGGTTCTGCTGGTGAAAACTGGGATATGACTCCCTCTATCCCCAGTGGCGGTCCATATTCCAAACAACCTGTACAAAACTATCAAGGTTTAGGACAGTGCTGGGCAAAGTACAGCCCGCGGGCCAGCTCCGGCCCGCGAAAGCATTTAATCCGGCCCGCCGATGGACCTTTGTGCAAGTGTGTAATGCTGTAATATTTTTATATGATAAAAGTTTCAACACAAAATGCATTTTTCCTATAATTCTGGCCTTCCTCTGAAATTTCTCAAACTTACTGGCCCCCCATTAAGAAAGTTTGCCCACCCCTGGTTTAGGACAAAACTCTAGTCGAAAACGTAACTACAGAGTTCGATAAAGTAATCTTATCAACAAAATCAAAGAGAGAAATAGCCCAAAGCTTTCTGTACATTTCTTACCGAGTTTCACCTCCAAGTCGGATAGAAATTTATATACGGTAATCTCTCCTTGCTGAAAACATTTTTCAGTCTTCGGAATGCATCCACCGCCTTCTAAAATATGAGATTCTGAAATGCGGTTCTTTGATATCCAGTCTCTCGCTATTGATGAAACCGCGAATTGGGGCCACCGTTTTCAATATTTGTAAAATATTTTCCTCAATATTAATGGTTTCTCTTCAGATTATAGATCTGGCTAAAACCTTGAGGGCATTGCAGAAATTTAGATTAAAAAGAAGTTGGTTTGCTTTTACTTTGACTGGTAAAAGTATGTTGGTTTGATTTTCAGGAAAGCAATTGGTAAAAATTGAAGATAAGCTTGTTCGAAATGAACATCAGATTTTGGACCAATCGATAGGATCAGATAAAAACTTATTGTAAAAAATGTGTAGCAGTGAGCACTCTTTTGAGGGATACCTATTGCGTACCTAATTATTATTTTTAATGAAAATAGTTTAAGCCTTAGGATACAATTTTACTTTTAGTACAAAGAGGACGTTTTTTTACGAAAAAAAAGTTAATTACAGCCTAAGGCTTCTTGTTCATTTAAAAATACAAGATCAAAGAAAATACAATGGAAATTGGACCTCATGGAATTATTTTTGTTTTATGAATAACAAAATTAAAATTACTCTAAATTAATACTTAATTTAAATTTAACATTGACGTTACCCTCCTACCCTTACCCCAATTTCGCGTATCATGTCTTCTTCTTTCATAATTCTCTTTTACTTGTCATCCAAACAGTCACCTCTTTTCTAGTCATACCAACCTTTATTCCTCATTAACGTGTAAGGAAGTGATTTAATTTTTGATTTCAACAAAATAAATAGACAACAAACATAGTGTTTGAAAACTGAACTTATTTCATCTTTACAGAATTGACTTATGCCTTTCAGTAGCCTTTGTCATAATTGTCAATAATGTAGTAGAATTTCTATGCCTCCAGGGTCCCGTAAAGGTTTCTGTAAAGTTATACGAACAGATTGTGTACTGGTTGCAGATACCAGGCACTGATAAGAAACAAAAACAAAAATCAAAATGATGGGCACTTATAAAACGTCGACAAAAAGGTGCACGGTTCGGTTGGTTGTTTCCTATGGAGAAGAACCGGCAAGAAACTCCATAGATAAATACATTATTGGTCAGAGGCTGGTGTACGGAGCCACACCCACAATTTTTCCAGAGTTTGACTCAACCTTAACGATGTATATCGATAAATAAACCAAGGAAGCGATTAACAACATTTCTACTGTATTATGTGCCTGCATTAAAACGCGTACTAACTCTAAACGCCATACATTGCTGTTACCAACTTCTAGAGTACCCAAACAATGCGATTCATACGACGTGCATTACTGTACGTAACTTTAGCAATACTAAAACAACTTGGAGCGCCATTTATAGACTATTGTTCACTTTAATGTTCTATACTTCAACTCCCAATGGATGTATTGTAACAATTTCATATAATTTATCCACTTTCATATTGAACTGTAAGTGAAAACTTTTGTGTAATTCATTTTTGCTGGTTGCTGAAACTGAAGATCTTATTAGAAAGTCATGGATATGATATCTATAGTGTTCAATGTTAAAATCGATCAAAATCTAGGATGTACAACCTTTAAACTGACATGGTCACGCACACTATCTTTAGCACTTAGAATGGGACATCTTATAGACGAATACAGATTACACATTTTTAATATTACAATAGAAAATAAACGGGACCGAAACGTGGTCACTCACAATGGGCCTCACCAGAAGGCCTAAAATCACCCAAAGGCCAATGGAGAGGGCTATGCTCGGATTTCCTTGCGTGATTAAATAAAAAATGCGGACATCTGCAAGAGAACTAAGGTTACCGATGTAGCCCAAAGAATTGCCAAACTTAAGTGGCAGTGGGCAGAGCACATTGCTCGCAGGACGGATGGCCGATGTGGCCGAAAAGTTCTGGAGTGGCGACCGCAAACCGGAAAACGTTGCGTAGGAAGGCCTCCCACTAGGTTGACCGATGACCTGACGAAGGTGGCGGGGATCCGCTGGAGGCGAGTCTCACGGGACCGGTCAATGTGGCGACACTTGGGGGAGGCCTATGTCCAGCAGCCGACGTCTTTCGGCTGAAATGATGATGATGAATCAAAATATTATAAAATCAGGAACGTCTTAAGGAATGAACTCAATTACCATATCAGCAATGTCTTTAAATAAACCTTACTTGAAATATAAACTACAGAACAATTCATGCATGTTGCCTAAGATTGTGCTTGCAAATAATTTCGTACCAAGATCAACTAGCGATCCATCCCGGCTTCGCACGATTGCAATTTTCTAGTGAAATATTAAAATTTTCTTTCAAACAAACCTTGTTCTGATAATAAAAACAACAAAAAAGAATTACTTAAAATAGGTCAAACCGTTCTCAAATGATGCTCCGTCATACTTGAGGCAATTGTCAAAGATTAATATTTTCTTTTCGAACATCTAAATGCTTTGTCATCACTATTGGAGGATCTTGCACTGAATATTTTGACTTGTGGCTGATATGAGTCAGTTGTTAACTGATAAGGACACAACAAACAGGGTGTAAACACAATCTTCACGAAGCCGTCAACCAAACACTACGTACATCAAACTAAGTAACTTTACACAAAAATTATTGCTGGGAAACGATTTTTTTTTGGGGTGTAAAATCACGTTTTACGGTAGGACTCAATGTAATGCAGTCAAAACATTGTGCTGATGGATGGATTGAATAGTAAGGGGGTCGTGGAGGTATTTAAAGTAAAAATCCTACATTAAAAACATGAATTAAAAAAAAAGTTGGAACTTTGACCCCCCATATTTCCGTATATAACTAGAAGGTTGCCAGGTATGGTCTAGAACAAAAAAATTATCGCAATGACGGGGCGAACCACTGCCTTTCGGCTTCGTTAGGAGTCTTTTTCATCTTTTATAATACAATTAAATAAATAGTTTAGATAATAGTTTCTACAAAGTTTTCTAATCCGTATAACTGTTCATTAGCATCACATATGCAGTGTAAACAGTACATATATTAGGATTGGACCCGCGGTCGGTACCAAATGAAAATTTAATATTTGATCATCTTAATTCCATTACGCGATCCCATTTAAAGTGAAAATTCAGAAGGTATCGTTAGAAACGTTCTGTTCCAAGCTCGGGTATTAATTGTTTTTAATTAATTCAATTATACTGTGATTTTTAGAATTATCTTTGATGATTTAAGCTTTATTTGTTTTCTGATTGGGGTTCACGAAAAAGTTTCTAACTTAGTAAAAGTTTATAACCGGTAATTATTTTAGTACACCACTGCCTGACCCTTTGGCAAATGCTGGCGTGATATTATGTTATATTTATTGACCAAGATTGTAGATGTTATATGTAGAACCCTCCCACCGAACTAACTCTCCGACTGGTATCAATATGAGTGTAATTTCGTCTTTTAAATAAAATTCCAAATCAATTCACCGTTGATAAGCAAAAAATCTCCCCCAACATTCCTTTTTCAAATATCAGCAACTTGAACCATTAGAACATCCACCTCCAAATCATTAACGTAATCCATTAAATCCTCAGACAATGCTCCGAAACCTCTCAAATTAATTGCCGCCCCTTTGTCTTCTGTCCCAAGGTAAGGTGACAAGCTCTAATGAACGAACTGGACTGAAACAATCCTTGTACCGACGATTACAAATTGACATTTTGTAAAATGCCATCAAACATCATGATTTGCCTAACATTTTCCTAATCATAAAATTATACATCTACGACTATGTATATAAGGCTCGGTGTCCAGTTTAACCGGATGCATTTGAATACCAGTATTTTTAATTTATTATTAATGGCTTCTTATGCTGTACTAAAGGTAATAAATAAATAAGAACATGGAGCCACTGACTATATATCTGACCTCCGCAACCCAGTTACTGGCTATACAGGGTGTACACTTGTACACGGAGTCTTCACGAAACCATCAACCAAGCATTCTACGAGTATACATTAAACTAAGTATGTTTACGCAAAAATTATTGCTGGGAAACGAGTTTTTTTTTGGGGTGAAAAATCACGTTTTACGGTAGGACTCAATGTAACGCATTCAAAACATTGTGCGGATGGATGGATTTTAACTTCTTACTTTGTTCATTATTCTTTTACTCTGGACGCTCTTAACGTGCACGTATTTCTACATCGTTCTCACATATATGTATAATCTCAACATGAATGATGTAAACAAGATTTTGTAACAATACTGTGATTGAAAAGAGTGTCCATGGAGTTTCTTGCCCATTCTTCTCCATAGAGATCTACGCTTTGGAATGGGCACCAATAGTACTTTCACAAGTTATTATGCCTTGTGTCTGTGACTGTAGCTTAGCCTTATTGGTTTTTCTGACATTCAAAAGTGCCTATAATGGTCTAATTGAAATAAATGCCTTTGAGTTTGAGTAAAAAACATGTATTAAAAAAAAAAAAAACTTGTGAAAAAGTTGGAACTTTGACCACCAATATATCCGTAACTAGAAGGCTTCCAGGTATAGAAAAAAAATGATGGTAATGACTGGGAAAAAATGTGCCTTTCGGCTTCGTTAAGAGTCTGTTACAAGGAGTACCATACAGGGTACACCCTTTATGGTACTCCTTGGTTAGACTGGTAGTCAAACATTCGGACCACTGATTACCTATAACGACCAGGTGTGGTCCTCGGGAGGGTCACAGGGGTCATGACCCCCTCAAAATCCAAAAATCATACACACCATATTGACACTCCTTCTCCTTCCCAACCAAATTCCTGGCTACGGCCCTGTGTGACACCCCCAAAATCTTAGGCTGGGACCGCGCCTGGTAACGACGTCATAGATCTACAAAGACATTCAAATATTTACGAACGATAGACGGGACAAGACGAAGAAAATTATAATCCAATACTTGTTACTACTTAGTAACAAGTCGCTCTATCTAGTGTCACACGCTCGGTTGTCAGATTGCATTCGTGTTACAAAATCAATAATGTTCGGTATCATTGTATAAAAATATTCCCAATATCCGCTCTATAAGTCTTTTAAATCTCTTTGTAGATCTACAAACAAAATATGACAGCCGGAACCAACGGCTTAAAACGCTTTCCAAGGTACGGAGAGCCATGGGCTGCGGGACTGTTCGAAAGAGATACCGCGGCCCTGGAACACAAAGGGCAAGGAAGGAACATGGATGGGTTTTAATCAGTACAAGTCTGACACTCCCTTCCGCTCTGTCCAGAGCGAGAGAGTTCATTTGATGATTTCCCATCCAAAAAGGTACGGAGAGCCATGATATATAATGAATGGTCAACCATCCACGAACCGATCTCGGCAATAACATAGCTTAACTTTCGATAAAACCGTGCGGCTGTTATTATTTATCCAAGAGCGAAAATGCCATCAAACCTGCATCGGAAAATGTCAGCGGTAATTGAATTTCTGATCGGTTGTAGTTGCAATGTTTGAAGAGTTACAGGTGTCGCACGTCCGTTCTAGTTTCCGTTGGAATTTGACGCGAGTGTATAATGGGGTGAAATTGCTGAAATTGATTTAGGTGGTATGTTACTGAAATTGTTGTTGTCATCCTTGTTGATTGTTAATTGGTTAGTCAGTGTTATGAATTGAAAATTGGTTCATCATCATCATCATTTCAGCCCGTTGCTGTCCACTGCTGAACATAAGCCCCAATAGATTTCCAACGTGTCCGGTCCAATGCTACCTGCATCCAGCGACTCCCTGCAATTTTTACAATGTCGTCGATCCATCTGAAAGGTGGCCGTCCCACGCTGCGCTTTCTAATACGTGGTCTCCACTCCAGTATCTGTTTGCCCCATCTGCCGCCCGATCTTCGCGCTATGTGGCCTGCCCATTGCCACTTCAGCTTGCTTATCCGCTGGGTTATGTCGATGACCTTGGTTCGAAAATTGGTTAGAATTTTGAATTAGTTAGCTATTCTTTATAATGCCATGTTGAATAAATAGATGGAAATTGGTCACCACATTTGCTGCATGCTAGCCATTAACGCCATTGTAGGTCTTCGCACGAGTCTGCTTACCATAATCATCTTTTTAAATTAATTCTCTTTTGGTCCTAAACTTCTTCTAAAGTTGTCTTTTGGTACCGCTGGATGCGAGTCGCACGGGACCTGTCAATGTGGTGACACTTAGGGGAGGTCTATCTCCAGCAGTGGACGTCTTTCGGCTGAAATGGTGATGATGATGGCACTAAAAGTTACACAGCTCCAAATCTTCAGTATTTAAATAAATATAAGAATTTCCAAAATAAACTTAATTTCAACTATACTTAACCTCTCTACGACTAGAGATTTACTTTTTCTTTGCGTGTCGATACTCAAATAATACCCGACCAGTATATTGCCACCTGCACAGCTCTGTCATTGACTTCATTTAAATCCTGGAAGGTGCAGGTACAGGATGGGCAAGAAAGGAGGTGGGGCATAACCTGCAAAGGGGCTTCACACTGACATTGCCTTTGGGACGGGTCGATGATACCCCATTTGACCAGATTATTTCTATAGAGATTCACTAAAATCCGGACCATACAACTTACGACAAAAAGCAAAATACACAACAATACTTACAGTCCACAGATAGTTCAATTAGACAAAGTTAATATTTAACGAGTTAATTATCTTGATGTAAGGTAATTGTTGAGTCGCACCGAGGCCCTCTGAGGGCTGGGAGCTCTAACGAGGAAGTAAAGTAAAGATGGTAATAGGCTATTAAGGGACAATAGGAAGGATTAGTATACTTTGCTCCCGGCCCTTTTGTGGGCATTGTAGTGTATAGGTAATTGGTTTGTGGTCTTGACCAATTATGTGTTAGCTGTTTGTGTCTATGATTGAAGGAGCTCGTGGCTAAATAATAACAGCCGCTCGGATCGATCTTTAGGTTAAGCCGTGCTTGCCTGTTGGTCCGTGGATGGGACCAACCATTACATACTGAGCTTCCTTCGTGCCTCGGAAAGTACGTTAAGCCGTTGGTCCCTGCTGTTGTTTGTAGATCACACACTATATTTTTATACAAAGCGAAGCTGCAGTAGTAGACAAACGTGGCATAGCTACTGTGAAGCGGCGCATTTTCTGACGTAAAACAATACCTATTTATTTTTATATCACGTCACTGTCTTTCGTCCAAATCTCCAGCATCCAATTACACATAACCCAGACAAAGAATACTTAATTTCAATTCTATTGCTTTTTAAAGCATTAATGTTTCTTCTGTGAGTTGTAAAACTTTATCCCCTAAAGCGATTCTATCTAAATAGTTTTGAAAATGTACGTTTCCCAACTGTTTATTATATTTTGTATTGTGTATTGTATTAAACAGTACATTATCCTTTTATTTCCTGTCGCCATCCCGACCGTTAGATCGTGCTAAACTTCTATAGCTGCAACTAACTTTCGACTTCAAAGTATAAAAAAAAAACTAGGGCTGTCCGTGCCTACTTTACAATGGAACTTAATGGAAAGAATAATTTAAAATTTATTTTGAATTAGCTGTCGATTGCTGTGCCATAATATTTTATTTACATTTGTTTAAAAAAATGTATATAAAAAAAAATGTAACTATAATTATGTGTTTACCATTGTTAAGTGTAAACCCAAGGTTTTTTCAAAAACTTTTTTATTAAAAAAATACTATTGAATATTTTTTTTAATAACCTCGCTTTATTTGCTCTTGGTATCTTAAAATAAGTTCCAAAAATTTTACGTGCATGTATGCCATAAGCTCACAATGAATTGGCTTATCTTACCATCGTTTAATAGCCGATTTAATCATGGATATTGCGAGCATGTTAGTTTAGAACTGAAAGTTTTGTGGGTCCAAATAAATTGATTGTTATCTGGTTTATAAAACCTATATGTTAATGTTAACCCTACTGATTTTGCTTGATAATAACAATGACATAGTTAAACATTTTCTTAAGTTTACCATAATGTCGTATTTTAAATTAAAATGTTTGTTATTTTTTTTAGATACCTAATTATTGTTATTAGGACAGTTAAATACTCCATTTAACTGTCCTACTGCAAATGCAATAAATAATAAAATAATAATATCTTGGGACAACCAACACACCGCCATCTGATCCCAAACTAGGCAGAGCCTGTACTATGGCAACCAGACAGCTGATAAACATACTTATATATTTCTAAATACATACATATTATAGATAAATTATACACCCAGATACAGAACAAATAATCGTACTCATCGCACAAAGATTTGTCCTGTGTGGGAATCGAACCCACGACCTCCGTCCTAGCGGTCATGGTCACTTGACCAACAGGCCAATCAAAAAAAAAACATGAACATGAATACCGCAAAATGCACAGAGGTGAAGTTAATAAGCCACGGACAATATAAACATATGTTATACTGTAGTTATAATGTTTTACTGGCTGCCGAAACACGGTTTTAAAAAACGAACCTAAAAAATCTTTTTCATTTCATAATTTTGTCCAGTAACGTATATTTTATTCCCACTAGGCCAATTAAGCAAAACCTGTCACCCAGAACCGCAACACCAAAAATAATGATGTACAAATAACAATCAGAATTTCACTCAACCAAAAATTTATGACTACAACATAAAACGATACACTGAAGCACTGTTACAACAAATCCACTTTTAACGGTGTGTTAATGAAAAACCACAACAATAATAAAGTGCACACGTGGCAACCCTACGGTGGCGGCCATTACATAAATAATGACGCCATGTTTATTGCCGCCATTTTGAAGACAAATGGTTAGTTATTACGGGCGCACTCGGTTTTACATTCGCTAGTCGGGTTGGCAAAATTAAAATATTGTGTATTACTTATTTTTATACCGAGCTTAACTGCGCTGGAGTCGATTTACTGGCAGTTTCGGATGTTGCTCCTTGTTTATGCCCTACTGAGTGCAGTGCGTTGTTTTCTGAAAATAAATAGATATTTTTTTCAATCCTCGTTAGGCTGTCTTGCAACGTGTTTTATATGGTGTTGTAAATTTTCACATATCACTTAACGCTTACAAATGCGTTTGGTTTTATGGGCCTTTTGAAATTTATTTGTTTGTAACCAATTTGAGTAATAGTAGAGGTTGTATCGTTAAATGGTGTTTGTTATCCGGTTGAGAATATAGGCGTGCTGGGCTGTCTCTGGTTGCTAATTTATGGAGATGCAGTTGATAAGATCTAGCTGGCACGAATAAAGCATATAACTTTTATTTTAAAGGGTGTAAACAGACTCTTAACGAATTCGAAAGGCACTTGTTCTCCCCGTCATTGTGATCATTTTTTTGTTCAAGACTAGACCGGTGAACCTTCTAGTTACGGAGATATTGGGGGTCAAAGTTCCATTTTTTTTCACAAGTTTTTTAAATACATGTTTTTAATGTAAGATTTTTACTTTAAACACCTCCAAGACCCCCTTACTATTCAATCTGCCCATCGGTACAATGTGTTGAGTGCGTTACATTGAGTCCTACCGTAAAAAGTGATTTTTCAGCCCAAAAAAAAGTCGTTTCCCAGCACAAATATTTGCATAAAGTTACTTAGGTAAAGCTTGGTTGACGGCTTCGTGAAGAGTCTGTTTACACCCTGTATTATAATGCAAGTAAACATAAATTAAAGCAGTTCTATTCGTCCTGATACAATTTCGAAGGCAATCGCTAACCGCAAATTGAGCGACAAGATTTATATTTTTTGTCTATCGCAAAACTGAAGAAGAGAAATGCCGAAAGGAAAGTCGCGTTCGGAATAGGTGTTGTGAAACCAGTTCCGGTTCCGTAATAAATCCCGGTCCTTACTACTGACTCGGTACCGGTTCTGCCCTAGTTTGGACTTAAAACCGCAGAGGGACTGATAACCGGAATGTTGCTGCCGTTGGGTTTTGTATTATGCTGCCATATTCAGAATAGGGTAGTTGACAAAAAAATCTAATTAGTCCGTCAGATAGACTTCCAAAAAATATTGGACACGTATTTTTTTTTCTTTTTTGACGTAAACTAAAAATGAGGACGATGCAGTGCGTCGAAAACTCATGTGACGTCATAGTTCGCTACATTTTTTACCGGAAAGTGACGTCACAAGCCCACTCATGATCTTTGATGCGTTTTATCTTCATCAGTTTTTATTGATTTGGTACAACAAAAAATACGTATCCAATATTTTTCGATAATCTAACTGACGGACTAAATAGAATCATATTTTTTTAAACTCAGGAAACATCCCTATTGCATCTTTATTATTACCAAAACAATTTACTAAAATAAACTTGTTAAAGAATAAAGATATTACAAACAATACCTAACTATCCTGAAAATGAGAAAAGTTAAAAGACGATACCGTACAATAATTAAACTAATAGATTGTTTTTTTGAAGTTATTCTTCTTTTGGCGCGTTATAGAAAAATGATGACAGTAAATTTTTAGCCCGTGTATATACCGTCACGAAAAACCGACACCCTGAAGTTAGCTAGTCAACATTTTAGTTTTTTACACCAAAGAAGTATAACTTCTTACGTGCGTACGTAAGTACACACACACTTTTTTATTCTTATAATATTTTCATAGCAGAGGTGACTTTGGATCGAGAGTTCAACAATAATATAATACAATACATTTCAAATGGTTTTAATTACTGTAGTTAGTGAAGCATTTTATATTAATTACTGCATACAATAAATATGCACGTAGATAATATTTAGTTTCAAATGCTATATAATATTATTCTCTATTAGTAATATTTTACCTTTTGCTGAATATAATAAAATTGAACCCATTTCATTCATGCCTGATGAGTTTTGTCCAAAAATTAATATCGTTATGAAATATTAATTGATGTTGAACATTTTCTGGTCATTGTGACGTGAATTTGATAGTAGTTATGAAGTTTCATTCGAACAATGATGCGTTAAGTTATTGTAGTTTGCATAATCAGCATATAATGTTCCCACTGCTGGGATACACGGCCTTCTCTCTATGAGAGGGAATGGGTTATTATCTACCACGCGGGCCCAGTGCGGGTTGGTAGATGTCACATCTCTTCGAATTTTTGATTCTAGGAGTTTCTTCACGATGTTTTCCTTCACCGTTTTTGAGAGCAGCGGTGATGAAACAAATTACACAAAGTAATGCACCTGCCTGGGTTCAACCCACGTTTTACTGTTCGTAAGTCGGGGCCGTCACCAATGGGACATCGCTGCTCTCATATATCGTAGTTTAAATTAAACCAAAATAGATGCTATCATTTCTGGGATCATATTTGTATACAACCTGAGTGCCTGGACCAAAACATTGTATCGGCGATAAAAAATAAAGAAAAGTAAAAAAAAAAAAACATTGAATGACGGCTACCAAAAAGCCTTTGTGGATCGTGTTGCAAGTCATAATAGAAAAAAAAAAACTCTATGAAAGCAATCCCCCCCCACTTGTTCAGCCAACACATTTTACTACATTTAATCAAGAACGTTTGCTTTTAATCTTTTTTTTTTTTTTTTTTTTTTTTTTGTATTAACTATATACATTGATAATTAAAAACTATTAAACTAAAATAGATAAACTAACAACAAACTATAAAAGGGCATCGAAAAACTCCTCCTCAACGCTGTCAGATGGTAATGTGCCCAAGAGACTGGCGGCGTTGCCACGTTGTATGAGAATTAAATTTAAAATCATCTTTGTTATAATCTTCAAGTAACCCTCAACTCGTTTATATTAAAAGCCAAATATCACTAGAAGATACTGTCGTATTTATTTTATCTTTAATGAAATTCCAGAACCCGGATATAGTGCTGGTTCATTACCTGAACGTGCCATACCCTGATGACAACAAACTGGCGACTGTGGCGCCGAGCCTGGCGCTGTGGGCTGATAAGAAGGAATGGACGAAGGATGAGCTGGTGTGCCAGCTGAAGCCAATGTGTGAGTATGCGATGAGCTTGTAATCTTTGAGAGAAGTTAGTAAGGAGAAATATTGACAAAAACAGAACTGGGCCGAGTATTGTACCTTGGGGTACTCCTTTGATAGTTTTAATTTCGCCCACAAATTATAAAACTTGTAAATAGACTAGAATTACCTGTTGTTCTTCATACCCCAAAAAGTCTGACAACCAGTCTTACCAAGAGGTATCGTATTACCCAGTATTAACTGGGCTGTGGAGGTCAGATAGGCAGTCGCTCCATGTAAAATACTGGTGTTCAGCTGCATCTGGTAAGACTGGAGCCAACCCCAACATAGTTGGGAAAAGGCTAGGCAGATGATGACCTGTTATTCTTCATGTTTTTCTAAATAAATTAATATTATATTGCAAATATTTTTTCATTTCTCTAGCAAAAGATAAAGTGTTTAAGAAAACAAAGCTTATTTTCGTGATTAAGCATAATATTTCAAGAAAATTAATTTAACAACTATAATTCCATTGAAGTAAAACATAGTTTATTTAGCGCGATCCAAATGGACACCTTATGAATAAAATTATAAGATTCGTAAATGAAAAAGATGCCAGTACCTTCATTTTGTCTGTGGATCAACATAAATTTGAATAACTCCGAAGATAAGAATGTAATCAAAGGTTTTTTGCTACGAAAATTTCTCAAAAGTATGAAATATGAAGCCAGCCGTGTTCTTTGCAAAATGGAAAGGAATGATAGGGATTCTTGAGGAAATGAAGCCAATTTTATGGATTAGTCTTCATTTGGTTTAATTTTGATGTGTTTTTAAAAACAACAAATTGTAATAATGAAACATTTTCTTCCGCTAAATCAAATTTTTGAAAAGATTAAACAAGCTTGTGGACAAAACTTCTTACAATCATTTTCAAATTCCGTTTTCCTCGTCAGCTGCCAATCAGAACAGAATAACTATGTAACACTCCAAGCCGTCAATTAAGAACTTTTCAGAGCAAAAACTCATAAAAATTGTCATTCTAACAGAATTCGAGAATTTAAACACTGGAACCAAATTGAAACGATGAAAGTTTCTGTTCCGTTGTTGAATATTTATGAAAACGGTGGCAAATATCAATTATGCAACGCGGTTATTAATCCTATCTGATCGGAATAACGATGCTGTTGTTAATTTAGGGACACCCTGTTATTGATTTCGGATTGAAAATTAATATTACTACAAGCGTTATAATAGAATTATTTTCGTTATCATTTGGTGTGAAAATTGGGTTAATGGGTTATTTTTTAATGGTATTTTGTTGGTTTTTAAATGAGCCTCGATTGAGATGTAGTTGTTATATATATAATTTCATTAATCTGATTACAAGATTATAATGTTTGTAGTGTTTCCTGTTTCAGTCTACAGCGATGACGATCCGGACCACAACAACGACTTGGAAATATCGGTGAGTACGATACCTAAGAAGTTGAAATTAGTAACATAAATGACTATAATTAAAAATCAGGGCAAAATGTTTCAGACATCGGAGACAGTGGAAGTCATCGTCACGCAACTCATGGAGAAGCAGAGGTCAGCGAGAGCTGCAGCACTGGCGAGGCAACTGGAGTGCGGCTGTCCTGATTCCACCTGCAACGACTCAAGAAACTGTGCGCACCCTATGCGCAGGGTGATAGCTGCAAAACCACCTGCTTCCGATCATCAAGTTTCTTCAACCACCGGACCTTCAACGAGACCTTTGTCATCTCACCCACCACGGCAGTACACCAGAGACCACAGACCTGCCCAACAATCAGCATCACCATTACTTCTATCATTAGGTCAAATCCAAGGCGGTGGCGGTCTTCTAATATTGAACGGAACAAGTAACGGTACCCAGCAGAATTCTTCATTAGTATCTCCTCTATCAGTGACGTCATTTGTCTGTGAAGAACCCCGAGATAGGTATAGGCAGCAGTACAAACCCACTTTTGTTTTAAAAAGGGAAATTCCAGATAGTCAGCCTACCCAACCTTCTATCCAAACTACAGAAATGAAATTAGAAATTGAGCCTAAAGAGGAGAAAATAGATGTTGACGTTTTTGAAAGGAAGATCAAAGTGGAGCCAAGGAGTAGAAACCAGGTAATCTCAAGTGCACCGGCGACTCCATCGAGGTATCCAGATTTAGTAGAAAGATTAGAAAGTAAAGTTTTGACAGATAACTGTGATGATACATTAGTGCTGCTCGGTACTGACAGCAATTTAGGTTCTAGTGGATTCTTTGACGAGACTCTTGAGTTATCGCATGAAGATATTCAGAAGACATTGTCGGCGAACATGCCTACTTGTGACTTAGACAGGAATGGTGTGAGACATACTGACACAGCTAATGTGATGGTGTCCGGGATAGATACGATGGACTTCATAGACAGTTGTGAAGTGGTGGCGTCTCCTGCTACAGGAGTGGATGATAATGTGTTTGTGAATCTGGACGCTTTTGATATGCTAGGAGATTTTCCTGAACTGGAAGTGCTGGATCCTAGTTCTATTTCTACAAATCCCGTGGTGAGTCGAAAAACATTTGGTAAGATACCCCCTATCACACTTCGAATATATTCTGTACTTTGTATTTTTTTTTTGTACTTTTTCTTTTTTAGCCTCATGAAAATAAAATATAGCATATTATGGTTTTCATATATTTTATCAGTTTTGAATTTTCCTTTTCTGTTGTTAGTGCTTTACCTAAGTTTTTGTTTTTTTACGCTTATTATTTTAACAAAAACTGGGTAAATTGACAGATTTAATCAACATAAAAGCAGTCCTTTTTTCTCAATTTCCAGACGTTATGCGACAAGTCTCCTCCAATGGCGGCAACAGAAGATAGCAATGAAAAGATGCAGACCGATAGTAGCAGCGAAGGTACCCTGAACATCACGGACTATTCCCCTGAATGGGCCTATCCTGAAGGTGGGGCCAAGGTTCTGGTGGCGGGACCTTGGACTGACACGTCTGATCAGTACACAGTACTATTTGATAACTTCCCCGTGCCGTCGATATTGGTGCAGAATGGGCTTTTGAGGTGTTACTGCCCAGGTTAGTAAATAACCTAAGTCTTTCTTTCTTTTTAGTGACGTTAGTGCCTGACCTGGTGTCAGAGTTTTTATGCCATCCATGGGCCTCTATCTTGGCTGTAAATATCGTCGAGAAATATCCCTCATGCATATAGTTTGGGTTCCTCACAAAGTTCCCCCTCTTCGAAGCAACTCATCAAATCAAATTAAAGCATTTATTTCAAGTAGGCCAGTTACAGGCACTTTTGAATTGTCGAAACAAAGAAAGCAGTGAAATGTAGCTACAGTCCCAGTCACAAGGCATAAAAACTGTGAAAGTACTATAGTTGCCCATTCCCTAGCGTAGATCTCTATGGAGAAGAACGGGCAAGAAATTCCATGGACACTTTTAAATCAGAATATTTTTACAAACTAATAATATTATTACTAAAAAACTCAAACTTGGCAGCCCGACGGTCATACCACTAGCCAATCACTGCTGGCTGATATGCAAAGTATAAGATTTTTTTTTTAAATTATATAATAAGAAACAACCCATACGAATAGCTTGAACTACAAAGATATAAAATTTATGAAAAAAACAGTTTAAGAATAGGGTTATTGACAATACATGATTGATTTTGTTGATTAGGTATAACATATACCTAATCAACAAAATCAATCATGTCTTCAATGTTTAAACTTTACGTAAACACTTTTGCATATTTTCTTATTAAATTTTACCATCTATTTCAGCTCACGAGGCCGGTCTAGCAGCGCTGCAAGTGGCCCGAGGCGGTCGTGTAGTATCAGACACGGTTGTATTCGAGTACAAGCCGGGTCCTGCGCCCGCGCCATCTTCACCCGCGTCTGCACCGCTGCCATCACTGGATTTGAGGAGGTTTACGCTACTACAACGATTCCAGCGATTACAAGGACGCTTGCAGATGAAAATTGAACCTGCTGATGAAAATAGCCAGGTGAGAACATTTTCATACCATAAGCTTTAGTAGCTTCTCGAGGCGCCAAGGTTTATCCGCTTTCGAGGTGCAAAGTCTCACAAGGATACTGTTTCAAATAAATTTTTCGTAAACTTACAAGTTATATTCGTTGATATATATTTTTTGAACAGTCGTTAAGTAGTCAGTGGCTCGAAAGTCTGACAACCAGTCTTACCAAGGGCTATCGTATTACCCAGCACTTAACGAACTGGGTTGTGGAGTTTCACATTAGTTTTGTGTTCGCGGTTCATCATAGAAGACACTTACTCTTTCCAAATTTGAACTGTGGTATCTAGGAATAAAATGACTGGGATATTCGAACGGACAGACTGGACGAATCTATAATTTTACGTTTTAGCCATTTGGCTACGGAACCCCAAAAATGAAATTGACTGAAACACGTTACTTTTATTTATTCAAAGTTCATTTTGTTGTTCTCCGTTTCAGGTTGAAGATGTGCAACTGTACTCCAACCCAAAATTTGAAGAGCGTCTAGTTTCCTTCTGCCGGACCCTTAGCAAACGATCTAATGACAACGCTGAAGGCTTCAGCACTGAGCCCAATGATGATGGCTCAACAATCCTTCACTTGGCTGCTGCTCTAGGGTACACCAAGTTGACCACCGTGCTGCTGAGGTGGAGGCAAGATGATACCAGTTTGGCGTTGGAGAAAGAAGTTAATTTGGGTGCAAGGGATAGCGATAATTGTACGCCTTTGGTAAGTTATAAAAAATGTTTCATAATAAATATGTTGTATAATGTGACTGTTTTGTGTCAAATAATCTGCATAATTTCTCAAAATATTTAGATATACCTCATATACCACCTATCGTCACTACGGCCTGGCATCGGCCACTGCTGCGTTTAGGCCCCTTCTATTCTTCTGTGGTACTTTTCTATAGTGTAGGTACTCTTCAATGAAAAGAAAAAACTTTTTGGGGAGTAATTCACCTGAAAAATATTAACCAGCTTTAAAATATGGTTTTAATTCAATTTTGGTGAATGTTCCAGAACGTACATTTGATACAAAAACTAACACCCACCTCTGTCTCATACTGTTGAACCCGTGACGTGTTTCTCTTCCCAGATGGTGGCGAGTGCGGCGGGGCACATAGAGACGGCCGTGGTGCTGGCGCGCTGGAGCGCGGGCACGCGGCGCGAGGCGGGCGCGCGGGGGGCCGCCGCCGCCGCGCGCCGCGCCGGCCACGCGCGCCTGGCCGCGCTGCTGGACCGGATACACCCGCCCGCTAAGGATGGAGTCTTCCTGAGGCCGCATAGGTGACACGATATTTAATGGTTGTCGAATAATATGAGGTGGCGATTTAGCCACCTACAATGAGCATCAATCGACAAGGAAGTCAGCCTTCACGTAATATCAACTTACTCTGTATTCTAGCAGGCAACATGACTAGCGTTGAGGCCATGAAACACACCTGTCGACCTGGCGTATTGAACACTTTGGTATGGTGAAATTTCTGCTTTTTCAGCTTATCCCAAAAGAGTCGCGCCGGCAGTTTGGAGAGCAACCTGGTGAAAAGGCCGTCGATAGACTCTGGAATCAACATGGCCGATGCTTTTAGATCCAGCTCAGCAATTGACAAGTCAGAAAGCAGTTCGTCTGCAAGGTATTACTTCACTTCCATCTATTTTGAATGCAGTTTCATTATTTTTGCATGACTGTGACTTTAGTTCATAATATTCTTCAACCATTGTCCAAAACGCGAAAGTACTTGCAGTTTCCTCCTATATAAACAAGATCAATATAATGATAAATTTAAATTTTACTAAGATCATCTTCTAAAGGATCAAAAGAGAACATTGACAATTTTAATTCGCCAAAATCCTGACATTTTCAGATGGGAACGAAGCATGTCGCTACCTTTAGATTCTGATAACTCTGAAGACAGTCTTGGCGATTCGAAGATCGGCAGACGTATGGACCTGGCCCTCTGTAAGTCTTTGAACCACTTCGCCTCATTCATAGTCGATTCGTTTTTCATTTGCTGGTTATTTTATATCGGCACGGCTGCTGATGACATTTGAATGTCCTAACCTTGGTTTTGGGTTTCGGTCTATGTTTCCTTTAAATGGTGACGGTTTGTTCGGCAACATAACTGGTCAAACGTGTGAGTTCTACACTACGAGATTGTGACAGTTATCTACCTTTTGACGCATTTTTACCCGCTGATTTGAATAAGAAAACGTTTATAAACGTTTTCGTTTATTTATTTTGTGCAATGACAAGTATTCTAGTAGTAAATTCTGAACTAGATGATAATATAAATTTTACGATAGCGAAACTGTCAATTACAGCATCCGGTTCACTGAAATCAAGAACCCAACAAGAAAGTAGATTCAGACATTTAGTCCGTAGCTTCCCTTCCTTCTTTTCAGATAACGACAAAAGCATAACTTTAGAGACCACGTCCATTTTCAAAACATTCGATTTGGTTCATAAAAGTGATTTGAACGTGAAGACGTCAGTAGGCTCACGTCGTTTGACCGGTAAGGCTCCGTAGCGGCTTAGCGGATTGTTGAGCGCGGTGGTTCCGCAGGCGAGACGGCGCCGCGCCGCGCCCGCAGCCCGCTCGGTGACGTCACGCTGAGCCCGCGCGCCGCGCCCACGCCGCCCGCCACAGGTCAGTGCTACAGAAACGGTATAGACTGCAGTACCTCACAAGCAGACCCGAATGAAGATTCGCTCGAGCAGAATCTCAATTTCTAATTTTGGTCATAAATTTCAAAATTCAAGTTTTATTCAACAACTAAAATCAATTAAAAAGACAGAGATTTACGTTCCGTTACAATTTTCTGTTTTCATATTCCAAACTATTCAAAATCACAATTATGATTTACCGAATTGGCTTCAAATTACATTTCTTCTTAAATATTTATTTTAAATATTTTCTCTAAACAATCTTCTTATTGGCAATTTTTTACTATCCGTAAACTTTCTATACCATTTCGAGTCGCAGCATCGATAACTCCGCTCGTCCTATCTGTCGATGTTGTGTATGTAGTAGTTGCATTGCCTCCCTCTTCTTCTAACAAAAGTTGTCTATATATCTTTGTCTCCCTCTTTGTCGCCAGTCTGTAGCCCTTGTTCACTGTATGTCGGTAGACCACTTGTAGTTTCTTCTGTACTTTGTGTTCCAATATGAGCGGAGTTACCCCTGAGTGTTTGTTGTCTGTAGTATCCTTTAACTTAACCGAGTTTTATAGCATTTACAACAATGAAATTAAACTAATATTTTAACAAATTAATACTAGCTTTATGGAAAGAATCTTCATGAATGAGCTCTTAATGCTTCCGAAATAAAGTTCGGTTTAGTTAACTCGATGTTGTCCCTCGATGTCGCTTGCAGTGGTTTGTATTGGTCTATCCACTATCACTGTATCACAACCAAATCGATTGGCTTCTACTTCCAATTTCAGTACACAAGACTACGTTGTTCAGTCAGTACACTTGTTTTCAAAAAAACGTGACAATTTCAACACTGCATGAACGCTAAATGCTTGCATGAGTATTTAGAAGCTTTTTATGTGTAGATTATTTACCTACTGTTTGCCATCGTTCGAGGTAAGTTCTTTGGCAACAGTTATATCGTGCACTGATTTCTCATTACACTTTTTATTATTTATTCCTTGTATATTTCTTCATTTTCGTAAACCCAAAATCTCATTTAGATTATAAGTTCTTAATGTTTAACCTTTTTGTAGGTACACCTAAATATCGTTTTAAAACTAGACTTTGGTTCGGACTATCATCAAATAATTATTTACTCAAAATTTTGTTTCTTAAAGATTGCAACCATGACTTCGATTATGTTGTTTTATTTTTGTTTCTATATGGACTAAAAAGCAACAGTGACAGTTCAAGTTACATTGTTTCATTCACTCAAGAATTTGTTTGTTTAGATGACTATTTTGTTATAAATGCTTTTGAGAATGTCATCGAGTCTTTAAATAAATATAATATGATATGCTATACATGTGAACACTGTTTAAGTTTAATCACTTATTATCACTTTTTATTTTTCATTAGTACCTACTTGTGTGATCATTAAGTTTTTACTTAAAATCATGTCATCATCGGTTTGCTTGATATTATTTTCAAAACGCATAAAGAAAATGATTCTGACGCAAGAACTAGGTTTAATTGAGCGCGTTATGAAAAAGGCGTTTTGAAACTAATATCACATTTTACCATTATTCTGTTTGATTTAAGCCATTTATCTGTGTGTGTAGATTAACGAAATCTTCTATCAGCTGTTTAGTAAACTACCAAAAATTGAAATGTTTAAACCAACAGTAATATTATTAAATAATGCAGATCATGACAACAAATAATAATATGAAAATAACTTATTAAATAAGTAAATGCTTTTAAAAATAAAGTTGATAATATTCATGAAGCGGTAAAGTTTACCCATTAAGATATTTAATTTGTCATGATTTGTTTCTAAAATTGTCTTCAGACGACCTTTTCAACAATAATAAATAATCAATATCGATACCAACAATACAAGCTGGTGAAACTCTAACATAGCAAGATTGCTGATTACGTTCTGCTGGTTTGTCTGAAGACAATCAAACTCTGTAACAATCGATCCGGGTTAATATTATAAGGTTCCACTTCATAAAATCTTTTCAGGGGAGCAGGATGACCGGGTGTTCACGCTGGCGGAGCAAATAATAGCCGCCATGCCCGAGAGAATAAAGGTATGCAGATACTCGTAAATATTAATGACTGAAACCAAAGATGAAAGAATAAAACAGAAATTGTACTTAAGAAGAAATACGGGTGGTATTTTCTCCCAACAAGCGCTCTCGCCTATTTTCTTTCTGGTTTATGACTTTAAAGCTATGATTTTTTGCAGTTAAATAAATATTAACCTCTTCTCTGTCCCTATGTTTTCCTTTTTGATGATACATAACCTGTATAAGCACTAGAACCTTTACAAAATGCTCACAATTGCCTATTTGGATCGCTTGTCAACAGAGGCCTAGTGTACAAATTTGACAACTATTAATGAAAAACGAAAAACAGGGACAGACTATATATTCTTCATACTCAGTTTATGAAATATCTTTTAAATTGGTCGAATATTAGAGGAGGAAATAGTCGAGAGCCGAACCTCGAATTATGACTTTTTACTGTAGATGTCTTTATCGCATCAATTTCGAAATCATTCTCGCAGAGCGACAGCGATAGTTTCTTCAAATACCTACCGCATTTCCTCTTAAATAGATTCTTGAAACAACCTTTTGTTGGAAAAACGAAGACTTATTGAAGCATATTCGATTGCAGAAGAACTTACATTTTTGAACGATGAAGTCATCGCAGTATTATTAGCTTTAGGTACTTTTCCCCAATTTGTTAGTCACATTTAAGAAAGGAGGTGCCTGATGATATGACAAGTAATAGAGAAGTATGGAAGAAGAAGACTACCGACCCCAAATAAACTGGGATAAGGGCAGGAGAAAGCTGATGATGTTAAAGCCTCATTAGGTCACAAGTACGAAGTGATTAAAATATATTTTATTGTAAAGACGCCAGCACATCAAGCTATCCGAAACTGTCAAATTTTCCCAATCAACCTTGAATCTATTGCTTTAGCGAAGAAGATTTAAGATCTATAAAAGAATTTGACACTTGATATGTAAACTTGACTGTAAACCAAAATTGAAACACAACTGCCTTAACATACTTTATGATTGCACGTTCTAAAGATTGTTTCTTTGTGTGTAGAACGAAAGCTCGTCTCTGCTGTCGGGCTGCGGACTAGACAGCGGCAGCGGAGGTGGCGAAGACACACTGATGGCCCCTCTCCTCGAAGACACCACCACCTTTAACAGTGACTTTACTTATGAGTTCAGCGATAATACTTACAGGTATGCGTTCATTCAATTTTCGGGCCGTATTATGACGTTCCAAAGCTATCGTTTGCTTCTTTGTGAATGAGATATAAATAGACCCTTAACGAAGCCGAAAGGAACTTTTTGTGCCCGTTATTGCGATCATTTTTAAGTTTTGGATCATACCTGGGAACCCTTTAGTTACGGAGGTACCTATTGAAGGTAAAAGATCCAACATTTTCAAAAGTTTTTTTACATACAAAATTTATAAGGTTATAACTTTACTTTAAATACCTCCATGATACGCTTACTATTCAATGCTTCAGCACAATATTTTGAGTGCGTGACATGAGTTTTTCCGTAAAACGTGATTTTACACCCCAAAAAAAAAGTTTTTCCCAGCAATAATTTTTGAGTACAGTTACTTAGTTTGATGTACATAATGCTTGCTGGATGGTTTCGTAAAGGGTCCATTTACACCATGTATAGTATTATTTGTTCTGCTTCATCTTTGTCTATACGTCATAATTACGGTCCCTTGGTGTTGTGTGTCTTGATGTTGTGACCTTACCTTGTATCTATCCTACAATCCTTCTATCTCTTTCGGTCTTTTCTTCTTTCTCCATCTGGATGACGTCTGCAGCAACATTAGCTTCGAGTTCGGCTACAACTACTATAGGTTTGGGTTTATCATATTTTATTCTAGCACTAATTTGCATAATAATATTAATTTTCAAAACTTACACTTGGTTTGATATAATTATGTTTTTACTCTATTCAAGCGTTTGGAGTTTTATTCACGTATTTATTTCGGGTTTGTTCGACTACAGTTAGATTAGTGACCAGTGTGATCAGTTCACGAAACAAAATTTCCACGATTTTTAAAACCAGAAGCAGCTCAACCCGATCTAAATGCTTGAATTAAACTATTAACGTTACATTTACTTTTTTTTTTAGCTTTCTTGAATTATTAACTATTGCGAAGATTCTTCATCATCATCGCTCATAACAGTCTACTAGACATTATGCGTCATCCGTACGCAATTCACCACAGCCCTCGGCTTCAGTCATCCAGCTGCTGACAAGTTCACTGAAGCTTTGAATGAGTGTATGATCCGAGGTGTCGGTCCCCCAGGTACTGCGGCGGCTCCACGCCGTGCTCGTCGGGCTCGCTGTCCCCCGGCTCGGCCGCGCTGTCCCCCCCGCCCCCCTCGCCCCGCACCGCGCCGCCGCTGTGCACGACGCCGTCGGCCACGCTGCAGGAGTTCCTGAACGCTACCACGCACTTCTCTAATCTTACGTTGAATGGTGAGTAAGTTTAGGCTGAAATGAGAAGCGAAATAGTAAAAAGTAATAAATGAGCAAGATTTCCTCAGGGGTTTGAATAAGGTTTTGCACTTTGAAATTATATCCTAATCTAAAATGTTTTCGCAAATCTTAAGTGAAGGTAAATAGCATTACCACCACCACATGCAACTTTAGTCAGGATTAGTTTTATAAGAGACTGACCAATAACTATTATCTGATGTAATTAATTGTAGACGTCAAAAAATTGTCAATGCAATTTTCTATCGATGGCACCGTGTTTTATTCATCAACAGCTGACAATGACAAAGTATCGTGAACTCAGAAAGAGTTTCTAACCCTCATATATTCCCAGACCGCGAACAACGGGAGCTATACTCCGCAGCGATCACGATCCAAAAGGCATACCGGCAATACCGCGGCAGGCAGCTGCAGCGGAGAGCTGCGGCTGCTGCCATCACCATCCAGAACTGCTATAGGAGGTACAGAGAGGTGCGTAATGATCATAATATATAAACTTACGACCACGTCATTGTGCGTAGGCTGAACCAAATCGTTTACTTTATCGTATCATGAAGATGTTTACAATGCTTTATAATAAAGTTTTCCTTACCTGCATTTTTGTGTGGACAGTTTGCGTACTTGAAACAAATGCATGCGGCTGCGACGGTGATACAGCGCGGTTACCGCGCCATGCGTGCGCGCAGAATGGCTACCACACCTATTAAGTAAGTACAGAAAATATTAATATAATCTTAGAACGATGGATTATAGTTAAAAGAACTTAATAAGTAAAGATTAATAAACGTGAGAGCATTGAAAGATATCGTTTATATAAGTTGAAACTCAATGCAATAATTGCTAATACACCATTTACGAACAGTTTTGAACTGTTAAGGATAATGTGGATTAGCAAGCGACATGGTTATTGGGAGCTACCCAAAAACCATGACTGGAATCCAACGAATACGATGGCTATAACTGACATTAGTGGTCTTATTGAATTGTCTATGCCATTGTCGATAATAATGGATGTAAGAAGACTCTTCACGATGCCGAAAGGCACTTATTTTACCCCGTTATTGTGATCAGTTTTTTGGTCTGGACCATACCTGGGAACCTTCTAGTTACAGAGATATAAAAGTCGTTTCCCAGTAATACTATATTTTTCATAGGGTTACTTAGTTTGATGTTCAGAATGCTTCGTTGAGGGCTAAATGAACAGTCCGTTTATACGTTGTGTAGTAAACGTGATCTTACACATATCTTATTTGTTTGAACAGGAGGACATACTCACAGAGGCGTCAGAATCAAGCGGCGAGAAAGATCCAACAGTTCATGAGGCAATCCAAAATCAAGTAAGTGGTAGAATTTATTGAAACAACAGCAAATGTATGAATTTCAGTTATTTAAACATTTTCAAAACAGGAAACTCGCAGTTTATGTTATTATGTGACATTATGTTGTTATGATAATACCTTGTACATTTTGGTGGTAGTGGAAACCAATTAACTTGTTTGTAAATGGTTGCGTCGCGCGTCGTGTACAGGAGAGCCATTGCAATAAATAAAAAAAGACGGGTTCCACTCCGGGAGTTCCGGCAGAAGAGAAAACTTGAAACAACGCCATCTAGCTTAAATATCAGAAATTTCAAGAGCTTTCTGCAAGAACGAAAGATGTCGCTGCCAAGACTTGAAACATTGCCATCTAGCTTACACTCGCGCAACCGCCCTGCGCCGCCGATTCGATCTGACGATCTGTTAACAGTTTTTACCCATCTTAAAAAGTGCACAAGGCCGCTAAAGAAGTATTAACATAAAAAAATGGCTAAAAATTTGACTTCATTAGTGATTAGTGTTACTTTGACTCATAGTGTAAATGTTAAATGTTGAAATGTAAATGTCAGCCATTGCAAAAGGAGAGAACTTCTTGTCTTGGACACTCATCAGTCATCACTGATTAGCTGATTACAGTTTATATCTGAGCAGTATTGAGTACCTAGTGTAATTTTATTTTCAGTCTTCTTTGATTTCGTTTTATTCTCCCGTTTCATTTTATAATCCCTAACCTGGTGTCAGAGTTTTTATGGCTCCCATGGGCCTCTGACTCGATTTTACATGCCATCGAGAAACATCTCTCAGGCATGCTGATTTGGTTTCCTCACGTTTTCCTTCACCGAACAGCAAGAGATAATAATTATACAATAGTACGCACATGAATCCGAAAAATCAGAGGTACGTGTCTTGGGTTCAAACTCAAGACCTATGACTTGCCTTATAACTGTTAGGACTTATGATTTTTGTCAGTGTTATTTGGGTACTATCAATTTTGTTGTTGATTTTATTTCTTAAATTGTCTTAATGGTTTTAGCAGCTGTTTATTATTTTGCTCAACGTCTTGCCTATTCTATGTCTTGTTTGTCAGCCTAAGATTTTTTTTTTCGATAGTCGTTCTTTCTATTTGACAACGTTACTTTCATGGTTTTCATGTCTTTATTAATTAGTTCCATTGTAACCTTACAAACAAACCTAACAAACTTACTAGTTTATAAATTAAGTTTTTCGGTGGAAAACATTCTGAGAGTAAAAGATACGTTTTTTACTGATAATTAAGGAAGAGGTTTTTTTTTCGGATGGGAAGTCATCAAATGACTTCTCCCGCTCTGGGTGGAGCGGAAGGGAGTGTCAGACTTGTACTGACTAAAACCCATCCTTGTTCCTTCCTTGCCCTTTGTGTTCCGAGCTGCGGTATCTCTTTCGAACAGTCCCGCAGCAAGGCAAAGGTCTCTAATTCAAATTAATTGGGATCAATGAAATACCGACAAATCTTAAGATAAGATAATATCATGTGAAGGATTCTTTGAATCGAGTATAATATATTGAAATTCTTTCATAGATCTTGAACCTTATTCATTTTTCGGGACGTTTTTTAGTTCCGTTGTTGTCATAGGGATTCACGTAAATGTATATAATATTTTTTTATATAATACTTTTTTAACTTTTCCCCTCATAGAATTTTTAGGGAATTTTTCCTATATAGTGGGTACGTTTACAAAAATGTTAACTCACATACTGAAACAGCCAGAACCGAAAAACTAACTACCTGAAATGGTGAATCCGCGACCCGCAGCGCATCGAAAATCGCTCAGCCACTGCGCCAACCGTGTCGTCATTAAAGTCTCATTTCGATTGATCGTAATTAAAACACTGCAAAATTTTGTGATTTTTGAAGTCTAAGATTCTATAAAATAATAGTTTGAATCCCAACTCCTTCATCTAATAAATAATAACACAACCCAAAGAAAATAACAAAACACAAACAAAATATCCAAATCCAGGCTTCAATGTCAGATCTTTTCATAAACTCAAAGCCGTGTCAAGCCACCCCACATTGTGTACCGCATAACAAACGTTATTTACAAAAATATACTCTTTCTATCCATTGGAAGTCCTGAATTGTTTAACCGGAACTAATATACCGCCTCCATTATGCCGTAAGGAAGGGCTAAAGCCCTTTGAAAGAGGGAAAGAATATAAAAATATGATATTATATTATTGTTGCAAGGAAGGAACGCGTCCCAATCTTATTTCCGTACTTCATAAATCAGCGAATAGAAACGCGTGACTTTTTAAGTTATCTGGTTTTCTGAATTTTATTCTTAAAACGTTGCTACCAAATTACATTGAGATTGTGGGATATGTAAGACACTCCATATTCGTACAAACCAAACCACCAGATTTCTTTTAGCGCTGAATATTCATTAATCTTCACACAAAGATAGTTACTGGGTTCGATTCTCGGGTCGGGCAAAGTTTTATTAGTACGGTTTTTCTATCAGGATTTTTTGAGTAGCAGTCCAGTTAATGGCAATTGGCTCGACCTTCTTACATGGGTATTAAAAACATAACATGTATAATGTGGTTCTGTAAAAGGTCTTCTGTGTAACCTTTCAGGGATTACTGGCGTGATGTTATGTACATACGTAGTTTCTTCTTTATCCTTAAATTTAGCTAAACAGTAATATTCTCTGCAAACACCAGTAATTGTATCAAGTTGATTGATAACCTTGTTTCCTTGCGTCCTTTTTTTTTACATGGGAAATCATCAAATTACTTTTCCCGCTCTAGGCAGAGCGGAAGGGAATGTCAGACTTGTACTGACTAAAGCCCATCCAGGTTCCTTCCTTGCCCTTTGTGTTCCAGGGCCGCGGTATCTCTTTCGAACAGTGCCGCAGCCTCCTGATACGATCCTTACATACGTCTATTACTTTGTCCATCTTCTGGCCACTCGTGCGTGTGTGGCCAATTGCGAGTACTACGCAACTGAGCTTTCTGAACAACGTCACCAGTAATATTCTCCGGTCCCGCCTAAAATTGACCTTCACCCATCTGCCTACCAAATGAACAATCATCTTCATCATCATCATTTCAGCCGAAAGACGTCCACAGCTGAACAGAATTTTCGCAGCTGGCATTTACCGGTCCCGTGGGACTCGCATCCAGCGGATCCCCGCAACTTCGCCAGGTCATCATAAATGAACAATTATTTTTAGAAATCTGATTACAAGAATAAACATATTGCGAATGGCTTGTCTGATGAAATTAAATCTAGTTTAACTTTTTTGAAAACACTTTCACAAGAAAAAAAACATATTTTTTCCTAACGAAATCACTATTGATTGAAAGTACAAAGCATATAAGCAACAAAAAACTGTTGTGTTTTCTTTTTTTGTCCCTACTAAAGGGTTGTCAACCATATATAGGTCAGTTGTCTTCTTAGTCAAAATACAGATTATTTGAAAAAAATGGGGCAGGACTCACATTTTAAATAGTCTTGACTTAATTTTTGCTAGCAACCTATTCGTTATATGTGAAGATCGGCCTTAGGCGAAATCTTGATTATAAGCCAATGCGTTCTAGCCTTTCCATTCACACCTACCTTTTGTAAGTCGCCTTTCTTTCATATATTATAACGGTTCCTTTTTGTAATTCTCCCCTTCAATCGTAACTTAAACTTAAAAAATAAAAGACAAACGCTTTTATTTTTTAAGAATTCTTCCAAGATTTAGTGCGTCCAGTTTTAATTCGATTTTTCAATTCGGATGTTTAATGTTTCATTAAAGTATTATGGGAGGATTTTATTGCGACTTTTGGCTAACGATTTGAAGCACTAAAGCTCGTTGCTTTTATGTTTTTTTTTTTAAGTATAACTTTTATCTTCAAAAGCTATTGTCATGTGGTTTTAAGTTGTGCAAACCAATGTTATGGAAACACCATCATTATAATGAACACTATTTTTATAAAACTTCTATTATTAATATCACGAAAAAACACGTTGTTTTCAATCTAGACACCCAAAAAATCAACCTTGGATTTGCAGCAAAACCATTCAGAAATAGTTAACGTTTTTGGTTCCCAATATCCCTGCATGCTTTAGAAAGACAGAAATCAATGTTTAGAATTAAAATAAGATCAACTTATCATACGAAATTGTATACCTTCTAATTCTACTTTCTAATTTTGATATCAAAATATATCAGTTTTAACGAACGGCAGAGATCGTTTCCAAAGAACAACTTTGAAGCTTCAAACTTCCTCAAGGTTTTAATAAGAAAGTTAAAGATTACATTGAGTTGGTGTGGTTGAATAAGATTTATATACTTTGATGAAGTTATTCATTAGAAATGGGAAAGATCAAGAAAAAATATGCAATGAAAGAAAGAAAACAAAAAGAAAAGAAACTGGCCAAGTGCGAGTCGGACTCGCGCACGAAGGGTTCCGTACCATAAACCGAAAAAAACATGTTTCTGGCTGTCCGTCACCAGGCTGTATCTCATGAACCGTAATAGCTAGACAGTTGAAATTTTCACAGATAATGTATTTTTGTTGCTGCTATAACAGAAAATAATAAAAATATAAATGATTTAAATAATTAAAGGAGGCTCCCCATACAGGATACTCGTACCATAAACCGAAAAAAACACGTTTCTTGTATGGAATTTTTATTATTGTCACAGGGACATGACGTGTATCATACAAAATTACAAAAATTAACAATAAACATACAACGCATAACAAATATTTATACATTCAACAGGACGAAACAATAAAAAGTTCATAGCTTGCACGTGGTGACTGCGACATGCAGGTTACCACTCAGCATGATGCTGAGCTATGGGGGGGCCACAGCAGAGCGCAGGTTTTCAGTGGTCAACGTACGGAAGCGTACCAAGACAATATAAATATTTTTTATAATAAAATAAACAGTACTTGGGTAAGGGAGAAGCTTACATTAAAGTAAAATTTAATCCTGACCGTTGTCGGTCATGGCGACTAATCTCAGCAGGGCTTAGCCAGTAATTCCGGGAGCATTATAGTGCACACGTGTGCGTCAACACAGTAAACTACTAATATTATTCAGAAGTCATGGTCGTAACTTCATAATCATCATCATCATTCTCCTGCCTTTATCCCAATTTATTTGGGGTTGTCTTCTATCCATACATATATTCCATACTTCTCTATTAATCTTCATCTCATCAGACACTCATCCTTCACACAGTCCATCCATCATTTCTTTGGTCTTCCCTTACTTTTATAGCCATCCACAATCATTTATACTCAAAACTTTCCTCACGACATTTTCTTGATTCCTCCGCGTCATAATTTCATAATATCAGAAAGAGTGGCATCAAAAATTTAAATTTGAGGAACGTAAAATTTGCAGTTGGTATCAGAAAAAAACAATCATTCGTCTTCATGAAAAACATTTAATTCTCTTTGCTTTCTACAAAGCGAAAATTCATCAAATATTTCCAACAATTAAGACCTTTATTCGTTGCTTCCATCGCAGTCAAAGATAAATTAATTTCGTCTGCTGGCTCGTTCCCGATCCCAGTCGAGTAATCTAAGCCCGAATCAGTTCGTACTTTATGAATGAAACATTTTAGCTTTTCTCGAAACTTCTGTATCTGTGGCGGATAGATAAATCAACTGTGCCCAAGTTTGTTCCTTCCCTTCGATAAGAGAATCTTTAGAGCATGATTTTGTTAAACTTTCAGACTTGTTGTTTTATTAAATTAAAGGAGGTTTTTGTTCAAGCTTGTTTATTCAAGTTTCGTGAATATTTAAAGCTTAGCCTGTGTAGGTGGAAACGTATTCTTCGAATCTAGTAGACTGTTTAATGTTACTATATTTTTGTCTGGTATCTTGAGATAATATTTGGTTGTCATCTTGTTATTTTGGTTCCTTATGATTGACTGGATTTGGAATGTCAAGTGGTTTTTCAGCATGGTGATTAATTTTGTCTTCAATACAATAATTTTATATATTTTCTTGTCTGCAATCGAAGTTTATTTTAATATTCCCAAAACTATTTTCACGCTGCACAGCACATGGGAGGAATTTACTACCAACGTAAGTTTTCGTAGTGAAACATAAAATTTATTTGGTCTTGTGTACCTGTATGCTCTTGAGTGTAAAAAAAAACTGTGAATAAAATTAAATATTTCTAGAATATATGTATTATTTTTATGTTGTTGAAGGTAGATTTGTAGTGTTTTTTATATACGAGTATGTTTCCCCCTTTTGTGGCAGGTTGCAGAACGCACGAGCCGAAAGCGTGAGGGGGGCCCGGCGGTCGCCGGATGCCCGCCAAAACTCGTGGCCGCGCATCACCAGTACACCACCCACGCCCAATAGGTGAGCATCATCGCCATCATCACCAACTTAATGTATGGTCATCGAACTTCTGTTTTTTTATTATTATTTTAAATTAAAAAATAAAAATACCCGACAGCGTAAAAAATAATAATAATTAAATAAAAATTGAAAAGAGAAAAACAAGTTCAGTCCAGAAGTGTTGTAAGCAATTTAATTTAAACTGCTACAGTCCCAGGGACCCATATTGGATAGAATGATTTCGGTCTGGATTATTTAATGAGTCCCGACTGTTGCAGTTTAAATTAAATTGCTTCCAACACTTCTGGACTGAACTTGTT
The DNA here is from genome assembly GCA_950005105.1 of Lycophotia porphyrea. Lineage (NCBI taxonomy): Eukaryota > Metazoa > Arthropoda > Insecta > Lepidoptera > Noctuidae > Lycophotia > Lycophotia porphyrea. The sequence goes on from OX465396.1 coordinate 2,343,923, forward strand.
TTTCTCTTTTCAGTCTTTATTTAATTATTATTATTTTTACGCTGTCGGGTTTTTTTTTATTTTTTCATTTTACACCTTTTAGTTACATGGTCATGATATACCATTTTAAAATCTTCATGATGAGCCCTTTAATTTGATACCCATATAGCAGTAACAAAAAAAAAAAGTTTTTTGCACTTTAAACTATAGCGTCTCACAGTTGTCATGTTGGTTTTTTTTTTATGTCACCTATCTAAGAACACTTGGGTTATCAAGACGAATCTAACGATATGTTTATTAAATAAATCCGTGCAGCGGTTTGGAAGATATGAGGTTATAAAGAATCCCTTCCTTGGCAGTCTGGTACAAAAGGTATTAACCTTGAAGAAAAACATACATAGTTCTAAAATTACATTGAATCTGAAAGCTAACTAACTAAGCTAAATAAAGAATATAAAGATTCAAAATCAGTTTACTACTGATTTTGAATCTTTATTTAAGCTCGTTAAGATTTTTACAGTATTTTCCATTTCGTCATCGTCTGCTTACGAAACCATATTTATTGAATGATAAAGCATATTTATTCTGGAGTATAAACTAATAGATTCTAATTTCGCTTTTAATTTTCTAGGATCGTTGATTACCTTGCTCCTGAATCGCCAATGAACGTGGACGAAGATCTCCTACTAGAGCTTCTGTTTAAAATGTGACAACGGCAGTTATGCAACGGACACTATCCATTCCCCAAATATGTTCATTTACATGTTTATTTACATTTTACCTTCTATCGCAGGTTTTCTGTTAGATACCATTTTACATGTCGATATCTTTTGTTGGATTTCTATGTTCTGATGTATTTAGTAGTATTTCAACTTACGCGTTAACACCATCTGCCTTTCGCATTATCTAAATACTGTCTGACATAACTTTAGCTACTTTCACAAGGTTTCTTATCGGAGTTGTGAACTAACTCAGGCCTTGTCTATTTGAAATGTTTCAAGTATTCTTTTGTTTAACGTATTTTATTGTAGACGATACGAAAAGTTTTGACTACCACGTTTATTCATTTCTGAAATAAAATACCACGTTGTGATTCGATGCCGATTCAAGTGATTGAACGGTCTTATATGATACGAAATCGTTGTATTCGTTCTTCTAATGTAAATCTCCGCAGTTCCATCTGCGCGTAATGTAAACGGATTATAGCAACGCGTGTGACTAGGAAGTAATTATGTTCTCCTTAGAAATGACTTGTTCAGAGTTTAGATTTCGATTTATTCTTTATTTTAAACTCTTCAGGTCATAGACAGGGTTATATTTAGTATAAATTTTATCGTATTTGTATTATATTTTCATAATGTATTTTTGAGATATTTGTTTAGAACATTTATTGGAATCATATTTTTGAAAACTCTAAATTGGATGTAAAGTAATTAAACCTAGATCATCAAACGTATTGGCTGAAAAAAATCGTAAGACTTGACGCAAAATTTTTGAAAATTCATAAAATATCTACAAGAATGGTTGCGGAACGTTTGGCTTTTGCGATTCACGTCAATTGCAAATGATTTGATAATGAATTTTAATGTGAAAAATTGTGTTGATTTATTTGCTTCGAACTTTAGATCGAGTCAAAACTTGAATTCTATTCTATGAATGATTTCAGCAATGGAGTTTAAAATATGTAGGTTAAGTACAAATTCAAATTATTAAAAAGCCACTGTTCTTATAACGTAGATGCACTTAGCGTATAATACAATAAACCCGACGAGCTGTGAGTATTTTGAGATTTTATCGTATTTAAGAGAAATAAAAGTAATTACGCGGTTAGTTTCGGTCGAAAGTTTACAATAGGTTTCATTCCAGCCTAAATAGTTTTAATTCTTTTAGTCTATGCAGTGAAGATGAAGCCTTAGATATCATCGAACACGATCTTTGAGACTCCCTTTAGATTAGATCTAATCTTATGAGATACCTTCGACCGTGTTACCCATACTTTCTTTTCTATTCGTTCTTCGACTTCTTCTGTCGCCACTATATCGTTAAGTTTGTATTCCTCCTCCCCTAGTTCCTATTCCAATAAGTGCAGACCCCAATATGAATTTTCATCGACTACCTACATCTACTATTAGTTCTTTAGATAGTGACTTTGGTTTTAGATCCTCGTTATGCTAACGCCATACTTACCTAGCGTTCATGAAGAAATAAGGTTGTGCACCACTTAAATATAGAAAATAAAAACCTAAATATTCCCTTTTTCTGAATTCTCTGATATTTTAACGTAGTAGACATAGTAAAGTTTTATAGTATAAGAAATAATAGAATAATCATAGCTTAACCATAAGAAGACGTGCTACAGTCGAGATATTTTCGATTCGTATTTTTATAAAGCAAAAGTTTCGAACGAATAGGACGCTTTGCTTGAGCAGGGCCCTGGTACTTTGAGTTCTCAAACTTACTTCTACTATCTTGTTTCACTTTCTTTGTTACATTCAGTTTTATGATATTGTAATTAAACTTCAGACTTAGTTTTCTTGAAAATTCTAATCTTTCTTCTATTATTAATTCGACTGTTCGTATATTCCGATATATTCCTGTTTGTTTAGATTTTGAGAGGCCCAGAATTGAGAAAAGTAGGTAAAAGACGTTAGTTGATTCGCAGCAGAAGTTTCAATTTTTCGCCGTTTGATGTCGAACGGTGTTTTGTTGGGAATGAGTCAGCGTTTTTTCGATTAGAGGAAAATAAACACGCGACGAGGATTGAGAAAAACCGTCCAGTTGTGGCGGCTTTTGCACCCTCCGGTAGCGAATGGCACAAGTCGCAGATGTCGCGAGTTGGCGCACTTGGTGTGGAGTGTGGGGGCACTCGCGAGCGCGCAGCGGCCGGGGGCGCACTAATACAACACGTATATTTCATATTTTTGGATCGCTAATTTTAAGAAGTTATATTTATATATGTATATGTAGTAATGGCGGGTACGATACCAGTATTTCGAGATGTATTGCGCCAAAAGTTTTGATGTATTAATTTTCCATAAAAGTTATTCTATCATTTCTGTCTTAATTTTCGAACAAATAGTTCGTTTAGCTAGTGGTCATGCGTATACCTATATTTTTAGATAGCGTGCACGATTGCTTCTGGAGCGCTGATAATAAAATTAAAATGCGAAACGGGTGGAATTATGAAGAAAAAAAATTCAAAAAAATATTTTTCTCAGTAACGCAAAACCTCTGAAAGCAATAATATTTTTGTGGTGAAATAAACTCCGATTTGGAAAGAAAAAATATTTTAATATCCACGCGATCGTCACATTACAGTTGAAATATAGACGCTTCTTAGTGCCACCGCTACTGTGTCTTTTTTAGTATCCTATCTTTTTTTAGTAAAATGTGTGAATGATTTAAGAAAATGCCAAAAACTTACCAAAAAAAGTATTAACTTATTTGGTTGTCGTTTTTATAAAAGGAATGTCAATTACATAAAATAGTAAAAAAAAGAATTCAAATTTGTAAAAAAAGATGTGAAACAAGCTCGTTAACATACTTTACAATATTTTTCTTTTATGTATAAAAAAGAACGAAAGCAATAAACTTTTTGAGGATAATAAAAGCGACACACTTACGGCGAGGCTTAGTAATTGACCACAGCTAAAAGATAGTGCACTAGAAGTAGATATAGTTAGATAAAATACTATTATATGAAATAATAAAAAAAAAACTTGAAATCTATACATAGAATTTAAAACTAAAAGTTTAACTAATACTTTTTATTATTATATTATAAGAAGCTTGTTCACACATTTTAACTTCATATTTAGTAAGTATTCCTAAGACTAAAAGATAGAAATTGTTACTAACTGGTACTGGAATGAGATATTAGTGAGACCATGATTGGATTTCTTTTTATCTTTTAGGGTGGGCCGTAACTAGTTGAGCTTTATGAATTTATTATGCCGTAGGCACGTTTCTTTTGACGAAAATGTGATAAAAAGATTGGAAAAAGTATTGTTTGTTAGCTTCTATGATTTTAATGTAGTTTTAAGTTACGTACGTCTGTTGTTTATGCGATTTTGGTAGTGAATTAATTTGCGGTAGCTTGCCTATACTTTGTAGAGGCGCATTATTTTAGTTTTAGTCATTATAATCTTTTTTAATAGAAAGAAACATATTTTATATTAAAAAGATTCGCAAATTGTTCACAATGAATGGCTAAAACTAATTTTGATCACCTCTGTGTAAAAATAATGTTTTTTTTTTTATCAAAATGAGCCTGCCTAAAGTATATTGCATATCACTTAGATACTTACTTAATTATAACTTTGACTTTTCGACACTCGCGTATGATATTAGTTGTATTTTTTTTATGAAATGCTAGATCATTAGTAATTAATTTAATAATATTTTTTTAGCTGCTAAATCCTTTTAGTAGGATTGTAATAATATTTGGAAGTGTATTTCAGTAAAATTTTAATATTATTTTAGCCAAATATTACCAAAAATTAAGCAAGTTTAGGCTCTTTAAAATTATAATAACTAACTACTTATACATAAATACAATAGTGCCTGATTTAGTCATACAAAAGTCAAAAAGTAATGCCAAAAATGTTTAGTTACCTGAATCCTATTCATTTTATTATATAAAGAAAAACACACTTTTATTTTTCAAAAATCATTACAATCCTATATTTTTATAGCTAGCTACTAGTTTATTGCTTTGTAAACAAATTTATATAGAAAACGAGCGTTTGATAGCGATTTTTATGATGTTATTTAATTTTTTAATATAATTATTTATATGCAATCTTAAGCGTTGTATGTAAGATTTTCTTTAATTTTAATATTTAGCGAAAGTAAGAAATTGTTACGTACTGCCAGTTTCAAGGTTTCTAAGACACCAAAATATGGAGGGATGTATGAATGAGGACTGTCCAGACGAACAGCTTAGAATCTCTTTTTATAGGTCATCTTTCGTAAAAAAAAAGTTTATGAATTATAATTTATAGTTCATCTTTCGTAAAAAAAAATTGTATGAATTATAATTCGATTAAATAATTATGTGAAAGGAATTTTTGACATCTATTCTTAAAAGGTAATGTACTTGAAATGAGTTGTAAATAATTTCTGAAAAAGAAAATGTCGTATACATTATTTTTAGTCATCAGTGTTTTTATTTGGTTCATTTTTATTTTGTAGGTATTTTGTGTGAACTGTAAATAAACAATATTGTTCCTAAGTATTTATAATCGTAATTAATCATGTACTTATTTGTTATGAATGTATTCAATATGACATAATTATTTTGTGAATGGTAATGATTTCAAAGTTTTTTTTATTTCATTTTGTAATTTTAAGATATTCATGTGTATTTTAGTCTAAGTTAACATTTTCGAAAAATGATTTTTGGAAAAAAGGGTTATCATTTTAAAATGAATTCAAAATGTTACCAGATTAAGGTTACCTATTTTAATTTGTTAAAACAAAAAATAAGTTAAATTTTTTGTGATTTAATTTTAGTATTAAAATGAGAATATTTTTGCTTTTTGTAAAATATTCTGAGATGACGGACACGAGTGCATGTCGACGATCTGTTGGATAAGTGTACTTTGAACAAAAAATAATCTTCCTTTGTAATTATTATAATCTATAAACACTACAAAATTGTGATTCAAAGCAATTTAAAATATTACTGCTGATTATATTTTGTGTTTTATTTCAACAAACCCCTACTGACCCGTAGTGAGAATTTTATTTTAGCAGCAGCAGGCAGGTTGTGACGATGAAATTGATTTGTGGTTTCTGAAATTATCATAGTAATACTAAAACACAGACGGAATGATACAACAAAATTTTATCAGACTAACTCGTTTAATTTGAAACTTCGAATGTAAAGGCAAACAAAGAAAAACAATTAAAAGCTATCACTTGCCTGATGACACAGCCCAACACTTCACAGTCCGACAGTAAGATGTGTGTACCTACCAAAGAAAGGCATCAGCTTTTCTCTTATAGCCAAAATGTACCTTGTGTGTAAACCAGTGGTTCTTAACCAGTAGTCCGCGGACCACTGGTGGTCCCTGGAAGCATCCCAAGTGGTCCACGGCGCCATCCTAATAAATAAGATAAGTGGCAACGAGTTGACACAATGCGAACCGCGCGCAGCGCGAACAATTTGCAAACACGACAATCTCATTAAATCTGTGTAACTGTGATGTGAATATTACGTAAAATATTTAAAACGTGGGCTTTGAATGATTGTATACGTTTTTTTTCCTTTATAATTAAAACAACTCTTTATTTATTTACATTAAGGACTGTACATTACCTACGAACCAATAAAGTAACTGGGTGGTCCATGGCAAATCAGAAATTTTGTCAAATGGTCCCTCATGACTAAAAGGTTACGAACCACTGGTGTAAACCACCTTATAATGGGTGTAACAGGACCCTAAACGAAGTTGGAAGGCACTTGTTCTCCCCGTCATTGCGACCACTTATTTGTTCTGGACCATACCTGGGAACCTTCTAGCGATAGAAATATTGGAGGTAAAAGATACAATTTTTCACAAGTTTTTTTTTATTACATATTACTTGTGTTTAAAATTATAACTTTACTTTAAATACCTCCATGAACTGTTTACTATTCAAGTCATAAATCAGCACTATGTTTTGAGTGCGTTACATTGAGTTTAACCGTAAAAAGTGTTTTTCTCACCAAAGTTGGTCATGCAAAACCTTAACAAATGTTGGTCATCACCCAGCAAAAATGTTTGCGTACAGTTTCTCAGTTTTATGTACAGAATAATTTGTTGAGGGCTTCGTGATGGGTCTGTTCATACCTTTTAGAGGGAAGTAGGTAGTTTTATTTCTGGATAGACTAAAAATACCCATAGCCGCACCCAAGTAGAGTTGACTTCGTAAATACTTAACCACCTTAAGGTTGAATGTGGCTTGCATGTCATAAAACAACAACGTCTATTTGTATACGTTACTCACACAGTATGTAGCAGAGTTGGTGAAAGTTCAACTTACTGGTTGTTATACAGTTGTTGTTAAAAGTGGTAAAGTGATTTCGAGGTCGACTAAATCTCAACTAAAAGGAAGATTTGTTAAATCTCCTTTGACACAAAGAACTATAGATAATAAGCTACTACTCTCTCATGCAGAGAAGAGCCTCCCCGAGCGGTGTCTAGACCATAATAAATTTAAATTACATACCGAGTTTCCTCCGTGCTTCGGAAAGCACGTTAAGCATTTAGTCCCGGCTGTTATTTGTAGGTGTGTTTCCGGTTAGACTGGAAGTCGACCCCAACATAGTTGGGAAAAAGCTAGGCAGATGATGATGCAGTAAAAAAAGTTATTTCTTATCTCGCTACAACAACTTAAGCAAGAAAAGTCCTTAGTTAAAATCATGTATTTATTGCAAGACTAAGCGGCTGAGATAAGAAGTCAGGCAAGTTTTGTAACTAGAAATTTAAATGTTCTGTCTTAAGAAATTTAAGTAAAATATCAAGTATTTTAGGCCTAAAGCTGTTGATAAAAATTTTACTGAAAAGGCTGCTTCACTGTACCATCTTTCTTGCATGATGTGCTGCGCTGGGGCAGCTGCTGCAAGAGCTGAAAACTTCAAACAGCGCAAATACAATAACTTAATGGGAAGTCATGTATTTGAGCCGTTTGGGCTTGAAACTCTGGGGCCATGGGGTTCAGGGTGCCCACCTAGTCTTCCAGGATATCACCAGGCAGTTGGAAGACTCGTAACATCACCAGAGCAGAACCGACAGATACGTATAGACTATCAACTAGAATCGATCACCGCATTTGAAGACCGCGTGTTTTCAATTACAAACAGAATAAATCGATAGTTAGTTAACATTAGCGTTCTCTTTCATATAGCTCCAGATCCAGAATAAAGAACTCACCAATTCAACAGCACATAGCATACCAGCGATTGACACTTTTCAGTAAAGTTAACCTTTAAAAATGCAAAAAGAACCTCTGTGACAAACTCAAACCAAATAAAAAACTAAGACACAGCACTGTCAACAGTGACGTGAAGCCGGTTTCGTAAACATTTGTGCACTGTGAGCGTAGTTTAATTGTAGTTTGATGTAAATTTGTGCGTGTGAACGTGTATGCATAGAGCTAGGCGTGGTTTTGTGTATGCTTTACTTAATTGTTCGCAGTGCTATGTCTTGGTTTTTTATTTGGTCTGGGGTGACAAATGGTCAAGAGAACAAAATGTTTGTAACTTAAAAATCATCAAAGTCAAGTGGTACTTAATTAAACAGTGGTACTGCTTAATTAAACACCACTTTTAACTAAGGAGTTTTTAACTTAAGACAAACAATTAAAATACCTTTAACAACATCTTAATCCTCAACTAAAATCCCGCCGTTTTACTAACAGATTGGTCGTATAATTCCTTTTATAGGGCACGTAAAATTTAAATGGGCCCATATTTTATTGGCAAGGCGCTCAGAGCTTTGATTAAAAAGCTTTTGGGAATACCCAATCGTTAGTACGTGGTTATCCTTATCAATAAAGTATAGTTAGAGGGTACTATAACAGACATTCATAATTCATGGGTGAAATTGAATTTTTCGGTACATTTCATATTCAATTCTTGGCTGGGTTGTGGCAAGCATTAAAATTATTGTCGGAGACAAGTAGTAAAAAGCAGAAGAAATCTTTGCCCACAAGCAGGACATATGTTTATACATAAGCTCATGTGCAGTGAAGTTCACAGGGATCCGCTGGATGCGAGACACACGGGATCGAACAATCTGGCGATACTTGGGAGAGGCCTATGTCCAGCAATGGACGTCTTTCGGCTGAAATGATGATGATGATGATGATAGCCACAAATGTGATGATGTGTGTGATGTGTGATTTGTGGCTATACAACATTATTTTTTGTATATGTGAAACCTGAATATAGTTTGCTCAGAATAAGTAACTGAATCGATTCCAATCATTTTTAAACCATGTTATATTTTGTCCCAAAAATATTTGAAAAAGGTGACAAGTTGGATACCACGCGATCAATGAGCGCAAGACAAGGACAAGGTGGGTGAGCATGTTTTTGTACGGACAACCAGGTAACAGAACAAGCTTATAACTTTTTGATATTTCATGATACAGTTTTGAAATTTTGTACATAGATTCTTTACATAAAAATTCTAGACACGTGTTTCGGATTTCGCATTTAAAAATCTGCTAAAAGTAATTTTGTAGAAAGGAAAAAAGTTTTAATAAAAACTGAAGTGCAGTAAAGCATCATCAATTGACAGCGACAGAAGTCTGCTTCCAGTCTCATCAGATGCAGCTGAATACTTGTATTTTACGTGGAGTGGCTGACGTCCACAACCCAGTTAGTACTGGGTAATATGATGCCCCTTGGAATAAGACTGGTTGTTAGGATTTCGGGCTACTACTTGTAACGACTGTCAAAGATCTACAATTGACAGCCGGGACCATCTGAGGCACGGAGGAAACTCGGAGTGTACTGGATTGTCACCCATCTTCAGACTTTTCCGGGCAAGCGCTTCTTAGCCTTGAAGATAAACCTATGGGCTGTTATTATTTAGTCACGACAGGCTCACCGTATCATTGTCTTAAAATAGCTATACTTCTAAGAATTTCCAGTGGCTGAATATCAAAGAACCGAATATAATGTCAATCGTTCTATTTATAACCTTCGCAAGCCGAAATAGGGAATACTTCCAAGATCAGAATAATTCTCTACAATCGAGTAGACATCACTGAACTGTTTGGATTTATGAATAATTCAAATGAACTTGATATTTGTATTGTTTGATGTTTCTAGAGCTATAAATAGAAAAAATGGTTTTATAAGGAAGTAAAAGAAGTGGAAATAACGATGATCTACATTTATTACAGGTAGTAAGTGAACACGGTGGTTGCAGGCATCATAACAATCTTTAGTCTTAGCTAGTTTTATTTAAGTTCATGTAATCGGCGGACTACTGGTTGCTACTGAGTCATTCCTGATAAAAATACCAAATACCTATCACTATATCAGGCCTGGAAATCAACCCAGGACTTCATGCTCAACATTAACGCTTGCAACCATTTCACCAACATGGAAGTGGGTTTCGATACTGATTTAAATATCAATGCCCTATACTACTTTTTTCAATTGTATCAAAAAATAGCTACCTCGTTTTCCCTTCAAAGTCAGTAAAATCACACCTTCCTTTGTCCAAAAAAGAAACACAAAATATAAAGAAAACACGAAAGAAAAAGAAATCATATAAGTCCACAACCAAACATTGAAAATAATCCCGGTTAAACCGGTATATACAAAACATCCGGCTTTCATGTGATTTTACCCGGCTACCGCAATTTATACCCGGCCTCAAAGGAGGGTTATGTCATAATCGCCACGCTTGTCAGGCGGGTTGGCGATCTTAGTACGGGTGTTACAAAGACACAGAGAACGCTGCTGTCTTTTCTCTGGTAAGTCCCTTAGTCGCCTCTTACGACACCTACGAGAAGACATGGGATGCTGTTATTCTTTACGGCGGACACCATAAAGGCCAAATTAATCTTCCTACATAGATTAATTTGGCCTAAAATTGGGTCGCGAAGTCGCGTCACCGCTCACAACGCACCTTGTTCTGTATCAGGATTCAAGTAATAAAATGAAGAAACATTTCTCCCTGTTGCTACCCTAAGAGCTCGCAGGTAATAATTGATTAGGAATGCATCTCCGCCCCTAATACGATTACTTTCCCCCGAGAGTTCGGCCTTTTGTTTCAAGATTAAGTGTGGTGGTCGAGGTGCTCTAATTGGCTGATTGACGGTGAGACAATTTAATGAATGATGGTACGAACTAACCAACTTTACCAAATTTGGAAGGAAACATACATCAGTTTATCGGCATGGCATCGGTTTTTCTCTTTGATTGTCAGAAAATGTCTAAAACATTCCTATCTGTAAGCAATGGTGATCCAGTAGTATCCTCCCCGATTTAATACACGGTAATAAGTTCGAACCTAGGCTCGAATATTACTAACCAAACCAAGTTTATTTATTCACCACTGCAGCACTGTTCTCAAAACGGGGAAGGATAATATTGTGAAGAAACTTAACCAAACATCCCAGAATCAAAAGGGGTCGTTCAAGTATTACGTAAGCAGATTTATTGCAATTATTAACCCCCCTCCCCCTCGTCAGCAAAAGTAAGCAAACCTTACCCCTCTCATGCTTACGTAAACATTGGCACGTGCATTTTTTTATGTGATCTGGTTTCTTGATTGATCCATGACCAGCAGAGTCTAGAATTAAGGAATAGGCTTGGAAGGAGGTTTGCCATATGTGTTCAAACCGAAATCGGCTAAACTTTGTAAAAAATCCGAAAAAAAAAGTGCTTACGTAATCCCCACCCAGTCCTTCCATCCCCCATGTCACCAAAAATAAGCAATGCAAAGACCCCCTGCTCCCCTGTAGTGCTCACGTAATACTTGAATGGCCCCAAACCTCGAAAACCTATGCCATCCACAACCCCTCATTACTCTCCACAATCTATCAGAGAAGAGGTCTGTCTCCAAGCAGGTGGGAAGGTTATTGCCAGATTCTACTGCCTCATTGGTCGAGTGGTCGCAACCGTGACTGCTGAGCATGAGGTCCTGGGTACGATTCCCGGGTTGTTTTTCCATCAGAAATTTCTCAATAGTAGCCACGGAGTTTGGATTTGTACCCGGCTAATGACAATAGGCTCGATCCCTATTACATGGGACTTACTAAGCTGATGAAAAATGTGGGTGTACTATTAGGTACACCTTTGCTTAAACTTTCGGGGATTACAGGCGTGATGTTATGTTAGTTCTTGCTATAATAATCAGCCTATCGTGCAGCTGCCATGATGGCATGCTTCGATTCTGACGTGGCCAGTATGCGGCTTTGTTTAACTTAAAGTGACAAGCGAAATGTTATATCACAGACTACCAATCGACTTTTAATTCTATATATCCTTAACGACACCCTCTGAAGGCAGTTGACTAACCTATTATAAATAATATATACTTAAGTGGGAGTGATATGAAACTTCGAATGACGTTATTGCGAAGCACGCTATTTCGAAAAAAATTACTAGTGGTACGCCATTTCGAAAACTCATTAAGTCGAAAACCGCTATATCGAATGACGTTCAGAAAATTCAGATTGGAATGCTATTCAGAACAGTGGATTTCGATACCAAGACTTTCGTACTAGCGTACCATTCTAACAGTTTTTCGAAACAGCGTGTTCGCAACAACGTCATTTGATATAGTGGTTTTCGACTTAATGAGTTTTCGAAATGGCGTACCACTCGTAAAATTTTTCGTAATAGCGTGCGTCGCAATAACGTCATTCGAAGTTTCATATCACTCCCTACTTAAGTAGGTGCTCATTGATCTAGTATTCGCAAATGCTGGTGACTACTGAACACGAGGTCCTAGGTTTGATTCTCAGGTTGGGCCAAGTTTTTTCCATTAGAAACTTGTCAGTAGCAGCAACGACTTAGAATTTAGGCGTGTTTGATGGCAATGGACTCGCCCCGTATTACATGAGACTTGAAATAATTCTCCAAATGTGGGTACTCTTAGGTTATAATACTGACTACTTTTTGGGGAAATAATATTCATAACTTTTATAAATAAATAAATTTCATTTATTTCAGGTCCGAAACCCTTATAAAACAACGACAGATAAAAATACAAATGCAAACACGTACATTATTGCTTAAACCTAAATGCCAGAATTACATTAGAAACAGGAATGAAACCTAAATGTCAGAATTACACTAAACTTAAATAAACAAGTCAAAAGTAAAATACACAATCGATTTAAGCAAGCATCTCAGATTCAGCACATTACTCGTGGCTCACGTACTTCTGATAGAATATGTTTTCGGCTAAAATAGTTACGTGCAAAATATTTTCCATGGACCTACATTTTTATTATATTTGTTTAGCGAATGTGAGGACCAATACGGTTTGTATTATCTCTGTTTTAATGGTACACAACAAACATGAACCTGTATTAAGACTATTATTATAGCTAGCCCATATTGTCCCACTGCTGGGCAAAGGCCTCCCTCCATTTCTTCCAACGGTCACGATTCTGTGCTACTTCTTTCCAATTCTTAAGGAAGACATCTAGTTCGTCCCGCCATCTCCTACGTGGTCTGTTTCAGGGCACCAATCCTGAGCTTTACGGGCCCACAGTTCGTTTGGAATGCGACAGACATGTCCCGCCCAGTCCCATTTAAGTTGGGCAGCTTTTTGAGCCAAATCAATGATTTGCGTTTTGGAGCGCAGTGTAGTGTTTCGAACATGGTCTGTTAATTTTACACCTAAGATACTACGCTCCATAGCACGTTGGCAAACCTTGAGTTTGGACTTTTGGATGTTAGTCAAAGACCAAGTCTGTGCACCATAGGTCAAGATGGGGAGAATACACATGTCCATTAGCTTTCGCTTCAGAGACATGGGCAAAGTGCCCTTAAAATACTCCTTCGAGGACCAGTAAAGCGGGACTGTTCGAAAGAGATACCGCGGCCCTGGAACACAAAGGGCAAGGAAGGAACATGGATGGGTTTTAGTCAGTACAAGTCTGACACTCCCTTCCGCTCTACCCGGAGCGGGAGAAGTCATTTGATGATTTCCCATCCGAAAAAAAAAAAAACTTTTCCAGGCATTTTCTGTTCTTCTTGCAATTTCCGTATCTTGCCTTGCCTGGAAAGAGATTATTAAGACTATTATTATGTTTTAATAAGGAGCTCGTGGCAAAATAATATCAGCCGCTCGGGTCGATCTTTAGGTTAAGCCGTGCTTGCCTAGGTTGGGCTGTGGATAGGTTACACCACCCATTACATACCGAGTTTCCTCCGCCTCGGAAAGCACGTTAAGCCGTTGGTCCCGGCTGTCATTTGTAGATCTTTGACATCCGTTAGGTAGCCAGTGGCCCAAAAAAGTCTGACAACCAGTCTAACCAAGAGGTATCGTATTACCCAATATTAACTGGGTTGTGGAGGTCAAATAGGCAGTCGCTCCATGTAAAATACTGGTATTCAGCTGCATCCGGTTAGACTGGAAGCCGACCCCAACATAGTTGGGAAAAGGCTAGGCAGATGATGATGATGATTAATTAAAAAATTAAAAAAAAATTGAATAAATTAATACACCCACAATTATGACACCCACCCACAGTAGAATAATGACCTTGAACGAAGCTATTCTAAGTCACATCAGGTATCTATTTCTTTAACCAATACGTCGTCCCCTACTTGGGCGCGTCTGTCGAATTAACATCGAATCTCATTACGTCCGCAAACATCACTGGGTCGGAAAATCACTTTTATATTTAGTTCAATCTTTTCAAAGAATCAAGCGTAGACGTTTTGAAAAGACCTTCTTACCTAATGGCACGTCTGCCAATAAGAGAAAAATTAGACCAGGGTCGATAATTTTTATAACGAAAAAAAATAATAGTAGGATGAAACCCATTAGAAAAGGAGGAGAATATTATAAAAATGAAAGGAAAAATAATTTACGGGCGATCTGAGGTTGGGAAGGGGATGGAGGTGAGTTTTTAAGGGCAAAAAAAAGTCCTATGGAAAAAAGTCAAATGGCAAAGTTGTAGGTAATAAAAAGATCTAAAACTTTTGTATTTACACTTTTTTCACATAACCTCAAAATGTATGTGAAATATTCAAAAAACCAAGTTTTTTGTTTTTTATTTTTATCTTTTACAATTTTGTTTTTCTTTTCACGAAATTTGGTGAAAACTTACCTTTTTATATCCCTGGTCCAAATATATACAATATCACAGAGAAATTTTTCATCGACAATTATTAAAATAAAATCTGCTGTTCCGTATATTTTGACGTAAGTATTTTCGGAAATAGCCGTTTTTTAGGGTTCCGTACCCAAAGGGTGAAACGTGACCTATTACTAAAACTGTCTATCTGTCACCAAGCTGTATCTTATGAACCGTGATAGATAGACAGTTGAAAATTTCACAGATGATGTATTTCTGTAGCCGCTATAACAACAAATATTACTGACACAATTTTACCTTAATAACGCAAACGACTGTGTTCAAGCATTATATCATACACATAAAAATGATGTTTTAGTGTTGTGAAGTATCAAAAGATTTGTTGGGTGAATCTTGGCGTATTCTGTTGATTCTCCGTCGCAACCGGCGTAACTTAATTATAAACATATTTAACGAATAGGCATCACTTTTGGCCGATTGGTTCCGAAAATATATGAATTTGGGCAGGGGAATCAAATAAATTGCGCCAGGGGAACCAACAGAATACGCCGAATTTCAAGATTCACCCTGTTACATGTTTAAGTGACACCTAACTGAATGCCTAGTGCCCGTCTTCAACAACAATAAGGGACACCCAACTGAATGCCTAGTGCGCGCTTTCACCAAGAGTAAGTGACACCTAACTGAATGCCTACTTCTCGTTTTCACTAACACTTAGTGACATTTGACCGAATGCCTAGTGTCTATTTTCACCACTAAAAAAACTACACTTCTTCACCACACACACACAAGCCTAAAAGCCTTCTGAAAAAAAAAAATCCCAAATGTTTTCGTTCTTTTACAGAATTCCCTCAGCCTCACTCACTGCAGCTCAATTGAGTGACATAAGCACTTTTTAAGATGCACATTTGGTTCATGCGAGGCAGCCGCGTTTACTCCAGCACCACTTGTGGGAATATGCTCTCCGGCGGTAAGAGGGGTCCTTGGGTGCTATTTGGCTGAATGTGCATACTCTAGAGGTGAACTTATATTGCGATAGAAAGTGTAAAGTTTATCTGACATCCTTTCTGGAAGCCTGGAACAGCTAAATGGAATTGCAATCATGCCTTCTGCGACTTAACAAAATTTGTTCTTGTTAAGAACAAATTTTGTTAAGTCGCAGAAGGCATTATTATTTTGTCATGGGATGCACATACGAGTATAAGGAAATAAACTTATAATATTAATTACCTATTGTTTAATTATAAATGCAATTTGCGTAATGCAATACAAAGTGTTGATCAAGTGAACAATTTACGTCGTAAATCAGTGATATTCAGATTCGTGGATCATCTAATGTGTTGGTAATTTGAACTTTTATGTTATAAATCCATGATATTCACATTCGTTGCTCATCTGAAGTGTTTATATTTTGAACCGTTTATGTTTTAAGCTAATATTTTTTAATGTTATTTTGATTCATTGAAAAATTAAACTGTTGATTATTATGGTGTTAATATTTTGATTGTTGATATTTTGGTTTTTGAAGTTGACCCTTTTCGAAGTCTTAAGAACTGTTTAAAGGAAGCCACTAGTTAATAAAAAACGATATTTCGTCATGATTTATTAAGAATACACATTAATAAAAACAACACGTTACACAATAACAAAAAATATTGAAATAAATAATTTAATTTTTTGTAGCCGTAAACACAAATAAAATAATATCATTGCATTATAATATAATATTTGAATTTGAATTTGAATTTATACAACATAAAAAATCTTCATCCGTTTCTATTGTCAACAGTTTACTTATTAATGGTAAATTGACCTTAAAGGTGATACATGATGAGCAGCAGACAGGCCAGGAGCGTTCTTCGTATAATACAAATGGTGATATTCATGACGGTACTGGTTCGGGCTGGTCCCATACACGTATTGGGAGAAACTGGTCGGTTTTGGTATGTATGACTGACGCAAGAAGTATTTCTCGTGTTTGTCTAGCCAGCGGTTTACCTGAAATGAGGAGACATGAGTTTATAGATCGGAGAAATAATAGGGAGGTTTCCTGAGTCAAAAAAATTTAATTCTATTTAGTCGGTCAGCTAGATTATCGAAAATATTGATACGTGTTTTTTGATTTATCAAATCAATAAAAAATAACGAAGATAAAACGCATCAAAGTTCATGAGTGGGGGGGGGGGGGCTTGTGACGTCAATTTCCGCTAAAAAGTGTACCGAAATGTGACGTCACACGAGTTTTCGACGCACTGCATCGTCCTCATTTTTAGTTTACGAGAAAAAACAAAATACCTGTTCAATATTTTTTTTTTAAGCAAATAATACCTGTGTTAGGAGACTCCGCTATTCCATAATATAGCAATAATTGCTATCACTAGACTTACAAGTAGAGAGTTAAAAATAACAAAGATAATAATAATTCACCATCCCGCATGACGAGAACTTCGTGAAAGCTGAGAAAGAGAAACAAATAAAATATTTCGATTTGGCACACGAGGTTGTCGACATGTGGAATGTGAGCTCGGCTATCATTGTGCTGATTGTCGTAACGGTCAATGGCCTTATGGCTAAGAGCCTCGACGACCATCTTTCGAGGCTTTCCCTAAGCGGTTGGATCAAGGGCCTGATCCAGAAGGCAAAACTCCTCGATACGGCTCGCATTGTGAGGGGGTTTCTGTCTCTGGAGCCCTTACCACCGGTAGCTTGGACTCTGTTCTCGACACCGGCAGACCGCTATTTTTTATGTTTTTATATGTTTTTTTTTTTAAGAAAATGTATACAGGGTGTTTGGCGCATGGACCGACATCATTTTTCCAGGGATTTGGAAGGTCATTAGCTAGGTTCTACCCATAAACCCTTTGTCCCAAATGTCACGGTTGGTTACATATGATTTAAAAAAAAAAAAAAAAAATGCCCAAAATGTTTCCTTTAATTCGAACTAGCTATTGACCTCCCAAATCCCTGGAAAAATTGTATCGGTCCATACGCCAAACACCCAGTATATCAAATAAATAAACGGAATAATATTAAAAATTATGTTTGGAGATAAATCGAAATAACTTACGAAATCACAACGGCAAGTTGGTACACCAGAATGAGAATCCATTATGATTGGAATACCCAACCTTCAAGACACAGTAAGAAAACACAAATTACAATGACGAAGCACACTCGGATTGGCGTTAACCTGTACGTTATTATGAATGATTAAATACTTGATGAAAACCAAGTATTTATAAAAAGTCATTAACAGAAATCAGTCTTAATGACCTTTTCTGTACTACGCAATAATTAATGACACAAAAAAAACTATACGATACTTAAAGTTAAGAGCGCCATTACCTAATTGTCCCTAGGAACGAATTTAGAAGGATTACTGTACCTAAGTGGATTATAAAAGAGTAATTACTAAATGAAGAATTCCTTGACCTTTATTTAATGTGTCCTTTCTCTCTTTGATTGCCTACTTCTAAATCATGATTTATTGCCTTCTATATAAAGTTTGTTTTGTATTTTAGTTCAATATCATTAAAGATCTTTTTGGTCTGAAGACACTGTTGCATCTCCTATAGCCTAGATGATAATTATATGTGTGCCGCTTATTATTTTTTAGGATTCCGTACCGTACCGTAAGGGTAAAACGAGACCCTATTACTAAGACTCCGCTGTTCGTGCGTCTGTCTGTCTGTCTGTTTGTCCGTCTGTCACCAGGCTGTATCTCATGAATCGTGATAGCTAGACAGTTCAAATTTTCACAGATGATGTATTTCTGTTGCCGCTATAACTATATAAAGAATAAAATAAATATTTAACGGGGGCTCCCATACAACAAACGTGATTTTTTGCTGTTTTTTGCTCGATATTAATAACTTTAAAAATAAATAAATATTTAAGGGGCTTACACCAAATGTGATAATTCTGCCGTTTTTGTCTAATGTTGTATAGATAATGGCACGGAACCCTTCGTGCGCGAGTCCGACCCGCTTTTGGCCAATTTTTAATCTTTATGGGCTGATGACTGCTGTTCGAGGAACTTGTGCCTAAATAATAACAGCCGTTCGGTTCAATCTTGCCAAGGTTGATCCGTAGATCAGTGACCACCCATATCCAAAATAAGTTCACGAGACACATGTATTACAAGCTGTATGGGGTATATCCATTATACCCATTGATGTACCCTACACTATTTGTTCTGGGTATGGAAGGGTATAACACTCTAAGAGTACGACGGGAGTTTTCGCTCGTAGCGTATGTAGTGAAGCTACTACGTGGCGTGGCGCATAACCCGGGAGTGCTGCAACACCTACAGCAGTACGTACCCGACCGGTACGTGTGGAGGCGGCAACGCCCGCCCCTGCTCGCTGTGCCTGCAGCCAGGACCAACCTACTGGCGAGAACTCCTCTCACTAGAGCCATACGCGTGGTGAATGAGGTTTACGGGAGGGTTGATGTATTGTGGTGCAACTTGAGTGAATTCGCAAAAGTTACACTATATGTAATAAGTTATTTGGATTAAGATATTTTTTTAACTAGGTATAAGGTGAAGATTTAAGATTTAGTTAGTAAGGCCACTCTGCCGCATTGGATCATAGATCTGTAATGATAGTGTAGGTAAGATTGTTGTAAATAAATAAATTACATACCGAGTTTTCAGCGTATCTCGGAAAGCACGTTGCCATTTGAAGATCTTTGAGAATTGTTACAGGTAGTCAGTGGCCGGAAAGTCTGAAAACCAGTCCTACCGAGGGGTATCATATCACCTAATACTAATTAGGTTGTTGAGGTCAGATAGGCAGTCGTTCTATGTAAAATACTGGTATTCAGCTGCATCCAGTTATATTGGAAGCCGACCCCAACATTGTTGGGAACAGGCTGGGCGGATGATGATGACAGTGTTCCTATTGAGGGTAAAATCGGGATAATGATTGCATGTTCTTTGGGCGGATTCTTTAACTTTTTGAGTAATTGACAAAGGAACTGCATCATGGTTAGAAATTACAAAAATTGATTTTCAAAAAACTGTTCTTTCCTGACTCAAAGTAAGTCACTACTTTACCAAAATAATACATTTTTTTCATGTTTCCTTGTCAGAAAACCAGTTCTTTTATCCTATTATTTCTTTCGAGAATTCTGAGAGAAATTACATTATAAAAGGATCTTTGGCGTATAGAGACGCCTGGGATGCCCGAATGGTCAACTGTACGTGAAAATCTTAAACCATGTTAGAAAGTCATGAAGACGAGTTACCCTCACGACCCCATATGTTGACTTGATGGATGGCTCAAGGGGTAAGCAGAAGCGTTTAAAACTAACTAACTACATATATACCTAATGATCACTATCACTACATATTATAAAACAACGTCTTCCACCGCGTCTGTCTGTCTGTTCGCGATTAACTTGAAAACTACTGCACCGATTTTCATGCCGTTTTCACCAATGGATAGAGTTAAGGTTTTAGTATATAATTTGTCAAGTTTTTCTATACATTGGTTAAAAACTAATGATATTTACCATGGGTACCATGGGAACGGGATCAAATAATAATAATAATAATTCATTTATTTCGGTCAGAATCCATATGTGTCAGTAACAATTTTCGTAAGATCTATGTCAGTAGGTACATAATATAACGCTCACAATCTTCCCGTAACTATTCCCACCCAGTGAGCCTGAATGGGACAGTCGTGGCGGGATGCAATCATTTGCAAAATGCTGTTGGTGCTACCGCGCAGTCTTTGAAATAATGACGCCACTTTCTTACGCATTATAGCGTGAAAACCGTCAACGCGCGCATTTGCGAACATTTGTGCCGCACTACAATGGCGCGGCAACCCCAACAGCATTCTGAAAGCATTATTATATTGAATACCCAGGACGTTGTAGGCTCGTTGCGTATACCAAACCCACAGGCCGCTCGAGTATAAAGATTGGCAGTAAAAAAGTGTTATCTTAACTTCTTTAGTACATCGAGCGAACCTACGGGCCAGCATATTGCTCCTTACCGCCAACGCCCTACGTTCCCTTTCAATATCTGGGTCATCTTTTAAGTCCTCCGTGACCAGATGACCCAGATATTTAAAGTTCCTTACAATATTCAAGGCCGTTCCATCGACCATGATCAAAACATGATTACTTTTGGTCGCGATAACTGACATCGACGCGGGCGAAGCCGCGGGCATCAGCTAGTTTTTTAATATTACAATCCCTTCTCGGGTAAGTCAACTGCATTTAGATAATGTATTCTGGAAGGTTTTGGTGTATTATATTAAAACTAGCTGTGACCCGCGGTTTCGGCTGTGGCGTAATGTTATGCCTTTATCTTTTTTCAAGAATTGGGCTATAAAATGCAAAACATTTTTTTTCATATCCTACTGGTAACTTCAGTGTTAAGCTGCTGGATTTGTTTTATAAAGTACTAAAAGAATATTACAATAAATCTCGATGTTTTGTCAAAACATCGAGACACGACATCGATCGTCTATGTAACAAAACTCCATCGTAGGCGATGGAGTTTTGTTACATAGTATTGAAATTGAACTCTGACTTACATGAACTCAGCGCTCAAAGTATCATGACATGAGTTCCTTCTTTGATTGCAAGTTTCTTCTTTGTTCATAAAGACGTTTTTATCGGTTAGTGAGACTGTTACGCAGACTATAAATATGTCAATACGTTTTTTTTATTTAAATAGTATTTACTTATTTAGTATTTATTTCATCACCACTGCTTTCAAAAACGGTGAAGGAAAACATCGTGAGGAAACCGGCATGTCCTAGAACCAAAAATCGAAGATATGTGACATCTGCCAATCCACACTGAGCCCGCGTGGTGGATTATAGCCCATTCCCTCTCATAGAGAGAAGGCCTGTGTCCCAGCAGTGGGAACATTATAGGCTGATGATTTAAATAGTTGTTGGTCTATAAATATTTTCCTGTAACTTACGCCAACCTCCAAAAGCTATCAAGCGAAAAATTTCCTCGAACCCTTTTCAACAGAATCAGCTATTAAAACACGAAGTTTATGCATATGGGACCCTGATCTTTTGGATATGGTCCAGGAATATAAGGATTTAGATTGGCACTCGCCAAATGGAGCGTTCCTATTTAAAGCTGACAAAGGCATTTTGAAAATGTACATAATTATACCGAAAATTCAAAACGTAGCTAGTCTTTAAAAAAAAAAATATTGCATGAAACTAAACGAAGCCTTGTTTTTGGGCCCTTCCGAAAATTCAGATCACTTTCGTTTGAGTTCGATTGTTCTGATCCCATTTTAGATTGATTAAAAATTCTGCTTGATACAAGACTTTTTTATATCATTTGGGCCCAGAGAACTGTATGCTATTTACTGAAACAACTCTCGAAACTGTCCGAAAGGGCAGCAGAAGATCTTTAGCCATCTATATAACTCGAGGGAACTTTTAATGCATCCAAAACAATTCTGCTCATCCAGCGATTCTCCAACTTTCAGTGAATATTATACTAAGCCAAATCATAAAATACCCTTATTAACATAACTTTGAGTACCTAACTAACTTAAAAATAAACTAAAAATGGCGTCAAAAAACTCCTTCTCAACGCTGCCAACTCGTAATGTCCGCACCCGCACCGCTAAGCCTCTGGCCAAGGTAAAAGCCAGCCCTTGGGTCACGGGAGACGCCCGCAAGGGCCGAGGCCTGCCAGGGCTGCGGGACTATTCGAAAGAGATACCGCGGCGCTGGAACACAAAGGGCAAGGAAGGAACACGGATGGGTTTTAGTCAGTACAAGTCTGACCCTTCCTTCCGTTCTGCCCAGAACGGGAGAAGTCATTTGATGTTTTACGATACGAAAAAAAAAGCCCTTGGGTCACGTAAAGTGTCAACTATACAGTGTTTTGAAATAAAAATTAAACTTTCAGTTGAATTACCGAACTTCTTACATTCATGGGCACATCCCGTACATCGGAATCAATATCATTAAAGAGGTTTTTGTTCGCGAAGCCGTCAGATGCGATAAATTTGCGGATGTCTTCTCCAACGTTATTTAGAGTAAACGCCTTAGCAGCTGGTGGGTATTCCTGTAATTGTTGGTGGACTTGACCCTATGTGAAATATTATTTTTCTGACGTATCGGCGAATTTCGAGGATAAAGTGGTGGTAATTAGGCTCCATTTCAAAGAAACGATAAAAACTACAGCTTCATAAAGAATAATGGAATTAGCTATACGCCACTTTATATGACATCTTATATTAATTATATATTATATTATATTATATTATTAAAAATACTGGTATTCAGCTGCATCCGGTTAGACTGGAAGCCGACCCCAACATAGTTGGGAAAAGGCTAGGCAGATGATGATTATATTATATTATTTGACGAAATAATGTTGTGTTACTGAAAAATTTGTTGTGAGAAACATTGTGTATTGCTTTAATCACATTTATTATGCTAGAATATCTTTTACAATGTAATACGACTCTTAAGAATAACATGACTTACTGGATGATTTTTTTTTTCATACTGAGATAAAAAAGAATCTTAATAATGAGTGTAAAAGTACCCTTGAAGAAGCCAAAAGGCACTTGTTCTTCCCGTCTTTGTTGTTATTTTTTTGTTCTAGAGTCTTTACCTAGATCATACCTGGGAACCTTCCAGTTACGGAGATATGGGGGGGTTAAAGTCCCAACTTTTTTTAGATGTAAGTTTTTAATGTTACAACATTAATTTAAAAACCTCCACGACCTCCGTACTACTCAAGGCATCTATCAGTACAATGTGTTGAGTGCGTTACATTGAGGCTTACCGTAAATCATTTGATTATTCGACCTCGAAAAAAAAAATGTCGTTTCCCAGATTCCAAGCAATAATTCTTGCGTAGAGTTACTTAGTTTGATGTACAGAACGTTTTGTTGATGGCTTCGTTTAGGGTCCGTTTACACTTTGTATATTATCAGTAAGACATTTAGATCCAGGATATATTAGTGTAGGCTTTTTTTATTTTTAAATATTTTGAGGGTATTGTACTATTCACAAAAGTTAAAGTTTCTACCATCAAACGCAACCCGGAGAATTCTTAGGTCGGGTTTCCTCTGTATCAGAATATGTACAGGTTTTAAAAATGAGTTCGTAATAAGGTCTTACGTCTGTAAACACGCATATGCTTTCTTTCCCTTTGAACATTAAGAAACTCGAAACACCGAATAACTTTTCATTCGACACCAACATTGCGCCGGATTCCATCTTCTCCAGCTGATATTTATTCCGTATACAAATAAAACGTCCCCAATCTCGTGGCAGCCACGCGTCACAATCAACCACTGCATTGTCTTTTGGTTCAAATTCATGAACTCTTAACACGCCATGATCAATATTTTCCACATATTTAAATTCAGCATCCATACAGTCGGTAGCGTTAGCGATCTCTGTCAAGAAAACATTAGCCTTATATACTTTTGTCTCTTTTTCCTTAAGGTTTTCTACCAAGATCATGGTGTGCTCTTTCAATGTTAAATTGCTTAATGTATGATTGCCATGTATTCTGAACACCATCAAGTCGTGTAAAGGACTGTTTCTTCGTTCGAAGTCCGTCGCGTGCCCCAAAGAATCGTCCATTTGTTCACCTGGTAAATACTGAAGTGGACGACCGCAGGCGAGCCTGGTATGATTCAGTAAAGCGACCACAATTTTTTTGTTTGCCGTTTTGCGTCCTACGAGAGCCGTACTTATTAGTTCGTGAGATAAAGTTTTGTTTTTAATAATGTTTCTGAAGGGATTGTACGACGTCAATATTCGATCAGAACTTATCCATACACCAATAGCGATAGTTCCATGGTCATTTCCGTCTCCATACCAATTAGGTATATTTAAACTCAGTGCATTTATTCTGTCGAAGTAAAGGTCGTTGTCGACATAAACCAGTGGGGGATGTTTCCAATCAATGCATGCAAATTCATTTATCAATATAATTTGAAGTGCAGCCATAAAACTGAAACAATGGTTTTCTTTAATTAAATTGAAATTAAATTACATTGTGATGAGAAGTGAAAACAAAAGCAACTTAAATTCATATAACTCTGTCTTCAACGGACAACTTTCAGTGAAGGAGTTGAATAAATAAATAATAATAATAATAAATCTTTATTCAAACATCTCAGAAGGTAATGTAGGAATGCTTCGCCCGCGTGGAGTTCGACAATTGCCCACGGGATCTTATTTCCTAGATAATAAGTAATCTATGTGTTATACAGATACCAGACTATAATATATCTCTGTGTCAAATTTTATCCAAATCTGTTCAGCCGTTCAGGCGTGATTGAGTAACAAACATCCATCCATTCAAACTTACGCATTTATTGTAGTTATAGGAGAGAAAGGGACACCGACGTGAAAATGGTTACGACGTATTCACTATATCATTTGGAGGCCTCAAATTTTTCATCGGTTATTTAAAAACAAATCTTGCACCGCACGCCCTACGCAACATGCGCGCCAAAACTGTGATACACGTGTATCAACATTTTAATTGAAGAGTGTGTACACCAATTTTCAATTTAATCGAGCCAAAGAATATTAAGTTTGACAGAATATTTTCCCCCATTTTACGTTTCTGAGTGGATACCTACTGTTCACAAAAAATACACGCTTCAAATTTCATTTATTTAAGACCAGTGGTTTGGGCTGGGCGTTGATATATCAATCAGGGGATGATTTTGGCAAAACTGTGATACACGTTTTTCATAATTAGAGAGTTTGTACACAAATTTTCAAGACAATCAACCCCGAGAATAACCCTTTCTTAATGGATACTACTCTTTACAAAGCATAAACCCTCCAAATTTCATATCTTTAGGACCAGCGGTTTGGGCTGGGCGTTTTTGAGTCAGTCAGTCAGTCACTTAGTCAAGACTTCTCTTTTTATTTGGGTGGTATTTAATACTTTAATTCTTTCACAAATTGCGACTTCATCGCACCCCCCCATCCCGATCACCATGTTCGGCAAGCCTATCCCTTGGGAGAAGCAAGCCAAATACCTCGGAGTCATATTAGACCAACACCTGACCTTCGCGTCACATATCAAGGCCGCTCGTAACCGAGCATCCTTTGCTATGGGTAGACTCCACTACATGATTACGGGTAAGAGCAAGTTGTCACTTAGGTGCAAGTTGCGTCTCTACACCGCAGTGATCCGACCCATTATGACATACGGATGCGTCGTATTTGCCCATGCCCACCCACGCTTCATCCATAGGATGCAGACACTCCAAAACCGATACCTCCGGAAAATCACCGGAGCCCCTCCCTATGTCCGTAACGAGACCCTCCATCTAGACCTCAGAATCCCTACCATTCAGCAGTTCATGAAGCGCCTCTCCACGCGCTTCTTTGACAGAGCTATAAAACATAAAAACCCCTTGATCGCGTCGGCCGCCCGATACGAACCATCGCGTATTAGCATCGTTCGCCGTCCAAGACAAGCACTAGTAGCCCCCGATGACCCCACCACCCTCCTCCAGGAAAGTAATAGGGAAACTAGCACAGTCAAAAAACACAAATACAAACCGCCGTCTTTCCGACCCCGCCGCCGTGGTCCGTCGCGACGTCCCCGTTCAAACCCCCCCCGACCCTTGCTAGAGCCAGCCCGCGATGCTGAGCCATTAGTGATAAATCAACCCCTAATTAATCTCATTTAGATCCAGCCTGTCCCCTTGCTGCCCTCCCCAGCGACGCCCTAAGCCGAGGCTCGTACCCCGCAGGGGGTGCCCTTAGCGTGTGGTCGCTTAGTATAGTTTATTGCCCCTGGCTGGAGGCCTTAACTTCAAGGCATCCACAGGATTAGACCGGTTAAGCCAGCCTCCTAGGCTGAACTGCGAGATGACATTCAAAAAAAAAAAAAAAAAATACTTTAACTGTAAATCTCCTTTTTTCAATCAAAATATTCGAAATTACCACCAAAAATACTGAATTGCACACTAAATTTGCTCATCAAATAAATCAATTATACTATACTGTTAGATCTTTAAAGCTTAACTGTTTTACTGAATGACTATCTGTTAACTAAAAGTAAATCTAAAACTAACACCAGATTTAGTAAATGATCACCAAAAATACTAAGTGATCACCAAAATTAAATCTCTATTTTAGTGTGGAAACTCTACGAAGCCCCGCTGCGCGGGGCTTCTATTTCTGTCTAAAGGGTTTAAAGGAAACTAACTAACCTAACCTCGGGGTGCCCTAAGTTCCCTATCGCAGATCGTTCAACACTTCGACTTGCAGTCCGAAACTCGACAAAAATTTGGTGACCAATTCAGTTGTAATATTGAATAATTTGTGTGCAAATCAGTATTTTTGTTTTACGCAGTCGGTTATTAGTGGAGAAATTTTGTTTGCTTAAATTTCTAAATAGAGGTGCAGTTAAAAATTCCCCTTTTTATTTATATAGAAAATTAAAAAAAAATTAAAAAAAAATAATAATAATAAAAAAATTAAAAATTAAAAAAAAAAAAAAATAATAATAAAATTAAAATTATTAAGTATTGATACCTGTTAATGATTTATATGGAATATTATTAAAATAAGTAAATTAATAATAATACAATATGTTTTTTGACGAGAACCTCGTGAAAGCCGAGAAAGACACTAAGCAATACATACCAAATCTTTACAATGCTCATGGTATATCCTCGTTACCTTGATAATCCTATATAATATAGCTCTGTAAGTAAACTTAAACACTTTCTCTTATTTCGCTGATGATAACCACTGGCTGATGTGTCTAGGACAGTAGCAACTGTGACAGTGCTCTTCTGGCGACTTGCGATTGCCTTTATACTACTAAATTTGTTTAAAACTATGCGATAACACAAATACTAAGAGGATGTTTCTTGTTAGTAGGTATTTGTCAAATATTGTAAACAATTTTTTTTTGGGTGACAAAACAGTGACACTAGAGAAAAGCATGTACAAACATCGGCAATTTTTACCAACAGTTACAAAGCATGAACGCATATGCGAGCCTATCTAAATCAAACAAGATCGACCCAAGTTTTAACTAATATTTCATAATAATTTGGGTCGCGTCACAGCGTACCGACTTCCTGACGCAGAAGGTCTATAAGTTAAAAACTTGTATTAAAAAAACTTGTGAAAAATTTGGAACTTTGACCCTTAATATCTCCCTTACTAGAAAGTTCCCAGGTATGGCCTAATAACTCTAGAACAATAAAATGATCGCAATGACGGAGAGAACAAGTACCTTTCAGATCACATCAATACTGATCAACTAGTCACGTCCAATAATGTGTCCTACCACACACATAATGATGATCAATTTCCCATAAACCATTTTCAGAACTCCATACATCATTGATGGGGCAATTTACGGGCGAAAAAAAATGGAATATAACATCCTCAATACCTCAATTTGATCAAATTACCCTTGAATGGATCCATATTGGGCACGAACGGATCTTATAAGTTCTCCGACGTGCACAAAATGTAAAATTTGATGGTATAGCCGTGGAATAATAGATATCAGTTTTGCAAAGGAGAGTGAAAGATAGCTGTCTTTTTTTGAGGAGGAAAATCCTCATGGATACCCTCCGGTTGTGTTAAACACTAAAAACCAACTGTTCCTAATGGTTGTAACCAACGGGGGCTCGGGAGATACAAGTGCAATCGCGCGCACCCCCGACGGGTATCAGCCCGCCATTCCTGGCGGGCCGCATCACCAAGCGTAACCTATCCAGCGACCGCACGTTCTCCATGAAGGCTCATAGGAACCTCTGGCACTACCTCTTTAAGGCCTGGCTGGTCTAGCGACTCAGCCCTTTGTTTTTCTTTTTTTTTTTTGGATGAGAATCATCCAATGACTTCTCCCGCTCCGGACAGAGCGGAAGGGAGTGTCAGACTTATACGGACTAAAACCCATCCATGTTCCTTCCTTGCCCTTTGTGTTCCAGGGCCGCGGTATCTCTTTCGAACAGCCCGCGGCCCTGGCAGGCATCAGCCATTGCGGGCCCCTTCCTGTTTGCTGACATCTCTTTGAGGCGCGCGTGGAACACGAACGCGCCGTCTACACGGCCTGTCGTCAAAAGACGGACGGACGGCGAGCTAGCCCTATACTCACCGTCCACATGTCCGCGTCTACGGTGGCCGGGAGTCACCACGTGACCCCCGACGCCTGGGGCGTCTCCCGTGGCAGTTGGGACGAGAGGTTCTCTCCCTTTCACGCTCCGCCACCTCCTTCGCTAGCATGACTGCTTTGCAGAAGGAGGTGACGGCGTCCCATTCCCTCTCGCTGGTGTCAACCGTCTAACATAGAATAAGAATAAATTTATTAAACAATTTAACAATTGTTTAATAAATTTACTAAACATTTATTTAAACATTTTTTTTTTAATTACAACATTTTCTTAACCTAACTTATCGCTATGAATAACAGTAACAAAAAAAGAAAATTAAAACATTTTTAGAAAACCGAGATCCGCAAACTAGGCTGCGCCTGTATGTCAGGGCCCGGAGTTGCGTTTACATAAAATTAGAACACATAATTTGTTAGAAATACCTGTTTACAAAATTATATTACAATAATAAAAAAGAATTCAAATATTTAATAAAGTCATGTGAGTGTGTGTGTGTGTGTGTGCGCGTGTGTGTATGTGCAGGTATGTGCGCAGATGTGTGGGTGATCTGCAGTTATTTTATGTGTTATAGTATAATTAACTTAACATTTCTTCCTATGACATACGGACGGATAGATACACGGACAGGACGTATCTACAAGGGTTCCGTTTTTGCCATTTGGCAACAGAACTCCAAAAAGTAACGATGTCAATTGATCGGTGGTGCGACTACCGTATTACTAACATCGAGGGGTCCCTTGTAAGCCATTGACTAATGTAACCCAAACAAACTTGTGTATTGTGCCTGAAAAAGATAACCACGTTTTAAATGTCCCATTTATGTCTGTGGTTATCTAGTTCCTAAACTAAAAAACCAGCCCAGTGCGACTCGGATTCGTGCACGAAGGGATCCGTACCATTATCTATAAAAACGGCAAAAAAATCATGTCAGTTGTATGGGAGTCCCTCTTAAATATTTGTTTTATTTTAATTATTAATTTTTAAAGTGAATGGTGCCGATTCCCATGTTCCCAAACTCAACTAAATTTAAGTTAAGTGCATCTTTTCCTTAAAAATGTAATAAAATAATTTAATGTAATTTTAGTAGTCAACTTTTTAATCACGTCTAAACTTGTGTCAGGCGCTGGTTAATTTGACAGGACTAAACTAAATTTATCTTCTGTCCTTTTCTTAATGAAATAGAAAGAAAAAGATGCACTGAACTTAAATTTGGTTTAATTTGTAAACAAGGGAATCGGAAACATTATATAACTAAACATTCTATGAATATTTCAAGCGTTTACCTGTTGCCGTTATCAATATGGAGCAAAAACTAGCAAAAAAATCACGTTTGTTGTATGGGAGCCCCCTTAAATATCTATTTTATTCTGATTTTTATATTATATAGGGTGACTGGTAATTAGTGACCGATACTTAAACACGAGATAGTGCTCATGAAAACAAACAACTTTACCAAAGAAACATTTTTTTCATGCATGAACTATGTAGGAGAAAGCTGTACAATCTTTGGAATGGAACTCGGTTTTGCATGAAGGTTTTGCATGCACATGTAAAACTGTCATGCATAACCTAGTGTGAATGGCTTTCAATAGAAATACATCATCTGTGAAAATTTCAACTATCTAACTATCACGGTTCATGAGATACAGCCTGGTGACAGACGGATAGCGGAGACTTAGTAATAGTGTTCCGTTTTACCCTTTGGGGAGGGAACCCTTAAAACAGATTTCGAGGAGTTTTTACGATGATGCTAAGAATTTACTTAAGTATGAAACATTAATTTCCATGTTTTTGACACACATGAAAGAACGAAAGAAATGACAAAACAATAAAATAAACATACAAGGCATTACAAATAATTATAAATATGTCAGGAATGTCAGGCTTTATTCCGTTAGGTTCGAGCATATTGTGTGGGCAGACACTGAGAGCGAAATACTACTTCTAGCAAAACTAATGAATTACTTGAGATTACACCTTAACACAATAACATGGAACACAATGAATCGGTTACAGTTCCAATAGGTCTTAACTTGGCCGCGATCAGACGTGACTGTCGTTCTCGCGTCAAGCTGTGAACATCAGGGCTCTTCAATAGCACGCCATGGTGGTGTAATTAGGTCGTCTGACATCGCCACAGGCTTACTGCGATTCATTGTAAGTCCATACCAATGACCGGCTACGACAAATACAACTGGACGAAACAAAAAAAAAAGTGACGGCTTGCACGTCGTGAGTGCTACAAGCAGGTTACTACTCAGCATGATGCTGTGCTATGGGGGACCCACAGCAGGACGACGACGGACGCACATCTAGATTCTAGGTGTAGCATAAAAAAAACCGACTCCAAAAACAAAAAAAAGTGAAAAATAACTTTACTTTCAGAAGTCGTTGACTTGTTTTGAAGTCGGTTTTATTTTTTGCTAAAATGTTTTTTTATTTTTCCTTTTATAGTTGTAATATTCTATACCTACAAATACCTACAAATTTCCTATGCATTTATTTTCATGGTAATCATGGTGTTCTATTTTATTGGGGATAACCCATCCCCAATAAAATAGAACTTAACATTCCTAACTGCCCCCTCAGAGCATACAGGCGTGATATTATGTTGTGATGTTGTGCAACCAATAATCATCCAAGCGATTGCAGCAATCACGACAGATTTGCTGTCTATTATTGAAGAGTTCCGATCCATATCTCTGGAGTCGAAGATCAGATCATGATGATCATTTCTATGGGACCAACTTGGAAGTACAAAAACTATTCTTTCAAACAAAAAAACAATATTCAAAATCGATCCACAATTAACCGGGAAATCGCGTAACATACATCCAAAAAAAAAAACATACAGTCGAATTGATAACCTCCTCCAAAGTAACAATAACGGTAACTTACAAAACAAAAGGTATCAATACCTTTTGTGTTTGTTTTTTACCTTTGAATTTAATGCGCTATCAAAGGATCGAAACCTTGTACATTAAAAGGAATACCGCATTTTCTTACAGTCACGATTGGAAGCTTTAGGAGAGAAAATATTGCCAAACATTTGGACCACAAATTGATAAAAGAAGAGTTCAATCAATAAAGTTTATTGTATGTTTATAGCTTTATAGATTTAATAAAATATATTTGAGAACGAGGTGAACTGCGGAATTGCTAATGCCTCATTGTAAAGGAGTTGCTTTTGCCCGTAGATTCGAAGTCGTCACCGGGACAGGATTGGATAAATACAACATAATAAAATGTTCTAACCACGGTAATGATCTGATCTACTTCATCATCATCATTTGAGCCGAAAGATATTCACTGCTGGACATAAGCCTCCCCCCAGTGTCGCCACATTTTCCGCATCCAGTGGATCCCCGCAATCTTCACCAGGTCATCGGTCCACCTAGTGGGAGGCCTTCCAACGCAACGTCTTCCGGTTCGCGGTCGCCACTCCAGAACTTTTCAGCCCCATCGGCCATCTGTTCTGCGAGGAATGTGCCCTGCCGACTGCCACTTAAGTTTGGCAATTCTTCGGGCTACGTCGGTAACTTTGGTCCTCAAATCAAATCTGATCTATTTGTGTTCATGTAAATGTGTTCAGCTGGTAAGCCATGAAAGGGTGTTACTGTCTCATTTACAATAATAGCATAGAATAGTATGTAATATTATAGAGAGTAGTACTAAGTTGACCGTTATGTCTATCTTGGCCATATTCTTTCCTTTGGCAAGGAGTATCAAACTACGGAGGTAACGCCAAAGATCTGGTCATCTCTAGGCTGCCATGGTTTATTTTAACTACTTACTTTGTTTTTAAATTGTTGATATAATCTTTTACTCTGGAGGCTCTTAACGTGCACGTATTTCTACATCGTTCTCACATATGTATAATCTCAACATGAATGATGTAACCAAGATTTTGTACAATATTTTGTTTGAAAAGAGTGTCCATGGAGTTTCTTGCCCATTCTTCTCCATAGAGATCTACACTTTGGAATGGGCAACTACAGTACTTTCACAAGTTATTATGCCTTGTGTCTGTGACTGTAACTTAGCCTTATTTGTTTTTCTGACATTCAAAAGTGCCTGTAATGGTCTAATTGAAATAAATGCTTTTGAGTTTTCGTTTGAGTTTGATCCAGCTAGGGTGGGCTGCATTCAGTAAATTGGACAACATTCTGAAATCAGTCAAAATTCCACACTACCTGAAGACCCGTCTCTATAATCAGTGTGTTCTGCTCACCATGACGTACGGTCCTGAGACATGAAGGGTCACACAGGAGGCTGTGTTCTCAGAGTAGCACAGAGAGCCATGGAGTGTTCCATGCTCGGCATAAAACTAATAGACCGAGTTTCAAACGTCGAAATCCGGAGACGTACGAAGGTCTCCGATATTGGAAATCGCGTTATGGAACTCAAATGGAGTTGGTTGACATAGCAACAAGGCGCAGTGATTGCCGGTGGAGTAAAACTGTGACCAAGTGGCGTCCAATGGACAGAGAAGTGTTGGTCGTTCGGCGGTTAGATGGGCAGACGACATTGTTGCCATTGCGGGAATACCCCACAATGTTATCAATGGTGTTCTGAGATGTCCGCTTTGTGCTAGGAGACCAGCACACCAAAGCTCTCGACCACCATCCTAGAAAGCCATCAAATGCAATTGCTGTGACCGAAATCTGCTAGATGGCATCATCATTAAAGAAGTATGGATACGGTTTAACATAGATCTTTTACTTTTCACACGTAGAGTGGCAATAATTCAAGTGGCATTTGCATGAACAGTTTAGACGTTAGATAATAAATATTTAAATAGGATTCTCATTCTGATTATCATTCTGATCTTCCGTTTTACGGGAAGCGAGGTCTGGTTATACTGGTTATGTGAACATTTTAGGCTGATCATGCATTGGTAACCTAATTTCTCGTGGCTTTTTCATTTTGTATTGAACGGCGTTCTTGTGAGCTTTGTCTAGAAAACTCTTTCGTATCGAAAAACCTTTTCGGAGGCATTTGTAAATAAACTTTTAAAATGGCTTTCATTCCGAATTAGGATTCGGGCAACCCGTTTGGCCGAAAGTCTTTCTCCATTTAACTTCGTTTTTGGTAGTGGTGCGTTATAACGCGATTTTGCGACTGATTGGACTAATAAGTCGATGTGATGGTAACTTTTCTAGTGGAATAATCCTCATTAAAAGCGTGCTTGAAAAGCGCCCTTATTATAATTGTGACTTTTGTCAAAAATAAATTAAATTGATGTAAGCTCCCGTAGAGAGCAGCGGTGGCCCAGTGGTAGCGAATCCGACTTATGAACAGTAAGTGGTGGGTTCGAACCCAGGCAGGCGCATTTCTTTCTGTAATTTATTTCATCACCACTGCTCTCAAAAACGGTGAAGGAAAACATCGTGAGGAAACCGGCATGTCCTAGAACCAAAAATTCGAAGACATGTGACATCTACCAATCCGCACTGGGCCCGCGTGGTGGATTATAGCCCATTCCCTCTTATAGAGAGGAGGCCTGTGTCCCAGCAGTGGGAACATTAAGGGCTGATGATGATGAAGCTCCCGAAACACTGTCAGCCGTTTGAAAATGTTTGTACCACATTGCACCTATAAAAAGAATGCGAAGGCGCTTTGAAAGTGTCTGTCATTTGTCAAAACGGTTAGGTAATACACTTAACACACAAAATAGATTTTATAACCATTAAATAACAACTACTCTGAGCTGCATGCATAACGACCGCTGGGCAAAGGTGTCAACACGATAGGTGCCTGAGGATGGACGGCGCGGCCAGGACCGACCTAGGTAGCGAAATGATCTAGACGCGCATAACGAAGGCTGTTTCGAGGTGGCGCAGAAGAGTACCTGGAAGAATATGGGATGGGCCTGTGTCCAGCAGTGGGACAAACTAGGTTATTAAAAAATATATATAAATCATTCAAAACTGTAAATCTTAAATCGAATGAAATAACAATTCTTTAATCTCTCTTTTAACCCTTCAAACTAATTCTGAAATAAAATAAATACTCTCCAATAATTCCAACGCTATCTTGAAAACCAGCTCCTAAAAGTTATTTCTTGAATCAACTACGGAATTTGTACTGAAAACGAAAAATTATTTCATGTATTTCAGACGTCAGCTTAGCTCAGTAGCGCCATCTACACGCGCATCTACGCGCTTTTGCAGTTAATTTACCTTCGATTTTGCACTGCAGTCAAAATCATAGCGGTCATGGGGAAGTTTCATTATGTATAGAAAACTATTTAAATTATAATTTAAAAACTATTAAATAAAGTAAAATAAATAAACAAACTATAAAAGGCATCAAAAAACTCCTCTTCAAAGCTGTCAGTTAGTGCCCAAGAGACTGGCGGCGTTGTCACGTTGTATGGCAACACTTAGCCTCTGGTCAAGGAGAAAAAAACGAAGCAATGCTAGCGATCGTTATGTTAGTGCCTATAGAGTTGCTCTCACTGATAAGTCTACAAATGATAGTGATCTTTATCCAAAAAGGTTTGTGTTGGACTTCAGCTCTCAGAGGTAAAATAAATGTAAAAGGACTATAGCGATACTTCGATTTCTATCGAAGTTGAATGCGAACAACTTTTAGCTCACTCTGTGTGAAAAAAACGCGCGAACATTTTATCAAGCGTGCTGGGATTAGCAGATATTTTTTTTTTTAAGCTGAAAGAGGATTTTTCCGGAATGCTATCTATGGTGCGGAATGTTTTTATTGTTTTGGGTTCGATGCAATATGCTGTGGTTTAGATATTTTTAATGTATTCTCAATTTTATTTTTCGTTTTTGATGTTTTTGATCCACTAAACTTTTAGTCGCGCAGTGCAATTTAGGGCGGTTGGTAGAAACACGAACTTAGTATGGGTCAAAAAGACGTTATTTTTTAATTGATTATAAAATACACAAAAGATCAAGATATTGGCTTGAAGATATTGACGCACAACGCTTCAAATATTGCCTACATGCGTGATGGATAATAATAATCATTTTGATTAATGATTAAGTACGATATAAATCCCTGTAACCGTTCATGTAAAATAAACTATCAAATAGTGTTAAATTGGTTAGTGCTTTTCAAAGCGCTCTCCTGAACCAAAAAGCCTATCAACTCCACAGAACCCTATAAACAAAATCCGCTGCCATTCCGCCAAAACCATTTCAAAATCGGAATTGGTGCACCTCCTAAGCGGATTTTTATGCTACCCAACTTACATCTGCACTCCACTACAACCTAAACATTCTGGTCACAAGGTTCATATTGATTTGTTTTATCAGAAAAAGCAAAGATGTTCTCTTCGAGGCCCGTGCATAGAGAACACGGATTTGAAATAAGGAACTCACGGCTTATCCTATTGGATGGTAGACAATAGTCTGACCTCCATGGCACCTGTGTTTAATACTCCAAAGCGTGTATTGAAGTTGCCAGTATTCATTTTTCTAGTTTATTTTTCTTTCTGGCAAACGGAAATTCGTTTTAACTTCGAGTTTTGACGCTGCAGGCATAGCGCTAACTTTTGCGCGGGGATTTCATTAATCGGTTTTGAAAATGGAGTCTTTATTCGAATGTTTTTTTTTTTTATTCAAACCTTTTAAAAGGTATTATATGTGCGTCTTCTAGAATGCAGCCTGTGGAATTTTGTCCGAAGGTATCCAGTTTGAGAATGTATTTGAAAGAAAAATAAAACATTCTTTTGTTCAAAGCATTTTTGAGGTCAAAGATTATCTGATAGGCAAAAATATTTGTGTAGAGTTAGCCAGGAAAAGATTAAAAGTTTTTTTAATCGTTTAACAATTTAAATAATTTCTTTGTTTATTTTTTTATTTATTATGTACCTTACTAAAAATATTATATACAGCTGTTCATAGCATAGTTGTACAAGGATCTTTTGGCGCGTGGCCTATATCGCAACTAATCACGCCATTTTCGATTCGGGTTCAATTCAAAGGTCGGGCAAAGTGTTATCGCATTTTACTGTCAGGAATTTCTCGGTAGCAAACACGGAGTCTGGATTTGTTCACGGTTGATGGCAATAGTCTTGTCCCCATTGGCATGGGACTGAAACATAACTGGTGAACATCATGGGAGTACTAGTAGGTACACTTCTGCCTAACCCTTCGGGAATTACAGGCAAAACATGTTTACTGTTAGTAAACACGTTTTCGTGGCAATGTCATTCAAGCGCCAAAATATCCTTGTAGTACTGTACCGCTAATGTACCAACATGTAATTATAATTGACATTTAAACCTTAATGCGCCCAAAAGTAATTAATGCCCGCGTTACG
This sequence comes from Lycophotia porphyrea, assembly GCA_950005105.1. NCBI lineage: Eukaryota > Metazoa > Arthropoda > Insecta > Lepidoptera > Noctuidae > Lycophotia > Lycophotia porphyrea. The sequence goes on from OX465396.1 coordinate 2,381,109, forward strand.
CACTTTGTCACAGATAGGTGAGCGTCAGCAAAAAAGGTTATCGTCATTAATCCCTTTATTAATGGTCCGTGGGCTGCCCTTGTTTTTCTAACCCTACATCGTTATGTCGTGTTTGTAAGTTATCCATTTTATTTTGTATTATGTTGGTACCAAGAGTGCAAAATTACAAAAGGGGCTTGTTCCTGAACATAAATTCTGTGAGTTTCATCACCATCTGCTTAGCCTTTTCCTAACTATGTTGGGGTTGGCTTCCAGTCTAACCAAATCCAGCTGAATAGCCGTATCCTACATGGAGCGACTGCCAATCTGACCTCTACAACTCTGTAACTGAGTAATACTCTTTGATAACAGTGAGGGGCAGAATTTCGGCCTTTAAGACCTTCCACAGACCATTCCTTATCTACCTTACCTTACCTTACCATCATTATCACGCCTGTAATCCCCGAAGAGACAGACGGACAGAGACAGAGGTGAACTTAATTGTACACCCACATATTTTTGTTATTTTTAATTCATTAATGAATTTTTAATTTTTGAACCTCAATTTTTTAATTTTTTAATGTAATTGTAAATTTCCTACTGTAATTTTTTATATATAGTTGTAACTTTAAATTTATTTTTAAATATATTAATACGTAAAGTTTTTTAAAGTCGTTTTTTACTAACACAGTGTGTGTTAGTAAAAAACGACTTTAAAAAACTTTGGACCAATGTCTGAAATAAAAAGATTTTTTTATTTTTTTATATCGCCAGTAATAGGGGGCGAGCCCATTGCCATCAACCATCCACCAGGCTACGTGGCTGCCACTGAGAGATTCCTGATGAAAAAACCCAAAAACACTTTGCCTTTTTGTCTAAAATTTTCACACTGTTGGGACACAGGCCTCTCTAGTGGGATTGGGCTGTAATCCACCATACGAGCTCAGTGTGCGTTGCTAATTGTCAGTAATGTCACACAAGTTCAAGTTTTAGTAGTACGTAAGTAAATTGGACATCCAGTGCTGATAATAGGGTATGTGACAGGAAGTCAAAATAGTTACTTTTTTATGAACTGTCAAAACGCAAAATGTGTACGTGATTTGTATAAAATAGCACGTTGTGACGTCATACTTATTTGGGATCAAATGTAATACTTATTATCAGTAAATCCAATTTTACAATTATATTGTCCCCCAATATTTAATTTCTGTACGGTGATGGTAGTTTTTAAGATGAGCGGCCTAATTTCTCCGTATTTTTATATTTTATTTTTGACCTTGTCAACTAGCCTATTATTATGAGACAAGAAATGGTTATCACTGAATACAACATACAATCAAATACAATAATCATACAATCATAGCTACTAATCTTTTCACTGGTTAAACTTTCCACTGCAAAAAAGAATGACGTAAAATTGAATTATAATTGATGTTTAACTTCAACGACCCCGCATTTGGCAGAATCATTTTAAACAGATTTCAAAAGCTCTTTTGAAAAGTAACCCAGTCCACTCTTAGTGGTCGCTAAATACTAAATTCTGCGAAAATTTATAGGAAAAGTGGTTGAACTTTATACATTCCGCTTTGACTGATTTTTTCCAAAAAGATTTTCGAAATGAGTTCCACTTCTAAGCATTTTTAATACCACTCATTAATAGTACAAAAAAGCATTAATTCTCCGCAGTAGTATAAATATGAACGCGGCTATACTTTGGCAGTTATAAAAAATAATAAATAAATAAAAAGTCCGAGTTGGTAATATGAACTTCTTAAATGAAATATGGAGCGAACGCGTTTCAACTTTGTTTTTCGAACGTTATTTGAGTTAACCAGTTTAGCTTAAATATACTTAATGTGGCTTGCATTTGAGATACTGTGGTGAACTATAATTTTGTTGGTTGAGTGTTTTATAACATTGTATTTATTAGGATAAACTAACGATATACATTAATAATTAAAAACTATTAAACTAAAATAAATAAACTAACAACAAACTATAAAAGGGCATCGAAAAACTCCTCCTCAACGCTGTCAGCTGGTAATGTGCCCAAGAGACTGGCGGCGTTGCCACGTTATATGCCAACACTTAGTCTCTAGCCAAGGTAAAAACCAGCCCTTGGGTCACGGGAAGCGTCAACAAGACGTTTCGAAATTTCCTTAAATAGGCTATGAGCAATCGGACCCCACGGCCCCAGAGTTTCAACCCCAAACGTTTTGAAAATATAATTACCACAAAGGTTTCTATATTTACGCCGCTTAAGGTTTTCTGCAGCCGCAGCGGCAGAACCAGCACAGCACGATGAGCTTGTAAGATGGGATGGCGCAAGAGTATCGACGCATGTTGCGTCCCACACTAAAGGCCTACCCATCTTCCAAGGAAACAAAGACATGTGTTTTATTCGTTTACCCCGAGCAAAAGATTATTATTTTAGAACCTTAAGAGCGTTCATACAGAGTTATACTCATGGCATTTGCGGCATTGGTAGGCAAAACGCGACCTGGTAGGATCCTTACATACTGATTTTGCCTTTTTCATGTTCACATATTATATTTTTTTATATTAATTGGGCCTCCTCTTGACCTCATTCTAGCCCTGAAGACAGAGATGAGGTCATAACTTAGTCACTTAGTCACACAGTCATATTTTTTAAGTGAATCTTCTAATGCGACTTCCAACAAGGTTGCGTTAAACGTTTAACGGTCCGCGCTTCCTATTTTCATTTCCACATTACGCAGTTTCACTTCTTCTGCGCGGAGGGACTCCACACTCTATTTTTTTTAAATTTATTCTCACAGATTGCTCCGTGACTACTGCTTCGAATAGATGATTAGTTTTTGTTTTTTGTAAAGAAACAGATGATACGAATTTGTGTGGAATGCCACAACTAAAAAGTCTATAATAACTACTTTTCTGTCTCAATTATTATCTTTATATATAAAATGCTTTGTCCTGAATGACTGACGGATCAACGCACAGCCTAAACCGCTGATCGTAGAGACCTGAAACTTGGACGGTGTGGTTTTTGTATGACGTAGACATCCGATAAGTAAAGATTTTCCGAAATTCTACCCCCAAGGTGGTGAAAAGCGAAAAGCGTTTTTAAATTAACGCAATTTATAGTTCACGTCACGTAGGGAGATAGGTACTACGGAGGTAGGTAGGGTAGGTAGGTACTAGGTAGGAAGGAACTAGGAAGATAGGAAGGTACCAGGAATGTAGTTAGGTAGGTACTAGGTAGGTAGATAGGGTAGATACTTGGTAGGTATGGTACATTCTCATCGGACCAGGAGCAGGGCAGTTGGCGCAGATCCCGAGAATTCCAATGATTCCCATGGACCTGCGTATATCGCTTAAGCGACTCCACACATAACACAACACAACATCACGCCTGTAATCCCCGAAGTACTCATAGTTATGTTTATGTCCCATGTAATAAGGGGCGAGCCTATTGTCATCAACCGGGCACAGATCCAGACTCCGTGGCTGCTACTGAGAAATTCCTGAAAGAAAACTCAATAACACTTTGCTCGACCTGGGAATCGCACCCAGGACCTCATGCTCAGCAGTCACGCTGGCGACCACTAGACCAACGAGGCAGTCTCTAAGCGACCCCAGTTTCCCGTAAAAACATAATTTGCCCTGGCTATAAACAAGTCCCAGTGACAAATATTCTCTTTGGTTGCCCAGGGCTGTATTTTCCACCCACGCGGACGAAGTCGCGGGCGAAGTGCTAGTCGCTGATAAAATTACAAATTCAATATCGATATCAATGTCCATACATATCAGTAGATAATAAAACTCAACAAACATAATCTATTTCACCAATGAATACCGTTTTCCTGTCTCCCTACTATCAGTCAGAATGCATCACCATATTAGCTTTATTTGCTGGCATGTGTTCTATATCGTTAATGTATTCATTCGCTACAGTAGACCCTTCTCGATCGAACATCATATAATACCGAAGTTTTCCTTATATGTCTTTATCGTTGGCTACGAAGAATGTAGAAAATAAAAGGATGTGACAAGAGGATTTTTTAATTAAGAATTTTAACGCCAAAAACTTTCTAATTAGAGCTGAAAGATAAATAAACAAAGTTGAGTTTTTTGTTTGAGTTCATTATAGATTGTGACCTAGTTTAAATGTCTATGTGCTTGTAATTTCACTGTAAGGCCTAGCCAGTATAAGCGATAAAGATGTAGGAAAAAAAAATGGATTTGGATTGACATAATAACATTTTTTTATATTTTTAAATGTTTTCGGTTTTTGTTTTGTAGTACTTGCAACCGGCGTGCTTGTATGATCAGATGTATGAACGAGGCAAGCGTAGCAGGTGGCGTTCTGTGGTTTCTGCCTACCCCCATGGGAAAAGGGCGTGATTTTATGTATGTGTTTTTGTATAATTTTGTTTTTTAAAGTATTTAAAAATGTATTAAATAAGAAAAATGATGAATAAATGAAATAAATGTCAATCTAAATCCAATTTTTTAACCGACTTTCTTCAAAAAAGAGGAGGTTCTCAGTTCAGTTGTGTGTTTTTACTTATGGTATCAAACATACGAAACGTTTTGCCTTATGAATCCATTACCCTAGCTGGAGGCCTTACCCTCAAGGCACAGGATAGTCCGGTTAACCAGACGACAACCTCCTAAGTTGACCTGCGAGAAGCCATTCAAAAGAAAAAAAAACGTTATGAATCCGTATTCCTTTACCATACGGCTTTGTGTCAAATACAGTACTATTCCTTAGCTATCCACTGTAGCATAAGCATAATCAGCCTATAATGTTCCTACTGCTGGGACACAGACTGGACTATAAACCCCACGCGAGTCAAGTGCGGGTTGGTAGATGTCACATGTCTTCGAATTTTTGGTTCTAGAACAGGCCGGTTTCCTCACGAGGTTTCCCTTTACCGTTTTGCGAGCAGTGGTGACGAAGTACTTTTTTTTTGTGAGCCTGAACTGTCCCACTCCTGGGCAAAGGCCTCCCCCCATTCCTTCCACTTTTCCCGATGTTGCGGCTCTTCTCGCCAATTACCGAGAAAGCCATCCAAAGTGTCCCTCCATCTTCTCCGCGGTCTGCCGCGATCCCGTCTAACTGTCTCAGGGCTCCAGTTTTGTGATATGCGGGCCTACAGCTTTGCCGGCACCCGGCAGACATGGCCTGCCCAGTCCCACTAAAGTTTGGCAGGTTTATGAGCTACGTTAGCAATTTGAGTTCTGGAGCGCAGTGTGGTGTTCCTTATTCAAAGTAGAAGTAAATTACGCAAAGTGAAATCTCCGAAGAATATTCCTTATTACCTAAGTGCTAATTTTGAGCATATTGAAGCGACATGTCTATTTACACAATCTGCGACGGTCATGAATGTGACGTAAAATTCAGTCCCCGATATAATTTTGTTTGTTTTCTTCTGGTGACTGGTGATATATTGATTTGAAAGTATTTGTGGGTCAAGACTCATGTCGCATGTTTATATAGAAGCTAACGTCAGCTTTTGTTAGTAAGTTATTGTGCGCGTTACTTTTTTTGATGAGTTGATGAAAAGTTATTTTTTTGCCGTCTGTGATTTATTATGTTAGTAGGTTGTCCTAAATCAGTTTAGTTGGAATTAGGTTGATGGAAAATAAAACTATATAATGTCTAGAAAATGCTGTATTGCTTGAAATAAAACATCAGGAGATTTTGTTGATTATTTTCTTAGGTTACTATAGAATAAAGTTTCGATTTCAAAAAAGGGTGTGTCTGAATGTTGTAAACATCAGTGACCATCTTTTTTTAAATCTAATCCCTTAGCATAATCAGCCTTTTATATTACCAGTCCCGAAACACAGGCCTCTTCTCTGTTTGAGGGAGCAACCCTTCCTTAACCCATCAAAATTTCCAATTCCTAAAATTGAAAATAAAATCCAAAGGAAAGTCATCATCATCCGCCAGCCTTTTCCCAACTATGTTGAGGTCGGCTTCCAGACTAAACAGGATATAACTGAACACCAATATTTACATGGAGCGACTGCCTGGTAATAGGATACACCTGGGTAAGACTAGGAATATACTTATTTTTTAAATAAATTGTCAATAAAGCAACTCAAACGCCAGACCTTGAGAACCGCTTGAACGCTTTTAATCTTAAGACGACGGGGCTTTAGTTCTCCTTTTTAATTAGCTACCAATACTCCAGGGGCATATTGAAAATTTTAATAGGTTCAGAACTCTTTAAATATCAAGATTACCTTGACATTAACGGAGGTAAAGATTAAAGAAAGATGGAAAGGATATATGGATAAGTCGTTGATCCTGGATTTCATTCGTAGATCTTTAACAGTCGTATTGTGGTCACTTAGGCAGTCGTTCCTATTTTGGGCATGGATACTAATTATGTAATTGTCACAATTAACTTGACTGCTTCGTTGGTGTAGTGGTCGCAAGCGCGACTGCTGAGCAAGAGGTCCTGGGTTCGATTCCTAGGTCGAGTAAAGTGTTATGGGTTTAATAAGGAATTTCTAGCAGCCACGGAGTTTGGATTTGCGCTACGTTGTTGCCAATAGGCTCGCCCCCTATTACACACATTTGTCACACACACACACACACATTTGTCATTTGTCCACATTTCGCCAGTTATGTTTATAACTGGCGAAATGTGGATGTACTGTTAGATACACCTCTGCCTAACCCTTCGGGGATTACAGGCGTGATGTTAGGTAATGTGTACAATTAATTTACTAAAATCACTAATTTTGGTAAGTTTATAGTAATCTTCCTTTATTATTAGGTGCTGATAGTAGAAAAACTTAATAAAATGTAGAACTGAACTGACTGCATTTATCCAATTCATCGTCATCATCATCAGCCTATGTTCCCACTGCTGGGATACCGGCCTCCTCTCTATGAGAGCGATTGGGCGGATAATCCACCAAGCGGGCCCAGTGCGGATTGGTAGGTGTCACATGTCTTCGAATTTTTGGTTCTAGGACATGCCGGTTTCCTCACGATGTTTTCCTTCACCGTTATCGTTTATCCAATTATCGGGAAAATATTCTGCAACTTTGTCACTGGATTTATACAAGTTTTTCCGGAAAGAAAAGTAGAAGCAATTTAATTTAAGTGATTTGTTTGTATTTCATTCCCACATCAAAATTCTCCTCTTTCTTGTTCCAAACATGAGACTTATTTAGTCCAAACAGTTGGAAATGCGGTGTACGAGAATGACAAGAATATTAAACGAGAAAATCTGATTTCCGAGAGTGCATTTGTTTAAACGAACGACGCGAGCAACTGAAGACAAAATCTTGGCATGCTCTGTCTGCATCTAAAATAGGTAAGACATTAATATTTTATAACACATTTATCATATCTTGTCACAATTCCTTCAAGAGTGTTGGCGAATTGTTTGGAGATATTTCACTGTAATATAATAATGCAGGGTTATGTGAATTGTGTTTAAATCTATTGCCAAGTTTCTGCTCTTAAAACATTGTGAGAAAATTGGTATGTCCTAAAACCAAAAATTTGAAGACATAATGAAATCTACTAACCTGCATTGGTCCCGCTCACGGCCCGCGTACGGCCCGCGTACGGCCCGCGTACGGCCCGCGTACGGCCCGCGTTCTCTCAACGATAGGAGGACTGTGTCCCACTAGTGGGAACGTTTTTGTTTGATTATGCTATACCTGTTCTGTGGTATAACAGGCTGACTATGATAGAGCGTACATTGCGTTTCATATTAAGTGTATTTAAAGGAAATTAAAAAAAAGGGAATACTGTCTTATACATTTCTTGGATTTAGTGTCTTACATATAATTTTTCTTATTTACTCTCTGAGGGCCTAAATCGGAGGGTCCTTCAGGTAAATATTGACTGTATGAAATTAATGACGAAACAAACTTTTTTATGTTCAAGGAAGAACATGATAAATTTATAACGCTGTGTTAAATAACAGAAAATAACTGTTACTTTTATTCTAAAATGAAGCTATACAAGAGAATTCTTCTTTACTTTGATTTCACACAAAGGCCCGGTTGATCTTATACTACTATTTTTATCATATACCTTACTAGCTTATGCTCGCGGCTTCGCCCGCGTGGAGCTTGGTAATGTCTCACGGGATCGTAGTGCCGTACCATAAAAAAAAACGGGTTGTAGTGAAAACTTGAAACAACGCCATCTAGCTTAAATATCAGAAATTTCAATAGCTTTCTGCAAGAACTAAAGATGTCGCTGCCGTAGAAAAAAACTTGAAACAACGTCATCTAGCTTAAACTACACGCACACTCGTGCAATCGCCTTGCTCCGCCGATTCGATCTGGCGATCTGACGATTTGACGCGTGTTTAACATGTTTTTACCCATCCTAAAAAGTGCACAACGCCGCTAAAGAAGTTTTCACATCAAAAAGTCCTAAGTGTTAATCCAGGTTTTTAAACGATCTGTGTCCCAAATTTCCCTTGATTCCCGTCTATCCCTGCCAGTCCAAATCTGGTCAGCAGTTTTGACGTGAAAGAGTCAGCAGTTTTTATTTATAATATTAGTAGGGTGATCATTATATTAACAGCCTTTTCTGTGGTGAGGAACCATCCTCAGGTTTACGCCAACCTTTTCTGTTTTGTACCAATCTGTTCAGAACTCCCCGAATTTAATTGTGTCGCTAAGCAACCTACAACCTAATATTGATCTCTTTTAATTCGTAAATGAATACTCAATGGTGCCGATTTTATTATATTATTAAATTTGATGTAATTTTAGAAGTCAACTTTTTAATCTCGTCTAAATTTGTGTCAGGCGCTGGTTAATTTGACAGGACTAAACTAAAATTTATCTTCTGTCCTTTTCATAATGAAATAGAAAGAAAAAGATGCACTCAACTTAAATTTAGTTTAGTTTGTGAACAAGGGAATCGGAACCATTATTTCACCAAAAACTGTGTCGTTTATCCTACAATGTCTACCCTAAAAGTCATTCAAAAAGCGCACCTTTTGCATGTCTAAGCTAAAAATATACTTTGGTTTTTCAACGAAGCATACCTCAGCGAATAACGTGCAAAATTGAGCGTAAATTGAGCATCTGTTGTGTTGAGCTCATGCATTTTAAACGCTTAACTGTGGTTGCTTTTATTTTTAAATTTATAAAAATCAATAGGACAAGAGGTTATTCAGATGGATGAACGGGACCTGGAATTGCTTAGTGGTGTGCAATTGAGGAGAACTGTCCACTAGTGGATTGCTAGTTATCTTTAGATAATATAAAACCAAAGTCACTCCCGCTGCTTGTACGCCTAAATCTTTTAAACTACGCAACGGATTTTAATGCAGTTTTCAGCAATAGATACAATGATCCAAGAGGAATGATTATAATATACATATATAATTGCACCCGTACGAAGCCGGGGCGGGTCGCTAGTTGATTATAAAAGTGAGGTTATTTAATGGCAGCGGAGGAATATTTTAGGATATATATTATATAGGATATAATTAATGATTTTTCAAACTTCAGAATTTAAAGTGATAATTAAGCAATTTCGATACAATTGTTTTTAAATAACACAAGCACATATAATATTTGGTAAAAGACATTACACTACACAACATAACTGGCGAAGTGTGAGTGTACTATTAGGTACAGCTCTGCTTATCCCTTCAGGGGTTACAGGCGTGATGTTATGTTATGTGATGTAAAAGACATGCATAACGGTGATGGCTTTTCAGTGAACGAATGAAGAATGGTGAAGCTTACTTCATCATGGACCGAAGAGGTTATGGCAGTAACTAGTGTTGCCCAAAAATCGGTCTTGGTATTGATTTTAGTCTTGCGAAAATGCAAGAACAAGACCAAGACTGCAAGACCAAGACCTATTTTTTTCCTTAAGCGGCTCCCGCCAGTCTGTAATTACTTTCTTCTGTAAATATAAAAGCGCACAGAAAGCACGTAATGTAAAGATTTAGAGAGTTTAAATCCCAAAATCCCGAAGTCTTGGTCTTGTAGTCGTGGTCTTGTTCTTGCATTTTCGCAAGACCAACACCGACCGACCGATGTTGGGCAAAACTAGCAGTAACATACAAAAGATACTAATTAACATGCGAGAGTAACAACTCCTTCGTCCAACTAAAGCAAAGCTATTGCTTAAAATAAAGAAAGCACTAATAAAGCAAACCGCCTGTTACTTGGCCCTCAATTTAATTAACTCCAAGATTTTTTACTGTAAATTGAAAAAATGTAACAACATTCTTGTAGTTAAAGTCGTCATTCTGTCATTCGAATGACTGGGGCTCGTTTCGTAGAGGAAATTAAATTTTAATACAAAGATTTTTTTGTATTTACACCGAGAGGAAGATTTACGGTATTTTTCTTTAGTAAATTTTAGGTTTTTGGTTTAAGAAACAAAAGAAGTTATAATTAGATTCTGGAAACTTTTTATTTGGTTTTATGTCTGTGTCACCATCTCCTGATTACAAATCTGTCATGACGTCAACAAATTCTATTTTTGAATTTCTTAATAGATTATCGTAGGGTTCCAATCTTTCCGCAAAAAAGATTCTTGGTGTATTTTATTAAACATATCGTAACTAATCTGTCTCACTCGAATGAAATATTACAAAATGATTTTCCAATCTAGCTTGGAACATTAATCTAGGCTTCATAATTTCTAACATTACGCTTTAGAAATAATATTCAAGCCATATAAATGTCGTAATAAAGTCGGAGAAATTTTTATATTGACAGAAATCATTAGGGATCAAATAACTATGAAATGACTATACAATCATGTGGACTGACCCACACCATAAGCCCTTTTTTTTCAGATGGGAAGTCATCAAATGACTTCTCCCGCTCTGGTTAGAGCGGAGGGAAGTGTCAGACTTGTACTGACTAAAACCCATCCATGTTCCTACCTTGCCCTTTGTGTTCCGGGGCCGCGGTATCTCTTTCGAACAGTCCCGCAGCCCTGGCAGGCATCGGCTCCTGCGGGCCCCTCCCTGTGGCTGACGTCTTTAAGGCGCGCGCGGAACACGAATGCGCCGTCACCACGACCTGTCGTCATAATACTTGTAAAGCCATAGAATTGCATCACCTTTTATTTTTATTTTTTTCGGATGGGAAATCATCAAATGACTTCTCCCGCCCTGGCCAGAGCGGAAGGGAGTGTCGGACATGTACTGACTAAAACCCATCCATGTTCCTTCCTTGCCCTTTGTGTTCCAGGGCCGCGCTATCTCTTTCGAACAGTCCCACAGCCCAATAATTGCATCACCTTCCTTTATAAAAAGTCAACATTATCTCCAAGCATTCTTAAATAAACGTCATGCTCAATATTTATTAAATTCCACACGGAGCTCTGTGAGGCTGAACGTATGCATTAAAATAATCTTTTATTAAAATCTTCTAGTCACTTGCAGACAGGCCGCTTAGCCGGTGAGTCCAGTAAAGCGGGCTGTTCAATGTTCAGGTGATTTTTTTTACAAAAAATACGAATGTGATAAGTCGTAACGACGTTTTATATGATGCACTAAAGTATAAAGAAATGTAGTTTCTTACACTCTTACGTGCACTGGTAATCCGTTCAAAAACATCAATGTTTAGAACACCATAAAATGTTGATCTGTTTACAATTTATCTGGTTTTCAAAGACGTAGGTGAATACTAGTATTCAGAGACCGTAAAAAAGTTATGCAGTCAAAGTTTTGTCGACGCGCATAGCTGAACGCTTCACGCATTCAGCTATGCGCGTCGACAAAACTTTGACGTTTGTGTCAACCGTTTTATAGTAATTGTATGGCACATGTTAGTAAAGGAAAACTAGCACTAGGCAATGGCCGGCAATATTAGGTAGCCAGTCCTGAGACCAAAACCAAGGAATTTATACAGAGCTGCGTTATTTAGGAAAGAAATAACAATTCGGTTTGCAGCATTTACACTGACTACAGAGACACACCAAAGCCATCGACCCTCACCTGGCGTGTGACTGCAATATTGACATCGGCGCGCTTGAAGTCATCTTAAAATTATTGCAAATCGAAAAACTTTTTCGGTGGCATGTCGATGGCACGAGTGTGGAGCCCATTAGATAAAGATAAACACATAATAAAATTATTTCAAGAACAAAGCATTATAAATTACCCACTTTAATAACCCAAAAACGTATAAACTCCTCATAAAATAAAGACATGAAATACGACAACTCACTACAGTTTCCTGCGACACGATTGGCTGAAGTAATTGTAAGTGCCTCGTTACCTCAAAATGTCTGGCAGTGAATGGGCAACCTTGGGGTGCAGTATGCACTTGACAATGCTGATAATTTTAGATCCGTTGAAGATAATATTTTGGAATGAATCCAGAAGTTTGTAGATTTTATTTTATTTTCGTTTGGTAGAGCTCGTTGAATTTTTGTGGCTTTTATTGAAAGTGGTTTGACAGTCGGTTTTATAGTGTTGGTATACAATGCTGCTGGTTTTAGTTGGTTTGATTTTGGAAATCCGTAGGTGGATACATGTCGAACTGTTATCAATACACATTGGTCGCTCTATTGTCTTCTTGGGTCAGACGTTGCTGTGTTGTTTTTTTTCAAATAGTCTCTTTTGCTGTTTTATTTTTTTAAACTAAGGCTAGGAACAAGTCCTTGATAAATAAACACAAATGTGAAAGTCCACCAAAGCCACCAGTATTAGTCGAAGTAGTTAACTATCACGGCAATTTCAATTCAGGCAATTTCGCACTTATACAACACACTGCGCTGGTACAACTGTCGTTGTACTAATCGTTTTTTTTTTGTATCTATAAGTAGGTTACATACATACACAAACGCACGTCTTTTTCCCATGGTGGTAGGCAGAAACTTTAGCATGCCACCTGCTACGATCCTTACATAGTACATACTCGTTTCACCTCGTTCACGTTCATATAATTATGTATACAGGGTGTTTGGCGCATGGACCGACATAATTTTTCCAGGGATTTGGGAGGTCATTAGCTAAGCTAAAAAAAAAATGAAAAAAATGCCCAAAATGTTATGTCGAACTAAAAGAAACATTTTGGGCATTTTTTTTTTTTTTTAAATCACCAACCGTGACATTTGGGACAAAGGGTGTATGGGTAAAACCTAGCTTATGACCTCCCAAATCCCTGAAAAATTGTGTCGCCAGTTGAGAGTACTAAGCACTTAACCTTTCTGAAGAATCTCACCAATAAGCTCAGAATATGTCCTTCTAGGGTGTCCCCTCCCGGCGGAACCTTTAGCCGAAATACCTCAGCATACTCTTTTCAGTAGCAACCACGTTTTTTTTTGTGCAGCTGCTTGAGTCGCGCCGCAACGTCAACTTTAAGGCGTTCTTCGTGCGAGTACCAACGTATCATCTGCACCTCGTCTTGATGTGGACTTTTGACCGCAGGGAGTGGTGTGAACGCACTGTGACATATTGCACAAGTGAAGTTTTACTAACATAGTTTTAAGGTTCTATTTACTAACACAATTTGTATATTATCTGTATGTTAGTCTGTAAGGTATATATCTTTGGGCCAAAGTGGCCTGAAAATAAATGAATATTATGTTATGTTTGTTGTCAAATATTATGAAATGTTTGTTTGTTGTTATTTTCACTACATCTTCTTTTAAGTACACATTAACAACTGCCAGGGCTGCGGGACTGTTCAAAAGAGATACCGCGGCCCTGGAACACAAAGGGCAAGGAAGGAACATGGATGGGTTTTAGTCAGTATAATCTGACACTCCTTTCCGCTCTGCCCAGAGCGGGAGAAGTCATTTGATGATTTTCCATACAATAAAAAAAAAGTACACATTAACAAGGTAGGTATCAAAAGTATTTATTTATTATTTATTTATTTAACACTTCAAGCACAAAGTACAGAGGCGGACTTAATGCCATAGGCATTTTCTACCAGTCAACCTTTGGGTGATGGAGAGACAAACAGTGGTAGGTGTATAAATCAGAAAATATTTTTAAATTTTATACTAAGATAGACTCCAAGGATATATAAAATACTATAAATATATATTAAAATTCTATAAATGTATATCAAAGTATATCTATATGTAGATAGACAATTACACGGGTATACTAAAATAAAAAGACAAACAATGGAGAATCCATTAACGTAGAAAGGAAGTAGTTGTAGTTCTAGAAATAAAATTGTTATAAATAACCTCAGCAATATGATAAGTGGCCCAAATAGACACAAAATTAATGAGCCATCAATTCTGAGCGGTTGGCACTCGTCTGAACGACGATGGCTCGTTCATACTTCTCTGTTACGCCTCGTTAGAGTTAGTTTAGAATAATGTTGTTGTAAAGATCTGCAGGAAGTCTCCGCATTCGAATAATTGGCCAATAACAAGGAGAGAGATGTTTGTTTACATTGGCTGGTTGTGTGATGGGAGACGTGTGGGCACAGGAAATTGAAATGAGATGAAAGTATTTTTTTAGAAGTGTGATTTTAATTAGGCAGCATCTTTAAGTATCAATTTGATCGAAGAAAAAATAATTTTCTCTACATCTATACTAATATATCACTACATATTATAAAACAAAGTCCTCCGCCGCGTCTGTCTGTCTGTTCGCAATAAACTCAAAAACGACTGCACTGATTTTCATGTTGTTTTCACCAATGGATAGAGTGGTTCTCGAGAAAGGTTTTAGTATATAATTTGTCAAGCGGGCGGGCGAAGCCGCGGGCATCAGCTGGCTATAAATAAAAAAAAAAAAATATTTATTTCAGGCAAGAAACGAACGATAAATTTCTAGAGACAATTTATTTTTGTCAGTTTGTATGTAGGGTAATCTTCGGAACTACTGATCTGATTCCGAAAATTCTTTCACTAACGGAAAGCTATATTATTCTCGAGTGCTATAGGCTACATTTAAAACTGAGATAAGATTGCGATTGTATTTTGAACGTTTTTCAATACGATAATCGGCCTTTTGTGGTTTCCTAACTGGACTGGTTTTTAGACCATTTATCTAACGTTGAATTTCTATCAGGCTTAAGTGCGATATAATCTCTACAAACCTTCAAATATTACCATTGCATGCTTAGCTTTATGAAGTATAGAAAAGAATATTTATTTGTTTTACTATAACATAACATCACGCTTGTAATACTCGCAGGGTTAAACGGAGGTGTATCTGTATTTGACTTGTTTTTTAAAGCCTGCGACAACATTTTAAACCCAAGTTAAAAAAATAGCCTCAAAATTGCAACATCATATTTTGATTCGACCATAAAAAAAAGAAAATTCCGCACGACACAGCTTTGACACAGCGTCCACTTTTTATCACACGCTTGCCAAGTCAACGGATTTATGTCTCAATTTCCTAAAGCTTATAAATCGCCCCCATTTCGAAGATACTTCTTTCGGTTTCAAAGTTGTGTTGTGAAAAATGTTCGATGTATAAACTTAAATTGTGATATTTTTTTACCGATACTTGGGAAGTTATATTTTACGAAGATCATTTGGCATGAGGTAGCGTTAAATATTAAAAAAAATATATAAATAAAAGTGTGAAACCGGGTTTTCAGCTGAGCCAGAATTGAAGGTACCGATGTGGAAATACCCTCCTTTTTATGAAGTACGTTCATAAAACGTCGATGTTCAACCATCCAGAAGATTAATTATAACAAAGTTGCCGCGGTAGTCTAGTGATCACACGCGCGAGTGCAGAGAATGAGGTTCTGGGTTCGATTCCCGGGTCAGGCAAAGTATTATTGGGGTTTTTCCATTTGGAATTTCTCAGTAGCAGCCACGGAGCCTGGATTTGTGATCGGTTGATGGCAATAGGCTCACCTCCACATGGGGCTTAAAAATACCTGGCGAAATGTGAGTGTACTATTAGATACTCGTCTGCCTAACCTTTCGGGAATTACAGGCGTGATGCTATATTATGTTCTTAAAATAAAAATAAAAAAACCTTTGTAATCCAAAGAAATACATCGTAGGATGGATTAAGAAGTTTAATATAATCAATACCCGAAATGGCTTTTTCCAACGTTAAAGAGATAATAACAAACTAGTGGACGTCACGCGGTTTCACCCGCGTAGTAAGGGGATAAAATATAGCCTATGTTACTCGCTGATAATGTAGCTATCCATTGCTGAAAGAATTTTTCAAATCAGTTCAGTAGTTTTCATTAAGTTTATTCGTTACATACAAAAATACAAATCTTTCCACTTTCTTATATTAGTACAGCTATCGATATAGGAAAAAAAATCTACTAAATTACTTAAAGTCACACTTAATAAAATAAAAAAAAAATAAAAAAAAAGTCACACTTAGCCATTGTAAATTAGTTTCAATTACGTCGCAAAGTATATAAATATGCCTCACACAGCCTGGTTAGGGTCATATGACCCTCTTGTGATAGATTTATGGTTACCCTGTCGCCAATAGGGTGCCTTCAACACGTTCCGACACGACTCTGTACAGTCATAAGCACCAAAATGTATACAGCTGGCACCGTTTAAAAGTGACTTTTACTACTAAAGGGTGTAAACAGACTCTTATCGAAGCCGAAAGGCACTGGTTTTCCCCGTCATTGCGATCATTTTTTTGTTTAAGACCATACCTGGGAAGCTTCTAGTTACGGAGATATTGGGGGTCAAAGTTTCTACTTATTCATAAGTTTTTTTTTTAATATATGTCTTTAATGTAAGATTTTTACTTTAAACACCTCCAGGACCCCCTTACTATTCAATCCATCCATCAGCACAATGTTTTGAGTGCATTACATTGAGTCCTACTGTAAAACGTGATTTTTTAGCCCAAAAAAAAAGTCGTTTCCCAGCACTAATTTTTGCGTAAAGTTACCTAGTTTGGTGTATATAATGCTTGGTTGACGGCTTCGTGAAGATTCTGTTTACACCTTGTATATTAATTGCAATTTCATGTTGTTATGAATCTAACTGGGTTGTGTAGGTAAGATAGTCGCTCCAGGTAAATTTTGTTATTGTCGTTGATAACAACAACAAAATTTTCAAATATTTTTTTTAATGTTTCTACAAATCATTTGTTGATCAATCAACAAATGATTTGTAGCAACAATGATTTGTTGATCAATCAACAAATGATTTGTAACATTTTCGATTTCTTCTTGTAATACGTAAAATCATTCTTGCTTAATTTAGTTAATATCTTGTATTTGTTAGTTACTTTTTCACTTATTTTATTTCTGTTTGTTATTGCATTCTCTAGAGGGGTGTATTTTAGAGACGTTTTCTTTATTTTTCCACTTTAATTTGTGAACCTACAACAACAATCCATTAGTAAAATCAAAACATTTATTTCAAACAATAAAAATACCATTCTATTCTATTCTATGTCTTTAGATTTATATATGTATTACTAACTCTGGCCCATGACTTCGTTCACGTGGGAATTCCCGCTTGTTATCCCCGAAGGGTTAGGCAGACGTGTATCTTATAGTACACCCACATTTCGCTAGTTATGTTTAAATTCTATGTAATAGGGGCGAACCTATTGCCATCAACCGGGCACAAATCCAGTCTCTGTGGCTGCTACTGAGAAATTATTGATCGAAAAGCCAATAATATTAATAAATTACCGCACCAAATTACCAATAAATAAATACCAATAACTCGCAATAAATTACCGCACTATCGTATTTTTAATATTTATATGTATAATAAAAATAATCAAACAAAACATACAAGTTTCACTGCCTGTTATGCCTATGCAATTAATAAACAAATCATTCAAAATTGAAATCGATGAACAACTGTATCAACTTCATTCTAATTCCCTCACTAATTACATTGTAATTGCGATTGCAATCAGTTTCAATTCTAACTAAATTAGTGTCAGTAACAAGTTTGATTACAAATTACAATCCAACGTGATTTGACCACAGGACTATGTATATTATACCCGTGGCTTTGCCTACGTGAAATTCGATAATTGTCCCACGGGATCATACTACCGGGATAAAAAGTATCCTATGTGTTAATCTAGGTTAATAACTATTTGTGAGAAAAATTTCATCCAAATCTGTTTCGTAGTTTTTGCGTGAAAAAAAAATATTGCACTTGCGAATGACTTAAAATAACGAGTAGGTAATTAGGTATCTTGAGATCAGGAAATCTAAGAAAGTCATCAGCAGCGTCCTTCTGTCTGCCAATGAAAACATTGTAAGGCCAAGTATGTTTGCCAAGATCGCTGTAGTGTTAGTAAGAGGATGTTAAAATGGTCACAGAAAATTAATCATTCTAGCATATCTCGTCCATCACTACGTGAGATGCAATTTGTCAAATGGAGCGACATCTTTGATTGGTTTTTAAAGTAAGACTGGTCAGAATGGTCAAATCATAAAACTAGTCGCAGTCATCGTAAATATGGCACATGTTTGAGACAATGTTTAGGTTTGTATAACATCCTATAATATGTCTCTTTTAACCCAACGTGCAATGTAAATTTTTTTTATTAATAAATAAATAAATTCATTTAATTCAGAAAGTCATTATATAAAAATTAAAATCACTTAAAATAATAAAAAATAAAAAATATAATTACAGATACACATTCACATTCTTTTATGAAGCTCAAAGTGACAATTCTGCACTTACTCGACAAAACCCTACAAAAATAAAATAGAAAAAAAAAACAACTTTGATCATCAACTGGCTAGCATTTTCTAATCGGGTTCCAATCCAACCGGATGCAGCTGAATACCATCACCATAACCGTAATAAACGCCACTCAGCTCAATTCTAGGGAACTCTCATCCATCTGCTTCCAGCTACCCTGAGTACGCCACCTAGCCTAAGAAAGTTCCACCTTACTACTTACAGTAATCCTTAAACTGCAAAAACTCATACAACATTAGTTTTAGTATGCGAAACCCGACACATGTGTTTGGTATTTTTATGTAAAAAATCTATGTATAAAAATTCATAAAAAATCACAAAGTTATAAGCTTGTTCTGGTTGTCCGTACAAACACCGTTAAAACCGTCCGTTGCGCTCATTAATCGCGCGGTGTCCAACTTGTAACGTTTCTTAAATATTTTTGGGACAAACTATAACTTGGTTTAAAAATTATTGGAATTGATTCAGTTACTTATTCTCAGCAAACTATATTCAAGGTTGTATAGTATCTTTATCACACAAGTTCCTTTATAACCCAAATCTAAACATAATCCCTTTCAAAGAAGGTATCACCATAAGTAGGACAGCCGGCACCCAGCATCGAGCGTCCGCTCTCAACAACCCAGCATCCGTTGTACTCCAGACATCAGGAAATGGATTCCTCTGAAACGCTCACTGAATAATACTCTGCCTTTTACACATCCAGTTACATCAAGAAATTTTCTTTTTATCAATGAAAAACTATCGAAATTCCACCCTATCTTGGAAAGATAGAGTTAGTTTTCGAGTGTGGGGAAAACGTCTTGAGATGTACACAAATTTTAAGCGAAAATAGACTCAAAGGTTGGTGGAGGAAGATTTTATTTCGGTTGGAGGTTGAAAAGGGTGTCAGTATTTCAGAAATGCAAAAGGAATGGAAATATCTACTACTATAATCTGTAAAACTGTATAATGCTGAAGAAAAGTTCGTTGTGAACTTGTAAGGATTAACTTTGCGAGTTCTCGTTACAACGGTGTTGTTATTTTTAATTCGATGCGAAGTGAAAATTGTGTCGTTTCTCTGCTATCTTAGAGTAACAAGGACGCTAGAAATATGAAGGAAAGTGCTTACAGAGTGGTTTTAAAGTTAGTATACAGGTAGAAAGTCAAAGTCTGTCAACAACCTCGGTCACCACGGCCTGTCATGCAGCCGAAGTGCGGGCCGTTTTGCACGGCACGCAAATATAAACGACATCATCCGACGAGCTCTTATCACCGTCAGCGTCCCAGCTGTTTTAGAACCCAATGGCTTGGCACGCGACGATGGCAAGAGACCGGACGGCATGTCTTTGTTTCCTTGGAAGATGGGTAGACCTTTAGTGTGGGATGCAACATGCGTCGATACTCTTAGGCCATCCCATCTTCCAAGCTCATCGTGCTGAGCTGGTGCTGCCGCTGCGGCTGCAGAGAACCTCAAGCGGCGTAAATATAGAAACCTGTGTGGTAACTATATTTTCGAGCCGTTTGGGGTTGAAACTCTGGGGCCGTGGGGTCCGAGTGCTCATAGCCTATTTAAGGATATTTCGAAACGCCTAGTAGACGCTTCCCGTGACCAAGGGCTGGCTTTTACCTTGACCAGAGGCTAAGTGTTGCCATACAACGTGGCAACGCCGCCAGTCTCTTGGGCACATTACCAGCTGACAGCGTTGAGGAGGAGTTTTTGATGCCCTTTTATAGTTTGTTGTTAGTTTATTTATTTTAGTTTAATAGTTTTTTAATTATTAATGTATATAGTTCGTTTATCTCGACATTAAAGTGTAAATAAAGTAGAAAGAGAAATCGATGCACAAACTGTCACACATTGTTCATTCAGTACATCATACGGAACTTGGGGGGTCGACTTTTTAAGTGAGATTTGGAATGATGTATTTAAAAATGGTAACCGTTTGTGCGTGACCCTTCCACCCTGTTTAATTAAACTGAATAAGGTACAGTTCTCACCTATCCTAAGCATAGCAGACTATAATTTTCCCACTGCCGAGAAACAGGCTTCTCTCTGAGAGGGAATGGGTTACGCACGACGACGCGGGCCCAGTGCAGGTTGGTAGATGAACATGTCTTCCAATTTGTTTTGGCTATAGGACATGCCGGTTTCCTCACGATGTGTGATATCTCGTGAGTTGGGGTCGGTACCAATAGGCCACCACTGCTCTAACTGGTCACACCTGTTAATAGCACTGACTAGTCAAGAGAGAGTGTTTATATAAATATATTATTGATTATACAGGGTGTATAAGGACTCTTCACGAAGCCGTCAACCAAGCATTCTGTACATCAAACAGAGTAACTTTACGCAAAAATTATTGCTGGGAAACCACTTTTTTTTTGGAGTGATATATCACGTTTTACGGTAGGACTCAATGCAACGCATTCAAAACATTGTGCTGATGGATATATTGAATAGCTGTACAGGGGTCGTAAAGGTGTTTTAAGTAAAAAAAAATACATTAAAAACATGTATTATAAATTAAAACTTGTAAAAAAGTTGGACCTTTGACCCCCAATATCTCCGTAACTAGAAGGTTCCCAGGTATGGTCGAGAAAATAAAAATATCGCAATGATGGGGAGAAAAAGCGCCTTTCGGCGTCGTTAAGGGTCTTTTTACGTATGAATTTTTCAAGAATTCCAGAACTGTTCAAAAATTTTAATACCACAAAATATTCTTTACTCTGAGTCTTCTTCCAAGACAATGTACTTACATACAAAGTGCTACCAAATGCGATTCGCGTGACATCAAATTTACTGTCTTTTCTAACACAAAGGAACTGAACGTATTTCCAATTTAGTCGGTTTATACCGTTCGTATCAGGGCTCATATATCCAGGGGAATTACACATGGATTACACACCGAACGTGTGGATTACATTACGTATTTGTGGTTCAGATAAACTATATTGCGCTTCGAGTAACTGTACTTTATATATATGTATGTGAAATAGAGGCTTGGATATGGAAGAAATTGTTTGACGATGGTTTTGAGATTAGAGTTAGGCCAAAGAAACGTTGGATGGACTTTGTGAAGGATGATATGACTGGAAAGGTGGTGACACCTGATCTGCCGAGCAAGAAGAGAAGAGAAATTTGGAAAAAGGAGACATCCTACGCCGACCCCAAATAAATAGGGATAGAGGCAGAAAAATAAAATGATTGAGATAACCATCTCATTCCCTTTGAAAAGTTTTGTTCAAAAAAGTTTTTAACTGACGAGATAAATTATAGGTTGAGTCACCCGCGTGAAGTTCGATTATTGTCCCACGCCCTTTTTACTTATACTTTTGAATATACACTGTATTTTTTT
Organism: Lycophotia porphyrea; assembly: GCA_950005105.1. Classification (NCBI taxonomy): domain Eukaryota; kingdom Metazoa; phylum Arthropoda; class Insecta; order Lepidoptera; family Noctuidae; genus Lycophotia; species Lycophotia porphyrea. The sequence goes on from OX465396.1 coordinate 2,403,033, forward strand.
GGGCTTGTAATATATAGCAATACGGCTAACTCTGCAACGAAAAAGAAGTCGTTTAACGGTGTCGCAAGTTCAATTGTTTTTCCTCATCTCAAAAAATGCTCAACGCGCCTAAAGAAGTTTTAACTTCAAAAACGACTTCAACATATCCGAATCCGAATCTTAAAATCCGAACATTCTTTCCAAAGAATAGGTATACAGCCTTAACGTAAGTAAAGATTAAAGACGACTAATAAAGGTAAACACAGTGTTGTTTTTAACTTGAAATTAATTACAAAGTGAAATTCCAAGGGAAACTAATTGTAAGTTTATGAAAGAGACGAAATAAAATCCTTTTTTTGTGGTTTTTGAATTAGTATTTGTCTGGTGTGGTCTAAGTGGTAAGGTTGTGGATACTTACGAACAAGAAAAGCGATTTCTAAGAATGCTATTCATAGTACTTATTTTAAATGTTATTTCCAATTTATTTTCTTACTAGCTTTTACTGCGGCTTCGCTAGCGTTAATTTAGATTTTGACGATCTATTCGGGTTGTACTCTGCTTGTAATAATATAATTCAATCATGATTCGAAAGACACGTGGCGTCATCTATTATTATGAGAACGTTAATTTTGTTTTCCTCGGGAACAGTACTTTTTTTCGGGATGAAAGGTATCTTATGTCTGTTTCCGTACATCTGACAACGTATTTGCAAAATTTTAGGATGATCGGTTCAGTGTCGTGAAAAGGTAACATACAAACAAACGAACTTACTTTCCCATTTATAATATTAAATAAAGATACGATGGCAATGTAATTTGAGTCAGCCCAAAATTTGCGAGGAGTTTGGCTCGCTCAGTAGCGTCCATCGAGATACCGCGGCCCTGGAAAACAAAGGGCAAAGAAGGAACATGGATGGGTTTTAGTCAGTATAAGTCTGACACTCCCTTCCTCTCCGCCCAGAGCGGGAGGATTCATTTGATGATTTCCCATTCGGAAAAAAAGCAGCCTTCATTAGTTCCTGTAATGAGCCAACAACAAGACAAGCAATGTACCTATGACTGAAGTTTATTTAAGATTTCTAACATGATTTGACGATGGCATGTTATTTCCATCGACATCGGACTTCGTTTTATAAATACACAATTCAGCCAAAGAACACTGCTTCAACTCCAACAAAAAGATTTAGTAGACAATTAAGTACTCCTAAAAAAGAACACATAATTCGTTCATATGTACATCTTTGGCAGTCTTTTAGGTAGTCAGTGGCCCAAAAAGTCTGACAACCAGGCTTACCAAGGGGTATCGTATAAACCCAGTACTAACTGGATTGTGGAGGTCAGTTACGCAGTCGCTCTACGTAAAATACTGGTATTCAGCTGCATCCGGCTAGACTGGAAGCCGACCCATAACATGTTGGAAAAAGGCTAGGCAGATGATGATGACGATGAATATGTTACAGCAATATCTTAAAAGCAAGAAAAGGTCGTTACACGCTCAGATGAACTTAAAATCCGTATTAATTTCTCTGTAATGTGAAAATCAGCGCGAAATCTCTAATAATCACGCTTAAGCATACATTTTAATCAAATGCTTACACACTGAATTATAAGGCCCTTGACATACAGGATGGAATATTATTTCTTTCTCACTTCGGAGGGGAGGATAACTCAGTTACAAAGGAATAATATAATCCGCGCAATCTCAAAGGATTAATAATTTTATCAAAACTTGAACAAAGACCCATGAAGCGTCTAGTTAAGATATAAATCTGATTTTATACGCTTTTGGAATATATTTTAATGTTGTATGTGAACGATAAGTTTCGCAATTGTGCATTTGAATACTTTGATTAAGGTAACTTACTCAATCAAGTTTAGTATACTTACTGTGTGAAAAGAAATCGTCGCCATCTTGGATTTGCATTCAGATCTCGTTTTTGTTGTCACCGAACCCGAAATCGACACATGAAGAACTTCAAAAACTTCTGTGTTAAAGATAACTTATCCGTCTCAGGAAGGTCCTTTAAAATAAACCGTTGCACCTTATAGACCGATAGCACTAGGCTATTTTGATACCATAAGTTTAAAAAAATCTAAAGTTGCTAATTTCTTGCCTGTGGATGCAATCGTACCTATGAGGCTTATTATTGCGTTTTGTGTCATTTCTGGCATTTTCAGTAATTCAACGATTTGTGGTTGATTCTTTTTGTTCAAATCAAGGTGGTAGTAGAAGAACGTGACCCATATACTTCAAAAATATATTCGGGAATTCGAAACGAAAGATCAACCACTTGCCGTAACAACTGTAAAAGATTTACAAATGAAGGCCGGGACCAACGGAGATATACCCGTGCGGCTGTGATTCTGAAGAAGATCTTTTTTAAATCATCAGCCCCTCTGTATTTCATCACTTATCTTGATTCTCCTGCCCTTAACCCAATTCATTTGGGGTTGGCGCCGTATGTCTTCTTCTTCTCTATTAATCGTCATCTCATCAGACACCGCCTTTCTTGCCATAATATCCTTCACACATTCTATCCATCATTTCTTTGGTCTTCCTCTACTCTTGTACCTATCCACATTCATACTCAAAACTTTCCCCACATTTTCGTCATTCCTCCGAATGCCATCCCCATACGAAGCCAACCGAATACCACACAAATTTTCAGTCACTGGCGCCACTTTCAAACTTCTTCTTATGTTTTACATTACATTAAGCCTCTTATCCTGAACTTAACATATTGTTACTGTTGTTTATATTAGTACCATATTAATTTATAGTATATCTCTGAGTTCAGTGTGCCTGTTGGCAATGGCCTCCTCTAACATTTTCCTTCTTCTTCTTCTTAGCGTGTCGATGGCAATCTATATTGTGTCGGCCCAGAACTGAGCTACTAGTTTGGCGCTTTCTTTCCTTCTTATGAACCCATTTCTTATTTTAGTCATTCGCGTAACACCACATATCCCCCTTAGCATTCTCATCTCAACCACATGCAAATGAAGGCATTTGCATGTCTCGTTCATCTTTTTTTTTCTGTATTTCATCGTTGTATATCCAAAATCGCCAACTACTTACGAAAAATCACCAAGAAAACTAGGAACTAGAACCACCCGAACTCCAAGTATTATCAATACCACTTTTAGCCAGTGGCCGGCTGTTTATACAGTTTGTGAGAGGTGTTACATTATGTATGAGGAGAATCGTTTTTCCTAACAGGATGAGCAGGGACTTAAGCGCCAGCACCACTAATTAAGCGACGGTTCGCCACTCCAACTCCTAAGTCTTGCATTATTTATGAGGCTTTAGTTTTTTCAGCAAGTTCCGAGATGTCTAGGATTGAAATTGAGTTTGGGAGGCTTTTAGGCTGAAGTTTCGGTTGATATGGTGGTGATAGGACGTTGATAGATTGCTATGGGTTGGTTGTTTCAGGGTCATTTGTGGTTGATTACTGCTGCAGAGTTGGTTACAGCTGTCAATTGTATATCTTTGACAGTCGTTATAGAAGGACAACCAGTCTTGTCAAGGGGTATCGTATTAAAAAGTTCTAATTTGGAGTGGAACCCAGCATCTCATACTCAGCATACGCAATTAGCATATACTACTGCGCTCACTGACGGTCGACTGATTTTCAACCTTATTACTCATAGCATAAGGGTCCATAGTGTTCGAACGTTAGTGAACTTGATAGTACGCACAGCGATCAATCAAGCTATACAAAACCAGTTTATGCGCATCTTTCATTTTCCGTGAAATATATACAAAGCGAGGCTATGTTATGCTAGAAACGTAAAGCTAGATGTGCCGCCGTGTGTACTTTGATCACGACGTTCACTGCTGGACATAGGCCTCCCCCAAGTGTCGCCACATTGACCGGTCCCGTGCGAGCCGCATCCAGCAGATCCCCGCAACGTTCACCAGGTCATCGGTCCACCCAGTAGGAGACCTTCCAACGCAACATCTTCCGGTTCGCGATTACCATTCCAGAACTTTTCAATACCTTGATGTTTTACAACTCGCTCCCCCTAAGCAGTATCTTCTAACCCTAAAAAACATCTGTCGTACCTGCGGGTACAAGCAAAGCAATTATAAACACGAAAAAGGTTCTATTTTTATCTAAGTGTGCTCTGCAGTTACACCCTAGTACTAACTATTGTAGAATAAATGAGATTTTTAATTGAGTTCAGATAAATGTTGGGGCCATGACTGTTAAGTTCTGAAGTGCAATCTAAGTTGGGTTCTAGGACCTTTGTTTTGTTAAGAACAATAAGTTGGTACTACGTGATTTGCGAATGTAAAATAAATGGAAATAGAAGATGAGTTACATAAATGCTTTAAGCGTTCCTCTGCTTACAATAAGGGTTTTCATAAAAACAACTAAAGCGAGGAAAGTCTAGACTAAGACAATAGTTTTGAAAGTGTTTCGAGTTTCAACGATTTTCGATATAAACGGTGTGAACCTGTGGCGTCAAGGAAAAAGGGGATGAGTCAAAAAACACAACTTTTCACCAGGGCCTATTAAAGAAAACGCTTATTTGTTTTTTAAGATAAATGCACTTTAATAAAAAATATACAGAAATACCTAATACAAATTTGTTTTATTTTTTATTTAACAATTTAGTCGTCTTTTTTATGTATCTGAAAAATATTTTTGTTTATTAATTATTAAAACAATTGACATAACTCCTTATTCCATAACACGAAAAAAAATCCTTTTATTGACTCGTCTCTTTGTGTTATTATTTATGTATTAAATATTGTCAGGTTTTCAATTATATACAAAAATCATCACATCTGACTCCTATTGAGGTAGGAATAGACTATGGCACTTCAATTGCTTCGTTCCAAGCAAAGCTTTTTTGCTTCATTATTCATCAACCTTCATGCATGAACGCTTTTAATAAAAAAAAAAAATGAAATTAAAGTAATATAAATTCAAAATACCAAACATAATACTGTAACCTTTAACTTCGCTGAACTCATCGATATCGGGATCTATATCTCGTGTGTTTGCACTTGTTTCTAATCTATTATAGAAGTCATGGCGACTATTGTCAATTAAATGAGCGTTGTTAAGCAGAAAACGACCAACGGCAAAAAAGCAGTTTCAAGATATGGGCAGTTTTAGGTATTTTCATCACTGCTTTAATATATGACAATTTAAAAAAAAAAAAAGTGAAATATACAAATATGTTTTAATAGCTAACATACAAATTACTTCTTGTTGCTAAAATAACATGCTACGTATTAAAAATACAGCATTTAGTTGTGGTCGTTTTATACAAAACTGTAGATTTCCAATAAGGTTTATCAGAAAGCAAACATTCCAATGGTCGCTTTCTGTAAAATAATAATGTACTTTCCCGATATTAATGCGGAATAAGACCACAAGTCAGTCGTGATGGTCTATTTATGTCGTAGTTAAATTCAATTTTTTTTCTTAGGTTTTAATTTTGCAGAAAACGACCATTGTAATGTGCGCTTTCTGCAAATTAACCAGGCATGCTATCTTGCGATTTATAACCAGCCAAATCCGATGGTCGCTTTCTGTTAAAATACTGTTTCTGTATTTTGTGTTTTAGCTAGACCAGTTGCTGGAGTTGGTAGCTTTTAGCATAAAAAATAGGTGATGGTTGGTCTCATTTGACGAATTAAATCTCGATAGTTTGTAATGTTAGGACTTTGCTTGTCTTTGCATAAGGTAAAGAAATGTATGCCTAACACCGTAGGCATTATAACTCATTTTCACAAAAAAGGACGATGACGCTCCTCCAGGCTAACTCCACGTCCTCCGTCAGCTTTGTTCCACATGTAGCAATAGCTTTTTTTGCTAAATCAATCGTAAGTTGTTAAGTTAAACGTCCGCAGCAGCCGTTTGTAAAAAACGATATTTGTCTTTAAAAAAGGGGTTGGAAGACATTGCTGGAGGTCAAAATAGACTCGTTTTGTTATTTGAGATTCACGAAATAAAAATATATTCCATTGACTCATCTCCTTTTTGTCGTAACACTTCGTAAAATTCTCTATCGAACTGTGTATATAACTCATTTTTTAAAATTCCTGACTCATCCCCTTTTTCCTTGACACCACAGAAACAGACTCTTCACGAAGCAAAGGAAGGGAGGCCTTTGCCCTGCAGTGGGACACAACAGGCTCATAATAATAATAAGGGGTTCCCACTGCTGGAACACAAGCGTCGTCTCTATGAGAGGGAATGGGATATCTACCACGCGGGCCCAGTGCGGGTTGGTAGATGAACATGTCTTCCAATTTGTTTTGGCTATAGGACATGCCGGTTTGCTCACGATGTGTGAAATCTCGTGAGCTGGGGTCGGTACCAATGGGCCTAATTACCTAGTAGTACTAACTAGTCAAGAGAGAGTGTTTATATAAATATATTAGGTATTGATTATACAGGGTGTATAAGGACTCTTCACGAAGCCGTCAACCAAGCATTCTGTACATCAAACTAAGCAACTTTACGCAAAAATTATTGCTGGGAAACGACTTTTTTTTTGGGGTGAAAAATCACTTTTCACGGTAAGACTCAATGTAACGCATTCAAAATATTGTGTTGATGGATGGATTAAATAGTACGGAGGCAGGTCGTGACGGTGTCTTAAGTAAAAAAAAATACATTAAAAACATGTATTTAAAAAAAAACTTGTAGAAAAGTCTGAACTTTGAGCCCCAATATCTCCGTAACTAGAAGGTTGCCAGGTATGCTCTAGAACAAAAAAATGATCGCAATGACAAGGAGAACATGTGCCTTTCGGCTTCGTTAAGAGTCTTTTTACAACCTTTATTAGATACGTTTTTCAGTTTAGTAGGACTGTAAGAGCAACAAAGAGAGAAGACTTTTGCATCTATATTTTAATCTCGTGATAAATCGTTTAGCAAAAAAAAAAACAGGAATTACATATACAAAAAACTGAAACGGATTAAAATCGGTAAATATGGTTGCAATCGTGGACTCCAAATTCAAAAATCCAGTTTAAAAAAAAAGGTAATAAACAAACTGGCAACGAAAAATCCGCCGGGTTAAAAATTCAAAAACGGAACCGAGAAAAATGGAAGGCGTTCCGTTTCACCGATAGACTTTTTTAAAAGTTTGTCTGAGTTATCTGTAGGTGGAATATCACGTGCCGACGACCAGTCGCTTCCTTGCTACTTCACTAACAAGATTTATTTTAAAACTACCTTCCTTCAGATTTATATCTTATAGATCCAGGTTTGGTTAGGGCTCGTGGCTATATAATAACAGGTTCAAGGTTAATCAGTGCTTGACGAGGTCGGTCCATGGATGGGTGAACATACATTAAATATCGAGATTTTTTAAGTTTGCCAACCAGTCTAACCAAGGGATATTGTAGTACCCAGTTACTGGGTTGTAGATGTGGAAAATAGCTAGATGGTGATGAAATAAAATATCATCACGCATGTAATCCCCGAAGGGTTAATTTCACCAATTACACACACATTTCACCAATTAGGCGAGCCTATTACCGTTAACCGGGCACAAATCCCGACTCCGTAGCTGCTACTAAGAAATTCCTAAAGGAATTCCAATTACACTTGCCCGACCTGGCAATCAAACTCAGGACTTCATGATCAGCAGTTGCACTTGCGACCACTACTCCAACGAGGCAATCGAAATAAATTATACATTTTACTACAACCTCTTTTCAAGCCAGTTCTCCTGAAACCACAGAAAATAACAACTGAATAAACTAGAAAATAGAAAAATACGCCTTCAAGAGCTTTAAAAACCTTTAACTATTTGAGTCACGTCCACCTTAATATGATGGTATGATGAATTTCTTACCACAAACCTTTTCACGTGGCCGCGGATAGATGGAACTGTTTATAGGGTTCTTTTGCATAAAAATAAGAAGGAATGAGTCTTCATAGTGGTTTTTGCAGATAAAATATAATGTCGTACACGGGACCGATTAATGGGGCGACTTTTGGGGGAAGCCTATGTCCAGCAGTGGACGTCTTTCGGCTTAAATGATGATGATGATTAATGTTGTATTCAGTTTTTAGTTGGAACATTAAGCTTGAGTGTTTGTTGATGGCAATAGGCTTGCCCTGTTACATGGGACTTAAATGTAATTCGCGAAATGTGGGTGTACTATTAGGTATATCTCTGCCTTACCCTGCGGGGATTACGGGCATGGTGTAATGTTATGATGAGTTTACTGTACTTTACCTCTGAAGTAAGACATTCACAGTTATTTGTTTGGATGAAGAAATGGTAAAACTTGGGTGTCAAGTAAAACTAAGAGTCCGTCATAGACATAAGACCAATTAAAAACCCGTTTAAATTGTTGACCTTGGTTATTAAAGTTGTAGTTATAACAGCCACAAAATAAATTACTTACTGTAAGTCTTTTATTCTTAACAACAACAACAAAACAATAACAACTGTAGCAGTAAGACTAGCATATACATATACTAAGTACATATTACAACACTATAATCATGTATTTTATATCGTGTCTTAACCTAAATACAGTCAGTATTGTCTGAGCATTCGTATCTTTCATTTCTCATCTAACCCGATCCTTACATGGCGACCCTGCCATTGCGCGACTAGTGAATTTGATACCCTACTCCATATAAGGACTGGAAAGTTTATTGTGCGCGGGCGATCTGTTGCTACGACGATGACTCGAGTGCAATTTTATAAGTCTGTTGTAACATACGCGTCTGAAATTAAAAACTACGAAGATGGGAAAAGGACAATCTAAATCCGAAGAAACTGTAGTAGTCCAGAACACTGTTGGAGGAAGTAATATCGCCACAGTGGAAGAATTTCGCTATCATTTAACAACTACGAACATACTACTGCTAATAATCGTTTTGAGCGTTATTTTGACGATTCTGTGCGTCGCCTATAGGATGTATAAAAGATGTCACGTGGGTTGGATAACGCGTGAAATAAACAGCAATATGATAAGAAGATCAATCGTAAGACGGCAAGCTGTAACACCAAAAGCAAATTGTGAAGCAGTGTAGCGACGCAGCCTGGCCCCCGCAGCATAACATAACAACTTTGTTCGAGACTATTAATAGAAAATTTGTTCGTGGAATTTGGTTATCAACATAATTTGGAGCAGGTATCTACTAGAAAACAGAGACAGGGAAGAAGGAGGAGCTTTCAAATTTAAACTACGGTTATTAGAAAAATACTGGCGGATTTATGATTTTTAACTGGTGGACTTTGGATTTAGTGTATTATAGCGTAAAATTTTAGAAGAAATTAAATACAAGGACGGACTAAACAAGTGTAGTGTGTGAAAAAAAAAAAAAAATAAGTGAGATAGTGATCTAAAAATATAGTGTAAAAGAAAACAACCGTGTTAGCGTTACGGGGACTAAGCGTTCAGGTATCGTTTATCAATTTATTAAGGCATGTGTATAGCCAATATTAAAATATGTATTAATTACTCGTAGCTGTAGGTACGTATAATCGCATTTAATGGTAGCATAAATGGTGACATAAATAGGTCATAGAAGAATATAACTAACTATATAGTATTTCCAATGAATGGCATAGTGACTCAATATTAATGCTTTCCGACTTAGAATCATATTGGGCAGAACTAAAGGAAATAAGAATTTATTTAATAAAAATAGGACCCGCAAGGAGACAAGGTGCTATCACAAAAGTAAAATTAAACGAGGCCCAAGAAGTATATGATAGATTTAGTAAATATTTAGCAACTGTTCAATCAGATTTGAAGTCGGGAAAAATAAAAGGTCAGGACATTTCCATAGTTGAAAGCACTGTTAATAGAATTCAAGTACTATTTAACGATATTGTAGAATTGTGTAACGTACCGCAATTAGAGTTATCAGAACCGGAAACAAAGATGTCCACTATTACTTTTGATTTAAAAACTGCTTTACATTTATTACCTGTATGTTCCAATGAAGAGACTGTTACGAAACAGCTCATAGATAATATAGAATATTATGACTCTATACTTACTAAGCCGGAATGCAAACAAAATTTAATTACATTTGTGTTGAAGAGTAGATTGTCTCAAGCAGCCAAATTAAAGTTAAAAACTACTTATTCGAGTGTGACAGATTTATTGCAAGATATGCGCGCAGAATTGCTTCCAAAAAAGGCAGCAACTGCAATACAGACTAAATTACAAAAAATACGACAACACGAAAAATCAATAGCAAATTACGGAGAGGAAATTAATGAACTATTCGTGGACCTAACGATTTCCCAAGCCAACGGAGATACTAAATGTTATGATATTTTAAAGCCAATAAACGAAAAGTTTGCTATTAAACAATTTGCGGATGGCTTGCGAAACCGGAGGTTAGGCACTATAGTTTCAGCTCGCAACTACGATTCGCTCAAGGACGCGATACAGGCCGCCCAGGACGAAGAGGTGTCCGGTGCATCTACATCTGGAGAGATTTTTGGTACGTACAAAAAACCACATTATAATTCTAATTTTAGAGGCCGAGGAAACAATTTTAGGAGTTATCAAGGTGGATACAATAACAGGCCGTATGCAAATAGAGTTCGAGGTAACTATGGCCACCAGCGAGGACCAACTCGTATGTTTTCATACAGGGGTCAAAGGTCTTCAGCACGCACCAATAAAGGTAATTTTTACAGGTCAAGGGGTAATTCAGGTCGTCGGCATAATACAGTAAATATATCTGAGGAATCGAGTAATGACACTCATAATAATCCTAATTTAGGCATGTCTCAATCACAAAGTTCATCAAATCGGTTTTTTCGTGACTAATCAACATCATATATTAGTTAGCAACAGCAACAGCTACGTAAACATTCTTTCAACACTTAGCAAATCATTTTCTTATCTGGTAGACACTGGCGCGTCACTCTCCGCATGTAAGTATAAACAAGTTCTGGAATTACACATTCCAATCCATAAAGAAAATATAATTGTAAATGGATTAGGTGGACAAATACAGTCGATAGGATATGTTTACCTACCTCTATATTTGGGTACACAAAGAGTCAAACATAAGTTTCATGTTTTCAAAACTTTGCCAGTACAGTCAGCAGCAATTCTAGGTAGAGACTTTTTACATAAATACAAAGCTAAATTAGATTTTCAACAGCGTAACATGATTATAAAAACAGATAATGAAGCAGAAATATCTTTTCCTTTTACGTCACATTGTACAGATGCGATAAGGATTCCCATGCGTTCGGAATCGATCCACTACATACAGACAGATTTAAAAGAGGAGTGTGTAGTTTGCTCACAAGAATTATGCAACGGTATTTTTTTGGCAGGTGCTATTGTAAAACCAATAAATGGTGTCATACCAGTTAAAATTTTGAATGTCACTAAAAACGATTTACTACTCGCGGATATTAAACCAAATTTACAAAAACTTACTGACTATAAAATATGCACATTTGATAAGACTTCAAAAAACGCAGACCGCGTTAAAGCGTTGTTCTCAAAATTAAATCTTGAACATTTAAATAGTGAGGAGCGTATAACTATTGAGAATTTATGTGCAAAATATGCGGATATTTTCCATTTGCCAGGTGACAAACTTAGTACCACAGACATTTATACACATACAATTAACTTAAAGCCAGATACTAAACCAATATTTTCAAAACCATACAGATTACCTCAAACGCAAAAACAAGAAGTAAAAGCACAAATAGATAAAATGTTAAAAGAAGGTATAATCGAACCCAGCCGAAGCGACTGGTCGAGTCCAGTTTTACTTGTCCCTAAAAAGTTAGACAGCAATAATCAGAAACAGTGGCGTCTTGTAATTGACTACCGTAAATTAAATAACTGCATAGAAAACGACAAATTCCCATTACCAGACATTACGGAAATATTAGATGCACTATCAGGCAGTATTTATTTCTCACATTTGGATTTACACCAGGGTTTTTATAATGTTCAATTAAGCAAAGAGAGTAGAAAATATACAGCTTTCTCATCGGGACAATACCAGATGACCAGAATGCCCATGGGGTTAAAAACAAGCCCTAGTTCATTTTCACGCATGATGAATATTGCTTTAGCTGGTCTAAATTATGAAAAGTGTTTGATTTATTTAGATGATCTAATTATATTTGGTAGAAATTTAGAAATACACAATAAAAATTTACAGGACGTATTTGAAAGATTAAGAAAAGTTAACCTAAAATTAAATCCAATTAAATGTGACTTCCTAAAAAAGCAAATATTATATCTTGGACATGTAATTTCAAATGAAGGCATACTTCCAGATCCTCAAAAAATAAATGTTGTAAATAAATATCCTTGTCCTAAAAATCCAGACGAAGTAAGAAGGTTTGTAGCATTTACTAACTATTACAGAAAATTCATAAAAAACTTTGCCAAAATTGCACAACCTTTACATTCACTTTGTAAAAAAAACGTAGAATTTATTTGGGACGAAAAATGTCAACATTCATTCGAGAAATTAAAAGAACATATAATATCACCACCAGTTCTTGATTATCCAGATTTCAGTGTAGACAATCAATTTATTCTTCAAACAGATGCCTCTAATACCGCTATCGGAGCAATATTGTCAAATAAAAATGGACGACCAGTAGCATTCGCTAGCAGAACACTAAATAAGGCAGAAAAAAATTACCCAGTAATCGAAAAAGAACTTCTAGCGATTGTTTGGAGTGTCAAATATTTCCGTCCATATTTATATGGTCGTAATTTTAAAATAAAAACGGATCATAAGCCATTAGTGTATCTTTTCAATATGAGGGACCCATCCAGCAGACTTATCAAGTTTAGGATTGCTTTGGAAGAATATAACTTTGAAGTAGAATACGTGAAGGGTTCGGACAACGCGGCTGCAGACGCATTGTCTCGAATATGTATAACATCGTCAGAATTAAGGGAAATGAATAATCATATAAGTGTAATGACACGAGCTCAAACTCGTAGACTTGCTCAGAGTGACTCATCGGTCGATAAGGTACGAACTGACTTAAGGACTGATCAACCACAAGTCGTTAGTACTCATATCAAACCAATGGGATCAGTAGAACTTAGATTTATAAATAGAGATACATTAAATGAAATAAGAAAACTAAATATTATATCAAGAGAAAATAAAGTTTTATGCTATATAGAAAACCAAAGTATAATATATATAAAACAAACTAGTTCAGAATCACAGATTACGCGAGCCGAATTTGTGAATGAATTAGAAAACTTGTGCGCACAAGAAGAAATAAGTACAGTTACTATAATAAAATGTCGCGACAATGAGATATTTATAAAAAAACTCGTAGAAGAAATAAAAAGAAGAAAAAATAAAATTAAAATAATTTTATGTGTTTTAAGTAATGTACACACAATAAACAATAAAGACGACAGAAGAGTAATACTTAATGACTTTCATCTCCTACCTAGTAGTGGCCATGCTGGTGTGAGAAGAATGTCAAACAACATTAAAAAGTACTATTACTGGTCAAATCTTGAAAAAGACGTAAAAGAATTTGTAAAACGATGCGACAAATGTCAAAGACAAAAACATTCGTTACCAACTAAAGAACCAATGGTAATTACTACAACTTCGAATACAGCATTTGAAAAAATATATTTAGACCTAGTGGGACCTTTAGACACAGATAACTATAATAATACGTACATACTAACACTTCAATGTGAACTAACAAAATACGTGGAAGCATATCCCTTACAAACCAAACAAGCAAATGAAGTAGCAAGAAATTTCGTTAATAATTTTATTCTCAGATACGGTGTGCCAAAGGAAATAGCTACAGATCGGGGACAGGAGTTCATGTCAACTGCATTTAAAGAGGTTTGTAAATTACTACATATTAGTCAGCTAAACTCAACAGCGTATCATCACCAGTCTATTGGAGCTCTGGAGGTAACTCATAAAAATTTAAAAACTTTTCTTCGTATTCAAACAGACAACCATCCAGAGACTTGGAGCCAATGGTTACCATTTTGGTGCTTTGGATTTAACACAACAGTTCATTCCGAAACTAAGTTCACACCTTACGAATTAGTTTTCGGAAAGGTCTGTTCTTTACCCAGTAACTTAATTAAAAATGTCGAGCCATTATACAATTTTGATAACTATCCTTGCGAATTAAAGTATCGCTTACAAACGTCACAAAAAGAAGCCAGAGACAATTTACTCATCAACAAAATAAAAAGAAAAATTGTATATGATAAATATGTCAACCCAATAGTATATAAGCCAAATGATTTAATATTAATTAAGAGTGAAGTTGGAAATAAAATGGACGCAGTGTATTCGGGTCCATACCAAGTTGTAAAAGATATGACACCTAACGTAAAAATTATAAGAAATGGAAAAATTGACATCATACATAAAAATCGTACAAAATTATACCATAAATAAACAAACAACACAGAAGTAAACTTATTAGTGTAACTCATGTAAAATGTTTAATGAAAATATGTAACTACATAACATAAGATTGTAATTGTAACCATTTACTTAGATTAAGATATAATTATAACCATTGTAAAAAAAAAAAAAAGAAAAAAAATTTTTTTTTTTTAATTTTTCAAGGATGGAGGTGTAGCAGTAAGACTAGCATATACATATACTAAGTACATATTACAACACTATAATCATGTATTTTATATCGTGTCTTAACCTAAATACAGTCAGTATTGTCTGAGCATTCGTATCTTTCATTTCTCATCTAACCCGATCCTTACACAACAATGAAATATTATATTTAAATTTGGAAAAAAAGTGAAACATCTTGGCACACAGACCTAACCAGTTTGATTTTTAAATAAAAATCTGTGCTTACCAAGTGCTTACCTTCCAGTTTATTAATAAATGCCTGCCACAAATGACCTTTAAAAGGTAAAAGGTAGCAGACTTAAAAGCCTGCCCGTCTGTATTACCCTTGATAGTGTGAACGCTACTCTGACTTGACTGTTTTTAACGATCGAATGCACTAAGGAGGTCGCTCTATAGTCTATACGTGCCATATTTTGAAGCAAGGAGGATTTAATTAAAAGTTGGCATTTTAACCCTTAATAAGGCAAAGGGCAATTGCTTACCACCTCAGCTTTTTGACCATAGAGAAATAAACAAAAAACGTAAAAATAATAACACAAATCCTGGTTTTTCAATATTTTTTTATCTCCGCCCTATTAAGGGTTAAAAATACATGGAGACAATGAAAGGCTGTAACCATCATATCTAAATGATCTAAAATATTATGTATTAAAAGTTAATTAATTGGAAATTCATGCAACTTTATTATTTATTGGTTATTTCTGGTCTCATGGTAGAAATGTAAAATAATGTAAGCCAAATATTCTTTCCTGCGTATTTTGTTCAACGGAACAGCAAACGACCAACTTTCGTATACAAGTTGAACCCAAAACTTGCATTAATTGAAATATTTTTTGGAACTCGTGGCTAAATAAAAACAGCCGTTCGGATCGATCTTTAGGTAAAGGTGCGCTTGCCTAGGCTGGTCCGGGGATGAGTGACCACCCATTAGATACCAAGTTTCCTCTGTGCCTTGGAAAGCATGTAAAACCGTTGGTTCCGACTGTCATTTGTAGATCTTTGACAGCTGTTACAGGTAGTCAGTGACCCGAAAGTCTGACAACCAGTCTGACCAAGAGGTGTTGTTTTACCTAGTATTAACTGGGTTGTAAAGGTCAGATAGGCAGACTCTCCATGTAAAATTTTGGTATTCAGCTGCATCCAGTTAGACTGGAAGCCGACCCCAACATAGTTAGGAAAAGGCTAGGCAGATGATGATGACTCATTAATCTATTTAGGAACAAAACACCCAGTGATCCAAGACAACAATGGCAAATGGCACCCCAATAAATTAACCTTAACCTGCTCAAACAAAACATACGAACATCAACTCATTGGGGGGATGATGAACAAATAAAATAGCTCGCGTTCTACCACGTACAACGAAATTGACTCAACCCCGAGGGATACGACTCGCTACCGAATTGTACACCAACTTTACTTGTGTGCTAACACGGAAGGATATTGTGTTGTTCTCAATGTTGATTTATGGCAATTTCAGTTATTGTAATCGTGTTTTTTTGGTTTGTTTGATGTTTTATCGGTGTGTCAGTTAAGTTTCAAAAAGCTATTTTCAGGAAAATAAGACAAGTTTTTCTTGCTTGATTACAAATTAAGAAGATTGACAGAAGCGGATTCCCGCGGAGTTAAAATCTAAAATTGAATGCATGTAGGAACAGCAAACTATCATTAATTCATCATCATCTAGAAAGAAAGAAAGAAAAAATATTTATTTGTCGCAGAGACATGACGTGCATACAAAATTATAATAAACTAGCTGATGCCCGCGGCCTCGCCCGGATGTCGGTTATCGCCACCAAAAGTAATCATGAAATTTTGATCCCGTTCCCGCAACAAAAACTCGACAAATTATACACTAAAACCTTCCTCGAGAACTAATCTATCCATTAGTGAAAACAGCATAAAAATCGGTGCAGTAGTTTTTGAGTTTATCGCAAGCAGACAGACAGACGCGGCGGAGGACTTTGTTTTATAATATGTAGTGATAGTGATAAACAACACTCATACAACGCATAACAAAACACCACACACAACACACAGCACATCATACCACACCACACCACACCACACCACCACACAGCATCCGCCTAGCCATTTCCCAAATTATGTTGGGGTCAGCTTCCAGTCTTATCATCATCATCATTATCATCATCAACCTTTTTAATATTCCCACTGTTGGGACACAGGCCTCCTCTCTATGAGAGGGAATGGGCTATAATCTACCACGCGGGCCCAGTGCGGATTGGTAGATGTCACATGTCTTCGAATTTTTGGTTCTAGGCCATGCCGGTTTCCTCACGATGTTTTCCTTCACCGTTTTTGAGAGCAGTGGTGATGAAATAAATTACACAAAGTAATGCGCCTGCCTGGGTTCGAACCCACGACTTACTGTTCGTAAGTCGGGGTCGCTACCACTGGGCCACCGCTGCTCTCTAGTCAGATGTCCAGTCTTATCAGATGCAGCTAAATACCAGTATTTTGCATGGACCGACTGCCATTACCCGGTAAAAAGATACCCTTTGGTGGGTCTGGTTATCAGACTTTCGGGCTTACGACTATCAAAGAACAGCAAATTATACAAGGTGTAACACAATAAGCGCTATACTTCTTAGGAACCATCAAACTAAACTACTTCAAACTGAACTGAACATAAATAAAAAAAAGTGTGTATGTGTGTCAGCTACGACACACGATTGGAGTTTACTCCTTACGAACGATAATTATGATATATATTGAATAGAAAAAAAGGGTAAATGAACGCATCTGCTAAAATGGTAAGAAAAACAAACATATATCTGTAATTATTTGGATTATTTATATTACTTCAATAAAACGTATTACATAAAGTATGTTACAAAATAATATAAATAATAATAATAATTGTGTTCAATTTATACAAATCCAATTTTAGGATGATTGATTTCTTTCACTTTGAATTATAATATCATTCTTAAATACTGTAGCTGACTAATGTCTTCCATCTCATTCTTTTACACGTTCAATCCAACAGATATATATGTTTGTCTCTTTCTACGTAACGCCTCAACTTTTCGTGTTACACTTGATTTTACTCCTCATAAAATTTCCGTACCGGGCCTTAAAACTCAAATCGTTTCTTAAGGAGTAAACTGCAAAAACAGAGGTTAGGTGGCTTGTATTATTATTTTATAAAGTAGATTATTTATTTCAGGATATCCAAAATCAAAATCAAAAACAAAATCAAAGCATTTATTTCAAGTAGGCCAGTTACAGGCACTTTTGAATTGTCGACAAGATAAAAATGTAATGAAGCTACAGTCCCAGTCACAAGGCATAAAAACTGTGAAAGTACTGTAGTTTCCCATTCCCTAGCGTAGATCTCTATGGAGAAGAACGGGCAAGAAACTCCATGGACACTCTTTTAAATCAGTATATTTTTACAAAAACCTTGGTTACATCATTCATGTTGAGATGGTACATTATGTGAGAACGATGTAGCAAGATGTGCAGTGTGCACGTTAAAAGTGTCCATAGTAAAAACAATAAACAATTCAAAAATAAAATTATTAATTCAAATAAGCCGTGGCAACCAAGAGATGACCAGTCACAACTGACAGCGCCCGTTCACGAACATGACGCATGTATCAGCACCATTCAACTCAACCATTTTGAAGGGAACTAAATGATCCGAAACACGCGCCTGACATACTCCTAACCGCCAGGGCACATTCAAGTCAAGAAAAGAGTAGGTTACCAGTGAACGATAGCTATCTAGTACAAAGTACTCACACAATATGGGCTATGCGGCTATATAATACTAAAGAGATTGAATTTATACAATGCAAAGATAGTTGTATAATCTTCAGCAGCTCCAACAATACAGTTTAATGCTATCCATTTATGCGCCCCTGTCCTTGTGGAGCAGGACCGGCATTGAGCCAAGCATTTTTATCAGCGATATAATCGTCCATCTTGTAATATGCTTGCTTAAATAGTGTGCGTTTAATGCATGTTTTAAATTTCGTCTCATTCAGTTCAAGAATACTTTGTGGAATTTTATTGTAGCATTTCAAACAGTACCCCATGAAAGATGAGTCTACTTTAGCGAGTCTGAAGCCTGGCTGAACTAATTGGTCCCTATTTCTAGTACTGTAATTATGTCTGTAACCTCTTTTATTAAAAAGATGTAGATTTTTTCTTACGTACATTATGTTTTCATAGATGTATTGACAATGTACCGTCATGATGTTAATTTCCTTAAACAGTTCCCTTAGAGAATCGCGCCTACGAAGATTATATATGGCTCTGATGGCTCTTTTTTGCAGAATAAATATAGACTCAATGTCTGCAGCCCGTCCCCATAACAAAATGCCATAAGACATTATGCTATGAAAGTAACTAAAATAGACCAGTCTAGCGGTATCGACATCAGTAAATTGACGGATTTTTCTAATAGCGTATGCTGCTGAACTTAGCCGCCCTGCAAGAGTACTTAAATGAGAACCCCATTGAAGCCTTGAATCAAGCGTAATCCCCAGGAAAACCGTTTTATCTACGAATTCAAGTTTCTCTTTATTCAAAACTATATCACAATCGCTATGTTTAACATTCGGTAAAGCAAATCTTATGCATTTTGTCTTTTTTTCATTTAATACTAAATTGTTTGCTGTGAACCAATTATGGACTTGAATTAGGGCATTATTCACGTCATCTAGATTTTGGGCCCTTCTATTTATCTTAAAAATTAGAGAAGTATCATCAGCAAATAGCACCATATTTTGAGGCTGGTTTTTCAATAAATAAGGCAGATCATTAATATATACTAGAAAGAGGAAAGGACCCAATATTGAGCCTTGCGGAACCCCCATTTTTACTTTTAAACCCTGTGAATTAACACCATTTATTTGAACATGTTGCTGTCTATCACTCAAATAAGATTTTACCAAACTAACTGCAAGTTTACCTAGTCCATAATGCTCAAGTTTCAAAAGTAATGTGTCGTGATTTACGCAATCGAATGCTTTGGAGAGGTCACAAAATATTCCAATAGCGTCTTGGGACTCTTCCCACGCAGTAAATATGTTCTTTAATAAAGTTACACCGGCGTCGGTTGTACAACGTCCCTTGGTGAAACCATACTGTTGATCGTGTAAGATTCAGTTGGTGTTAAAATGATTGAGCATTTGATTAAGCATTACTTTTTCAAACACCTTACTAAAAACTGGCAACACGGATACAGGTCTATAATTGTTAGTATCTTTACTATCCCCGGATTTGAAAAGAGGTATGACTTTACTGTATTTCATTAAATCAGGGAAAACTCCTTGGTCTATACACAAATTAAAAATTAAAGCTAAGTATGGTGCTATAGTCTCAACTATGGATGTACAAACTTTGATAGACATTCCCCATAAATCTTCGGTCAGTTTGACTTTTATTTGCCGAAAAGCTTTAATAACTATCATAGGGTTTATGTGTTTAAATTTAAATTCAGCCGAGCAGCCAGACACATTCGCCTTCAATAAACCAATTGAGACTTCAGGAGAAGAATTAAGAGCCTCCGTAGTTTTTAATGGTATATCGGTAAAGAAATTTACAAATTCTTGAGCTACTTCTTGATTAGAGCTTTTAGGACCACAAGCTGTATCTAATGTGTAGCTAGTGTTACGTATTTTCTTCCTGTTAGTCTCGTTATTTATGACTTTCCAAACTGTTTTTATTTTATTTTCTGCTGTTTTGATCTTGTTGCTAATGTGCAGGGCTTTGGCAACCTTGCATGTATTTCTAAATATTTTTGAATACTTAGCAACATACTTGTTAAAAGTTTCAGTGTTTATAAAAGGCTTAAGGCCATAAAGCTCAAATAGTCTTTCCCTACTTTTTATGATACCTCTAGTTGCCCAATCACTAAAAATAAATTTAGGGCAAATACTTTTTGTCTTCTTTTCAAAAGTTTTGTTGAATTCAGTGTGAACTATTGAAAAGAAATGACCATACAATTGATTTATATTAATATCGTCCATATGATGGCTCATAACACTTAACTTGTTCTGTAGGGAAAAATTATACATATTCAATTTGCTAGTAGTTATAGGTCTAAATTTAATTTCAACTTTTTGCAATGGTGTGTTACACCTGAAAGTTACAGTTTGTCCGCTATGGTCGGACGGCAAACTATTTACTATGGTTTTATCTAAGTAATCACAATCGCAGAAAACATTATCTATACAAGTAGCGGAAGATGGCGTGACTCTAGTAGGTTCTATAAAAATGTTGGTCAAGTCAAATGACTTAAAAAGATTTAATAACTGACTGCTATTTGAATTTTCTTCTAAAATATTGATATTGAAATCACCACAAATAATTGTAGATTTATTACTGGCTACAAGTTTTGCCAGAACATCTTCTATTATTGATTCAAATAAAGAAAAGTTTTGATAGTTTGGGGGTCTGTACACACACACAATTACATGCTTATCTAGCTCAACACAGGACAGTTCGACGCAGTGTTCAACCGAGAGACCTACTATGTCATTACGTTGTTTATATTTAACAAAATTTTTCAATAATATTAAGGAACCTCCGCGCAGCATAGATTTACGGTTAAAGCAGCTACCCACCGTATAGTTCTCATAATTAATAAGCGTTTGGTAATCCTTTAGCCAATGTTCAGTAAAACAAATAATGTCAAACATTTTCTTTTCTAAAAACAATTCAATTTCTAATAATTTGGAAGAAATGCCTTGGATATTTTGGTGGAATAATTTTAATGTGGTCTGCTGAGGTTTTGCCTGCTTGACAACTTCTCAAAGTATGGAAAGGCACATAGAATTATTTTCTTACAATTTAGTTTTAACAGTTGAGTGACATTGTCAGTGATATCATCAATTTTAACGTTCAAACTATTACCTACAAGTACAGTTATAATGGCATTAGGATTTAATTCCTTCCGAGTTATGGATGAGATTATCTGGTTGTAAGAAGCCTGTGGTGTACAATAATTTTGCGAAGAATGACTCAGATTATTAGAAATAAATTTTCCTAACTCTCTCCCTAAACCATCTGAAAACATAATGGAACTGCAACAAAGTGTACTACAACAATTAATGGAAGAACTACTTTCTGTTTCTGCTACTTGTGAAACATGAAGTGTAATGTCAGGTCTTATATCTTGGCTGATGCAGTCCTGAGCACTCACAGCTTGGGACGGGTCCTCCGTTGCCTCAGGCTGGAGGGCATCAGAACTGGGTTCACTCCGACAAGTACAATGAGTGTTGCTGAGAGTCAGCAAGTCCACTTTGTCTACCAATTCGTTTGTTGGAATTCACCATTTACACCCATACAAAAATTTATATGAAACTACAAAGTATTTTTGAAGTAAAACTTCTTTACGCACGCTTGACTTGGGATTAAACTGGTGAATGTGTAACAAACGGAAGAGAATGTGAGGCAAACGGAAGTTGAGAGGGAGATATAAGTTAGTGAAGACAGAAAGAGACAGAGTTACGTTTTTGAATTTGACAGACGATTGTTCGTCATTTGTTTAAGTTTTACTTCAATCGTGTGGTCTAAAGCATACTCGTTTTTATTATTTAATTCATAAAATTGATGTACAATCACAAAATCAATAAAAAAAATCAAAACTATTTTTCTGATTAAAATCTACTAGATGTGAATCTAGCATGTATATTAGATGTCAAAAACTTATTAATTAAAAAAAAAACACTAAGACACAACACAACACGCATACAAAGCACGTATACAAAGCTCACAATTTGTAAACTTTTCCAAAAAGAATAAAAAAGATTTGGGAAATAGAATTGAAATAATTAAATTTAAAGTATTACAACAACCCCAAGATATTTATTACAATGAAGTAGCTGAAATATTAATTGCCATTAATTAAGTAATAGTTTACCTCGTATATGGCCCACAATATTAGCTCAGAAAAATTAAAAATTCCACTCAACGCCAACAATAACCTACTTACAAATAATAACATTTTCAACCATTTTTATTTCCGGTCGGCTGTAATACCTCGGTACATCGGACACGCGGCGGCAGTCACAGGGTTAACGATAAACATAAAATTAAATTACAACCATAGACCGCGAAACTGTTTCATTGTGAAAAACATTTATTTTAAAATTACTTGTCAGTATGGCTGTTTTACATAGGGACTTTCTAGCAATAAATTCAATCAATGGTAAATTGAAGTGTTTTGTTACACACATTGAAATAAAGGGTGTGAAAAAAGACTCTTAACGAAGCCGAAAAGCACTTGTTCTCCCTGCCATTGCGATCATTTTTTTGTTCTAGACTATACCTAGTTACCTAGTTACGGAGATATTGGGGGTCAAAGTTCCTACTTTTTCGTACGTTTTTTTTTTTAAATACATGTTTTTAGTGTATTTTTTTACATAAGACACCTTCACGACTCCCTTACTATTATTTAATCCATCCATCAGCACAATGTTTTGAATGCGTTACATTGAGTCCTACCGTAAAACATGATTTTTCACACCAAAAAAAAAGTCGTTTCCCAGCAATAATTTTTGGGTTAAATTATTTAGTTTGATGAACAGAATGTTTGGGTGACTACTTTGTGAAGAGTCCGTATACACCCTGTATGTTTGTCACATCAGAAATTGCCATCTAAAAATCAAACCAAAAAATTAAACTAAGGATCATAAGTTCTGATTGACTAAACAAAAATTCGAACTTACACAGACCAAATACAGTTTTATTCGCGAGCAACGCACGTTATGTCACGTTTACAAAATAACTTCATAATATGGTCGTTTGATCGAATGAATTATCCCACCCGCACGCAAAATACGCGCGTTTAAACGTGGAGTTGCTGACACCAGCCCGTTATACAATACAGTACAACTTCATATAGTCGGTGTAAGCTCCAATTTGCAAACAGTGAAAAGTGGGCACAATTCGAAATGGTGCATACTTTTCCTTCACTTCTTTTGTAACCATATCATCCTTCACACAGTCCATCTATCGTTACTTTGATCTTCCTCTTATAGCCACCAACATTAATTCTGATAAGTTTCCCAACTAATACGATACAAAATAGTTTACTAATCCCGTCACCACTTAATCATCCGTGCAGGTATACCGTAATCTCGAACTACCGTCAAATTCGACGTTTAAGGTCAGCTCACAGTTATAAGTACTGCACGGGACTCGAGGAGATCTGATTCTTTCTATTCATTAAACTCTCTACTGCTCGCACATTTATAAGCAGAAAGATCGATGGTGGTCTACTGGGATCGGCGCTGACTTACGAGGTTATAGTCCGTGGATTCGAACCCAAGAAGGCGCATTACTTTGTGTTATTTCATCAGCATCATCATTTCCCTAGCCTTTTCCCAACTTTAACGGGGTCGCCTTTCAGTCTAACCGGATAAAGCTGAATATCAGCATTTTACATAGAGCGACTGCCTATCTGACCTCCACAACCCAGTTAGTACTGGGTAATACGATAGTTGTCAGACTTTCGGGTCACTGACTGTAACAAGTAACAAAGATCTACAAATGACAGCCGGGACCAACGGCTTAAAGTGCTTTCCGAGGTACGGAGGAAACTCGGCATTCAATGGATTGTCACCCATCTACGGAACAACCTAGGCATGCGGGGCTTAACCTGAAGATCGACCCAGGCTACTATTTTTATTAAGCCACGAGCTCCTTCCAATAAGGTAATTACATCACCACTGCTCTAGAAACGGTTAAAGATAATATCGTGAGGAAACCAGCCCGGTCTCGACCCAAATATCAAAGATATGTGACATGAGACTTCTACCAACCCACAGGCCAAGCCTGTGGGATTCGCTGCCCATTTTCTGTCAAAGAGAAGAGCCTTGGTCTTAGTGGTTTGAAAATTAAATGCGAGTTACACTAGCGCAAGAAGAGTTCAGTACCATCTTAGTAGCCCCTTTTAATTTTTAATATTTTTTTTGTTGTTATAGCGGCAACAAAAATACATATTCTGTGTAAATTTTAACTGTCTACTTATTACGGATCATGAGATACAGCCCGCTAACAGACAGATCGTCGTATCCTACGAATAATGCCCTAACGAACATAGGGGCTTTTTTTATTATTGCATAATTCAATTCTGCTCATCAGACCACATATAACCAGTCCAACAAAACAACTTAAAACGGTACAGGTTATCAATTAATAACGTTTCTAAAAAGCCACAATTGTAAGCACTACGTTTTCAACGAAGAATAAAGCCACCATCGCCATCAGGACGCGATGGACGACGATTTTTCGCGAGTAGTGGGGGTATTTTAATGTTGGGTACATAGAAAAAAACCCTCATAGTGATTGTGGCCGTGTTCTATGGAATGGCTAAATTGCGTATGTATAGAAGAGACGAAGTCCTAATTACGTTTGTGTCTTTCTTCTACGTTCAAATTATGTTTGTGTCTTTCTTCTACGTTCAAATTATGTTTTTGTCTTTTATTCGTCCACAATCGCCATTGTGGCCTCAACATTTCCCGAGATAAAAAGCGTAATGTAACTTATTGCTTAAGTCCAGCCCTAATTCGCCTTAATACAACAAAGAATAAGGATTTAAGGGACAAAATGCGTATAAAATATAAAGATAATTTATTGAAAATAATCCTAGCCGAACCAAAATATACCAATACACATTATTTGAAACCAACAATACATATTTGTTTAAATTTGAATTAATTAAACATAAAAATGTGTCTCCCGAAAAGTAGCTATTATGCAGCTACGCCCCTATTCGTAGGATACGACGAGATGGTTGGACGTACGGACGGACAGCCGAGACTTAGTAATAGGGTCCCATTGGTTACCCTACGGGTACGGAACCCTAACAATGAGGTGATGTGATACGGCGCGGTGCATATAGGTGTGCTATGAGCTTCAGACTGCACCTAGCTTCAGTAAGTACTAATTCAAAGTTTAACTTTAGTTAAGCTGGCAGTTGACCGGGATATGCTGGGTTATAGTCTAACGGGAGCTTGTTCAAAGCTTTTGTGAGTTTCTCTATGAAGGGTTCTAGTTTGTTTAGCTATGAGGAATATAGTCTTCTGAGGAGAATTGAACTGCTTTTAACGTTACGTATATTAACGTTTCTCTTCCTATTAAATTTATAGATTTCCAATATAATGTTGTTATCTTATATAGTTCATACCTTTTTTTTCGGATGGGTAATCATCAAATGACTTCTCCCGCACTAGGCAAGGCGAAAGGGAGTGTCAGACTTGTACTGACTAAAACCCATCCATGTTCCTTCCTTGCCCTGGAACACGGGTCGCGGTATCTCTTTCGAACAGTCCCGCAGCCTATATAGTTCATACCTACACTATATATCAGAAAGGTGTGGTTATATTAAAGGCCACCAAACTAGACCACCAAACTGTATATTTTTGTGTTGGGACCAACATCGTAATCGTGAAAACATAATCAACTGTCCAAAACTTCAATACATACTCCACCTAAATGTATGGTGTGTCGTTAATTATTTTTTTGCAATTAAGACGTTATTAGTCCCCTGGAAAAAGCGATGATTCGTGATGTCCACCACCTGCTTATCCACCTTGGTGGAATACGACACGATTTTATTTTTAGTATACCACGTAGAAACTAAACTGGATATCACCAAAACATGCAAAAACCTTGCATAAGCAGATGTAATACAACCTTATTTCTGACTCCACGCAATAGTAATGATCCTCATTAATGAAAAAACCCAGGCCAAACCACAACGAAAAAAAATCTGACCCTTTTTTTTTCAATCACAGTACAGTAGGTATGTAAAGCCTTTGGATCCGATCCGCTGTGAATTTAATTATTAGTTACGCCGCAAATTTAAATTGGATTGATCTGGTATAATCTGGTCCATCCGGCTGGTTTAACCCCACCCCTCTGCTAAGGTATGGGAGGTGGGCTTTAAGCCTTCACTATTGACTTGTCAATGCAGCGTTTTAGGGTTAGTAATGAATAACCAAGAGGTTGTTTGTTTGCGGGTTTAATGTTAACATATGTATTTTCACTGTTGGGCAAAGGCTGGCCTCATGATTTCCAGTTTTGTCGATCCAGAGCTTAAGGTAACACTGGTCTTTGGTTTGTCCAGCTAGTCTTCACTATCTTCGGCGAGGGCTCCACAGTTATCAGTAATGGCTCCATAGTGGTTATTTTGGCCCACAGCTCATTGGACATACCCAATCACACTTCAGCTAAGTGGCTCTTTGCTTGCGGGGTACTAATTAATAGTCATTGGTAAAGGCTTTTGTCTCGAATTAAACAGAGAACTGTGCATAGAAGTAAGGTCATATTGGAACATACAGAGTATTTCTGGGGCAATATGGGGACATCCGAATCCTTAGGAGATGCCGTAAGAGATGCCTTAGGAAACTGGCTTAGTAAACTTTAGACCATTTTTAATGAGAAAAAAATAACCTGATTTTCTTCTTCACGTACAATGAAATGATCCTTACTGAAAACCGAAGAAATGGAAAAACACTCATTATTTATAGACAAACTCACACTTAACCAAAACACTTTTATTAGTAGCGTTGTATGTCCCACAGCTGGCCTACCAGGTACTCTTCTTATTTATGCCAAAATAGGAGCTAAAGTTTCCAAAGACTACTTCCCAGTTTCTCGTAAGGATTTAAATTTCCCATTTTGTCCCACTAAAAGCTATCACTCTGTATATTCCTTATATCGTCGTAAGTACATAAATCCTTTCGTAGAATCTGTCTAAGCATTGAGCTAGACTCAATCCCTGCTTATACCCGTCTAGGGACGTTGTAGACTATAAATAGAAATAAATAGGCATTATTTTGAATGGATACACGTTAGGTCTGGTTTAGGGATTTGCCTGTGTTTTGTGTTTGTTTATTTTAAACGTTTTTAGTACTAGAACCGTCTCCGGACTCAAATGGAAAGATGTAACTCCAACCTCGTTAAGTGGGGCTAAGCAATGGGGCTAACAGCAGCGGGGTGTGGTGGAGAAAATATGCATCCGATGTGACCTTTTGTGATTTATGATGGATGTTTGTATTGGATGTTGTTTTTATTTTAATTTTGTAATCATAATTTTATGTGTTTGTCACCTACCGTTATGGATCCTAGTTATCCGAAATAAATGATTTTGATTTTTTTTTTTTTTACGCTGCCCCCGAATGCTCCGTGCCGAAGTTCTAGGCTAACAAAATATGAAAATTGTCGTGTCCGCGACACGACGAAAGCGAATAGTTTTTGGTTAATGTCTCTTGAACTGGACTATTTTTTTAGTCTCGTGTTTGCAAGTATGCCGCCAGAGTCTGGTGGATTAAACCTGGATCAGGTCATATTTTCATGAGTTTGTCTACTAGAGCCTCTCAATAGCAGCCGTAGTCATCGGCAATAAAGTTCAGAATCATAACTAGCAAAATGTAGTCAGGAAATTGTCTATCAATTAAAATGACGACCATTTTTCATACAACCATTAAAAACAAGCTTTGATTCGAAGCTTGTGTCTCGAGTAATTTAAATCAATTAAATTCTTTATTTCAGACATGAGTCCATAGTGTTAGTAGCAACAAAATAACTTAATAACTAGTCTTAGTAATAAGGAAATAATAAAGAACTTACAAGATCAATTGGTATGGATCCTCACCGAGTGGCGCAGCAGAGGGGAGTCTCACCGATCTGAGAACACGCTCAGGAGACTTGGTGGCGGAGCGTAGCCGGTTGGCTATGGAGGCGGTCCTTTTTCTTATAATGGCGTAAAAATAGTCTGTGCGCGCCTCCGCAAACAAAGTGGACGCACTACAACGCCACGACAGCCGCAACAGTATTCTAAACGCGTTATTATATTGGACACGCAGATCGCTGTATGTCCTCTGCGTAAAACTGGTGCAAAGACTGCAAGTGTAGAATGACTGACAGAAAATTTTGAAAAGAGCGACTTAAACTAAATCAAATTTCAATTCAATTTCAATTTTCAATAAAAGAAACTGAAAATTGAAATTGAATTGAAACTTGATTTGCCTTTCAATTAAGCTGGGGTAGTCAATTATTTGTAAATCACTGATTTCACTAACTCAACTATGATTGATTATTCTCTTGGAGAAATAAGACGTTATGTGTGTATCATCATCATTCTTCTGCCCTTATCCCAATTTATTTGGGGTCAGCGCAGCATGTCTTCTTCTTCCATACTTCTCTATTACGCGTCATCTCATTAGAAACCTCCTTCCTAGCCATATCCTCCTTCACACAGTCCATTCATCGTTTCTTTGGTCTTCCTCTACTCTAATAATACCCATCCACATTCATACTCAAAACTTTCCTAACAACATTCTCGTTCTGTGTGTATATGCAAGCCAACAGTCAACAGTCAAACTCCACCTGGGCACGAGTTGCCGTGGCCGACTTGGAAAACTCTTAACAGACTTCGAACCCAAGTCGGCCGGAACAAAGACAATCTCTGCAAATGGGGGTTCATGAACGGCTCAAACCTCAAGTGCCCTACGACCCTATGACCTGCGCTCTTGATGATTTATTTACTGCATCAGTGAGCGGGGTTTGCGTGGTTGAGTTTTGGGCTAAACATACTATTTAGTCTTTTTGCCATCGATACGCTAAGAAGAAGAAAAACACTCAAACAAAACACAACAGCCTTAACAGTCTTAAATCCAGCGCAGAAGGCTTTTCCTACAACGTTAGCTAGAATGACAAGGGAGACGATCGATCCGCAAGGTTAAGCTGCGATTACCGCCGTCAGTACGAGGAAGTGTCTATTCTTTAGACAAGGAGTTAAGACTTGGCGTGATTTACTTTTCGTCTACAGTTTTTTTTAGAGCTTCAATGCAATTATTGTTGTATTTATTCCTTAGGGAGCGTCCATTAATTACGTGAGGCAATTTTGGAATTTTTTGACCCCTACCCCCTTTGTGAGATGTCGTGAGATTTGAATTGACCCCTCACCCCCTCCTAATCTCACGTGAGTTTTATCAAAATGCGTAGTTAAATAAATACGGTAATCTGCTTGATTGCGTTGAATTCATTTTAAAAACTTAAGTATGTTTAATTATTTTCATTGACAATTTATGATTGACGTAAAGAAACATGTTTAATTAATCTAAATATTTTACACTGTTTCTTGCAGGAAAAAAATTACGTGATATCTGCCAAGATCCCCCCTCTCTCCTTCGTGAGATCGGGTGAGATTCGTCTCGACCCCCTCCCCCCCTAAACGCCTCACGTAATTTATGGACGCTCCCTTAAACATACAAAAAAAATGACATATTTTTATGTTATTATTCATGTTTTTGCTTCTCTAGGCAATAACTAAATAAATTCCATAGTTTACTTAGTTGGTTTTATTCAGCTCGTTTTGCCATCTTTGACAAGGGCTGCTGCGTTGCCTCTTTAGGGGTCGAAAACAACGACCGATGCTCTACATTTGCCCTGAAGGTACTGCAAGAAATGGGGAAAGGCATTTCCCCTGCAGGAACCCGTTTATTTGTAAGTATTACTTACATAATTATCATACAGACGATACGACTTTCCTAAGTGTGTAAAAGTGGAAAATGAACACGTTGAACCAGTTGTCGCAAACGCGACTGCTGAGTATGAGGTTCTGGGTTCGATTCCCAGGTCAAGCAAAGTGCTTTTGGGTTTTTCCTTCAGGAATTTTTCAGTAGCTGCCATGAAGCCTGGTTTGACTGGTTGACAGCAATAGGCTCATCCCCTATTACTTGGAACACTGGCAAAATGTGCGCACACCTCTGCCTTTACTCTTCTGGAATTACTGGCTAGATGTTATGATATTCGTTACAGTATATTCATAACAGACACGGATTTGTTACAAAAACCTTTTATCTATTTATGGCAGTATTCAGCCGTCAAAGCTTCTTATTCCGACACTTAAGATAACCCTTAAGATATCTAGATTCTTATTGGGAGCTAAACCGTCTAGGCTTGCCTAGTCTTTATCGTGGGAAACCTAGATAGTAATCTTCTTAGATTGGCCGGCTTAGTCGAGTTTTGTAAAGTGGTTCAATGTAGATTCTCTCCATTCACGAAAATATTTTATTTAAGGGTAGAAGTAGCTAAACAGAAGTGAAATAAAAATAATTTGTTGTACTTTATTTTCACCAGAAAAAAAGTTACCCTGGGATGCCTTGCCTCGAAAGTAAGATGGCTTAAATAAATATCGTGTATGTAGTCGTGTATGTGGACTTCGTGGAGTACGTGCTTCAGAAGACTAAGTACGTGGCGAGACGCAGCTGCTAGAGTCGCGCAACGTCAATTTTAGGGCGTTCGTGGTACGAAAGCCAACGTGTCATCTGCACACTTTTTTTTTTTTGTTCGGATAGGATATCATCAAATGACTTCTCCCGCTCTGGGCAGAGCGGAAGGGAGTGTCAGACTTGTACTGACTAAAACCCATCCATGTTTTTTCCTTGTTCTTTGTGTTCCAGGGCCGCGGTAACTCTTTCGAACAGTCCCTTAGCCCTGGTATCCGCACCTAATCTTGGAAGAGAATTTTTGGCCACAGGGAGTAGTATTGCGTCGCTTCCACGGGCAAGGGCCACATGAACGCACTCTGTCATAGTGTACAAGTGAAGTGTTACTAACATAGTTTTAAGGTTCTTTTTACTACAACAATTTGTATTTTATCATAAATGCATGTTAGTTTGTAAGGTATATACGAGTATCTATGGGGTAAAGTTGCCTTGTAATAAATGAATATTGTTGTTTTTGTAGTAGGACTGTGGTACTTTCCCATCATCTTTTTTGCTGACTAGCATTTGCTCGCGGGTTATTGCGGGTATTTGCTCCCGTTATGTACTGTACGGAAATAAACCCATGAGAACGTTTTAAATGTAGTCCTTAACACTCGGGAATAATGTAGCTTTTCGTTAATGAAAGAATTTTGACAATCGGATCGGTAGTTCCGAAGATTACACCTTACATACAAAACTTACAAAATAACTTTTATAATATTAGTATAGATAGAAAATCACTTTGTCTAGGACTTTCAGAGCACATTAATCCAAATTGGAACACAGCAACGCTGTTTAGCGACTGCCATAGAATCGTAGTACTTCCCGGCACAAATTCCTTCACAAATTCTCGCTAAAAAGCTCGCCATAAACGTCCATTTTTGCATGATATTAGTTTGCATATAGATCGCAAGGAGGCAGGGGCGGTCAACGACGGATATTAAACGACACGGCTCGATGGCTCACAGTCTGAGGTACTCTTGAATAGAGATACGAGGTCTGAACAGGCGGCCCTATTGTTTGGATACGGTATTATCTGATGTGGGATGTATGTTGCCTGTAGAAATAGGGACTCTAAAGCCGAGATTAATAAATGCCAAGGTGAAGTAAATCAGTCTATAACGTTCCCACAGCTGGGACACAGGACTTCCCTCTGTGGGATGATGTGGCAATAACGCGGGCTCAGTGGGAGTTAGTGTGTGTCACATGTCTTCGAATTTCGATTCTAATGACAGAACTTAGGACGCACTTTGGTTAAACCTTAGGCCTAGGCAAATGATAGATAGATTGCTGTCTCAAATTTTACCATGGAAGCATATACGGGTGATGTGTAAGCTTTTTTCAGTTTTAATACTTTTAAGTTCCATCCGAACTGGAAGGAGGACGCGTGGGTTCGCGAGAGATGGAAGGAGTGGAGGGAGGCCTTTGCCCAGGAGTGGGATAGAGCAGGCTAGTAAAAAATGATGATAAATTTTCCGCGACCGCACTTATGTCACTCGAAAAGTAAAAAAAAATACTTTTCGAGTGACATAAGTGCGGTCTCGGAAAATTTATCATCATCATCATTTCACATCCACTGCTGGACATAGGCCTCCCCCAACTGTCGCCACATTGACCGGCCCCGCGCGTCTCGCATCCAGCGGATCTCCGCAACCTTCACCAGGTTAGACGAAAAATTGACTTAAAACTGAATTATTTAAATCTTCACTTTCAACCAATTCATCCTGCTACCATGTCGTCAACACGGTTGATTTGCCACATCTTCCAGTACTGAGACAAAGAATCTACTGTCATGGTGACATGCAGTGGTCAGGGGCCGGTGGGTATCGTGGCCTGGCGTTTGGTCCAATGCCTTACCGGTGAGGGTTGAGTTAGTCGTATAAGTTTTGGTTTTGGTTAGTGTCTAACCTGGTATTAGAGTTTTTATGCCACCCATAGGCTTGGCTTTACATGCTGTCAGGAAAATCTCTCAGGTATGCTGATTTGGTTTCCTGACGATATTTTCTTTCACTTTTTTTTTTTAACAGCGTGTACTGTCCCACTGCTGGGCAAAGGCCTCCCCAATTCCTTCCACGTGCTCTTTTCACGAGCCTCCTCGAACTAGCCCTCTTTCTTCTAGCAAGTGATAATTATACAAGAGGTACGAGTATGTACATGAATCCGAAAAATGAGAGCTGCGTGTCTAGGGTTCGAACTCGAGACCTATGCCTTGAGATTGAACCGATTACGGATTATTATGATAATGACTAAATTAGTTGCATATAGTTAGTCTTTAATATTTTTTGAGACAATTCTACAACTCAGCTAAGTTAGCATGTTATACAAATTAATAACCGAATCGTAGAAGTAATATAATAATGAAAACTGCCGTAATATTAAACAAAACATTTATTTCACTAACATCACAAAAACATTCAAAACTGAAGACAAACAAGACATCAAACAAAATGGCTGCCCCGATAAAAACTTACTGTTTAAGGTCAACGCACACTTATAGGCACTGCATGAGATCAGCGTTGCCTATAGCCATCGGCTCGTCGGCCACAAACTTAACCAAATAACCGTATCTGTTCATCTAGCCATGTGTTTGTAGAAGGCTAAAAGTAGGTTCATTTTTTTCGTGTTTTCCTTATGGCCAACGGTAACTTTCCGAAACTATTCAGATTCGAAATTCCAAATAAAAAAAAATTGATGAAGAAAATTGATGCGCCACTCTTTTGTACATACGTAAATAATACGTAACTACTGTTTACTAGCTCATTCCAGATGGTGGACTCAACAAGCATGTCTTTACTATGCTTATAAAATATGTGAGTTGCAGTATACTGGTTGGAAGGGATACTGACGCAAAAACGTCTATTAAGTATTCAGTACATTATTATAAACCACATAGACATTTTTCATCGGTAATTAAAAAAAAAAGTCAGCCTCTCCATATATTTTGACCGTGTAGATTCCACTTTTGTAGGAAATAGCAGATTTTTTAAATTACCGATGAAAAATTTCAATTAAAAAACATAGAAAATTTTGTTAACATAATAACATAACATAACATCACGCCTGTAATCCCCGTAGGGTTAGGCAGAGGTGTACCTAATAGTACACCTACATTTCGCCAGTTATGTTTAAGTCATGCCATACATGATTACGCCCCTATTACATGTCAGCCATGTAATAGGGGGCGAGCCTATCCAAAATTTTTGTTATTTTTTTGTGCTTCGGTGTCCTTTCCACTATGTATACTAGAGTTTCGAAGAAAGAATTCCGAATAGCAGTGGTTGAGGCGATGCTGCGACCGTGCAGTGCATATAGCTGTGCGTTGACCTTTAAGAGGAAGTATCAAAAACTAAAACAATATAAAGCGCGTAATCCCGAGCGATTTAACTTAAGGCCAAGCTATTCCGGCACGATTTATTACGCTGAATTACCAGACTGCGTAAGTTTATTAAGTGTAGTGAGTAACTGTTTAGTTGTTTGATGTTTTTGTTGGGCCTTTTGTCCCGGAACTTGTTGAATATTTTGTTTTGTGCAGTGTTTTGGGTAATGGTTATAAGAACTGAGTATCTGTTGCTTTAAAGGGTGCTGTTCGAAATTGGTTGATGGGTATTTTTATGGGTAGGTTCTCCAGGTTGATTGGGAAGATTTGACACTTTTGGGGAAGCTTGATGTGCTGGCATAGTTGGCAATCTCCTTGATGTAACGGTGGGCGCAGTGACCACTGGCCAATGACATACGTACCTAAAACGGGCCGGAGGTTCAATGCAAAGAAAGGGTTTTCTTACAATGTTACAGTGAATTTTTTTACAGAGTGAGTACTGTTTTAATCTCAATATAGATAAACTACTGATTCTTCTTTACCATGTGTTTAGTGTCTAACCTAGTGGTGTCAGAGGTTTTAGGTGGTGTCATAGGTCTCTGACTTGACTTTACATGCCATAGAGGAATATCTCTCAGACATACTGGTTTCCTCAAGACGTTTTCCTTCACCGAAACAAGTGATAATTACACAAAACGCACATGAATTCTAAAAATCAGAGATGCGAGTCTTGGGTTCAAAATTACTAATGAGGTGGGTTCTTTACATACGGCAAGAAAACTGACAAACAATTGCTTTACGACACACGATAAATAAACTGTCTAAACACTTAACGAAACATGCCACTTGACCTAAGCTAATCGGCACATCTAAGTAAATTAACTATCCCAATTACATTCACTAAGTCCTCTAAACTACAGTTAAACTTCTAAACTGCCGACAAGTATAGTTAAGTTCTCACCTACTGATCTCAAACGCTTAGTAAGATTTAACTTAGTAAGTCGAACACTGGTACCAAATTGATGGGTAAATAATTTAGAAGTAAGTTTAGTAATTATCTAGTTTTCAGTTGTTCGGAGATAATGGGTTTGTGATCTGTGTCTGACATAAGGTCTAACTTTTGATTTCGGTCTGAGTTATAATTCTGAAGTCCATATGGTAGTTCTTCCATACGATTGTAGAATTTCCTCTAATTCATCATTATATAAGTGCAGTGGTAACCAAGAGGAACCAGACGCGCCAATTGAAGGTCGTTTGAACTCAAACCAGAACCTTACTTCGTGTAAATTCTTTCAGCACCCATGGTCTCAAAACTTTGTAGGAACAAATTGTGGTTAGACCATGGTGAGTTTAGGCAGGGCAAGATAACACTTCCTAATATCGAGGGTCGGTATACTAAACTGGCGCTCCGGGTGACCAAACGGCTCCGGCTGGCTCTTTGTTATAAGAGTCACAGCAGCCCACCTGCTTCTACACTCCTACGCACCATCGGTAATAAAAAAAAAAAGTACAACCTACACGGTTAAAATATAAGGACTAGCTGATTTTTAGGGTTCCGTGCCTCAAAAGGTATAAAAGGAACCCTTATAGGATCAGTCTCTTGTTCGTCTGACCGTCTGCCACCACCGATTTTCTCAGGCAAGTTGAAATTTATATCAGATACTGAGATCCTTAGTCCCTATTAGGTGTATAAAAATCAAGGTCCTGAGTCAACACGATAAAAAGATATGGGTAAATTTAGATTTTCGCAAAAACCTGTAAGTACCAAAATTTAGCTTTATTTTCATTTTTTTTATTTTTCGGATTGATCTCTTTATTTGTACTATAACACCTTGCTTTTAACCAAAATTGACCATTCTAGGTCAACCGGAAGTACCCTATAGGTTTTGGGTCGAAACCTCACTAAACGGTCTATATGGTAGTTCCCGTTGACCTAGAATCACGAAATTTGGCAAGAAGCAATAGGAAGGGGCCCTTGCGGGCCCCTTCTTATTTGCTGACCGTCCACAGGTCCGCGTCTACGGTGGCCGGAAGCCACCACGTGACTCCCGACGATGTCCCTTCAAGCTCTACATACAAAATATATGAGTCAGACATAAATAGTCATTGAAGAAAAACATGACGAGTAGGGATTTCTTGAAACAGTTTCAAGAGCAAATCAAAGTAAAAAAAAACCTTATAATAAAATTTGTAAAGTATCTTGACTACAGGGCAAAACAAGTATCTGTAGATTACACGCATCGATGCAGAAGGTACCATTTTCTACCACTTGACCGTGGATGTCATATTAATGATGTATGTTACTTGTTTAATATCGCAAATGGTTCAATCGACTGTCCTGAACTTGTTGCAAATTTATCGTTACGCACTAATCAGATGGGACTGCGCCAACGACCACTTCTACATGTACCCTAATGCAAACACTAATTATAGGCGTAATGCATATCTTTCAAGAGCCAGTCGCAGTTTTAATGAAGTTTCCTGTGAACCCGGTATCGAACTGTTTTGCACCAAGGCAAGCACAGTAAGGAAACTTTTAGCAAATCCATTTTTTGTACAGGATGCAGCTGTCTCCACTTGAATAATCTATTTTTCGAAGTTAGCTTAAATTAGTAACAATTTAATAAAATTAACAAACTTTTTAAATTAATCAATAATGTTGTTGACAGTACTGCAGTGTTATATTGTTTTACAATAAGGAACTAATTATTTTTGTATTTATTTGGGGAAGCTTGTAATTAGCAACCTACGAGTAGTTTATATTTTTATTACTATAATATTATTAGTCTGTAAGCTTTCCTAAAATGTAGAAAATAAAATAAAATAAAATAAATAAGAACTGGATGCTTACCCACAAAAGACTTCCTCAAACCTTTTTGCCCTACCATAATATCATCAACTTCATGCGTCATATGGCTCAAATTCCCTTATCAGTCTTTTACAACTTCCTTCAGTATTTCAAGGTCTTTCTCCATAATATTGGTGACATGAGAATTTATAGTTATTACGGTATCGGGACAAAGAGGGGTTGTCATTATTTTGAATCGGGGTGGATCTCAATGGGGTACTAGGAACACATAAGCCTATGGGACCCTGGTGTGTGAAGATGGCGTAACGTTAGATTTTATTTGACCTACCTACCTTTGGAATGGGTGAGGTCGAGTTTGATCGTTTGGATTTCTATATCTAAGGGGATAAGTAAAATGACCACCAAAAATAACTTTGTGACCACTAACATCTATCACCTAAAATATCAATTGATCACCAAAATAAGCACCAAATTTTAATGAGGTTGTTGATGACGAACTAGTTTTGTCTAGGCCGACTTGGGGCACCCCTACACGAATAGATTAGGTTAGAAGGGTATGGCGGGGTCTACCCTTCGTGGTTATTTTTTCATAAACCATTCAAAAGTAGGAGCTCCACGAAGCGGGTCTCCGTCCACCGGGTCTCCCTCGACTCGGATGCAAGAGCATAACAGTTCAATTTCTGGTGGTCATTAACTATATTTGGTTCTAATTTCACGCTAAAATGGGGATCTAATTTTGGTGATCATTTACTATTTTTGGCAATCAAAATTGTTTTTTTTGCCGTTACATGTTATTAAATCTAGTAGTTGGTTAAATAAATAAGCCTCTAACTAATAACTTGTGAATGTAAAGGGATAGGTACAAGTCTACTAAAGTCGGTGCCATTGTATCTCGTACTTAAGATCCCTTACGATTGCTTATGAGTATATTTATATTATAATGTAGTTATTTAGGTGTATTCCCGTTGTCCCCTTAGGCCATGTCCCCGTTAAAGGGGACAATGGGAATTTAATAAAATAATTAAAATTACTTCCCGTTGTCCCCGTACGCTGTCCCCGTTAATTTCTTGTAATATATGCTTTTCAAATCATGCTCGTTATTTACACACAGAAATAAGGTTCATTAACTTTAAAAAATACAACCATATTTCATTTTGGAAAGGAGGTTGTAAGTATTGAATTGAGTAAGTTCTTGAAACACGAACACCACTCTTCCAAAACACTATAAATGCGAAACGAAGTCAGTGTGTCTGACTTTCTGCTACCTTCACGTCTTAACGGCTGATCTGATTTTGATGAATTTTAATACTGTAGTATATAGACCATGCATTCGATTTATATATAGGTTATATACACCTAGATAGTACGTTTCCGTGGGACAATTTCTGACTTCCGTAGCAGCGGGCCAGAGCTAGTTAACGCAATTTTATTGTCTTGGCAAAAATTAACAAGTCATTACTCACTTTTTGCGTCGCGACTTTGCGTTGGAAGGCCTCCGACTAGGTGGACAGATGACCTGGTGAAGGTTGCGGGGCTCCGCTGGATGCGAGTCGCACGGGACCGGTCAATGTGGCGTCACCTGGGGGAGGCCTACGTCTAACAGTGGACGTCTTTCGGCTGAAATGATGATGATGATGATAACTCACTTTACAGAACTATCACTGAAAATGCTACCTCATATTCCCATCTACCACCTATTCCCATTTACCACCTATTCCCATTTTCCACCTATTCCAATCTACCACCTATTCCACACTCTCTGTTTCACACAAAACCTACAATAAAGTACGAACACACAACAAGAAGCATTTAGCGAGACCGCGTAAATGGAACCGCGTGCTTACGAGTGAAAATTATGGCTTACTTTACTACTGTTTCAAATGTAAGCTGCTGAACGCAAGCGAATGTGTTGGAGTAAGCTATAAAGCATTCTTAGAGCTTGTATCGTACGTAAGCTTGTGTGGTATGTTTATGTAGGAGGAAAGTGGTATATCGTCTTTTCTTTTGAGATTTTTGAAAATGGAAATCTTGTGATGTCTTGCGTGACGACAATATGGTTTGAGGGTTTGTATTCATGCCAGGGCTGCGGGACTGTTCGAAAGAGATACCGCGGCACTGGAACACAAAGGGCAAGGAAGGAACATGGATGGGTTTTAGTCAGTACAAGTCTGACACTCCCTTCCGCTCTGCCGGAACGGGAGAAGTCATTTGATGATTTCCCATACGAAAAAAAAAGAAGGATTTGTATTCAGTTTTTACTCAATATCTCCTAATCCTTACTTAATCACTACATAATATAAAACAAAGTCGCTTCCCGCTGTCTGTCCCTATGTATGCTTATATCTTTAAAAGAAAGTGATTCAAGAGGAAAGTTTATATCTACATTGCATCTTGCGAGGCCGGTGTGACTGTCTGTCACGTACTCCTAATTATTAAGCAAATATCTTTGCCTTGATTCTTATTTCAAAATCACAACGTGGTATCGGCCACTTACAAAACATTATATCTCTAGTTTATGGGTTTGACAGGCTGACATGTTACCGTAATTAATAACCAAACGTTCCTTCTTTCTTTGAATTGTACAACAATATCGAACCGCTTAGAAACGCATAAATTCTCTATTTAATGGGAAACGCACTAGGGAAGAAAGCTAAATGACAGGCCAATATAATATTTCATAGAATCCTTAAGAAAACATAAAAAAACATTCAATTACTAAATGCATTTCTCAACACTAACGCCGACATCTGGTTACCATGTTTTGGGCCGTAAGCATCCAACGAGACACTGAAAACAATTGAGACGTTTGCACAAAAACGGTCATAAACGAATTCTGGGAAAGGAGCCCCATGGCTCATCGTGCGTGGTGGTTTGAGGAGGCTAAAGAAAGGATATCGAACGGGGCAGTTAGTCTTGGACGGCTTGAGAGGTCGGACGTAAAAGTCTAGAGAGTGAGGCGAGTCGAGCTAAGGCTAGGTAGCGGGTCTAAAACCGTTAACGTGCTAGGACGTCCTAGGTTAGGCTAATGAAGTTACCGTAGTCTTGGTACCAAGATGCACATGTCCCCGTGGACTGTTGTAAGAGAGCGATTAGTATTTTATAAGTTAAATATAAGTAGTAGTTATAAGTCTAGTTAAAGTGGGTGTTGAAGCGCGGAAGAAGACGAGCAGTGACGAGGGGAAACTGGAAGAGTGTGCAGTAC
Source organism: Lycophotia porphyrea (assembly GCA_950005105.1). NCBI lineage: Eukaryota > Metazoa > Arthropoda > Insecta > Lepidoptera > Noctuidae > Lycophotia > Lycophotia porphyrea. Next base: position 2,443,193 of record OX465396.1, read on the forward strand.
TCCGTAAGTTAGTTTTAGACTAATCATCTTCAATAAACATGTGGTAAGTGTTAACTATGTATCATTAACTCTTAGCATAAGCAGCAGTTTGGCGGTAGAGCAGAGGAGCTGTTAATAATTATTTGTTTCAGCATGACGGAGCAGCCGCCTTATATCACAATGTATAATATGTAATATTTTCTCTTGTGTCCACCTCCTGCTCCATACCTTGGCAAATATCCGTCATTTACGTTTGGTTATAGGGAGACGGGGAATGCCTTCCGCTACTCTGTACACACACTCCACGTATACGACAAGTATGTACACTGCACATTAACACACCCGACTATTGACGAATGTTGACTTTTATCTGACTGACCACATATGGAAGGCAGAACCGTAATATTCTAATTTCAGTTAGAATAAACTATATTGTTCAGTGGAGAAGGCAGCACCGTTATATCCACGGATTGCTAAATCAGATTATATTGTCCAGTATTATAAAGCCAATTTGTACTTGTGGTACAAATCAACCAAACGTTGCTGATGTATACTGCTTCCTCCAAAGGTCTTGCTCAGAAACATTGCGTAGAGATTGTTGGCGCACATTTCTGGGAGCGGGGGTAGGCTTCACCAAGTATTCTGAAAGGAATGATAGCTACGTTCTAATGAACGCTAGGGACTGTGTCTCGTTAAAATCAACCCAGGCCGTTCTTGTAGGCTGTATTCTGAATCGACACTATTTAGCGAGACACGCAACCATGACATGGGGCAGAGTAAAGAAATGTGAAGTGACGATAAAATAACCACTTCGGCGTCCACCAATACAATCGCAATATGTTCTGCTATAGACTGAGTCTACGGTACGCTTGTGCAAATTGTGTTATAATAATTATAGTAATTGGGGTAATCTGCCGTAAGCGTTTTAATAACAAGAGTACGCGCGTAAGTAGGTGTAAATGCTGAAAACTTGTCTTCCTCAATGGCAGTGGCCTCACAACCCAATGCCTTAGGATTGGGAAAGACATGTATATAGTGCTTAGGGAACGTGACCTGTTAGAGTTCGTAGCATGTGTCCTCAGTAGGGCTATGCAGTTAGGTCTAACAGTACACGTGCGCCGGGCAAACGTTGTAAAACGGTTCCATGTAATAACATGGAATGGTTTGCGTTTGCGAAGCGGCATCTAGTACATTAGAATCAAATAAATTAACGTAACTGTAAATAATGAATTTCTTAAGTGCAAGCGTAACGTTCCCATCCACCTTTAAACTACTATCATATTCTGGTGTCCTCTTGTCTTATTACAGTCACACTTATTATTGGTTTGTTTTATATGTTTAAATGATATTCATGTATGTGTCTCTTAACTGTGAACTCCCAATATTAACTTCACCTTGCATCCTCTCCTAGTCCCTGCAGCTTTTAAAGCCGGGACATTCCTCATAGTCGGTGGAAAGGTGACCGGACTGGATGCACCTTACAGGAGCCGCGCGGTATTGGCGGGGCGCGGCCCTTTCCCCTTCGGGGGAAACCGACCTTCATACTAATATTAATATGATTTAGGAAAAACGAAAATTTTATCAGCCTAGGGTATTTTAGGAACAGTCACACCGGGGTGGGTCGCTAGTTATACATAAATACGAAAGTAAGTTTGTTTGTTACCATTTCACGCCTAAACTACTGAACTGATCATCCTGATACGTTGTCAGGTATACAGAAATGGACATAGGGTATCTTTCATCCCGAAAAAAGTACTGTTCCCAAGTAAAACAAGAACAACACTCATAAATAAAAAACTTTTTGATGATAATAGATGGCGCCACGTGCCTTTCGCTCCAACCCAAATAGATTGTCAAATTCTAGTTTACGCGAGTGAAGCCGCGGTTAAAAGCTAGTCTACAATAAGTTCAAGAACCGTCAGCGTCAATTTCATCGAACAATGATAGTTCTTTTATGTAGTTAATTTAATTTAATCGCGATTTGGTGAAATTGAATTTTATCAGCATTATTTTATTAGCATCAATTATGTTAGCAAAACAAGACATTTTTTCTTTAAAATTACAGCCTACATCTTATTAAACCTTTCTCCGATTTACATCTATACGAATAAATAAAATTGAAGTGTCTGTTTTTAATTTCAAAATAACAGCTTTTTGCTGAATGCATATAAACTGACTTCTTCTTCTTTGCGTGTCGATAGACTCAAATAATACCCGAGCAGTATATTGCCACCTGCACACTTATTACGGCAGTTATAACAAAAAAACCTTTTGTTTCTATTTTTTCCGTCTGTCTGTCTGCCTGTTTGTTCCGGCTTATCTCCGAAACGGCTGGACCAATTTGGAAGATACTTTTTCTAGCAGATAGCTAGCAACTAAAAAAAAAACTTGGGTTTTATTTAAGAAAAAGGCAAGGTTCCCTGCAAAACAATTTAAACCCATGAAATTGTTAACAAAATCCGACTGAAATTTTCGAAGCCGCGGGCAACAGCTAGTAAACTATAAACGCATAACGACGCCATTCATATCCATAGCACTTAAAAATCTACCAATCCACAAAAACCGTCTCAAGACCTAATTTCATTAAAAATTCTAGATTCCTATCTCATCAAGTAAAAGCGATAGGCACACAATAAAGTATCCCTAACAAAAGAATAGCCGAGCAAGAAGCGGCACATGCCGAAAATGACCAGCTATTACGAACACCCCGGGGGTCTAGCAGATTGGGGTCTATCTCCGGCGTCGTATGTAAGGGTCTTTATTACCCCTTACGAGCTAGGGTTCAAGATTATGAAGTCCTGGGAAATGAGCCGATATTTAAAATGGTGTTTCTGTAATGGGGGTCTAGAATGTATGTAGATTAGGAGGGAGGTCGTGTTAGTCAGCTTACGGTACAAATAGCCAACTATCATGTAGGTAGTTTAATCTCAACATGAATGATGTAACCAAGATTTTGTAACAATATTTTTATTGAAAAAAGTGTCCATGGAGTTTCTTGCCCATTCTTCTCCATAGAGATCTACGCTTTGGAATGGGCAACTACAGTACTTTCACAAGCGATTATGCCTTGTGTCTGTGACTCTAGCTTAGCCTTCTTTGTTTTTCTGACATTTAAAAGTGCTTGTAATGGTCTAATTGAAATAAATGTTTTTTTTTGAGTCAGCAAGATACTGTTAAAAAGAACTGTTATTAATGGAAAATTAAATAAATAACCGTTGAGCTCTGTTTAATGCGAGAGTTGAGTGCTCACAAAACAGGGTAGAAAGGATATCGACGCACAAAGGGTTACGATGTATTCAGGACATCATTCTGAAGTTCCAAACCCATATATTTGATTATCAATAATTTGTTCATCTGATTGACAACCAACAGCGATAACAAATGTTAATATTGTAAACTACCTATTGCCCGCGGCTTCGCTCGCGTTAATTTGGAATTTGACAATCAATTCGGGTTGTACAGACGCCATCAAGCTACTAAAATCTGTCAAATTTCTTTAATAGATTTTCAACTTTATCTTTATTAGGTTCAAGGTTCTTTGGGAAAATCTGACAGTTTCGGGTAGCTTAACCTTGCTGGCATCTGTACTCTGCTTGCAATTCACTCATGACTCGAAAGACACGTAGCGCCATCTATGAGCAAAAGAACGTGGTTGTGGTTTTCCTCGGAAACAGTACTATTTTTCGGGATGAAAGGTACCCTATGTCCATTCCTGTACAATTGACAACGTATATGCAAACTTTGAGGATGTTTGGTTCTGTGGTTTAGGCGTGAACAGGTAACAAACAAACTTAATTTCTCATTAATAATATCACATTAAGGAAGGATAAGGAAGTAAGGATGTAACACAGTCAATAACTCAATAACAATTACAATACAATACAGTCAATAACAATTACAGTTGCTCACGAGTAGAAACGGAAAAAGTAGTAAAAATCTTAGGATCACTAACAAGCACAGTCAAAAATAAAAGAAATAATTTAAGTCAGCCATCATCTATCTAGCTTTTACCCAACTATGTTGAGGTCGGCTTCCAGTCTAACCAAATGCAGATGAATACCAGTAATTTACATGAGTGACTGTCTATCTGAACTCCACAACCTAGTTCATCATCATCATCATCAGCCTATAATGTTCCCACTGCTGGGACACAAGCCTTCTCGCTAAGAGAGGGAATGGGCAATAATTCGGATTGGTAGATGTCACTTGTCTTCGAAACTGACACACACAACCTAGTTAGTTCTGGGTAATACGATACCCCTTGGTAAGACTGGGTTGTCAGACTTACGTGCCAATGTCAACTTGTACCGACTGTCAAAGATCTGCAAATGATACCCTAATAATTAATGTCAGTATTAAAGTTTTATAACTACCCAAATTAACTAACACTCCACCAAAACACTTAGCAAACTTCCTCCCACCCGTTTACCGACCAATTTTACATAATTACTTAAGCAAAGGTGTCCTAAGGGTTCCGCATAATCAGCCCTTAATTACAAAGACTGACAGGACCCTATTCTTGAAGCCATTAAATCAGCGCCAGGATTACAATATAGCCGAAAGGCCGAAAGTTAAGGCTATTTTGCTGATGACTTCTCATTTTGAAGCTATTGGGCTGATGAAAAAAAGAGCGTTTTGTTTGCGACGCGCAAGGATGGTTTTCATAGAGTAAGAGGGGATAGACATGGCTGAGCTATCCCGAGACATTCCGACTCAAACATTCACCAAGGACCATCGTCATTACTTTCTTGAGCTGTTCCATGCACTTTGGTTGTATTTGTATTGCACTTTTGTATGTGACAATAGTTTTTAGGGTTCCGTACCTTAGTCGGCAAAAACGGAACCCCTATAGGATCACTTTGTTGTTCGTCTGTCAACACTTTTTCTCAGGAACGCGTGGAGGTATCAAGCTGAAATTAATATCAAATAGGTACTCAGGTCTGCTACCCCTTGGTGCAGTGAAAATCAAACTTGTAAGTGAACGCGATCAAACAATATGACCGTTTATGTATATTTTACAATTTTACAAAGCCACACCGTGCATGTCTTTGTTTGAAGCAAACAATTTTACGATGACAATGAAATACCTTGTAAACAACACAATATTCCAGAATTTACTGCATTACCACCGCGAGGTAATTTGACTTCTTTTGTAACAACATATAAAATATAAACGTGATTTTGTGTTGGTTTTTCTTTTTTTATGATAAAGTACCTACTATGAATGTTTGATGTAGTGTGTAGCCAGAAGCGTCAATCTGTCTCAATAAAAAATATATAGGCATGAACATGTCTATCTTTTAAAGGCTCTGTGGTTCCACCAAATGAGATCCTTTCGCTCGATATTCTTTTAGATTTTTCGAGTCAATCAAGGTGAGATTCCTATTATGTCAGCTTTAAATCGCCAAGTAAAAAGAAGGATAAATTCGTATGTTTGAACAGTAAGGAAAGAAGAAATTGACAACATAAGAAGGATGACAGAAATATTAGAAAAAAATCTGTATACAATAACATTATCGTGAAAATAGTATGTATATAGTATTTTATATGTATGTTTATCTATATATTGTATGTATTTATGTAATAGTTTAGTTTGGTTATAAAATTAATAAGGATACCCTCTTCTGCAAATCTCGCAATCAAAGTAAGGTTTGCTATAAGAAATTCCTATTCTGGATTAAGCTCGCCTTTGTACATAAGCTTTATGTTGTAATTCTGTGTGTATTTCAAATATGCAATAAAGAATAAGAATAAGAATTATCACTTTATAATGTAATTGGCGAGAAGAAGCACACCATCGTGAGAAGTGGAAGGAATGGGGGAAGGCCTTTACTCAGGAGTGGGACAGTATGGGGTAAATAAAAAAAAATAAAAAAAAGTTTCGGTAAGAAGGATTGGTCATATTCACACTCCACCACGCGAGCACAGTATAGTTTTTGGATTTCAGATTGATTTTAGGACACGCCGGTTTCGTCACAATGTTGCAAATAAGAGCCTGCTAACATGACGTACAATCCATAACTAAATAATTAGATTTGAGTGACATAGATGACGTTTCTAAGCTTCTAACTATAGTTAGATTAACCGACTTACACGGGTAGTCAGCTAATAATGATTAAGTTAGATTATTCCTGTCACGATAATTTAGTTCCCTTGTCATAATAAATGGTAATACCTATAGGTATTCAGTGGCACCTGGTTAGACTAGATATTGATTTATTACATTTCTTGTAAAACAGTTACAATAGTTAGTTTACCGGTTTACTTGCAGGACTAAAGACAAGTTTTTTAAAAGACTAAGAAAGCAAACACTATTTTTTTGCAAATAAAACTTTAATCACATCAATTAGTCAATTTCTAAACCAACCATAAGGGTCGGATGAGACATAGAGTTGTGGTTTATGCCACCAAAAGAATTTCGTTATTTACACTTCTCGTCACCAATTTTATTAGCTTTGGAAATGGTTGAGGAGAAAGGACAGGAGATGATTCGTAATCTTTTAGGCCAGTGGAGACGAGAAGAGACGTGTGCAGCGTGCAGTGAGAGCGTGGCGTGGTGACAGAGTGGTGAGCGGTGAGTGGTGTGCTGTGAGCGGCGTGCGGTGAGCTGTGTACTGTGAGGAGCGTGCGGTGAGCTGTGTGCTGTGAGGAGCGTGCGGTGAGCGGTGTGTTGTGAGCGGCGTGCGGAAAGCTGGGTGCTGTGAGGAGCGTGCGGTGAGTGATGTGCTGTGAGCGGCATGCGGTGAGCTGTGTGCTGTGAGCGGCGTGCAGTGAGCTGTGTGCTGTGAGGAGCGTGCGGTGAGCGGTGTGCTGTCCGCTCCTGTCCACTCCGCTTTGCACATCTCCGCACAGCTTCGGTGGATACACCCTATATAGCTCTTACGCATTTCCCCTCATCTCTGCTTCGCACATCTTCGCTCCGCTTTGGTGAAGTCTGGGCCTAAACACGACAAGACAATTAGCGTAAAGCATATGTGTGTCCGAAATAAAAGAGACACAATTTTTTCAAAACGAAATTACGTTCCGCAAAAAAACACTAATGCAACATTAAAACATTTCCACACCTCGAAATATCATTACAAACTGTGATACAAGAGCCCACGTCACAACGGTGTTTTTGGCACTAATTCATATTCACCTGTTGCTTTATATGAGGGTGTCAGCAGGAATATTTATGTAACTGTTTAATGTTAACGCGTGCGAAATTACGAAATGTTAGCGAATAATAAATGCAATTTTTTATGGTCGTTTTTGACGATGTGTGGATGTTTGACGGTGACTTTAGTGTGGATAATTCGTAAAATTCATGCTTGGGACAATCGGATTTCTTTTAGCCTAGTTAGTTTCCAATTCATTTTGCATGAAGTAGTTTGAAGTAAAGCAGTAAATACCCCTTCAATTAGGTAAATTTTTGTGAATGTGTTAAATTAACCTAAAGCTTAAGTTAGTAGGGACATTATGACGTAATCATGTATGTAACCGTTTAAAGTAAAATTGTAAAATTTAAAACTTGTGAAAAAAACTTTGACCACCAATATCCCCGTAACTAGAAGGTATGGTCTAGAACAAAAAAGACCCGCAAGGACGGGAGAACAAAAGTGTACTTTTAAACCCATCATATAACTTGTTGGAATACAAGCAATTTGGCAAAGCAATTTTGTATGTTTTAATGACCGCAATCAGAAACTATGGGCCCGGTACCTTCCATTCTTATTAAGAGCGATAGAAATACTAATATTTTTATTTAAAACAGCTGTCAACAACCTCGGTCACCACGGCCTGTCAAGCAGCCGAAGTGCGGGCCGTTTTGCACGGCACGCAAATATAAACGACATTATCCGACGAGCTCTTGTCACCGTCGGCGTCCCAGCTGTTTTAGAACCCAATTGCTTGGCACGCGACGATGGCAAGAGACCGGACGGCATGTCTTTGTTTCCTTGGAAGATGGGTAGGCCTTTAGTGTGGGACGCAACATGCGTTGATACTCTTGCGCCATCCCATCTTCCAAGCTCATCGTGCTGTGCTGGTGCTGCCGCTGCGGCTGCAGAGAACCTCAAGCGGCGTAAATATAGAAACCTGTGTGGTAACTATATTTTCGAGCCGTTTGGGGTTGAAACTCTAGGGCCGTGGGGTCCGAGTGCTCATAGCCTATTTAAGGAAATTTCGAAACGCCTAGTTGACGCTTCCCGTGACCCAAGCTGGCTTTTACTTTGGCCAGAGGCTAAGTGTTGCCATACAACGTGGCAACGCCGCCAGTCTCTTGGGCACATTACCATCTGACAGCGTTGAGGAGGAGTTTTTCGATGCCCTTTTATAGTTTGTTGTTAGTTTATCTATTTTAGTTTAATAGTTTTTAATTATCAATGTATATAGTTAGTTTAACCTAATAAAATTCCTTATTAAACAACATACTAACAAGTCCTAAAATAATTCTATTTATATTCTAAAAAGAAAACACCTCCTCTTTCATAAACACAAAAACTAACGACTTCAGCCAACAAAAAATTTACTTGAAAAAAAAAAATCTCTTTATCTACACGATTTTCTCTCAATTTCCACCAAACTTTTCACAAAAATGTGCGATATTTTTTTTTTCAGCACGAAAAAGAATGCCTTTAAGTTACATAAGATGTGAAAGGGACCCTGAAACTTTTTTCACTTCACGACACATTTAGCAAAGAAAAATGCCTAATTTCAGAGACGGCCGTAATTGAACTCTGTAGACATGGGTACGGTAATGCACGTTCAGGCACTTTTCACGTAGTCAGGGAGACAGGGAGAATTTTTGGTAATGTTTTTAGTCAGTTGGATACTCCAACTGACTAAAAACTGATGTATTTTAAGTAGTGTATATATATTTTAAGTACATATACATGGGGTTTTTATTGGTTTTATTAAAAATCTTTGTGGGGTCGTGTGGTGAAATAATAGAGTCACCTCGGTAAAAAGTTGTATATTTTTTGTTATTTAATGAAAACTTGAAAAAAATGTGTGTGTCTACTTATTACGCACGTAAGTTATACTACATTGGCGTATAAAACTAAAATTTTGACTAGCTAACTTCAGGGTGTATGTTGACTAGCTAACTTCAGCGTGTCGGTTTTTCGTGACGGTGCGCGCACACATCGTAAAAATTTACTCTCATCATTTTTCCTTAACGCGCCAAAAGAAGTATAACTTCAAAAACCACGTCATGCCTCGTACTTCGTTTTTCATACCTCTCGCCATATTTCTTTTTTTCTCTCTCTCTTTGACTCTTCTACACCTTATACTCGCACCTTTGCGTACGTTCCCTTTTACTCGAATTCTTCCACATCTTTTATACATCGAGAAGGTTGCTAGTTGAAGAAATAAAGTGCATTTACGTCACATACGCTTGAGAGGCCAAATAGAGATAAAGAGAGAGGTGATGAGCCGCAACAGTACAGAAACATAATTATTTTATTACTAGTACTAATTATTATCTGTTGGTTGGTCTGTGGATGGTAGACCACCCATTACATACAGATTTTGCTCCGTACCTCGGAAAGCACGTTAAACCGTTTCTCCCGGCTGTCTTTTGTAGATATTTGATAGTCGTTACAGGTAGTCAGTGGCCCAAAAAGTCTGACAACCAGTCTTACCAAGGGTTATCGTAATACCCAGTACTAACTGGGCTGTGGAGGTCAGATAGGCAGTCACTCCATTAAAATACTGGTATTCAGCTGCATCCGGTTAAACTGGAAGCCGACCCCAACATAGTTGGGAAAAGGCTAGGCAGATGATGATGACTATTTTACTATCTCCACTTGTATTTCGGGTTTACAGGGCAATTCAAACTGAGCCGAAACAGGCTGCATGACTGGAGGATCCCGTGTTGTAGCGCAATTTATGAGATTCTTATTCGCGGCAAAGGACAGCGATCACCCGAGAGATTGAGAGATTAAATTGGATGTGGCATCGTGGTACATTCATCAATACGTGGCCACTTACTGGGCCCATAGAATGTGATATATATATATATATATATATATATATATATATATCCGGTGTTCCGTTATATATATATATATTATTTTCTTAAAAGTTTGAAGTAGTTGTGTATTGCAGTTGTTTTTTATTTTTTACGGTTTATATAGAGAGAGAAAAGGTAATACCTACATTTAAGTTTTTTGAAATTGTGTCTTTTATCCCACATTCTCCGAACCTTTCAGACCCTTTTACGATATTCAAACAAAAGCATATCGTGGGTAAAGTTTAAGGTCTAAGTCTATCGGCTTATTCGAAACCAACAAGAGAAAATATTTTATTTACGCATTTAAAAAATCCCTTTTAACGGTTTACAAGTCTGGGTGTTCGCGTAAATCACTCAACGTGTAGTAACTAATATTTATTACTACGAATTTACACGGACAAAACTTCAAGGTTGACCATTTGTAAATATATTTAAAAATAAAATTCTTTAAAAACTGCTAGCAGATAAATCAATCTTAGTAATGTGTATCAGGTTTAAAGAGTTTTCCTTTACATTTTTTAAATTTTAAACCAAATAGTGATATTCTCAACGGAGTGTTCACTCTGAACAACAAATTAAAGTGTTATTCTATATTTAGTTTTGTAGTAGTCTAGTTTTGTACTACATACTAGTTATTTTATTTCCCTCTTGTTCATGTCGCTAGGTCGACAATATTTATTTTTGTTGGTCCTACCTACCTACTAACTTCACCACTTACACCGCATCGTCGGTGGCAGCACAACAGTCACTTCGGCTGCATCATCATTTCAGCCGAAAGACGTCCACTGCTGGACATAAGCCTCCCCCAAGTGTTGTAACATTGAGGGGTCCCATGTGATTCCAACGCAACGACTTACGGTTCGCAGTCGCCACTCCAGAACTCTTCGGCCCTATCGGCCATCCGTTCGTCGAACCATGTGCCCTGCCCACTGCCACTTAAGTTTGGCAATTCTTCTGGCAACGTCGGTAACCGTGGCTCAGAGTGGAGGGCATCTACAAGAGAGCCATTCCTGATTCCTCCGGCTGCATATTTTTCCCTTAAAATAAATAACATAAAAGTAATATGAATGCATGAAATATAAAACGAAGAAAGAAAGTAAGAAAAAAAAAAATAGATGAAACAATATTTAATAAACCAGACTCCTCAACTAACATGACCTTTGTTTTCCCAGTTTTACGAAAGCAGGTAAATTGAAGAAGGTACCTACGCAATGGCAGACTCCTAAAGCACTGCCTCACTCAAGCAGCCATTTTTTTGTTCAGATTAAAATGAACTAGGGTGATAACCTCCAAGGACTTTTACGTTAAAAAGTTTGGTATACTTTTTGAGATGGAATTTTTCTGTTGACTTCTGTTATGTGTTTCATGAGGAAAATTCCTGTACAAATAGTTTTGGGTCGTTCACGATTAAGAAAGAAAAATAAGCTTACCCAGTTCTGGTTTCAACTGAAACTTGGTTTTGGTTGCTGTTGGTTCTTCTAGGGCTACTAAAACATAATGTACGTAAAAAAAATCTACATCTTTTTAATAAAAGAGGTAACAGACCAATTACAGTACTAGAAATAGGGACCAATTAGTTCAGCCAGGCTTCAGACTTGCTAAGTAGATTCATCTTTTATGGGGAACTGTTTGAAATGCTATAATAAAATTCCACAAAGTATTCTTGAACTGAATAAGACAAAAATTAAAACATTCATTAAACGCACACTATGTTAGCAAGTATATTACAAGTTGGACGATTATATCGCTGATAAGTAATAATGACGGTCTTGCTAGGGTTCAGTTTTCGTCCTGTGGGAGATTCTCTCAGGAGGGAATAGAAAAACTGAAAATATAAGGGGACTTTCTGGATTTTTGTTACATTAGGGTGCAGTTTTCCCCCTGAGGGGAAATTCTCTCAGGGCGGAATAGTGGAATAAACCCTACACAAGGACAGTCCAAACTTTTAAATAGTCTTACCCTAATCATGCTACCTTAATCTGCCTAGCATTTTCCTAACTATGTTGGGGTCGGCTTTCAGGCTTACCGGATGTAGCTGAATACCTGCAGTTTGTGATACTTTCGGGTCACGGACTACCACACGAAACGACTGTCAAAGATCTACAAATGACAGCCGGGACCAACCAACGGCTTAGCAAGTTTTCCGAGGCACGGAGGAAACTCGGTATGTAATAGGTGTCCACGAACCAACCTAGGCAAGCGCGGCTTAACCTACCGATCGATCCGAGTGGCTGTTATTATTTAGCCTCTATTGTTACCCTGATATGTATTTAAATATCGACCCCAACCTAATCATATTTCAACCAACATGACATACATAATACCGAGTGCCATTTACATACAAAATGAATTATTAAACGAACAGTAATTAGGACAAAGTACAACACTAGTTACAAACTCACCACCTGCCTTAATTCTCAAAGGAGTTTGTAATATTGAATTTCGGAGTCGATGAATAAACAGTGTGAGTCTACATGCTTAGTAAGGCAGGTACTCGTATGTACAGCTAAAGGGAGGATTTGATTAAATAACAAATGAGTGCAGCAATTTGTAGAAGGATATGGCAAGGAATGAGGTCTCTAATGAGATGACGAGTAATAGAGAAGTATAGAATGGAAATGGAATTAACTGAGACAATGGCAAGCTAATGATAATGATGATGAGTTCAGCAATGTGTAGGATAAGGCTGCGATAATAAATAAAATAAAATCATTTTAATTCGAGTATCACTGACTCCTAATAGAAACAATACACTCATACAGTCACACTACTTACACAACATAAATTAATTCAATTATTTATAATAAGTCAAACGCAATAAAACAAGGTCTGTTAGTCGCATCAGCCTGCCACATGCCGTTTACAACAGTGGGAGATGATGGAGCAATCAAGCCTTACCGCGAGCGCGGCCAGCATGCTGTTCGCGCTCCCCCGCACTCGCCGCACCAGCGACGTACCTCTCTTGCGCATAGTGGCGTGGAAGCAATCCACGCGCGCTTCTGTAAACATAGTCGATGCGCTGCAAAAGCGGGGGAGCGCCAACATCATCCTGAACGCGTTGTTGAACTGGACACGAAGGGCGCTGTACGACTTTTGCGTATAGTCAGTCCACAAGCTGCCTGCACGTGTACAGAGTAGTGCAGTAGGCTCTAAAACGAGTTATTTTAACAATTTATGATTGAGTATCAAATAACAACGAACAGAAAACTCGTCTTTCTCAGCTAGAACCATTGTCTCTCACCCTGTTCATTTACTACAAACTAAATCACAAACGGATTGAAACCCCCAGTTTGATATCGACCTACATTTCAATCCGAGCGCACCGCAGATCTACCTCCATTGAACTAATAATATAAATGAACCGTCTGTTTGTTACTTAATCACGTCTTGGAGGAGTAAAGTTCGATCCATCCTCGGTGGAAACTAATTGCGTCTATATGCAATTGTATTGTGACAGAGGCTTTAATCATTGTTAGATGTTCTGCTTTGTGTCAAGAAGGCGACGTGATACTTAATTAGCTACATAGGTTAGAGTTCGTCTTTAAATCACGTGAACTTTGTATAGGGGGCGGGGTCAGGACAAATCACGATTAATCACGATGGGGAGAATGGATAATGTTGACAAGCGCGTATATATTTTTTATGGGAAGAAATAAAATAATAAAATCACACTTTAAATTATTATTTTTGTCATCATACCCATTGGGTGGATTTTTGAGACGTTGAACCTATGCTAGCCTAGTACTTTTGCTGGGTCATGCATATTTCAGTTAAGTTGAAGCACCACAATCTAGAGTTGCTTATTTTTTATAGCCACGGATAGATATCGTGATTAGTGGCTAAAACATTAATTTATTTTTTGAGTAAATCGGATCACGGTATCAGTGGATAAAACTCGCCATGATCCGTGGCTACTTCAGTCTGATAACGTGATCGGTGGAGACATACCCATTTCTGCTACCAAGAAGCTACTATTAGGATAGTAAATTGAAGGGTAGATATAGTTGCCGGCTTGCTTAATGGGCACTATCATATGGAATCGCAGATTTTTCTCCGGAATGTTAACGCAATTGCCACGTGGGGATAGTTAATTAATTTGCAGAAAATCATTAGGATAAACTAGGCGATATGTCGTGTTTGGACAAAGCATCAGAACAGTCCTGATACTAAAAAAACGTGGAAGTGTATCTTAAGCTATTTAGGCCCTTGATCTGAAAGATTCTTGAGATTTTATTTTTAAGCTAAGCAAGCAATCAGATCGCGTTAGAAACACCACCCTGCGCTCCATAACACAAGTAGCTGATGTTGGAGTTAAAACAGCCAAGCTAAAATGGGAGTGGGCTAGCCACGACGCACGGATGCACCCAGAGAGGAGGGCAAAGATCTTCACTCACTGGACGCCTGAGGGTGGGCATCGGCGACGAAGACGACCGCGGCAAAACTGTTGTGGTGGTTTCAAAAAGTTGGCATTGTGTTACCCATTACTTGAAAATCAAAAAAAGTAGTCATAATGCGAAAGTAGGCATCGTGCTTGGAAATCGAAGATCTGATCATGTTCGCGGGTCAAGCGTGACTAGAAATTGCACAAAACAGAGAGGTTTGGAGGGAGAAAGGGGTGGCCTTTGCTCAGCAGTGGGACACAATATAGGCTATGAAAAAAACCTTGGATTTGGATTTTTGAATTTTTATGACTTTTTCATGAAATATTCTTTGAATAGGGTTACATGAACTTAGAGAGTTGTATTGATGATTTTATGATTGTAATTCTATAACTACATATACTACTGGCGCGACCTATTTTTATTCAACATACAACCTGACACGGACTTGCAAATTACAAAAAAGTGAGAAAATTTGAATTTCGCTGGCTTAAGGTATATTAAGGTACGTACGGGTGTACGTACCTTAAATTCTTCACGCTTTTTTCTTTTCCTAACAGCAAGTCTTTTAATGCAAGGCAATTTTGCACTAATTATCCAAGAAACCGTTTTAAAAATATTTATTTATAAAACGTTGTTTATAACTTAGTTGGTGACCACCACTTTAGTAGCGTTTTTTTAAAATGGTGCCAACGTAACTCAGAATTACCCTCAAATGAACAGCAGCCAAATAAAACTCTATCTTGTTTGTAAAGAATAAAGTTGCTTTTCCATTGGTTGGAAGTACTAGATGTGTTGTTTTGGTACGGTGGTAGTATGGAACTTCAAAAATGTAGTGTGTGAAACGTTTTCAAGGAAACTGAATTATTTTGAATGCGGTTAACTCTCTGGTGTTGCTTTTTGAGGCTGGAATTTTGTATTTTATTTAAGTTTCTGGTAGGCTACACTTTCTCTCTGAGCTCCTTGAAAAAACATACGCAAAGTGAAGATGTTAGAAATTTTTTCGAAATGAGAACGGTTTTGACACTTTTTTTTAAATGTTGTGGTGGTTGATACTTACACTAATTAGAAAGAGGTGAAGTTTTTAAGTCTGTAAGTTTGGTTGAAGGATAAAATCTTTGGATAGAATTTGGATTCGGATCGATGGATGGACTATGTGAAGGATGATATGTGCCATATAAAAAGGAAGTGACTGATGGAATGACGAGTATTAGAGAAGTGTGGAAGAGGAAGACATGCTGCGCCGACAAATGAATTGGGATAGAGGCTAGAGAATGATGATGAGAATTTATAATTAGATCATACTGATCTGATTCCAAATTCTTCAATCAATGCAAGGCTAAATTATCCCCGAATATCATGAGCATATTTAAAACGTTGCCGTGGGATAATTTCAGACCAAAACGCGAATCCATTCCATTCCATATCAAGTTTTGCCACTTATTTATCAAGAGCAAACTTTCATACAACCCCATATTCCTCAGTCAAGATGCTTATATTTGCTCAACTGCAATCAGCCAACAAAATACTCCAAAAAGCCTTGCCGACCCGAATCCCCACGAAATCCCAGTCCGAATTGAAAGCGAGAAGATTGGCAAACCCTAAACCACTGGTCACCGACGGACTCATTATCAGCCCCTGTAGAACAGTTCGGGAGACTCTAATCAACTGTCTCGGGCTAGCCTCTGCGACTGATTAAAAGGTGTTTTAGATTTTGCGACACGGATGAGAATTTGTATGAAACGGTGGCGAGAAACTGCAAGCATCTATCGCGACGTCTTTTTTTTTTTGTTGCGATTATTGTTATTGTGGACAACGTACACGGTCAGTTTACAAGGCGGAGGGGTACTTTATGGATTTTGAAGGACATTCTCTTCCAATTTCAGTCTCAGACTGTCAAAAGACTTCGAATTTAACTGCGTTTTCATAAGGATTTGTCATTGATTGTCACTAAGATGAGATTGCGACTAGATTTTGAAGATTTTTAGTTTTTGTGGCTAACTGAACTGACTTTCTGAGGTGGCTTGTAAACTGACCCTTTTGACTTAGAAACTCAAGCCTAGTATATCCTTTAAGTCCCAAATTCAACAGTTGAAGTAGAACTAAATATAAGCACAAACCTAGGTGTTTTTACCACCAAGTACTATTTTATCAAATAGGTATAAATGTGTCTCTTGTTCTACTGCGCTCACTGACGGTCAACCAATTTTCTACCTTATTACTGAGGCTGTTAGGGTGAGAAGTGGGCGACCGCCTTTCTTCGGATGTACACACGACGGCTGAACAAGCCAGTTTATACGGATCTCTCTTTGTACAGAAAATGTATGCAAAGCGAGGCCACGTTATACTGGAAATGTAAAGCTTGATGTGCCGCCGTGTGTACATTATAATATTATTATTTGTTAGATTTACAATGGATCCAATGGGCTGAGGTTCTCTAATCAATTATATTCTGCTTCAAGCAACGGTAAAGTAGGGTTTTACAGTACACGACTATTCGGTATCTCAAGAAATACCTACCTACTTAAATTATGGAATGTCTATGAAATTGTACAAACTTTCCATTAATCTGGCCTACTACCAATTAATACTTTTGGCTACATCAAAGTCAATTTTGCATAAAATTACATACATAAACAAGTTTCGTTAGTCTAAGTTCATGTAACCCTATTCAATGAATATTTCATGAAAAAGTCATTTAATAGGAACTTACTGGGTTATTTTGATGATTTTCATGATTGTAATTCTGTAACTACATACGTGTTACTGGCGCGACTCATTTTTCATCAACGTACAACCAGAAACTGACCTGCAAATTACAAAAAACGTAAGAAAATTTGAATTTCGCGGGCTGCCCTGACGCAACCACCTAAAATGTGACAGTGACAGTTACAATTTATCGAAATGAAATAACATCGTAAAAGAAATAGACACAAACACGTCGTCTACCCTAAAAGTCCTGAAACCGAACGGCCCTGGTTTAATCGAAGTTTATCTAGGAGTTTGAAATACGGCGACCAGAAGGTGTTGGCAGATAGATACCTATGTGGTCACCCTGAATTATTGCCAACAGATAGTCCACCTAACCAAGTTTACGAACCGATAAAATCTAGATTGCAAATCGGTGGAAGTTACTGGAGAGATTGGAAGCTGGAGTGGAAATGGCTGCTTTTGAGAAACTGATGTCCATGGTTTTTATAGTTCTTCAAGTGGTATGCCGTAATGGTTTGACTTTAAGTACCATTTTTGATTGGTAGGAAGATGTAGTGATAAAAATTTTGAAGAGAGTATGCTTAGATGGTTTGGTCATGTGGAGAGGATGAGTGAAAGGCGACTAACTATTGGTATTGACAAGGTAGATATGAGTGGGGGGGCAGCCTTGAAAGACATAGGTACTCTGACTTTATTGGTGATGTTTTTTAGAAACGCTTGTGGACGAAGCAAAATGAGTATGTATGGGATTATTTAGTTCCTGTCATGGAAAGACGGCGTGAGTTTAGATACGTGTGTGTTAGTTGGTTTTCCATGCAATAATAAAAGAAACAAAAATAGTTCGACGATAAAAAAAACACCTTGAAAATAAGAAAACAATGCTTTTTATGCTAAAAGGATCTCGGCTCAACATAATACTAACTGACAACACAAAATATACTACTTGTCGCAAATTCTCAGCAGTATTCCACGGTTTAAGATGCAAATCACATACAAAACATAATCATATGTGTTGGTGATATTTTTATTTTTATTCTAATAGATTTCATACCCACTTTCACTACGCTACCAGTGTTACACAATAGTCAATTACTGACTCTTCTTCTCCAATCGATGACTCATATTTGGTCCGACCAGTACATAGCTATCTGGACAGCTCTGTCGTTTACCTTATTTAAGTCCTGGAGGGTGCAATTAGTTGTGGATGAGCAGAAGAAAGGTGAGGCATATCGTATGTCCAGCTCGCCGTCTTACCGTCTTTTGACGACAGGCCGTGTTGACGGCGCGTTCGTGTTCCACGCGCGCCTCAAAGAGATGTCAGCAGACAGGGAGATGCCTGCCAGGGCTGCGGGACTGTTCCAAAGAGATACCGTGACCCTGGAACACAAAGGGCAAGGAAGGAACATGGTTGGGTTTTCGTCAGTACAAGTCTGACACTCGATCCCGCTCTGCCCAGAGCGGGAGAAGTCATGTGATCATTTCCCCCGTATGTTGGGGCTCCACACTCGCATTGTGCTTAAGTACTGACTCTCAAAAAGACAAATAAACAGCTACCTAGACCAAAAAACGATCTTAACTCCACAATTCAATATTTATACATTACCAATGAAATCCCAAACTCGGATACCCAGTAAAGATAATCGGGTTACGCAAGGCTTGAATTATGGGCAAAAGGGTTAGAAATTACTTGCCAATTCTGAATATATTAATTGTTTAGTGGTTTACCTTTTTGGCCGTATTTACGGAATGTGTCGTTTCAAGGTGAAATATTCAGGATATTGGTCTTTTATTGAATCGTATGATTTTGTTTTATTTGATTTGAGTGCTTCCTTTTATTTTGTCGTTTTTCTTTTTTGTGATTTTTTTAAGTGAAAACTTCTTTAGCGACGTTGTGCTTTTTTTGGGTTTGGGTAAAAATTGTTAAACTCACGTCAGATCGTCAAATTGAATCGGCGGCGCTGGGCGCTTGCGCGAGTGTGCGTGTAGTTTAACCTAGATGGCGTTGTTTCACGTTTTTTTCTACGGCAACGACATCTTTCGTTCTTGCAGAAAGCTATCGAAATTTCTGATAATTAAACTAGATGGCGTTGTTTCAAGTTTTCACTTCTGGCGGCACTCCCGGAGTGCAACGCGTTTTTTTAATTTACATAACTGTAACTAACGTCGCACTCTGGGTTCACGTCAGCTGTTGAATAGAAAGAGGATAACAGGTAGTAACATGACATATCATCACGCCTGTAATTCCCCGAAGGGTTGGGCAGAGATTTATTTACTAGTACACCCACATTTCGTTAATTATGTTTGATATCAATGTCAAGAAGGCGAGCCAATTGCCATCAACCGCGCAAAAAACTAAACTCTGGACTGTTCCTGACGAAAAAACTGAAAAACCTTTTGCACAACAAAATAATTAAACCTCATGGAATAGATGGTAAATAATCAGTAATCTGAAACCGAACAATTACATTAATAGTCTTTTGTTTCATTCAAACGTCATCAATTAATTATGGGTGTAAAAGTTCCTATTATGAAGCCAAAAGGCACTTGCACTCCCAGGATTATTTCTGAGCCCACAAAGTTAAAAAAAAAAAAAACGTATCTATTTCATTGCCTACGTTACATTCTTAGCTGCCGATAAAATTGAGAGATACCGACTGTCCATTCTAAAACGATTCCATACCGAAGTTCATAAACGCTCAACAAATAAACAAGCACAAACGCATTAACAGCACGCCTTTTAAGAGGAAACACGGTAGGTATTTGAAAAAACTATCGCTGTATCTCTGCGAGCGTGATTTCGACATTGGTGCGATAAGGGCAACTATAGTAGAATGTCATAATTCGAGGTTTGGCTCTCGACTATTTCTTCCTCCAATATTCGACAAAAAAGATATTTCATAAACTGAATAAAAAGGATATATACTGTCTCTATGTTTTTCGTTTTTCATTCATAATTGTCAAAGTACACTAGGCCTTTGTTAACAAGCGATCTAAATTAGCAATTTTGAGTATATTGTAAAGGTTCTAGTGCTTATACAGATTATGTATCTTCAAAATGGAAAAATAGGGACATAGAAGAGGTTGATATTTATTTAACTGTAAAACATCATAGCTTTAAAGTCATAAACCAGAAAGAAAACAGGCCGGAGCGTTTGTATGAAAAAAAGACCACCCTTAATATTCAAAAGTCTATAAACTTAAATGCACAGCGAATATGTAATTTGTATTTAATATTCTAAAATTTTGTTTCGCCAGCAGTATTTCAGAAGCGGGATTTTGCAAGCAATTAAACCGAAGTAAACGCTCACTTGACGCGACGGTTGAGGGTTAAAAACGAGTATAAAACGCGTATTTTCGCTGCCTTACTCCTTAATGGTGCATAGGCTTATGGTGGGAATTTGAGAGTCAGTATGTTTTTGTCGGTTTCGTGGGGTTTCGACTGATCAATATTAATTGGTTGACTTTGACCAAGATTATGTAACAAATATTTGATTGAAAAGAGTGTCCATGGAGTTTCTTGCCCATTCTTCTCCATAGAGATCTACGCTTTGGAATGGGCAACTACAGTACTTTCACAAGTTATTATGCCTTGTGTCTGTGACTGTAGCTTAGCCTTCTTTGTTTTTCTGACATTCAAAAGTGCCTGTAATGGTCTAATTGAAATAAATGCTTTTGAGTTTGAGTTTGAGTTTTGTAAAGGTCAGGAGAATTAACTCTAACACACGTATCTATATTACTTGAGTTTCTACTTCTTAGGTAACATCATAAACATCACGCCTGTAATTCCCGTAAGGTTAGGCAGAGGTGTACCTAATAGTACACCCACATTATGCCAGTTAGGTTTTAAGTCCCATGTAATAGGGGGCGAGCCTATTGCCATCAACCGGGCACAAATCCAGACTCCGTGGATGCTTAGTTGTTACTGAGAAATTCCTGATGGAAAAACCCAATAGCACTTTGCCCGACCTGGGAATCGAACCCAGGACCTCATGCTCAGCAGTCGCACTTGCGACTACTCGACCAACGAGGCAGTCCAGACACCCAGATTCTGCTAGTTATGACTTGGACATAACTAGCGGGATCTGGGTGTACTATAAATAAGATACACCTCTACTCCATCCTTACAGGGATTACAGGTGTTGTTGTGTTATGTTAATCTACTTAGCTTGGTGGTCCATCGCAATAATCATAATTAGGTAATAGGATATATTAACGTTGCATTCAAGTAAAAAGACGAACCAAAGTAACTTCTACGTTCAGTACAACACCTTATGTCCGTGAACACAACACAACACAACACTACACTACAAAAAAAAATCTCCCCAAAACAAAACACTATCAAAATCTCGAGAAAAATCTACATACAAAATTGACAACGCAAACTGTTGTACCGTATTCGTGAGAAATACGTATCAATGGTAATTTATTTCATTTGGCAAAGTGAAGAACAGAACATTGCTGAATAATGCAACGAATTCTTTACGGGAACCTTCGCTCGGTCACTTGTTTTATCGACTGTACTGTATGTGAGGTTGCCATGTAAAAAATGTGGGTAGTTCTGTGCGGAGTTTGACATTTAGTTGAAGCTGTTGGGACAGATTGATTGCATTAAATTTAATGCAAACTTGCTCTGCTCTGCGGTTTCATCTGCCCTCAGACCCCAACACACGCATTTGCTTTGTTTTCGCTTAGTTTTCTTTCAGTATTTTTTCTTTTTATTCGGCTCGTAAAAGTCGTAGCGTGATAATAAATAAGTTTAGGTAAAAAAAAAACCTTATCAGACTGGTAGTTTCAGAGATTAGCGTGTTTAAACAAAAAATAACTCTTTAGGCTAATTCTTTACTGTAACCTTTGCTCGACCACTTGTGTTATTGACTGCACATTATTTGAGGTTGCCATGTAAAAAAAATGTGGGTGTCTGCGAGGAGTTTGATATTTTGTCGCGTTACTTCAGAAGGTATTAGGGCAGATTGCTTGCATTGAAGAATATAAAATGATCTTTACTATCGAAAAGATGGTACAAACATAAAATTATATCAAGTGAGTTGAGACCAAGTAGGTGGCCACATTAGTCGCGGCGTCATTGACGTGTTTTAGAATATAAAACAGATAAAATCAGCTGATTTTGACTGATTTATTAGGGTTTCGTACCCAAACGGTAAAAACGGAACCCTATTACTAAGACTCCACTGTCCATTTGTCTGTCTGTCTGTCTCCAGGCTGTATCTCATGAACCGTGATAGCTAGACAGTTGAAATGTTCACAGATGATGTATTTCTGTTGCCGCTATAACAAAAAAATATAAAAATATAAATTATTTAATAATGAAAGGGGGCTTCCATACAAGAAACATGTTTTTTTCCGTTTTATGGTACGGAACCCTTCGTGCGCGAGTCCAACTTGCACTTGACTAGTTTTTTTGATCTAGTTTGTTTCCAATAAGCTTTTTCTAGAATTGCAAAAGGTTATCTGAAAATAAAAATTCTGAATCGGTTTTATTTTGCAACCTATTAGTGATAGAGCTTTTCTTTTTAGTATTTTTCAAAAATATAGGTACCTAAGCAACTTACTGGAGGCCCTAGAAGGAAATTTGCATTTACTGTACCAGTAATATTTCTCAGAAAGATCAGGTGCGTAGTATGTAAAGTCGCGGCCTTTTTCGCCTGATCATTTTTTTTTTCCCCTTGAATCATGCCGAAGCGCCCCGCCCGTTAAGAGAGAGCTTCATGTTGTTAGTGCAAGCAAAAATGAGCTTAGTGGTGATCAGCCTGTCCGTTAAGAGAGAGCTTCATGTTGTGAGTGCAAGCAAAAATGAGCTGTGATCAGGCGGGAGTGTTGCCATTGTACATGCGTATATAACCAGGTACCTATGTGAATGAGGGCGCTGCAAAAGGTATCTGTACGCATACTGTAAACAGAATCAGAATCTATACTATAGTTTTACCATACAATGCACGAGTTGTATATAGGAATGCACAATAAAAGCGCTAACCACGATAAAAATTCAATAGTTTCTACAACATCAAATGTTTTTATTTTTTATGGCAACCTTTAAAGCAATCATTTTAAAGCAATCCTCTGTATTTTATGCGTCTGGAAAGATGAATAAATTTAAATATCATTTCACTTCATATAATAAAAGTCAAATGATATGGAAGAAACCGGCCAAGTGCGTGTCGGGCCAGGCAAAATGTAGGGTTCTGTAGTTGCACATCAAAATATGACGACTGACCAAACTGTTTCGCTGAATTAAATTTAAATTGTATTATTAAAAAACAAACTTATATTTGCAGTAGAAAAACCTGTGCATTATTTATATGAAAATATGTTATCCAAGTAAATTTTATAAGTTGGTCGACTTTAATACGTAAGCTTGTAAAGCCTACTTGGCTGTGATAGTTTTCCTTTTAATTTCGTTATAATACTACCACCGTGATTTTTTCACATACCTACCCAAACAGAACCTTTTGCCTGGTAGATGGGGGGACACTTGAGTCTAACAAAAATTAAAAAAGTAATTAAAAAAAATATTAATATTTCACAAAAAATCCCATAGACGAAAAATTATTTAAAAAAAAAACTCGCAATTTTTTGAAAGACCTATCCAACGACATCCCACAATATGGGGTACACCAGAGAAAAAAATCCCTACTTTACGTGTAGGTACAGGAGATACCCTAAAAAAATACTTTTCGAGATTTTATTTTAACACTTTGTTGGCGTAATTAATCTGTCTATTCATGCTAAATTACAGCTTTCTAGTACTAAGAGTCTTTGAGCTAAGTTGCGGACAGACAGACGGACGGTCACGGCTAAACTATAACCTTTATAGTCCTTGTTGACTACGGAACCCTAAAAACGGAAATAATATCCATATTATTTTTTACTTTTGTAAGCCTGTTGCTTACAAAAGTAAATAATAATATGGATATTATTTGTATACTACAAGATATACTACGAGAACCCGAAGTGTCACACAAATTACTTTAAAAAAAATCATCATCATCATCAGCCTATTAATGTTCCCACTGCTGGGACACAGGCCTCCTCTCTTTGAGAGGGAAAGAAAAATGTCTGAGAAAAATTATTTTCAATTGAATTTAAAATGGAGTGGAATAAGAAGCACAATAATCATAAAATTCTTACAATAATATACTTATTGTAACTATAATGTTAAGCTATTTCAAAACTTGTATATGTAATTTATAGTTATTATCTTTAAATATGAAAATCTCGTGTCACGGTGTTTGTGGTCACAATCCTCCGAAACGGCTCGACCGATTTTGATGTTTTTTTTATATATATTTAGTTGGTATGAGAATGGTCATAAATTATATTTCACACCATAATTTATATGGCAGAACAACGTTTGCGGGTGTGACTGTTCCTAAAATACCCTAGGCTGATAAAATTTTCGTTTTTCCTAAATCATATTAATATTAGTATGAAGGTCGGTTTCCCTGAAGGGGAAAAGGCCGCGCCCCGCCTTCCGCGCGACCCTGTAAGGTTCGTCCCAGACTGGTCGC
The DNA here is from genome assembly GCA_950005105.1 of Lycophotia porphyrea. Taxonomy (NCBI): domain Eukaryota; kingdom Metazoa; phylum Arthropoda; class Insecta; order Lepidoptera; family Noctuidae; genus Lycophotia; species Lycophotia porphyrea. The sequence goes on from OX465396.1 coordinate 2,467,783, forward strand.
CTTCCCACCGACTAAGAGAACTGAATTCCTTAACATGTAGAAGTCCAATGCCTCGTATCATTATTAGATCGAGGAAAGGATTGAACGATATAGTAAATCAGACTATGGAATTCATAGTTATTGAAATATATTGAAAGTGGTTTCAAAATGGTAAAACAACAATGGGAGATGCAAAGTATATTTATATGGCAACCAATAGTTCTCGCAAATAACCATTACGCTAGCGTAATCGGTAATTGGTCAGTCGTGACTCACACGATACTTCACATCTACACCTGGAGCACTTAGAGATACACTTCCATACGTGACGTAAGCGGCTTTTCAGCGGCAATGCGTCGGCATCATGCTCCTAGTGAGCACTGTCCCTAGCAGTCCTTTCGAACTGGTGAACGTGACAAGGGCGGCTTTTCAGCGGCAGAACGTCAATCATCATGCTAATCAATAGTCATGGGCCCTAACAGTCCTTAGACTGGTTATATAATAGCTGTGGTATCAAACCATTCCAATCCCACCCCATGGATCATTGTGTTCTCTTCGTACAACTAGCGTATCTGCAAGACTCGTGTTTGTGTCAGCCTGACCGAATCATTAGTCAGAGATATGAACATAATATTATTCTAGAATCACTATATGGTTGGTCATATAATAGAATTGAGGTTCCAAACTCAAAAGGCAAGTTGGCTGAATTGATGGTTAGAGCTAATGAATACATGATTCAAGAATTATCAGATAATAGAGTTAATAATCAAAACTCAAGAACCATTTTGCAATAGAGTTGGAGATTTACTCTATTGAAACCCTATAGACAGCCCCAAAAACGCCCACCCTTCACCACTTCCTAGTGTTGGAGCTGGGGAGAAGAAGTGGCACAACAAACTCCCCAGCAACACGTTTCTGTCTGTGTAATTTTAAGAACTTTAATTACATCATCAGCCCAGGATAATTATTGTAATAAAGGACTCACCCAGTCTCTCACCAACAAACACACACACATACTAGATTATTCTAAAAAAGGCTTTTAACCCGACTATATTTAACTTATTCAATCATTATCACACACTTGCGATAACCCACTTGGACATAAGCCTCTCGGTATTCACCAAGTCTCCAAACTTAGCTCTAATAGCTTATATCGTCTCAACCCTATCGCGTTCGCGGTATCAACCAGGCTCCCTTTCACGTCTCCAGACTTTTCGTCCGACCTCTCAAACCGTCCAAGACTAACTGCCCCGTTCGATATCCTTTCTTCAGCCTCCTCAAACCACCACGCACGATGAGCCATGGGGCTCCTTTCACAGAATTCGTTTATGACCGTTTTTGTGCAAACGTCTCAATTGTTTTAAGTGTCTCGTTGGATGCTTACGGCCCAAAACATGGTAACCAGATGTCGGCGTTAGTGTTGAGAAATGCATTTTTTTATGTTTTCTTAAGGATTCTATGAAATATTATATTGGCCTGTCATTTAGCTTTCTTCCCTAGTGCGTTTCCCATTAAATAGAGAATGTATGCGTTTCTAAGCGGTTCGATATTGTTGTACAATTCAAAGAAAGAAGGAACGTTTGGTTATTAATTACGGTAACATGTCAGCCTGTCAAACCCATAAACTAGAGATATAATGTTTTGTAAGTGGCCGATACCACGTTGTGATTTTGAAATAAGAATCAAGGCAAAGATATTTGCTTAATAATTAGGAGTACGTGACAGACAGTCACACGGGGACAGCTAGTAAACTTATATAACGTATAATCTATTAACTGTCCATAAGTAGAAAAGTAGACAGTAGCGAAGGGTCAATTTTTGTAAAAGGTAAGGCGGAGTATAAATCCTTAATGTGATTATCTTGTTTGTTTATAGAATACTGACTGTGCCATTTTTCAAAAGGAAACCGGTAGGAATCGAGTTCTATGGAACCTTCGCCACTGGTAGATAGAATCATTTTTTTTGTTAAATTCAAAAGTAACAAATGTAAAGTACTACTAAATTAAAAAATAGGGAAATACCAAAAAAACTATGGTTGGAAGATATGTGAAGATGGTATGTTGCTGGAATGGGGGTGACATATGAGATAACGACTGTCGACTAATAGAGAAGTATATAATAAGAAGATATGCTATGCTGGCTCTAAAAACATTGCGATAAGGGCAGAATATATTGATAACTTTGTAATGGAATGTGTATCGCATGTTTTTAATCATGTCTCTACGCGGCCATGAACAAGTGGAGCTTGCAGGAAAAAAAGACGGGTTGCACTCCGGGAGTGCCTGCAGAGTGAGTGAAACAACGCCATCTAGCTTAAATATCAGAAATTTCAATCGGTTTCTGCAAGAACGAAATATGTCACTGCCGTAGAAAAAAAATTGTAACAACGCCATCTAGCTTTAACTACACGCACGCTCGCGCAAGCGCCCTGCGCCAACGATTTAATCTGACGCGAAATTAACAGTTTTTACCTATGCCAAAAAGTGCACAACGCCGCTAAAGAAGTTTTCACTTCAATAACGTCTTAGAGTTTAAAAAACCAAGCAACCTCGTGGGAAAATCTTGTAGTAGGTTCAAGAAATCATTACCCTATTTAGACTCACCTACGATGACCGAATATATATAAATAGCGCTTTAAATAACTCGCAAAATGATCTAGAAAGCGTAAACAAATAACAAAAATAGTTCAATAAAAAAAGACAAGTTTATTTTCATGTTTTCCAATTTTACGAGCAAAGTGTTGATGTGGAAAGTGTTTATCATAAAAATCTTTCATCAAGGTCATTCTGGTTTTTAGAATTACCACTATTATTATTAGTTGGAATTTAAGTAAAAAACTGTCATACATATATCGTAGTATGGACATGTGATGCGGAGGAATGGGGAAAATGTCATGAGAAAAGTTTTGAGTATGAATGTGGATTGCTATAAGAACAGAGGAAAACCAAAGAAACGATGGATGGACTGTGTGAAGGATGTATAGCTAGAAAGGAGGTGACTGTTGAGATGACGCATAATAGAGAAGTATGGAAGAAGAGGACATATGCCATAAGGTCTGCGTATGGTATAAATAACTTTACTCACAGTTTTCAATCCATAATTTCTTTCATGTTTTATCATAAATATACCATTTGTGGTAACAGATTTTGAATATAAAACACGGCAATGACATCTCCATCCATATTATCGTCGTTATCATTGTAAATTCGTCGGTTTTCATAGTTTTACGAAATGTTACATAACATTTTCCAGAAATGACTATTAACGTCAAGCTGTCAAGCTTATTTATTCTCTCTTAGATTTTCTGTATCAGCCTGTTCAATGAGGATTATATTAGGATGTATTAAACTAAAAAATCATTTATATCGTTTTGGCTATTTTAAATCTAGTTTTTATATTGGATTACGTTTGTCTACTGATTAATGTAATTATAAAATTCTTAACGCACTCTCGGGTTTTGGGTATACTCTCGGGTTTTGGGTATACGTCTTGACCGACTACACCTGGCAGGTCAGACGAATATTGGCTTCAACAAATATAATCGTAAAACGAAACAGACAGCTCTAGAACGCTGGAAAGGTTCCCTATAAAAGGAAGATTGAATGTAGTTCAATCAGTTTACGACGGAATTTCAGTAGCGAGTTACTAGTACGGTGAAGTCCACTCCACTAAAAGTGGACCAGTGCCAGTGACAAGTGGTAGGGCGCCGACGCTCTGATGCATCCCTCCACCTCGCAGAAGACGTAACTACATCCCGGGGCTCCGCTAAACGGACTTCGCCCTGGGACTCCTCTCCAAGCTGCGGGGTCTGCCTGACACCAGTACGGCCAGGACTGACCTGTCGCCAGTACGGTGAAGCCCGCAGGACCAGGTGCTCCAAGGGCCTACACCCTTCGAAATAAACAGCAAGTAACCAAAACTTTCTCCTTCTACCACCGAGCGAGTAGGTAGGAGTGTTTTTATCTTAACTGTATTTTTTATCTCCCTCTTTTTACTAATTAAATTTAATTGTACTGTCTACCTCCTACTTTTTATTTGTTCGGAATAGTAGACATGACAATACTGTGCCGACCCCAACTAAATTGGGATAAGGGCAAGAGAATAATGGTGATACATGTATATCTCGTTTGTGATATAGTTTCCAATCAAGTAAATTAAAATGATGTTGTTTTGGAAAAAACAATTTTAAAACTCATACTTGAAGGTCAATATTGTCATGGCACACATGCTTTCAATAGTACATTATGCCACCACGTTATTAGTAACCAAACCAGTATAAGCTCACCCTTTATACTATTGAAACTTCAAACTACGCTAGACCAGCTCAATGTGGTTCTAAATGACTTTCTAGAATGACAGTGTTACCACCGACGAGTTGCGGTCAACAGTATTAGTAATTCTGAAATCAACTTAGTATACACTATCATAAAGTTGATGTTCGTGGAAGTCGATAGATATTTGAGTTTTTTCAACGCCCTTATTGTGTAGATCCCCCTTCTTTGGTGCACCCTTTATCGATAAATATGGTCATATTAATTGGCTGTTTTTGTTAACACTAGGTGGACACCTCAATGCTCAAATAAAACGCGCTGTTGGATTTCTGCTCAACTCAGGTCAAAAATCTGACAGCATCTAACATAACATCTACAGTAATGTCACGTTTTATTTTTGTACACGTTTTCAAAAGCGGACATTTCTATACACCTAGATTTTATTGCACCTGGCATTCCCGGATGTTTGGATGGCATCGTACCCACTCATAGCCTGAGCAAAGCTTTCGGATACCGGTAATCTGCTACCCACCTACTGATTTTGATACTCAAAGAGCTACTGCAGGAAATATTTTTCGATAGACGTTCAGAAAATTGTGGTTACACCTTTGCGATCTCTTGTCACACGTTTGAAATTTTACATTGAATAATCTAGGAGAAACGTGAACTACATAGCTTCTTACCATAAAGGGTATGTTAATCATCGTTAACTTATCAAGCTATTACTACAATTTGATTGGCATAATATTTAAATGAATATAAATATTTTTTAAATGCGCGAATTTTGATTATGTTATTAAAATATAAAAAAAATAGTAGCATACCGGTATCAGGAACAGGGTTCGCGGTCAGGGCTCCAGAGAGAGGAACCTCCTAACACGACGAACCGTGTCTAGGTGTACCGCTTCCTGGATCAAGCGCTTCATCTGGAACGACTGTAGCGGCACTACAAAAGGCACTAAGCAACATAGGACAAAAAGTACTGCAGCGCTATCTATGACGGACGACTCATACGAACGAGTCAGCGGACGAGGCATACACAAAAATCCTAGATCACGCAAGCAAAGTTATCCGCGACTTAAGACTATATAGAATAACCCGACAACAACTGTCGGGCAGTAACCCACCAGACACAACACCCGTCTGGTCGAAGGATCCTCCCTTTTCTATGGGGGATGAAGATCTTTACACCCAGTTCTTCGCACCCCCCATCAGCACAATGATCGCGAAAACTAGACAAAAACAAAGTGAAAGAAAAAAAATGAAACTCAAAAACATTGCTGGTGTGGTTAGTGTGAGCGCTTTCACTCAAACTAATGAAGGTATTAACTAAATACAGCTTCAACCAAACGCTTCAGTTTTCCGCATAGCAATCTTAATCTTTTTCCGGGTTCCTAACCAGCTAATGGATGGGAACTGTGATTGATATGCACTAATGGAGGTCGTTTTTTTTTTCTTTCTCACATATATTATTATAAAATCGTCTCTCTGTTTGTCTATTTGTTAGAATGCATATTGAGAGCCACTTAACAGATTAACGTTGTTTTTTTCATCAGAAAAATGTTCTTTGGTCCCATTTGTATTATTTGATGGGGTGCTGTCAAGCAGTTATTGTGGGCCAAATGAAGTCACCTCGAGGAACTCCTTAATATATGTCACACTAACTATGAACTTACTGTGGTCTGAAATTTCTCGTGCATTCTGGGGAAAATATATATATATATATATTTTATAATATAAAATATAAAATATTTTTTATATAAGCACATAAGGTACCTAGGTAGATACCTTATGTGCTTATATAAAAAATATTTTATGTTTTAATACAAAAAAGCATCCATTTGCATGCCAAATATCACCCAAATTCATTTCCCCGTTTATGTGCGATTGAGTAACAAACATCTTCAGAATCTTTCTCATTTAAAATATCAGCCAGGATGTCTAAAGAAACTTCAATTTTGACACTATCTATTTTATTCACCGAACTGTGCATGATTAATGATTTCAGCTCTAGTGTTTGACGACTTCTTTATATTGCTTTCCTAGCTAAGCTTGAGTTGTCAAGTCGATTTATCAACTCGATATTTTGAAGTAACTGAACTGTACTGCTAGGCCTTGAAAATTCCTTGTAAAATGATTTCTGATAAAATTATAAGCTTTTTAGTTTAGTTGTGTAAATAGGATTTATAATACGAATATTGTATAGGTAGTTAAATCATATTTTTTTCATTGTGTCTGTTTTATTTAATTTACTTTTCGTTCGGAGGTATATTTATTTTTAGTTACTTATGATACTGAACCTCACTAGTTTTTGTACCACCAATCACTCAATCTTTAATTCAATATTTTCTTTACTGTAAAATCATTTTCATTTATTTTTGTAGAAACAGCTTGTTTGATAATTCCAAGAAATTATCACGTAATAACTTTATGTTCATCGCCAAGATCAATCATAACTTCACCTCCTATAAAAACCCATATTCAATGTTCGTTCCTTCAGGTTTTCGATGGAGAAAATCTGAAAATTCGTACAAAAACCGGAATTAATCGGAATTCTATTCACGTTTCCTAGATATTGTGGTTAAGTTTATTTTTTGCTTTTCTTTATTTTCTACCACGCATTGGATCCAACCAATACTTTATTGAGTGCAAATTCGCACTTTGATTTAGAGATAGTAATAACCGGTGGTTTTTCCTATTTGTTTCAGTTGAAAAAAATTGAGGGAAATTGCCTCTTGGCTAAATAATAAAGTCATACGAGTCGTTCGTTAAACTACGGTGGCCGAGGTTGGTCTGTGGCCATTGTGGTCGCGTCACTATAAAATATTCACGTATATCGTTTTTAACGTTAAATGCTATTCACCGTATTGGAATCATAGTCGGAAGACGTCCACAGCTGAACATATTATGCGACTGGTCTTGTGGTCCTCGCATCCGGTCGATTTTTACAATCACCAAATCATCGGCGTTACTAATGGGAGGCCTTCCAACGAGAACCTCACTTGGAGACGTCCCGGGCCCCCGGCCACCGTAGGCGCAGGCCTGTGGGCGGTAGTAATGGGTTAGCTCACCGTCCGTCCGTCTTATGACAACAGACCGAGTCGACGGCGCGTTCGTGTTCCACGCGCACATCAAAGAGATGTCAGCAACTGCAAGGGCCGAAGCCTCAGTCTCGCAACCACGGTTGCGAGACTGTTCGAAAGAGATACCGCGGCCCTGGAACACAAAGGGCTAAAGGAACTTGGATGGATTTTAGTCAGTAAAAGTCTGACACTCCCTTCCACTCCGCTCAGAGCGGGATCATTTGATGATATCCCATCCGAAGGCCTTCCAACCCTGCGCGTTCCTCATCTTGCTTAGAAATAACTCACCAATCCTCATTTCAGCCCGGAATCACCCACTTCTGGCTATAGGAACAACTCACTTTGTATAAAAAACATTACATCAAAACTTTCGAAAAGAGAAAATTAACTAGAAAACAAAATAATCCTTCCGTACATACTTCCATAGCCAGTGAGTACGGCCCCTTATCTCAATGTAATTCCAGACTGAAGAGCAAGTTGTTCTTGACCAAACAATAGTCTTGCGTGGACATGACTACTACAAAGCAGTCAGCTTTCGTTTGGAATTCCGCTGCACTCTTTAGATCAAGGTTATGTTGGGCAAGCAATGGACTTCTGATATAATTTTGGATTTTTGATACAATTATTTTTTTTGTTTGCCTGTCCCAGCTTTTCGTCTCATTAACGAGGTTGTTGGGTCAGATCAGGGCAAGAACCAATGTAGTTTTTAGTTTCTGTAGTCAGCAAGGGCCCCATATAGTTTTGCCAAGCCCGGCCATCTTCTGTCGACCTGGCAGTCAGAAGCTCAGACACTCTTAGTATTAGAAAGCTGTACTGTAGCATAGGACATCATCATAATCATCATCATTTCAGCCTAAAGACGTCCACTGCTGGACATAGGCCTCCCCCAAGTGTCGCCACCTTGACCGGTCCCGTGCGACTCGCATCCAGCGGATCCCCGCAACCTTCACCAGGTCATCGGTCAACCTAGTGGGAGGCCTTCCAACGCAACGTCTTCCGGTTCGCGGTCACCACTCCAGAACTTTACGGCCCCATCGGGCATCCATTCTGCGAGCAATGTACCTTGGTTCTCTTGCGGATGGATTAATCACGCCAACCCGATAAGTCTAAAATAACCAACTAGACTTAGCCAATGTGGTGATCAATGTTACTGCTTTCTTTGTAAGAGAAAAAAAAAAAAAAGAGTTGGTATAGAACCTTCAGTAAAACGTAACGCTTAAATAACTTAATATTTAAGAGTAATAAAGCTAGGATACTTTTAGGTTATAGCTACCCTACTTATTTATTTACTGATTTAAACCGTTTTCTAGTTCTGTACCGAATTTAAAGATGTTATTAAATTGTTTCTCGCTTTCATTGATTGCGTTGTAAAATTCAAGCACACATGATTTTTTTTATCTGAAACCACGTACCGGGTGTTGGTTATTTAAAGAAATGCATAAACAGCATAATCAGCTTATAATGTTCCCACTGCTGGGACAAGGGCCTCCTCTGTTTGAGAAGGAATGGGCTATAAACCACCACGCGGGCCCTGTGCGGGTTGGTAACTGTCACAGTCATGTCTTCGAATTTTTGGTTCTAGGATATGCCGTTTTCCTCACGATGTTTTCCTTCACCATAATTATTGAGAGCAGTGGTGATGAAATAAATTACACAAAGTAATGCGCTGCCTGGGTTCCAACCCACGACTTACTGCTCGTAAGTTTGGACCACCATCACTGGGCCACCGCTGCTCTCCAATAGCTTAAAAAATGTACCTAACTCCAAATTTTCAGCAGTCAGCCTTGCTACCTCGCAGCTCTGTTCCTTTTACCTCGAAAGTTAGATTTTATTGAACTTCCTTAAAGGTATAAGAAGTGCAATGCATGCAGACTTTTACAAGAAGTTTGTATTTTTCTTACAAACAGATAGAAACAAGTAGAACATACTATTTAGCACCCAAGGAAGTTCCCCAGTTCTAAATGAAGATAGTCCAGGGTAGATCTTCTTTCATTCCTAACTAACTAAGAAACTTTGAAGTCTTTTCAGTTTAGTGAAATGTTCACAGCAGAGAGATAAGGTTTTAACCGTCGTTTAAGTTTTAAGCTGGGGGTTTCTACAGTTATTTTGTTTCGATAAGGCACATGAATGGTCCAGCAATGTTTGAGAGTTTGGTTTTTATGTAGATTGTATCGTAAAGTATTATTTTAGTTAAACTTTAAATTGTTCTTCTCTGTGGACTGCCTAGTGGTCGCAAGCGGGGAGCAAGAGGTCCTTGGTTTGATTCCTAGGTCGGCCAAAGTGTTATTGGGTTTTTCCACAAGGGAATTCTCAGCAGCAGCCGCGGAATATGGATTTATGCCTGGCTGATGGCAATAGGCTCGCCCCTTATTACATGGGACTTAAACATACTTAACTGGCGAAATGTAGGTGTACTGTTAGGTACGCCTCTGCCTAACCCTTCGGAGATGACAAGGCGTGATATTATGATGTTTAAGTTGCTTTTTATTTGCAGGTACAATTCCGAATGGCTGACCACCGCGACGCGACTGGTCACTCTTTAAAAACAACAACTGGCGGCAATATCACCAATATCTATCAATACATGATATATTTTGAGATACTAAAACTTCTAGAAACAACACTCTAACATCAGATTTATTTACAAACAAATTATGACCTATGCAGGACCTCATTCAAAATGTTAAACCCTACAGCACCACTGTTCTTATCTTCAAATAACGTTTGAAATACACAATGGTCGTGTATAGCGAAACACAATAGATAGGAGACATCCACAAACTAGTTTCATACTTTTATTTGTACGACCTACAGATAGTTGTTCCGGGTCTGGCTGTTTGTGTGTGTGAGTTTAAATATTTGTGAACGCACCCACGATACAGAAGAAATTCCTAGTGTGGGCAAGGTTTTAAAAAAAAAAATACTAACCTTCTCCCTTCGTCAAGCCTTCCAAAGCCAAGTATTTTAGAAATAAGCAATCCTCAACCAAAACCAGATCAGTCTTCGAATAAAATAAAACTGAAATAAAAAAATTCGACTGCTTTTCTCAACGACTGAAACGGCGCAAATGCAAAATCCGCGTAGCCCTAGCCATTCCGGCTAGAACCGGATTCATGTGATTTAAAACAGATTCTATCCGGTAAATACTGGACCGTGCCGGCTAGCGGATACAATTTCGTCATTTTGTTCCGGATTAGGCGGCGCAGCCCGCCGAAATTGCTCCGTTAACTTTACGTAAAGTTTTGAATATAATTTGTATGCTCAATTTTGTTTTATTTTGTATGTGGAGGTAGATTACTAGGGTGTAACAAGATCCTTAACGAAACCGAAAAGGACTTGTTCTCCCCTTCATTGCGATCATTTTTTTGCTTTAGACCATACCTGGGAACCTTCTAGTTACGGAGATATTGGGGGTCAAGGTTCCAACTTTTTCTCAAGTTTTTTTTTGTTTAAATACATGTTTTTAATGTATTTTTTTACTTAAAACACCTTCACGACCCCCGTACTGTTTAATGCATAATGTTTTGAATGTGTTACAATGAGTTCTACCGTAAAACGTGAATTTTCACCCCAAAAAATTTTTGCATAAAGTTACTTAGTTTGATTTACATAATTCTTGGTTGTCGGCTTCGTGAAGAGTCCGTTTACACCCTGTATAATCATGTTTGAACTCTGGAAAATAAAAATATGTTCATATACTGTTCCTTGCCGGATATCTTCCGTGATTCCGTGATGCCTTTTTCTGCACTCCCGAAATTTCGACGCTGTTACAAGCGCCATGATTGCAGAATCCTACTAATATTATAAATGCGAAGTTTGTGAGGCGGGATTAATGGATGGATGGATGTTTGTTACTCTTTCTCGTAAAAAATACTTGGATGATGCACACAAATAGCTTATAACCTGGATTAAGACATAGGATACTTTTTATCTCGTAGTATGATCCCTTGGGACATCTATCGACTTCACGTGGGCGAAACCGCAGGCATAATCTAGTAATGAATAATCATAAAAGATATCCCGCAAGTGACCGTATCAGTTTAGTCATGGCCTTAAAATTCCCATCATACCTACTGATTTTAGAAAATTCTGGTTCTCAAATCTTGTTCCTTAAAATCGCTCCTCGCCACATAAACCCCACGTCACTGAAAAAGCGGAGCAGAAGCGAACAAAGCCTCTATCTCCTAACCTATTGTACTCAAGTTTCCATGCACCATTTTCTAGAGGACTACATGCAACGCCGCGGGCCTTGAGTAGTCCTATAGATAATCCCTGCCGTTCCGACTAGCCAGTGCCTTTTGTGTGAGAGGCACTTTATAGGTTACACTTTTCAGATATTGCCTGAAACCTTTCTTTGCTGTTGCATATAAGGATAACAGATACGGTGCTTCAAGGAGATTTACGCGGGAGGTCAAGTGACGATTTTTATAGTAAAGATTGAAAAGATTGGTAAGCTTTTTCGAAAATCATTGGGTTTATATGTAATAAATTCCCTATTCCCGATACCGGTTGGCTACTATTTTTTATATTTTTAAATGTTTTTTTATATCGTTTTATATTTAAATATTTGAAAATGTAAAAAATATGTATATAAATAAATAAAGGAAATAATAATAATCTTTTTATTTCAAGCAACTAAGGCCCATAGGTAAAATACACAAAATAAACTAATACATATAAAAATAAAAACTTTATTTAATTACAACTAAACACGTATCGTAGACGGCGTCGTGTTCTGCTGCGTGGTGTCGCGTAACCGACCTCGGAATCGTCGGAATACGACACCTTTCGGCCAAAAGTCCTCTTTCATGAAGGTCTGTAGATGGTGAGTTGGAACTCGTACCACGAACGACTTAAAGTTGATACTGTGGTGCGATTCCAACCTTTCGACCCTCAGTGTCCAGTTGGTCTTCACTCTTAAGTACTCCATGACTTCTTCAACCTTCGTGGAGTAATGCAGACGCGAAATGTACAGCAGCGTCGTAGGCAGAGCAGGCCGCAGCAGCTTGTTGGGTCCACTCGTTTCGGGAACAGGGCTTCCTCTTCTTCGTCTCTTGATTAACCTTTTCTTAGTTTAACCTTTTGAACACCAAAGCATAAACGCACGCACGAACCCTCCACGCCAAGCTAAAATTTCACCGCTAATACCTCCGAAAAGAAAACGGATTCCAAAACTATTTATTTGTTTATTTCTTGTTATAGTGCCCGCATGTTTTGTCACATATTTGTGTCGTTGGCGTTCAGGGCACGCGCTTGCTTGTCACATATATGTGACAATTGCGTTCATAAGATTACATTGCAGTTCGGCTCTATAGCATCGCCTGCATATCATTGAATGAGACATTATCTTGGTAGATAAAATAGAATAGATACTCCATATCACACTTTTACAACTAGTTGTGTTCAAAATATGTAATTATGTTCCACCTTACTAATCATCGTCAGCTTAATGTACTTGCCAATGATTCCCATCTTGTTTCGCACAGAACGCAGTACGTTCTTAGTCGGGATAAATAAAACAGTTATTAGTAGTTTAGAGTGTCCGAAATCCTGCGGCGGCGATACGACGCATAGGTAACTCGCGTTGCGCAATCACACGTGCGCATGAGACGGTGGCGGAAGACGAACTGAACTAACGGTAGCGATCGATTGAATGATCGAGGCGCGCGAATGTACGGCGCACCTGCAAATGAACCCGTTCTTGTGGTGTATGGAAATATGAAGTATACACGTATATTGCAGCGGCAGGACTTCGGTACTGAACTGATTTATTAAAAAAGGAACAAACTAAATGACAAAATGTTTCCTATACGTAACACATCTAATTGACATTATCTCCGGTGCCTTTTCAAAGAGCTTATTGATACCCGCGATTACATTATAATCTTGGTCGCTAAGTTCTTAAGCGTCTAATACCTTTTTTTTTTGTCGGATGCGATATCGTCAAATGACTTCTCCCGCTCTGGGCAGAGCGCCCCCGCTCTGCCCAGAGCGGGAGAAGTCATTTTAGTCAGTACAAGGCTGACACTCCCTATGTCAGACTTGTACTGACTAAAACCCCATCCATGTTCCTTCCTTGCCTTTGTGTTCCCTAGGGCTGCGGGACTGTTTGCTGACATCTCTTCGAGGCGCGCGTGGAACACGAACGCGCCATCAACACGGCCTGTCACTAAAAGACGGACGGACGGCGAGCTAGTCCATTACTCAGCGTGCACAGGTCCACGTCTACGGTGGCTGGAAGCCACCACGTGACCCCCGACGCCCGGGGCGTGTCCCGCGGCGGCTGGGACGAGAGATTTTCTTCCTCTCACGCTCCGCCACCTCCGCGCCTCACGCTCCGGATCATGGATTGAACCAGGGCCGAATTGTAATTAAAACTTCCCCACCAGACTGATTCCAGAAATAATAAAATGAAGAAAACATTTTCTACCAAAGATAAACAAACCAACTCGAGACAAATAACTCAAAAAGCAATATTGAAAGAAACAAAACTTTCAAAAACGGATTGTCGTTGAACAAGACCGGCGTCGAATTGGCAGCTAATTACCCATTGTCTTCGAAATAATTGACAAAGCTCCTGCTAATTACGGTCTGTCACTAAAGAAACAATTGGGGCTGTTTTTGTTTGTTATTCTTTGAAAGTTTCAAGTTACAATGGCGCATGTTTTTGGAAGTCAGAATGGGCTCACTTTATCAATAGATGAGATACCTATCTGCCAGGGCTGCGGGACTGTTGGAATGAGATACCGCGGCCCTGGAACACAAAGGGCAAGGAAGGAAGACGGATGGGTCTTAGTCAGTACAAGTCTGACACTCCCTTCCGCTCCGCCCAGAGCGGGAGGAGTCATTTGATGATCTCCCATCCTAAAAAAAAAGGTACCTATTATTGACGTCAAATTTGCGATATGTCGATGTATTCCCACCTCAAAAATCCGCGAGCCAGCATTCGTTCACAAGCACGTCTTCCTGCCCTTGTCCCATGTTACTTGGGGTCGGCGCAACACGTTTTTTTCTTCCATTCTCCTCTGTCAACCGTCACACTATCATTTACTTCTTTTTCTTTCACATCATTCCTCACACAATCCATGCAACGTTTCCTTGATCTCCCTTTGACGACGACGAATGATATGTTACTACCAAAGATTTTAAAATTTAGATTCGCCCAACTGTCCCGAAATATGACTTTACTTTACAAATGACATAACCAAGGTTCTGTAAAAATATACTGATTTAAAAGAGTGTCCATGGAGTTTCTTCCCCTTTTTTCTCCATAGAGATCTACGCTAGGGAATGGGCAACTACAGTACTTTCACAGTTTTTATGCCTTGCGACTGGGACTGTAGCTTCATTACATTTTTATCTTGTCGACAATTCAAAAGTGCCTGTAACTGGCCTACTTGAAATAAATGCTTTGATTTTGATTGATTTTTAAAATTCATATCTTTCGTTGTGGCGATGGATATTCTGGTGAAAAGAGGAAGTTCACATCATGGGAAACGTACTACGATGTGAACGTCCTCTTGTTCGATACAAATCTTTGATTCGATTAGATTAGTCTCCAATAAGCCCTTGCCGGGAAACTTCTGGATAACACACACAGAACCGGGAAGTGTTGCAGATTTATGATGATGATGATGAAGCCCTTGTCAGCAAAAGAGGCTAAGGTTTGAAAGAGTGACATACTTAGTATATAAAATAAACAAAGTTCACACTCAAAAATTGTAGTAGCACAGCAATTTGTTCAAAACGAGGAAATATTCCTGTAAGTACTTTAA
Organism: Lycophotia porphyrea; assembly: GCA_950005105.1. Lineage (NCBI taxonomy): Eukaryota > Metazoa > Arthropoda > Insecta > Lepidoptera > Noctuidae > Lycophotia > Lycophotia porphyrea. Next base: position 2,482,891 of record OX465396.1, read on the forward strand.
TGAAAAGTCTACATCAAAATGGGCTTGCGACATACTATAGTACAAAGTTACCTGTTCTAAAAAACACAAGAAGTATAAAAAGCCTGGCTTTCTCAACTCTTCAGGGATCGTTCTTAACGAAACTTATAACTGTTTAAAGAAGTTTGCATACCTGATTTCCCTTGGCTATCTATCAAGTTACTTTTATGACGTCAAAAACCTTTGTTTTTATTAAGGACCTGTTTCATTATTTAGGGTACACGTGTACCTAGCCCTATTCGTGTTTCATTATTTTTGTTTTGGCTATGGCTACAAGTCATAAGATGTCGCCAAATAATATTGATTTGGAAACTGTAATAGTACATTATGGTACAAGTGTGTAACGTTGGTGATTACCGCTGAGGCGCCATTGAGACCCGAGCCGTTAGGTGAGGGTCTTAAGAGAGCCGAGGACGGTAATCATCAATACACACGTGTATCATACGACGTTTTTCAACACACTTGTGAAGAAAATAATACTAAAAAATAATTTTATTTAGTAGATAAAAAGTTTATTTAGAAAAACAATTATTAAACGTGCCGTTAGTAAAATCAAATAGATTATTTGTAAATCAGATAAATTATTTGTACTATTGCACACGATCTTTTTTTGTATCGAAACTTTAAGAACAAAGCAACTCAACCAATAAAATAAAAAAAAAAACCCTATAACTCACTTGTGAATAATAGCAATGAAAAAGTCACAGTTTGATTCCAGGTGTCATTATGTGCCTAATTGCGGTGAAATTAGAGCCATTTTATGAGCAAGTGTGTTGATAAAAGTTTATTTGTACAATTGAACACGATTTTTTTTTGTATCGAAACTTTTTTAAGAACAAAGTAACTCAACCAATAAAATTAAAAAAAAAAACCCTATAACTCACTTGTGAATAATAGCAATGAAAAAGTCACAGTTTGATTACAGGTGTCATTACGTGCCTAATTGCGGTGAAATTAGAGCCATTTTATGAGCAAGTGTGTTGAAAAACATTTTTTTTTATTACATTATGAGCTTGCCCTTGACATCGATCCCGTCTGATGGGAAGCGATGTATGAGGTCTATGATGGAACGAGCGTGCCCAGAAGATGCCTGTTCACTCTTGCTTTGAAGGCAGACGGGTTAAATGTGGGATGGAACACACTTTAGATTATATTTTGAATTCTAGTAATAAAAATATTATGAGGAGTAAAACATATATTATAAAAAGAAAATATAGATTCTTCATCAAAGGTCTCTTCGTAAATGGCTCATTTCTTAGACTTGCAATCATTAAAATTCTTTCATAATAAAAAGTAGATATGTAATATTTAATTTCACTTAAAATTCTAAGCAACGTAAGCACCAACCTACAATATAACCTTTGAAATCCTAATAATATGCCTATATTTATAAAAGGGTAATAGTTCAAAGCCCTTAAAACTTATAATTGATGTAGCATATAAATTAATAATAACTAAAATTTATAGCTAACCAGTCATAAATATCAGTTACCCTTAAATACACATAGCTTTAATATACCTACGTCTTAATTAGTAAATATTTTAGATTCATTGTTATGGTGATTTTGAAGTGAAATGTAAAGACTGGCTTCTCTTTGTGTTTTGTGATTAAATTGAATGTATTTATTCAAAGAAAATGGAAAAGAGGAGCTCGTGGTAAAGTAATAACAGCCGCTCGGGTCGATCTTTAGGTTAAGCCGTGCTTGCCTAGGTTGGTTTGTGGATGGGTGACCACCCATTACATACCGAGTTTCCTCCGTGCCGGAAAGCACGTTAAGCTTTTGTTCCCGGCTGTCATTTGTAGATCTTTGACCGTCCTTACGTAGTCAGTGGCCCAACAAGTCTGACAACCAGTCTTACCAAGGGGTATCGTATTCCCCAGTACTAACTGGGTAGTGGAGGTCAGACAGGCAGTCGCTCCATGTAAAATACTGGTATTGAGCTGCATCCGGTTAGACTGAAAGCCGAACCCAACATAGTTGGGAAAAGGCTAGGCAGATGATAATTTATTTAAAGAACATAAATACCAAAAATACTTTTCTCAATTCCAATGCTGTGTGAGTAAAAACGCTGAGAGTGGAAACCCAAGAAGAACATACACTGACCTTATTAGTCCTTACCTTCAGAAAAGTCAGGTGCGCAGGACTGGCAACTGGCGACGTGCGTGTATGAATAGAGAAAAGAAGATGGATAAAAACTAAAGAAGCAAGAGTCGTGGCAGGACGTTTCTGCCTACCCACATGGCAGAAACTCTCTGCCACGACTCTCGAGATGAAAAAAAGACATAAATTCAGACAAGACGTATTCCTTCCTTTAAGTTTTTGAAGTTATACTTCTTTTGGCGCGTTAGGGAAAAATCATGAGAGTAAATTTTTCGGATGCGCGCGCACACTGTCACGAAAAACCAACACCCTGAAGTTAGCTAGTCAACATACACCGTGAAGTTAGCTAGTCAACATTTTAGTTATATACGCCAAAGAAGTATAACTTCTTACGTGCGTATTAGGTACACACACACTTTTTTATGTAGAGTGTGGTAAGTGCGTAACCTGTAGGCTAATTCACGTAATCGCCGATGAAGTTTTGGTGCAGTTGCAGCGCAGTTTCAGTTAAGTTCAAGTTTGAGTATTATACGGTATTCTTGTAATTTTTGAACTGCGCGTAAGTTGCGCGTGAATTGCACGTCAACTGCACGACAACCAAACTGATTTTTAACACTTACATTTATAAAAAATACAATTTGATGCCAACAAAAGTAAATAACGATGAACTTATGTTGTGCGAAACTGCACGTTGATCGAATTGAAACTTATAAGCTGTCATTTTGGGACGTCAAACGAATAGTAGAATACCGATCTTGTTGCGTTTCGAAGCACGCACCAAAGACGCGCAACAGTAGAATGCCGTTATTGCGCTCGCGTGACGCGCACTTGACGCGAGCGTGTCTGACAGCGGTAGAGAATACGAAATGCGTTGTTTTGATCGAAACTTAACTGAAACTGCACTGCAACCGCACTTCTTTAGTTACGTGAATTAGCCTACTGGTGTCAGAGTTTTATGCCGCCCATGGGCCTCTGACTTGGCTTTACATACAGTCGAGCGAGAAACATCTATCAGACATATTGGTTTTCTCATGATGTTGTGCACAGAAGCAAGTGATAATCATAATTGTAATGCGTAAAAGAATCCGAAATCAGAGGTGCGTGTCTTGGGTTCGAATTTGAGACCTATGACTTGTCTTCTTTTCAGTTTGTACGACATTATCTGGTAAGTCATAACAGTAAAATAAATTGCATATTACTAAACTCAACACCGAAATTTGTGAATTTACAATTTTATATAAATTGCGATGTACATTTTTATATTTGGATGGGTATGATTCTATACGCCATACCGAAACAACGCTAGCAAAACTCCCGCTTGAATGTATAAACTTTAATAGCCTGTATAAGTAATGGAAGTTCCTATCTACACAGTGGGCCACTGTGTGATGAGGAAGCACGTAGAATGGACTGTCTATTTGAGCAGTCAAAATATGATTTTGCCTACATTTCACGAACTACGTCGCAGCAGAACAAGAATTTGCGTAAATACATAACTTTACGTGCGAAGAGAAAATGTTTTTCTTCCACTTCTATTTTCTATTACGTCGCAATTTTTTCTACGAATAGACAAATAGTGGAAAGTTTGCAGGAAATAAATTTACGTTAGCAAATTCTATAGAATACGCAAACAGGTCTGTGGCCAGAATTTGGAATTCTATTTGCGCTGTCTTACTGTAAGAGCGTATTTTAAGAAATTCGTATCACTTTTGGAGTTATTCCCGTTGCAAATATGCTATTTCTATTATTTTTCTTTCTGCACTTTATAACCGCAGACCACAACTAGTCTTTTAAAGTGACGCTAACGCATCAATTAATACGATACCCCTTGGTAATACTGGTTGTCAGACTTTCGGGCTACTGACTACTTGTAACGACTGTCAAAGATCTACAAATGACAGACAGGACCAAAGGCTTAACATGCTTTCCGAGGCACAGAGGAATATCGGTATGTAATGTGTGGTCTCCCATCTACGGATCAACTTAGGTAAGCGCGGTTTTACATGAAGATCGACCCGAGCAGCTGATATAATTTAAACACGAGTTCGTTACATAGGTACTCCACAAAGCCAAAAAGCCAAATTCAGAAACCCATTATTGAAATGAAAGTTGGTACTAGACAACATTCGTAAATTCAGTTTATAAACTCAATAAACAAAACAATCCTCACAAAATATTTTAATTCATTGCTTCTCAAAATACTTTAAGCCTTTGTCACTCTACGAAAAATAAACGTTAAAAACATTGAAAGCCACGAACATATAGCTTCATTCCCGACCGGGTATTAATCAGATTTTTTTAGTTCCAATGAAGCGGCCACGGTTTTCTCTGTCCTTTCGTTTAAATGGATTGAATTGAACTAAGGCGATTAACATCTTATTCTACGTTTGAATTCAATGAATGAATGGATAGTCGGCTTCTGTCATATTGTTTCGTTCTAAATTTAAATTCAAACTATTTCTATGAATGGCGGTTACGTGGGAATTTGAAATTTGATTTGTGGTTTTTTTTTTTGGATTATACATTTGATTTTGTTTATTCGTTTTGTTACAATATTAATATTAAAGCCCTTTGTGTTTAGTCAAAGAGCTACATCAGATGAATAATTAAGCAAATGTGTGAATTATTTTGTATATATATTCAAAAAATACACATAGAAATGGAATAGGGCTGCAGTAAATACAACAAGTCAAAAACGTAAATAATGTTCTCAGTTTGTGGCAGCTAGTCAGCTATGTTTTAACACTTTAATTCATCAACATTTTCAAATAACAAAATATAAATCGTTGCATACAGAAAAACAACAGATTTAACAGTCGAACAAATGTTAAAACTAAATCAAAAATGGGAAACTGCAAATAAATTTTGCACCAACGCCGATTTTGTGTCTGTGCAACTTTTAATATTATAGCACTACAACTCCAGTACGAGCGCTTCGCTGGTTGAATGTGGTTTCAAACTGGGTTGCAACGATTGTGGCTATCGTTTAGAATTTTGCTCACATGGTAACACTGGAAAGGAAACAAAGGATGTTTTTATTATGATGGGTGAGCACAACAGTATTTTTAAAACCCAGGGAAATTAAAGACTATTGACATGCTTGCATTCAAAGCCTACATAAGAAAAAGGAAATTAAATAAGATTATTATTATTTCATTTCATTATTTATTTTTATTCATTTTTTTATTTCATTTATCTTATGTCATTTTGGTTCAGCAGTCCAATTTACTTGAGTGGCTAATATTTTTAACAAGATACGAGCCATTGGGATTTTGTAATACCAATAACAGAGAATCAGAAGTGCCACAAACAAAGTTGTTCACCAATACAATTCAAGTATTGTATTCGTGAGCAACTTTTTTTTTTAATTTTTAATGGATCTCTCAGAATTAGTCTAACAGACCAGTTTACTTGATTAGCTTGATTAACTTAATTTTTAGCACGACATGAGCTATTACGATTTTTTTTAATACCTATATGAGAGAATAAGAAGCGTCACAAACAAAGTTGTTCACCAATACAATACTTAATATGAAAAAGAAAGTCCAGATTTCACTCAGCTCGAGTCGTTAGTTCCTGATTTTACATTTTTCCCCTTCAAGGGAACCTGTGAAATATACACGAAACGTCCCACTTTCATGAAAAGCGAGATTTTGGAACGAATGTGTTTTAATTTAAAAAATTGTCGAGTGTTTTTGTTTTGAGTAATCTTACACTTGCTTTTCGGTGTGAAAATATGAAAATGAAGGGTGTAGGAACAGCTGTTTGAGTTGGTCTGCTTTAAATTTTAATATAGAAATGTTATTTACAAAAATGTGACACTTTTTAGTAAGGACAAGCGTGGCGCTGTGATACATAATTATAAAGGGTGTAAACAGACTCTTAACGAAGCCGAAAGGCACTTGTTCTCCTCGTCATTGCGATCATTTTTTTGTTCTAGACCATACCTGGGAACCTTCTAGTTACAGAGATATTGGGGGTCAAAGCTCCAACTTTTTCACATTTTTTTTTTTAAATATATGTTTTTAATGTAAGATTTTTACTTTAAACACCTCCAAGACCCCCTTACTATTCAATCCATCCATCAGCACAATGTTTTGAGTGCGTTACATTGAGTCCTACCGTAAAACGTGATTTTTGACCCCACAAAAAAAAGTTGTTTCCCAGCAATAATTTTTGCGTAAAGTTACTTAGTTTGATGTACATAATGCTTGGTTGACGGCTTCGTGAAGAGTCTGTTTACACCCTGTATAAATGTGAACTCTTTCGAGTAATAAAAGAAAACTGATAGCAATTGCAACATTACATAATCACAAACAACATCCACCAACGTCCAATAGAAAATTATAAATATATCTGTCTCCTAAACTACTGATAATCGAGGAACATATTATGTGGGGGTGATTCGTGCACCGCAATGAAATGCAATAAAAATGTACCTTTAGACGTCACTTTTAAGGAGGGGCCCGCAAGGGCCGATGTCTGCCAGGGCTGCGGGACTGTTCAAAATAGATACCGCGGCCCTGGAACACAAATAGCAAGGAAGGAACATGAATGGGTTTTAGTCAGTAGAAGTCTGACACTCCCTCCCGCCCAGAGCGGGAGAAGTCATTTAATGACTTCTCATCCGAAAAAAAAAAGACGTCACTATTCCGGCCACCATCTGCTTTGTTAATGCCTTTTTTTAGTCGCCTTTCACTCACTACTTCAACATGTCTTTTAAACTGCAACATTGTCGCAAAATCTACACAAATTCCCGCCGCCACGAGCTTAAACCGATGACGTAAAACGCGAAAGAGTCGCAACATTACAAATCCGCCATTTTATTTCAATTTCAGCGTGCAGTGGCGTCGTCACATATATTATTCATGCTCACGGGCCTCGCCGCAATAAAAATCCTTTAATTGATCACTACGGAGAACGGACTACGCTGTGTTACTGTTTACTGACGGTTGATATTTTAGCTTTTTTACTGGGTGGTTTTAGCTCTTTATTTGGGTGTGTTTTACATTTCATAGTATCTATTTTAAAACTTTGTTGTATTTTGGCTGGAGTTCGTGAATGTGTCAGTTTCTAGCAAAACTAACGAATTAATTGAGATTACAACTTAACACAATAACACGGGACACAATGAATCGGGTACAGTTTCAAGAGGCTCAACTCTTGCCACGATCAGACACTGATTGTCGTCCTAGCGTCGAGCTGAAAACATCAGGGCTCTGTCTAAGCACGTTGTGGTGTTGGTGGACTTGTCAGTAGGTCACGTGACGTCACCACTCGCGCGCTTGCGATTCATTTTACGTCCTTACCGACCGGATCCGACATATTTATAACTATGTAGCTATATGTACAAAATCTGCATGTCTTGTTTGTCTTATTTACGTAAGCGATTGCTCAGTTTACGGTTTGCGATCTGGTTTCCACCAGAAAATTCTCAGTATGAGCTCTTTTTTAAAACCTATATTTTTATAGTGGCATTTGAGTGTACTCTAGTTGATCTAGTGGTCGCAAGTGCGACTGCTGAGTATGAGGTCCTGGTTACGATTCCCAGGTCGGGCAAAGTGTTATTAGGTTTTTCCATAGGAATTGATTTTATGTTATATGACTGTCCTTGTCACTACTGCAAATCCCTTCCAGCATTGCAAGCCTGTTATCACGTTATTATTGACGTCACGTTCACGTTGTTATTATTTGATTGGCCTGTTGGTCTAGTGGTTAGTGACCCTGACTGCTAGGACGGAGGTCGTGGGTTCGATTCCCACACAGGACAAATCTTTGTGCGATGAGTACGATTATTTGTTCTGTATCTGGGTGTATAATTTATCTATAATATGTATGTATTTAGAAATATATAAGTATGTTTATCAGTTGTCTGGTTGCCATAGTACAGGCTCTGCCTAGTTTGGGATCAGATGGCGGTGTGTTGGTTGTCCCAAGATATTATTATTATTATAACATATTTCGTATAGAATACTATTATATCAGCACCACCTACATTATGTATATGTAATCAATATCATAATAAAAATACAATATATCATGATTAATATGAATATATGTATATAATATACAGGATTTTATAGGTATGTATACATATATAATATGTACTGTATGTATGTAGTTTTATAAATTTAAGTACCAAAATCAAATGTTAATGCATTTATGTCTATCCTCTTTTGCAAATCTCGCAATCAAAACTAGGTTTGCTATAAGAAAACCCAATTCTGGGTTAAGCTCGCCGTTGTATGTACATAAGCTATACTATTGCAATTTATATGTTTATTTTAATTTGTGTGCAATCAAGAATAAGAATGTTAGAATAAAGTATATGAATCATCAGGTCAACACTCTTTTAATTAATCATTTCGTTCTATGTCCAGTTCTGCCATTTCAAGTGAGCTATTAAATACTTCATCTTGCCGTCTTCTATATACAAGTTAAGGTGATTGTACACTGAGCGGGCTTCTTATATTATTAATGTATTATTATGTGACACTCAACAATAGTACATTACACAATAGTACATAGTACATTGCCGTCAGTGAATGATTTTTTGAAATCGGATGAGTTATTTCAGGGATTACCTCCTACATCTAAATTTACTAACTGTTCCTCTTTAAAATATTTGTATAAATTGTATTATGCATATTTCATTAATTCATTAGCGGTTGGTAAACTAACGTGTAAATGGAATTACGAATTGTTTTTGTTTTTTTTTTAATAAAAACGTTGCCCCACACTAGTAATTTCTCCTGAATCGTGGATGCGTTCACAAACATTAAACTCACATACACAAACAGCCAGACCCGGAACAACTATCTGTAGGCCATACAAATATTTCTTACGTGCGGTGATCGAACCCGCGACACGAAGCGCAGCAGTCAATCGCTCAGCAACTGCGCCAACCGTGCCGTCGAAAATTATTAAGTAATTGAATGACGGAACGGTTGGCGCCATGGCTGAGCGATTGTCTGTTGCGCTGCGTGTTGCGGTTTCAATCCCCACACAGAAGAAATATTTGTCATGCACGATTCTGGAGAAATTCCTAGTGTGGAAACGTAAAAAATTAAAAAAAAAAAAACTCAACCGCTCCGCGAGTGCCGCCGACAGAAGTGAAAACTTTCTTTTTTCAAAATTCTGGATTATTATTAGAAAATATTTTTGCATAAGTCTTTTACTTATACATTTGACTATACACTGAATTTTTTTGGGCTTGTAATATGTAGCAATACGGTTAACTCTGCAACGAAAAAGAGGTTGTTTAACGGTGTCGCGAGTTCAATTGTTTTTCCCCATTTAAAAAACGCAAAGAAGTTTTCACTTCAAAAATTGTTCGCAACAATATTCTTCCCTCTTAATGTACAACCCATCCAAGCCATGTCCCAGGACATCGCAGACGGTATTCAAGTAATTGAATGAACCAGACGCATGGCAATTTTCTACCCGCACGACTTCAATCCTATCTAGCATATTAGTACGTATAAACGGTAATTTGTGACCTGTTTTCTGATTCTAAGGCAATGTGGAATTAATTAAAGAAGTCTTTGGCCTTAGAAAATACAAATGAGCTGAAAAAAGTTGGAGTCTTATTGGAAAAGTCAAAAGAAGTAACTAGTTGAGAAATAAGAACTAAGTTGAGAGCAGCGGTGGCCCAGTGGTAGCGACCGCGACTTACGAACAGTAAGTTGTGGGTTCGAACCCAGGCAGGCGCATTACTTTGTGTAATTTATTTCATCACCACTGCTCTCAAAAACGGTGAAGGAAAACATCGTGAACAAACCGGCATGTCCTAGAACCAAAACTTCGAAGACATGTGACATTTACCAATCCGCACTGGGCCCGCGTGGTGGATTATAGCCCATTCCCTCTCATAGAGAGGAGGCCTGTGTCCCAGCAGTGGGAATATTATAGGCTGATGATGATGAAGTCGAAAGAAACAGGAATTTGGTGGGTTGATTGATGTATGGACGAAAATCTTAATCTTAGAAACCACTGACTCATTGTGAACAAAAAAATCATTGAAAAGAGGGGTCGGCTTCCAGTCTAACCGGATGCAGCTGAATACCAGTATTATACATGGAGCGATTGCCTATCTGACCTCCACAACCCAGTTAGTACTGAGTAATATGATAACCCTTGGTAAGACTGGTTGTCAGACTTTTTGGGCCACACACACCTGTAACGACTGTCAAAGATCTACAAATGACTGCCGGGACCAACGGCCTAACGTGCTTTCCGAAGCACGGAGGAAACTCGGTATGTAGGGTTGGTCACTCATCCACAGACGAGAAAGGTCGCCCCGAGCGGCTGTTATTTTTTAGCCACTTCTCAAGAAAGAAAGAAAGCAAGACATGATAGTCTGTATATTTAAGCGTTCATCTTCGCTCAGCCTCCGTTAAGATCTTCGGACTACCTCGTTTGTCTAGTGGTCGCAAGCGCGACTGCTGAGGAAGACGTCTTCATGGGTTTTGATTCCCGGGTCGAACAAAATGTTATTGGGTTTTCCATCAGCAATTTCTCAGTAGCAGCCACGGAGTCTGGATCTGTGCTCAGTTGATGGCAATAGGCTCGCCCCCAATTACATGGTACTTTAACATAGCTGGCGAAATATGAGTCTATTATTAGATACACCTTTGCCTAACCCTTAGGGGTTTACAAGCGTGAAGATAAATTTCATCTTCGCTCGTGATTATTGGTTTTTAAAATGCTATGGGACTTTAACTGCTCGACGATTGCACGTAAGTGTACAGAATGGAATTTCTTTTAAGCTAACTAAAAATGAAGCAAAACATTGTGAAAATACCATGAAATCCAAAAAGGTGCGAACACACACGGAGCTTAGCGATCAAAGCTTTTCTGTATACAAAGAGGCTTTTCACCAGCAGTAATATTGCTCATAATATTCGCAATTTTAATAACCACAAATAATCAACAAGAACAATGCTATCACCACCCAAAACAAACAAACTATGGCTATACACAATAAAGTCCTTCTTTCCTATGGTTGAAATAACGTCTATTTCTGACTCAACCGTTATTGAAATTTTGGCCCCAAAACTGATATAATATTCACGAAATGGACCCCAAAGATTACCGATAGGCCGTACACTAAACAGTTTGCATAATATCCTGATAGGGAACAATAACATTTGAGAATATTATCTGGGACAATAGTATTGATATAGGCTTTAGAGTCAAAATACCTATTGTTTATATTATTTGAGGTTGTGAGGAGACTATTGAAAATATGATTAACTTATATCGAAATTAAAAGCGTACGTACGGATAGACCGTAAATAATTTTATTTTTACGGTTTTTGCAATTTGCAGGTCAGTAACCCTCTTCAACGAATATTTCATGAAAATGTCATTCAATGGGGTTAAGTGAACTTAGAGGGTAGTATAGATGATTTTTATGACTGTAATTATGTAACTACACACGTGTTACTGGCGCGACTCATTTTTCATCAACATACAACCTGACACTGACCTGCAAATTTCAAAAAAACTTGATATATTTTATTTGGAATATTTTGCTGGTTTTAGGCAACGAGTCGACATGCGTATATTATTCTCTGCCCAGTGCCTAAAAAATGGTCTTCAAATTTATAAATTAATATTTGAGCAGTGGTGGCCCAGTGGTGGCGGCCGCGACTTACGCACCGTAAGACGTGGGTTCAAACCCAGACAGGCGCATTACTTTGTGTAATTTATTTCATAACCAATGCAAAACGGTGAAGGAAAACACCGTGATGAAACTGGCGTGTCCTAGAACCAAAAATTCGAAGACATCTCTACCCACCTGCACTGGGCCTGCATGCGTGGATATAGCCCATTCCCTCTCTAGAGAGGAGGCCTGTGACCCAGCAGTGGGATCATTATAGGCTGATTTGATTTGACTCTCTCTGTATGCTGTCGGATGAGTATCGAATGGAATGTGGAGTAAGGCAGGGGGCGCTTTCAGGATGCTGTTGCCGCGACGTTGCAGTGCATCGGGAATGTTTGCTGCAGCTCATACGGATGGCTTTCACGCCATCATGCGTAAGAAAGCGGCTTCCTTACTTCAACGGTTGCGTAGCACTCGGAACGGCATCCTGAAATTGATTGTTGGCAGCCGGACTGCCCCATCCAAAGACACTGGGTAAAAATAGGTATAGGTTTAAGTTAAATTCAATTAAGCACTAAAAATACTAACATAGCATATAAGCACAATCTGTTACTAACCACTAACAACTTATGGACTGATATAGGTCTGAAGTAAAGATATTTTATTTTAGTTTTTATTTTTTTATGCGTATGCAATTAATATTTTAAGGATGTCATTGGTGCTCCCACGCAATCTACCTAGCATTGATACAATTTTTTGCCTGATTAATTATATTTTGTATTATATTTATACCTCATATTTATTATATTTTATTACCTTATATTTATTACTATATCTTTATTATATTTATACCTTAGCTACTGTGGACACTGATCAATAATTAGATTAATGCATGTTCCGCCATAGCGTATTGTTATGCATATTAGTCTATATTTACGTGCTGCGTCCGGTTGGAAATAGATCATGGACTAAGCTTTAGTTATTATTATAATAGAACGGTCGGCTACTAATTATAGGAAACTGTTTGTTATATTGCATCAAAGATAAGATTAGTTTCACTTTCCAATTTATGCCTAAGTATAAATAGAGGAACGTGTGTATGTTTACCTTTTAGTGTCGCACCTTGTGAAAAGATTTCAACAATTTTGACAAAATGATAATAATATCACCAAAAATATTATCAAATTATAAATATAAAGGGTGTAAAAGGACTCTTCACGAAACTGAAAGGCACTTGTTATGCCCGTCATTGCGATCATTTTTTTGCTCTCGATCATACCTTCTAGTAACGGAGATATTGGGGGTCAAAGTGTCAACTTTTTTTTAAAATACATGTCTTTAATGTGAGACTTTTAATTTTATCACCTCCAAGACCCCCGTACTATTTAATCTGGATTGATTCCATCAGCACAATGTTTTGAGTGCGTTACATTGAGTCCTACCGTAAAACGTGATTTATAACCCAAAAAAAGAACAAGTTGTTTCCAAGCAATATTTTTTGCGTGAAGTTACTTAGTTTGATGTTCAGAATGCTTGGTTGACGGCTTCGTGAAAATTCTTATTATACACCCTGTATTGGACTGACTAAGCTACCGAAAAGCTTATCGTTGTTTAAGTTCCAACACTACGTAAAAGTACGTTTTGGCGATTTTGACATTTTGGTGCCGTTTGCTAAACAATCGGAAGACGCGTTGTCTCAGCCAATCAGAAACAAGCAATGTCTATATCTAATTTGAAGGTAACAAAAATTATGAAATGGCATTGCACCGGATTGCACCGTAACCTAGGTATTAATAAACAGTTTTTTTTCACTCTCCTTTAAAGTTGCTATTTTTAAGTTACTTGGTGTTAGATCTTAAGCGAAGTTATGACAATAATGTTGAAATTCAGTTGCAGAAATTCTTACTGTATTAAATGCTATTGTTACTTGTTAAAAGGTGAAGGAACCAGAACCTTTTTGAATTGTGTAAATGGATGGATTCGCTCGTGTCCTGGGAAAAAACCAAGCTTTACTCTAACCTAGAACAGCAATCTCAAATATCTTGTTTCTGTTTAAATAACGAATAATAGTGAGTTCTATGTATAATACCTAATATACCTATCCTTTAAAATGTACATAGAATTACACAAATATTTGACAAACACAATAATAACAGTGCATTATTTTGTTCTGCTACGTTAATAGGTCATCTGCGTTTTGGCAGCGAAGATAAAAGATAGCTGCGGTTGCCAATGTGTCGAGTATTTTAATATTCGTAAAATTATGTTTTGTGTAACTAACACAAGTGTTGTGTAATACTAGTAGTTTTGTTTTAAATACTTACCTTACTGGTGGACGAACTTTAAACAATCCATACGAGAGTGGATTGTTTAATTATCTCTAATTAAACAATCCACTCTCTAATTACACACGATTGAAAATAACCGAGAATTAAAACATCGGCAAGAAACCAACATGTCTTTGAAATAAAAACTTAGAGCAGGGCGTAAACAGACTCTTCACGAAGCCGTCAACCAGCCGGCAATATGTACAGACGCCAGCACATCAAGGTAAACCCTATACATATCTATAACTACAACAGCTACTGCTGTGTTAGAAAGAAAGTATCCTTGGCGTGATTGGTGGATTTTTCAACGTTTCCAAAGTTGCCCAATGGTTGCGCACACTAACAATTAGCAGCCAATAATTCATGCCTCACGGGGAATAGGCCACACCTCCTTGCTCCTACGCAACCGACCGGCCACGTTTATTCATCCCTTAGTCCATAACGCTAGTCATTAAAAATTCGCGGAGCAAGTTGGTTCGGCTTGTAGCTACTTAGTGGAAGTGTGTGGCGAACTTTTTATATTTTTTAAATGATTAATTATGGCGCCTCAGATAACGAGAATTGAAAGGGGGCGCATTATAGCGCTCCGATTGAGTGGATGCCGTATAATAGATATTTGTCGACAGACGGGCATTACGGTGAGTAATATTTTTTGTAGTTATAATTTTTAAGTTAAAATAAGCAAAAGCTAATATTGAAAAAATGTGTCAATGGTGTATTTCTATAGAACTTTCAAAATAGATACGAGCTAACGTTATTTGTGAGATAATTACATTAAAGTGTTACATTATTTGGAAAACTGTTACCAATTTAATTTAATTTTCGTATGCTGCTTCTATCGGCGGATGGCCCTAAACCATAATATTTAAACAACTTTGTGCCTACCGTATCTTACGAATAAGGGTGTTTCTCATTTTTCGTGCATATTACTCGTCCAGATCAAAAACCTTGAATAGTTCATTAAATATTTATATTCCCATAAAGAAAGCCAAACCAAATCAAGTTGTGCTTACATGCATGGAACATTATAAGTCAAAATAATACAATTATTTTCTTTATTGCATAGTATAAAACAAATTTCCTTTATTTACTGTCCATACATAGATTAGATATTATTGTTTATTTATTACTTACTTTATAAGTCAAAAAAGTGGAAATTAAGTGTCAGCACTAGTAAACCTTATTTTTAATACTTATTATTCCGTTCCCACAGATAAACCGAGAAAACGGTTTTGTGGGGCAAAGTTCTTATGTAATATTTTTATAAACTCTCCTTTATTATAGAAATATTAATGAAGTCGCTCTCGCTGTCTGTACGCTTAGATCTTTTTATCTACGCAACGGATTTATTAATGCTGTTTTCAGCTATAGATAACTCAAGAGGAAGGTTTATATATACTTATATAAATCACTCCACACTGCCCCACATTAGTATCTACATTGCATCCGTGTGAAGCTGGGGCGGGTCGCTAGTTAAATTATATGAAAACTTAACTAATTGTCATTTCCTTCGAAGTCTATTTAGTAATGTCCCAAACATTTGCTTTTTATAAAAAAATATCCATGCTGAAATTAAACACAGTAACCATAATAAAAAAACTACATTCAAAAATACAGCTTTTACACCTAAAATAAAAAAAAACAATAACTCAGTACTTAATATAATGAAATTTTAATTCATAAATGTTGTAAGTAGGTAATTTAAACTTATGAAAATAAATATTATGGAATGTGCACGAAATACGAGAAACACCCATAAATGTCTTTACCTACCTATTTTCTTGTGTTCTTTGCTAATGAGTTCCCGGTATAGTAAGTTTTTAACACTGCGCGCTGTCCCAAGCGCTATTGTTATTTTTTTAAAGTCGGCACCCGGTTGGATTTTAAAGTAAATACCTACGCAATTAGACACTTCTTTTTGTCTGTTGAAACATTACAGGGATAAGGCTTTTTTAGTGCTGTTTGTGTGTAAATAATAATAAGCTAGCAATTATCGTAGGAAAGCATATAAGTAGTCAATTGAGTAATAATGTGCAAATAAACAATAGCTACTTGTTTCGTTCCAGGAAAAAAAAAACAGTTTACTTTTGGCTAAGCGGAACCATCAAAGCGCAACATCGCCAACTTTACGCGAGAGCCACGACGGCAGCAGACGTTGGCTATCGTCTCTGCACACTCTGCTGATCCGTTTTTAAGCACAAGAGTGTTCTCAACTGCATACAATGTGAGTCCATGTATATGTTTATATTTAAAGGAATAATTTGAAACTGTCCCATACTCATATATAGTGTGACTGGTAATTAGTGACCAATACTTATACACGTGATTGCTCATGATAACAAACAACTTTCCCGAAGAAACATTTGCTTTCACTTTTATTACAATAACACAACAGCCTTATGAAATTCTCGCGCACGAGCCTGTGACCTATCAGCTGTTAGGCAGAGCACCCGCGCGGCTAGCTAGCCCGCTCCGTAATGTGAGTGATAAAAGCGAATAAGTATAAAAAAAAAAATATAGAAAGTTGTTTGTTAGTATCATGAATCACGTGTTTAAGTATCGGTCACAATTACCAGTCACCCTATAGTTAAATTGACCCGTACAATTGGTCATAATTAAGAATCGGTAAGTATTGAAATTGACAAAATTTTCTTTGTTTTAGATTTCAATGGACACCGTTACAAGGCGCCTAAAGGACGCCGGAAAAAATGCTGCCGCCCTGCCAAGAAAATATTAATGAACCAGGCGCATAAGGAGGCAAGAGTAAATTTTTGCCTGGAATATTATAATTTTGACTGGGCAAACAATATAGTCATTTTTGTAGATGAAGAGGCGTAACAGACAGTCAAAGTAACTTTCGCATTTATAATATTAGTATGGATAATTCTTCCAATAATGCTAAAGCGGTAATAAAAAAAATATTAACTTCTTTTCGCACCATTGTTACATTCTTGATAATGTTTTCTTTGCTATTGTTGGTGACACTTTAAGTTACGGCTTTAAAATATAAATATGATCCAGTTGTTTTTAATGTATGGTCAGTTTAGTTTTATATTTTCTGTTGTTTGTATAGTTTATAGTTTTATACCTATTTGTTGTTTGTATGGTTTAGTTTTATATTTTAATTTAGAGTATTTTTGTTTCTCAGTATTGTATTATAGTAATATTAATGTTTAAAAATAAAAGGTTAAAGATTGTTATGTCGCATTTTATTTTGATACTACCCTGCTGCGCAACTTCGTCTGCGTCACATAACCGAGAGAGTTAGAGAGAGTGGTTCTTAGGCACCTATAAAACAATTCTAAAGGTAGTTGAACTTTCTTAGAAGTGGTTCGTGGATGAAACAATCATCCACGAACCACTGTGATACAGGCCGCCTATATTTTACATCAAAAACAGGACGCTGTCATGGCATGATGCCCTCTCTATGCCACGCCAAATCAACCTTTTCCCATTAAAATAAAGTTCATTTTTGATTTCAGATTACGAAATGTATTTTTTTTCTGCCCTAAAGCAAAATAAATCTTTAGAGAACGAAGGTATAGGTATAGTTATTTTAAAATGTAGAATCTGTGAATTATGCTAGTTGCGACTAAAATTAAAACGACCAATCCAACCAATTGTTTGTAGTGCCTATCCTATTCCTTTCACGCAAGTAATGAGCTGCATGTTCATGGGTAATTTAGAATATTATATTATATTGACAAATAATCAACGTTCCTGCTACAGTCTGTTAATACAATGTTAAGGTGATTACAATGTTACATACCTACTTCAGTTATCATTAGCCTAAGCCGCCACAGTATTTTTTTTAATACCGTCCAATACACCTTCCTAACACCACAGGCACTATCTATTACAGAAATCATGTAAGATACGTCAAATAATATCCCGTAGCTTAACAAAATCAGATTCAAATAGTAGTAAGTAGGTGGTATATTTTTATAATAATTTCACGCGTACGAAGTTCCCGAGTATCAGCTAGTGAATATAATGAATAAATTATATGAAAAACATTTAATCCCATCGGTATCGGGAACTGGGTCCGAGCTAGCGATTATTATTATCATAAAAGTAAAAATAAATTGATTTAATTAAACGCAAACACGAAAAGAAACCCATTTTTTTTTTCATTATTTTACCTATGAATACGTTTCGTCGCGTATGGTCAAACTCGTAATCAGTCAAATTCATGAAAATCGCAATCCGTCAAAATTGCAAAGCGTCAATATTGACCAAAAAAATCTTATTAGTCCGTCAGTCATAAAAAAGAAATGAAGACGCTACAGTGTGTCGAAAACTCGTGTGACGTCACATTTCGGAACACTTTTTACCGGAAAGTGACATCACAACCCCACTCGTGATCTTTGATGCATTTAATATCTTCATAAGTTTTTATTGATTTGATAAAACACAAAATACGTATCCAATATTTTTCGATAATCTAAGTGACAACCAAAATATAGGTAGGTAATCATATTTTTTACTCAGGAAAAATCCCTTTTCTAATATTACATAGATATTTCACAAGCGCCGGGCGTACCGTAACCGCCAACTTATTTTTACTACCATGCCATTACTTCGATTCCATTCAAGTATGCGATCCGCCAAACTAGTATTTTGGCATAGCAAGTATCTTATTCTACACAACGACGCGCATACGCACACAGCCTAACGCACGCACTGCAGCACGAAACATTACAAGCAAGAACAGACAAAAAGATATTTATCTCTTTCGCACGATTCTCGCTGTTGTTGCTTATAAGGCGCTCAAGGTCACAGTGTGGTAGCTTGATGTGCTGGCGACTGTACATCAAACTTTACGCAAAAAATAGTGCTGGGAAACGACTTTGTTTTTGGGGTGAAAAATTACGTTTTACGGTAGGACTCAATGTAACGCACTCAAAACATTGTGCTGATGGATGGATTGAATAGTAAACGGGTCCTGGAGGTGCTTAAAGTAAAATTCTTACATTAAAAACATGTATATATTTAAAAAAAACTTGTGAAAAAGTTGGAACTTTGACCCCCAATATCTCCGTAACTAGAAGGTTCCCAGGTGTGGTAGAACAAAAAAAATATCGCAATTATGGGGAGAACAAGTGCCTTTCGGCTTCGCTAAGAGTCTGCTTACACCCTTTATTATGAGATCATCCTTCACACTGCGTAGTTGGTAACATTATTATAGGCTGATTATGTAATATAGGTTGCGGAGCTCATGGCTAAATAATAACAGCCGCTCAGTTTGATCTTCAGGTTCAGCCGCGTTTGCTTAGGTTGGTCGCTGGATGGGGGACCACCCATTACATACCGACTTTCCTCCGTGCCTCGGAAAGGACGCTAAGCCGTTGGTCCCGGCTGTCATTTATAGATATTTGACAGTCGTTACAGGTAGTCAGTGGCCTGAAAGTCTGACAACCAGTATTACCAAGGAGTATCGTATTACCCAGTACTATCTGGATTGTGGAGGCCAGTTAGGCAGTCGCTCCATGTCGCTCCATGCGTAAAATACTGATATTCAGCTACATCCGCTTAGGCTGGATGGAAAAGGCTAGGTTATGGAGGTATTCCTCAAAGCGCAACCAACTAAGCGCAACTAAATTATGAGGAATAATTTAGTTGCGCTTAGTTGGTTGCGCTCAAAAATAGTTGCGCTTTGAGGAATACCCCGGTAAATGACGATAATGTAATATAAGTTAGCTGGTTTAATGCCGTAAAAACAAAAATGTATACTTACCTTTTTTTCCATTCTATTTTCCAAGTGACTTCGTCTAATTCTATTTCAAATAACCTAGTCCCCTTATCACATATAAATACTAAGTAAAAGCTTATCTTCACACAAAATCGTATAGAGACGGAACAAACTACGAACATTTGCCTTATCTTGCATTACTCGCAAGATCTCTTCTGCGAACGGAAGATCCAAATGGAATACAGAGTACGTGAGGAAACGTCGCGTCGTTTAGAAGCGCATACTGGCTTATTGGTGGTAAAATGTAGTGTGTGAAGTTAGTAAGAAATGGCGAATAAAAGCTGGATATGGGTACTAATCTCACGACCTATGTAGTTACACTAAGCAATAGCTACAAGACTAAAAATGTACATTCTTGGTTTTTTTTTCCAATTGTCAGTGCTGAGGCAAACGTTGAATGCGTTTTTATTTAGGCAGTTACTTAAGTGTTACCTAAAGGGGTAAATTAAAAAATGTACTTTTTGCGCTCGATTTTGTTTATTTATTTTATTTATTCCTTGGGAAAACTTACAGCTAGAATACAGATATTTGACAGTTAGTGGAAGAAGGCCAGTTAAAAATTTCCACTGACAATATTAGGGTATCCTCTTATAATCATATAATTATATTCATACATATTTTATTTATTGTCTTGTAAAGAGGCGTAATATATACATCAATATAATTCTATCCTCTATATTTTTCTCTATTTTATAATTATTTTTGATTACTGTATAGTACAGAGCGATACGAGTATCTATAGATAATTTTATAATGAGCTGTAAATTGAGAGATGAGAGATACTTAAACCAAAATTTGACTGAATTAGATTTGATTGAAGGTTAAATGGTAGAAAATGCCTATGGCACTAAGTCCGCCTCTGTACTTTGTGCTTGAAGTGTTAAATAAATAAATTTTAAGATAACAATTTTATAACGATGCCTTAACAGGGTTCGCGACAATTTTTAGTTGTAAGCGTTTTAAAACGTCTTTTGTAAATTAATTGCGGAAAATAAATATTATGACGGAGAAAGTTTAGTAAAATCAATATGAAATTACAGACAATTTTAGATTTCACCGCAATGCGCTTATGGTTTTTTTTGTTGACGGTTTTTCGCACACTTACACCATTATATTCTGCCAGTTATATATTTTCATACACTTTCAGTACTCAAACTAAACACCCACGCCACGTTAGATTGTCACAGATCTGCATATGAATAGTAAGCCGCTTCAGCTATTCCACAATGGACGCACTGTTTAAACAAACGTTTATATAAATATTTACATAACTGGAAATGCTACAACGCTTCTCTATGCTAAAAAGTACGCTAGGAACTTGAGTGACAACACTATGCTCTGAAAATTAGTTTCTTGATTTTGATTTTTGATTCCCTCGTGAAATTGCAAAGTATTTATTTATTTAAATAGGTTAACCAACAATTGTTGACACATACATTTCTAACTTAATTACTAGGGTAACATTTACAAGTGCAACAATTAATTAAAGGTTAACACCACATGAACAAAGAATAAAAACGGCTTTAAATAATATAGGTACATACAAAGTAAATATAATATACATACAAAAAACAAAATTAAAATAATATAAAGAAAATTAACAATGAAAACACTAAACATTTAAAAAAAATTGCATCGAAATGTCTCATTAAATTATAATTAATTTACATAATAAACTCACGCCCTTTATGATTGATTAATTAATTAATGAATACAATTAAAATGATTACAAATTATAAATAAGAAAATTAAATTTAGAGAACAAACAGATTACAATTGAAAATAATAGAAAACACGTATAAAACTTAATTAAATCTACCTTTTTTTTTACGGATGGGAAATCATCAAATGACTTCTCCCGCTCTGGGCAGAGCGGAAGGGAGTGTCAGACTTGAACTGACTTAAACCCGTCCATGTTAATTAAATCTACCTTGGATTATTAATTACAAAAGGTCGTACTTGATGAGTATGCGACATAAACGGTCATATCTTTTGATCGTGTTGACTTACAAGTTTGTTTTTTCACAACTGAAAGAGATCAAATACTTGAGTCTACATTCAAATATTTGATATCCATTTCAATTTGATACTTCTCCGTGTTCCTGAGAAAATCGGTATTAACAGACAGATTTACAGACAGACAACAAAGTGATCCTATATCGATATTTCATTATCGTAGGGTTAGTGCACAACCTGCTGTCCGAGTTTTTATGCCGCCTATGGGCCTCTGACTTGGCTTTACATCATTCATCTGCCTAGCCTTTTCCCAACTACGTTGGGGTCGGCTTCCAGTCTAACCGGATGCAGCTGAATACCAGTATTTTACATGGAGCGACTGCCTATCTGACCTCCACAACCCAGTTAGTACTGGGTAATACGATACCCCTTGGTTAGACTGGTTGTCAGACTTTTTTTGGGTCACTGACTACCTAACGACTGTCAAAGATCTTCAAATGGCAGCCGGGACCAACGGCTTAACGTGCTTTCCGAGGCACGGAGGAAACTCCGTATGTAATAGGTGGTCACCCATCCACAGACCAACCTAGGCAAGCACGGCTTAACCTAAAGATCGACCCGAGCGGCTGTTATTATTTAGCCACGAGCTCCACACTGACTTGGCTTTACATGCCGTCGAGAAATATCTCTCGGGCATGCTGGTTTGCTTTGGCCGCAGCATATGATGATTGTACAATACGCTCACACATCCGAAAAATCTGAGATGAGCGTCTTGGGTTTTAACTCTGGACCAATAACTTGGCAGTCCGATGGGCACACCACTGGGCTATCACAGCTTCTATCAAGAAGAGGCTGCGAAGTCTACACTACGCTACGCAGTTTATAAGAATTTCCTTTCATCGAATTGCTTTGAATTTAAGTTCAAGTTCATTTTATTTGTAAAAACTTGTGTACATAATGTACATGGTATAATGCTTATTTACAATGACAGATAATAGTTTTTCTTTTTATATATCTTCCATATATACAGACAGCGATCCGTTTACATTTTTATTATAAAGGGTGTAAATAGACTCTTAACGAAGCCGGAAGGCACTTGTTCTCTCCATCATTGCGATCATTTTTTTTGTTCTAGACCATACCTGGGAACCTTCTAGTTACGGAGATATTGGGGTCAAAGTTCCAACTTTTTCACAAGTTTTTTTTTTAAATACTTGTTTTTAATGATTTTTTTTTACTTAAGACACCTTCACGACCCATGTACTATTCAATCCATCCATCAGCACAATGTTTTGAACGCGTTAAATTGCGTTCTACCGTAAAACGTGATTTTTCACCCAAAACAAAAAAAAAATCGTTTCCCAGCACTATTTTTTGCGTAAAGTTAGTAGATATAGATGGCTTAACAAATGTTCGACGTAATTCTTTAAATTGGCATATTTTTTTTATTTATGAACCGATTGACATGAAACAAACACTGAATGTTAAGAGAAGCCACATCTAAATCGGATAAGCTGTTTCTGAGATTAGCGTGCACAAACGCACAGACAAAGAGACAAAATTTCTAACAATCATTGCCTTGGGTGCTATTTGCGTTGATAAAGGTTCTAATAATATTTTGTCTCATATATTCCATGTACAGACAGCGATTCGTTACATTTTTATTATATGTATATTGATGACAACACCTCTATTTTCCTTCCATCCAAGATTACAACACAAACTAAACAGTACGCCTGTCTCTCAGATCTGCATACGAATAGTCCAACACTACGCGGACTAGCGTACTACGCGAACTGGTATCTACTACGCACCGAATACACAAACGTTTACATAAATGTTTACGTTTGACATTGTGTATAAGTTTGTTCCCTCTGCTGTTACTACTTTACAATTAAGGTTTGTAGTTTGTTTAATGAGGTTTACAGGATTTGGGTACGCGGATATAATATGAATTTGGTAATGAGATAATTTTGTGTAAATATTGTGGGGAATATTGTGTGCTTTAAGTTTAATGTGGTTTTGTTTTAGAGGGAGTGCTGTATTAAAGATTTAAGACGTAAATTAGTGACTTATTTATTTATTTATTTCACACTTTAAGCACAAAGTACAGAGGTGGACTTAATGCCATAGGCATTTTCCAGTCAACCTTTGGGTGATGGAGAGGTAAACAGTGGTAGGTGTATAAATCTGCAAATAAATTTTTAATTTAATACTAAGATAAACTACAAGGATATATAAAATACTATAAATATATATATTAAAATACTATAAATATACATCATGGTATATACATATTTTTTTCTTTTTATATTTATTCAGGGTTAAATTAAATTAGCTAGCAAAACTACGTAAATGTTATGGGTGTAGATATAACATAACATCACGCCTGTAATCCTCGATGGGTTAGGTAGAGGTAGGTAATAGCACACTCATTTCGCTAGTTATGTCTAAAGTCAGTTGCGCAATAAAGTATATTCTATTCTTAGTCCCATGTAATAGGGACGAGCCTATTGCCATCAACCGGGCAGAAATCCAAACTCCTTGGCTGCTAATGAGAAAATCTTGATGGAAAAACCCAAAAAAAATTGGCCCGACCCAGGAATCGAACCCAGAACCTATGCTCAGCAGTCGCAGTCCACAACAAACATACTTAGACAAAAACAGTGGCTTGACACTTTTTGAAGTCAAAAACCGCAATTTACTTGAAATATTATATTATGTTACAGTTTAGAAAGTCCAATTTATTTGTTTAATTACGTTTTATGAGACTTATTATATGCCCGAAGAATTGCCAAACTTAAGTGGCAGTGGGCAGGGCACATTGCTCGCAGAACGATGAGGCCGAAAAGTTCTTGAGTGGCGACCGTGAACCGGAAGACCTTGCGTTAGAAGGCCTCCCACTAGGTGGACCGATGACCTGGTGAAGGTTGCGGGGATCCGCTGGATGCGAGTCGCACGGACCGGTCAATGTGGCGAGACTTGGGGGAGCCCTATGTCCAGCAGTGGACGTCTTTCGGCTGAAATGGTGATGATGATAACTTATTGTTTCTGTGTAGATTCGCCAGTTTATATAATTGTTTTTCATTCATTGTCGTTTTCAGAAACTACAGATCTACTAGACTTCAGGCATTGGAAAAGCATAAATATCAAGTACAGGAACTGTATTGAACTAAGTTCATGCAACATCGAAGTTATTTTTCTTTCAAAACTCGGACTAAAGTTTACAACATTGATAGCCAACTAGCAACCTTTTAGACTGAAAAGAAAGTTAAATAAAAAGTTAAGAAGTACAGTCGCCAGCGCGTCAAATAACCACTTACTGTCTAATTTCTCATTCAATTTTGAACTTAACCGTCAAAATTTTATGGTTTAAAATCATTTGGAGAAATTTGACGTTTGTGATAATTTGATGTACTGGCAACTGTGCATAGTTTATTGAAAGTTAAAGTTCTTGTTTAAAGTAAAATATAGTAAAAAGTCAAATATACAAATGATGATAATGTAGGTCATACGGTTCCGGAACACATGCAACTACATGAGTTTCCATGTTTTGTTAAAGTTTTCAATTCAAAACATTTTCCTTCAGCTAAGATGTGAAACTTTGTAGGATAACAAGCAACGGATAAGCAAATAAGTAAATAAGCTTTTGCAGTGCATCGGGGATTTTTGCAGAGTATGGCGTGCCTGATTTGACCTGACACGAATAGCATCCTTGTAGCTCTAACAGCTTGGTGGCTATCGTGGCCAACAGAATGGACAGTCGAATTATGTGGCACTGGATGACGACTCATCACGCATCTTTTAAATATTTAAAATAAGAATTCACAATGTAATGTATGTAAAATTGGGGGTATTCCTCAAAGCGCAACTGTTTTTAAGCGCAACTAAATTATTCCTCGAAGTGCAACCATTTGAACAATTTGAATTTTTGAGCGCAACTAACGGTTGCGCTCAAAAATAGTTGCGCTTTGAGGAATACCCCTAAAATTGCAATGTCTTTTTTTAATATAAACTTAGTCTGAAATAAATTTTATTATTATTATAGGAACTTTGTAGCTATTTGCTAGAGGCGTAATAAGTAGTGTTAACTTCTACTCTGTGATACTGGGCCGACTTCCGAATTTTTTTAATTGGTTAGAGGAAGCCCTCTCTTTGGTTCCATATAAATTGTATAAGCTTTGCTTGAGACGTTTATGAGTTAGCTCTCTTTAAACGTAAGACCCCTATTACATTGGACTTAAACAAAACTGGCAAAGTGTGGTTGTACTATTAAGTACACCTCTTCAGGGATTACAGGCGTGCTACTTCTTAAAATACGTTAGTAATTCAATGTTAATTCCCCTTTGAACTAACATAAAAGTGTTGATCTTGTTTGTAGCGAAAATATTAATTCTGTGGGGAACCGTGTGAGTACTAAACATGTAGAAGAGAGAGAGCTCCCTGCGCGCTGCAACCGGAATTTCCTTTGTAAATTCGCTGGATTAGTGTAAGGGAGTGCGCACACTTGCTTCTGTATTTTTTTAAGGAAAAGGGGGGTTTACATAATTTAACATAACATCACGCCTGTAATACCCTAAGAGTTAGGCAGAGGTGTACCTAATAGTACACCCACCTTTCGCCAGTTATGTCTAAGTCCCATGTAATAAAGGGCGAGCCTATTGCCATCAACCGCAAATCGACACTCCGTCGCTACTCTCGAAAAATTTCTGATGGAAAACCTAATGACACTTTTGGCCGACCCGGGAATCAAAACCAAGACCTCATGCTCAGCAGTCGTGCTTACGACCATTAGACCAACGAGGGGGTCGAGAAAGAGGCTGTTTTATTATAAGGAAATTGTGAAAAAATACATAGTTGTTCAGTACATTTTGCGAACACAAGTAAACTCTATTTTAAGCTGTCACGGTTCATAATAAATTAATAACTGAGCTCACAATAATTTAAAATCACGGAAGATATCCCATAACTAACAGTGTAAGCTTACACGAGTAAGTAAATGTATGGGAGCTCGACATTTTTCGTGATCGCTGTTCGTCATCAAAAACTTTTGAACTTGATCCTTTAAAGGTTGGCAAAGAGGTTGAAGTTAAGTTCTTTTGCAAGGAAGTTTTCTAGTTGTGTTAGGGGTTTGATTATTTCTCTAACTGGATGTCATTTTGTAAAACGGAATATTGTAAAACTCTTCTAACTTAACAAATATATGTTTTGCTAAGGACTTTTTCCACCAATTTTTTTCCTCAGTTAAACCAAAAGTGGCGAAGGGCATTTTGAATGTCTGCCATATTATGGCACTCATTCAAAACGCAGTTTTTTTTTTCATAAAGTACTGCCTGTCAGCCTCATGCTTAATATTTAAATGAATGAATTTAAATTTTGATTTAAATAAACTAAAAAGTAATTTTGAGTTTCAAACTTTTCCTCTACGAGTATTCCAGAAGGTTATCCTATAATTTAAATTTCTAAATGGGTCTTCATTTAAATCAAAACTGATCGCTGATCGGATTAATCAATTTTCAAACAAAGGATTGATTCGAACAAACGTTAATTAAAGTTACCCAAATAAAGTAGATAAACCTCTAAATAAATATTTTATAAATTGGGTTTTCTGTGAAAAACTTCTTGGTGCACGAAAATAGTAAAATCCTTTCGTCGTATTTAAATTTTTTACGGCTCTCTCGGGTATAATTTTATATTTTTTACGGCAGCTGCTAAAAATAAGCACTTTATTCGCTCGCTCATAACTCCCCACTGGGATTATAAACAAGTGTGCAAGCGCCTTAGCAGTTCTATTTTCCGTAAGCACGCTGAAAATTCGTTTGATTCCTCCGTAGCTCGTCGGATATCTATGTGCGGTAATACTTTGTGATTTTAACATAAAATGCCATTTTTAATACTTATAAGTTCTTGATTTTATGAAGGAGCTCCTAGATCAAATTATTTCTGAATTCTTGACTGTTTAATGCGGAATTTTCATAACGTTGAGGAATTCCGCATGTTAAAGTTTTCCCGCATAAAATTCAATTGTGGTGGTTAATATATGGAAAAACTACTACAATACATGCACGATTTGGTTTTTAAATTGATTTTGAACTTTATTTTGTAACTCTTATAATTATGCTCTAAACATAACTATTTAAATTTGTTTTTTTTTTATGACAAAGATTACAAAACATTATGTCTATTTCATACCCGCCAGCCACAGGTACATGTACCTGCTGTAATGAAATAGAACTCGTATACTACAAAAAACTTATAGTTCTATTTTCGAAAACAGACCACGAAATACAACCTCCTTACACGTGAAAAATAATAGTCCTTAATGCACTTCCATATTTCCCAAAGCGCCTTTGGGACGATCACTCTAAACTTTCAAGTATTAAAAACCATTACCAGCACAAACATCAAACGGTGCTGGTAAAAGGCTCTATCGACATTTCGATAGCCAGTTCGAAGTCGGAGTGGCATGTACACACATTACTTTTACCGGCAAAGGCACAAATATTGGTTGTCGAACATGGAAATTGGTCCTTTCCTCCAAGGATTCCACATTCAAAGTTTTTATTTTCGAAACTTTTTTGTGTTTGTCATCGTTTACTTTTATGGGTTTTTCTTTCGGTTTTGTTTCCTTATTTGAAAACTTGTAAAAGGTTAAGTAACGTTGCAAGACATAAAAACCTCGAAAGTAATATTTGAATGAAAAATGAATGCTTTTTATTAACTAATTTTCGGATTCTTATCGCGATTAGATTAAGATACATTAAAAATACCAGAATCGTTGAGTAGCAATCGGCTACAATTTATACATAAAACGAATCTTTTCTGGAGATCCAACCTTTTTAAATAACGTCAAATTCCTCAATAGGTACTTAAGTGCTAAGACCGCCAGAAGGTATAAATCCTCTTCGCTTGGAAGATTTAAGGAAATGTAAAAAAAAAATCTGTAGCTATGGTTAAAAATTATTCGTCTAGTCCTTCAACCCTTGAAATTTAATCCGGAGGGTGACCTTGCCCTTTATAATTCGACAGTTCCGACAAAAAAGCTATTTTTGGTGGCAAATACGGTCTTTTATAACCTCCAGTAAAAAGGTGTTGGATCTTTTTAAACGTCTTTATGCCAGAGATGTTATGGATATGATATTTCGGATATGGATATGTATATGGATATAGGAGGAAAATTATATCGGTTTCGGATACGGTTACGGATATGTAATTATTTCGGATTATGCGTTAGTTTCGGATAGTTTCGGTTACGGATATAATAAAAAAACTAACTAGTTATGAAAGAGGTTATGTTATGACTAGAAATAACAAACAAACTGCAAGATTCACGTGGCGCGCGAGCGGTGAAACAAAAACCTGTCGAAACATGTCGTTTTATTTAGACTCCACCCTCATACGAACTATCGGATACTTGTGAAACGGATACGGTTACGGTTACGGATATATTTTTTTCGGATATTCGATACTTTCTGTTACAGTTACGGAGCTCCATATCATCCCTGCTTTATGCAATCAGGTGCTGTAGAAATTTGACCCTTTTAAGAAAAATAAAGTGATTTTGTTAGATAGAGATGTTCTATTAAATTAAGTTGTTTAATATAAGTTGGGAGGGAGAAAGGAGTTATGTGTGTGATGTTTGTGAATAAGTTAATTACTTTTTCCAAAATATTTTTGTTAGTTATGGTTTGTGATCGACTGTTGATAGTAAGTACATTCGTTTTTTTTATTGACTGTACTTTTATAGAACTTGTAATTTGGGACGAAGCAGGACTTCAATAGTGATATGGGACACATTAAGAATTTTTCGGAATGTGGAATAGAACTTTAGGACGAACGAAGAATAAATCAAAATCAAAGGTAAGGTTATAAGGAAAATAATCACCACGCTGTCTCCGTATCCTTCTCCATTTTTTGGAGTTTGTAAAATATGTGAAACAGATTGACTATTTCTTTTTTGAGAGGTAACTCGTATTTACAACATCGTATCATAAAACAAATTATTGCTAGCAAAATAAAGTATTGATCAACCGCAACCCGTAAAAAGTGTCTTTAAATATTATTATGTCGCAAGGTTGATCAATGTCATAACGATAACGCTTCTACTCTCATTAATCTCCGAATTACTCACACTCAAATTAACTCTTTAATTTCAAACTAAAACCTCAACCAGACGTCTCTATCAAAAACTTGTAATAAAACGCTCTTCATACAGCGAGCAACTTACACTCGCATTAGCAATGCTACATTTAGCCCAGATCAACTTTTTGACGAAAACAACTTCGCTTCAGGATGATGGATGATCCTTGGAAGATCAAATGCGATAACCATAATGAGAACATAGAAATTCGTTCTAACATAAGTCTAACTTTGTATGCGATAATTTTGACATTGTAATTTGAGTTTGGAACGGGTTTCGGGTTAAAAATTGTGTCGTTTATCATGTTTGTTCATTGTTTGGTTGATCCCCAATCATACATAGATTACATTTTGATATTTTTTGCCATTGTAATAAATAAAGAAAATCCCGTTATTTCATTGGTGATGATAAAATCTTGAGTTATGGATTACTTTTTATCGAAAGTAGAAAGATGGATAGGTTGTAAGCAAGTCTTTATAGAATCATATATAAGTAAGTAGCCTAGTGGTATTTAATATTTTTATATTTATAAAGTTTTAGGTCTTTAGTTTGAAATCAAGACAACTGTATAATATCTTGCTTTGGTGAAGGAAAATATCGTGAGGAAACCAGCAAGCCTGAGAGATATTTCTCAACAGCATGTAAAGCCAAGTCAAAGGCCCGTGGGTAGCGTAAAAATTCTAGCACCAGGTTTAGCACTGACCACACGATAAAAAAAAAAACTGCACACGAAAAATCGTAAGCAAATATCTGATATTGAAATCCTTCAACCCACGTTCGATATATAAATAAATACAAATGCATTGCAAGCCAAATGTTTAGTAAAAAAAAAGATCTGCCAAAAAAGATTTTCTAGAACATTTCGTTTATCATAAAACACACTCTTTTTATAAAATCATCTCATCCTCTATGCAGTTTACTCGTAAATGTTGCAAGATATAAAAATAATATTCCACTGAAATTGCAGCGCACGTGTTTGCACTGGCAACCCACGCTGATGCTCACCCACAACGTAATTCTATTCTGATTATGATTACCACTGTTTATGGTTCGCTAAAAATACCATGTTAAATCACCCACAGGTTTATTTCTGTAAATAATTTTGCTAGCTTAGCTTACATTGTAATTTGGTGGTTATTTTGGTGAGCTATTATAGGAGATCTAAAATAAACGGTTGCACACTTTCTGTTGGTGAGCAAATGGACTGTAGGTATTTAGGAATGAATTGGAGGATGATGGAAACACTGTAGGTATGAATAATTACTATTTAATTACACAATAATGGGACAAACTATTACAAGGCAATAGCGAGCACTGACACTTGACAACTAACTTGAGAAACATTTCTTCTGTTCCAAAGCATGAAAACGTCAGTATAAAAATATATTGTTCTTAAAAAAGGTGGCATCTCAGCCAGTCGCCAACACTTTCTTTTTATTTATTAACGATCGTTTTCAATGAGTGAAAACCTTTTTTTATATATTAAAAAAACACGTATATTCGTATACTAATCTCCGTAACGTGACAAGCGATTTTAATGTTTTTTTTCGACGATTTAAATGAGAGAAAATGATGCTTTAAGTTTCGGGTTTAGCTCTAAATTTTCATTTTTTTTTGTTTTAATGTCATTTCATAAATCGCCTTTCATAATTAATCTATTAATGTAAGCTCAGACCGATGTCTTCAGAATTTTTATAAAAATCGTTACAAAAATAAGGCATCAATTTCGGTCATTGCTTTTTAACATTTTATTATCATCATGTCCTAAATCAAAAGTCCACACCAACCAAACATGCAAGAAAATCACATAAAACGAATCAAAACCAGATTACAGCGACACACTTCACTATAAAGACGAAGCTCGCCCTTAACCCGATCGCTGCTCCCATAAATAGCCGCTGGAAGCGATGGCGTGCCAGCTGCCAACACACCGCTTTCACGCCAGCTAGGATGTTTGGCATTTTTGCCAGTTAAGCTATGGCCAGTGGGCAATATTGTGACGTGAGAGATGAATGTGGTGGTCACGTGCCTGTGGGGCCACGTGTTGCGTATTTTACTGTAGTAAATGGTTTTGAAAAAATTGGAATAAGTTAGAGATGAGTTTAACGATAGATTGTCTTTGCTCAGCTGCTGATTTTAGTTTCCGTCTTATACTTTATCGTGCGATAAGTGCCGAACGTGGTGTTAGAGTTTGATTCCACCCGTGTACCTCTGACTTGGCTTTACATGCCGCCGGAAACTATCTCTCAGGAATGTTTGGTTTCCTCACGAATTTTTCCTTCGCCGAAGTTAGTGATAATTATACAATACGCACATGAATCCTAAAAATTTATGGTGCGTGTCTTGGGTTCGAACTAACTTGTGACCCCAAGTTTCCGTATAAACACGTCACACAAGTCACGTCACATTGATGACGCATTGCAACGCGCGGATGTAATATTCGCCCCTGTTCAAATTGTTCGTCGATCGTTCCAATTAAAATAATACAAAAAAACAAATAACATAACAACACAAAACAATTACAACATATAACAACAGGTTAACAACAACAGGTTAACATAGTAATAATCACCAAATACTCTGGTATTTGGCGATTATTTATGTTTTAGAAAAGACGAAGACCATCGGTATTTAGAAACAGGAAATGGAAGAGAAAAGTACGGTACATCTAATTTAACAAAATCCATCGTAATAAGAAATAGGCTAAAACAATACATATTACGTGGAACAGGTCCCATCAAGGAACATTCGATCGTAAATGATGAAATGAACAAACCATTTATAAAGGGTGTCAAACGACCTTTAACGAAGCCGAAAAGCGCTAGACGTTGTCCCCATCATTGCGATATTTTTTTGGTTCTGGACCATACACCTCCAGGAGGCCAAAGTTCCAACTTTTTCTTTAAAATACTAGTTTTTGAGGCTAAAGTTTTACTTGAAATATCTCCACGACCCGTTTACTATTCAATACATCCATCAGCACAATTTTTTGAGTGCGTTACATTGAGTTCTATCATTCTTCTTCTTTGCGTGTCGATAGACTCAAACAATACCCGACCAGTATATTGCCACCGGCACAGCTCTGTCATTGGCTTCATTTAAATCCTGGAAGGTGCAGGTGGTTGTACAGGATGGGCAAGAAAGGAGGTGGGGCATATCCTGCGGAGGGGCTGCATACTGACATTGTCATTGTCAGTGATACCCCATTTGACCAGATTATTTCTACCATAAAACCTGATTTCTCAGTACAAAAAAAAAGTCGTTTCTAAGCAACAATTTTTGCGTATAGTTACTTAGTTCGATGTACATGGATCCGTTTACACCTTGTATACTTCAGCAGACAAATCATCATAATAAAGGTTTATAATACCAATGATTTAGTGACACCAAGAATAAGACGTAGGTAAATATGAGTAAAAGAGAAGGATCAATTAATGTCAGCACATTTGGAGGAATTCCAAATTATTCATTTTGGTGTCATTACACGGTGTGAGCACGTGGAACACCATTATCGTACGTTCTAGCGAAAATTAAAGCTGTAGTCATGCTACTGTCGCTTATCAATAAGTGAGAGAATAAGCGAATGCTATTTTTAATTAAAAAGCGAGTCTTAGCTCTGTATATACACAGAGCATTCACTTAATTAAATTTTCCTTTACACACACACACAACACATTTTCTTTTGTAACTGAAAAATGAAAATGCCGAATAATATACACGGAGGGTTGCTGAGAATCGAGTTAAGTGGCTTGCGATTGAGGAGGCCTAGCAAGCAGTGGTCTGCTATAGGCTGATGATGATGATACACGGTTACATAAATGCTATTTCTAGGTGTTAGTATAAATGTATATAAGCCATTTTATCTGTAAAGATCATTCTGTCATCTTTAATGAAGTGGGCGTAAATTGTCTAATCCAACATAACACTTTTTAACGCCTTTATAAACAGTTTTTTTTTTGTAGCTTTTTTCTTAAACATAACTGGCGAAATGTGGGTGTACTAGTAGGTACACCTCTACCTAACCCTACGGGGATTACAGGCGTGATGTTATGTGTTATGTTTAAAGCCCTTTTACACAAACTTTTATCTTAGTCTGTCGTATCATTGGTAGAACTTGTTTAAATTTCTTGGGCCCGTATGTGGCCACGTTAATCGCAGCGTCGCGTCGCGCGTCGGTTGCGTTTTTAGATGCTCTAAAGTGCAGGTGTTGAGACACTTTGAAGACTCCAGCAAGTGGCATATTGTCTGGTCGAGAGCACCGCATTCACATACCCTGTGTGTCGGTCGGAAAGATCTTTAATAACCCATTTTGACATTAACAACCTTCTATGAAAACAAATAATTTAATATTCCATATTTTTTCTCTAACGTGTGGTTAGTACCTAACCTGGTGTCAGAGTTTTTATACCGCCCATGGGCCTCTGACTTGGCTTTACATGCCGTCAAGATATATCTCTCAGACATGCTGGTTTCCTCACGATGTTTTCCTTCACCGAAGCAAGTGATAATTATACAATACGCCCATGAATCCGAACAATCAGAGGCCTTTATTTTGTTTTTTTTCGGATGGAAAATCATCAAATCACTTCTCCCGCTCTGGGCTGAGCAAAAGGGAGTGTCACACTTGTACTGACTAAAACCCATCCATGTTCCTTCTTTGCCCTTAGTGCTCCAGGGCCGCGGTATCTCTTTCGAACACTCCCGCAGCCCAGAGGTGCGTGCCTTGGGTTCAAACTCGTGACCTGCCAGTCCAACGATCACATCACTGCTATATATATATATTCCATATTCATATTAATAGATACCAAATCTGTTAAAATTTAAGTTTTTTCTCTAAAATTAAGTGTGAAAATTGACCAATATCCATTGCACACGGAGCCAATAGTTGAGCACTCAATTGGGTGACATTACGAATTACCGAACTCTGCCAACAGAAACACGGATACACAACTTAGATCTATATTCATAAATACAGTCTCCCACTTAATTTACGTGTATTGCTTCTTGTTCCAGTATTTTTAAAACTATCAAAACATTTAATCACACCTGTAATCCTTGAAGGGTATGGCAGAGGTGTGAAGACCGCGTTTCACCTGTTATGTTTCGGTCCTATGTAATAATGGGCGTACCTATTGCCATCAAACGGACACAAATCCAGATTCCCGGCTGCTACTAAGAAATTCTTAACGGAAAACCAGATTTCATTTTAGTTGACCTGAGAATCGAAACCAGGACTGCTGGTACCATTTGCTATTCCGGTTTTGGTAGTTAGCAGGAAAAAAATCTTGTTGATATATTATAGGTAGACCTATGTTACATACTAAGTTTTAATAAAATGAAAAACTTTTGATTGTTTTTTTGTAACGAACAAATTGTTTTGTCACTTTTTGTTATCTTTACAAATTAGTAAATATCAATTAAATTAATTGCCAAACAGCAGTGAGACAGACATCACCACACATAAATCTTTTTACTTATTAATTTATGTTTCATTTCAAACTGCTAAACATAATCAATTAGAGCAAGTTTGTTTTAGTAGACTATAAAAAAATATCGAGATCACAAACCGTTCGCGTTGTAAAAAAAAATATTGTGAGAGATCATTACAGAAGCGTCGCACAAAAAAAAATAAAAACACATTTTCAATCATTATATTAACTAACTTAACACGTGCAATTAATCATAATAGGTGATATTTTTTTCTAAATTGATAAAAATCATATTTCATAAAAATGTCGTTATGTTTACGAAAACCCAATTACACCAATAACCTATTTACAATGACATAAGAGTCAACATTCTAAAATAAAACTAGACATACTGACACCAAACATTAAAAAAAAACTACAATGTCGTCCCGATATGTATTCTCGCACTCAACGCGAATGAGTGTCCCATCTTTTTTTAGAATTTAGCGAACGAAACGCGATGGGCTGAATAGAAGCAGTATCTTTGCGTTAGGCGCGCGCACTACAGTAAGTTTCCAATAAAGAGATTGCATTATTAAAAAAAGAAATGCAATGACAGATAAGCGAAAATATTTCCCGCCGAAATCGTTGATCTGTCAAAAAGTTTTTTTTTATTAATTATTTTTTAATTAAAAATTAGTTCGTGCGTACGTATTCAATTTTGTGTAGATTTTTTAGTAAATTAGTGTTGATTATCGTTAAAATTAAGTGCTAGTGACAGAGTGACGATTAGTGGCAATTATTTCGTGTGACAAGTTTTTTTTTTTGTTGCTGTGTGTGAAATTGGAGAGTGCCCAGGCGCGACATTCTATTTTAAGATTGTTCTTTCTAACACTTAAATTCGATATATTTATCTAACACGTCTGTTCTGTTTTCGCTTCGATGTAAAACTTCACCCTTTTAACTGTTTAGTAGTACTAGAATAATCAATAGTATAAAGCTCCTAGACCGTAGCTTTTTTAAAAGGAACTTAATGTTATTACTTAGGTTTCATGCTAACATTATGTGATATATCATTTTTGCATCTGGTAGTACTTAATGAGGTAATCACTACATAGTATAAAACAAAGTCGCTTCCAGCTGTCTGTCCCTATGTATGCTTAGATCTTTAAAACTACGCAACGGATTTTGATGCGGGTTTTTTTAATAGATAGAGTGATTCAAGAGGAAGGTTTATATTATCTACATTACACCCGTGCGAAGCCGGGCCGGGTCGCTAGTGAGTAATATAAGTAAAGAGTTATGAAATTATAAGGTTTGATTAAGTTAAAATCAACCAGACTAGCTTTTAGCAAAATTTTTTAACATGTTTAGGACGCTAATTTCAGCTGAAACAGGCCTAAAAACAGTGTGATCGTATCAGCGATAAATAAAATTTGGATTGAAAGAAGCCACCAAAAAGCTTATACCAATCCTCTTGAACGGCTCTTGTAGAAATTTTGCAACTTTATTTAGCGTGTACTAGAAAGGTGTGGTCATATTTCAGGGTTTGATTCAGACCAACAAATTAAATAACACCACCGCAATCGCGAAATAAAAACAGCTGTCCCATACATATGCGTCAAGTAGGTATTGAAGCTTTGTACTGGCCAGCAGATTATTTATTGCGATTACGACAGTTGACATATGGAGAAAGTGGCTCAGTTTGAGGATTTAAAACACACTCTGTATTCACTGTATAATACGAAATCTATTGTCACTTGTTTAGCACCTCTGGTCAGCTGATAGCAGTTTATCATTGAAAATACTGACATTAAGTTTTTACTAAAAACTATAATAAGATTTTTATCCGTTTTGGTTACTCGTTCTGAGTTTCAACAAACTCAGAACGAGTAACCAAAACGGATAAAAATCTTTACCCTTACCTTATAATATTATAAATGCGAAAGTAAGTTTGTTTGTTTGTTACCATTTCCCGCCTAAACCACTGAACCGATTATAATGAAATTTTTCATATACGTTGTCAGGTGTACAGAAACGGATATAGGGTACCTTTAATCCCGAATGAAAGTAATGTTCCCGAGGAAAACAACAATAACGTTCTTATAATAACTGGTGGCGCCTTCATATAACTGGTGGTGTCTTTCGAATCATGATTGAATTATATTATAACAAGCCGCGTACAACCCGAGTTGATTGTCAAATTCTAAATTAACGCGGGCAAAAACTAGTAATACATAAAGTGATAGTGATTCACTTTACTGTCTGTTTGATTACCGACTTTTTCTACTATAACGTTTGAGTGAATTACGATGATATTAAAGGCACAGGTAGACCATGATTTGAGTCACAACCTAGGATACTTTATCCTGGCAGTAAGTTTCCGTTGCATAAATTACGACTAAGTTGTGGAGGTCAGATCGACAGTTGCTCTATGTAAAATACTGTTATTCGGCTGCATACGGTTAGATTAGAATTGCTGACCCCAACATAGTTGGGAAAAGGCTAGGCAGATGATAACGGGGGCGAAGACTCAGTCAAAAGCCAGCTTGAAATAAAACATTATTTAACAAACACTAATTTGATATTGTTTCCACCTCTCAAAAACACGAGACGTCATGGAAAGAATGTAATATTAGTAGGTCAAGGTAGCTAGACAACGGTCAGATGATTCAACACAACTGCGCTTGATATTCTTGTTTATGAGTGGGAATAACTGAAATATTTTTTAGTGTAGTGTAGACGCCAACGTCAGAGATTTTCACGAAAGAAACCAAAGAGTTTTTAAAGTGTTTCGATTTCTAAAACTTATTTGAACAGGGTTAAACAAAGTTTTCGGTACCTAGTAAATGTGAATATGTGCATATGTCATCTCATCATCTGCCTACCTTTTTCTAGCTATGTTTGGGTCGGCTTCCAGTCCAACCGGATCCAGCTGAATATCAGTATTTGACATGTAGCGACTGCCTATCTGACCTCCACAAACCAATTACTGCGTAAAACGGGCTATCAGCCTTTCGGGCCACTAACTGCCAAAGATTTACAAATGACAGCCGCGACCAACGGCTTCGCGTGCGGTAACTCAGTATGTAATAATGGTCACCCATCTACGGACTGACCAAGGCAAACACTGCTTAAACTCAAAGATCGACCCGACTGGCCGTTAATATTTAGCCACGAGTCCCTCAAGTGTCACTTACACACTAAACACAATGTCACTTTTTATAGGCTAGGGAAAAGCTATTTCCCGTCATTTTTCACCGAAGTCAGTGATGTTGTTTTTATTTCGAAATTAGTATCTATTATTGAATTCGTAACATAACCTGCTTTCTTCAGCTCAGTAACCTATTGTGATTTATGAAACCACACCAACGTAAAGGCAAACCAACTTCCTAATCGCCGTCAAAATTCATCCGTTATTATGAAACAAGGAAATCTGGCATTAATCTAACAACAATTTCTATTCACGCCATACAACACACTAACCAAAACAACATCGTACGTATAGTATTCAAACATAGTTAGTAAGTACCAAAATAGCAAGTTATATTATTAATACAAAACAGTAATTACTGAACACTTAAACGCGAAATAGCTCAAAATTTGTCACCGTAAATTCTAATGTTGCTACGTATATAAACTATGGACTTGGCGAACATTTATAGCGTCGTTTGTCGTATGGGAAATGCTATAAAATGTGTGGTTTGAATGTCCGTATTTTTCGCGGTTATATGGCCATATTTTATGGCGATAAAGGTTAGAACATGCAACTGGAACTCGTATGTACAGGGACATAGAATTTTTTTGGGTGAAATGGATTAAAATATCTATTGTATTGTAATGCATTGTTTATCAATCTGTGGATATGTTTCTTTTTGAAAGCTAAAATAAAAAAAAATCTTACAAAAATAAATTTCCCAAAATAAAATTCTATCTAATCTAATTAAAAAAAAAAACTTTCTAATTTAAAAAAAAAGTTCTAATTATTTTAATTTTTTCCTAAAATTAAAATTCTTACCGACTAAATATACGAAACGAATGAAGCAAATAGCTAAATAGGTGCAGCAATATGCTTAAGTATGCCTCAACCACTAAATGCATTATTTTTTCAGAAATCATATTTAAGGTGTACAATGAAAAATGGGATAGTCCCTATTTTTAAAATATCACCACAAATTGACAACTCAATGACTCCACTGAATATTTATAATGACAATCACTTTGAAGTAACAAAACTTGCGAAAACTGCATAGTAGTAAGATTATGAGAAAATGGGTATTCGTAATTATTTCAAACTACATAATTGAAAATATTTTACTTTTTGCGTTCAAAAACCTAAGTAGTTGTAACAAAGTGCCTCTTTTCAAACTTTACTCTTTACCGCCTAATTATCATCTCCACTTTGAAAGTTTTAAAACCTTTTCTACAAAAACTTATTTAAACATAAGTTTTTTATTAACTCTTTAAGTAAGATTAGATTAGATGAACCTCACTGACACTTTAACACCT
Source organism: Lycophotia porphyrea (assembly GCA_950005105.1). Taxonomy (NCBI): domain Eukaryota; kingdom Metazoa; phylum Arthropoda; class Insecta; order Lepidoptera; family Noctuidae; genus Lycophotia; species Lycophotia porphyrea. The sequence goes on from OX465396.1 coordinate 2,522,710, forward strand.
TTTTGACATCTCAAACACCTGACTGATAGATTACTGACAACTCTCCCTCTAAACACTGTTTATTTTATTCACTGGACCTGCTCTAGTTAAAATAATAGTAATATTAATTAACTCACTAAATATGGTCAGTTTCTATTTACTTACTTACCTTTTAAATTTTATAAATTTCACAGTAAGGCTGTTCGATACTAGAACCAGTAGTAACAGTTTACATGGCGCCTTTGGAACAGTGTCGTTTAAAAATGTAAAATGTGTGTGAATTGTATTGTGGCCCTAAATGTACTGACAGTTCTGTAATAATTATTTTTTTGCCAATGCCATTGTCCTTTAAATAGTGGTATTTTTCTTCTTTTTTATGCCCTAAGTGCCTAATCCGGTGTCAGAGTTTTTATGGTGCCCATGGGCCTCTGACTTGACTTTACATGCCGTCAAGAAATATCTCTCAGGCATGCTGGTTTGGTTTTCTCACGATGTTTTCCTTCACCGAAAAGCAAGTGAAAATTATACAACATACGCCACACGACCAGGCTAGTGGTGAAATAAATAGAAATAGTTACATTACATATGGTTCAAAATTGCTTGACACTTCACCTGACACCTGAGTTTTTAACACTTTTCGGAACACTGCAACTTTCTTATATGATGTGCTTACTTTACATTCCATAAATAACTCGATCAACTTCCATATTTTCATCAACTCATGGCATTTGGCAGTGCCTAATGCTCCTCCAAAACTTCCTAAGTTCAAAGTCACCTAAGTAAAGCACAACAAGTAAAGCACGCATTAAGTAATTCTCGTTAATCTATCCAAACCGACGTCGTTTACCTATTAGTTGCTACACATTCATTAATTTACGAAACTTTGACTTAACAAAAGGGAAGATTAATTGTGTTATTTATATAAAGGGAAACTTTTGAACACTCAATGTATGGAAACAGAAGCGAATCGATTCAGTTAAGTAAGGCTAATATTAATAAACTTATGCCCGCGGCTTCACTCGCGTCGAGTTTGGCTAATGTCCCACGGGATCCAGACCCAGTCCAGGTTATAAACTATCTGTGTGCAAAATTTCATCCAAATCTGGTCTGTGGTTTTTGCGTGAAAACTCTTTCACGCAAAAACCACAGACCAGATTTGGATTGATAGATGGATGGATGTTTGTTACTCAACAAACATCCATCCATCTATCAATCCTCACATTTATAATTAACTAGCGTCGCTCGCGTCGAGTTTGGTTATTGTCCCACGGGAACACATTATTGAGATAAAAAATACCCTATATGTTAATCCAAGTTATAAGCTATCTGACTGCAAAATTTCATCCAGATACGGTCAGTAGTTTTTGCGTGAATGAGTAACAAACATCCATCCATACATCCTCCCAAATTTTTGCATTTATAATTAACTAGCGACCCGCCCCGGCTTCGCACGGGTGCAATGTAGATACTAATGCAGTGCAATAAAATCCGTTGCGTAGTTTAAAAGACCTAAGCGTACAAACAGCGGGAGTAACTTTGTTTTTATACTATGTAAAGATAGTAGAAGTAGGATACATAGTTCCAGGGAAAATAAACACGTCTTTGAGGATAGGGAACAAAGGCTTTAATTTGATTACTTAAGTCTATGCGCATTTCATTAAATTCCGTGAATCTAGGGTTATTTTGGAGTATAGCTGCTTACAGCCTATTCCATTCTGTTGATCGCGTAAGCTTCAATTTGTACTAAAACTAAACTAGCTTTGATAATAATGAGAGACACAGGTATTCCGAATTAAAATTGATTACAACATGATCTAAAATGGTTTTGTTTAAAATAAACATACATTACACATACATTTTTACTTTTTAATAGATTACCAAGAGAAGAGATAAATGGACATTAGTATTAACATGATATTAAAAAATCACACACACACAAAAAACACTCGCAAAAACCCAATAAGTATGAAGTATTTAGAGATATTCAAAACTTAAATAAAGTTTTAAGGACAAAAATACGTATGTGATTCAAATTAGATTAAATGAGTATTTGTGGTGGAGTGGTGAAAGTATTTGATAAAAAATATTAAAAAAACAAATCCGCTAAGTATTGAACAAGCGCCTTAGAACAGAGACGATGCATTGTTTTCAAGTATTATTGCAACTGCCCCTTCTAATGTTCCCTACTCACAAACCTGTTGAGTTATTATTTAAAGAATTTCCCTGATTAGAAATTAATATTCAGTTAATTTGCGAAGAAACGGCAGCTGAAGTTTGTAATTAAAGTTGATTGTGTGTTCATTGATGACTTTCGTTTGAAATTGTTCTCTGTGTGTGGCAGGTTTCTTTAAAGGGCTGAAAAATGACGTTTTTCAGTAGGTAAGACTCAATGTAATGCACTCAAAATATTGTGCTGATGGATGGATTGAATAGTACGGGGGTCGTGGAGGTGTTTAAAGGAAAAATCTTACATTAAAAACATGTATTTCAAAAAAAAAACTTGTGAAAAAGTTGGAACTTTGATTTCCAATATCTCCGTAACTAGAAGCTTTCCAGGTATGATCTAGAACAAAAAAATGATCGCAATGACGGGGAGAACAAGTACCTTTCCGCTTCCATAAGAGTCTGTTTACACCCTTTATTTTGCCATGCATTATAATATAGCAAAGAAGTTTACAAAGGAGTTATCAAATACTTTCACCACTCACCACAAATACTCATTATAACTAATTTGAATCACATACGTATTTTTGTCCTTAAAACTTTATTTAAGTTTTGAATATCTCTAAATACTTCATACTTATTGGGTTTTAGCGAGTGTTTTTTGTGTGTGTGTGATTTTTTAATATCATGTTTATACTAATGTCCATTTATCTCTTCTCTAGGTAATCTATTAAAAAGTAAAAATGTATATGTAATGTATGTTTATTTTAAACAAAACCATGTTGGATCATGTTGTAATCAATTTTAATTTGGAATAACTGTCTCTCTCATTAATATCAGTATTAGTTTAAGTACCAATTGAAGCTTACGCGCTCAAGAGAATGGAATAAGCTCTAAAGAAAATACGTCGGTTTTTGTTCGAAACAACAATTCAGTTAAATTGTTTGCAATAACCACAATCAGTATCATCCATAGATACGAATAAATTCTTAAAATTATGAAAATGATGGCTTATGCCCTCGGCTTCGCCCGCGCTGAGTTCGGTAATCATCCCACGGGATAGTATTACCGGGATAAAAAGTATCCTATGTGTTAATCCAGGTTATAAATTATCTGTGTGCCCGTCTTAAACCGTTCAGCCGTTTTTGCGTGAATGAGGAGACATACTCCATACATCCTCATATACTTTCGCATACTTATCCTTACTTAATATTATAAATGCAAAAGTAAGTTTGTTTGTTACCTTTTCACACCTAAACCACTGAACCGATTATCTTGAATTTCTTTCATACATACGTTGTCAGATGTACAGAAACGGCCATAGGATCCCTTTCATCCCGAAAAACAGTACTGTTCCCGAAGAAAACAACTATAACGTTATAATGGTCATAGATTGCGCCACGTGTCTCAGGTTTGAATTACAAGCAGAGTACAACCCGAATTGATTGTCAAATTCTAAACTAACTTGAGTGAGGCTGCGGGCAAAAGCTAGTTTATAATATTATTAGCAAGCTTGTCCATACGAGATATGAACATTTTAAATTTTAAAATCGACAAAATAACGTTACGTTTACACCGCGACATCGTGCTCGGGCCTTATTTTTTTTTTTCGGAGGGTAAATCATCAAATGACTTCTCCCGCTCTGGGCAGGGCGTAAATGTGTGTCAGACTTGTACTGACTAAAACCCATTCATGTTCCTTCCTTGCCCTTTGTGTTCCAGGGGCGCGGTATCTCTTTCGAACAGTCCCGCAGCCCTGGGTGTTCGGGCCTCTGTTGCTATTGTTTCTAAGAGCTATATCAGTGACGTCGTTTCGTTATTAATATTCTACACTTATGTGTTCTTGTATCGTAATCACCTCTATATTCAAGTAAAGCTTTAATTTATGTTGAGCATTAAGTACTAGTCTCAGAGAATTACGCTCGTTTACAAAAGGATATTACTCTATATATCTATGCTGAAAGGTCATGTTTAATTTAAATTATAATATTATGCTAAGAACGTAATCATTTAGGCGATAATATAGAAGACTTACCTATTACATCATTTTAAGGCCAAATCATTATTAAAACGTGTTCAAAATTTTGTTTCTTGGTTATAAGTATAGTTTATGTCGCGGTCGCTCACAATGGGCCTCATCAGAAGGCTTAAAGTCATCCAAAGGGCGATGGAGAGTGCATACTCGGAGTTTCCTTGCGTGATCGAATCAGAAATGAGGACATCCACAAGTGAACCAAGGTTACCGACGTAGCCCGAAGAATTGCTTAACTTAAGTGGCAGTAGGCAGGGCACTGGGCGATGGCCGATGGGGCCGTAAAGTTCTGGAGTGACGACTGCAAACCGGAAGACGTTGCGTTGGAAGGCTTCCCACTAGGTGGACCGATGACCTGGTGAAGGTTGCGGGGAACCGCTGGATGCGAGTCGCACGGGACTGGTCAATGTCGCGACACTAGGGGGAGGCCTATGTCCAGCAGTGGACGTCTTTCGGCTGAAATGATGATGATGATGAAGTATAGTTTATTTATGTCATAATTGTCAGTTACAGCCACAATCATTAATTCACCAAATAATATACATACGTTGATACTAACTAAAGATAAATTAGTTTAAGTTACAGTAGAAATATATATAATTTTCCACGGATAAGGAAAGATTTCATTCTGAACTAGTTTTTGCCCGCGGTTTCACTCGAGTTCATTTAGAATTTGACAATCAATGCTAGTTGTACTCTGCTTGCAATAATGTAATGCGATCATGATTCGAAAGACACGTGGTGCCATCTATTATCATAAGAATGTTAATTTTGTTTTACTCGGGAACAGTATTTTTTTCGGGATGAAAGGTACCCTATGTCAGTTTCTGTACACCTGAAAACTTATATTCAAAATTTCAGAATGATCGGTTCAGTGGTTTAGGCGCGAAAAGGTAACAAACAAACAAACTTACGTTCGCATTTATAATATTATTATATAAATAAATTATATAAATAATAATAATAATATAATTAGGATACCTGGGCACTCTCCTATATTTACCATGTATCTATTAGTTATTATAAGTACTTAAGTTACGACTAGATATCCACCCCTATCCCTGCGGGAATTATTACTAGCGTGATGTCTAGTTATGTTTAATAAAGTAATTTTATCCTTTTTCAGGTGCGCGGCCATTGTGAAGTGAAAATAGCTGTGGACGTGAGAATAGAAAACATGTTGAAACTTTTTCAGTCGAGAGGTAAGATTCATTGTATTTTAGAAGTGAAAACTTCTTTAGCATCGTTGTGATTTGAAAGTCGATGAAACGAAAAAGCGACAGTAAAAAGAGACAGACACTTATATTCATAAGATTTAACGTGGAAATGAGATAAGTAGCATTATACAGTGTCTGTCTTGAAGCCAACATTTTTGAAGGTTTCACTTCTACCACGTGTGAATTGCACACATGTTTTTTTTTTCTGTATTTTTCTTTGCCTATGAGGGTTTCTTTCGATTATATGTATTTGTAGGAGTTATGAAGCAAAGATTATTATTACGTTTTATTGGCATTTTTTGTGCAAAATAGATCTTTTTATATACCAGTACATAATCTACTTCTTAGCGTGTCGATGGCAATCTAAATAGTGATGTTTCCTGAGTAAAAAAAATATAATTCTATTTAGTCAGTTAGATTATTGAAAAATTTCTTACGTATTTTTAATTTTATCAAATCAATAAAACACTGACGAAGATAAAACGCATCAAAGATCATGAGTGGGGGTTTGTAACATCACTCTACCAGTAACAGTGTACTGACATTATGACGTCACACGAGCTTTCAAACTGTATCGTCTTCATTTTTTGTTTACGTGAAAAACGTTGTCAATATTTTTTGGAAATCTATCTGACGGACTAATTAGATTTTTTGGCAAACTGCCCTATTGTGTGGGGCCAGGACTAAGCCACTAGTTCAGTGCCTTCAGCAGTAGCCATCAGTTCCTGTAATGAACAAACAACAGGACATAATTATACTTCGTATCATAGATTCCTTCTTTATAACCTTTTGAATATATTCCGATACTATATCCATACTATCTTTATATAGCTAATTGTATCATACCATGTTCCTTAATCCTAACTTTCATCATATTATAAATGCGAAAGTAAATTTGTTTGTTTGTTACCTTTTCACGCCTTAACCACTGAACCGATCATCCTGAAATTTTGCATATACGTAGTCAGGTGTACAGAAACGGACATAGGGTACCTTTCATTCTGAAAAAAACGACTGTTCCCGTGAAAAACCACAATAACGTTCTTATGATAATAGATGGCGCCACGTGTCTTTCGAATCATGAGTGAATTATATTATTACAAGCAGAGTACAACCCGAATTCATTATCAAATTTTAAATTAATGCGAGCGAAGTCGTGGTCAAAAGCTAGTAGGTACTACCAACATTTTGTATTATGTCTCATAGTTAGCGGTGGAGCGTTAGGCAGGGACCTTAAGCTTTAGCTATTTTCAACTAATGGGAAGTGCTTAGCGTTTATCACATCTCGTTCGCTCATTGGGTGATTTTAGCGAACGGTTTCTTGCAGTTAAGGTAGTAAGCATTTTTGTCACCCTTTTAAAAGCATTTTAATGTTTGAAAATCGTCTTCATAATGATTAAAAGTGATGATGTTACTGTTAATGACTTCTAGCCACATTTATATGTATTACACACCACATCTTGCTCTGCCTAATTTTTTCCCAAATGTGTTATGATCGGCTATTCATGTCTAGTCAGCTATTTACATGGAGCGACTGCCTATCCTACCTCCAAAATTTAGTTACGGTAACAAGATTCCTCTCGATTAGACTCATTGATCTTGTGTTTCGTGGCTAAATCTAATACTAATTTAAACATCACTTTGTTGGTAAGAAGTTGTTACCATCGAAGTAACGGAGTAAAGTAACCTTTCACCGTTTAAAGGCTGTGAAAAATATGGTAACATACAATAATTTTGAAAGCAATATTATAAAATTGAGAGACCATAAATGTATCGTATTTACACGAATAAATAAATTTGAATTTGATTAAAAGAGATATGGTCCAATGATTATTATAGATTCGTTCATTCTACATGACACGTAGTAACATTATAACATCACGCCTGTAATCCCCGAAGGGTAAGATAGAAATGGCACAGCCACGTATCGAGAGTTATAAAGGGAGTAAAAAGACTCTTAACGAAACCGAAAGGCACTTGTCCTCCCTGTTATTGCGATCATTTTTTGTTCTAGACCATACCTGGTAACCTAAAAATTAATTATTTAAAATTTTACATTTAAACATAGGTAAAACCAAAACATAAACTAATGTTTCAGTTAGCTTATATTTTGGTTTTACCTATGTTTAAATGTAAAATCTTAAATAATTAATTTTAAGTACTTGTTTACCTACTCCCAATTTTAACTTTAATATCTTGACTACATTTTTTGCTATATATTAAATGTTATATCTAAATCGGAGAGGTGATCTGTAACTCAGGACTTTCCTACCTCAGACATCTTTCTCTATATAAGTTTGTGCATATACCAGGGCCTGTAATTTCTGATGTTGAGATAAAAGATTTATGATTATGATACCTAATAGTTACGGAGATATTGGGGGTCAAAGTTCCAATTTTTTCACATGTTTTTTTTTTAATACATGTTTTTAATGTAAGATTTTTACTTTAAATAACTCCACGGTCCCCGTACTATTCAATCCATGAATCAGCATAATGTTTTGAGTGCTTTACACTGAGTCCTACCGTTAAACGTGATATTTCACCCCAAAAAAAAAAGTCGTTTCCCAGCAATAATTTATGCGTAAAGTAATTATGTAGTTTGATGAACATAATGCTTGGTTAACGGCTTCGTGAAGAGTCTGTTAACTCCTTGTATTGGAGTGATATATTCTTTAGTCATAATCCTGTCCGCCAACCACTATTATATTAAGCCAGCCCTATCTATCATTACGACCTTTGCTCATATCAGGTGTGCCAGTGACTCAGCCAGTATTCAGAGCTGGCACGTCGCACTTCCTACACACTCACCTGCGTACAATTCATCCATTTCATCATGTCGATATAAATGGGAAGTTTATTTTTAGTTCATTTTATTTATGGGTTCATACATAGGTATAGTGTATTTTTGGCATATCGAATGATTTAAATATCTCCTTAGCGTGTCGACGGCAATTTTGGCACATTCAGTAGCGTGCATCAACTTCTTTTGTGTGCAAACATCTGGACACGATATGTAGAATCCCATCATTACAGACGACGCGGTTGGCGCAGTGGCGGAGTGATCGACTGCTGCGCTGCGTGTCGCGGGTTCGATTCCCACACGGAACAAATATTTGTATGGCCTACAAGTAGTTGTTCCGGGTCTGGCTGTTTGTGTATGTGAGTTTAAATGTTTGTAAACGTACCCACGATACAGGAGAAATTCCTAGTGTGGGGCAACGTTTTTTGTAAACAAAGAAAAAAAAAATACTGTGGAACAACACCACATTAATTACAGGGCCATGGCAGAGTCATCTACGAATCTCCACCTGAACTATTTTCCATGCTTCGGCTAACCTGACTCCAGAGTTTAAAAAAGATTTTCAGGTCAGCCATGATAGTTCATGTTCTAGTCGAAGATTTCGAGCAGGTGGCACAAATGGTTTGGGTAGAGAAATACTGTCTATCACAGCTTGAATCTTTCCTTTGAGCGTTCGCCAATGAGCGTCAGGCGACAGAAAGGCAACTTAGACATATTAATAACTAGCTTTTGGCCGCGGCTTCACTCGCGTTAATTTAGAATTTGACAATCAATTCTGGTTGTTCTCGTGTAAAGACACGTGGCGCCATCTATTGTCATAAGAACGTTATTGTGGTTTTCCTCGAACATAACTTGTTTTCGCGATTCACTCGCGTTAATTTAGAATTTGACAATCAATTCTGGTTGTTCTCGTGTAAAGACACGTGGCGCCATCTATTGTCATAAGAACGTTATTGTGGTTTTCCTCGAACATAACTTGTTTTCGCGATGAAAGGTACCCTATGTCCGTTTCTGTACACCTGACAACGTATATGCAAAATTTCAGGATGATCGGTTCAGTGGTTTAAATAAACAAAAAAAACTTACTTTCGCATTTATAATATTATATATTAGTAAGGGTTTTCGTAAATAATTATGACGTTCCGACGCCAGCAGGTCAAGCTACCCGAAACTGTCAGATTTTCCCAACCAACCTTGAACCTTGCTTTCGAGATAAATTTGAAAGTCTATTAAAGAAATTTGATAGATTGTAAAAGCTTGATGTGCTGGTGTCTGTATAAAACAAAGTGCGAGAAACTTGCACATAACGGTAGCAAATCTTCAAAACAGAACTGGAGACTTATTTTCGTATATTACCTTCGATCGTACCAAAGCATTTTGTCCAAACGTCTTTCAATAAAATACGAACTATATCCCTAATAGCAGCGATGAGAGATTTAGCGCCAGTCGTGAATTTGGCAGTCACACCGTTACTACTGAATAACATCTAGTGCCAAACAACAATAATCTCTATGTATAATCGACTGTCATTTGTTTTGTCGTCCTATGATCTGTAATGAGAGGCTGTCAAATGTGATGAGAACGTTGACTTGTACCTTAGAGCGCAAACTATTTTAGCAAACTAGCACTTTGCCCGCGACTTCGTCCGCAAAAGTCGTGATAGCTGGGCAATATGCATGAAACACATAATAATTTATAGCCTATGGCGCCCACGAATAATATATATTTCTATCAGTGAGATTTTTTTTAGAATTGCTCTCATTTCATACAAACTTATACAAACAAACAACCTCTAAAAATAATTTGTTTGTATAGATTGAGTGTAGTTCATAATTTCAAATGTCAACCACGCTGTTTACCGGGAGAAATTTTCTATCGGATAAAATGAGAAATTTCAACACAAACTTTCGTCTCCTATTTAAAAATCCAGAATTTTCTGAAATTCTTCCTTAGTGCTCTTACCTTAATTATGCAAGGAACTTGTATAACATTTCATGCTTCTAGAGACCGAGTAAATTAAGCGGCGAGTTGTGTACCTGTATCTCGGGAAAATAAATGAATGAATTTTGGAAATGTAACCTAACACTAATTAATTAGTGAATGCTGCATTCACTAATTAATTTAGAAATAAGACTAAAGACCTAAGTACTTAAAATTCAGTTTAACATAACATAACATCACGCCTGTAATCTCCGTAGGGTTAGGCAGAGGTGTATCCTAATAGTACACCCACATTTCGCCAGATATGTTTAAGTCCCATGTAATAGGGGGCGAGTCTATTGCCATCAACCGGGCACAAATCCAGACTCCGTAGCTGCTACTGAGAAATTCCTGATGGAAAAACCCAATAGCACTTTGCCTGCACCTAGGAATCGAACCCAGGACCTCATGCTCAGCAGTCGCGCTTGCGACCTCTCGATCAAGGAGACAGTAAAATTCAGTTTAATTTCAAGAAAAAGGTAGTCAGTCGTACTTTCATCATCATTATCATCATCATCAGCCGATAATGTTCCCACTGCTGGGACACAGGCCTCCTCTCTATGAGAGGGAATGGGCTATAATCCACCACGCGGGCCCAGTGTGGATTGGTGGATGTCACATGTCTTCGAATTTTTGGTTCTAAGACATGCAAGTCGTACCTTATATAGGACTAAACAACCAAATCAAAAGGGATTGTATAAATTTCAATGAAACCGTGAAAAGCATTGATAGCTTTGTGGTATGACCGTCGGACTGCAAATTCACAGGTCTCGAGTTTGATCCCAAGATCACCTCTGATTTTTCGGATTTATGTGTGTATAATTATCACTTGCTTCGGTGAAGGGAAAACATCGTGAGGAAACCTAACCAGCCTTTTTTTTTGTTTTCGGACGGGAAATCATCAAATGACTTCTCCCGCTCTAGGTAGAGCGGAAGGGAGTGTACTGACTAAAACCCATCCATGTTCTTTCCCTGCCCTTTGTGTTCCAGAGCCGCGGTATCTCTTTCGAACAGTCTCGCAGCCCTGAACCTAACCAGCCTGAGAGATATTTCTCGACGGTATAAAAAGCCAAGTCAGAAGCTCATGGGTAGCATACAATCCTGACACCAGATATGCTCACCAGGTGGTGTTTATTATGCGCATAGGCAAAGTGTGGAACTCTCTGCGTTCCCTCCCACATTTAACCCGTTTGCCTTCAAAGCAAGAGTGAACAGGCATCTTCTAGGCAAATTCGTTCCATCATAGACTCCATCCATCGCTTTCCATCAGGCGTGATTGAGGTCAAAAGCAGACCCATTTTGCAATAACAAAAAAAAAAGTATTTTTCTATTATAATCAGCCTATAATGTTCCCACTGTTAGGACACAGGCCTCCTCTCTATGAGAGGGAATGGGCACTAAACATACTTAAAAAAAAAACGAAAAGTTGGATTTACAGGTTTTCAGTTCATAAAGACGAAACACGTGCAAAACGAATATCAAACTTATAAGCTAACACTTCCCTCTTACTCAATCGTTAAATAATCGTAACAAAATTATTCCATACCACACGTTTTGTACCTGGAAGCTTGCCAAAAGCGATTTACAATTGACATAGAAACGACATTAAGTCTACAGACAGTTCATAAAAACAATCATTTAGAATATATATTCCGGAAGAATGTTGGTAATAAAACAGATTAGTATATAAGTAAATATTCAGAGTAAATTGTTTAAGGATTTGGCGCGGGTTTGTCTGCTAATTTTGTAAGGAAATGTTACGTCTTGATTTAAGAAAACGTTATTTTGAATGGATTTTAGAATTTGCTCAACAGGTTCTAAATAATATTGGTAATTGTTAAGACTTGTTTCTGGATATCCATTTGACTCAGAAGTCAGAAAACTAGACCTTTGCTTCGCGAACTCTTCCTCTTATTCATGTGCCTCGCTAGAAAAGAATTCGGTATGTATTGTCTGAAAATAATCAAGTACATGGGACATCTACCAAACCGCAATTCTCTTCCAGGCCGGCCTTTATCCCAGCAATGGGAATCATAGTAGGCTGAGTATACTAAGTAACTATCTATGATGAAATGAAGATGATGATGATGACTGTCTATGTGGCATCACGGGTTTGTTATGGACCAAAAATATGACACTGGAGGTTGCAAAAATAGTTAGGCCTGATTTTCATCAGGCCGAAATAAAGATAGACCAAATAGATAGATAGATTAGACCAGGTAGATTTTCCGATAATAGAGGGACATCCCCTGATCGCCAAATTTTTTTTATTATTATTATTATAGCTAGCCCATATTGTCCCACTGCTGGGCAAAGGCCTCCCTCCATTCCTTCCAACGGTCGCGATTCTGTGCTACTTCTTTCTAATTCTCAAGAAAGACATCCAGTTCGTCCCGCCATCTCCTACGTGGTCTGCCGCGACCCCGTGTCACTGTTTCAGAGCACCAATCCTGAGCTTTACGGGCCCACAGTTCGTTCGGCATGCGACAGACATGTCCCGCCCAGTCCCATTTAAGTTGGGTAGCTTATTGAGCCACATCAACGATTTGCGTTTTGGAGCGCAGTGTGGTGTTTCGAACGTGCCAGAACTACGTCATTTTATAAAAGCTATTTTTTTTAGGTAGAAAGTAGGTATTATGAACAACTGGATATTATGAAAAGTCTGTCCTAGTGTCTTTGGCAGATATCAGGTACAAAAGGTGTTTTAAATAGCTGCTAAGTTATTTCGCACTATAAAGCGCGATTTTTTTTATGTTACATAAGGGCTAGTATAATAATTCACCTATTTCACTTCCAGACACTTTTTGTGGTGGAAAATTCCCGCCAGACACCTTAAAATTATGTGAAATTGTGAGTGATTTATACTAACCTGTGGACCATACCACCTACTCTCGCACTATTGTACAAAGTGAAACAAAGTACACGTGCGTAGCTAGCGAGCTACTAAACGTAGCGTCTTAATATACGTCAACATGACGTTTCTATTCTGCGTTACGATGACGCTAAAATTACCCATTTTATTTTTACAAAATGTGTGTTAGCCGGACATGCCAATTTCGAGAACATCTAGATATTTAGGTCTTAGCTAATATACGTGGGAGGTGGAATAATGTTAACACCTATCTGAATGAAATAAAGTAGACTTAATGGCGTGTTGGATTAATATCTTGGATAGTACGTAGTACAAGAGAAAAATACTTGTAGAAAAAAAGTTATACCAATTTCAGTAAAATTTGTCATGGAAATATTTCAGTATTGTACCTAGACTTGATGGATTTTCTTATAACGTCTTAAGAGCCCGTCGGAGGCAACTCGGAAGCGAAGCAAAAATCCGTCGAAATATTGTTATCTCTGTTTCTCACTTCCCAGCGCGTTCCAAAATCGCGTGTGAGTGTGTTAATAGTGTTTACCTGAACATTTGTGATTAATTTGAATGTGTGCCGTAATACCAAAAATAATGAATGAAAACTTAATGCTTTTCCATTTTTTTTTATATTGTGTAACTTAGCAATATGTCATTTTTCTAAAAACAATGTTAAAAATATTACCGTTTTTAATATAAAACAGATGAAATGAAAACATCTTGTATATACTGTAAAAATATGAGAAATTCAATTTGTTTACAAGTCGTTTTAGGTAAGTACTTTGCAAAAAGAAAACAAAATTAAACCTAGGTAAATACTGTATTATTCCGAATAACAGCATAATAAGGTGGAAATATGCTCAAACTGAAAATGATTTTGGTATTACGTTTGTATGGACAATTCATCGTCCGCCGGCCCCTTAAGCAATTTTCACACGACACTGCACGTCCGGTCGGGTGGTGAAGCGGATCTCACGTCGCATTGGCTTGTCTGAAATCCGTTGATGCATAACACTCATACCTACCTATCGCGCGGACGAGAGGCGAATATATTTGCTTCGCTACCTCCGCCCGACCGCGCGTGCGAGCGATGTCGTATATTTCAGTCACTTTTCAGGTTATGTTTGACTATTTCATCATCGTTATCGCTGATGGAAGGTCGTTTTGTTCACCTATAGGATCACCATAGTACCTAAACAACCCCCAACCACTCCGGGAGTACCGACAGAAATGAAACCTTTTTTTTTTCAAGATTTTGGATTTCAGAAAATATTTTTGCATAAGCCTTTTACTCATACATTTGACTATTGACTGTATTTTTTTTGGGCTTGTAATAAAAATATGCTAATTCTGCAACGAAAAAAGAGGTCGTTTAACAGTGTAAAAACAGCTAATGCGGTCGATCTTTAGGGTAAGCAGCGCTTGCCTGGGTTGGTTCATGGATGGGTGACATACCACATACCGAATTTTTCCATGCTTCGGAAAACACGTTAAGCCGTTGGTCCCGGCTGTCAATTGTAGAACTTTGACAGTCGTTACAGGTAGTCACTGGCCTGAAAGTCGGACAACCAGTTTTACCAAGGGGATCATATTACCCAGTACTAACTTGGTTGTGGAGGTCAGATAAGCAGTCGCTCTATGTAAAATACTGGTTACATTGGACCTCAACATAGTTGGGAAAAGGCTAAGCAGATGTTGATGATTTCATATTCACATTCTCGTTTTTAAATAATTTTGTACACAATGCCAAATCTTTGTCCAATAAAGAGTGTATATTCTATGTAGGTACATTTATCTGAAATTACACACCTAAAAACGTAATACCAACCAAATGAAACTCGCACCGTCAAAGAAAAACGCAATATCCAGCTACACCCCAACTTGGGCGAATTAAGTGAAACGTATCGCGCATCAAGTTACCATCTGCCGCCTTTAAGCATTTAACTTGCAACTTAGTTTGTGAGAGGTAATTGTATTATTGTTTGTGTGTAGGACGACCAAGTTAGAGTTAGAAACTGAAATAAAATAAGTTAGAATAAGTTTGTAGACCATGTCGTAGATCGTCTACGGTTTTCGACCTGCATTGTTATTTACAAACGCTTCGATTCGTTTTCGATTCGACAAGTCCCATATCTATCTTTTTTTGGCGATACGAAAGCGAGCGGTAAGCCGACTTTCCAAATCGAAATCGAATCGAAGCGTTTGTGAATAGCTATACTGGTCGTAGACGGTTTGCGCTAGTATGCCATATCGTAGATACACCTCAACGCTAGTAAATATCGTAGACAGGCAGCGTCTACACGTAAACCAAGACGTAAAACAAGTCGATGGTTCGTTTTTAAGCTTCCGTTATACCCGAAAGTAACCAACGGTACCCTTTGACTAAGCCTCCGCAGTCCGGTCGTCTATCTGTCAGCGGGCTATATATCAAGATCCGTAACAGCTAGACAGTTTTTATTGCTGCTATAACATTTTTTTTTTTTTCATTAGCCTGTTCTGTCCCACTGCTGGGCAAAGGCCTCCGCCATTCTCTTAACAAGAAATAATAAAAAAAAAAATAGGGTCCCTACGACGATGGTACGAAATCCTGCATGCACGAATCCGACTCGCTCTTGCCCGGTTTTTTACGTTGAAAGAGAACGAACCTCTTGGGTCGTACCTTTTCGTAGACGATCTATGCCAGTGAACCTTGTCGTAGACTACACTCGTAGCACCGGTCGTTTCTTGGCTCCGGCTTATGATTTTGTGGTGGCAATATTTTACATTTTAGTATATTTTTTTACGCTTGCCATAGACTAGACTGGTATCATTCGTCTTATTACTGAGGCCATATTAGAGATAGGTACATTAGTATTTTTTCTGTCTATACAGAGTGGAAGTGACACTGTCGGTCGCAACTCCCCTCCACATAAAAATTTTGAATCGGTTTTTTTTTAATCAGGTGTTGCAGGAAACAGCTGTTTTTTTATGGTTCCGTACCCAAAGGGTAAAACGGGACCCTATTACTAAGACTCCGCTGTCCGTCCGTCCGTCTGTCACCAGGCTGTATCTCATGAACATTGTATTCACAGATGATATATTTCTGTTGCCGTTTTAACAATAAATTATAAAAGTATAAATTATTTAATAATTAAAGGGGGCTGCCATACATGAAACATGTTATTTACGGAACCCTTCGTGCGCGAATCCGACTCGCACTTGGCCAGTTTTTTTAAATAACCGTCAATTTCTATGTTTAGAACGATGATACATAGGCAGTGTAGGTACAGAATACGTGGTGACTGTTTTGGCGTCGATGTACATTGCATCCTGCATATGTATAAAGGCTGTAAACAGACTCTTAACGAAGTCGGAAGGCACTTGTTTTACCCGTCATTGCGATCATTTTTTTGTTCTAGACCATACCTGGGAACCTTCTAGTTACGGAGATATTGGGGGTCAAAGTTCCAACATTTTCACAAGATTTTTTTTAAATACCTGTTTTTAATGTAAGATATTTACTTTAAACACCTCCAGGACCCCCTTACTATTCAAGCCATCCATCAGCACAATGTTTTGAGTGCGTCACATTGAGTCCTACCGCAAAACGTGATTTTTCAGCTCAAAAAAAAAGTCGTTTCCCGCACGAGACCGGTCAATTTGGCGAAACTTGGGGGAGGCGTATGTCCAGCAGTGGACGTCTTTCGGCTGAAATGATGATGATGATGAAAGAGTATAATCTCATAATCCAAAAACCCTAGTCACCCTAACCACAAGTGTGTGAAAGCAATAGTTGTCTTGTTGTGTCCTATTTCACATTACATACGGTTCACTTCGCTTTAACAACTTTCTTCTTGGCTAAAGTAACTAGCAGTTAACATAAAAATTGTATTGTTACCTAACAACAACTTCAGTTAATAAAATTTTACTCTGTTAATACGGTAGGCTTAGGTAATACGTTCACACTTTTTTCGTTTTTAGGGTTCCGTACCCAAAGGGTAAAACGGGACCCTATTACTAAGACTCCGCTGTCCGTCCGTCTGTTTGTTTGTTTGTCCGTCTGTCACCAGGCTTTATCTCATGAACCGTGATAGTTAGACAGTTTAAAAATTTCACAGATGATGTATTTCTGTTTCCGCTACAACAGCAAATACTAAAATCAGAATAAAATAAATATTTATAGGGGCTCCCATACAACAAACGAGATTTTTTGCCATTTTTTTGCTCGATTTTAAAAACGGCGCCAGATAGACGCTTGAAATATTCACAGAATATTTAGTTCTATATTCAATTTAAAAATAAATTTTCAAATTAAAATAAAATTAATATTTAAGGTAAATATTTAATACAATAAACGTGATTTTTTTGCCGTTTTTCTCTAATGTTATATAGATAATGGTACGGAATCCTTCGTGCTCGAGTCCGACTCGCACTTGGCCAGTTTTTTTTTTCTTCGTTATTGTTATGTCTCAAGGTTTATTTGGCATTTGTAGTACCGTTGTGTTTTAAAGAATATACTTACAATTGTTTTCTTGGAGTATTATTTTTTTTAGAATTGAGAACGGTTCCCCTTGGTAAGACTGGTTGGTCAGGCTTTACTTACTTGTAACGACTGTCAAAGATATATAAATAAATGACAACCGGGACCAACTCAACGTGCTTTCCAAGGTATGGAGGAAACTCAGCCTCGCCACAAAGCCAAAACCTATCCACGGAACAACCTAGGCAAGCGTGGCTTAACCTAAAGATAAACTCGAGTGCCTGTTATTATTAAACCATGAGGTCCTCACGATATGAAAACAACTACCATACAAAAAAAACAACGATTTCAATTTAAAAATATGACCCAAAATCTCCGATTTATTTATTCAATTGTTGAATTCTGGAGTTGTTAAGTCCCAAACACAATTTTATTTACCTCTTATTTTATTTTGTGAAGCTCAATGCTGACATTCATTATTGCAATATTCTTCGAAACAGAGCTCAAAGTAATAATCCCGAAAGGTTTATTAATTTTTACGCCATTTTCCATTTTATCAATTGGTCAGACGGTTGACTGTTACGTTAGTGCATTATTATTAAAGGTTTTTGTTTTCATCAATTTCAGCTTATAATATTCCCACTGCTGGGACACAGACCTCCTCTCTATGAGAGGGAATGGGCTATAATCATTGGTAGATGTCACATGTCTTTGAATTTTTGGTTCTAGGACATGCCGGTTTCCTCACGATGTTTTCCTTCACCGTTTTTGAGGGCAGTGGTGATGATATAAATTACACAAAGTAATGCGCCTGCCTGGGTTCAAACCCACGACTTTGTTTTTGTTTTAACTTCTTTAAAATATAGGTATTTTATCCAATGCCATTGAAAGTGTATGTGGATGTTTCCAACGCCACGTGTAAAGATTTTAATTGAATGTGGACTTTGTGTCTTCTTTAAACATCGACCTGATGTCTCTTGGCCAAATTATGGTTGTAAATAATTTACTTACATTCTTATACATGCTTACGTTGGCATTTCATTACATTAATTTTGTTTGACCCAGGTAAAATATACGCTATGTATAGTGTATATATGATTTATTAACTGCCCTTTATTCTGCACAATTATTTTACACAGGACCATTCCTGGAAACACGGCGATATTGAATGTCTAAGTTTCAACATTTAACGAGGGAAAACGTGTATTTTCACTTTACTTTAAATAACTTCATGAACTTCAATATATCCACCAGCACAATGTTTTGGGTACGTTATATTGAATCCGTACCGTATAGTACCGAAAAACATGATTCACTTAAAAAAAAGTCGTTTACCAGCAACAATTTTAGGGTAGAATTACTTAGTTTGATTACACTTTGCGTTCATTTAGTTGTCACATGTGTTCAGAGAAAAGGGGAATAAACAAATAACCTCACCAGCAGAACCCATTTTATAATTTTATCTATAAAGGGTGTAAACAGACTCTTAACGAAGCTGAAGGCACTGGTTCTCCCCGACATTGCAATCAATTTTTTGTTCTAGATCATACCTGGGAACCTTCTAGTTACGGAGATATTGGGGGTCAAAGTTCCAAGTTTTTCATAAGTTTTTTTTTAATGCATGTTTATTATGTAAATACGTGTTTTTTATAAAAGATTTTTACTTTAAACGCCTCCATGACCCTCTTGCTATTCAATCCATCCATCAGCACAATGTTTTGAGTGCGTTACATCGAGTCCTACTGTAAAACGTAATTTTTCACCCCAAAAAAAAAGTCATTTCTCAGCAATATTTTTTGCGTAAATTTACTTATTTTGATGTACATAATGCTTGGTTGACGGCTTCGTGAAGAGACTGTTTACACCCTGTATATGTTACAACTAATAATATGTTAGTCTAGTAGACCCAGCTCAGCAGTCGTGCGTTCCGAGTCAGTCAAAGTGTTATTAGATTTTTCCATCAGAAATTTCTCAGTAGCAGTCATGGAGTCTGGATTTGTGCCCGTCTAATGGCAATAGGCTCGCCCCCGATTACACGGGTCTTGAACATAACTGGCAAATGTTGGTATTTAAATAGCTACACTCTGCCTTACCCTTCGGGGATTACAGGCGTGATGTTATGTTATGTTATAACAATCAAAATACTCGTTCTCAGTAACAGTGACAGACTGTTTAACTTACTCAAATTAAATGTACAAAGTTCATTTCCCCGCGGCACGTGCATATGAAAAGCATCAGGGATGAATCGCGTGTTACTTGCAAAGGAATGTTTCCTAGAATTTCTTATTTTTGTACTGCAACTCTTGAGAGTCATTTGTTTAGATTCAACCTTTCTGCAATTTTGAGATTAGGTCTCGAGGATCGCGCGGTTGATTTGTTTTTATTTATTTAACAGTTTAGTATTAAATACATAAAAGAAGAAAGAAACAGAAAAATAGATACAAAAGTTAGGCTTAATGCTAAAGAAATGGATTACACTGTAAAAGAAGAGAAAATAGAATAGGTACATATAAACAAAGTAAATACCGAAATTAAATACAACATACAATATACAAAGACAAAATATACGTATACACAAATATAAAAACAATATAATAATAAATACCTATGCAACTATGGCAAAATGAAAAGATAATGTTTTTTCACACTTCTTTTGAAAACGAAACCAAACAATGGCCTTTATTTTAAGTGTCAAATGCTGCTTCTCTCTCTCTCTATCTCTCTCTGATTCTGAGGCGGTTCAAACGACACCACTCGTCCGCGCGGATCTCACGTCGCACTGGCTTGTATGTATGAAATCCATTGATGCCTAACACACAGTCTGAATCCGTGGTCGATCGGCGCTCAACGCCTCTCAGTGCGACTCATCACCATGTAAATCGGCTCCGCTTGACCGCGCAGACAGCGGTGTCATGTGAGAACCACTTTAGGGCGCGTTTCCACTATGTCGTGACGATTAATTTATCGTCGGTGTTTATTTGGCAAACGTCGTGGACGGCAGTATACGTGTCGTCCTCTATGTGAACACCTCCATTTAAGTACACAAGCCACGACACGATAATATGTCGTCACGACATAGTGAGAACGCAACTTTTTTTTTTTTTCGGATGGTAAATCATCATATGACTTCTCCCGCTCTGGGCAGAGCGGAAGGGAGTGTCAGACTTCTACTGACTAAAACCCATCCATGTTCCTTCCTTGCTCTTTGTGTTCCAGGGCCGCGGTATCTCTTACAAACAGTCCCGCAGTTTCGAACAGTCCCGCAGAACACTCCCTTACTGTCAAAACTCAGAAATCGTTCCTCCTCGTCATTTCTGGTTGGGGTACGGAGACACATTTGCAATCTCCACAATCATCTCAGCAGTGACGGTTTGCTTGTAACTGACCCGATCGTCGTGCGTGACTTTCTGAGCTTTCTGATTTTCCGAACAAAGTAGTAAAACGAGGAAATTATATTCAAACATTTTTATCACGTTAAACGTTACTTTTGTGTTTCGAACACGATCCGTTCATTTAACACCTAGTATACTGCGCTCCATTGCTCGTTAGCAAACCTTGAGTTTGGACTTCTGGATGTTAGTCTTAGACCAAGTCTGTGCGCCATAGGTTAAGACGGGGAGAACACACATGCCCATATGTTTGCGTTTCAGTGCCATAGGCAACTTACCCTTGAATAGTTCCTTCATGAACCAGTAGCCCTTCCAGGCGTTTTCTGTTCGTCTTGCGTTGCAAGTTCCATCCTGCTGGAAGGAGGACGCGCGCGCACTGGATGGAAGGAGTGGAGGGAGGCCTTTGCCCAGGAGTGGGACAGAGCAGTGTAGAAAAAAAAAAGTTACTTTTCTCTGCATAATTCAAATGGAGTGTTCTATAAGCTCCTGAACGTTTCATTTGTTCTAATACGCTGCTTTAACTAATGCACCAATTAAACAAATTAATTTATTCTTACTTAGGTGCTGGGACTTAATTTAAGCTCAAGCTTAAAGTCTGAGATAGACCCATGTCCTAAACTACTTAAGAAATTACTTGACCCGCTTAAATTACTCTAACATAAATCTTCTGAACTACGAAATTACTTCGTGCGTTAATTTTTAAGACATTTTGCTGAAAATAGATACAAATATTGCACATTTTTGTCATCACGCCAGTTACCTATTCGGTTTATTTATCCGCAAATAATCTAAACGAAGTTAAAATAACATCACGCCTGCAATCCTCGAAGGGTTAGGCAGAGGTGTACCTATAAAACACTCATATTTCGCCAGTTTTGTTTTAGTCATAGAACCTAAACATATCTGGCGAAATGTAATAGGCAGGTGCCTATTGCCAGCAACTGGCCACAAATTAAAACTTTGGGCTGTTAATGGGATAAGAATATTTATTTTGTCTCAATAACAGTCTTCCGTCCATTCAGCAGGACTCAAGGTACCCAGAAAAAAATTGCCGTGTTGACGGCGCGTACGTGTTCCATACGCGCCTCAAAGAGATGTCAGCAACAGGGACCCACAGGAGCCGATGCCTGCCAGGGCTGCGGGACTGTTCGAATGAGATACCGCAGCCCTGGAACACAAAGGGCAAGGAAGGAACATGGATGGGTTTTAGTCAGTACAAGTCTGACACTCGCTTCCGCTCTCCCCAGAGCGGCAGAAGACATTTGTTGATTTCACATCCGAAAAAAAAAGGTCCCCAGAAAATCACATAACAATTGAAATGGGGAATATTGAAGGCATTACTCAACAGTAACTAAGAACTGCAATTCCTTTCAAACAAAAGTCTTTCCAATACAATTTCCTCGCGATTTTCACTGCGCAATTTTCTTTAACGTCTCCCAGCGTCATTGCTCAGAGAAAATTCGTAGGCGCCAACAATTGAGTCCAACCCTGTCCAAGACTAACTACTGTTTAAAGTAAGCTGTGCGGTGTCTTATGCCAGTTTTCAATGGGAATAATGAACTTTGCAATTCTAGACACGGTCGACTGCAATTGACTTGGCATGGGAGCCGGCTAGTTGTTGATGTGGTATACCTAGGTTTGCGTGTATGTGTGTGTGGGTGTGTGTAAACTCAGTTTTGGTATTGTTCGGGAACACGTGTATCGGTTGTTAGGCGGTTTACAACTTTGTCAAAGGTCAAGTCATTTGTGTTCACGTTGTAGTGAAACAATTCTTTATGTTAGGAAACGTCTAGTGTTGTAAGGTGATAGTTCATGGTTCCCTAATTAAGTTAAACTTGTTTCTTATGCCTTATGAGTCGATAATAAAATCTTACTTCGATATTATTTATTTTTTATCATTATTTTCATCGCATGAGAAACCATTTGCTTAATAAGAAAAAAAAAAACAATGCATCTAAGTAAAAATCGTAAGATGACACTGATTCCCCCCACTTTGTAGGTTCACATATTATTTTACCACAAAATCTACATTAACTATAAAGGCTGTAATAAGACTTAACCAAGCCGAAAGGCACTTGTTCTCCCCGTCCTTGCGATCATTTTTTTGTTCCAGACCATACCTGGGAACCTTTTAGTTACGGAGATATTGGGGGTCAAAGTTCTAACATTTCCACAAGTTTTTTTTTTTAATTTTATCCATGTTTTTAATGTATTTTGTTTACTTATGACACCTTTACGACCCCCGTACTACTAATAAATCCATCAGCACAATGTTTTGAATGCGTTACATTGAGTCCTACCGTAAAACGTGATTTTATATGTCGTTTCCCAGCAATATTTTTTGCGTAAAGTTGCTTAGTTTGATGTAAATATTTTGGTTGACGCTTATTTACACCTTGTATTTAGCTTTTACATAAAACCTTAATATTCACAGCCACATTCATTTCACCCAGCCAATAATGCAACTAAAAGAAAAATAAAACAAAAACATTCTTAAAAAACAAACCACATCCGTTCCTCTGAAGTTGCCTTAACAAGTTCCAGTTTTCGTCTTCCTTCCCAAATTGCATTATCTGATCTAGTTAAAGGCGAACGTTGTTACATTATTTTCGGTACAAAACTCTGCCGAGCTGCGAACAAACTCTGTTAGTCGTGATGATTCTATTTCTATGCAATTAACGAAATTCGCTTTGCGTAAGTGGCAGCTGATGTAAAAACAATATGACGGAGGGTTGTTTGAGATTATGAGTGAAATATTGAAATGGAGAACTCTAACTTGTAGAATAACTTGTGTTTGATTTTCACATAAAATGAATTTTGTGTATCTAAATTTATATGAAGCTAAGTCAAACTAGCTATTCTTCGTGCTTGGGTGCCAAATACTACAAAAACTCGATGTAAGTAAACGAACCTATTTTTTACTAGCTTCGCCCGCGTAGATGTCGGTTATCCCGGCCAAAAGGAATCATGATATTTTGATCCCTTTCCCGCAACAAAAACTTGACGAATTATATATTAAACCTTCCTCTAGAACCCCTCTGTCCATTGGTGAAAACAGCATGAAAATCGGTGCAGTAGTTTTTAAGTTTTTCGTGAACAGACAGGCAGACGCGGCGGAGGACTTTGTTTTATAATATTTAGTGATTGTGAAAGAAAGAAAACGTGTTGCGCCGACACCAAATAGAATGGGATAAAGACAGGAAGAAGAAGAAGTAATGTTCAAGTTTATTGCAACCTGCAGGGTTATTACTTTACAAAGTTACAATCACTGTGTCTTTCTTTTCGAAAACTCAAAAATAGTCAGTGCAGTATTTTCGTAGTCGAGCAGACGAATTATCAAACTTTTTTACGGTTCGCCAACTACACCGTAAGATAAATGAATCAAAATAATAATTCCAATCTGGCATTATTATTTTGATTAAACCAAATCAGTAGACATCAGATTTGCAAGTATGTTAATGATTTTAATTATTATTTCATAATTATAATTTACTATTATATAACTAAGTATTTTAAGAGTCCTATAGCTTTATTTTTTATCCTATATACACTTTGTAACTTAATAACTTACGTTAGATAATATAACCGCTGATCAGGTCACATGTGTCAAGTTACTTGGTTAATGCAAATTTGAAACTTCTACCTACTTATTTATAGCTCTGTGGACGATACGACACGAATATAAATGAGAAGAAAATTTCTTAAAAAATGAAGCCCAAAGATATCATAAATGTTATCGTGAGTGAAGTCCAAGTTTGAGAGCAACATTTATTTGCATAAATATAAAGCGAAGGAACCTTGTTTATTTTATTTTTGTACTTCCGCATTGCTTTGATCATAGAAAAATAAGACTTATTGTTTTTTAATCAACGTTGAAAAAATAATAAAAGGAGGTGTGGCACTCGGAGACTGTCGCGGTAAAGCTATTGCATAGCATTTTTTTTCAACTTATGCAATTATCATTATTTATTCACTTTCGTAGTGTCAGATATTGACACGCCTAGGTTATTATTTTTTAATCTACCGCTGGAGCTAGGAGGTTAAGTTGTATAGGTAAACCTAAATGTAGGTTGTATAGGTATACCAATATCTGACACTACGTTAGGCACTAGGTGTTATTTTCGTTACGGAATTTCTGGAATCGGTCTCCACGCTCAAGGCCATAGCTTAAGCTTAATAACATAACATCACGCCTGTAATCCCCGAATGGTTAGGCAGAGTGTGTACTCTGCCTAACCATTCGGCCTATGCCTATTCATTCATTCCATTGTGTGTGAAATGTGGGTGTCCACATTTCAGCAGTTATGTTTTTAAGTCCCATGTTTGGGAGCGAGCCTATTGCCATCAACCGGGCACGAATCCAGACTCCGTGGCTGCTACTGAGTAATTGCTGATGGGAAAACACAATAACACTTTGCCTGACACGAGTATCTAACCAAGAAGTTATGCTCAGCAGTCGCGCTTACGGTCACTCGACCAACGAGGCAGTTTAAACATTAATTGTTTGATAATAAAATTCAGAGCGAGATTATCATCTCGTTATAGATCGCGATTATAAGTTGAACCAAAATGGCGGTCTTCCGCGCACGTACAATTATAGATTGAGACCTAAAAATGTGTGTATGTTACAGCTCGCGGCACGTAAGTTGACCTTGAATGCGCAGTAACACATTTTCGGGTCTCAATCGGTGTCAATCCATAATTGTACCTGCGCGGACGTCTGGCATTTTGGTTCAACTTACGTACCGCGATCCATACAAAACAGTCAGTAGACAGACAGTGTCGTATCTTGTTAATAAACTCTACATGACTTCATTTTGTTTTCAATAATTCTCAAGAAAAAGATAATGGAATATTCCATTATCTTTCTCAAAACTCCCACGTTTCAACAAATTATCATATTCTATAAATAAAATAACTCTTAAATATTGATTAGGCACTTACTTATTTTGCCAACGTAGATACTAAAAATACCTTAATATAAATTTAATACCCTCTTACTTATAAAACGATTTTAAATTCAGCAGAACTTCAAAAAGGTTCGTTCAGATTTCAGAATCACGTAAAATATCGATAAATCAGAACAACAGCGGTGGTCTATCTACGGTCAAGCTCATTCTTTGTTTAAATATTAATAATCCGTTGTATAAACTAAAACAGTCTCTTGTATCGAAAATATTAAACGACAACAGACTGTTATTGAAAAAAGTTATACACAAAATTCATACCGTGGTGGTATGTTAGATGAAATATGATTTAAAGTTTTTTTTTTTTTTTTAATATGATTTAAATAAATTTATAATGCCTATAATCCGTGAATGGTTTGGCAGAAGTGTATCTTTACCACATCCTTCCGCCAATTATATTTGTCAGGTAGTCAGGTTTTATTCCGTTAGGCTCGAGCATTATGTGGGCAAACAATGGGTTTCGGGCTATGAAAACACACTGGGTGCACTATTTCTAGCAAAACTAACGAATTACTTGAGGTTACAACTTAACACAATAACACGGGACACAATGAATCGCGTACAGTTCGAAGAGGTCTCAACTCTTTCCGCAATCAGATACTGACTGTCGTCCTAGCGTCAAGCTGAAAATATCAGGGCTCTGTCGAAGCACGCTGTGGTGTTGGTAGACTTGTCAGTAAGTTACGTGACGTCACCACTCGCGCGCTTGCGATTCTTTACGTCCGCACTTATGACCGGAACCGACATATTTAAGTCCCATGAAATATGGCGAACGTATTACGACCAACCGGGCCTTTTACACATCGAAAGGCTAAATCTGAGAAAATCTTATAAATATAAATAGCAAAATACCTAGGAATTAACCCAATGATTAACCCAATTATGCTTATCAGTAGCACTAGCGACCATTAGTCCAATGAGGCAGTATGTACATAATAATATACATAAATAAAAACCTTTTTCATGTAATAACTCTCAAAAACGGACTCATTATCAACAGCCCTTCACAGCAATAAGGAAAAACTTCACGAAACTGAAATAAACAGGAAAATCGTCGAATCACATTAAAAACGATACCGTTTCCATCTCGATTCGATCTAACAACGATAAAGTGGAAGCACAATACTTCTCCAAAGCTTTACGATTCTTTTTATAGAGATACACTTAAAACTTGTATACCGATAAGGTGTTATGGTTGTCCATTATTTTAATTTTTCTTTTTGCACAGATGCCTTCTTTTACTTTGTTAGTTTTAGGTTGGTTGTACATTTAGTTCCGTAATGGGCAAAGTAGTAATAGGTATTTAAGTATAACAATCAGAAGTGCTAGCCTAGTGACGTGACCGTCGGACTGCCAACTCATAGGTCTGGAGTTCGAAACCTAGACACGCACCTCTAATTTTTCGAATTAATGTGCGTATTGTATAATTATCACTTGTTTGGGAGGAACCAGCATGCCTGAGAGATACTTCTCGAGAGCATGTCGAGTGCATGCGAGTCCAATCAGAGGTCCATGGTGGGTGGCATGAAAATCCAACAACAGACAGGTGAATAAAAATACCTACAACAAATCAGTTCAAAGGTTGTCAAATATGTGAACACACTACTTTGGGCATTCTCCATTCGGTTAGACGGAATCAAAAATCACAAGTTATTTATTCAAATTAGGCTTTTATTCAGCACTTTTTGAATGTCAAAGTTTACTAGAGACAGTCTATCAAAATGGCCGGCCTTTGCAAGCAAATTTTAATTAACCACAATGATGACCTGAAGCAATTAGACCTTCTGTTTGTGTCGATGGGCAAACTCTATTCGACATATACCTTCACTGAGTCATGTTCGCGTTGGTTCGACACAATTCGACCTTTGCAATGTCGCTGTTTTCCGAACGTATACACAAATACACAGATTCTGTAGTACCAAATCGAGGCGAACTGCGCCCCTTACTTTGTTCCTTTTAAGTTTGTAGTACCTTTAGTTTTGAAATGGAACAAGTAACAGTACTTACAATAACAATTGAAAGGGTTGAAAATAGTCAATGAAATTTTATTGGTTTCTTTTTTTAACAGGCACGTGATGAACTGAAGTATAAAGAAAAGATTAGAGAATTTTTCAACTGATTCCCGATAAAATACATTTAGTTAAAGGAGCTAAAAGACCAATAGTGTTATCCTTTTTATGGTAAAATTCATTCATCTCAATTTCGGGGATAACCGTAATAAAAAGTACCCATATTGAATTAATCCTAGCTCAGTTCTAATTAAAGCATATTTTAGTGTAACACAAAATTATAGGTCTTTCATTAAAATTGACTACATAATTCATTAAAACAGCTAAACATTTGAAAGCCATTTGCAACGTTTCCAAGTTTCAGTATGCAAAGGCACGTCCTCTGAAAATAAAAGTCGTTCTCCGAATACTTTTCTAATAATAAATCAGCCTATAATGTGGAGACATAGGCCTCCTCTCTATGAGAAAGAATCCACCACGCGGGCCCAGTGCGGGTTAGTAGATGTCATATGTCTTCGAATTTTTGGTTCTAGTTCACGCAGGTTTCACTACGCTATTTTCCTTCACCTTTATTTTTAGCAGAGGCGATGAAATAACCGGCCCTGGTCCAGTCCATGGTCCGGAGTGAGAGGGAATAGGACGTCGTCACCTCCTTCTGCGAAGCAGTCATGCTAGCGAAGGAGGTGGCGGAGCGTGAGAAGGAGAGAAACTCTCATCCCAGCTACCGCGGGAGACGCCCCGGGCGTCGGGGGTCACGTGGTGACTTCCGGCCACCGTAGACGCGGACCTGTGGACGGTGAGTAATGGGCTAGCTTGCCGTCCGGCCGTCTTTTGACGACAGGCCGTGTAGACGGCGCGTTCGTGTTCTACGCGCGCCTCAAAGAGATGTCAGCAAACAGGGAGGGGCCCGCAAGGGCCGATGCCTGCCAAGGCTGCGGGACTGTTCGAAAGAGATACCGCGGCCCTGGAACACAAAGGGCAAGGAAGGAACATGGGTTTTAGTCAGTACAAGTCTGACACTCCCTTCCGCTCTGCCCGGAGCGGGAGAAGTCATTTGAAGATTTCCCATCCGTAAAAAAAAAGGCGATGAAATAAATTACCCAAAGTAATGCGCATACCTGGGCAGGCATTACCCACGTTATGCTACACGTCAATATGCGTCACTACTTCACACCAATGCAAATACTCAGTGAACTACCATCATCAAATCTACTGTTCCTTAAAACTTAGAGCATATTTGAACAACATTAATAGGTTATATGCAAACGGTTATTCACTAACCAAATATTTGTGGCAGCGAAACTGAGGCAGTAAGAGGCAGACGGTTTGTTCAAAGCTGCTGTATGCTTAAATTCAAGGTTTGTTGCCAAGATTGGTGAATCTTTGCAACAAACCTCGAATTTAAGCTCGTTTGTGAGGAGCACGTAGGCATAGTTTTATAGACTGTTGATTTAAAAAATATATATTTGAAGTAAATGACAGAAATAACCAGGTGTTGATACTATTCAAATGTACCTATTTTGACGGTTGAAGACGATTTTAGCAATTTAGATTTTTTCATTCATAATTGTAAATTTTTCGGAAAGTTATATACCGCCTTACGGTATGTATAGATCTTCGACAGATGTACACGAAGTCTGAGGCCCCAAAGTCTTACAACCAGTCTTACCAAGGGATATCGTACTACCCAGTACTAACTGGATTAGATAGGCAGTTGTTTCATGTAAAATACTAGTATTCAACTGCATCTGGTTAGACTGGAAG
Organism: Lycophotia porphyrea; assembly: GCA_950005105.1. Taxonomy (NCBI): domain Eukaryota; kingdom Metazoa; phylum Arthropoda; class Insecta; order Lepidoptera; family Noctuidae; genus Lycophotia; species Lycophotia porphyrea. The sequence goes on from OX465396.1 coordinate 2,552,335, forward strand.
CCGGCCACAACATAGTTGAGAAAAGGCTAGGCAGTTGATGATGTGAGTTGTTGATATAGCTTTCTCTTTTTCGTCTTCAACTTGATGTGTACGGAAGTCAAAAGTAACCATATCTATTTATTTCTTAAAGCAATTTTCTTTTCTGGAGAATTTTAATTTCGTTGCGAGTTTCACGACGGTTCAGATATTTCCCTGGGACCCGCTAAGGTTTACCTATTGTCTCGGATCGTTTCTGCTTACTCGATAGACAAGAATAAACATTACTAGAAAAGCACGTCCCAAAAGTTTAACATGGTCAACAGCAAGTTGTAAAAAAAATATTATATCAATTTACAAAACTATTATAACTCATAATCATCAGCCTACAACTGTCCACTGCTGGACATAGGCCTCTTCAATCGCACGCCACTTAACTCGATTCTCGGCAAGTCGCATCCAGTTGCTACCAGCCACCCTGTGAAGTAAGTCCGCTCGTTGTGACGCGTATTGCTTTAAAGATGACAAAAAAACTGTACAAAAAGAATCGTGTTTTGCAACACATCGTAAAGTTCAAAGCCAGAAGCTTTCAGTTGAGCGGAAGTGACGAGCACCTTGCTTGTTAGAGGCTTCTACTTCCGGTGGAGTGCGTTATTGAGACGGGGTCACTTACGATTATCTCGTTTCGTAGTCAGAATTTCAAACCCTGTACAAAAAAATCGACTATCCGGGAAAGAATCTCATCTGTTTTCAATGTCATCATCTGCCTACCCTTTTCCCGATTATGATCGGGGGCTGGCTTCCAGTCTAACCGGATGGAATACCTGAAAATTAAAATTCACTGCGTCCGATTTATAAGGCGCGAGCATAATCCATCGATAGGGTTTAAAGTCAGACTAACATTTTGTAGTTGATTACCTTTTAGAAGTGACCCACAGGTCATCAAATCTCTATCATAATTCTATCTTAAAAGTGTTAATGTATCTACGTCACAAAGTCTTACGACCAAAACAATACGCATACATAGCGACTAGCAACACTGCTACAAAAAGTGCCAACCTACAAAAAAAATAAAACACTCGCGGAGGTGTTGCCAGCACAATGCACATGGCGTCACAAAGTAGCGCAATTAGCGCAGTCATGCGTTGTCCGCCGACGACAGCGGACGTCCGTGCCCGCGCCTCTCAAGTGTTCACACTACACGTACGTAGTTGTTTATTGTTCCTATGTTTTATGTCGCTGTTAGAGTTTTAAAATTATTTGTTGTAGCGATGAATAGTATACTATTTGCTAGTTGATACTAGCGGGCTTAATAGAAAACTAGATCGAAATTATGGTAAGAAAAATATCATTAATGAACAATTACTAGATAACGGTATAGTAATTTAGTCTATTGGGTATTAGGTGCAAGGTTTCGATGATAGAACTCTCATTTGAACAAACTCAAAACAATGTTTCATGCTCATACCCAATTTTGAACATTAGCACACGAATTGAAATCTTCACCTTTTTTTAATAGCCTTTACTGTCCCACTGCTGGGTAAAGGCCTCACCCAATTCCTTCCACGTGCTCTGTTCATGTACCTCCTCGAACCAGCCCTCGTGGTACGTGTCCAGATCGTCTCTCCATCTTTTTCTGGGCCGGCCTCGGCGGCGCCGTCCGTCTTCCGGCAACCATCGTGTGGAGAAATTTACCCAATCCAAGTTTAGCCTAGCAGCCTTCTTGCTATATCATATAATCTTCACGATATCAGCCGAAAATATTGAGCCATCTCTCTTATTCTACTCCGCTTCATAGCCACAAAGACATAATAATATTATTGAAATACAATTATTATTGATAGCGGGAGAGTGTAAACTTCTTATCTCGAATGGAATAGAATAATATAAACTTGAATACACAATGTGCGTCTATTGTCAATCAAGACGATAGTGGATCGAGATTGGTTTCTACTTCTCCAGATATTTGGTTGAATTTTGTGTACTGTTGGTGAGAATAGTGTTATAGAATGAAATATTTAAGTAAGGGCTGTCTTATTGGCATGTGATCACTACTGCTGTCGAATACGAGGTTTTAGGTTCAATTCCCGAGTCGGGCAAATTGTTTTTGTATTTTTCCATCAGGAATTTCTCAGTAGTGGCCAGGCGGAGGCTGGATTTGTGACCGGTTGATGGCAATAGGCTCGTCGCCTATTACATCGGTTTTAAACATAACTGGCGAAATGTGAGTGTACTATTAGGTACACCTCTGCCGAACCCTTCGGGGATTACAGAAGTATTGTTATGTTATGTGTGTTATATTTAAGTATATGTATTTGTTTTGTTAATAAATACTTAAATAATAAAACTAAACTTAAATAAAAGTCGTTCGGATCGATCAGCAGGTTAAGCCGCGCTTACCAAGGTCAACCCGTGGTCAGGTGACCATCAGAAAGCACGTTAAGCCATAGGTCCTGGCTGTCATTAGTAGATTTTTTGTCGTTACAGGTAGTCATCGGCCGGAAAACCGGACAACCAGTCTTACCAAAGAGTATCATATTATCTATTGGTTTGTGGAGGTTAGATAGGCAGTCGCTGCTTGTAAAATACTGGAACTCTGCTGCATTCGGTTAGAATTAGATAAAGGTTAGTGTCGTGTTTTTAAATCATTTAATGCATATTACTTTGAACCTACTCGTATTGTGATACGGGTAACTGACAAGTATTTTAAAATCAGGACTTTTTTAGAACATGGCAATTAATCACTGTATTTTTTGTGTTAATTTAGACCGACCTGGATATAAAATCAGAATTTATAGAACATTTTGAGGAAAAACACTCACGATGTATATTTTTGTCAATTTTAACAACAAACCGTCCCAAATTAAAACGAAGAATCTACATGACATGCATTTCCATTTCAGCCATACTTTTAATGTCCAATAAACCATTTTGTATCTAAAAGGCGAAACCACATTTGCCACAACAGTACACAATCCGTTCGAAACGAATCAATATTCAATGACTGTCATACCCCTTTCATAACCAAAGGCAATTCTGTCCAACCATTGTCATTGTACTGTTTACACACGAACATTGGTTTACTTGTATAGACGTTAGGCGATGGCGTGGCGTATGCTCAAACCAATAAAAAAGTAAGTTTTTGTAAGTTATATTGTTCAATACATGAATAGGATGTTTTTTTTTTGTAGTTTCATTGAGATATATAGACTTTAATATATCGTCGCTGTAAAATGAATATGATATATGTCAAAAAATACTTTTTCTTTTGTAAATATCTAATGAAAACCACGTATTTTATAACACGACGAAACCGTGAACCCAAAAGTAAGTCTTTTTTATCATTCAAAACATGAGCCAAAAGCACATAAAAATATTTTAAACATTGACCAAATGAAACATATTTTTCATTTCCTGTAAAATTTGGATTTCTACGAGGTAATTATTCTACAGCGATGATATGTATTTTAAAAGTCAAAGATATATTGTGACGTTTATACGTCTTTATATGTCTTTTACACAAGTTTCATCAACTTGTAGTCTATCAGCAGCTGAATTCTGTATTTTACATCAAGAGACAGTTATCAGACCTCCAAAGCCAAGTTGCTGGGTAGCACGATACCCGTAGGTAAGACTGGATGTCTAACTTTCGAGCTAGAGAATACCTGTAACTGTGACACAAGATTACAAAATGATTATAACAATTTATTCTGTCCAGCCATTGTCATTGTGCTACTTACACATGAACACTAGTTTACTTGTACAGACGTCAGGCGATGGCATGGCGTATGTCCAGTCAGTTTTTGTTGAGTAAGAGTGGGACAATGTTGTTGTCAATACATGAATACAACTCAAGGTTTGTGCTTCCCGCCACCGTAGACGCGGACCTGTGGACGGTGAGTAATGGGAATCAGCGTCATAAAACGTACGAACGGCAAATTTGTACGTCTTATGACGACAGGCCGTGTTGACGGCGCGGTTCTATTCCACGCGCGCTTCAAAGAGATGTCAGCAGACTGGGAGGGGCCCGCAAAGATCGATGCCTGCCAGGGCTGCGGGACTGATCGAAAGAGATACCGCGGACCTGGAACACAAAGGGCAAGAAAGGAACATGGATGGGTTTTAGTCATTACAAGTCTGACACTCCCTTCCGCTCCGCCCAGAGCGGTAGAAGTCATTTGATGATATCCCATCCGAAAAAAAAGAGGTTTGTGTAAAATTGTTGGTATGAATTGGTAGTTTAATGTTAGTACCTATTGTAATGATTGTAAGAATTTTCAGTAGCTGTTTTTTTTTATTTCAAACTACAAAAGACGATCTACAGGCTTACCGCTTAACGGTGGTGGCCGGTGCCTGAGGTAGATGATGCTTGTCTCGCGAGTATTCCGTCATTCGCACGCTATCGGTCAATACAGCTCTCCCGCACCACTTAGCTATCTCAGGCACCGTATCAGCTAAACGGTAGGTCTGTAGCAGTATTTACTTTTCATTACCATTGGCATTAATATGATTAGCTTATGAAAAATTAACCTACGGATTATTCCCTCATAAAATTCAACAATCACCGGCAATGGAGTTTATTATTCGCAAAAAGAATAGCCACTTTACATTGGTAAGCCCTCATCAAATATTTCATTAACCCAATTCAAACCCTTTTTATACAATACCTGACAAAACCCCATATAATACAACGATTATTTGTTTAATTTTTTCAACATTTAACTTACTTAAATGTTTCTACAGCTATCCGGCGGCGTACTTTAAAATTCTTTCACAGGAAAAATAAAAATTCAAAATGGCCGCGTTGCCTACTCCGTGTACTTAAGTAGTGTGGTGTTATTGCATATTACGTACATTCCTCTCACATTTGTATTTATTAAAAAGGTTCTAAATTGTACAATACACTGGTGATGTTTCAAAATGGTTCATTTTCAAACGAAATTGGTTTTCGTTACTGCAGACGTTTACTGAAATGTATGGCTTTGTTTCTGCTGGAAATTGACCATCACATCAATTCAAGTTGTTGGGCAAAATGGGTGGGTAGAAGTACCTACGGAATTGCTTGGTCCGCTGAGAAAAGCTACCGATAATTTTGCACTACAGAATAGAATAGAATAATATTTATTTCTGAGTATATGGTACATAAAGAATTTAATACTAAACAGTTTCACATATTAATACTAAACAATGCAAAATTCGCACTGGGCCCGCGTGGTGGATTATAGCCCATTCCCTCTCATAGAGAGGAGGCCTGTGTCCCAGCAGTGGGAACATTATAGGCTGATGTTGATGATGATGATGATGAGTTTCACATACACTACCGTTGTCGATGTAGAAATATAAAAATTAACTTACTTAGTCTACAAGTCCCCATGAATATAATTATAAAATAGGAAAAATACAAGAATAAATAGAAGAGAATTGGGAAATAGGTAATTTTTATACAGTGTCAAGTTTTATAAACACAATTTTTATTTATTCATGAAATGTCAAAATTTAATAGTTTATATAATGTCAAATGTATAAAAATAAACAATAAAAGTCAATAGGTGATAAAATATCATGTCAAAATGTATAATTTAAAAAATCATTAACTAAAAGCATTTAAAAACCAGGCAAATATAATTTCCTGAATTTATTAGTGGGCAACACTCTGATGCGTAAGGGTAAATTATTGAAGATTTTAATTGCCATGCAATTGGAATTCCTGCTATACAAATGTAGTCTCTGGCTAGGTGCAAGTCATTTATTTGGGCTTCTGCTTTCCACTGTTTTAGAAAAGTGTTCATATAATGGAAACATGTGCAAATACTTTTTTATAAACATGCAAATTTCAAAAATATATAGGCATAAGGAATAGCTATACCTATGGTATAGGAAAGCGTATTGTTGTTTGCATTTCATGATTTTATTATTCTCAAGATAAGAAGAGACATTAATTGTCTCTGTGTCGCGAAAGTTTGCGACGATGTATGGATGTTTGTTACTCTTTCACGCAAAAAATACTAACCGGATTTGGATGAAATTTGGCACTAAAATAGTTTATATTTGAAAGAACTGAAAATACCGAACGCGCGTGTAAGTTGGCGCGCAGAGAGCCGTCTCTCGTTGCTCGCGCTTGTAAACGCATCAACGCTCGTATGAATTGTGCGTGTGGCAACAGGCGTGCCTACAAGCGCTTCCAAAAACGAGATTACCTATACTCGCCAAAAATACGCTATCTGAAACCGCCCTTATAAAGCAAAGCCTTCTCCTAGTAAATAAAAACAATCACACAGTTACTTCACAGACTATGTTGATGGAACAAAATTTTTACATGGAAAAATACTTTCATGAACTTCTAAGACATTCTCTATTACGTAAAAAAAAGGAACTTAACTCTAAAATTCTCGTTTATATTCTGTACTATATTCTCATTGGTATTTTTACCAGTAGCGTTAAATTGTGTGGATACAATATAGTGCCTCGTAGATACACGTTTTTTCCACTCATTGTCACACTTATTTTCCAACTTAAGAGGAAATGCGCGTGTTTTTTTTCCACACAAACGCTTTCGCCTGTTTTCTTTATGACGAGCTATGATTTTTATAGTCAAATAAATATCAACCTATTCTATGTCTCTATGTTTTCCTTTTTGATGATACATAATCTGTATAAGCACTAGAACCTTTACAAAATGGTCAAAATTGCCTATTTAGATCGCCTGTCAAGAGAGGCCTAGTGTACAAAGTTGACCACTATTAATGAAAAACATAACGACACAGTAATATCCTTATTATTTTGTTTATGAAATATCTTTAAAATTGGTTGAATATTGGAGGAGGAAATAGTCGAGAGCCAAACCTCTAACTATGACTTTTTACTATAGTTGTCCTTTTCGCACCAATGTCGAAATCACGCTCGTAGAGCGACAGCGATAGTTTCTTCAAATACCTACCGTGTTTCCTCTTAATCCCAATGGGCTATGACACTTTCTGTTTCAAAACCGTTTGTGGAAAATTTTCATATCTCAAGATATTAGTATAATCTCTTTCATGGCTCCGTCCGAAGGTTTTATCTCGTTTATAAAACGGTATAAGCCCGAAATAATACCGAGAGCTCTCCTGCGATAGAAATACACGGTGGTTGGGTTTGGCCGGATGCTGGTGGCAAATATTTGAGTAAGAAATGGTAAAATGCATACTTGCTGGGTCATAATTATTTTATATTTTATCTCTTTACTTAACTATAATATAATAAAGAGGAAATATTTGTAGTTTTGTATGTAACGAATAAACTTAAGAACCGATTTCAAAAATTCAGCAATGGACAGCTACATTATCAGCGAGTAACATAGGCTATATTTTATCTCTGTACCCCCTAGGGACAGGAACTACGCGGGTGAAACCGCGTGACGTCTGCTAGTATTTAATATCTGAGATGTTCAACTCTGTTATAGCTTTCTATTTGTTTCTTGTAAATTCGCCTGCCCAATTTAACAAAGCGTATTCTGCCACTCTTTTTGTTAAACTCCAACTCAAACAGAAAAGCATTTATTTCAATTAAACCATTACAAGCACTTTTGAATGTCAGAAAAACAAAGAAGGCTAAGTTACAGTCACAAACACAAGGCATAATAACTTGTGAAAGTACTGTAGTTGCCCATTCCAAAGCGTAGATCTCTATGGAGAAGAATGGGCAAGAAACTCCATGGACACTATTTTCAATCAAATAATTGTAACAAAATCTTGGTTACATCATTCATGTTGAGATTATACATATATGTGAGATCGATGTAGAAATACGTGCACGTTAAGAGCATCCAGAGTAAAAGAATAATGAACAATTTAAGAACAAAGTAAGTAGTTAAAATAAACCGTGGCAGCCTAGAGATGACCAGTTCTAACTGACAGCGCACGTACACGAACTTGACGCATGGATCTGCCCCATTCAGCTCAACCATATTGAAGGGAGCTAAATGACCCGACACATTACGTTACTGCCATAAATCATGAAATCTTGATTAACTCACCTAACGCCTGATCTACATTGGCATTAGTTAAGTAATAAGTTATATGCTGATGGTGGTTAAGCAACAAAAACTCGTATAGTACGGGCCATTTTTTAAAATTAAGTCTCTACTTAATTAAAATAAGAATGTAAATCAAACTTAGGCCTCTCCATTTAATTTGACAACACAACATTATCCCCAAACGGTAAGATAGAGATGTATCTAATAGTACGCCCACATGTCACCAGCCATGTTTATGTCCCATGTAAAAGGGAGCGATTCTATTGCCATCAACTGAGCACAAATCCAGACTCCGTAGCTGCTACAGAAATTCCTAATGGAAAAACCCAATAACACTTTGCCTGACCCGGGAATTGAACCCAAGACTTCATGCTCAGCAGTCGCGCGAGCGACTACTGGACCTACGAGGCAGTTGGCAACAATCTCTTGCATATCATTGGCAAGTTGCAAAGACCGAGTCCATGTGACGTCATTCTTAAAAATCAATCGTTCAAATAAATTACATGAAGCGTAAATTAAACGTCAAAATTACATGAAGCGTAGACATCACTTCTACTCGTATTTTATGGTTTCTTAGCAGCCTTTATAAGAAGCTGTGCCACTTACACACTACGTGCCCACCCCAACTATATCCCCGTATACCCCTACTTATTTGCAAGCGGTTACGTCGCCACCAAGTCAGCGCATTGTGGAGATTTGCGTACGTGGCCCCCGGGACTTTTTGTGATATAAGTACCCTAATGGGATATTGTCGATACCTTTTGGTAGCAGGCTGTGACTTTTGTCACGGCGTGTCTTGTTATTGTGGATACTTCTACGGTATTGTATAAAGGATTTGACTCGAAGGCTGATATAGAGAAAGTTGGGGTAATTTTTTGAAATGTTTTTGAAGTGAAATTGAAACTGTGTAACTTCTGTGAAGGCCTCGTTGGTCTAGTGGTCGCAAGCGCGACTGCGAGGTTCGATTCCCGGGTTGGACAAAGTGTTATTGGGTTTTTCCATTAGGAATTTCTGATGGCAATAGGCTCGCTCCCTATTTCATAGGGATTTAAAACATAGCTTGTGAAATGTGGGTGTACTATTAGGTACACCTCTACCTAACCCTTCGGGGATTACAGGCGTGATGTTATATTTGTGGTTTCTGTGGATATCTAATAATGAATACCTAAACATTTCTGTAGTGACTTTTAGAAGGTTCTCCAATTATAAAATCGTCAGAATTTATATTTATTTTAGTTTTTTTACGTTTTAAGAAAACTAAGTTGCTACAAGCTTCCACAGATAAATAAAAAAATGTGTCAAAATCATTGATTAATTTAAAAAGTTGGTTAATTTTATTTAATTGTTATTAATTTAAGCCCTCTTGGAAAATAAACGGTTCAGCATTTAGGCCACGGTTTGCCTATCCCTCACGCATTTCGCTGTGGAGGGTCGTAAAAACTCTATTTTTCTGGTCAAGAGGTTTATTTGTATTAATCTTTATGGCTCTTAATATACAATGCAGAAAAACACCTTGAGAAAACCGGCATGTCCTTGAACATTCAAGTGAAATTCGAAGATATGTGAGTTCACCACCCATATTGTGCTCTCATGGTGGATATGTGTCCACTCCCTCCCACCACATCGAGGCCTTTATTCCAGCAGAGGGAAGCTTATAGGCCTATTTTGCTTCATAATCATTCTCTGACCTTATCCTAATTCATGTGGGGTCGGCGGAACACGTTTTCTTCTTCCATTCTCCCCTGTCAGACGTCACGGCATCATTTACTCCTTTCTCTTTCATATCATTCCTCACACAATCCATCCTTGTTTACTTTGGCCTTCCTCTCCCTCTCCATCTATCAACATTCATGACAATCACTCTTTTAGTTACGTGCGTTTTATCCCTCCTCATAATATGTTCATACCAACACAAACGACTTCCTTTAAATTTTTCTTTAACAGGCCACTTTCAAACTTCCTGTAATATATTCATGTCATGTCACTCCAAACATCCATCTTAACATTCTCATTTCCGCTACATGCAATAGTTTTTCATCAATTATGCTATTGTCTGGAGTGGAGACCACGCATTGGAAAGCGCAGCGTGGTACGGCCACCTGCCAGATGGACCGACGACCTTGTCAAAACTGCAGGGAGTCACTGGATGCAGGTGGCATTGGACCGGACACGTTGGAAATCGATTGGGGAGGCCTATGTTCAGCAGTGGACAGCAACGGGCTGATATGATGTTGATGATGATGCTATTGTCTTATTAAAGTGTTCTAGTACCTACTTACACTAAAACTTTCGGCTTCCTTAATCGTGAAAATAAACAGGCCACTTTTTCATTGATTCCTCCTCAAAAGTTCACAAATCTCTTCTATATTGACTCTGTTCCATTACAAAATAAGTAGGTAATCTTCTCAGCTTCATCTTAACTTAATCTACATCAAACAGCCTCTCCAGAGTTTATCTTAATTGATTCATAACGTTAGCGACATTATAAATATCAGTCGGGGGGAAAGTAAATAGTACAATATCGCTCCCCCAGTCTTGGAGATTACTGGCGGAGTTGCTTGAATTCTTTTATAGGGCTGGTTGTGTCACGAAAATTGTTTTTTTTTCCATCTTTTATATACTTTTTGTAGACATTTTATTAAGTTGTTTAAGTGTGTGGATTTATTTGTATCGTTGAGTTGAGGAGTAAGTCTCTCATAATTGTAGATATGAAAACTGATTGTGTTGGTATTCTTGAAAAGAGCAATTACATATGTTATAATGCTCTGACTTAAGGTAATGTGGTGTCTAGGTCAGACTAATTGAGGAAGTCGGTGGAAGGGATGTTTTGACGCTATTGGGAGAAGCCTGTATCCTGTAACGGACTTGACATGCTTAGTTGATTGATTTAAAATAAACTTAGTAGTTTTGAGAAGGTAGAAAGAAACACTGTTGCATAATTTCAGCAAAGAATTAAATCGACTATTTCTGGGTGCTTTTTTTGAAAATTTTGTGCTTTGTTTTGTGCTGTAATTACTGTTTTTAGCCACTAAAATGCCAGCGGGTACTGCAGGACCCGGCAGCAAAAAACACTTAACCGCCATTGGGTACTTGAGGCCCCGGGTTTCTTAAAGTGACATTATTGACAATGACATAAGTGACACTTGACAGTTCAAACAAGGTTTAACTGTGGCTGGCCACTGGTTGCTGCTTTTAATATTCATTTTAATTATCATGTCAACCCTATACCCATCCGAATTTATTTACAATTTTCCTTATGAAATACTTTGAAGTGTTTCAACAAAATTTATAGCGGGACTTTCTCAAGTAATTCGGAGTTTCGTCGACTTTCTGAAGTTTGAACCTCGCTGCGTTTGCTACCAAACGGGGTTTGATACGTTCTGATCCGATATTTAAACTCTTTAAGTGGCTATTCAGCAGAATCGTCGGATTGGAGAACAAATGTTTCGGATACAAGTTTACGAACTTAAATCTTTTGGATGTACATTTCTATGTAAATATTTTGCGTAAAAGAGTAATGTTTTATTTTTATTCTACGGTTGAATTTTGGAGAAATGTGGAGGAAATTATGTGACCTTTTGATGACTCTTGCAAATATTTTTGTTAAAAATGAACAATAACAAGTTGTAAATCTGCGTCGGCCACTAGTTGTCCGCCATTTTGCTGAACTGGGCCTATTTGGCGCAGCCGAGTCACTCAATGTTACCTTTTTTGTTTATTTACAGGACATTTACATTAAAATAACATCACACCTGTAATCGCCGAAGGTTTATGCAGAAGTGTACCTAATAGTACACCCACATTTTGCCAGTTATGTTTAAACTCCACGTAAAAGCCTATTGGCATCAACCGGTTGCAAATCCAGAATTGCTGGATATTTACTTACATATCCCCCTTTTTTTTCGGATGGGAAATCATCAAATGACTTCTCCCGCTCTGGGCGGAGCGGAAGGGAGTGTCAGACTTGTACTGACTAAAACCCATCCATGTTCCTTCCTTGTCCTTTGTGTTCCAGGAACGCGGTATCTCTTTCGAACAGTCCCGCAGCCCATACTATCCCCTCCATCTATGTACAGAAAATGTTCCCCAAGTGATACTTTACAATAACAAGCTTCATAATAATTCTGATTTTACTTTATTAGTCTCTAGATACTCGTAATAAAATAACGTAGTGTACGAAACAAGACACAAAGTTACCGTTTTCACGAACGCCAACTTAAGCATCGCATAGTTAAGTGGTGTTAAAAGTAAGGAGCTATCCATGCAAAGATGAAATTACATAACATCAAGCCGTCAATACCCGAAGGGTAAGGCGTTGTGTACCTAATAGTACACTAACTTTAGTCTTATGTAAAAGGGGACGAGCATATTATAGTCAAATGGGCACAAATTCAGACACAGTGGCTGCTACTTAGAAGTTCCTGATGAAACCCAATAGGTAACACTTTACCCAACCTGGGAATCGAACCCAATATGTCATCCTCAGCAGTAGTGCTTGCAACCACTAAACCAACGAAGCAGCCAAAGACTGCCAAAGGAACCCCAAAAGGGCTGTAGCCCTTAAAATATTCCAAGGCACCTTACCACAGTCGAGAATTCGGTACTAATCATAAAATTTACAAATGGCTGCGGCACCGTCTCGATAAAAAGAGGTTTCTTCGAAGGAAGTTATTCCAATAATCTGGGTATAAATCCACACATTCGTTTTATTGGGCCGAAAGGCGGTATCTCGTATTACACACTGGTACGATATAAAAATGCCGCTATCCCACTTTTGTTACCAAAATACCGCGTACAAGATATTTGAAGTAAATTTTTATGCGGCCATTTTTTTACCCAATAAAATGGGTTGTGAACTAGTTTCTTTTGAGTTTGCGAGTTGATTCTGAATTTTTTTTTAGACTTATAAATTACAGACGATAGACAAGATAATCAGTAAGTAGGTCACAAGTTGAACCCAAGTAAGCACTTTAATTTCTATGTTATTTCATTGCCATGTAATTTATTTTACCAATGTTTATTACTGACTATTATGTACTTGGATTGAAGTGCCTTAAGTAATTTAGTTTTTATTTTGTAATTAATTTTTTTGTAAATTTATTTTGTGCGCCTTACGGGTGAAACATGTACAAAATGTTAAATATTTATTTTATTTTAATTTAACTATTCATTTTTAAGTGAATATACAATTAAATATTCTGTGAATATTTTAAGCGGCTACCTGTCGCTGTTAATAATATCGAGCAATAAAACAGCAGTATTCCCATACTGCTGTTTTTTTGCCCCCCTTTTATTTTCGGATGGGATGTCATCAAATGACTTCTCCCGCTCTGGGCAGAGCGGAAGGGAGTGTCAGACTTGTACTGACTAAAACCCATGCATGTTCCTTCCTTGCCCTTTGTGTTCCAGGGCCGCGGTATCTCTTTCAAACAGCCCGCAGCCCTGGCAGGCATCGGCCTTTGCGGGCCCCTCCCTGTTTACTGACATCTCATTGAGGCGCGGTGAACACGAACGCGCCGTCTACACGGCCTGTCGTCAAAAGACGGCCGGACGGCGAGCTAGCCCATTACTCACCGACCACAGGTCCGCGTCTACGGTGGCCGGAAGTCACCACGTGACCCCCGACGCCCGGGGCGTCTCCCGCGGCAGTTGGGACGAGACGTCCCCCACCTGGATAGTCCCGCAGCCCATGGGAGCCCCCCTTAAATATTTATTTTATTCTGTTGTTAGTATTTGTCATAGCGGCAATAGAAATACATCATCTGTGAAAATTTCAACTGTCTAATTATCACGGTTTATGAGATACAGCCTGGTGATAGACAGACAGTCAGACGGCCAGACAGCGGAGCCTTAGTAATAGGGTCCCGTTTTACCCTTTGGGTACGGAATCGTAAAATCGCATTGTTGATCCCAATATATACTTGAAGTATCACAACAATTTAAACTTACACTTTCTCAAAACCATAACAACCAATTTTCAATATTTAAATAACAAACTATAATCACTTTACTGTCCTGAAGTTGTTATTTCTAATTATTACTCCATTTCTCGGTATTTCAATACTTCGTGAAAGTTTCCGAGAAAATTGCACGATAGTTTTGCGGCTCTTTTAATGTTATAGTTAAGTTATTAAGTGGCCAATCTTATATCTTCTTTGATGTTGATTAGGGTATGATTGGGGTGTGTTTGAATTGGTTGATTTGTCAGATGTAACATAGGAATTTGATTGATACAATGATAATTGATGTGGTATAGCAGATTAGACAGAAAAAACAACACTTGACATAATATCACGCCTGTAATCTCCGACGGGTTAGGCAGAGGTGTACCTAATAGTACACACACATTTTGCCAGTTATGTTTAAGTTCCATGTAATAGGCGATCCTATTGCCACCAACCGTGCGCAAATCTAAACTCCGTGGCAAGAAATTCGTGAGAAATCCTGATGTAAAAACCCAATACCACTTTGGCTGACCTGGGAATCGAATCCAGGTCCACACACTAAGCAGTCGCGCTTGCGACCACTAGACCAAGGAGGCAGACAAAAAAAAACAAATCAGCGTTAAAGGCAAATGGGTTATTTTGTACAAAACTCTGTTTACAGACTTTTGTTTACCGCTTGGAAAAGGTGTTAGAAACTTTTATTCCCGTCTACCCCCACCGGTCTGACCCCAGTGGTGGCAGTTGCAACTATTTGTGGCATCTACCACCAATGGTGGTGGTTGCTACTGTTCAGTCGCATTTGCCACAACCTATGTCCCCACTGCTGGCAGATGACACTTAAATTAGTGGAATCCTATACCAGTGCTGGCAGACTCGACGATTATCTAGCCGTCTGACACCACCTAGTATTTCAACTAACAAGTAAAAAGAAGGATGGCCTTTCTGGGCCCAGCTATTAACTAGTTGAAATTGCAGTCCATCTACGGATGGCAGATTCCGACTGAATCTGTCAAAATACTATACTGAAGTATGATACTTCAGGATGAGTCGGAGAGCGATGTTCGAGGCCACATTCACAAACTGCCCTTACCGCTTTGACGGAACCTTTTCTGGAATGCTTAGTGCTATCTTCTCTCAAATTACTTCAAAAATAAAATGTGCGAAAATAGCGCCTTTTCACAAAAATCTTTTGTCCTTTTTGAGAGTTTACTAACATTAGTGTAGACGATCATTAGAAGGGACGTTTACAACAAAAAGTAGAAGTGAAGCAAAAAAACTACGTAGGTGTGTGTGAGTTTCAGAACTAACGATCTATTGGACTTCAAACACCTCGTTTGAAGTGTTAATGTGTACTGGCGAGCAAAAAAGTTGAAATCGCATTTATTGTCAGGTGAAAACTATTCTGTGTTCTTGCTCTTAAAATTTTCCTTTTAACCACTAAAACGCCAGCCGGTACTGCGGGACCCGGCAATAAAAAACGCTTAACCACCATTGGGTACTCGAGGCCCCGTGTATCTTAAATTGACATTATTGACAATGACAGTGCCACTTGACAGTTCAAACAAGGTTTAACTGTGGCGCGCCACTTCGTTACAGTAACTATCTTTGGAAGTAACATGTGATCTTTTATCATCATCTATTATATATTATATTTATTTTCCCAACAATGTTGGGGTCGGCTTCCAGTCTCACCGCATGCATCTGAATACCAGTATTTTACACAGAGCCTCTGCCTATCTGACCTCCACAACCCAGTTAGTACTGGGTCATACAATATCCCTTGGTAAGACTGGTTGTCACACTTTCGGGCCACGACTACCTGTAACAAATATCTACAAAGGAGAGCCAAAATTTAAAGCTTAACGTGCATACCGGCACGGAGGAAACTGTAACCCATCCACGGACCAACCTAGGCAAGCGCGGCTTAACTGCTACTTCAACCCGAGCAGCTGTTTTTATTTAGCCAAGAGCTCTTCCTCGATAATATATTTAAATGAAGCAATGATTCATATATAATATACTATCCATACGATAAAAAATGGCTGTCTGTAAAGTCTGTTTACGGACGATAATTTTACGCGATAACGTCATAAGAAAACGTTGATGAAAAATTGCATACTTTTATGAATTGAATTAAATTATTGTCACTGAATTATCATAATTTTGTATAATACATAGATCATACGTCACAAGTCGAACGCTTAGACCGATCGTGCCTCTCTATTGCTTGTCCCGCGCTCTCGCTTGCACGCTTGGCTCAGGCGGAACGTTACACTTTTTTGTGCGTGCAGCCGGCGTTCATCGATTTATAAGACGTTATCACGTCAAAAAATGCCGTAATTCAATTTCAACACACACTTTATGCACACTACAAAACTCCCTGTAACATACTCACTACACAAATCAACAACACATTTATCTAGACTACATACTGTATAACTGAAAAGCAGTTACGTTTTACTGTTACAGCCATCCCACAATTGATCGCAGTGTTACAGAGAATCGCCGAGTTGGTTCACGGACCATTTGCATTACATTTTGGCAGAAAAAGCCGAACAAACTTATTGTTAGTGTTATTTTTTTGTTAGTTTAAGATAAAAACAGGTAAGGAATAAAAGGAAAAGGTTTGTTGTTAGTAAAAGTGTTTTCGATGAAATATACAGGGTGTAAACGAACTCTCCATGAATCCGTCAACCAAGCATTATGTACATCAAACTAAGTAACTTTACGCACATATTATTGCTAGGAAACGATTTTTTTTTGGGGGTGAAAGAACGTGATTTACGGTAGGACTCAATGTAACGCATTCAAAACATTGTGATGATGGATGGATTAAATAGTTCGGGGGTCGTGAAGGTATCTCAAGTAAAAAAAATACATCAAAAACATGTATTTAAAAAAAAACCTTGTGAAAAAGTTGGAACTTTAACCCCCAATATCTCCATAACTAGGCGGTTCTCAGGTATGGTCTAGAACAAAAAAATGATCGCAATGACGGGGAGGACAAGTGCCTTTCAGCTTCGTTAAGAGTCTTTTTACACCCTTTATAGTTGAACACAACGTAACATTACGACTGTAATCCCTGTAAGTACAGACAGAGGGTATCTATAGTACAGGTACAATTTACCAGTTATGTTTTTGAGGTTCCGTACCTGAAGGGTAACCAACGGGACCCTATTACTAACCCCTCGCACTGTCCGTCCGTCTGTCTATTTGCGGGCTGATTTTCACAAAGTGTGTATTTCTGTTGCCGCTATAACATTAAATAATAAATATTCATTGAAAGTCAAAGGGGGCTCCCCTACTACGATGGTACAGAACCCATCATGCGCGAGTCCGACTCGCACTTGGCCGGTTTTAAAACCCATGCATGCAATAATAGTGACCTTATTGCCATCAACCATAAATAGTTATTATAAGAAGACTGACCCAACTAATATAACACAGGACTGCTTTTTAAAATCCCAAACTTTGAAGAGCTAATTGTGTCAATATTTTTGAGAGTAATGTAGAGATTCTTTTTACTAAGAAAACTGGGACATGCTTCCCATATAGACCGACATTGTTATGATAAAAATTCTTGTTAAAAACGCACCCACAATTTTAAAGCCGAAATTCCTTTTAAGGGTTCCATACGCAAGGGTAAAAGCGGGACCCTATTACTAAGACTCCGCTGCCCAGGACCTCATGGCAGTCACGCTTGCGGCCCCTAGACCAACGAGGCCGCAGATAGATAATATCCCGAAAAAACAACAGCAACCCTTTCAAAACATCAAAACACAACCGTATCAAATACTTGTCTGTTCATCTCACAAATCCGTAACGAAAGAAAAAGTGGGTTTGTTATCTCGGAGTCTGAAGGCCACATACTATTTTCCGAGCCGATAAACATCTACGAGGGTGATAAACTGTTCCTTTTCGTATATATCAGTTGTTAGGTTTGTAGACAAATAATTGAAAAGGATTTTTTTTTTGGACACACCTAATACGCGCCTGTAATCACCGAAGGAGAAGTGTATACCCTTTTATAGTTTATCTACATTTTGCCAGGTATGTTATTGTCACATGTATAGGGGACGAAATTATTAGCATCAACATAACATAACGCCTGTAATACTCCGAAGGATAGGCAGAGGTGTACCTAATTAATCCACCCACGTTTCGTCAGATATGTTTAATTTCTATGTAATAGGAGGCCTATTTCCATCAGCTGGGCACGAATTCAGACACTATGGCGATAGCTATTCGAAAGAGATACCGCGATACCTGGAACACAAAGGGCAAGGAAGGAACATGGATGGGTTTTAGTCAGTACAAGTCTGACACTCCCTTCTGCTCCGCCCAGAGCGGGAGAAGTCATTTGATGATATCCCATTCGAAAAAAAAAAGTGGATAGTATAGTAATAGTAATAAAGTTTATAAAAAGTGTTACAATATTTAGGTATGACACTGGATCCCGCACTAGGATACCCTGTGTCGCAGGATCCAGTCTCTTTCGACATACAAATATGTATTATAAAGTGGAGAAAAAAAAGAAAAAAATGCAACGTTAGTATGTAAGTAAATATCCTGCAATTCTGGATTTGCGACCGGCTGAGGCCAATAGAAGACAAAAAAAAGGCTTGTATTGAGAAAGTTCTGAGAGATGTACTCGTAAGTCTTCATCATTCCCTTGCCGTTATCCCAATTCATTTGGGTCATACTTCATACTTCTCTTTTACTCGTCATCTCATCAGACACCTCACTGCCATATCATCCTTCACACAGTCCATCCATCGTTTCTTTGGTCTTCCTCTACTCATACACCTATCCACATTCATACTCAAAACTTTCCTCACGACATTATCCTCATTCCTCCGCATACCAAGTTCTCTGCGTCACTTCTGAACAATATTTAATTTTGTTTTTCAGTATCTTATACTTAATGATTAATTATTAGACAGAAGAAATTATGTTTGCTTCGTGACTTTACATACACGTTTAGTCTAGACTGTCACAGTGTCTATTAATTAATTAAATCACGATCTACATAAAGTTATATCCATAATTTTACCTAAAGCGAACTCAGTCCTTGAAATGTTCAACACAAACAAAACGAAGAACGAGTACCCATTCATTCATCAAACAATACTTTATTTACCCAAAACTCATGAAGGCCAAAGTTCTAGGAAAACAATAACAAACTTTCTATACGGAACCTTTATACAAATAAAATTTTAATCTGTTCACTAAATGAAACGAAGCGTGGCGGTTTTTACTCCGAATAACAAACTTTGGAACCTAAAATTTCAGAAACTTTCTCATCTATATCATAGTTTTTAAACTCCTGAGCGTTTCGGGGTGGTACAGATTATTTTTGTTGGTTTATGATTCATGAAAGTCTAAGTACCCTAATTTTTTGATAGAGAATTTTGTTAAAATAATTTAATTAAGATTTTTTTTACGACATACAAACTCAAACTCAAACTCAAAAGCATTTATTTCAATTAGACCATTACAGGCACTTATGAATGTCAGAAAAACAAAGAAGGCTAAGCTACAGTCACAGACACAAGGCATAATAACTTGTGAAAGTACTGTAGTTGCCCATTCCAAAGCAAAGATCTCTATGGAGAAGAATGGGCAAGAAACTCCATGGACACTCTTTTCAATCAAATATTTGTTACATAATACACATTTCAGGGCTCCGTACCCAGGGCTGCGGGACTGTTCGAAAGAGATACCGCGGGCCTGGAACACAAAGGGCAAGGAAGGAACATGGATGGGTTTTAGTCAGTACAAGTCTGACACTCCCTTCCGCTCTACCCGTAGCGGGAGAAGACATTGATGATTTCCCATCCGAAAAAAAAAGGGTTTCGAACCCAAAGGGAAACCAACTGGATCAAAGCCTTCGCTGTCCGTCCGTCCGTCCGCCCGTCTGTCTGTCAGCGGGTTGTATCTGATGATCCGTAATAGGAGAACAGTTGTAATTTTTTATAAAATGTGTATTTCTGTTGTCGCTATAACAATAAAAAATTAAAAAAAAATAAAGGGGCCTCCTCTACTACGATGGTACGGAACTATTCATGCGCGAATCCGACTCGCATTTGGCCGGTTTTTTATCTTTGATTTCCAAAGGAATTACATCATAGTTTCAAAACGATTCCTATAAAAATATTTTATACAGTAGCCACAATTTTATGTCTTAACATACTGAATTCCTAAACAATTCGTTGATTAAATTCAAAGCAATGATTTACCCTGCATAATCTCACGATATTTCCTTTTATAACATGATAAAAAACCTCCCCATTCGTTCTCTCATACGATTTATTTTTTTCCTACGACCATTGCTCGGTAGATTGGTCGCAAAATGAGCAACATTGTAATTTCAACATTATCCATTTACACGCTTTTTCCGAGATTTATTTGAGAGATCTTTTTGTGCTGACGTAAACTTAATCTGTACTTTACTGCCTCGTTTTTTGGATATGTTATGAGGTAAATGGGGGTGGAAATTTACGTACGTTTTTTTTTGTATTTATCCTTAAATTACGGAAATACCGATTTGTATAGGCTTGCCCTCTATTTTTGAACAATAAATTCTTAAATAAAAAAGTGTGTGTGTACTTATTACGCACGTAAGAAGTTATAATTCTTTGGCGTATAAAACTAAAATGTTGACTAGTTAACTTCATGGTGTATGTTGACTAGGTAACTTCAGGTTGTCGGTTTTTTGTGACGGTGTGCACGCGCATCGTAAAAATTTACCCACATCAATTTTCCCTAACGCGCCTAAAGAAGTATAACTTCAAAAACTAGTGTATATAAAACCTATTATGAAATCACTTACGGAAGAGTTTTTGAAGAAACTAGTTTAGTTGAACACTTTTGCAGGCACTATTTCGCCACTTATGGAGATGGCTACAAATGGCTAAAACTAGTCCTGTCTCTCTATCTGTCATTGAGCAGGATTATCTTGCACGACTAACCAGGATCTGGAGTCTGTTGAGAAATTTCCACGTTAGCCAAGGCAGCTCATTCTATGCTTGAGCCCTAAAGGACCAGGTGTAACAATACTATAAAGGATACTCGTAAAACAAAAGCAGTTCACACAGCGAAAAAAATAAAAATAACCAAACAATATATTCATAGCATTATATCTTGCAACAGTCACGCAGGGCTGTCTCAAAATTTATCTTCGTGCTAAAAAAAATCGCATAAAGGCCCTCTCGAGGGAAATATGAGAATAAGACAAATGGTTGCACCCCTGACGGTCAGGTTTCAAAGACTTTGAAAAATGGCGTCTTAGACTTTGAGTAGCGGTTTTTTCCCGACGACGTTTACGTGTAAACGGGCGGCGGATTGAATTGAAAGCTAAATGAGCTTGTATTATGGTACGTGTTGACGGAGAAAAGGGTTTAATCGAGTTAGGTATTCAGCCTGTTTTTCTAGAAAAATACCTGAAGGTCAACATGTCTAACTAGATGATGTGATGTGGTGACTATTTCTAAAAAGGTATACTTAGGTAGTCTGCCTCGTTGGTCTAGTGGTCGTAAGCACGACTGCTGATCATGAGGTCCTGGGTTTGATTCCCAGGTCGGGAAAAGTGTTATTGGGTTTTTCCATCAGGGTTTTCTCAGTAGCAGCCAAGGAGTCTGGATTTGCTACTATTACATGGGACTTAAACATAACTAGCAAAATATTGGTGTATTATTAGGTACATCTCTGCCTAACTCTTCGGGGCTTACAGGCGTGATGTTATTTTATGGGTGTATACAAGTACATTTCTTAGAAATAAATTGGAAGCAAATACTGTGTGAGACTGTTTAAAAGCACCGGGACACACTTATGAGTAAATATTTGCAAAAAATCTGCGGGGTACTGGCGTTACACACTCACAACCCTAACGTTATTCAATATTTGAAGAAACAACAATATTTGTCCAGGAGATGAATTGAAGTCACACAACAAGCATAGCGTAAGCATAATTAGATTGTAATGTTCCCACTACTGGAACACAGGCCTCCTCGCCTATAATCCACCACGCGGGCCCAGTGCGGGTTGGTAGATGTCACATGTCTTCGAATTTGTGGTTCTAGGACATGCCGGTTTCCTCACGACGTTTTCCTTCACCGATTTGAAAGCAGTGGTGATGAAATAAATTACACAAAGTAATGCGGCCAAACTATGGGTCAAAATAGCAGGTAACTGGTGTCCTGACACAGTGAGGCGGGGTCGGGAAGGAGATGGCGGGAAGCTTTTGCCCAGGACGGGGACAGAGCAGGCTAGTAAAAAAAAATGCGCCTGTCCGGGTTCGAACTCACGACTTACTGCTCGTAAGTCGGGGTTGCCACTGGGCCACCGCTGCTCCCTTGTTACACAACAAGCAATGAATTAAAATTTATAAACTTTTCAAATCCTTTGGATTGTGATGGTGGTGTTTTGTGTCCGTCTTTTGACGACAGGCCGTGTTGACGGCGCGTTTGTGTTCTACGCGCGCCTCAAAGAGATGTCAGCAAACAGGGAGGGGCCCGCAAGGGCCGATGCCTGCCAGGGCTGCGGGACTGTTCGAAAGAGATACCGCGGCACTGGAACACAAAGGGCAAGGAAAGAACATGGATGGGTTTTAGTCAGTTTACAAGTCTGATACTCCCTTCCGCTCTGTCCAGAGCAGGAGGAGTCATTTGATGATTTCACATGGGAAAATAAAATAAAAATGTTAGTGTTTTATTACGTAAATACAGGGTGTAAACAGACTCTTCACGAAGCCGACAACCAAGCATTATGTACATCAAATTAAGTAACTTTACGCAAAAATTAGTGCTGGGAAACGACTTTTTTTTTTGGGCTGAAATATCACGTTTTACCGGTAGGACTCAATGTAACGCACTCAAAACATTGTGCTGATGGATTGATTGAATAGTAAGGGGGTCCTGGAGGTGTTTAAAGTAAAAATCTTACATTAAAAACATGTATTTAAAAAAAAAAAGATACATACATACATAACATCACGCCTGTAATCCCCGTAGGGTTAGGCAGAGGTGTACCTAATAGTACACCCACATTTCGCCAGTTATGTTAAAGTCCCATGTAATAGGGGGCGAGCCTATTGCCATCAACCGGGCACAAATCCAGACTCCGTGCCTGCTACTGAGAAATTCCTGATGGAAAAACCCAATAGCACTTTGCCCGACCTGGGAATCGAACCCAGGACCTCATGTTCAGCAGTCGCGCTTGCGACCACTCGAGTGAAAAAGTTGGAACTTTGACCCCCCATATCTCCGTAACTAGAAGGTTCCCAGGTATGGTCTAAAACAAAAAAATAATCGCAATGACGAGGAGAACAAGTGCCTTTCGGCTTCGTTAAGAGTCTGTTTACACCCTTTATAGGTATGTCACACAAGAAGGTACATAATACAGGGTGGAAGGGAAACCGATGCGCAATCGGTTACCACGTATTTAATACATCATTTTAAGCCCTCCCACATATAAATTTTTCATAGGTCATAAAAAAAAAAATTGCTGTTTCCTACAAAAGTGCAATACTTACACAATTGACTTTTTTTCGGCGTTCCTTTCACCTCGTATATCGTTACCTATAAACTTGCCTTAACCCAAAAAAGATAAGCTTAAATAAGTTGGGCTGGCCTTAAATCAAATATCAGTGCCGCTCCAAAGTAGCGTGAAGGCATTAACAAGTAAAGCCGGGCATAAAACTTAGTTATCCGACGTTAGTGAGTGCCAAGCCGATTGTACGTGACCAGAATTGAACTTGGTCCTTCCTCTGCGGTCCTTCGATTGGCTACGACATTTACTATAAATCTGTACATATAAATAAAATTGGGTTGTCTGTTTGTAATATTGAAATAACCGCTTTTTACTAAGTGCATATCGACGCTAGAAAGCGATTTTGTCGTATCTAGAAAAATTGCATCTTCTCTTTATTGTACCATTGAAATAAAAAAAAAAATACTACGTCGGACAGTCTGATTAACGTTTTCCTACGATGTTTTTTTTATGATACGACGTTGACCTTTTCATTTTTTTGTCGCAAAACATAATAAAATAATATGAGATACAACAAAATGGGAGGACTTAAACATGTACTTCATATTAGATACAACATATTCACTACCTAAGATTTTAAAGCTAATTCGGTGTGCCTTATGGTACAACTACCAAGATACTGCAATATGGCTGCTTCAAATTGAAATATCAATTACAATTACAATTATTAATAGCCATGGCAGTCGGGATAGTGACGCTTTAGTTTCTAACAAGTACACTACCAGGTCGATGACAGCGGGTAAATATGATGTACCCAGAGTTAGTAATTTCATGGCGACAGGACTTTAAAAAAACGCGTTCCTTATTTACTGAACACTTTACCTGCTGACATCAGACAAGAAGATAATAAATTAAAATTCGCACGTAAACTTAAAAAATATCTGTTGGATTCTTTGTAAGTGTAGGTATTGGGAATATATATTTTGTGGATGTACCTGATATTGAGTTTAATGTAAAAGAGACTCAACGATCTCACAGTTAAACTGCGTAAGCAGTTTTGTGGGGCTATGTATTTAGCTTTAAGGTTTTTTAAGTAAATAAATCATTCATTCATTCATTCATTCATTCAATTGCTGTAACCAATGTAAAACGCATATGAGACTAACTTTAGAATGCTATCATTAGTGCCATCTGATAAAATTCATTATAAGAAATACGTGTTCCAAAAATTACGTCTCTGATTCAGCTAGTTTACGAGTTATGAATTTTTTAAACAGTTTTTTGGCTCTGGTGTAAAGTTGAGCTTTTCGAGATACTACAAGATTGATTTCTTTCGTCGATATGGATGTATACACGGTACATATATATACCAAAAAATCATTTTTTACAATGTTTGTCTGTCTGTCTGTTTGTTCCGGCTAATCTCTGAAATGGCTGGACCGATTTTGACGGGACTTTCACTGGCAGATAGCTGAAGTAACAAGGAGTAACTTAGGCTTATTTAAGAAGGCAGACAGTCGTTGTAACCAGTATCAGAAGTAAAAATGTGTTTCAAACAGCGCACATTGCAATCAATTACTTTACGTTATCAAAGAATAAATTACAAAGAAACCTCTTTAATTTTGAGATGCTAGTACTGAAAATATCGATGTCGACGCCCCGGCCGATCGCATTATACGTATACCGCTCTTATAAAGTCTAAAACCAGCTAAAAATCAAACACTTAATGAAATTATATGAGTACCTACTTAAAAATATCAGAGATCGGCAACATTTTCTCATTTTACTCGCTAGGCGTCGTTTCACGACCCCTGGGCGTCTACTCTCACGAATGCCTATTTATTAAACTTCAATTCTTGTGAATACACTTAACGTCAGGAGCTACGTAATTGGAAATTCCTTAAGATTTTTTTCTGGTACTCGTATGTTAGGTCGCTCAGAATTAATTCACTTAAACTGTTAAGAAGGTTAACTTATGGGAAAAGATTGACATGCGAGATTGTTTGATGATACTTAGATTAGTACGATGTTTCTTATTTTAAAGCGTGTCCCTTAAAATTTAATTTAATTTGGCTGATTCTCCGCGTTCGGTTATACCATAAAACTTTTGCATATCTATTTAACGGCGCCCCTGAAAAGCATCGTCTATGGTTAACATTGCAAACTACACAGACGAGAGTGAAGCTGGCTGGTATTCTCTCTGGCGGAATGTCATGGCGTTGCAGGCAGCCATATTGACATGAGCGGTTGTCAAGGATGGTGCCATGTGACAAGGCATATCGTCTGTTTTCTAAATCTAATTTAATCTTCCTCAAAAATGTATCAAAGCTATATTTTAATGTTAAACTACGTTATCAGTGCTTAATTCAAGATATCTGTAACATGATTTTTGTAACTGAATGATTATTTTAACAGATTTCAGTCAAACAGAGTTTTTTTTTTAATCCGAACAGCAACCGTTATGATGTCACATATCATGGGTGTTTTTGGTAGGGGTGGGTAGGGCCTTCATATGTATACGTTAATTCTATTCTATGTAAAAACGTCAGATAGGTTACATTGGACTTGGGCTTCTGTTAAGCTGTCGTTATTAACCTAGTTTTCTAAATCATTATACAAATATGTCAATGATAATAAGCTTTTTTTGCAAAATACTGAGAATTTCATACTGTCACATAGTCATCTTCATTGAACCATGAACTGGTTACTTCGTCTTTTATCGTGACACACACATCACAACTTACATCTTATCTTGTCATATTTCCTTATAATTTTTAATCATCCGAAAAATACACACCACAATCGATACAAGAAACAAACATAACAGCAACACAATTCGGCACTATCTGCTAGCTTCTTCATTAATGAGGCAATATTAATGCCCGGGACAGGCCGCAACATGGGACACCGCGTCCGGTCGGGTACGGCCATTATTGTTCACATATGTACCAGCCTTAATAGTTGGGACTGAAGGGTCTTTAATACGAAGAGAGTTTCTAGTCAAGTAAGAGGCGAGAATGTCGATGAAAGTCTAGTAAGACAAGATTCGAAATGCTTACATTAATTTATACAAGAACTCGAATACCATGCCTCAAACTATATTGTGGTTACAGATTTAACTGACAAAATATTTAAAAGTGACAGGAGGGCATGAAAAAAGTGATACTCTTTCAGTGGAAAGGATGAAGAAATAGTCGAAAGTGTACTCCGAGGTAATCAAGGTTCTGTAATCGAGGTCAAGACGGTTCTCGTTTTGTATTATGTCGGTTCAAAGCAGAATTCATCATCATCATCATTTCAGCCGAAAGACGTCCACTGCTGGACATAGGCCTCCCCCAAGTGTCGCCACATTGACTGGTTCCGTGCGACTCGCATACAGCCGATCCCCGTGACCTTCACCAGGTCATCGGTCCACCTAGTGGGAGGCCTGCCAACTGAACGTCTTCCGACATCATATTTCCGGTATCGTCTTCCGGGTTCTTAGCAGGATTGATACCTACTATTTCAAAATTTTATATCTCTTTCAATAATCGGCTACTAGAGTCGAGAAACTATCTTCGTGTAAACGAGCTTTATCCGTGTCTAGGTTAGTGGATGAATTTTGTCCCTAAAGTAATTAGCATTAGTTCTGGGTAGTGCTTTTGGTTTCTGTTTTTGTTTGTTGTTCTAACAGCATAATTTTAATAGTAGAATACTGTTATTAGTTGTGTGACGTAAAGGACAACATGTGACAATGTTTGAAATCGCATCAACTATCATAAAACAAAAGGGATGCCATTTGGTTTTGTTTCAAATTGTATTTGCTGAAGTGTATTTTGTTACCTATAGTATAGTATCTTACAATCGGTCAATGTAACATAACGTTTTCATTAATATTGGATGACACCTAAAAGAATGTGTAAATAAAAGCTTCCTGTCAGATTTCTAAGCCCAACTCAGTGAAGATTTAGGCATTTATTTTGATTTCACTGAGTGTTCGTAAAAACGGGCGAATGTTTTTCACCTCTCTGCATTCATGAAGTGATCAAGTTTAAGGCTAGAAGAAAGTATTCAATCTTCGAACAGACAATTTGTCAATCAACTCACTTGCGTGGAATCTTCAGTAAAATTCACAAGATTAAACGAGTAAACACCCTTGCGTTTATAGATCAATGGCTAAAACATTTATAGCATAGCATTTTTGTGTGTGCGTGTATTTATGTCCATGGGCAGTTTGTGTGTGGAGAGAAATTAAACTGCAATGAACTAGATACTTATTTAATTATCGAACATTACAATGGAGTATGAATTTGGATTGGGAGCGCGTCTATAGTCTAAGGTGGTTACGGGCGAACTGGAGTCGCCGGGCGCTGCGCGTACGACGAATACCAAATGCTGCGTCAGCGCCCCTCTAACATGATTAGCCACACAAACGAATACGCCTCCTGTCTATGAAACGAAATGGGCAATGATCTACCAACAGGCACTGGGCCAGCGTGCCACCACGCTGGCCCAGTGCCTGTTGATAGATCACATGTCTTTGAATTTTTGCTTTCAACACATGTCGGTTTCTTCACGAGTAGCTACTTTTTATTTATTTGTGAGACATGTATACATACTCATGTTTTTACGAAATAAATATATCTCTCTATGTTACAAATATCAAAATGGGAAAAAAATTACAGGGCGTCAAAAAATTCGTCTACGTCGCAGTCAATATGAGAAGTGCCTATAGGGCAGGTACCACGTTGGAAGGCAATGCTGCCATCTTTATATCTATCTTCACGTTTTTTTTTTCACCGGTTTTAGAGCTTTGCTCATCTATACTGAACCTAAATTATCTCCCAAACATTCGAAATATGTAGTAGAGGAGCTCTAGGAATAGAGAGGAAATAAGGGATAATAAGGAGAATTCAGGTATTTCGGTTGCATCCGGTTAGACTGGAAGCCGACCCCAATATAATTGGGAAAAGGCTAGGCAGATGATGATTCGAAATACGCAGTTATTATGTCCTTAGAAAATTGAAACTAGGTTATCATTAGCAACGTACCTTTCTCTCTTAAAAACACACCTTACTGGCGGCTCAAACAAAGACAATGCAATTAACGCAGGCCCACCCATCTCTAACAAAGGTACAAAGAGCCAGTTTTTTAAACATTCCTTCCGACGTGCGTAATATTGCCGTGCCGAGGAATTCGGGCTTTTTCCACGTAAATGATGCGTCCAACCTTCAACTTAGTAATTTAGCAGAAAGGTTGTCATCTTGGGTTAATTGTCCTGCGTATCCTTGAGAGACCTAATACTTCCACATTATGATACCTTGCAATTTATTTTAATACTCTTGTGAGTCTGTTTTGCCAAAAACGTTCTATAGGTAAACATGGTTAACTTTAGAATTAAAACAAAGATAAAGTATTTATTGTATTTGTTAAAACTCTTAGTAAATACTTAACTATATAAATGTTTACTATTCATAATTTGTTTCTCCACTATTTATGCGAAGACACTGCCTCCTAACATACAGGATCCTAGATTAGGAGTCAGGGCTCACTGTACTATAACCAACTCTCGCACGCTAAAGATCTGTTAGATAATTTCTCTGTCCCCTTTGGCTGACACGACTATAAGCACAATGACTGCTGTACTCACAACCCACATGTCGACAACCTCGCGAGCCAGATCTAGATACTTAAACTGCTCATCTTTTTCTGCTATCATGAGGTTGAGATATGTTTATTTTTACCAATTCAGGAATTTCTGAGTAATAGCTTGGAGTCTAAACTTATGTTATTTGCATTCTGAAGCATGTAATTTTAAGTAAGTTCTGTGCGAAGCTGAATAAAACTGTACAATGTTAACATATTATATTGAGTGTAACTTAGTAGGTTTTGTTATAACAGTAATCATTATCAAAATAGACGCGACACTATTAATTTCAACGCTTTTAAGAGCTGCCTCCGTCTTTCCTTAGATGAACAAAGAAATACAAACGGACTTCAAAATGTCTCATTAATGAAGACGACACTAGTTTGCATCCCGTCGGTTTAAAAGTAGCTACAGTAATACCGTTTGACCACGATGCGACGCTTTTCAAAAGTAAACCACTGATAAGCTCTAATAAGTAGCCAGAAAATCACTGCACTATTATTTTAGTTGAATGCCTCGTTGGTCTAGTGGTCGAAAGCTCGACTGCTGAGCATGAGGTCCTGGGTTCGATTCCCAGGGTGCCAAAACACTTTGCCTGATGGCAAGGTGATTTTGGATTT
This sequence comes from Lycophotia porphyrea, assembly GCA_950005105.1. Lineage (NCBI taxonomy): Eukaryota > Metazoa > Arthropoda > Insecta > Lepidoptera > Noctuidae > Lycophotia > Lycophotia porphyrea. The sequence goes on from OX465396.1 coordinate 2,582,002, forward strand.
TTTCATCTGGAGTTTCTTAGTAGCAGCCACGGTTTGGATTTCTGCCCGATTTATGGCAATAGACACTTAAGACTTAAACATAACTGGCAAAATGTGGGTGTACTATTAGTTACACCTCTGCCTAACCCGTTGGAGATTACAGGGGTGATGATTAAAGGAATTTAATTCTCATTTCTAACAATTTAGTTCTTATTAAATTAGTTTAGTTTTGGTGTATCTTACAAAATCCTTCTTTACTCTGTAAGCAGACTTTCGCCCTCTTCTTTGTTTGAAAATCCCATAATCTCGCGAACTTCTTTCATAGTTAAGATTAACCCTTATTCGCAACAAAAACACAAAAGTTACGACTTTTAATAGGGTTAAAATTAAAACGCCGCATTATTTCTGTTTAAACAACAACAATACACTAAAGTTTCGGAAACTCCAAGTCATCATCATCTGCCTAGCCCTTTCCCAACTATGTTGGGGTCGGCTTCCAGTCTAACCGGATGCACCTGAATACCAGTATTTTACATGGAGCAACTGCCTATCTGACCTCCACAACCCAGTTACTACTGGGAAATACGATACCCCTTGGTAAGACTGGTTGTCAGACTTTTTGGGCCACTGACTACTTTAACGACTGTCAAAGATCTTCAAATGACAGCCGGGACCAACGGCTTAACGTGCTTTCCGAGGCACGGAGGAAACTCGGTATGTAATGGGTGGTCACCCATCCACAGACCAACCTAGGCAAGCACGGCTTAACCTAAAGATCGACCCGAGCGGCTGTTATTGTTTAGCCACGAGCTCCTCGGAAACTTCAAGTATATCTATTTATTATACATCCATACTTCCATAACACTAATAAAGGGTGTAAAAAGACTCCTAACGAAGCCGAAAGGCACTTGTTCTCCCGTCATTGCAATATTTTTTTTGGTTCTAGACCATACCTGGGAACCTTCTAGTTACGGAGATATTGGGGGTCAAAGTTCCAACTTTTTCACAAGTTTTTAGTTCATGTTTAAACACCTCTACGACCCCTTTTTTTTTTTTTTTTTTTTTTTTACGGATGGGAAATCATCAAATGACTTCTCCCGCTCTGGGCAGAGCGGAAGGGAGTGTCAGACTTGTACTGACTAAAACCCATCCATGTTCCTTCCTTGCCCTTTGCGTTCCAGGGCCGCGGTATCTCTTTCGAACAGCCCGCAGCCCTGGCAGGCATCGGCCCTTGCGGGCCCCTCCCTATTTGCTGACATCTCTTTGAGGCGCGCGTGGAACACGAACGCGCCGTCAACACGGCCGGTCGTCAAAAGACGGACGGACGGCGAGCTAGCCCATTACTCTCCGTCCACAGGTCCGCGTCTACGGTGGCCGGAAGCCACCACGTGACCCCCGACGCCCGAGGCGTCTCCCGCGGCGGCTGGGACGAGAGGTTCTCTCCCTCTCACGCTCCGCCACCTCCTTCGCTAGCATGACTGCTTCGCAGAAGGAGGTGACGGCGTCCCATTCCCTTTCGCTCCGGACCATGGACTGGACCAGGGCCGGACGCGATAGGTCGCCGCCGCCGATCGCCGCTACGAGGACACGGCGGTGCTCCGCCCAAGCGGGGCAGACCTCTACCTCTACGACCCCTTACTACTCAATCCATCCATAAGCACAGTGTTTTAGTGCGTTACATTGAGTCCTACCGTAAAACGTGATTTTTCAGACCAAAAAAAAGTCGTTTCCCAGCACTTGTTTTTGCGTAAAGTTACTTAGTTTGATGTACATAATGCTTGGTTGACGGCTTTGTGAAGAGTCTGTTTACGCCCTGTAAATTTCACTTAACGACTAGCGACCGTCATAGATCTACAAATGACAGCCGGGACCAACGGCTCAGCGTGCTTTCCAAGGCGCGGAGGAAACTCGGAATGTTATGGCTGGTCGCCCATCCACGGACCAACCTAGGCAAGCGCGGCTTAGCCTATAGATCGTCCCTCGTGGCTGTAATTATTTAACTGCGAGCTCCTCAATTTAAAGCTTAAATTTGGAGCATTTCCAATTAAAAAGACAACCTCATATATAACTAGGAATTATTTTAACCTAACTTTTAAAGACCTAGATAGCGTATATTTTTCTAAACTACACAATAAGTTTACAAAAGGTCACACACAAGTTTCAAGGCTTGTTTGGCTCCGAGCCAACAGAGTGGCCAGCATGCAGTTGTAAAAAAACTTCGCTGTACTATTGTTTCTTACAGCTTATTACTGCAAGCTTTTGCGGTCAATTTTCAATGCTACTCGTTGTTATTTGAATTTTGAAGAAATATAAAATTTTATGTGGAATATTGCTGGTTTCTGTTCCAAATTATTATGTGGGTTGTAGGTTGTAACCCAATTTCGTCGTTTGTTGCGTATTCCTAAGATTTTTCTTTCATCATTAACATCATCATTTCAGCCGAAAGACGTCCACTGCTGGACATAGGCCTCCCCAAGTGTCGCCACATTGACATTGCGGCTCGTATCCAGCGGATCCCCGCAACCTTCACCAGGTCATCGGTCCACCTAGTGGGAAGCTTTCCAACGCAACGTCTTCTCGGTCGCCATTCCAGTACTTTACGGCCCCATCGGCCATCGCCCAGTGCCCTGCCCACTACCACTTAAGTTTGGCAATTCTTCGGGATATGTCGGTAACCTTGGTTCTCTTGCGGATGTCCTCATTTCTGATTCGATCACGCAACGAAACTCCGAGCATAGCCCTCTCCATTACCCTAGATTTTCCCTAGATTTTTTCTTTCCTCGCATCCGATAAACTTTTAGATGGATTTGCTAGGATACTATTTCAATTCCAGTTTCTTATTGTCTTAGGCACATCCTATTTATGTTATGTAATAATATGTAACTGTCCCTATAACATATTGTACTGGAATATAAACGTTGTATTCTAATAAACTTTAACGATATAACACAATATCACGCCTGTAATCCCCGTAGGGTTAAACTGAGGTGTACCTAATGGTCAAGGCTGCGGGACAGTTCAAAAGAGATACCGCGGCCCTGGAACATAAAGGGCAAGGTAGGAACATGGATGGGTTTCAGTCAGTACAAGTCTGACATTCCCTTCCACTCCACCCAGAGCGAGAGCAGTCATTTGATGATTTCCCATACGGAAAAAAAAGGTGTACCTATTGGTACACCCACATTTCGCCAGTTGTTTTAAGTCCCATGTAATAGGTGGCGAGCCTATTGCCATCAACCGGGCAGACGCCGTGGCTGCTGCTGAGAAATTCTTGATGGAAAACCCAATAGCACTTTACCCGACTTGGGAATCGAACCCAGAACCTCATGCTCAGTAGTCTCGCTTGCGACCACTCGACCAACGAGGCATTCTTACTCGAAACTTACCTGAGAACTTTAACGACTCTCTCTCCCCTGGGATCGGTCCCTCATGTCTCAGGATCATGGTCAGCATTAGAGTTGCATCTGGGGCGGGTGATCTGCCTCCACCGGTTTCTATCCAGCGCGTCTCTTACAACCGTGTGTTGGATGACGAGTCTTTAATTTGGTCGGTCCATCTTGTTGGTGAACGCCCGCGCGATCTTTTGCCTTCGGTATTCCCAACCACAATCAGTTTCTCCAAATTTTCGTCGCATCTGCGCAATGTGTGGTCGAAGTACGAAAGAATACGTAAGGACTATGCGTCCTAAATTCATCATCATCTACAGCCTGACTTCACCCACTGCCAGGTATAGGCTTCTCTTTGCTTGGCCAAGCTCCACGTTCTTGTGCCAGCCTCATCCAGGATATACCCGCGATGGCATCGAAAACCGTGCGAAACAGGGGGGTTGCTAGTTTACTTATAATATATTCTTTTTTTCCGTCTTGTTATAATATAAATATTGTGGAAATTATAATAAGGTATCTTAAGGACTGAGCTACATCCATATTGGCTAAATAACATCCTTTCTCACTGGTTTCATTTCAGGCACAAAACAAAAGACACAGAAGTCATGACTTTTAAAACAACGGTTATTTGTTAAAAGTAAGATGAAGTCGAAACAAAAAACATACATGACCTAATGTGGGCCAGTCGCCATTTTATCCTCCCGCGTAATTAACACGCGAATTAATAAAACACGATTATATTAACTACAAATGAATATGAACACTTAAGTTGAAAGATAAAGCGGTAAAATAATTATATTTTGATGAGGTTTTGTTATTTCTATGGGCTACCAAGGGTACTATGGGTAAGCCTACTATGGGTTACCAAGTTTGGCAAAGTCAGATAAGCAGTTGCGTCATGGAAAATACTAGTATTCAACTGTACCCGGTTAGACATGGTAGCTGACCCCAACATAATACATTGTAGGGAAAAGCTTAGGCAGGTAATGATTTCTATGGCGATATTGTAATAATATGGTTTTGTGGTTATCGGTGACGATTTAACCGTATTATAATATTATTTCCAAATAAATACTGTTTCCAGAGTCGGCTTGATAAAATTAATAAATAAGAAATCCATTTTTATGATAATATTACTAAAAATTCGCCAACCAAAGTAAAAAGTTAAAAAAATATAATAAGAATATAATTAAGTCTTTAAATGTACCACAAAAAACATCACGAACATTCATAAAAGAATCATTATAAACAACTACATTATAATCTGATCAAATCCGTAACTATGTAAAACTAACTTAAATATCGATAAACCAAATCGCAAAATCAAGCTCTAAACTTTCGCGGCATATCACTTTAAAACTCAAAACTTTTCAATAAAAAAATGTCCTCTTGACCGCTGCCAGATGTCGCGAGCTCCACATAATTAGCTTAGCTTAATTCGCTGTTGCCTACAACTTGAGCTGTTACATTTGGCTGGCATTCTGCCAGTTGCCACAGCCTGTGGAAGCTGAGATAGACGACAAAAGAAATAAAGCGAGACAGCCAGCTGTAGGTGGTCTAGGTGCCAGGTATTTTTTCTAGGGATATTCAATTTTCTGGATATTTGGCAGTCGTGGTCGCCTGATGGAAAGATGTAGCTGCCAAATGTGGACACCTGTAAAATCTAGGGGTCTGACGATGTGTTCAAAGATATTGTAAAATGCTTTGCGCTGTTTTTGTAGAAATGGTCATGAAATAATAAAATAATTTCAGTTTTACACAAAATAAACATATCATAATCTACGTAGCTTTTTTCCAAACTATATTGGGGTTGGTTTTCAGTCTAACCGTATGCAGCTGAGTACGTAGTATTTTATATGAAGCGACTGCTTATCTGACCTCCACAACCTGTAACTGGGTAATACGATACCCCTTGGTAAGATTGGATGTCAGACTTTCGTCTTCTGACTACTCGTAACGACTGTCAAAGATCTACAAATGACAGCCGGGACCAACGGCTTAACGTGCTTTCCGGGACACGGAGGAAACCCGGTATGTAATGACGGTCCACGGACCAACCTAGACAAGCGCGGACCATCATAGACCTTGAAGATCGAACCGTGTCGCTGTTATTAGTCACGAGCTCTTCATATAATGATATACATACAGAATGTAAACAGACTCTTCACGAAGCCGTCAACCAAGCACTATGTACATCAAACTAAGTAACTTTACGCAAAAATTAGTGCGGGGAAACGACATTTTTTTTTGGGCTGAAAAATCATGTTTTACGGTACGACTCAATGTGACGCACTCAAAACATTGTGCTGGTGGATGGATTGAATAGTAAAGGGGTGGTAGAGGGTGTTTAAAGTAAAAATCCTACATTAAAAACATGTATTTAAAAAAAAACTTGTGAAAAAGTTAGGACTTTAACCCCCAATATCTCCGTAACTGGAAGGTTCCCAGGTATGGTCTAAAACAAAAAAATGATTGCAATGACAGGGAGAGCAAGTGCCTTTCGGCTTCATTAAGAGTCTTTTTACATCCTTTAAAACCTTAAAATGAAACAACTGTTTTATTCTAGGCTTGTTCCCCTTAACACTGTAATGGTCTATCAATGAAAATTCCGACATTAAATAGTTACTGACAGGGTTCTCAATTGAGGCGGTTCTCTATATTACAGGAGTAACTTAAAATAAATTTACCCCCTAACCCCCCCAAAAACCCCCTAACCACCCTAACCCAGGTTAAGGGGTTTTTTTCCCTAAAAGCTTTCCTGTCTTGCCAATTATTCTAATTCTTACTGTTCATCTATTTCTAACTTTCTTATTGGTATTTTAGTAAGTAAAATTGACAGAATTAGGGTTGCTATCTCATAGTTTTGAATCACCCTTCTATAATTCTGTCCTCTAAGACCTAAAGACCTGGTGACTATATCCACACAAGAGAGGTTATCCACAAACGTTACACAGTCATGAAAGGTTTGGATTAGATCATTTAGTTATTCTGCTATTCTTTTACGTTCTGTGCTCACTTCGTAACATTGCCATATTTTTCTTTTTCATGTGTCAAGAACGGTATGTTTATTTAGTTTAGTTTTAAATATGGAAATGATGTTTCTTTGCATTCTGCTTTGAATTTGATTAAAATTAAATCACAGTACCTTGTTGTAGCATAGTATTGAGGTGTAGATTTGTGAGTATGACATACTGGCTATGTATGAAACTTTCTCTTCTTTTTTTATAATTAACAAAAAATGTCATAACATAACATCACGCCTGTAATCTTCGAAGGGTTAGGCACAAGTGTACGTAATAGTATACCCACATTTCGCCAGTTATGTTTAAGTACCATGTAATATCCAAGTTAAGCTCCATCAATCGGGCACAAATCCAGACTCCATGCCTGCTACTGAGAAATTCCTGCTGTACAAACCCAACAATGCTTTGCCCGACCTAGGAATCAAACCCAGAACCTCATACTCAGCAGTCGTGCTTGCGATCAATCGACCAACGATGCAGTCATAAAAATATGTTTTATTAATATGCCATGTTTCTCAATTCCAGGTGCAGCCCCCGACTGCTAGCAGGGCTTCACACAGGGAGTCCAGGTGGGCCCGCGATCGGCGGGCCCACCATTGCAGCAAGCTTCTTTCATTGTAAGTCATTAAAACTATAAGAATATCCTTCGACTTCCGACTGAATTTCAGTCTCGGCGATAAATCTCATTGGAAGTGAAAAAATAAAGTAAGCAAATGTATAATGTACAAGTTAGGTGAAAAATTCAAGTGTACTGACAACTGCTACTGAAAAAATTGTGGTGGAAAACCCAACAATTCTTTGGCCAACCTGGGAAACAAACTTAGAACCTCATGCTCACCAATAGTGTGCGACCACGAGAGCCATATAAAGGGTGTAAACAGACTCTTAACGAAGCCGAAAAGCACTTGTTCCCCCCGTCATTGCGATCTTTTTTTTGTTATAGACCATACCTGAGAACCTTCTAGTTACGGAGATATTGGGGGTCAAAGTTCCAACTTTTTCACAAGTTTTTTTAGTACATGTTTTTAATGTAAGATTTTTACTTTAAACACCTCCAGGACCCCATTACTACTCAATCCATCCATCAGCATAATGTTTTGAGTGCGTTATATTGAGTCTTGCCGCAAAACGTCATTTTTCACCCCGAAAAAAAAAGTCGTTTCCCAGCATTAATTTTTGCGTAAAGTTACTTAGTTTGATGTACATAATGCTTGGTTGACGGCTTCGTGAAGAGTCTGTTTACATCCTGTATTGTAAGTAATTGAAAACTATTTGGCCTTAACCTATTGTTTCCGCCGGCCATTCCGTTCAACGATAAATCCTTTGAGCTCGACGGCAGTAAAAATCAAAATTACTTCTGCACCCAATTTAGTAAGATAGGGACACAAATAAATCTCTTGGTTAGTGAATGTTTTATGTCGAAGACAACAGATTCCCTCTTCTAATAAACGGGGAGTATTTTCATAGCATTAAGTTTGTTACTCTGCTTTTATTAATTAAAACTTTTGGGGTATCACTTTACTTTTATGATCGAGACGCGCATCACGAAGGCTGGTTGGAAGTAGCGCAGGAGAAGAGTCCCTAGAAGGATATGGAGGAGGCCTTTTCCAAGCAATAAAAAATAAATAAAAGAACACACCAGACTATAATTGAACTAAACTTATCAAAACTTTTTCGAATACGAAAACTTTTTACTTTCAGTCAAAAAAAAAAGCTTACGTCAAAATCAAAGCATTCATTTCAAGTAGGCCAGTTACAGCACTTTTGAATTGTCGACAAAGATAACAATGTAATTAAACTACAGTCCCAGTCACAAGGCATAAGAACTGTGAAAGTACTGTAGTTGCCCATTTTATAGTGTAGATCTCTATGGAGAAGAACGGGCAAGATACTAATGCTAAGTTCGGCAAAATTACCGGTTGGGGCCCAGCCAGGGCTGCGGGACTGTTCGAAAGAGATACCGCGGCCCTGGAACACAAAGGGCAAGGAAGGAACACGGATGGGTTTTAGTCAGTACAAGTCTGACACTCCCTTCCGCTCTGCCCAGAGCGGGAGAAGTCATTTGATGATTTCCCATCCGAAAAAAAAGGTTGGGGCTCAAGTTAGAGCTAGGTCGTCACTTAGTATATACATTTGAATTTACTTTTTATTGCTACAATAAACCCATATGACATTTAAATACAGTACTGCTAACCGCCCATTCTTGGAATATAATAGAAACGATTGAAATTCAATGAATTCTGCTGATTTCCAAATAGTCTGGGTCAGGTGAAAAGCAATTTAAATAATTTGCATACAAAGGCGCCTAAGTAGAACCTTAAGAAATAAAACTAGGTTACGAGATTCTATAAAACCTAACTGACTTGAAATTTCGCTGCCACAAATAATATTTATTACTTATTTTCCACCTCTGAAAATTTAATTTGGGTTAGAGGGGTTTTATTTTTTAAATCATTCGGATCTCATTACGTAACATCACGCCTGTAATCCCCGAACGGTTAGGCAGAGGTGTACCACATAGTTCACCCACATTTTGCCAGTTATGTTTAAGCCCCATATAATAGGATTCGAGCCTATTGCCATCAACCGGGCACAGACCCAGACTCCGTGGTGTTATTGAAAAAATCCAGATCGAAAAACCCCATAACATTTTGCCTGACCCGGGAATCAAACCCAAGACCTCATGCTCGGCAGTCGTACTTGCGACCACTTGACCAATGAGGCGTGGTCCTCAGTTTGATTCCTAGGTCGGGCAAGGTGTTGTTAGGTTTACGGCCGTCAATTTTTAGGGGTTTTCATTTACATTCATAAAGTTGAAATCATGTGAAGGATATCTTAGGTACTTGGGACCCCTCGTTTCATGTAATAAGGGTCCATAATTGAGGTTCTTTCTAAATTTCGTTCTTTTTCCTCGCGAAAATGTAAAGTCGTTACTCGCATAAATGGACGATACAGTTGGTTTAATGTTTCGGATATGAAAATGAATTGTAAAATTAAATTTAATGGATCGTTCAAAATGATAGGCGTAGGGAAACAAAGAGATTTTACGAGTTAATTAACAGGAGAAATATACGTGCAAAAGCTTGCACAGAAAGGCCATAAAATATAAATATACCAACCAGCATACGTCAGGTTCTTTTATACAGGGTGTAAACAGACTGTTCACGAAGCCTCCAACCAAGCATCTTGTACATACATCAAACTAAGTATCTTTACGCAAAAATTATTGCTGGGAAACGACTTTTTTTTTAGTTAAAATTACGTTTTACGGTAGGACTCAATGTTACGCACTCAAAACATTGTAGTTAGCTGGTCGTGAAGGTGTTTAAAGTAAAAATCTTACATTAAAAACATGTATTAAAAAAAAATCTTTTGTAAAAGTTGGAACTTTGACCCCTAATATCTCCCAACCGTCCAACCCGTTACTTTAGGGTACTTTAGGTTTAGGTAAAAAAAAAATCGCAATAACGGGGAGAACAAGTGCCTTTCGGCTTTAAGAGTCTTTTTACATCCTTTAGATCAAATAGTAAACACGGAAGTAGCTCTGTCTATCTGTCCCATTACTTTTCGCGCCACCACTGCGAGAAATGATTTCGATGTTTGGAGCATGATTAGACCATAACCTGAGTTAGACCATGGGTTACTTAATCTTGGTAGGACATTCATCATCTGCCCTAGCCTATTCCTAAATTGATAAGGGTCGGCTTCCAATCTTACGGGATGCAGCGAATACTAGTATTTTTAACCAAATTCTAAAAGAAGGAGGTTCTATGTTTTTTTTGTATGTATTTTCACCGATTTCTCGGTTAAAAGTGGATCAATTTAAAAAAAATGTTTTTTTATTGTTTGAAAGAGTATACTCCCAAGTTCGTCCCATAGAAATATTGTCATGATCTTGACTTCGGAGATATGGAACGGGACTCTTCAATAATAGACAGCAAATCTACCGTGATTGCTGCAATCGCTTGGATGTTTTTTGTTTGCACAACACAATAACATAATATCACGTCTGTATGCTCTGAGGTTGTCCGACATTTCAAAAGTTGGGTATATTGTCATGTCTACATACATAAACTCACGCCCTTTTCCCATGGGGGTAGGCAGAAACCACAGAACGCCACCTGCTACGATCCTTACATACTCCTTTTGCCTCGTCCACGTTCATACATCTGGTTTTAAATTAAATTTAATACGTAATAAAGAGGGAAGATATGAAATACAGTTAAGATAAAAAACACACCTACCTAAGCGCACTCAAGAATTGGGGTAGTAGGTGGAGAAAGTACTTGCTGTTTACAAAGGGTGTAGGCCCTTGGAGCACCTGGTCCTGCGGCTTCACCGAACAGGCGTCAAGTCAGTCCTGGCTGTTCTGGTGGCAGGCAGTCTCAGAACTAGGAGTGGAGTTCCCGGGCGAGTCCGTTTAGCGGAGCCCCGGGAAGCTTGGAGAGGAGAGGAGTCCCGAGCCAAACTCCGTTTAGCGGAGCCCCGGGATGGAGTTGCGACTTCTGCGAGGAGGAGAGACGCGTCAGAGCGTCGGCCTACCACTTGTCACTGGCACTAGTCCACTTTTGGTGGAGTGGACTTCACCGTACTGGTTGCTCGCTACTGAAATCTCGTTGTAAACTGATTGAAGTACATAAGCGGCTTCTTTTATAGGGAACTTAACTTAACTTAATGCATAGCAAATATTGGTATACGATATTACAATTAAAAAAGGAAAATAAAAAAACTTTTTTGCAAAAATAAAACCGACTTCAAAAACACCAAAAAGTGGTTTTATTTTTTGCAAAAAAGTTTTACATGGAGCGATTGCCTATTTGACCTCCATAACCCACTTAGTACTGGGTAATACGGTTTACCCTTGGTAAAACTGGATGTTAGACTTTCGGGCCACTGACTACCTAACCATAACGATTGTCAAAGATATTCTTGAAATAACTACCGGAACCAAGGGTTTAACTTGTTTTTCGAGCCACGGTGGAAATTCGGTGTGTAACAATGGTCACATATCCACGGACCAACCTTGGCAAGTGCGACTTAACCTTAGCATGGGAAAATTTTGAGATAGAATAGATATAATTACCGAAATTCGCAAGAGCAAAACCGCGTTGATTAAAGCTAATGTCTCTATGAATAATTTTGCATTAAAGTCAAAAACCGTGTGCAAAGAACAGTGAAGCATTTAATATTACCTGTCCTTCAAAATAAATGACTCTCAGACTTTCATTAACCAAAAAAGCAAAAGTGGGCATGAATACAAAACAGGCACTCAACCATTTCACAGACAGTACATCAGTTTGCTGTTAAGGTGGTTGCGTCAGGGTAGCCCGCGAAATTCAAATTTTCTTACGTTTTTTTGCAATTTGCAGATCATTGTCATTCAATGAATATTTCATGACAAAGTCGTTCAATAGGGTTAAATGGACTTATAGGGTTATATTGATGATTTTCATGATTGTGATTCTGTAACAACATACATGTTACTGGCGCGACTCATTTTTCATTAACGTACCACCTGATACTGACCTGCAAATTAAAAAAAAAAACGTAAGAAAGTTTGAATTTCGCGGGTTACCCTGACGCAACCACCTTAACGTAAAATACTGTTGTGTGTAGTCTGCTATCAGGACAAAAACTAGTTATAGCACAACTAATGTAGTTAATAGAGGGTTAGAGATGGGATAAATAGCTAGAACCACAACATAAATCGGTGCAGTAGGCTCTTTATGTGCAAAAAGTGCTGTCAATGTTTCAAAGCATATAGGTTGGATAATTTCCGACCAACATGCAAGTGAAGTGGCAGGCACAAACTCATCCCCAGCTTTACGTTATCATTTTTTGTTGAGTCCTGTGTGAGTTCATGTAACCCTATTAAATGAATAATAATAATAATAATAATAGGCACAACCAAGTAGCCAGGATTATTCACCAGCAACTTGCCTTGAAATATAAACTTGTGGAATCTGAGGTACCGTACTACAAGTATGTGCCCGACCCAGTTCGAGAAAGACCATGTCACGCTGTACTGGGATCGGTCTATCATTACTGACAGGACTATTGTAGCCAATAAGCCTGACATAGTGGTAATAGACCGATCAGCGCGCCGCGTAATGATAATCGATGTCACCATCCCGCATGACGAGAACCTCGTGAAAGCTGAGAAAGAGAAACAAATAAAATATCTCGACTTGGCACACGAGGTTGTCGACATGTGGAATGTGAACTCGGCTATCATTGTGCCGATTGTCGTGACGGCCAATGGCCTTATGGCTAAGAGCCTCGACGACCATCTCTCGAAGCTCGCCTTAGGCGGTTGGATCAAGGGCCTGATTCAGAAGGCAGTACTCCTCGATACGGCTCGCATTGTGAGGAGGTTCCTGTCTCTGGAGCCCTAACCACCGGTAGCTTGGACCCTGTTCCCGACACCGGCGGACCGCTATTTTTTTATATTTTTAAATGTTTTTATATGGTTTGTTTTAAGAAATACTTAAAAATGTTAAAAAATATGTATATATATGAATAAACGGAATAATAATAATATTTATTTATCCAAAAACATACAGAGTTTGAAAAACAGCTTAATATTAGGTTTAGAAGATACATTTATAGTTTATGTTGCAAATTCTGTACAAAAATAATACTCTACCTCTTAAGCTAGGGTATACCTGTATTATAAGAGGTAGTTTACGGTCAAAAATCAACAAAAACTTATATCACAAATGGACTGTGTCATTCTACTGTATGGTATACAAGAGTAGAATTGTATTTTGTGTGTGTGAGTGGTGTGTGTGTGTAGGTGTGATTGTATGTGTGTGTGAGTGTAGGTGAGTGTATGTGTGGGTGTGGGTGTTTGTGAGTGTGTGTGACTGTTTTATACAAGGAAGGTAAGTAAAGACTCCGTGTAAGAGTAATCCTTAAGGAGCAGCCACTCTGTTACTTTAGATTTTAGTGCATGTGAGTTTAGTTTTATAATGTTGAGATGTTTGTTAATGTTTTTATAGATATGAGTACTTAGTATATAATATTGGTGTTTGGCGAAGGAGGTCTTGTGTTGTATATTTGGTAGAACGTACGTGCGTTTGTTTGTAATAAGAGGAGGGAGGCCTGCGTGCTTTCTAAGGGTGGATTTAAGCATTTTAAGCATTCATGAAAAAGTCATACAATGCGGTTAAATGAACTTAGAGGGTTGTATTGATGATTTTCATGATTGTAATTCTGTAACTACACACATGTTACTGGCGCGACTTATTTTTCATCAACATACAACCTAACATTTGCAAATTGCAAAAAACGTAAGAAAACTAGAATTTCGCGGACTACCCGTACGCTTCCACCTTAACCTAGTTTTTTCCCAACGATGTTAAGGTCCGCAGTATTTTAGAAAGAAGCAACATTGCGCAAAAGCTCTTCTTTTAAAAGTAAATAACTTGTTTAATAAAGAGGAAGTCATTTATTATCAAAATATATAAGGTCCCATTAAAATAGATGGACAAATTTTAGCACAGCGTTCAGTACGTCTAACCAAAGATTTCCAAGCAAAAAAAAAATTCATTAAAGTAATTTTATTTTGACCTAAAATAATAAATTTTTAAATTTTTAGTGTATTTTCGTTGGCTTATTCCCAGGAGCTCCAAATATATTGTTCTCTAAACAATTTCTCTCCATACATTGATTCCCAACAGCTCCATAATTTTATTAGTTAAATAATAAAATACTATAATTTTTTTTTTTATTTGGAGCCGCCGGGAATAAAATTATGGAGCGCCTGGGAATAAGCCTTTTCGTTAGCTGTTTTTTTTCTTGTGTGTTATCTAATGCGTTTTTCTTAATATTGTTTTACCACTATCCTTATTTATGTGGTCTGAATGATTTTTAAAAATTTGTCCATCTATTTTAAAAGGACATTATATTTGGGGGGGGGGACGCGTACATATAATTATGTAAGTGCCTTGTGAGTCTACAGATACTGATACTGTTAGCCTGCGTCATCCAGTTCATCCAAACTTCCAGTTGATTCGATCCAGGGCCAATGTAATGTAATGTTGACAGCACGGTTGGCGCAGTGGCTGAGCGATTGGCTGCCGCGCTACGTTTCGCGGGTTCGACCCCCGCACGGAAAAAAATATTTGTATGACCTACAGGTAGTTGTTCCGGGTCTGGCTGTTGGTGTATGTGAGTTTAAATGTTTGTAAATGCACCCAAGATAGGAGAAATTCGTAGAGTGGGGCAACGTTTTAAAAAAAATGTGGACAACTGGTATACAGGAAATCTTGTCAAACTATCGAGCAGGAAAGCCCACAAAATGAATACCGAAACCATTAACGCATCTGAGTTACCCATTCTAAACAATTAAAGGCACCCTTTCGCCCACAGTACGATAAACGCGACTATTCTAATTAATAACGCGGTACACAACTTTAACGATTGATGGTTATTGTTCAAAGTTTATATTGTCGTGTGATGTCAGATTCCTGGTTCTGGCTATTAAGAACATTGGTGCAGGCGAATTGTTTTATTTTCTCTCTTGCTGAAAGCGTATTTATTTTAATATTTATTTATAGATACGTTTAAATAGATAGTTAGAGATAGATAGATACTCGTAGATATGTAGATAAAACATTTATTCAATGCACACAAGAGACATTGCACAACACACAGAAGCACAATTAAAATTAAATGGTACAACAAATTACGTGAATATAAAAACAAGGTGACAATGTTTTTTTTTTTTTTATTAGCCTGGTTGAGCGTCCCACTGCTGGGCAAAGGCCTCCCCTTTTTCCTTCCAAACCTCTCTGTCCTGTGCAATATCTGGCCATGCTCGTCCCGTAAACGATATCAGATCGTCACACCATCTGCGCCGCGGTCTACCTCGACGGCGATTTCCTCCGACAGGTGTCCAGTGGGTGACGATTGTTGCCCATCTCTCCGGGCGCATTCGTGCTACGTGGCCAGCCCACTCCCACTTAAGCTTGGCTGTTTTTTCTCCAGGTAACAATGTACAAAAATAAAACATATTTACGAAAGAAGTATAGTAACACCATGACATAATTTAAATAAAGTAACAAGTATACAAGGTGCGGTGAATAGTGGAATGAACAAATGTATTTTTTGGGTGTAAAACAAAATGTACAAAGCATCTAATCAACAAAAAAAATCACAGTTCCGTGCACAAAAAAAAGAAGTGTTCACCGATAGTTTTTCCAGAGAAAAAAAAAATACAAAAAGGAACAAAATTATAATATAACTAAGGAGATTCGTTGAATATCTAACAGGAATTATTAAACTGGAAATTCTTCAAACACTTACGAGATGATTCGTTTTTTCCAAGATTTTCTTTGAGTTGAACAAAAAGGTTTTCTTGGGAATAAAACAGAGGTTTTCACGTTCAGTTGAAATGGTACGTGAATCAGCAAACACTATGAATTTGCTTAATAAAGAGGTAAGGAGAAAGAGGCTGTTCGCTGAGTTGGAATATTTAGGACGCCAACTGATTTAAAATGAGTAGGTTTATGAAAATAATAATGAAGATTTCCATGGAAATGAGCATCATTTTTTTTATACAATAAATAAATTGTGATTATTATAATTGGCTGCCTCGTTGGTCTAGTGATTGCAATCACGACTGCAGACCATGAGGTTCTGGGTTTGATTCGGGTCGGGCCTATATTGTTATTGGATTTTTCCATCAGGGAATTTCTCAGTAACAGCCTGGGTTTATTTCAGGTTGATGGCAATAGGTTCGTCCCCTTTTTTCGAGTTAAACATCTCTAGTGAAATGTGGATTACAGGATACCACTTTACAGGATAAAAACAAAGTGTGTCGCAATGCCAAAATAATATTCTCACTTAAAATAACATAACACATTATCCTGCTAACCATATTTTTCTACTAAAACTCTAATTTCACAAAAATGTTTTTACATTTTCATACGCTCCAAAAAACAGCACAAACAATTCTTCAAAACCAATATTTTAGTACGAAAACATTTGCGAAAAAGGAACCTAGAAATTGGGAGCCGGAGAGAATAAGGGAAAAAAAGTGTTATTCAGATAATTACATTACTTGATAAAGTTGTAAGTGATTTGGTGGATGGCTTAGTATAATGTTGTGGTAGCACTGTAATTGCTACTCTGTGTAGTAATCGAGTTGGCACGTCGCGGTGATTGTTAGTCTGTGGTCCTTTTTGCCGAATAACTGTGATCGACATTTGTTTTCTCGTTGTTTCTGGTACTTTTCGTAGTAAGACCTAATTATAGTCATTCAATTAGTAGTAGGTTTTGCGCTATCTCAGTGGTCTATTATGGTCATGTCGGATCTCATATGCTACAATAACACCTATGTATACCATTCAAAATTTCTGACCGTATACGGACAGTATACTTCGATCCAAGGCCAACGCGCGCCTCAAAGAGATGTCAGAAACAGGGAGGTGCCTCTCCCTGTTTCTGCAAGAGCCGATGCCTGCCAGGGCTGCGGGACTGTTTGAAAGAGATACCGCGGCCCTGGAACACAAAGAGCAAGGAAGGAACATGGATGGGTTTTCGTCAGTACGAGTCTGAAACTCCCTTCCGCTCTGCACAGAGCGAGAGAAGTCATTTGATGATTTCAAACCCAAAAAAAAAAGACGACTAGGTCAACTAGGTGCACACCCTCTTTGCAAGGAAGGAACATGGATGGGTTTGAGTCAGTACATCTCTGACACTCCCTTCCGCTCTGCTGAGAGTGGGCGAAGTCATTAGATGATTTCCTTTTTAACCGACTTTCTTCAAAAAGGAGGAGGTTCTCAATTCGGTTGTATGGTTTTTTTTTTGTGTTTGTTACCTCATATCTCCGTCATTTCTGAACCGATTTCAAAAATTCTTCTTTTATGTGAAAGGATATAGTTGTCGATTGGTCCCATAGAAATTTCATCGAAATCAGTTCAGTAATTTGGTATGTTTTCACGTTAATTGCTATATCACGCGACGACGCCTGAAGTCTTGCATGTTTAATTTGACACACTTCCTGATTTCCGATTGAATTAAAAATGTGCACGCTTATGTATATCGTGTGATAGTACAATATATCGATGACATGGAGTTGATCTGATGATGGAGCTGGAAAGTGGCCTTAGGAACTCCGTTATAAAACGACATAACCCCATCGAGTTTGGACTCGTATGATTCGTCTTGACGAGTACTTTGTCTCTAGATGGTATCCAGGGTCTGATGATGGAGCTGGAAGGTGGCCATAGGATCTCCATCATAAAACGATGTAACCGCATCAAGTTTGGGCTCGTTTGATTCGTCTTGACGAGTACTTCCTTAAAGTTCTGGTTACATTATAAAAAATCATTCATGATAAGAATTTGTGTGGTATTCTAAAAGTCACAACTAAAAAGGGTAAAATAAAAAAACTTTCTGCGAAAAAAAACCGAACAAAAAACCACTAAAAAAACTAAAATAACTTTTTTTAAATTACTTTTGGAAGTCGGTGACAAAAAAGTCAATGAAACAAAAGAAGCCACCGACTTCCAAAAGTAATTTTAAAAAAGTTATTTTAGTTTTTTTTTGTGTTTTTTTGGAAGTCGGTTTTTTTTCGCAGAAAGTTTTATGTATTTCTGTTGACTTCTCAAGTTTTTAAAACCATTTTAATGTCGCATTTACTTACAAAACATCTACATTTATCCTTGCCCGGCCACATTTGCATTAAAACACTTGGTTTTTTTCCCCTTTTTCTCTAGCAAGTAGCCATTTCCTTCAGGTTGTCGTTCTCAGTGCATTTGGCTGCAGGGCGTCCCACTTTGCTTTAGCGGTCCGCAGTCCCCATCCAAGAATATTGTTCTTTGTAAAGCTCATTCAGCTGCACTTAAACGACATGAGGCAAAATGTCCAGTTAAATGTTTAAAGCGTTTGAATTTTCAACGAGTGACTCAACTATTCTAAAGCCATGTACAGACTTACAAACTGTAACATGCAATCACTGAAAAAAAAGGAGTTGCCACAACTAAGATTTTGTTTAGATTGACTAAGTAACTTGTTTGCATCTGAGCCTTTCAAGCTCAGTGATCACAGCTAATACTTTTATTTAATTGAGATTTGAAACGGTATCTTGTTTGGAGTTATCACAAAACCTATTTGCAGCAATCAAGTCAAAAGTAAGTTAGTTGTGTCAATAAATAGTAATCAAGAAACTTGTTTGAGCGTTCAATTAATTAACTAGTATTGCTGCAGTCATGTCGTGATGATCAACTTAACTAAGATTTTGATTAATCTAAACAAAATATTGTCAATCAAGCTAAAAAGTCACTTGATTGGCGTTCATTTTTTTCAGTGATGTAACACGCAATGAAACAAATTCGCCTTGTCGTTGGGTTACATTTCATGTTGTATTGCATAAGTCTGGATGGCTCATTCGTGTTACATTTCACGTAACGTTACACCAATGTGTACCCGGCATAAGAGTTGCAGTTCAAATAAACACTCACTTAGTGATAGTGAAAACAGCCATTATTGGCGTAATGACTTTTAGACTGCCTCGTTGGTCTAGTGGTCATAAGCGCGACTGCTGAGCATGAGGTCCTGGGTTCGATTCCCTGGTCGGGTGCTATTGGGTTTTTCCATGAGGAGTTTTGTCAATGGCAGCTACGGAGTCTGGATTTGTGCCCGGTTGATGGCAATAGGCTCGCCCCCTATTACATGGGACTTAAAAACATAACTGGCGAAATGTGGGTGTACTATTAGGTACACTTCTGCCTTACCCTTCGGGGATTACAAGCATGATGTTATGTTATGTTATTGATTTTTAGGTATAGCGGAGTGGAACCACTTTTGCTTACCAGGTGTTGGTTGAAGCATGTAGTTTGTCTAAAATTACTTTTTAGATGACAAGCTAGCGGCGTTTCGTCCATTCAAACGTATTCCTCTGTTAGAAAATAAAACTTAATCATTTTTTTTTAATATTTGTTTTATAGAAAAAGAATGAAACATAGAGGCATGGTAGGGATATAGATTATATTCTACAGTCAGTACTAACGTGTGATTTGAGTTTATTTTTAAAAACACAGTTTTAAGAAAAAATAATTGAAACCAAACAAAAACACGAAGTTTATGTTACCAAACAGTACCCACACGCGCCAATCTAAACACTCGCTGTATCGAATATACCCCAAAAGCAGGTATTATGTAAATACGGCCAATAATAATAAAAACCTACTGTTATTACGTAAACGTTGCGAGCAATATCAATTTTGACAACATTTTGTTTAATGCACTCCAAACAGTTAATGGGCTCTTCTAGGCACAAAACTGTTTGTTGTTTAAGTATAATATGTGTAATAATATGTGTATGTTATTTAAGTTTAATATTAATGTTTATTGGGTAAACATAAACAAACCTTAGAATCTACGTGTAAGATCTACAATAAACAATAAACAACAAGGGATAATCGAATATTAAATGTATGGTATCTTATTATCTCTATTTACTATTTAACTTGCTTATGCTCGCGGCTTCACCTACGTCGAGTTCGGAAATTATCCCACGGGATCGAACTACTAGGGTAAAAAGTATCCTATTTGTTAATCTAGGTTATAAACTATATGTGTGCTTAAATTTCATCCAATCCGTTCAGCAGTTTTTGCGTGAATGAATAACAATCATCGTGATATATTTTCGCATTTATAATAGAAGTAAGACAATATTTAAATTTAGAAAAACTAAATTTACAGTCGCCAGCACTTCAAGTAACCACAAACTGTCAAATTTCTCCAAATCATTTTAAACCATATAATGTCAATGGTTAAGTTCAAAATCGAATCTGCACTGCGCTGGCAACTGTACAATGGCGGACACTCCCGCCTGATTACCACTAAGCTCATTTTTGCTTGCATTCACAACATGAAGTGCTCTCTAAACGGGCCGGGTGCCACCGCATGAATCAAGTGAAAAAAAATTAATTCGACTGTACATCCAAATTCAATACGATTTAGCTAACGTTAACACGCAATATTTTGCTGTTCACAATCGGCGAGTTATTACTATATTAACAAATTACCAACCATCCCACTCTTAAAAAACATAAATGTTTTGTCGAAAACTTAAATCTTTTTTTTTTGGTTAGTATCCACAAAGATACGCCAACCCCATTGTATCTTAAAACAATATAATATCGTGCACTGTACTAACTTTAATCCTAAAACTTGAAGAGTAAACAATCTTCAATAATCAATTTCCAAAACACCAGTATCGGCTTTCATTTTAAAATTAGCAAGTTTCTCTGAGAAAACAAATAAATACCCCTTGTATTTGCATTTTGGTTGAATATCTACGTCAAATAGAGCTAGGATTTTACATTTTCAGTATGCAACAGAATCAGACTCCATTGTATTCAGTTCCATGTTATATTCTCAGAATATTCTGCATTACAATGTCTAGAAATGACCGCATTTAAAGCAAGGATCTAGTGAGTAATCTCGTTCATTTGTTTTGAATGCGGAAGACGGGTCGGCGGCCAGAAATTAATCCGCTGCATGAAGCGCTTTAAGCAGAAAGCTTTAAATGCAGGAACCGCTTAATATTATAGAAATGCTGCCAACTGCCTTTGTATTAGACTAAACTCAGTTCGTGGGTATTTCTGCTATCCCCGTCATATTGATTAAATATTTTTTGACACAAGAAAGTCATCAGAATCATCTAGCGTTTTCTCAACTTTGTTAAGTTCGGCTTCCAGTCTAACTGGATGCAGTTGAATACCAGTATTTTAAATGGAGCGACTGCCCATCTGCCTTAGTAAGACTGGTTGTCAGAATTTCGGGCCACTGACTACCTGTTAAGATTGACCCCTTAACGTGCTTTCTGAGGTACAGAGGAAACTTGGTACGTAATGGGAAAAGTTCAGCTTAACCTGGAGATCGACCCAAGCGGCTGTTATTATTTAGTCACTAGATTTTTTAACTGCGGCTTTAACTTACTTAAGACCACAAGAACAGGGAAGGGCCCGCAAGGGCCGATGCCTGCCAGGGCTGCGGGACTGTTCGAAAGAGATACCGCGGCCCTGGAGCACAAAGGGCAAGGAAGGAACATGGTTGGGTTTTAGTCAGTAGAAGTCTGATACTCCCTTCTGCTCTGCCCAGAGCGGGAGAAGTCATTTGATGATTTCCAATCCGAAAAAAAAAGACCACAAGATACATACATACATAAACGCTCTTTTACCATGGGATTAGGTAGAAACTACAGAGCGCCACCTGCTACGATCCTTACATACTCCTTTTGCCTCGTCACACAACATCCCTTGGATTATTTAAAAACTAAACTTATACATTGCTGTTAGTCCAGTCATTACGTACATTCAAAAAAGAAAATGAATTTGCGCTTCTAATTTTTTAATATGTTGTAGGGGATACCTAGAAAAGCTTAACTTGAGATTGTCGACCAAGCTTTCCTAGGAGCTTTCGCCGCCATGTTGAAAAAAGGGGTAAAATTTGTTTCTCGGCAATAACTCGGCTATCCGATGAGATTTGAAAATTTTTGTAGGACACTTTTTGTAGCTTTCTTTGTGCTCTACAATAACGCTTGAATCATTTTTAGCGTATCATGCATCGTTATCGAGATATCGATCGATAAAGTCAAAAATTTAGGACACAATTTTTGTTTTTTGCTTTTTTTTTCTTTGGGTCTTAATAAATATGAAAAATTGTGGAATTCAAACTTGTAGAGCATATTCAGACCTACAATTTCCTTCTTGGATTTTTTTATGTTGGACCAAAATTACGATCTCCAGCGCGCCGCAAAGTCGGTGAATCCACACTCAGCGTCGAGCGAGCTGCTCGCTCGGTTGTGTCTGGATGTCGAATCGAATGGGAAATTGTTCAGGAAATTGATGGGATAAAAAATAAGTACATAGAGCAACAAATTAAGGATCACACAATAGTAATTTATTAAACAAATAATTTGTTTGTGCAGTAAAAAATATTATTTTTTTACAATACAAAATAAACAAAACAAAATAAACGGAAAGAAAAATATTTTTACAACACAAAATATAAAAAAATATTTTTGAACACGGTTCAACACGTAGACCCTAACAAAAGGGTCCCTTTATACCTGACCCCTCCAACTCCAACGGACGCTCTATGCGGGCACTCCGTTATAACGAGTTTACAGCCAACTAGATATCGAAATTTTTGCCCAGAATATCGGAACCCTCGATTTACACTACGCACAGCAAAAACTCAACACGATACGATATACTAACTTGAGCGCGCTCGACGCTGAGCGTGGATTCACCAACTTTGCGGCGCGCTGGAGATCGTAATTTTTGTCCAACATAAAAAAATCCAAGAAGGAAATTGTAGGTCTGAATATGCTCTACAAGTTTGAATTCCACAATTTTTCATATTTATTAAGACCCAAAGAAAAAAAAAGGAAAAAACAAAAATTGTGTCCTAAATTTTTGACTTTATCGATCGATATCTCGATAATGATGCATGATACGCTAAAAATGATTCAAGCGTTATTGTAGAGCACAAAGAAAGCTACAAAAAGTGTCTTACAAAAATTTTCGAATCTCATCGGATAGCCGAGTTATTGCTGAAAAACAAATTTTAAGCGTTTTCCAAGATGGCGGCGAAAGCTCCTAGGAAAGCTTGGTCGACAATCTCAAGTTAAGCTTTTCTAGGTATCCCCTACAACATATTAAAAAATTAGAAGCGCAAATTCATTTTCTTTTATTTGCCTTTTTTTCGGACGAAATGACTGGACTATGTTATTTTGAGCAAGATACATCAAATTGACGCTTGTTCAATCTTTGTTGATTGCGACCGTACAAAAGTGAAGTAATGACAGTTTTAAAGTATAATCACGTACAAAAATCCTTAAAATTAAATGTTTCCCAAATCTGTAAGCCTGTTTACTTTCCAGCCTCAGCTCCACTCTCGAACTACTTTGCTAAAATAATAAGCCTATTCGAGAAACATTTACTTTTAAAAGCCTCATGCGTGGAACCACAATGAAAACTAATCGTCATTACTGTTTACATATTTGCGCTAATGTAGGCCTTTACGACTTTTGTATATACTAGTACAGTCTCGAGCAACAATATGTATACACTTTCTCGCGAGAAATAACGGTTTTAACTTGGAGAAAGGATCTTTTTCATAAACATATTATAATTATGAGTTCCAGAAAATTATGTTCGTAACAACATGAAATTTTAATCAGAACAGTTGGAGAAAAACACTTTTAAAAGTTGTTAAGAGCGCTAATGACTTACGGCATTTCGTACAAACTTCCGTCGTTTTTTTTTTCGAAATGATTGAACTGATTTTAATGAAACTTCATACGCATAAGCGAGATATATGGGTCTAAAAAGTTGATAGAGGACTTTCGAAAAGTTTAAAAAAAAAAGAAGATAATTGTAAATTTCTGTTTTTATGGAAAAAATAAAATTAGTCTAATTTAGCTGTAACACTATTTTTCGAAAAGTCCCCTATCGACGTTTTTTTTTCAAGTTTCATTAAAATTGGTTCAATCATTTCAAAAAAATCCGTAAATCGCTAACGCTCTTAAGTGTTTACATATCGGTGCTCATGACTGTACATTTACATATTAATTATTTTAAAAGTTTCTGCATTTAAAAAGTATTATACTTGGATTCAGTGAAACTTTCTTAATTTCATTTTATTGGAGCTATATTAAAGCTGGAGAGCAAAAATAAGTCTAACTAAATTTAACATTAGCCTGCAATTACGTATCATACGTAATTAAATAAACATTAGAGTATTTATACGCCTCGACAGACTGCCTCGTAGGTCCTGGGTTCGATTCCCGAGTCAGGCTAATTGTTATTGGGTTTTTTCACTAGGCATTAGTTTTATTTATGCCCGGTTGATGGCAATAGGCTCGCCTCCTATTACTTGACTTAACTGACGAAATGTGGGTGAACAATTAGGTACCCCTCAACCTAACCCATCAGGAATTGCAGTCGTGATGTTATGTTATGCAGAGTATTACCATTGCTAGAACTACTACGTAACAAAATGTACCGGAAACTGAATATCCCTTAGCTTTGAAATCACCTATAAAGGCTAAATACTCTGCCGTGTAGGCGGCGCGTTCGTGTTCCACGCGTGCCTCAAAGTGATGTCAGCAAACAGGGAGGGGCCCGCAGGGGCCGATGCCTGCCAGGGCTGCGGGACTGTTCGAAAGAGATACCGCGGCCCTGGAACACAAAGGGCAAGGAAGGAACATGGATGGATTTTAGTCAGTACAAGTCTGACACTCTCTTCCGCTCTGCCTGGAGCGGGAGAAGTCATTTAAGAAAAATATTGATGACTTCCCATCCAAAAAAAAAAACAAAAAAAAGGGACTCTAACACATTTGAGACATAAGAATTTATCAAAATATACACATATTTTTCTTAAATAATTGTGAAGGAACGTAAAAAAAAAAATGCGAAATACTTGCCCATAACGCTCACAAATCGACAAAACAGAACTTGAGATTTACGAGTATTTTCATATGTTACCTTCGATTGTAACAAAGCATTTTGCCCAAACGTCTTTAACGACTCACGCTGTCAATTTAAACATGGAGTCTCTCTAAACATTCTGGATTTCAAGCGTACTATTGCGACTTATAGATAAATATATATTTTTATATCCTCAACGTTGTTTTATCTGATGAGATGTAAATAGTTTATGGGGGCATAAGAGAAAATGAGGTTCGCTATAAATTCCCATACAGATCTTGATGTGAAATAAAAAGAATGTAGTAAAAAGTCGTTGTAAAAAGGTGGTATAAACATTTTCCTTACTTCCTTCTATCCTGAACATAGTTTTATTGAGTGCACTATCTTAGATCGTTTGTCATCGATATCCGTTTGGACTGAACCGGTTTTAATTTGTTTACGGTGGTCATTTATTTTATTATGGAATTGATCCATACGGAGTAGACAAGTGTTCTCTTAATGTGGGTTTTTTTCGAATGGGAAATCATTAAATGACTTCTCCCGCTCTGGGCAGAGCGGAAGGGAGTGTCAGACTTTTTTTTTCTTCTTCTTTTAGAACGTTGCCCAACAGTAGGAATTTATCCTGTATCGTGGATGCGTTTACAAACATTTAAACTCACATACACAAACAGCCAGACCCGGAACAACTACTTGTAGGCCATACAAATATTTGTTCCGTGCGGGAATCGAACCCGCGACACGCAGCGCAGCAGTCGATCACTCAGCCACTACGCCAGCCGTGTCGTAAAGAGTAGTTTAGTAGACTTGTTCTGACTAAAACCCATCCATGTTCCTTCCTTGCCCTTTGTGTTCCAGGGCCACGGTATCTCTTTCGAACAGTCCCGCAGCCCTTAATGTGGGATCAAACCGAACTGCAGAGCGTCTGAACTGGGAAGACCACATTTTGGCAAATAATATACTGAATCTGCATGAAGTCTTAGGTTCGATTCCTAAGTCTGACAAAGTGTTTTTGAGTTTTTCCATAAGGAATTTCTCAGTAACAGCCACGGAGTCTAGATTTGGCTTAAAACATAACTGGCGAAACTTGAGTGTACTATGAAGTACACCTTTTTGACGTGACAACGTCTAATAATTCGATGAACGCTTCATGCACGAAAAAGTGTCCCGTTACGCTCATTGTACGTATGCGCCACTTTCGTAGTGTCAGATATTGACAAGCCTAGCTTAGTATTTTTAATCTACTGCTGGAGCTAGGAGGTTAGGTTGTATAGGTAATTTCTCTCTTCCACTCGATTTTATGACGTTGTCACGTTAAACTATCGTCCGTAAACCAACTTTACAGACAACCAATTTTTTAGATAATCAATGGGCCTAAACTTGACCTCAACCATGTCCTGAAGACAGAGATGAGGTAGACAATGGAACGAGCTAACACAGAACCTCTGCCTAACCCTTTGGAGATTGCAGGCGTGATGTTATGTAATTTTATGCAATATACTGAACTGTCAGAGTCTTATGTCCGCTGTTAGTCCGCTGTCTTGTGGATTCGGTTAGACCACACCCCTGTTCGGTACTTATTTACCTCTTCCGTCAAGTGTAAGCAGCTAAGACGCTGCTGCCGATCCCCGATTAGGACCAAATCCTCGGTTGGGCTCAAATGTGTGAAAAAAGGGCTGTCCTTTCTTCACACTTGGGTGGCGTAAGAGGTATTATAGGATTATAGCAAGGGATGAAGAGTAACGTCCTCCTGAATACTAAGAACTTATACCACAATCGTAAATCAGCCTATGAAGAAACGTTGACTATGGCAAGGTGACAAGTAACAAATATTGGTCAGTTAAAATTGTCGGTTTTAGTCAGTCAAACACCAACGGGTACTACGATACCCAGCAATAAAAAAACGCTTAATCGCCATTAGGTACTCGAGGCCCCGGGTTTCTTAAATTGACATTATTGACAATGACATAAGTGAAACTTGACAGTTCAAACAATGTTTAACTGTGGCTGGCTACTGGTTAGTATTACAAAAAACAGCAATAAATATTAACATCATATCACACTCTGTGGTTTCTGCCTACCCGCTTGGGAAAAAGTCATGAGTTTATATTATATGATAATATGTTTTTATCAATTACTCCTAAGGAAATAAACTCAAACAATAAGCAAAATACATAAATTAAATATATAAACACCGGTTAAATCAATACAATAACATTACATCTTTTTCACAAAACTTTTTCAACTGTTAGTAGGGAGCAAGAATTTTTATTTAAGTATATCTATAGTAAATAGAGATACTTATTTTAAGTGGGTACTTCATCCAAGCAATTTCGTGAACGACTAAAACAAAATGAGAGCAAGTTAACAAGGTCTGGATAAAAATACTTTCAATTAGATTTTATAAAGCTTTTAGTAAGTGCTATCTCAATATTAGAAACCTACACAAACAAATAAAGATATTTAATTGCTGTAATTTATTCTATTCTTGTATTATTATTTGACTTTTTATGATGGAATGACAAAGTATCTATACACATTTGGATCAGATACAATGATCCAAATGTGTATATAGATACTTTGTCGTCTACAATAATGTATGTTATCAAATACTGTCACAGGTAGTGTTGCCCAATCGGTCTTGGTCTTGCAGTCTTGGTCTTGTTCTTGCATTTTCGCAAGACCAAGACCGATTTTGGGCAACACTAGTCACAGGTACCTAATCGCCAGTCCCATGCTGGGCGCCAATAGGATTATTGCTACCTTACTGGCGCCCACTTGGGCCAACTGATTTTGAAAGTAAAAGAATCAAAATCTTTAAAAGTAAAATAAAATCAAATATTCTACCGAAGCAAAATAATAATAATTGTACAGTCGCCAGCACATCAAGCTACCACACTGTGACCTTGAGCGCCTTATAAGCAACAACAGCGAGAATCGTGCGAAAGAGATAAATATCTTTTTGTCTGTTCTTGCTTGTAATGTTTCGTGCTGCAGTGCGTGCGTTAGGCTGTGTGCGTATGCGCGTCGTTGTGTAGAATAAGATACTTGCTATGCCAAAATACTAGTTTGGCGGATCGCATACTTGAATGGCATCGAAGTAATGGCATGGTAGTAAAAATAAGTTGGCGGTTACGGTACGCCCGGCGCTTGTGAAATATCTATGTAATATTAGAAAAGGGATTTTTCCTGAGTAAAAAATATGATTACCTACCTATATTTTGTCTGTCACTTAGATTATCGAAAAATGTTGGATACGTATTTTGTGTTTTATCAAATCAATAAAAACTTATGAAGATATTAAATGCATCAAAGATCACGAGTGGGGTTGTGATGTCACTTTCCGGTAAAAAGTGTTCCGAAATGTGACGTCACACGAGTTTTCGACACACTGTAGCGTCTTCATTTCTTTTTTATGACTGACGGACTAATAAGATTTTTTTGGTCAATATTGACGCTTTGCAATTTTGACGGATTGCGATTTTCATGAATTTGACTGATTACGAGTTTGACCATACGCGACGAAACGTATTCATAGGTAAAATAATGAAAAAAAATGGGTTTCTTTTCGTGTTTGCGTTTAATTAAATCAATTTATTTTTACTTTTATGATAATAATAATCGCTAGCTCGGACCCAGTTCCCGATACCGATGGGATTAAATGTTTTTCATATAATTTATTCATTATATTCACTAGCTGATACTCGGGAACTTCGTACGCGTGAAATTATTATAAAAATATACCACCTACTTACTACTATTTGAATCTGATTTTGTTGAGCTACGGGATATTATTTGACGTATCTTACATGATTTCTGTAATAGATAGTGCCTGTGGTGTTAGGAAGGTGTATTGGACGGTATTAAAAAAAATACTGTGGCGGCTTAGGCTAATGATAACTGAAGTAGGTATGTAACATTGTAATCACCTTAACATTGTATTAACAGACTGTAGCAGGAACGTTGATTATTTGTCAATATAATATAATATTCTAAATTACCCATGAACATGCAGCTCATTACTTGCGTGAAAGGAATAGGATAGGCACTACAAATAATTGGTTGGATTGGTCGTTTTAATTTTAGTCGCAACTAGCATAATTCACAGATTCTACATTTTAAAATAACTATACCTATACCTTCGTTCTCTAAAGATTTATTTTGCTTTAGGGCAGAAAAAAAATACATTTCGTAATCTGAAATCAAAAATGAACTTTATTTTAATGGGAAAAGGTTGATTTGGCGTGGCATAGAGAGGGCATCATGCCATGACAGCGTCTTGTTTTTGATGTAAAATATAGGCGGCCTGTATCACAGAAGTGGTTCGTGGATGATTGTTTGATCCACGAACCACTTCTAAGAAAGTTCAACTACCTTTAGAATTGTTTTATAGGTGCCTAAGAACCACTCTCTCTAACTCTCTCGGTTATGTGACGCAGACGAAGTTGCGCAATTTACGTATTTTATTTTGATACAACAGGGTAGTATCAAAATAAAATACGACATAACAATCTTTAACCTTTTATTTTTAAACATTAATATTACTATAATACAATACTGAGAAACAAAAATACTCTAAATTAAAATATAAAACTAAACCATACAAACAACAAATAGGTATAAAACTATAAACTATACAAACAACAGAAAATATAAAACTAAACTGACCATACATTAAAAACAACTGGATCATATTTATATTTTAAAGCCAAGTAACTTAAAGTGTCACCAACAATAGCAAAGAAAACATTATCAAGAATGTAACAATGGTGCGAAAAGAAGTTAATATTTTTTTTATTACCGCTTTAGCATTATTGGAAGAATTATCCATACTAATATTATAAATGCGAAAGTTACTTTGTCTGTCTGTTACGCCTCTTCATCTACAAAAATGACTATATTGTTTGCCCAGTCAAAATTATAATATTCCAGGCAAAAATTTACTCTTGCCTCCTTATGCGCCTGGTTCATTAATATTTTCTTGGCAGGGCGGCAGCATTTTTTCCGGCGTCCTTTAGGCGCCTTGTAACGGTGTCCATTGAAATCTAAAACAAAGAAAATTTTGTCAATTTCAATACTTACCGATTCTTAATTATGACCAATTGTACGGGTCAATTTAACTATAGGTTGACTGGTAATAGTGACCGATACTTAAACACGTGATTCATGATACTAACAAACAACTTTCTATATTTTTTTTTTTATACTTATTCGCTTTTATCACACACATTACGGAGCGGGCTAGCTAGCCGCGCGGGTGCTCTGCCTAACAGCTGATAGGTCACAGGCTCGTGCGCGCGAATTCATAAGGCTGTTGTGTTATTGTAATAAAAGTGAAAGCACATGTTTCTTCGGGAAAGTTGTTTGTTATCATGAGCAATCACGTGTATAAGTATTGGTCACTAATTACCAGTCACACTATATATGAGTATGGGACAGTTTCAAATTATTCCTTTAAATATAAACATATACATAAATAGACAATCCGTCGAATTGAGAACTTCCACCTTTGTTGAGATAGGTGCTAAAGAACTGAAGCTTTATCTAATAGTAATGTCATTCACTGAGTCCAATACGTTTTGCTGCTGTAGCTTGCGCAATTATTAGGTATTGTTAGAACGTCCAGGCCACGCGGTGCGCGTAAAACTATGACTATAAAAAAATATATACATGGACTCACATTGTATGCAGTTGAGAACACTCTTGTGCTTAAAAACGGATCAGCAGAGTGTGCAGAGACGATAGCCAACGTCTGCTGCCGTCGTGGCTCTCGCGTAAAGTTGGCGATGTTGCGCTTTGATGGTTCCGCTTAGCCAAAAGTAAACTGTTTTTTTTTCCTGGAACGAAACAAGTAGCTATTGTTTATTTGCACATTATTACTCAATTGACTACTTATATGCTTTCCTACGATAATTGCTAGCTTATTATTATTTACACACAAACAGCACTAAAAAAGCCTTATCCCTGCAATGTTTCAACAGACAAAAAGAAGTGTCTAATTGCGTAGGTATTTACTTTAAAATCCAACCGGGTGCCGACTTTAAAAAAATAACAATAGCGCTTGGGACAGCGCGCAGTGTTAAAAACTTACTATACCGGGAACTCATTAGCAAAGAACACAAGAAAATAGGTAGGTAAAGACATTTATGGGTGTTTCTCGTATTTCGTGCACATTCCATAATATTTATTTTCATAAGTTTAAATTACCTACTTACAACATTTATGAATTAAAATTTCATTATATTAAGTACTGAGTTATTGTTTTTTTTTATTTTAGGTGTAAAAGCTGTATTTTTGAATGTAGTTTTTTTTTATTATGGTTACTGTGTTTAATTTCAGCATGGATATTTTTTTATAAAAAGCAAATGTTTGGGACATTACTAAATAGACTTCGAAGGAAATGACAATTAGTTAAGTTTTCATATAATTTAACTAGCGACCCGCCCCAGCTTCGCACGGATGCAATGTAGATACTAATGTGGGGCAGTGTGGAGTGATTTATATAGGTATATATAAACCTTCCTCTTGAGTTATCTATAGCTGAAAACAGCATTAATAAATCCGTTGCGTAGATAAAAAGATCTAAGCGTACAGACAGCGAGAGCGACTTCATTAATATTTCTATAATAAAGGAGAGTTTATAAAAATATTACATAAGAACTTTGCCCCACAAAACCGTTTTCTCGGTTTATCTGTGGGAACGGAATAATAAGTATTAAAAATAAGGTTTACTAGTGCTGACACTTAATTTCCACTTTTTTGACTTATAAAGTAAGTAATAAATAAACAATAATATCTAATCTATGTATGGACAGTAAATAAAGGAAATTTGTTTTATACTATGCAATAAAGAAAATAATTGTATTATTTTGACTTAAAATGTTCCATGCATGTAAGCACAACTTGATTTGGTTTGGCTTTCTTTATGGGAATATAAATATTTAATGAACTATTCAAGGTTTTTGATCTGGACGAGTAATATGCACGAAAAATGAGAAACACCCTTATTCGTAAGATACGGTAGGCACAAAGTTGTTTAAATATTATGGTTTAGGGCCATCCGCCGATAGAAGCAGTATACGGAAATTAAATTAAATTGGTAACAGTTTTCCAAATAATGTAACACTTTAATGTAATTATCTCACAAATAACATTAGCTCGTATCTATATTGAAAGTTCTATAGAAAAACACCATTGACACATTTTTTCAATATTAGCCTTTGCTTATTTTAACTTAAAAATTATAACTACAAAAAATATTACTCACCGTAATGCCCGTCTGTCGACAAATATCTATTATACGGCATCCACTCAATCGGAGCGCTATAATGCGCCCCCTTTCAATTCTCGTTAACTGAGGCGCCATAATTAATCATTTAAAAAATATAAAAAGTTCGCCACACACTTCCACTAAGTAGCTACAAGCCGAACCAACTTGCTCCGCGAATTTTTAATGACTAGCGTTATGGACTAAGGGATGAATAAACGTGGCCGGTCGGTTGCGTAGGAGCAAGGAGGTGTGGCCTATTCCCCGTGAGGCATGAATTATTGGCTGCTAATTGTTAGTGTGCGCAACCATTGGGCAACTTTGGAAACGTTGAAAAATCCACCAATCACGCCAAGGATACTTTCTTTCTAACACAGCAGTAGCTGTTGTAGTTATAGATATGTATAGGGTTTACCTTGATGTGCTGGCGTCTGTACAACAAACTTATCAAAAACTAATTACAAGAACTGAAATTCAAGACGTCCCCTCAACCGTATTTAAAACGTAACCGAACTGTAATAAGAGGGTGGCAAATGCAAATTACAAACTCTATAAAGTCAGAAAAGCCTCGACGGAGTTGTACAGCGGCGTAGAAGGTCATTTCGACGTTCGAGACGTCTGATCCTATTAAATTACATAGTCAGACTTTTATTGGATTCCTCGCTTTTCTGATGTTGACTCTTTGATGTGAGTTGGGTGTACTGTAATCAATGTCCATTCGCACATAATATATTGTAGTGGACAGAATTCGAATGGACGAAGTGAATTTTAACGAGGGGGACATTTTATTCTAGCAAAAGGTAACGCGTGACGACCTTTAGCGAAGAAAGTCCCAAATATTAAGTTTATTTTGTGTATGAAAACAATAATTATACGGTGTAATAACTGATGGGTAGGGTCAATTCAATCAAAAAGTGTTTAGGGTTTGTGGGTTGTGGATGCACCTCATTTGATTAAAGGTACTTGAGTCAAGACCCTCGTCCAAAGTATACTACTGTGTTGATTTTATACCCAATATTTGTAGTAGTTTATCTTATGTACATGTTTACTACAAGAGGGCAGTATTATCATGAAAGCTGTTTCAACACTCGAGAAGTTAATGAAAATTCTCAAGTGGATTGCTCGGTATAGAAATTCTTCTGTATTGAAGATTAGAATTAGGTGATTAAAATTGCTCTACAGCTTTTCATATTACGAGCTAGTCCGTGATGATATAATAAGCTGTCATAACCACGGTATTGGATATTTTATGCTCAGTAAACTAATGGTTTATTTCGCACCAAAAGATACCAATACATATTTTGTAGGTATGATTTCTTTGTAAAGGAAAATAGTTATTGGAAATTCAGGTACTGGTTTAGAACCAATAAGAATTACTGCATTGGTGACTTAAATCGTATCTTATGCTGATCCTGAATTATAATTTGCTTTCTGAGTTTTGGGTGTAAAGGAAACTGAAGTTCGAAATCGTGGAGATGTATCTGTGATGTGAAATAAAAAACAAAAATTTAAAGGGAAACTCAAACTCAAAAGCATTTATTTCAATTTGACTATTACAGGCACTTTTGAACAATTTAAAAACAAAGTAAGTAGTTAAAATAAATAAAATACGAAATAAAACAAAATAAAAACAAAAGCAATTAATTTCTTTGCCCTGAAGTGAAACAATCACAAGATAGCATTATTAAAGTGCGCACCTACAATGGATACAAAATTCCAATTACAAACACACCTAACACTACATTCGCCACTAAAATTAATGTAGTCATTACGTCCAAATCTAAAACAGAAATACTTGAAATGATTATTTAATTTGTGCAAACATGTTTGGATTAAATTAAAATGGAAGTGAAACGTGTTCAATCGCGTTTCTGTAATTCTGTTTAATGAATGGGGCGGTGCTATTTGCAGTGATACGCCTAGATTGATTGAGCATTTTATTTGTGTTTCAAAGTCATTAACTTTGGTCACTACTGCAGTTTGCGCTATGTGTGATTCCACATTTGTAGTTCATGTGCTACGTCGAGAAAAATTAACATGTTTTGCCATGCCATCGGTAGCGTGAGACACCTCACAGTTAGATGGACGATGGGTGTCCAACCAACAGTTTTGAAACTCTCCAACAGTGGACGAAAATAGGTTGAGTAGATTGGTCGCAGTCCCAGTTTAAATAAGTTTTAAGCAGAACTTGAATAATGCACTTCGTATTAGAATTGAATAAATCCATGTCTGATAACGGGCCTAGATACAGATGCATTCTTATTGCGAATGAGTAAGATACTGCAACTACTTAAATCCGTTGATGCTCACACGACAGAACCTACATCATTATCTTCATCTCTCTTTTTTTCAAACTCAAACTCAAAGCATTTGTTTCGATTAGACCATAACAGGCGCAGTTGAACATCAGAAAAAAAACAAAGAAGGCGAAACTACAGTCACAGACACAAGGCATAATAACTTGTGAAGGTAGGGGAAGCCCGGGCAAGACGCATATATTAAGGGATAATGTAAATAAAATCACAATCTGATAATCAATAGAACTCTTTGTACTTTTAATTTGTACTATGTTTAATCATCTTTGGAAAATATTCACATAAATTTAAAAACTTTAATGATTTCTATTTTAATTATAAGCATTAACAAAAGGTATCAATTATCCGTTTTGCCCGGAGGTGCCGGGCAAAACGGATACGCCCGAAGGGCAAAAAGGATAATGTTGAATAAGTTAAGATCAGTCTTCGCATTCATCACAGAAGTAGCTGCCAACTCCTACATAAGAAGTGCAGTCTTCATGCGCCCAACTTCTGCATTGATTACACTGAATCCAATCTTCGGCTGGTGGTTCAGTGTATTTGTCAGCGCACACTAAACAGTAAAAATCTGGTTTCGGGTTTTTGACCTGTTGTTTGACTGAGGGTCTTTTAGTTTTAGTCTTGCTGGGGCCTGCTAACTCTGAAATCTTGGTCTTCTTATTATTTGCCTTCTGAAATTTTAATGCCTGCTGCTGCCTATCCGTTATGCCCATATCCATTTTGCCCAGCACGCTCATAATTAGAATCAAGTCAAGACTTGAAATAATTTTAGTAGGTAAACAAAAAGTAACGATCACAAATAACACTTAAATAAACGTGCTATTGGATATGTAAAACATTTCATAGATAACTAATGACTAATACAAAAAGTTAATGTACAAACCTTCACAAAAATCGTAACAAAACAACGCTATTTCTTTTTTTTTCTTTTCACAACAAATGCACTCGCGTATTGTTTTGATTGAACTGTCATGACGTCGCCGGTCGCACGAGACACGACTAGAAAATATGTCAAAGCGCCATCTATTATAGATTTATGGAAAAAACAGTTATTCTTCTTGCCCGCACTATGCTTCTTGCCCGGGCTTCCCCTACTGTAGTTGCCCGTTCCAAATCGTTATTCATCTCTATGGAGAAGAATGGGCAAGAAACTTCTTTTCCTTACCATTGATTTGCTCTTTCAAATTATTATCATTTCTTATCTACAAAACTGTCATATCTATCTACTATCACCTAAACTTATTCCCGAAATTCGCTTTCCTCTCTAATTCATTATCTCACCCACCAAGTCCTTTGTGACGATTCTGTTAACGGCCTTAGTTGAATGTATTGTATTTGCTCTCGGTAACGAACACACACACGTTTTGTTAGTTAGCGACTAGCGTGGTGTATTTAGTACAAATATTTGTTTTGTGCGGTACGTATTGGTTGTCTGAAATTAGATTTGCGTACATCGGATTAGTTTTGACACTTGTGGGTTTTGTGGAAATTAACGTGTTAAATGTTTTAATGCTTACATTTATGGTAGGAGAAAAATCGGCCGCGTACTATAATACTTTTTGGATAAATGCTTGGCTGATTTTTTTAAATACTTTTAATTGGCATAAGTAAGGGATGTTTACTAGTGGCAAAGTGGAAAATCTGCCAATGTTACTAGTCCGTAGACTTGGTAATATTAGTTGATAAAGTTCAACTTTACGAAAAATCCAAGCAAAATGGCTTTCAAAAGAGCAGTTTGGAAGTTCTATTTAAAGTCAGACTAAATTGCTTACTATCTAGTCATCACTAGAGTCATAGTAATTATTATAATGTTTCTCGTATTTCGGACTATTTGTACGAGTATGTATTATAATATATGTTATTTATTATATTATGTTTATTTAAATGTATTAGTATGTACCCATTTATGTGTATCAATATAAGTCAACAAAATGGAAATTTTCTTATTTTTTTATTTTTTTACTCTACCATAATGCTGTCCTATTTGACCCAAAGGTTGACTGGTAGAGAATGCCTTGTGACATTAAGTCCGCCTGTGTACCACTCTTGTACATGAAGTTTAAATAAATAAAGAAAAGTCTAGGCAGCCACATAACGCCCAAACATGCACTAATGAGCCTTCCAATTTGTCGCTGCAGTGCATCTGGAGACAACATAAAGAAAATAAGCCTTTGTCTAGTGAGCCTTATTTAACTTCATTTTCTTCAGATGCACCCCTTTTGTTTTTAACTTACTGGTTAAGCGTGGTCAGCACTGGCCTGTTTCCAGCGCCTTGTAGCACAAGAGAAAGTTAATGACACAAACCGCGCGGCAGGTCACCGATGCGCTAGGCGGATCAATTCAAAACTGCATTATACAGTACACGAATGTACCAGGAAGGCAGCGGTGCGACCTGTGGACGGTGAGTAATGGGCTAGCTCGTCTGTTGATGACAGGCCGTGTTAACGGCGCATTCGTGTTCCACGCGCGCCTCATAGAGATGTCAGTAAACAGGGAGGGGCCTGCGAGGGCTGATGCCTGCCAGGGCTGCGGGACTGTTTGAAAGAGATACCGAGGCCCTGGAACATAAAGGGCAAGGAAGATACATGGATGGGTTTTAGTTAGTACAAGTCTGACACTCCCTTCCGCTCTGCTCAGAAAGGGAGAAGTAATTGACGATGTCCCATCCGAAAAAAAAAGGCAGCGGTGTGACAGGAATGACGACGGCTTGTAAAGCGGGCCACCAACCGTCCATCATGTGAGAACCACGACCAGTCTGTCAAGAGTATACCGGCTATGACGAAGATCTGCTTGAACACCAGTACCAACTCCGGATGAAAAACGAGCACGTCACAACTGTAATTAACTATAAAGCCCTTTCTACCAATGGCAGATTGATACTAAAAACAACCATCATCATCATCATCAGCCTTATAATGTTCCCACTGCTGGGACTCAGGCCTCCTCTCTTATGAGAGGGAATGGGTTATAATCCACCACGCGGGCCCAGTGCGGATTGGTAGATGTCACATAACAACAACAACATAACATCACGCCTGTAATCCCCGTAGGGTTAGGCAGAGGTGTACTTAATAGTACACCCACATTTCGCCAGTTATGTTTTAAGTCCCATGTAATAGGGGGCGAGCCTATTGCCATCAACCGGGCACAAATACAGACTCCGTGACTGCTACTGAGAAATTCCTGATGGAAAAACCAGATGTCACATGTCTTCGAATTTTTGGTTCTAGAACATGCGGGTTTCCTCACAATGTTTTCCTTCACCGTTTTTGAGAGCTTTGGTGATGAAATTAATTACACAAAGTAATGCGCCTGTCTGGGTTCGAACCCTCGACTTACTGTTCGTAAGTCGGGGTCGCTACCACTGGGCCACCGCTGCTCTCACAAAAACAACCATAATATTGTTCTAACACAGGCAATCGTCAGCTAAGTCCTTGAATAAACCAACATCACTTTATCACTCAATTGTTTGCTGAACCAACAGCAATGCTATTAACAATTTGACAACCATATCGATGGGAACAGCTGCATCTGTGTAAATATATAAATACTAGATGTATTGTGTGTGTGTTGTTTGCTGAATAGGAATTGGTGGCTGACGGGCTTGACTGATCTTTTGCTTTGTTTAACTAACGTATACAGGATGTAAACAGAGTCTTTACGAAGCCGTCAACCAACCATTATGTACAACAAACTAAGTAACTTTACGCAAAAAATATTGCTGGGAAACGACTTTTTTTTTAGGTTAAAAGTCACGTTTTACGGTTCCTACCCTAAACGTGATTTTTACTCAACTCAATGTGCATTTAAAACATTGTGTTAATGGATGGATTGAATAGTACGGGGGCCTTTAAGGTGTCTTAAGTAAGAAAAATACATTAAAAACATGTATTTAAAAAAAAAAGTTGTGAAATAGTTGGAACTTTGACCCCAATATCTCCGTAACTAGAAGCTGTTACTAAGTATGGTCTAGTACAAAAAAAATTGCAATGACGGAGAGAACAAGTGCCTTTCAGCTTTATTTAGAGTCTTTTTATTCCCTTTATTTATACTGTCTTTGAAGATTTCTCTCTCTCTATCAAGAGAGGGAGAAATTCCGGATTGTCGGAGTCCGCGTTGCCCATTAGCATCTATGTCCTATCTTCACTACAAGTTTCAAGTAATACCTAAGGTTATATCCAATCTGAGGGAGAGATACTCTCGTCCCAGCCGCCGCGGGAGACGCCCCGGGCGTCGGCGGTCACGTGGTGGCTTCCGGCCACCGTAGACGCGGACCTGAGGACGGTGAGAAATGGGCTAGCTCGCCGTCTGTCCGTCTTTTGACGGCAGACCGTGTAGACAGTGCGTTCGTGTTTCACGCACGCCTCAAAGAGATATCAGCAAACAGGGAGGGACCCACAAGGGCCGATGCCTGCCAGGGCTGCGGGACTGTTCGAAAGAAATACCGCGGCCTTGGAACACAAAGGGCAAGGAAGGAACATGGATGAGTTTTAGTCAGTACAAGTCTGACACTCCCTTCCGCTCTGCCCAGAGCGAGAGAAGTCATTTGATGATTTCCCATCCGAAATAAAGGGTATTTCCAATCTACTCTGGCCACGTGCGTTAGATTACGGCCCACACCTTCTCATAGAGATTATGCCTGTATCCTTTCAGAAGGAACGTTATAAGCTGATTATAAGGTTAATTCGTTAGTCTCGTGGGTGCAAGCGCGACTGTTGGGCATGGAGTCTTGGATTCAGTTCCTTGGGTGTTATTGGGGAATCCGAATACTGTGGCTTCTACTGAAAACGATATGTTTGACAAAACAAGGCAGTCCCTATAACATGGAACTTAAAAATTAGGGACACCTCTGTTTAACCCTTCGAGGATTTCAAGCGTAATGTTATGTTAAGTTCATGTTTAGGCAAAGCCATTTAAACCAAGCTGAACCTACATTGCAAGTTGTTAAAAGTCCATTAAACTTCACACTCAATCCGTTAATGACGTATGGAATTCAAAATTTCAATGGCCAACATATATTTATAACAGCGCCATCTATTAACTATACCCCCATAATATATGAAATCTCATTACTCTAGGGTTGCCAAGTTATTAAAGGCACTTACACACGATTTTATTACGCTATAAAATCGCTTCATAGCTTTTATTACTAGACGGTAATTGTTAACGTCGTTTAACGTTGGGATAAAGTCACTGAGTCGATTATGATTAAATCGGAGGGAAATCGATTATGGACCAGATAATGGAATACAGCATAGTTGATGATAATGCATTTTGGTTGCTTTAGTGACCATATTTACAGTAAGTTGATGAGGATTACCATTTTTATATACACACATCAACACGGTCTAGGGATATTTCATACTCAATTAAATAACTCGAAAAGTACTGGCCGCATTGGAATCTTTAATACACCGATTTGTTTGTAATTTATCTCAGACTAATTCCAAATTCAAATTTTTGAAAATTCTTTTGTTTCGGTGGCATAAAAATGTCTTGAGGGAATTTTAATTTGTGCGAAATTTAAAAAACAATACGAATTACGTTTAGTTACAGTTTTTTTTCATTTTTAAACGAAAGATAAAGTTAAAATTTAGGTATTGTAGCCATACAACGCCGACATTTGACGAGGGCGGAGATGTTACGAGCTGTGGGAATGCTGGAAGCTGGATCTGTTCAGCGTAATGTTGCTGAGGCCATAGGGACCCATCAAAATGTAATTTCAAGATTGTGGACACGCTATCGTGCCCCAGGTGAAGTAGCGGAGAGGCACCGGGGGCCAAGTCGCATCACTACCCCCAAGACCGATTTTTACAAATTACTGCGCGAGCTCAACCAAATGCAACGGCGACTCAATTGGTCCAAAGGATGCGAGTGGAAAACCAAGTGCTTGTGAGTGACCAAACTGTAAGAAAGCGACTGCATGAAAGCAATCTACGCTCTCGTAGACCACTCCGGGTCCCACCTTTACGGAGAGGCAATCGTGGACGACGATTAGAATGGGTTCGGAACCACGTGGACTGGGGCCGTGAGCAATGGTCCAATGTGCTGTTCACGGATGAATCCAGGTTCGGCTTCCATCCAGATTCACGAAGGACGCGTATTGGGCGAGTTCCTGGATGATGGAGCCGTCTCCAGAACCCTCAGAAAGTTCACCCATACCAAGGAGGAACAATTATGGTTTGGGCAGGAATTCGTCTTGGAGGACGGACGGATCTCGTTTGGGTGCGGGGCAATATGACGGCAGAACAATACGTCCAACAGGTGCTGGGGCCCGTAATCTTGCCCCACAGAACACAAATGGGGCAAGATTTCCTGCTCATGCACGACAATGCCCGGGCACACACGGCGAGAACGGTAGCAGCTTGGTTACATAGTACACAGAATGTTAGGGCCTTAGACTGGCCTGCTCAATCGCCAGATCTAAATCCCATTGAGCATGCGTGGGATATGCTGCAAAGAAGAGCTCTGAAGGAAGTTCCTGAAAATTTGGCTACAGAAGATCAACTTTTTGCGCACCTCAGAAGGACATGGGACAATATTCCGCAGCAAGACATTGACAACCTTGTTCTGAGCATGTCGAATCGTTGCCGATGTGTTATGAACATCATGGGCGCTTTCTCAGACTACTAACTTCAAGTTTGTAAACACAAATTAAATGATTTTTCTATTTTTTTCAGTTTTTACTCACAAATTAAAAGTTAATTCATATACGGTTTCCGTCTATGCTTCATTTTTTTTTCCATAAAATCCTGAAATTTTAATCAGTACCTTAACCATTATTAAAAAATGGTAGAATATTAAATAACGTATATTTTAAATATATACATGTCATATAAATAATTAACACATTGATAGTAATTCGCTTTTTTAAAAATATCCCTAGACCGTGTTGATGTGTGTATTAGGTGTTGGAGCCCATTAGGCTTTGCTAGACAGAAACGAGTTTATATTAACTACATTTAAGACTAGCACTTCGCCCGCGAATTTGTCTGCAAAAATTGTGATAGCTCAGCTAATATGCATGGTATAAAAAGAATTTATAGCTTATAGCAATCACGAATAATGTAGCTTTCTGCCAGTGAAAGATTTTTTTGAATTGGATTACAAGTTCCGGAGATAACCCTTACATACAAACACAAATTTTACTCATACAAATTTTATCTCTTTATAATGTCGACACGGTTGGCGCAGTGGCTGACCGATTGACTGCTGCGCTGCGTGTCGCGGGTTCGATCCCCGCACGGAACAAATATTTGTATGGCCTACAGGTAGTGTTTCCGAGTCTGGCTGTTTGTGTATGTGAGTTTAAATGTTTGTGAACGCACCCATGATACAGGAGAAAATCCTAGTGTGGGGCAAAGTTTTTCTAAAAAAAAAATATTAGTATAAATTACCACAATTTCATTTAAAGTCTGATAAGCCCTGGTGTGTTGTTTATATTGATGTCAATTTAATCGAAAAGCTCGTCTGTATCCTACAGACCACTGTCTAATGATAGTATCTGGTCGATTTGTAGCATCTTCATTAATTATTTATTTAATATTATAGGTATTACTTTAGTGAACTTAGTATGTAAATAGTATTTTAAGTTAACTGTACAGTACCGATAGCTTTAGGTTTCTCACGGCAAGCCCGCAGATGTTTTATTGCAGGTTGCTTTCTTCCTTGGTTATCCCAAGATAACAATAGTTTATTGTAGGGTAAAGGTACCTTGCCCAATTTGTTTAATGTTTATATTAGCTTTAAGAATTTAGAGTAATACCCATTAGATTTTTGTTGAGACGGTTCTTTTGTATATGTTTAACTGTGTTATTTTTATTGTGTAACCTAGCTGTAAAAACCTATGTATAGTTTTAGTTTGTAACGTCCCGCTCCGACCGTATCCCGAGTTTTCGATAATGCTCAAATGTAAAACTAGTCAGTAACTTTTCATCTCCGGGATCGGTCGGTCGGCATTCCTGCTCCTTGTAATTTATTTTAATAAACTCACTCCATCACCAAGTAAATCCAGTTCTTATTTTGCGATACCCGTAACGCCGACACGTCTAGTTAACCGACCTACCCGCGCGAAAGATTTATTGATTCTGCAGGATGGTCAATGCTATTCTTAAAAAAAAAAAACAATATAGTTACATTTTAAAAAACGAACTGCTCTTTAAGCTATAAAGATTATGAGACTGTTAGTAAATATGTCCTTACGCGAACTCCATTACATTTAATGCATTAAAAATACATAATTTAACTGTTTTTCCGGGACCCATAAATTATGATGGCCACCCGACCACCGCAGGTAAGACCAATAAAAACCTGTAGCATCAACAAAAAAATCAATTGCTCTAAATTTGAAGGAAATCACTCGTAATAAAGTCGAGAGCTGAACTTTTATAAGTCATAAAGTTTACCTTTTTTTTTCATACCGTACTTAAGTGTTGGCCTAGTCATGCCTCTATTTGTGTGAAGGTCGGAAAAAGGTATGTACTTATTTTCATGTATTATGAGTAGGTGCTTACTGGAGTTTCTATAGGTTAGATTCACTGAATAGTCATTGGTGTAGGTACCTGCCTGAAATATTAAAGATATTTATCAGTAACCTTTGATAGGGCTCATAAGACATGCATGTAGAATATCAAGATGAGAGTTACTAAATAGGTACATAGGTTGGTATCACATTTTTGATTTTGATCAGAAACAGGATCGATTAACATCAAAAAAAATTTTTTGGTTAACACCTTCAAGCCTAATGTATGGGAAAAGTTTTTGCAATTTCTGACTTTTTAGAACTCCAACCTGGTTTGGTCCCATTTTTTATCAGTATTAGAAAGAGGATCGATTGGCATCAAAGAAATGTTTTATGTAAAGTTGCCATTTTCCTTCTAACTGTAATTTTTTTTTAAATCTGTGAATGGTGATCAAAATTTCACGTAAAATTATGGATTATATCCTATGACCATTTTCGTGTAGCTGCAATGGTTAAGGTAGTTCCTCCTACTGCTCCGTTCACCGTTTACACCCTGTATATTATACACTATTCTAAAACATAAGTAATAAATATTACCCAGACCCTCACATTTTTCTTTAAAATTTATTTGTGCGCCAAGGTATTCTTTTTCTGTATAAAATAAGAAGATAAAAAGAAATTATGTTTTGAATTAATTTTTTACGGTACTTAATATATCTTTGCATTATGTTTTTTGACGTAAAACGTCTTTGAAATTTTTAAATTGGGGTCATTTTCAAATAAAAACAAAACACTGTCTGTCTTATTGTTTAAAACTTACGAAGAAATGCTAGCTAGTTTTTCTAGTTTGACGTGTCAAACTTGACTATTACGTTGGATACATGGAATCATATTTTTCATCCTTCGTTAGGGTTCCCTCTATCTGGCAGAATCTTAATGCTCCGAATTTAATTTGACATAACAC
Organism: Lycophotia porphyrea; assembly: GCA_950005105.1. Taxonomy (NCBI): domain Eukaryota; kingdom Metazoa; phylum Arthropoda; class Insecta; order Lepidoptera; family Noctuidae; genus Lycophotia; species Lycophotia porphyrea. The sequence goes on from OX465396.1 coordinate 2,625,846, forward strand.
GCTTGGCATAATCTTCTTTAAACGAATATTTTTAAGGCATAAAAATTATTTAACACGAAGATTGTTTAGTATAATTTCACTTAGCATACTACGAAGATGGCAGAATTTCATTTGAAATAATTTTATTAGGTATATTGACATTTTTATAAATAAGCATTTTTAACCTTAAATTAAAATATTGTGTTTAAAAGTTAATATGTTGTGCTACAAAAATAAGTGACAGAAACGAATCGCTGCAAAACCGACTCCACGTAGAAGACTACGTGGAGTCGGTTTTGCAGCGATTCGTTTCTGTTTTGGTTTAAATTACACTCTCGGAGTAGGGCAGACTCTTGTCTGCCCTACCCGAGAGTGTAATTTAAACCCGCGTAGGCGCGGAGGCGGCCCACGACCTGAGGAGCAGGTGGTTCTAAAGACGGCTGAGGCTGGCCGGCTGCGCCGGCCAGCATGCCGACGCTGCGGTGGTGAGCATTAAAACCATCTGCGACGATAACTCGCGTGGGACCGTCGGAGCCCCGCAGCGCCGGAGCCGTGACCGAAACCATGCTTGCTTGCATGCTGCATGCTTACTTGCATGGTGCATGCTTGCTTGCATGCTGCATGATTGCTTGCATGCTGCATGCTTGCTTGCATGCTGCATGCTTGCTTGCATGCTGCATGCTTGGTGCATACATGGTGTATACTTGTGTTGGCATGTTTGCATGCTTCTTACAGGGAAATAAAAACCGCATATGTTCACTAACAACTGTTTTAATGAATGATACTTAAAATACATGCAGAAAGATAAAATAAAAAACTTAAAATAAAATTAAACTAAAATCAGAATAAATGAAAATCAAACTAAATTTAAATCAAAATTCAAATTTAAATCACATAAAATTAACATCAAAATTAAAATATGATAGTTCGGCCTATCGATATTGTATGCCAAAAGACGATACTGACTGTGAACTTTCTGAGAAATGATAGTTCTGCCAAAAGGCATAAATTTCATATCGATAATCATTAAAAAATTATTATCGATATGAAATTTATACTAAATGATGATTCTGACTGTGAACTTCCTGCGATATGATGGTTCTACTTTTTAATTCTTATATGAAATTTATGCCTAAAGAAAGGAGAAAGAGAAAGGAGTCAACGAAGCCGTGACGTCTGACAGGGGAGAATGGAAGAAGAAAACATATTGCGCCGACCCCAAATAGAATGGGATAAGGGCAGGAAGATGATGATGATGATATGAAATTTATGCCTAAAGATGATTCTGACTTACAAAATTATGAATATTGACTGTATGATAAATGAGTGTCTGCCAAACGATTTACTGCGAAATGAAGTTTATGCTATCCGTTACTATGCAAAATAAAAATATGACATACAGGGTCTAAACAGACTCTTCACGAAGCCGTCAACCAAGCATTATGAACATCAAACTAAGTAACTTTACGCAAAAATTTGTGCTGGGAAACGACTTTTTTTTGGGCTGAAAAATCACGTTTTACGGTAGGACTCAATGTAACGCACACAAAACATTGTGCTGGTGGATGGATTGAATTGTAAGGGGGTCCTGGAGGTGCTTAAAGTAAAAATCTTATATTAAAAACAAGTATTTGAAAAAAAAGTTGTGAAAAAGTTCGAACTTTGACCCCCAATATCTCCGTAACTAGAAGGTTCCCAGGTATGGTCTAGAACAAAAAAATGATCGCAATGACGAGGAAAACCAGTGCCTTTCGGCTTCGTTAAGAGTCTGTTTACACCCTTTATATGCCCCTTCGTTATAATGAAGGATGATATTGTTGTGTCGAGCTTTCAAAGCTGGTGAAGGTTGCAGGGATCCGCTGGATGCGAGTCGCACGAGACCTGTCAATGTGGCGACACTTGGGGGAGGCCTATGTCCAGCAGTGGACGTCTTTCGGCTGCAATGATGACGATGATGAGCTTTCAAAATCTCTTCAAAACAAAACTTCACTAAATAAACCACACATCAGTTATTTCTTATTCTTTATAAGATTTAAGGCAGCAATTTCTTATGACACACCAGAGCTAAACAGAATATCTATCGGATATGGGAATATAAAAAACGCATCAAAAGGAACATAAAATGGCATTAAGTCTCGCTTTACCCGACGTTTGCGTGCTCATATCTTGTGAGTTTTTACATACTTTCGCATGTTACTGTTAGATATTAAATATTGGGTAGTTTTGGTAATTACCAAAACTAATCAAAAATTAACAACAAACAAACTAACAAAAATTAAACAACAACAACAAACAATTACAAACTAACTAACACATGGGAAATAACCCATGTCATTTAAATTTTGGCTAGCCAAACTAATTAAGAAAAAAGACCAATAGCGTATAACGTATATGACAAGTATAAAGAAAAATAACAAAAATCGTTAGTTAATTTAAAAAGAAAAATATTTTTGATAGATATTGGTACTATGATTATTTGCGAAAACTATAACAGTTATGTCTTTAGCGTTCCTGTTTTATTTCACCTTCATATTTGCCAATTACTTACTTGAAGTGCTGATATTGACATGACATTAAATTATACATGATGTTCGGTACGGATGTGTGTTATTAGTGTTAGTAAGTAGATAGTCAGTATTAGTAGTTCGTTCTATTAGTGTGGTGTTGGTAGTATTATGAGTAGTAGTTATTTGTTGGTAGTATTAGTCTTCGATTCCTAATTTATTTATTTATTTGGTTAACCAACAATTGTTTACAAAAAAATATTTAAAAAGCAGTGGTTGTAGATTTCATTTGTAAGTGCAACAATTAATGACAGTAAACACCTCATGCACTATTAGTGGTTAAACATAATTATATATTATTACATTTATAAAATTATTCGGACAATTTCAAGAATTTTTAAAACCACACTTTACCTACAACATTCTGGTGTACATAACCGTCATATGTTGCGACACGGCATCTTAAATTGGAAAAGGAATGGATCTCAAATATTGTGACACGCCTCGACGTAAATATTTTACGTCACTTCTACATTGAAAAGAAAAATCGAACAACGCTTCGGATTATGTTTAACTTCCATAGGTACCTTTATAGATTCATAGGAAGCGATCTATACATGCTCGATCTATAAAACTTAATATACCTTAACAACTTCATCTTAATCTCGTTTGAACATAGAATCAAAAAGGAAATAGAATAGAACCGGAAAAAAAATTAAAATTTTGGTGCACATATGCACTTTTACATTGTACTTTTGTGGATCAAGTTTACAAGTGAGAGTAACAAAAAGTTATAAAAAAAAGCCGCAAAAGTAAATGAAAAAATAAAAAATAGACTAATCAATCTCTAAACTGATTTCGAAACTAAGTCGGTCGGACTAAAGACAATCTCCATAAATGGGGGCTTTTTTTTTCGGATGGGAAATCATCAAATGACTTCTCCCGCTCTGGGCAGAGCGGAAGGAATGTCAGACTTGTACTGACTAAAACCCATCCATGTTCCTTCCTTGCCCTTTGTATTCCAGGGCCACGGTATCTCTTTCGAACAGTCCCGCAGCCCTGGCAGACATCGACCCTTGCGGGCTTCTCCCTGTTTGCTGACATCTCTTTAAGGCGCTCGTAGAACATGAACGTGCCATCAACACAGCATAAATGGGGACTCAGATCTCAAATATGTATGCGGCGGCTACCTACAGACGACCATGCACACACACACCGTCCAGCTTAACCCGTTCATCTGCGCGCTTGATGATCTTTTGACTGCATCAGCGAGCGGAGTGTACAGCTAAATTTTGGGGTAAACATATTTACGCTAAAAAAAAAAAGTCTGACAACCAGTCTTACCAAGAGGTATCGTATTTCCCAGTAGTAACTGGGTTGTGGAGGTCAGATAGGCAGTCGCTCCATGTAAAATACTGGTATTCAGCTGCATCCGGTTAGACTGGAAGCCGACCCCAACATAGTTGGGAAAAGGCTAGGCAGATGATGATGAAACATATTTACGCTAAGAAGTAGACTTAATCGAGACTGCCTCGTTGGTCGATAGCGTGACTGCTGAGCATGAGGTCCTGGGTTCGATTCCCAGGTCGGGCAAAGTGTTATTGGGTTTTTCCATCAGGAATTTCTCAGTAACAACCACGGAGTCTGCATTTATGCCCAATTGATGGCAATAGGCTCGCCCCCTATTACATGGGACTTAAAACATAACTGGTGAAATGTGGGTGTACTATTAGGTACACTTCTGCCTAACCTTACGGGGATTACAGGCGTGATGTTATGTTATGTAAGTAGACTTAATGTTATCATGTTGCAAAATCTAGTCCTACAAAAGTAAACTCTTCGAAGCCAACGAAAATCTTCAACGCAGAAATCCAACGAAGATTTATCAACTTGGGACCTTCTGGACCGTAGTAGATTCAATTGATAGTCCGTAGACTAAGTTTGTGCCCGTCTTCATTACTCGGTCTTGGTCGAAACGCAGTCGACTTAATATGAGTTAGTTAACTTGGTAATACTGACGTCCCGCTTTAGAATAATAAATTGAGAATCTGTGTGAGTGAGAATCATTGGCAAAAAGCTACAGGCTCAAGCGAATATGCATCTTGCGGCTATAACTGCGAAGAAAACAAATGAAATCATTTGTTTAAGGTGTAAGCTCAAGGGGAGCCCGCGGAATTCAATTTTTTTTACATTTTTGCCAATTGGTGGGCAGTGTCTGGTTTCATGTTGATTGGAATTTGATTCACGACCTTAACAAATATGGTTTAACAGAGTTATATATTGATGAATGAGTTATTTAGTATGATTTCAATGATTATAACTCAGTAAAGCCATATTTGAACGATCAAGAATCAAATTTCAAAAACATCCCGTTTATATACCCCAGTGATGATTTTAATTTTATGATAATAATTCTGTAAATACATACGTATAAGGCCGCGAATAATATTTTGTTCAATATATAACCTGACACTGACCGGCAAATTGCAAAAAAAACGCAAGAAAATTTGAATTTCTTAGGCTACCCTGGAGCTTGCACCTTAAGGCAAGTCACATCATCACGAGGTGACTTGCGAAGCGACAGTACTCACGCGAAGGAAATAAGTGACATGCGCGCGTTTCGCATAACGCAAGTTGAGAAAATCGCATCGACTGATGTCGTCGACGGGGCCTTTTTTTTTTTCGTATAGGAAATCATCAAATGACTTCTCCTGCTCTGGGCAAAGCGGAAGGTAGTGTCAGACTTGTACTGAATAAGACCCTTCCTTGCCCTTTGTGTTCTAGGGCCACGGTATCTCTTGCGAACAGTCCCGCAGCCCTTCGTCAACGGGGCCTTAGATTCTCACTTCATCAGAACTTTTTGAGGGGTTAAAAATCAGGGCGTTTGGTGTTAAAGGTGAATCGATACGATTGCGATGCAATGAAGTTTTGGATATCGTAGTGCCTACGTAATACTACGTGCAAGATTATGTTAAGACGTACCATTGATACGAAAAAGAAGAAGGGCAGTTTTTCTAAAACTTTATTACGGCCAATAGTATTGCTAATACTCCTACCTAATTTATAATGACATGCATTAATGAGGGTTTTAAGTTAAGGGGCTGGGACACACTAGTTGCGGAAGGCAATGGACAGAGTGTTGTAACGCAGAGTGTGAGACAGCAATGTCCAGTAGCCTGCGATAAGCTGAGTTGTTTAGAGTATGACAGCAAAAGTTAGCTATCGTTTACAAAAAAAAAAGAAAGAAAAAGATTTATTTTTCGCAAGGACATGACGTGAATATATTTGTGAAGGTCCTTTGGAAACAAACGAATCGGCAGACGTTAATATTTATTTTGCGCAAATAATAAATAACATTGATCACCAATCCATTAGCAAAAAATCGGAGATAACATCCATGTCCAATCTTCAAGACAGACTGGAGATGAAAAAGCCATCCGTAAAGATCCATATGTTAAACAAAAACATACGGCCACTAAATATTTACGCAACAATCTGATGATACAGTAAATCTTTCCTCCAAAATCATGCACTACTACAATTTACTTACATAACACCCATAGATTAACTCTTACTAATAAAAAGAGCAACGAACCAATCCTATAAGAAATCGAAGTCAGTAAAAGAGTTTTTATTGGCCGTCTTCGTTATTTCCGTACTTTATTTTACTATACTTTACGACATTTGTGTATGTTCAGCGGAGTGTAAATGTTGAATGTGCTTAGTTATCGGAGGTCCTCGGACAGGGGTGTCGCACCCAATGGCGACTAGAGGTTGTGAGCTCGGCAAATGAGATAAACGTTTTTTTTTTTAAGTCTTTTATTTGGAACATAGTTCGAACGTGTTTTATTTAAAAACTAGCTGATACCCGCCACTATCGCCCAAGTGAAATTATTATTAAAATATTACTTATTTAAGTAATATTTGAAAAATCCCGTATTTATTAGGATCAACTAACTATATACATTAATAATTAAAAACTATTAAACTAAAATAAATAAACTAACAACAAACTATAAAAGGGCATCGAAAAACTCCTCCTCAACGCTGTCAGCTGGTAATGTGCCCAAGAGACTGGCGGCGTTGCCACGTTGTATGGCAACATTTAGCCTCTGGCCAAGGTAAAAACCAGCCCTTAGGTCACGGGAAGCGTCAACTAGGCGTTTCAAAATTTCTTTAAATAGGCTATGAGCACTCGGACCCCGTGGGGTCCGGGTCCCCAGAGTTTCAACCCCAAACGGCTCGAAAGATAGTTACCACAAAGGTTTCTATATTTACGCCGCTTGAGGTTCTCTGAAGCCGCAGCGGCAGCACCAGCACAGCACGATGAGCTTGGAAGATGGGATGGCGCAAGAGTATCGACGCATGTTGCGTCCCACACTAAAGGCCTACCTATCTTCCAAGGAAACAAAGACATGCCGTCTGGTCTCTTGCCATCGTCGCGTGCCAAGCCATTGGGTTCTAAAACAGCTGGGACGCCGACGGTGACAAGAGCTCGTCGGATGATGTCGTTTATATTTGCGTGCCGTGCAAAACGGCCCACACTTCGGCTGCATGACAGGCCGTGGTGACCGAGGTTGTTGACAGCTTCACCGCAGTGACAGCGATGAAGAGATAAGTAATATTTTAATAATAATTCACACAATCGGATCTGGTTAACAATTACATTTTTTTTTTTTTTGCACGGACACCTAATTCATCATCATCAGCCTATTAATGTTCCCACTGCTGGGACACAGGCCTCCTCTCTTTGAGAGGGAATGGGCTATAATCCACCACGCGGGCCCAGTGCGGATTGGTAGATGTCACATGTCTTCGAATTTTTGGTTCTAGGACATGCCGTTTCCTCACGATGTTTTCCTTCACCGTTTTTGAGAGCAGTGGTGATGAAATAAATTACACAAAGTAATGTGCCTGCCTAGGTTCGAACCCACGACATACTGTTCGTAAGTCGGGGTCGCTACCACTGGGCCACCGCTGCTCACCGGACACCTAATTATTTTTTTAAAATTTAAAGTAGCTTAAGTTACTCCTTGTAACATCAGCTATCTGCGAGTAAAAGTTCCGTCAAAATCTGTAGTCGTTTCCGAAGATTAGCCGGGACAAGGAGACAGATAGACATTTTTTTTCTTTTATTCTAACTAGTAGATACCATACATACTTACGCTCAGTAAAAAGCTGTCATTTTTAAATTACAAACATTTAATTTACTAGACAAGGTTCAAATATATTGTTAAAAAAAAAAAACGTGACACCAACTTCATAAAATATTAGATGCTGTTGATACTATAGTTATAAAAATACACTTTACATGTATTTATCGGTACTGCGACCTAGATTTTTTTTTCAAAAGTTCACATATACACAAAGTTAATCTAAAAGAAAGAAGTGCTTTGATTAAAGATTCCTTGATGAAGCATCGTAATCAAATAAAAGCGGTTAAAATGTTGATTGTTCGCCACCCCTGTCCTAAATTATATCTCCTCGTCGATAGAGCTAACGACAGAAATAAATATAGAAGTATTTTGCTTCATATAAAGAGAAGAGGAAGTGGCCCCAACGTTGACAAGATCGGATGTAGGAAGATATATAATAAAAGAAACGAGACAAATATATTGAATGATTGGTTGAAAATTATGTGCGGATTTGGATGTGAGCAAAAGTTTGCGTTCGGGAGTTTATCCTGGAAAAGGCTTTCGATTTGCACACCTTTGTAATTTTCGTTTTTCCGCGTGAATTAATCATAATGGCCTGACAAGGACGTCGATGGGTTGTCAACCTTCTACGGACGAACAGCTTGAGACATTCTCTCACTGAGCAGTTTTCGTCTACATATTTGTTTTTCCGATTTTTTTTTGAGTTAACTGTAAAGAGCACTGGGCCCGCGTGGTAGATTATAGCCCATTCCCTCACATAGAGAGGAGGCCCGTGTCCCAGCAGTGGGAACATTAAAAAGGCTGATGATGATGAACTGTAAAGAGGTTTTCTTCATGAATTAATCTATTTTTCTATTTGTTTCAGGAAGTAAGTTACGCAGTTTTTCTTCTTAATTCCAAAGGTATTTAAAGACAACAGTTATTTGATAACTAACCAGGCCCGTTTTTTAATCCAGTTAGACTGATTGTTTGAATTGGTTTTACTTTCACGTGACGGCTGAGCATGAGGTCCTGGATTCGATTCCCGGGTCGGGCCAATTGTTATTGGGTTTTTCCATGAGGAACTTCTCACTAGCAGCCACGGAGTCTGGATTTGTTCGCTGTTGATTCCAATAGGCTCGCTCCCTTTTACATGAGACTTATACATAACTTGGGGAATGTTATGTAATTCCCACGTGAAGCTTACTAACAAGCAATTTTTTTTGCATACAAACTCTTTCTAAAAATCGAATTATTTTATTTCACGTAGGCCTAGATGGGCACTTATAAAACGTCAACAAAAAGGCGCACGGTTGGGTTGGTTGTTTCCTATGGAGAAGAACCGGCAAGAAACTCCATGGTTACTCTTTTAAATCATTTGGTATTACTATATTATCATGTTACAGCATTAGTACTTAAGTATGGAGAACAACGTAGGCTTGACAATAAGTCGCTGCGTATTAAACAAAAAATGTAATACAAGATAAAAAGTTAACAAAAGTTACCAAGCATTAGATGACCGGTTGGTCTAGTGGTTAGTGACCCTGACTGCTAGGACGGAGGTCGTGGGTTCGATTCCCACACAGGACAATTAATCTTTGTGCGATGAGTACGATTATTTGTTCTGTATCTGGATGTGTAATTTATCTATAATATGTATGTATTTATAAATATATAAGTATGTTTATCAGTTGTCTGGTTGCCATAGTACAGGCTCTGCCTAGTTTGGGATCAGATGGCAGTGTGTTGGTTGTCCCAAGATATTATTATTATTCTTATCTGGGGAATCTACAAAGTCTAAAGTGTTCACAAACGATCGGTAAAAAAGAATCTAAAGAAAAGTAATTTCTAAACTCAATAGTCATTTATTTATTTTTCTTTCATATAAAACTTTCTAAGTAAAACATTACACTTGCGACATAATTACCCTATTCTCCTGTACTTATCTATTATAATAAGCTGTATCTACACACAAGGCGCTGCTCTTCTCACAAGTTTGTAACGTAATTAAGTGTTAGTGAGAGAAATGACGCGAGCAACATGACAATTAATATTATAAGGCACGTGGTTTGGCAGAGATGGTGCCATTACGGGCTTAAGCGACGTTATTATGAGGAAATAAGATAGGCATATTTAAGTTGGCGTAAGATAGGGTACACTTTAATGTCTAGGAGAATTGGAAAAAGGTTGTAATCCGCGAAAAATGTGTGTAAAATATAAATGTAACTATAATCTTTTACTCTGGACGCTCTTAACGTGCACGTATTTCTACATCGTTCTCACTTATATGTATGATCTCAACATGAATGATGTAACCAAGATTTTGTAACAATATTTTGATTGAAAAGAGAGTCCATGGAGTTTCTTGCCCATTCTTCTCCATAGAGATCTAGGCTTTGGAATGGGCAACTACAGTACTTTCACAAGTTATTATGCCCTGTGTCTGTGACTGTAGCTTAGCCTTCTTTGTCTTATCTGACATTCAAAAGTGCCTGTAATGGTCTAATTGCAATATGCTTTAGAATTATGCTTTTGAGTTTGAGTTATCCAAGTCGCAAGCGCGACTGCTGAGCATGAGGTCCTGGGTTTGATTCCCAGGTCGGACAAAGCGTTATTAGGTTTTTCCATCAATAATTTCTCAGTAGCAGCCACATAGTCTTGTACTCGGTTGATGGCAATAGGCTCGCTCCTTATCACTTAAAACTTAAACGTAACTGGCGAAAAGTGTGTGTAGTAGTAGGCGTACCTGCCTCTGCCTAATCCTTCGGGAATTACAGGCGTGATGTTATGTAACTATGATAAATAGAATATGAATCAGTTTTAAGCACTACTGCTTATGAGAAATTAACATATCTCCTAGTAGGTACTCGGTGTCGACTGACTATGATTCTGATTTCGTGACTCGACTTCGTCGTCATCTACAGCCTGAATTTATATGCTTTTCTTTTTTATGCCAATCTCCGCGTCTCTTTTTTTATTAAGCTGTGAGTAATGAAATGCTTTACGCATACTGCACTTTTTGGGCAGACGGCTAAGTTTTTTGGGGCTTGCATCCGCAAAAAAACACCACCATGAATCTACTGTTGCCTTGGCGGATGAGCCGTGAGACTGTTACGCATGACGTTCGCAACCCATTCAGCACAGCCCGCCTTGGAGCACCAAACTCCTTTGGCGGTTCTCCACGTTCCTATGCGGGCTATTCAGGTTTTTGAAGTAAAACTTCTTTACTTCTAAGCTGGTGAATGCGTTACGCGTTACGTTACGAGGCAAACGGAAATTGAAGTTAGTGAAGATAAAAAGAGAGAGAGTTCCGTTTTTGAATTTGACAGATGATTGTTCGGCATTTGTTTAAGTTTTACTTCAGTCGTGTGGTCTAGAGCATACTCGGGGTTTTCCTCAATGGAAACAAAGTCATGACCTAGGTATACATATTTTATTTATCACCTAAAGTACCAATCATAACAAATATTTTTAAATTCTAGTGAAAGAAAAATAGACTAACACATTCTTATTTTTATTAAAAATATCTAATTACATTTCGCTTTTTTCGTCGAAGCTAAAATACATTCTTTCTATATTTAACCTTACGTGGGTGAATGGTACAAAATACGTTATTTTTAAAACAAAATAATTATTATTTTAAACGCTACCTATGTAATTCTGGCCGTCAGTTATTTGCAGCCCAAATACAATCATCTATTTTAATACATCTATTTTGAAACTAGAACTATTAATAGTTCTTATTCTGAAAGTTAGCTGTTTATTATGAAAAGAATTCTGAGAAATAAAAATCTGCAAGCCAAACAACATGTTTACATATGTTCACCTCCGCATATATTTAAAATCGGAACATCAAGTTGTTAGCTTTTAGCGTGGGTAAGACGGCTTAGACAAACTGACAACGATGTTGAATTACAAATTGGTTGGACTGACATGCGCAGTTATACTGTTGAAAGTCATTGTAGAAATACAAATTACTTTGAAAATGATTGCCGTTGTCTTGTCTAGTACAGGTGGCTCTTTATGTTGAGTAAGTATTGTTTTTATAATTTTTATCCGATTGAGCTAATGCACGCACCCTTGAGAGCAGTGGTGGCCCAGTGGTAGCGACCCCGACTTACGAACAGTAAGTCGTGGGTTCGAACCCAGGCAGGCGCATTACTTTGTGGAATATATTTCATCACCACTGCTCTTAAAAACGGTGAAGGAAAACATCGTGAGGAAACCGGCATGTCCTAGAACCAAAAATTCGAAGACTTGTGACATCTACCAATCCGCACTGGGCCCGCGTGGGGATTATAGCCCATTCTCTCTCATAGAGAGGAGGCCTGTGTCCCAGCAGTGGAAACATTATAGGCCGATGATGATGATGCCGCACCCTTGGTACTTATACTGGTGACAATACATTCTTATGACAGGCATAACTTGATCCTGTAGCCAGAGCCGCTTACTGACGAGAGAACTCCTCGACGGTTAATAGTATGGACACGAAACTTTATATATGTTCAATGTTGATAGATAAACTTAATTTTTTCATTTAATTTTAATAAAAGCATGTTTAAAAACAAAAGTTTCCCGTCACAATTATTGTAGTACTAGCTGATGACCGCGGCTTCGCCCGCGTGGATGTCGGTTATCGCGACCAAAAGTAATCATGAAATTTTGGTCCCATTCCCGCCCTTTAACAAATATCATTATATTTTAGCCAATGTATACAAAAACTTGACAAATTATATATTAAAACCTTCTTCGAGAACCACTCTATCCATTGGTGAAAACAACATAAAAATCGGTGAACTAGTTTTTGAGTTTATCGCGAACAGACAGACAGACGCGGCGGAGGACTTTGTTTTATAATATTACTAGCTGACCCGCGCAACTTCGTTTGCGTCACATAATGCAATTAAATAATTAATCGACTACCCTACCTACCCTACCTACCCTACCTACCCCACTCTACCTACCCTACCTACCCTACCCTACCTACCTACCCTACCCTACCTACCTACCCTACCCTACCCTACCTACCCTACCCTAAATACCTATAAACCATCTACTAAATAGCCCGAACAAAGCCTAAACAATTGTTTTGGATAGGTGAGCCCGTTCTTGAGTTTGATTTTTATATCTAGATAACGACAGCAGCGCCATCTGTCGGGCTGATTTGTGAATCTAAACCATCCAGGGTGCCACCCAAACGCATACAAAAAAATTCATTCAAATCGGTCCAGCCGTTTAGGAGGAGTTCAGTGATATACACACTCACAGAAGAATTATATATATAAAGATGTAATGATAGTGATTATCATTAGGTAGTATCACAATTCTAACCAAACGAAGACTAATTATTTGCAATCATGATAACTTATGTCTGGACCTTACGCCTCGATACATAAAAACCCGAAATCAATGAAAAAAATTACAGCTTTAGACAGTCGCAGTAGCTTCCACAGAAACTCAGCAACTGCCATACTGCCTTTTATTGTTTTTATGTTACAAATCTGTGAATGTGGAGCAGCCTACTTTTATAAACAAGAAGTGCGTCGTTCACCAAGTATCAAGTACCCCATAACAACTAAGAAACTCAAGAATATGTTGCTATTTATACTTAAAGTAACTCAAGTATACTTGTACAAATACCTACATACAGGCAGTTACACTGAGTTAATTATGTGTGTTGATTTACATCTCCCATAAGCATTATGTAGGCAACTTTTCCAGCAAGCTTCATTATGGTAAGTATCTTTTGCAATGGGAATGTTGCCTTAAATTGTATGACAGCAAGACTCTTTCTTTTTATGGAGTTTGTTCTAATTATAGGTAATTAGGTGACATCTGTTGAACGTGTCCTATACATAGGTAAACTGGCTAGTTAGGGTTCCGTACCCAAAGGGTAAAAACGGAACCCTATTACTAAGACTCCACTGTCCGTTTGCCTGTCTGTCTGTCTGGCTGTCGGTCACCTGGCTGTATCTCATGAACCGTGATAGCTAGACAGTTGAAATTTTCACAGATGATGATTTTTTTTTTTCGGATTGGAAATCATCAAATGACTCCTCCCGATCTGGGTGGAGCGGAAGGGAGTCTCAGACTAGTACTGACTAAAACCCATCCATGTTCCTTCTTTGCCTTTTGTGTTCCAAGGCCGCGGTATCTCTTAATTCGAAGTCATCGGCCCTAGCGGGCCCCTCCCTGGTTGCTGACATCTCTTGGAAACGCGCGAGGAACAGAACGCGCCATCAGATGATGTATTTCTGTTGCCGCTATAACAACAACTAATAAAAATATAAATTATTTAATATTTTTATTTAAAGGCACTTGACCAATTTTTTTACTTTAGTTTTGGATGTCATTTGTTGATCTTTGATAGTCGTTTCTGGTAGTCAGTTCTATGAGACAAGCGTAGGACCAACGGCTTAGCATGCTTTCCGAGGCGCTGAGATTGGAAGTTGGCGGTATGATACTCCAGTATCATACCGCCAACTTCCAAACTCTGGGCTTGGAAAAACCCAATACCAATTTTTGCCTAACCCGGGAATAGAACCGAAGACTCCACGCTACAGCACCGCGTGCGACTACGACAACAACGCGGCAGTCGAGTCAATGTACTGAATGCATTGACATAAACTACCAAAAAGTTTAAGTCAAGCCTATACAAAGTCATTCAAGACATAGGACACGCTTTGAAAACGATCACTCTCCTGTGTTGTGTTGACTATTGTAAGTAGTGATCATTTACCATGTACGTGGTTCGGGATCTTTTTAGGGTTCCGTACCCAAAGGGTAAAAACGGGGCCCTATTACTAAGACTCCGCTGGTGTCTATCACCAGGCTGCATCTCATGAACCGTGATAGTTAGACAAATGAAATTTTCCCAGATTATGTATTTCAATTGCCGCTAAAACAACAAACACTAAAAACCGAATAAAATAAATATTTGAGGGGGGCGCCCAATCCTGCCAGGGCTGCGGGACTGTTCGAAAGAGATACCGCGGCCCTGGAACACAAAGGGTAAGGAAGGAACATGGATGGGTTTTAGTCACTACAAGTCTGACACTCCCTTCCGCTCTGCCCAGAGCGGGAGAAGTCATTTGATGATATCCCATTCGTAAAAAAAAAGAAAAAAGGGGGGGGGCATACAACAAACGTGATTTTTCGTCTAATGTTGGATAGATCGCACTTGGCCAGTTTTTTAACTCTATCAGTAAGTTGTATACTTTAGTATGCATCGTATTCTATCCACTTTGAAGCACATATACAACGTTTTGTTAAGAAAATGCAAGTTCATTCCTGTGGGTGGTTCTTGCTAAATCTTCATTATAGTGTAGGCGAACCTAGGGGCCGAGGTAGCACAGCGCCGCTTGAGTTTCAAACTTTGTACTAAACTATAAGTTAGAAGGGACAAGCGGAATATATTAGATAAGCATTTTTGCTGCTTTTGAATGTTTCTATGATAACCAGTCTTACCGGGTGGTGTCGTATTACTCAGTATGAACTGGGTTGTGCAGCTCAGATAGGCAGTCGCTCCATATACTAGAAAAAACTGGTATTCAGCTGCATCTGGTTAGACGAGAAGCCGACCCCAACATAATTGGTACGAGTTATTGGATGTTGTGGTTGTATCAGAAGCAAGAGACCATCGCAAGGCTATACCTTCCTTTTTAAGATCTTTTTGAGGAATTTTCTGAATTCATTATAAAGAATTCTGAAAAAAAAAGCAAAAAAATGATTTTTATGGTTTCCCATACATATCGTGTAAGTACACTCTTGTAAGTCAGCTGTTTTGCTATTGCCACGCTTGCCTAGGTTGGTCCGTGTGTTGGTTGTCCCACGGATCAACCTCGGCAAGCGCGGTTTAACCTAAAGATCTGCCCAAGCGGCTGTTATTCCTTAGCCATGAGCTCCTTCCTCTCCTATAACTTGTACCAAACACTACAAACTTGAGCCCTACTCAAAGTAACAGTAGTTTGGCTTGAGAACTCCTGTCCTATAGGAGGTCGTTCTAAACGGTGTCAAATCAACACTTTGTGAACGCTTAGGTTCCGTTTACACAATGAAAGTGAATTGACAACGAGAACTGTGGAGTTATTTTGTACGCGTTTATTTTGGGTGAGAGAATATTATATTCTGTTTTAAATAGTGTGTGGAGTTAGGTGTTTGAATTGAATAATATTCAAATATACCACCTTGACTTTATGCCAGCCTAGTACTTTTCTTATGTTGACCCGTTTAATAAACTTGTGAAAATGTTCCTCACCTACCTTACTTCAATAAAAACATAACTCTTCCTTGGCAGTCGGGTAAAAATGAATTGTATAGTTTGTTCATTTGATGATACTTTAGGTCGACGTCGAAGCGGTACTACGAAAACAAAAATTGTTGAATCAGTTGTGAATCGTGATCTTTTGTTTTTTGATGACAAACCGGGACAGTGACAAACCGGGCATATAAGTCTTTCTACCTACGCAGGCACTTATTAAACTGACTGCCTCCTTGGTCTAAGTGCAACTGAGGAGCAAGAGATCCTGTGTTCGAGTAACGGGTTGGACAAGGTGTTATTGTGTTTTTCCATCAGGAACTTCTCAGTCACAAAGTTTGAATTTGTGCCCGATTGATGGCAATAGGCTCGCCCTCTATTACATGGGGCTTAAACATAACGTGACATGTGGGTGTACTGTTTGGTACCCTTTTTTATTCGGATTGGAAATCATCAAATGACTTCTCCCGCTCTGGGCAGAGCGGAAGGGAGTGTCAGACTCGTACTGACTAAAACCCATCCATGTTCCTTCGTTTCCCTTTGTGTTCCAGGGCCGCGGTATCTCTTTCGAACAGTCCCGCAGCCCGTTTGGTGCGTCTCTACCTAACCCTTCGTGAATTACAGTCGTGTATATGCTATGTATGTAGAATATTAAATTCTGTTTTAGACGGTGGGTAGGGTTTGGGATTTGACTTGAATAATCTTCAAGCCACTTCAAGTCTATTTCTATTTAGGTAAGTATTTTTGACAGCATATCAATTTCTGTCGTGTCAGCCGTAGATCTTTAGTAATCTTAAAGCGAGTCTTCACTTTTCTGATTTCCTTTGCAATCGTTAGCATATTATAATATTAGGTGGGATAAGCATAGTTAGGATTTCTCATCATCCTCTGTCTAGCCTTCTCCCAACTATGTTGGGGTCGGCTTCCAGTCTAACTCGATGCAGCTGAATACCAGTATTTTAAATGGAGCTACTGCCTATCTGACCTCCACAACCCAGTTAGAACTGGGTAATACGATACCCCTTGGTAAGACTGGTTGTCAGACTTTTTGAGCATTGACTATCTAACGACTGTCACAGATCTACAAATGACAGAATTTACAGACTCTATAGAATTAAATACATAGATCATCAATCTATACAGATCATTAAAACGAAAACTTTAAAGGTATGATTCCAAACCACGCTGCACGCAGCAGTGCTGCCGCGACACTAGTGGTCCCCATACAATTTCTATAAGCTTATATGAGATTACATTCCGAGCTAGGCAGCAATGTCGCTGCAGCAATGTGGCGGCAGCACTGCTGCGCGTCAGTGTCGCCCTGCCGCGAGAGAGGAACAGTTAATTTCCTCTTCCAACAGTATAAATAAAAGTTGGTTATCAATCGACATCTTGTCAACTCAAAGTAAACTAACGAATATACAACAACGCAACACCACGAACAGAGCGACACTGCCGCCTTGCTCGGAATCAGCGCGGCAGGCAGCACTGCTGGGCAGCACCTTAGTGGCAGCACTGCGGCAACAGCACTGTTGCTTGTTGCCGAATTCGGAAACATACCTTAATCGTCTCATAATGTCATGGTTACGCTTCATCAGCTGTAAATCATAGTCTGAATTGCTCAATTTATGCCTGTGTTAGCGATAATTCATGCCCGACATGACAGTCCGCGATATCTATCGCTCTAGGCTACGTGTTTAGAATGTATGAAGGTTATAGGTCACACTACAGGGCTTAAGGTGTTTTATTGAGGAGCAGGTGAAACATAACTATAATTTATAACAGTAGGTAAGTAAAAAACCGGCCAAAATCGAGTCGAACTCTCACACGAAGGGTTCCGTACCATGAAACCGAAACAAAATCACGTTTCTTGTATGGGAGCCCCCTTTAATTATTTAATAATATCTAATTATCTTGGAAGAGAATGGGGGAGGCCTTTGCCCAGTAGTGGGACAGAACAGGCTAATAAAAAAATTGGGTTGGTATAGCGGCAACAGTAACACACACTCTGTGAAAATTTCAACTGTATACCTATTACGGTTCATGAGATACAGCCTGGTAACAGACAGCTAGACAGACAGAATTATTTTTTAAATAGCATAAGCTTAATCAGGCTGTCGTTCGTCCTCTAAAAAACTGTTTTAACATATAGTAGGGGAGCCGTAGAAGGAATTTTAAGACTTGTTAGTTAGTAATTAACCCCCGTTATTTTAATCTGACGCGCTCGTGTAAATCCGATGATCGTTTTTTTTTACTAATCTGACGGGTCCTCCCTGAGCGCACCCCTCTGTATTAAGGGCTCATATTGGCTGGAGGTACTTGTCAATATGTAATGTATCCTCCCTTATATTAATCTGATGCGCTCGAGTAGTTCAAGATGACGATGTTTTTTTACATTTTCAAAAATTCGCTGCGTGCTTTCTTCAATTCCAAATCGTCAGATTAATTGAGGAATTAGAACATCTGTAGGGTTCACTGAATAACCCCTATGAAAATCAGACGCGCTCGAGTAATTTTTTTTTTTTGGGTTTTTACCCCTCTGGCATGGCCACCCCCACCAAGCAAATCGTCAGATTATTATATATTTCGTATCAGAAATATGTTGGGCGATGAAAAATATCAATATCTGACGCGCTTAAGTATTTCGGTGTCATTGTTTTATTTTTACAATTTTGAAAATCTGTAGACGCTTCCCCCACCGCTAAAATTGAAAACATTATAGGACCATTTTTTCTTCCTATCATCTAATCTTACAATCCTAATATGTTTCCGCGGCGCTCGAGTAACTACACATTTAGCATTTTGGGCTCCCCTACTAATAAAATATATAGGTTTTTGGATAATAACTCACTCGATTTCAATTGTTCTTGTTCTATAATTGAAAAAAAAAACCGCCATAAGTATACAAAAATAAGTCACCGAATGGCAGAAGCGAAAGCTTTTTACGTAAAAACTTTAAATGCGTTTATCAAACTACTATTTTTGTTTTGAGACAGTTTTATAGGACGTGCGCTATAATTTTCCCACTGCTGGGACACAGGCCTCCTCTCTATGAGAGGGAATGGGCTATAATCGACCACGCGGGCCCAGTGCGGGTTGGTAGATGTCACATGTCTTTGAATTTTTGATTCTAGGCCATGCCGGTTTTTTCACAATGTTTTCTTTCACCGTTTTGAGAGCAGTGGAATCTACGACTTACTGCTAGTAAGTCGAGACCGCCTCCACTGGGACACCGCTGCTTTATTATTTTATATATATATACAAGGTGTAAACAGACTCTTCACGAAGCTGTTAACCAAGCATTTATGTACATCAAACTAAGTAACTATACGCAAAAATTATTGTTGGGAAACGACTTTTTTTTTTGGGGTGAAAAATCACGTTTTACGGTAGGACTCAATGTAACGTATTAAAACATTGTGCTGATGGATGCATTGAATAGTACGGGGGTCATCAAGGTCTCTTAAGTAAACAAAAATACATTAAAAACATGTATATATAAAAAAAAGTTGGAACTTCGACCCCTAATATCTCCGTAACTAGAAGGTTCCCAGGTATGGTCTAGAACAAAAAAATGATGCAATTACACGCAAACTATTTGCTACAAAGTTGTTCAAGTTTCTGATTGCACTATAATTTAAACGATAAATGTACCAAAAAAATACTCATGATAAATAAACATAAAATTTTTCCGCAATCTACCCTTAACATTTCTATCAACAAAAACCAATTTATCATCCCACGAGAGGGGATGTAACCACCCGTTTCGTTTCGAAATAACCCCTTAAAGTTCACGTGTCATAAACCCTTAAACGTACCGTGTAAAACTTCCCTTAAACCGACATTAGGCATAAGTGGCGTTTTCGTGTCTTCGGGGTGTGTAGATCTATTTAGAACCGTTTTAATGTCCCTAGAATGTTAGAAAAATACTTTATTGTCTTAAAGACGTTTTAGAAACGATCTTCTGAAATTTTCTTTAGAAATATCCGTTAGTCCAGCAAAAACGCACTGAGAAAACTAAACTTAAAATCATGATTTTAAATCGGTTATAAATATAAGGTCCCATTAAAGTAGATGGACAAACTTTAAGACATCATTCAGACCACCAAAATAATGACAAGGGTGAAAAAACAATAATAAAAACGCATTAGATACTTACAAGAAAATAAAATCAGCTAACGAAAATACACTAAAAATGGCGGCAATTTATTATTTTATGTCAAAATAAAATCACTTTAATCAGTGTTATTTTTGCTTGGATACCTTTAGTTAGACGTACTGAACGCTGTGTTAAAATTTGTCCATATATTTAATAGGACCTTATATATAACAGTCTTAGAGCAGTTTGGATTTAGTTTGCAACAAGCACACTATTAGCATCACTCATAAATATAAACAGTTTTAAAATTAGGTAAATATTAAATGTGTGAAACTAGTCCTGTACAATTAAAAAAAAAAATCTTATTTATTCACGTTTCATTCTTCAACGCATTTTCTAGGCTGAGGTTAATTATTACATTTTTTTTACGAAATTCATTTCTGTAAACTTAGACAACAGTGTTGTCAATTTAAACTCCAAAAACACGTTAGGCAGACTTGCTCCTAGACAAATAGCAATTACAATTCCTAACAGCCAGACTTGAACCAACATTGCCACAATGTTGATCCAAGTACTTGAGCAGAACACTTAACGTCAAGCCCAGCTATATAGTTTTAAACCAAGATTAAGGAGCGCCTCAAGGTCGGGCATTTTGTCACTATACGGTTAGTCTGTGTCTTCATTTAAGTAATTTACGTTGCAGTCTACCATCCATAGAGATTGTATACAAGTAAAGTACATTGAATAGTTAATTATACGGGGTGTAAACAAACTCTTCACGAAGCCGTTAACCAAGCATTATGTACATCAAACTAAATAAGTTTACGCACTTTTTTTAAGGGTGAAAAATCTCGTTTAACGGTAGGACTCAATATAAGGCATTCAAAACATTGTGCTGATGGATGGATTTAATAGTAGGGGGCTCGTGAAGGTGTCTTAAGTAAAAAAAATACTTTAGATGTATTTAAAAAAAAATGTGAAAAAGTTGACCCCCAATATCTCCGTAACTAGAAGGTTCCCAGGTTATGGTCTAGAACAAAAATATGATCGCAATGACGGGGAAAACAAGTGCCTTTCGGCTTCATTTTAAGTCTTTTTACACCCTTTAGATAGTACCTACTTACATAAATTATCATCTCGATTTGATACCCAAATATTTCTCCTATTTATAAACCATCTCGCATAAGATTGCGTAAAAACGAAAGACTGTCTCCGTTTTTACGCGGGTCAAAAATGCGTGTTGTCAAAAATGATGAAAATAAATGTAACCATTTTTGAAAGAGTGGACATTAAAGTGCGAGGTTTATATGCTCCCAATCCATTACCGTATATTCTGTTAAGGCAGTTTAAATATTTTCATTAACTAAAATTCCTATGATAAATGATGTTTATTTTGCAAGTAGGTTTTTCAAACACTTTTACACGTCATGTTTTTTTAAAACTAGATGGGGCCGGTGTTTCGTACCTGACTACTCTGAGAAGAAACAGCCGAAACAAACTCAGAGGTCACAGTCTCTTTTAAAGTCCAGACATTGGTTAAGTCGTATGACGACCATGCAGATTAATGTCTGAGATGGTCTTTTGAAGAAATAACCACACAGATTTGAGTCGACCTGTCCTGTCAGTGCAAGCATTAGTCAGTGATCGTGTAGCTCGACTCGTAACCCAAGGAGCTCAACGACACGACGATCACTACCAAAGAAAGGACATTTGGGTAGGACGCATAAAGTACTCAATGGCTTCTTATGTCAACGTAACTTATCGTTACTTGTTACATTCGATTCAACCTTCAAAACCTGTACATCAGTTTACAAGAAGATTAATACAGCAGCAGCCTGCAATCTCAGTGGGTGGTGGGCTATATAGCTGGCACGAAGAAAGTCAATTTACTTACTATAAATCTTTTCCTCTGAACGTTTACTTTTCTGAACCATCTTATTTTGCTAATACAATAATGCCGAGTTTTCTAAGAACGTCCGGTTAAGTTGGTCTGAACATCTTTAATATTAGTTGGGAACTGGTTCATTTATGTTTCTAGGAAAAATATAAGGTGTCCTGACCTATTGAAGGTGTTGGGGCTTCATTGTTTTCAATGAAACTCCCGTATTGAGGTATGGTGGTTTAATTCGGTTTATAACTGGATTTACAATAAAAATATGCGGAGCGTGATATTGCCGCGACGGAGAAAAGTTTTGGACACAAAAATAAAAAATGTAGGCGTAGAATAAAAAATCACAATATTATTTAGTTGAAATAGAACGGTGCGCCTAGTTCTTTTGAATGGCAAAGCGCGATGTCACACACTACACGTCTCCACACTTTACACACAGGCGTAAATAGAAGGTTTTATTATTTTCGTTTTAGGTCAAGGTCAAGGACGATGTAATACAGGATGTAAACAGACTCTTCACGAAGCCGTCAACCAAGCATTATGTACATCAAATAATAATACTTTACGCAAAAATTTGTGCTGGGAAATGAGTTTTTTTTTTGGGCTGAAAAATCACGTTTTACAGTAGGACTCAATGTACCGTACTCAAAAGTTCAAAACATTGTGCTGATGGATGGATTGAATAGTAAGGGGGTCCTGGAGGTGTTTAAAGTAAAAATCTTACATTAAAACAAAGCACTTAAAGAAAACTTGTGAAAAAGTTGGAACTTTGTCCATCATTATCTCCGTAACTAGAAGGTTCCCAGGTATGGTCTAGAACAAAAAAAATGATCGCAATGACGGGGAGAACAAGTGCCTTTTGGCTTTGTTAAGAGTCTTTTTACACCCTTTATTACAAGCTTTGTGGTAGGTGAAAACTTTCTCGATATAGACTAACTATACCACTTTAACGGTGTAGTAGCTGCAAGCGCGATTGCTGAGCGTGGAGTTTTGGGTTTGATTTCTAGGTAGGGCTAAGTGTTATTGGGTTATTTCATTAAGAATTTATGAGTAGACTGGAGATTCAAAAATCAAAGCCATATGCCTGTTGGTCATATGACTTGCTACTCAGAAAATGGATTGCCGCCCCGAAGGCAAAGAGAGTGCTTTGTGTGAGTGTTTTGAATGCGTTACATTGAGTCATAACGTAATACGTGATTTTTCACCCCAAAAATAAAATATCGTTTCCCAGCAATAATTTTGGCGTAAAGTTACTTAGTTTGATGTACATAACGCTTGGTTAACGGCTTCGTGAAGAGTCTGTTTACACCCTGTATTTGCATGGATATTTGGGGCAAACCACCTCACTATTTCCAAACCACTACAACTCCTGAAAGCCAGAATCAACACTGGCGATCACCAGAAAAGCGCGAAGACACTGAAGCTAGACTAAATCCTAGAGAAACAATTTAACCGTCTTAGATCCTACAAGAAAAATAATCAGAAAAGAATAGCAGAGGAGACTATGTAAAACATGATTTCCAGTTCTGCATAAATACCTAGTCTCCGCTAAAATTGGACGCCATGACAGAAATTTTATCAGGACCATTATACTACGAGTCCAGTATAATAACGCGTTCCGGGTATTGCTGGGGTTGCCGCGCTTCTGTAGCGCGTCGGGGATGTTCGCGGACGCACGCGTTCCGGATTTCGGTTCGCTGTTGCGTCTGCGAATCGCATCACTGATGCGTCGGGTGCGCGACAGCCCCAACAGTCTCGTGGCTACTGTAGCCGGCAGGGTTGATGGCCAAATAATGTCTCACTGGGTGGCGTCTCACAGACCATCATCAAGATATTTGCTATAGTTAGCTTGTTTAACGTGTATAAGTGAGTGAGTGAGTGTGTTTGTAAGTGAGTGTTGGGTATGGCAAACGAGGCATGAAAGTAGAATTAATGCTGTGGAAATGCGTTCCTTGCGAAGCATGTGTGGTGTAACTCTGAATGATAAAGTGAGGAATGAGGTTATACGGAAACGTTGCGGCTTAAAAGAAGATGTAGTGACAAAAAATGAAAAAAGTATGCTTAGATGGTTTGGTCATGTGGAGAGGATGAGTGAAAGGCGACTAACAAAAGGTATTTACAAGGCAGATGTGAGTGGCAACGCCGGGAGGGGACGCCCTAGAAGAACATACGCTGACCTCATTGGTGAGGTTCTTCAGAAAGGTCAGGTGCGTAGTACTCGCAACCGGCGTGCGTGTATGTCCAGATGTATGAACGTGGACGAGGCAAAAGGAGTATGTAAGGATCGTAGCAGGTGGCGTTCTGTGGTTTCTGCCTACCCCCATGGGAAAAGGGCGTGAGTTTATGTATGTATGTATGTAGTTTATAAGTGTCAAGGTTATGGATTTCTTGTCTGAGACTAAAGATTATTATAGTATTATAATTATTATCACTTAACAACAAAATATACGCCTGATTGGTTTTACGGTCCAATTTGATTGTTCCACATGATCAAAATGTATCGATAAATCCACTTCGACAAATTCACCAGTACCAGGACCACTATTATTAATTCCTGAGGCTTTCCGTCGCTTATCTGTTAAAGGGTCTGCGTTAATCGTTATAATAGTCGGGTCACGTTGTCAAGCAAAAACATATTGGGACTGGTACTAACCGCCTCTGGAATTTGAATTAACAAATTGGTTGAATTGACAAAGGTAGGTCCTTGTTTTCTTTTGTGTAATTTAAGTTTTAACTGAAGTGTACTTCATTTACATAGTGAGGAGCTCGTGGTTAAATAATAACAGCCGCTCGGGTCGATCTTCAGGTTAAACCACTCTTGCCTAGGTTGGTCCGTGGATGGGTGACCACGCATTACATACCGAGTTCCCTACGTGCTTCGGCAAGCAAGTTAAGCCGTTGGACCCGTCCGTCAATTGTAGATCTTTGACAGTCGTTACAGATAGTGACCCGGGTATCGTATTACCTAGTACTAACTGGGTTGCGGACGTCAGAGAGGCAGTCGCTCCATGTAAAATTCTAAAATTTAGCTGCAGCCGGTTAGATTGGAAGCCGGCCTGAACATAGTTGGGAAAAGGCTAGACAGATGATTTAATTTGCATAGTGACTGACTGACTGAAAATGTCTCAGAATTTTAGAAGTACTCTCCCGTCCCTAACTGTTCACATAAACATCACAACACGCCTGTAATCCCCGAAGGGTTAGGCGGAGGTGTAGTACCTAAGTACACCAACATTTCGCCAGTTATGTTAAAGTCCATCAACCAGGCACAGATCCAGACTTCCTGGCAAGTGATTGTATTGCACCCGTCACTAAGAAACAGCATTTTATATATTTTCCAATAATTTCAGGAGCATTATTATTATATAATATAGAATCATGCAAGCAACATTTGAAAAAAATTAAAAATGTTAACAGTACCGTCACCTTCATCATCATCATCATCAGCCTCTTAATGTTCCCACTGCTGGGACACAGGCCTCCTCTCTATGAGAGGGAATGGGCTATAATCCACCACGCGGGCCCAGTGCGGATTGGTAGATGTCACATGTCTTCCAATTTTTGGTTCTAGGACATGCCGGTTTCTTCACGATGTTTTCCTTCACCGTTTTACCGTTTTTACCGTTTTTTTTTTTTTTTTGTACCGTCACCTTATTTTTATGAATTATGTATTTTTGTCAAAAACAATATCTATCTACTTGTATAAATCTGTTGAAAGACTACGTCACTTAGATAAACTGCACACATTGCCTACTAAAACAGAGTTTATGATAAAAGTGTATTTGCAATGGCACCCAGATTGTACAATAAAATACCTAAACAAATTAAAAAGTGTAAAAGCCTCAAAAGAGTTTAAAAACAGACTTTCACAATTATTGATAGACAGAGTAAATTACTCTGTTGGCGAATTTCTAAATGACAAACTGGAATCATGTTGACATTTTATTTATTAATTCTATTTGCCTATACATTTATATTTTTACATAAATTGACTTTAATTATTTAGTGAACCAAATTTCATTGTTATTTTTTTTTATTTATTATATCTTTTGAAGCAATTTAATTTTATATACCTAACTAGCTGTCCCTCGCTACTTCGTCTGCGTCAAACCTAGATAACGACAGCAGCGCCATCTGTCGGGCTGATTTGTGAATCTAAACCATCCAGGGTGTCACCCAAAGGCATACAAAAAAAAACATTCAAATCGGTCCAGCCGTTTAGGAGGAGTTCAGTGACATACACACGCACAGTAGAATTATATATATAAAGATTTGAGAAACATTTTGTATGCCTAACGGCGGGACATAGATAGTTTCTAAATTGTATATACCACCTCCTGTTTACTTATGTTCACAAAATAAATGAATCTGAATTTGAATTACAGGGAAACAAAAAAAAATGGAAACTTGCTGAAATTAAAATTAATTATGGTTGTACTGCTTACCACTCAAAAGTGTTGGCGATTTTTCATGCCATGTACCATTTATAAGTTTGATTTGCTACCTAAAAATCTTAGATTTCTGTGAATTAACGATATTCAATACAAAGCATAACGTCATGCGTCACTGGCATTACCCCTATTAGCAAGAAATTAATATACCCTTTGGTTGTCGTGTGTATCCACGCAGACCACCTTTGCTCCTGATCTCAGGCAAAAGGTTGGTATAAATTATTGATGCGTTAATAACTTCCCTCTTGTCTGTCACAGAAATACGTTTGCAATTGCTAATGATATGCCTCTTGAATTAATGGCCGTTAATAAGTAAGGCAAATGCTCAGAAGCTCAAAATATATGGATTTATGAGGGACGCACGCGTGCACGAGAAATGGAAAGAGTGGGAGGTCTTTGTCCAGGAGTGGGACAGAGCGGGCTAGAAAAAATAAAAAATATACACAGGCTGTCGCTTTGCATACTGATCAGATTGAGGAAGGTATTTTAACGTGTTTTGCGAACATAAAATTAAAATTTTCATCAAAATTCAGTAGCAGGGCTGAGTGTGTAATAATATATGTGCCTAGTTAATGTCAATGAGCTGGTTCCTTTTACCTGCAACTTAAAAATAAATATAACTGAGGAAATATGGGTGTATTGCACGGGTCTGCCAAACCCTTTTTTTCCGATGGGAAATCATCAAATGACTTCTCCCGATACGGGCAGAGCGGAAGGGAGTGTCAGACTTGTACTGACTAAAACCCATCCATGTTCCTTTCTTGCCTTTTGTGTTCCAGGGCCGCGGTATCTCTTTCAAATAATCCCGCAGCCCGTCTGCCAAACCCTTAATCGGATTGTTATTTTGGGTTAAAGATTATTGTTGTGCATCTTAATAATCGACGAATGCTAATATTCATATTGAGAAAAGCTTATTAAAAATACTAAAGTAAACCAATACAAAAGAGAATACCATGAGATTAATCTATCAAATTATTATACGGATGGCATTCTAACCGAAACCGAATGAATCGCAATTAGTAATCGATAACATTAATATCACATAGGACATAATGCTCTTAAGCCAAGATAACTAGACATGTGACAAATTAAGGTTTGTCTGGAGAAGACAAATTACTCACCAACTTTCGTATCAATATCTTCGGAGAAATTACTTTTGTTAACAAAAACACTTAGAGTCACGCATTTTTATTCCTTTTGGGACTTTCCTTGGGGAACTGTTTTGGATTTTTCCTTTTTTATTTGTTGGTAAATGGTTGGTATATCTAGCTCAAGGAATCGCGAGATTAAACAATCTTCGTCTCTGGTTTCCTGGAAAAATAAATTAACATTTTTAGTTTACAACCAACGTTTCACAAAAAACTTATTACGCAAATGTTGGTTTTATAAACACTGACTCTCCAAACATTCATTTAGCAAATGCTTCTTTTACAAATGTTTAACATGATATTTAATCTTTTTAAAACACTTCTCATTTAATACTTGGATTCTTTTGGCAAAATCACGAATCAGAAGGCACAATCATTTGCGATCTAAATGTATTAGACGCAACAAATAGTTTTCGACTTAAAAGCATCGTACCAATACAGAATATAGGAACGTGAATGAACAAGGATCATAGTAAATACTCGTAATGTTCTGCAGTTTCTGTCAGCCCCCCTGCAAAAAATGCGAGAACTACTGTTCGACGAATAAGGAAGAAAGTTGCAGTTACATTTATTATTTATTTTTTACATTTAGTACAGCATAAACCATTAATACTAAATGAAGTTATCCTTTTACTCGGTCTTCTCACAGAACTACAAACATTCCAACATTGTCGTGTTCCATTCATCAGCAAACAAGTCCAATCCAGAGTTGGTCTCCACGAGCGCGTTGAGCATCCTAAGCATACGCGGTATAGGGGAGGTGGATCGAACTACAGTACGATAAAATGGGTCATTAATCAATTTATGCTTTCAGGAGCGATTATAACTATTTGCAACCAACAATTGATACAGCTCCGCATGTAAATCCGAGGCGTCGGTATAACCATGTATAATTTTTTACGCTGTTGTTATTTGGTCAACAGTACGCCTAACTCCTAAAATATATTAAAACTTGATAACCTTAAAGCTAGACCACGTACAGCAGCTATACCCTACAATATTGTGCATAGTGTTCTGACATGTCTGCTTTGTGATCAGATTTATAGGCCAAAGTTGGAATGGTAACCACTTGGCAGATAAGAAAGAGCAGCACACCAAAGCTCTCGACAACAATCCTAGGAAGCCATCGAATGCAAAATCAAAATCAATCAAAATCAAAGCATTTATTTCAAGTAGGCCAGTTACAGGAACTTTTGAATTGTCGACAAGATAACAATGTAATGAAGCTACAGTCCCAGTCATAAGGCATAAAAACTGTGAAAGTACTGTAGCTGCCCATTCCCTAGCGTAGATCTGTAAGTTGAAGAACGGCAAGAAACTCCAAGACACTGTTTTACTTAATGCAGTCGCTGTGGCTGAAATCGGTTAGATGGCAACAGGATCAGAATAACAGAGTACCTATTGCATTATCTTATTAAAGTAATATCACTCAACTTATAAAAGTTGCAAGTCACGTTTGACGTCATGATGACACGCAACTAAAACTAATAACATAAAAGTTTCTACAATAAAATGTTCTTTCTGTAATTCACTTAACGAGTTTCTCTTACCCGTCTCAACATTCAGGAATGTTAGTGGATTGCCACTAACATTACTGAATGTTGCAATAAATATGAAACTGTTTACATTTATACGAAGCCGGAAAAACCAGACAGTGATTTTATAAGTGCGAATTTCCGGCAAATTCCCAACCTGGTATTCATAGCCGTTTTTAAGACTAGGAGTTACCTAAATACATAAAAGCACACTGTTGGATTTACAACGCTTCACTCAGCTCAGAGAGTTGAAATTCCTATAGCACCATAAGATTTAGGTGTCATTTCGTGTTAGTGAAAACGGGTATTAGTTTCTTTTTTGTTTTGGTTAACTGTTTAGTGTTCAGACAGATACAATTGGATTTAGTTTGTTTGTAAACTTGTCCACCTCTATTTTGTTTTGTCTGGTTGAATTTTATTTAAGTTTATTTTTGCTATGTTTTCTTTGTCACAATACATTACGTTTTTTGTCGAGACTTTAATATCTTTACCTAGGATATTACATTCTCAATATCACCTGGTAGATGTCGCAGCTACATGAGAGTTCCTGAGAATAGAATTGAATGGCCTGCAATTGGAGAAGCAGATATACATCAGTAGACTACTGTAGCCTAATGATGATCTACTGTTTTTCCTTTTTCAAGTTTGTATCAAAAGAATCAAGAAATTTCTTCTATTTGATCAACTATTTGTTTAACAGTAAACGATCGCAGACGGATATCAGTTGTATTATATATACTTATATTATAAATGCGAAAGTTGAAATGGATGTCGGGATATTTACTCTTTCACGCAAAAACTACTGAATGGATTTGAATGAAATTTTTCACACAAATAGCTTATAACCCGGATTAACACATAGGATATTTTTTATCCCGGTCGTACGAGAATTATCGAATTCCACGCGGGTAAAGCCGCAGGCATAAACTAGTCATCTATAAAACCGTTGATGAATTCCCAGACATTTCATCTCGCTGCATTATAAATAAACAGGTGCATCCGTAGAAGTGCTGCCATTTAAATTTCCTCTTTCATTTCTTTACCTCAGATATTTCTTAATGCGAGCCGCTTGGCATCGTCCGTGGTTTACAGGTATTCTGGATATGACAGATACAATGTTTCGTGAAATTTTGTTTTCTTTTTAGAAATTAGGAATAAAATACCCTCTCTTTTGGGTATTTTTCGTTATACCTATAATTCTCTAAGACAAACTGGATTCCAGTCAAACTGGATGCAGTAGACAAATTGCGGCGAAAAGAATAAGTCCATCGATGTGTGGCCAACTTTTGGTTTGAGCTCGGTGGGTATCTTGGACGCAAAAAATGTCACAGTGAGTTTTGAGGTAGACCTCGGGAAGAATTACTGATTTGCCTTGTGAGAACCCTTCCCCCCTCAGAGAATCCCTTTTTTTTGCGGATGGGAAATCAACAAATGACTTCTTCCGCTCTGGGCAGAGCGGAAGGGAGTGTCAGACTTGTACTGACTAAAACCCATCCATGTTCCTTCCTTGCCCTTTGTGTTCCAGGGCCGCGGTATCTCTTTCGAACAGCCCGCAGCCCCTCAGAGAACCCCTTCGATGCAACTGAATACCAGTATTTTAACATGGAGCGACTGCCTATCTTACGTCCACAACCCAGTTAGTACTAGGTAATAAGATACCCCCTTGGTAAGACTGGTTGTCAGGCTTTCGGGCCACTGTCTACCTATAACGACCGCCAAAGATCTATAAATGATAGTCGGGACCAACGGCGTAACGTGCTTTCCGAGGCACGGAGGAAACTCTGTATATAATAGATGGTCACCCATCCGTAGACCGACCTTGGCAAGCGTGGCTTAACCTTGACGATCGAACCGTGTGACTGTTATTACTTAACTACGAGCTCGATCAACAACTCATCATCCTTATCATCATCATCATTTCAGCCGAAAGACGTCCACTGCTGGACATAGGCCAGATCGACAACAACAACTCATCTAACATTATTAGGGGCTTGATAGTTGTGTTTTAACTCCAAAAGCATGAAAACAACAATGTAATTTTATGAGCGTGCCCCCTCGATAGTAAAACCAGGCCATGTGTAGACTTTACTTTTAAACTATTGGACGGATCTAGTTAAGTTTAATCAAAGCCACTTGCAGTAAAGCGAATGAATATGTACGAACAGTATAAACAGCGCGACGAAAGAATTGCAAGGTACCCACATAAATGTTTACAGATTTCTTAACATTAACATTTTATTACAGACACTCTAGTATTTCTTTGGACATTCTTTGGTGCTGCGTTATAAAAGAAATTTATTATGCACCGTTTTTTTTTCAACTTTATTGTACTTTCATCTTTACGTGTAAAACTTTAACGTTTAAAGCAAAATTGAACTTATGATTGATGTGCTTATTTTCTGCAAACCAGTCATCCAGTCATTTAAATGTTGGTTATCACATCTTAACCACTGAACCGATCATCCTGAAGTGTTGAGTATACGTTGTCACCATACAACGTATACCCAAAATCAGTACACAAATGGACGAGTACCATTCATCCCGAAAAAAAATACAGTTGCCAAAAAAAACTACAATAACGTTCTTATGATAATAGATGGCGCTACGTGTCCTTCGATTAATGATTGAATTATAATATTACAAGCAGTGTACAACCCGAAATGATTATCAAATTATAAATTTACGCGAGCAAGGCCGCGGCCTAAAGCTAGTTAAAAAAAATACAATAAAATAATGTAAACTTACAAACAACCTTAAACATAGTATAAACAACACTAGGTACTGCCAGGTTTACAATTAATCTGCTAGTTATCACTCGTCCAATGAGTATAAGATCCTTTAACACCGGACCTGGTACTTAGGAGCGAGACAAAAAAACATGCCATGTCCTTAATATTGTATTTGTCGGAGCGGGTCATTGATATAGACTTGGAATGAATCGCAGTACGCCTGTGGTGACGTCAGACGACGTACTTACTCCCACCGAGGCGTGTTACAGAGTCTTGATGTTTACAGCTCGACGCTAGGACGACAGTCAGTGTCTGATCGCGGCCGAGTTGAGACGTCTTGAAATTGTACTCGATTCATTGTGTCCCGAGTTATTGTGTTAAGTTGTAATCTCAAGTAATTCGTTAGTTTTGCTAGAAACAGTGTATCGTACCAAATGTGTTTTCATAGCACGAATCCCATCGTCTGCCCACATAATGCTCGAGCCTAACTGAATAAATCCGGTATTTTTTTTAAATTCTAATTTTGTATGCACGTCATGTCCGATGAGCTCTCATCGGGGTCGGGGTGGGGGGGGGGGCCAGTGGTAGCGACCCCGACTTACCAACAGTAAGTCGTGGGTTTGAACCCAGGCAGGCGCATTACTTTGTGTAATTTATTTCATCACCACTGCTCTCAAAAACGGTGAAGGAAAACATCGTGAGAAAACCGGCATGTCCTAGAACCAAAAAATTCGAAGACATGTGACATCTACCAATCCGCACTGGGCCCGCGTGGTAGTTTATAGCCCATTCCCTCTCATAGAGGGGAGGCCTGTGTCCCAGCAGTGGGAACATTACAGGCTGATGATGATGATGATGATGCACGTCATGTCTATGCGACAAATAAATGTTTTTTCTTTCTTTTATAATTTCCACTTCATCCCTTACCAGTTATTGATACGGCTTTGAACTTTCCCCAGATAGTGATAAAGCCGCTCATAAAACTTCGCAAAGGAAGTAGATGGCTCGTACGGTAATTATTCAACTTCGTACCCAAGTATATTTGTTTGTGACTCTGAATCGTAATGAGCCTAGTTGGGACAAGTTATAAATAAAAACCTTCTGTTATTTTCTTTATATACTTGGATGATTTTATTATTCCACTCAAGTTTGTGATCTAGTTCTGATGTAATTAGATTTCTTGTCGCTGTCTCGCTAGCTATATGCAAGCATCTTACTGTCCTAGATAATACCTGTATCACTATCACTACATATTATAAAACAAAGTCCTCCGCCACGTCTACCTGTCTATTCGCGATAAACTCAAAAACTTCTGCCCCGTTTTTTATGCTGTTTTCACCAATGGATAGATTGGTTCTCATTTGTCAAGTTTTTGTGGCGGGAACGGGATCAAAATTTCAGGATAACTTTTGGTCGCGATAACCGACATCCACGCGGGCGAAGCCGCAGGCATCAGCTAGTTAGAAATAAATTGGAATGTGATGAGGTCTTCACCATACTTCTTAATATTTTGAGAGAGATAACGAATATAATTATCAGAGAAAGAGCAGCGGTGGCCCAGAGGTAGCGGCTCCGACTAACGAACATTAAGTTGTGGGTTCGAACGCAGGCAGGCGCATTTTTTTGTGTAATTAATTTCATCACCACTGCTGACAAATGGCGAAAAAAAACATCGTGAAGAAACTGGCATATTCTAGAACCAAAAATTCGAATATATTTGACATCTACCAACGCGCACTGGGCCCGCGTGGTGGGTTATAGCCCTCTCATAGAGAGGACCTGTGTCCCAGTAGTAGGAAAATTATAGGCTGATTATGCAACAATGAAAACTTATATTACGTGACCGTAGTTTTCTTTTTTTATTGACTAGAAATGAGTCAGAGCAAAATAAAATGCAGGCTCTTATTGCTAGACCAAATACCTAACTCCGCTTAAAACTTGGACTTAGCGATAGCGTAGTTAAAGGAGTCGCAGCCTTTATGCAAAACTGTCCCAGCGGGGGGAATGCAATTATAGAGAACTGCTAATAGGATGTTAGCGAAGAATTTTCCATTCTTAAGCTCTAAGATCTAAATAATACTTTTGTGCAAATTCAGTAAGTAAAAGGATAAGTATTTTAAGACGTAGCAGTAGCTTTAAAATGGATGATTGATATCAGTTTTGATGGCTTAGTGCCTACCATTTCACATAGGACATAGACACTAAACATTGCCATAGACCTTGATGATGTCCAGATTTTTTGACTACTTTCTACTAGTCTTACACGTGTTCAAAAAGTACCTATTTATTTGACTCGCTCAGAACAAAACAAAAAAAAAAAAAACTGACTTTAAAAAAAAACACAAAATAAAAAGTCGGAAGTTGGTTTTGCCACCGACTTCCGAAAGTTTTTATCACTTGGTCCTATCCCCCGAAAGGGCCAAGTGATGCTACGGTCAGATACGAATAATTCAAATATCTATAACAAAAATAAGTATGACAAAAACACCAAGAGAAAGGATATAAAATCCTTCATTATAAATCTAATCTCATCACCGTCTTCAAATGAGAAGGCTTCGTCTCAACGATTTATTTTAACAAGAAACCTTACATACATACTACAAATTCGATACTTAGAAATTAAAATGCAATTACGTTATTTTAAACCGATCACTTTTCTCTTACCATCTAATTCTCTGTTCAACGATTTTGAACTTTACTGCTGATAGAAATAGGAGCATGTAAAGTTGCTTAAACAGTTTTATGGGGGCTGTAAATAAATTGTCAGTTGCCAGGCGTTTAGTAATTACCATACATTCCGAGGCCTTTGTGCTCCGAACAGGAGTTTTGTACAAAGTTCCGTATCAAGTTGCCTGAAGAACCATAATGGAGGTTATTCATTCCCGTATCGTATACTACTGTTCGAATTCTCCAGTTGATTCGCGTTTGCTCTGTGTTCTTCCTTAGTTATTTCCCATGGGGTGTGAATAGAACATCGGGTTAAAGGATCATGCGAAATTGCTAATGTAATTTGCAATTGTGTGCAAAGGTCCCATAATGTAAAATGCAATTTGAGGAAGCTTCTGTGACGAGTGTGGGATAATTATGTTGTGATTCCGTATTGGAAAGAACCAGCCAAGTTCGAGTTGAACTCGCATAAGAAGGGTTCCGCGCCATCGTAGTAGTGGAGCCACCTTTAATTTTTCATGTATTTTTATTATTTGTTGTTATAGTAGCAACAGAAATAAACATTCTATGAAAATTTCACCTGTCTATCTTTTACGAATCATGAGATACAGCCCGCTGACATATAGAGGGACGGACGGACAGCGGAGGATAAATAATAGGGTCCCGTTGGTTGCCTTTCGAGTACGGAACCCTAAAAACAGTCGTAATTACCTTCCCAATGGTATCGTAAGAAACGGATCTCAGGATACTACAGAACTACTATAGCACGCACTGAATCGTACCAAAAGGGATTTCGTACATTGGTACACTGTTCACGTAGCGGACACCGAAGCAAGAAATTGACTGAAGCAACTAAAGTAAATAGACCTCTTTTGGTTTACTTCCTCTATTGATCCTTTTAGAGACATGAATTGAAATTCCATTCGATTAGAGGAGTGAGGGATGAGAGTCTGCACTTGTGTTTACGCACACACTGGTGTACTATAATAATTTGGAGTATTCTCATTTGAGCACCGATTTCAAGAGCACCAAAGATTTTCCCTTTTAAGCAAAGGGAATATCTTTAGTGCTAAGCATTGGTGGTCTTGAAATCGGTGCTCAAATAGGAATACTCCAACAATTTATGGGAGGAATTTTAATCCTATTAGAGAGAGATAAAAAGTAAATCTTGAAATCCTGTGTCAAATGTCAACAAACGGTTAATTGTTTTTAAGAACGTGACATCTACAACAGTCGCTCAGGTCGATCTTTATGTTAGGCCGTGCTTGCCTAGGTTGGCCCTGGATAGGTGACCACCTATTACATACCAGTCGTGATATCTATTAATAACAGCCGCTTGGGTCGATCTTTAGGTTAAACCGAGCTTGCCTATGTTGATCCCTGTATGGGTCACATACCTGGTTTCCTCCGTGCCTCGGAAAGCACGTCAAGCCATTGGTCCCGGCTGTCATTTGTAGGTCTTTGACACTAGTTAGAGTTTTTCGGTGGTCAGAAAATCTGACAATCAGTCTTACTAAGGAGTACCGTATTACCCAGAACTAACCGAGTTGTGGAGGTCACATAGGCAGTCGCTCCATGTAAAATACTGATATTCAGCTGCTTCTGAGACTGGAAGCTGACCCAATAAACTTGGGAAGAGGCTAGGCATGAGATTTAAAGACAAATAGAACTTTTACAAGCTTTAATAAAAAAAAAACTTATGTTCAATTCACACGTGGTAGAAGTGGAACCTTCAAAAATGTAGGCTTCAAGATAAACACTGTATAATGCTTCCTATCTCATTTTCTCCCACGTTAAATCTTATGAATTTATGTGTCGGTCTCTTTTTACTTTTTCGTTTTATCGACTTTCAAATCACAATGACGCTAAAGAAGTTTTCACTTCAATAAGCGAACATTGAACATCTTTTCACTACAATAACATTTTCTACTATAAACTGTGCGAACAATATGTCTTCCTTTATTCGAGGTACTAAATAAAATTACTTCCGTCATTTAATGCCATTAATACCCAGTGCAGCTCCCGTATTTATATCGTGATTACTAAGTGTGACTGTAATAATTCTTGGCGTATTACTGTAGCCGGGTACACTGGAACAATGTACTACTTAGTACATTTAATATGCAGTTTGTTCCGCTTTTGACTGCACCACTGAGTTTTGGGAGCTCGTAGATACTTGGACTGACTTTTTTTTAATCTTTGGAAACCTAAAAAAAAAAAATTCAGCTCAATCGGAAGTCAGGAAGTGGGTCAAATTTAACATTCAAATTTTTTCTCTTTAGTTACGAGATGAGCTTATAAAAGCGTATTAATAACCTTTCCTTGGTAGTCGGGTAAAAATATCATTGATAGTAACTGAACTGAAAGCTAAAACATGTAAAACAATAATATTCATAATATGTATTTTATTAAAATTAATAGGGAACAGAACTTTGTTACAAAATACCTAAACTTTTCATAAAGGTTTCTCGCTTTAATTCACCACCATAATAATTTTAAGGTGTCTTGCGGTTGACCAAACAACTGTTTTTCAAAGCCGCCCGAGCCGCTCAGAAATCCTTTTGGTGTACCGCAACAATAGGCTTTGGAAATAAATAACTTTGCTTTGACAATGTTTATTTCTGTAGGAGTAAAAAAGAATTTTCACAACCTTTATTCAATTTATTAGTTTTAACTAAAACACTATGTCCAAGAATACATCTACCTGGGCCAAGTAGTCTCTTTCCAGGCGAGACAATACAAAGAAGTTGCAAGACGCACGGAAAACACCTGGAAGAGCTACTGGTCAATGAAAGAGCTATTCAAGGGCGATTTACCCATCCCCTTAAAACGTAAGCTAATGGACATGTGTATTCTCCCCATACTGACATATGGTGCACAGACTTGGTCTTTGACGAACATACAGAAGTCCAAAGTCAAGGCTTGCCAACGGGCAATGGAGCACAGCATACTCAACGTTAAACTTACTGATCGAATAAGGAACACTACACTGCGCTCCAGAACTCAAATTGCTGAAGTAGCTTATAAAGCTGCCAAACTCAAGTGGGACTGGGCAGGGATTGTCTGCCGGATGCCGGCAAATCTGTGGGCCCGCATATCACAAAACTGGAGCCCTGAGACAGTTAGACGGGGTCGCGGCAGACCGCGGAGAAGATGGTGGCACGCCTTGGATGGCTTTCTCGGTAATTGGCAAGAAGAGGCGCAACATCGGGAAAAGTGGAAGGAATGGGGGGAGGCCTTTGCCCAGGAGATTCACATTTCAGCCTAAAAAAAAAAACTTTTTTTATAGTGCAAGTGTCCTGTTCTAAATTGTCCCAAACGCGATTGCTGAGCACGAGGTACGATTTCCAGTTCGGGCAAAGTGTTATAGGGGTTTTCCATCATGAATTTCTCTGTAGCAGCCACGGAGTCGGTGATCCCGGTGAATGGCAATAGACTCGCCCCCTATTACATGTGACTAATTATTTAATACATAACTAGCGTAATGTGGGTATACTATAATTGGGGTTACCTCTTTGCCTAACCCTTCGGGAATTATTAGTTAGGTTAGAGAGCTTCGATTTTGGCTATGGGTCAAAAGATTCTTGAATTATTAATAAAATTAAAGGGGAAATTAATCACGAGAAACAATGATGGTCGAATATTTTCAAAATGTTATGGGATCGAATATATGGCTAGAATAGAGGTCTACCGAGATGACGAGTACTAGAGAAGTATGGAAGAAGAAGACATGCTGCACCGACCCTTAATAAACTGGAATAAGGCCAAGAGAATGATGAATGGGATCTACATGCGCCACTGAAATGTCTTTCGGTTTTTACGTCCATGCCATTTCTTGAAACTCTGTCCAAGTCCTTAGGTCAGTGTTGCAAAGTTATCTCTTTTTATATCAACGTCTTATCATAAATATAAAAGAACAAGAACAAGATTGATAAATCCTCCCACCGTAATCCCCAAAATTCCTTTTTTTCATCTAAATCACAACTTACAGAATAACAAGTAGCAATACACCCCTACCGTTCACATAAAAATAAAGTATTATCCCTGAAAAAATACCTTCTGACAGCGCAGAACTGTAACTCATAAAGAATCCAGAATTACTTACGGTGACAATATCACAATGAACTTTACCATTCCGTATACCCGTTTTACTCCGTTTTTGGGGTTCCGTACCAAAATGGTAAATACAGGCTGAAATCATAGACTCAGTCTCCGTCGTTATTGGATAAAAAAGTAAGCTTTATGGAGCAACTTGGTGTGTCGGTTCATCTCTCGGTGCTTCTTATATTTCAGCAATTAAATTATTATACAAAGCTTCTGGTCCATCTATAATTGGAATAATAACGTTAGCTTTATTGCAACAGGATCCTTACACTGTCATCTATAGGTTTTCGCAATAAAATTATAATAAATAGGAATCATTTGATATTTATATTTTCATTTACGCTGCGAATTTTTATACTTATTGTTTTGTTATAACCTAACCCAAATACCTTAAACAGGCCCTACTATAAAAATATATTTTGATAATGTAAAATATACAATTTTTCTAAAGAGCGGAACCTTCGATGCTCGAATCAGACTGGGTCTTCACCGGTTTTTATACGCACAGTGATAGATGACAGTGTTTCAGTCCAAAAGCGTTCATACCACGTCCTAGATTTTATTCCGTACCACGTTGGATTCATCGCTGTGTATTTCATGCCTTTAACGGTGAATATTTCGGAATATTTTATTAGTGCGGTCTGAAAATGTTTCCAGATGGGAAAAACACATATTTTGTACAATCATGTTGTCGTATTGGTCAATTGATCGCAAGCATGGCTGCTGGACATGAGGTCCTAGTGGTTTCACTTCTCTGGTTGGGCAAGCTTAATGGGTTTTTTCATTAAGAATTTCTCAGTAGCAGCCACGGTGTCTAGATCGTGATGTGCCCAGTTGATGGAATAGGCTCGCACCCTATTACATAGGAGTTTTATTAAACATAACTGGTGAAATTTGTGAATACTATCAGGTACTTCTCTCTCTATCTCTTCAGGGATTACAAGCGTGATGTTATATTTATGTTTTTTCGTATAATCAGTTCATGTAGTGTGGCAGAGTGATCCTGTCAATGTTTGATGTATTGTGCTTTTATGTGTGACCGTGACCTTTGACATTATACGGAACGTGTATTCAATTCAGCACTCTATTTTCATGCATAAAGTTTATGAATTCATGATTTATGTGTAGTTTAGGATGAAATCTGATATTGAGAGAGACTCAGATAAAAATAAACCTATAAAATGTCCTAAACTAGATCCCTAGAACCTGGATTACTATATTTTTTTACAGCCAG
Source organism: Lycophotia porphyrea (assembly GCA_950005105.1). NCBI lineage: Eukaryota > Metazoa > Arthropoda > Insecta > Lepidoptera > Noctuidae > Lycophotia > Lycophotia porphyrea. The sequence continues at coordinate 2,665,579 of OX465396.1, forward strand.
CCCTTAATACGGGTTCTATGTATCATTTCAGCCGAAAGACGTCCACTGCTGGACATAGGCCTCCCCTAAAGGGAGGTTCTGCCATAATCGCCACGCTCGGCAGGCGGGTTGGCGATCGCAGTACGGTTGTTACAAAGGCACAGAGAACGCTGCTGCCCATTCTCTGGTAAGTCCCTTTGTCGCCTCTTACGACACCCACGGGAAGATACGGGGTGGTGCTATTCTTTACGTCCGACACCATACGGTACAGGCGATGTATGCTTCTACGGGTTCTATGTATGCTTTAGGACAACCGGCCCCAAAAACATGTAAACATAGACAAGGAACCATTTTATTTTCTACAACCATCCAATACTTAAATGCGAAAGTAGGTTTGTTCGTTACCATTTCACGCCTAAACCACTGAACCAATCATCCTGAAATTTTTTATATACATTTTCAAGTGTACAGAAACGGACATATGGTACTTTCACCCCGAAAAAAGTATTGTTCCTGTGGAAAATCACAATAACGTTGTTTTGGTAATAGGTGGCGCCACGTGTTTTTCGAATCATGATTGAATTATATGATTACCAGCAGAGTACAACTCAAATTCACTGTCCAATTCTAATGCTAGTTATTCCAAAATTGTGTATAAAATGTAAAGTTACAAAACATAGTTAATAATTCATTTCACTTAAACGTCCTACACAGGCCAGATACAATAGGTTATAATATAAACACCATATATCCAAAACTGGATAATCCACATAGATTTCACAGATAAGTAAACAACAATCGTTCAAAAACGAGGTAAACGAATAAGGCTGTTAAAAATTAGGATTTAGTTGAAATGCGGTATCATAGATTGATAGTAGAAAATAAAATGATTGTTTGTCCGTGTTTACATTTTTTTGCGACTGAACATGTATTTAGGGTGACTGGTAATTAGTGACCGATACTTAAACACGTGATTGTACTCATGATAACAAACAACTTTACCAAAGAAACATTTTTTTAAATTGTCTTTCACTTGTATCAATAACACGACAGCCGTATGAAACTCGTGCGCACGCGCCTGTGACCAATCAGCTGTTAGCCGCGTGACGCCATTCTGTCTCATTACTGTCGCACCGTGCAACAGTGGGTAGGCAGAGCACCCACGCGGCTCGCAAGCCTGCTTCATAAGCGGTTGTTGTGTTATTGTGTTAAAAGCAATAAGTATACTGATTCGCTTTTCCAAACAACAAACAACTTTCCCAAAGAAACATTTATTTTTATAAAAAGAAATGTTTCTTTGGGAAAGTTGTTGGTTACTTATTTATTTAAAACTTCAAGCACAAAGTACAGAGGCGGGCTTAATGCCATAGGCATTATCTACCTTTGGTTTGCATGAGTATTGTACACATGATAACCAAAGGTTGGCTGGTAGAAAATGCCTATGGCCCACGTGTTTAAGTATCGATCACTAATTACCAGTCACCCTATATGATGATTGAATCTTGTAAAACCGTAATATTGTCTCGCATAGTACACAACAGTCATTTAACAGACGCACTTATAAACACGACACTCCAAACAACTCTTCAATCCTTAAAACTAAAACTAGCCCAAAACTACATATTTTTCATTACACCCACCAAATCACTAAACGAAGTACGCAAAGTACTTTGAAGTCTAAAGAAGCGTCTACTCTCATCTACCAAATGCAGACAACGCCGCCGTCGCCTCATTTACAAACCTTAGCGGCTATTCCATTTTCTCACAAGAATTGAACAAAGACCTCGCCTGGGTCTCTTTCCAATTCGCAATTCACCATTTACCACGCTTTTTTTCTAATAAAAAAAATCACAAACGCTTCTGTTTAAATTGAAAGATGTCAATGCATAAGAATGGGAGGTTTTTTCCACTTGTGTTTTTATTTTCTGTTTTGTTTTAGAGGGTTAAACGTTTGAGCTGTAATAAACGTTCTAGAGCAAAACGCTGCTATACTTAAAGTAATAAATTAAGTTTGTGCAAAAAGTTTCATCATACGTATTTTCAAGAGGTACCAACGTAGAGGTAAAATTGTTATTTATTAGTCTTTGTGAGAATTTTATAGTAGTTTTGCCTTTCGAAATTTATTAAATCAGGTACGTCGATACATACAAATAAAATTAATACTTTAACTACTTACCTATATATTTTTAATTATAATGTATTATTTGAGGTACCAACTATTATTTCGTCAACGTTAAAATTATTGATATTTTGTTTATTATGTATTTTTGACACTTAAACTAATATTTTTTCGAACATTTGGTGTCGTTTTATTAATTGGTAAATTATCTACCTCATTCTGTTTCATTCATGGCACTAGCTCTATTATTTTAAGAGTAATTTTAATTTTTCGTACTGATCCGTATTTTTTTCCACAGTGTGGTATACAAAAATATCAAATAATAAAAATATGTAATAATTCTGTACTTTACTTAAATAAAATGAACCTTATTGGGAACCAACCGCTCACCTTAATGTCAGGGGTGGCAAAAAAAGGGGAGGCGACGAAAGAAAATTTAATTTCTTCAAATGCTCCTCATTTACCCATTGTTTATGAAAATCACTGCGTCAAGTTCCTTTAATTCCGTATGTTTGTCCATGGCTTTGCGTCAGAAAGTCTCAGAATGGCCCTTATAATGTTTTTTTTCGACCCCCAATTAACATAATTTGTGGTCGTTAGAAGAAAGTATTTTTATTGTTTCTAATTTTGACTTTCGGGGTACTTCTTCAACCAAATAGACCTTTTGGGGGCTTTAAGAATAAATTGTTTTGATTCCACTTACTTAGAGGTGTGTGCTGAACTATAAGAAGTACCTACAAACTTTTCTCCTATTTCTATTAGAATAAGATAGATCCATAGCTAAGTTTATAGGTGTATATAATAATACCTACATAATTATATAAATAACTGACAGATATGTAGTCATTTTACATAGGGTGGCACAATGGCAGTCTTATCGCTAAATACGATCGAAGCGAGTTCTGGATCTTGAAGAAAAAGATAAGGATTCCAAAGCAAAAGTTTGTACATATTTTTAGATAAGGTTTCAAAAAGAAAAGTTTATATGTTTTTCGCCAGGAAAAAGTAGGTGAAATCAAGAATCAGAACGCATACACTGCAATGTAATACCAAAATAGTACAACAAAGTCAAAAGCCAACTTCACGTACTATCAATACCTATAAGATGCAGTTCTACATTCCAGCTTACATAATAATATCAACATTTTACGCCCTCACTAATCAGAGCGATTAAAGTTCTATTTTTTTTTTAGCAGCCTGTACTGTCCCACTGCTGGGCAAAGGCCTCCCCCAATTCCTTCCACGTGCTCTTTATACGTGCCTCCTCGAACCAGCCCTCGCGATACGCGTCCAGGTCGTCTCGCCACCTTTTTCTGGGCCGGCCTCGGCGGCGCCATCCGTCTTCCGGCAACCATTGTGTGGAGACTTTTGCCCAGCGGTCATCGTGCATGCGGCTGACGTGACCCGCCCAATCCCATTTTAGCCTAGCGGCCTTCTTGCCAACGTCCACTATTCCCGTTTTGGATCGCAGCGTGGTGTTTCGAACCCTGTCTTGTCTTCTGATGATTAAAAATTTAAATCATAAAATTATTGTCTTTGGGGGTATAAAGAACAGGGTTTAAAGTTCTTCATCCCCCTTAGAAAAGGAAGGATCGTCCGGACAGACGGGTATTAAATCTGGTGGGCTATTGTCGGATTCTTCTATATAGTCTTAAGTCGCAGATAACTATGCTTGCGCGATTTAACATTTGATGGTCAGTTCATCCACTGTGTTATAGATGGCGCTGTAATACTTTTTGTTTTATGTTGCTGTAGTACTTTTTAACCGACTTTCTTCAAAAAGGAGGAGGTTCTCAATTCGGTTGTATGTTTTTTTTTTTTTTTTTTTTGTGTTTGTTACCTCATATCTCCGTCGTTTCTTAACCGATTTCAAAAATTCTTCTTTTATGTGAAAGGATATACTTCCCGATTGGTCCCATAGAAATTTCATCAAAATCGGTTCAGTCATTTGGTATGTTTTCACGTTAATTGCTATATCACGCGACGACGCCTGAAGTTTTACGTGTTTAATTTGACACACTTCCAGCTTTCCGATTGAATTAAAAAATTGCACACTTATGTATATCGCGTGATAGTACAATATATCGATGATATCCAGGGTCTGATGATGAACCTGGAAGGTGGCCATAGGATCTCCATGATAAAACGACGTAACCGCATCAAGTCTGGACTCGTTTGATTCGTCTAAATGAGTAGTTTGTCTATAGATGGTATCCAGGGTCTGATGATGGAGCTGTAAGTTGGCCATACGATCTGCGTGATAAAACGACATAAACGCATCGAGTTAGGGCTCGTTTGATTCGTCTAAATAAGTTGTTTGTCTTTAGATAGTATCCAGGGTCTGATGATGGAGCTTGAAGGTGGCCATAGGATCTCCGTGATAAAACGACGTAACCGCATCGAGTTTGGGCTCGTTTGATTCGTCTTAATGAGTAGTTTGTCTTTAGATAGTATCCAGGGTCTGATGATGGAGCTGTAAGGTCGCCTTAAGAACTCCGCTATAAAACGACAACCCCATCGAGTTTGGACTCGTTTGATTCGTCTTGACGAGTACTTCCGTAAAGTTCTGGTTACAATATAAAAATTAATTCATGATTACAATTTGTGTGGTATTCTAAAAAGTCTATAACTAAAAAGGGTAAAATAAAAAACTTTCTGGGAAAAAAAACCGACTTTCAAAAAAAGCACTAAAAAATAACTTAAATAACTTTTTTTTTATTACTTTCGGAAGTCGGTGACAAAAATTACAATGAAACAAACAAAGTCACCGACTTCCGAAAGTAATAAAAAAAAAGTTATTTAAGTTATTTTTTAGTGCTTTTTTTGAAAGTCGGTTTTTTTTCGCAGAAAGTTTTTTTTGTAGTACTGCTACACGCCTAAAGATGATCATGGTCATGTATCGTTGACAGTGACATTTGTATATTGTCTCGCTCACATTATGCTTAGCTTTTTCCCAACTATGTTGGGGTTGGCTTCCAGTCTAACCACATCCAGCTAAATACCAGTATTTTATATGAAGCGACTGCCTATCTGATCTCCACAACCCAGTTAGTACTAGGTAATGCGATACCCCTTGGTAAGACTGGTTAACAGACTTTCGGGCCAATGACTTCCTGTAATGACTACCAAAGATCTACCATTGACAGCCGAGACCAACGGCTCGTGCTTTTCAAGGCACTGAGGAAACTTGATATGCAATTTTGTGGTCACCCATCCACGGAGCAACCTAGACAAGCGTGGCTTAACCGAAGATTGACCCGAGCGCCTGTTATTATTTTTGCCACGAGCACCTCCCTTGTCTTGATTACTCATACAAATATTTGTAGCTATCGTTCCATGTGTGTAAGTTCACTTTTCTCAGTGTAAATACTTTCTCGCGACCTCCACAGACATATCTTACGGTTTCAATCTTGGGTGGAGATACAAAACAAAAAAACTCAAAAGCATTTCAATTAGACCATTATAGGCACTTTTGAATGTCAGAAAAACAAAGAAGGTTAAGCTACAGTCACAGACACATTGCCCACAGTGCCCATTCCAAAGCGTAGATCGCTATGGCGAAGAATGGGCAAGAAACTCAATGGACACTCTTTTCAATCAAAGTATTGTTACAAAATCTTGGTTACATCATTCATATTTAGATTATACATATATGTGAGAACGATGTAGAAATACGTGCACTTTAGAGCGTCCAGAGTAAAATATTATATCAACAAATTAAAAACAAAGTAAGTAGTTAAAATAAACCGTGGCAGCTTAGAGATGTCCAGTCCCAACTGACAGCGCCCGTTCACGAGCTTGACGCACATCTTTATAACATCATTCATGTTGAGATTGAACAGACACTTAGAACCGGTTCCAATCAACAGTTTAAACATACTAGATCAATATTAATTAAAATTCTATACGTACCGAAATGCCTGCCAAGAATCTTAACACTTATGACAATACAACGTGTTTTATTTTAGAACAAAGTGATAGATTTGATCATAAATCTTCATTTAGAGACTGGTCTAAGAATAGAAAATGTCAACTGCATAGCGTCACAGATGCAAATTGAACGAGAGAAGTTTTATTATTAATAAGTGTTACACTACAGCGACGCCCCTGTGTCTGATCATGGGTGGTAATAATTATATTAGGTAGCTTTATTTTTAATCTTTAATTATAACTCATGATTTTTTTTATTTTTCGGATGGGAAATCGTCAAATGAGAGTGTCTGACTTGTACTGACTAAAACACATCCATGTTCCGTCCTTGCCCTTTGTGTTCCAGGGCCGCGGTATCTCTTTCGAACAGTCCCGCAGCCCTGGCAGGCATCGGCTCTTGCGGGCCCCTCACTGTTTGCTGACATCTCTGAGGCGCGCGTGGAAATCGAACGCGAAGATAACACGGCCTGTCGTCAAAAGACGGACGGACAGCGAGCTAGCCCATTACTTACCGTCCACAGTTCCGCGTCTACGGTGGCCGGAAGTCGCCAGACCCCCGACGCCCGGGGCGTCTCCCGCGGCGGCTGGGACGAGAGGTTCTCTTCCTCTCACGGACCGCCACCTCCTTCGCTAGCATGACTGCTATAACTCTTGCGTTGACTAACATTTTGTAAAGTTACCTGACAGTCAGCCTATACAAGTGACAAAAAAAATAATGTCGACTCTTACTAAAATCACTAAAAGTTTTACGTCACCGAACTTTTATTTTTTTAAATCGTCTTCAAAGACTTGAACTTTTTAGACCATTGTAATAGCGGATAGAGCTGACATAAAACTTATATAATTATTGTATTGAGTTTTATATCTGTGACATTGAACAAAAATTAACTAATAATTATTATTTTGCATGCAATTGATACTTATCCTGTAAGTATAGCTAAACATGTGGACTTACCTGAATGTAACAACTTTATACCATGTTTAAGGCAAATAAAGACTTATCTTATCTTCTCCTGTATTGTGAGTGCACTTACAAACTTGCGGGAATCGAACTCGTGGTACGCAGCGCAGCAGCCAATCGCTCAGCCACTGTGCCATCCGTGTCGCCGCGTTATGTTAGTCCTTTACATTTTTAACCTTTCCACTGTCGTGGGTAATTATTTCCCTTTACTTTTCTTTCGAGGTTTCTTTAAACACTTTTTTAGGGTTCCGTACCTCAAAAGGTAAAAAAGGAACCCTTATAAGATCACTTTCTTATCCATCTGTCTGTCTGTCTGTCTGTCCGTGTGTCACCACCGATTTTCTTATGAACGGGTAGAACTAGCAAGTTGAAACTTATACCAGATACTGAGATATATAATCTCTATTAGGTGTGTAAAAATCAAGGTCCTAAGTGAACACGATAAAAAGATATGGGAAAATTTAGATTTTCGCGAAAACTTGTAAGTACCAGAATTTACTTAAGTTTTCAACTTTTTTTTATTTTTCGGAATTTTCCCTTTACTTGTGCTGTAAGAGTTTGCTTTTAACCAAAATTGACAATTCTATGTCAACCAGAAGTTCCCTATAGGTTTTGGGTCGAAAACCTTTATGGTAGTTCCCGTTGATTTAGAATCACGAAATTTGGCAAGAAGCAATGTCTTACAGCAGATGTAAAGGAAAAAATCTGAAAACCGCAAATATGAAGTTTAATAACAAAATACCTACAAGTTTATACGGAACCCTCGGTGCGCGAGTCCAACTCGCACTTGTTCGGTTTTTTTTTTATAATCGCAGGCTGATATTACTTAAAACTTCCTTTTCACTGAAGTTCTCATTACATTTGGTTTAAATATGTAAAACTAAAGCTGCAGCGATTCATAAACTCGGAAACATGACTTGTGTTATTTATTTATTTAGCTTACCGCAGTACACAGCTTGGATAGACACAACTCTAAAAATATGGCGCTATAAAGTACCTACATATACACTGTGGAGATATAGTGGTAAACTGGACTACTGTGTAGATAAACCACATATTTCACACTATTTAATGCTAAACATAATATTCCTGAATCATTACATAAAATATTAAAAATGCGAAAGTCTGTCTGTTTGTCTGTCCTTCCGTTTATCTGTTGTTGCCTTTTCACAGCATAATGGGTGAACAGATTTCGATGAAATTTGGCATACAGGTAGACCATGACCTGAGTTACGACAGAGAGACGATCCCATGGGATAATTTTCGACCCCAGCGCGAGCGAACGCATGGGCAAATGCTGGTATTTTAGGAACAAAACAATGTAATGAATTTAGCATAACAGACATTATTAAAATAGTTCTAAAGGCTAAAACACTTTCTCTGAATACAATCAGCATTACTTTTAAATGAATATTTACTTCATCATTGTCACTGAAATATGGATTCAGAATATTTACAGTTCAACGTATTTCATGTGTCAGTGACTTTGCAAAATGTGCAACATTTGTCTCAAGCTATTCATAAATTTCAGGTACCTCTGAATATAGCATCAGAAATTTTTCAGCGTTTTAAAAACATTCGTCTTGAGAGACAGTGCTTGAAATGTAGGATTTTGAATTCAATAAAGATTTTTCTTTCAAAAACAAATTATAATATACGAATCTATCATTTTGTAACTTCGTCTCAAAGATTTTTGACGTCGCTTTCAGTTTTTGCGAGAAACGGATAGAGACATTTCATTAGACTTCAATTAAATTACTGTAATAGCAGAATTTTGTAACTGTCGACGGAAAGTTAATGTGAATTAATCCGTAAAGTAAAACTTTATAAGAAGATTCTGGAGAGGTTTATCAAAAAGAGTTCAGATATTTTGTCTATAATACAAACAACCGCCTATTGAAAAACTGATTATCATTTGTATTATGTAAGTGCCTTTGATCAAAGTCCGACTTTACGCCGGAACACCGGACATCGGACTTTGACACATATTTAATATCTAATAAATCCGGTGTCCGGAGTGTGGTCCGGTCGAGGTTGGTTTGAGAGCATCTTGAAATGTTTGGTCAAATTGGTATGTACACGTTGTGAACGCGGCTCCGGTCAGAGGCCGATGTCCGGAGTCGGGCCGCAGTCTGTCCCAACCGGTTAAACCAAACCTTTAAGAGGGAAAATCTGCCTCATTGATCTAGTAGTCGCAAGCGCGACTGCTGACCATGAGGTCATGGGTTCCATTCCCGGGTCGGAGAAAGTGCTATTGGGTTTTTCCATCAGGAATTTCTCAATAGCAGCTACGGAGTCTAGATTTGTGCCCGGTTGATGGAAATAAGCCCGCCCCCTATTACAATGGGACTTAAAAACATAACTGGCGAAATGTGGGTGTACGATTAGGTATACTTCTGCCTAACCCGTCGGGGATTACAGGCGTGATGTTATGTTTAAGAGGGAAAATTTACAAGGGAACATTTTTTTTACGGACGTGATTAGAGGACTACCAGACAAATTCGAAAAGCTTTAACATAAAAGAAAAAAAATAAAAACTTAGATAAACTCTTTCTTATTTAATGTAAAAATTAATTGAAATGGCTCAGTTTTCGAGGGGAAAAAAGGAGGATACCAAATGTCAATCTCGTCAAAATTTTGTGATATAATCGTTCTGAACTGCAGCTGTCCTTATCGCACTCTACGGGGGCAGGTTTGACGGAGCGCGACGGCAATAGTTTCTTCAAATACCTTTTTCAAATTCCTCGTACGCCTTAGCTCCTCTTAAACTAAGTTTAATAGGTATCCTTCTCAGAAATGCATAAGTGTATGACTACTAGGAAGTCCAGCCCATTCTCACGGGTTTAAAACGACCCCAGAATTACTTCTTACTAATTCCGCACCAACTTCAAAGAGATAAATTCTACCGCATGTAATTTTGGCATCACCAGCGTCTATTTATATAGTAATGAAGTCATTGGCATTTGCAGCGAACAGGACAGATAGACAGCCGATCTATGTATTTCTAGATTGGGTACAGTAATTTAGGTGAAATGTGCACCCCGATCGAAATTCGAAGAATTTTTCTAGTTGGCAACATTTCAGTAAAAACTATTTCTCACCCACTACTTTTCTCTTAACTTTTCCCAACAATTTTGGGGTCGGCTTCCATTCTAACCACATGCAGCTGAATACTAGTATTTTACATGGAGCGACTGCCTATCTGACCTCCACAGCCCAGTTAGTACTGGACAATACGAAACCCCTTGATAAGACTGGTTGTCAGACTTTTTTGGTACCACCGGTACCCGGGTAACCCGGTATCTAATGGGTGTTCACCCATCTACATACCAACCTAAGCAAACAGGGCTTAACCTAAAGATCGACCGGAACTCCTACCATATAAAGTATTTCTACGATGAATAATAATGAATAAATAAGAGTTATTATGTTATTTTGTGGACTCTTTATGTGTTTAAAAAGGTTTTATTGTGAAAGAAAACATAGCAATTAAATACTTTTATAGCAACTTCATTAATTTTATTGGCTGGTTTTCTTTTAATGCTACTTTGGTGTTTTTTCGTTCACGAACGTCATAAACAGTTAAATCTTATACTTTGATTTAAAATCATTTAAATATTAACAAGGTAAACCCTAGTAGATTCAACTATAATGAGTAATTTGAAACATTATAAAATACCTGGATCAGTCTGGCAACTATTTTTGAAGATTTTAAGCAAGTAATAATGTTACCCATTTTAATCAGCTGTCGACATAAATCAATAAAAAAAATGTATTTGGGAAACTCCATAATTGATTTAAAAGCCATACATATTTTACAAATACTTATAAAAGAGTACGAACTTTTCAATGGTATTGTTTTATTCAAGCATATAAGAAACCTTAACTAAATTAACTCAAAGGGATTGGCGTTGTAAGCCGAAATACAGGTCCTCCAAGTTCGGCTTGCGAAAACTTTTGTGTACAAAATACTGTTTGTAGCATTTATTTTGTAAATTAGATTAAGTACTTTTTGTGAAGAAATAAATTATTATTATTATATTTAAACTGTCCACATAGGCTTTATTCAAGCTTTTACTCTCAAACAAACACGACACATTCAATAACATTCCCGATTCAATTAAATGAATACATGGATCTATTTCGCGGTAAGATACCTCCATTCACTCCATAACACTTACATGGATCCAATCGACATTTATACAATTAATCCAGGGGTCAATGCCCTATAGGGTAACTTGGTCATTCCCAGGTTATCTTCAAAGTCGTTGCAAATAAACGCTTACTCATTATTATTCCATTTGGTGAGAAATAGAACCTAGTATATTAATCTAGGCATTTATTCAGCCATTACTATTATCAATCGTTTAAAAAATTCAGATTTGCTTGCAGACGATTAATGAGAAGCAAATCAGCATATCAATCTATTTGTAGTTTAGTTGATTGCAGTAATACACAAAGTTCCATAATCACACGCCTCAAAGAGATATCAGCAAACAGGGAGGGGCCCGCAAGGGCCGATGCCTGCCAGGGCTGCGGGACTGTTCGAAAGAGATACCGCGTACCCGGAACACAAAGGGCAAGGAAGAAACATTGATGGGTTTTAATCAGTACAGATCTGACACTCCCCCCATCCGTTCCACCCAGAGTGGGAGGAGTCATTTGATGACTTCACATCCTAAAAAAAAAAGTTAAATCTAACTCTCATTTGTAAGCTGGGCTGACCATATAAAGCTTGATTGTAAAGTCGGTCAGATGGTTACCCGTTCATTTGCTTACCGTCATAAGTCTTACCAAGAGGTATCGTATTACCCCCGTACCGCCTCCAGGTCAGATAGGCAGTCGCTCCGTATAAAATACTGGTATTCAGCTGCATCTGGTTAGACTGGAAGCCGACCCCAACAAATAAGATAAGCTGTTTACAGTGTAACATATTATGGTAGCAGTTTTTTTTTAAACTTTTGCAGAAAGCCTATGAAACCCTTGAACCGATTAATGAAAATGGCTCTTATTTCTATGTAGGAAGGTTGATTGGACGTTTCTAAAGGAGTTTACAAATTAAATTTTGCAGTGCTGCAACATTGCCAAAAGCAGCGTTGATAGAATAAACAACAATAAAACTAACGATTCCGGAAATAGGTACTGAGCGTGTAGGAAATCCTGTGATTTCTTCCTATAATTGTATTATTTTAAAACTGGAGCATGGCCATTTTCAAAGCACTTAATTCTTTACTGTCATACAAGATATCAAATGCAAGAAGCCACGAATTTGTCTCAAATCCAGGTCAGGCTAGTTTTGAAGTGTAACACATGGAGCGTTCCAGAATTTAGCCAAGCGAAATGCGCCTAGATTTTAGAATAATTCTCGCTATCTAGAAATTTACTTAGTGTTATAAAATTGACTTTCTTGATAGAATACTTTAGTTAGTTTAGCCTGTCATGTGTCTCACTGCTGAGCAAAAGCCTCATTTTTCTCCTTCCAAACTTCTCTACCTTGTGTGATATCTGACCATGGTTAACCTGCTTTGTAGGAAGTAAAACTTAAAAAAAAAAAAACAACGGGTTGCACTCCGGGAGTGCTGGCAGAAGTGAAAACTTGAAACAACGCCATCTAGCTTAACTACACGCATATTTGCGCAAGCGCCCTGCGCCGCCGATTCGATCTGACGATCTGACGCGAGTTTAACAGTTTTTACCCATCCTAAAAAGTGCACAACGCCGCTAAAGAAGTTTTCACTTAAAAAAAAAATTGAGCGGCGTAATAAATAACATGTTTTGGACTTTTTCGAGTAATTTAGTGTAGTTTCAAGAATTGTGTTTACATAAAACATCTTTTATTTTCGTTTCACCTTTCAAGGAAGTATGCAATGGCAGTATTTTCATTGCGACATCTGGCTTTCACAACACACTCTACAAAACACTTTTCTTTACAAATAAATAATATTGAAGGGTCTGTTTGTAACATCAAAATAACAGCTTTTTACTGAATCCACATGAAAATTATATGCAGCACTTATAACAAACACATTTTTTTTTAACATATTTGTCTGTCTGTCTGTTTGTCCCGGCTAATCTCCGAAACGGCTAAACGAATTTTGACGGGAATTTTACTGGCAGATAGCTGATATTAAAAAGTCTAACTTAAACTTATTTTTTTTTAATAATTAGGGTTCTGTGCAAATAAAACACTTGAAATTGTTAGCAAAATCCGATTCAAAAATGGGATGAAATATTTTTATATATAATTTCACGCAAACGAAGGTTGCAGGTAACATCTAGTAGGTAAATAAAACAATAAAACACAGACTTCGTATAAGTAAAAACAGAAATCACAATCCTACATTTGCCAAAATTCCCACAAAGGTCACAAATTCACAAACAAGCTAATCACGGTAGCGGTCAAACAATAAACAAGAAAGGCCATGATACGCTTTGTTTACAGAAATAAAACGCTCATGTCTTAAAATAAAACGCAGCGTGTAAACACGACGGAGAAAGGACGAATTGAATCGAAGCAGTTCTCGTGCTTTGAGCACGCGTGACGTATGTATGTGTTTCATCACGTTGTGTTAAGGAGATGTGCGTCGTGTACAGCGTTGTGCATGCGCGTAGATTGTAGATATAATTTGTTGTTATAGCGGCAACATAAATACATCATCTTTGAAAATGTCAACTGACTAGCTACGGTTCATGAGATACAGCCTGGTGTTAGATAGCCACAAACGTGTTTTTTTCGGTTTATGGTACGGAACCCTTCGTCCGACTTGCACTTGGCTAGTTTTTAATATTATTAAATTAAATACCTCTTTGACGCTAGGTACTAATCAATGCATCCGACAGCACAATGCTTTGAGTGACTTACATTTAGTCCTACCGAAAACTGTGATTTTCCACCCCAGAAAAAAAACCAGCAATATTTTTTGCGTAGAGCTTTTAGTTTGACGTACAATGGCGGACACTCCCGCCTGATCACCACCACTAAGCTCATTTTTGCTTGCACTTACGTGCGCAAAGTGGTTTCTAGCCCGGCGGGGCGCCTCCGCATGATTTAAGCGAAAAAAGTGATCAGGCGGAAAAGGCCGCGACTGTACATTATGCTTGGTTGTTGGCTTCATGAAAGGATCTGTTACATCTCGTAGGTATACGGAACCACAGATGACTGATGACTAAAAGACAAGCGTAGAAAATGTGAACCTGTTAGGAGAATGACGGAATTAGAGGGCCGTGGCGCCAGATGAATTTGAATCTATGTGCACCTAACCTGGTATCTTGAGCATGTATATGGAACTAGAAAGCTCAATCTCTAGTATCATCATCATCATATCAGCCCGTTGCTGTCCACTGCTGAACATAGGCCTCCCCAATAGATTTCCAACGTGTCCGGTCCAATACCACCTGCATCCAGCGACTCCCTGCAATTTTTACAATGTCGTCGGTCCATCTGGCAGGTGGCCGTCCCACGCTGCGCCTTTCAATGCGTGGCCTCCACTCCAGTATCTGTTTGCGCCATCGGCCGTCCGATCTTCGCGCTAAGTTTGCCACTTCAATCTCTAGTATACGAAGGGTATATAGTAATCGTCACAATAACGTGTGTTATGTATGACTAATCACAAAACACGTTTTTTTTGTAGTGGGATCACCGCCCACCTTTTTTACGGATGGGAAGTCATCAAATGACTTCTCCCGCTCTGGGCGGAGCGGAAGGGAGTGTCAGACTTGTACTGACTAAAACCCATCCATGTACCTTCCTTGCCCTTTGTGTCCCAGGGCCACGTTATCTCTTTCGAACAGTCCCGCAGCCCTGGCAACAATCCCGAAGCCCTGGGAGTACCCCTCCTTCCTTTGCCCAAAATGTTTTTTTTTTTCTATTCCAGATTAGTGACTCTGAAGTAAAGAGACACATTTCAGTAAATTATAACCTTGGTAGTGTAACTGCTATAAAGGTAATCTTCTAAATATATACTAAGATGGGACAAAGCCAAATCCGATTAAATAGTAACAGGAAGAGACGAGACGCCATGACGTTGCATTTCATATATTTTACTCGTAACCAGAAAATATACATTAAACCCACTCACTTGCGCGAAAATCGGTCAAGTGCGGCCTTCTACTTTTAGGTATTGTTCGCATTTTTTAGTTCTTTATGTATTCAAGATCATGGAAAATAAAGATAACTGTTTAATTTCGCTTGTATTAATAGTATATACCCACATTTTGCCAGTTATATTAAAGTCCCATGTAATAGGGCCTAGTGCCATCAACCGGCCACAAATCTAGACTCCGTGGCTGCTACTGAGAAATTCCTGATGGAAAAATCTAACAACAACTTTCCCGACCCGGGAATCGAACCCAAGACCTCATGCTTAGCAGCCGCAATTGCGACCTATATAAATATATATTTTATTATGAACGCTTTAACAATATTATCTCATAATATTAAAATTAGTTTAAAAGGACCTATTTATATAGAGTGAAATTAATATTATTGATGTGACAACTGGATATTTTATTTGAAGTAGTACGTAATAAAAATCTCATTCATAGTGAGCAGAAAATATGCTCTATGGTGGTTTTTAAGAGGGATTGGGCAACCAACACGATTTCCTGGTATAGTATCTAGAACAATACGGAAATCGTGTCATTAAGAATCTCTACACCATTAATTTAGTCCACGCTCAAGTCCTACCATTAAATGATACCTTTTGCACAAATTTTTCAGGAAAAAATACCATAACCTCAAAAACAAATCATTTTATCGCATGCACAGTTTGTTTCAAGTAATCTTCCCAATTTTGCAAATTATAATTTTAACCCATTCAGTGCCCAGCACCCAGCATATGAGTCGAACAATAATTCGTTTGTTCGCACAACCCGTATCCGTAGCTATGGACTTGCTATTCGGGTTCTGGGCATGAATACAAGTCATCTATAGCTTATAATGACGACTCGGATACGGGTTGTGGGCACGCGAACGGAGTTTGGTGAAGTTTTCGCAAAGTACTGGGCAGCGAATGGGTTAACAAAGTTTTCGTACGAACCCTCACTCTGGCATTTATTGTTTGTTATTTTCAGTCAGACAAAATGTCAACACACTCATTATCATTCAACAACCAGGAAACATTATTTTAACAAACAAAAACTTTGAAACAACAACTGTTTGGTGATCAATCCAATAATTACCCTAATAGTGGTACTTAATTACCCCCACTAACCACAACACATTGGAAACATGTATACCTATTAACGTAATGTTTAGTAAGTGAAAGAATCATCCTCAAATGATCCTCAACCTGTCCAATGACCTTTCGACGACCAAAAGTAAACTGTGACGGGAAGAAAATAAATCTCAACGGCGCAAGCGCAGAGAACGTCCCAAAATAAAGTCAGGCGCACGAGGTATCGAGTTCCCCTCAGTTTCAACTAGCGTGTGCTAGAAAGCACACCTCAAACCTGTGATAAATCTCTAGTCGTACAAACCCTCCATAGTGTCTCAAGCTGCAACAATATGACAAGTAAAGTGCTGTAAACCTAATGCATTACCCCAATAACCCTTCTTGTGTGATTGGATTACCCCAGTGTTTTTTTATGTGGCTATAATTTTGCTGTAAGTATCCGCTTTGTTTTTTTAAATTAATAATATGATAAATAAACTAAATTTACGCTTCACGCTTACACTTTATTGTGAAAAAGTATTTAGTAACAAAGAATTCGAGAAATCACTTGGCTGGTTAATTTTAGTACGATGCGAAGCCGTGGGTTTGTTTTAAAATAATACACGGAACTATGGAATGGCACACAATGTTATCACCAGCACTTTATCTCAAAATAATAATGTAACTATTTAATACCATTAACAAGTGACTTTGCACTTTACCCTAAACAAAGAGGTTGCACTTACCCAACCTACTGCGTTACCCCTTTCTCACCTGTCATTGACAAAAATAAGCGAGTTTTCTGCATGACGTCACAAAACGAGACGTGTTTCAGCACGTGTTACAAAACTGCGTCATTTTGAACATTGTTTAACAAACTAAGATTATCCTAAGACTATTTATGACTACCTTAGCTCTCTATTAATAGGTACGTTTACTTTTTGGCGTAAGTGATTGAACTACATCGATGGTCGTCATTGCTAATAGAAGAATCATTTAACTGTCATTATGTAGAATAATATATCTTGATTTTATACATAATCATCATCATCATCTGCCTAGCCTTTTCCCAACGATGTTGGAGTCGGCTTCCAGTCTAACCGGATGCAGCTGAATACCAGTATTTTACATAGAGCGACTGTCTATCTGACCTCCACAACCCAGTTAGTACTGGGTAATACGATACGAAGAATTATCTAGAGTAATACATCTCGATTTGATACATAATAACCTTGAAAAATAAAATGTCCATTATAATTTTTGAAAACAATAACAAAGGTGTGCTAAGACAAATATTTGTCTGACAATGACGGCGGACTATAAATTGGTTTAACCGACTTACACGATGAAGCGAGATAGAGAGAGGTAATGCGATCTGAAAGTCTGTTCAACACGTTATTTTTACTGAGTTTGGCTGGAACCGATATACTGATATCGTTTCTGGCTGACACCGATAAGACCGCTAAAAAATAACTTCCAATATCCAAAAACAAGACCCAAATACACTCCCTTCCGCTCTGCCCAGAGCGGGAAGAAGTCATTTGATGATTTCCCATCCGTAATATAAAAAAAAGGACTCAAATACTTGTATTGCGTGGAAAAGAGTGGCAAGTCTCCTGTAAGCTTTTCTGATTAATTGACTGAAATAACAAACTATATCAGCTGACTTATAAGACGAAAGCCAGATATAACAAAATGGACAAGAAAAGACGGTTGAGTTCAGTTGAGTTGGAGAAATGAGCACAAGCGTGAGTAAGAGGAAGTTTGAAAGTGGCGCCAGTGACAGAAAAGTTGTGTTGTGGTCGGTTGTCTTGGTATAGGGATGTGATGCGGAGGAATCAGAAAAACATCGTAAAAAAAGTTTTGAGTATGAATGTAGATGATCGTATAAGAGTAGAGGAAGACCAAAGAAATGATAAATGGACTGTGTGTAGGCATGTGGCTAGGAAATAGGTGTCTTATGAGATGACAAGTAATAGACCCCAAATAATGGATAAGGGCAAGATGTAATAGTGATGATAAGTAAGAGTTCGATTGTTATTTACGTTGTAAATAAAAATAAAATTGTTTAAAAAAAATTAAAGAGAGTCCTACAGTAGGCGATACCCTTCTTTTTTTTTTCGATGGGAAATCATCTTATGACTTAGGAGTCTCAGACTTGTACTGACTAAAACCCATCCATGTTCCTTCCTAGCCCTTTGTGTTCCAGGGCCGCGGTATCTCTTTCGAACAGTCCCGCAGCCCTGTCAGGCCCTTGCGCGCTCCTCCCTGTTTGCTGACATATCCTTGAGGCGCGCGTGGAACACGAACGTTCTGTCCAAATGGCCTGTCGTCAAAAGACGGACGGACGGCGAGCTAGCCCATTACTCACCGTCCACAAGTCCGCGTCTACGGTGGTCGGAAGCCACCAAGGCGATATCCTTTGTGATACGATTCCACCTCGGTATTTCAGATGTTCATAGGCAGCTGTAATCATCAAGTGTATCGCCCGCTTGTTTTCCACTCTTAAATCTTAAAAATAAAGACAAAAAAAAACAAGAACTTTCCAGCTTTGTGTGAAGGAAAACATGATTCAGCAGTGATTCAAAAGATTACTCAGTCAGTTAAATATTCACAGTCATTGAAACACATGAGCTTTAGTAATAAAATCTAATCTAAACAAAACAGACATGTTTTTGTAGTAATTTTCGCACATATTTTTTTATTAAATTTAAATCTTCTATAATATTTGAAGGGCAACTGGAAAAATTACCCTAATAAATATTCAATACATAACAGGGAAGAAATTCACGAAAAATAATATTTTATCATGAATTTCACAAAGTTATTAAAAAATAACTGTAAACTGTGTGTATGTGTGCTGTGTGTGCCGGACGTAAAGAATAGCACCATCCCATATATTCTCGTGGGTGTTGTAAGAGGCGTTTAAGGGACTTACCTAAGAATGGGCAGCAGCGTTCTCTGTGCCTTTGTAACAACCATACTGTGATCGCCAACCCGCCCGCCAAGCGTGGCGATTATGGCAAAACCCCCTCTGAGAGAGGCTTATCCTGTCCAGCAGTGGACGTCTTTCGGCTGAAATGATGATGATGATGATGATTAAAAAACAGTTTGAATTAGAAAACTAGATTACCAAGATATTATTTTAGTTTCAAAATTTATTGCTGTGATGCCTAAGTTAACAAACATTTTATTAATTTTGGATTTCCTAAAACTTTAGAGAGTGAAACGGGACCTATTGTTTCTTGTATTTGCTTAAGAACCAATTAAAACTTCAGTGACTGTATCCAAACAACAATTTACAACTAGAAATTGAAGATTTGTGTTTGCTACTGTTTACTTGTATACAATTGAATCTATATACTAATTTAATAAAGGTGCAAAATTTGTATGTTTGGATGTGGGGTGTAATCTTCACAAGTACTGATTAGATTCCATAAATTCCATCCCTAATGGGCTATATTTAAAACGTTCCCGTTTTCGACCATAACGCGAGCAAAACCACGGGCAAATATTAGATAAAAGGACCAATTCAGCACAAAAAATAGCTTTTAGACTCCACATCTCTGCCTTATTATCGTATTGATGACAGGCTTTATGAAGTTACACCACAATTAAGCTAGGAGTTTGGAACTATCACTAGCGTCAATCAATTTCTTAAAGAGTGCTAGCACGCAGAACACGGCATTTTGCACTGTAGGCTGTAGGATGAACAGGTTCTACTTGAATCAACAAACCTAGGTTCTAAATCTGTACAGAGACAATTATAGAAGAGTCAGGGTGCTTTTCCACCAGAGATGTGCTATGCAGCTATACTGCGAGGATGTAATAACTAAGCTGTGAAACTATGTGACCGTTTCCACTGATACTAAGCTATGTAGCAGCACGAGTAAGATGTCCTATCAAGATGCGCCGCCGCAAAGTAACTGCGCGAAGAAGATGCGCAGTTCGAGCTATGCGATAGTAGGGAAGCAGCGAGGGCGCACATAGCTACACCACTCGCGACCATCCATAGCACGCATCCTTCTATATAAAAAACATATCTTAGTTGAATCCGTTTCCACCAGTGCTAAGCTATGTGCACCAATGAATATGATTGGTGGATATAAAACGCATCCATAGCAACGTAGCATAGCACATCTCTGGTGGAAAAGCACCCTTACACACTTATTCTTCATTCCGATCGTGAAGAAAAGGAAGAATATTATTACTCAGTATATTATTAAATCCCATCCAATAAGATCCCAGTTCATGTCCTATATTTTATTATTCTCACAAAAAGCTATGTTAATATGACCCCAAAACCTTCTTCAAAGCATGTCTTCCCTAAAAGCCTTACACGCCATATTTCAATAATATAAAAAGATTTCACCATTTAACTTTCTCAGTACTTCAAGCTTACATTATTCCGATGTACTGTCAACAATGTGATAGATTTCAGCGGAATAATTCCATGTTTATTATTCAGTAAAAAATATATACTTTACCAGCTTCTTATACGTGTTTTTACATAACCTTTTATGTAAAAAATGAAAATGTGGGAAACATTTATGATTTGAGTAGAAAATATGAAGAATCCCGTAGGGTTCTCTTAAAGAGCTGCGGGACTGTTCGAAAGAGATACCGCGGCCCTGGAACACAAAGGGCAAGGAAGGAATATGGATGGATTTTAGTCAGTACAAGTCTGACACTCCCTTCCGCTCCGCCCAGAGCGGGAGAAGTCATTTGATGATCCAGACGTAAAAAAAAGAAAAATAAAGGGTTTTCTTAGAGCCTAAACATAAAAAAAAAGTAGATTTAAAGGTGATAACATTTATTGATGATGACTTTTAAAAACATTTATGACTGATTCCGCGGTATACAACTAAGCACTTATCACAATAAGAAACCTAACAGATTTTTTTTTCTTGATAAGCAAATGAGAATTTATTTAGAGATCAACAAGCCATAAGTTTACCATGTCATATCAAATGTCTACTGAGCTTGAAAAATGGCAAAAGAATGATCATTTTCTCTTATAACATACCCCATCATACCAAAAACTTCGCTTGCCAAGAAAGGAATTATGACAATATTACTTCAGTCAGTTACTGTCAGTTACTGTCGCTTTCATTCTCATGAGTATAGAAATCTAAAAACCAAACTACACTCATTGTGAATTTATTTACCTACTTCTGTTATTAATTTCCCTTTTTTGCCAGTTATGTTTAAGTGCCATGTCATAGGGGACGTGCCTATTGCCATCCACAGGGTACAAATCTAGACTCTGTTGCTGCTATTGAGAGATTCCTGATGGCATTCCTAGTAACAATTTACCCGATCTGGAAATCAAACCCAGGACCTCAAGCTCAACAGCCACGATTGCGACCACTACACCAACGAGGTAGTCAACATCTGAGTATATTAACAAGTAAACCTTTATCTAAAAAAATACCTGGTATTTTATACATACATACATAAATTCTCGTCTTTTTCTCATGGGTCAGAAACCACAGAACGCCACCTGCTTAACATTCATGGTTAAGTTTTTAACCAGAAGTAAATCAAATTAATTAACCCGGAAACAAGAAAATAATGTTTTACGCCGTTTTCAAAAGCATGTCAAAAACGCACAAAAGCTTCTTTGTGTACAAGCCAAATACGTAGAAAAGCGATTCGAACTCTTTAATAAAAAGTAAAAAATAAACCGTCTGCCAAAAGGACTAAAAATAATAATGACGTTTTCATTACTCGCCTACAAGGGAAGCGGTGAAACGTATTCATAACATCCCACGCGTTCGAAATTAATATATTAGCACTGGAAGCAAAACATCGGAGTTCGAATTTTATAACGATGTAAATGTTTTGTTTATGTAGAAAATATTATTAGGTGAGACGTTTGAAATATGCGGCATTCAGAATAGCTGTTATTTATAAAGGTTTACTTGTTAATACACTCAGATGTTGACAACCTCGGTGGTGTAGTGGTGCGACTGCTGAGCGTGAGGTTCTGGGTTCGATTCTCAGGTCAGGCAAATCGTTGTCAGGTATGCCATCAGGAATCTCTCAGTAGCAGCTACAGAGTCTAAATTTGTACCCAGTGGATGGCAATAAGCTCGTCCCCTATTACACGGGACATAACTGGCAAAATGTGAGTGTGTGTGTGTTAGGTACACCTATGCCTAACCCTTCGGGGATTACAAGCGTGACGTTATGTTATACTCAGATGATTCTGATTGAATATGATCAAAGTCAGATACTTATCCAAAGTCAAATCACATTTCATATCTACACGCTGAAAAAAGTTTACATTTCAAACTCAGAACATTTATTTCAATTAGACCATAACAGGCACTTTTGAAAGTCAGAAAAACAAAAAAAGGCGAAGCTACAGTCACAGACTCAAGGAATAATTACTTGTGAAAGTACTGTAGTTTCCCATTCCAAAGCGTAGATCTCTATGGAGTAGAATGGGCAAGGAACTCCATGGACACTCTTTTCAATCAAAATAAACAACACAATGTCAACTTCTCAAAACGACAATCTTTCTATAGCAATACCAAACGTAGCATTTGATATCTTACAAATGTTTTCAAAACAGCTCGTTTGTCTGGCACAAAGTAAAAATGCAACTGTCAATCCTCTCTACCGTCTTATTTCATCTTGAACCGCTTTGAAACCTCAGCGATAAGTTAACCAGCAAATCAATCAGAAAATCTGCTGACAAAATCACATCAAACATATTTTGTCTCATAACCAAACAATGGAAACTCTCAGAAAATCTAACACTAGAATAAAATTAAGCGGTTACCAATCTGTCTTTAGAAATGAAGATAGAACACGAAGAGCGATAAGATCTCAAACAGTCTGTTTTGGTCCATGACTCCATGATATAGTCTTGTACGTCAAAGCTGACTTCTATTTGCCTTGTGACGTAGAACGTGATGCGATTCTAAATATATTCCCTTCTTCAGAGAAAACAGGATTAGGTGAAGATAGCGGTGATATTAATAATGATAAAGCAATGTGGGAGGGATGTGACGTCGCAAAACTTGTGAAATCAGATCATAGTTCTTAAAACTCAGCTACAAACAGACTTGGTCAGAGTGATTCACAGTCCTTATCGTAAATCTTACAGGGAAGACGAGTAATTGGGAAATGTTTGATGATATGATGACAGGGAATAATTACAACGTTTTTAAAATAGAGATAAGAGTACAGCAAGAAAACAAAACTTTGTTTTTTTAGAGACTGCTCTGACACAAGTAATTTCTCCTGTATCGTGGGTGCGTTTACAAACACAAAGGGTGTAAACAGACTCTTAGCGAAGCCGAAAGGCACTTGTTCTCCCCGTTATTGCGATATTTTTTTTGTTGTAGACCATGCCTGGAAAACTTCTAGTTACGGAGATATGGGGGTCAAAGTTCCAACTTTTTCACAAGATTTTTTTTTTTATTACATGTCCAGGACCCGCTTACTATTCATTATTATATTATTATATTTATTGCACAATATTTGAAGTGCGTTATATTGAGTCCTACTGGATACTGATTTTTAAGCCCAACAAAAAAAGTCGTTTCCCAGCACATTTTTTTTGCGTAAAGTTAGTTTTATGTACGGTGGGCTACACCAATTGGGTACCCCAGTTGGGAACGTAGGTGCTTTCAAGAGGGGTACCCATATCGTGACGCTGACTGTACATAAATGCTTGGCTGACGGCTTCGTGAAGAGTCTGTTTACACCCTGTATTTATACTCACATACACAAACATGTGCAGGATATTAATAGATCCGTGCGGTTCGAACCCGTGACACGTGGCTTAGCAGCCAATCGCTCAGCCACTGCGCCGACCGTGCCGTCAAAATTATTGTTCCACAAAGCTTAACCACATCCTTATTCTGTTAAGACAAAAATCATCTCTCTCCTGCCCTTATCCCTATTAATTTAGGGTCGGCGCAGCATGTCTTCTTCTTTCTAACTTCTCTATTACTCGTCATTTCATGAGACAAGACATCTGTAGTGACCAGAATATATCCACAAAAGTGTCACGTATCTTCAAAAAGAATCTGAACACAACAATAATGTCATAATTCACAAATAACCCAGTCCCCTATTGAGTTACGACACGAAATGACTCAAGAACGAGTCAAGCAGAGCCAAGACACCTATCAACACTTTCCAACTAATCATTATCTAACACAACAACGTCACATTCAGCCCTAGAAACAAATATTCTAGAAAAAGTTGCCTATTTTTGCCTGCGATGATACACTTTGTTTTCCAACGCCAAAAAAATATATGGCTGTCTTTATCAGTAACGAAAAAACAAACTTTAAAATCTCAATAATAAATCACTAATGTCCCTATCTACAAATTAAAATATTCCGTAAAATAAATGAAGTGTTGCCAAACATTAAAATATTAATAGATTCGTCCCCGATTAGTTGCAAACAGGACGATTTAAAATTCTATAAATTCCAAAGTTGCAGAAAATGACTTTCTCTTATTCTAATTTCCACTCTATGTTCTTAACTAAAAAGTTCAGAACTCTGGAAACTGTAGCGAAGGAAGACGCTATAAAGCAAGTTTTGACTTCGCAAATTCCAATGTGAATTACACTTTATCATTCAAGCTTTGTGCTTTGCTTGAAATAACTGTAAATATGCACTTGATAACATTAGTTCGAAATGATTTGACAAAACTTTACATCACATTTAATTTCCATTTTATATTCCAAGCCATAAGATTCAAAACCACTATTCTCTCACTAATATCCCGATGTAGCCGCTGAAAAGTCAAAGTCTGTCTTTCTTGGGACAGGTGTTTTATTTCTTTCTACATAAGATTTAAAATCATTTGCAGTAACTAAGACTAAAAGTCCAGTCAAACAGGCGCGTGAAATACCAAACGTTTCTATTTATATCGGCGGCCGAATCTCAGAGGATATGCCTTGTGCGAACACCAAATTTAACTCCCCAGCTTCGTCCATAATGATAGCTACGTATTTGACGCTATAAAACTCTATATTTTTAGTGAAGGTCGTTTGACTTCGAAAGGTTATTTGGTAAGAGAAAATCTTGGCTATTTTTTGTGACAACTAGTTGAATCAACAACTTTATTTCCGTCGCTTCTTCCTTAATAGTCGCTTCCTCATAGCCCTTTGAATATTCTGAGCGTCCAATGTCACTCGACTCGCCATCTGAATTTTAAAACAGAAATTCACCTTCTAAAGAAATACGTCTTTGATCAATATTGGATCTCCGTCTTCGTCGCCAAATCGTATATTAATGCAAATCTCATCGAAATCTTTCCTGTTCGAGATTTCAGTTTTAGATTAACATCTGTGTTTTATAAAAGTGCGAGAATCAACGGGAAGTGAGTGGTATTTTAAGAGAATTTATCGATTTCCTGTGATTTTGTGTAAAATTAGAATACGCATCACAGTCAAGTGTGGGTGGAAGAGGCAGCTGAAAGGAGAACGGATGGATTCCCATGAGTGTAGGTTCTAATAACGTCGTGCAAAAATAAACATAACAAAAAATATCCAGTAACACTTAAAAAACTTGTGCAATAGCAAAAAAATGATAGTATCAACACAGGAAGCAACGATGACAGTCATCATCATCATCATCAGCCTATAAATGTTCCCACTGCTGGGACACAGGCCTCCTGTCTATGAGAGGTATTGGTCTGTAATCCACCACGCGGGCCCAGTAGGTTCTAGGACATGCCGGTTTCCTCACAATGTTTTCCTTCACCGTTTTTGAGAGCAGTGGTGATGAAATAAATTACACAAAGTAATGCGCGCCTGCCTGGGTTCGAACCCACGACTTACTTTTCGTAAGTCGGGGTCGCTACCACTGCGCCACCGCTGCTCTCAACACACATGACAGTCAACCTCATTCAAATAACGCCTAGATATTATTACATAATTGGGTTTTAAACTCTCGACTCAGAGTCAAACGTTGAAAATTCAATAATCAACCTAACCTAACCTTTCCCCAACTTTATTGGCTTCCAGCCGTACTTGGTGCAGCTGAATACCACTATTTTACATGGAGCGACTGCCAATCTGGCCCCCACAGCCCAGTTTGTACTAGGTAATACGGTACCCCTGGTAAGACTGGTTGTCAGACATTCGGGCCACTGACTGCCTGTAACGACTGTCAAAGATCTACAAATGACAGCCGGGACTAAACTTAAGGCTTACCGTTGAAAATTCAATATCGCACTCATAATTATAAAAAAAATTAAGGTGTAATTTACTGTTAGTCAAAACGGGCTTAGGTACCAATAAGTACCAAAATAATCTACACCACATCTTTTAAACCAGATTCCTCACAAACTAATATCAATAGATAAAAACGCCAGTAGTTCACTTACTGCCGCCATTTCCAAAACATCACACCTCCAAATACATTAGACTCCATTATGAACGTGTTGGTTTTCTCACGATGTTTTCCCTCATTCTAAGAAGCCATTGATAAATGATATAGGTATAGATATTTCAAAAACACATTAGCAGCCGTTTAGGTTTTCAATGTCCCGATATCGAGTTTCTATCTGTCCTGTTAGTATCTCAGTATGTTTTATGTAATATTCTTTGTGCCTTTTTACTAGTTATATTGTAAGGTCTCTCTATTATAGGTCTAATATTGTCGAGAGTAATGTTTGCTTGTGTATTGGTTGGTAACAAGAACGTTTTATTCGTTTGAAACCTTCTTTGATAATTATGACAGATTTTTTTTGATGATTTTATATTCCTTGGATTGAACGACTTAAAAATGTTGTGTTATAATTTTGCAACCTGCCCCTTATATGATAGCAATTAATCCTCTTGCTTTTTTGCCCACTATATTGGAGTTGGCTTCTAGTTTAACCGGTTGCATCTGAACACGTCTTTTACATGGAGACAGCCTGTTGGCTGCTCATAACCCAGAATTTGAACAACATGTAAATAACTGTCACTGTTAGCCAGGTCACCCCAATGCTGTGTAAAGGCCTCTCCCTATTACTTACAGTTCTTTTGATGTAGGACCACTATTTCTATCAACCATGATAAAAATTAAAATTGTACTCCTAATTTTGACATTTTTTCACCAGGTACGTAAACAGCACTGAGCAACTATGGAGCAGTTTGAGTCACTACTGACGTGCTGCGTCTGCCTGGACCGATACCGGAATCCAAAGCTGTTGCCATGCCAGCACAGCTTCTGCATGGAGCCGTGTATGGACGGCCTCGTCGACTACGTCAGGCGACAGGTATGGAACAATATTCTGCTGTACTAAGATCCCTCCCTTCAAAGATACTTTAGTAAGAACAAGTAGTTTAGTAGTAACTTATGATGTAAGTTTACTAATCCCGCTTTTTTGTACAAATATGCTTTTTGGGACGAGAATAGGTTGGAAGGTAAAAAGTGTTATATAATTTGTTTGTAAATATGTACATACAAAATGAAATTGTGCATGAAAGTTTTTTCTTAAATAGGCTATTATAAATACAATGAACATCCAACTTCACATTATATTCCTTTACAGGTCAAATGTCCCGAATGCCGTGCCGAGCACCGAATCCCATACCAAGGAGTCCAGGGATTCCCCACAAATGTTACTCTCCAGCGATTTTTGGAGCTTCATGCAAATATTGCTGGAGAGCTCCCAGATCCGACTGCTGGACAGGTCATGGAAAGATGCAACGTATGCTCAGAGAAGGCATACTGTGCGCCATGTGCTCATTGCGACAAAAAAGTCTGCGAAGACTGTAAGTCAGCACACATGGAAGTCTTACGTAGAGAAATTTCAAGAATCAATAATCAAATTCGCCGTGGCCTCAACAGGCTTCAAGATATCCTTGGAGTTGTTGAACGTAATACACAAAACCTCCAGACAAACTGTGGAGCAGTGGCCGGAGAAGTTGACGAAATACATAAAAGACTAGCCAAGGCATTGAAAGATAGAACCGATTTCTTAAGAAACGAAGTTGATCGCTACCTAGCTACTGAACTTAGAAACCTCACTAATTTGAAAGATAACCTAGAGTTAGAATTAGGTAATATACAAAGTAATTGTGATCTCGCCGATAAATATATGAACGACGACGTAGAATGGGAAGATACGGAGTTAGTAGACACTAAAGAAATTTTCCTCAAAACGGTCGAGTTCCTCAGAAACTTCGATTATGAAGCTGGTGATTATAACCGTAGAGTACGGTTTATTATGACTCATGATCCGAACCAACTGGTTATGCATGTCGCAAGCTATGGAGAGCTAAACATCACACAGCCTAATGCGTATTCTCCGGGAATGCCACAAAATCAAGGTCTGACCAGATCTAAGAGTGATCATCGTTTAGCTACGCAGTTCCGCACACAGGAAGAGGCAAAGGGCTGGCAAGAAAACGATGAGCCAGTCTTAGGCGGTCGCAAATTCGGTGAACGTCGTCCTCCGCCGCCCGAAAAGCACACGAGAGACTATGGTGCTACTGATGACTACAGCGGCTATGAGTCCGAACATAGACCAACTAGATCTAGGTTTCGTTCACGTTTCGTCAAGAGTCACTTGGACAACGACTCTGATTCAGAACAAACCACTCGCGCTGCTAAGACGGAGACACAGCAGAAAGAAAAGGAGAAGGTCACTGATACCGAAGATGCTACTCGAGGACCCCTTAGTGGCATATTCCGATTGAGCGACTGTCCGCGGGTTATGCAAAGGATATTAGATGTTGACAGCGGAAAAAAGAAAGAAAAAAAAGAACCTCCCCCACCCCCTAAACCAGTTCAACCCACACCTCAGCCGCGTCGTCCACCACCTGCGCAAAGGCAGCAAAGTGAAGATGACGAGATAACGCGCCTCAAAAGACAAAACAAAGCCGGCGCTGCTGCCTCTTCTCAAGAACCTGAACGCGCACCTGCTCGTCCAGTGGAAGAAGAACGCACCGCAATAAACCGTAAACCACCTACACCGGCGCGGGAGGTGAGTTGGGAGGAAGATAGAGAGTGAACACTAAGCCAGCAGTACAACATAGATTTTAAGGAAATCATCGATACTAACAAGAAAAAAACGCAACAACTAACGGCATTCCATAAAATACACTCCGTACACATCTAACTCATTTATATACACATACACAAACACTACAAAAAATATACCTACCGTTTTGGTGTCAATATCGATTTACATGTAATTTCTCAGGCGTCCAGTGATGGTGAATCCGATGAATCTATTGGATCTCTGCAGCGTAATCAGCGTAAATGTGTACCAGCACCACAAAAGCCGGTAACAACGCCAAGAAGACCGTCAGCCACTGAAGCGCCTGCACCACACCGGGCAGCCGCTCGTGCTCCCAGCACGGAATCAAGTGCGTCCACTGAAAGCTCCGGCTCGGCGGTGAAACACACAGGTGCCATTTTAAGCATCGCAGAATTAAAAGCAAAGTATAGCCCAAACGCGCATCCAACAACTCCTGGATCTCGTTTCTCTTCCGCAGGCATCGAGAGAACAGCTCCAGCTCCGGCAACAAACGGTACAGCCGGTGGCGCGCAACGGGTCCAGAGCCGCTTTGTCGGCTCGCAGCGGCCTACACCCGCACCCGCACCCGCCGAGCCGGCACACGTTGACTCCGACACGAGCTCCGAGGAAGAAACTGACTCGTCGGAGGAGAGTGACGAGGAGCCTGTCACGCAAAAAAAGCCCGAGAGCCAGGCGATGGCTCGAAGTGACATCGGTCCACTTCTCGCGCGTAGCACGAATGCCCGTAATGACGCCGCCGAAAGTAAAACGAAAGAGACACCTACACAGTCGCGATACCGCACGAGACAGACGTCGCAGACGGAAGAAGAGCCCGCGGCTAGGTACAGCGCAGCATCTTCGTTAAGCAATAGATACGGAAGCAAGCCAAGAGAAGAAGAACCGGCATCGTCTCTGGATGATGAGACGAAATACCCCACGGCTAGATCGAGATACCTCGCCCTGAAAGAGCGCCGCAACCGTCTCGCTAGAAGTAAAAGCAGTCACACCGGCTTCGGTGCAGGAGACGACGACGATCAGGACGATCCGGTGTCCCCCACGACAGCCTCCCCTTCTGCGTACCTTGCGGCTCGATACGGCTCCGGCACTGGTGGTTCGGAGTTGTCTCGCAGCCGATCTTCACACGCACTGAAGTCTAGAGAGAGCTCGCCCGAACGGCCTCCTCCCGGTGAAAAAGATGGAGCGGCCCTCAGTTCTTGGGCGAGATATTTAAAGAACAAGTATGGATCGCGGGGCAAGGACCGCGACCCTTCTAGTACCACGTCGAGCGCATCGCGTCGCCTGTCTCTCGGGCTACCATTACGCTCGGCCAACGAGCTTGCCAGTTCTGATGACGATTCAAAAAACGCGGCAGGCTCCCCCATCTCCCCTACGGCGGCTACAGCAGCGGTAGCAGGTTAGATAGAGAAACGTGGCGTGTACATAGATTGAGTGCTTAGGTTTGGTTTGACAGATGGTTTGCTCTGGTAATATTCTTGTATGCTAATCTATTTTTCTCATATTAGGTTTCGCAGCAGCCGGTTCCTCCCCTAGGAGCCAGTACATGCAGAAACGCCGTTTACAATTCAGCGTGGGGAGTCGGGGGAGCGAACCCGGATGCTTTACTTGGCCACGTGGTATCGCTGTAGGGCCCGACAACACTATGGTCGTGGCCGATTCATCTAACCACAGAGTGCAGGTGAGAATTTGTTAAAATATTTCTGTCACAGATGAAACGTAGAATTAAAAAGGAGTTTCGTTGTTCCATGCAAAGAGTTATTATGAAACTTCATACTATTAGAAGTATTGTAGAAGAAGTTATTATAGTGGCTCTATATACCAGACTTTGAATTTGAAGTTGTAATCAGTCGTCTAGTACATAAATACCAGTTGAATCCGAAGTCTCAGAATTTACTCATAAATAGCAAAGTAATGTTATGATTATGAGACTGCTACTAGAAAATTCCTTTCCATCATAAAATCAACCCAAACAAGCAAATAAAGATTATTTATTATTTAAAATAAACTCTAAATATCGTTATCCAACTAAATTTGTTCACAAAAGCTGCAATATCATTTCGATTCGTTGTAGTAAAGAAAGCGTCATAACTTCTCGTTACAAATGTTACTCGATGACCGCTGCTCCAAATATACATGATGAAGTGATGTTGGCCGCATGCTCTCCATTTTGGCACAAGGTCAACACAAAAATTTCGAACTATTCCAATTTGAATGGGGTTTAATTACATAGGTATTTTAAGCTGGCGAAGTATTCGAAGGGCTAAAAATAGACGTAGTCTTTCGAGAGAGCGCTTTGATAACTTATAGATAATAAAACGAAATACTTTAAAGACTTTGTGTGTGTTTCTGTATGCATGATTATTATAAAACTAGCAACTCGTCTCTGCTTCGCGCAGTTGCAATTTAGGTACTAATAAAGAAAACAAAAAGGTCTTTGGTGTGAAAAAAAAAATCACTGTCAATTTTATATGTGGCAATAGATTTTTATTCAAATAGAATGAAAAGTAGCCTATGTTTCTCAAGGCCCTAGTCTACTATCTATCAAATTTTATAATGATCAATACAGTGTCATAGTTAAGTAGTAACCTAGGCTAAGTTATATTGTTACTAACACAATGGACCTCTCTGTTGTTCTAATAAATAAATAAATGATAATCGATGTCACCATCCCGCATGACGAGAACCTCGTGAAAGCTGAGAAAGAGAAACAAATAAAATATCTCGACTTGGCACACGAGGTTGTCGACATGTGGAATGTGAACTCGGCTATCATTGTGCCGATTGTCGTGACGGCCAATGGCCTTATGGCTAAGAGCCTCGACGACCATCTCTCGAAGCTCGCCTTAGGCGGTTGGATCAAGGGCCTGATTCAGAAGGCAGTACTCCTCGATACGGCTCGCATTGTGAGGAGGTTCCTGTCTCTGGAGCCCTAACCACCGGTAGCTTGGACCCTGTTCCCGACACCGGCGGACCGCTATTTTTTTATATTTTTAAATGTTTTTATATGGTTTGTTTTAAGAAATATTTAAAAATGTTAAAAAATATGTATATATATGAATAAACGGAAAAATAAATAATAATAATAAATGTGAAACAGGTACAGACGGATAGACCGTCAGAGTTAGGTACATTCTCTTATAAAGGGTGTAAAAAGACTCTTAACGAAGCCAAAAGGCGCTTGTTTTCCCCGTCATTGCGATCATTTTTTGTTCTAGACCATACTTTCATACTTCTAGATCATACTTTCTAGTTACGGAGATATATGGGGTCAAAGTTCCAACTTTTTACAAGTTTTTTTTTAAATTCATTTTTCAGCACAATGTTTTGAAAGCGTAAAGTTGAGTCCTACCGTAAAACGTGATTTTGACCCCAAAAAAAAAGTTGTTTCCCAGTATAAATTTTTCGTAAAGTCACTTTGTTTGATGTATGTACATAATGCTTGGTTGACGGCTTCGTGAAGAGTCCGTTTACACTCTGAAAAATTATCTTTTATAATGTTAATACCTGGTCTAATAAATAATTTATATAGTTTCCTGTCAGAAATAAAATGTTTTTAAGCTCCTTCAAATAGAATACAATAACAGCAAAAGGGAATTATTTCTGTTTCATTTCCCTATTTATTGAATAAACAATAATAATATCAAAATATTATTGCTGTTACAAGAAAATACACTTCTGTTTCCTAAGAATCAATTATCATTGTGAATGTGAATGTGTTGTGATAAACAAGGCTGGAATTGTATGAGATTCAGTTAAAGTGGACTTTAGTTTTTAGGGTTCCGTACCCAAAGGGTAAAAACGGGACCCTATTACTAAGACTTCGCTGTCTGTCCGTCCGTCTGTCTGTCACCAGGCTATATCTCAAGAACCACGATAGCTAGACAATTGAAATTTTCACAATTTATGTATTTCTGTTGCCGCTATAACTACAAATAATAAAAATATATATTATTTTATAATTAAAGGGGGCTCCCAAACAAGAAACGTGTTTTTTTCGGTTTATGGTACGGAACCCTTCGTGCGCGAGTCCGACTCTCACTTGGCCAGTTTTTATTTATTTACTTTGAAAGTCACCATAGCGATTATAGGCCAATGATGCGATGGACGATAATGTACAGTAGAACAAGCTATTTGGTAAACGGGCATTTAAGGGTAACTTGTGACTACTGTTTAATAATGTGGTTAGTGAGCTTAGCGGTCCATTTGTTTTCATGAGTGGTTAGTATCTCAGTAGCATAAAAAATATAATTATACAATAGATTAAACAAAAATACACATTGTGATTGTGATAAAAAGTAAAAAAAAAATAATAACTTGTGATTTAATTTTGCGCGCATTAAAAATATCAGTTTAGTTGAAAGATGAATACTTTTATCTGTGCACATCAAGTTACCACAAACTATCAATTTTCTCTGATTGATTTTAAACCATAAATTGTTGAAGGTTGAATTCAAAATCAAATGAGAAAATTTGAAAGTTTGTAGTAACTTAATACACTGGCGACTGTACCAAAAAACTTGTTCTAAGACATAAACATGATATATGAAATAACTGACAGTTAAATAACACGAGCCTTTTTTTTTCGGATTGGAAATCATCAAATGACTTCTCCCGCTCTGGGCAGAGCGGAAGGAAGTGTCAGACTTGTACTGACTAAAACCCATCCATGTTCCTTCCTTGCCTTTTGTGTTCCAGGGCCGCGGTATCTCTTTCGAACAGTCCCGCAGCCCAAATAACACGAGCCTTAGATACATATAAAAAAAATATTCTCAAAAACATGTGTAACACACTTTATAAAAACCGAAACGAAATCTCCTAACGATCTTTTTCAACGAGTGTGGTTCTAATGATTCTTTTTTCCGCAGGTGTTCGATTCCAACGGTATTTTCGTTAAAGAGTTCGGTCAGTATGGCAGCGGTGAGGGCGAGTTTGACTGCCTCGCCGGTGTTGCTGTCAACAGGATTGGCCAGTACATCATTGCTGATAGATATAATCATCGTATACAAGTGAGTTGAATTTTTTGTTTTTTTTTGATGTCCACTAAAAAGGAGGTTGAGATTTTTGTGTCTAATTTTAAGACTGTAGGCATGTACACTCGACAAAGTTGGCGGGTGACCACTTTTAACCCTTAAGCTTTTAGCGTTAAGGTTGAAAAGTGGTCAACCGCCAACTTTGTCAAGTGTAATTTCTGTGACATGCATTCATCAGTTTTAAAACCATCGTAAATATTAGCCGACGGTCTTTCTTGAGAAGTTATTTACATTTTGTAGGAGTTCCAGAACTTTGTTACGTGACTTCTCTTCACCTGTTTTTTAAGCGGAGCCAAATAGTAGCACCTAGATACAAGATATAAATGTTAAGTTAGGACTTGGAATTTGTTTTATCTTTTTGTGAAATTTGGCCATGCCGAATTCAGAAACATTACAGCCAGTCAAGCACATAACTATTCAAAGTTTCTATTTATTCTTTTGCTTTACATTCATTAATATGACCGGTCCTTCGGGATAGAAAGAGATTAGCACAAAAACTATAAATAAACTTCAAAACAAAATACACAGTCAAACCAACGGCAATTAATATTCACCGCGACTTACCAATAACTGCCATTAATAACGGTAGCTAACCAGCTGCTATAACTTATCTGTTAAATGCTTGCATTGAAGCCAAACCGTGGCACAGTTAAGAGGAAACACGGTTGGAGGTTGTCGCTCTGCGAGCGTGATTTTGACATTGGTGCGATAAGGACAACTATAGTAAAAGTCATAATTCGAGGTTTGGCTCTCGACTGTTTCCTTCTCCAATATTTAACCACTTTAAAAGATATTTCATAAACTGAATAAGAAGGATATATACTGTGTACGTTTTTCGTTTTTCATCATTATTTGTCAAATTCGTACAATTTCCCATCCGTAAAAAAAAACGGCCTCTGTTGACAGGCGATCCAAATAGGTTATGTTGATCATTTTGTAAAGGTTCTAGTGCATGAAAAAATTATGCATCATCAAAAAGGAAAACATAGGGACATAGAAGAGGTTGATATTTGTTTAACTATAAAAAAATCATAGCTTTAAAGTCATAGACCAGAAAGAAAACTGGTGAGAGCGTTTGTATGGAAAAAAGACCGCCCATATTTCTTCTTAAGTATTATATCGGTTTGATGATTTTGTCTACCGGGTTTAATGATTGATATTTCTCAGTAGCAGCCACGTAGTTTGGATTTGTGGGCTCGTCCACTTTTATATGTGACTTAAACATAACTGGTGTAATGTGGGTGTACTATTAGGCACACCTCTGTCTAACTCTTCGAGGGTTACAGATTTACTACCCTGGGTGCAACAAATGATGTTACTTGCACGTCACAAAAAGTTATACATGACAGTAACATAATTTCAACATTAGGTTAGTTGCAATTAATACTAGAAAGAAACGCCTTGAAATAATACGCTATAAACCAATGGATTGACATCTTATTACTTTTTAAAATCCTTATAGGTTGAGTAAGATTTACTACGAAACCACTGACTGTTGTTACAATCTTCGGGCCAAATAAATGTGCCTATTCTGTCCCACTGCTGGCCAAAGGCTTCCCCATTCTTTTCCAACTCTCCCGGTGTTTCGTCTCCTCTGGCCAGACAGTCAAGAACGAGTCCAAATCGTCATGCCAGCGTTTCTTGGGCCTGCCTCAGTGACGGCTACCGTCTTCACGCAACCACTGTGTGACGATTCTGGAAATGTGACCAGCCTAGTCCCATTTTAGCATCGCATCCTTATAGGTTAAGCTATTTAAACTGATTATTTTCGCAATCTTTATCTTGATTTAAACCACTTATTGTTACAGGCTTCGGGCCAAATAAAAAGGTATATTTTACAAGCACAAGAAAACAAACAAAATATTTACGAGACAAACCATATTCCATACCTACGTAAATATGGAAAACTTATTTTCCAAATCATATTACATTTTTATCCGGTACTCTAAGATAAAGATTTTATGTATTTGTTTTGTATATAACAGATGCAGGATTTTCCTGTAAGTATAAGATATACTTTACATGTGAACCAAAATGTAAATAAGTATTGTTACCAAAGGACCCCATTTTGAAAATGTAACTTCTTTTGTTTTCTATAGACAAAAGATGTTTGAAGTCAAATATTTTGCTATAATTATGAGTGAATTTTGTAGTTGTTCAGTATCAGGTATTCAACATTCAGGGCTTCAGTAGTTTAGGTTCTTATACTTAGTAAATAATGTATAAGAGGGCATTAAATAAAAGCTTCTATGAATATAACTTCTCAAGTATTTTGCTACATTTTGCGTATTTAAAACAAAGTTCTATTTGTTTATTTACAAACCACAGACACAATAATTAAAGTTAATTTAACCTAACACACGCTGAAACCAATGATGTTATAAAGGGGGTAACAGTACCCTTAACGTAGCCGAAAGGTACTTGTTTTCCTAATCATTGCGATAATTTTTTGGTACCTGGGCCAACCTTTTCACAAGATTTTTTTTTTTAAATACCTCCACGAGCCCCGCACTTTTCAATGCATCCATCAGCCTAATGTTTTGAGTGTGTTACATTGAATCCTATCGTAGACCGTGATTTTCTACCCCAAAAAAACGGCGTATCCCAGCAATTTTTTGTTTTTACTTAGCTTGATGCAGAATGCTCGTTTGTCGGCTTCGTGAAGAGTCCGTTTACACGCTGTATAGCGTGACCAGGTTTTAAACGTCGTTAACTATGAACGTAACATACCTTGTGTATAATTTCATTGGCTAAAACGAATAAAATTCACACCTCTAATAAAGTTTCTTAAAGCCTCAAGATATTTGACAAAGCGCCAATTTACTATTTCCATTCTCAAATACGCACCATTTCCTTATATTTGCAACAATAATTCATTTGCAACCAGTAAGTAAGAGTATATTTATTTAAGACAAAAGAGAATGAACAAGTAGGTACCAGCTAAGTGCCAGCTCGCAAATATGAATAGTATTAAAATTTAAAATTCAAAGTGCCGCTCATTATAAATTCACAATACAAAGATTGTGAATCTTGTTAATATTTCGCTTATTATTATTTAGGTATATACTTAAAATAACAAAGCCTGGGCAACTCAGACTAGAACCATACTTAAAATTTGAAATTCGAATGTATCTCTGTCTGTCTGGTTGTTAATTTGTCACACCTTAACGCCTGTACGTATTTGGATAATATCTGCAACATAGGTAGTTAAAGACACAGGAGAGACATAGGACTTTGACCAAGTAGTCGTAAGCGCGACTTCTGAGCATGAGGTCCTGGGTTCGATACCCGGGTCTGGCAAAGTATTATTGGGTTTTTTCATCAGAATCTGTCAGTAGAAGTCACGGAGTCTGGATTTGTGCCGGTTGATGGCAATAGGCTCGCTCCCTATTACATGGAACTTACACATAACTGGTGTAATGTGTGTGTACTATTAGGTACACCCCTGCCTTACTCTTCGGGGATTACATGCTTGGTGTTTAGTATGTATGTTTTTTAATTCCAATCGTACGGATCTCGTAAAATAAAATCCAACATATTTGTGGGAGAAGCCTGAGCCAAAATCTAGTTGAGAGTGAATACCTGATTTAGTTCATAATTATAAGAATAACTACAGGTACTTACTTTGAGGTCCAAAGGCTTTCTATCATACTAAAAAGTATTATGTATGACCGGGTTTAAGGTCAGAACTGAGATCAAAAAGTTCACCGATAACATGATTCAGTAAATTAAAGTTTTACAAAAAATTGACTCTCAAATTCTTTTTAAACTACCAAACAATTTTATATCTTTTGAACTTTTTAAACCTTTAAATTTACTAAGGACTATAAATTAAACTGACGTGGTGCTTAAAGTACTCAGAATATCTGTACTTGAACTAAAAAGTATTTTGGCAGTCATCTGCGATGCATCCAGAGCACTTTGTATAAAAAAAGAAAGCAAGGTCAAAAAATCTTTATCTTAAAACCGTTAAAAGAATGAACGTTAAAACAATATTTATGTATTGAATATTCGTTTATCATCTTTCATTTCTGTTCAATGAATTTTTCACAAATATATCCTAAAGATTTGAATGTGTAATGTGACAATCACTGACAGTGAGCTCTTACTTTTTTTTGAATCGAAGTCGATGGTCGAGTGATCGCAAGCGCGACTGCTGAGCATTATGTCCTGGGATTGATTCCCGGGACGGGCAAAGCGTTACTGGGTTTTTCCATCAGGAATTTCTCCGTAGCAGCCACGGAATCTTGATTTACGTCCGGTTGATGGCAATAGGCATGCCCCTATTACATGGGACTTAAACATAATCGGCGAAATGTGGGTATACTATTAAGTACACCTCTGCCCAAGGCTAACACCTGAAAAATTCCAATACCACTTTTGATCACGACATTACCAAGGCAGAAATCACATTTATCCTATCATCAATATACCCAGCGTACTCACATATTTCGGTTCATGATCTCAAAACTAAAACGGATTTGCAACTTCGAAATTGTGTTTCGTGGACTTGCTTGTCTTCTTTCTCTGAAAGTAAGAATTTCAATTCCATTCGTCGTCTTGTTCTCGCCGTAAACCATTAATGTCAACATATTTTTGCCACACTTGGCTTACAAAAACAGGGTACGATTTGGGGCAATGTTTACCTTAACAAATACCTATAGGCTTATGTTTATGTGTCATCATTCTCATTTTGTGAGGCGATTTATGCTTTATTTTTTCTTGCAAAAAATATAAGAGCGGATTTAGAAACAAGCAATTACTCTTTATAATTTCACACATTAAGATTTACTCTCGGAATAATCTTGTTATTTAAAGCTATCGTTTTTCTTAGAACAAAGCTCATTCCTCCTTCGAATAAAGTTTCATTAATCGATGTATTGACGACGCTAAACGCTGTTTCTCAGATATTTTCCTTTCTCATCATTACTCGTAAATTTTCGCTTCAAACAGTCTATCACTAGGGATCTTACTGTAAAGGTATATTCAGTCACCCTCTTGACGAAGCGCTTGAAAGCGAAGCAACTCAAACTGGAGTGATCCCATCTCAGCATATTTCCCGGGAGGCCTGAATTTGTATTCCATTCGTCTATTTGTCCTGGTCGTAATTCATTAGTGTCAGTCGTACTGCTGACCGTCTCGCAGGACCAGAGTAGTGGCTAAGACGTGGGTTTGCGGAAATGGGTATTAAATGGTGGATGGCGAGGACAAATTGCACTTTTTTTGGTACCCCATCTATCCTACTTTATCAGGCTATAAGTATAATATGACAACATTTTTTGCTAATGTTACTGATAGTACCAATAAAGATGATTTAGAGGTGCTTGAAGGATATGTTTTTGTTTCTTACAGAAATTGTAACAGAATGATACTTATATTTTGTCTGTTTTTTTAAGACATAATATATGAATTAATCATAATCATAATAATCATTTATTCATTTGCAAGCAAGGGTAATCGGTAGAGGTGTTTCATTTGTAATAAGTCCTCCATATTCTACCGTCACATGGGCATTCAAATTACATTAAAATTAAAATTAAATTAAATTTGAATAGAATAGGCAAAATATAATAATGATAATGTCAATGAATTTTGTGAAAGCCGAGAAAGATAAACAAATCAAGTATCTTGACTTAGCCCGTGAGGTTGTTGACATGTGGGATGTGAGCTCAGCGATCATTGTGCCGATAGTCGTTTCAGCCAATGGCTTAATTGCGAGAGCCTCGACCAACACCTGAGGAGGCTCTCGTTAAATAGTTGGATCAAGGGCTTGATTCAGAAAGCGGTACTCGTAGACACGGCTCGTATTGTTAGGAGGTTCCTCTCTCTGGAGCTCTGACTGCCGGTAGCTTGGACCATGTTCCCGATACCGGTGGGCTACTTTTTTATATTTTTAAATGTTTTTTTTTTTAGGAATATGTAAAAATATAAAAATTATGTAAAGAAAAATGAATAAACGAATAATGTCAAATGGATCAAATGTCAAAGGAAAAGTTTGAACAATTAATTCAAATATTGACATGAAAAATTAGGTATTAGGGAAGGAGAATGAAGGTGATGATGAGGATGTTCACCAAAATTGGAACACAGCTCTTTTACAATGAGTATTATTTACTGGTTTATGCCTGCGGCTTCGCCCGTGTGGAGTTCGATATTTGACCCACGGAATCGTACTACCGGAAAGAATAGTTTTTCATGTGTTAATCCAGGATATACGTTCATCTAAATTCATTCAGTAGTTTTTGCGTGAAAGAGTAACAAACATACATGCATTCATCCTCACAAACTTTCGCATTTATACCGATTAGATAAAAAATAATATTTTATTTATTTAAGCAAGGAACTAAAATATAAAAGAATTGTAATAAATTGAAGCCAAGAAAATGCCGAAAACCAAGTCACTGTTACATTAAAAATATTATAGCGTCGCCGTCAGGTACTATACCCAGAATATTACCGGGGAAGCAGTCATTTGGGTATTTTGACAACCTTTGTCTCACGGATTGGCTGACTTCCAAATACTAACACGTGTTTGGTGCACGTTTAACTGCGTAGTGCAACTATGTGTAGGTTTAAAGAACTTTAAAGTGCATTAGGTGACAGGCCCGTTACTTATTTGGCAGGGCCGTTGCCCCCGTAAGAACAAGATTACAATTATGTCGCTCCACGGCAAAAAAAGTACCAAAACATATCTTGACATCCGAGCATAAGGTCGGATGTACAAATACATAGAGTTGTGTACTGAAATATGAAATGTTATTTATAGTTCTTTCAACACTAGCGGACGTAACGCGGTTTCACCCGCGTAGTTCCCGTTCCCGTGAGAGTACGGGGATAAAATATAGCCTATGTTACTCCCTGATAATGTAGCTATCCATTGCTGAAAGAATTTTTCAAATCGGTCGAGTAGTTTTTAAGTTTATTCGTAACATACAAAAATACAAATCTTTCCTCTTTATAATATAAGTATAGATATATATAAAACTGTAAAAGATTTATTAAACAGCTGCTTTTGATATAGAAATATCACGAAATAAGCAAGAATAAAATGAATTTATATTACTTCTAACTACGAAAAGTAGCAATCCACTTTAAATAAAGACGTTACTAAAGGACACACTATGGTCAATTAATAACAAAGACTTGGTCCTTTTGCTTCACTATTTATGATCCCATGGTCCTTTGGAAACCCTACACTAAATATTTCACCAACAAATCCAGTCATTATCATCTGTCTCCTTGTCGTAGGTATTCGACCCTCAAGGCCGTTTCCTGAGGGCGTTTGGCAGCCAGGGCACTGGCGACGGCAAGTTCAACTACCCGTGGGGCATCACCACGGACGCGCTCGGATTCATATACGTCTGTGACAAGGAAAACCATAGAGTACAGGTATGTTTATTTTGGATTTCTAGTAGGACCAATTGGTTGAAAATTTATTTTAGTTGTGTGTGTGGTTAAGTAATTGTTATAAATGGTACAAAACTAGATTACCACACGTTACATGTTACAAAAGGAATTAAATAAAGAAATCTTGCTGATTAAAATAAAATAAAATATAAAAGTAATTAAATAGTATAAAATATAATCTACTAAGTAGAAATTCAAAACACTAAAAATAATCTCTGTCGTCTATGCCTACAGAAATTAGCATAAAATTTACTTCAGTTGTACAATTTCAATTTTGGCTTTTAAAATAGTCAAATTCAAATTTATTTATTCATTTAGTCCTGCAATAATGCACATTTTCTTTAATGAATTCAGTCTACTAACAGTACCTTAGTCTCCGTTGATCTATAATTACTTAGTGTATAGTAAAGTTTCACCAATTAGTCGTAGCTAACTTATAAATAAGGCAAGCCTGCAAAGACAAAATTTGAATTTTAAAATAGTAATTAGAACATCTAAAGAAATTATCTTCGTCCCTATTTAAATATTACGCCTTTGCTGCCCATTAAAAGTTTGCTTTGTTTCCGTTAAGATTTATTATCTTGCACATTTGCAAATCATCTCACGAGAATGTGAGATTTTTATTTGATAACAGTATGTAAATTATTTACAAACTACTAATAGATCTAAAATATTAATAAAAATAAGTACAAATATCAAAATGGGAAAAGAATTACAGGGTGTCAAAAAATTCGTCCACATCCTTGTCATTAGGAAAAGTGCCCAGAAAGTTGCTGCTGGTGGATGCTGATTCTTTGGCCAATAAAAAACCAGCCCTCTGGTCATGTGAAGTCGATCAAACACTTGGTGATATCCCGAAATTTGGATTACTACCTTTTTCAGGTGTTCCAATCCGATGGCACATTCGTCGGCAAGTTCGGTTCCTTTGGCTCCAAGCTTGGCCAGCTAGAACACCCCCATTACATCGCCGTCTCCAGCACCAACAGGGTCCTGGTGTCAGACTCCAACAACCACAGGATACAGGTCTTCGATGTCAATGGAAGGGTCCTCTCGTCGTTTGGCGAAGAGGGCTCTGAAGATGGACAGTTTAAGTTCCCGAGGTAAGTTAACATTATTTTCATAAGATTTTTGAAAGTCCGAACCATTCTTGCCAAGTGATATAGTTTTACCCATGTGACGGGGTTGCGGAAGTCAGATATGCAGTGGCTCGACGTAACATATTGGTACTCAGTTGCATCCAGCTAAGCTGAAAGCTGACCCCAACAAGATAGGATAGCATCTAGGCTGATGATAATATTACAGGAATTCTTGTTAGTAATTACTTGAGCCACATTCAAGTACTGTTCAAGTGCTCTTTATGAAGTCTTCATAGGATTCAAGTTAATCAGGATCGGATGTTTCAGATGTCTAAAATCAAACTTTTCTTATTGAATTGTGGTGGTTAACGAAAATCAATAAAAAACCGGAATCAATGCATGTGAGGTTCAATTTTCGCAAAGTCTGACCAAAAATAATACCCTACGCGGAAGACGTAAAATAAAATGCAAGACCCACTTCCACCTTATTAAGCTTCTTTATTTCTATTTCCTTCACCAAACTCCAACAAAACGAGGTCATTTACTTACATAATTACTTCCAAAATTAGCTCATAAACCTTACATCCTTAAATCAAGCTTTTGAAACTGAAGCCGAATTGGCCTTAACGTGTGCTTCCAATGGCTCTATAAAGTGCGGTCCGTTGGTCTTCTAATTTAGCTTTACGGGCCCTTAAATCCTGAAGTTGTACCAAATATTTACTTGAAGAGCTGTTCTTAGACCATAAGTACTGAGTTAGTTGTTTAAAGGCTTTGGGGAAGATATCGATGGTAACGATATTGGTTTGTAGTTGGAAAGCAACTATGTATTTCCTCTGAGATCGACCGGTAATTGAACTAGAGCAGGGGGTTACATTATGGTTGGAGTCCTAATTTATTGGGCATATCAAGTCATTAGATTAGAGCAGCGGCGGCCCAGTGGTAGCGATCCCGACTTACGAACAGCGCCTTCCTGGGTTCGAACCCAGGCAGGCGCATTACTTTGTGTAATTTATTTCATCACCACTGCTCTCAAAAACGGTGAAGGAAAACAACGTGAGGAAACCGGCATGTCCTAGAACCAAAAATTCGAAAACATGTGACATCTACCAATCCGCACTGGGCCCGCGTGGTGGATTATAGCCCATTCCCTCTCATAGAGAGGAGGCCTGTGTCCCAGCAGTGGGAACATTATATAGGCTGATGATGCAGAAGACCTGCTGCGCCGACCCCAAATAAATTGTCATAAAAGCAGGAGAATGAACATGGTGATGTCGAGTCAGTTATGTACCTATTTAATTCTAAACACTGGAAATAACTAGCATCTGTGTTTAAAAATAAAAAAAATCCTTGGAGTATAAAGAAGGTGTTAAGTTACCATAGAAAAAGGAAGATCCTTCAACCAGATGGGTGTTTTGTCTGGTGGGCTACTGCCCGACAGTTGTTTCCGGGTTCTTCTAATTATAGTCTTAAGTCGCGGATAACTTTACTTGCGCGATCTAGGAATTAAGTGTTTTTCGCTATTTAGTTCATCGTCTGTGTCATAGATGGCGCTGTAGTACTTTTTGTTCTATGTTGCTGTAGTACCTACTTTTTGTGGTCCCACTACAAGTCCCTCCTCGAATAAATCTTGACAGCTAAATCTCATGTTTAACGTTTCAACTAAATAAATGGATTATTGTATCAAAAAAAAATACACAAAATGTTAACATCATTTCATACTAGAATAAAATTTCGAGTCACAAAAACCATTCGCATAAAATCTTGTCATCTTCGCAGACTCACATCTGGAATTTCAGCCACAATCAAAAATACATGAACAAACCTTGTCCAACAAAGTACGCTTTCAAATCACTGTTCAACGATAAAATTCAGTGCCAACCTTCGTTGCTATGATGCCAATATTTTCAACCTGAGTCCAGACAGTACCTTGACCGAATTCTGTTCGCAATACTAAAATATGACCGGAATACGTGGCCAGCCGATGTTTTACAGCTTTCGTTTCAAGAACAAAATGACTTACATTATTGCTATTTTTATGTACTACCCAGTTAT
Source organism: Lycophotia porphyrea (assembly GCA_950005105.1). NCBI lineage: Eukaryota > Metazoa > Arthropoda > Insecta > Lepidoptera > Noctuidae > Lycophotia > Lycophotia porphyrea. The sequence continues at coordinate 2,710,293 of OX465396.1, forward strand.
TTGTAAGTTCACATTTTATTGTTGGAAAAGTTGGATGTGATAACTTTATTAATTCTGTGAGCGTACGCTGAAAATGTGTGTGACATTTACTAGCTCATGAAATATGGCATTTTTAGTTTCGTACTTTTCGTTGTAATTTGTAGTGACCTAAAAAGCCTATGATTTAAAATACTGGCCATTTTTTTAAGAGGAGGTGACATGAAAATGTACTTAAGCTTGCGAACGGGATTTCCGAATACTTGAATAGGAAATTTTATAACCTTGGCTGCCCACGCGTGTCTCATTACAAATATGGTTCAGTAGTAATAGCGTTAATTACACAGTATTCTTACGACAATTTTACCAATTTCAGCAAAGACAAAAGTCTCAAAAAACAATATTCGAATAGCACCCTTGGTAACTGGTTTATCTTTCATACATGGCATAAACTATAAAGAAAAGATCGATGGATTGTGTGAGGAATGATATGAAAGAGAAGGAATAGAGAAGAGGAATAAATGATGCCGTGACGTCTGACAGGAGAGAATGGAAGAAGAAAACGTGTTGCACCGACCCCAAATAGAATGGGATAAGGGCAGAAAGATGATAATGATGACATGGCATAAACTATTCATGTGTTATCATAGACAAAGAAGGAAGGCTCAGTCCCCCTCACATTGCTATTCCTCAGTTACTCATTATCTCTCTCTTTCTCTCTCCAGGGGTGTAGCTGTAGACGACCAAGGCTACATCGTGGTCGCAGATTCTGGCAACAATCGTATCCAGATCTTCCACCCTGATGGCAACTTCCTCAGAGCCTTTGGTTCTTGGGGATCTGGAGACGGGGAGTTCAAGGGTCTTGAAGGTATCGCAGTCATGTCTGGAGGCAATATTATTGTCTGCGATCGGGAGAACCATAGGGTACAAGTGTTTTAAGGTGAGAAAATTATGTAAAATAATATTAAATTATTCAGCCATTAGGTGGACCGATGACCTAGTGAAGGGTGCGGTCAATGTGGCTACACTAAGGGGAGGCCTATGTCCAATAGTGGACGTCTTTTGGCTGAAATGATGATGAACGTATTCAGAAGATAATATCATACAAATTCTGTTCTATATCTGGAAAGTCAAAAACAGTCCATTGAAATTATAGCAGAGACATAAAAGTTTCTGAAAGTACGAATAAATTACTTCGTTTAAAATAATTTTATGTTACTGTTTTTTTGCTGTTTTTGCAACTTTTTATTTTCATTACTTTAATTTTAAAATGGTTTTAATTTAATGAACAAAAAGATCTAAGTCATTTTGTAAAAACTTATTGGCTGATTTTTACAGGTAAGCGCATTAGGTACTCTATGAAGATTTTTCAATTTTTTTTTTTTCTTATTTCAGATAAACAGCATCAACGAAATTAATCAATACGATGGTCGTTTTCTATTTTGAAAATACTCTTTTTTATACCAAATCATGATGTTTTCTTTGCAAAATATAATTAAAATTGTAAAATCATATTTTTTATTTGAAAATATAAACAAGCTTTTTTCCAAAATGCCAGTTTCAATTCATTGGGATTTCAATTAACAATGTTATCCAGAATATTTAAAGCGGCTAACATAAATAAAATCTCCAAAAATAAACATTTAAAATTATTTAAAGCTTCGAAGAAAAACAAGGTATCTGAAAATGTTTAAACATGTAGGTACTTTGTCTTACCAGATTGAAAGATTGACAAACAGTCTAAGCGAACGGCTGAATTGATTGAATCTATCTACTTTCTATTTGATCCAAATCTTAAATAACTTTAGGTCAGTCGATCAGTGTCTCAATTGTTATCACTAAAAGACAGATGGACGCAGTGATTTCCCTCCAGCCTATCTCTTGGTTTCGATTGGTCGAGAGGCCAGACATCGGCGGTAGCCATCTTTTGTGTTCGAAATTTAAACTCTGAGACGACGAGTGGCTAAATAGAGACTGTTGGTCATGCTTTTTTTATAATTTGAAGATTACTTACAACTTGCGGATAATTTTACAAAGCTGCAATTTCCATAACAATTTGCAATATTTTAAAGAAATTTTTTATATGCAAAACAGCTGAAAGATTCTAGAGAATATTTCTTTTGTCGGAAACAAATACTGTAAAAGCGATATTCCGATCCGCAGCACTTTACTCAAAGTAATCGGGTAACAAAGTATGGTTATACCGAGTTTTATGCTCTCAATCCAGTAAGCCGAGTCTGGAATGATAATACATAGTTATTACTTGTAGCAACACCCTTTTTTTCAATCCATTACGTTATAACTACACAAAAATAAACCTACATAGTTTACATTTACATCAATCTTCTTCAAAACGAAGCTCATAAACTTAAACCCAAACAAAAAATTAAAAAGCATTTAAAATAATAAATTGTTAACTTAAAAATATTTTTAATAAAATACTATTTAGCATTTATGATATTGAGTTGAATCGTAATGTTTTATTCAAATAATCTAACTAAGTTTTAAATAAATATTTTATTCAAATAAAACATAAAGAAATGTAAATATAATATACTCGATATGAACTGAACGGTAGATAATTTAACAAACCAAAAAAAATGTTGCCATATCCATTAACTTTTAGTAAATTGTTTGCTTATAAAGTCGATTTCAAATAAATGTATTGTAATTTCTCTTATTAATTTAATGTAATAATAGCGTTTATGTGACTAAAAGTCATATTTTTCAATACCTATAATTATATTACAAAGAAAAAATATAAATTCATAATCACAAATTATATGATATACAATTTATAGTAAAAATGTAACATAACTTATTTTACATATTATAGAGCAGATCTTCATAATAAAATTATAGTAGGTATTCTATATAATATCTAAAATTCTGAATAGTAACAACTACGTCTAGTCCTAGCGGTAAATAATTTTCCTACGAAATGTAATGCTTACGAAATAAGGTGTCCAAAATAATAAATTTGTGCCAAAAAAAGAAGTGTCTTATGGGTCAAGGACTTAGTGATAGCTGGCGCGATTTTTCTATATAATTTCAGAACTATTAATAATGTAAAAGCAACTTTTATGAATATAAAACAAGGTGTTTTGAAATTGATCGACTTTTATAAAAATCGAAAGACAATTTTCGCGATCTAAAAATAAGTTTGAAAAATACTTTTAATATATAAATTATAGTAAATTCAGCACACAGTTCGATATCTTTTTCAGGTTTAATTTTAAGTATAAGTACAAAACTTCAATTCATGTTTCGTGATCATCATTTCCCTTTCTATCCATTTGTAATTTGTATATAAAATAAAATCCTTATCACTTGCTCGCTAATCATGTACTAAAGTAAATCGCTCCCGCTTCCAACATGTCCCCACCCTTATTATTCCGTGCCAATGGTAGAAAATGAAACGATATAATATATACCAGATATATTTTCTACATTTGTCATACGTTTCTGTCAGTGGAAATACTCGAGATTCTTTGGTAGTTTTGATCGACTTGCGACATCAGTGTGTCATAGAAAATACTGATATAATATGTTACTTGCTCTAGTTTTATATGAACACGATGTAATGGTTCTGTTCTTAGAGATAGATGGTTACATTATATAAACGGTGTAAAAAGACTCTTAACGAAGCCGAAAGGCACTTGTTTTCCCCGTCGTCGAGATATTTTTTTTGTTCTGTACCATACCTGGGAACCTTCTAGTTACGGAGATATTGGGTGTCAAAGTTCAAACTTTTCCACAAGTTTTTTTTTAAATACATGTTTTAGTTTTACTTTGAACACCTCCACGATCTCTTTACTATTTAATCCATCCATCAGCACAATGTTTTGAGTGCATTACATTGAGTCCTACCGTAATACGTAATTTGTCAGCCCAAAAAACAAGTCGTTTCCCAGCACAAATTTTTGCGTAAGTTACTTAGTTTGATGTACATAATGCTAGGTTGATGGCTTCGTGATGAGTCTGTTTACACCCTGTATGTGCGATTTTTTGTAGGGTTGCAATTTAACATTACAGCTTAAAGTGTAGCTTAATCTGTAAAATTCTGTGATTAATTTGTCTTTATATTGCCATGCAAAAGCACCTTTAAGTCTTGTCCAATTTTTTAATTTTTTAAATCGCTCCTTTATTTAGAACGTCACCAACTTATTTTGGACCTTAAGATCGGCTAAATTAAATAATATTTTTGATCGATACAAGCCCCAAGTGACAGTCACAAATTACATTTTTGTCAATTAGGTGTTATTTTATAGTCAAACAAATGATAAAACTATGTAAATTCGCCAGCGCATCAAGTTACCACAAACTGTAAAATTTTCTCATTTTGAACTTAACTGACAACATTTTATGGTTTAAAATCATTTGTAGAATATAAGATAGAAATGGCGTGTTCAAATCATTTGTTTCACTTTTAAAACTGGCACGGAATAATTTTAAAAGACCGATATATTTATCATAAAAATATGTAGTTAAAAATAAAATTGTGATTAACAAATTGCACAGCTTTGCTTACGTTTTAATAAAAATACGAAATAGATAAATAAAGATTTATAGACATACTAAATGTACTTGATAGTTTTAAGAACAACTAAATGTTGACAATGAGAACATTTTGTATGGTTTTGAAGTTTAAATAAACATGATTTGTTACTGAAAATTGTTGTTTTAGTTTTTCTCTTATTTTGTCCATCCAGCTGAGAAGATTTGGTCTATTCCCTGCGACACTGCTGAGCATGAAGTCCTGGGTTCGCTTCCCGGCTCGGGCAAAGTGTTATTGGGTTTTTCCATCAGGAATTTTCTCAGCAGTAGCCGCGGAGCCTGGATTTGTGCCAATATTCTCGCCCCCTATTACATCATTACAAACAAACCAACTGTAAAACAAAGTCGCTTTCCGCTGTCTATCCCTATGCATGCTTAGATCTTTAAAACTACTCAACAGATTTTGATACGGGTTTTTTAATAGATAGAGTGATTTAAGGGGAAGGTTTATATCTCCATTGCACCTGTGTGAAGCCGAGGCAGGCTAGTAGGACTTAAATATAACTGGTGAAATGTTGATAAACTATTAGATACACTTCTGCCTAATCCCCCATTGCCGAGGACTTAGATATATTCTGTTGCACTTTGGGTGAATTTACAAGAACAGTTTCTTATAGAATTAGCTATGTTAACAGTTGAAATATTTTTATTTGTAAGTGTGCTACAATATCGCATTGGGTCTAGCCTGTAAGGATATTTGTATGTTTAGAGTAAATATATAAATAAATTAAAAAAAATACAAACGTCAAATTATGGTAGTTAAATACCATTCCTTGTTTCTGCCAACGAGTAAATACCTTCACAGAAACATTTTCCTAAATACCTGTACAATTAATTTCTCACTTCACAACCATAAAATTACGTAAAGCATTATGAAGTAATAATAAGAAGGATATGAATTAATTAACACTCAAGTCTTTGAAGCTTAGTAAAGATTAATTAAAGTAAGCCTTTAGATACGAGTGTCAAAAAACTTGTGGAGATTTTGGACTTTTAATTATGAAGTCCGAACCTCTATTATGACAAGCAAGTCAAATAGAAGGTTTTCAAAGAGTTTTTTTTTCTAATTATATTCAGTTTGACGTTGTCGGTTTTAGTGAATGTAATGGGCATAGAAAAATCATATAAAATAAAATAATCTTAACCCTTGAACCGTGGAGCTCAAAACGCGCAGGGCGGTTATTAAAAATGACATGTCATTTTCCCGACGGGGTAATCAACAATACAGAGGTTATTAGGATCATGTTTTGAATTTATTTTTATTAGGAACAAACACAGAAATCAGTGGAGTAGAGAAACATGTTGGAATATTATAAATAAGAAATCAAACTGAATTAAAAATGTATGTCGAGAATGTCAGGATTTATTCCGTTAGGCTCGAGCATTATGTGGGCATTGTGTGGCAGACGATGGGTTTCGTGCTATGAAAATACACTGGGTACAATACACTGTTTCTAGCAAAACTAACGAATTACCTGACATTACAACTTAACACAATAACACGGGACACAATGAATCGGGTACAGTTCCAAGAGGTCTCAACTCGCCCGCGATCAGACACTGACTGTCGTTCTCGCGTCGAGCGGTGAACATCAGGGCTCTGCAGGTGTACTGCGATTCATTGTAAGTCCATACCAATGACCGGCTCCGACATATATACAACGTGGCGCTACAATGGTGACATTAATTTAACACACGGGTAGGGCTAGTGCCCATTAATCATATTAATTTTGATAAGGTAAAATAACACGAAAATTGAAAAAAAAAAACTAAATAATTTAAAAGTAACTTAAATTGCGATCACCCTTGCAAAAATTCATTCATGAACTTACTTACCTAGCTGGCTTACGTTGTGTTTACGTTAACTCGGAGCGGCAACGCGTCTTGTACCTACTCGTGATCGGTCCGTCTCTTTGACGGCATTTATCAAAGAAACCGAGCGGCGCAAGTGGTACCTACAGCGAAGTTGCTTAGTCCCTCTTGTTACTATTAGTTATAACTGTCATCACTAATCACTGCTTTTATTTGTCTTTATTTTAAATTTTCTTATTTTCAATGAGACCACCATGTTGGTGGATACAAAGAGCTAAACGGCGTTTCATGTTTTCCCACACATTTGAAAATAAATTGTCACTTTTAGCCATTTCCCTCAATTTCTCAAACGCATTTATGATTCGATGGCTATTAGAATCATGTCAGCATATTCAGCTGCTGTGTAGTTCGGATGTGTATTTGGCATCACGATTAAAAGTTTACACAAGCACTATTATCACAAATAAAAGCGTCTGTATCGCAAGAGATGTTGTACCTACTAGATTAGAACAGGAAAACACAGCAAAGCGTCTTTATCGCAGTACCATAATCTAATTATTATCCTAATTACACAAAAATAAATAAACAAAACAATAAGTAAGCGTCTTTTTCGCGGAAACATTCACAAAAATATTTGACGACGTAATTACGCGCACTAGTTTGAAGAAGTGTGTCAAGGACACGGGTTCGACTTAAACTAGAAAGGCAAAAAAAGAATTCAAGTGCGCCTACGTCGCTTCGCCGACAATGGGATGTCTCTTTCCTTATTTAATTGATAATAGTATTGCTTATTCGTTTTAATTTCATTGATGCGTTTTTATAATCCGTGACCCCGGTAAATGACCGCTGCGCGACAGTTCTTTAGATACAGGTTGCTCTAAGATGCTATTTTTTTTTTTTTAGTTAAATCCGTAAATAATAATGTTTAATGGAAATATAATTTATTTATGAAACGAAAATGTTAAAACGTATATGTGTGTTAAATTAATGTCACCATTGTAGCGCCACGCTGTATAAACACTCGTCCATTGTCCACGAATTAATTACAAACTTTAATATCTAACTTATAGAAAATATCAATCGGGACTATAATCAACCGAAAATCCTTGTAACTAATAAATCAATACAAACCCAAATTATAAAATTAGATAACCTAATTAACCGCCAAAAGTTTCTCTCCTAGATTACTGAACTACGCAAAACCAATACCAGAGAATAAACTTAGTCAGAAGTTATGTTTCTGGCTATAACGCGGCATGCACGCACACATAGACATGCTTCACACATAGCGAGTACAAGCGCACTCGTGACTGATACACACACACACAATTGATTTGTTTAACATAGCTGTACGTACACGTCTATGTGTGCCTGCGTCTGCTTTCATTCGTTTTATAGAGAGTTTTGGTGGCACAGTGGTAATGCCACAACTAATGGTCCACGGTAGGAACGCAATGCCTGGGTTTTGTGATAAGAACTGTGTCATAATTTACCACACGGTCCCAGCACTGATGTGTGTGATGACGTCTTTAAAGTTTAGGTTCTAGAATATTGCGGTTGCTTACGATATTTTCTTTTCACCGTTTTGAGAGCAGTAGAGCGTCACAAATTACTCAAAATAGCTTACTTAAACCTACGACCTACGACTGATTCATCGTGGCTGTTTATACTGGGCCATCACTCATTGTTCTCACGTGTACAGTCAGCCTTCCGTATCATTATCTACTCTGTGCAAGTACCGAATAATTCCCAATACATCGCAGAGAAAACCACAAGCGTAACTTATAGGTAATAAATTCGTTTAAATTTGCCCCACACGGGACATAATGGTTGCATAGCGGTTGCTATGACGCATGGGGTCGGCAGAAGAGGTTAAGTAATGGCGCTCTGTCCTCAGAGTGATAAATGACGGCGCTATATTTCCATGACGAAGCCGAGACGAAAATAAAGGGGGAAGAGTGTTGAAGAATTTTTCATTAGCTTGTTTTGAGTAAAAGTACGCATTTTATATTTTTGAGGTGGTATGTAAAAGGATAAAACAGAATTTTAGCAATTAGTTTGGCTGTAAGAGTTAAAAGTACTATAAAGGGTGTAAGCAGACTCTTAACGAAGCCGAAAGGCACTTGTACTGCCCATCGGTGCGGTTTATTTGTTTTGTTCTAGACCATACCTGGGAACCATCTAGTTTCGGAGATATTGGGGGTCAAAGTTCCAGTTTTTCACAAGTTTTTTGTAAGATTTCCAGGACCCCTTCACTATTCAATCCATCTATCAGCACAATGTTTTGAGATTATCGTTACATTGAGTCCTACTGTAAAACGTGATTTTTCAGTCAAAAAAAAAATCGTTTACCAGCACTAATTTTTGCGTAAAGTTACTTAGTTTGATGTACATAATGCTCGGTTGACGGCTTCGTGAAGAGTCTGTTTACACCTTGTCTGTGTATAATTATATGCGAATTCAAATGAAAACTGAAAAATTATACTCCCTATTAACACACTAAGAAGAACTTAAAATTTTAGTAAATATTTGGGAATTTAAACTGTTACTGAGTATTATACTGAATTTGAATTATAGATTCAGTAAATGTATTAACCATCGAAATTTTCCATATTATAAAACAAAGACCTCCGCCGCGTCTGTCTGTCTGTTCGCAATAAACTCAAAAACCACTGCACCGATTTTCATGTTGTTTCCACCAATGAAAAGAGTGGTTCTCGAGAAAGGTTTTAGTATAATTTGTCAAGTTTTTGTATACAATGGCTAAAATATAATGATATCGGAAAAAAAATGAGCCATCTAGGAGCTATCAACGAAAATGATTACTTTTGGTCGCGATAACTGACAATCTCGCGGGTGAAGCCGCGGGCATCAGCTAGTCAGTTATAAAACAATGCGATACAATAAAATTACAGAATGTGTTAATGTTACATCTAAAAATGCATGCAAAAAATTAAAGAAAAAACAAGAAATGACAGTGTTCTCCAGTTCAAGACACTTAAATACAAAATGGTTTCATGAACAAGACCTTTCAATTTACTTATTGGAACAGCAAAGATGATAATATTTTAGAATAGATGATTTTATCAGTAGCTTCGGTCATTTATTAGTCATGACGTTATGTGCCAAACCTTATAATCATCATCATCATTGCAGCCGAAAGACGTCCACTGCTGGACATAGGCCTCCCCCAAGTGTCGCCACATTGACTGGTCCCATGGGACTCGCATCCAGCGGATCCCCGCAACCTTCACCAGGTCATCGGTCCACCTAGTGGGAGGCCTTCCAACGAAACGTCTTCCGGAACAACCTTATAATCCAGCACTAAAATTAAAATTGTTGTCATACGCTTAACGGTTCTCCCAAAAACAACACTGCATAGTTATAGTGAGTCGCCAAGCTCACCAGAAATTTAATTAAAAAGTTGCAACAAAAAATTATAATTGCTCCATCAACACGAAAAATAACCAAGCTTCAGAAAATCTTTTAACAAAATTGGGAAAGCTGCTCCAAACTAAAGGAACCAGAGCGTGAACATAACTAAGTTACGAAACAAGGAAAACATCTCGGAATCGAATTGCTAAAATATGGCCATCATTTATCATGTTGCAGTATGAGCTGGCCATTTTCTGGACAATGGTTGCGTTATACGCTTAACTGCGCGTTACATTGTATTAATGATCGGCATGGATGTTTTTTGATGAATTTATGAATTTGTTATACAAAGTATATCCTTCACGAAGCCGTCAATCAAGCATTCTGCTTATCAAACTAAGTTCTCTACATATATTTTTATTTTTAGTCTGTCAAAGATCTACAAATGACAGCCGGGACCAATGGCTTAGCGTGCTTTCCGAGGCACGGAGGAAACTCGGTTTGTAATTGGTGGTCACCCATCCACAGAGCAACCTAGGCAAGCAAGGCTTAACCTAAAGATCGACCCAAGCGGCTGTTATTATTTAGCCGCGAGCTCCTCTTTTTGTACCTTCTTGAGACCTTTTAAATGATTTAAAAGGTCTCAAGAAGGTATAAAAAGAAACAAAACTTATATTGTCCCTTACGGGACATCTTCCGTGAACCCGGAATCATGGCGCTTGTAACAACGTCGAAATATCGGGAGCTCAAAATAAATAAAAATCACGGAAGAAATCCCGTAATTGACAGTATAAGTTTAATTGTAAACCGTGAAAGCTTATTAAGCTTAAAAGAGTCTTTAAAATCAGTTTAGATTTTTATTATCCCTTATAGATTTTAAATGTTCAAACACATCAATTTTTTGACGTGATAACGTCTTATAAAACGATGAACTCCGGCTGCACGCACGAAAAATTGTCACGTTCGACCTGAGCCGAGCGTGCAAGCGAGAGCGCAGAATAAGCAATAGAGAGGCACGATCGGCCTAAGCTTGTGACGCATCTATGTATTATATAAAATAATGATAATTCAGTCATAATAATTTAATTCAATTATCACGTAAAATTATCGTCCGTAAACCGACTTTACAGACAACCATTTTCTTTTTCTTGTGGTTAGTGCCTAACCTGGTGCCAAAGTCTTATGCCGCCCATCGGCCCCTATCTTGGCTTTACAAGCCGTTGAGAAATATCTCTCTGGCGTGCTAGTGGGCAATCCAACGGTCGCACCGTTAGGCTATCACTGCTTTTAGGCCAGCTAATTAGGTATAGCTAATTAAAAATGGACTATTTTCCACAAAATATTTTTTTTTGTCTTAAAAACTAATAATACCATCAATTTGACTGGATGAATGTCATCAATACATTAATTATACGAGCTGATTGAAAACTGACAAGATCTGTATCCGCCATCTTGGATTGATGGGCCATGGTATCGGAATCCAATAATCTGAGATGGCCCATCATTTGTTCATGCAGCGATGTCATTACTGTCATTGGGCATGCTATTGCTTTGAAGATTTCATTATTGTTTTTCCTTCCACAGGGTGACCATCCTACTCGGATCACTGAAATACTTACCCTATGAGCGCATTTCTTTTTTGCAAAATCATCATCATCATCTGCCAACCCCTCTCCCAACTATGTTGGGGTCGGCTCCCAGTCTAATCAGATGCAGTTGAGTACCAGTATTTTACATGGAGTGACTGTCTATCTGACCTTCACAACCCAGTTAGTACTGGGTAAAACGATACCTTTTGGTAAGACTGGTTGTTAGACTCGAAACACTGACTAACTGTAACGACTGTCAAAGATCTACAAATGACAGCCGGGACCAATGGCTTAACGTGCTTTCTGAGGCATATTTTTACCAAAATATAACTTTTAATACAACATCATCATCATCATCATCATCAGCCTATAAGTTCCCACTGCTGGGACACAGGCCTCCTCTCTATGAGAGGGAATGGGCTATAATCCACCACGCGGGCCCAGTGCAGATTGGTAGATGTCACATGTCTTCGAATTTTTGGGTCTAGGACATGCCGGTTTCCTCACGATATTTTCCTTCACCGGTTTTGAGAGCAGTGGTGATGAAATAAATTACACAAAGTAATGCGCCTGCCTGGGTTCGACCCACGACTTACTGTTCGTAAGTCGGAGTCACTACCACTGGGCCACCGCTGCTCTCTGTTAATACAACACTTCTCTCTAATCACAGGTATAGACCTAGTTTAGGTTTCTGAATGTTGTACTTGAAGATATCTGTAACAATGTGCTCACTATAGTGAAATAAAGAATTGTATCGATCTTTTGAACAGAATTATTTATTTATTATTAAAACTGTATGCACAAGTAAAAACTGTACAAAGGCGGACTTAATGCCAGTGGGATTTTCTACCAGTCTACCTTAGGATGATGCAGAGACAAAAGATAGTAGGTAACAGAAAAAAAAATACTCGAATATATTATATTTGTCTTAAATAAAAAAAAAAGCGCACTCAAACTAGTAATATATTATATTAGTATGTAGAATTTCTTTTTTGTTCTTAATAAATAAAACTAATTTAGCGTCTGCATTTTATGCTAATATTAGAAACGAAAATAACTCTACCTGTCTGTCAATCATTTCCCTTCTTAACAACTAGTATTGACACAATCGCCGTTGTACATAAGCTATATATAGTATTTTGTTTTTATATCTTATAATTTTGTGTGCAATAAAGAATAAGAGTAAGATCTGGGTTACGACATACAATAGTTTTTTTTCTGGGTAGTAAGTGCTCATGAGAAAATATACTTCCACAGAGGCGCTGCTGCAAGGAAAAGATAGCTTTAAAACAAGAATTTGTGAGGCAACACCTAAAAAACCTGACCACTGAAAAATCTCGCTCTAATAAAAAACGGGGCTTACAAGTTAAAATGTAGCCTATGTCACCCGAACCATAATAACAAATCGATTGACACCTTATTCATCAAAATCGGATGAATAGTTTAGGCGCTACCAAGGAACATACAAATACAAACATTCATACATAGACTGCTAAAATCATAACCCTTTCTTTTGGATTCGCCGTAATCGGGTAAAAAGGAAGTGCTAAAGTAATTATCATCATCATTTCAGCTGAAAGACGTTCACTGCTGGACTTAAGCCTCCCCCAAATGTCGCCACATTGACCGGTCCCATACGTCTCACATCCAGCGGATCTCCGCAACCTTCAAAGTAATGAATGCCTCAAATAGACAAAACATATTCAAATCCCACTATGGCAAGGTGAAAAGGTTTACTAATTATAATCAGCCTGTTGGCTAACTAGCAAAAGAGAGAAAACTATTTTGAAAACAAAACTTTTGTAACCGATTCACACAAATGTGGTGTCATTAGTTTTGTTTGAAGTTAAGGCCAAAAACGGCTAGTTAAAAGGTTTCAGTTCCAACGTTACCTGGCTTTTGGAGAAAAGTTTTATGAATTTAATGAGAAAATGTATGATTTAATCCTGTAAAAAGTAAAAGGGGACTCATAATGAGGTTTGGCAATGACTCCATAGTCATTTTGTCTAGCTTCATATTGTGAAGGATTTTGGGGAAGTATGAAACCCTTGGAAAGCGCTACTTGATCATAGTCTGGGCAGAGATGTTATTTATGGATATGATATTTCGGGTCTAGTTACGTATATGTAATTATTTCGGATTACCCGTTAGTTTCAGATAGTTTCGGTTACGGATATAATAAAAAACTAACTAGTTATGAACGAGGTTATGTTATGACTAGAAATAACAAATAAACTGCAAAATTCACATGGCGTGCGTGCGGTGAAACAAACCTATCGAAACATGTCGTTTTATTTAGAATCCGCCCTTATACGTAACTATCCGAAACTTGTGAAACGGATACGGTTATATTTTTATTTCGGATATCCGATAGTTTCGGTTACGGTTACGGAGCTCCATAACATCCCTAATTCTGGGATACAGAAGCCCGCGCGTGAATCGTGCGGAGTTTGACTCGACGGCCATGTCGGCCATTACGGCTTAGGAAGCATTCAGCGGTCGAGCAAGTCGTCTGCCAGTTGTGTGTGGGCACAGTCATGGCGATCTATACGAAACAAGGGCCCATGCGGCCATCAAGGGCTGCGGGACTGTTCGAAAGAGATACCGCGGCCCTGGAACACAAAGGGCCAGGAAGGAACATGGATGGGTTTTAGTCAGTACAAGTCTGACACTCCTTTCCGCTCCACCTAGAGCGGGAGAAGTCATTTGATGATTTCCCATCCGGAAAAAAAGTGCTCACGCGTGCACACAGAACACTGTGAAAGCCTGTTATGACGTGGTCTACAGCGCATGTGACTGGCGCCGGTCGCGCTTTGAAATAAACCTCAGCCTCCAAATGAATATCACTATTTTGACACAGAAACAGGGATGATAGTAATACTATCTTAGACCAACTTTCGACACGAAAATAACCCTTGAAGAAAACGCCTAGGATCATCGACAAGTAGACATCGGATCGTATCGAGACGAAATCTTTACCGATACTTTTATTATTGTTTCTTCTCCAGTTAAACTTGTTACAACGAGATAGTATTGATATGGGAGCGATAAAAGATCCTTCGTGAGAATAAAATCGTATTGTTTATCCCTACCCTATCCGATTCCGAGATACCAACACTTGTAGTGTCAATTGAGTCTTTATTTTCTTTCAGCGTTCAAAGAATCCTAGAAAAAAATAAAGTCTTTCAAAGCAATTCCGCACTTCCTATCTTTTTTCTATGAAACATTTACTTCATTCAACCTTTCGATAAGAATCTAAAACAGTTCTTTACGTTCAAAGAACGTTTGATAAGACCTTTTTATTTGTTAAGGTTTCAAAGACAATCACACTATCACAAAGCTAAATGTCCCGGGTTCAATTCCGATGCCCATAATCATAATCGTTGGGCCTGATGTATTAAGGCATTTAATCTACGCTATTGGCAGCCTTGGGTCCTAAATGTCCAATAGAGGATAAATTGGTTGATTTCTAATGAAATGGAAGGTCTAGGTCTGCGTTTACATTTTATTTTATGGGATGGCTAACAGGTCAATGGCCCGAACTGATCGAAATGGGTTACTGCCTGAAAAACTTCTATGGAGAAAAATTGCAAATAGGTTTGTTTGGTTGACCTTGGATGCAAGACCTTGGTCTCATGTGTAATCAATAATTTTCAGCAGAATCCGGTAAAACTGGAAGCTGACCCCAACAAACATGGAAAAGGCTAGGCAAATGCAGATGATAATAAT
Organism: Lycophotia porphyrea; assembly: GCA_950005105.1. Lineage (NCBI taxonomy): Eukaryota > Metazoa > Arthropoda > Insecta > Lepidoptera > Noctuidae > Lycophotia > Lycophotia porphyrea. The sequence continues at coordinate 2,725,331 of OX465396.1, forward strand.
CAATAATCTTTATTACACAAGAAACTACCTACCACCTCCTACCTACCATCTACCTATCCTATATACCTACCTACCTACAAAAAAAAAGTGTGTGTGTGTCAGCTACGACGGACGATTGGAGTTTACTCCTTACGAACGATAATTATGATATACTAGCTGATGCCCGCGGCTTCGCCTGCGTGGATATCGGTTATCGCGACCAAAAGTAATGATGATGATCCCATTCCCTCAACTCATGGGAACCTAGTTTGCCCATTTTCAAAGTATTAAAATGGATATAGTATATTATCCTTAAGAGATAGACATAAGCCATAGTGGATTTTTCTGTAGACCTATATAAGATATACAATTCTACCATTCATCATTTTGTTAAATCTTAAAGGACAGCGTTTTCGTTGAAAGCTCCCCCAGACGGCTTATTTTTTTCCAACACCTCCAACAAATATCATTATATTTTAGCCAATCTGTACAAAAACTTGACGAATTATATACTAAAAAATTCCTCGAGAACCACTCTATCTATTTAAGAAAACAACATGAAAATCAGTGCAGTAATTTTTGAGTTTATCGTGAACAGACAGATAGACGCGGCGGAGAACATTGTGTTATAATATGTAGTGCTATTGGGTTCGGCTTCCAGTACATCCGTATGCAGCTGAATACCAGTATTTTACATGGAACGACTGTCTATCTGCCCTCCACAACCCAGTTAGTTATGGGTAATACGATACCCTTTGGTAGAAATACAGTGAAATTAGTGATAGCTTTAATTTCCACATCTGGTGTTCCAGATCTTCAATTTTTATTCGTCAACAGAAGTGCTCATCAGGCTGAACAACTTTTGCTAAGACGTCATTCCTATATATATTATAGTGTTACTGGGCTCTTGGAGCTCCACGACAGGTGTTCCACATCTTCAATTTTTATACGTCAACAGAGAGTGCTTATCAGTCTGAACAACTCTTGCTAAGACGTCATTCCTATATATGTTATAGTGTGGCTGGGCTCTTGGAGTTCCACATCAGCTGTTCCAGATCATCAAATTTATTCTCTTAGCAGAAAATGTTCATTACGTGGAACAATTTTTGCTATGGTACCATTTTTGTATCTCTTATAGTTTAGCTGGTCTGTTGCGGTTCTGCATCAGGTGTTCAAGTTTCCAAGATAAATTATAGCCTATGTTTTGCCCAGACTTAATACCTATACAACAAAAAAAATCATTCAAATCCGTCGAGTAGTCAGAATTTTTTTTTTGGATTCGTGCTCTATTACTGTTTCTAAACACCCCCCAATTTTTTTTTTTAATATATTCAATGTACAGACACAGTTTGTTTACTGTCTTATTATATGTATAGAAGATATAGATATAGATATTGAATAGAAAAAAAGGGTAAATGAACGCATCTGCTAAAATGATAAGAGAAACAAACATGTATCTGTAATTATTCGGATTATTTATATTACTTCAACAAAGCGTATTACATAAAGTATGTTACAAAATAATATAAATAATAATAATAATTGTGTTCAATTTATACAAATCCAATTTTAGGATGATTGATTTCTTTCACTTTGAATTATAATATCATTCTTAAATACTGTAGCTGACTAATGTCTTCCATCTCATTCTTTTACACGTTCAATCATACAGATATATATGTTTGTCTCTTTCTACGTAACGCCTCAACTTTTCGTGTTACACTTGATTTTACTCCTCATAAAATTTCCGTACCGGGCCTTATAACTCAAATCGTTTCTTTAGGAGTAAACTGCAAAAATAAAAAAAAATGTCAAAAGATTAAAAAAATATATTAAGGGGTGGGTCACATAACATCACGCCTGTAATCCCCGAAGCGTTAGGCAGAAGTGTACCTAATAGTACATCCACATTTCGCCAGTTATGTTTTTAAGTCCCATGTAATAGGGGGCGAGCCTATTGCCATCAACCGGGCACAAATCCAGACTCCGTAGCTGCTATTTACACACAAGAAAGTATGTGTTGTGTATTATACACAAGAAAGTGGTTACAAAATAGTGTGAAGTCCCTAACTCCAGTGCTAGATGATATACATGTGAAGGGGACTGAACATAAACTCCTTTTCTTGAATCAACGTTTATTATTCTTGCTTAATTGTATTTACAATTTTTGTCTTGACACACTTACATTTATGTTTCGTGACCACAGAACATATACTCGTATACTCTAGCGAGGTCGTCGAATAACGGCGAGCGGCGCGCAGTGTTGCCAGATGACCGTCGCATGTGATACGGTTTTTAGTATTAGTGCGGGTGCACACTATGGCATGCAGATATGTGATACGAGAGCCAGTGCTGTCTCGAACCAGGAGATGTTACAAAATCTTATGCAATAAGATTAACAAAAAAAAAGATATGTTAAAGTTTAATCTTATAAGAAGGCTGCATTGAATTTGAAAGAAATCAGGAAGGGTTTTCATATCTATGGAACTAGAACTCTTCGTACAGACTATCACTACTAGAATTTCTTCTGATACACATTTGCACAACATACTACCAAAATATCTCGATAACCAAATATTATAACTTGCGTCCGTTTGGATGAGAGATTCTGTTTTCAAATTCACCTACAATATCTGCCCCCGTATTCACAAACGCTTTGACTCGATAACAAATCGTATGTCTATCTTGCTCGGTTTGGCTGTGCCAAAAAAAGATAGACATAATAATTTTTCGAATCGAACGTTTAATCGTTTTTAAACACTGGAGGCTGAACCCCATTTTTTTTTTCGGATGCGATATCCTCAAATGACTTCTCCCACTCTGGGCAGAGTGGAAGGGAGTTTAAGACTTACATACATACATACATAAACTCACGCCCTTTTCCCATGGGGGTAGGCAGAAACCACAGAACGCCACCTGCTACGATCCTTACATTCTCCTTTTGCCTCGTCCACGTTCATACATCTGGTCATACACGCACGCCGGTTGCGAGTACTACGCACCTGACCATTCTGAAGAACCTCACCAATGAGGTCAGTGTATGTTCTTCTAGGGCGTCCCCTCCCGGCGTTGCCACTCACATCTGCCTTGTAAATACGTTTTGTTAGTCGCCTTTCACTCATCCTCTCCACATGACCAAACCATCTAAGCATACTTTTTTCAATTTTTGTCACTACATCTTCTTTTAAGCCGCAACGTTTCCGTATAACCTCATTCCTCACTTTATCATTCAGAGTTACACCACACATGCTTCGCAAGGAACGCATTCCCACAGCATTAATTCTACTTTCATGCCTCGTTTGCCATACCCAACACTCACTTCCATACATAAGTGTAGGCACCAGCACACCATTGTGAACAGCCAGACGAGCCTTATTTGACATCGACTGGTTGGTCACAATCGTATGTATAGCACCATTCACTTTATGTCCCGCATTTACTCTCCTTTCCACGTCTTCGTCAATCTTTCCATCTCTTGTAAACATACTGCCCAAATATACAAACTCATTCACTTGCTCCACACTCTTATCATTTATACTGACTAAAACCCATCCATGTTCCTTCCTTGCCCTTTGCGTTCCAGGGCCGCAGTATCTCTTTCGAACAGTCCCGCAGCCCTGGGAGGCTGAACCCCAGCTGATTGGTTAAGAAAACATCACCACCCCCAATTAGTTAAATATTAAGTTACTAATAACAAGCCACAATAAACTCCTTCATAACTATAATCATTTGGCGTGACATTTTAACGTTTAATCTCACCAAAATGGCCGCCTCAGTTAAGACTTACGACGCAATAATTTTAGTCAAGACGAGTAGCAATTTAGTGCTATAGAGAGTTAGATAGTGTCGTTACTGTGTATTATTCGTGATATATGAACACTAGAGTGGTCCCACTGACGGAGGAACGTTAATTTTGATTATGCTAGAGGCGAGACGCGTGTATCGATCGTTCGAGAAAGAAGGGCGGTGTTTTTAACGTGTTCGCGCCGTTTTACTTTCTTGAGAAGGTTCTTAACGTGTTTGTTGGAAAATATAGCTCGTCTTTTCACGATTATATGAAAATAGTCTTTCATTTTTTAAATAATGTTTTGCATGAGGTAAACTCTTACGCATTTTTTATTAAAATTGACGTGAAGAGCAGACGCATAAAAGGGATTTTTTCTTAATAATAGCTAAATAATTGCCTTGAACCATATGTGGCGTAAGTTAAAAATAGATTATTACTAGCTTTTACCCGCGGCTTTACTCGCGTTAATTTTGAATTTGACAACCTAGCGGTGGTGTGAAATATACTTTACGACCTATTCTCATACCTACCAAATAAAAATCGGTCGAGCCGTTTCGGAGGAGTGCGACCACAAACATCGTGACACGAGATTTTTATATATTAGATAGATTTACCCAGTAATCCGCAGCAGTAGCAGTAGTAGACTTCAAATAACCAAATAATTCTGTTTTCCTAGGCTTTCAGCAAGGAAAAATTTGTCCCCATCTTTATTAATTGTCTTCAGAAAATGTTCTCGAGTTGAACATTTGAATTCAGAACAACCGTTATTCATATTCACCTGACAGGTGACAGTTGGCGCCATCTGTTGACATTTTGTTTAACAAAACGTATGCTTACATCAATGAATTATTATGAAGCATATAAAACTTTTTGGCGGAAACTCCATTGTATTTTGTTTATGTACGAGAACATTTTGTTTCTTATTTTACTTAAACTTTTGCCGGGACGATGATTATGTGTTTATTTATGTCTGGTAAGTTTCTATTTTTGTGGTTATGAGTGTCGAGACGTGGTTAAATAATACCAGCCATTTGGGCCGATCTTCAGTTTACCCCGCGCTTACCTGGATTGGTCCGTGGATGGGTGACCACTCATTACAGACTGAGTTTCCTCCGTAGCTCAGGAAGCACGCTAAGCCGTTGGTCCCGGCTGTCATCTGTAGATCTTTAACAGTCGTTACAGGTAGTCGGTTGCCCGAAAATCTGACAAACAATCTTACCAAAAGGTATCGTATTATTAACGGTGTTGTGGAGATCAGATAGGCAATCGCTCCATGTAAAATAGTAGCACTCAGCTGCATCTGGGAAGACTGGAAGCCAACCCTAACATAGTTGGGAAAAGGCAAGACAGATGATAAGTGTAGTGACAGATTTTATATCAACAAGAGTGAAGTTAATAAGGTTCAAGCTTCTTCCTTTCTAAATCATTCCTTTTCGTTGTCTGTAGTTTACATTGTATTACTTTTTTTATATTTATTGTTTTATATTTGTTTATTTTTTCGTAATACACTATATTTTTTTTGAAGTTATACTTCTTTTGGCGCGTTAGGGAAAAATGATGAGAGTAATTTTTTACGATGCGCGCGCACACCGACACCTAAATTCTACACCCTGAAGTTAGCTAGTCAACATACACCCTGAAGTTAGCTAGTTGACATTTTAGTTTGATACGCCAAATAAGTATAACTTCTTACGTGTGTAATAGGTACACACACTTTTTTTTTATTCGTAATCGTTCCTGACCGTGACTTCACTTTGGGCCCTATACCAGCGCTGTGACGTTTTTTTTTAAAGCTTTTTTTTTAAAGCACCATGCTTTATGCCTCGTACAGATTAAATTTCGTATGTTTTTTTTTATGTTTACTTTTAATAAAATTTTACTGCATAGTTAATTTAACCATTTTCTTTTTGTGTGTTTTAATTGTCCTGTGCGAACTAATACATACATTTTCTTTCTTTTCTTCCTTTCCTTCAACAGTGGCACGAGTTTAGGAACAACACTGGATTGATTATTTACAACTAGTGAACACAAATCCGCCTGAAAGGCTTCCATGCAATGAGGCCTTTTGCCGTTTTTAAAATTACATAATTACATAGAAAACAGTCATGTGATTGCGCTCTGTCATTGCGATTTTGCAATATACGGTTCCAGTAACATTTTGTTTTTGTTATGGGAAGTCATCGAATGACCCCCTTTCCGCTTTGGGCAGAGCGAAAGGGAGTTTCAGACTTGTACTGTCTAAAACCCATCCATGTTCCTTCCTTGCCCTTTGTGTTCCAGGACCGCGGTATCACTTTCGAACAGTCCCGCAGCCCTGGCAGGCTCCTGCGGCCCTCCCCCTGTTTGCTGACATCTCTTTGAGGCGCGCGTGGAACACGAACGCGCCGTCAACACGACCAGTTGCCATAAGACGGATGGATGGCGAGCTAGCCCATTACTCACCGTCCTCAGGTCCGCAACCACATGATCAACAGCTCACAAATACTTTATAGGACTATCCAATAAAGTCACCAATCCCCTCAACCCGCTTAAAACTTACACCACAATGTCATTACTTGAACCGAAATTCCGCTGGTGAACCGCACAGCACATTTCTCGGCACGCATGATATACTCGATTCACTCCAACCAACCAGCCTAGACCTTCACAACTTCAATACTTCACCTCCTTTGAAACCCTCACTTGTATTACAAAGGAAAGGGGGGTGGTGTCAGGTTTATATGGTGGGTTTCACTATAGATGCGGTGAGCGACATGGCAGTTCTTACCCTTCTTGTTTTTAGTTTATTAAAGGCATGATTAAATTATTTGAATTAAGTGTTTAAGGGTATGTTTATGTGAGGGAGTTAAGTGTGTGTTTTATGTATGGGTGTGGAGATATTTTAATTATGTTGCTGTATTTTATAGGTATGTACTTGGGGTGTGTGACAACTTATTGCATAAACGGATTACACACATTCTCCAAAAACGAGCACCTTTTGGCGTCAATTCTTATCCGCCACTTAATTTTTTCTAAAAAATATACATACGCAAAGGCATGATCAGCCTTTTAACATTTCCACAGCCTCAAACCTCCCCTCGGTGAGAGGCATAATCTGCCTTTCAATGTTCCCACTGCTGGGACACACAGCCTCTTCTCTATGAGAGCGAATGGGGGCCACCACGCGGGCCCAGTGCGGGTTGATGTCACATGTATTATCTTCGAGTTTTGGTTCTAGGACATGCCGGTTTCATAAATCCACTACACGTGGGCCTGTGCTGGTTGGTGGATGTCTTCATTTTTTTTTTCTGACCGAATTGTTCAAATGGGGCATCCTTATAAGCGATCCTTCATTGTTTGTATTCCCAAAAGGAAAGGATAAATAATTCGTAGTATATTAGAACACACACCCTTAACTAGCGTAACTAAGAGTTTATAACCACTTTAAGGATGGCTTAACCGCAGTATTATAAACAGTACCTAGATGCGCTTATTAAAACTTCCTTCTGTCTTAGTCACAGAGTATTGATTATGGTCAGAGAGATCATTTTGGACAATGTCTTTTTGAATTTGATTTGTTGATGCAATTTTATTCCACGCAAGTTAAACGGAACCCTACCGTAGGTAGAGAAATCGGTCATATCGATAATTACTTGTCTGGCTTTTTCTTGCCAGTATTTTTACTTCATTATCTACTAGTTTATTATTTCTTACTAATGATTAAAACTTAGAGCTTTGAGTGTCAAAGACATGCTTTCCTAGGCCCGGAATTGGTAACCAGATTGTTAAAGAGATGTGGTTGTAGATCAGACCTCTTCTTAGCGTGTTGATGACAATCTAAATTGAGTCAACCCAAAATTTGGCACTTTCAGTATTCAGTAGCGTGACCAGAGTATGATACAAAATAAAAAGTGCTGTTCTCTCTGTCTTGATGAGTACTCTGTGTTCTTGGCACAATTTATGCATTGAGAGATGCATAAGTTCTGCTTAACTTTCGGGTAGTAAGATTACTGTGAGTTAATGAACTATGTGTTAATTAAAGAGCAGCTCAGTGTGGTTTATATTGGGTTCACTTTTAGATGCCAGCTTTTAGGACATCGGATATTTAGATGCATTTAGTTAATTACTGCCTCGTTGGTCGAGTGGTCGCAAGCGGAACTGCTGAGCATGAGGTCCTGGGTTCGATTCCCAGGTCGGGCAAAGTGCTATTAGGTTTTTCCATCAGGAATTTTTCAGTAGCAGCCTCGGAGTCTTGATTTGTGCCCGGTTGATGGCAATAGGCTCGCCCCCTATTACATGGGACTTATAACATAACTGGCGAAATGTTTGTACTATTAGGTAGGTACACCTCTGCCTAACCCTATGAGGATTACAGGCGTGATGTTATGTTAATGTTAGTTTATTAACAAGACTGTTTTTGATACCAAAAGATTAATTGTGGAAGTAGTCTTTCATAGACTTGAGATTTTGACCACACTTTCTAGCAATTAACAGCAATGTAAGCTCAGAGTTATTTGGAATCAACAAACAATAATTTTATAAAAGAACAGTCATGTTTAACGGAAGCTCTTTTAAGAAATGGAAGCGCGCTCTGAGTAGTTCGCTTTTTAAGATCATAGCTTAAATGAAATAATTTTGCATCCTTTTTTATCATAGCTTTCGCTAATAGAATTTTATTTTGTCTAGATTTCCTTTTTTTGTTTTTCTTCGAATGGGAATTCATCAAATGACTTCTCCCGCTCTGGGCAGAGCGGAAGGGAGTGTCAGACTTGTACTGACTAAAACCCATCCATGTTCCTTCCTTGCCTTTTGTGTTCCAGGGCCGCGGTATCTCTTTCGAACAGTCCCGCAGCCCTGGCAGGTCAGACTAGACCCTGAAACCCAAAGCATCAAACTTCAGCATATTTGGACCACAGCTAGAATCATAAATATGTATTCAGAGATTTTATTCATTTTTGCTTAATCCTTATTTATATATATATTATCCTTATAAATGGGAAAGTAAGTTTGTTTGTTTGTTACCTTTTCACGCCTAAACCACTGACCCGATCATCCTGAAATTTTGCATGTACAGAAACGGACCTAGGGTACCTTTAATCCCGAAAAAAAAATACTATTCCCGAGGAAAACAACAATAACGTTATTGTGCTCATAGATGGCGCCACGTGTCTTTCGAATCATGATTGAATTACAAGCAGAGTACAACCCGAATTGACTGTCAAATTCTAAATTAACGCGAGAGAAACCACAGGCAAAAGCTAGTTCTTAATAAATACAAATCTGCAAAGATTATCATTAATCATTTCTATTTCATAAATTCTAAAGAAAATCCTAAAATGAAGACCTTAAACGACAAAACGGGACGTTTAATTTCCGATCCAAATAATTATGGTCATCAGATGAAAGCCGAGATAACTAGCCGGCGAACATTTCGTTAATTACTTGTAAATTAAAACAAATTCTTCGGGTGTAAGTCGGCGGGTGACAATTATTTATGCGTAGTCCTTTAGAAGTTCAGCTTTTGGAGGATTTTGTTATTTAGAATTTATACGGCGCGGATGGCGCAGTGGCTGAGCGATTGACTGCTGCGCTGCATGTCGCGGGTTCGATACCCGCATGGAACAAATATTTGTATGGCCTACAAGTAGTTGTTCCGGGTCTGGCTGTTTGTGTATGTGAGTTTAAATGTGTAAACGCACCCACGATACAGGAGAAAATCCGTGTGGCGCAAAGTTAAAAAAAAAAAAAAAAAAAAAAATCATGGTATAAAAACCTGTTAAATATTGTATCAATCTTATACAAGGTGTAAACAGCCCCTTCACGAAGCCGCCAACCCAGCATTCTGTACTCAGTACCAGTGTATAGTTGGAAGTTTTACCCCCAATATCTTCGTAACTATGAGGATTCCAGTTATGGTCTAGAACAAAAAAAAATTTCGCCATGACGGAGAGAACAATATTTAAACAAGTATTTTTGCCCTCATTGCTATAAAAGATCGTTCTGCAATCGTAAAAATTAACTAAGAGTATCTAGTTTTAGTCATTAAACAGACTCATTATTTTCAGCTTAGAAAATAGGTAAATATTTTACACAAACGAAACAATCGTAACATTATGTATTTCAACATAGGTTTTAACTACAAACTCAATTTATAATTATTTTAGTCTAAATGGAAAACCACAGTGAAGCGAATTTCAGTAAAAGGTCGTTCAACCGAACGACCTTTTACTGAAATTCGCTTCACTAGAAATTATGCACCAACAAAACGAGTTAATTTTGCCGCAATTATTTTGTTTGAAGCCGCTAAATTATCTATGAAAGTTAAAGGGAATGGGCGGTTTTGCTAGGTTAAAGTAGGTCGTAAAGGTTTGTCAGTTTATTTTAGTCATGGATTTGGCTGGCACAATTAAAACATACAAAATGGGGCCACTTAGTTATTTTTATAAAATCTACTACCTATTATCCTCTAGCTTACCCTTTGGGAAGTAAAGGCTACATGTTAGTAAACTCTTTGACTGTCATATTTCCTAACAAATAAAAATTACACACACACTTCCAAATTTATTAATAATTAATAATAAAATAATTTAAAATAATATATAATTTTAATATTTTTTTATTTACTTTTTTTTAATTTTATTTATTTGTATAGAACTTTATTGACCGGTCAATGTGGCGACACATGGAGGAGACTTATGTCTAGCAGTGGACGTCTTTCGGCTGAAATATTGATGATGATGATGATAGAACTTTATATTTTTACGTGCTTTAAAAAATATCATAATTTTATAAAGTCGATGTAATTTACACCAAGTAACCAGTATGAATCTTGAGGTTGAACAGACTTGAAGTGGGCACATTGCATAAAATCCTGGCTCAACCAAATAGAGATGATGCGAAGAGTCTGTTTAGGTTCATGGAAAAGATATGAACAATGTGTGAGGAGCTCGTCGCAAAATTTAGGTTAAGCCGTACTTGCCTAGGTTGATCTGTGGATGGGTGAGCACCCATTACATACCGATTTCCCTCCAAGCCTCGGAAAGCACGTTAAGCCGTTGGTCCCGGCTGTCATTTGCACATCTTTGACAGTCGTTACAGGTAGTCGTAACGCCATATACGTGGCAAGCAAGCGCGTTCTCTATATGCCAAACGACACAAATATGTGACAACATGCTAGGTGAAATTGTGGCTTGGCGTGGAGGGCACGCGCGTGCTTTTATGCTCTGGCGGTCAAAAGGTTAAGGTACCATGGGACTGACATACGCATTGCGATTATGAATGTTCCTAAATAAATAAAGAAAACAAAAACCAGTATGAATCCTACATAAATAGCCTAAAAATAAACAAATCACACTCTCAAAGTAAGGTTCTCTAGTAAGTACATTTAGTAAATCTCAGAAAATAGGGACGTGCCAAGTCACACGTCCTCCTCTAAGGAGTACTAGGGACGTGACACGATTATCGATAGTAGTAAAGTATCGATGTTCTTGGCGATTACTTTCTGGATTCGGTGGTACGTGATATGCAAGTGTGGATGGAGATTGTTGATAAATTGGAGAAGCCAGATGAGTATCGATATCTGCATTGCGCTATCCTAGGTTTTTTCTCTTGTATATCTACTACTAGACTTAAAAACAGAGACTAGACTAAACTAACTGTAACTAACTAAATTTAAAAAGAGAGTTTTATTTTTCGGATGGGAAATCATGAAATGACTTCTCCCGCTCTGGGCAGAGCGGAAGGGAATGCCAGACTTGTACTGACTAAAAGCCATCCATGTTCCTTCCTCGCCCTTTGTGTTCCAGGGCCGCGGTTTTTCTTTCGAACAGTCCCGCAGCCCTGGCAGGCATCAGCCCCTGTTTGCTGCCATCTCTTTGAGGCGCGCTTGGAACACGAACGCGCCGTCAACACGGCCTGTCGTCAAAAGACGGACGGACGGCGAGCTAGCCCATTACTCACCGTCCACTCAGAGTCCATGGAGTTTCTGGTCCATTCTTTTCCATGAGATTTACTTTTTTGGAATGGGCAACTACAGTTTATTCGAAGTTATTATATTATGTACCTGTGGCTGGACTGGACTGTAGCTTATTTTTGACAATGCAAATTGTCACGGGTCTATTTGAAATAAATGCTTTGAGTTCTTTTAATGTAATGATTTGAGTGAGGAGTTTGCTTATACAGTTCTTTTGATGATCGTCTTGATGAACTAGTAATTGCCAGCGTGAATGTTGTATTCACACCCATTACCTATTCCTGTTTAGGACAACACGGTGTTGTATTTGATCACCAGGACAGACAAAGTGTTATTTTTTAGGCAAAAAGAGTTCTCAGAAAATTTTACAGTGGCAGGCAAGTAATCATAAAACTGAGCATTTTACATGGTACTGGTGTTGTTTGGCCTCTATAATAAAAATACTAGTTATACAAAACATAACATAACATCACGCCTGTAATAGGTGTACCTAATAGTATTTCCACGTTTCGCAAGTGATGTTTTAAGTCCCATTTAATAGGGGGCGAACCTATTCCCATCAACCGGGCACAGATCTAGACTCGGTGGCTACTACTGCGAAATCTCTGATGGAAAAACCCAATACCAATTTACCCGACCCGAATCGAACCCAGGACCACATGCTCAACAGTCGCGATTGCGACCACTGGACCAACGAGGCAGTCCACGAGGCTTCTCTTTTATATTTACTAATTCTAACGTATTTAACTGAACAAAAAACAAAGAACAACAGCAAAAACGTCAATCAAACGCTCGCTAATTACTAAATCAATAGATCAATGAAAATCCCTAAAAACAGTAACCATCCCCATCTATCAAGAAACTTGAACAAAGTGACAAATTAGCGCCTTCCACCCGTCGCCTGTCTAACTCAACCATCCAATTTAAAAATCAATCGGGACTTAGGAGCGAAGTGATTTTTTAAACGAATTTCAACAAATCTTCACTTTGAGTTACTGTTGTTCTCGCATTGTTTCTGTAAGCGTTTTTTTGTTAGTTTAAGCTTCTAGTGATAAATTGGTTTTTGCTGAGTTTAATATTAAAAACTACAGCAGAAATGGCGATGCTCTTTTTTACACGACTGCGGCGAAGCCCAAGAGGAGGGTAATGTGTTTGACCTGTATGTATGCATGTATTTCCTTTTTTTGTTCCCTCGTATCGATCGTATCGATGGACGGCTTTGGATAAATTATGCGTCGTTAGATTTGTCTTGGTAGGACATATTTGTATTGGACATATTTGCATTGAAGGCGACATTAAAAACAAAAAAAAAAACAAAGAAAACTGGCGATTTTGTGATGCCATATCGTGGAGTTCGATTTTTTTTTCTAGCATTACCATCGAAATTAAGAAACCCGACTGAAGACTGTTTTTTCAGGTGGGTTTTTTAGTTTTTTAACTCTTTTTTTGAGGTATGAGTACTAGTCTACTCCATTTTCACATTCTAGGCTGATTATTTAAGCGTGCCGTTTTCTATGACGGCTGTGTTATTTGCTGGAAATAGCACTGCTGGTGCTGTAGTGCTGTAGCAATTTTATTGTTTGTTGTCGACGTGTTATAGTAATTTGTATCTTCCCATGATTATGTTAGTCGTATGGTTGACTAAACTTCTTCTTCGTCGCGTCGCTAGTACGGCATTCGTTTTTTTTTATAGACACTTCTACGGCTTTGGCGGTGGCAGCGCAGAGGTACCTCTGGCTGCACGTTTTGGGGATCTGCAGGCAGGACAGGACGCTCTAAAAACAAAAAAAAATAAAACATTTCAGCTTTATGTTTGTTATAGGCCCTATTTTTTTTTTTTTTTTTTACGGATGGGAAATCATCAAATTACTTCTCCCGCTCTGGGCAGAGTGGAAGGGAGTGTCAGACTTGTACTGACTAAAACCCATCCATGTTCCTTCCTTGCCCTTTGTGTTCCAGGGCCGCGGTATCTCTTTCGAACAGCCCGCAGCCCTGGCAGGCATCGGCCCTTGCGGGCCCCTCCCTATTTGCTGACATCTCTTTGAGGCGCGCGTGGAACACGAACGCGCCGTCAACACGGCCTGTCGCCAAAAGACGGACGGACGGCGAGCTAGCCCATTACTCACCGTCCACAGGTCCGCGTCTACGGTGGCCGGAAGCCACCACGTGATCCCCGACGCCCGAGGCGTCTCCCGCGGTGGCGGTTCTCTCCCTCTCACGCTCCGCCACCTCCTTCGCTAGCATGACTGCTTCGCAGAAGGAGGTGACGGCGTCCCATTCCCTCTCGCTCCGGACCATGGACTGGACCAGGGCCGGACGCGATAGGTCGCCGCCGCCGATCGCCGCTACGAGGACACGGCGGTGCTCCGCCCAAGCGGGGCAGACCTCCACCGTGTGCTCCAACGTGTCCTCTGGGCGACCTTCACAGTGGTAACATCCGGGCGTTTCCTCCCGCCCGATTCGGTGCAGGAACCTCCCGCAACAACCGTGTCTACGGTGGCCGGAAGCCACCGGTGTTGGTATTTTAATTTTACAGCAAATTAATATTATATACGAGGTGTATGCCCGTCATTATCATTCTCCTGCCCTTATCCCAGTTCATTTGAGGTCGGCGCAGCATGTCTTCTTTTTCCATACTTCTCTATTACGCGTCATCTCAGCAGTCACCTCCTATCTAGCTATCATCTAGGTGTATTTAAAACCATTACTGCCAAACTTGTTTAGATATAGCGCTTTAGTTACAAAGCTTTATTTCCGTTTAGCCTTATAAACTCAATTTAATCTCAATTCTCAATTTTATTTGTTAGTAACGCCTCTTATGGTACCATTTCAACAGATTGAACTTGCTACGTAACAACAAAGTAACAGCGGTTCGGGATACCCTTTAATTATGCGCCATCTTTCTTATTTACCGGTTTAAGCCCCGCGTAGTGCGTACTCTAGGCGCGCAATATTTTTCTTTCGTTGTAAATTATTATAAACGATACTTCCTATCATCGTTACAAAAACGTTGTATAAAAATAACCGAAATTCTACTCTACAGATATCTAGCTAATGTTAAACAAAAAAAACTACGTATTTGTCAACATAACACCACACACCTGAATCCCCGAAGGGTTAGGCAGAAGTGTACCTAATAGTACACCCGCATTTCGCCAGTTATGTTTTTTAAGTTCCGTGTAATAGGGGGCGAGCCTATTGCCATCAACCGGGCACTTTTTCACTTTTCTTTTTTTTATCATTTCAACTTATACAAATTCAAATTCAAATATGTTTATTTGTGACACATAGGTAAAAGTAAGTAGGTACATGGTGTTATAAGAAAAAGTTATGTCTCACTATGTGCTGCCTTACAAGGCGTACAAATAATGTTTACACATTAATCACTGCAGGTTACGTTTTTGTGAGTATAAAAACGTTGACTGAACTTAAATAAATACAAAAAATACTGTAATTACAACTAATTACTTAATACTAAATCTTTAATAAAATACACATTAAACAAAAACAAATTTTAAACAATACAAGGCTAATAACAATCTTATGAACTAAGGCTAATGATAAGGGAATAAAAAGTATTAAAAATATAAAATAAAAACAGTTTTCATTTTTCTTCTAGGTATTCATTGATGGAATAATATGCTTTTTGTATTAAGAATGTATGTAGTGTTCTTTTGAAAGTATTGAAATCTCTTGATGCTTTTATTGACTTAGGCAATTTATTAAAAAAATATTACAACTTATTATTCAACCTTAGAACTTAAACAACTTCTAGTATATTCTAAAATGCAATACTTGATTCCTTCCAAGCCCCATCTAGTTAGCTGTGTACCTTCTGTTCCTTCCCGCCTTATGTCGACTCGCTATTCGTTTTGAGACCTCTCGCCAAGTTAATTTGCCGTCTCGTATTTTTGAACAGTGTAAGATTACGAGGAGTGATTGGCTTGCTTTGGTTTGGAGTGCCAAAAGACGCGAGGGTACGCTTTTGGTGTTGTGAGTGGTACTTATTTGTTTTTTTAAATAAGTTTAGGTGATTTTGTCTAATAATCTTTTCGGAAAGCAAACAACAGTACCTACTTGATACGTAATAACGTAATCACAGAGATTAAGTTGCTAAGTTCTATTTTTACGCTAGCATTTACAGTCGTAGCTACAATAAAAAAAATGTTTGTACTATGTATATAAGGTCTATCTATTCATACACGAAATCTCTTAAGGGGTCATTCTACTTATCATTACAAACAACTTTCACTATAGGACCAAACCTGAAATCGCAAAAAAAAAATAGCTGTTGCCTACATTTATGTTCGCATAACTCGTCAAGTCAAGTACAATACGAATATAAATAGTACAAATAGATCTTATATATCAGTAACCTTGATTCTCTTCAATCATGATTCATGACTCTCCTTTGATTGAAGAGAATCAAGTGGTGATTGAAGAGAACCAAGGATATCGACGTAGGGCTGCGGGACTGTTCGAAAGAGACACCGCGGCCCTTGAGCACAAAGGGCAAGGAAGGAACATGGATGGGCAGTACAAGTCTGACACTCCCTTCCACTCTGCCCAGAGCAGGAGTGGTCATTTGATGATTTCTCACCTATCTAGGCTATCGACGTAACACGAAAAATTGCCAAACTTAAGTACCAGTGGGCAGGGCACATTGCTCGCAGAACAGTTGGACGATGGGGCCGAAAATTACTGGAGTGGCGATTGCGAACCGGAAGACGTTAATTTAATTTTATTTTATTAATATTAAGAAAACTTACAGCTAATACATTCGAGTAGTCAGGAGTAATATGTAAAACAAGGCCAATTACAAGTTTCAACTTATATAAACTTATTTATGAAATTAACAATTATTCAATTGTATTTAATGAATTATTTATCATTATTTGCGTTGGAAGGCCTCCCACTAGGTGAACCGATGACCTGGTGATGGTTGCGGAGCTCCGCTGGATGCGAGTCGCACAGGACTGGTCAAGTGGCGACACTTTGGGGAGGCCTGTGTCCAGCAGTGGACGGCTTTCCCCTTGATTAGTCGTACTAACCAGATGTTACTACTCCTGAATAAAATGGATTAGTCAGACTCTTCGATTTTCCTGACGTTAAGAATACACTGCTAGAATTGGAAACATTAAATGTTTCTATTAATAGGCTAGTCTTATTCTCCTAAATTGTTTTCCCAATGTCTTAATTTCCTATCTACTCTCTCCTGATCGAACGACAGCTTTTCTTCATTCTCTTAAACATTTTCCCTGCCCTTCTTAAGTCTTATCGATTATCGTTCGCACCCTCGTCGCTTATATACGGAGATTAGATCAACCGGTAATCCGTTCATATCTGTATAATAATATACTTTAGGCATTAACTTAATACAGGCTTTTTTATGCGTCATATTGGAAGCAAATCCCATCATGGAAATTTTGTTACAGTAAAAATGTAAGGTTATAAATAATACCAAGATATTACATTTGCAAGCAGCGATTGCCTAATGGTGTGATCGTTGGACTGCTAAGTCAAAGGTCTCATGTTCGAACCCAAGACACGCACCTCTTATTTTTCGGTTTCATATGCGTATTGTATAGTGAGGAGCTCGTGATAAAATAATAACAGCCAGTCGGGTCGATCTTTAGGCTAAGCCGTGCTTGCCTAGGTTGGTCTGTGGATGGGTCTCCGTGCCTCGGAAAGCACGTTAAGCCGTTGGTCCCGGCTATCATTTGCACATCTTTGACAGTCGTTACAGGTAGTCAGTGGCCCAAAAAGTCTGACAACCAGTCTTACTAAGAGGTATCGTATTACCCAGTATTAACTGGGTTGTGGAGGTCAGATAGGCAGTCGCTCCATGTAAAATACTGGTATTCAGCTGCATCCGGTTAGACTAGAAGCCGACCCCAACATAGTTGGGAAAAGGCTAGGCAGATGATGATGATGCATATTGTACGATGTTTTCCTCCACCGAAGCAAGTGAATTATATGATAATATACTTGCTTCGGTGGAGGAAAACATCGTGAGGAAACTAGCATGCCTGAGAGATGTTTCTTGACGGCATGTAAAGCCAAGATTTCCGACACCAGGTTAGGTTAGGTTGCCACACGATAAAGAAAAACAATATTCATTTGTGTGTCGATTTCATTATCCAACAACGGAATGACCAAAGTCAGCTCTATCATTTAGCTTTTAACTTTATGAAAACAAACATGACACAAGACTTATCTAATATTTTATGTTCTACCTTAACTTAACATACAGTAGAACCTGGCCAGATCTACAACATAGAATAACCAAATTAAAAAATACTGTATAAAAAAAACCGGCCAAGTACTCGCACTTGGCCGGTTTTTTTTGTACAGTATTTTCCAATTTAATTAGGACTCGCGCACGAAGAGTTCCGTACCATTATCTATAAAAACGGCAAAAAAATCATGTCTGCTGTCTTAAATATTTATTTTATTTTAATTTTATTATTTATTTTTAAAGTGAATATACAACTAAATATTCTGTGAATATTTCAAGCGTCTACCGGTTGTCGTTATTGATATCGAGCAAAAAAACGGCAAAAAATCACGTTTGATAAATGGGAGCCATCCTTAAATATTTATTTTATTCTGTTTTTAGTATTTTTTGTTATAGCGGCAACAGAAATACATCATCTGTGAAAATTTAAACTGCTTAGCTATCATGATTATGAGATACAGCGTGGTGACAGACGGGCAGACGGACAGATAGACAGACAGACGGACGGACAGCGGAGTCTTAGGAATAGGGTTAAGTTTTACCCTTTGGGTACGGAACCCTAAAAAACCAAGGAATCTACCCAAAAACTCTCACGACAATACCAGTACCCATTACTCAGGCAATTAAAAAGAAACCGCTGACACAAAGCCCAATAGGCACACAATTAATTAAAAACAAATTCTGACAATCCACAAAAAGGGCTTCGTAAAAAAGTACAAAAAAATGGCCGACAATGTACAAACACGAATTAACATCGCGAAGTCCCGATCGCAAAAAAATAAAACTGCTGGTTCCTGAAACATTTTCGATACGTTTAGGAGGATATTTTTCAATGATATTACGGGTTCAGAGCATTGCAGTGGTAAAACCGGAGTTACTCGGAACCATTTGTAAGAAGCGTCTTGGATCGTAACGTTTCGCACCTCCCATAATTTGGGTGTAAGTTACAAGAGATCTATTACAGAAAAATACTGAAAAATGATAATTTGTGGTGGATTGGAATAATCAACTGTATTCACTGCACTGTGTGTAGACTTTGCTTAATTACAAAATATCATATTCTAAATCTCGGTTAATATATTTTCTACTTCCGTATACATTCACGCGACACTGAAAATGTGATTCTGATTGCGATGATTATTTAATCCTGTTATAAAGGGTAAAAAGACTCTTAAAAACGAAGCTGAAAGGCACTTGTTCTCCCCGACATTATCCCCGTCGATCATACCTGGGAACCTTTTAGTTACGGAGACAATGGGGGTCAAAGTTCCAACTTTTCACAAGTTTTTTATAAATACATGTTTTTAATGTTTTTTTTTTAACCTAATACACCTTCACGACCCCCGTACTATTCAATTCATCCATCAACACAATGTTTTCAATGCGTTACATTGAGTCCTATCGTAAAACGTGATTTTTCACCCCAAAAAAGTAGTTTTCCAGCAATAATTTTTGCATAAAGTTACTTAGTTTGATCACACTATGTAACTTTACGCACTGACATCAAACTAAGTAAATTTACGCACTGACGGCTTCGAGAAGAGTCCGTTTACACTCTGTATTTTTGTTAAAACTTTATAGCGGCTCCGATGTTAGCTGCAAGTGACGGTCTGTGCATTGTAGACAAGACGGTGCGACCTCTGTGCCCCGGTGGTACTTCCTCTTATATAATTGTGTTTGAACCGTTACACCTGCGCCGACCATTGTTACTCGTAGCTAACTTCCGAGCCGCCATAAAGTTTGAATCGAACTATAGCACAAGCTTCTTCCAGCAAGGAGTAAAGTTTCATTCCGAAACTCTATTATCATATTATTAAATTCTAGGGAGTTCACATGAAATACTTTTTTATTTGTTTTTGTCTTTTCAATAGACTTGCCCCAGGTGTATTATAAGGTACACCTCTCCCTATCATTTTTAAGGGTTCCGAAGTCAACAAGGAACTCTTATAGTTTCACCATGTCCGTCTGTCTATCCGCAATTCAGCACAAATACTCTTAGTACTAGAAACCTGTAATTTCGTATGAATTTACAGATTAGTTACGCCGAAAAAGAATAAAATCTCAAGAAGCATTTTCTTTTAGTGTATCTCCTGTACACGTTAAGTGGGGATGGTTTTTTTTCTCGCGTACCCCATTGTGTGGGATGTCGTTGGATGGGTCTTTAAAAAATATTGCGAGTTTGTTCAAATATTTTTTAGAATCAAGTGTCCCCCTCACCCCTCTACCAGCTAAACGGTTGTGTTTGGGTATACGAAAAAAATCACGGTAGTAGTATATATCACGAAATTAAAAAGAAAACTATCACAGCTAAGTAGGCTTTACAAGTTTACGAGTAATAGTCGACCAAGTTATAAAATGTACTTGGATAACATATTTTCCTAAACATAATGTATGGGAGCACAGGTTTTTCAACTGCAAATGTAAGTTGAATTTTTATTATTATGGCCAACTACAGAACCCTTCATTGAGCGTGGCCGGACATGTACTTACGAACGTAATAACGTTCGTGATGCTTTGTTATGGCTTTCTTTACTTTTTTCAAGCTGTTTTAGTACAATGTCGGACCTAATCTGCTTTCGTTTTTCTATCTAACCTTTTTTTTGTCGAATAGGAAATCATCAAATGACTTCTCCCGCTCTGGGCAGAGCGGAAGGGAGTGTCAGACTTGAACTGACTAAAACCCATCCATGTTCCTTCCTTGCCCTTTGTGTTCCAGGGCCGCAGTATCTCTTTCGAACAGTCCCGCAGCCCATTCTATCTAACCTTTGGCTATTATAATTTATTGGTAGATATTTTCAACTAACTTCTCATGACTTGTACCAATCAGGCCAATGTAACCCCTAAGGGGAGTCATTCCTCAGTCGTTTATTTTATCTCTAATACAAGCGTTTTATCTCAAGACGCCTTGACTGACAAGCAGGCTTGAAGACGTTACATTGTGCCTACAGTTTGCAATCACACCGAAAATGAGATTGGTAAATATGCAGGATTTGTTCACCTCAAATATGGCCGTAATTTGTACGGGTTTTGTTAAATTTAAGACGCTTGAAGTTCTGTTATTTGAGGAGCTCGTTGAAGATAATTTACTTTGCTATATTGAGCATGTAAATGTTATTTTGAGCGTCACAATTAAATGATAAATGGAGCGGTTTCTAAAGGAATTGTAACAATTACCGCATTTTGTTAAATAATTCGTTATTCTTAGGGTGTCTACACACTTATAAAGTTATAACATAACATAACATGTATGTATGTAGTTTAGTTTTAAAAATGAATTAATTTTTGTAACAGAATTTAATGTTAATGCACATAAGTGTATCCTCTTTTGCAAATCTCGCAATCAAAAATAGGTTTGCTGTAAGAAAACCCAATTCTGAGTTAAGCTCGCCATTGTACATAAGCTATACTATTGCAATTTGTATGTTTATTTTTAATTTATGTGCAATAAAGATTAAGAATAACATATTATAAACCATGGTTATTTAAAATGAATCTATAGAGAGATTAGCAATGTTTTATTATTTAGACGTTTTACATAGCTAAAGTTTTGTAAAATGATACATAATCAGGATGCAGCCTTAGCAATTTTTTGTGGTAAGTTATCAATCAAAATCAAAGCATTTATTTCAAGTAGGCCAGTTACAGGCACTTTTGAATTGTCGACAAGATAAAAATGTAATGAAGCTACAGTCCCAGTCACAAGGAATAAAAAAAATGTGAAAGTATTGTAGTTGCCCATGGTATCGTCTGTATGGCACCTACTATATATAACAAATTGCCTAAAACTGGAAGGAGCTGAATTCTAAGGCATTCAAGCGTCAGCTAAAAATGTTTCTTTCGCAAAAAGCGTATTGCAGTGTCTCCGAATTTCTAGCCGAAAAAGTATTTACTGTATCGATTTTTCTTTTTCCTGACACTAATACTATAATGAATAATTTCTAATTTATAAAAATTCTAAATTTTCAAGTTTGTTTGTGGTTTATTTAGGTAATTTTTAGATAATTGCTTATTGTTAAATCTTTTTAATGTGACAGAAATATTTGTACGCCGATACTTACGGCTAAACATGATTGGACTCAACGATGTTATTAACATCTTGCATGCTCTTGTATGTATACAATTTGTAAACGAATAAAGAAATCTTATCTTATCTCATATCTATCTGTTTGTCGCACTCACGACGTGCAAGCTGTAAAGTTCTAATTTTGAAGTTATACTTCTTATGGCGCGTTAGGGAAAAATGATGAGAGTAATTTTTTACGATGCGCGCGCACACCGACACCTAAATTTAACAGCATGAAGTTAGCTAGTCAACATACACCCTGAAGTTAGCTTAGTGTCAGATATTGACAAGCCTAGGTTCTTTATTTTTAATTTAATTTTTTTTAAAAGAAGTATAACTTCTAACGCGTGTACATAAGTACACACACACACTTTTTTTATTTTCATTTTTTGTTGTTGTTGTGTTTTGCTATGCAATGTATGTTTACTGTTTTTTTTATTTTTATTTTATATGCACGTCATGTATCTGCGACAAATAAATATTTTTTCTTTCTTTCTTTCTTATCTTATCTTAATCAGGTGCATGTTATTTTACAGAAATCCGTCACAATAAAATCTTATACAACAGTATTTAGTTTAGAACTAGATCCAGGCAAGCGAGCCAGAATGCAGCACCGGCTACACTTCCGTAGAAATATACACATGGAGAATATCTTGGGACAACCAACACACTGCCATCTGATCCCAAACTAGGCAGAGCCTGTACTATGGCAACCAGACAACTGATAAACATACTTATATATTTCTAAATACATACATAAATTATAGATAAATTATACACCCAGATACAGAACAAATAATCGTACCCATCGCACAAAGATTTGTCCTGTGTGGGAATCGAACCCACGACCTCCGTCCTAGCAGTCAGGGTCACTAACCACTAGACCAACAGGCCAATCAAAACACCAATAACCAATAACCATCTTCATCTTTATTAATCCCTACCATAAAATGGCCTCTTTTCAAATCTCGCAATCAAAATTAGGTTTGCTGTAGAAAAACCCAATTCTGGGTTAAGCTCGTCATTTTACATAAGATATATGTAGGTACTATTGTAATGTTGTATGTTTATTTTTAATTTGTGTGCAATAAAGAATAAGAATTAATGCAAATAGGTACTTTTCTTATTGTAATTACAGCAAAAATACTGTGTATTTGAAAGTAAAAGAGGTCACACTAAAAGCGCATTATTAGAAAACCATATTCTCACATATTATTGCCAAGACGCCGCCGCCGCCGCGCCGCACGCATTTTGAGTTACCTTGTCAAATCAGTCAAAACAAGCACCTACAAAATTAGACCCACTTTTTTTCGGATGTGTAATCATCAAATGACTCCTCCCGCTCTGGGTGGAATGGATGGGTTTTAGTCAGTACAAGTCTGACACTCCCTAGTGTCAGACTTATACTGACTAAAACCCATCTATGTTCCTTCCTTGCCCTTTGTGTTCCAGGGCCGCGGTATCTGTTTCGGACAGTCCCGCAGCCAAATTAGTCCCCGTAATGTTCCATTAATGTACAAGGAGTTTAAATCAAACCATGATACTCATCTGCAGCCCTGGTGTATGTGGCCGTTACCGTCTACTACATTGCCCCTGAAACTGCATGCGTCACCTTCGGTGTTTACTAAAAGACATAGCTCAGGGCAGTACCTATTTTCCAACCAAAAGACCTATAGACTGACAGAACCTACCCCCGATTCTGTGCTCATGCTAAGCTACTTAATTTGTTATGAATGGTTAGCCTGGTGATGAGATTGAAACAGGAGAGGGATCCAAACTAACCTTTTCCCAATTATATTGGGGTCGGCTTCCAATCTAACCGGATGAAGCTGAATACTGGTATTTTACATGGAGCGACTGCCTATCTGACCTCCACAACCCCGTCAGTAAGTTCTGGGTACAATACCCCTAGGTAAAACAGGCTGTTAGATATTCGGGCCACTGACTACTTAAAGACTGTCAAAGATTTACAATTGACAGCCGGGACCAACGGCTTAACGTGCTTTCTAATGCTAATGGTCACCCATTTACAGACCAACCTGAGCAACACGGTTTAACCTAAAGATCGACCCGAGCGGCTGTTAATATTTAGCCACGAGCTCCTACCGTAAAAAGTGCTTTCCGAGGCATGGAGGAAACTCTGTATGTGGTCACCCATCCACCGACCAACCTAGGCAAGCGCGGCTGATATTAGTTAGCCAAGAGCTCCTCCTCTACGAAATCTTGTTTCAATCTAGTCTACATTAATATCCCCATTTATATTACTAATTCTTAAAAAAGCACAAGTAATTTAACAAATCCGTGAACAAGTTGATTTGGAAAATAATACCAGCGACAAAAATCTCCAAGTCACTCCACAAAAACAAAAAATCAAGCTCTATTGTCTTTCCGAATAAAAGCATAATTGGTAAAAAAGCAAAGCGTTAGAAAAACAAAAGGGAGCGCCGGGAATCGCATTAATTCCTTTTTTTACTCTGAATCGAATTCTGGGGTCCTCGTTCCAAGAGCCCTTATTTGTTTGCTTATCTCTCCTTATTAACTGCTTTAATAGAAGTGCGCCCTAAGTCTCCTGAGACTGGCTTTGTTTGCTCGGCAAAGTTTTGTGTTAAAGAGATTTAAGGTGGACTCCTTATTTGCATCGGAGCTTATTATCTGGTAAAGTGGACGGCCATTTTTACCAGCATGATTTATGAAATGTCGGGTCTTTTGATACTCGCCCATATTTTGTCTAGAATTTTTATTTTTCTTAAAAAATATTATTATTATAAGCCTACATTGTCCCACTGCAAGGCCAAGGCCAAGGCCTCAAGTATTCCTTCCTTCTGCGGGACTGTTCGAAAGAGATACCGCGGCCTTGGAAAGGGCAAGGAAGGAACATGGATGGGTTTTAGTCAGTACAAGTCTGACACTCCCTTCCGCTCCGTCCGGGAGAAGTTATTTGATGATTTCCCATCCGAAAAAAAAGGGATTCCCTCTCATCTCCCGCTCGTCATTCTTAAAATAGTTAAGTAGTTGTTAGTACGAAAGGAACTGTAATTAAATAAATATCTGTTTACCTAAACAATGACGCTACAAAAATCAGGAGGTTCTCAAGTCAAGGTGTACCCAGTGGAATATGACAGTATCTCGATCAAAAAATTAACTTCATACTTTTTTAACCCATCATTAACGATATATTCAACTTACAAAGATGTTACGTTAGGTACTTATAAATACCTCTGCCAGTTTCTTTCTCAAAGAATTTCCGACACGCCAAGAAAATGTTATTTTATACCCGAAGGCTACGGCATTGCAATTTCTGTCTGCACCTTTTTCTAAAACTAAAATCTTTTTGCTACAAGGTGCATCAAGAGTTATATTACGTAAGCGGCCGCTCCTTTGCTTTACTTCTCACTAAAGTATAACATCACGCCTGTAATCCCCGAAGGGTTAGACAGAGGCGTACTTCATAGTATACCCACATTTCGCCAGCTATGTCCAAGTCCCATGTAATAGGGGGCGAGCGTATTGCCACAAGCCAGGCATACACCAAGGCTCCGAAATATTCCTGATGGAAAAACCCAATTACACCTGACCTGGGAATCGAACCCTAGACCAATGAGGCAGTTATTCAAGTAGAATATCAATCAATACTTTTGGGAAGTTTATATGATTACATATTTATTGCACAACCCCTGGATGTGCAATAAATATGTAATATTAATAATCAATCAGCCTGTAACGCTCTCATTGCTTGTTGGTAGACGTCACATGTCTTCGAACTTGTTGTTCTCAAACACGAATGATCATCACGTGATCCTTCAGTTTCATAAAAAAATAACTGATCTTGCTAGCTGTTCCTATGAAACCACTAACCATATCGGTGTCATGCAAATATATATTCCAAAAAAAAAAATAGTGCCAACCTTCTTCTTAATGTCATCTTTTGTTTTGTTCGTATGGTTAGTGCCTAACTTGGCGTCGGAGTTTTTATACCGCCCATAGATATCTGACTTGGCTTTGCATGCCATCGAGAAATATAGAAAGAAGAAAGAAAATACATTTATTTGGCACATACCACAAGTGCACACAATAAAATCAAAATAAAAAAAAGAAAATAATAATAATAAAAAAAAACGTAAAACTAAACAAGAAATATAACACTGTGTGCCTCACGGGTTTTCAACTGGTCCTGGACATTTCTCAGGCATGCTGGTTTGGATTGGTTTTCGCCAGTTGATGTCTCTTTTATTTCTGTAGGTAGACAATCAACTCCGAATATGTCACCTTGTCCGTTGCGGGGTGAAACAGCTCACTAGCTCTCCTGACTCTGTTTTATTTTCAAATATTTCATTGGATGTCTTTTGACATCCTACACCAAAAAGGCAATACAAAATGGAATACTCAAATAAATTGATGGTTTACTTCGAAAAGGTGGAGTCAAATGCCGATAACTGCCAGCACAATACAAAAACCAAAGTTTTGGTGTCAGAGAGACTTTAACCTCATTATGACCGGCTTGCATTAAGCACTTACTGAGCCGTGTAGACGGCGCGTTCGTGTTCCTCGCTCGCCTCAAAGAGATGTCAGCGAACAGGAACGGGCTCGCAAGGGCCGGTGCCTGCCAGGGCTGCGGAACTGTTCGAAAGAGATATCGCGGCCCTGGAACACAAAGGGCAAGGAAGGAACATGGATGGGTTTTAGTCAGCGGCCCGGAGCGGGAGAAGTCATTTGATGATTTCCCATCATCAAATGACTTCATCATCGTAAAAAAAATACTAAAAAAAGCACTTACTGTGGTACTTACTTCTAATATGTATTTATTATCATTGAATAGATAAAAGTTTGAAGTCTAATGTTGTATTATTGATATACTTTGTTAGAAGTACTTTAGTAAAGTGGATTTACGTGTAATAAGCAATATTAGAATGTACGTACTAAAATTTTCAAGTGTTTGTTTGTTTTTTTTAAGTTTTGCTCTGAATATCGTTGCAATGAATAACCTTTAGGGCTGTAAATTTGGAGTTAGTTAGTTTATTTATTTATTTATAAAAGACTTTAAAAACGTTAAAATCCTTTTCTTGTATGAAAATTATGAAATACCTCATACAAAATATTCTCCATAATATTTACGCCTATGCTTACTAACCCTCAACAGCAACTAGCCTTTGCTTAGGTATTATTATTATTAACCATTTGTATCCCACTGGAGGGCAAAGGCCTCCCTTCCCTTCCAATTATCCCTATCCAGTGCTGTTATTCGCCAATCTTTCTAAAAAGAGTCGATATCTCTTTCTGGGCCTGTCGCGTTGCCTTTTGCTGCTGTTTGGGACCGATTGTGTGATAACTTTAGCCCATAGGTCCTCCGGCATGCGACAGATGTGGCCAGCTCAGTTCCATTTGAGCTTGACCGCCATGTAACCTTCATCGGCAGTTTGAGTTTTTGCTTTGGTTTATTCCCGGTCGTCCCCATTATTGTAAATTCATTGATTACCTGTGCTTCAGTCTTTTTAAATTATTTTTAATCAAAAACGTTGTTCACTCTTGGTCAGAAAGTCGTAATTAAAACATTTTGACAATCCGTGAAATCTGTTATTGAAATCCCTATTACTGCATTTTGACTCTCGGTCTATAGCGGATCGAGTGGGAAATAAAAAGTTCCAATCGTCACCACTGGGGGAGGATTGAAACTTTTTTTTCCCATTCGTACCCAGTGGGGACGACGAGGTGGGGTGACCGAAAATAAACCTTTGCTTTGCCTAAGTAGGTACAACTAATTTTCAGTCACAAAAATAAAACCACAGAAAATCAGATTTCTTTCTCCTTGAATTCTTCTTCTATTACCAACTGAAAACTCAGCAAGATACCAAATGCCAGGATAATGGCTAGCCCACATACACACGGCTGAGATATCGGGACGTCGATAGCTCCAACAATACGACTAATGACGCCGCCACTTGTAGTGACAGCAAAAAAAGCGAACTTATGTTGACATTTTATATAACGAACTCAATCTGGATGGAACCGGTTTTGTGATTTATTTTGAAACGATTTATTTAAAACGCACCAGACTCTTTTCTTTTTAATTTTTAATTGGGGTTTAGATCTCTGTTTTTGAAGGTATACTTTTTTTGGCGCGTTAGGGAAAAAAGATGAGGGTAATTTTTACGATGCGCGCGCACACCGGCACAAAAAACCGACACCCTGAAGTTAGTTAGTCAACATCCACCCTGAAGTTAGCCTAGTGTCGGATATTGACAAGCCTAGGTTATTATTTTTAATCTACTGCTGGAGCTAGGAGGTTAGGTTGTATAGGTAATTGATATTAGACCTTGTTTCTACAAACGTAGGATAAGACGAAAGATAAAAATTTTAAAAAGATTTTTATCTTGTTACGCCAAAGAAGCATAACTTCTAACGCGTGTACATAAGTACATACACAATTTTTTTTTAACAATAAGGAGAAACTATAAAAGAAAATGTTTTCGCGTTAAAATTGACTGAAAAGGATCTGTAAAACATGTGTTTGAGAATTAATTAAAATAAAATTAAAAAATCTGAAAACATCTGAGAAAAAGTATGTGAATTTGAGTAAGAAAATATATGAGAACCACATAAGAAATACAGGATCGGAAGACATTGTTTTGTTGGAAAAAAAAACGAGTTAACTCCTTTTAGCTTCATAGATTTCTGCTTTTTTTAATTTCCATTAAACGCATTACATAAAAAAACACATGTGTAAATGATAAAGTCAATAAAAATTACAAGCATCTCCAGAATCAATTAAGGACGAAAATTCAATAATTTAACATGTTTTATGTTTATTGAATTATGAGCGTATATTATATGATGCCTAAAGCCTTTATTAGATGTTTACTGAACTATGACTAATTTAATTAATCCACTGCAAGGTGAAATAGAACTAAAACCTTTAAGATCTATGGTGACATTCGCGAGGTTTATTTGAATAATTTTGAATATCACTAAAAAAATTGCTTTAAAAAATGTGTGGTGTTGACACCTTTTGACAAGGATTCTTTTAAGACCCCGATCAATTTTGCCAATTAGAATTTTAAGACAATGAAAAAACGTCTTGGAATAAGCCATCTTTTTGAAAAGAAAATAACTTTAAGGTGATAAATCTCGATGTCAAAAACGAGAAAGTTATTTTTTTTTAAATACAATTTGGTCCTGTCTTATATGTCCTTCTTTAAAGTCAAAGGAGAATTCCATTTGTTACTAGAAAACTCTGTCCCAGAAACCCTGAAAACCCACATCAAAATAACAGACACCTTAACCCAAGCACCCAAAAATATGAAAACTTCCATTTGCATGATCACGGTCGAAACTTGCCATAACTTCAACTTCCCATAATGTACGAACCGTGTTCGTGAGAAAGGCCTGACACCTCCACATTACTCATAAATAAACTCCATGATACCGGACTTTTTTAATTTATTTACTCTGGCAACCCATTAAAAGTCTCATACCAAAGGGTGGCCAGCCCTTGGCGGTCGATTTGTGTAAATTAAAACACATTTTCTGTGCTAACGACAGTGAGCAACAGATACCTTTATGGTAGAAACTTTTTGGTCTCATCGCTCGCTCGGGACATGCGATTGTTCTTGTTAATAATGGGCAACGAGGCCGTACTTTAATTTAAGGTCGGAAAACATTAACCATTGAGTGATGGTTGCCACTTGCCCGAAGTTTGGACCTCTGAATACTAATATACGTTGATGAACGTGTACCCGGCATTTTACGAGCCTGCCAGGGGTAATGAAGCATGAATTAACACCTGAGTATTTATATTAATAGAAAAAGTTTTTTGTTACCTGGATTTACCTAGGCCCTGGGTCCTGGTTTTTGAAGTAAATTAGTTAAAAATTCCATCATCATTTTGGCCTGTTAATTAGCTCGGTGTCATATAGTATTAACTGGGTTGTGAAGATCAGATGGTCGCTATAAAATACTTATATCCAGCTGCATTGGGTTACACTGGAAACTGACCCCAACATAGTTGAGACAAAGGATACTCAGGTAGGTAATTAGCATGGATTCTTGGTTCAATAACCAGCCAAGACAGTAATTACTTTAAGTGCTGGTATTGGCAGGACATTTCCCGAACAATATTTATAAAAACCTTATTTGAAAATTACTTTAGAGTACATGGCACAATTTGCAATGAAACCTACAATTCGATGCCAATATGAAATGTAAAATACTACAGCTGGTCTCTGAACAATTACTGGTTTTCATTGAGCGTCACACCCAAATCCATAAAGCGATGATTGAATGGTTGAACTCAATTAAACATAACTTAAGTGATTAGTGATACTAACAGTGTCTATGTTTATGCTAAATTAATTACTATCATAATTATAAATGGCTGTCTTCAAGCACTATAATGTAATTAAGTTTATACATATGATGTTTAAACTTAATACACCAAGTGCTGGAGAATGAATGCTCGTGCCTTGCTCGTTTGAGAAGAGACCTTTATACAGTGGGACAGTTATAGGCTGATATTCTTATTACTTACATAAAGAAGAAGTGAATTGAAATCTTCTTTAGGCGCGTTGGGCATTTTTGAGGTGGGAAAAAACAATTGAACTCCTGACACCTACACTATATATTAGAAGCCCAAAAAATACAGTGTATAGTCAAATGTATAAGTAAAAGGCTTATGCCAAAATATTTTCTAAAAAATATAATCCGGAACTTAAAAAAAGAAAAGTTTTTTTTTGTTTTTATTGCAGAGTTATCCGTATTGCTACATATTACAAGCCCAAAAAAATACAGTGTATGATCAAATGTATAAGTAAAAGGCTTATGCAAAAATAATTTCTAAAAATAATCGAGAATCTTAAAAAAAAAAGTTTAAACTTCTGCTGGCACTCCCGGAGTGGTTGGGTTATTCTTTTAATTTGTATGGAGCTAATAATTACTAATGTAAAAAAGACACGCACCACTCAACTTTCCATTCGTTTCGCAGTCAGTTCATACATATTCATATTCAGAGAATGAAGTATTAGTTAAATTAACTAGGCAATAGTTAACACAGTTTTTACGACGAAACCCTTTACAGCCAGTCAAATGATGATTGTACTTTACAATTTTCATTAGGTCATCATATGGGGTGTTATGACGTCACACGAATATGCAGGTCAATGGTGTAAAGTTTGGTTTATGGCAGTTCCTGACGAGCGTCATGAAGGGACATGAACATGATATTGCTGTTGTATTAGTTAAATTATGGGGGAGGAGCTCGTGGCAAAAAATAACAGCCACTCGGATGTTTAGGTTAAGCCGTGCTTGCCTAGGTTGGTCTGTGGGTGGGTACCCACCCATTACATACCGAGTTTCCTCCGTGCCTCGGAAAGCACGTTAAGCCGTCGCTTGAAGATCTTTGACAGTCGTTATAGGTAGTCAGTGACCCAAAAAGTCTGACAACCAGTCTTACAAAGAGGTATCGTATTACCCAGTATTAAATGGGTTGTGGAGGTCAGATAGGCAGTCGCTGCATGTAAAATACTGGTATTCAGCTGCATCCGGTTAGACTGGAAACCGACCCCAACATAGTTGGGAAAAGGCTAAGCAGATGATGAGTAGTAAAATTATGGGAGAATACATACACATGAGTCGCATAAATTTAAGGTCAAGCACCACGGAACGCTGTTTCCTTATGCATATAGGATTTCATATAATATAACATAATCTCTAAAGGGTTAAGAAGAGGTGTATCTTTCACCCAAATTTCGCTGGTTATGTTTAAGTCCCATATAATAACGGGCGAGCCTATTGCCATCAACCGGGCACAAATCCAGACTCCGTGGCTGCTACTGAGAAATTCCTGATGGAAAAATCCAATAACACTTTGCCTAACTTGGAATCGAACCCAGGACCTCATACTCAGCAGCTGCGTTTCTCTTCTGCAATTTTTCCATCAGCTGATTTAGTTTTACTCTGTAGAGCAATCGTTCAAAACTCTTTCCGACCGCAAAAATCCATCATTTTTTTTTTTATCAAAACATTAAATAATACCTATTGGTTATGCTGCCCCTACACTATCAAGTAGCTAGTGCGAGCTCAGGTCAGGTGCGTCTCGCGCGGCTTTTAGCGCGATTGCTCGAGTGATGCCTACAACTAGACTGACATTGCAACTATTGTGGACCACTGTGCCAAGGCCAAGATACAGATTAGGTTCTTTCAGATAGAAGAGTTTCTTAAGTGAAAGATTCAGAGATTTAGGTACTTGTTTCTTGGGTGGGACACACGATAAAAGGCCATTACAAATTTTGTAAATTAATAACAAGATTGTATAAAAGGAAGAGAGAAAAGGTGGGATTATGAAATCAGAGAAGTGGCAGAGGTGATGTAGAATAAGTGGCTCAAGAAAGATCAGAATGGCAAAGGTTGGAGGAGGCCTTTGCCGGCTGGCAAACAGAATTGCAGAAAATAAATCAGCAACAAATACGAGAATAAGTTCTAAAATTAAGTTTTTAACATGTGCTAGAGTATTGTATTAGGTTTAAGTAGTCTATCTGAATAAAAGACTTTATACTTGTGTCTGCTGTCAAGCATAATTACTATTTTCTTGTTAATAGAAAAATGAGAGACAATTCAGAATAAATTATTACATAGTTGAACGAGAACGAGGCGAAAGCAGCGTGTAAGGATCGTAACAGGTGGCGTTCTGTGTTGTGTCTGCTTACCCTCACGGGAATGTGGTATATTTTGATATAGTACGGTGAATTTTCCTTTGAAACGGGGCATTAAAAGTTCGTAACTAGGTAAACTGTAAGTGCACTAGTCCATGAAAGCCTTCAAACGAGCTAAGATCCTTTTTCGCAACCTAAAAAACCGACTCAAAGAGCGTCACATTTCATGACACATTTTCAGTTCGTGTCATACTTCTAGGTACTTATTAAGATTGAGATGTGCTTTGTGAGCTACTGCTTTGAAGTAGTTTTAGGTAATTTAATTTTTTTTTTTTTTAAATCACATTAGATACAAAAATAGAATATGGCTTGATTATGTCGCACGGAGGTAACTGCTTGTATATCGTTTCGTATTTTTAACGGGTATTTTTAGGCACATACCTAAAATCATAATTAAACAAGAATGACATAAAATAATCAATCAAATACAACCAATTTCATGGATATATTAAAGTTTTATTAAGTTTCTGTGTTTTATTCCAGTTTAAAGTTGTCTGCCACTAAAAAAACACCCTTTTGAACGACTATCCATAGGGTTGATATCAGCGTCAGACATTTTGAAACACATCATCATTAGAGAATATCGCTTTCTAGGCTTTCTGGAGGCGTAACGTGGGTGCTAATTCGAGGTAATACTGGAAACGAGTTTCCAGAAAGCCGTGGCAGCATTATAGACTAAGCTAAATGATAAAACTAGTTTTCTGCGTGCCTCGGAAACCACCTTAAGCCATTGGCCCTGCCTGTGAATTGTAGATCTTTTTCTGCAGGCAACGGCAACCACCTTAAGCCATTGGCCCTGCCTGTGAATTGTAGATCTTTTTCTGCGGGCCTCGGAAACCACCTTAAGCCATTGACCCTGCCTGTGAATTGTAGATCTTTTTCTGCGGGCCTCGGAAACCACCTTAAACCATTGGCCCTGCCTGTGAATTGTAGATCTTTTTCTGCGGGCCTCGGAAACCACCTTAAGCCATTGGCCCTGCCTGTGAATTGTAGATCTTTGACAGTCATAACAGTCAGTGGCCTGAAAGTCTGACAACCAGTACTACCCAGTACTAACTGGGTTGTGAAGGGCATTTAGGCTGTCGGTCCATGTAAAATACATCCAGTTAGACTGGAAGCCGACACCAACATAGTTTGGATACCTAGCTGTTAGGCAGATGATGATGAAGTGGAATTGAAAACAGGCGAAAAGAATTAACACCAGAATATTGAGCACAATAATTTACGTGAAATAAATTTACAATAATAATAAATAAGATTTTTTTGGTATGTCAGAAGTACTGTGAGAGCAATTATGAAAGTGTCAAATTTTGTTTTACTTTGTTATATTGTATGTTTTAATGTGTTATAATTATTTCTTTTTATTCATTTTATATACACATTGTTTATATTTTTACATATTTCTTAAATCATAAGAATTAAAAAAAAATATATATAAAAAATATTAGTTTAGTTACTGTAATTGGATATTAATACAACCGTTGTAATTAAATAAATACCAAAATTTAATCCGTCCGTTAAACCACAAAATACACGTCAGAATTCGGTACCAAGGCGGTAGTTATTACCCGTAACACGAAAACGTTATTACTCGCATAGTTTCCAATGTAATATCGAGTGAAATATTTCATTATCAGGATTGTTAGGCAAGGACTGAGTTAGACGAAGACTATAAATGTCTGCGGTTGAATTCTGTGCATGTCTACAGTGAGTAAAGGATAATGCCCGTTAACACTAAAATTATATTCGGCGCAATGTGGGTGTACTGTAATGTAACAATATAAATGAGCTGGTCCCCAACTTTATTTGAAAAAAGAAGTCTTGCTGAGATTTTAGCTATACATATCGCACCTTCGGTGCAACAAAGTCACAACAGCCCATTTTGTAATTTTACAGGAGAAGACTTTTAATATATTTTTCGCATGTAATGCCTCATTTCTGGATTACTATTTGTAGTAGGTTCAAAATATTTATAAAATAAAATGTTTATTTAGTTGGCTATAGTTTTACATAAAAATCTTATATTTCATTACCAAAAAAATCCTAATAAAACACATAACAATAAAAAGTGACTATATGTGACTTTGTTGCACCGAAGGTGCGATATGTCGGAGCCGGTCATTAGTATGGACTTACAATGAATCGAATTATGCATGTGGTGAGGTCACACGACCTACTTACCCCACCACGGTGGCGTGCTTTACAGAGCCTGGATGTTTTCGGCTCGTCGCTTATAGACGACAGTCAGTGTCTGATCGCGACCGAGTTGAGACCTCTTGGAACTGTACCCGATTCATTGAGTCCCGTTTTATTGAAATAAGTTGTAATCTCAAGTAATCGTTAGTTTTGCTAGAAACAGTGTTTCGCACCCAGTGTGTTTTCATAGCACGAAACCACATCGTCTGCCCACATAATGCTCGAGTCAACGGAATAAATCCTGACATTCCCGACACATATATTTTAAATTATTGACTTTTACATCTTCTAAGCGTGTCGATGACAATCAAAATTGAATCAGCCTTACTTTTACAGCTATAGAGGACGTCTAGCGCCATCTCTTTCTATCTCACTCTGGAATAAGATTAAAACTATAGTACTTTAAGACGTCATGATAGGCCACGAGGACACGCTGTCGTATCGTGGTATGATGCAATGCTCATCACAGAAAATACTGAGTCCCTCCAATTCTCTGCATCATTGGTGAAGAGTTACCTACATAGTCAGTATGATGCAACATCGTGTCGCGATGTTTTACGTCGTAGATTTCCACGACAAGTTGGCCGCTGCAGATCCGATTTGGCTAGATGGGGTATAATCGACCCATCTCGAACACAATGCAAGTTTGTTCCACCACGGTGTGACGTATCATGTGTGTCTTTCCCTAATGTTTTAACTTTCCATGACCCCTGGACTATTCGATGCATCCATCAGCACAATGTTTTGAGTGCGTTACACTGCGTCCTACCATAAAATGTGATTTTTCACCGCAAAAAGAAATTCGTTTCCCAGCAATAATGTTTGCGAAGAGGCTTCGTAAGAGGATCAGTTTACACCATGTATTTAACACTGATCTGATGAAAGATACTATTATACAGTAACCACTATATCACATAACTATCGATACATTGTGACGTAAAATCTTATTGCGAGTAATTATATTACAAGGCACATTTTGACGTGCTTCTGAGAATCCGTGGCATTGAGACAGTTAATTAAGGTCTTTACAGTATGGGATACTAAGAATTCGCTATTACGCAATATTGCGAGGCAAAGTTCTAGGTATAATTTTAATATAGAATCAGTTTACTAACGGGAGACTAATGAAATAAAAATGTTATGTAATTAAATGCCTGCTATCGAAAGGTATATATTGAATAGCTAAGATAAGCGATCCATTATTTTCATCATCTTATTTATTTATTTATTTATTTAAACTTCATGTACAAGAGTGGTACATAGGCGGACTTAATGCCACAAGGCATTCTCTACCAGTCAACCTTTGGGTCAAATAGGACAGCATTGTGGTAGAGTACAAAAACAACAAATAAGGAAAATACCATTTTGCAAATTGTAGTGATACACATAAACGGATACTTACTAATACATATATATAAAGATATAATAAACTAATATATATTATAATACATACAAATAGCCTGAAATACGAGAAACCTTATAATAATTACCATGTCTCCAGTGATGACTAGATAGTAAGGAATTTAGTCAGACTTTAAATAAAACTTCCGAACTGCCCTTTTGAAAGCCATTTATCATCTTCACATCCACTCTTTTAAAGTAAGTGAGTTTTGCAACCAACTAAGCAATTTCATTCACCACCAGCTCATCATATACTTGATCGAGACTAATATCCTGCAGTAGCCGTCATTCGGTTGATGATGATGATAAAACGACCCATAGAAACACATTTGACCGAAATTGCTTTTAGCAAGTTCGTGTCGTATTCGTGTCGTGTCGCCTTAACATCAAGCAAAGCTAATTTAGTAAATCCATTCAGTACGAAGGCTGCGTTGGCTCAAGATCGTGTCATTTACACAACGGAACGAACGTAAGCCTCTGTAATTATTTGTCGTTGCTCTTCTTCTTGATTGTGTCGATACACCCCTACAATGGAATACTAAAGACTAGCGTATGCCCAAGACTTCGCCCGCGTTGAGTTCGCGTTATTCATTCTTTATCCACTAATTACCCATTTTTATCCATTCTTTACCCATTATTTATTTATTCTTTCCCCATTCTTTATCTATTCTTTCCCCATTCTTTATCTATTCTTTACCCATTCTTTATTTATTCTTTATCCATTCTTTACCCATTCTTTATCCATTCTTTACCCATTCTTTATCTATTCTTTATCCATTCTTTACCCATTCTTTATGCATTCTTTACCCGTTCTTTATCCATTCTTTATCCATTCTTTATTCATTCTTTACCCATTCTTTATCCATTCTTTATCCATTCTTTAAACATTTTTGATCCATTCTTCATCCATACTTTATCTATTTTGCATTATTACCTACTCCAAATTACCCCTATTTCATCAAAACAAGCCACCCCATAGAGAGGAGGCCTGTGTCCCAGCAGTGGGAACATTAAAAAGGCTGATGATGATGAAACCACCCCACTCCAAAACTATCGTGTCGTGCTCTCTAAAAGTAAAGCAAAAGTTAATTCCGTGGCCCTCATTCAGTGACCCAGCTATTTGCACAATGGGAGGAATATCATTCCCTCTCATTAGGATCAAGTACTTCCTCATTAAGCTCTAATGTTACGAAGAGGTCAAGAGGGTGTTTGTTTTGTTTTATTTTTATGAATGCTAGTTAAGACTGTGGTTTATTTAGTTGATGGAAGCAAAACTTTTTTTAAAGATACAGTTGGTTTACTAGTGGATATTCAACTAACTTTAAGGAAATAGGAAACAGCTCGAATCTACCGCTAAACCAACTCCAAAAAATTATATATATACAACTCCAGATAATTTCATAAATATCACAAGGCCTAACTAAATAGTAAAAAACATCCAGATGGAACAGTTAGTTTACCACCTTGAATTTATGCCAGCCTAGTACTTTTTAAATGTTGACCCGTTTACAAAACTTATGAAAATGTTCCTCACCTACCTTATAATAAAACCGTAACTCCTTTTTTTTCGGATGGGAAATCATCAAGTGATTCTCCCGCTCTGGGCAGAGCGGAAGGGAGTGTCAGACGTGTACTGACTAAAACCCATCCATGTTCCTTCCTTGACCTTTGTGTTCCAGGGCCGCGGTATCTCTTGCGAACAGTCCCGCAGCCCTGGCAACATAACCCTTTCTTGGCAATCGGGTAAAAATAAACTGTATAGAGTTTGTTCACTTTTTGATTGGCCTGTTGGTCTAGTGGTTAGTGACCCTGACTGCTAGGACGGAGGTCGTGGGTTCGATTCCCACACAGGACAAATCTTTGTGCGATGAGTACGATTATTTGTTCTGTATCTGGGTGTATAATTTATCTATACATATAATAAGACTGTAAAAAACACAGTTTTTTTACATTGAATATATTAAAAACAAAAAAATTGTGGGGGGTTTAGAAACAGTAATAGAGCACGAATCGAAAAAAAAAAAAGTCTGTCTGTTTGTCTGTTTGTCTGTACACGCTAATCTTCGGAACTACTCGACGGATTTGAATGATTTTTTTTTGTTGTATAGGTATTAAGTCTGGGCAAAACATAGGCTATAATTTATCTTGGAAATTTGAACACCTGATGCAGAACCGCAACAGACCAGCTAAACTATAAGAGATACAAAAATGGTACCATAGCAAAAATTGTTCCACGTAATGAGCATTTTCTGCTAAGATAATAAATTTGAAGATCTGAAACAGCTGATGTGGAACTCCAAGAGCCCAGCCACACTATAACATATATAGGAATGACGTCTTAGCAAGAGTTGTTCAGACTGATAAGCACTCTCTGTTGACGTATAAAAATTGAAGATGTGGAACACCTGTCGTGGAGCTCCAAGAGCCCAGTAACACTATAATATATATAGGAATGACGTCTTAGCAAAAGTTTTTCAGCCTGATGAGCACTCTCTGTTGACGAATAAAAATTGAAGATCTGGAACACCAGATGTGGAAATTAAAGCTATCACTAATTTCACTGTATTTCTACCAAAGGGTATCGTTTTACCCATAACTAACTGGGTTGTGGAGGGCAGATAGACAGTCGTTCCATGTAAAATACTGGTATTCAGCTGCATCCGGATGTACTGGAAGCCGAACCCAATAGCACTACATATTATAACACAATGTTCTCCGCCGCGTCTATCTGTCTGTTCGCGATAAACTCAAAAATTACTGCACTGATTTTCATGTTGTTTTCTTAAATAGATAGAGTGGTTCTCGAGGAATTTTTCAGTATATAATTTCTCAAGTTTTTGTACTGATTGGCTAAAATATAATGATATTTGTTGGAGGTGTTGGAAAAAAATAAGCCGTCTGGGGGAGCTTTCAACGAAAACGCTGCCCTTTAAGATATAACAAAATAATGAATGGCAGAATTGTATATCTTATATAGGTCTACAGAAAAATCCACTATGGCTTA
Organism: Lycophotia porphyrea; assembly: GCA_950005105.1. Lineage (NCBI taxonomy): Eukaryota > Metazoa > Arthropoda > Insecta > Lepidoptera > Noctuidae > Lycophotia > Lycophotia porphyrea. The sequence continues at coordinate 2,764,650 of OX465396.1, forward strand.
TGTCTATCTCTTAAGGATAATATACTATATCCATTTTAATACTTTGAAAATGGGCAAACTAGGTTCCCATGAGTTGAGGGAATGGGATCATCATGATTACTTTTGGTCGCGATAACCGATATCCACGCAGGCGAAGCCGCGGGCATCAGCTAGTCTATAATATGAATGTATTTAGAAATATATAAGTATGTTTATCAGTTGTCTGGTTGCCATAGTACAGGCTCTGCCTCGTTTGGGATCAGATGGCGGTGTGTTGGTTGTCCCAAGATATTATTATTATTATATTATACTTTAGCATCGATGACGAATCGGTACTATAAAAACAATTTTTTTTAAAACAGTTTTGAGTCGTGATCTTTTGTTTTTTGATGACAAACCGGGACAGTGATGAAACGGGCATAAGTCTTTCTAAGCTAACCAAAACAAGCACAAAACCTTTAACACGCTCACATTCCCTAAAAATAACTAAATAATACAAAAACTGGATTAGCAGCGACAGCTACGCTTTTATCCACTTTATACGTATTTAATTAAGTCAAGTTAGTCCTTTGACACATAATATGGAGTCATAACAGAAATGTACAAACAAATATAGACCTCTAAATATGTTCTACGTATATTCTGAGCGAAGGGTTTCCGGGTAGATTTCATTTCAGAACCACATGGTCAGGTTTTGGGGGCGCTAATGCCCCCGTGAGCGTGCGCGACGTAGAACATTCTGGTGCTCAAACTACTTGTAATTAGTCCATACAACAGAACATCATGCATTACTAGAGCTAGACCTCAGTGCTCTGTGGACGGTAAATAATGGGCTAGCTCGCCATCCAACCGTCTTTTGACGACAGGCCGTATTGACGGCGCTTTCGTGTTCCACGCGCGTCTTAAAGAGATGTTAGCAACAGGGAGGGGCTTGCAGGGGCCGATGCCTGCCGGCTAGAATAAGGCAAGGAAAGAATATGGATGGGTTTTAGTCAGTACAGGTCTGGCACTCCCTTTCGCTCCGCCCAGAGCGGGAGAAGTTATTTGATGATAACCCATCCGAAAAAAGAAAAAAAAAGGACCTCAGTGCTCAGCAGTCGCGTTTGCAACCACTACGGGGCCAGCGTGGTGGAAATATGGCCCAAACCTCATAGAGAAGAGGCCTGTTTTCCAGCAGAGGAAGTATTATAGCTCATGCTTCTGAAATAATAATAAATAAAACTGTCCAATGTTAGCAGTCAGTTAAGTATGACTGTATCCTTTTTTTTATTAAGTGGTAAAACTATCCGACGTATACCGCACCGTTCGGGAAGACGGTTTGGTTATGTAAGGCTTGCACCCTCTAAAAACACCGCCGTGCCCACTGCCGCCAGTGCAGCCCTGCGATGTCCTGGCTCGCCTGAGACATCGCCACCAAATATGAATGTACCTACCACAACTTTCACGTCATTAAGAACCATTTCACTACTAAGAAATTCGTCGATCAACTAAAAGACCTCACCCAAAGGGCAATGGAGAGGGCTATGCTCGGTGTTTTCTTGCGTGATCGAATCAGAAATGAGGACACCCGCAAGAGAACCAAGGTTACCGACGTAGCCCGAAGAATTGCCAAACTTAAGTGGCAGTGGGCAGGGCACATTGCTCGCAGAATGGATGGCCAATGGGGCCGTAAAGTTCTGGAATGGCGACCGCGAACCGGAAGACGTTGCGTTGGAAGGCCTCCCACTAGGTGGACCGATGACCTGGTGAAGGTTGCGGGGATCCGCTGGATGCGAGTCACACGGGACCGGTCAATATGGCGACACTTGGGGGAGGCCTATGTCCAGCAGTGGACGTCTTTTGGCTGAAATGATGATGATGACCAAAAAACCTTATTGTGCAGTCTATAAATAAGTACTAACACATGTTAATAAATGCTCACCTACACCGTACACGTCTCATTATAACAATAAAAACAAAATATTGTCACTCATCCAAGTTCATTAGTGAACAGTAAGTAGAACAGCATATCCTCAGTCAGATGAATTGACAACACAAACTAGGTCAACCGGCCAATATCGACGAACTTCGCACGAGTACCTGTAACTTTGCCCAGAATTGATACAAAGTAGACAAATGACATGTCAGTAAATTGAACCAAGTACGCACTAGTTCCTCGACGACATGTGAGCGAAATGGGAACGTTCAATAATATAATAGTTCTAATATTTAATGAGGAATTCGGGAGAGTAGAGGACAGATGTTATGCGGACGAAAAAGTAAAATGTATAACATGATCAGAGGCCCTAGCTAGAGCGCGTGATGTAAACGTAACGTAAAAACCTATACATCGATTTTTATATCGAGAATACAATTATTCTATAGCATTTTAGTTTTATTTTTGACGTGAAAAAGTCTAATAAATCGATGAACGCCGGCTGCATGCACGAAAAAGTGTCCCGTCCCGTTACGCTCATTGTACGCATGCGCCTTTTTCGTAGTGTCAGATACTGACCAGTCTAGGTTATTATTTTTAAGCTTAGGTTGTATAGGTAATTTCTCTCTTTCCATTTTATGACGTTGTCCCGTCAAACTATCGTCCGTAAACCAACTTTACAGACAACCATTTTAAATAAGCATAGTATCAGTATAATCCATCATCACTGCTTGACATAGGCCTCCCCCAAGTGTCGCCACATTAATCGGTCCCGTGCGACTCGCATCCAGCGGATCCCCGCAATCTTCACCAGGTCATCGGTCCAACTAGTGGGAAGCCTTCCAACGTAACGTGTTCCGGTTCGCGCTCGCCATTCCAGAACTTTTCAGCCCCATCGGCCATCGACAATCCAGCCCCTGTGCCCTACCCACTACTACTTAAGTTTGGCAATTCTTCAGTATCATCCATAGCTAATCCCAACATTGGGATAAGGTTATGTTATATGAGAAATAAGTATTTTTAATTTTAAAACCTTATGAATATTTTATAGTCATACAATACTTTCAGGACAGAAAAAAAGGAAAAAGAAGATCTTCCCTGAGCAATGGGATAATGACATGACATGATGCTAATTGATTAATAAAAAAAAAACATTTTTATACATTAATCAATCGGCCGTGGGGTCCGAGTGCTCATAGCCTATTTAAGGAAATTTCGAAACGCCTAGTTGACGCTTCCCGTGACCCAAGGGCTGGCTTTTACTTTGGCCAGAGGCTAAGTGTTGCCATACAACGTGGCAACGCCGCCAGTCTCTTGGGCACTTTACCATCTGACAGCGTTGAGGAGGAGTTTTTCGATGCCCTTTTATAGTTTGTTGTTAGTTTATCTATTTTAGTTTAATAGTTTTTAATTATCAATGTATATAGTTAGTTTAACCTAATAAAGTATGACACTTATTTAGCAAACCAAGGTATACCTACAAATATACATATTAAAAAAAAAAATGTACTTTTAATTTTTTTTTACGTTGTTTAATGTAAAAAAGTACTTCCTCGGTACATATTTTTGACTCTCAATTTAATACATAAATAAGTAGGTCTCACAATCACATTTAATTCCTTAGAATGCCTTGATTGGGGGTCGACATCCCATCAAAGATGCGAATCCTGGTAGTTTTAGCAAATCCTGGCTCTTTTAGAGCAAAAGTAAGTTGTTCAAAAAGCCAGTAAATGAGATCAGACGAGGTATCAAAAGTAGTCTAAGTCGACACCAGATAAATCTCGAATCTTTCAGTTCTTTGTAGAAGGCCCTTAACAAAACTACGCTACGCTAAAACTCATTACACCCCGCTACCTTAAGGGCAGATTTCATTGTATACCCGCCTAAGGGCCGTGAATAATTCATCCCAAGCGAGCTTTTTGCTGAATAAACATTAACCATTCACAGCTATATACTTAAATAGGGAATTTATTTTTACGTTTTTTTAGGGGTCCGTACCTCAAAAGGAAAAAACAAAACCCTTATAGACTCACTTTGTTGACCGTCTGTCTGTCTGTCAAGACCCTTTATCTCGGGAACGCGTGAAGGTCTCGAGTTGCAATTAAAACCATATACTAAAATCTACAGACCCTTGAAACTGTGAAAAAATCAAACTTTTAATATACCGTAAAAAACGATGCGGTCCTTTTTGTCGCAAAAAACGTGTATTTTGATACCCTCAAGGGAATCAATTATAGGGTACTCCCCGTTGACGAGAATCATGAAATTTGGCAAGAACCAATATCTTACAGCACATTATGTAGAGCAAAAATATGAAAACCGTAAATATGTAATTTAATAACAAAATACCTACAAGTTTATACGGAACCCTCGGTGCGCAAGTCCAAGTCGTACTTGGCCAGTTTTTTACTTATATGTAATAGCCACTGACATAATTATTGCTGTCGCTTTTTAGATTCCAGCGTCTCATCATCTGTCCTGACTCTTTTGGGGCACCCAGTCTTATAGGTTGCCGCTGAATAACTGTATTTTACGTTCGGCATCCTACCTGACCTTCACAACCCAGTAATTAGCTAGAACTATACCTGGGTAAGACTGGTTGTCAGACTTTCAGGCCACTAAAAAACTGTCAAAGATCTACAAATAGCCCCCAGACCATCGGCTTAATATACTTTCCAAGGCACGGAAGAAACTCGGTATGTAATTTATGGTCACTCATCGAGGGACCGACCTTGGCAAGCGCAACTTAACCTTCGATAGAATCATACGGCTGATATTATTAAGGCCTTTAAGTCCTTCTTGCTTTACACTGAAAAAAATGCACGCCAATCAAGTGACTCTTGATATTGATATCTTATTTAGATTAATCAAAATCTTAGTTAAGTTGATCATCACGACGTGATTGCAGCAATATTAGTTCAAATGATTGAGATTACTAAGGGTAATCAAGAAACTTGTTTGTTTGTACTAAGGGTAATCAAGAAACTTGTTTGTTGACATGACATCATTGTAGAAGAGTTAAAAAAGAGACAATCTTTATTGAAGTAATCAAAATGCTTGATTGACACAACTAACTTACTTTTGACTTGATTGCTAAATACGAGTAGGTTTTGTGATAACTCCAAACAAGATCCCGTCTCAAATGTCAATCAAATAAAAGTAGTAGCGTGAATATTGTACTTGATAGGCTCAGATGCAAACAATTAAGTTACTTAGTCAATCGAAACAAAATCTTGATTGTGGCAACTACTTTTTTTTTAATGATTCCGATTTTATAAATACTTTCCTATGTCTTGCTTTTTTTCCTAGATTTTTTTCTTGATATCTTAGAACTATTTGATCTCTTGTAAAGGGAAGTGTATTGTTCTCTTCATGTCTTTAATTTTCTGCTTGTTATAAGAGCTTTTGTAGATGTCATGTCCGCTTGTTATAAAGTAGACGGTAAGATTATTTTTCTTTCAGTCGAGTTTCCTTTGTCAAACACTAACTAGGCTAACTGCAGGGACAGCTAAGGCTAATATGTTATTACATACATACAAACATACATAAACTCACCCCCTTTACCCATGGGGGTAGGCAGAAACCACAGAACGCCACCTGCTACGATCGTTACATACTCCTTTTTCCCCATCCACGTTCATACATCGGGTCATACACGCACGCCGGTTGCGAGTACTACGCTCCTGACCTTTTTGAAGAACCTCACAAATAAGGTCAGCATATGTCCTTCTAGGGCGTCCCCTCCCGGCGTTGCCACTCACATCTACCTTGTAAATACCTTTTGTTAGTCGCCTTTGACTCATCCTCTCCACATGACCAAATCATTTCAGCATACTCTTTTAAATTTTTAGGGTTCCGTACCTAACCGTAACCCTTATAAGATCACTCTCTTGTCCGTCTGTCTGTCTGTCCGTGTGTCACTACCAATTTTCTCAGGAACGGGAGGACCTGGCAAGTTGAAATTTATACCAGATACTGAAGTTTATTGTCCCTATTAGGTGCATAAAAATCAAGGTCCTGAGTCATCACGATAAAAAGATATGGGCAAATTTAGATTTTCACGAAAACTTGCCTTTTTTATTTTTTGGACTTTTCCCTTTATTTGTGCTGTAAGACCCTGCTTTTAACCAAAATAGACATTTCTAGGTCAATCGGAAGTACCAAAACTCAAAAGCATTTATTTCAATTAGAACATTATAGGCACTTTTGAATGTCAGAAAAATCAAGAAGGCTAAGCTACAGTCACAGACACAAGGCATAATAACTTGTGAAAGTACTGTAGGTGCCCATTCCAAAGCGTAGATCTCTATGGAGAAGAATGGGCAAGAAACTCCATGGACACTCTTTTCAATCAAAATATTGTTACACAATCTTGGTTACACATTCATGTTGAGATTATACATATATGTGAGAACGATGTAGAAATACGTGCACGTTAAGAGCGTCCAGAGTTAAAGATTAATGAACAATTTAAGAACAAAGTAAGTAGTTAAAACAAATATATATACCCTATAGGTTTTGGGTCGAAAACCTATATAGTAGTTTCCGTTGACCTAGAATCACGAAATTTGGCAAAAAGCAATGTCTTACATGTAAAGGAAAAAGTGTGAAAACCGCAAATATGTAGTTTAATAACAAAATACCTAAAAGTATATAAGGAACCCTCGGTGCGTGAGCCCAACTCGCTCTTGGCCGGTTTTTGTCACTACATCTTCTTATAAACCGCAACGTTTCCGCACTGAATATAATAAGTTACTACAACAGTTATTTAGAAGATGTGACCATCATAATCATCTTCCTAGCCTATTCCCAACTATGTTAGGGTTGGCATCTAGACTAACCGGATAGAGCTGAATATCAGAATTTTATACGGAGCGGTTGCCTATCTGACCTCCACAACTCACTGGGTAATACGATACCCCTTGGTAAGACTGGTTGTCAGACTTTCGGGCCACTGTCTGCCTGTAACGACAGTAAGATCTACAAATGACAGCCGGGACCAACGGTTTAACGTGTTTTCCGAGGCACGGAGGAAACTTGGTATGTATTGGGTTGCCACCCATCCATGGACTAACCTAGGCAAGCGCGGATTATGATTATGTGCGCTATCGATTAAGATTTCAGTTACTCACTCACATGTCTTTGTCTGATAGTGGACCCACACGTACGCCCTCCCGAGTTTTCGACCGTAAAATAGGTTTAAATGAGTTATTTAGCAATAAGGTCCTCTAGCTTTCTAGCAGAAAATATCAAAATATTAAAAGCCAATTCTCAATTCAACTCTAAATCTTCTAACCAAATTCTATAGCACCCAAAGGACCCTTCCATAACAAAAACCCGGAGATTATCTAAAATCTATAATTCTATAGGTATTCGTGGCACGCATTGTACGCGCTATAAAACTGAAACCATTATGTTTAGTGATGCGGCTGCCTTAAAATCATTATGTACTGTAAATCATTTGAGTTCACTTTGTGAATGCTAAGTTAAGGAACTGATAGAAGATTGTTGGTTTGTCATGTTGTGTATTGGAACAAGATATGACTGAGAAAGGGCTTCGAAATACAGGGTGTAAACAGACTCTTCACGAAGCATTATGTACATCAAACTAAGTAAGTTTATGCAAAAATTATAGCTTGGAAATGACTTTCTTTTTTGAGGTGAACAATCACGTTTTGCGGTAGGACTCAATGTAAAGCATTCAAAGAATTGTGCTGATGGATGGATTAAATAGTACGGGGGTCTTGAAGGTGTCTAAAGTAAAAAAAATGCATTAAAAACATGTGTTTAAAAAAAAAATTGTGAAGACGTTGGAACTTTGACCCCCAATATCTCCGTAACTAGAAGGTTCCCTGGTATGGTCTAGAACAAAAAAAATAATCGCAATGGCGAGAAAAACAAATGTCTTTCGGCTTCGTTTAGAGTCTTTTTACATCCTTTATTTGGCCTGCCTAACTTCCGCCATTTTACAAGTATTTAATGAAAGAAAATCTTCCAAACCATAACCATTCCGAAATACAAGCCATCAAAAGTTACAATCTTCGCCATCAGTACTACTCTGATTGTATTAGCCAATCATACAACCTATTTATTCAATGGCTGGCATCAAAACAAACAAGTATTGTATGAGAGTAAATTTTGTAATTCGTCACTTTTCCAAGATATATCTTGTAAAAGTGACGAATTAGAAAATTTTAGCCATCAAGTTACGATTTTTGCCATTTGCGTTGAATACTTATATTTCAGAAATGTGACGCTTTAGAAGATTATGTGTATGCTTTGCCTTATAGATTTTATAAGGTTTAATAAATTTCCTACAAGACAGATCAGTCAGGTAGGCTATAATACTATCAAACCGGTTTGGAAAGCGACCTTGGCTTAGCTTTGTTAAGTTTTACTTCAAACCAAAAACTAACATTAAAATCAAAAGATAACACAAGCATCGCCATAGAACAAAGTTAACTGAACAATAAATCTACAATTCGGTACGCACCCGGACGATCATAACGTCATTACAATATCTGGAATGGTACCGCCTATAAAATCATTACGACCAATTATTTGGGGCACAAACAAGAATACGAAATCATTTGATGTAGAGAAAATGTGGGCCTAGGGAAGAATTATGGCTTTGATGTCAAGAATGGTTTTGGAGGAAACATATTCTTTTATGTGTATAAAAAAAAATGAAAGAGTTAGTATGGCCTACGTGTCATAAAACTGCCTTGTAGATCATTAGATAAACCATTTATTCTGCCCACTACATATTATAATTATCATTGTGCTCTGAAAGTGTCAGAAAAAAAAAATTGGTTGTGTACTTATTACGCACGTAAGAAGTTATATTTCTTTGGCGTATAAAACTAAAATGTTGACTAGCTAACTTCAGGGTGTATGTTGACTAGTTAACTTCAGGGTGTAGATTTTCGTGACGGTGTGCGCGCGCATCGTAAAAATTTACTCTCATCCTTTTTCCCTAACGCGCCAAAAGAAGTATAACTTCAAAATTGTATTGAAAAGTATGAGACGATGCCTTCTCTAGTTCCGTCACCGACCAACACCGTCACGTGCCATGCGCGTAGCGTATCCGGCAACAGCAAAATATGCTCTCCGGCAATTGTTTTCGCTCCGTGTATAGCACGCGACGGTTACAAAACGGACGTCTTATACTTTTCAATACAAAGAATATAGAGTTTAACCCCGTATGATTACTGTTCTGAACCCGCTACAAACGGTTATGAGACGCTGTTGATACGGTGTAGTATAGTCTAGTAGTCCGTATCTTGTTTCTTTCCCTCCCTGAAATGTGCATAGCACGTTCATAGTATGGTACTGAGTAGTGGGCACTCTTTAGTAATCTGAATTGTCATTGATCACCTTAAATATAAAGATAATTTTATGGAATTATCGAGGGAAGTATAATTTAAAAAATATCCACAAATATAGGGTGTAGAAAGACTCTTAACGAAGCCGAAAGGCACTTGTTCTCCCCGCCATTGCAATCATTTTTTTTAAACGGTTTTATTTTTTTGTTCTAGACCATACCTGGGAACCTTCTAGTTACGGAGATGTTGGGGGTCAAAGTTCCAATTTTTTCACAAGTTTTTTTTATTACATGTTTTCAATGTAATTTTTTTACTTAAAACACTTCAACGACCCCCTTACTATTCAATCCATCCATCAGTACAATGTTTTGAGTGCGTTACATTGAGTCTTACCGGAAACGTGATTTTTCAGCCTAAAAATGAAAGTTGTTTCCCAGCACTAATTTTTGCGTAAAGTTACTTAGTTTGATGAACATAATGCTTGGTTGACGGCTTCGTGAAGAGTCCGTTTACACCCTGTATGTACTACATGGAAAATTCCATAACAGTCTACAAAAAACTCACTTTGAATGAATCTTTTTTACACACGTTACTCAAAGTACTTCACAATATAGAAATACTTAGGCACAGCGAACCGTATCGTCTATTTTCAGCTGAATGGAACGTCTATCATCCTTACACGTTGTAAGAGTATCGAACCTAAATATAACCGCAAAAAGGTTTTCTTGTGAGACATGTCAGCTCCGGTCCTTTCTCAAAAACTTGTGTACGTCCATTTAATAGAAATCGACCTCTGTTGATGCTTTTAATATTATTCTTGGGGGAAAATAATTCTAATAATACTATAAATGTGCCATACTATAAGTATGTGTCCGACCAAGTTCTTGATAATGGTAATATCACGTTGTATTAGGATCGACCTATCACTGACAGAACTATTGTTGCCAATAAGCCTGGCATTGTGGTGATAGATCGAATGGAGCGTCGCGCAATGATTATTATTGATATAACAGTCCCGCATGACGAGAACGTCGTGAGAGCAGAGAAAGATAAACAGTTCAAGTATCTAGATCGGGCTCGCGAGGTTGTCGACATGTGGGATGTGAGTACAGCAGTCATTGTGCCAATGGCTTAATAGCCAATATCCTCGACCAACATCTGAGGAGGATCTCGCTTGGCAGCTGGATCAAGGGCTTGATCCAGAAAGCAGTACTTCTGGACACGGCACGTATTGTCAGGAGGTTCCTCTCTCAAGAGCCCTGACCACCGGTAGCTCGGACCCTGTTCTCAATGCTGGTGGGCTACTATTTTTTATATTTTTAAATGTTTTTTTTACACTTTCGTCTTTTAAAAAAATGTAATTAGTAAAATTGAAAAAGATGATTATTATTGATTAATTGTGAAAGTTTGTGGGGATTGATTTATTCTTCGTTTGGCCCACTGAGTTTTGTCCCACATAAAAAAACAATTGGATCGTCCCAAACAATATGCTTCCCTCGTCCCAAAATATAATTTTAATTAATTTATTCCCGCTTCGTCCTATTTTATATTCCATCTATGGCCCGTATTTTTTTGTATATGCCAACCTTACGTGACTCTTTCACGCAAAAACAACTGAACGCATTTGGATGAAATTTCGCACACAGATAGTTTATAACCTGGATCAACACATAGAATGCCTTTGCCTATTTTCACTAACACTAAGTGACACCTAATGAATACCTATGCCTGTTTTCACCAAAACTTAGTGAGACCTTACTGAATGCCTATGCCCGTTGCCACCAACACTTAGTGAGACCTTACTGAATACCTATGCCCATATTCACCAACACTAAGTGACACCTAACTGAGTATCTATGCCCGTTTTCACCAACTCTAAAGGATACCTAACACACTGCCTATGCCTTTTTTTACCAATACTTTTTATCCCGATAGTATGTCCCTGTGAGAGAATTATCGATTTTCGGTTATTGAAAAAAAAATCTGCTGTTTTCTACAAAAGGTATGGAACAGTTGAGTTTAAAAAAAGTTACCCATAAAAAAATTCTATATGGGGGGCTCAGAATGATACACGAATGATGTTTTCGCTTCGGTGTCCCTTCCACTCCATATAAAGGGTGTAAACAGACTCTTAACGAAGCCGAAAGGCACTTGTTCTGCCCGTCATTGCGATCATTTTTTTGTTCTAGACCATACCTGGGAACCTTCTAGTTACGGAGATATTGGGGGTCAAAGTTTCAACTTTTTCACAAGTTTTTTTAAAATACATGTTTTTAATGTTATTTTTTTATTTTAAACACCTCCAGGACCCCGTTTTTTTTTTTTTTTTTTTTTCTGATGGGAAGTCATCAAATGACTTCTCCCGCTCTAGGCAGAGCGGAAGGGAGTGTCAGACTTGTACTGACTAAAACCCATCCATTTTCCTTCCTTGCCCTTTGTGTTCCAGGACCGCGGTATCTCTTTCGAACAGCCCGCAGCCCTGGCAGGCATCGGCACTTGAGGGCCCCTTCCTATTTCCTGACATCTCTTTGAGGCGCGCGTGGAACACGAACGCGCCGTCAACACGGCCTGTCGTCAAAAGACGGACGGACGGTGAGCTAGCCCATTACTCACCGTCCACAGGTCCGCGTCTACGGTGGCCGGAAGCCACCACGTGACCCCCGACGCCCGAGGCGTCTCTCGCGGCGGCTGGGACGAGAGGTTCTCTCCCTCTCACGCTCCGCCACCTCCTTCGCTAGCATGACTGCTTCGCAGAAGGAGGTGACGGCGTCCCATTCCCTCTCGCTCCGGACCATGGACTGGACCAGGGCCGGACACGATAGGTCGCCGCCGCCGATCGCCGCTACGAGGACACGGCGGTGCTCCGCCCAAGCGGGGCAGACCTCCACCGTGTGCTCCACCGTGTCCTCTGGGCGACCTTCACAGTGGTAACACCCGGGCGTTTCCTCCCGCCCGATTCGGTGTAGGAACCTCCCGAAACAACCGTGTCCGGTGAGGACCTGCGTCAGGCCGAAGGTGAGGGTGCCGTGGCGCCTCTCCAGCCACTCCTCAAAGAGGGGACTTATCGCCACTATTGTGGCGTGCCCTGCACGGGGTTGCGATAGTCGCTCTCTCCATGTCGCCATGAGATTGCGCCGGAAGTCTGTCCGCAGCGCGACAATTTGCCGTGGCAGCGGAGCGCGCCACTCGTGTAGGCGCGCGAGGACTATCGCCTCCAGATCCCATGGCGGCAATCCAGCAAGGAGGCACGCCGCCAAGCCGGAGATCGGGCGGTACCCCCGGACTAGCCTTACGGCTACCACCTTCTGAGGCGCGTTCAGGTAGTGGGCGGCTCGCCGCCTCAAGGAACACGCCCACACCGGGGCCCCGTAAAGGGCCATGGACCGCACGACCCCCGCGTAGAGCCTCCGGGTCCAGGACCCCCTTACTATTCAATCTATCCATCAGAACAATGTTTTGATTGAGTTACATTGAGTTCTACTGTAAAACGTGATTTTTAAGCCCAAAAAAAAAGTCGTTTCCCAGCACTAATTTTTGCGTAAAGTTACTTAGTTTGATGTACGTAATGCTTGGTTGACGGCTTCGTGAAGAGTCGGTTTACACCCTGTATTTGGACATTGTGTTTTATTTCTCGTATACACGCTACACATCCAGCTATACTTTTCCAGTATAACATGACCTCGCTATGTACAGATTTCCCGTACAATGAGAATTCCACCAATACTGGTTAAGTATGGCTTGAGTGGTCATCGCGTACATCATGATGATGATGATGACTTGATGATTGCAGAATATTATGTCGAATTTACATACCCAACTAGTTGCCATCTTACAATGTGAACATAACTAAATAAAAAAAAATGCTTATAACGTTTGTGGACATCTCCACCCCTGACTTTGGGGGTAGTTGAGACCCTTTTATTTATTTATTTATTTATCATGAACAATTTATATTGTGTTTGATACATGAATGCATTTTAAACACGGTCGTGCAAAAGAGATTCATCATCATAATTCTCAATCTCCTGCCCATAACGAAATTTATTTGTGGTCGGCGCAGCATGTCTTCTTCTTCCATAATTCTCTATTACTCGTCATCTCATCAGACAACCACCTTGCTTGCCATACATACAAAAGAGATTAAATATTCAAATTCACAAAATTAATTATTTCGTTTAATCCCAAACAGAGTTGTTAGATAGTCTAACACAATTTTAATATAATCGTGTACAATGGCCTGTGGAACTCTATAATTTATACCCTACTTTCGTAAATCGGTCAGAAACCGACCTTAATTTGAAAAGAAAATCCCCATACAGAAACAAAGTAAATACTGATTAGGGTAAAACCGACCAAGTCCGAGTGGGACTCGCGCACCGATGGTTCCATATAAAATTGCAAGCATTTTGTTGTTAAACTTCATAAATTTTCGGTTTTCAGATTTTTTCCTTTACATGTGCTATAAGACATTGCATCTTGCCAAATTTCATGATTCTAGGTCAACGAGTCAAGTACCCTATAAATTTTGATTCCTTTGAGAGTATCGAAATATACGTTTTTTGCGGCATAAACAGGCGTATCTTTCGTTTTTTTTTGCGATAACAGCTTAGAAGTTTGATTTATTCACAGCTTCAAGGGACTGTAGACTTGAGTGTATGGTTTTAATTTTAAAACTATACCTCTACGCATTCCCGAGATAAAGGGTCTTGACAGACAGAGAACAAAGTGATCCTATAAGGGTTCCGTTTTTTGCCGTTTGGCAACGGCCCCTTAAAAGCCGACATGGTTGGGTATGTCACGTCAGGCGTAACAATTAAATAGGGGAAAGGTTTAAATAACGCGCTTTCTAATGTGTCATGGTTTATTTGGCGGACAAATTATTTATTCCTTTGTTTACTAACGAAGTGCTTAAGTAATGATTAAATGGACTTCTGAAATATTTCTCGCCCATTAAACCGTAAAGGTACCTTTATTTGGAAGGATCATTGATGTGGGAAGTGTGGGAACTTAATATATGTTTCATTTGGGATAGCAAAGGTGAAAAGAATAGTCATATTCTTTTTTTATTGGTTCGTTTTTGAGGTCGTTGGGTGGTTGGGGGAGAAATTAACTAAAAACTATTGCACTTTAAGATGGGATGCGCCAGGGTAACCTGCGAATGTCTGTGTCAGGTTGTGATTCGCGACTGTAACACGTATGTAGTGTATTCGGCAGTAAAAAAAACGGGTTGCACTCCGGGAGTGCCGGCAGAAGTGAAAACTTGAAACAACGCCATCTAGCTTAAATATCACAAATTTCCATAGCTTTGTGCAAGAACGAAAGATGTCACTGCCGTAGAAAAAAACTTGAAACAACGCCATCTAGCTTAAACTACACGCACACTCGCGCAAGTGCCCTGCGCCACCGATTCAATCTGATGATCTGACGCGAGTTTAACAGTTTTTACCCATCCCAAAACGTGCACAACGCTAAAGAAGTTTTCATTTCAAAATATCTAAACTATAAATAAGCAAATTTCACTATCTTTTCATTTATTAAACAACTCATCAACCTCAGAAGCCTGTAGAAAATACATCTTCGAATTCTAAATTAGTAGTGGCCATCCTCCAAAACAGAAAACAATAAGATTACAAACTCATTAAGTAAGGATTGTATCCAAATTCCTGCAGCGAAGCGTTAGAATAGTTCACGCCAACTCGCAGTGGCGCAAGGACACGGAATAAATATAGGTCCAGAAGGCCAAAGTGAGCAGCGGTAGCACAATAGTAATAGCCGCGATTAAAAGTCATGTCAGGTCATAGGTTTGAACCAAAACAGGTCCTTTGAGTATAATCGACCTACAAAGTTCGAACTGCTGGAAAATATGTGAACCATAATCCACCACGCGGAGTGCGCGTGAATGGTACTTAATAAAGGGTGTAAACCGACTCTTAACGAAACCCAAAGGCACTTGTTGAACATTCTCACACAAATACATTTTACAAAAAAACATCAAATACACAAAATTGGACTCAGAAATGCAAATGACATAACAATTATACCCAGCACGTACCAGCTATGGCTAGAAAAATGTGATGTTCGAAGGTGCTGCATTGTATAATAAACTACCAAATAACATCAAAAATACAAAATCCATGTCAATATTTAAGAAACACTTAAAATTACATATATTTAAAGCGAGCGCACCTTAGTTCATTACATACCACATCTAGTTGCGCGCGTTCCGTGTATGTTTACATTTTGGTTATGTTAAATTATTAGCGGTTACCCTACACTTTTAGAATATTGATGATGAAGAACATTGAAAAGAAACCAGCATGTCCTAGAACCAAATAATCGAAGACATGTGGTATCCACCAACCGGCGCTGGGCTCATGTAGTGAATTACGATCCGCAGCCTGTCACGGAATGGAGGCCTGCAACCCTGTAGTTGAAACTTATAGGGTTAATTAGCCTACTATGGAAACGACCGGCTCCATTTAACTCTTGAAATCGGACGCAGACATCGACACGGGGTCTACTATACACTCCTAGAGTGAACGGTTGAGATAGTTCAAGATCGCCGTACGTAAGAGTCGATACAGGATGAATGCGGTTTTACACCTTGAATAAAGCTAGCTTTCTGTACTCAACTATTCTGTGGCAGGAGCTTGCGGGGCCCACGGGATTCGAGTTGTGACGTCATACCTTCTAGAAAGGTATGCAGACCGATACAATACCTTGCATAAATAGCTGATGTAACATATATTATTCAAATCCTTTGATAATGTGAAATGTTCCAGACGACCGTGTACCTACTTATGTGCAAACACTTACTTATTTATACATACACAGGTCGTGTACATTTGGCATAGCCTCTAAACTCAATGTTACAGACAATTTCCATGATGTTTTTTTTTCTCAGTTTTCATGCCAATACGAGAAATAAAAATGTCATTAATGTTAGAACAATCACATCCAAAATTTATCATCCATGACCTTCCAATCTAAACATCCAACATACCAAATAGGGCCCTCCACAACCCCATTACCAGTATTAGCCCTATTTTTACCCCATACAAAGATAACCGAAGATACTTCAGACCCCCCTAATGACCCCATAACGGGCCCGGATGAAAAACGTCGACGTTAACGGGATAATAGAGAAAGTTTCTCCTCAACTGATAAATTAGCAAAGGAAGTGTTTGGCGAGATCCTGCGGCAAGGGATTAATATATCCTCAGATGTTTGTTAGCTTGATTGTGTTAATTAAATTATTATTTGGGGGAGGGGTAATGCATAGAGGTTGGAGCATAGAGAGGGGGTGATAGTGGTGGACTTACATCAGCATGATGTAACAACAGGAAGTTGTGTAAAATGAGGTCAGAGTAGCCTTAATTCGGGAGAACCGCCCTTAATAACATAATTCTGAAAAAAAAAAAACCGGCCAAGTGCGAGTTGGACTCGCGCACCGAGGGTTCCGTATAAACTTGTAGGTATTTTGTTACTAAACTACATATTTGCGGTTTTCAGATTTTTTCCTTTACTTGTGCTGTAAGACATTTCTTCTTGGGTTTAGCCGTGCTTGCTTAGGTTGGTTTGTGGATGGCTGACCGCCCATTACATACCGAGTTTCCCTCGTGAATCTGAAAGCACGTTAAACCGTCGGTCTCGGCTGTCAGTGTTGTGGAGGTCACATAGGCAGTCGCTCCATGTAAAATACTGGTATTCAGTTGCATCCGATTAGACTGGAAGCTGACCCCAAGATAATTGGGAAAAGGCTAGGCAGATGATGACAAAGATACTATTAACTAAACCTTGTCTACACAATGGAGTCTGTGTATCCCAAAAACTAATACACGATACAAATTAATATTCCAATTACATTGTAGCTCATTGGTATTCAGGGTCTACATTCAATGTATAGAGCAAGACACCATTTGTCTTACTAAATAGATCACGTATTTTCTTAACTAAAACGCATGTCGTATTAAAGAAAAATAATGTTACCTCAATGTTAGTTTAGGTGTAGTATTCAGTCCACTCGATATTTTTTTGGGGGATAAATAGGAAAAATATACTAAAATGGATTCTACTGCATTACTATAAGAACATGACAGCAGAATTATCGTACTGGTTGTTGAAAGATAGTTTTCAAATTATAAAAAAAAACTGCGACTCGCACACGTAGGGTTCCGTACCATAAACCGAAAAAAAAACACGTTTCTGGCTGTCTGTCCCCAGGCTGTATCTCATGAACCGTAATAGCTAGACCGTTGAAATTTTCACAGATGATGTATTTCTGTTGCCGCTATAACAATACATAATAAAACTATAAGTTATTTATTAATTAAAGGGGGCTTCCATACAAGAAACGTGTTTTTTTTCAGTTTGTAGTACGGATTTCTTGTATGGGAGCCCCCTTTAATCATTAAATAATTTATATTTGTTGTTTTGTTAAAGCGGCAACAGAAATATTATATCATCTGTGAAAATTTCAACTGTCTAGCTATCACGGTTCATGAGATACAGCCTGGTGACAGACAACCAGACAGACAGGCAGACAGTGGAGTCTTAGTAATAGGGTCCCGTTTTTACCCTTTGGGTACGGAACCCTAAAAAATGTAGTAGGTAGTCTGTATAATATTCTGTCCCTACTACGGGCTGATTTGAGCATTTCTAAAAAAAAACTCTCATATCTTGACCAAAAAATTATAATTTAACTGATGATCATGTACCCCAAAGTGGAACAAAACGTAAACATGACTTGCTACTAAATAAAGACCAACTTTAGTCAAAACAAAAGCTAGCTTAGACCTAGCCAAAACTTTTATAGGCACACTTAGTACAAACTCGTCCTAACAAAACTTACAGTTTCTAAAAACACAGTCTGATCAGACAATGTTACGACCCGTTCACGACCTCAGATGATGCAGCTCACGACGTGCGTCAGTTGTTTCCTACGCGAGCGTACCGTTACGTCACAAATCGTAGCGCGGTGACTCGTTGCATTTTCTAATAGGAGATGTACCGTTATTCTGACGAAGTCTTTTTATACCGGCTGAAAATAATACCAAATAATAGTTATAGAACATCGCATCAGCTGCTTCGGAAATGGGGAAAACCAAAATTTCTATAGCAAATAATAGTTGCAAAAAAAAATATTCATACCGCGTCGAAACCTTATGTGAAGAATTTTGGGATCACTTTCAACCTAAAAAACTTGCTAGCTGCATGTATGTAATATGAGTCGCTTACTTTAATTTAGTTTCTATAGTTGCTGTCGCACCACGCGTGTCATTTGAGACTAAAGCTCGTGGCCAAGGATTTTCGAGTATAATACTTCGACCAGTGTAACTTGAACTCTCGAAGACCCCCGCCGCAGTGTACATGTGGTGTTTTTGGCTCTGATTTTAAGAGGTGAAGAAGTCCTAACTGAAATGGTATTGGGCATCTATAGTGGTAGGAGGAAGATTATGTTCTTCTGTTGATACAAAGCATAAGTTGAAGCGGTTTTCAATTTCATTTTTGGATGCTCATCTGTATTTTTTACTACTGCTTTTTCTAATCTATATTAGTAACTTCAAGAATATGGATTGCGCTATTATCCTAAGAAGCTAAAAACAAACTGCTAACCAATTAGAAGTATTAAACGATTCTGAAGCTATCGTTTGATGATTGTAGATACCTAAGGATTTAATTTCAGTGCATGAAGTGACTAAGCTTTTTAGTGAGACTCCTTTTAATTTTTTTTTCTCCCACAAAGTACCTACGATTACAATATGAAGGTACAAAGGTTTGTGGGAGTCGGGAATCTAAACTAGGATACCCTGTGCTATGAACTCCTGGCCCCCCTTGCTGAGATTGGGATTCCAACAATTTGAACATAGTAAATAAAATAAAAAAAATAAAAAAATAAAATGTCGTGTAAGAAAAAAAATATAAGAAAAGATGCTTATTAAATAAAATCAACAAAAATGATTAAAATGCGTGTGTGTGTTAGTAAGTGTGTGGAAAGCAACTGTGAAGTGAAAGGTGTCGTGTGTTTGGTGTGGTTTTGTGTATGTGAGTGTGTGTGTTTTACCGTGCGTGTGACCCGCAGTTCTTATTCAATTGGACCACAACCGAAATACTTCAAAACAAACCAACTTCGAGACAAGTTGGACAGTTGCGCCATTCTGCGTTTAATTATTCAACTCTTAGGAAACTGTGCGTAAGCCCCTGAAAATGTTCACTTTCAATCAATTGTTCGCGGTTTATATCAAGGAAAAATTTTAAACAATCACTGTTATTTATTTTATTCAAAGGATTTTATGGAAATGTTAAATGTTTTATTTTGTAAGAGGATTATAGTTTTGTTTGTTCGATTTATATTCAAATAAGCTGATTTTCTTGTGGTTTTCACAAAACATAAAATCACGCCTGTAATTCTCGAACGTACCTAATAGGTAGTACATTCACATTTCGCCACTATATTAAAGTCCCATGTATAAGGGGGTGAGCCTTTTACCATCAACTGGGCACAAATCCAGACACCGTGACTGCTACTTAGAAATCCTTGATGAAAAAACCCAATAACAATTTGCCCGAATCTGGAATCGAACCTATGACCTCATGCTCAGCAGTCGTGTTTGGGACCACTAGATCAACGAGCCGGATTTGATGATTCCATACGTTTTCGTTTGAAAAGACCTATATATGGATCCACAGTTATTTTATTACTCACTAACCAAAGTAAGCTCAAATATTGCTCTTAAGCTTCCAAGCGAACTTAAAATTAGGTGTCACAGTTAGCCCCTAAGCTTAAGCCATCTAGCGTCGTCCTAACAATGCCCAAAGATTTGTGTGCCGAGCAACTTTCTTCATTTGTTCAGTTTCATTCGATATTTCAATGAAAACCGTTGCTTCCTCTTACCAACTTATAAATGCAGCTCCTAAAGTACATTTTGATCTTTAAATCTGTAGATGTAAAGTTGAAAGTATATAAAAACAATGGTAGAATTAGTTTGTTTTTGTGACGTATGGTTTCTGGCGCCACCTGTGAGAAATCACAATATGGAACATAAAATGTGATTTTGGATACAATGACGTTGCTGACATGCTGGTTTTATAATTCAGGGTTGTTTTACTTCCTGTTCAGGTGTTCAGTTTTGGAAGACAGTCAGGGTTTTTAGGAATGTATTGGGTATGATGGTTGGAAACGAATGCCTGATAATTATTTGAAAACATTTTAGCTATTAGTCACTTTCACTGCAAATTACTAAATGTGTTGAACACTACACATATACAAAATGAGGTATATTTTAGAAACCATTTTAACTCATTCAGGCTTGCTGGTTAGTTTACTAACCACTTATTCCCGGTTGTTTAAAAATATTTTCACGTCATCTATCGACGATGCGCTGGATTTTTATGCTTTTTAAAGTCATTGTGGAACGTGTGTTGCGAAAACCGCCATGGTGGTTAGTAAACTAGCCCCCTTATTCCTCAAAAGCCTTTTTTTTTTTTACGGATTGGAAATCAAATGACTTCTCCCGCTCTGGGCAGAGCGGAAGGGAGTGTCAGACTTGTACTGACTTTTAGACAAAAAATCTTACGAAAATACGACATAAGGCTTTTTTTTTTTTCCTCAAAAGCCTTATGTCGTATTTTTGTAAGATTTTTTTTTCTTATTATTTAAACCCTAACTAAACAAACTGTCCAATTGTTTTATTTATAAAGTCATCTTATTAAAAGTGTGCCTGAAAGAGTTAAACTATATCAAAACGAGAGTTTTTAAACTTAATAATTTACTAAATACATAACATCACGCCTGTTCGAAGGGATTGGCCACCTATTACCAGATGTGATTTAAATCTAATGTAATAGGGGAATTCTATTGCCATCAACCGGGCACAGAAACAAAATCCGTGGCTGCTACTGAGAAATTCCTGATCGAAAATCCAATAACAATTTGCCCGACCAGGGCAATCGAACACAGGACCTGATGCAACCACTCGACCAACGAGGTATGCGAAAGTAAGTTTGTTTGTTTGTAAGCTTTGTACGCCTAAACCACTGAACCGATCATCCCGAAATTTTGTATATACGTTGTCAGGTGTACAGAAACGGACATAGCGTACCGTTCATCCCGAAAAAAAGTACTGTTCCCGAGGAAAACCACAATAACGTTCTAATGATTATAGATTGCACCACGTGTCTTTCGAATCATGGGTGAATTATATTATTACAAGCAGAGTACAACCCATCGATGGCACGATTGGGACAGTGGCTGAGCGATTGACTGCTGCGCTGCGTGTCGCGGGTTCGATTCCCGCACGGAACAAATATTTGTATGGCCTACAGGTAGTGGTTCCGGGTCTGGCTGTTTGTGTATGTGAGTATAAATGTTTGTGAACGCACCCACGATACAAGAGAAATTACTAGTGTGGGGCAACGTGTTAAAAAAAAAACCCGAATTGTTTGTCAAATTCTGAATTAACGCGAACGAAGCAGCGGGCAAAAGCTAGTACTTCATATTAATAAGAAATATTATGTCTTGAGAGTAACTTAAATTTAAAACTCGACAACTTTTCTAAGGTAATCCTAGGGGATGGTGATAGATGCCTTCATTATAATAATTTATAAACGAATTAAACGATAAACACAAAATCAGAGATAAGATAAAGATTTCACCAGGGAATGGTTAGAACGTTCTTGTGAAAAAAACCGAAGAATTTTTTGAATCTAAAGATTTTTTACTGTTCTACATTTTTTACTTCGTTTGGTATAAATGAGTGTAGAATTGGTTCATTCCCGATAGTTCTACTGTACAGTTCTACGGTAGAACTAATGGGAATATTGTTTCCCACTAGTCCTACGATTTCAGGTAGAACTAGTGGAACCAAAAATTCCCATTTGTTCTACCGATTCTATTACACAATTCTACTTTAAAACTAATGGGGTTTTTGGTCTCATAGTACTACGTTTTGGCGTAGGTCGTACATTCACACTCTGCAAAACTCACACCAATGCGAATTAACCCCGCTTCGGATTTGTTAGTAGTACGAGTATATTGCTAAGCCGAAAGGTTCTCCCCGTCATTGCGATTGTTTTTTGTTCTAGACCATAATCTGGGAACCTTCTAGTTACGGAGATATTGGGGGCAAAGTTCCAACTTTTACGTTTTTTTTTAAATACATGTTTTTGATGATATAACTTTACTTCAAATATCTTTACGACCCCCGTACTACTCAATGAATCCATAAGCACAATGTTTTGAGTGTGTTACATTGAGTGCACAACAGAGTGCGTGTATAACATGATATTCACTCAAAAAAAAAGTCGTTTCCCAGCAATATTTTTTGCGTAGAGTTACTTGGTTTGATGTACAGAATGCTTGGTTGACGGCTTCCTGAAGTGTCCGTTTACACTTTGTATAGAGTAAATCCCTGTTTTTGGCAGCAACTTCAGCACATTTCAGTCATTTAAGGAAACATGTTGATTTTGGCAGAAACTTCAATACACTTTGCGTGGATTGAAAAAACGAAGGGTACAGTATCCTTTTAGAAACACTAGCAACAATACTGCTTAGATCACTTTTCATATCACAAAAAAAATCAGTTCCCTAGATACCTTTGAAAACATCTGTAGTAATCATTAACATAGTTTAGTTTCAGTAGTAGGGAAAAATCCAATTTACAAGAAAAAAATGCATGACTGAGAGATATTGGCATCTTCTGGGCACGCTCGTTCCATCATAGACCTCTTCCATCGGTTACCATCAGGCGGGATCCAGGTCAAGAGCAGGCCCATCTTGGAATAAAAGAAAGAAAAATATTTGTAGACGGCATGTAAAGCCAAGTCAGAGGCCCATGGGTGGCACCAGGTTAGGCACTAACCACACGACAAAGAAATATAAAATACTGAGATTTTTTTTTAATACCTATAAAATTTGTACGCCGTTATTGGCAAAACATGGACGCACACATCATCTATTAATACAATACCCTGCATGTCTGATTAGTCAGTTTATGTAAACGCATGTTTGACAAATAAAGTATCTTTTATCTCTTTTATCTTTTTAAAGAAGAAATACAAAAAAATGCAATAGATATTAGGTAACATTGGTAAATGACACGTAGCCTTCTCTGGTTTCCATTTATTCCATGGGAAGACGTCGACGGAAGACGAAGTTTATATTTGTTACAACAAGTCTGTCTTTCAGCCTTCTAAAACTCTCAGCCACTTCAGCTCTCGCTACATCTTGAAACCAACGAATGTGTTACCAATTTCCTATCTTAATGCCTATAGCACTTCTGGGAAACATTTGAGCAAGCCTGTTTGACATTCAAACTTGATATCTACTCCCGGAATTGTACAATTGGGAGATATCACACTGTCAAACTACAATGTAGGTAATTTTTGTTTTACGTAACGTCTACAAGTTATTTGGTTTTCTGCGAAGAAAGCTGAGATTTATTCTTCATAACATAACATCACGCCTGTAATCCCAGTTATGTTTAAATCCATGTAAAAGGGGGCGAGCCTATTGCCATCAACCGAACACAAGTCCAGACTCCGTGGCTGCTCCTGAGTAATACGTGATGGAAATCTTAATAAGACTTCCCTGACCTGGGAATCGAACCCAGGACTTGCTCAGCAGTCGCGCTTGCGACCACTAGACCAACGAGGCAGTCATTTATTCTTCATCTTTCGCGATAAACGTGATATCCGCATAGACCTGACAGCAACAAGAGAATAACTCAAATTAAAAAACTGAAAACAAATACTTAATTTAAGTTGAGGGTATACTTACATGAGCTGCGGAACTGTTCGAAAGAGATACCGCGGCCCTGGAACACAAAGGGCAAGGAAGGAACATGGATGGGTTTTATTCAGTACAATAACTCCCTTCCACTCTGCCCAGAGCGATGGGAAACCAGCAAATAACTTCTCCCAAGTTATTTGCTGGTTTCCCATCTGAAAAAAAAGGCTATACTTACATATTTTAAGTCCGCGTATAAATAACGTTTTGTTACAACACCAATTTATCTCGTCTGCTCGACGTCCGTATATCACTACAAGGATCCAGCAGAATATCAGCGTCAGGTGCGTCATGCACCTGACGCTTGACGTGACGACACATGCTGAGTTGCTCCCATTTGGTGCAACCTTGAGACGCACACCGCATCTTGTATACTCGTTTTTGAAGTGAAACTTCTTTATCGACGTAAGGGAGAATTTTTTTTGACGTATCGTCACGTTTTTCGTTATATTCATATTCATATTCATATCTTTATTTGCATTCCATAATGTGTGAAGATCTTACAATGGGCTTAAAGCTAAGGTACAATTACGGACCCTGTAGGGCACAGCAAAAAGTATAACATTTATATTTGAAATTAAATTAATACTAAATAAACTTACAATTTTAAAACATATTAATTTAACTAAATCATAACATTAATTTTATTGAGATCTGTTATAACATAACTAATAATTGTTTGGTAAAATTACATTAAAACATTTTAAATTAAAAAAAAATAAAATTAATAATAATATATATCTATGTGTGTGAGAGTGTGAATTCTAAACGACTAATAATCTATGCTGTCAGTTTGTGTTAAATATATTTGTTTGTCATGTATGTATTCGTTTATTGTGTAGTATGCTTTTTTAATTAATAATTGTTTCAGTTTTTTTGTAAAAGTAGTATCACTAGTTTCATTTTTTATTGCATCTGGTAGTTTATTAAATATTTTTATGGACATTACGTAGGGACTATTTGAATGTAGGCTCATGCGCGAAGAGGGTAACATTAACATGTTTCTATATCTGAGAGATCGATCGCTATGTTTATCACCGCGGGTTGTAAAAAAGTTCGTGTCTTTTCTAACGAATTTGCATATTTCCAGGATATAGATGGATGGTAAGGTGAGTATTTTATGTTTTATGAAAAAGGGTTTACAACTGTCGGTTTGTTCTATGTTAACAATGATACGAATTAATTTCTTTTGGAGAATGAAAAGTGTAGGCGCTTCTGTGCTATTTCCCCACATTATAAGGCCATAGCTGAGCCATGCATGAGCATAGGCGTAGTATGTGGTAAGTGCAGTTTGCAAGTCGGTAGTTTTTTTGACTTCTCGAAGCGCATATGTGAATTTTGATAATTTTGATCGTACTTTTTTTATATGAGGCTTCCAAGAAATGTGTGTGTCTACTGTGAGTCCTAATAGCGTAAAGTCGTTAACTACTTCAATTTTTATGCCATTTGTTGAGAAGCTGACTGGTAATGGGGATTTTTTAATGAGGGTAGAAAGTCATTAGTTTGGTTTTTTTATAATTGATCTCAAGGTTGTGCTCGTCCATCCATTTTGTTATTTTTTTGAAAATTGTGTTTAGTTGGTCATTTATATTACTATTTGTTTGGAATGTGGTAAGTAGAGAAATATCGTCTGCGAATAGCACACATGGTTCTTCCATAATTTTGGGAAGGTCATTGACGTAAATGATGAATAGGAGACATCCAATGAGACTGCCCTGAGGTATTGATGCATTTATTATCTTTCTTTCAGATCTTTCTTGGATTATTTGTTTTAGGTTACGCGCCATGTTGCTTTTTTTATCAAAGTTTAGTATAGTGACGTAAAGAATATAATGTATCATTATTGATGAAATACAATAATAGCAATGATATTATAATAAGAACAATGATATAATAAATTACTCATTAATTGTATGCATGTCTATAATAATAAAAATAGCTTTAATTTAATACGGAAAAAAATGTTTTTTTTAAGGCTTAAGCCTTATCTACCCCATTTTCGTGAAGTTGCAAATAGTAGAAAAATGATATTATTATGTCGTAAAGAAGTTTCACTTCTTACCTGTGTACTCTGGTACACACACATATTTTTTTTTTATTTGAAGTTTGTCATTGTGTTACTAAACTTCTTTTGTAAATATGTTTTTCTTTTTGTACATTGTCACCTTGTTTTTATATTGATGTAATTTGTTGTATCATTTAATTTTAATTGTGCTTCTGTGTGTTGTGCAATGTCTCTTGTGTGCATTGAATAAATGGTTTATCTATCTATCTACTTTTACACACATTGGTCTCCCTGAAAGTAGTTTCAAACTTACTTTCAAGAGTCTATCTAATAAGATACCTTGATACTATTCCCTCTATAACATTATCTTGTTCGGATTTTTCGCTTTATCTTGACGATAGTAAAGCGATTTAAGGCAGCCAGGTCATCTGAAAGGATCACTGCCAGAATGCGCTAAATTCACTTGCCTAAGTATATTTACACTGAAGGAGTCTTTTAAAATAATCTACAACCGTATTCTCTTAAGAAATTCCTTCCAAAGTTTTAAAATAACAAATGATCTTGAAGATAAGATAGCTTCAGTATATTATTTTCTATCTTAGTACATCGTCCATAGGGGAGCCATTTTCTTAGTAGCTCGCAACATTCTTTATCGTGCACTTTATTTTTTAAGGTAATTGAGACTGTCAATGGCGTTGTCGATATAATCTTTGTACGGGCACTTGTAAGAAAATTGTGGATTTTGAAACACACTTTTAGAAGAAAACTATTTCTTGACCGTTTCATTTTTGAAACGAAAGAGTAGATATGTGCAAAGATTTTAACGTTGCAAACGGGATATATACCATCTTAATATATATAAATTACGCGTCACGTTGTTTGATCGCGATGGACTGCTAAACTACTTAACCGATTTTAATAAAATTTGCACACCGTGTGTAATAGTTTGATCCAACTTGAAAGATAGGATAGCTTACATCTCAATTTATAGTCGCAATATTATTTAATTGCATTATGTGACGCAGACGAAGTTGCGCGGGTCAGCTAGTGTTTACTATAATTTATTTTGAGTTCCCGATATTTTGCCGCTGTTACAAGATGCTTGATGATGTTTTCAATATTAATGATGGTGACCATGCCAGTTTAAAAACTTGTATAACAAAGATCTTGTTTCTGAAAAGAAATGAAAATAACTACCGTAACTCGTTTCTACAAAAAATCATTGACTTTATTAGCCAATTCTATTATTCCCCTGGCAAAGTTTCCGTGACATCCAACTTTTTCGGTCCAGGACTTATGTCCAGCACTAGTCCTTTCTTTTGTCCAGCTGTCTCGCTCTTTTCATTGGGATTCTTCTAACATCTGCAGTTTCAGTGCTTTTTCGGTTATAAGTTAAAGAGTCCGTAGATACTCCTACCCAATTACAAGCACAAAATGTGGCTCTTCACTCGAAACTCCTTCAAAATCTTCCATTCAGCAAATAAGTCAACGCACCCAAAAAATAAAGTCACTCAACACTTTATTAAAACTTTTCTTCTTATAAAAACTTTTTGGTGGAAACTTTTCCGTACACCGGCGCAGTAATCGAACACCTTTTTAAATCTGACAGGTGTCAAAGTGATAACAAGCGTCGCTTTGTATAGCTAAACGAAGCGACGCTGTTGCTGTTGCGTAACTTTTGTTTTTGAGGAAGCTCGTTAAGTGTTGAACCCTGAGTTTTTGTGTGTCAAAGTTTTAATGCCGCCCATGTACTCTGACTTGGTACTACATACCATCGATAAATATCTCTCAGGCATGCTGGTTTTCTCACGATGTTTTCCTTCACCGAAGCAACTGATAATTATACAGTACGCACATGAATCCGAAAAATCAAAGGTGCGTGTATTGGGACCGAACTCGGGATCCATGAATACGAAGTCCAATGATCACACCACTAGACTATCATTGCTAAATGAAAATGGTGTTAGTATGAAAATCTCAAATTTGGAATTTAACCTTTAACGGATCCAAAAAAAAACATTAATCGCCCTGGACCGATAGGTTCCGGCTGCAATGTTAGCTTTGTGGAACGAATCGGTAGGGTTGAAAAGCACTGCGCTTTTACTAAGTACTATGGGTGAAAATTAACTGAAACTGTTAACTGTACTATTCTAATCTTAACTTTTATTTTAATTTTTTATTGATATTTTGAATGCGAAAGTAAGCTTAACCGATAATCCTGAAATTTGCATATACGTTGTCAGGTGTACAGAAGCGGCTACAGGGTACATTTCTTCCCGAACAAATGAACTGTTCCCGAGGAAAACAACATAAACGTTCTTATGCTCATAGATGGCACCACGTGTCTTTCGAATCATGATTGAATTACAAGCAAAGTACAACCCGAATTGATTGTCAAATTCGCGAGGGAAGCCGCGGGCAAAAGTTAGTTCACAATAAATCTAAAAAAAAACTGTTTACCATTTCTTTACACACTGTCATTAATCCTATACTTGGTCATTCGTACGGATGGCCCAGTCTAACCCATCAATTTTCTACTTGAGCCAAAATAGCGTTGCCGCGTTGATGGCGCGTTCGTGTTCCACGCGCGCCTCAAAGAGATGTAAGCAAACAGGGAGGGGCCCGCAAGAGCCGATGCCTGCCAGGGCTGCGGGACTGTTCGAAAGAGATACCGTGGCCCTGGAACACAAAGGGCAAGTAAGGTACAGTCAACAAAACAGATAGGTATGCAGGGTCGAAAGATGCAATTGATTTTTTCTTAAAAACCGATCGATGTTTTCGAACGAAATTAAAATTAAATGAAGAAAAATAATCAATTGTTTAAATTAAATCAAATTTCATTTGAAGATGTGCAACAGTTTCTAAAAAAACTAAAACTATATCTTTCGACCCTGCATACCTATCTGTTTTGTTAACTGTACATGGATAGGTAAAACCCACGACTAAAATAATAACTACTACATGACGCCTTGACGACGACATGTACTGACTAAAAGTCAGTACATGTCTGACACTCCCTTCCGCTTCGCCCAAAGCGGCAGAAGTCATTTGATGACTTCTCATCCGAAAAGAAAAAAAAAAGCGCTATATGAAAACAATACCCAGAAAACTAATTTTAAAGTTTCACTATAGTAAACCCTCCCAATAAAATTAGTTGACGTAATATCTCGGGAAAGTTACCGGGCTCGTGGGAAATCATTGTAACTGCGCTTGCCGGACTGGCACTCGATAATAAATATTTCATTGATGGCCGTCGTTAAAGATAAGGGCTGATTGTCATGCACCATGATGTGTATCGACTTCGGGAAAGATCATTTGGTTAGTAACGGTTTGATATTTTTTATTGATTCATTTCAAGACGAGGACAATAAATGATTTATTGATAAAAATAAAATAATTATGTCCATGACTGCTTCGTTGGTCCAGTACTGCTAAGTATGAGGTCCTGTAGGAGCCACGGAGTCTGGATTTGTGCCCGGTTGGTGGCAATAAGCTTGCCCCCTATTACATGGGACTTAAAAATATAACTGGCGAAATGTGGATGAACTATTAGGTACACTTCTGCCTAACCCTTTGGAGATTACAGGCGTGATATTATCCACAGCTTAAAAACTTTTCTTGGTTCAGGACAAGTTCTGGTGATTAAACCTATCGTCCGTGATGCTTGTGAAAAGTAACTTGTTTGAAACTTAAGGCACCAAGGAGTTACCAGAATGGCATGCCCACACATTGCCTTGGCTATTGTTTTATTGATTGACATAATTATGCTTTATTTTTTAATTCCATGAAGAGGTTCTAAATGGTAATTATAACCTTTAATTAATCAAATAAGCTCCTTTAAAATAATTCCATATTTTGCCACCTAGACAATCAATCACCCAAGTGCGTGACTTGCGTGTTTTGATAGCATGCGCTTCAAAAAACATTACAACAACCTTACACGTATAAAAACTTAAACCACCAATTAGAATCCACCAACAGTCTAGTTAAAACAGCAATAAGTACCTAAATAGGTCACAGACTATTCGCCGCACAGATACGTCAAGTGTCTCGTGTTTGCCACGGTAATTACGGCGACATTTCTGCCTAAGCAGTGCGGTCAATGGGTACAAGTTGCCATTAATTACTGGTAACATAAGAGGCATTCCTGTAGTCTGTTGGCTGTGAGATGACTTGATAATGGATGTGGGAATTTCTGTATTTGAGGTAGTAATATTATGATTGACTAGACGTGTGCCCAGAGAGTTTTCCCAGAAGCTAATGCTACTTAAATGAACTTCAAAAATCACGAACTTACTTTTTCAGGGGATGTGTAACAAAAATCCTTAACTCGGGCTGAGTTTCGTTATAATTATGTATTTGGATCTAGTGTAAAATATCAAGGTTCAAGGCCTAGCCAGTTGTTAAGGGTATGCATTGCTTGATTGTGAAGAATGGTTAAAAACTTGTTCTGTTTATGGTTCCGGACTCCATCAAAGCAGAGAGTAGAAGAGACGCGTAAGGGCTAGGGTATATCCAACGAAGCTGTGCGGAGAATGTGCAAAGCGGAGAGGAGAAGACTTGTGCACCAATGAGGCCTCGGGCACGAAGTCAGCGGCGCGGGGTGCAACGCGGCAACAACGCTGTACCCGGTCTCGAAGTTAGCGGGCAGACCGTCCGGCACTAGAGAGGCGTAGTGCTGTGTTACGTGAAATTAGTATCTTTGTTCGCGAACGAAATGTGTAAACAGGGACGACACCATCTTCTTGATACTAATTCCTTCCTAAAGTTTGATTTATTATGGGCAAAAAAGATGTAAATACTACAGCTCAACACTACGTCAATGCAGACGTTCGGGCACCGCTCGTACGCCGCTCACCGCCCGCTCCCCGCGCCGCTGCCTTCGAGGCCAGTTCTATATAAATGTACCTATGTATTGGAACGCGCCGCTATCCGCGCCGCCACCGCCACCGCCGTCGCCGCCGCGCCGCTGACTTCGTGCCCGGGGCCATACTGCACGCCGCACTCAGCACACCGGACACCGCACGCCACTCAGGAATAAGGAATTACGAGACATCTCTCTGCTCAACCGTTTCCCCTAAAGCTAAGCTGAGATGAGAAGTGTACATATCGAAATTTAATTGGTGGTTTACAACGCATCTCCTCTCCTGAACATTGTTCATAAGACTAGTTGCCAGTTAGCTGTACACCAAATAGCTTGTTCAGCTGTAGGTAGCGGACTGCAGACCTTGGAGAGGTCTGCCTCTCCCTATGGCTGCTTAATGTTAGATCTAAAAAAGGGCTGTTGTATCACTTTCATTGTGTTTTGATTTGTAACTACAGACTAAATCTGGAGGGGAAACGCTGTCCAGAGTTGTTTAATGTGACCTTTAAGTTTTATTTTCTTACTGTCCCTTTCTGTATAAGTCCGTTTCCGTATTTTTTTTTAAATCGATATAAATCCGTGGATCCGTGTGGGTTATGCGTTTGTTTACTATTATACCTACGCAAAATATTAATATTGTAACGTATACATGTTTTTTGTTTATTTTTTCACTGTTAATTTAGATGTAGACCTAGAAAATGCTGGTGTGACGACTTAGAGGCGTATGCTAAAGATTGGCCTGAGAGAACCGAGAGTGGAAGGCTATGGGGAGGCCTTTGCCCAGCAGTGGGACAATATAAGCTAATTAAAAAAAAAGTTTAACTGTTTTTTGTACCAAACAAATAAAATAATTTAAATATATTTTCCGATTTCCATATCCTACGATTTGCTATTGTGTATTTTCAATTCCTTTCGAATTAAATGTATATATTTTTTTAATTTCAGAGCAACTACGAGTACAAAATTATATCCCTGGAAAAATAAGCTTAACTAACAGCAATTATTATATAAACCGCTCTTGTAATAAAAAACAACTACAAACAAGAATCTCACTGTCAATGTAGACGTAGGCGTAGAAAATAATTTCTCTCTAAGCTGCAAACTGTCTGAGTTAATTGTTTCAAATAAAGCCGGTGTACACTGCCAAGCAATAAAACTGCAATATAGATGCAGACGTCAAGACAAGTCGGGTCCCTCCAATTAAGCACTGCTGTGCCAGGGTAGCGGTACAGTGGGAACTAGTGTAATTTATGTGGAGATTAACTTCTGTTGTTTATGTTATATTGCACTGAAACTTTCAAACATCATCACCATTTTTGAGTCTAGTTTGGAATAGAACAAATATTTGCGTCATCTAACCAAAGCAATCAGTGACGACATATATAGTTAGGCTT
The DNA here is from genome assembly GCA_950005105.1 of Lycophotia porphyrea. NCBI lineage: Eukaryota > Metazoa > Arthropoda > Insecta > Lepidoptera > Noctuidae > Lycophotia > Lycophotia porphyrea. The sequence continues at coordinate 2,796,917 of OX465396.1, forward strand.
GGGTAAACCACACATTTTATTGGAAAACAAAAGCACGTAATCAGTTCGCGCGACCACGCGTTCATCTGTTTACATTCTGCGAACTGGACATTCTGCGAATTGGACATTTTTCAACACCTGGACATTTTCATCGAATTGCACATTCTGCGTCTAAACAGTTTCAGCGATTATCGCTTTGGTTAGAACGCGGTGTGTGTATTATAAAATCACTTGTCACGAAATAATTCAACAAAAACTGGCTCTGAGTGCATCGCAAATCCAGGTGCATACAACCAACTGCTCAACGTGTTCGCTCGCAATTAATGATGTGCAACAAACTTAGCGCACTAAATGTGCCTAATGAAATATTTACGTGACGCTCAATGATACTCACCACATGACCACTGTTTAATGTATCTTATTTTGTGGAAGTTTTGCGCCGAACGAGCTGTGGGCCCGTAAAGCTCTTGATTGGTGCGCTGAAACAGTGATACAGGGTCGCGGCAGACAACAAAGGAGATGCTGGGACGTACCGAATGTCTTCCATCAGAATTGGAAAGAAGTAGTATAGAATTGTTACGTTTTTGAGGGAATGGAGGGAAACTTTTACCGAGAACCTCACGTTCCAGCCACCGCGGGAGACGCCCCGGGCATCTGGGGCCACGTGGTGGCTTCTGGCCACTGCAGGCGCGTACCTGTGGACGGTGAGTAATGGGCTAGCTCGCCGCCCGTCCGTCTTATGATGACAGGCCGTGTCGACGGCGCGTTCGTGTTCCACGCACCATTTCCTCAACAGTAACTAAAAAATTTTGCATTTTAACTAACCAAATAAATCTGCCACCTATTTTTCAAACAGTAAATAATATAAAACAGGCTTTTACACAAAACATCCTTCCCATTTCCTTACATCGTCCTAATATCGTAATTTACACTCAAGCGATGTTGGTATCTGCGTTGTGCACCATTTTACATAAATATCCTGAAAGAAAGCTGAAGGCTGAAGTTTTGCGCACGTGCGAACTTTAAATTGACTTCAGCACATGCTGGCTTTATTATGTGCAGGTTTCAAGGCATTTTAAGTTATATGCTAAGTTCTAAGTTTTAGAGCGGAACTACTTTTCATTAACTTAGTGCTGTTGGGTTTTCTTAGTGTAATTTTATGAAAACTTTTATTATATATTCGGGATTATTTTAAGGCTTACATTTCTGGGGTTTACAATAACTCAACATTTGCCAAACAGCGATGGTATTTAGCATTCTCTAAATTCGACTCTCCGATCGTATGCGCAAGACCTTAATACGGTCTAAGACAGGCCCGATGTTGGCGATAAGTCTGCGAGGCTAAAATGGGACTGGGCGGGTCACGTTTCTAGGATGAATCTGGACAGATGGGCAAAGATAGTCACACTGTGGGTACCTGAAGACGGCCGTGGCAAGCGAGGCAGGCCCAAGAAACGCTGGAGTGATGATCTGTACTCATTCTTAACAGATTGGTCAGAGACACACTATAAATGGTTAACAAAGAATTGTAAAAATAACATTGAAATATATAAATAATAGTAATATAATTGTTTTATTAAAATTTAATAGCAGATTTATGCACCTACCACTGTTTGTCTCTCCATCACCCAAAGGTTGACTAGTTGAAAATGCCTATGGCATTAAGTCCGCCTCTGTACTTTGTGCTTGAAGTGTTAAATAAATAAATTGTATGAAACTACATAATTATTACACGAAAATATTTGCGTCAGCAGAATTAATTATAAACTAGGTTGCAAAACACATTCGAACACACTACACACTAACCACGTTCACTATGAACTAAACACGTTATCCACAACTTATAAATGGGTTGGATTCCAGTCCATGAGCGATTGGCTGCTGCGCTGCGTGTCGTGGGTTTGGTCCCCGCACGGAACTAATATTTGTAATGTTCCGGGTCTCACTGTTTGTGTATGTCAGTTCAAAAGATTGTAAACGCACGCACACGCACAAAGAAAAAGAATACAATTTTTATATAGAGTGACAGTCGATGGATGGACTGTGTGAAGAATGATATGGCACGAAAGGAGGTGTCTGATGAGATGACGAGTAATAGAGAAGTATGGAAGAAGAAGACATGCTGCGCCGACCCCAAATAAGTTGGGATAAGGGCAGGAGAATGATGATATGGAGTGACAGCCTAGTTTAGCCCCACATCACTAAGTAAACACCTGCTTAAGTAAGAATAGCACAATCATCCAATAATGTTTCCACTGCTGGGACCATGCCTCCTCTCTATGAGAGGGAATGGGCTATAATCCACCACGCGAGCCCATTGCGGGTTGGTAGATGTCACATATCTTCGATTTTTTGGATCTAGGACGTGCCGGTTTCCTTACGATGTTTTCCTTCACCGTTTTGATAGCAGTGGTGATAAAATAAATTACACAAAGTAATGCGCCTGCCTGGGTTCGAACCCACGACTTACTGCTCGTAAGTCAGGGCCGCCAACACTGGAACACCCCTGCTCTCTGGGCCACCGCTGCTCAGTAAGAATAATAAGTAATAAAGAACTAACTTGCATAACTTCAACACCTACCACAAATCGAAAGAAATCCAAAAACTCCTAAACCTTTGCATCTACTTACCCCAACCTCTGACCCCATAATTAATTTACTTACCTTTTCGCCATTTTTCTTACAGCCGGCGCCCAGATGTTAGGTATACCAACCATAAATCATTAGCACTCGGCTTGTTTGAGAGTGTATAACATAACTTTTATTTTGGCATATTTTCGACGCTTTTAGAATATTTTTCGTGTTATGTTTTATGTTATGCGGTGTTTCGTATTGGATTAACCGATGCTACGTTTTTTTTTTCTTAAGAGGAGCTTATTTCTAAATAATAACAGTTTCTCGGGTCGAGCTTCAGGTTAAGCCGCGCTTGCCTAGGTTGGTCCGTGGATGGGTGACCACCCATTATCGAGTTTCCTTTGTGCCATGGAAAGCATGTTAAGCCGTTGATCCCGGCTGTCATTAGTAGATCTTTGACAGTCGTTACAGGTAGTATCTGAGTATATGAGGGTATCGTATTGCTCAATACTGACTGGTTGGGAAAAGGCTAGGCAGGTGACGTTTGAATCTTTTTAAACACATAAACCTATAACACCATTTAATGAAAAGTCAGTGTGGAGCCCCTCTGCAGGACATGCTCCACCTCTTGTCCTGCACATCCTGCACAACCGCTTGCACCTATCAAGATTTAAAGCCAAACAAGCTAGCTATGGTTAGCTTCCTATGGAAGCAAATGTTAGAGCTGTGCAGGTGGCTAGTGGCTACATACTGATCTAATACAATTTCAGTTCATCGACACGAAAAGACGAGGAAGAATGAAAAGCCACAATATCTTGGACAAGTTTTGTCAGTTTAAGTCGTTTCGCCCCGTACAATGAGACGAAAACCAACCTTAATGAACAGCTCGTTGTTAATTATGAAAAGTGGGCCCCATCCTGAAACATTTCATAGTATAATTTAAGCGCTCCCCAATAGAAAGAAAAAAGTATTTATTAGACTAGCACAGGACAAAACAATGAAACAAAATTAAAAACGAGAGCAACAATAATTATAAGATTATAAACCCAACCACTCCGGGAGTGCCAACAGAAGCAAAAGCTTTTTTTTTTCAAGGGTTTGGATTATTTAAAAAAATATATATTTACAAACATCTTTTACTTATACATTTGACTATACATTGTATTTTTTTTGGGCTTGTAATATGTAGCAATACGGCTAACTCTGCAACGAAAAAGAGGTCCTTTAACGGTGTCGCGAGTTCAATTGTTTTTCCCCATCTCAAAAATGACCAACGCGCCTAAAGAAGTTTTCACTTCAAAAGAACGTATTTAAGACATGTAACAACGTAATATCGCGTACGCGCGCCGCACCCACCGCTCCAAACTTACTTCGTCCATAGTCCGCTCGAGCAAGGAGCGCCCCGCTCCCCCGCTCCCCGCTACCGCGCGCCGCACGCGTCGTCAGTCGGCCTACCTCGTTGAGTGAGAGTGCGCACGCCCAACTGTGCGGCGCCGATACCTAAACTTGTACGCGAGCCCCGATACCGCGTTGGCTAGTATTAAGATAGACTGTTTAAGTACTGTGTGTTGTGTGTCTGATTACATACCCTTATTTACCACCCGTTTGCATCATTTCTCTGCCCGTTAATGCTACCGCCCTTATAGACATACAATAAACTAAATTGGTCCTGTATGAGGCCAAAAGATTCCTATCGCAGCATGGTGCTGTAACATTAAAAATGTCACAGCGTAGGCATTCTGGCTTACCCTGGTGACGTCCTACCTCCTAAGATATCAAGTTTTCATCGTGCATATGCTTGATAAAACCCACTTATAGGTTACCATGCTCATCTTCATTCATCATTCCTAGCCTTTTCCCAACTATGTTGGGGTCGGCTTCCAGTCTAACCAGATGCAGCTGAATACCAGTATTTTACATGGAGCGACTGCCTGTCTGACCTCCACAATCCAGTTAGTACTGGGTAATACGATACCGGTGTCGGGTCATTTAGCTCCCTTCAATATGGTTGAGCTGAATGGGGCTGATCCATGCGTCATGTTCGTGGACGGGCGCTGTCAGTTGGGACTGGTCATCTCTAGGCTGCCACGGTTTATTGTAACTACGTACTTTGTTTTTAAATTGTTGATATAATCTTTTACTCTGGACGCTCTTAACGTGCACATATTTCCACATCGTTCTCACATATGTATAATCTCAACATGAATGATTTAACCAAGATTATGTAACAAATATTTGATTGAAAAGAGTGTCCATGGAGTTTCTTGCCCATTCTTCTCCATAGAGATCTACGCTTTGGAATGGGCAACTACAGTAGTTTCACAAGTTATTATGCCTTGTGTCTGTGACTGTAGCTTAGCCGTCTTTGTTTTTCTGACATTCAAAAGTACCTGTAATGGTGTTATTGAAATAAATGCTTTTGAGTTTTTGACCCCTTGGTAAGACTGGTTGTCAGACTTTTTGGGCCACTGACTACAAATGAACAGCCGGGACCAACGGTTTAACGTGCTTTCCGAGGCACGGAGGAAACTCGGTATGTAATGGGTGGTCACCCATCCACAGAACAATTACCTAGGCCAGCACGGCTTAACCCAAAGATTGACCTGAGTGGCTGTTATTATTTAGCCAGCTCCTCTATATAGGTCTCCTACTATATATTATACCTTAAATATAACTTTCAATTTACCCCAAAGAATCCAAGAGCAAATGTACCATGATAACATTTTCGTACATCATCAACAGCCGACATGATTCGTCACTTTCCGAACTTTGACGAACTTAGCCGAACTTAGCCGAACTTATCCGAACATTCTACAAACTTGGACGTCGTTGACTGACTTTGCAAAGCAATTATGTGGTTCAATGACCAATGACGGGAACTGATACAGATGTTTGGTTATGAACCTTAATACTGAGAGGAAAGGTGTTATTTTGAATGGTAGGTAAAATAAAAAGTTGTATTGGCAAAATGATTAATTAATTCGATTTGCCGGAGGTAGTTTACATTTCAGGGTTGTCCTTTTTTGAATTGAAATTAAATAACCGTTTACCTAAACCCACCTATGTATATTGAACTCGGCTATAAGAGCAATCAAATGTGAATGACTACTAGCAATCATCGAGGAGCTGCCATTTGACTTCCACACTCCATAGTACAATTACTGACCAATTTAAATAGCCCTATAATGGATGGGGTGATTACTTTTTACCTATAGATTGTACTTGTACAGATTGTAGTTGTACTGTTACATTTTATTTATAATTATGATTTTAGATTCTCAGTAAGGACTATAAAATTTTTAAGGTTTCGTACCCAAAGGGTAAAACGGGACGCTATTACTAAGACTCCGCTGTCTGTCCGTATGTCCGTCTGTCACCAGGCTGTATCTCATGAACCATGATAGTTAGACAGTTGAAATTTTCGCAGATGGTATATTTCTGTTTCCGCTATAACAAAAAATACAAAAACAAAATAAAATAAATATTTAAAGGGGGCTCCCATACAACAAACGTGATTTTTTTGCCGGTTTTGTTTAATGTTGTATACGTAATGGTACGGAACCCTTCGTGCGCGAGTCCGACTCGCACTTGGCCAATTTTTTGTTATATTTAAATCATGAGTCTTGATTTTCTATACTTAAACTTGTTAAAAAAATCAACATTTAAAAGTGTTGGAAGCAAACGAAATAGAGTTTAGTTATAAATAAAGTAAAGTTATACAGCTTAGTAGTTTGAAGCAGAAATTATCTGATGTAAAATATGTAGCAGGACCAGCTTCGAGCCAAGGCAATAAATAGGCCTTGAGAAAGGAAAAAAACAAAACAATACTGTTTCTGTAACAGTGAAACGCTTATTATAATCCGATCACACGATTTAAAACTCTGTTTTCTTTTTCATAAGGTAGATATTCAATTGGCTAATCTACACAAATATCCATTTTCAAATAACTGAGCTGATCAATGTGCTCAAAACGAAAGTTCTAGAAGTTTATACGGAACAGTTGTTCAGAATCTATAATTTGCCTCGCTCGATACACCAACTTCGTATAATATTGTGAACTATTTCGTTGCGAATATTTGTGAAATTCGCTTGTAATAGTCTTGAATGCAGAGTACTGTGAGCGAACAAGCGGCACAAGGCATAATAACTTGTGAAAGTACTGTAGTTTCCCATTCCAAAGCGTAGATCTCTATGGAGAAGAATGGGCAGGAAACTCCATGGACACTCTTTTCAATCAAAATACAAAAACATGTTACAAAATCTTGGTTACATCATTCATATTGAGATTATATATATATGTGAGAACGATGTAGAAATACGTGCACGTTAAGAGCGTCCAGAGTAAAATATTATATCAACAATTTAAAAACAAAGTAAGTAGTTAAAATAAACCGTGGCAGCTTAAAGATGACCAGTCCCAACTGACTGCGCCCGTTCATGAGCAGGACGCATGGATCAGCCCCATTCAGCTCAACCATATTGAAGGAAGCTAAATGACCCCGCCACCATCAGCGAGACATTTTAGTGAGCATGACATTCTCTCACCCACCAGGGTAAATTCAAGTCAATGAAAGATAACCAAATGTAAATGGTAGCTTTGCAGTACATAGTACTCACACATGTGCTATGCAATTATATAATACTAAGATATTGAGTGAACATCATGAAATAATGATGATGATACAAACTAAAATACCTGATTTACATTAAAGGGATTATTTAAGAAATAAAATCGAAATATCTTAAAAACAGACAGACTGTGTTACTTTCATGTTTATAATACTTACATTAGTATGGGTAAGTTGTAAATAAAACACAGGAGTGGTTTTCTACCCAATTTCTCTTTTTCAATAAGTTACCGACACAACATTTTTTTTTGTAAAACATCTAACCACACAGGGCTGGATAGAATAAGTTCAAATTATGGTAATGCTGGCCCTTTGTAATAGTTTGTGAAACAATGTAAAATGTACGAGTCAATTTATATTCTAATGGCATTCTAGACACCGTTTGCAAAAGAGAGGACTAACAATATACTTTTTTATTGAGCGAGGGATATAATTTTAAATCGTGTATTTTATGAATATGGTAATTCAAGTCTTCAAACAAAATTACAGTTTTAGAATAATCTCTCTTTACTGTGTCACAAAATTGATAAATGACAAAAAGGTTCGTGGTTACAACCATCAACGCACTGGACCCGCAAGGTCGATTAATGACCATTCCCCTTTATTGAAGTTATACTTCTTTTGGCACGTTAGGGAAAAATGATGAGAGTTAATTTTTACGATGCGTGCGCTCACCGTCACGAAAAACCGACACCCTGAAGTTAGCTATTCTACATACACACTGAAGTTAGCTAGTTTTACATACGTTTTGGCTAATATAATGTAGATTTTTATCACACGTTCTCTCCAGGTCAATGTCTGGAGGTTAAGCATTCCTAGACCTCTGTAATTTGTATTATTAAGGTTTTTCTATTGATTCTTGTGTTCTCCCAATGTTTTTTTACTTTCGTAGTGTCAGATATTGACAAGCCTAGGTTATTATTAATTGATATTAGACCTTGTTATAAACTACTTTACTTTCGTTTATGTTCTAGAAATGTATAACTTCTAACGCGTGTACATAAGTACACACACACTTTTTCTTCTTTTTTTTATCGTGTGGTAAGTGCTTAACTTGGTGTCAGAGTTTGTATAAAGCCCATGGGCTTCTATTTTAGCTTTACATGCTATGGAGAAATATCTCTCAGGCATGCTGGTTTTCATGATTATGAATGCGCACAGATAATGTACTGTATCTGTCAATGTACGCTGTCCGCAATCAGTCCGCAATCTTTCCATACCGGTTTGACCCGTTTTTTTTCGGATGGGAAATCATCAAATGACTTCTCCCGCTCTGGGCAGAGTGGAAGGGAGTGCCAGACTTGTACTGACTAAAACCCATCCATGTTCCTTCCTTGCCCTTTGTGTTTCAGGGCCGCGGTATCTATTTCGAACAGTCCCGCTGTTGGAAACAGTAAATTGTCTATTGTCTTTAAATAATGTTGTTATCTGAGCCATTCTTATATAAAAGTTTTTGTATTGTCTGTGCCTCCCTCTCCCCTACGAATCTGAGCATACGCATTTTTATATTAAAAAATCCTCAAATTGCTCCTACACGAAGAAAACGCCAGAAACCACCTAATCCGGCTCGAAGGACTATATGAAGCACCGGATTAGGTGGTTTCTGGCGTTTTCTTCGTGTAGGAGCAATTTGAGGATTTTTTAATATAAAAATGCGTGTTAAATGTTTCCAACACCCGCAGCCCTGGAACAGTCCCTCAGTCTTGGGATACCGGTTTGACCCTTGACCGTGTCTTTCATTAAAAGTCCTGTTGTTCTGTGCAGCAATGATAATATGGCTATCCCGTTTGGTTCTCGTTTCAATTTTGGAGTATGCGTGTATTCATTCCCGTTTTACAAACTTTTACCGTCCGTGGTATAAAACACAAAATTCATTCAACAGAGTTTTATGGTTAGTGACCGACTAGGGTCGGTAATAGTCGGTCGAGTGCAACTGGACGCACTCGCGCTATTAACTGAAAAAGTTGAACCTCTGAACTGCTAAAATGGGAAAGGCAGAAGGTTTGCTAGTATTTACAAAATAAATAAAGAAAGAAGTAGCAAAAAATAGCAACGACTTTTATTTTGAGATGAAAAATCAATGTAATGCATTCAAAACATTGTGTTAATCGATGGATTGAATAGTACGGGGGTCGTGAAGGTGTCTTTAGTAAAAAAATAAGACATGTATTAAAAAAAAAAACTTGTGAAAGGTTGGAATTTTGACTCCCAATTTCTCCGTACCTAGAAGGTTCCCAGGTATGGTCTAGAACAAAAAATGATAATTCAATGACGGGGAGAAGTTCCTCAATACTCCATAGAAAAGACAGGAACCTCCAACAGACGGGTGTAGTACCCACGATAGTTATTTTTGGGCTTTTCTAAATAGGTAGTATTAAGTCGCAGGATAACTATAATCGCGCGATTTAGAATTTAGATTTTGTTTCTTTATTTGAGTCATAGATGGCACTGTAGCACTTTTTGTAGTAACGCTACTCTTATAAAAGTTTATGTATTCCTAAGTTTGGCTTTTTAACCGACGAAAAACAGGAGGAAGGTCGACTCGTATATATTTTTGAAGTAACGATTGACTTGGGAGTAAGCTGGTGAATTCGTGACGAGAGCGTTATGGAAAGTGTGCGGGCGAGGCGAACCGAAGTTGGGAGGGAGATATAAGTCAGTGAAGATAAAAAAAAGAGAGAGTTACGTTTTTGAATTTGACAGACGATTGTTCGGCATTTTTTTGGTTTTATTTCAGTCGTGTGGTCTAAAGTACACTCGTTTTTTTTTTTATCTATGACCACGCATTTTTTTTAGAGAGAAGTCCGGTTGTATTAGAAAAACTTTTGTTGGAATTAAATGCCTCTCTAGAAGTGGGTTTACTGTGATCTCTTACTTCATAACAGTAGTGAGTGGAATTGAGTGATGTCGATTACTCTAGTGGCCTCACTTTTCCAGCTATGAGGTTTTTAGTAATTGGTTATCTTTATGCATTGCGCACAGTTCAGGGTTTTAGTGAACTTACGTATAGTTAAAGCGTACACTAGTATTGTTTTGCCAGGCGATCGTGTGTCATGTTCCTGAAACAGGAAACGAGAACATTGGAAACCGAAATGCCCTAGAACTACAAATTCGATGACAAGTGATATTCTTTAATTAACCCGGACTTGGGCCGCATGGCGGATTTCAGCTAACTGATGATATGAATTGAACAGTGGTGTATTATCTGTGGGGCAAATTAAGCAGGAGCGCGGGGTTACAAAGGGGCGCGCGCGTGTGCAAATGTTTAACAAAGAAAAAAATTATGTTACAAATTTTTTGAACTGTTATTTAGAAAAAATCGAAAGGTTATAATAAGCTGAAGAAAAACAATGGGCAGTTATTTTTTTATCGGCGGTTGGTCAATTTGTGCTACAGTAAAACATAGACAGTAATAAAAAAACAATTAGCTGGTTATTTCGTCGAAATTGCGCGTTTAAAGAGAAAATAAATACACATCATATCTATCTAGACCCGTCTCTCCCCCCTAGTGATATTGCGTAATTTTTTCCGAAACCCCACCCCACCCCCCTTTTGAGCTTTACGTGATTAATGGACGACCCCTAAGATGGCTAATAACCAAAAAAAACCTGTGTCTCATTGCTGTGTCTCAGTGTTGTAGTTCAGTTCAGTTGCCTCCAAGCCTCGGTAAGCACGTTAAGCCATTTGTAAATTGTAGATATTTGATATTCTTTACAGGTAGTCAGTTGCCCGAAAGTCTTATTTGTAACCATCAAAGCAATAAAAAAATTGTTTCAGGAGTGATGTGCCCGACTGCTTTAAGACTTCATAACAACCGTAAGTACTGAGCGAGTGTGATATTTACTTTCTCAGTTAATCGGTTAAAAGATTGCTAAGGAATGGACTTAATCGTCTGAAGCCAAGGAACTTAATGATCTGAATCGTTCTTGCGCAGTTCCTTCTCTGTATGAGGCTAATGCCTTTTGCCTTTTTTAAATAAAGCTGATATTTTATTCCGTTTATTATTTTTTCTGAAAATATCAGACTCAACAACTAGCAAAAAAAGGAATCCTCAATTATCTCCGGAGACCAATCAGACCAACCAGCAGCTTCAAGAAGACCACAGAATGCAGGTGCCGAAGAAAAATAGAACTGATTCTACGCCTTCACCGAAACAAGGACCACCAAATGTTTCGAAAGGAGGCACAAAGAGTTTTATAACGAACTACTTGGTATTTAATAAAACAAACAGAAAAAACAATCAAGACATAATCAAATAGCAATTAGCGCCCCTACCCTCCTCTAATCAAAAACCAATTTTCAACAATAATAAACAGAAGAAAAAACAAAACACACATCTTCCAATCCAGTTGGTCCCCGGAAGGAAGATTACGACCAAAACCCACCAAAGAGAAACACTAGAATTCGAGAAAAACAAGAACTAAACTCCTCCTCATTGTCAGAACACTCGCTTCCCACGTACGTCTTACAGAATTATTTGAAGCCCTGAAGACAATAAATTGCGACATAATGGGATTATCTGAAGTAAGGCGGCTGGGAACTAAAATCGAAGAATACAGTGACTACATCCTATGCTAAATGGGCCAAACACCTGGTAGGCACGGAGTGGGCTTTATTATAGACAAATCCTTTAAACAATCCTTTACAGAACGTGTAGCCCTGTTAAACCTCACCTTTGATGAATACCAATTATCATTAATACATATGCACCCACAGAGGCAGCAAAAGAAGAAGAAGTTACGCTCTTCTATAAAACGATTACACAAGCTGTAGAAGCAGCTCACAATAACTACATTATAATGGGCGATTTTAATGCCAAAATCGGCCAACCGCAGCAAAGTGAATACCTTGTAATGAGATCCTATGGATATGGAGAGAGAAATGGCAGAGGCCAGAAATTAATCGATTTCGCTATTGAAAATAAACTCTCCATACTGAACACCTTGTTTAAGAAAAAACCAAAACTCAGATGGACATGGCGCTCAACAAACACAGGAACGAGATAGGTTTTATTCTATCTAACCGTCCCAATTTATTGCAAAATATGGAAGTTCTAAGTATTATCTATTTCTCGGATCACAGACCAGTCAGAACTAGTGTACTTCTAAATAAAAGCAATGCAATGGCGTCCTTAAAGAAAAAAAAACGAAACACAGAAGTTCAGAGCTGAGAGAGACTTGCCATCAACATGGCAGAGCTACCGAATTGGCAAGAATCTAAAGGCATACAAACATACTATACGAAGTTAATCAACACAATTACGCAAAGCCTATAAGAAGCCCATTCAACCAGCACCGACCCCAAAGCCCATGGAATATTATTACACCACGCACAGTGCCACTTATAGACAGAAGGAGAATATTGCATAAAACTAAAAAGAAAAACCGAAGCGAAAAATACGAACTGGCAGCTTGGTATAAACTTATTAGCAAGTACAAACATTAAAGATGACTACGCAACACAGGGAAAATGTAATTACAATTATTAAGAAGAGACTGTAAAACAACTCTTTTGCCTGCCTGCAATCATCATCTCCCTAGCCTTTTCCCAACTATGTTGGGGTCGGCTTCCAATCTAACCAGTTGCAGCTGAATACTAGTATTTTACATACAGTGACTGCCTATTTGACCTCCACAACCCAGATAGTACTGGGTAATATATTGATACCCCTTTTTCTTTTTTTTCTTTTTCGGATTGGAAATCATCAAATGACTTCTCCCGCTCTGGGCAGAGCAGAAGGGAGTGTCAGACTTGTACCTTGCCCTTTGTGTTCCAGGGCCGCGGTATCTCTTTCGAACAGTCCCGCAGCCCTGGCAGGCATGGGCCCTTGCGCGCGTGGAACACGAACGCGCCGTCAACACGGCCTGTCGTCAAAAGACGGACGGACGGCAAGCTAGTCCATTACTCACCGTTCACAGGTCCGCGTCTACGGTGACGGGAAGCCACCACGTGACCTCCGACGGCTGGGACGAGTGGTTCTCTCCCTCTCACGCTCCGCCACCTCCTTCGCTAGCATGCCTGCTTCGCACAAGGAGGTGACGGCGTCCCTCATTCCCTCTCGCTTCGGACCATGGATTGGATCAGGGCTGGACGCAATAGGTCGCCGCCGCCGATTGCCGCTACGAGGACAAATATGTTACTCCTTCATAAGACTTCTTATAAACAAGCATTATTCTTGAAACTGTCGCACAATTATCAAATTATAGTGTTATACAGGGTGAATTTTTGCAAGTGGGCGTGCATAACCAATTCCGAAACTATGAGGAATAGCGAAAAATACTCAAAGGAGTCTCTAGCTAGATTTTGATGAAAACTAAAACTGCATCATTGGTTTTTTGGAAGATCAATATAATCACTCGCCAGAAATCGAAGCCAGGACTCGAAGTTGATTTTGAAAAGTAAACACAATATGTAATATTACACGATTCGATAGTGTCGCTAATAGGAGTCAAATTCCGGGAAGTACTCACATGCGGCAAATTTAAGGACGAGCTATAAAGATGGGGACATAATAATATCTAACACTAAACACAATATGGTAACAAAAGTTTATTAATTCCGGCCTTCGCTTTCCAACTGGACGGTAATCTTTTGTAGGGCATTCTTAACCCAGCTATTAAGTCTTATAACCGGTATGTGTCCTTCGCAGGGCAGCTATATCCAACTCCCAATTACTGCGAAAAATTTAAAGATTTCAGCAGTAGATAGAGACAAAGAAACGTTCAAGACAGTGATTACATTTCATTTGATGGCCTCCGTAATGGACCTAAATGGACTCGGATGGACCTGAATGGACCAGCGCGAGTTATAGAAACATTCGAAACGGACATTTGCAGAGTCGTTGCGTCCTTAAGTAGATGGGGAATCTTATGTAGTTAGTAGACTGGTCAATTTTGTTTTGTCTGTTTTGGGAAAGTGTTTAATAAAATATTGTTTGAAATTAAGTTTATTCTTAACCAACTCAGACCAAATAAAAAACTAAGACACAGCACTGTGAATAGTAACGTGAAGCCGGTTTTGTAAACTTGTGTGCACTGTGAGCTTAGTTTTTAAGCGTAGTTTAGTTGTAGTTTAATGTAAATATGTTCGTGTGAGCGTGTATGCACAGAGCGGGGTGTGGTTTTGCGCATGCTTCACTGTATTGTTCGCAGTGCTATGTCTTGGTTTTTTGTTTGGTCTGAGTTAACCAATTTCAAATCAAGTTTAAACATCACATTTATTAAGTTTGTATGTTAATATCTACGAAAATAAGCAGTATAGCGTAAAAATACTAGTAGAAGAACATCTATTTTCATGATAATATAGTCATTATATTATTATGTACTTTATCTACAACATTGAAACAAAACTTAACCATCGACTCCTCCAAAAACTAACACAAGTACCCTTCAAAAAACCAGAAACAACTGTGTATTTTTAGCAATCATCAAAAAGCTGTAACAGTTTTTTTATTTTATTTACGATAAGCGGAAGTCGTAGGCCTTCAATGGCCGAGCTCAACATTTAAGACCTCCGGCCAGGCTTACTGTAAATAATAACAATTTGTTTGGACTTAGAGTACGTCACGACTGTGATTGTCAGGGGTCGGGTATTTAATGTACTGTTGATAGTTTGGTTCCTTATTTAAATAAAAATTTCTTCTTTTAAAAAAAGGAATCAAGAGTATTAGGCGCTACATGCCTTGCAATCTTTAGATTTTTGTTAATTTGACTTGAGAACAACTATAAATTCGAGGAAGAGGGTTTTATAGTATTAAGTTTATTCCTTAAAAAAAAAAGTCTATTGCCCCGGGCGTCGGGGGTCAAGTGGTGGCTCCTGGCCACCGTAGACGCGGACCTGAGGACGGTGAGTAATGGGCTAGCTCGCCGTCGGTCCGTGTTTTGATGACAGGCCGTGTAGACGGTGCGTTCATGTTCCACGCGCGCCTCATAGAGATGACAGCAAACAGGGAGGGGCCGCAAGGGCCGATGCCTGCCAGGGCTGCGGGACTGTTCGAAAGAGATACCGCGACCCTGGAGCACAAAGGGCAAGGAAGGAACATGGATGTGATGGATGGGTTTTAGTTAGTACAAGTCTGACACTCCCTTCCGCTCTGCCCAGAGCGGGAGAAGTCATTCGATGATTTCCATCCATCCGTAAAAAAAAAAAAAACTAGTTTTACCAAGATGATTTGCGATATTCGGGGTCAAATATGTAGTCAATTCACATAAAATACTGGTATTCGGCTGAACTGGATGTCAACCCTAATATACTTGGGAAAGCCTTAAGCAGACGTGATTTGAAATTTCTACTTACTACTAAAAACTCAAAACATATACTTGCCTAAACAAAAAAAAAATACTGGCCAAGTGCGAGTCGGACTCGCGCACGAAGGGTTCCGTACCATTATCTATACAACATTAGACAAAAACGGCAAAAAATCACGTTTGTTGTATGGGGGCCCCTTTAACTATTTATTTTATTTTAATTATTTAGTTTTAAAGTGAACTAAATATTCTATGAATATTTCAAGCAGCTACCTGTCCCCGTTATTAATATCGAGCAAAAAACGGTAAAAAATCACGTTGGTTGTATGAGTGCCCCCCTATTTATTATTATGCCCCCATATATTTTTTTCTGTTTTTAGTATTTGTTGTTAAAGCGGCAACTGAGATCATCTGTGAAAATTTCAACTGTCTAGCTATCACGGTTCATGAAATACAGCCTGGTGACAGACGGACAGACAGACAGACAGACGGACAGCGGAGTATTAGTGATAGGGTCCCGTTTTACCATTTGGGTACGGAACCCTAAAAAACGAACTTGAACCAACCTTTCCGCTACATTAAACTCAGTTAAACTCACATCCAAGCAACAGAGTTTCAGAAACAAAAATAGGTGTACCCACATAACCCTGAGTACGGTTTACATAGTTTCACCACCAAAACATATATCAAAGTCTGATTATAACTCACACACACATAATTATTATGTACATAAAAGCAAGGAGAGGGTCCCTTGGCTCTTGAATAAATTACTACCAATGTTTGGGACCAACGTTTTGTCAATGTAATAAAGTAAATAGCGGCCCGTGAAATGTTTTAAGCTTATTTGTATTGGGTAATGAGATATCTAACGCTGTATGTGTGTTAGTTCGTGTTAAGTGGTGAGATTAAATGTTTTGATGGTTCTGTACAATTTAACAAAGTAAGGAACAAAGACGTTCAAATATTTACGAGCGATAGACGGGACAAGACTAAGAAAATCGTAATCCAGTAATTGTTACTACATTAGTACCTAACAAATAGGGTATTTTACCTAAATAGGGTTTTTTTGTAGTATTTTTAAATAATAAGTGCGTCAAATAGATTTCCAAAAAATATTGGACACGTATTTTTTTGTTTTTTTCACGTAAACAAAAAATGAAGACGATACAGTGCATCGAAATCTCGTATGACGTTACTATATCAGTACACTTTTCCCGGGAAGAGACGTCACAACCCACACTCATGATCTTTGATGAGTTTTATCTTCGTCAGTTTTTAATTGATTTGATAAAACAAAAAATACGTATCCAATATTTTTCGATAAGGTACCTGCGGCTTAAATAGAATCATATTTTTTTAATCAGGAAACATCCTTATTGTTCTGTCTATTGTCATATACCCGCTTGTCAGGTGACACACGTATGTCAAAATCAAAAATATTTGGGATAATAAAAATTGAGAGAAATTATTCCCACTGTCCACTTTATAAATCTCTTTGGTAAGAGATAAAAAAAAATACGATTAGACACTATCAGCATAACTTGAATAAATGACATAAGGTATAGATAGTATACCTCCGTGTCCTGGGTAACCTGCTGTTAGCTCATTACAGGAACTGATGGACATGAAGGCGCTAAACACGTAGCCTAGTTCTGGTGGGCCGACGTCAATTTATATTGCCGTCAACATGCAGAGGAGAATAAGGATTGTACCTTTATAAAAATTAAATTAACAAAAATATTATATATTTAAGCTCTGAAGCAGTTTGTATTCAAGAAAATATCATTTCATTTGTGTTTCCCAAGAAAAACTATGCGCCAGCAGAAGGTATCATTATTAGGGTTCCGTACCCAAAGGGTAAAACGGGACCCTATTACTAAGACTCCGCTGTCTGTCCGTCGGTCACCAGGCTGTATCTCATGAACCGTGATAGTTAGACAGTTGAAATTTTCACAAATTATGTATTTCTGTTGCCGCTATAACAACAAATAATAAAAATATAAATTATGTAATAATTAAAGGGGGCTCCCATACAAGAAACGTGTTTTTTTCGGTTTATGGTACGGCACCCTTCGTGCGCGAGTCAGACTCTCACTTGGTCAGTTTTTTGTTTTATTAGCTAAGGAAAGTCCATTATCGTGCTAATTGCACAAACAGTAAAGTAGATGCAGCATAATACGTTAAGCTGCAA
The DNA here is from genome assembly GCA_950005105.1 of Lycophotia porphyrea. Classification (NCBI taxonomy): domain Eukaryota; kingdom Metazoa; phylum Arthropoda; class Insecta; order Lepidoptera; family Noctuidae; genus Lycophotia; species Lycophotia porphyrea. Next base: position 2,814,534 of record OX465396.1, read on the forward strand.
TCAAACGCTTAATTACAGAGGAATGTGAATGGAACGTTTAACTCTACTCCGTCGATTTTCTTTCGCCGATTGGTATCTGATTTTTGTTTTTTTTAGTTGACTTTTCGTGAAGGATTTTGAGATTAGTTCACTTTAGCCGAAGAATGCCGAATAAAATATCAAATTTAACAAGAAGTAAAATGTCTTTGAGCTTTAGGCCCATCGTGAAAATAACTCCGTTCTCATTACTGTTACGGTCCAACATGAACCTAAGTAAAGAGAGTCGTAAAAAGGTTGCAAATGAAATTCTAACCAAAAATACCTTCCGTGGAATTCAATCCCAAAGAAAGTCTAAAAATAAACGGAAAAGCTTTCACGAAAACAAAATGACGTCACTCCAATCCTAATTCCGAAAGGTCCAAGGTCTAATCCACCTCCATCTTGTATACTACGGCCGAAACACTTTGTTTAAACAACGTTTACAAAATCCACTGTAAGCGTTTGGCCACGAACTACGCGCAAGCGATGCGCATTTTGTGATGCGCATTTTGTGACTGGGAATGCGCTGAAAACAAATGAAAGAGATTACTTTCAGCACACCACAGACACTGTGACGCGACGGTAATCACGTTAGGGAAACAAGTGCCACATCGCAAAACGCAAAACGAGGTTGTGATAGCGGCGTATCCATAGGCTAAAAATTCTCATCGCACTAAATGTGTGAGGAAAATGGAAATTCTCAGTGTGTCCGGTTTCAGCCTAGGCCGAAATTGAAGGAATTTTTGGATAGCAGGAAATGAAAATGGCGGGGCAGACGGAATTCTTGCTCACAATTTATTTGGACCTAGATTGTCTGCAGCTGATGGTGAACTTGTGAAACGGGTAAGACTTGAGCAAGTGGCAATAAATTATTGTGTTTTACGCACTTGTGTCCTTGAGAGTTTCTGTATTACATTTGGAATAAAGTACCGAAGTTGTTGAACCTTTGCCTCTTCTTATAATTAATTTAGGAGTGGAATAGGATAGAAACTAACTTACGTACTTAGGTTTGGCGATCATTACAGGCAGTCTGACAACCAGTCTTACCTATACTAAGTTGTGGAAGTTAGATATGCAGTCGCTCCATGTAAAATACTGGTGTTCAGCTTTATCTAGTTAGACTGGAAGCCCATCCGTCCATAGTTGGGAAAAGACAGAAGCAGATGATAATTATACTAGCTTACCCCGTGGTGTTCAATCGAAGTACGTTGCAATATATCAGAGCACATAATAATATGCTTCCGTGTTGGCGACATTAAAATAAAAAACCTCAAAATTAATGCTCTGAAGCCTTTAATATTGTGAGGTCCAACAAAAATTAAATTTAATATTTTAAGAAATTATTTCTTGGATTCAAATAATATCATAATAGGGATTAATTCTAGTCTAGTAGGTAATTTAAGAACCAATGAATATAGATTAGATAGTAATGCAGATCACAAATCAGAACTATGAATAAATATAATTATAGGTTTAGAGACTATGAATATTGTATTAATCTTATCGATTTCTAATAAATATATCAAAATATTCATTTTGATCAAATCCACATAATCATGGAACCTAATAAAAACCTATGAACAGGTGTCACTTTCAAAACGTACAAATGTAAGTCATCATCAACTGCCTAGCCTTTTCCCAACTATGTTGGGGTCGGCTTCCAGTCTAACCGGATGCAGCTGAAATACCAGTATTTTACATGAAGCGACTGCCTACACCTGACCTGACCTCCACAACCCAGTTAATACTGGGTAATACGATACCTCTTGGTAAGACTGGTTGTCAGACTTTTTGGGCCACTGACTACCTGTAACGACTGTCAAAGATGTACAAATGACAGCCGGGACCAACGGCTTAACGTGTTTTCCGAGGCACGGAGGAAACTCGGTATGTAATGGATGGTCACCCATCCACAGACCAACCTAGGCAAGCACGGCTTAACCTAAAGATCGACCCGAGCGGCTGTTATTATTTTGCCACGAGCTCCTACAAATGTAAGTACAGAACCAAAATTCAAAAGATTTTTGTGGGTTGAAAAAGGACTTATGACATTGACAAGTTCCAATTACTGGCATTTTGACACAAATCTAAAATTATTTCAATGTTAAAATGTTTTTATTCTAGACTAGCTGATGGCCGCGGCTTCGCCCACGTGGATATCGGTTATCGCGACCAAAAGTAATCATGATTATTTTGATCCCGTTCTCTCAACAAAAACTTGACAAATTATATAGTAAAACCTTCCTCGAGAACCACTCTATCCATTGGAGCAAAACAGCATAAAAATCGGTGTAGTTTTTGAGTTTATCGCGAATAGACAGACAAACGCGGCGGAGGACTTTGTTTTATAATATGTAGTGAAGTGATAGTGACCGTGATATTTTGGCGCTATAATGGCGTTGCCATAGCGTTACATTTTTGAAATTAAAAAAGAAAACAGAAATTTGGATTAGTTCCGATTTTTTGGAAAAAAATACACATTATACATTGTAGGCTTATGCAAACTTACAAGTAACGTGGACAGTTAGTACTAGGTAATACAATACCCCTTTGTAAGACTGGTTGTCACACTTTCGGGCCGATTGATTTGGTCCCGATTTTTTTTTTCAAAAATGTAACGCTATGGCAACGCCATTATAGCGCCAAAATATCACGGTCACTATCACTTCACTACATATTATAAAACAAAGTCCTCCGCCGCGTTTGTCTGTCTATTCGCGATAAACTCAAAAACTACACCGATTTTTATATTGTTTGTTAACGTGTTGCACCGACCCCAAATAACATGGTACAATATCAGAAAGATAATGATGTTTTTTTTTCCGGGTGGGAAATTGTCAAATGACTTCTCCCGCTCTGGGCAGAGCGGAAGGGAGTGTCAGAATTGTACTACCTAAAACCCATCCATGTTCCTTCCTTGCCCTTTGTGTTCCAATGCCGCGGTATCTCTTTCGAACAGTCCCGCAGCCCTGGGAGATAATGATACCTGCATACCATGCTTGATAGTCGTAGGTCTACTTTCGATTCCAAAAAACTCACGTTTTTTTTCCATGGGGTAGGCAGAAATCACAAAAAGCCAACTGCTACGAACCTTATATACAAACCACAACTAAACTCACAACCAAAGAATACCAATACTCTTTCACTAACAAACACTTAACTCCCCGATAGTTTCCCATCGGCCGCAGGCTTCCTATTTTCCTCTCATACCCACTGAAAGCTCAATACGCAACAATAACGCGGAAAATCCTTATTCTTGGGTTTTGCGGCTAAATAAAAAGCGGCCGCCATCTTGCTTGTCCGTGACAATGGGCCATTGCAACGGTATGTATTGTTGTTTACTCGGATTTGTTGAGTGTGGATAGTCTTATCCACACTCAAGAAATCCGAGTTGGTGAAATTATTTTTTTAAAGAGTAGAAGTCGCCCGTGACTTGTATTGGTCCACAAAAAGAGCGATAGCTCGGCTAATATGCATCATCATCATCATCTCAGCCAAAAGACGTCCACTGCTGGACATAGGCCTTCCCCAAGTGTCGCCACATTGACCGGTCCCGTGCGACTCGCATCCAGCGGATCCCCGCAACCTTCACCAGGTCATAAATCCATGACATGCATGATTTATTTATTTATTTAAAAAAAATCGTAAATAACATCATAACAGCTCTAACGCCAATGCGATGCTACTACATATACAGATATTCAACTACTACTTCAAAATACCTACCAGTAAAAACACAATTAAATTACATTGAAAAATGCCTACACTTAAAAACATAATCAAATTACATTTAAAATAAAAAAGTTAAAATTCCATTTAAAATATAAAAGCTTGTAAAATACCTATAATTAAAACACATCTAAACATTTATGATTTATTTTTGATATAATGTATAGCCTATAGCAGTCATGAATAATGTAGGTTTCTGTTAGAGAAAGAATTTTTAGAATTGGATCATAAGTTCCAAATTAATTAATTAGTTGAATCATAAGTACAAACTTGGGTTTTGAATTTAATGGCCGGCCTAACATCCGCCATTTTTTTTAAATGTTAATGCCACACGTTAAACCTATATAAATCGATAGCTGGTATCAATATAAACAAGTCTTCTGTGAGGTAAAATGCTCTAAAGTGTCACATTTCCGAGATATGAGCTATCAAAGTTAATTCATAACTCGGAAATGTGACACTGAAAAAAAAATGGCGGTGATTAGGTTAGCTTCATACTAAAATCTTCCAAGCCCTTTACCCCTTTATAATATTAGTATAGAAGCTAAATTGATACCACATGTCATTCATACAAAAGCCTTCAAGTACGTATTGGAACAAAAACATGTCACTTATTCTTTGACTGAAAATCATCACTTTTTGAACGTCAAAATTATATAAAATACGCAAACAAATAACGGACTAAAATTCTGTTCCATTATCGCAGTACCTACCTATCAATCAAAATCAATTTCCACACATCACACTAAGTCCTCATCAATTCGGTTTAGGTTTGGCTTATTACCAGGCAAGTCTCCTCGGTTACTTGTAAAAAGTAACTAAAAATGCACAATAAACCCTTTTTTTGTTTTTTTTCGGATGGGAAATCATCAAATGACTCCTCCGGAGACTTGTACTGACTAAAACCCACGGCCGCGGTATCTATTTCGAACAGTCCCGCAGCCCTGGCAGGCATCGGCCCTTGCGGGGCCCTCCCTGTTTGCTGAAATCTCTTTGAAATTTCAGCAAACAGGGAACGCGCGTGGAACACGAACGCGCCGTGCACTATACACCCTTAATTACTAAACTATATAACTAAACAACCAGTCGGTTCATGTTTAAGGTAAAGGTTCGTGAACACTTTCATAAGAAGTTGGTAGACTCGTCTCACAATTAATTTGTTGTTTTTCTTCATCTATGTATTTTTATATCTCTCTTTACTTTGTATATTTTGTTGTAAGTATGTATATATGTATTTATTATTATATTTTATTCTTGGAAATTTTCTATACTATTGCACCTACTGTTTTATCTCTGCATCACCCTAAGGTAGACTGGTAGAAAATGCCCAAGGCATTAAGTCCACCTTTGTACATTATGTGCATAAAGTTTTAATAAATAAAATAAATAAATACAACTTTATTTCAAAATCAAAAAGTCATTTTTCAAATAGGCTATGAATGAGTACTTTTAAAGCGTCAAAACTGTCATAAAATAGTCCTTCAAAACGCCCACCCTTCACCACTTTTATACCTACACAAATCAAGGCGTAGTTTCACAGCATAACTCGCTTTCAATACAAACATCAACGGATGCGATGCGACTCACTCACGTCAATCATTTGAGACGTCCGCGATAGCGTATCAGGCCTGTCATGGGTGTTCGAACGGGTGTAGTAACTGGTGAATTGAGTGTCAAGTTTTCAACTGAATGAGTAACCATCTATCATTAGTTTTTGTTATTAAACACAAGGAATCATCACCATGCTGCCCTTGTCTCATTCTACTTGGGATCGGCGCAATACGTTTTCTTCTTCAATTCTTGCCTATCAGATGCCACGATATAATTTGCTCCTTTCTCTTTCATATCATTCCTTACACAATCTAGCCATCTTTTCTTTGACCTTCCTCTCCCTCTCCGTCCACCAACGTTGAAAACAAAGAATGATAAACTGCAATAAAGAAATCAGATGTTAAATACAAAGGCATACTCAGCTTGTAACGTTTCCAAAAGCTGGGACAAACACTCCCTCTTTGTGGGAGGGTGTGGGCCGTAGTCCACCACGTGGGCCCAGTTGGTGGAAGTCACCATGTCTTCGAATTGTTCGTTCTAGGACATGTCGGTTTCGTAACGATGTTTTTTTTTCACTGTTTCGTGAGCAGAGGTAATGGAAGATAAAGAGTTAAGTGCATGTCTGCATGAATGGATGTCATGAAGTCATCATGTCCTGATGATTTTTTAAAGTAATTTAAATATTTGAAAAATATTTACGTACGCTCTAGGCGAATTGTCTGAATAAACATTTGCATCGGACACATTCAACGATAGCCATTATACAAAGCTACCAAGTTCTTTTTTAATAATAATCTTACGAGTTACTTTCCATTAAAATAATAATTTTAAACCTTAAGGAAAACAAATAAAATTTTAAATCTATTTATCAAACTTTCTTATCCTGTCTTCCATATTCCAGCCTTCTCCATACAAGTGTTTTTACCAGTTTTTTTTTTATCTATACCAACTGAATTCTTTTATTTGGCGACGACTGAATCCCTCGTCTTTTTTGACTGAACTTAGGAGCTTTGAGATAAGCCCGCTTTTACGAGATTGTTGTCCAATTTAAATCTCTACAATGGTTCAGAATGGAAGATTAAAATAATGGAGTTGATAGCACTTGCTTAGAGATGTGCGATGGAAAGATATTTTTGAGAAAGATGTTTTTTTTTTGTTTGTGTGATGTGTTGTGAGGTATTTTGGCATCTGAAAGGTATGAAAGATTGTTGTGTCTGTTGCTGACGTTGTTTTAGGACCTATAATTAAAATTCTCACTACGGATAACATACCATCACGGCGGTTTTCCCGAGTGGTTAATCATGAGCTTACCCAAGTTATGCTTTATATTTAAGTGTGATAGGGGATTACCGATATCTTTTGTATCTTTCGTACATTGTAGGCTTAGGCAAACTTACAAGTAACGTGGACAGCTAGTACTAGGTAATAAAATACCCTGTCTCGACTGACTAAGATCTATAAACAAGAGCCGGGACCATCGGCTTAACGTGCGTTCCGAGGCACGGAGGACACTCGGTATGTAAAGGGTGGTCACTCATCCAAGGGCCGACCTATGTCCAATATACATATATGTCGAGGATGACAGGTTTTATTACATTAGGCTCGAGCATTCTGTGGGCAGACGATGGGTTTCGTGCTATGAAAACACACTGGGTGCGATACACTGTGTCTAGCAAAACTAACAAAGTACTTGAGATTACAACTTAACACAATAACACGGAACACAATGAATCGGGTACAGTTCCAAGAGGTCTCAACCCAGGCACGATTAGACATTGACTGTCGTCTTACCGTCGAGCCGAAAACATCAGGGCTCTGTAGAAACGCCCTATGGTGTAGATAGACTTGTAACTAGGTCGCGTGATGCCCCACCACAGGCGCGCTTGCGATTCATTATATGTCCGTACTTACGACCTGATCCGACATATTTATGTAAAGCTGCTATAATTTAACCACGGGCTCCAAATACTCACTATTAAAAATATTTAATTGAGTAGGTGTTCCCAAAACAACTTTGTACTTCCATCTAAACATACCCGTCCATTTAAAAGTACTAAACCACAGTATGATCACATAGCTAATATTCCCTTGATAGCCTCGACCTCACTTCTGAATGGCCTTTCAACGTCTAGTAGGACTGTCATTGGCACTAAGATGGGAATAATTAAAATGTAGCCCGGATTTTTATTTTTGGGGCTGTTTTTTTTATTAAGTCTTTTATAATGAATTTGGCAACGATAAATAAGCGGATTTTAATCGTGTAGTCATTCGGAAAATAACACAAACCATATTTTATTTAAAAGACAGGTGATTAAGTAATATTATTCAGCCAAAAATTAAGCAATTTATACCTGTAACCTGCCACAAACAATTTTAGAAAAAAAAATCTTTGTCTTAGATACTGAGCAAAAACCTTACGTGCTGGTAAGATAAAAACTCGCTGAATCATAATGCGGCGGAATCAAATATCCGGTGCTTGAGCGAATAAAATGGAAGAATAACGTTATCTTTACCCACGCCTATGATACTCAAGTTAATTGCGCTTGATAACTTATGGTACAGTTGGCTGATGATGTGTGAAGATTAGATTTACTTACTTTTTCAACTACAGTACTTTCACAAGTTATTATGCCTTGTGACTGTGACTGTAGCTTAACCTTCTTTGTTTTTCCGACATTCAAAAGTGCCTGTAAGGGTCTAATTGAAATAAATGCTTTTGAGTTTGAGTTTGAGTTTGAGTTTTCCTTTAATAAAATACGAAGCATTAGCACGTGGCACAGTGGAACGAATGTATGGGAGCGGTTGGACGTAGACATGTCCGAAAAAAAAGAGTAAAATTATGCCAAACTAATGATGCCATCTTATTCGATTACTTAATGCCTTCATAACTTGTGGTGATGAATTTCTTCATAACTCCCATATTTCGGGAGTAATTTGAGAAAATGTGAAATTTTACTATGAAAATGAGTGTATCGAGCTCTCTCCCTCCTGATTCCGGGCTTGTTTCAAGTAGCGGTCTCTAATATCATAATGCTTATACTAAGAGCTATATTTAATACTAAGACACATAGTGCGCCAAATGTGCACTTTCTGGGATAAAGAGTGATGTTTATTTTATAACACAATTTTTTTATTTTTTGTTTATTTTGTTGATTAAAACCGTTTTTCTAAAGGTTTACCTTATTACAATAACATTTCTGAGCAGCCAATTAGAGAAGATATAAGCTAATTAGGATATATAATTAGGGACTTAAGGTTTACATATAAAACTGATGCACTAATGATTACTGATAAGAACATTGCTATTATTTAATTACTAAATGGCATCATTTACTAATTATCACAATAACTAATTACCTTGCAATATTTAACAAAGGATACCTGGGATACCTGGATTTTATATAAATAGGTCACTATTAGTAACTTTAAAATCAGTGTTGATTTACACCTCGTTGTATCCAAGCTAATCTCGCAATGTATTTTCCAAATTTTAATACAAATCTTGATATTCACGTTGCTTTATGCGCACGCGCACATAAAGATTTACGCGACTTTAACTATTTGTTCAGTGTTTTAAAAGATAACAGTTGTGTTCAGTTATGTGAAAGTGCTGAAACAAGTTTAAAAGACTGGTGTCGTCGATTTTGCTACCGCATTTATGCAAAATGGACACAGTCTGGAAGAAGCACAGATAAGTTTCGGAAGAAACATGAGATTTGGCTACAGGCTGCAATTCAATGGCCGGAATTACAGAATGAAAATATGGAACCTTCTACAGAAAATATAAGTGACGTCATCGAGCCCATAATTTCTCCTGCTAAATCTGATGCTTCAACTTGTACACATCCTAGTCCTCGTAAATCTTTTGAGGACCTTAGTAACCGGCAAAAAAGAAGACGCACTGAAGATAGTCTTTCATGCAGCAGTAGCAGCGCTGAAATTATGTTTTCGGCCGAAAGGGCGCTTCAAAAGGCAGGACAAAGCGATACAGCTTATGTTATGAAATACTTGACGGAGAATCCAGAAGAGGCCTCAAAAATCAAAGCCTTCATTGAAGGTAAATCAATTCAGGTACGGGAAATATCCCCTTTGAAGGCATTGGCTCTTTATGTATCGATGAACTTATCGAAATGGCGCTATAACACTCTTCGGGATTTCAACACTCAAGAAGGAGCTCTTCAATACCCGAGTTACTACATGTTGGTTAAAGAAAAAATTAAGTGCTATCCGGCCAAAGAAGATCTCACAGTTACAGAGAGCTCTGCAAAAATCAAATTACAAGCCTTGATGGATTTAACCTCAAGAAGACTTATTAGGTCGTTAGAAACCCCTGTTGATCCCAATCAACAGCTCGTATTGACCAGCAAATGGGGTTTTGACGGATCATCTAGCCAAAGCATTTATCATCAAAGGACGAGTGAAGATGAGCAAATCGATCTTGCTAGTAATTTTATGATTAGTCTTGTACCACTGCGGCTCGTCTCAAAAGGTGTAACAATTTGGGAAAACGAGCGACCATCTTCCACTTCATTTTGCCGGCCAATATTGTTTAAGTTTATAAAGGAAACCAAAGAAAATGTGCAGAGAGAGATGGCTGAAATCGAAGCAGAGATTGAAGCCTTAACTCCATCCACCATCACTGATGGAATTAGTGTCAAACACCAACTGCTGTTGACAATGATTGATGGTAAAATTCATTCCATTATATCCGATACAGCAGCTTCAGTGTGTGACATATGCAAGGCTTGTCCTAAAGAAATGAATAATTTAGAGTTAATCAAAGATAAACACGCAAACGAGGACATGTATAAATATAGCTTAAGCACCCTTCACGCTTGGATTCGCTCAATGGAATGCTTATTACACATTTCCTACAAATTAGACATAAAATCATGGCAAGTAAGGGGTGATATAGCAAAAAGGCAAGTTGATGACAGGAAGAAAAGAGTTCAAGAGGCTGTAAGAAGAGAAACGGGCTTACTTCTCGATGTTGTGAAACAAGGCAGTGGATCCACCAACAATGGCAACTCGGCAAGGAGATTTTTTGAAAACTACACTAAATCTGCTGAACTGACCGGAATAGATGCTATGCTTTTAAGAAAAATCTGTGTGATCTTGCAGTGTATTTCATCAGGAGAGAAGATCAACGTAACTAAATTCCGAGAGTTCTGCTTTGATACTGCTAAGCTTTACGTGGAGTTATACCCATGGTATTATATGCCTTCTTCACTTCATAAAATTTTAATGCATGGGCCAGACATAGTTCAGAACATGTCAATTGTGCCCATTGGTTTTCTATCCGAAGAGGCATCTGAGGCTAGAAATAAAGATTTTAGAAAATATAGAGAGGGGCATTCTCGAAAGCATAGCAGTATCTCATGCAATGAAGATATTATGCACAATCTTTTACTGTCTTCTGATCCACTTGTTACAAGTATCCGTCCAAAAGGAAATAAGTTTGTAAAAAAATCTTCTTTTAAGGAATTTTATGAGCTTACGGATTCTGAGAAAAGTGATATCGAATTTGTTAACATAAATGATTTAGCGGACATCGATTCTGAATTTGAATTAATTGATGATGATGATGATGACGAAGATAATTAAATGATGTTATTGTTTTAAAATGTGTAACTTAGTAAATTAGAGCTTACATCTTAATTATTTATTGTACTTTTAATGAAACTAGGTAATTTATTATCAACTTACTTAAAAGTCATACTCTCATCAGTTCTTGTGAATATTTTTGTTAATATATATTTCTGTATATATATAATATATTTATAGACCTCTTAATAAGTCTGTCTGCGGTTTAAAGTAAATACAAATGGGGAAAAAACGTTTTTTTTTTTAAATTTTCATTTCCTTTTATCCCAGAAAGTGCACATTTGGCGCACTATGTGTCTTAGTATTAAATATAGCTCTTAGTAATAGCATTACGATATTAGAGACCGGTACTTGAAACAAGCCCGGAATCAGGAGGGAGAGAGCTCGATACACTCATTTTCATAGTAAAATTTCACATTTTCTCAAATTACTCCCGAAATATGGGAGTTATGAAGAAATTCATCACCACAATTTATGAAGGCATTAAGTAATCGAATAAGATGGCATCATTAGTTTGTCATAATTTTACTCTTATTTTTCGGACATGTCTACGTCCAACCGCTCCCATACATTCGTTCCACTGTGCGTGGTGATTCCAGACTTAAGTGCTGTAATGAAATAATATATTAATTATTTAAATAATATTATACCGGGTGTAAACAGACTCTTCACGATGCTGTGAACCAAGCATTATGTACATCAAACTAAATAACTTTACGCTAAAATTAGTGCCGGGAAACGAATTCTTTTTTGGGCTGAAAATTCACGTTTTACGGTAGGACTCAATGTAACGCATTCAAAACATTGTGCTGATGGATGGACTGAATAGTGGGGGGGTCGCGAAGGTGTCTTAAGTAAAAAAAATATAAAAACATGTATTTTAAAAAAAACTTGTAAAAAAGGTGGAACTTTGACCCCCAGTATCTCCGTAACTAGAAGGTTCCCAGGTATAGTCTAGAACAAAAAAATGATCGCAATGACGGGGAGAACAAGTACCTTTCGGCTTCGTTAGGAGTCTGTTTACACCCTTTATACATTTATAAATTAAAATAATCGAAATTAACTAACTTAACAATTAAAATGGCGTCCAAAAACTCCTCCTCAACGCTGTCAACTGGTAATGTACCCAAGAGACTGGCGGCGTTGCCACGTTGTATAGCAACGCTCAGCCTTTGACCAAGGTAAAAGCCAGCCCGAGTCAGGGGAAGTGTCAACTAAGCGTTTTGATATTGCCTTGAAAAGGCTGTGAATGCTTGGACCCCACGGTCCTAGAGTTTAAACTCCAAACGGGTCGAAAATATAGTTTCCAATGAGGTTACTATACATGTGCAGTAATATTTTAATCATCATCATCTGCCTAGCCTTTTCCCAACTATGTTGGGGTCGGCTTCCAGTCTAACTGGATGCAGCTGAATACCAGTATTTTACATGGAGCGACTGCCTATCTGACCTCCACAACCCAGTTACTACTGGGAAATACGATACCCCTTGGTAAGACTGGTTGTCAGACTTTTTGGGCCACTGACTACTTTAACGACTGTCAAAGATCTTCAAATGACAGCCGGGACCAACGGCTTAACGTGCTTTCCGAGGCACGGAGGAAACTCGGTATGTATGGGTGGTCACCCATCCACAGACCAACCTAGGCAGTGCAGTGCAACCTGTGCAGTAATATTTTAATCCCAGTAAGAAAATCCAATAACACCTTTCCCGACAGGGGAATTAAATCGAAATTAAAGAGTTCAGCAGAGACTTACGGGGTCTATAAATAAATCTGTGCATATGAGATTTCTGCTGAAGAACAAACCGCTGAAAGTACGAAAAGCGTGAAACTTTCTACTCGCCAATAATATTTAATGATAGAAAACTTAAAGCGCTCATTGCTTCAAAAACTTAGTGCTTTATTTACATTTTAAGGCTGAGAATTGCGCATAAGTTTTTGCTCATTCTAAATTGAAGCCAATCAAAAATAAGTCTTTAAGAATTACCAACGAGGTTTAATTTCCGGCAGTTGTGCTTTAAAAATGAAAAAATAAGAGACGAACTCCAATCGAATCCTACTTGGTTCTGCAGCCTTTGGTGTTGACGTGAAATTGATGTTGATTAGGAGTAAATTGGAAGACCTCAACAAAAAGAGGTAGTAGTTAAAACAATCTGCATGGTATTATATGAGCTGACCAAGATTAAGTCTGGACTTGAAAAGAGGCTGTGACCTCAACTTTTTTTTGTCACAATTTAAGGTGGCGTATAAAAATGTTTATTTTTTTAAACAGCTTTGTTTGACGGTGCTGTTGGCGCAGTGGCTGAGTAATCAACTGGTGCGCCGCGCGTCGCGGGTTCCATTCCCGCAGAAAACAAATATTTGTATAGCATACAAGTAGTTGTTCCGACTCTGACTGTTTGTGTATGTGAGTTTAAATGTTTGTGAACGAACCCATGATACAGGAGAAATTCCTAGTGTAGAGCAACGTTTTTATTAAAAAGAAAAAAAAACTGGTAATTAGTTACCAGGAAAAATATACTATAAGTTAATAAAGGGAAAGTGTTGATAGGATATGGATGGACTTGATAATTTTATTTAATTAATTACTTTGTACTGTTACATTTCATTTATATGATTTTAGATTCACAGTAAGGACTATATTTTTTTTTGTAATGTTCTAGATTTTTTGGTACGGAAGGAGTCTTGTCCAGATGTAACAACAATTTTCTTTGGAAAATTTATTGTATCCTTCCTCTTCTTTTAAATTAAATGTGACTAACATAATTATTTAAATTAGACTACATAAGAATTCAACGTAATATTGTACACAAAAAATATAACATTTGAGTTTCGTTTTTATTCACATTTTTGAATTAAAGGTGGTAGATTATTTTTAGCCGACTTCAAAAAGGAGTAGGAAAGCTCAAAGATGAACCAATTGTTATTATATCTTGGGCTGCGGGCTGTTTGAAAGAGATACCGTGGCCCTGGAACACAAAGGGCAAGGAAGGAACATGGATGGGTTTTAGTCAGTACAAGTCTGACACTCCCTTCTGCTCTGCCCAGAGCGGGAGAGTCATTTGATGATTTCCCATCCGAAAAAAAAAGAAAAAAAATTATATCTTAAATGAGAGTTTTGTAAACAGCTCACGGAACCCTTCGGATTTATTATCTCTTCGACAAAAGGGTTTATCAGGAAATCGTTTGCTGAATCAAAAGCCATTTATTAACTAGGTGAACTTTTTAATGAAGGTAATAATCGTTTTATAGGAAATTCAGTTTTAATTGTTTTCATCTGGTTTCAAAAGATTGAACAGGTAAATTGATTGTTGAATACAGGGTGTAAACAGACTCTTCACAAAGCTGTCAACCATGCATTATGTACACCAGACTAAGTAACTTGACGCAAAAATTTGTGCTGGGAAACGACTTTTTTTTTTGGGCTGAAAATCACGTTTTACAGTAGGACTCAATGTAACGCACTCAAAACATTGTGCTGATGGATGGATTGAATAGAACGGAGGTCGTGAAGGTGACTTATGTAAAAAACTACATTATAAACACGTATTTAAAAAAAAAACTTGTGAATAAATTGGAACTTTGACCCCCAATATCTCCGTAACTAGAAGGTTCCCAGGTATGGTCTAGAACAAAAAAATGATCGCAATGACGGGGAGAACAACTGCCTTTCGGCTTTGTTAAGAGTCTTTTTACAACCTTTAATACTTGGGAATAAGAATTGTTTGTGCAGTAGACCTCATCATCACCTATCAATTTAGATCTTTGTAAAAAGTACGTCATAGATATTGTTACAGAAAAAAAGGGAGATTCTCTGACCAGACGGTGTTGTGTGCAGTTGATGTCAAGTTTTTCGATATAGTCTTAAGTCGCGGATTACTTTGGTGTTACACACACATACATAAACTCACGCTCTTTTCCCATGGGGGTAGGCAGAAACCACAGAACGCCACCTGCTACGATCCTTACATACTCCTTTTGCCTCGTCCACGTACATACATCTGGTCATACACGCACGCCGGTTGCGAGTACTACGCACTTGAGTTTTCTGAAGAACCTCACCAATGAGGTCTGCGTATGTTCTTGTAGGGCGTCCCCTCCCGGCGTTGCCACTCATATCTGCCTTTTAAATACCTTTTATCACTCACCCTCTCCACATGACCAAACCATCTAAGCATACTCTTTTAATTTTGGTTACTACATTTTCTTCTAAACCGCAACGTTTCCGGATAACCTCATTCCTCACTTTATCATGATGACTTTGATGTTAGTTCCTCATTAGTGTCATAAATGGCACTATACTATTTTTTGTAGTGCCCCTAAATTGTAATTAGGGGCTTACAATGGGCCCAGTGTATATTAGGTCCACTTCCTCTGAAAGAAACCAGGTCTGTAACCCCAGCATTAGGACCATCACAGATTGTTATTGTTTTTTTATTCATATTTCTAACTTATTATTAACATTTTTAAATATTTTTATTATATTTTTAGTAACAAAAATTATATTTAAATAAATAGTAGCCCAACGGTATCGGGAACAGGGTTCAAGCTACCGGCAGTCAGAGCTCCAGAGAGAGGAACCTCCTAACAATACGAGCCGTGTCTAGGAGTACCGCTTTCTAAATCAAGCCCTTGATCCAGCTGCCTAACAAAAGCCTCCTCAGGTGTTGGTCGAGACTCTTGGCAATTAAGCCATTGGCTGAAACGACTACCGGCACAATGATCGCTGAGCTGGTTTATTATTATACTAGGTCCCTAGGATACGTATTTTAATTTGAAATATCACAGGTAAAATCTAAAATATTAATTTACAACAAGATAATCTACTTTGGTCTGAAACAATGACAAATACTAAATCGTCCAGAAGAATGGACAATCTACAAACCATAGTGATAAAATATTTTAAAACTAGAAATTCTGTCCAACAATCCATAAAATGCAACTCGAACTAGACCGCGTAACCCCTTTTTGATATCAGAAATAATATCGGCGTCTACGGCGTAGCCTCAAGCTACAATTGCTACGGCGTAGCAGCGTAGCTAAGCTCAGTGAAACGATTGGCATCGTTCCTTTGATTGAACAATCGATGCTATGCGCCGTGAAAAAGCTTGTTTCCTCTTTGTAATGTTAAAGGGAATATGGGTTTATTTTTCTTCCCTCCTTCTTGGTAGGTGCTAAATGGGAATTATTATTTAGTTAATTCGGTTATATGTCAATATTTTATTACGATTCCAGTGATTTTATCATGCAAAAGAAATAAAACTCGGAAAATTATTATAAATTTCACATAGTTTGCAAAACCAATATTTTATATAAACTATAAAAAATTACTTTATAGAGTTTAAATACCTATATTTTCCTTTTCCTGGTTGCTCATGCTCAACAAATACGAAAATGCTTTACTTTCGAATTCGTAGATACACAAACAGTACTTTCCGCTTTATTTGACTCAAATACAAACAAAAATTAATTCAATACTCCCTCTTCAATAAACTTAATTAAATATTCAGCAACAAACTTTTATAGGAACCAACAAACAACCGAAACAAGGCCTCGTGTAACTAAAATTAGATTTCGTAGCCGCTACGGGAGTCGTAGCTCGTAGCGCGTAGCTCGTTGCTACGATAGTCGTAGCCGCTACGAATCCGAGCGTAGCAAAAGCCTAATTAGATTGGGGCGTCTATGAAACTGAGATCAGAGGAAATCTGCCGAATAAAGTCAACAGTCGATGTTGCTTGACTTTGTTATTTCCATGTATTCCGCCTTTGTAAGTGATTTATTTCGGTTTTTGCTTACAGAATGTTTCTATTTTTGGATAATAAAGGAGCGTTTTATTTCGTTATATATTTAGTGGCTGCAAATAATATTTGGATGTTACCAATATGTCTGACGGGCCTGACTGATCATAACTTCCAAGATGCTCTATGATTATTCTAATAATTGTATATCTTCGTGATTCTATTGGGGTTTGAATAATTATAACAAGATGTTGACGTTATGAAATTTCTGGGTATAAAGGTAGATAATAATTTAAATTTAAAAGAACATAATTATACAAACATTATTCGCTAGATTAAATACCTTTTTTATGCATTGTTTTTACTTAAACAAACGGTCAGTACTTCTGAAGTTCTTACAGCCTACAACGGCTATTCTAAGGTATTGTGTTATTGCCGTGTTGTTGAACGTGTTGACGGCGCGTTCGTGTTCCACGCGCGTTTCAAAGAGATGTCAGCAAACAGGGAGGGGCCCGCAAGGGCCGATGCCTGCCAGGGCTGCGGGACTGTTCGAAAAAGATACCGCGGCCCTGGATCACAAAGGGCAAACAAGGAACTTGGATGGGTTTAAGTCAGTACAAGTCTAACACGAGTGCGTTTCATAAAGTCCTACCGTAAAACGTTTTCACCCCAAAAAAGCTATAATTTTTGCGTAGATTTGCTTAGTTTGACGTGCAGAAAGCTTGGTTGACGGCTTCGTGAAGAGTCTGTGTACACTTTGTATATTCTACTATAATACCATTGTATCTCTGATTATAATAGATAGAAGAAAACGACAAAGAAGAATCAACGATAACCTAGTCCTTTGATGTTTCCCCAACCAAGTCATTTGATGTTTTCCCATCCGAAAAAAGAAACCCATACCCCTAACCCATAACCCAATATGATAAGAACAACGAATATGATAGAATTTTTTTTTTCCTTTATTTATGTCTACTCATATTATTTACATTTTTAAATATTCAAATATAAAACAATATATATATGTCGGGGAATGCCCGGATTTATTTAGTTAGGCTCGAGCATTATGCGGGCAGACGATGGATTTCGTGCTATGAAAACACATTTAGTACGATACACTGTTTCTAGCAAAACTAACGAATTACTTGAGATTACAACTTAACACAATCACTCGGGACACAATGAATCGAGTACAGTTTCAAGAATTCTCAACTCGGCCGCGATCAGACACTGACTGTCGTCCTAGCGTCGAGCTGTAAACATCAAGACTCTGTAAGCACGCCTCGGTGGGAGTAAGTACGTCGTCTGACGTCACCACAGGCGTACTGCGATTCATTCCAAGTCTATACCAATGACCCGCTTCGACATATTTATATTTTTTTTTTTATGATTATGACATTTGAGAAATTGTATTGTAGCATTAAGACGGCAGCATCAGTTCCGATGATAGCCACACTTCAAAAGCATCAGTTTTTTACTTAGCTTCTAATGTCCCACTGCTGGGCAAAGGTTTCCCCCATAGCCTTCCACTCTTCTCTCCGTGCGGCTTTCTCTGGTCAATCTCTCACAAACAGGTCTAGGTCATCATGCCAGCGTTTTCTAGCCCTCTCGTCAATTTTTGTAAGAGGTAAGCCGAAGTACATATCTTTAATGTGATTATATTATTTGTCTATAGAAAACTGACTATGCCATTTTTCAAAGGGAAGCCGGTAGGAATCGACTTGTATGAAACCTTCGCCACTGCTAGGTAGTCATGCCAGCATTTTCTAGCCCTCTTTCGGCGAAGACGCATTCACTGCGTGACGACGAACGCTGGCCCATCAGTTCTGATGCATTCTACAGACATGCCAACACCCGAGCCCAAACCAGCAGCAGTTTAAACGGAAAATTGACAAAGGTTTATTGACAGCGAACTTTCTTAAAATATAAGAATTGATTCGCAGTTTTCAGTGACTCAGGCGTTACATGGCGATTAAATCAGTAACTAACAATAGTCAATAATAATAACAAGAAGTCTTTGAGACATCCGTGATCAGCATAGAAAATCTACGATTTAAAGATTTTTGAAGTTATACTTCTTTTGGCGCGTTAGAGAAAAATGATGAGAGTAAATTTTTACAATGCGCGCGCACACCGTCACGAAAAACCGACACCCTGAAGTTAGCTAGTCAACATACACCCTGAAGTTAGCTTAGTGTCGGATATTGGCACGCCTAGGTTATTATTTTTAATCTACTGCTGGAGCTAGGAAGTTAGGTTGTATAGGTTATTGATATTAGACCTTGTTTCTACAAACGTAGGATAAGGCGAAAGAAAAAATTTTTAAAAAGATTTTTATCTTGTTACGCCAAAGAAGTATAACTTCTAACGCGTGTACATAAGTACACACACACTTTTTTTTTTGTAACAGGCAGCTGTCCTCAATTTCCTCCAAAACGATACATAACCAACTGAATAATAAGACACACTCCACTAAATCTAACGATATATTTCTCTATCGCAAAAAGAAAAAGGAGCCTTTATAGGCTCCTTTATAAAAAGAACAAATGATTACATGTTTAGGAAGTACCTAACTACATAGAACGGTTCTGTTTCTTGGAAACTTTGTGCTTAAAAGTAAATATCTAACAATAATAATATGGGACCGGTTTCCTAGTATTTTCCGAGTATAATTTCGATGTTATTTGTCAGAAAATAATTGGGTAGTTATTTGATGAAAATTAATTTTAATTTGGTAATGTACTCCTACATTATTTCAAAAATTATTTGCCTTCCTTAAGTTGACACTGTCATTTTTTTGACGTGACGTCTAATAAATCGATAAACGCCGGCTGCATGCACGAAAAGGTGTCCCGTTACGCTCATTGTACGCATGCGCCGCATCTATCTCTCTTGCACTCGATTTTATGACGTTGTCACGTTAAACTATTGTCCGTTAATCAACCTTACAGACAAACAATTTTTTGTTTTTAGTATTTGTTGTTATAGCGGCAACAGAAATACATCATCTGTGAAAATTTCAACTGTCTAGCTGTCACGGTTCATGAGATACAACCTGGTGACAGACAGCCAGACAGACAGTCAGACAGACGGACAGTAGAGTCTTTGTAATAGGGTTCTGTTTTTTTAGTATTGACAAATTCTGACGATTTTTTTTTTGACGGACACTTCAGTATTTTTCAAAAAAAAACAGATTTCAATTCCTCTCAAAATGGTGAAGGAAAACATCGCTAAGAAACCGCCATGTCCTTAAATCGAAAATTCGAAGATATGTGACATCTACCAACCTCCACAGGCCACCCATGTGATGGATTTCAGTCACTCCCTCCCATAGAGAAGAGATCTGAGTCCTCAACATCAACCAGTGGCACCTTTGGGCAATTTTTCAGAAAGCTACAACAAGCTCATAAGGCAAGTAGACTGTTCAGAAACCTTTTTTTTTTCGGATGGGAAATCATCAAATGACTTCTCCCGTTCTGGGCAGAGCAGAAAGGACTGACAGACTTGTACTGACTAAAACCCATCCATGTTCCTTCCTTGCCCTTTGTGTTCCAGGACCGCGGTATCTCTTTCGAACTGTCCCGCAGCCCTGGACAATTATGACGAATTATGTTCAGTTGGAAATTTTAAGCCATTCAAGCTTTTAAGCTTATATGAAAGTACCGCCACTAATTCACAGGGAATAGTTTTAAAACAAGCCATCTGTTATTTGACAAACATTTTAGAGGGTAATAATATGGCGCCTTTCACTATAATGTGCTACCTTAGCATGGCTCTAATTTCTTGAACAAAACATCACCCATCAGTTACTATAAACCCTCTATTTCCTATACTTGACGTATACACTGATTGAGAAACATGATGACAAAAAATCTCCAATTTCTTTCCTTTTCCCAAAACATTCGATCATAAACAGGACCATCTCCCGAACCTTATTGGAGCTCTGACGACACACGCCCATAACCACCCCATACATAATACCGGTGTCCCTTGAGACAACAAGAGTACAGACAGCAAAAGAGTTTGGTGAACTGGCAAGAAAAGAGTTACACTGAAATCAGTGAAGTGGCTGAGTTATCAAGTAGTTGTCGTACAGTGGTTCGCATGTTCATTTGAAATATTAATTAAGAATTTATGAATTTTATACACCGTGTTTCGGACGATATACATAAACTTCGACCAGATGTTCAGAACATGAAAATAAGTATTTTTCATTATGGACACATGAATGAATTCTTATTTATTGTTAAATTTTATACAAAATCTAAATACCTTGACGTTAATCACCCGATATGCATGCCTCTTCATCCGAATTGCAATTGGCATTTGATAGATTTATCATTTTAATTGCACTAAGCGGCAACATGGGCCAAATTAAGACCCTTTCGTACTGCATAGCTCAATTCAATTTAATTTAATGAAATTAAAATAACCTTTTTAAGTTAGACTTCCTTTGTTAGATTTGATTTGTGAAGGCTATCGAAGCGTTTGCCAAAGTTTATGGATAACGTGAGGAACACGGTGTATAGCATGGTATGCGCAAGTGATGCGGAAGAATGAGTAAAAGGTCGTGAAAAAGTTTTGAGCATGAATGTGGATGGAGACGTAAGAGTAGAGGAAGACCAAAGAAACGATGGATGGATTGTGTGCAGAATGATATGGCAAGAAAAGTGTCTGATGAGATGATACGTAATACAGAAGTATGGAAGAAGAAGGCATGCTTCGCCGACCCCAAATAAATTGGGATAAGGACAGGAGAAAGTCTGTGAGATTTATGTCGGTAAACGTATTCAAAATCTAAAAGACATAGCTAGGGCAGGACAATTATGTTTTAGAGATAATAAAAAATAGTGTGTGTTCTTATGTACACGCGTTAGAAGTTATACTTTTCTAGAACATAAACGAAAGTAAAGTAGTTTATAACAAGGTCTAATATCAATTACCTATACAACCTAACCTCCTAGCTCCAGCAGTAGATTAAAAATAATAACCTAGGCTTGTCAATATCTGACACTACGAAAGTAAATAAACATTGGGAGAAGTAAAGTAAAACTAGCTAACTTCAGTGTGTATGATGACTAGCTAACTTCAGGGTGTCGGTTTTTCTTGACAGTGTGCGCGCGCATCGTAACAATTTACTCTCATCATTTTTCCCTAACGCGGCAAAAGAAGTATAACTTCATAAAGCGTAAAATGAATCTTTTTTGTGTAAGTTACAAATATTCATAGGATAGAGAGGTATGGAATGGTATGAACCGCAAGACGTTGCGTTGGAAGGCCTCCCACTAGGTGAACCGATGACCTGGTGAAGGTTGCGGGGATCCGCTTTATGCGAGTCGCACGGGACCAGTCAATTTGGCCACACTTGGGGAAGGCCTATGTCCAGCAGTGGACGTATTTCGGTTGACATGATGATGACAGAACTTACAATATCAACTGTTCAGTAACGGAGTGCAGAAAAAACGAAGATTTAAAAGAAAATTGCTTGCTACCTGCACATTCAATTTGTTGACAGTACATGTTTACATAACCGTACTTGTACTGAAGATGTTTTCACTGAAATTACTTTCAGCGGACGATTATGTTGATTGAAATTCTGGCAAGTCTGCTGGGAATGTAGTGTACTAACATGTTGTTTGTTTGTTTATAATAATAATTTTGTGAACAAGTTTGACAAATATAAGGCGCAAACCCACCACGGCGCACGGCCACGCGGCGCGGTTTAGCTGCGTGGATTCATTTGTTTGACAACGTGGGTCTACGTTTCTACTGCAGTATACGCTATATTCGTGTATATAGCGTATACCGCATGCACAGCGTGCATGGCGTTGACAGCGTTGAGCTGTGTGAGCACCTTATTCGAGCAAACCACGCATGTACTAATGACGTCAATTGATGCATTGCATGTCCGTGGTTTCAGTGGACACAATCACATACATTTTCTTGCAAAACGAAGCTCAACACCCGTGCGCCGCCGTGTGTATGCACCTTAAGTGGGAGTGGGCTGGCCACGTAGCGCGATTGCACCCGGAGCGGTAGGCAAAGATCGCAACTCACTGGCCACGTGACGGAGGATATCGCCGTCGAGGTAGACCGCAGCGAAGGTTTTGTGACGATCTGATCTTGTTTGCGGGGCGAACATGGCCAGATATCGCATTAGATCGCTTTTTCCCAGCAGTGGGACACATAACAGACTAAGAAGAAGAAAAAAAGTTTACGAATTACATAAAGTTTAACAAAATTGAATTAAAGTAACGCTTATGGTTATTTACCAGTGGATCTTCTCTCGCTTAGCTCAACTCATACTATAAGGAGAATTCAATAATGTCTTAAAAAATATTTTCAAGTCAGCTAGTTAGTAGCGGAGTGACCTAACAAGGCTGCGAGGGACATAACAAATAATAATACACCCCTATATTCGTGTAGTATTATCTGATGAGCAAGGCAGAGATATATCAATACTAAGTACATAATATTGAAAGTTAGGTTTGATATCCATGCAATAACTTGTCATAAAAATGCCAACCACTCGTTAAGCCAAGCTAGTTAATAATTATCAGAATACTCACACTTTTGAATTTAAAAGAACTTGTAAAGCGTAAAGTAAAATTCAAAGGTTTTTCGTCGAATTCCGACACAGTGCACTGAAAACTCCCCGGATCCGCGAACGCGAAACGCGTTAAATATTCTAATACTTTGTTAGCTTCGGTCAAATTCGGTTACAACTGAAATTTGTCATGCACCCGTGCACGCCGCGGCCGGATTTACATACAAATGAATAGTATTATATATCTTTGCATAATATCGTCGGCAGATCTGTACTGTGGGAGTTCCGGGTCATTTGAGCCGAGTTGAGTTATACTGTAAATATTTTGGTGTAGGATTAGCTACTGTAAATGCTGCACACTTTTGATGAACCAAATTTTCAGTAAAAGACATGGTCGTAAATTATGCTGCAATATATTTCAACAATTATATCAAGTTTTCGAGTTTTTTAGCCTTGCCATGTCATCTTCAGCTGCCCTTTTTTTTTGTTTTTAAGTATTTTTATTACCTTCAACAATTGTACAAGAAACACTTATCTAAGAACTATAATAATAATAATTTATTGAGTCTCAGACACAATGATCCATTTTTGTTAGTAGGTACACTTAAAAATAATGTTAGTAATTAAATCAGAAACAATAAATACACACTACACAATACAATTATAAAAATAAATTTGAATAAAATTTTGAAAAAAATAATAATAAAGTAATGCCTAATAATTAATACGCCTGCCTCTGAAAACTTTTTTACTATGCAGCGTTACAACTAGGAAACAGAGTGTTTTCAATGAGCTCTGGCACCTATAAGATACCCTTATCACTTAGGGTAGGCTAAACACGTTTTTTTTCTTCCATACTCCTCTGTCACGCTATCTTTCATATCATTCTACATATACACAGTCCATTTCTTTATTTATCTCTCCCTTCCTTATCCATCAAGATTAGCATTTCCATAAAAGTCAATAATTTTAGTTAGATTTCAATGTAATGTAATGTGTTAATGCACATAGGTAAATCGTCTTTTGCAAATCTCGCTATCAAAATTAGGTATGTTGTAAGAAAACGCAATTATAGGTTATTGTACAGACACATCAAGCTACTACAATACGTCAAATTTCTTTAATAGATTTTCAACTTTATCTCTGAAACGTTAGGTTCAAGGTTGGTTGGGAAAATCTGACAGTTTCGGGTGGGTTGATCTGCTAGCGTCTGTATATAAGCAATTTGCATATTTTTTATTTTGTGTATAATAGAATGAGAATAAATTATAGCTGTTTCCAGATTCAAATTATAATTAGTTTAATTAACTAAATGTCGACATGGAACATAACATTCATTAAAAAAATTCGATCAACATTCATCATCATCATCTGCCTAACCTTTTCCCAACTATGTTGGGGTCCGCTTCCAGTCTAACCTATTTTACATGGAGCGACTGCCTGTTTGACCTTCACAACCCAATTAATATTGGGTAATACGATACTTCTTGGTAAGACTGGTTGTCAGACAGACTACCTGTAACAACTGTCAAACATGTACAAATGACAGCCGGGACCAACGGCTTAGCGTGCTTTCCGAGGCACGGAGGAAACTCGGGGAACTATAAAATGGGTGGTCACCCATCCACAGACCAACCTAGGCAAGAATGGTTTAACCTTAAAGTCGACCTGAGCGGCTGTTACTATTTTACCACGAGCTCCTCAACATTAAAACGTACTTATCCAACCTATTTTTCTCAACCTCGATTCAGTATAAACTACCACAAAAGCAACAACACTTACACCGTACAGTTCAATAACAGTGAGAAGGTATAATGTTAAGGCAATTACTGCAGCAATACAGTACCTCTCTCAAATTGCTTGTTGGCTACTGTTACCGGAGCACTATCAAAAATTAACCAATAAAGAGTCTGTATCCTCGGAAAGCACGTTAAGCCGTTGGTCCCGGTTGTCATTCGAAGATCTTTGACAGTCGTTAGGTAGTCAGTGGCCCAAAAAGTCTGACAACCAGTCTAACCGTAAGGCGTATCGTATTACCCAGTAACAGTAACTAACTGGGTTGTGGAGGTCAGATAGGCAGTCGCTCCATGTAAAATACTGGTATTCAGCTGCATCTGGTTAGACTGGAAGCCGACTCCAACATAGTTGGGAAAAGGCTAGGCAGATGATGATCTTTATGGATACTAGAACCCTGCCCTGGCTTCGCAGGTACTGAATATCAAGATTTTTGTGTTATTTATGTCACACACTTAGATCTTTGGGGACAAACATAATCACCCTATCATTTGTCACTGCTGAGGCTCGACGAACTAAATAATTATAGCCACTCGGGTTCGATCTTCAGGATAAGCCACGCACAGGGCTGCGGGACTGTTCGAAAGAGATACCGCGGCACTGGAGCACAAAGGGCAAGGATGGAACATGGATGGGTTTTAGTCAGTACAAGTCTGACACTCCCTTCCGCTCCGCCCAGAGCGGGAGAAGTCATTTGATGATTTACCACCCGACAAAAAAAGCCACGCTTACCTAGTTTGGTCCTTGGATCTGGATGGGTCGCGAACGTCATGCGTAGCAGTTCTCACTCAGGCGACAGTAGGCTCACGGCGGTGTTATTTAGTGGGTGCAAGCCAACATAACTTAACATCAACAAGTCATCTCCCCAGACGTTGCCATATGCGTCAGGCCGCTGAATAAAAAAAAGAAAAAAAAAACATGTGTGCAATTCACACGTGGCAGAAGTGAAACCTTCAAAAATGTTGGCTTTAAGATAAACACTGTATAATGCTTCGTATCTTATTTTCTCCCACGTTAATCTTATCAATTTATGTTGCTGTACCTTTTTACTGTCGCTTTTTCGTTTCATCGACTTTCAAATCACAACGATGCTAAAGAAGTTTTCACTTCAAAAAGTTATTGCTGAACAGAAAGAACGTTAAACTATTGATCCGGCTGTCTTGTGCAGATAGAGATACCCCTTGGAAAGTCTGACTACCAGTCTTTCCAAGGGGTATCGTATTACCCTTTACTAACTGGGTTTTGGAGGTCAGGTAGGCAGTCGCTCCATTCTAAATATTGGTATTCGGCTGCATCTGGTTAGACTTGAACCAAACAAAATTGCATCCAAACCAGTAGTTGAAACTTACGGCACGGCTTTTATAGCTACGGAACCCTAAAAAGATAACAAAGCGTTGTTCAATTACTATCTTCTACTGCTAATATTGCCAGCAGCGGTGGCCGAGTGACCCCAACTTACGAACAGTAAGTCGTGAGTTCTAACCCAGGCAGGTGCATTACTTTGTGTAATTTATTTCATCACCACTGCTCTCAAAAACGGTGAAGGAAAACGTCGTGAGGAAACCAGCATGTCCTAGAACCAAAAATTCGAAGACATGTGACATCTACCAATCCGCACTGGGCCCGCGTGGTGGATTATAACCCATTCCCTATCATAAAGAGGAGGCCTGTGTCCCAGCAGTGGGAACATTATAGGCTGATGGTGATGATGATGATGAAGATTGCCAGCACACTATCAAAAATGAGCTAATAAGATCTGCAGAGCTTAGTTCTATTGCCAGCGGCTTAAATAGAGGTGCTACACATTTTTTCGGATCGGCACACTCGATTCGACGGTACTTGTTAATCGACAAAGCCGATCCATAACACATTTACGGCCTTCTTTCGGCTATCGGCAATCGGCAAACGCTATTCGATATCTACCATCATTGAAACATGCTGGGGTCGGCTTGCATACCCGGATTTGATGTGTCCTGAGTAAAAAAAAGATTCTATTTAGTCCGTCAGTTAGATTATCTAAAAATATTGGATACGTATTTTTTGTTTTATCAAATCAATACAATCTGACGAAGATAAAAAGCATCAAAGATGAGTGAAGTCACTTTGCTGGTAAAAGTCGACTGACATAGTGTCACACGTGTTTTTGGCGCACTGTATCGCCATCATTTTTTGTTTACGTTAAAAATAAAAAAAATACGTGTCCAATATTTTTGACGTGACAACGTCTAATAAATTGATGAACGCCGGCTACATGCACGAAGAAGTGTCCCGTTACGCTCATTATCCCGTTACGCTCATTGTACGCATGCGCCGCATCTATCTCTCTTCCACTCGATTTTATGACCAATTTAATTTCAAAAATTAAACTATCGTCCGTAAACAAACTTTACAGACAACCAATTTTTTTTTTGGAAATCCATCTGACGGACTAATTAGATTTTTTTGGTAAAATACTCTATTGTGTTTAAGGTGTAAATACACCCGTAACAAAACCGAGAGGCACTTGTTCTTGCCGTCATTGTGGCCATTGCTTTGTTCTAGATCATACCTGTGAACTTTCTAGTTACGGAGATAATTGGGGATTGAAGTGACAATTTTGTTGCACATTTTTTTTAAATACAATTTGATTGACGACTTTTTGGAGGCTCCGTTTATACCATTTAATATTCTGTTTTGCCACCCAGTCATGAGTATGCCGATACGAACATATGTTTAGAACCACTTACTTGTAACCTCTACTAGTGTACGACCGAGGTCATTTTCTCCAGTATTACAGAGAAAACCAACTGTTAAGAGCTTTTTAACTTAGTTAAGATACGGTTTCTAGCTAGCGTAGGCGACTTTATAGACCATATTCCCAATAAAATATGTTCACATGGACTTATACAATGTTTATAGATTCGATTTCCACAGGAAACAAGTCGGCTACAATAAAAGCTGTTTGGTTTGTGAACAGTTTAGGAACAATAACAGCCGCACGGATCGATCTTCAAGGTTAAGCAGCGCTTGCTGAGGTCGATCAGTAGATGGGTGACTATTTTTTATCCGTGCCTCGGAAAGCACATTATGCCCTTGGTCCCGGCTCTCATATGTAGATCTTTGATAGTTGTTACGAGTAGTTAGAAACCCGAAAGTCTGACAACCAGTCTTACCATGATGTGGAACTCAGATAGGCAGTCGCTCCATGTTAAATACTGATATTCAGCTGTATGCCGTTAGACTGATAGTTTGAGAAATTCTGCAGAACATACTTTTGACAGATAATGTTTTGTTTCATTATAAGGTAAGTGAATCGCTGCGGGACTGTTCGAAAGAGATACCGCGGCCCTGGAACACAAAGGGCAAAGAAGGAACATGGATGGGTTTTAGTCAGTACAAGTCTGACACTCCCTTTCGCTCCGCCCAAAGCGAGAGAAATCATTTGATGACTTCCTAAACGAAAAAAAAAGAAAGGTAATTGGCCTGTTGGTCTAGTGGTTAGTGACCCTGACTGCTAGGACGGAGGTCGTAGGTTCGATTCCCACACAGGACAAATCTTTGTGCGATGAGTACGATTATTTGTTCTGTATCTGGGTGTTTAATTTATCTATAATATGTATGTATTTAGAAATAATATAAGTATGTTTATCAGTTGTCTGGTTGCCATAGTACAGGCTCTGCCTAGTTTGGGATCAGATGGCGGTGTGTTGGTTGTCCCAAGATATTATTATTATTATTATAATTAAATCTACCCTTATTGTTACAATCTTCAAATGGAGTATTTTCTTCAAGATAGTTTTTTTTTTATATTTAAAGATCTTGTTGACGTAGAAAAAGATCTACCTTTACTTAAAAAGGGAACGAGCATCAAGACAAACGTGTCGTAAAGGTCGCAGGGTGCTTCCAAATTTGCCCAGAAGACGTTTTCATTATTCTACGCGGTGTCACTTGATATATGAGTGCGTACGCAGCGGTGTCATTAAGTCTCGTTTGAAAGGGTCTAGTACTGGAGCAAGTCGTTTGTAATAGTTAAAGTCATTATTTAGAAGAGTTCTTGCCGGGTCTTGTCTAGACGAAATGACCAACCCGAACCGTGCACCTTTTTAGTTGATGTATTTTTATGTGCCCATGTAGGCCTATCCTTATCCTTGCTTACTTATACTTGTCGGGGAATGCCTGAATTTATTCAGTTAAGCTCGAGCATTATGTGGGCAGACGATGGGTTTCGTGCTATGAAAACACATTTAGTACGATACACTGTTTCTAGCAAAACTAACGAATTACTTGAGATTACTACTTAACACAATAACTCGGGACCCAATGAATCGAGTACAGTTTCAAGACTTCTCAACTCGGCCGCGATCAGACACTGACTGTCGTCCTAGCGTCGACCTGTAAACATCAAGACTCTGTAAGCACGCCTCGGTGGGAGTAAGTACGTCGTTTGACGTCACCACAGGCGTACTGCGATTCATTCCAAGTCTATACCAATGACCCGCTCCGACATACTTATATATTATTATATAATATTATATTATAAATGCGAAAATAAGTTTGTTTGTTTATTTGTTACCTTTTCTACTGAACCCATCATCCTGAAATTTTGCATATACGTTGTCTAGTGTACAGAAACGGACATAGGGTACCTTTCATCCCGAAAAAAAAGTACTGTTCCCGAGGAAAACAACAATAACGTTATTATGCTCATAGATGGCGCCACATGTCTTTCAAATCATGATTGAATTACATGCCGAGTTGTGAATGTATTGTCAAATTCTAAACTAACGCGAGCGAAACTGCGGCCAAAAGTTAGTATGACATAAAAATATTTTGATTTTAATCTAACTCAGCCTGTTCCCAATAAAATTGAGGTCGGCTTTCAGTCTAACCGGATTCAGCTGAATACCAGTATTTTACATGGAGCGAGTGCCTATTTCGCTACTTCGGGGAAGAAAGGGCGTAAAAGCCAAAATAGCAACTTTACAGGGGAGCGAAAAAACGTTTTTTTTTTTAAATTTTGGAAAATAACTTTTTTTGCAATAGAGTTAAATTCGAATGAATTGGTGATATTTACTTGCATTTAAGTGCTCTTTAATATCAAGAAGCTTAATTTTAAGTAGACCTTATGGTTTAGAAGATAGGATGGATTTACGACCCAAAATTTTAATAAAAATGGCTTTTACACCGTCTATAAATACGTACTATAGGACGTAAATCCACAAATATCTATAATGCTAACATACATCGTGTCGTATAAACCATCTTTAGACAGTGAAAAGGTCGTAATGACTGCACCACTTATAACAATTATCGTGAGTAAACCTACAATTATTATAATTTTGTAAGATTTAATGTGGTGAATATTGAAATTAAGGTGCATAGAAGCTCAAAATAATAGCATAATAATTATTATTATCTGATTTATCATAGTTCTATATTACAAAATTTATTATAACGAATTAGGTTACCTACCTGTTAAGTTAAATGCACACGATTCATGAATAGTGAAACAAAAGAAAAGATTTAATTGAATTGAACTTTGATTATTTTCATTAATTTAAATTTTAAGTTAACTGTGATAAATAATTACTATCATCTAATATTAATTAATTAAGAAATAAATTAACTAAAATTGATAAAATAGTATAAAATAATGGTATGTTTGTAATTTATTCTACTAGGTAGGTATTGGTGTATTAAATAAATAAATTTAGTTAAGATGCAAATCAGTTTTATTCATTCATAAATCAAATCAAATTGACAATAATTAGTAATCTTCTTTTTTTTCTATTTCCTTTTCTGTTTTTTGTTTCGTTTTCTTACTTTTTTAATTTTATTGCTTGTAATCGTATTCTTCTTTATTTTTTTTATCATTTACTTTCTTTTTATTCATCTTCTTTCTCTTCTTATATATTTTTTTCTTTTTCTTATTTGTTTAACCTTTTTTTTTAATTATAATTTGTAAAATAAATCTTTCTTCTACTTATTAATCATTCATGCATTATTCTAATGAAATTAAAATGTAGATAAGTACCCATTCATTCTAATTCCTCTACTACATCGTCTTCTTCGTCGGTATCTAAATCATATATATCATATTTAAATTGCCAAGTAAAAATGTCGTAAAAGTCATTACGTAATAAATATTGTATTTACGACCAAATATTCTTTCATACTATGGTGATACGCCCTTATTAATTTGAAATAATTAAATAATGGCATATACGTCAATTTTTTTTAATAAAAATGGTTTTGGTGAGAAAAAAATCATGGGGGTAAAAGCCATTTTTTTGGGAATATTGAAATTTTAAATATACAGATCGATAGAGCGTCGAAAACTAAACAAAGTTGCATTATTAACTCATTTTGGCCAAAAGTGGCTTTTACGCCCTTTCTTCCCCGAAGTAGCGATTTGACCTCCACAACCCAGTTGGAACTGAATAATAGGATACCCCTTGATAAGACTGGTTGTCAGACTTTCTAGCTATTAATTATCCGTAACGACTGTCAAATATCTACAAATGACAGCCGGGATAGAGAGATTAAAGTGCTTTTTGAAGCACGTTAATCATTATTAATAAATGATAAATGATGTTTATTTTGCAAGTAGGTTTTTACAAACACTTTTACACGTCATGTTTTTTAAAGCTAGATGGGGCCGGTGTTTCGTACCTGACTACTCTGAGAAGAAACAGCCGAAACAAACTCAGAGGTCATAGTCTCTTTTAAAGTCCAGACATAATCTTGGTTTACTCACATGAGGACTATGCAGATTAGTGTCTGAGATGGCCTTTGGAAGAAAGAACCACACAGATTTGAGCGGACCTGTCCAGTCAGTGCAAGCATTTGTCAGTTATCGTGAGCTCGACTTATAACTCAAGGAGCTCAATAAGTAGTGTTGGATGGATGTAACGACATGTTATGACAACATGACACTATACATCCATCCTACACTACTATAATTAAACGATCGGCCGCTACAGTAACGAATAAAAAAGGATCAATTGTTGTATGAGGTAAGCCGGAGTACATATCTTTAATGTCATTATATTATTTGTCTATAGAATACTGACTGTGCCATTTTTCAAAAGGAATCCGGCAGTAATCGACTTGTATGGAACCTTCGCCACTGGGTCGCTAACTACTTGATAACTGGTTTGAGTTGAGTACTGTAGCGATAGTAGTTTGTGTTTTCATCGCTTGTTGAAGCCAACCAACGGTCACTTTAATTAATATTGTGACGCGCGGCTTTGCGTCTGCGATGCGGTTAAAAAAAAATATATATAAAATTTATTTAAATTAGTTGTTCACCTATCCAAGTCACCTGTACCCTTAAAGAAGAAATACACTGTACGAATTACAAAATTTTAAATGCCCCATTCAATAAACTTACGTAACCTCGAAACATACATTGGAAAATAAGGTTCACCCAACACAAATCATTTGTAAGAATAATAGAAAAAAGAACAATACTAAATCAGATTGTTCTACATAAAAGGCTTTAATATATTTCCATGTTATAACAAGGCATCAAAAGGCGAGTAACCCATCTTTAAAACCAAACGGGCCTCATAACGGATGGCTCGAATAATTTAATAATTCACTCTCCTCCCGTTCACTGAAAATATTAAATCTTAAGCTCTATTGTTACATTCATAGTGATTATTTTCCTTTGAACATATAATTATGAATGTATTCTTTATATTCGTGGTATTTGACATAGCCATTGTTATTCTATGAAGGCATGTGTTCGTATTTTTACATGTAACGCCTTCATAAAATATGTATGAGCGAACTGATTAATTTTTGAAAGGTATTACTTTCTGTACGTGTTGATCTGGTTTTGTGGCTGTTTACAGATGGTGTAACAGGGTAAGGATGTACATGTTCGGCAGAAAGACATTTTATTCTTGCCTAACGTATTTTCAAGCATTTTGGTCGTAAATATTCTTGTTCACGTTTTCAACGGGCCATGATTATTTGAAAACCAATGTGAAATAAAAGCAGTGGTGGCCCAGTGGTAGCGACCCCGACTTACGAACAGTAAGTCGTGGGTTCGAACCCAGGCAGGTGCATTACTTTGTGTAATTTATTTCATCACCACTGCTCTCAAAAACGGTGAAGGAAAACATCGTGAGGAAACCGGCATGTCCTAGTTCCAAAAAATTCGAAGACATGTGACATCTACCAATCCGCACTGGGCTCGCGTGGTGGATTATAGCCCATACCCTCTCATAGAGAGGAGGCCTGTGTCCCAGCAGTGGGAACATTATAGGCTGATGATGATGATGTGAAATAAAAGTACCACAATTAAACGCCCTACTCAAGCCTCGGCGTTCTCCGTCAGAAGAACTGAAGATCTGCTGTATATCTAGTAGCTATTTAATAATAAACTGATTAAAGAAAAAAGCCGAATGACGAAAACTCAAAGTATTTATTTCAATTAGACCATTCCAGGCACGAATTGAATGTCAAAAAAAAACCAAAAAAAGCGAATCTATAATCACAGTCACAAGGCATAATAACTTGAGAAAGTAATGTAGTTGCACATTCCAAAGCGTAGATGTCTGTGGAGAAGAATGGGCAAGAAACTCCATGGACACTCTTTTAAATCAAATTATTGTTGAAACATCTTGGTTACATCATTCATGTTGAGATTACACATATATGTTAGAACGATAAGGTACGCTACCCTGCTCGACACACTATTGATAGACACAATGTTGTTTACGAGTGGCTTACGGACGATAAACCCGACACCAGCTTGGGATAGCTGGTCTCCCTCCCGGTAATAGAACAAGGATTCCAGAATTATCGTGTCCTCTCCCTCTCTTCGGACTTCTGATAAACCAATAATATCCCAATGTAACTTGCCTATTTCCTCTTCCAGCTCGATGAGCTTCTCGTCTGTCCTCAAAGTGCGCGTGTCGTGTGTTACCAGGGCCAATTGTCTTTTGTGATGGTAGCCTAATCTCTGCCGGGGATTCTTCGCACCCCCTGCCCCGCCGTTATCGTGATCGCTACCGTGGGCAGGACTAGCGGGGCTGCCGGGGACTGGGGGCCTGGTTTTTCGGTGTAATTTCATAATTGGGGGTTTTGCCATACTCGCCACGCTTGGCAGGCAGGTTGGCGAGCGCAGTATTTTAGTCAAGATCGCGAGGGAATGCTGCTGCCCATTCCCTGATTTTTATAATCCTTTAGTCGCCTCTTACGACACCCACAGGAAGAGATGGGGTGGTACGATTCTGGCCCGGTACCCCACGGGACACCAGACGTCATTTCTTCTGGTTGACGATGTTTTTTTTTTTTAAAACGTTGCCCCACACTAGGAATTTCTCCTGTATCGTGGGTGCGTTCACAAATATTTAAACTCACATACACGAACAGCCAGACCCGGAACAACTATCTGTAGGCCATACAAATATTTGTTCCGTGCGGGAATCGAACCCGCGACACGCAGCGCAGCAGTCAATTGCTCAGCCACTGCGCCAACCGTGCCGTCAACCGCCGATTAATTATTACACAAACTTAATTTTTTGTTATCATTCACCGAACCTTTGCGAACCGAACTGGTGTCCGCAACTCCACGTCCAATACGCATATTTCTTTTTTCATTTCTTTATCTTCTTTCACGTATCTTTTCCCAAGTAAAAGACACGCTGCGCCGACCCCAAATAAGTTGGGATAAAGGCAGGAGAATGATGATGTCGTTGCAGCTGCACACAACTAGGTGGGTAGAGATGTAAAAAGATCCTTAATGAAGCCCAAAAGCATTTGATGTCCCTGCCATTGCAATCATTAGGGTTCCGTACCCAAAGGGTAAAACGGGACCCTATTACTAAGAGTCCGCTGTCCGTCTGTCATCGGGCTGTATCTCATGAACCGTGTTAGCTAGACAGTTGAAAATTTTCACAGATGATGTATTTCTGTTGCCGCTATAACAACAAATACTAAAAACAGAATAAACTAAATATTTAAGGTGACGTTTGTCAAAAGTCACGTTTGTTGTATGGGGGCCCCCCACGTTAAATTTTTTGCCGTTTTTGTCTAATGTTGTATAGATAATGGTACGGAACCCTTCGGGCGCGACTCCGACTCGCACTTAGCCGGTTTTTTGTTCTTCATTATACTTGGAAACCTAATAGTTTCAGAGATATTGGAGGTCAAAATTCTGACATTTTCACAACTTTTTTTTTAAAATCAGTTTTTTATTGATATAAATTTACTTAAATTCCTCCATAACCCTTATATTATTCAATGCACCCAACAGCACATGTTTTGAGCGCTTTACATTGAGTCCTAAAGTAAAACGTGGTTATTTTAAAAGAAATTAAAAAAAAAATATTATTTTCCAAAAAAAAAGTCGTTTCCCTGAAATAATTTTTGCTTTGAGTTACTTGGTTTCATGTAATAGAATGCTTGGTTGGCGGCTTTGTGAAGGGTTTGTTTACACCCTGTATAAGAATTTTGCAATTATTTTAAGTAAGTATGTACTTATATAATTAATTTCGCAATTTCCATCTTCTAATACCTCAAGATCCAATTAAATACAACCGCCTAAAATTCTAATCCAGCCGAACTAACGGATAATCTATTCCGGGAATCGAATGTTCCTACAATCGATACTCGGTCTGTTCATCAATCGTTCTTAGGGTCATATTACATGAATGAAAACAGAAGATCGGCTCCACACGATTGATACCAGGCGCGCAGATTTCCTAGGCAAATAATGCGCTTCGGGAATCATCGTCTATCGTCGGAAATACGAACGCTCGTAGATTGGATTTGACATAGAGGTGAACTACTATAAAACACGGCAAGGCCAACTTTAGAAGCTGTGCTATAGAGGAGAGTTACCTTATCCTTTTGAATGCCATTGTCACATATACGTGACAAACAAGTGCTCTGTACGCCAACTACACAAATATCATCATCTTCCTGCCCTTATACCATTCTATTTGGGGTCGGCGCAATGCGTTTTCTTCTTCCATTTTCCCCTGTCAGACGTCACGGCATCATTTACTCCTTTCTCTTTCATATTAGTCTTCACACAATCCACCCATCTTTTCTTTGGCCTGCCTGTCCCTCTCCATCCATCAACATTCATGTCCATCACTCTTTTAGTCACATGCGTTTCATCCCTCCTCATTACATGTCCATACCAAGACAAACGACTTCCTTTCAATTTTTCTGTAACAATCGCCACTTTCAAACTTCCTCTAATATACTCATTTCTTACTTTATCCATTCTCGTCACTCCACACATACATCTCAACATTCTCATCTCCGCTACATGCAATCGTTTTTCATCCATCTTCTTCACAGCCCAGCATTCTGACCCATATAGTAAGACAGGTCTAATCACGGACTTGCATATTTTCCCCTTTAGCTTTAGCTTGATCCGTGGGTCGCAATTTGTTCCAGTGACCTGTCGCCATTTAACTACATGAATATGTCCTGGCAAAAGATGCGGTACACTATTGTATCTTCTTCATCTTCCTGCCCTTGTTCCATGTTATTTTGGGTCGGCGCAACACGTTTTTTTTTTCTATTCTCCACTGCCAACTGTCACGATTTTGTTTTTTTTTTATATTTTTTTTTCATATCACTCCTCACCCAATCCATCCATCGTATATACCACGAAATATACAATTAAATAGTTTTGAATCTTTATTCTTTTTATAGGAATTTGCGGTGAAATTGTGGCTTGGCCATGGAGAGAACGCGCGTGCATTCAAGCTCTGGCGTTCAAAAAGTTATAGCACGCTGTTCATATCTATTCGAAAACACGAAGATTACCGAAACGCATACCTTTTCTGTTTAACTGTATGTACAGTGAACACATTGGGGAAAGACCCCAAAAAGGGTGCTTGTAAAAGGCTGCTAAGTCATAAGAACTAAAAGAACATAACACCACATTGTTCACATAGTTCGCAATAAACGTTCTGACTTTGACTTTGACTTTGACCTGGCTGAAGCTGGCACAGGAACGTGGAATAAAAAGAGAGGCCTTCATTCAAGGTGATGATGATGTGTGTGTGTGTTTATTTGTCATTTTTTATCCTTGTCCCTGCGACGAATAAATACTTTTTCTTTCTTTCTCCATGTTTATTATGACAGCGATCATAAACAAATTCCATTTATGAGTCCGTTTGCACCTACTGTACGTGAAGTTACGTGTGAGTGCGTTTTCAGTCGTTGTACAGATCTTGACTTCTGTACGTGTCTTCTCTGTGCCGGGGTCTTTGTGGGAATCCAATAAAGAGACCGGCCGTTCATTGTTTGCGTTAACTCAATTTAAAAAACGAATCGATATGAATAATTTATACGGTCGGTATTGATACCACTTGGATTCGGCCGTCACTTCCGAAGTATTAAAATACCATTTACATTAATTTCTTTGAATTTTTTTGAGCTTTGACTTTGTGGTTTCGTTTTCCGAGTTCTGAGTACTTTTATTGAATGAATGAATATTTTGTTTTATTTAAATATGGACTTGATGACGTAAGCGAGAATCAAAGAAGCCGATTGTTGTTAAAATGTCACTCAATACAAGTAGGCTTTGTAAAAATCAAAAGGTTAGGCAGAGGTGTACCTATAACCCCTTGGCCAGTAACATTTAATTAGAGGTGAGCCTATGGGTATCATCCAGTTACAAATAAATACAAAGAATGGGTGGAATGAGTTTTAGATGAAAAAACCCAATAACACTTCACCTGACCTAGGACTCGAATCAAAGACCTCATGCTCAGTAGAAACGCCATTCAATCAGATGCACAGTCTAAAGCAGAATAAAATTAAAAAAAATATGTCATACAGGCCTACATGGGCACTTAAAAAACTTCGAAATAGGGATATTTCCTGAGTAAAAAAAATATAATTCTATTTAGTCCGTCAGTTAGATTATCGAAAAATATTGGATACGTAGTTTTGGTTTTATCAAATCAATAAAAAATAACGAGGATAAAACTCATCAAAGTACATGAGTGGGGGCTTGGGACGTCAGTTTCCGCTAAAAAGTGTACCGAAATGTGACGTCACTCGAGTTTTCGACGCACTGCTTCGTCTTCATTTTTAGTTTACGTCAAAAAAAATACGTGACCAATATTTTTTGAAAATCTATCTGACGGACTAATTACATTTTTTTGGTCAACTACCCTATTGTGCACGGTTGGGATTGGCCGTGTCCTACGGAGAAGAACCGACTTAAAACTCCATGATTACCCTTACATAAGTATTTGGTTGTACAATGTTTATTATGTTACAGCGCTAATACTTATATGGGAAGACAACATAGGCTTTTTTTTTTCGGATGAGAAATCATCAAATGACTTCTCTCTCTCTGGGTAGAGCGGACGGGAGTTTCAGACTTGTACACTTGTACTGACTAAAACCGATCCATATTCCTTCCTTGCCCTTTGTGTTCCAGGGCCACGATATCTCTTTTGAACAGTCCCGCAGCCCTGGCAGGCATCGGCTAGGTAGGCTTGACAATAAGTCGTTGCTTACCTCATAAAAACGTAAAACAATATCAAAAGTTAACAAGCATTTAGAAACTTACAAGATCAAAGATAGTTTTTTTTAAGCATAACATATAACAACACGCCTGTTATCCCCGTAGGGTTAGGCAGAGGTGTACCTAATAGTACACCCATATTTCGGCAGTTAAGTTTAAGTCCCATGATATAAAGGGGCGAGCCTATTGCCATCAACCAGACACAAATCCAGACTCCGTGGCTGCTACTGAGAAATTCCTGATGGAAATACCCAATAGCACTTTGCTTGACCTGGGAATCGACCCCAGGACTTCATGCTCAGCAGTCGCGCTTGCGACCATTCGATCAACGAGGCAGTCTTTTTTCTTTAGTTCCAAACTAATTGGAACTCTATTTCAAAGTTTCGTTTCTATTTAATACTCATTTAGCCATTCTCCTCACTTCTTCATAAAACCCAACAAATATTAAATTCCATTACCAAAATGTAGGTTGTCACCAAAATTTTCAAAATAATTTAAACATGAAACCGCTGGGAACTTCGCCATTTGTAAAGTGTTAAATTTATTATAAGCAAATGAGCACTATTGGGCGCTTTAATTTACGTCCAATTAGTTGTTTTTGAATATACTAGAGAGTAGCATATTGTGGAATTGTTAATTACAGGTTGTGTGGTTTCAACGTTAGTAATTTAGGAGACTAAAATGGTGTTGAAATCTCGCTCAATTTTCATTATTATAGCTATCCCATATTGTCCCACTGCTGGGCAAAGGCCTCCCTCCATTCCTTCCAACGGTCGCGATTCTGTGCTACTTCTTTCCAATTCTCAAGGAAGACATCCAGTTCGTCCCGCCATCTCCTAAGTGGTCTGCCGTGACCCCGTGTCACTGTTTCAGGGCACCAATCCTGAGCTTTACGGGCCCACAGTTCGTTCGGCATGCGACAGACATGTCCCGCCCAGTCCCA
Organism: Lycophotia porphyrea; assembly: GCA_950005105.1. Lineage (NCBI taxonomy): Eukaryota > Metazoa > Arthropoda > Insecta > Lepidoptera > Noctuidae > Lycophotia > Lycophotia porphyrea. The sequence continues at coordinate 2,853,954 of OX465396.1, forward strand.
TTTAAATTGGACAGCTTTTCGAGCCACATCAACGATTTGCGTTTTGGAGCGCAGTGTTGTGTTTCGAACGTGGTCTGTTAATTTTACACCTAAGATACTGCGCTCCATGGCACGTTGGCAAACCTGGAGTTTGGACTTTTGGATGTTAGTCAAAGACCAAGTCTGTGCACCATAGGTCAAGACAGGTCAATATTTTCATTTCATAATCAAATTAAATGCAAAATTATCTAATTACATATGATAACAAATAACACTCTTTGTTCCGCTCACCTAGGAATATTGGTTAGTTGTGTGATCGAAAATGTGATCATCATTAGCCTTTTTTAATGTTCCCACCGCTGGGACACAGGCCTCCTCTCTATGAGAGGGAATGGGCTATAATCCACCACGCGGGCCCAGTGCGGATTGGTAGATGTCACATGTCTTCGAATTTTTGGTTCTAGGACATGCCGGTTTCCTCACGATGTTTTCCTTCACCGTTGTGGAGAGCAGTGGTGATGAAATAAATTACACAAAGTAATGCGCCTGCTTGGGTTCGAACCCACGACTTACTGTTCGTAAGACGGGGTCGCTACCACTGGGCCACCGCTGCTCATTGAAAATGTGATATTGTGACTATATCGAAAACATGACTAAATGCACCAACAGATGATAACCCACTCATATTTCTTATTTGTATAGACTTTGTAAGGGACACTAACACAACATTTAACTAAAGATTTCGTACAAATGATTCCTCTCCTCCCCCTCAAGTCATGCTCCTCATTACTGAGGGTCGTGATCCTCCCTTGAAAAAATCTTTTCTCTGACGGTGTTTCGCCATCTCTGTCTATCCTTGCCGAGTTAAGAGCTTATCTGGTCGGACCATCGCTGCGACCACAAAATGATTCAAGAATCTCCAAATAAATGTCATCGATCATTACAAAATCAATCAACATCTGTTCCATATAAAACTGCAACATACTGTTTTAAGCTCTCCTCGACGTCGAAATATTGGGAGCTCAAAATAAATGATTGTCACGAAAGATATCCGTGAGTCATATTTTTTTTTTGTTTTTGCCTGTAATGAAAATATAAGTTTAAAATGCATCACGGTCAAAAAGTAGGTATGCAACAAAGTTGATTAAAGATAAAGAAAGTAGGTACCTATCCTAATTTGACACAAACGAATCACATTCTTCCAATAAAGTCGGTGGCAAAAAAGTTAATGAAACACAAAAGTCACCGACTTGCGGAAGTTTTTTTTTTTTTTATAAAACGTTGCCCCAGACTAGGAATTTCTCCTGTATCGTGGGTGCGTTCACAAACATTTAAACTCACATACACAAATAGCCAGATCCGGAATAACTATCTGTAGGCCATACAAATATTTGTTCCGTGCGGGGATCGAACCCGCGACACGCAGCGCAGCAGTCAATTGCTCAGCCACTGCGCCAACCGTGCCGTCTCAAGAAGTAAATTTGTTTGCCGAAGTAAATTTGTTTTCCACCTTTTTTTTTTGGAAGTCGGTTCATCATCATCATCATCAGCCTATAGCAGTCCACTGCTGGACATAGGCCTCCACAATAGCAGTCGGTTAAAAACATAATTTTTTTTCATCGTTCCAAATTTATTGATGCGAAAACCAATCACAATTCTTAACAGCAACTGTTTTAATAATAACTCATAGGTAGCTATTGTCAACAAAACAGCTGTGACCGTAGATTACAGTTGTTTTACTAATAATCAACCGAGACACTGCGAACAAAGCAATACTTTGAATTAAATGTCTGCCAGAACGGACGGACGCTGATTGGAGGCGCGCTACTGAAAGATTGTCACCGTGTTTTTTAATTAACGGTAAGTAATTGAATTGAATGCTAATTGATTTACAATTAAGAGGGGCAGAAGAGTAATTGTGATTGTTAATGATAAAGAATTGCGAACATTAATCTTGCTGTCGAGTCGTGTGATTGTGTCTTTTCATTGGAAAACCAGTAATGGAAGTTTGAGGGTTGAAAAGACATCTGTCAGTAAAATTATTTGAAACACTTGCATCATTATATTGACGAATTGTGTATTTTTCACTGCTGGGCTGCTTCGAAGAGGAACGAGAAAAGAGCTCTTAGACGGAATTGGGGCCTTTGCCCAGCAGTGGGTCAATGTAAATGATTTTATTTTATTTGGTTTTATTCAGTTTTTTTTTGGTATGGACATGTAATGAGGAGGGATGACACGCATGTGACTAAAAGAGTGATGGACATGAGTGTTGATGGATGGAGAGGGAGAGGCAGGTCAAAGAAAAGAAATAGAATGGGATAGGGGCAGGAAGATGATGATGATTCAGTTTTTTCTTATTCTATTTAATTTTATTTGTGATTTCTATCAATTTAAGTATGCAATGGGTGTTATTTACCTGCAATAAAAAATATTATTATTATTTAATGTTACCTAAAAAAAAGAAAATAAAAGTGATTTGCTCTCTTGGTTGTTTAATCTGATCTGTATGGGACGTTATTCTAACTGGAATAGATATTTGCCTGAAACACGGACCTACGCATTTGCGTCCCGCAGCTAATGCAGGATTCGCTTCGGTGAGACCAGAGCTTAAATGAGCTAGAATCAATTTGTCGAAAATCAGACTGTCGCTACTATTCATTTAAATACGATAGTGGAAGAAGTTACTCCTCAAGGATTTTATTCAATCCAGGGCTGCGGGACTGTTCGAAAGAGGTACCGTGCCCTGGAACACTAAGGGCAAGGAAGGAACGTGGATGGGTTTTAGTCAGTACATGTCCGACACTCCCTTCCGCTCTGCCCCGAGCGGGAGAAGTCATTTGATGATTTCCCATCCGAAAAAAAAAAGTCGTTAACAAAAAACAAACCACTGGAAAACTTTCCTCAATTGAAAAACATCCCTTTAGATTACATCAGGATAACAACTGAACTACTTACCCTTGTTAGTAACCCGGCTGCTCGTTATAATGTCATTTGGACACACGCAATACTTGTTTTCTTTATAGGTTTTGTACCGATCACAGTAAAGAATCATTCAAACTGGCAAGGAAAAACTGCGGTTAGGACATAACTTAACTTCACGCCTATAGTTCCCGAAAGGTTAGGCAGAGGTGTACCTAATAGTACAACTACATTTTCCCAGTTATGTGTAAGTTCCATGTAGGGGGCAAGCCTATTGCTATCATACGGGCACAAATCCAGATTTCGTGGCTGCTACTGAGATAAAAATAACACTGCCCGATCCGGGAGTCGAACCCAAGATCTCATGCTCAGCAGTCGCGCGTGCAATCACTCGATCAATGGAACTGCAGACATATTATACTGTAGTAAAGTAAATTAAACAAATGGGAATTCAATAGTAGTATATTTTTAAATAAAATCAACAACACCAACTGAAAAACAAATAAATCAATCATTCTGCCTATGGTTTTAGTGATTCGACTTCTTGCATCGTTTGTCTAGCGGTTGAAAGCATGACAGTTGAGCGAGCGGTCATGTGTTTGATCTCCGAGTCGGGCAATGTTATTGCGATGGAAGTTTTCAGTACACTATTGGTCGAAATCTGGATTTCTACCCGAGTAGGTAACTGACTAATTGAGGGAATTCTGCTTACCCTTCCCTTGCGGGAATATTAGCGTGATATTATAACACGATTCCAATACTATTGTCCAAAATAAAATCACAGCTCTTGATACAAAATTCATTGGTACACAAATCTTTTGATGTTCCACATGATATATCGTTAGTAATACGAGCAGTCAAAAATAATTACACGAACAAAATTGTATGGAGAGCATGCATTGAATATTTTTGGAAACATGTATTGTTTATGGGTTTAGGAATATTGAATTTTCATAGTTTATTGTTTTTGTGAAAAGTGTGCATACACCGTAAACAACGAAAATCGTCTATAAAGATAAATTGGGATTCCGTGGTGTAAATGTTTTAAGCACTGGTCAAACCGGGGCGAGTCCCGTGCGATTCAATGAGTGACAGTGTGAACACCAACATACAATAAAGGACATTGGGAAGAAACGTCCCCACTATCCAACAGATTTGAAACCAGTGTCATTCGAAGCGTCTGGCAGGTCAGATATTTTTTTCTTCATCATCATCATCATTTCAGCCGAAAGACGTCCACTGCTGGACCGGGTCTTCCGATTTGCGGTCGCCACTCCAGAACTTTTCGGCCCCATCGGCCATCCGTTCTGCGAGTAATGTACCCTGCCTACTGCCACTTAAGTTTGGCAATTCGTTGGGCTTTCGGAATATTTTTTTACCATGACGACATTCTTCAAATATGTGAGGTTTAACTGGAATACCTGAATATTTCAACCAAACCTAGCCTAATTAACCTTTGTCGATATCCATGGTCCTTTCATCCCGTATCCCGGGCGGGCAAATTGGTCTCAGTTTGACCACAGCTTTATCCCGTCAAAAACCGTAATACATGGATATATCTATTGTTCATTCAGGATATATTACATGTCCAGTGCAAATCTATGAGTTGTGTATCTGCTACGGCGCGGCGTAGCAGATAGCGTAGCGGTGTGCTACGAAAGCGTAGACATCGTAGATAGTGGTGACGTTGTTCCATGTTGGTGGGGGCTGTCTTGTTTCGATGCTTGAGTTACATATTTGGGTGGTAATATCAAATATTAGCTGATGCTAGAACCGATCAACAGATGATAGCCGCGCAAAACTAATTATTAAAATTATATTTATTTTTAAACTGCACGGCACGCAGAAATTGAAAAATTGAATACTTTGCTCTTTTTTAATTTACTTCAAAAAATTCAAAACAGTAGATAATCCATTAAAAAAATTGTTTCAAAGTTATCGTTAACACTTTCAAGCCAGACATATTGACACGATCATAAAAAGTAATAGTATTTTTTTTTAAACACCACATTTTTTCAATGTGAAAATACGAATCTTTTTTATGAAAATTGTGACCCATATTTAAATAATCCAATGATCGGAGATAGGTTTCGGATTTTACGATACCGGTTTTCTGTACGTAAATTACGGTAAAATTCCGATATTTTTAGGCGAACGGCGCTAGTGACATTTAGCTCGTCCCGTTTTTTGACGCTCTAGCAATTTAGATCTGTATTACAACCAGGTTAGGGTAGAGATTTATTTGTTTTGGTTTGTTTAATATTGTAATTTTTATACTCTTAGGATGCACTCCACTATTAGTTTGTGGAGTGTTTGTAATTTGTCATTGTAATTAAATTGCTCTACGAAATAGAAAAGGTAGAAAACTAATACGGAATGTTCTAGTTTTACACACGGGGCGAGCCTATTGTCATCAACCGGGCACAAATCCAGACTCCGTGGCCGCTACTGAGAAATTCCTGATGGGAAAACCCAATAGCACTTTGCCCGACCTGGGAATGGAACCCAGGACCTCACGCTCAGCAGTCGCGCTTGCGACCAATTGACCAACGCAGCAGTCGGTACGGTGGGTTGGTACTAGTTTTACAAACATAACAAAACTCAACTAAGCTTATGTACATCAAACTAAGTAACTTTACGCAAAAAATATTACTGGGAAACGACTTTTTTTTTGGGGTTAAAAATCACGTTTTACGGTAGTACTCAATGTAACATTGTGCTGATGGATGGATTGAATTGTGCGGGGGTTGTGGAGGTATTAAAGTTAAAAATGTTACATTAAAAATATGTATTTAAAAAAAAACTTAAAAAAAAGTTGGAACTTTGACCCCCAATATCTCTTAACTAGAAGGTTCCCAGGTATGGTCTAGAACAAAAAAACGATAGCAATGACGGGACGAACAAGTGGCTTTTGGTTTCGTTAAGAGACTTTTTACACCCTTTATAACATTTCTACACATTGGTCTGTGGATGGGTGACCGCCCAATACATACCGACTTTCCACCGTGCATCGGAAAGCACGTTAAGCCATTGGTTCCGGCTGTCATTTGTAGATCTTTGACAGTCGTCAGTGGCCCAAAAAAGTCTGACAATCAGTCTTACCAAGGGGTATCGTATTACCCATTACTAACTGGGTTGTGGAGGTCAGATAGACAGTCGCTCCGTGTAAAATACGGGTATTCAGCTGCCGGTTATACTGGAAGCCGACCCTAACATAGTTGGGGAAAGGCTAGGCTGTTTGTCAACATTTTAGTATTGTGTGATAAAATAAATACAAGAATTCATCCGTCACAAAAGTCGCTAGGCGTTTCAAAAACACATTTATATCCAAAAGACAACCATAAAATCCATTTAAAATGTGACAAAATTAATGGAATTCTGGAAAAACACAATGAAACAAGTAATAAAGCTAATACTTAACGAACAAATTAATTAAGAGTGACAGGGAGGGTAATTGAAAGAATACTATGGCTTAGGGATATTAGTTTTACGAAGGAAACGTTTTTAATTGGAAAATGTATAATTTATTCACTTCTCGCCACTCTTTATTACGATAAAGCTTTAGTATACATTAATGCAGTACGTCATCAGTAGCCAGGGTGGTCCAAAGGTAAACATCAGCTCTAGAGGTATTACGAGATCGTAGGTTTAAACCCAAATATATATTTTTGATTTTGTAATTTCTTTCATCATCACTGCTCACAATAATGGTGACGGAAAACATCGGGAGGAAACCAGTGTGACTTAAAACCTAGAATTCGAAGAGACGTGGCATCCATACTCAGGGACTGCGTGGTCAATTGCAGCCCATCTTTTGTTACAGAGAGGAGTTTTGTGTGAGAGAGCGATGCTAATAATCTATACTTAATATTATAAAGCTGAAGAATTTTTTTGGAAACCAGAAAGGTTCGAATTGAAATCAATTCAGACGTGGTAGAAGTGAAACCTTCAAACATTTTGGCTTCAAGATAAATACTGTATAATGCTTCCTATCTCATTTTCTCCCACGTTAAATCTTATGAATTTGTGTGGAGGTCGGTGGAGGAGGACGGAGGTCGAGCAGGCGAGATAAATTGGTGCGTGACAAAGTGTTATTTATGCGCGGAGTGAAATTATGAAAGTAACCAAAGAGTGTAACCAAAGAAGTGAATACATTTGTTTTTCCTGGCCTTCCCTCTCACACTCCTGGGCAAAGGCTCCAAACCTTCCACTTTTTGTGAACCCGTGAATCCTCCTTCCAGTTCTGACAGAATCTATCCAGTTCATCGTGTCATCTCCTTTGTGGCCTGCTACGACCTCACTGTCGGTGTTATATTCAATGTATTCAATTCAATGTATCTGCCTAGCCTTTTCCCAACTATATTGGGGTCGACTTCCAGTCTAACTAGATGCAGTTGAATACCAGTATTTACCTCCACAACCTAGGTAGTACTGGGTAAGACGATACCTCTTAGTAAGACTGGTTTTCAGACTTTTTGGGCCACTGACTACCTAACGACTGTCAAAGATGTAAAAATGACAGCCGGGACGAACGGCTTCTCGTGCTTTCAGAGGCACGGAGGAAACTCGGTATGTAATGGGTTGTCATCCATTCACAGACCAACCTAGGGAAGCACGGTTTAACCTAAAGATCGACCCGATCGGCTGTTATTATTTCGCCACGAATTTATATTCATAAACGCTCGATCTCAGGTGTTAACCAACCATGCCACTATTAAGAGAATCCATAGTCTGACAGTTAAAGCTGGCCATTTTAAAATTCGAATTTCCCAACTCAATTCGTGACTATTGCGAGCGTTTCCGCAATCATGAACGGTACGGAATTATACTGAGGGGCAATTTATAAGCTCACGCGTTTATGATAACAAGCTAATCTTAAATCAAAGATATTTGAAAGGCATTCGAGTGGAGACAAGCACTCTACAAAATGAACCGAAAGCTTACAAAGGCCATGTCAAGCCGCAGACTTATATTATTTTTGTTCTATTTGTAGTCTGTAATTTGTAAAATATGTTTAGTTTAATAATTTGTGCAATACAAACATTACATAAAATTTAATTATGAAAATTATAACTTATTTTAATTATATTTATGCTATTTTTTTAGTTTTAGGTGCAAAAATCACGTAGAAATCTTCAAAATGCTTTTATTACATTTAGAAAAATGACAACACCTTGTCGTCATTATTGCAATAGTTTTTGTGTGGTGGTTTGCTATCAATGCCACTATACTCACTCATGAATTGCCCCAATCTATGTGAAATATGCACTTACTGAGGCCAGGAGGTGCCTTTGTCCGGCACTAACCAGTAATAGCTGGTAATAACCGGTTATAATTACTCCATAGCTCGGTAGCAGCGTTTGATCGAGGCGGCGTGAAATGCTTTAGATATATGCAGATTCCTCGATGCTTCGTATAATATGTCATCTATGAACGGTGTATGGGCGCAATACGATATATTGCAACTATAATACGTACCTATTGAGTTATTTAAAGTTAAATAAAAATTAATTAAATTAAACTAATAAAGTAATAATTTTAATTAAATAAAGTGGAAGGAATGGGGGGAGGCCTTTGCCCAGGAGTGGGACAGTTCAGGCTAACTAAAAAAAAAAAAAAAAAAATTAATTAAAATAAAAATTAGGTTTGAAAATGGGCCTAGTGGTTGCAAGCGCTATATTTCTGGGTAGGTATAAAGTTCGGTTCCCAGGTCAGATGACGTGTTTTTGGGTTTTTCCATCAGACTTTCACAGTAGCAGCCCGAAGTTCAGATTTGAGTCCGGTTGATGGCAATAGGATTGCACCCTCTTATATGGGACTAAAAACAGGTGAAATTTGGGTATGCTATTGGTATAACTCGGTCTAACCTTCCGGGGATTAATTGGGGAAAGTAATTTTATTCAAACGGACGAAAAAAAATAGTTAAAATTATAACAATATCTTACATTTAATTAAAGGTACTCTGAAAGTTTCACAACAAACTTTAAAGAATACTACTATGTGTTTGCCGTATACAAGAGTTCTCCTTATTTTGAAATGAGAAAATTCAAATTTTGACCCCGATTAACTGTTTGAAATAACTGACAGTTAGCGAAAGGAGTTTAATTGAAATTGCAGAACATATTTCAGTAAAATTGTTTAGTTAGCTGAACTCACACTGATGCCGGTTGTAATCATATTTGGAGTATTCAGTCATCATCATCATCATTATCATCTGCCTAGCCTTTTCCCAACTATGTTGGGGTCGGCTTCCAGTCTGACCGGATGCAGCGGAATACCAGTATTTTACATAGAGCGACTGCCTGTCTGACCTCCACAACCCAGTTAGTTCTGGGTAATACGATACCCCTTGGTAAGACTGGTTGGGCCACTGACTACTTAACATCTGACAAAGATCTACAAATAACAGCCGGGACCAACGGTTTAACGTGCTTTCTGAGGCACGAAGAAACCTCGGTATATAATAGGTGGTCACCCATCCACAGACCAACCTAGGTTACGCACGGCTTAACCTAAAGTTCGACCTGAGCGCTGTTATTATTTAGCTGAACCGTGCACCTTTTTGTCGACGTTTTATAAGTGCCCATCTGGGCCTATGTGAAATAAAATATTTTGATTTTGATTTTGATTGAGCCACGAGCAAAGAGCACGAGTTTTGGAGTAATCAGTGTGATCCTAATATAATGGGTGTAAAGTACCCTTAACGTTCTCATAATATCTCATGATTAGGAGATTAACTCAGATTAAACTTACACTGCCACTTACGGGATACCTTCCGTCATTTCCAATTATTCTGAGCTGAATAGGGTAGTTTACTAAAAAAATCTAATAAGTCCGTCAGATAGATTTCTAAAAATTATGGGACACGTATTTTTTCTTTTTTCACGTAAACAAAAAATGAATACGATACAGTGCGTCGAAAACTCGTGTGACGTCATAACGTCAGTACACTTTTACTGGCGGAGTGACGTCACAAGCCCCAGCTCATGATTTTTGATGCGTTTTATCTACATCAGTTTTTATTGATTCGATAAAACAAAAATAACCTATCCAATATTTTTCGATAATCTAACTGACAGACTAAATAGAATCATATTTTTTTACTCAGGATACAGCCCTGTTATTGGGAGCTCAGAATAATTGATAATGATGGAAGATATCCCTTAAGTGACAGTGTAAGTTTAGTTATAAACGGAGAAAGCTTGTAAGAGTGATTTACTCAGATTATTACCCAAGTGACGAAAATAAGGTCAAAAGCCATGAGATACTGGGTTCGATTCCGGCAAAGTGTTATTGGGTTTTTCTATTAGGAATTTCTCAGTAGCAGCCACGGAGTCTGGATTTGTGCCAGGTTGGTCGCAATAGGATCGCCCCCTATTACATGGGACTTAAACATACCCAACTGGCGAAATGTGGGTGTACTATTAAGTACAGCTCTGCCTAACCGTTCGGGGACTACAGACGTTATGTTATGGCGAAATAAACATAAGTTTTACTTCTTGTAGAAGTAAAACCTTGTAGAAAAAAAAAACAAAGACGTGTGACGTCAACCCTTACCAGCTCCGCGAGATAGATCAACCCGCCTCTTACGGCGAGGAGAACTCAGCCCCAACAATAGGAATAATAAAAACCTGTATCCCACTTGTAGTCAGTGTGTTTTCGACAAGGCTTACCCTGTCCCTAATTAACAGGTGAAACCCTTAATCTGCCGTCCGCGTCACTTTCGTTCCATTGTCCTGCTAATCCGGGTGATATGACCGGTATTTATACCTGTTATCAAACGGGTTAAGGTGACGGGAAATATTCTGAGCCTCTCTGAATTTCTGAACGTTTTCGTGTAGTAGGTTTGGTGAGTAATGGCCTGTTAGTCTTTTAAATTAAATTTTTTTTTTTCATCTTATGTGTGGCCACGTCTGCCACATGCCCAATGAGATGTGGGCCAAAATAACCACTTTCTGGAGCCCTGACACAGCCAGAAGGCGTCGCGGCAGACCTCGTGGAAGTCCATTTAATACTTGAACATTTTGTATTGTTATTATAATAAGTCTGTTAATAGTTTGTAAGTAATGTACATTACACGTAGTAAGTAAAAAAATGTTTTGCTGGTAAGAAATTGGCCAGCTAAATATTTGTTTGTTGTGTTTTAAAAACAGTTTTATACCCGATTACGTTTTCTTTGACCACATTAATAGTGAACGCAAGTCAACTCTTTATCCTAATTGTTTTCTTTCCATAATTAATAACTAAGACGAGGAACTTTAATATACCGCACATAATTAACTTTACTCTTTATAAACGTATAACTCATCATCAGCCTTATAATGTTCCCACTGCTGGGACTCAGGCCTCCTCTCTTATGAGAGGGAATGGGCTATAATCCACCACGCGGGCCCAGTGCGGATTGGTAGATGTCACATGTCTTCGAATTTTTGGTTCTAGGACATGCCGGTTTCCTCACGATGTTTTCCTTCACCGTTTTTGAGAGCTTTGGTGATGAAATAAATTACACAAAGTAATGCGCCTGTCTGGGTTTGAACACTCGACTTACTGTTCGTAAGTCGGGGTCGCTACCACTGGGCCACCGCTGCTCTAAAAACGTATAACTATTATAATATATAATATTATGTATAAACGTATAACTGTTACGAATAAATGTCTCTTTAAATTGAACAATTATTTTTATTATATGCCACAGTGGTCAGTCCACACCACCGCCACTACTTGACCCACATACTTCCACATACTTCCGCGTTACAAACAAAAACGTAATTTTCGCGTCTGAACGTGTAAGGTCAACCGCACGTCAGAAGTTCGCTCTTATTACTACGACATAACGGCGCTGTTGGGTGTGCTGTTGACTGTACTTCCAGTAATAGAGATTCCGTACCCGGTTTTATTGTTTGTTTTTGTTTATTTTGATTGCATCCTGTTTTGAAAGCAATTTCATACCTACAGTTTTAATTGAGGTTGTATTTTTGGAAGGTACAAAAATGGTTGACGTTCTGAAATGCTTGTTTGTCGGAATTTTGGGCCACTGACTACTTAAGTAGTCGGTGGCTGTGTGATGGATGATAAAGATTTACAAACCAACCAAGGTTTGTAAATCTTTGATTTTTTCTTTTTTGATTTCTTTTTCCTTCTACAAATAACAGCCGGGACCAGTGGCTTTAAAAACTTTCATCGTCGGACCAAACTAGGCTAGCGCAGCTCAACCTGAAGATCGCCCTGAGCAGCTGTTATTATTTATCCATACTGAAATTAAAGCAACGTAATAGTACCACCTTGAACTCTAAACCGCACACCCATCAGTTCCATTCTCCGGAGACAATAGCACAGACTGCGATACTACACAATAGATAGCAAGAGCGATCAGGCTGAAAGATTTCATTTAATTGTTTTCTTAGAAATTTGCTATTGTATCCGTCGAAAAATCTATCGAGCAAGCTTTTAATTGTGATTGTCGTTCGGAGGGAACAATTATTTTGTTTTTCCCGTGATTTGTTTACTGAGTCGTGTTTATTTTTAAAGGTTTTGTGGTGATAAAGAAAAAAAAATAATGAGAGAAAATTATTTATGTAACTCATACAGGACTAAATAAAAAGAAAATAACCAAAAAAAGACACATTAAACTTAATTGGTCCTACACCTACTGAAAACTGACATATTTTCTCAGCGATATACTGTAGTGGAAAAATCAAAAATGTTAGTGTCAACCTACTTTTATTTTAGCACTCAAAACATTGTACATTCAACGGCACAGGAGGTATAGTCCACTACTGGACATAGGCCTCATCAATCGCATGCTGAGTTGAGTTGTAACTCGATTCTCGTCAACTCTTATCCAATTGCTACCAGCCACCCTGCGAAGATCGTCGGCCCATATCCGATTCAGTACAGCTTACTTATTCTGTGAGTTATGTCATATTTAATATTAATTTCAACTTGATATCTCCTTGCAGTACTAAGAAGATGATCCTTGACAGATAGACAGGCGAGCAACCTTTTGGTCTTTCAAGGGTTCCGTTGTTGTCCTTTTAAAACACGGAATACTATAAAAAAATATTGAAAGACCTGTTGGTCTAGTGGTTAGTGACCCTGACTGCTAGAACGGAGGTCGTGGGTTCGATTCCCACACAGGACAAATCTTTGTGCAATGAATACGATTATTTGTTCTGTATCTGGGTGTGTAATTTATCTATAATATGTATGTATTTAGTAATATATAAGTATGTTTATCAGTTGTCTGGTTGCCATAGTACAGGCTCTGCCTAGTTTGGGATCAGATGGCAGTGTGTTGGTTGTCCCAAGATATTATTATTAAAATCAGATGGAAGTACTTTTATTTAAAATCGTACCAAGGATTATGATGCAGTTTACAAAACAAATTGTACGAAAAAAAAAACTGTATAAGATTGCAGTATCCACAGTAAAAGGGCACATGGATAGTTTATAAGACAATAGGTCATTCAAACCTAATGCGAGTGCAACCTTCTAGCTAGAAATATCTCTAATAGCCGCAATTATATCAATTCTCAAGTTCAAATCATAGACTGTTTGTTGACACGAATAACCTTAGATTTTTTTTTCCCTTTGTACTGAATTTCATGTTTCGTTTTCCATACTGTTAATGTGACTTTCACTGTCTGCCTGCATCATCTTCATCATCTGCCTAGTCTTTTCCCAACTATGTCAAGGTCAGCTTCCAATCTAACTGGATGAAGCTTTGCATGGAGCGACTGCCTATCTGAACTCCACAACGCAGTTAGTTTTAGGTAATGCTCCTATCGACTGTCAAAGATTTACAAATGGCAGCCAAGACCAAAAGCTGCCGGTGCTTTCCGGAGCAAGGAGGGTTCTTTGCATGGATGATCACCCATCCGTAGAACAACTTTGGCAAGCGCTACCTAACTTAAAGAATCGACCTTGTTAAAATCGCGGTCGTTATTATTTAGTCGCGAGCCCACGCTTTTAACAAAATTATCAAAACACAAATAATAAACCTAAGGAGGTATCATGCATATATACACACGCAAAGAAGACAATTATAAACTATCCAATCTGGGCCGATCATGCAATCTCAAAGAGCAATTAATTAAACATGGCGTAGGTACCTACGCAATGTACCGTATAAAAACAAAAGAAAGAAGATTGTATTATTTCACCATTTCTACCTAGTTACCTCATCTTTTTCATACTAACAATAAGGTACGTTCAATCAAACGTTTTTGACAGGTCATTCATTCACTTTTGGCGTAAAAATAAATATTTTCTTTTACATGATCGTAGGTAGGTATATTACGTCGATCTGCAAGGTGGGAAGCAGAGTAGATTTTTACATGGAAATTTTGTAACAATAGATGTTGCCCGACACATCGTCCGCGTGAAATTGTTGTTAAAATATTAGTTCCCTATTTGAATCGGATTTTGTTAATAATTTCAAGGGTTTTCTAAGTTACTCATTATAACATCAGCTATCTGCCAGTAAAAGTCCCGTGAAAACTGGTCCAGCCTTTTCGTAGATTAGCTGGAACAAACAGCCAGACAGACTGACAACATTAAAAAATAAATTGTTTCTTATTATAAGTACCGTGTATACAACATACTTTCCATAATTATGCATTGAGGTAAAAAGCTGTTATTTATAATTTACAAACAGACACTTCAATTTTATTTATTTTTATATAGATGGAGTGACAATCGTCGCAAGGTCTCAAGGTCAAGGTCGCAAGGAATCGGCAGCGGCTGGATGAGAGTAGCCGCAGTAGCAATGAACTACTATATTCCTATGATAATAATGAAATGGGAATACCCTAAAGAACAGTATTTCTTATTTATATGCCTAACATGGTGTCAGAGTTTTTAAGCCACCCATGGGCCAGGGGCCCATGACTTGGTTTTACATGCCGTCGAAAAATATCTCTTAGACATACTGGTTTCCTCATGAGGTTTTCCTTCACCGAAGCAAGTGATAATTAAAAATCAAAGGACTTGGGTTCGAACTCGAGACCTGACTTGGCAGTCCGACGGTCACACCACTTGACTATCATTGCTATAAAGGTCACATTGCCTATTCTTTTGAAATTCACGAGATTTTGAAACTACTAGAACCTTTTAGCCATAAAATTCCCTAGCTATAACAAAATAATGAGTATCAATTAGCAAATTCTTTGAATCAATCTCATTCAAGTATCACATTGGCTCGAGTGTTAGTCTTTGAGATCCTTTTACACGTGTTCTCATTATTATAGGGATTTCTTGAAAATAATTCATAGTTTCCTTTTTATATTAAAAAAATGTAAAAAAAATAGGTTCAGGCTACCGATGGTTAGGGCTCCAGAGAAAACAGGAACCTCCTCACAATGCGACCCGTACCGAGGAATACTGCCTTCTGAATCAAACCCTTGATCCAACCGCCTAAGGAAAACCTAAAAAAATGATCATCGGTTCTTAGCTATCAGGCCAATAACAGCCAAGGCCAAATTCCACATGTCGCTAACCTCGTGCGCCAAGTCAAGATATTTATTATTATTACATTGTTTGAATAAGTTTAATCGAGATTGTGAGAGCTCGTTTCGAAATCGATTGTGCGGTTTCAATTCAACCACAATATGAAACCGATCAGTCAGTAAAGTGTCATAAGAATATTAATCTAACGTACTAGTTGAGATATTAATTTACATTGTTGCGTCGATATCACTATGCTATCGATACTGAATTACATATTCCACCTCTAATGGTAATAACGTGGCTGGAGCATACCTAGGCCTTCTCTCTTTGGAAGGGAATGGGCCATAATCACCCTCGCAAGCCGAGTTGAACTTAAAGCTGTTAAAGAAATCATTAGTTGAACTGTTATAGAAATTATTAGTGCGTGAGATTTTTAAAACCAAATTATACCCCTTCCCTATTCTCTTCTTGAATCGTGGTGAGGTTTATCTACCCCCCCCCCTCCCCCCAACCTCACGTGTATTTTATTTGAAAAGATCTGAGAGTTTTAGAAACGTTTCAAATATATATATTATTAAATATATATTATATTATTTTATTATTTTTATTATATATATTATTTTTTTTTTTTTTTTATACGTATATTGGCTTGTTCGGGCTTCTACGTGGACACAATACAATTCGTTATTGGTAAAAAACATTTAAACGTCGAATATTAAATAATTATCTAGTCGCGCGGAAAATTACACGTGTTTGTCATACTATCCCATCGTGATGGTGTTTTTTTCTCTCACACTGTTTGAACATTACGTGATTAAAGAAGGCAATGCGGTCGGTACAGACACCAGCACATGAACTTACTACAATCTGTCAAATTGCTTGAATACATTTTCATCTTCATCGCTAAACCATTTGATTTAAGGATGTTTGTGAAAATTTGACAGATTCGGGTAGCTTGATTTGCTTGGCATAACAAAATAAAATAAATTTCATAAAATTATCACATAAAAAAACGCTCAGTCTTTTTGAGGCAAGATTATGGCCACTATCGATCAAGATTACAAGCACACACAAGCAAGGGTTACATGCAAGGTAATGCGTAACGCAGCTTTCCCAAAAAAGTGTCTTTACGACTGTAAATTGAATTCCTATGAATTGTCAATGAATCACGCAAGGGATTCAGAATCAGTTCTTATCAATTACCTACCAAAAATCACTGGCCGAAATAAATGGCAACGATTAAAAAAAAAGCACTATTCAAAGCGAATAATACCCAAAAACTGTTCCAAAACGAACCATTTCAAATTTCGAAAACTACATTCGAATCTACATTCAAATAAAATTCAATACTCGTCTAAATGTCTATCGCGGCGTACGAAACTAGTACTTTTCTATACATTTGGTATTGAATTGTGCTGCAATTTTAGTTCGTGCCAGCCTTTGATTTGACTACTTACCGACGCGGGAGTTAGACTAAGCGGGCTGTGATCTCTGCCAGACACGTTTGTATCATTCCGGTTTTTATTGCTTTAGGGGTGAGCTGAATTATGGATGATTTTTACTGCGAAAATTGTGAGAAGTGTTTTGGGAAATCATTCCTCGAAAAAATGTCGAATGATAAAATTATAATATCAAGAAAATCAGGAACATTACGTTTAGTTATTGTATTTTTAAGAACTAACGATATAGGAGAAATTCCTATTCTGGGGAACAGTAAAAAAAAAACTCGAATATTTACTAATAGAGTTGTACAGACAAGTTGGGAAAGCCGGCCATCTTTGTAGTCGGCCATTTTTTTTAACCCATGCTTTCCCACTACTGGGCCCAAGTCTTTCCACGAGCTCTTGTCCCGCGCCAGCACGAACCATCCTTAGTAGGCCTTTTTGCAACCGACTAGTCGGCCAAAGTCATAATCAAACCGTCTCTAATAACGAACATTATTTAACAATGTTTAATAATTTTAGTTTTCAACTCATTAGGTGCTCCTCTATTCTGCCTAACGTCCTCGTCAAGTCAGGTCTTAATTATATAGAAAATAAACCTAGAAACGGGAACATGTCAGAACCATCTCATATTCATTTTGTCTTATAATTTGCCTTCGTTAATAAGCACTTAATTACCGTCAAAGGGAAAGCGTAAATAAAATCATAACAGGTAATTACATACATTTGGGACACTTATTACATTAAATCTGGAGCCAAATTATTGAGACTTCAGCCAAAAACGTTTACTTTGTAAAACATCTAAACGTAAAGGTTACTTATTGGGAAATCTACATGCTTTTTATTACACGGTAAGCAAATAAAACATCAGCCCTTCTGATGGAAAGTAAATAATATCACCTGAGCACTATGAATTTGTCGATGCAATTTCGACTCTAAAGGCCACGATCAAAATATCTCAACTGTCGATAGTCGCTTCAGTAACAGAAGACTAAAGAACATAAAATCAAGAAGGTACATCGAAAAAAGGTTGCATATCAACAGACGCAATAATTTGTAAAAAGAACAATAACACTAAACGTTAGTGTAGTACCAAATTTAAAAAAAAAAGTATTCGCAAGACTGGTCCAGTGACGGATTCAACAGTTTTGCGCGCGCCTCGACTCACCCCCTCAGTATACCCTGTGCTACCAGACCGCACGCACGTCCCTACCCGAACTCATCTTACCGATGTTCTAATTTAAAAAAAAAAACGCGCGTTCTTAAATTCAACGGAACTTTTTATAAAAAAAATTGAGTGTCGAGTGCCAGTGTTTACGCGAATAATGTGGTACATTTCAGATGTGGGGTAGCAGAAATGTCATCGCCGCGATGATAAAATGATTGAAGAAGTTAGGATTTGAACTGTTACTGCCAGGTATTGTGCGTTTTTATTATTCTTTTAGTACGTAATTTCAATAATCAAAAAACGGGATTTTATTTTACATAAGCATGTTTAAAAATACAAACACTTTTTAAGTTACAAACAACCCCTCATAAATATGAAACAGCACATTTTAGAAGAACAATATTAATATTGTTTTATAAAACAACAGAACGACTCAAAAAATTAAAGAAATCAAGGGCTTTGCTAACCTGATTAAAAAAATACATGGCTAAACTTTTCAGCACGGAAAAAACTCTTTGAAATATTTTTTTACAGTCTCATTCCTCGGTTAATTCTCTTAACCTCAGGCTATCCTCAGTAGGTTATGTGACACTTATAAGGGGCGGGTCAATGTGTGACCCTGTAATAACAGCTAATAAATTACGTACGCACCTTTTTCCTTATAGGCTGAATGATTAAATATCGAAGTTTAGATAAGCAACACTGAAAAAAAAAACTGAACACTGCCATCATTTAAGACTTTGAGATTCGGAGTTCAATTTTCGAAATAGGCTCTAATTACAAACTTTAATTTTAATGCATTTTATTGTTTACCAATTTTTGAAAGAATGTTATCTAACAAAATGGACCAAGTCTGAATTAAATATTATATTATCTCGTTTATTCATTTTATATACACATTTATTTATATTTTTACATATTTTCCGTTTTCATTTTTCTACATATTTTTTATTTATTTAGGATTACCAACGATGCACGTTACAATTAATCTTATATAACATGAAAACTACTGCTAAGAACATGCTCTTGTACCGCACAATCAATTATAGGTAACCACAGCTTACACATTGTCGAATAATATTGTCGTTATATTTTGACATATGAAAAAAAAACATTTAAAAATATAAAAAATAGGTTTCCGCCGGTGTCGGGAGCAGGGTCCAAGCTACCATTGGTTAGGGCTCCATAGACAGGAACCTCCACACAATGCGAGCCGTATCAAGGTGTACTGCCTTCTGAATCAAGCCCTTGATCTATAAATTAATAATTGTGGTAAATTAAAGGATCTGAATGTGATGATGGAGCAAAACACAAAATAATTATATTGCGACACAAACTTAGAATTACTTAAAGTATTGGTGAATAAAATGGAAACTAAAGGATTTTATCCGGTGAATGAGCTAAGCACAAAATAACTATCTTGTGACACTTAGAATTGCAGTATTGATAATTTATGCTGACCTAGTACTTTTTGTCGCCAAAAAGACGATTAAATGATAAATAAATGATTTTTATTTTGCAAATAGGTTTGTACAAACACTTTTACACGTCATGTTTTTTAAAGCTAGATGGGGCCGGTCTTTCGTACCAGACTATTCTGAGAAGAAACAGCCGAAATAAACTCAGAGGTCATAGTCTCTTTTAAAGTCCAGACGTAATCTTGGTTTACTCACATGAGGACTATGCAGATTAGTGTCTGAGATGGCCTTTGGAAGAAAGAACCACACAGATTTGAATGGACCTGTCCAGTCAAATCTGCAAGCATTTGTCAGTTATCGTGAGCTCGACTTATAACTCAAGGAGCTCAACGACACTACGAACAATACCAAATAAAGGACATTTGGGTAGGTCGCTTGTAGTGCTCAAACTGCCAGACAATCGTGGGAAAATTAAAAATAAAATAAAAATATTACCCACATGGTCCTCACATTCACAAAAATAAAATAAAATAAATTAATAATACTTTACAAAATAAATATAAAAAAAAAATCATTAAATGTCACAATAATAAAAAAATAATAATATAGTAAAATACTTAACGAAGTTTTAGTTAGTGATTAAATAAGTACGTAGTTTTTTTTTATAAAATGTACCTTTATACAACTTGTAAGTAATTCGGGACGAAGCAGGACTTCAATAGTGATATGGGACAAACTAAGAACTTTTGAAATGTGGGACATAACTTTAGGACGAACGAAGAATAAATCATCGATTACGTTGACGTTTAATTTTTTCACATCATGAATTTGATAGTTTGTTGGAATTTCTCAGTAGCAGCCATGGGTCTGGATTTGTGACCGGTTGAAACCAATAGGCTCGCCCCATTTACATGGGATTTAAACATAACTTGCGAAATGTGGGTGTACTATTAGGTACACCTCTGCCTAACCCTGCAGGGATTACAGGCGTGACGTTATGTATGTATCAATGACATCTAGAATCTACTAACTGGGTTGTGAAGGTCAGATAGGCAGTCGATCGTTGTAAAATACTGGTATTCAACTATTCATCTGTATCCAGTTAGACTGGAAGCCGATGACAACATAGTTGGGAAAATGTTAGGCAAATGATGAAGTCAAGTCAGAGCAAGCTTGCTGAACCACTTCTTTGATAAGAAGCATATTTGTCTGTGCAGTGGAATATCTCATAATAGGCTGGTGTATTATTGCACGAAGTATGTGAACTGACCCATTGCTAGTTTATTCTTTTGAAAAGAGACCTTCAGATAATGGCAGACCGATGTTATCCTAATCCTAATTCTAACTTATATTTATTTTGTCCTTTATTTATTTATCTATATACATATTACTTCATATTTTTAAATATTTCAATATAAAACTACATAAAAAAACATTTAAAAATATAAAAATAGTAGACCACCAGCATTGGGAACACGGTCCGAGCTACCGGTGGTCAGGGCTGTTGAGAGAGGAACCTCATGATAATACGCGCCGTGTCCAGAAGTACTGCTTTCTGAATCAAACCCTGGATCCAGCTGCCAAGCGAGAGCCTCCTTAGATGTTGGTCGAGGCTACTGGCTATTAAGCCATTGGCTGACACTTATTGACTGATATTTATTTTATTATTAATATTATAAATACGAAAGTAAGTTTGTTTTCTTGTTTGTTACCTTTTCACGCCTAAACCACCGAACCGCTCATCCTGAAATTTTGCATATACGTTGTCAGGTGTACAGTAACGGACTTAGGGTACCTTTAACGTTCTTATGTGGCATATTCGAATCATGATTGAATTATATTACAACAAGCAGAGTACAACCTGAACTGATTGTTAAATTCTAAATTAACGCGAGCAAAACCACGGGTGAAACAAGTAACTTTTTCCATTTTTCTAGCCACGGCTGCGTCCTTTAATGGATTTTAAATTAGTACTTCGTTACACACAACTCTAAAAGATTCACAAAAAGTTAATTTTACAACAGACTGGTTTCAGCATTTTCATCTAGCTAGTTTGTAACGTTATTAAATTTTACTCAAAGCTATATTAAAACGTTTGGACTTGAATACAAAGGTGAGTGAGTGGTAAGTGCAATGATTGGTTTTGTAGTTAAAAGCATTCAATTTTACATTACTAAAATATGTAGTACTAGATGTTGCCCGCGACTTCGTCCGAAATTTTCCGCGGAAATTTTGATGTGTACCAAGATGTGATAAAAAAAGATAGCTTAAGCCTTACACAGGATATAATGATCTATCTCCTTACCAAATTTTATCACGATCCGAACAGCCGTTTAGTCGTGAAAAAGTAGCAACGAAACAAACAGAGTTACTTTCACATTAATAATATTAGTATGGATTGTGTAAGTGCATTAAAATTATGTCTTGGTTAGTAATCAATTTACAGGCAAAAATGACTTCAAGTGTGAACTACAATTTTATATGCAATTCGATTGAGCTTTAATTGAAAATAGTTAGTATCGGTTTCTAAGCCGATTTTCATAAAACGAATAAAATCTAACACCCGTTTCTATAGTCAAGTTACAGCAATTACTTGATTTTAATTAATTACTTAAGTAAATATTTTTATGCAATAAACAAAAAAACATTTACCGTCCAAGAAAGCAAAGTTAAGAATTCTAACTTTTGACAGTTCTAACTTAAAGCAATTACTAAACTACAGAGTAAAAATCGTATCTAAAATAATCACTTTTATTCAAGTAATCACTTTGTCTTGTTTAAATATTAGATGCGGGTGTAATAGTAGGCTTTTAAGCTGTGGACCGATTACGATTTTCCAAAACTAGTTTACGTATTCATTTGTTTTCAAAAGCCAGGAATTTCAGCCGTTAGAACGTTGTAGCCATTCACAAAAGAATAGGTACTGTATTTTATTATCCCCTCGTCGTTTCGAGGACGAGGAGCTCGTGGCTAAATAATAACAGCCGCTCGGGTTAATCTTTAGGTTAAGCCGTGCTTGCCTAGGTTGGTCCGTGGACGGGTGACCACCCATTACATACCGAGTTTCCTCCGTGCCTCGGAAAGCACGTTAAGCTGTTGGTCTCGGCTGTCATTTGAAGATCCTTGACAGCCGTTAGGTAGTCAGTGGCCCAAAAAAAGTCTGACCACCAGTCTAACCAAGGGGTATCGTATTACCCGGTACTAACTGGGTTGTGGAGGTCAGATAGGCAGTCGCTCCATGTAAAATACTGGTATTCAGCTGTATCCGGTTGCACTGGAAGCCGACCCCAAAATAATTGGGAAAAGGCTAGGCAGATGATGATGCTCGTCACAGATTTCGTATGAAGAAACACTTGACTTTTAAGATAATATACTATTACCCTATCAGGTAGACAAGACTGTAAAAAATTATATTTATTAACCTAAAGATCAATTCAAATTGATTTGAATTAATACTGCAAAAAAAAAAGCTTTGAAAACTTTATTTTCATCTACGAAAATGTTCAGAAATTAATTCGTCAATTTATACCAAATCACTAGTGTTGCCTGAAACTAATTTATTCAAATCAGTAGCCAAATTCCATATTAGCTTTTGTGATTGTCTGTCTAAAACGCCAACAACCAATTATGTCGCTTAACTCGGCTTATATAAGAGTTCATTCAAATTGGTTTTTAGGAACAGTGCTATTGCTTATGTGTTTTATCTAGGCAGAAAACAAAGTCAAGGTCAAAGTTTATTATTTAGAATTTTATTGAGTGGAGACAAATATTTTGTTGTTATAAAAGCGTACTAGCTTTTCTTATTTGGATAGTGTTTGTTGATTTTGCTGTATATTTGAATATACATAGGCTATCACTAAGCCTAGTGATGTGACCATTGGACTTATTGGAGTCATAAGTCTCGAGTTCGAACCCAAGACACTGTCGTTTGCCTCATTTAATCCTGCAGAAAAGACAGGAGAAGATGAGAGGGGACAGAGTTAATCACGCACACTGTTTAGGTTGGGTGGATGTTACCCCATTTGATCTGGAGCGGCAAACGGCCAGCAGTCGAATCGGCCTATAAATATAAATATTCTATAATTATTTTGTGTAATTCTTATCAAGATGGGTTCTAAGAATTAATATGAAACAATAACATAGAAGTGCTGGTATGTATGCTTATTATAGGTATACGCAGCATTCACCTCAAATCTGCAAGTACACCTTAACCGAAAAATCGGCCCGAGCGGCTGTTATTCTTAGCCACGAGCTCCTCTCCTGATGAATTAAGTTAAACAGATAATACAATAAATTCTTACAATTCTGTAACTGCAGGTTTTCTTGAGAAGAACATTTATAGGCCGGGTTTCATCACCGGTCTAAAACCATATATACTGAATGATTGGTAAAACATTGTGTGTCGAAGTATTTTACACCTTATATATTATATTGTAATGTATTTTCATCGTCTCTCACACACGTCTCGTCGATAAATAAATAATTTCGATGTTATACTTCGCTCTCTCAAGGAAACTTAGCACAAATATTTATCAGTTGATGTCAGCCTACGCGTTGATGTACCGTTTGTAAGAGAACATGTCTAACGTTTGTTTTAACACACAAAAACTGTCACTTTGTATTACATGTTTTGCCTGCCGGCTTCGGTTTCGTGATTTTATTAGTAGGGTGAATCTTGGCGTACTCTCTGGCGCAATTTATTTGAATAGATTTTTTTACAAGCAATAATGAATATAAAATTTAACTTAATTATAAACACATTAAACGAATAGGCATCACTTTTGGCGAACTGGTTCCGAATTAGAGCAATTTACATTTTTGTGGGCAGGGGAATCAACAGAATACGCCGAATTTCAAGATTCACCCAGTAGCAGCCATGGAGTCTGAATTTGTGCCCGGTTAATAGAAAGAAAGAAAATACATTTATTTGGCACCTACCACACCCAGTAGAAAAAAAATACATCCAGTATAAAATAAAACCAAAAAATTAAAATACTTAAACCTAAACAAAAAAATAAAATAATGAGGTATTCCTCGACGCACTACCATTTTGAGGCGCTCCTAATGAGGCGCTCCTTTTTTATTCCTCGGAGCGCACCTTTTAGTAGTTAATAATTTTAATTGCTATCGGGAGCGCTACTAAAAGGTGCGCTCCGAGGAATAAAAAAGGAGCGCCTCATTAGGAGCGCCTCAAAATGGTACCGCTTCGAGGAATACCTCAAAATAATGTGACACTGTGTGTCATGGCAATAGGCGCGCCCTCTATTACCCGGGACTTAAAACATAACTTACGAAATGTTAAGTGCCCTATTAGGTACACTTCTGTCTAACTCATGAGGGTTTAAAGCCGTGATGTTATGTTAGTCGAAATAGTCTCCAGACTTTTATGAGTTTGCAAGTTATTTTCTTACCTAATAGTTATTTTCTGATCTGGTTTGTGCATACGTCGAGAATATATTCGTAAACAGACACAATGACACACTTTTACATTTATCGTTTTATTTAGTACATTTATATGCCAAAGTTTAGACGTTTAGATGTTTGTTTTGTTACGTAGCTGAATTATTTAGAAGAATTGTCGATGTAAGATGAACTTTTTTAAAGGATTTGGTGTCTTCCTTCTCTTATGTCATCATCATCATCATTTCAGCCGAAAGACGTCCACTGCTGGACATAGGCCTCCCCCAAGTGTCGCCACATTGACCGGTCCCGTGGGACTCGCATCGAGCGGATCCCCGCAACCATCACCAGATCATCGGTCCACCTAGTGGGAGGCCTTCCAACGCAACGTCTTCCTGTTCGCGGTCGCCACTCCAGAACTTTTCGGCCCCATCGGCCATCTGTTCTTTTATGTAAACCAAATTAATTACCAGTGATGAAAAAACTTATTTTAACTTACTCGTATGAATTCTTCAAATAAGTTCCATTATCATCCATTTATTTCATCGAATGTCATGTTGACTTCTGTCACCCACAAAAACGTTTAAGTAGTATCACATAATTTATAATTTTGCACTTTCATTGTAAAACACTTTCAATCATAATAATTCCGAGGAATCCGAAGAATTTTGAAGCAGGTTCAATTCGACTGCTCGGCAGCAAAAATAACGCAATGACTGTTGTTAAATTGTAAGTAATATTAATAATTTGTTAGTAAAAACTATCTTAGATGAGCTTATATAAACAGAAATTTGACAAGACATCTGTGTCTGAACTAGGTAAATGAATATCTGTACTTCAGATAACAGCGCTCTTCCTTAAAAACATACTTTTGTAAGCTTATACATATTTCAATTTGGCTTTAATGAAATATTAAACTAGGTTTTACATCGTCAAGGAGCAAATAAAAAAAAATTAAAATAGCAACTATCAGTGTGTTACACAATTACGCCAGGGTCTTTTTTCCTTAGCCTAATTATCCCACTGCTGGGGAAAGGCCTCACCCATAGCCTTCCACTCTTAGTTCCGTGCGATTTTCTCCTGCCATCACTCGCAAACGTCTCTAAGTCGTCACGCCAGCATTTTTTAGGCCTTTCTCGGTGACGACAGATACCCACAAAATTATTTAAGTACCTTTTAACGTAATAAATGAATCAGGTAAAAGGAAAAACACATTTACGAGAGGAAAATAATGTGTTTCTTTTAATGTAGTCTAAAAGTTCCAAACATTAACGAGAATGTTAGAAACTTAGTTTTATTGCTATTATGTATGGGACATAACATGTCCTTGACTGACCTTCGATATGTAGGTAGGTACCTTCGATATGTAGGTAGGCTTCCAAGAGGAATATCACTGCGAACTTTGCTCGTGAGAGAAAATAAACATAATTATTCCACTTAAAGCACAAAAGCCTAACGTTGTATATAACTAACTAGGTTTTTCCCTAGGCTTCGCTCGGGTGGACGCCGGATATTTTCCCAAGGGAACGTTTTTACTAAAGGAATAAAAATATTCTCTATCATAACTAGAGATTGAATATTCCGATGCATATTTAACTAAAGTTTCAGTGTTGACTAGTATGGAGTACGAGTTTGAGTATCGAAATAATCATTGTTATAAGCCCAGTCATATTTTTTATTTAATTATATTTTTTTATATCAATTCAAATTCTATGGTAATTATTTTACGTTTTTAATTGCCCCAAGCCCGATATACGGGTGTATGTAAGGCCTGCAAGGGTCTGCTGCTCTTTATCAGGATATCAGCCTGCTCAGTCCCACTGCTGGGCAAAGGCCTCCCCAATGGCTTTACAATTTTGCTTTAGCTTGGTTCAATTCTTATCTTCGGGGACGCTCTCAATGTGTTCGCCTTGATGAGGCTTTCTCTGATTGGTGTAGCCTCACCGAGGGTGTTCCTCAGGGTAGCGTTCTCTCTCCTCTGCTTTTTTAAATTTTCATAAACATGGGTACCAGTGTAATCTCTTCCAACTTCCATCTTTATGCAGATGACTTGCAGCTCTACCGGCACTTTATTGTAGCAGATTGATGCTGATTCTGCCATTGCTGCTATGAATCATGACCTGGCTTGTATCAGCGCCTGGGCTAAGTCATTTGGTTTGCAAATTAACCCAACTAAATCTCAGGCCATGATCATTGGCAGCCGATTTGTTCGTGGTGCGGCCGTTGTTGCATCTTTGATGCCGTTGTTCCTCGATGGTGTTCGCATCGATTATGCAGATACCGCCAAAGATCTGGGTGTAACTATTGATTCCCATCTGTCGTGGCGAGCTCAATTCAATGAGGTTAGCCGTAAGGTACACTTGCTCTTCATTCGCTGAAATGCCTTCAAAGTCTCCTGCCTTTGAAGAGTAAAATTTCTTTGGCTCAAACACTTATTCAGTCGATAATAGATTATGCCGATGCCTGCTACCTGGATGCTACTGAGGAGTTATTAAATAAGCTTGAGCGCTTGCAAAATTTATGTATTCGCTTTATTTTTGGTCTCCGTAAATATGACCACGTTTCTCACCTTCGCAAAGAACTCAAGTGGCTCCCAATCCGCCTTCGCAGGAACACTAGGATCCTCTGTCTCCTCTTCAATATCCTGCACAACCCGTCCTGTCCTTCTTATCTGCGCGAGCGTTTTTCTTATGCCCACTCTACTGACGCACCGTGTAGATCGCACCTTAGATCCCTACTTAAATCCCATCCTCATAAATCCAGCTATTACTCATACTCCTTCTCCGTCCATGCTGTAAGGTGGTGGAACTCACTTCCGCCCTAGCATTCGTGATTTGAAGACCATTTCACTGTTCAAAGCCAGAGTGAAAGATCATTACCTTTCCTCTCAATTGTTATAATTTATTATATACATAAAGGGTGTAAACAGACTCTTAACGAAGCCGAAAGGCACTTGTTCTCCCCGTCGTTGCGATCATTTTTTTGTTCTAGACCATACCTGGGAACCTTCTAGTTCTGGAGATATTGAAGGTCAAAGTTCCAACTTTTTCATAAGTTTTTTTTTTAATAAATATTTTTAATGTTTTTTTTTTTTACTTAAGACACCTTCACGACCCCCTTACTATTAATTCCATCCATCAGTACAATGTTTTGAGTGCGTTACATTTAGTCCTACCGCAAAACGTGATTTTTCAGCCCAAAAATAAAAGTCGTTTCCCAGCACTATTTTTTGCGTAAAGTTACTTAGATCGATGTACATAATGCTTGGTTGACGGCTTCGTGAAGAGTCTGTTTACACCCTGTATATATTTTTATTAGTTGATATATCTAAGCATTATGTATTTATATAAGTATGTATTATTACTTACTTATATGTGTAATTATATTTAATATTATAGGTTAAGTTAGGTAAGGCACATAAACGCATTATTCTCGTCCTTTTCTCACACACTTTGTCTACGTTTCTTTTTCATTTCTCCTTTTGCAGGTCTGCTGGCAGAAATTTCTTAAGAAATAAGCAGTACCTTTGTACTAATATTTTATAATGTTATTCTCCTGTGTTGTCTACTGTGTGTACATAAATAGTAAAATAAATAAATAAAAGAAGCCGCTTCCTCACTTTTGTACCCTTTTCCGGGTAAAAATGTACTTTAGGAAAGTATGCATCCGAATTTCCGATCCCTGATCCTAGCTCCGGTTATGGTCTATCCGTGTGCATAATTCGTCCTTCATCCAATTCCGTTAGCCTTTAAATGGGCATACCGTATACGAACAGATTACGGACCAAACTCCTGATACCAGACTTTGACAGATAATGTGCTGTGTCTGTCAAAGGGTGGTGTATACAAGGTGTAACTTAATAAACGCAAGACCTCCCGTGTGGTCTCTCGGACCAAGAAACTGATCAACTTTTATTCTACGAGTTATTGAAATTCGCAAAAAAAAACTTGGACTTTGTATTGGAACTGACGCGATCAGCTGATCAACATGTATGGTAAAACTAAAAAAAAAGTAATGTATTTCCAAAAGTCATAGAACAAAACTTGTTCAGTTTCATGGTCTGAGACACCACACGAGAGGTCTTACGTTTATTATGTTACACCATGTATAGCCAGCCCACGATCTGTCCGTACCGGTTTGAAATCTAGTCGCTCCCGGCCACCGTAGGCGCGTACCTATGGACGGTGAGTAATGGGCTAGTTCGGCATCCGTCCGTCTTATGACGACAGGCCGTGTCGACGGCACGTTCGTGTGCCACGCGCGCCTCAAAGAGATGTCAGCAATCAAGTGGGCTTTGGGACTGTTCGAAAGAGATACCGCGACCCTGGTACATAAAGAGTAAAGAAGGAACATGGATGAATTTTAGTCAGTACAAGTCTGACACTCACTTCCGCTCCACCCAGAGCGGGAGGGGTCACCTGAAAAAAAAAAGAAAATGTAGTGGCACTTCAAAAAGCACAACAGCAAGATAGTACAAAAAGTACTACAGCGCCATCTATGCCACTAATGACATCAAATTCCTAAATGTTGATATTAAAGTACACCGCTACTCAAAAGCATATAGAAAAACTCGACACAACATCCCTCTGGTTGGAAGTAACTTATATTACTATGGAGGATGATCAAGTTTTCACACTATTTTTTATCCCTTCCTTTTTTATTACAAATATTATAAATGCGAAAGTAAGTATGTTTTGTTTATTACACGCCTAAACTGAACTGATCATCCTGAAATTTTGCATATACGTTGTAAGGTATACAGAAACCGACATAGAGTACCTTTCATCCCGAAATAAAGTACTGTTCTCGTACCTCGTACTCGTACCTAAGTACCACAAAAACGTTCTTAAGATAATATAACATAACATAATATATTATATAACAGAACATAACACAACATAATATATAACATACATAACTTTACATAATATATTATATGGCGCCAAGTGTCTTTCAAATCATGATTGAATTACAAGCAGAGTACAACACGAATCGATTGAAATTATCGCGAACGAAGCACCTACAAAGGCGTGAAACTGAAACCGACAGACAAGCAGACTTACTTTCTCTTAGTTAATAGGTATTAGTTTGGAAGTATGGATGGTATGTACCTATCGACTTGTGAAACTTTCGGTCTAGTGGTTTCAAGTACAGTTCCAGCATTTTTTCTAAGCACACAGATAAAAAACTAGGTACTTCACGAAAGTGTTGCCTGAAAATTGACTAATAAAATTTTACATCACCGTCGAGCCCGTGGCGAAATAATAACAGCTGTGCGAGCCTAACTTCAGGTTAAGCCACGCTTGCCTCGAAAGGCGATTACTACCTGAGGTGACTACTAATAGAGTAGAGTGGCAGAAGATTTCCTGTGCCGACTCCAAATAAATTATCATAAAGACAAGAGAATGATGATGTTTTGACTTTGTGTTATAGATCGCGGCACGTAAATTGAACCAAAATGACGACGCAGGTATAATTATGGATTGAGACCCGAAAATGTATGTGTGTTACAAGCTCGTGGCACTTAAGTTGACCTTGAATGCGCAGTAATACATTTTCAGGTCTCAATCGGTCTTAATCCATAAATGTAACTTTTTTTTTCGTATGGGAAATCATCAAATGACTTCTCCCGCTCTGGGCAGAGCGGAAGGGAGTGTCAGACTTGTACTGACTAAAACCCATCCATGTTCCTTCCTTGCCCTTTGTGTTCCAGGGCCGCGGTATCTCTTTCGAACAGTCCCGCAGCCCTGGCAGGCATCGGCCCTTGCGGGCCGCTCCCTGTTTGCTGACATCTCTTATCACGACATCGCGTGGAACACGAACGCTCCATCTACACGGCCTGTCGTCAAAAGACGGACGGACGGCGAGCTAGCCCATTACTCACCGTCCGTCACAGGTCCGCGTCTACGGTGGCCGGAAGCCACCACGTGACCCCCGACGCCCGGGGCGTCTCCCGCTCCGCCACCTCCTCCGCTAGGATGACTGCTTCGCAGAAGGAGGTGATGGCGTCCCATTCCCTTTCGCTCCGAACCATGGATTGAACCAGGGCCGGACGCGATAAGTCGCCACCGCCAATCGCCGCTACGAGGACACGGTGGTGCTCCGCCCAAGCGGGGCAGACCTCCACCGTGTGCTCCACCGTGTCCTCTGGGCGATCCTCACAGTGATATCACCCAGGCGTTTCCTCATCCATAAATGTACCTGCGCGCTGACCGCCATTTTGATTCAACTTACGTGCCGCGATCTATACTATATTTACCGTTATTCTTTTGTTAAAGCTGTTGGTTCTCCTGTACTGAAATAAATGAATAAATGCCATACACAGCGCAAGTTAAAAGTTAACTTAAAGCTGCTTGCCAGTTGAATTTCTCAACTTTACAACTAATCAAGAAACAAAATCAATTTTCCTGCTTTAGGCAAAACTTGCTGAGACAGCCTTTAGTTAGACTGATTATTATCGTTTACTCTGTAATTTAGTAGGATAATAATTACGCAACCCTTGGAAGTTGGCTAAATTGCCTCCCCTCACTAAATAATTATTGGGACCCTCGGATTGAAAGACCTGACTTAGAACGTTATTAATGAGGAACATTACGTAAAACTCAGCGTAGGGGGCGCTACTAGCACAAACAGTAAACAAAACGCCATGATTCATATTGCTATGATCATGTCATATTTATTCGTAACAAATAATCTGTGAAAACGTATTAAATTATAATAGTGTTATTATTATTCGTTTATAAAAAAAAACCTGTACTGTTATACATATTATGGTATGCTATGGAAATTTAAAAGTGGAAGATCTAAAAAAACTGCTTTGAATGACTTGCTAAAAAACTGTTCTGGCTAGTAGTATAAAAAAAAAATTGATTTGAATTTTTATTTTTTATTTTTATTGAGTACTTATAAAAATATTAAACTCAATAAAAATATTTAGAAATAATCTCAAAAAATATTTTGAAAGCGTTATTGTTATCTCAGTAAGAACAAAAATTCGAGACATATGTTTATTCTTTGTACGAACGATAGCCAATCAAGCTTCACAACCAGTTTATGCGGATCTCTCATTATACGGGAAATCTTTACAAAGCGAGGCCATGTTATACTGGAAATGTAAAGTATTTTGTGCCGCCGTGTGTACACTCGTAAAGTTTATCACAACAAAAAAAAATTAAATAGCGGGGAAGTGTATCGGACCCAAGTATGTAGTGTATTTGTGTATTGAAATTGTTGTAGACCGGACACATTGTACAAATACTATGAAAAGTGCCATTTTCTTTTTTCTCTACAATATTATATTATTTTATAGGAAAACAAGTTTTATTTTTATAATGATAACCATTGATTAAAATGCCTCCTAGTATTCAAGAAAAATTATAACGTATGTATTGTACAAGAGGTTTATTTTGACTTACACTTTTTTTATAGCCTATATTGTGTCCCACTGCCTACCCCAACATAGTTGGGAGAAGGCCAGGCAGATAATGATGATGATGATGGTGTCCCACTGCTGGGCAAAGTCCCCTTTCTCCCTCCGATCCTGTCTGTTTTGTGCAATTCAAAGTCACACCATCTTAAACTTGCACCTAAATTTATAAATTTTTCTTCTACTTCTAATTCGAAAAATGACATTGTATGGTATGCCAGTTATGGCTGGAACTTCATTCAGAATTACTTAACCTTTTCGTTCCGCGTACGTAAGTAACCTTATCATTTATTAATAGTAATAACGAAAGAAATCCCTCACGTCCAACAATAATATCTGTAATGAGTATGTCCTCGCTAAGAGATAGGTCGCGTCGGCCCTGACATTGAACATCACTTAAGTAGACCATACTTTACTAACGTACCTATATATATATAGATAGGTTTGAAAAGAAATGTATTCTTTTTTTTTTTAATACGAAGCTACTTACAAATCGCGGCACGTAAGTTCCTGCGCATTCAAGGTCAACTTACGTGCCGCGAGCTGTAACACACACACATTTTCGGGTCTCAATCGGTCTCAATCCATAATAATTGTACCAGCGCGGAAGACCGCCATTTTGGTTCAACTTACGTGCCGCGATTTCTATTAGGAACATTTTTGTCATACGAATAACGTTGGTGCAGGCACTTTTAGTGGCACTACAAAAAGTACTAAACAACATAGAACCAAAAAGTTCTACAGCGCCATCTATGACGGAGTGGACGAACTAAACTACAAAATCCTACATCTCGCAAGTAA
Organism: Lycophotia porphyrea; assembly: GCA_950005105.1. NCBI lineage: Eukaryota > Metazoa > Arthropoda > Insecta > Lepidoptera > Noctuidae > Lycophotia > Lycophotia porphyrea. Next base: position 2,886,954 of record OX465396.1, read on the forward strand.
AGTTATCCGCAACAGACACAACAACAGTCTGGTCGGAGGATCCTCCCTTTTCTATGAGGGATGAAGAACTTTATACCCTGTTCTCCACACCCCCAAAACAGCAACTTTTTGATGGGATTTAATATATCGTTGAGTTATATAGAACTATATTTTGGCTTTTATTGACGGTGACACATCGAGGTATAAACATGGTTTCGGTACATTATTGTAGATCCAACTGCGGTGATTATGTTTCATCTGGTACTAATAAAAAAACTGCTGTTTCTTAAATAAAAAAAAACGGGTTGCACTCCGAGAGTGCCGGAAAAAGTGAAAACTTGAAATAACGCCATCTAGCTTAAACTAGACGCATACTCACGCAAGCGCCCTGCGCCGCCGATTCGATCTGACGATCTGACGCGAATTTAACAGTTTTTACCCATCCCAAAAAGTGCACAACGCCGCTAAAGAAGTTTTCACTTAAAAAACAGCAATTGATTTTCACAATATTAATACGTTTTTTTTTATTTTGAATTGAAAATAAAAGCAGAAACGATAGTCTAAAATTTAAATAAACTCAACGGGGTGTAACCAGAGGGGCCTGCCAACCCAACAAGGTCAGAGCGATTTCATTAGCTTCCCCTAATTAATTACATTACAGTAACAATTTAGTACAGTTACTAAATTTAATTTACACCTCATATGTATTTCAGCGTAACCAGCTATAACATTACAACAAATATTTTAGTTCACTCTCTATATGATTACTATATAATTTACCTAAAATATTTATACTAGCGTTTTATGAACATGAAAGTGACAAAAAGACGAGCATTATTATTATTATTTATTTATTGTTTAAACAGTTACTTGCCGCACTTACAAAAAAAAAAGAAAAAAATTATAAAAAAAAATGCTTACTTGCTTGCTTGCTTGCTTTGCTTGGCTTATGTTGAAAAGCCGTCATCTTTCATATAGAAAAGTGTGATACATTAAATTCAAACTTCATTATACAGTTTAAAGAACATTCTCATGATCATCATCTGCCTAGCCTTTTCCCAACTATGTTGGGGTCGGCTTCCAGCCCAACTGTATGCAGTTGAATACCAGTATTTTACATGGAGCGACTACCTATCTGACTTCCACAACCCAGTTAGTACTGGGTACTTGGACTACCTGTAACGACTGTTAAAGATCTACAAATGACAGCCGGGACCAACGGCTTAACGTGCTTTCCGAGGCGCGGAGGTAACTCGGTATGTAATGGGTGGTCATCCATCTACAGACCAACCTAGGCAAGCATAGCTTAACCTAAAGATCAACCCGAGCAGCTGTTATTATTTAGCCACGAACTCTTCCTCCTAGTTTAAAGAACACACAAAAAAAAAAAAAACTTTGATGTAGGTACCTGAAAATTCTACCAATCTGGTGAACATCTTTCTAACCCAGGCCCAGGTTACTCAGGGTCGACGCCAATGTTTTCTTCTTCCATTCTCCCTTTTCAACCTTTATGATCACTGGTAAGTTTAGAAGTATAATAATAAAGGGTGTAAAAAGACTCTTTACGAAGCCGAAAGTCACTCTTGTTCGCCCCATCATTGTGTTCTAGACCATACCTTGGAACCTTCTAGTTACTGAGATATTGGAGGTCAAAATCCCAACTTTTTCACAAGTTTTTTTTTTTAATACATGTTTTTAATGGATTTTTTTATTTAAGACACTATTACGACCCCTACTACTCAATCTATCCAGCAACACAATGTTTTGAATGCGTTACATTGAGTCCTCCTGTAAAACGTGATTTTTCACCCCAAAAAAAATCGTTTCCCAGCAATAATTTTCAAATACAGTTACATAGTTTTATGTACATCATTCTTGGTTGACGTCTTCGTAAAGAGTCCGTTTACACCCTGTATATAAAAACTTGTAAAATCAAATAATTTTAATGTTAAGGCTTGCAAGTTAATAGTCACTTTCCGCTAAAAAGTGTACCGAAATGTGACGTCACACGAGTTTTCGACGCATCGTCTTCATTTTTAGATTACGAGAAAAAAAATACGTGTCCAATATTTTTTGGAAATCTAACTGACGGACTAATTAGATTTTTTGGTCAACTACCCTATTGGTACTCTAGTCTATAACTCTATTGGATGTATCTCACATCTTTGTACTAGTGTAGTCGATTGTTGGTGAGCAGCAGCAGTGGCTGAAGCAGTGATAGCCACCGTGTGACCGTCGGAGTGACCAGTCATAGGTCTAGAGCTTGAAACTAAAACACGCACCTCTGATTTTTCGGATTCATGTGCGTATTGTATAATTATTACTGGCTTCGGTGAAGGAAAACATCGTTAGGAAACCAGCATGTCTGACAGATATTTCTCGACGGCTTGTAAAACCAAGTCAGAGTCAAGTATGAGCGGCACAAAAACTCTGACACCAGGTTACGTACTAACCACATGAGAAAGGAAGGAAGTAGTGTTGATGGGCCTAATAAATAAAATAAATATCAGTCACTCACTTTTTTAGGGTTCCGTACCCAAAGGGTAAAGCGGGACCCTATTACTAAGACTCCGCTGTCCGTCCGTTTGTCTGTCTATAAATATTTAAGGGGGGCTCCCATCCAGGGCTGCGGGACTGTTCAAAAGAGATACCGCGGCCCTGGAACACAAAGGGCAAGGAAAGAATATGGATGGGTTTTAGTCAGTACAAGTCTGACACTAACTCCCGCTCTCACGAAAAAAAAAGGGGGGGGGGGGATACAACAAACGTGATTTTTTGCCTTTTTTTGCTCGATATTAATAACGGCGACAGTTTGAAATATTGACAGAATATTTAGTTGTATATGCACTCTACAAATAAATAATTAAATTAATATAAAACATTACATTAATATTAAACCCGCGTGGTGGATTATAGCCCAATCCCTCTCATAGAGAGGAGGCCTGTGTCCCAGCAGTGGGAACATTATAGGCTGATGATGATGATGATGATAAAACATTACATTAAATAATATTTATTTTATACAACAAACGTGATTTTTTTACCGTTTTTGTCTAATGCTAATGGTACGGAACCCTTCGTGCGCGAGTCCGACTTGCACTTGGCCAGTTTCTTTTGGAAAACATTCGTCATGGAATCCACCCTCCCACCTTCTTTTCATAGATGAATGAAAGAGAAACATCAATAATAAACTCAATCAGCACGTGATCGGGATTGATTGATAAATGACCAGCTACCAATTAAAAAATACTGATTTGTTTTTCTATAAATTGTGATGGCAATTTAAGTATTCAGTCTCTGTAACATACGTAGATACAATGTTAGTGACACATATTATGACATTCCAATCTCATACTTTCTAAAAGAAAAAGGAAAAGATTGGTACGATCCTATGATCAAAAGATTTCGTCGAAACGTGACGCGTGCATTGATACTGTCTTTATGTTCACAGAAAAAAAAATCAGGTGACTGCACATTAAATGATCGAAACCCTTTGAGATCAAAGAGCCTTTAAATAAAGATTTTCATTTATTTTCTGAGTACTGTTTGAAAAACAGGCTCTCAAATTTATTATTGTTATGGAAGTATCTAAGAAGGTATACAGGAGGTTTTTTAACTTGCTATAGCGTGACATAACATCACATTTTGTAATCTGCGAAGTATTAGGCCGAGATGCACACACATTTCTAAATAAGGGTTAGTCTATTTCCATCTGATGATGTGTGTTGATCTGCGTGTGTGTGTTATGAAATAAATATTCATAACAAACACACACACACACCAACACACATCTCACCAAACACACGCTGCCTCTATTCCATAATTATGAAATGTGCCTTAATTTTATTTTATCTTATCCTCCTTTTATTTTTCTGTTAGTTTTTATCAATTTTTCTTTAGTTTTTTTCAATTTCTACAGTAGTTGCGGTCTACACTGTCTAAGCTTCCACATCCAGATTCATGTATGTAACCAGAAAAACTTCAATCCCTGTCATATAGGTTATCCTAGTTCAGGGGTTGAGACCACATTGATGTATTGTTCACTTTATTGAAGTTGTAGAAAACAAATTTATTTATTATCATTATTTATTATATCAACTGGACACAATTCCCCGGACTTAACAGCGTTCAGTTCGATAACCAAAGATATCCAAGCAAAAAAAACACTGATTAAAGTGATTTTATTTTGACCTAAAATAATAAATTGCCTTTTAGTGTATTTTCGTTAGCTGATTTTTTTTCTTGTAAGTATTTAATGCGTTTTTCTAATTTTTTTAACATTGTCCTTATTTTGGTGATCTGAATGATTTCTAAAAGGTCATCCATCTATTTTGATGGGACCTTATTCAAATAAATAATACTTTGCCTGATCTGAGAATCGAACCAAAGACTTGATCATCTGTAGCACTTTGGGACGACTAAACCAATGAGACTAACACTTTTGTACTAAAAATTTTGTTGTCACTCTTGTTAAAAGTATACAATTACATAAGTATAGACACTGAAACCAGTATCAGCTGGATACAACCGATACATACTTAAGTATTCGGTAATATCAAACACGTTTCCAATATGGAGGCTCTAATCTACATATTACACGAAATAGGATAAGCTAATTTTATCTGCTGGATACGTGACGGTAACTTTCATAACATTATTTAACTGAAATTAATTATTTAGGGTTTAGAGGTACTTAGAAATGGGGTATAAGGTACCTCGTCCTTCATTGAAAAAGGTAGATCCTTTGTAAAGACGGGTGTTATGTTTGGTGGACTAACTGCCCAATGGTTTTTTTAGGGTTTTGTACCCGAAAGGTAACTAACGGGACCTCCACTGTCCGTCTGTCTGTTAGAGGGCTGTATCTCATGATCCGTAATAGGTGGACAGTTGAAATTTTCATAGAATGCGTATTTCTGTTGACGTTATAACAACGAATACCTTAGCCAGTTTTTCATGGCTGGCATCTCGCAATTCAACCTAGAAGCTAAGCTCTTCAGGGTTAAGCTCACCGTTGTACATAAGCTATATATTGTAATTTTGTGTGCAATAAAGAATAAGAATAAAATAGAACGTTATCGTCTACTTAACCAAGCAGTCATGTGGGTACCTTGAAAATAATCTCTAGTGGGTAAGTAAGGACCTCGGGTGAAGACTTCGTTGAAGGAGAACAGCATGGTATAGGCTGAATCAGATCAAAGCCCAACAGCTGTTGTCAGTCGTGTTTACCATATAACTCTGCTTTCGCGATTCAGGACTCTGTGTAATGTCAGGATGTTGCCTAGTTCCTACGTGGCGTTGTAGATGTCGCCACAGGTTAGGTATATGCAAATGACATACGATAGATGAAAAAAAGCCATGTTTTTTTTAGTTATACAGTTGACAATTTATTCCGAATTTCTGCGTTTGGCAGAGCAATTTATTCACACGTACAAGTTATACACAATATATTGTCAGACCGTACATCGCGTTAATAGAATTTAAAAAATCCATTGGAAAATACGCGATGAAACTCATAAAAATGGTGAACATTTTAGTACATAAAAAAATAAATATACGTACAATTTACAGATCATGTGTCCTTCGTTTCATTTTGATCATAAATATGCCTTCTGTGGTAGCAGAAAGTAGGTATAAATCACGGCATCCATCATCCATCCAATTCCATTAATTTATATTCATTTAAACAATGTAATTTGAGCACTTTTATAAACTTTAAATAATATTTTTCACTAATGACAAGCAACGTCAAGCTGTCAAGCTTATTTATTCTTTCTTTACTTTTTTCTATATCGGCCTGTTAAATGAAGGTTGTATTAGGATGTATTACTAAAAAATGATTTATATCGTTTTGGCTAGTTTAAATCTAGTTTTATATTGTATTACGTTTGTATACTGATTAATAGAATACCAAAGGTTAATTTTAAAATTCATAACGCACTCTTGGGTTGTGAGGTTTTATACGTCTTGGCCAACTACACCTGGCAGGTCAGACGAATTTTGGCTACAACAAATATAATCGTAAAGTGAGGCAAATAGTTCTGGAACACTAAAAGAGTTCCCTATAAAAGAAGCCGCTTACGTACTACAACCAGTTTACGACGAGATTTCAGTAGCGACCAGTACAGTGCAGTCCATTCCACTAAAAGTAAACTAGGTTTTTTTAAGATTTAAAACAAAATGTTATCCCAACAATATAAATAATGACTGTTATTTGATAACCGTGTAACAGTAACAGGCACATTCGTGACCGCATTCCGTTCTGCGGTCGCGAACCGGCGTGGCAAGCCGCTCGCCACCCGATGCCGTCTAGTTTTTAATTAAAGCAAGCCATCTGTGCCGGACAGTGTTCAGAGGGTAGTCAAAGCAGTCGCTAACTGGAAACCTGAAAGTCTTTGCTAAAGGTAGGTAGTGAATATAGTTTCAGCAGTTGATATAATTTGAGTTTGAGTATGAGTTTGAGTTTGAGAGGGAAAAAATTACATTTTAGCAGCTGTGACGAATGATTATGTAAAGTAGCAATGTGTTTAGTTGATCCCAGTATGTATACAAATAAATAAAATTGAAGTGTCTGTTTTTAATTTCAAAATTACAACTTTTTACTAAACGCATATAAGAGCATAATTATACGGTATCTACTAATTATTACATATCTGTCTGTTTGTTCCGGCTAATCTCCGAAACGGCTGCACCAATTTTGATGTGACTTTTACTGGCAGATACCTGATGTCCTAAGGAGTAACTTAAGATTTTCTTTTAAAAAGGATTTCGGAACGATTAGGGTTCCGTGCGATAAAAAACCCGTGAAATTGTTAACAAAATCTAATTAAAAAAGGGAAGTAATATTTTTATAATATTAATTTCACGTGAAATAAAGTTGTGGGGCATAGCTATTAAATAGTCACTCAAAACTTGAAGAAAGCTTAATAATTTACAATTGAAGAAACAACTAAAATCATTTCTCTCATTGACATTAGTAGCCAAAAAAAAGTTTAATGGACTTTAGTATTTCCACCCAATTTTTATAGTTCTTGTGTACTACTGTAGCACTAGTGTGTGTGTGTGTGTGTGTGTGTGTGTGTGTGTATTCCGGCTACTCTTTAGTGTTGAGTTTGTAACACATTACTTCGATCGTCTAATCGTCTGTCTATCTATCAAGCTAAACTTAAATCCTGTCTTTAGCTATGATGGCATCGATATTCTCCTCTGGCTTCTAAAGCTGATCATGAGTTTGATGTCTATGTTCAGTCAGCTGGTATCAAATGTCATTGTGATTGTGAGCCGTTTTTTGTAATTTGCAGGTTAGTGTCAGGTTGTACGTTGATGAAAAATAAGCCGCACCAGTAACACGTATGTAGTTACTGAATCACAATCATGAAAATTATTAATATAACACTGTAAGTCCATTTAACCCTATTGAATGACTTTATCATGAAATATTCATTGAATAGGGTTACATAAACATACAACCTCACAATGGATTCTTTAAAAAACAATTCAACGTAAGAAAATTTGAATTTCGCGGGCTACCCTGACCAACCACCTAAAGGGCTCTTTGTACTCATCATTACTAACAACTTTCACTAAACCTGAAATCGCAAAAAAAAAAAACTGTTGCCTAGATTTTGAAGAGCTATGCGAACATAAATGTAGGCAACAGCTGATTGTTTGCCCCTTAAGCGATTTCGTGTATGAATAGATAGACCTAATACAGGCTGTAAACAGACTTAACGAAGCCGAAAGGCACTTGTTCTCTCCGTCATTGCGATCATTTTTTTGCTCTAGACCATACCTGGGAACCTTCTAGTTACGGAAATATTGGGGGTCAAAGTTCCAACTTTTCGCAAGTTTTTTTTTTTAAATACATGTTTTTAATGTAAGATTTTTACTTTAAACACCTCTGGAGGTGTTTATAGTAAAAATCTTACCCCCTTACTATTCAATCCATCCATCAGCACAATGTTTTGAGTGCGTTACATTGAGTCCTACTGTAAAACCTGATGGTTCAGCCCAAAAAAAAAGTCTTTCCGAGCACTTTTTTTGCATAAAGTTACTTAGTTTGATGTACATAATGCTTAGTTGACGGCTTCGTGAAGAGTCTGTTTACACCCTGTTTACTCGTAGACTAAAACATACGAATATCTTTCAGTAGAATTAAATTACAAACAATCATAATTCGTAAATTGAATAACAAAGTACTCTCTTAATGTCGCTGTTTATAAACTTTGTCTCGCGAAATGAAAATAAACAGTGAACATGAAGACTTGTAACTTCGAGTGCAGTTAAAGTGCTTAACAGATTTTAAGGACTTATAAAGTGGAGGAATTTTCTTAAGTAATTGAGGATTTAAGTAGTGGAGCAGTTTTCTTAAGTAATTTCTTAAATAAAAGATTTAACCTAATTTGAATCATCATCATCATCAGCCTATAATGTTCCCACTGCTGGGACACAGGCCTCCTTTCTATGAGAAGGAAAATAGCCTAGTGGGCCTAGTTTGAATAACTAGATTTAATTATAATGTATAGGGGTCCTTTAAGGATTAATTTGTCGGATCAAGTCGTTAGTACGGACATGGATTGAATCGTAAGCGCGCCAGTGGTGACGTCACGCGACATACTGACAAGTCTACTAACACCACAGTGTGCTTCTACAGAGCCCTGATGTTTTCAGCTCGGGGTGAGAACGACATTCAGTGTCTGATTGCAGCGGAGTTGAGATGTCCTAGAACTGTACCCGATTAATTCTGCCCCGTGTTATTGTAAGTTGTAATCTCAAGTACTTTGTTAGTTTTGCTATATAGAAACAGTGTATCGCACCCAGTGTGTTTTCATAGCACGAAACCCATCGTCTGACCACAAATACTCGAGCCTGACGGGATAAACCTGACATTCCCGACATATATTTAAACTCGGTTGGACTTAGTCCCATTTTGACCATAGAAGAAATCTACCTACGAATATGACAAACCAAATATCTATCTCATTTGCAGCTTATATTTTGCAGCTCACTGTAGCCAAGGCCACAGAGTATACAAGATTCAACGAGAGCCACTGCATCTGATTCTATGGATACATTCACACTGTGCATCTACACTGATCAAGGCCGGTGGTTGATGCACTGTGGCTTAAAGTTTCATTTGAGTGTTCTTCTGCAACGAGATAATTTCTTTTCATCTGTTTTAATTACAAGTACCTACTTATTTCATTTTTTTTAAAGGTCATATTTATTTTAGACATGCTGCACCGTCTCCATGTAAATTGGGATAAGGGCAGATGAATAACGCTTGGCGATCGGCGGCGGCGACCTATCGCGTCCGGCCCTGGTTCAATCCATGGTCCGGAGCGAGAGGGAATGGGACACCGTCACCTCCTTCTGCGAAGCAGTCATGCTAGCGAAGGAGGTGGCGGAGCGTGAGAGGGAGCGAGAGGTAATGGGACACCGTCACCTACTTCTGCGAAGCAGTCATGCTAGCGAAGGAGGTGGCGGAGCGTGAGAGGGAGAGAACCTCCCATCTCAGCAGCCGCGGGAGACGCCCCGGGCGTCGGGGGTCGCGTGGTGGCTTCCGGCCACCGTAGACGCGGACCTGTGCACGGTGAGTGATGGGTAAACTCGCCGTCCGTCCGTCTTTTGACGACAGACCTCCTTCTGCGAAGCATTCATGCTAGCGAAGGAGGTGGCGGAGCGTGAGAGGGAGAGAACCTCCCATCTCAGCCGCCGCGGGAGACGCCCCGGCCGTCGGGAGTCACGTGGTGGCTTCCGGCCACCGTAGACGCGGACCTGTGGATGGTGAGTAATGGGTTAACTCGCCGTCCGTCCGTCTTTTGACGACAGGCCGTGTTGACGGCGTGTTCGTGTTTCACGCGCGCCTCAAAGAGGAGGAGGAGGGGCCCGCAAGGGCCGATGCCTGCCAGGGCTACGGGACTGTTCGAAAGAGATATAGTGGCCTTGGAACACAAAGGGCAAGGAAGGAACATGGATGGGTTTGTAGTCAGTACAAGTCTGACACTCCCTTCCGCTCTGCTTAGAGCGGGAGACGTCATTTGATGATTTGCGAAAAAAAAGAGGAGAATAATGCTCATGATGTTTTTTCTTCTCCGAAATGGTTTGAACGGATTCTTTAAAAACAATTCAATGGCTTAATAAGTTTAAAAATTGACAACGGTTTTCTAACAACAAAAATGTATATCTTTAAGATCTTAACTAAAACTTTGGTCCCTGAAAAAAATAAACCGCAGTCCGTAAATACCATAATATAAAACATAATATTAATATATGGCCAGTTGTATGAACTTGGATGGAACAGTAAGCACATATAGATCGTAGAAAGTGACGTTATGTAGTTTCTGTTTACCCCCATGGCAAAAAGGTGTGAGCTTCTGTTTGTCTTATAAATGGAAACCGCGTTAAAACCAAAAAGCACTCCCCAAAGCCGAAACAGCATCATATTTACGACTCCTCACATTAACATCACATCCGACACTTTAAAGTCTTCTTTTAAAATCATTCCGTATTTTAAAAAGGTCAATGTTTTAAGAGGGAACGGGGACTGCAATTCTCCATACAAATATATTCTTCTTTTTTCTTCCTGAAATATGCCACTAGAGCAATCATTTTTTTTTTTCATAAAAGCAAGGTTTACTGTAGACAAGTCCCTGTCATTTCCTTTTTTCAGCAAATAATGTCCCAAAGACAATGTCAGTGTGAAGCCCCTCTGCAGGATATGTCCCACCTCTTTTCTTGCCCATCCTGCACAGCCACCTGCACCTTACAAGATTTAAACGAAGCAAATGACAGAACTGTGCAAGTGGCAATATACTGGTTGGGTATTATTTGAGTCTATCAACACGCAAAGAAGAAGAAGCAAATAATAAGTAAAGAAAATATGACCCTCCAGAAATGACAAAAATGTTCTTTTTTAGACAAGTTCGAAAAGTTTTTAATAGGAACCCAGACGTATTCTTTCTTCAAATTTTAATGTCAAAAATAATTGAAACGGTTCAGTTTTCTAGTAGAAAAAAGGTGGAATACGAAACGTCGATCTCGTCAATTTTTTTTGTTATATAATCTGTCTGAGCTGCAGTTGTCCCTATCGCACTCTACGAAAGCAGGTTTGACGGAGCGCGACGGCAATAGTTTCTTCAAATACCTATTTTTCAAATTCCTCGCAGGCTGGTTTCCTCTTAACCTCGGTCACGGCAGAGCTCTCTCCCTATGTATACAGATGTATACATATACATGTCTATACATATAGATATATAGGTATTGTAGTGGATAGCTGAAGGTCATATTTTATAGAGGGACTAGAGGCAGTCAACTGTGGATTATGCCAGTGACCGGCAAATGTGGTTGTGATTCTATGCATTTATAAGATAGATAGTTTGATGTTATGTTGATAGTATAGGTATAAAATAATATGGAGAGGTTGGCTGTATTGCTTTTAGCGAGTATATTACAATTTAAATCGAAAAATAGTGTATATAGATAGATGGTAGACAGTGGATGTAGTATGTCCAGCTATACCTTTGTGATTAATTTTGTCGGAGTCAAAATTACAGATCGTATAACGAAAAGTATATTTAGTTATGTAGGTAACACAGCCGTCAAATAAAAATGGAACTGGGCAGATCGTGTATGCCTCATGTCGCATCAGAGTTGGGTGAAAATATCTATACAGATTGGGTTTTGAACAACAGGAATTGGCGACGCGGCAGGCCCTGAAGGAGATGGCGTGATGAGCTGGACTGCTACTCAAAGGATTGGCCTGAAATAGCTCTACAGAGAGAGACGTATAGAAAAGAGGAAGAGAGGCTGCTTGAACCCCCAGGGATGTGGGACTGTTCGAAAGAGATACCGCGGCCCTAGAACACAAAGGGCAAGGAAGGAACATGGATGGGTTTTAGCCAGTACAAGTCTGAACCCCCTTCCACTCTGCCTAGAGCGGGAGAAGTCATTTGATGATTTCCGATCCGAAAAAAAAAGCAGGCTGCTTCAACCCTATAGTAAGACACAACAAGCTCATAGTAATATAAATAAAAAACAGTCCGTTAGTTTTATTGAAAAGGGCAAGTTGTCAAACTTTTTTTAATCATAGTTAATTTGGCCAAGATCGGGATTCCTAAAGAAAAACGAAACAGGTCTGACATTTTTACTTAATTGGTTCTTTGCAGGTTTTTAAGGTCATGGGAGAAAAAACATATTTCATTGGGTACCTGCGATACTTTAACTAGGAACTCAGAGCTTAGACAACAGTTATATTCTATCAGGCATGACGATAATGCAGATATTTAATTGATTCAAAACTAAAAATTGTAATAATGTATAATAAGACGCCTCATGAAGTATGGACTGGAAAGAAGCCAAATCTGAGTCACATGCGAATTTTTGGATGTCCTGCAATTGTTCTTTTTCCTAAAGCAAATAGAACTAAGCTTGATGTGAAGTCACGTAAGTTAATATTTGTTGGCTACAGTGACAGAACAAAAGGCTACCTATTCATAGATCCATTAACAAAAAAAGGAGTCATAAGTAGGGATGTTATATTTCTAGAAGCTTCAATTAAAAGAAATTAAGTTTATGATGTACCTAAAAAAGTAACGGAAATTATTAAAAATGGCGTAGAATAGCAGCAGGAATATAAAAATTAAAACAGTTGTAATGAAGTAAAAGACAAGAAAACTGTTTACTTACTTGTTTAGGCGTATTATTATACATTATTACGATGAAGGCCAAGTGCGAGTCGGACTCGCGCGTGAAGGGTTCCGTACCATCGTAATAGAGGAGCCCCCTTTAATTTTTAATTTATTTTTTCATCAGAAATACACATTCTGTGAAAATACCAACTGTCTACTTAATACGGAACATGAGATTGAACCCGCTGACAGATAGAGGGACGGATGGACAGCGAAGGCTTAGTAATAGGATCCCGTTGGTTACCCTTAGGGTACCGAACCCTAAAAACGATTAAATTATATAAAAAAGCATCAAAAGAACTCTTCAACGCCCTCAGCTGGTAATTGTGCCCGAGAGACTGGCGGCGTTGCCACGTTGTATGGCAACGCTTAACCTCTGGCCAAGTAAAAGACAGCTGTTGGGTCACAGTTCGCGTCAATAATTGAAAAAAAAAATGTGTTGGATTGAATTAAGCTACCAAAACCCACTTGCTACGAATACGAAACCATGACGGTTCGATTCCCAGTTCGGGCAAAAAGTGTTATTGGGTTTTTCTACAGCAAATTCTGAGTAGCAGCCACGGGGTCTGGATTTGCGCCCCGTTGATGGCAATAGGCTTGCCCCCTATCACATGGGACTTAAACATGCCTGGCGAAATGTGGCTGTACCATTAGGTCCAACTCTGCCAACCGTCCAGGGATTACAGGTGTGATGTTATTTGTTATAAATACGAAACATTTTGAAATCGATACCAACTTCTCTAAGCCATCTGACCTTTAAAAGGGAACTGCATAACCCACTAGATTCATCATCACCATCATTATCAGCCTATAATGTTCTCACTGCTGGGACAAAGGCCTCCTCTCTATGAGAGGGAATGGGCTATAATCCACCACGCGGGCCCAGTGCGGATTGGCAGATGTCACATGTCTTCGAAATTTTGGTTCTAGGACATGCCGGTTTCGTCACGATGTTTTCCTTCACCGTTTTTGAGAGCAGTGGTAATGAAATAAATTACAAAAAGTAATGTGCCTGCCTGGGTTCGAACCTTCGACTTACTGTTCGTAAATCGGGGTCGCTACCACTGGGCCACCGCTGCTCTCCGCTGCTCTCTGTTTATATTCTAGTATCAAAGAATACGGGTATCTTATACAAAAGCATATTGTTTGCAAGCTTAAGGCGCAGTGAGCTCGTACTCATGATAAACCGTACTTAGAATGCACTCGCAAGGAACGTTGCACGATAATAAAGGGATTTATATGAACAAACGCTGCTTGTACAAGCATTTTGGAGTTTAATAGATGGTTCAACATGAATATTAGTGAAGCATGTTGTTGATATTTGTTTGTTTGAGGGATATTGAGTATCTAAGCACGTAGCTTAGAGCGATGCTTTGTCTTGAATATCGAATTTTTAGTTATTAGGTTAGTGTCTGTTTTAGCCACGCAGTCAGTATTTGTGCCCGGTTGCACACATTAAACATAACTGGCGAAATGTGAGTGTACTATTAAGTACACCTCTGCTTAACCCTACGGGGATTACAGGCGTGATGTTATGTTATGTCTGTTTTAGGATTTATTTAAAAGAGTAACTATATAGTTTCTTTCCAGTTCTTCTCCAAAAGAAACAACCAACCCGAACTGCAATAACACTGCTCGACCCGGGAATCAACCTCATGCTCAGCAGTCGCGATTGCAATCACTACACCAACAAGGCAGGGGTTACCTATGTTTCATCAAAAAAAATTGACAAATTATCACTTCCCAAACAAATAATTTGGCAAATTTCATTTGCCAAATTATTACTTAGCAAAAAAACTCTTCACAAATAATTGTAACGCAAACCTAATGTTTGGCAAGAGAACGTTTAAACAATAAGTTGTTTACCAACTAGTACTTTTACCAATTTTTATGTAGTCAAATATTTCTGTTGGAATAACACATTTTACGCAAAATAAAATTAGGTAAATATTTAGTATCGTTGGTTTTCAATTTACCAATTCTATTCAGTCAATTGCTTAGTTAATGACAAAAAATTTACATCTATATGTCAGTTGCACAAAATTTACTGAGCAATGTACTGAACTTTAATTAACAATATACTGAATAATGTTCGAATTTATAATGCAATACGGAAATGAAAATAATATTGACCAAAAGTCTGTGTATTAGGTTTCGAAAAGGCAGCCATTTCAAGCATAAGATCTAACTTTGAAGACGTTTTATTCCAAGGGGGTTTTTTCCACTTGGGACAAATTCTAAACAGTTAATATTAATATTAAATATTCTGGTAGTATTTTTTTAGTAACAAGTATTTTTTAATATAATTAATCTTGTTTAGCTAGTTCAGTTTCGGGTACCCTTTTTTTAGGTTTTTTTCCATATTTATTTCTATATAATCTTGTCGTTTCTGCTACTTACCGGCCGCTGCCGCGGCACCGCTCGCTTCGCTCGCTCGGCTTGTGCGTAGGAGGTCACAGTTCTAATCTAACCTAACCTAAACATTTTTTTTTAATATCATCATCATCATCATCATCAACCTATTATGTTTCCACTGCTGGGACACAGGCTTCCTCTCTATGAGAGGGAGTGGGCTAATCCACCACGCGGGCCCAGTGCGGATTGGTAGATGTCACCTATCTTCGAATTTTTAGTTCTAGGACATGCCGTTCGCCTCACGATGTTTTCCTTCACCGTTTTTGAGAGCAGTGGTGATGTAATAAATTACACAAATTAATGCACCTGCCTGAGTTCAAACCCACGACTTACTGTTCATAAGTCGGGGTCGCTACCACTGGGCCACCGCTGCTCTCTTTATATAAGTTCCATAAATAACCTAATAACCTAGTTACCATAAATTGTAAGTTACAAATCTTTTGTATTAAATAAATAATTATATTAAAATATAATTGCATTGTTTAATTATAGAATTCTAGAATTTAATCTAATTATAGAATCTTATTTTTGCCTTTATATATTATTTTGTCATAGCAAATCATTTGACCTAACGTTTACTGTCTAAACATTGTTTGCTGTAATAAATAATTTGATTAAAGACTATATGCCATAAAGACATTATCTTTGGTAATATTCTGCCGAGTAAAAATTAGACCAAATGAAAAAGGGTGTACTAAAATCATACCAAATATTGCATTTGTATAAAAACAGGTTGCTAAAATTGGTTTGGGTAGTGAAATTTTGTCAAAATCTTTTCGGCAAAACAGCAGGCCCCCCATGAGACTATACATAACTGTAAGTCTTCAATAGTTAATAAATAAATATGAGACTCATAGAAAAACTTTTTCAGTCAATCGTGCAAAGTATAGGTTGGAATGTTCGCAATTGCAACTTTATATTCTTATTTACAACTAGCTCTTGCCCACGACTTCGTACTTAGAATCTAGTACCCATATTTTATTTTTGCACTTTTTTGTGATAAAATGTAGCCTATATTTTATGCTCAGCATCTAGCAGCAAAGCGGTCAAAACTGCGTTCAAATCCATGCAGTAGTTTTGGCGTGATGCGCGTGCAAACTTACAGACAGACAGTCAGACAAAAATTCTAAAAACTGTTGTTTTGGCAACTGCCGCTCTAATAATAATGTACAGACATCGGCCTGTTACAATTTTATAATATGTATAGATATAGATATATAACCTGTCATTTCCCGCTGTAGAAGGAAAAAGCATTATTCAACACGCTTACTTGCTTATTTCAAACCATTTAAAGGCTTCGTAAAAGCGCCCAAACTTTCACGTGTTTAAAAAGGAATGTCACAAGCCAAACATGGAACTTTTTAAAAGCAACCAGTTATATAGGTTAAGTTTTCACGCAAGCCATCACGCTCTCGCTCATTCGCGTCATTTGTCACTGTCACGCTCCGCGCGTATCAGCGTCACGTCATGTCGTCATAACACGTCATAACAAGTTGCCGCTGTGACGGAATTGCGTGTTTATTGTTTCAATTGAGACAGTTTAAGGACTGTTTCTAACGTACGTTGTATTATGTCACGTTGCTTGGATTTAGTTTGATGTGTAGTCTTGTGAGTTTAGTTTAATTACTAAGGAGAATATTGTATGCGCACAATTAGGAGTTATATCATCTAAAATTAAAACATCAGAGTTAAATAGATAGTTCAAAATGTTGTCATAGGTCACTGTTTTAAGCTTTTAAGGTGTAAAACTAAAGTTATATATACCGTCATGAAATATTACGTAATTGTTCATTATTTTGAGATACCATCAAAGAAGAGGTCAACCACGGCAGATAGCCCGTCAGTGACAGTACAATTTTATTTAACAATTTATGTACACACAAATCGAAGAAGAAAGGAACAGAAAATAGGACCAAAGGTGATGCTTATTTCTAAAGAAATCTCTTTCAGTATACCTGCATAAGAAGATACTAAAACCTGGCCAAGTAAGAGTCGGATTCGCGCACGTTCCATACCATAAACTGAAAAAACACTTTTCTTGTATGGGAGCCCCCTTTAATTATATTTTTATTAATTGTTGTAACAGCGGCAACGGAAATAAATCATCTGTGAAAATTTCAACTGTCTAGCTATCACGGTTCATAAGATACAGCCTGGTGACAGACAGCCAGACAGACAGATGGACAGTGGAGTCTTAGTAATAGGGTCCCGTTTTTACCCTTTGGGTATGGAACCCTAAAAAAGAGGATTATGAATTGTGTCATAAGTATTTAATTTTGTAATTAGATCTAAGGGACTTACTATAAATACTAACACTCAAAAGAACACGAACCAGAAATATTATAGCTCCGAAATCACTTTGTCTGAAAAATAGCAACAAATAATAAAACAGTAATAGGGATAGTAAAACCATAATTGAAAGCAAAAAACCTCGAGAGAATACAGGGTACTGCAACTTTATTCAAGTAAGAATTTCTGCGCGAATTTTTCATAAGTTTCCATAAGGTTTTTCTTGTCCATTAGTGGAGTTATATTTTACAAGCATCTGTGCTGTTCTTGTATGAATTTTATATTGTAGTAACAGTTGGTGTATAATATAATGTTGCTCAGTCGGTAAAAAACTCTTTATTCCCGTCTACGCCCACCGGTCTGACCTCAGTGGTGGCAGTTGCAACTGTTTGAGGCATTCGCATTTGCCACCACCTCTGTCCCCACTGGTGGCAGATGATACTTATGAGTGGTTTTGATACCATATAAATGGTTCGATTACCATCAGTAATGTTTAATAATGCCTAAAATAGTCACTGATAATATTATCATTAGCTTATAACGACATAACATCACGCCTGAACCATTAGCCATAACTCAAAGATGCCACTGAAAAAATCTTGAAGGAAAACCCCAATAACACTTGGTTCGAAGAGGGAATCTATCCCACAATCACATACTTCGCAGTAGCGCTTACGAACACTAGTCCAAAATCAAAGCATTTATTTCAAATAGGCCAGTTACAGGCACTTTTGAACTGTCGAAACATAGAAAACAATGAAATGTAGCTACAGTCACAAGGCATAAAAACTGTGAAAGTACTGTAGGTGCTCATTCCCTAGCGAAGATCTCTATGGAGAAGACCGGGCAAGAAACTTCATGGACACTCTTTTAAATCAGAATATTTTTACAAAACCTTGTCCAACGAGCCATGCCATCTTGATATTAATAAATAACCATATCAAGCAACATTATAATTTTATCAACAATATTCAAAATACCCTAACATACATACAATGTACTTGCTACGCAACACGATTTCTAACCGTAACACAATACGGACGGGCGTGACGTGACATGTCGACGTGTTTAGAGAACAGATCGCTGTACCGCTAATGTAAGTTCCGGGTGGCATTTCTGGACGATATTGTGAGATAACAGAGATAATAATTATTTTGATTATAAAACTAGTCTGATACATCTACAGGGTGTAAACAGACTCTTCACGAAGCCGTTAACCAAGAATTATGTACACCAAACTAAGTAAGTTTACGCAAAAATTATTGCTGGGAAACGACTTTTTTTTTTTGGGGTGAATAATCACGTTTTACGGTAGGACTCAATGTAACGTATTCAAAACATTGTGGTGATGGAGAGGTTGAATAGTACGGGGTTCGTCAAGATGTCTTATGTAAAAAAAATACATTAAAAACATGTATTTAAAAAAAACTTGTCAAAAAGTTGGAACTTTAACCCCCAATATCTCCGTAACTAAAAGGTTCCCAGGTATGGTCTAGAACAAAAAAATGATCGCAATGACGGGGAGAATAAGTGCGTTTCGGCTTCGTTAAGAGTCTTTTTACACCCTTTATAGTATCACGTCATCTATACGGACGACAAGAAGTAGCAGACCCCAAAAAGATTGGGATAAGAGTCCTACTTTGCTCTGCAATTTATGATGACGATGATTAAAACTGTGGTGCGCATGATTGTCTTAGAAACAAAAAAACTAAAATTTACACCCGCATTTGACTTGCGTGGTGGATTATGTTCAATTTTCACAGACGAGGGCTCGTGTCTTAGAGGCGGGGACGCAAAAGTCTGAATACTGCCCTAAAAACATTATTCGTTGCTAGTCAGTAGTTTTAGTAGAGGGACTATCTACCCAGAATCTGCTGACTTCACGTGAAAGCTTTTATTGCACCATATCAATATACCTACTCGATGTACTCATCAGCAGAAACGAGTCGACGTGTCGACGAGTCGACGTGTTTAGAAAATAGATCGCCGTACGGCCAATAATAAAGCGTTGGAAAGCATTTGTAGAGAATAATATAATGTGCAGAATAAATGGTTTTTCTTTCTAGAAGCTTTTAATTAAAGCAAGATAACATAGCATCACGCCTGTAATCCCTGAAGGTTTAGGCAGAGGCTAAACCTTTCGCCAGTTATGTTTAAGTACCATGTAATAACTGAATCAGGTCTTCGGTTCGATTTCCAGGTCAAGTAAAGTTTTTCTATCTGGAATTACCCAATAGCAGCCCACAGTAGCCGAAGGGGGCGTGGATTACCATCAGAATGGTTTTTTAACTCTGTTACACAGAAAGGAAGACTTTGTCTCAGCTCTGGGAACGTATCTATGTACGTGAGTGTATGTAGGTATGTTGATGGGACTTAAAATACATGGTGTAAACAGACTCTTCACGAAGCCGTCAACCAAGCATTCTGTACAACAAACTAAGTAACTTTACGCAAACATTATTGCTGGGAAACGACTTTTTTTAGGGTGAAAAATCACGTTTTACGGTAGGACTCAATCTAACGCAATCAAAACATTACGCTGAAGGATGGATTGAATAGTACGGAGGTACGTGAAGGTGTCTCAAGTAAAAAAATACGTCAAAAAAATGTATTAAAAAAAAAAACTGGTTGGAACTTTGACCCCAAATATCTCCGTAACGAGAAGGGTCCCAGGTACGGTCTAGAACAAAAAAATGATCGCAATGATGGTAAAAACAAGTGCCTTTTGGCTTCATTAATAGTCTTTTTACAGCCTTTATAACTAGGAAAATGAGGTGGGGATAGGTAGCAATATATACTCCTCTAACTATCCCTTTAGAAATAGTACTTCGTTCGTGATGGTATACTAACAATATAAATGTACTTAATGTGCGTTTGGGCGTGTTAGGTAAACAAATCAACGTGTTCGCTAATGCAACGTCCTGTTAGCTTACCTAAACACGCGACGTAGGACAGCGAAGAAGCCTAATAACTTCAACAAAATGTCTAAACACACTTACCACAAACACTGGGATAGGTAGCAATATATACTCCTCTAACTATCCCTTTAGTAATAGTACTTCGTTCGTGATGGTATACTAACAATATAAATGTACTTAATGTGCGTTTGGGCGTGTTAGGTAAACAAATCAACGTGTTCGCTAATGCAACGTCCTGTTAGCTTACCTAAACACGCGACGTAGGACAGCGAAGAAGCCTAATAACTTCAACAAAATGTCTAAACACACTTACCACAAACACTAACTTTTGAGTTAAAAAGCTAAGCAGAGTTGTTTTGTTACCAAACATTTTTAAAGGACGTGACTAACTCTTGTTTTCAACTTCATTCTCGTATATACTTTGTGTTGTGTACAGTATTTAAACACAAATAGTTCTGTGTCACGTGCTGTACTCGTACTCTGGACATACAGTGTACACGAATGTCAAATAACCGACCCACTTTCGAGTGACGTTGTAAGCGTACACTGGCGTGCAAAGAGCTTGGCTACGCGATGTATTAAACGCTTGAGTACAACATGGTTGATTCTATTTTATTTTTATTTACTTTTTGCTTTTGTGTCTGTACTGCATTTAATTTGTATGTAGAATTTTTCAAATCCAACTGAATGAAATTCAAACCATTCTATTATTTTGGTTTAGCGTTGCATGTAACCAGAAATCACACAAAATGGAGAGGTTTGGAAGGAGAGAGGGAAGGCTTTTGCCCAGGACTGCGACACGTGACAGGCTAAGAAAAAAAACTCGCTACTGACAAATAGATTATGATTTTGCTCGCGCATTTATATTTTTGTGTTTGTTTCATAGGTTGTCCGTTTCTTATTTTCAGTGTCAAGTTTATATAGGGTGACTGGTAATTAGTGACCGATACTTATACACGTGGTTGTACTCATGATAACAAAAAACTTTCTCAAAGAAACATTTTTACACTTTTAATTTAGCAACAATCTTAACATGTACCTACACTGCTTATGTACACCGATAACTAACTAGCTGCATGGATGCTCTGCTTACCCACTGTTGCACGGTACGATAGTAATGATACAGAACGGCGTCATGCAGCTAACAGCTGATAGGTCACACGCGTGGATTTCAAACGAGTGCTGTGTTATTGTGATAAAAGTTAAAGAGTATTTAAAAACAATCTTTCTTTGTGAAAGTTGTTTGATAACATTAGTACTATCACGTGTTTAATTATCGGGCACTTATGACCAGTCACCCTATATTATGTTAAGGGAGGCATCTAAAAATGATCAGTCCACTAATTATAAGACTTAATAGTATGAACATTGAATGCTAAACATGCTGTCTAAAGAGCTCCCTTGATACTTGATCTTCAAGAGAAATTCAAATTAAAGAAAAAAAACCTTTAGGCGGTTCACACACGACGACGCTCGTTCGCGCGGTCTTACGGTAAAGCGGATCTCACGTCGCGCGTCGCATTGGTGTTACGTGGTTGCGTCAGGGTAGCCCGCAAAATTCATTTTTTTTTGCAATTTGCAGTTCATGTAACCCTTTTGAATGACTTTTCCATGAAATATTAATTCAATTGTTTCGATTACATAAAAAAATAATACATTTATTAGGTTAAACTAACTATATACATTAATAATTAAAAACTATTAAACTAAAATAAATAAACTAACAACAAACTATAAAAGGGCATCGAAAAACTCCTCCTCAACGCTGTCATCTGGTAATATTCCCAAGAGACTGGCGGCATTACCACGTTGTATGGCAACAATTAGCCTCTGGTTAAGGTAAAATCCAGCCCTTGGGTCACAGGAAGAGTCAACTAGGCGTTTCGAAATTTCCTTAAATAGGCTATGAGCACTCGGACCCCACGGCCCCAGAGTTTCAACCCCTAATGGCTCGAACGTATAGTTACCACAAAGGTTTCTATATTTACGCCGCTTGAGGTTCTCTGCAGCCACAGCGGCAGCACCAGTACAGCACGATGAGCTTGGAAGATGGGATGGCGCTAGAGTATCGACACATGTTGCGTCCCACACTAAAGGCCTACCCATCTTCCAAGGAAACAAAGACATGCCGTCCGGTCTCTTGCCATCGTCGCGTGCCAAGCCATTGGGTTCTAAAACAGCTGGGACGCCGACGGTGACAAGAGCTCGTCGGATGATGTCGTTTATATTAGCATGCCGTGCAAAACGGCCCGCACTTCGGCTGCATGACAGGTCGTGGTGACCGAGGTTGTTGACAGCTTCACCGCAGTGACAGCGATGAGGAGAACAGCAGGCGGTAAAGAAAGAGAGAGGCGTAAGGTTGTGTCATCGAACAATGTGCCTATGCTCGACGACGGCAGTGCGTGAAGCCAAAGACCCGACTCCCACTCACCCACAGCCAGTAGGCGCAGACGTGTTCAGCAGATTGCTCTGAACTACTCTGCAGACCGGCTCGTCCCACCGTCTCTGGGAAAATTGATGGTCGGGTTCTTCATTAATGAATAGGGTTACATGAACTTAGAGGGTTGTATTGATGATTTTCATGATTGTAATTCTGTAACTACATACGTGTTATTGGCGCGAATTATTTTTCATCAATGTAAAACCTGACACTGACCTGCAAATTACAAAAAAGTAAGAAAATTTGTATTTTGCGGACTACCCTGACGCAACCACCTTAATATTAAATCCATTGATGCTTAACACAGGTATACACCGCCCAAACGCGCGGACGAGCGATGTCGTTTGAGAAGCGCCTTAATTTGATAAGCACACCGTATTATGGTAATTAGGCATATAACAAATGATAATCAAATCTTTTTTCCCATTTTGCACTCGAAACAATGATAGTGGCAAACTTGCAAAGTAAAATAATAAAAATTCCCTCGGGCTATCTATACAGATAAACTTAAAAATTACGGCTTTAAAATAGTACTTACTATCAGGAACCTGGGGAGTGCTATAAAATTTATCGCAATTTTAAAAGTAGTATAACGTACAGATGTAACTTTATGGACAAGAAAGGATAAAACTTCACTAACTTTTATATCGCAAGGATGATAAAAAGTTTGTATTAGTACTATTTTAGTTTGTTAGTCCTATCTGGGGACGTAATACTAAAAACCTATGTCTTAGGGTTATACCTTCTGCGTAAACATTTAATTTCTGATATAACCTTGAAATGTAAACAAAAAAAACGGCCATTGCAAGTTGGATTCGCGCACTAAGGGTTCCGTACCATAAACCAAAAAAAAACAAGATTCTTGTATGGGAGCCCCCTTTCATTAAATTTTATATTTTTATTATTCATTAATATAGCGGCAATCGAAATACATCATCTGTGAACATTTCAACGGTCTAGCTATCACGGTTCATGAGATACAG
Organism: Lycophotia porphyrea; assembly: GCA_950005105.1. Taxonomy (NCBI): domain Eukaryota; kingdom Metazoa; phylum Arthropoda; class Insecta; order Lepidoptera; family Noctuidae; genus Lycophotia; species Lycophotia porphyrea. The sequence goes on from OX465396.1 coordinate 2,910,664, forward strand.
CCTGGTGACAGACAGCTAGACAGACGGACAGTGGAGTCTTAGTAATAGGGTCCCGTATTTACCCTTTGGGTACGGAACCCTAACAACCGGCCAAGTGCAAGTTGGACTCGTGCATGAAGGGTTCCGTACCATCGTATTAGGGAACCCCTTTAATTGATTTTTGATATAGTGGTACACATTCTGCGAAAATTTCAACTGTCTACCTATTACGTATCATGAGATACAGACTGCTGACAGACAGACGGACAAACGGTCGGACCAACGGACGGACCGCGGAGGATTAGTAATAGAATCCCGTTGGTAAACCTTCGGGTACGGAACCCAAAAATTACCATGACCAGGTCTAGCGCAAAGGTTTCAAAGCGTTTTGTAGTCTTAGAAACACTTTTAACAAGATTGACACTTACTCAGTCACTTGTGTCAGTCTCACGCCCAGCGCTCTTAGAAAAATGCCCATAGTCCTTTGTTGCGTAATCTTAACACGTTAACTGTCATGTCAGGCACCGGTACCTGACAGGCTCACTATTTGTTCAGGCCATGTCAGGCACCGGTGACTGACACCAAAGCATAAAATTCAACTGACCGCAATGCGCCACCTGGCACGTAGTTTTTTTTTTTATCCAAATAAAGAAAAGGGAACACTTTTTTATACATAATTATTTAATATAAACCAAGAATCAATACGTAAAAAAGGAACTTTGGATGGTACAAAGAATATACCTTGGCAGATAACGTGTTCATTTAAGAACTTACCAAACAGATACACAACAACAAAAAAAATATATAAAGACACTTACTTTCATAATTTTATTAAAATATTCGTCTGAAATGCCTCATTAAAATACTGTTAAGTATTGGGTTTAGTTTCCCAATTACGGCAAAATAGGCCGGTGCTCAATTACGTGTTTGTGGATTTAAAATAATAGGCAGGTCCACATTAAAACAAATACTGGCGAAGTGTTTACCTACTGTGAAAATTGGACAGTTTGGTGATATAAAAACTATGTGTTGATTTTCCATTCATTTAATTTGAATAATGTATTTTAAACTACTTATTTTAAAAGGAAAAGGAAAAATCAAATGGCAAAAGGACTATGTAAGGATCGCAGGTGACGTTCTGTGGTTTCTGCCTACCCCCATGCGAAAAGTGCGTGAGTTTATGTTATGTATGTATAGTACTTATTTTCATTAAAAACATTCACAGACCTTTGTTTTCATGGCTGATTAAAATATTAGCCCAAATAAATTGAAGAAATAAACAACTTGAAAAGAAATTATCATTATTTGGTGGTGAACAAATGCTGGAGAAGCTTCTGGTTAAATTATAACAGCCAAATCTGTCTATCTTCTTACAAATCGACACCCCCCTCCGCACCTCAGTAAGAACAAAAACCACTTGGTCCAGGTTATCATTCGTAAAAGAATTTTACGGTTTTAAAATTTTCATTTTGTCTTTAAACGTAATTTCAAATAAAACAAAATGTAAGTAGTGCGTCCCTGCTTTAGGTTAATTAAAAAATGCATAAATACTTAAAATTACTTAAACATTCGTATTTACAATTTCAGCTCACGTAAAACATAACTTCAAAAATTAAATTATCATCGCAACGCACGGTAGTCATTATAGGTGTCTAAATTGCAGTGCGAAACGGTAATGACGCCTCAATTGTGATAATACCCACACCGCAATCGCTCAGAATTTATCAGTACAGAAGGTCAGCTCCTTTATTTGTATAAAGGCGCAAACCAACGGCGGCGCATGCTGTGCACGAGCACGCAGCGCACGTTAGCTGCGTGGATTCATTTGTTGTGACAACGTGGGTCTACGTTTCCATTGCAGTACACGCTACGCACCCACAACTATATACAACTGTAGCGTGCGCGGCCCGCTCCGGCATAGTTGTGGATTAATATTCGTATACAGTGTGTTTCGCATGCACAGCGTGCATGGCGTTGACAGCGTTGAGCTATGTGAACGCCTTATTCGAGCAAGCCACGCATGTACTAATGATGCGCATAGCCTCTCCGTGTGCCGCGGTGGGTACGCGCCTTTAAGCGAATGCAAGCGCACTCGCAAACGTGACTGGCATTTGTTTGAGATCGCCGAATATACTGTTGCGAGTAAGCGACTATAATTGTGTATGGAAGGTTTAAGCAACCTTACGTCAATCAACCTTATGTCATCATTATCTCCCTAGCCTTTTCCCAAATGCGTTAGGGTCGGCTTCCAGTCTAACTGGATGCAGCTGAATACCAGTATTTTACATGGAACGACTGCCTATCTGACCCTGACAACCCAGCTAACCTTCTGTACGCTTATATATTCTGTGGCAAACGATTCCCGGCTATTATCATCACCATACCTTTATTTGATGTGGCTTTTATTGTTCATACGCGGAAAATATAGGTCACATTAAAAGGAATGATTGTGAATTGTTGTGATTGTTTTTGTGCACCCATCGGTGTGGAGATGAAGGGTTGTTTTCTTTATATAGAATAGTTCTAGCTATGAAAATTAATGTTTATTACTATTGACGATGCTTTCATAATACCTACAGTAATTGTTCGGGTCAACACCGAACAATAAATAATAAGGATGTCAGCGGATTACGACACAACCTTCAATATTTGTATTACCTAATTAAAACCTTCAGTACGTTTCGGACAGCATATCCGGCTCGAAGGACCAATGTTCGGGGTTGGGATGAGATTAAGATAAACTAAGATTAAAGATTATAAAAATAACTATATTTCAGCGATACAAATGGGATAATGAATAAAACTAATGGTGAATGGGATGAGATTGAGTCGCGTAATTACGTACTTTTTTCGGGACAGCGTTTTTGGCAGTAGCTTTTTGAACATAGTTTAAAGATAAGTTTTATATTAGATATTTATTTTTTTGCTCAACTTCTATGGGTTCTAGAAAAAGTAATATTCTATGAGCCATTTCTATAATGTATTATTTGATTGTAATAAGCTAAGTATAATTGTGGATGGCTATAAGAGTAGAGGAAGACCAAAGAAACGATGGATGGACTGTGTGAAGGATGATATGGTTAGAAAGGAGGTGATTGCTGTTAATGTCCTCGAAGGTCGTTGTAGCATCATAAAACAATTTGAAAGCGAAAATATTGTTAAAATTACATTGTCACAATTTGGACCGGTAATTAGTCACAGCTGTGCCTAAAGATCCCAATGTCACATGAAAATGAGGCTCTGGCTAGAGTAATGATATTATATCATGGAAGGTTTTTTTAATTTTTGCCTCGTTGGTCGAGTGGTCGTAAATGCGACTGCTGAGCATGAGGTCCTGGGTTGGATTCCCAGATCGGGAAAAGTGCTATTGGGTTTTTCCATCAGGAATTTTTCGGTAGCAGCAACGGAGTCTGGATTTGTGCCCGATTGATGGCAATAGGCTCGGCCCCTATTACATGGGACTTAAACATAACTGGCGAAATGTGGGTGCACTATTAGGTACACCTCTGCCTAACCCATCGGGGATTACAGGCGTGATGTTATGTTATGTTGGTTTTTAAATAATTTTAAAAATGTATCAGGCTGCTTTTTAGGGTTATCTAGTCAAATGGCAAAAACAGAGCTCTTAGAAGTTTGTCCTTATCGTCCGGTCGTCCAAGTATTACAATTAGTTTACTTGGTGATGTTAGTATTGGACGCCGTAATTTAAAAGATTATGATGTTTCTAACTAAAATTAATTGATGATTAATTGATTGATGTTTTTAATTAATTACCTTTTTTAATTAAGTCAAAAGTTATTGAGATATTTCTTAGTCGATTAGAACTTGAGAACCAATATATGCAAATGTATGTTTGCTGCTGAAATAAATATTTCGAATAACAACCATCGTAGATGTGCTTACTGTGACATCTAATCGAGTTTAAAGCTAGTCGAATACATTATATATATTATAAATACCATGAAGACTATGATAATAATAACTCATCATCTGCCTAGCCTTTTCCCAACTATGTTGGGGTCGGCTTCCAGTCTAACCGGATGCAGCTGAAATACCAGTATTTTACATGGAGCAGCTGCCTATCTGACCTCCACCCAGTTAATACTGGGTAATACGATACCTCTTGGTAAGACTGGTTGTCAGACTTTTTGGGCCACTGACTACCTGTAACGACTGTCAAAGATCTACAAATGACAGCCGGGACCAACGGCTTAACATGCTTTCCGAGGCACGGAGGAAACTCGGTATGTAATGGGTGGTCACCCATCCACAGACCAACCGAGGCAAGCACGGTTTAACCTAAAGATTGACCCGAGCGGCTGTTATTATTTTGCCACGAGCTCCTCCTCATGATAATAATATAACTATTGAATACATTTCTAGTATCTACAAAAAAGTACAGCATACCTAGATACTCTTTTTCGAACTAAAAAGCTGTTTCATTTCAAATTAAAACGGCTACTAGAAAAATACTTTCACAAATTATGACCCACGATAAGAATATAAAAATGGTTCGCTTTCTTTAAAACCGTACTATTTTACATAATGTCCATAAAATGGCAGTGTCTTGTGCATTCGAGGAGCTTCTGACGGATGTTTTATTGCACTTAAGGAATGGATACAGCGTAATACTGCTTTAATAGAGAAAGGCTAACAGACTCTGTGGAACTTACTATAAGATTGATATTTATATATTTCTAGTGTTTGCCCGCGGTTTCTCTCGCGTTAATTTAGAATTTGGCAATCAAAATCGGTTTGTACTCTGCTTGTAATATAATTCAATCCTGATTGGAAAGACACGTGGCGCCATCTATTACCATAAGAACGTTATTGATGTTTTCCTCGGGGGAAGTACTTTTTTTCGGGATGAAAGATACCCTATGTCCATTTCTGCACACTTGACAACGTATACAAATTTCAGGATGATCGGTTCAGTGGTTTACGCGTGAAAAGGTAACAAAGAAACAAAAAAACGTACTTTCGCATTATAATATTATAAATAATAATTAGTAAGGATTTAATATGATAACCGGTACGCACTGTTTTAGGAGTTTTACAAGCATGCTGAAACTTGACCCAAAATCGCTACTCAATATTGTGTACTTGTCGTGTGTTATTTTTCCATGACAGTAAAGGTCCGTTTATTCATTTTAGTACATATTTCTTAAAATAAACAGTATAAAAAAAAACATTTAAAAAATAGTTTTCCACCGGTGTCGGGAGCAGTGTCCAAACCACCGGTGGTTAGGGCTCCAGAGACAGGAACCTCCTCACAATGCGAACTGTATCGAGGAGTACCGCCTTCTGAATCAGGCCCTAGATCCCACCGCCAAAGGAGAGCCTCGAAAGATGGTCGTCGAGGCTCTTAGCTATAAGGCCATTGGCCGTTACGACAATCGGCACAATGATGGCCGAGTTCACATTCCACATGTCGACAACCTCGTGTTCCAAGTCAAGATATTTTATTATTATTGCAACGTAATTTACGTAAACAACGTTTGTCTTTTAAATCGTTTGATGATGATAATTCCTCGAGCTCGTGGCTAAATAATAACAGCCGCTCGAATTGATCTTTAGGTTAAGCCGTCCTTGCCTAGGTTGGTCTGTGGATGGGTGACCACCCATTACATACCGAGTTTCCTCCGTGCCTCGGAAAGCACGTTAAGCCGTTGGTCCCGACTGACATTTGAAGATCTTGGACAGTGGTTAGGTAGTCAGTGGCCCAAAAAAGTCTGACAACCAATCTAACCAAGGGGTATCGTATTACCCAGTACTAACTGGGTTGTGGAGGTCAGATAGGCAGTCGCTCCATGTAAAATACTGGTATTCAGCTGCATCCGGTTAGACTGGAAGCCGACCCCAACATAGTTGGGAAAAGGCTAGGCAGATGATGATGATGATGATGATAATTCCTAGCCACAGCTGTCACTGAATGCTGTTGCATTGTAGATTATGCTGGTCAAGAAGTTAAATATAATACTTCCATTGATCATAAATTATAGGATATCCAACTTAGCCTTAAAACTTCAAACATAAAGCGGACATTGTAGGACATCATTGACGATGCGCCTAATTTATTGATAAACGGGGTTTAGGTCTTAATTATCCAGAATTTAAACCTCTTTAGACCGAAAGCATTAACTTAGCCGAGAAGGGACAATCTCATTATACCCACCGGCTGCCCCAAACGGGAGTATGACACGGAAATGAGTCTGCCAAAATTTCGATAATACGAGCTGCGGACGTTCCTCAGTCATAACTCAAAACTTGATCATGTGCCAAACTTGTCTTTCTATTGTGACGTAAGCTCTTTGGCTCTCTGGCTCTCTAATGTCACGCCTCGGTAGGATGGCCGCCAAGTACTATCAACAAAATTATGTGAGCGGTTTTTTTGACAATGGCAATTAAACATTTTTGAGTGGGCTGTGGTCAGGGGTAATGGGCAGTTTGGTTTTTGTTGGGGAAATTATGAGATGTCTTGTGAAGAATGCCCTGGATACATTGTTATTCAACTATTTTATTTTGAGTTTCTTGTCAGTCCAGTCTCCATTAGAAAATAAGTTTGGCACGGTTGGCGCAGTGGCTGAGCGATCGACTGCTACGCTGCGTGTCGCGGGTTCGATCCCCGCACGGAACAAATATTTGTATGACCTACAAATAGTTGTTCCGGGTCTGGTTGTTTGTGTATTTGAGGTTAAATGTTTGTGAACGCGCCCACGATACAGGAGAAATTCCTAGTGCAGGGCAACGTTTTTTTTTTTTAAACAAAAAATAGAAGTATAGAAATTCCAACCATTAGAATAAGGTATTTAACGTAGGGCTAGAATTTTTACTATATCATAACTAACTATTAAGTATGAGAGTACAAATAGCGCACTGTCTGAGCAAATGGCTTCTGCGCCCTTTCGGCCGGCGCTACGTGTGAAGGGTTTCATTACTATAGGTATGTCCTTTTTTTTTTCGGATGGGAAATCATCAAATGACTTCTCCCGCTCTGGGCAGAGCGGAAAGGAGTGTCAGACTTGTACTGACTAAAACCCATCCATGTTCCTTCCTTGCCCTTTATGTTCCAGGGCCGCGGTATCTCTTTCGAACAGTCCCGCAGCCCTGGCAGACTATAGGTATGGCCTACAGTAGTTATTTTATCCTTGTGTTTGTGTACGTAATATTCACTAAAAAGAACAGCGACACTGGTACAAATTCCTAGTCCTAAACTAAACAGTTAAAAACTGGCCAAGTGCGAGTCGGACTCGCGCACGAAGGGTTCCGTAAACCGAAAAAAACACGTTTTTTGTATAGGTAGGTATCCCCTTTAATTATTAAATAATTTATATTTTTATTATTTGTTGTTTTAGCGGCAACAGAAATACATCATCTGTGAAAATTTCAACCATCTATCTATCACGGTTCATGAGATACAGCCTGGTGACAGACGGACAGTCAGACAGCGGAGTCTTATTAATAGGGTTTTACCATTTGGGTACGGATCACTAAAAATCAACTTTAAAAAAAATGTCGTTGCGTTTTTAGACACTATCTCACATACGGCTCGCTTGCCGTTGCATCGGTCATATAACACGTACAAAATCGTCGGTTCCGACTGCCATGCGAATATCAACGTTATCCGCGACGGCCTGTCACACTGTTTTAGACATACGACAAAAAATTCCAGTCCAACTGCTGCCTATATAAAAATCTATCGTTACCGAGGCCGACAGAAGTCATTCAGAGTGAAATATTGATATTCATCGACATCCGTGGCCGGACGAAGTTTTATTGAGTTTTTTGACTAGATAATAATTCTTCGCGGCTCACAGCGGCTGGTGTGTGAAATTGCCAGTATAAGTTGCGACAGGCTGGCGTGGAAATGCTATGTGGCTAAGATTTGCAATTTTATTAAAACATGTTGATACCAAATCATTATTGAAGTTATACTTCTTTTAGCGCGTTATGGAAAAATAATGAGAGTAAATTTTTACGATGCGCCTGCAAACCATCACGAAAAACATACACCCTGAAGTTAGCTAGTCAACATTTTAGTTTTATACGCCAAAGAAGAACCTTTTTTTTTGTTTTATGTTATATAGGGTTTTTGGTGCATCGTTTGCTAAATTTAACGGGCCGAAAGATGGGGTCATTTGCTGTATTTTTAACCCCAATAACTCATACTTGGACCCACGGATTTTTTAATTTCAAACGAAACGGCAAACGATGCAGAAAACACCCTGTATAATCCAATAAAATCAACTAAAATCATTATCAAAACACACAAACACACACACTTATACTATACACTTCACTGGCATCGCGACATCAAATTGATGACAAACTTAACACTGTTTTACTTTAACAATTTTACAACTAAAGTGTAAAACACAAATATCACAATAATGTAATCATTGTGTACATTGTAAGGGTCAGCACTATACACTTCGCTGACAACGTGACGTCAAATTGATTGTTGTGGTATCACATAATGAGCCAACAATGTCAGTCAACTACCCGACAGTAATTAAAACTATTTGTTTCATGTTATACTCTGTAATTGCCGTTTGATCTGTTTATATTTCAGGATGTACTCTAGTGAACTGTGTAAAGAGCAGCGGTGGCCCAGTGGTGGTGACCCCGATTTACGAGCAGTCAGTCGTTGGTTTAAACCCAGGCAGGCGCATTACGTTGTATAATTCATTTCATAACTACTGCTCTCAAAACGGTTAAGGTAAACATCGTGAGGAAGCCGGCATGTCCTAGAACCAAAAAATCGAAGACATGTGACATCGACCAACCCGTACTGGGCCCGCGTGGTGGATTATATAGCCCATTACCTCTCATAGAGAGGAGGCCTGTGTTCCGACAGTGGAAACGATACTCAAACTCATAAGCATTTATTTCAATTAGACCATTACAGGCGCTTTTGAATGTGTTTTTTTTTACTCAAGACTCCCTAGCCCCGTATTTTTTTTAAAAAACCTGTCCTCTCCTGTTTTATGCAGCAAAACTCTGCGACAATCTGTATCAACATATTTTTTCGGTACATATAGTTAACTACACTATTCTTCTTCATGCTTTACGATAACCCAAGAAATTAGGCTGTATGTCACTCATGAGTCATTAAACGAACGAAACATTTTACTGGTTCGTCTCTGTACTATGACATCAACTAAACAAACTTCCAAATTAAAACTACACCCCTTCAAACCTTGAACCCTAACCAACTCTTCTATATCAAACAGAATCTCCCTATCCTACCCCATATCCCCCATATTCACCCTTCAAGCGACAACCACAACAAAAACGTTCGGAGCCTGAGATGTCACTGTGTAACCCGTAATGACACGATCATCCGGCCGTACTACACATCGTTATGTATGGAGATACGCAAAACCGCTAATTAGGTAGAGAATTTCAGTTCTACCGAGTAGATAAAATTAGCTGTGAAGCGTTTAGGATGTAAGTTTAGAGAAATGAGCGGGGTTGATAGTACGTGTATTGTGGACGCACTTTTTAGACTGCCATGAGGTCCTGTGTGCGAATCCCGAGTCGGGCAGTGTCAATAGATTTTTCTATCAGGAATTTGTCACTAGCCATGGAGTCTGGATTTGTGCCCAGTTGATGGCAATAGGCTTGCCCCTATTACAGTATTGAATTATTGATTTTCTTACCAAGAATTGGAAATAATCAGAATATTTCAAATGATCGAAGCAGCTGGACAGAACATAACTGGCGAAATGTGGGTGTACTATTAGGTACACTTCTGCCTAAACCTTCGGGGACTGCAGGCTTAATGTTATGTTATGTGTTTACTTTTGGTGTAATAGCTACTAAGAGTGGGCCTTTGGCTTCAGTTCAGAACCCGGCAAATGGTTACTGGGTTTTTCTATCAGGAATATTTGCAGTAATAGCCAATAATCTGAATATGTGAACAATTGATATACACTTAGGTTCACCCCCATTTTAGCAGCCTTTCAACATAACTGGCTAAGTTCCAATATATCAACAACAATTCAGTGATGAACACTGTTTTAAGCTCTTCACGGTTTGACGGTTTAGAATTATACTTATATGTCACTTGCAGAATATCTTCCTTGATTATGGTTTATTTTGAGTTCCCGATATTTCAATAATCACGGAAGATGTCCCGTAAGTGACCATATTAGTATAATTAAGTCTCGTAATCTCGTAGTAGTAGTTTAGTCTTTGTCTACGTTTCTTTTTCATTTCTCCTTTTGCAGGTCTGCTGGCAGAAATTTCTTAAGAAATAAGCAGTACCTTTGTACTCATATTTTATAATGTTATTCTCCTGTGTTGTCTACTGTGTGTACATAAATAGTAAAATAAATAAATAAATAAATAAGTTATGAATTCTACTTGTTACTTCTGGAAAAAATATTAACATACGTGACGAAGGGCAAAAAGTCTGACAACTAGTCTTACCCAGAGGTATCGAATTACCCAGTACTAAGTGGGTTATGGAGATCAGATAGGCAGTCGCTCCATGTAAAATACTGGTATTCAGCTGCATTTGGTTAGACTGTAAGCCGACCCCAACATAGTTGGGAAAAGGCTAGGCATATGATGATGATACGTGACGAAGGTCGTAACGCTTAGCAATCATCTCGTCGCAGTATTTCTTATTATAACAATTTGAATAATTATTTCACGCAATAACTCGCTCACCGCTCATAACTCACAGCCCATTGTGACATTAATCATATGGAATGAACAGTATAATGTCCTTTTCACACTACCTCTCGATCTATACACGCCGCCGCCGCCGCTTACCGCCGAATAAATGTATTTATTAGTTCGTTTACATTCAGTATTTCCAGCCCTATCAATTTGGCAATAGTTGTAAATACCATGGATATTTGTAACACACTTTTTTGAGTTTGATTTTTTTACGACATAACGTAAATATTCGTGTTTGGGTTTTAACTATCTAAGTTTTGTAGTCGCAAACTGGTTTCGATTCGCGGTTGAGTACGTTTTTAAAATTTTAATATTGAAGATACTTGTTTCTCACCGTATTTTAAATATTGTATCTATACAGTAAAATACATTAATATTTAGGACAACCAGCGCAATTACATTTATAAACAGATCATAGGTTCGGAAAAATTGCTATGGAATAGCTATTATCTATAAAAAAAATATGTTTACGTCACGCGCTTTTGCTAGAGCCTGATTTTCTCCGTTGCAGCGTAAAAGAAAGTTAAACAAACAAACAAACTGTTTGCAGGTAGCAACATGAGCCTGTAATTCTGCCTATACGCTGACGTAACGAACGAAGTTGGACCGAGTCCAGTGAAAATATATGGATTACTAGTGCTTTGATAGACGGAGTACTATAAATTGATTGATACATTCGTGTGCCAGGAAAGGTAGCAAAAATGCCTTTTCAGGAAAACAATTCTTTAAAACTAGTTTTTTCAAAACATGGTATGGCTTAAAATCAAAATTTTGAAAACAGGTTTAAAAAAAAAACTTACCCTACACTATGAATTTCTCCTTTATTTATTTAATATCTAAAAAACTTAAGCTAAATACAGTTTGGTTTTAGCCACACATCGAAAGCCTCTCAGGGCTTATCTGTGTGCTGGCGAGCCGTTCAATAACTTTTACAAAGTGTTACAACTACAATGATACATTCTTACTTATTGTAGGTGTGTTTACAGATATTTAAACTCACATACACAAACAGCCAGACCCGAACCAATTACATGTCATTGTCAGTCAAATACTTGTTCCATACGAGGATTGAACCCGCGACCCGCAGCGCAGCAACCAGTCACTCAGCTATGTAAACTCAAAACTCAAAAGCATTTATTTCAATTAGACCATTACATGCCCTTTTGATTGTCAGAAAAATAAAGAAGGCTAAGCTACAGTCACAGACACAATCTTCCAATCATCAAACATCCAATGGGTCACCATTTATTCCCTCTCGTAGAGAGGAGATCTGTGTACCGCTGAGAACTTGATACGCTGATTATGCCGTACTATCTTTATACAAAATCAAAGTCTTAAAATACCTAAGATTTTCATCTTCTTTTATGTCTCAGAAATAGACTCAATGTATTTTTTATGACTCCAACAATAAGAAAAAGTATTCCAATAAAGATTCACCCTTTCACAAAAGTTTTACTAGTTCGGTAAGCCGTAAAAAAACAGAAATCCGGGGTCGTCTAAAGATAACCAAAATACAATTATACTGAATAAAATATTATCTGCCAGTATCCTAAAATCTTATCTCGATTCTACTGTGAAGATATCAAATAAAAATAAAACTTTTCGTATTCCAAATTCTCCTTACAAATATATTAAGGTGGAACTTAATTTCACAAAAATATATTTTCTTGGGAAGGCGGTGGAGGAATGAAACACAAAAATATTTATGTTTTTAAGATGACAGCGCTACGCCGTAGACCTTCGTAGCGGTAGCGCTACGCCGTAGCAACTCGTAGCGTTTCTCGTAGCCATGATGGTTTTTGATAATGTAAAGTTAAAGAGTTATTTTCATTAGTTTGTCACGTTGCTGTAAATTCAGTGCTTCTGTGTGCAAAGTAAGACAAATGTTTTAATCAATTCAAGAAAATAAACCTATAAACCTACCTACCTTGGCTACAAGAGTAGAGGAAGACCAAAGAAACGATGGATGGTCAGTTTGAAAAACGATATGGCTAGAAAATAGGTGACAGTTGAGATGACGAGTAATAAAGACTTATCGAAGGAGAGGAACTGCTGCACCGACCCCATGATGATGAAAACCAGAATAATCAGGATTTCTGAGTAAAAAAAATATGATTTTGTTAAGTCCGTCAGTTAGGTAATCGAAAAATATTGGATACATATTTCTTGTTTTATTAAATCAATAACAACTGACGAAAAACAAACGCATCAAAGTCGTCACTTCGCCCGTAAAAGGGTACTGACATAGTGACGACACATGAGATTTTCAAAAATATTGGACACGTTGTTTTTCTTTTTTCACGTAAACTAAAAATTAAGACTATACAGTGTATAGTCTTAATTTTTAGTTTACGTAAACAAAAACTAAGACACTTAACTAAAAATTAAGACTATACAGTGTATAGTCTTAATTTTTAGTTTACGTGAAAAAATAAAAAATACGTGTCCAATAATTTTGAAAATCTATCTGACGGTTTAATTTGTTTTTTTTTGTTGTAAACTACTTTTGTTAAGTTATTTTTCTTTTTAGATCATATCTGTGCTAAGATCAAAACTGTTATTGAAATTTTTCATGTTAGTTTTAAACAATTACTTAACTTAAACATCAATGATGTTTAACTTACGTAAAACGATTGGGATTCCCTATTCTCCGTTCTAATTTTCTACTAAATTTTCCCCTATTGCTGTCAATTTTCGTTTCGAGCCAAAAGCTTTAATACAAAACAAGGGGCCCGAGATGGCTCGAGCACCTTATTTACGTAACACACCCGAATTTAATTAAATCCAAGATTTACTGATCATTTTGGACCATTCCGTTTTGTTTATGGTACTATAAATATCGGAAAATTGTTGTCTTTACTGAGAATTGTTATTTATGATATTCTAGTACTTTAAAAAAATAATTTTATTTAAAAAAAAAGCCAGAAAGCGTCAAGTTTCATTTAACGTTACTAATTAACAGTACTGAAAATAGGCTCGCCCTATTACATATACAAGGTGTAACATAATAAACGGAACTGACAGGATCAGCTGATCAAAATAAAAAATAAAATTGTTATGAATTTCCAAAAGTCATAGAAAAAAAGTAAAACTAGTCAGTTTCATCTGAGACACCACAAGAGACGTCTTGCGTTTATTATGTTACACCCTGTAGAGTACTAGTGGCTCAGTGGTCGAGACCCATAAGTTCGTACTCGGGCAGTCGCTTATGTTTGTGTAATTTATTTCATCACCACTGCTCTCAAAACAGCGGACACCATTATGAAGAAACTGGGCCTGTCCTAGGACCAAAAACATTTCATGTGTCTTCTAATACTGGGTCCTTCTAGCCCATCCCCTCTCAAAGAGAGGAAGGATGTGTGAGTCCCTCACTTGTAATCCCAAAAGGGTTAGGAAGAGCTGTACCTAATAGTACACCGACATTGCTGCTACTGAGAAAACCCTGAACCATTGAACTTAGCCCGACCTGGGAATCGAACCCACAGGACCTCACCTCAGTAGTCGCGCACGTGATTACTAGACCAACGAGAGGTAATCAAGCTGATAAAATATTAATATTACCTGGAACACCAAACGTAATTGGCGAAATCTTGGTTCATATAATTTGACATTTTCGTTATTTTGATAATTTTATATTTTTTGGAATCTTAGGTAGATTCCGAGAACCTTTCATGCGGAATTGGCATTTCAATGAAATACAGGGTTTTCACGAATCCGTCAACCAAGCATTATGTACATAATATATCAAACTAAGTAACTTAACGCCAAAATTATTGCTGCGAAACGACTTTTTTTTTGGGGTGAAAAGTCCCGTTTTACGGTAGGGCTCAATGTAACGCACTCAAAACATTGCGCTGATGGATGGATTGAATAGTACGGGGGTCGTGAAAATTTTGCATTAAACACATGTATTTAAAAGAAAACTTTTGAAATAGTTGCAACTTTGACCCCCAATACCTCCGTAACTAGAAGGTTCTTAGAACAAAAAATGATCGCAATGACGGGGAGAACAAGTGCCTTTCGGCTTCGTTAAGAGTCTTTTGACACCCTTTATAATAAATTGTGGTAAATAATATTGTAGTTTATTAGTTGTGTTTTCAGTGGTTGATTTCAGGTTAAATCTTAATAAATATTCATTAATACAAGGGCAGGCTTTTACTTTGGCCAGAGGCTAAGTGTTGCCATACAACGTGGCAACGCCGCCAGTCTCTGGGCACATTACCATCTGACAGCGTTGAGGAGGAGTTTTTCGATGCCCTTTTATAGTTTGTTGTTAGTTTATCTATTTTAGTTTAATAGTTTTTAATTATCAATGTATATAGTTAGTTTAAACTAATAAAACAAAAAAAATTACATATTAGTAATAAATGTTAATACAAAATACAAATAAATAATTAATTTTATCTCAAAACATTGTGTCATACATAAACCCCAGTAAGTTTCAAATTTATTGTTGTGTTTTTATCTGAATTATTAAACAGACTTGCTTTGGGTAGATTACTTTTACGACAAAATAACTTAGGACTATATTTCCATAAAATAATGTTTTTTTCTTAATCATAAACAAACTTTTGATACTAATTTTGTAAATAAAAATTAATCTTTAGATATTTTGTTTATACCTGACTACGGCGAAGCCCAAAGGAGGCTTTTTTTTTTTTTTTTTTTTACGGATGGGAAATCATCAAATGACTTCTCCCGCTCTGGGGAGAGCGGAAGGGAGTGTCAGACTTGTACTGACTAAAACCCATCCATGTTCCTTCCTTGCCCTTTGTGTTCCAGGGCCGCGGTATCTCTTTCGAACAGCCCGCAGCCCTGGCAGGAAAGGAGGCTTATTGTATAATATGACCACTATGGTGTTGGACGGTACTGCATGGTGTCGGATGTAAAGAAAAAATAATCTTTAGATATTTTGTTTATACCAGACTACGGCGAAGCCCAAAGGAGGCTTATTATATAATATGACCACTATGGTGTCGGACAGTACTGCATGGTGTCGGACGTAAAGAATAGCACCATCCCATATCTTCCCGAGGGTGTCGTAAGAGGCGCCTAAGAGACGGACCAGAAAATAGGCAGCAGCGTTCTCTGTGCCTTTTTTTAACAACCGTACTGTGATTGCCAACCCGCCTGCCAAGCGTGGCGATTATGGTAAAACCCCTCTTTGGCCTATGTCCAGCAGTGGACGTCTTTTGGCTGATGATGATGATCACTACGCAACTTACTAGACGCTCATCCAACACTTATATTGCGACAACGACTATCGATAAAACAAATCTAAACAGTAAGCTCACGCGCGTGTTTCTGACGCAAGTCGTCAGAGGTCGCTTACACATCATCATCTGCCTAGCCTTTTCCCAACTATGTTGGGGTCGGCTTCCAGTCTAACCGGATGCAGCTGAATACCAGTATTTTACATGGAGCGACTGCCTATCTGACCTCCACAACCCAGTTAGTACTGGGTAATACGATACCCCTTGGTTAGATTGGTTGTCAGACTTTTTTTTTGGGCCACTGACTACCTAACGACTGTCAAAGATCAGTTGAATACCAGTATTTTACATCGAGTGACTGCCTATCTGACCTCCACAACCCAGTTAGTACTGGGTAATACGATACCCCTTGGTTAGATTGGTTGTCAGACTTTTTTTTTGGGCCACTGACTACCTAACGACTGTCAAAGATCAGTTGAATACCAGTATTTTACATCGAGTGACTGCCTATCTGACCTCCACAAACCAGTTAGTACGATACCCCTTGGTAAGTCTGGTTGTTAAATTTTCAGTCCACTAACCACCTGTAACGACTGTCTAAAATCTACTAATGACAGCCGGGACCAACGGCTTAACGTGGTTTCCGAGGCACGGAGGAAACTCGGTATGTAATGGTGGTCACCCATCCACAGACCAACCTAGGCAGGCACGGCTAAACCTAAAGATCGACCCGAGCGGCTATTATTATTTAGCTACGAGCTCCTCAGAGGTCGCTTACACAACGGAGGTTAAAAAAACTCAAGTATAAAAATAAATAAAATTGAATAGTCAATTTGTAATTTCAAAATAGCAGCTTTTTACTAAATGCATATACTTTTTGTGTGTGTGTCTGTCTGTCTGTTTGTTCCGGCTAATCTCCACAACAGGTGGACAAATATTGACGGATCTTAAAGAGGCTGATAGCTTATGTTATAAGGAGTAACTCAGGCTTTTATCTTAGAAAAAGGATTAGGGTTCCGTGCAAAAAAATTAAAATCTTTAAATTGTAAACAAATTCCGATTTTTGTAGATGAAAGTCGCGGGACACAGCTAGTAACTTAAATAAAAACCTTCTTCCATAAATAAATATAATAATATCTTGTGCTATTATATCCCGAAGACCCTTTTTAGTGAATCGTGTATTATGCAGAATAAATAAACATGACCTTTACGCGCGCCATTTTATAACTTCTTCATAAATAAATAATATGTTGGCAGTACATACATTATGTAGTCGACTCGTGGTCTTCAAGACACTGTGATTTCTTTGTATTTGATTTATTTAATGTTGTTGTAAAAAGGAGTTCGTGGCTAAATATAAACAGCCGGTCTGGTCGCTCTTTAGGTTAGTTCGTGGATGGGTTGATCACCGATTATACACCGAGTTTCCTCCGTGCCTGGGAAAGCACGTTAAGCTGTTGGTCCTGGCTGTTATTGGTAGATGTTTGACAGTCGTTACAGGTGGTAAGTGGCCTGAAAATCTGACAACCAGACTAACCAAGGGGTATCGCATTACCCAATACTAACTAGATTGTGGAGGTCAAATAGGCAGTCACTCCATGTAAAATACTGGTATTTAGCTGAACCCGGTTAGACTGGAACCCGACCCCAACATAGTTGGGAAATGGCTAGGCAGATGATGATCAATGTTGTTGTGTGATCAACGTAAATAGCAGGACGAGTCGTAATTTTTATATATCGGATCAAGTCATTACTATGGAGATAAAATAAATCGCAAGCGTGCCAGGCGTGGTGGCATTACAAGTCTACCAACACCACAGCGTGCTTCTACAGAGCCCTGATGTTCACAGCTCGAGGCTGGAACGACATTCAGTGTCTGATCGCAGCGGAGTTGAGACGTCCTGGAACTGTACTCCGATCCATTGTGAGCACAATGAATTGGAGTACAGTTCCAGGACGTCTACGTTTTTTTTGTGTTAAAGTATAATTTCAAGTAATTTATTAGTTTAATAAAACAGTGTATCGCACCCAATGTATTTTCATTGCACGAAACCCATCGTTCTGCCCACATGATGTACGAGCCTAACCGAAAATATCCTGCGAACCTTAATCTACAAAATATGCGGTAACTTTTTGTCATCTAAAATATCTCCTAAACCAATAACGCAAAAATTGGTAGGGAAAAAAACGAGTTAATCATGTAGTATTATAACTCTTCTCTTCTTAGTCGTTCACTCTTGACAGAGTAGTCGTGGTTATAGGGGGTCGTCCACAACTACGGTTGCTGCCTTCGGGATTCTTTTCAGCCCGAGGGATCTTGGTGATAGATTTGATGGTATCTGTCCATCGGATTAGTGATTGACCACGTGGTCTGGTGACTTCGGCTCTATCCTGAATCACCAAGTATTGTAACTGCTTGTCTAAAAATTACTTGGCAACATGATACTAACCCACCATTTTTTTTAATGGTTTACCTATGAATATAACACTTTACATACAAACTGGACTGTGTGTAATGGTTGATATGGCAAGAAAGGAGGTGTCTGATGAGATGACGAGTAATAGAGAAGTATGGAAGTAGAAGACATGCTGCGCCGACCACAAATGAATTGGGATAAGGGCTGGAGAATGTAATGACTTACGAATACAACAATTCGACCATTTTCAAATTTTTATTACATCAGGTTATGTTAATAGTGGAGCAATGATTTTTTTTATTAAATCCTTACTTCCTTACTTATTAATTAATATTATTAATATATATAATATTATAAATGCAAAAGTAATTTTGTTTGTTACCTTTTCTTGCCTAAACCACTGAACCGATCATCCTGAAATTTTGCATATACGTTGTCAGGTGTACAGAAAAGGACATAGGGTATCTTTTTTATCGAAAAAAAGTACTGTTCCCGAGGAAAACAACAAAAACGAGTTTATGCTCGTAGATGACGCCACGTGTCTTTCGAATCATGATTGAATTACAAGCAGAGTACAGCTCGAATTGATTGGCAAATTATAAATTAATGCGAAGGAAGCCGCGGGCAAAAGTTAGTAAAGAATGAAAGTCATCCTTCGATAACCTTCCTTAACCCATTCACTGCCCAGTACTTCGCGAAAACTTCGCGAAATTCGTTCGCGTGCCCACAACCCGTATCCGAGTCGTCGTTATAATAAGCTATAGATGACTTGTATCCATACCCAGAACCCGACTAGCGTGTCCATAGCTACGGATACGGGTTGTGCGAACGAATGAATTTATTGTTCGACCCGTGTGTCGGGTGCTGGGCACTGAAAGGGTTAAAATATAAAAGACTGATGGTGCACGCCTGCCGTGTTGACGGCGCGTTCGTGTTCCACGCGCGCCTCAAAGAGATGTCAGCAAACCGGGAGGGGCCAGCAAGGGCCGATGCCTGCCAGGGCTACGGGACTGTTCGAAAGAGATACCGCGGCCCTGGAACACAAAGGGCAAGGAAGGAACATGGATGGGTTTTAATCAGTACAAGTCTGACACTCCCTTCCGCTCTGCCCAGAGCGGGATAAGTCATTTGATGACAAACCATACGAAAAAAAAAAAATTGGTGCACGCCTCACCGTTTACGTTAAGTCTTGTTCAATCTTCATCGATCATGACTGTTTACAGTTCCCATAAAAATAGATATAAAACCTCTTAAATGTTCGCCATTTGCTACACACTTGATCGGGGTCTTTAATGGTTGTAAAACTTTGTAATAACTTAGTTGAATGTTGCCGATGGTATGTATCCCTAGACATTGTAATATCGTAGAAAAATCTACCTAGCAGTTTAATAACAGTATTTTACATTGAGCGACTGCCTATCTCACCTCCACAACCCAGTTAGTACTGGGTCATACGAAGCTCCTTGGTAAGACTGGTTGTCAGACGTTCGGGCTTCTGTCTACTCGTAACGTCTGTCAAAGATCTACAAATGACAGCCGGGAGCCACGGCTTAACGTGGTTTCCGAGGAAGTGAGGAAACTCAGTGTGTAATAATGGTTACCCATCCATGGATTGACCTACGCAAGTATTGCTGAACCTTGGAGATCGAACCGTGCGATTTTTATTGTTCTAATATTAGATTAGTTTGTTTCTTTATATTTTGAATGACAATTCCCTGTACCGAATAAATGTATACTACTGGTTAAAAATAATGTTTTTCTTTTGCCAAACAGGTAAAGCAACAGTAGCCAAATGGTTGTGGTGTTGACCGGCGTTCAATAGGCTGTGAGTTTGATTCCTATCCTATTCATTTGACTATAAATTAATAAACTGTTTTGACTAGCTAAATACATTTAAATCGGTAGTTCCTAACCAGCCATGGATCAAGTAAGTTATTTCTCAAAAGTGTGGTATTCGACGTAACCTTGCGTTGTAGTTATTAACCAGTGATTGTCTGCGAAGGTCAGACTGAAGTGGCTCCGTTATAGAACTTGATACTTAATCACATCTCGTTTTACCGGAAGGTGCCCCTACATACATACAATGTGACATAATATACGATGGAAAAGCCACTGTACTATATACCAATATTACCACATAATCTTGCCTCAAAAAGATTGAACGTTATTTTTTTTATAACTAATATGAAAGTTTTTGAAAATAAATAGTTTTTTTTTTTTTTTTAAACCTATGTATAAAGGGTGTAAACTGACTCTTAACGAAGCCGAACGGCACTTGTTCTCCCCGTCATTGCGATGAATTTTTTGTTCTAGACCATATCTGGGAACCTTCTAGTTACGGAGATATTGGAGGTCAAAGTTCCAACTTTTTCACAAGTTTTTTTTTTTAAATACATGTTTTTAATGTCAGATTTTTACTTTAAACAACTCCAGGACCCCCTTACTATTCAATCCATCCATCAGCACAATGTTTTGAGTGCGTTACATTGAGTCCTACTGTAAAACGTGATTTTTCAACCAAAAAAGAAAAGTCATTTCCCAGCACTAATTTTTGCGTAAAGTTACTTAGTTTAATGTACGTAATGCTTGGTTGACGGCTTCGGGAAGAGTCTGTTTACACCCTGTATACCAATTTAAATTGTTTGAGTTAAGGATATGTCAGACTGATAAACTATGGACGTGGTTCCAGACGATGGACACTGACAGATACTGTAAGCGATTTGTCCTCAGTAACGGACTGCCTCGTTGGTCTAGGGGTCGCAAGCAAAACTGCTGAGCATGAGGTCCTGGGTTCGATTCCCAGGTCTGGCAAAGTGTTATTGGGTTTTCCATCAACAATTTACTAGCAGCAGCCACAGAGTCTGGATTTACCCGCGGTTGATGGCAATCGCCCCCTATTACATGGGACTTATACATAAACGGCCGAAATATGTGTGTACTATTAGGCACTGCCTAACCCTTCGGGGATTACAAGCGTGATGTTATATTATTTGTCCGCAATTGAGGAGCTCGTGGCTAAGTAATAACTGAAGCTCGGGTCGATTTTTAGGTTAATACGTGTTTGCATAGGTCGGTCTGTAGATGGGTGACCACCCATTACATACCGAGTTTCCTCCGTGCCTCGGAAAGCACATTAAGCCGTTGGTCCCGGCTGTTATTAGTAGATCATTGACAGTCGTTACAGGTAGTCAGTGGCCCAAAAGTGTGACAACCAATCTTACCAAGGGGTAACTTTTACCCAATACTAACTAGATTGTGGAGGTCAGATAGGCAGTTGCTCTATGTAAAATATTGGTATTCAGCTGCATCCTGCAGACTGGAAGCCGACCCCAACATAGTTGGTAAAAGGCTAGGCAGATGATGAATTGTTCAACCGAACCTTTTTATTTACAAACTTAAAACCGAAACCATGTCATGTCTCCTCTCCCTAAACACCCATCCGATCTTTAATCGCTCTGAAACCATTTCAATGAGCATAAAAACGATTGGGGTCAAGCATATTGACTAGAATGAATACAGGACATTAAAGCTATCTATATGTTAATCACTGTAGAAGAAGAGGGTGGGTAGTGTCAATTGTCTTTAGTCCGCAAGACGGTATTTACTTAGGAGAGTTAGTTCAGGGTTTTTTCATGCGGGGTATTCAGCAGGGGTTACTAAGTACGTTATGTTAGAAAATGGTGGCGATTCTGTTCTGCTATTTTGATATTTTTCTCTTCAGGGTGTAAACGGATCCTCCCAAGGCTGCGGGAGATACCGCGGCCATGGAACACAAAGGGCAAGGAAGGAACATGGATGGGTTTTAGTCAGTACAAGTCTGACACTCCCTTCCGCTCTGCCCGGAGCGGGAGAAGTCATTTGATGATTTCCCATCCGTAAAAAACAAAAGGGTGTAAACGGACCTTTCACGACGCCGTCAACCTAGCAATCTGTATATCAAACTAGTAACACTATAAACATTGTGCTGATGGATGCATTTAATAGTACGAAGGTCGTGGAGGTCATCATCATCATCATTTCAGCCGAAAGACGTCCACTGCTGGACATAGGCCTCCCCTAAGTGTCGCCACATTGACCGGTCCCGTGCGACTCGCCTCCTGCGGATCCCCGCAACCTTTACCAGGCCATCGGTCCACCTAGTGGGAGGCTTTCCAACGCGACGTCTTCCGATTCGCCACTCCAGAACTTTACGGCCCCTTTGGCCATCCGCTCTGCAAGCAATGTGCCCTGTCCATTGCCACTTATGTTTGGCAATTCTTCGGGCTATGTCGGTCACCTTTCTCTTGCGGATGTCCTCATTTCTGATTCGATCACGCAAGGAAACTCCGAGCATAGCCCTCTCCATTGCCCTTTGCGTGACTTTAAGCCTTCTGATGAGGCCCATTTTGAGCGACCACGTTTCGTCGTGGAGGTATTTAAAGTAAAATTATAACATCAAAAACTTGTATAAAAAGCCCCTCTTCCTCCATTTATTTTTTTACGATTTTTTTAGGATTCTAGACCATACCCAGAAACCTTCTAGTTACGGAACAAGAAGGTTCCAAAAAAAATACCGCGTTTCGACTTCCCTAAGAGTACTTTCACTCCCATTATAATAAACCAAGAAATACACTTGTACAATACAAAGCTGCCAATTTTAGTTTACTTCAAACATTTTTAAATTTATTTAGACAAATAAAAATGCGTTGATAAAAAATCCAAGTAAAATCAAAGCGGAATCTAATTTGACATCTGTAAATGTTGTACTAATGTAGTGTATTTGGGGTTCGCAACTGGTCTGTACCAGTTGGACTGATCCTTAAATTAGTTCTTAGACTGCCTCGTTGATCTAGTAGTCACAAGCGTGACTGCTGAGCATGATGTCTTAGGTTCGATTCCTAGTTAGGCTAAAGTGTTATTGGGTTTTTCCCCTATTACATGAGACTTAAACATAATTGACGAAATGTGTGGGCACTATTAGATTCTCTGCTGCCTAACCCTTCGGGGATTACAGGCATGATGTTATGTTATGTGAAAATTTCAACTGTCTAGCTATCACGGTTCATGAGATACAGCCTGGTGACAGACGGACGGACAGACAGCGGAGTCTTAGTAATAAGGTCCCGTTTTACTCTTTGGGTACGGAACCCTAAAAAAAGCTTGTAGGGAACATAAGTGGTGACCCAGAAAAGAACACTATCCACCTCAGTGCAGTTCGGGAATTCAATATATCAGAAATATTTTAAAATTCACTTACAGTACGACGAAGCAGCATCGACAAAACTCGCCAAACACGAACGTTTTCGAGCGTAGTGCGACTTGACTTGAAACGAAGTTGTACAAATTGGCACAGCTCTAAATATCGACAGCGACTTTTGAGAAATTACTGTTGGTAGTGTTGGTAGATCTATTAGGTTCTTAATGGATTAACATCACATTATTTTCCCGTCTTTATTTTCACTTATACTTCTCTTTAAGTCAACAAGAGGAACTCTTGGCAAAAAAATCAAACCCACTCTGATCAATCTTCAGGTTAAGCCGCGCTTGCCTAGGTTAGTCTGTGGATGGGTGATCCATTACATACCGAGTTTCCTCCGTGCTTTAGAAAGCCAGTTAAGCGGTTGGTCCCGGCTGTCATTTGTAGATCTTTGACAGACGTTACACGTGGTCACTGGCCCAAAAGTCTGGCAGCCAGTCTTACCAAGGAGTATCTTATTATCCAGTACTAGCTGTTGAGGTCAGATAAGCAGCCTTGGAAAATTCTGGTATTCAGCTGCATTCGGCTTGACTGGAAGCCGACCCACGCATATTTAGGAAAGGGCTAGGTAAATGATGATCTTTCATACAGTTAATTAATTGTTTGGTTTTATTCCCATATCATATTCAAAACTTTCCTTACGATAGTTTCCTTAATTCAAAACGTTTTGATACAAAATGGGTACCTTCTTTGACTAAAATATTCTTACCTAAACCAGCGGCCAGACAGAAAAGACGCCAGGCGAGGGCGGGGCGCGGAATCGTCGCAGACAAAAGCGTTGCGCCCGCGCCCCGTCTCTTCTGTCTGTTTTGCGTCGCGACGCTTCTATACATTTTGTATGAAAGGGACGCGATAGAGACAAATGTCCGCGCCCCGTCTGCGTCTTACGTCTTTTTTGTGTGTCCAGCGCCTAAGGCAAGTGTATATGATTTGTACGCAAAGTCATCAATTTCGAGTTGACTATCGATATTGAATAGAAATAAGATACAATTTACAATCAAAGCGATGCCACGATGGTGACAATGCTAGCGACAAATCATTTTATAGTACAGGCCTGATTCAGAAGGCAAGCAACCGTCGTTCTAGTTGAAACGATACTTTTACACTGCCGAAAAATTAATTAACATAGAGATCCTCAATTTAGAGGAAGTATTTTAATCAGTATTCATTTTTCCTCATCATCATCATCAACTGCCTGCCTTTTCCCAACTATGTTGGGGTCGGCTTCCAGTCTAACCGGATGCAGCTGAATACCAGTACTTTGCATGGATCGACTGCCTATCTGACCTCCACAACCTAGTTAGTACTGGGTGATATGATACGTTTTAGTAAGACTGGTTGTCAGACTTTTTGGGCTACATTTGTATTCATATTTAATCATTGATTGAAAGAATAGTAAGTCTTGCCCCTACTGTTGAAAATGATACAATCTATAAGGTGTGTACCTTATAGATTGTATCATTTGCCTAATATTTCACGGATTACACGGTGTGATGTTTTTTTTACGCTTATGTGAAGCAACACAGCACATACATACTTCCACACGAACATTACAAACAATGATGAAAAGCAACTCCGTGTGTCCGTGACGTTTTCGCACCAAACAGATTTGGACGACATCAGGAATACAGAGACCATAACTAGGGTTCGTTCAATGGATACTTTTTATCCTGGTATCATCAGTAAATATTTTGTGACCTCCACGCGGGCGCGGGAGAGAGCAGCGGTGGCCCAGTGGTAACGACCCCAACTTAAGAACAGTAAATCGAAATGGGTTCGAACCCAGGCAGGTGCATTACTTTATGTAATTCATTTCATCACCACTGCTCTCAAAAACGGTGAACGAAAACATCGTGAGGAAACCGCCATGTCCTAGAACCAAAAATTCGAAGACATGTGACATCTACCAATCCGCACTGGGCCCGCCTGGTGGATTAGAGCCCATTCCTTTTCATAGAGAGGAGGCCTGTGTCCCAGCAGTGGGAACATTATAAGTTGATGATGATGCGGGCACAGCCGCAAGCAAAACCTAGTACTTCAAATATACAAGAGGTAAAGTCTCACTCTTCTACAATGTCAGCTAATGCTACTAGCAGTTACTTCCAATTCAGGAAGCAAAGATAGCCTAACTTTGGAAATAAGGAAAAGTTTTAAGTGCCTAAGTGTGATCGTAAGTAGCCATCTTGCACCAGTCATGCAGTGCAGTTTATGGAACATGGTGCAAAGATCGGGCGACTATTCATGAAGTTATCGTGATTAATGATTATTTGCATCACATTTTGTCCAAGTCAGGAAAACGTTTATTAAGTAAAAATGGGTACAAATAATGACAACCGTATTTATATTAATAAGAATCTCACTAGATACAAAAGAAACCTTCAATGTCAGCGTCACGATGTGGCTACCCCTCTTGAAAGAACCTGTTCCCAACTGGGGTACCCAATTGATGCAGCCCACCGTACAACTATTTTGAGTACAATCAAAGTACTATCAGGATCGGCTGTGTGATATAGTGATTTGTATGTTGAGCGTAATAAATAAAACCGGCCAAGTGCAAGTTGGACTCGTGTACCAAGTGTTCCGTATAAACTTATAGGTATTTTGTTATCAAACTACATATTTACGGTTTTCACATGTGCTTTAAGACATTGCTTCTTGCCAAATTTCATGATTCTAGGTCAACGGGAAGTACCGGTTTTGATTCCCTTAAGAAAAGGCAAAATATGCGTGTTTGATCTTTGATCGCGTTGACTTACAAGGGCAAAGTATGGGTTTTTCCACCAGGATTTTTTTAAGAACTGCCCACGGAGTCTGGATTCATACCCAGTTGATCGCAATACGCTCGCCCCTCTTACATGGAAGTTAAACATAACTGACAAAATGTGGGTCTGTCTGCCTAACCCTTCGGAGATTACAGGCGTGATGATGATGTTACGATCAAACCGTAATCGTGCTGTGCTGGCGCTGCCGCCGCAGAGAACCTTAAGCGGCGTGAATATAGAAACCTTTGTGGTAACTATATTTTCGCGCCGTTTGGGGTTGAAATTCTGGGGCCGTGGGGTCCCAGTGCTCATAGCCTATTTAAGGAAATTTCGAAACGCCTTTTTGACGCTTCCCGTGACCCAAGGGCTGGCTTTTACCTAGGCCAGAGCCTAAGTGTTGCCATACAGTACGGCAACGCCGCCGGTTTCTTGGGCACATTACCAGCTGACAGCGTTGAGTTTTTCGATGCCCTTTTATAGTTTGTTGTTATTTTATTTTATTTTATTATTAAAATAGTTTTAATTATTAATGTACATATATAGTTACTTGAGTAGGTAATTTTAACAAACAAAAAAAAACCGTAAATAAAACTAAGCTTTTGAAGACCTATACATTTCAATCCTGCACAAAACGAAACAAACCTGCTCAACACAAAAACATTTTCAACACAATCAAACTAGATCCTTTAAACGTGCTAACCCGCGTAGTTTGAGAGTTGGCTCGTTCAAGTCATAAAATGGCTATGAGAAAACAGTTTACGATGCCAGTGTGCCGTAAAATGCCTCAACTATATCCTTGGCTGCATTTCTTGATATATTTCTTAATAGCTATTCTTTCCATACTTGTTTTAGTGTTCTCGCAGATCGGCTTGCTACACTATTTGAAGCATACAACCCTTAACGAAGTCGAAAGGCGCATGTTCTCCCCGTCATTGTGATTTTGTTTTAGTTCTAGATCATACCTGGGAACCTTCTAGTTACGTAGGCCCCAATACTTCCGTAACTAGAAGGTTCCCAGGTCAAAGTTACAACTTTTTCACAAGTTTTTTTTTTAAAGAAGTTTTTAATGTTATAATTTTAATTTAAATATCTCCACAACTCCCGTACTCATTCAATACGTCCATCAATCAGTACAGTGTTTTGAGTGTATTACATTGAGTCCGTAAAACGTGATGTTTCTCCCCAAAAAAAAAGTCGTTTTAAAACAATATTTTTTGCGTATAGTAACTTAGTTTGGTGTAAAGAATGCTTGGTTGACGGTTTTGTGACGAGTCCGCGTACACCCAGTATACAAATACCAATATAATCTCAAACTACCCAAAAAATTATCAGCAAACCAAATAAAGTCTATTGAAGAAAGAACTTGATATTCCTGTCTATTCACGCTCCTGCACATAGATAACTAGATGTATAGTAACAGACAGTGCCCCAACGTCGCAGCCATTTTGCAATTCTAATTCGTGTATCGTGTACCATTCAGAGATACCCACAGACCTTGAGGTATTGAATTTTTGCAATCTGTGTGGAATATTATTTTGTGCTATGATTTTTTTGCGGAATGGATCGTGTATTATAATGCTAATGTTTATTTTATTATTGATATTTTATGTTTGTTTTGAGGATTGATAGCTCAATGAAAAAGGTTCGAGCCTATTCACTTGGGTCAATCCTTAGGTTAAGCCGCGCTTACCTAGGTTACTCCATGGATGGGTGACCACCTAGTACATACCGAGTTTCCATCGTGCCTCGGAAAGCACGTTAAGCCGTTGGTCCTGTCATTTGTAGATCTTTGACAATCGTTACAAGTAGTTAGTGGCCCGAAAGTCTGACAACCAATCTTACCAAGGGGTAAGGGGTACGGGGGTGCCCGGTACTTACTGGGTTGTGGAGGTCAGATTAGCAGTTGGTCTATGTAAAATACTGGCATTTAGTTGCATCCAGTTAGCCAACCCCAAAATAGTGGGGATAAAGGCTAAGAAGTTTCCATAGCCATATCGCTGAGACATACTTATTGCAGAAAAAACCAATGACAAACAATAATAATATAAGCCCCGCACATACACGGACACATTTCAGTACGATAACATTCAAAGTCAAGAGCAGTAACAACGTCAACTACAGAGCTAAAGTGTGACGTATGTTACAACCGTGATATATCGTTAATATAAACTGGGTTAGCCAGATGAAAAAGCTTAATTTAAAGCAGTACGTGTTTCAAGTGTGTTTTTTTAGGGTTCCGTATTGAAAGTGTGAAAGTGTAGTCCATAAAAAAGCTTGCGCCGTCTGCCTGTTTGTCACAGTGAGACATAACAACAAGGCAAATGAAAATTTCACAACTTAGTCGCTATCGAGATAAAATAACGAAAGAAAATAAACTATCATTTTTTTTTTATGAGTCTGTTGTGTCCCACTGCAGGGCAAAAGCCTCCCTTCCTTTTTTCCAGTCTTCTCTGTCTAGAGCTATTTCAGCCCAATCCTTTAGGTAGCAGTCCAGCTCTTCGCGCCATCTCCTTCTGGGCCTGCCGCGTCGCCGATTCCTGTTGTTCGGAACCCAATCTAGCTATTTTCGCCCAATTCTGATGCGACATGCGGCGTATATGGCCTGTGTATATATCATATTATTACGGGTGCAAAAATACCCTTAACTAAACCGAAAGGCATTGGTTCTCCCTGTCATTGCAATATTTTGTTTGTTCTACTAGACCATACCTGGGAACCTTCTAGTTACGGAGATATTAAGGGTCAAAAATCAAATCAAAATCAAAGCATTTATTTCTAGTAGGCCAGTTACAGGCACTTTTGAATTGTCGACAAGATAAAAATGTAATGAAGTTACAGTCCCAGTCACAAGGCATAAAAACTGTGAAAGTACTGTAGTTGCCCATTCCCTAGCGTAGATCTCTATGGAGAAGAACGGGCAAGAAACTCAATGGACACTCTTTTAAATCAGTATATTTTTACAAAAACCTTGGTTACAACATTCATGTTGAGATGGTATATTATGTGAGAACGATGTAGCAAGATGTGCAGTGTGCAAACAAAAAAAAATAAACAATTCAAAAATAAAATAATTAATTCAAATAAGCCGTGGCAACCAAGAGATGACCAGTCACAACTGACAGCGCCCGTTCACGAACATGACGCATGTATCAGCAGCATTCAACTCAACCATTTTGAAGGGAACTAAATGATCCGACACATGCGCCACCATCAGCGAGACCTTTGAGTGAGCATGACATACTCCTAACCGCCAGGACACATTCAAGTCAAGAAAAGAGTAGGTTTACTAGTGAACGATAGCTATCACGGGTCAAAGTTCCAACTTTTTCACTACTTTTTTTTTATGTAAGTTTTTAATGTTATAAAACTTAACCCCCGTACTATTCAATGCATCCAACAGTACAATGTTTTAAGAGCGTTATGTTGATTCATAAAAGGTGAATTTTCACCCCAAAGCAAAAAGGCGTTTCCCAGCAATAATTTTTGCGTACGGTTACTTAGTTTGATGACAGAATGCTTGGTGGACGGTCCGTTTACATCTTGTAGTTCAACTTTAAATTGCAATCCTTTGTGTACGAGCGGGCAATCACTTAGGTGGATTTCTAGCTCCAGAGGCCGTACACAACATTATCCAGGTGCTCAAGGTTACAATTCTCCGTCTACAAAGCTCTGTTTACACACAAACGTCGCGATAATACCAACTGTTCCTTCGTAAACATAAACGGAAGACGACACAAGATATTTACATAATGAGTTAATTAATTACTGTCGCAATAAATCAGTCAAGTCATCGTCGTCGTGCCTGCCTATGAGACTAAGGAGGGAATAAAGTGTAATGTAAATACATAGATGAAGAGGGTATGGGAAATATTGGAGGAAGATAATATTGGAGCGTTTGTAAACGAATACAATGGGGGTTGTCGCGCATGAATTCGCCACCAGAGGCGTTCGTGTAGAGTAAGGTCTTTCGAAATGTCAGATGTCTTAGAGTTTTCGTGCGTTGTGTGCTTTTTTATCACGTATTTTAACTAATATTCATGTTCTGGTCTAGATTAAGCCATTCCTGATTAACTATGACATGAAGATTTTAAGTAGCAACTTAGGATCTTATTTGTTAGTACTTGGAGGTAGAATGATTTTAAATGTTTCATGCTCGTTAATGTTAGGGAGAATATTTGTAAATATGTATCTGAAGTTTACACTATATTGATATTCGAAATGAAATAAACTTTTTATGAAGTAATTTGTACTTTAAAGTATAAAATAGAATTAATGACAGGACCTTACTCGACAGTGGCGCCATCTGGTGAGCATAAAAACGATAGCCCCCATTCTGTCAATGTATTATGTCATTTTAAGTTTGACATATAACTCTCTACAAATGGCCGTTGACCTGTAACTGACTGTGTCCGTGCTCTCAAAGATTAGAATAAATGTAATCTTACTGCTTTGTTTATTTTTGCTCTAAAACCAATAGACAATTGTTAGGAAATCATGATAAAGTGAAAATATGTTATATACATAGTAAATGAGTAACGTATTATAAAATCACTTTTGTAAGCCCGGAAGGGTTAGGCAGGCGTGTAGGTACACCTCTAACCCGACCTATTTTTTTCCTGTGGAAATCCTCTGTGAATGTCGTTGTCAGGGGTCTGTCAGACTCCTACTGGCTAAAACTGTAGAGTCCCTCCTCGTCACTTCAGGCGAGAAACCTCTAATCTAACTTAACCAGGAGCTTTTGCCATAGTCTGCTACAATTTCAGACCCTACTCATTCGGTCGTAAATTCAAAATATTCACCGACCACAAGCCGTTACAGTGGATAATGCACCTTATGGAACCCAAACAACGATTGACTACTCTTAAATCCCATGTTATAGGGGTGTTCGGGCGTCTCTCTCACGAGATGTCAGAAGGCGTGCGTGCGCCCTTCATTATTTTGAAGGTCACCTTGGTCGCGTCTTATGCCCATATATGGTAAGGTGCGACGCCACATAAGCAGCAGAAAGCCCCGCCCACAGCCTGCGCCGCAAACCGTCATTGTGTAACAAGTCCTCTTAGCTTACGCACGAGTGACGTTTAAATCTGTCCGTCTTTCTTTTTAAATTTATTTATATTAGTCAATAAAAAACAGAAATTATTATGAACCAGTGCATTTTATTTACCTATTTTGCTATCGAAGTTACAAACACAAACGGCACAGCCGTAAAAATTGGGCGAAGTGATTGCCATCAACCAAAATAAATCTAAACTAAATTATGTCTATTCTGGAAATAGGTTTTTACAAACACGTTTACACGTGAAAATATGAATGTGCACATTATTATTAATGTACAGAAGACCGTACCTTGACAAACCATAAAGAAAACCACTATAAGTTAGCCTCTTATTCCGTTAGAACTGCGTACTACGCCAGATCAGCTCAACCTCCAAGTGTAACCATTGAAGCGCAGTCGTTTGTATGTAAGCTAGAATCTAATTAAATGTAAACGATGCATGTTCAGAAAGTGGAACTCGAACGCACTGACACTGCTGATCAAATACTATCTCTCTTTGGTTAGCTGTATCCGTTTCACAGATCACAGGACACAGCTGTGAAGCTTTGAGGCTTGCAATTACAATTAGCAACTTGCAGGTATCAGTTTTATTATGTTGAATCCATTTCTGATACACGGATACTGAAAGCCACTTCATACTGTATTACGCAACAGAGAAGAGCTCGTGGCTAAATTATATCAGGCGCACGGGTCGTTATTTATGGTTATGTTGCGATTACCTAGGTTGTCCATTGATTGATGATGATTGACCATTCATTACATAACAATATCGAGTTTGGTAGATCTTTGCCAGTCGTTACAGATAGTCAGTGGCCCCGAAAGTCTGACAAACAGTCTTACCAAGGGGTATCGTAATACCCTGTACTAACCTACCCTAACCTACTCTTGTGGAGGTCAGATAGGCACTCGGTCCATGTAAAATACTGGTACTCAACTGCATTTGGTTAGTCTGTAGATCCCAATGGGTGGTCACCTATCCACGGACCACTTAGGAAAGTGCGGCTTAGCGTGAAGATCGACCCGAGTGGCTATTATTATTATATTTAGCCACAAGCTCCTTCAAAACTTCTTAAAAATCACGAAATAGTTAAAAAATCTGTAACAGCTACTTACTTTTAAATAATAAAAGAAGTAACTCATACTTCCTACCTTCCTACCTACCGTAATTACCCATAAATCCTACTTATCGCTACGCTAGGTGCTACCTTTGGTACCTTCGTAGGTTTTCGTAAACAAATAAAACCAGGTTCGCTGAGAATCCTTATTAATACTTATGATGCGAATATTCTTTCTCAACGTGCCCTGAAAACATTTTTAAGCCCCTTATTTACATGTAAATAACAATTTTCCATTGATTTTTCGTTCGGTCGCTTTTTCTTGTTTAAATGGTAATTTTTAGGTGGAAGACTATCTTATTGGTTATTTGGGAGCTAGTAAAGGAAGGTCTGAAGATCAATTTGGAGTAAATTATAGTCTCACTTACTTTGCCTTGACAATTAAAGTCTTAACACAGTACTAAAGTTCCTGTAATAATAAAATTCAATCATGATTCGAAAGACACGTGGCGCCATCTATTATCATAAGAACGTTATTGTGGTTTTCTTTGGGAACATTACTTATTTTTGTCCGCTTCTGTACACCTGACAACGTATATGCAAAATTTCAGGATGATCGGTTCAGTGGTTTATGCGTGAAAAGGTAACAAACTTACTTTCGCATTTTAATTAATAATTAAATAATATATAAGTTAGGATTTCACGTTCAAGTGCAAATTAAGGATTATCTACAGCATATGCAATATACGTTATGTTATGTTGTGAGCCTCTTATCAGCCTATAACAGTCCACTGCTGGACATACGATTCTCGACAACTTCAGTTGCTACCAGCCACCCTGCGAAGAGTATCCCTCCATCGAGTCTGACGGCTCTATTCATTCTAGAAAATCATCTAAAATACATTTCAAAAAATCTTTTCTGCACTAAAACATATATTTAAAATTCAAAGGTCATTCCATTTGCAAGAAAAAACTCCACTCCCCTTCACTAATTAAGCCAGTCCACAATTTTTAATAAACGTATCTAGACTAAAATCATGCACATAGCGTATAGAACATTCATAGAATACAACAACTCTGGACTAATGAGTGCAATAAAGCCGTCTGCATCGCGAAATGCAAAAAAACGCGCTATTCAGTTTCTAGGTCACGCCCGGAGAGGGAAATAGATCTTTTATCTTAAATGAATAACGGTTCGCAGAACTTTTTGTTCGATATTTCAAATTACGGGACGTGATTGGGCCTTTAGTGGTCGCGTTCGGTGTTTTTGAATTTTGAAATTAGAGTGTCGATGTTCGAATTTGGATGGCGATGGAATTGTGGGTTTAATTACAAGTTGTAATGGTACTTGCCCGCGGCATCACTCGTGGTTATGGTCGGAAATTATCCCACGGGAGCATTATACAGGGTGTAAACGGTTCCTTGACGAAACCGTTAACTAAGTATTCTGTACATCAAACTAAGTAAATAAGTACACGCAAACGTTATTGCCGGAAAACGACTTTTTTTTTTGGGATGAAAAATCTCGTTTTGCAGTTGGACTCAATGTAACGCACTCAAAACATTGTACTAATGGGTGTAGTAAATAGTACAAGGTATATAAATAAAGTTGAGTTATATTATGTACTTTAAATACCTCCAGGTATTTAAAGTACATAATATAACTCAACTTTGTAACATTTGTATTTAAGAAAAAAAAAGTGTGAAAAAGTTAGAATTTTGACCCCCAATATCTCCGTAACTAGATGGTACCCAGGTATGGTCTAGAACAAAAAAAATATCGCGATGACGGGAAGGACAAATATCGTTTAGGATTAAACAAACATTTTAGATGATACGCACTTTGGAATAATGTCGACGGCAGCAAAGAACAAACGGATATCTAAAAATCGTTAGTTTCCAGGAGAGCGTTTTTAACGCGAAATTGTAATAACTTCTACAAGATCAAAGCTAGCTTCTTCAATTTGTAATAGTTAATCATAAACGTTTTTTTCGTTAAAAAACATTCCTGGATAGAATAAAGAATTCTGAATTCATTTATGTTAAGAAGTGTATTTTGCAAAAAATGCAGTTGTCTTTTTTTTCTTTGCTGCCGTCGATGTGGCTTCCCGTTAGTGAAATATTTTTTGGAATTGGCTCAGTAGTTCTGAAGATTACCCCTACATCCAACCTTACAAAACTATCCAACCTTTACCTCTTTATAATATTCATATAGAATAGATATAATATAGTTTGTATCCCAGGAATGGGTCCGTTATAGGAGACTAGACCATGCTATACTAATATGGATTCAAAACTACGAAACAGGATAAAAATATGTATGTGTATCCCTAACAATGTTTTTATGTGTAAACATCTTCTTAAAACGTTTTCCCTTAATAAATGATTGTTGCTTTGGTAAACAGTTTATGAGCCTCAAAGGTTCCCAGAACTGTTTTGAAATAACCTCAAGAGTTTAAGTCCCCAACAATTCCCTAATCATTTTGTCTTAAATCAACAAACAGTCCTATTCATCCAAAAACAAAAGTGCTACCCACGGTGTTGTCTAAAATACACTATTATTCGTTCTGCTTAAAACATCATGCACAAAAAGGTTTAAGAGCACAAAATAACAATACGCAAAATACGTTTATACGTTATGCCAGAACGTATAATACGCCAGAACGTATGCATGCACGAATGTATCAGCGTATAATAACAACGAGTTTCATTCAAATAGGTTCTGAAATTCTGCACGA
Source organism: Lycophotia porphyrea (assembly GCA_950005105.1). Taxonomy (NCBI): domain Eukaryota; kingdom Metazoa; phylum Arthropoda; class Insecta; order Lepidoptera; family Noctuidae; genus Lycophotia; species Lycophotia porphyrea. Next base: position 2,945,809 of record OX465396.1, read on the forward strand.
AATGGGAGAGAACATCGCATTTTTCTGAGCGAGTGTGTGTGTGGCCAGAAAATGCGCGAGCGATAAGCTTAAAGCGGATAACCTTGACATTCAAATTTATTTGATAATTTTGTTGGTAATTGGCTTTTACATACCTTTAAATGATGTCCAGTAGCGGAAAACATAAAACAAGAAAATATGTTTTTGTCAAATTGACCTTGACCTTGATGGAGAGTAGTAATGACCTTTTTTTTCGGTTAGTAAATCATCAAATAACTTCTCCCGCTCTGGGTGGTGCGGAAGGGAGTGTCAGACTTGTACTGACTAGAACTCATCCATGTTCCTACCTTGCCCTTTGTGTTCCAGGGCCGCAGAATCTCTTTCGAACAGTCCCGCAGCCCTGGTAGGCATCGGCTCTTGCCAGCGCGCGTGGAACACGAACGCGCCGTCAACACGGCCTGTCGTCATAGGACGGGCGGACGGCAAGCTAGCCCATTACTCACCATCCACAGGTCCGTGTCTACGGTGGCCGGAAGCCAACACGTGACCCCCGACGCCCGGGGCGTCACCCGCGTCTGCTGGGACGTGAGATTCTCTCCCTCTCACGCTCTGCCACCTCCTTCGCCAGCATGACTGCTTCGCAGAAGGAGGTGCCGGCGTCCCATTCCGTCTCGCTCCGGACCATGGATTGTGTGCTGCACCGTGTCCTCCGGGCGATCCTCACAGTGATAACACCCGGGCGTTTCCTCCGGTCCGATTCGGGGCAGGAACCTCCCGAAATAACCGTGTCCGGTGAGAGCCTACGTCAGGTGGAAAGTGCCCTGGCACCTCTCTAGCCACTCCTAAAAGAGGGGTTTGTTAAATTGACCTTGACCTTGATCAAGAGTAGAAATGACCTTCCGCCATAAATTCACATTGTCGGTATTAGCTGACCTTGGATGTGTTGCGGTACAGAATAATAACTTTTCATTTCATTGTTCAAACAATATTAATTCGGTCCGAATTATAGGTATTGTCAATTAATTTAAATAGATAGAATACTTTTTTACCCATGACATAGCCCCGTCTTATCACAAATTGGCGATATAATGTGAACTTACCTTAAGGCCTTTATCCCTAAAGGGTGCCAACGGAAACCTGTTTTCCCATAATTACATATTAAGTCATCTTGAATTTTGCACAATGGTATCCAAGCCTTCTTGTGCAAGTCAGACTCCCACTTGGCCGGTTTATCTTTATGCCGTTAAAAACAAACAGCCTTAAAAAAGTGCTTTCTCAGATATTTCTTTAAGCATATTCTTTTCATTTCTTTTCATTCAGTTCCACAAAAGAGACCTGCAAATGACAGCAGGTCTTCAAAAAAAAGCCTTTTGTCTTTTAAATTTGTTGAAAACAACCCTTTCGTCGTTGATTGAATTTATTTCAACTGTTTTCTGCAAATAGTGCTCCGGGTTTCAGTATTGTTTTTCGGAATTAAAGAGGTGTTTGACAGTGAATATTTTTATCAGTCTTGTATTTCGCTTTGTGAAATTGTAAACTTGATAGTTCCTACGGTTTTGCTGGAATTTATTCATATGTACAAGTCATGAGCTAATTTTAATGTCAACTAAGTAAAGCCTTTTTACAAGAAGGTTAATTACACTTGGATCTTCGTAATTTCATATTGCCATGTCAAGTCATGTGGTGTGGATAAGTATTAATTGCATCCTGAAGAAAACTGGCCAAGTGCGAGTCGGACTCGTGCACGAAGGGTTCCGTACCATAAACCGAAAAAAAACACGTTTTTGTTTTTTCCTTTAAATATTAAATAATTTATATTTTTATGTTTTGTTATAGCGGCAACAGAAATACATCATCTGTGAAAATTTCAACTGTCTATCTATCACGGTTCTGGTGACAGACAGACGGACGGACACACAGCGCAGTCTTAGTAATAGGGTCCCCTATTACTAAGACTGCGCTGTGTCTGTTTGTTTTTTTGAACCCTAAAAAAGGACGTTATGGTCAATTAATAAATATATTTCATCTTTATCGATTTTTTTAGCAATGCTGAAATGACTTTGCTACTTAAAAGTGTGAGTTTATGGATTGTCTGAGTTTTTTTTCAAACTAAGTTTTGTCTCCGCTATTTTCGTGGACAACGCCTGCTAGTTTCAAGATAGCGCTAACAAAAGTGGACGCATCAATCTGCGAGACACCAAACAATCAGATGTTGCTAGGAGACGTATTCCTAGACAGCATCAAGGTCTTGAGACGTAACAACACATAATGTCACGCCTGTAATCCCCGAAGGGTTAGGCAGAGGTGTATCTAATACACCTACATTTCGCCAGATATGTTTATGTTCCTTGTAACAGGGGGCGTGCCTATTGCCATCAGTAGAGAAATCAATGATGGAAAAACCCAATAACACTTTGCCTGACCTGGGAATCGAACCCAGGACCTCATGCTCAGCAGTCGCGTTTACGACCACTAGACCAACGAGGCAGTCTTGAGACGTAATTGTCTCATATGAGACGAGTTAGTAATAAATAACTACATATTATAAAAAAGGTAAGTAACAAACGCGTTGTATTCAATCACTAGAAAGGTAATCGAGAACCCATTTTTTACCTTATTAACTGGAGATACAGTTTGTCTAGGAATTTATGTCTACGACTGCTGGTTTGGCCTTTCTGAAGCATAAAAGTAAATGCTTTCAGAGTCGAAATTAAGATTTGCTTCATGTTAAATACTGCTACTTTACTATGATCTAGTACATCAATGTCTGTTTCGACCCTTTTTGGGAAAAGCCTAAGCAGATGAGTGATGTTACAGCACCATGCTGAGATAAAAAAATACGAAATTGGGCCTTTTAACTTCGTACGGGACCAATTTCGTATTTTTTTTTTGTTTTTCCTATGATTTTTGTTTTATTGTTAATTCAACCTTTTTTGAAGTGAAAAATTTTTCAGGCGCGTTGGGCATTTTTGAGATGGGGAAAGACAATTGAACTCATGACACCGTTAAACGACCTCTTTTTCGTTGCAGAGTTAGCCGGATTGCTACATATATCGAGCCCAAAAAAACACAGTGTATAGTCAAATATATAAGTAAAAGTCTTATGCAAAAATATTTTCGAAAAATAATCCAGAATCATGAAAAAAAAAAGTTTTCACTTCTGTCGGTACTCCCGGAGTGGTTAGCTTTTGTTTATTTTGTCTTGTCCCCGACTAATAAATACTTTTTCTTTATTTCTTTCTTAATATATCGAGATGCAAATTACAGTTCGGTGTGCAAGCCCCTTATAGAATAAGTATAATTTGCCTATAATGTTCCCACTGCTGGAACACAGGCCTAATCTCTATGAGATGGAATGGGCTATAATCCACCACGCGGGCCCAGTGCGGGTTGGTAGATGTCACATGTCTTCGAATTTTTGGTTCTAGTCTAGGACATGGCAGTTTCCTTACGCTGTTTTCCTTTATCGTTTTGAGAGCAGTGATGATGATATGAATACACAAAGTAATGCATCTGCTTGGGTTCGAACCTACGACTTACTGTTTGTAAGTCAGGGCCGCCACCACTGGGCCATCGCTGCTCTCAGCCCTTCCCCTTAAAGACAAGATGACAATCTAATTAATCTAGGGTCTGGTTATTACACTTCATTTTTATAACTTAACAATATTTTATTATTTATTTATTATTTTATTTAAATTTAAATTTAAATGATTGTGTTAGGTTGTTAGTTATGTATGGTAATAAAGAAGTTTTTTTTTTTTTTTTTATATATTTTGTAGACGCTGTTGTCCAGATTATGATGTTTTTCAAAATGCGATCTCCATTCTATTATTATCAAGAGCTGTATGTATTTAAATCAGATGTAATAGGGACTGAGCCTATTTTATTGCCATCAGCCGGGCACAGATCTGAAACTCCAGGGTACTACTGAATCCTGCCAGGGCTGCGGGCTGTTCGAAAGAGATACCGCGGCCCTGGAACACAAAGGGCAAGGAAGGAACATGCATGGGTTTTAGTCAGTACAAGTCTGACACTCCCTTCCGCTCTGCCCAGAGCGGGAGAAGTCATTTGATGATTTACCATCCGTGAAAAAAAAGGGTACTACTGAATACCGTGTTGACGGCGCGTTCGTGTTCCACGCGCGCCTCAAAGAGATGTCAGCAAACAGGGAGGGGCCTGCAAGGGCCGATGCCTGTCGGGGCTGCGGGACTGTTCGAAAGAGATACCGCGGCCCTGGAACATAAAGGGCAAGGAAGGAACATGGATGGGTTTTAGTTAGTACAAGTCTGACAGTCCCTTCCGCTCTGCCCAGAGCGGGAGAAGTCATTTGATGATGTCCTATCCGAAAAAAAAGGGTACTACTGAGTTATTACTGGTGGAAAACTCCAATAAAATTTTGCCCGCCACGCGAATTGAATCCAGGACTTCATGTTCAGCAGTAGCGCTGGCGTCCATTAACCAAACGAGGCATTTGACAGATTACTGGCTACCCGCCACGAATGCACAGCTGACCCATTTCCCTTCGACTTCCAAACGATGCGACAAGATAAGTAACTGCAACCATTTGTATTTATTCTGATTTTGAGAGAAGATAGCAAAAGTTTTGGAGGATTCCGCTTTTTAAACAGTCGCTTTATCTTTCTTATTTATACGAGAATAGGTCATGCGGTAGTGGATATGTTAGCTTGTCAGGAAGTCTGGTAGCGGGGTGGAACGTGGTTAGGAGTGCACTACGTGAGGTCGACAAACGGATGAACGATGTAGACTCACCATAGTTCGAATGCATACGCTTGTGTACCCAGTGTTGCGCAATGTTACTTAGTTCGAGGTACAGAATGCTTCGTCGACGGCTTGTAAATGGTTCTTTTACACTCTGTATAGACAACAGTGTCGCATTTAAGCGTTAGTCGGGCTTTGTCGCACTTGACAAGCATTTATCGCACATAGCGTGATGGGTAGTGTCGAACTATGTCGCACTTGATGAGTATTTGTTGCACTAGCGTGACGTGTAGTGTCGAACTATGTCGCACTTGACAAGCTTTTGTCGCACTAGCGTGACGTGTAGTGTCGAACTAAGTCGCACTTGACAAGGTTTTGTCGCACTAGCGTGACGTGTAGTGTCGAACTAAGTCGCACTTGACAAGGTTTTGTCGCACTAGCGTGACGTGTAGTGTCGAACTATGTCGCACTTGACAAGCTTTTGTCGCACTAGCGTGACGTGTAGTGTCGAACTAAGTCGCACTTGACAAGGTTTTGTCGCACTAGCGTGACGTGTAGTGTCGAACTAAGTCGCACTTGACAAGGTTTTGTCGCACTAGCGTGACGGATAGTGTCGAACTATGTTGCACTTGACAAGGTTTTGTCGCACTAGCGTGACGTGTAGTGTCGAACTATGTCGCACTTGACAAGCTTTTGTCGCACTAGCGTGACGTGTAGTGTCGAACTAAGTCGCACTTGACAAGGTTTTGTCGCACTAGCGTGACGGATAGTGTCGAACTATGTTGCACTTGACAAGGTTTTGTCGCACTAGCGTGACGTGTAGTGTCGAACTATGTCGCACTTGACAAGCTTTTGTCGCACTAGCGTGACGTGTAGTGTCGAACTAAGTCGCACTTGACAAGGTTTTGTCGCACTAGCGTGACGGATAGTGTCGAACTATGTTGCACTTGACAAGGTTTTGTCGCACTAGCGTGACGTGTAGTGTCGAACTATGTCGCACTTGACAAGCTTTTGTCGCACTAGCGTGACGTGTAGTGTCGAACTAAGTCGCACTTGACAAGGTTTTGTCGCACTAGCGTGACGTGTAGTGTCGAACTAAGTCGCACTTGACAAGCTTTTGTCGCACTAGCGTGACGTGTAGTGTCGAACTATATCGCAGTTGACAAGTATTTGTCGCACTAGCGTGACGTGTAGTGTCGAACTATATCGCAGTTGACAAGTATTTGTCGCACTAGCGTGATGGGTAGTGTCGAACTATGTCGAACTTGACAAGCATTTGTCGCACTAGAGTGACGGGTAGTGTCGAACTATATCGCACTTGACAAGCATTTGTCGCACTAGAGTGACGGATAGTGTCGGTCTGTGTCGCACTTGATAAGTATATCTCGCACTAGCGTGACGGGTAGTGTCGAACTATGTCGCACTTCACAAGGTTTTATCGCACTAGCGTGACGTGTGGTGTCGAACTATGTCGCACTTGACAAGCTTTTGTCGCACTAGCGTGACGTGTGGTGTCGAACTATGTCGCACTTGACAAGCTTTTGTCGCACTAGCGTGACGTGTAGTGTCGAACTATGTCGCACTTGATAAACATTGGTTTCACTAGCGCGAGCGTGACGGGTAGTGTCGAAATATGTTGCACTTGACAAGCATTTATCGCGCTAGCGTGATGTCGAGCTTCAGTTTGTCGCACTAATGCGATGTCGAGCTTCAGTTTATCGTACTTTTTACAGTTTTGTCGCACTAGAGTTAATTGCACATCCGTTTCTCGACCTCACGTAGCTCACTCGGTTTATTGGCATTTGTTAGGGTGTTTAAATCTAGTATACAAACACGGTGCTAGGGACAGTCACACAAACCTCTGTCATAGAATCAGTACATGATTAGTCACTAGACTGGGTTTTGGTCGCCTGTTACAAAAAAAAAAACAACAATTCCATAAAACGTATGGAATTGTTGAGACCGTGTAGATATTGCAATTCTGTTGAAAACGGCTCGGGGTTCTAGAAAAACTTATTAAATAAAGCCTTGGTAAAACTCTGTCTCAGCTGTGTAACAGATGGAGTGCACATGTTACACAGAAACCATGCATTTATGAAATAAGCATGATGGAAGTGCTACCAAAGTTAAACTAGTTATGGAGCTCTATGACACCTAAGAGTGGATTTTGCGATTGACGGTAAACGCAATCAGCATATCTATACAGGGTGTAAACAGACTCTTCACGAAGCCGTCAACCAAGCATTACGTACATCAAACTAAGTTACTTTACGCAAAAAATAGTGCTGGGAAACGTCTTTTTTTGGGCTGTAAAATCACGTTTTACAGTAGGACTCAATGTAACGCACTCAAAATATTGTGCTGATGGATGGATTGAATAGTAAGGGGGTCTTGGAGGTGTTTAAAGTAAAAATCTTACATTAAAAACATGTAATAAAAATGTGAAAAAATTGGAACTTTGACCCAATATCTCCGTAACTAAAAGGTTCCCAGGTATGGTCTAGAACAAAAAAATATCGCAATGACATAGAGAACAAGTACCTTTCGGCTTCGTTAAGAGTCTGTTTACACCCTTTATAGCGTCCAAGACCTGCTAGTGTCAAAATGCCATAGCAATTGTAGGCACTCATAAACGCCGTTTCGCGTCCTGTTTTATTTGTGAAATCCGCCCATAAATTTTAGTCTTACTTGAGACTTAAACTCAACTGACGAATGACTGAATGTAAGTGTACTATTAGATACACCTCTGCCTAACCCTTCGGAGACTACAAACGTTATGTTATGTAGTCGTAGTCTGATTTTACACAAATAATTTATTCTATAAAAAGCCACAACACAGACCGGAACATGACCACGCTATTGCAAATTCCACCAATTTCTGACCCACAAACAAAAACCGTTGAACACGTACGTGAGAATAAAAACACCAACGCCATTTAATTTGGGATACAGGAAAACGCAAAGAGATAATCATCGGAACCCGGAAACACACGAATTTTTGATGCTTTACGGTTTTTCCATCATTTTTTATTATTTTTTAGGCTTTTGCGTTGAAAAAGGATTAGTATTGTTTTTTAGAGAAGGATGTATTATTATGATTTCTTCGCATTTGTGGAATATGAAAGTAAACTAACTTTTATCAGCGGCAGGTTTTTATAACGTTAGTGGAAAAAGTTTTTGAGAAAGAAAATTAAGCGTTTAAGAGGAAACATGGGCTGCGAAGAATTTGCAAAATAGGTATTTGAAGAAACTATTGCCGTCGCGCTGCGTCAAGCCTGCCCCGTAGAGTGCGATAGGGACAACTGGACCTCAGACCAATTAGATCACAAAAAAATTGACGAAATCGACGTTTTGTAATCCCCTTTTTAAAATAAAAAAAAGAGTAAGGCTAGGTTCCTATTAATTTCTTTTATGAAAAAAAATTAAGAATTTGTCTGGTAGTTCCTAATCACGGCCGTAAAAATGGGGCAAGTTTAGTCCATTTTGGATAGGCGAACACAAGTGCGTCACTAGCTGCCGATAACGCTGAGCAAGCGCCGCCGGCCGCTGCCGTCGCCCGCGCCGCAACACTGGCTGCGGAAACGTCACGCGTAGGTACGGCGACCCCTAAACGTGCCTACGCTGCTATTGTCACCAGCGGCAATTCTGATGCGTCGCAGCCTAAGCGACAAACCAGAAAAGGGGAACAACAAAAGAAAGCTGCTCCTAACCTACCCTGACTGCGGTCCGAGGCTCCTTGCCTAGAACCTGCAGCCAAGTTGATGAGGAGGGCTTCACGAAAGTAGAAAGGAAGAACAGGAAGCCCTGTTCTCGTAACCTGTGCGGTACCGCACCGAGTGGGCCCAACATACTGCTGCCCCTGCTGTGCCTACGACGCAGCTGTACCTTTCGCGTCTGCATCACTCCACTACAACTGAGGATGTCGTGCAGTATGTGCAAGTGAAGACCAACTGGACTCTGAGGGTTGAAAGGTTGGAATCGCGCCACAACATCAACTTTAAGTCATTCGTGGTACGAGTTCCAACCCATCATCTACAGACCTGCCTGAATGAGGACTTTTGGCCGAAAGGTGTCGTATATCGACGTTTCCGAGGACGGTTACGCGACACCTCGCAGCGAAACACGATGCCGTCAACATTGCGTGTATAGTCATAGTTTTATAAGGTTTTTTAATATGTATTAGTTTATTATAGTATAAGATTATTAATTTGTGTATTCTATTTAGATGCCTGACAATAAAATGATTATTATATTATTATTATTATAATATTTAAAAACTATTAAATAAACTAACAACAAACTATAAAAGGGCATCAAAAAACTCCTCCTCAACGCTGTCAACTGGTAATGTGCCCAAGAGACTGTCGGCGTGGCCACGTTGTATGGCAACACTTAGCCTCTGGTCAAGGTAAAAGCCAGCCCTTGGGTCACGGGAAGCGTCAACAAGGCGTTTCGAAATTTCCCTAAATAGGCTATGAGCATTCGGCCCCACGGCTCCAGAGTTTCAATCCCAAACGGCTCGAAAGTATAGTTACCACAAAGGTTCTATATTTACGACGCTTGAGGTTCTCTGCAGCCGCTATTAAAATTAAAAGAAAAAAAATAGGTTTCTCTATCAACAAAGACCAACGCGTATTATTCAAAGTTTCGTGTCCGTGCTAATAACCATTAAGGAATTTTCTCGTAAGTCGGCAATCCTGGCTGCAGGATCAAGTTATGTATGTCTGTCATAAATATGTACTGTCACTAGAACCAAAGGTGTGTGTTCAATCGGTTACTTTAAATTTCTTCCTCAAAATTTTATAAATCTGTACATCTGTACAACTGTACATCTGTACATATCTATACATCTGTACATCTGTACATATAAATAAATTGGAGTGTCTGTTTGTAATATGAAAATAACCGCGTTTTTACTAAGTGCATATGGATGTATACACGGTACATAAAGGGTGTAAACAGACTCTTAACGAAGCCGAAAGGCATTTGTTTTCCCCGTCATTGCGATCATTTTTTTGATCTAGACCATACCTGGAAACCTTCTAGTTACGGAGATATTTGTGGTCAAAGTTCCAACTTTTTCACAAGTTTTTTTTTTTTTAAACATGTTTTTAATGTAAGATTTTTACTTTAAACACCTCCAGGACCCCAGTACTATTCAATCCATCCACCAGCACAATGTTTTGAGTGCGTTACATTGAGTCCTACCGTAAAACGTGATTTTTCAACCCAAAAAAAAAGTCGTTTCGCAGCACTAATTTTTGCGTAAAGTTACTTAGTATGATGTGCACATTGCTTGGTTGACGGCTTCGTGAAGAGTCTGTTTACACCCTGTATACCAAAACAAAATTTTTTCAATTTTTGTCTGTTTGTCTGTTTGTTCCGGCTAATCTCTGAAATGGCTAGACCGATTTTGACGGGACTTTCACTGGCAGATAGCTGAAGTAACAAGGAGTAACTTAGGCTTTTATTTTAGATAAATAATTAGGGTTCCGTGCAAAGAAAAAAAAACCCTTGGAATTGGTAACAAAATTCGATTTAAATAGGGAAGCGCTTATAATAAAGAGGATTTTTTAATAATAATTTCACGCGAACGAAGGTCTCGGGTTACAGCTAGTAGTAAATATATTAGTAAGTTAACATGTACTTCTTGGATGTACATTACGTAAATTTAAGCTATGGAAGAGTTTTGCTTAAAAAGACAATTCTATCACTAGCTGTGTAGTAAAAACCTTGTTAAAGAAAATAAACTATTTGTGTTTGTACCGGTAATCGGTTACGATTAGTGGTCGAAAAATGGTTGGCAAATTTTAAAGCGGACAAATTAAATAAAAGCTTGTAAGAATGAAACGCTTTAATAGCAATTGCGACCTGAATAGGCGATCAAAAAAATATTCACATAGAAACAATGCAAAACGCTTATTAAACGCAGTATCACAAAAAAAAAACGGTAAAAAATTCGAAACATCGACATAAAATTAATGTCTCACATAAAAAAAAAAATCTTCTCAAAGTTAGCTTAATCTGAGTTCATGTAAAAATATGATAAACGCTTGGTTTTCAATGTAAAGGTTTATCTCGGCTCAAGTACATCTGTTGAAGAGCCATGAAAATATTCCTGCAATCTCAAGTTTACGACCGCAGTTAAAAACTCGTCCTAAACAATGTTATAAGCTATTTTGTGAAGTCTACCGTTTATTTTTTACGAGTAGTGTCTGTAATATTTTAAAGGGTAACTTTATTGTGCTGGCAACTTTTGTTATTTTAGCTTTAGGGCTAAGAAATTGTGAAGTTCTTTGTGAACGGCAACTAAGACAGTCCTTACGTTATTTAACCAATAAACTATTTCTGTTGTTATATTTAAGCTCGTTGGTCTAGGCTCGATTCCCGAATCGGGCAAAGTGTTATTGGGTTTTTCCATCAGGAATTTCTCAGTAGCAGCCACGGAGTCTGGATCTGCGCCCGGTTGATGGCAATGGGCTCGCCCCCTGTTACAAGGAACTTTAAAATAACTGGCTAAATGTGGGTTTACTATTAGATACACCTCCGCCTAGCCCTTCGGGGATTACTGGTGTGATGCCATGTGATGTTCTATAAGCTTAGTTTTTGTTAACCATAAATTACTTAAGGGGTCATTATAAATATTATACTTATTAACATTACAACGACCTAGATGGTTCTATGTGACCAACCCTGAAATCGCAAAAAAATCTGTAGCTCCATGCATTTGTGTTCATGTAATTTGTCGAAAAGGGAACAGCTGCTTTTTTTTTTTTTAATGGAATCTCGCAGTTCAGCCTAGAAGGCTGGCTACTGCTTAACCGGTCTATTCCTGTTGACGCCTTGAAGTTAAGGCCTCCAGCCAGGGGCAATGAACTATAAACTAAGCAACCACACGCTAAGGACACCCCCTGTGGGGTACGAGCCTTGGCTTAGGGCGTCGCTGGGGAGGGCAGCAAGGGGACAGGCTGGATCTGAGTAAGATTATTTAGGGGGGAACAGCTGATTTATTTTGAACTAATTTTATATTTATTAGTACAAAGAGGTAGTGCGTCAGTAATAAATCATATTTGATATGTATTTCTCTAAGAAGGATTATACACTAACAGAGGTCACAATATCTTTAAAATTTCAGACATTAAGGCTCAGCGCAAACGGGCCACCGGTGGCTTTTTTTTTCGAATGGGAAATCTTCGAATGACTTCTCCCGCTCTGGGCAGAGCGGAAGAGAGTGTCAGACTTGTACTGACTAAAACCCATCCATGTTTCTTCCTTGCCCTATGTGTTCCAGGGCCGCGGTATCTCTTTCGAACAGTTCCGTTTGCTGATATCTCTTTGAGGCGCGCGTGGAACACGAACGCGCCGTCAACACGGCCTGTCGTCAAAAGACTGATGGACGGCGAGCTAGCCCATTACTCACCGTCCACAGGAAGGCCACCGGTGGCTGGCGACAAGCTATTTACATGATTATTAAAAGTTTTTGTATCTAATCGCCGCAAAAGTGCAGCGAGTGGTGACCACTGGCGACTCAATGTTCATGACACGCTGCCACCGGCGGCGGCCACTAGTGACTCAGTGTCCGCGACACGCCACTGGTGGCGAATTATGAATAAATACCGACCACTCGTAGCAGCCACTGACCAACTTCATTTGCGCGGTACCACAGGACGTGGCGCACGACAGCTACCGGTGGCGGCCACCGGTGGCCCATTTGCGCGGAGCCTAACTTGTTCAGATGATGTGTGGACCATGCAGATTAGTGTCTGGAATAGTCTTTTGAGGAAATCATCACACAAATTGGATCTGTCGAGTAACTGTAGTTTAGAGTCTTAACTCGTAATTGAAGTGGTAACAAAACCAGAATAAATTGATCTCTTATTCTATTAAAACTCCGTACTACGCTAGGCTAGCTCAACGTCAGTGTCACCACGGAAGTGCTAGCGTCAGTTAATACCAACTGACAAATTGTCTTATTCGATTTTTAACTTAACTGTTAACATTTTATGGTTTAAAATCATCTGAAGAAATTATGTGCTGGCGACTGTACCTTTCTACTGATAAAATTATCCTCCGCTCTTATTACTTTAGAATAGGAATAGCCTATTAAGCTATCCGCAAAATACTAACTTTTGAATGTGTCTATAGGCAAAATCCTGAAACTGCCGATAATTCATGAAAACGACATTAACTTAGGTTCTATGTAAAAAAGGGGTAAATCTGTAACCGATTCCTCTTTGTCTTATCGTTATTGCAGTCTAAACGGCCATTACGGGTCCAAAACCTTCATTTTCAATACCATAAAACACTTGAAAAAGACAGTTAAACATTACTTAGACAAATTATAGTAGGTACCTACAATAATCGTATCAGAAATAATCTACACCTATCTGTTCACAGTTCGACAAGCCGCAGTGATGCGTAAAAATATTAAAGACAGAGTGAAAATATAGAACAGACGGCGCCAGTCGCCTCCTCAGACAGAAACTCAGTCGTCAGAACGTCAGAATTCACGTCAATTATAAATCTGATTTCGCTCTTCTCTGTTTATTCTCCTTTAAAAAATAGGAATCAGTCCACTCATTAATATTTGGAATCAGTTTTTATATACGCTCACACACAGACAGAAACATACACGCAAACACTCTCAAGCTCAATACGGGCTTCTTTTAATCGCTTTTAATTAATTTATTTTTGGTTGTTATCATAATCTTTTTGAAGCGAAAACTTCTTTAGCGGCGTTGTGCACTTTTTGGGATGGGTAAAAACTTTTATACTCGCGTCAGATCGTCAGATTGAATCAGCGGCGCAGGGCACTTGCGCGAGTGTGCGTATAGTTTAAGTGAGATGGCGTTGTTTCAAGTTTTTTCTTACGACAGCGACATCTTTCGTTCTTGCAGAAAGCTATTGAAATTTCTGGTATTTAAGCTAGATGGCGTTGTTTCAAGTTTTCACTTCTGCCGGCACTCCCGGAGTGCAACCCGCTGTTTTTTTTTATTTTTGTTAATCTGATTGCATAAGATTCTGAAATATCTTCTCCTGGGAGAGGGCACTGGCTCTTGTAACATAGGTCAATTACCTAGCACAGGAGTCAGAGACTTCACATAATTTTGTAACCACATTCTTGTGTAATAAAGAATAAAAGTGACAGAGAAATTAAACTATCTGGATGGATCGATTGATTTCGGAACTACACAGTCAAGGATACGAAGTTTCGCCGATTCGGTTTGACCGCTTAAAATATAGCCGTACTGAGATACACGGATTGTTCAAGGTGCCTGTAAGACACACCATCTCGCGAACCCAGTTCCGTATCACTTGCACCCTCTCCGCGTTTAACGCTCTCTTTATCATTATCATTTTGGTTTTTGTTTTCGATCACCTTTGTCTAATATTCAAAACTTTCACTAACTTTCATTACCAAAAACCGTATTATGTAAAACATAACATCACGCCTATTATCCCCGAAGAGTAAAACAAAAGTCTACCACAGTAAACCCACATTTTGCCAGTTATGTTTAAGCCCCATGTAATAGAGGGCGAGTCTATTGCCATCAACTAGAAACGAATTCAGACTCCGTGGCTGTTACTGAATTTCTGAGGGAAAAACCCTATATTAATGCCCGACCTGGGAATCGATCCGAGGACGACCTTATACTCAGCAGTCGCGCTTGCGTGTTATGTTAAACTAAAATCAATAATCAAAATCAATAATTCTTCGCGGAATTAAAACTAAATATTTTGCATAACATTTAATGTCATGGATTTCCGCAAAGTGACGCCTGATTCTAAAGGGTGTAAAAAAACTCTTAACGAAGCCGAAAGGCACTTGTTCTCACCGTCATCGCGATCATTTTTTTGTTCTGGACCATACCTGGGAAGTGGGAACCTTCTAGTTACGGAGATATTGGGGGTCAAAGTTCCAACTTTTTTACATTATTATTTTTCAATCACAAGTTTTTAATGTGAGATTTTTACTTTTAACACCTCGACGACCCCCGTACTACATATATCAGCACCACAATGTTTTGAGTGCGTTACATTGAGTTCTACCGTAAAAAGTGATGTTTAACCCCAAAAAGAAAGTCGTTTCCCAGCAATAATTTTTGCGTAAACTTACTTAGTTTGATGTACAGAATGTTTGGTTGACGGTTTCGTTATCCAGTATAAATTATTAAAAATTAATAAATAAAAAACATACTCTGAACAAAAAAGACTATACAACAGCTATTAAAAACACTGAACATATAATACTAGGCGTACATAAAGCCGAGCTGTCATTCACAGACGTCGATATTTTGCCAGACGACATCTCAGACACAAGTGCCCGGTACCCACAGTAGCAGAGTTTAATATAAAGCCAGTGGTGACAGAGACGAATTGAGTCGCTGTGCGGGACACTCCGTTGTTCATAAGGGTTATAGATGGAATACCGTATCGAATATCACAGGCTGCTAAAAAAAAATATTGTTGTGAATTATTTTTAGGTTTAAACATAAAATCACGGCTGTAACCTCCGAAGGATTTGTCAGAAGTGTATTGCATAGTACGCCTACATTTCGCCTGTTATGCACTAGTCGCGGGCTTGAACTCACTGGTGGGCGTGGCCAAAAAGCACTCTGTCTCACCTGGCATCGTGCCCGATAGTGAGATGTACGATAATTCATAGTATAGGCGCGCGAAAAAGAATAAGAAAAGGCCTTTGGAAAATCGAGTTTTATGAAAAAACCACTGAATAAATCAATTACAAATAAAATTTATTGTATTTTTCGATAATTGTGCTTTGTCAGTACCGACTTTGTTTTGGAAATTTGACACTTCTTTTATTACTAATTTACGCCCAAAGTTGCGTTAAAATTGGCAATAAAAACGAATCTTTGGTAGCTCGTAACTTTTAAATGGCTTATTATTTTAGTATTCTGTTTCCGCACAGACAAAATTAATAATGAGACAAAACGATATCATGTTTAACTTTGGATGTACAGTGTCAAACAGTGGAGTAATACCCTCCCGAAATTTTTATGGAAAAAATGTCGATTAGTGTCACATTAAGTCACATGTCAGAAAAAAACCGGCCAAGTGCGAGCCAGACTCGCAAATGAAAGGTTCCGTACCGTATTTTTGTTATTTGCACTTACTCATTCCATGAAAATTTCAACTGTCTACTTATTACGGATTATGAGATACAGCCTCCTGACAGACGGACGGACGAACGGACAGCGGAAGCTTAGTAATAGGGTCCCGTTGTCCCCTTCGGATACGGAACCCTAGAAATGGAGGGCCATCGACCGGGCAAACTGAGATATTCTTGATGGAATCTAGATCTTGTAACCACCACCTTACGTAAGAATTTACATTAGGTAAAAATAAAATGCTCTGACGTGCCGTCCTTGTTCTGCGCTGGTCTTTTGTGTTTAATGTCTACGGTCGACCAGCGATAGACTTCAAAAACTTTAGGACCTACTTGTTCTCCACGTCATTGCGATCATTTTTTTTTTGTTCTAGGCCATACAAGCAGTTACGAAGATATTGGCGGTCAAAGTTCCAACTTTTTCACATTTTTTTTAATACCAGCTTTTAATGTTATAACTTCACTTTGATATACCTCCACGACCCCGTACTGTTCAACGCATCCATCAGCACATTTTTTGAGTGCGTTATATGGAGGACTACCGTAAAACGTGCTTTTTCACCCCAAAAAAAAAGTCGTTTCTCAGTAATAATTTGTACGTAGAGTTACTTAGTTTGATGTACAGAATGCTTGGTTGACGGTTTCGTGAATGGTTTGTTTACACCCTGTATACGCAAAGCTATTCACCAAAATCGTGTCACATCATTGACTCCTAACATCTGTTCCCGATCAATATCTACTATAATTGCATTCACTACACAATCCATTTTCATCCTGGTAGCTAATCAGTCAGCTGGCGACGTCATGAAGTGATGACTTCATAGACTGATCGGGTTATTGGGCCGTGCGACCAAAACAATGGAAAATGCACGCAATAATCTACTGTTCAGTGTTTGGAACCATGCTTTCAGATAGTTTGTAATAGGACAGTGGAATATTTTTATGATGGGTTCGATTATTGGGTTTTGTTAATTTCTTGCAGCTTGTGAAAAACTTCAAAGCTATTTTTAAGTTGGCCACAAAACTCCCTTCAGAGAATATTTATAGTACAAAAAAACAGGCCAAGTGCGAGTGCGAGCCGGACTGGAGCATGAAGGGTTCCGTACGATGGTACACATGGTACGCATGGTAGCAGATGAGCACCCTTTAATTTAAGCGCTTTTATTAGCTTGATATGTATCTATGTATTGAAATCTTAAAAAGTGATTTTTGAAGAGAAAACTTCTTTAGCGGTATTGTGCACTTTTTGGGTTGGATAAAAACTGTTAAACTCGCGTCAGATCGTCAGATCGCATCGGCAGCGCAGGGTGCTTGCGCGAGTTTGCTTGTAGTTTAAGCTAGATGGCGTTGTTCCAAGTTTTTTTTTTCTACAGCAGCGACATCTTTCGTTCTTGTAGAAAGCTATTGAAATTTCTGGTATTTAAGCTAGATGGCGTTGTTTCAAGTTTTCACTTCTGCCGGCACTCTCGGAGTGCAACCCGTTTTTTTTGTTGTTATAGCGGCAACAGAACTTTTAACTGTCGACCTGTTACGGATAATGAGATATAGACCACCAGACAAACGGACGGACAGCGAGGACTTAGTAATAGGGTCCCGTTGGTTAGTTACGCTTCGAATACGAAACCCTAAACAATTGATTCAACAAGGTATTCATTATGATATATCATTTATACCTGTTTTCACGAACACCAATCCTTTCCTCAAAGAATACCTAAATAAAAATGCACTGTTTTATGACACTCTTTGAATTTTGACGCTCTGAAGCGCATGGGTGCTGACATATTTTGGCAGGCATTTAGAAAATGGGTATTTGACTATTAACTTGTCATTATATTTCAACTGAAACTAAGAACATTCAGAAAATCATAACTGTTTACATGAAAACTCTAATAGACACCAAAATATAATATCAAAATTTAATTGCCTCATTAGCACTACGCTATAACAAAGTACTGATTACAAAATTAATTACTACAAACCCACAGAGAGATAGGATAATGATTTAAAATATCGCTCGGAAAACGCTTTGGAGCTGGGTATTTTAATACCAATATTTTTGTATTGTTCCCAACGGGTATTCAATATTAAATATTCAAAGGAAATTTCAATATTCTCAAATTTAATTTTTATATTAATTTGATGGGCAACAACAACAGTGGCTGAAAATAATTAACGCTTTATTTTTTATTAGCGGTTGTTGCCGTCATAATGAGTGGTGTGATAAAATTAATTTTATATTTAATTAATTAGTAACTGCCATGTTAGGGTGGTTTATGTGACCGTTTCCACTGATACTAAGCTATGTAGCGGCGCGAGTAAGATGTGCTATGAAGATGCGCAGCTCAAGCTATGCGATGTATCGATAGTAAGGAAGCGGCGAGGGCGCACATAGGTACACCACTCGCGACCATCCATAGCACGCATCCATAACACGCATCCTTCCATATAAAAAATATATCTTAGTTGAATCCGTTTCCACCATAGCTAAGCTATGTGCACCAATGAATATGATTGGCGGATATCAAACGCATCCATAGCAACGTAGTATAGCAAATCTCTGGTGGAAAAGCACCCTTAGTCTAGTATTTGCAAGCGCGACTGCTGAACATGAGGTCCTGGGTTCGATTCCTGGGTCGGATAAAGTGTTATTGGGTTTTTTATCAGGATTTTTTCAGTAGCAGCCACGGAGTCTGGACTTGCGCTCGGTTTATAGTAATAGGCCCCTATTAAATGGGATTTAAACATAACTAGCGAAATGTGGGGGTCCTATTAGGTTCATCTCTGCCTAACCCTCCGGAGATTACAGGCGTGATGTTATGTAGTTTTAAAAGGTTTCTTGTTTCTATAAAAAAAAATTATACCCAACACTTCGCTCTCACTTCTCTGTGCCTTATATTACATTCAAATAATACATTCTTATAGAACTATACTGCTTTAATAAATCCCATGATTAAGAAAAAAAAAAAACTTGGCTAGTTTTCATAAACGAGTTGTTAGTTTTTATTTTATACTTCCGAAAATTTGGCTTGCTGGTAGAAACTGGCTATCGAACAAAGGGTTCTTCCGTGACTGTTTTAGTCGGTACTTAATAATAATTCGTATATGAGAACTAGCCAAGTCCGACCTTAGGCTTTAATATATTATCCTTAGTTATAAGAAGAAATGATATGTTAAGTTGTAATAAATACATTTCAGAACTGACCATTGAACTTGGCACCCATTTAGTACCCACTTCTTTTGTCGTTGAACCAAGGCATATATCATAATATTGAACTTGGCTCTTATTTCACATTTATGTTTTTGATGGAATCAGAAGTTACTTCGCTTAGTATACGGGCCAATCAAGCTATGCAGAACCGGTCTATTTTATGTACGGAGAACTCACATTAAAGCGAGGTCAAGTTATACTGGAATTATCGAGTATAAAGTGTCACCGTGTGTACATGGCAAAATAACCAAAATATAATAACGTTATGCCCATTATCTTTTTTCCTATCTGTCATAGAAATATAGCGCTTACTCAATCATTTCGTGATATATAATGTAATACAGTAATTTATTTACTTTCAGGCTCACACTCGTAAGTATACCCATCCAGCTAAGTCTGCGAAGTTAAAATGGGACTAGGTGGGTCACATTTTAACCTCGCAGACTTAGCTGTGGACGAGGAGCTCGTGGCTAAATAATAACAGCCGTTCGGGTCGATCTTTAGGTTAAGCCGTGCTTACCTGGGTTGATCTGTGGATGGGTGACCACCCATTACATACCGAGTTTCGTCCGAGCCTCGGAAAGCACGTTAAGCCGTTGGTCTCGGCTGTCATTTGAAGATCTTTGACAGTCGTTAGGTAGTCAGTAGCCCAAAAAAGTCTGACAACCAGTCTAACCAAAGGGTATCGTATTACCCAGTACTAACTGGGTTGTGGGGGTCAGATAGGCAGTCGCTCCATGTAAAATACTGGTATTCAGCTGCATCCGGTTAGACTGGAAGCCGACCCCAACATAGTTGGGAAAAGGCTAGGCAGATGATGAGATGGGTCACATTTTCTGTACAGATGGGCCACAATCAGTAGTGGGTGCTTGAAGACGGTCGTCGTCACTAAGGTTCAAGAAACGCTGGCGTGACAACTTGAACTCCACTAAAACGCCAGCGGGTACTGCGGGACCGGGCAATAAAAAACGCTTAACCGCCATTGGGTACTCGAGACCCCGGGTTTCTTAAAATAACATTATTCAAAATGACATAAGTGACACTTGACAGTTCAAACAAGGTTTAATCGTGGCTGGCCACTGGCTAAGCAACATAGAACAAAAAGTACTATAGCGACATCTATGACGGAGCTGACGAACTAAACAACAAATCCTACAACGCGCAAATAAAGTTATCCGCGCCTTAAGAGTATATAGAAGAACCCGACAGCAACTGTTGGACAGTGGCCCACCAGACATAACACCCGTCTGATCGGAGAATCCTCCCTTTTCTATGGGGGATAAAAAGCTTTAGACCCTGTTCTTCATAATCCTCAATAGGCAAAACACCAAGAGAGTTGAAAAGGAATGGGAGAGGCTTTTGCCCAGCAGTGGGAAAGAAAAGGTTAATCAATCCGGGTATTATGTTACCCCTTGGTAAAACTGGTTGTCAGACCTTCGGGCCCCTGATTACGTGAAACGACAGTCAAATGACAGCCGTGACCAACACAACGGCTTAACGTGCCTTCCGAGACACGGTCCAAATTCGGTTTCTGATGGTTGATCACCCATCCACAGTTCTACCTAGACAAGTGCAGCTTACTCTGCAGATCGACTCTTGCGGCTGTTATTATTTAGCCACGAGTCCTTACATTCTTTACTCAACATGACCTCATACTAAAAGAGACAGAGTCTGTTACCTAAACATTTATAAATGTATGTATGCGGATCCGGCGACGTGTAATGTGCAATTTAACGGATTTACGCGAATTCCGTGAAATTGCTCACACCCGTGCATGGCACAGATGCTGGGCATGTTTTGACGAACAATGATATTATGTAACGTTAGGTGGTTCATGGCTATAGGTGGGATTCATATTTGAGTATAAAAATACACTTTTTACTGTAATATGTTGCAAAAACGGCAATAATTTTAAGAATTAAACAAAAAGAAGGGATAACACTCTTGTTATTGCTTACGATGAAATATGTCAAAGCGTGGAGCCACAATTAATTTTAGTTATTGTTACGAGCTGGGTATGGGATAAATTAAGTACCACCGATTAAACAACAAATAGCTTTAATTAACACAAAACACTTTATACTCAATTACAATGACACTATTGATCACTAGTCACTTAAATATCGCACTTCCAGTTCACTTCGATTCGCTTCGATGTGTAGCCAAAATCAGACTGACTGCCCCCGCAAACATGACGGCTATTTATAGGTCGACCGATCCTTCTCGAACCTTCTCACAGAGACACAATGGAACTTCAACCTTTTAGAAACTTCGACACCTTTCTCGAATGTTCTAGACAGTTCCATAGTGAATACTGTCCTTCCAGAAGGTTCTACAACTCTCTCGAATCTTCTAGAAATTTCTATACTAGAACATTTTAGACTCGAGTCGTCTTTGACAGTTCAATAGTAGATCATTCGAGACTCGCATGTAATCTAGAATGTTCTCGTCAAGTAACCGACGTAACATTATTATAAAAATTGAGGGCACGGTGCGCGGTGGCCCAATGGTGGCGGTTTCGACTTACGAGAGTAATTTGTGGGTTTGAAATCAAGCAGGCACTTTACTTTGTGTAATTTATTTCATCACCACTGCTCACAAAACGGTGAAAGAAAAGATCGTGAGGAAACAGGCATGTCTTAGAACCAAAAATTCGAAGATATATGTGACATCTACCAAACCGCACTAGACCCGCGTCTATAGCCCATTCCCTCTAATAGAGAAGGTTTTTATTTTTTTATTTGAGCAAAGTAAATGAAATATAAAATAACGGGGTCGCGGCAGACCGAGGAGAAGATGGCAGGACGTCTTGGATGGCTTCCTCGCAATCGGCGAGAAGAAGCACACCATCGTGAGAAGTAGAAGGAATGGGGGGAAGCCTTTGCTCTGGAGTGGGACAGTAGTATAGGCTAATTAAAAAAAATGAAATATTAAAGAATTTAAAAATCTATCGATTCGTATTCTAAATAATCCCAATCATTTATGCAAAGGTGGGTCAGCTAATAGCTATCACTCACTGTACATTACACAGATCCAACAACACAGACTCATACAGCTGCCATATCAATATTTGTTCCGTAACCCTAGCCTCTGGCCCTCTGCACTAATACTAATTGAATTAGAAAACTTAAAGCTCAACAAAATTGTACTTAAATGTAATTCTTAGCCATTCTCATATCTAAAGAATTTACTACAGCAATCCTATCTCTCGACATAACAAGTTTTTGCAACGGTCGACGGTCCGCCAAAATGGTACTCTTCACAGCCGTATTCATAGAAGCGAACAAATTCTATCATCCGTGTTACGATTTGCGCGTCCGTTGTAAAATTGCGCACACGCGCGTAAACTGACAGACGGTAGCCGTGTTTTGCGAACGTTGTGTGTAGTGCTACTGGCTTTTATTTTGTCGAGTTTTTTAAATGGATTCTATGATGAGTTTGGGTACGCATGACAGCTGATCAGGCTATAGAAAACCGATTTATGCGGATCTCTCACTGTACAGTAAATATATACAAAGCGAGGCCACGTTTTACTAGAAATGTAAAGCTTGATGTGCCGCCGTGTGTACACATAAAATAAAAAACGCGGCTTCACCCGCGTGGAGTTCGGTAATGTCCCACAGGATGGTACTACCGGGATAAAATGTATCCTGTATGTTAATCTAGGTTATAAATTATCGAGTCCCAAATCTCATCCAAACCCGGTCAGTTGTTTTTGCGTGAAAGGGTAACAAACAATCATCATCCATCCATCTATCCTCACAAATTTTCACATTTATAATATTGTAGGATTTTTCCTGTGTCGCGTTCGAACATATTTCGGAATCAATGTCTGGGTTCAATTCCGTCGTCCTTATATTTATTAGTGCTAAGCCCCCCGCACTAAATCATAGTTTCAATATGTCTTGTGAGTACCCCACCAGTACTTTGGCATTCAATATATTTGTTGTATTGAATGAAAGCTCTTTTTCTCTTCACAAAAAATAATACAGAAGTATTAGTCCACACCTCATTTGATAGAATTGAGAAAACGAACGATGATGAAAAATGTATTGCTACATATCTAATAATACTATTAACCGAGCAATTCTTGTACAGATAATCTGAATCTCGGAAACGGCTCCAACGATTTTCATGAAATTTAGTATGCAGGGGGTTTCAGGGGCGAAAAACGATCTAGCTAGGTTTCATTTTAAGAAAACGTCGTTTTATCCGTGTTACCGAAGCTCTAAAGCTCGGTCATCCAGGTACTGATAAATTAATTGATTAAATTGATTGAATTTATGACTACACGATTGGCGCAGTGACTGAGCGATTGGCTGGCTGGATTTGACCCCCGCACGGTACAGTTTACTCGTGCAAAGCAATAGCGATACATCGTAGTGTAAGCACAGAATGAATACTAGATGGATGAAATAGCGGCAGGTCACGGGAACAATCTGCGACTCCCGTATTCCCCTTAAACTTAAGGGGAAGATTGATATACCGGGGGTTAGATCTGGTGTCTTGTATGGATTAGAATGTTGGGCCACAAAAGGTATACATGAAAGGCATTTGCATGTGGCTGATATGAGAATGCTAAGGGGGATGTGTGGTATTACGTAAATGGATAAGATAAAAAATGAGTACAAGGAAGTTTGAATGTGGCGCCGGTGACTGAAAAGTTGAGTGATAATTTGGTTGCCGTGGTATATTGTGATGCGATTGAAGCAATAAGAAAGGGAGAGGACAGTTTTGAGTATGAATGTGGATGGGTATAAGAGTAGAGGAAAACCAAAGAAACGATGGATGGACTGTGTGAAGGATGATATGGTTAGAAAGGAGGAGTCTGATGAGATGACGAGTAATAGAAAAAAAAAATATGATGAATAATTATGATGTGATTTTAGTTTTATTATTTTAATTTGAATGTAATTGTAATTTTGATTTAAGCATTTTTTAAATCTTGATTTTAATTATTTTTTAATTTTGATTTTAATTAATTTTAACATTAATTTATTTGTTAATTTTATTATTATTTGTTTTTAATTTGTTAATGTTTTAAATCTGTATCTTAATTTATTGTAATGTACTTAATTTTTTTTTGTTTTTTTTTAATATTTTGATGTTGTTATTTCAAGTCACCAAAAAAAATCTTGAATATATTTAGATTGTAAGTGCCTTTTTTTACTTTTTTACTGTATTTTTTCATAGATAACCATTATTGGTAAATGTTGTGTTAGCCTGTAAGTAATTGTTGCACTTACAAACGTAGTATTAAGCAAGTATAATTATAATATTTGTTGTAAACAATTGTTGGCTAACCTAAATAAATAAATAAATAGAGAAGTATGAAAGAGTTAGGGGCAAGCGAATGATGAAACTAGAATGATGTTTTTGATAGGCTTCGAAGTGATAATTAACAATGATAATTATCACTTCGAAGCCTATTAAAACATTACTTTTGTGAATTTTCAGTGCACTTTTCTAACCAACTTTCAATTGGAGCTTCCTAAATTATAGTATTCTATGTAGTGACCAGGACTTGTGTAACTGGATGGGTCTTTCCTACTTCTTCAATAGTGGCTAATCGACTCGCGCACCGAGGGTTCCGTATAAACTTGTAGGTATTTTGTTATTAAATACATATTTGCGGTTTTCAGATTTTTTCCTTTACATGTGCTGTAAGACATTGCTTCTTTCCAAATTTCGTGATTCTAGGTCAACGGGAACTACCATATAGGTTTTTGACCCAAAAGCTATAGGGTACTTCCGGTTGACCTAGAATTGTCATTTTGGTTAAGTGCAAGGTCTTATAGCACAAGTAAAGGAAAATTCTGAAAAATAAAAAAGGATGAAAATTAAGGTAAATTTTGTTACTTACAAGTTTTCGCGAAAATCTAAATTTGCCCATATCTTTTTATCGTGTTGACTCAGGACCTTGATTTTTATACACCTAATAGGGACTATAGACCTCGGTATCTGGTATTAATCTCCACTTGTTAGGTTCACGCGTTTCTGAGAAAATCAGTGGTGACACACGGACAGACAGACGGACAAACGGACAAGACAGTGATCTTATAACGGTTCCTTTTTTTGCCTTTTGAAGTACGGAATCCTAAAAAGGTTCGTTTAATTACAAATAGCGAGCTATTTAATGTATTATTGTAAATAGACAAACATTCTATAATATTTATTATGTACTTACATATTTAAATTATTTTAATTACTAGTACTGCTTATTTCATTAGATATTTCTACCAACAGACCCGCGAGACGCAAGTTGAATCTTAATACCAGAAGAAAAATATTTGCAGTACCTATTCAGTGAGCAAATCTGCAAAGTCACTCACAAAGCAGGAAAAATCTTACCGCGAAGCTTGAACAAAACATTGGCCTTCTGCGGCGGCTCATTGTAGTAATGCTAAGTTAAGTGCTCCAATGAACGATACATTGTAATAATATAGTTTTATTATTCTTCCCAACGATGCCGTAAAGTTCTGATATGACTGAATGTTAGGACTGGGGTTATATTGTATGGGACGAGATTTTTATTGAGTTTTCTGCCAAGAGTATGTTCGTATGTGTTCTACATGTCTTATTTCTGGCCAAGATTTTTATTGAAAAACTGTATTGAGTATTGTACTCAGTCCCATTATTATCCGTACCTACATACCTGGTATATCTGTTACGGGTTATGCTAGAAGAAGAAGTAAACCTAGGTTTACCCGTGTAAACTTAGTATTATTGTCCAAGCTTTTTGGGTAAACTCCAAATAATAATTAATATAAAGGAAGTCTAGCCATCTTACTTTAACGAAGCAAACAATTTGGGTGTAGCGCTCGCCGGCCGCTGCCGCGACCCCGCTCGCTGCGCTCACTCGGCTCGCGTTTTACACTTCTAACCTAACTTAACCCATTTGGTCTGGTCTAGTGTGATGAAATAAAAAACTATATTTTCCAAACGTAACAACATTACTTAACATCGTTGATCGAAAATATCACAAAATAACTGTTTGATGTCTATTCCTTTTATGTCTAATCATGTAGAGTTTCCCTCACTAATTTAACTGGACTTTGTACCAAGATAAACTTTCAAGAAGATTCATTCCTTTTACTCGCCTTGACGAAACTGCCCGAATGCCCAGATGTACAGCACAAAGTCAACAGCATCTAACCGCCTTTTCCCAACTAAGTTGGGATCGGCTCCCAGTCTAGCTAAATGCGGCTGAATACCAGTGTTTACATGGAGCGTCTGCCTATCTGACCTCCACAACCCAGTTAGTTCAGCACAAAGTGATTGCACAAAATCGTTGAAACTACTACCTTCTTTGCAAAGCTTTGTCACTGAGACCACTCAAACACTCCAGTTGCCGCGTCACAGACAAAGCAGCGACGTCCATAGAGGTAGATAAGCACCTACTGTATATCATGATGAAAAAGGCGTCGCTAATCCGACTGAGTGAACCAGAACTGACTTACGCGACGGATTTGGGATCTTTTGCCCACGACGCTTCGACGCTGGTATTTTTATTGCTCCGTTTAGGTCTTTTTTTTTACGGATGGAAAATCATCAAATGACTGCTCCCGCTCTGGGCAGAGCGGAAGGGAGTGTCAGACTTGTACTGACTAAAACCCATCCATGTTCCTTCCTTGCCCTTTGTGTTCCAGAGCCACGGTATCTCTTTCGAACAGCCCGCAGCCCTGGCAGGCATCGGCCCTTGCGGGCCCCTCCCTGTTTACTGACATCTCTTTGAGGCGCGCACGGAACACGAACGCGCCGTCTACACGGCTTGTCGTCAAAAGACGGATGGACGGCGAGCTAGCCCATTACTCACCGTCCACAGGCCCGCGTCTACGGTGGCCGGGAGCCACCACGTGACCCTCGACGCAGGGGCGTGCCGTCCATAAAGGCAATTAGGCCTAGCCTACCCTACCAACAACGCCAAATGCATTTATTATAACTATGTAATAAAATAACACAAAATTTTAAAAAAGGAAGTTAAAACTCCTGAGCAACACTTATAGCAACTTGTCGCGCCCGTGTGACGTATTTCACAATACTTATATTTAATGTACTCTGTGCACAATACTACGATTATAAGGCAAGAAGTCGTACGGCCTACCTGTGCATTCATAAATTTACGCATACTGATGCATATTTTCGCGTGTATGAACGGCACACATGTATAGATATGGGAGTCACCTCCTTGGACTGTAGACGGCCATCGTGTGTTGTGATTGGACGAATGGCTGCCCCACAAAAGTCAAGACGTAAGGTCACGGTATCCCGCGAAATTCAAATTGTCTTACGTTTTTTGTGATTTGTATCGCAATCTTGAATGTTTTGCTTTTTCTAACTTACTAAGTTATAAATAATTAGTTTCAAAACGTACAGTTACTGTAAATATTATTTGTTGTGTTTATTATTTGTTTATTTACATAAAAATGGTGATCTGTGAACTTTGCGCTGATAATGGTGCCGATTCTCTTGTCACAAATACCTCTAAATTAGACTAAAAATCACCAAAAATTAGATTATTCCTGTCAAACGACAATTTCCCATTCTGAAATTGACTTAACTGACACAAATTAATATTTTAGTGTGACAGCACTAAGATGGCACGGAGATATTAATTTATTGATTTTGAATTTGACGTTTTCCACCCAAAATTTTGCGATTAAAAAGGTGTGGAATAAAATTAGTTGTCATGGACTCAAATTCATACCAACACCTCGAGTTCAGGTGCAAAACCAGTACTGTCTTTTTTTTTTTTTTCTTTTGCTTATATCTCGAAAATAGTGTGTCCTATCGCAAAAATAATGAAAATTTCGACCCCCTTTATAAGACCCAATAAATTTAAAATATTATAAATCAATAAAGGTGACTACTTTGAAGGTCATCTTAAGTAGAACGACACTGTAATGTTGCGCGATTTTTTTTTCGGAAGTCAGTATACGTGGCCTACCCTCCGTGGAGAACCACTGCACGCCACTGCCTCGAAGCCCCTCCGTTTAGGTCTTGAGTTGTATTCAAGAAGTATACAGGTTGCATACATCATTCTGAATCCATAGGTAACTTTAAAAGCAAATGCTTTGGTGTTTATTACATCTGCGTTGTATATACCTTTTGTTAGTCGCCTTTCACTCATCCTCTCCACATGACCATCAACCACAAACCATCTAAGCATACTCTTTTAAATGTTTGTCACTACATCTTCTTTTAAACCGCAACGTTACCTACATACACTCTAAAAAAAATAACTGTGTTTACACGGTTTGATACTTTTATAGCTAAACAACTGTTTATCTTGGCTTAACTAACTTTTTTCTGTTTGGGTTATGCTATTCACACATTCAACCAAACAAACTAACCTTAAAACTAGTACCTAATTCAAATCAACAAAACACAGGCAGTCAGCTTAAAACTCGAAAAATACACCGAACTTTTCATTCCCACAAAAAACCTTTCAAAAATGCAAAATCACGAATAAGCCCGTAATAAATAATAACGAAACCACTTCACCGCGCTCATCGAGGAATATTCAGCATAAAAATCGCTGCATGCATCCGACTACCGCTTTATGAAGCGCTGTAAAATCAATAACTCAGAAATGCACCGCTAAGATTTCTATGAAGATAGCTTAGTAAAAGCCGCTGATAACTGGCGAAGTCTGAATGACTCTTATTTTATATCTGAGGAATAAAATGCATGGATATAAAATGTATTTTTATATGGATGTTATAGCTCTGTATTGCATGGGATTGCAACCCTGACACGGTTTTGTTAAAGTGTTTAGGTATCTTATTGTGATCGAGAATGAAGAGCCGTTGTGGAAGAATTGCGTGCATTATGTTTGGTCTTAACTTTTCGTATTATAATTTTGCAATGCCTTGTACGCTGCCTCGACTGCCTTGTTAGACGTATGGTCGCAATCACGACTACTGAGCATGTTTCTCCAACAGGAATTTCTCAGTAGCGGCCACAGAGTTCGGATTCGTGAACCCTTGCTGGCAATAGGCTCGCCCTTTTTTACATCGGACTTCAAACTATAACTGGTGAAATGTGGGTGTACTATCTGGTAAACCTCTGCTAAACCTTTGGGGATTACAGGCGTGATATTATGTTATTAGAGCAAGAGCCCGCGACGGCCAGACCTTCGTTATTTTATAAAAGCTGAAAGTTTTTCTGTGCATAGCCCCTATATAGGTAAGAACGACCAGCGACTATAGAGTTTGGGTTGTGGTTACTTGGGCAGGTAACAGGTAGTAAAGGTGTGTAAAATAGTACCTTAAATTCGTTAAAGTATAACGCTCAATTTTTTTATATTGTCTTCGGGATAACTTTAGAAATCTCGTCATCCATTGCCGGACACTTATGACAGTTGCTTCCCCCTGACAGACACCCCGAACTTTAATAAATTATGATGGGCTATCCACAGAAAAACTTTCAGCTTTTATAAAATAACGAAGGTCTGGCCGTCGCGGGCTCTTGGGCTATATGTTATGTACATCCATGTCTAGTTATTCGTATATCAGTCATTATCTGTATCATTTTGATATACCGCTGTTAAAGTATGAATATGAATTTGCAAAATAGTATACGTCTACTAAGCGCCGATGTACAGACGCCAGTAGTACAAGCTCTTACAATCTCTCAAATTTCTTGAATAGATTTTCAACTTTATCGCCGAAGCAATAGGTTCAAGGTTGATTAAAAAAAATGACAGTTTCGGGTAGTTTAATCTGCTGGCGTCTGTATTTTCGCGCGGTAAAAAGTTCACACTAGTACGAATCTACACCTCTTTAAATGCTAAAGCTTTTTATAAGACACTCTCTTAAACTGCAACATGGAGTCATTTGTTAGTTTAATCTAACTGATGAATTGGAAATCTTAACTATAATAATTACCTTTACTTTCAAAGCGCTTGCTAAGTTGGTCCATGGATGGGTGACCACCCATTACATACCGAGTTTCCTCCGTGTCTCGGAAAGCACGTTCTGCCGTTGGTGCCAACTGTCATTTGTAGACCTTTGACAGTCGTTACGGGTAGTCCGATAGACAGTCGCTCCATGTAAAATACTGGTATTCAGCTATATCCGGTTAGACTGGAAGCCGACCCTTACACAGTTGGGAAAAGGCTAGGCTGATGATGACTTTCCAAGCCTGAAGAGTTGGTGAGAACTTTATTTTTAACATACTTTTATTAACTTTACCTGTAACTATGCAAAAAAATAGGTGTTAAATTTAATCTACTTCCCGATTTCTGATTGAGCTAAACTTTTGCATACATGTTTAGTTTGGATGAAAATGCATGGTTAGCTAAGTGCTGTTATTCTGAATCCAATATAAAGTGCTCTTAAAGATGGTGGACTATTTATTTTTTATGCCATGATCATCATCATCATCATCAGCCTATAAAGTTCCCACTGCTGGGACACAGGCCATTCCCATGGTATCAAATTACAGGGTTTACTGAAAAATATACGAGTAATAATATGACGTCATTTTAAAGCGTGTTTTTTAGATATTTTTTTAATTGTAATATTATTTGGTGAATGATTCTTGCAACCTCAAAACTCAACCGTTGAAATCAGAAAATATGACTAGGTACTTACTTCTTGAATGAAAGATCAATAATTTACCCACAGAATAAATTAACATTAATAGCCCCCTTATGATAGTAGAAATGCTACTAATAAAAAAGTATACTTAAATAAAACAGACGCTCAAGTAATTGACGATCGTTTATCAAAAAACATTAATTTAGGGTTAATTAAATAAAACTAAATTCTTTAGTTAGGTTCATAATACAGTTGTCACCTTTTATTAACTACAAAATCCCATAAACACAAAAGTACACAAGTACACAATACACACACAAGTACACAATACACACACACAAGTGAAGAGAGAGAAAAGTGAATGCGTTGTGTTGTGTTGTAGTATCATAATTTGACAAGATCAGTTTTAAACTCCATACTTTATCATCATCATCATCAGCCTTTTAATGTTCCCACTGCTGCGACACAGGCCTCCTCTCTATGAGAGGGAATGGGCTATAATCCACCACGCGGGCCCAGTGCGGATTGGTAGATGACACATGTCTTCGAATTTTTGGTTCTAGGACATGCCGGTTTCCTCACGATGTTTTCCTTCGCCGTTTTTGAGAGCAGTGGTGATGAAATAAATTACACTCCATACTTACTATGCTATAAAAGTTTTTCTAGTGGTTACTAGAAAAACTTTATCCATATCCATCCATCTAACCATATCCAATTGGTTAATTGGATATGGTTAGAGCTTACCTTCAAAGTTAGATAGGCAATTGCTCATGATCTTTCAACCGTTTAAAGGTTGCAATTATTTCTTTCATACCTACTCTTTTCTGTTAAGTTCTCAGGGTCTTTGGAAATTGTTAACACCATAATGAGCTGTGATTTATTTAGTGGCCTTGAGAATCAGGCTGCAGGACTGTTCGAAAGAGATACCGCGGCCCTTGAACACAAAGGGCAAGGAAGGAACGTGGATGGGTTTTAGTCAGTACCAATCTGACACTCCCTTCCGCTCTGCCCGGGAGAAGTCATTTGATGATTTCCCATCCGAAAAAAAAGGCCTTGAGAATCCACGTAATAGGTTCATGATCGTTTAATTTTATTGACAAATGCTTACCCTGACTGGAAAGGTCCACTCAAATCGGTGTGGTTTTCTTCAAAAGACCATCTTAGACACTAATCTGCATAGTCCTCATGTGAGTTGGCAAAGATTATGTCTGGACCTTAAAAGAGACTCGACGTTTCATGAGACGTGAGAGTTTCTTCTCAGAGTATTCAGGTATGAAACACCGGCCTCATCTAGTTTAAAAAGACACGTGTAGAACTGTTTATTGTTAATTGAATTTTGCGGGCTACCCTGGCGCTTCCATCTTAAATGTCCCCATAACCATAATTCTTCCTTGAATTTTACAGCCACTATTCCCCCATAGGCCGGCCAATAAACATAGAAAGGACATTATGTAATTATCCGTTATAGCGCCTCAAAGTGCTCGTAAAGCCATAATCCCGATGTATCGCTAGATGGCGCTGTTCCCAAGAGGAAACCTTGAGGACATCGTGTTTGAGGACGGGCATTAAAATAGCCTTTACCGATACTTAAGTATTCATTCAGCGTACTCTGGGTATTAAGCCCAACTGAAACTGACTGACATACGTTATGCTGCAGTCTGTTCTCAGTTACTTTACCTGTGACAATTGTAACCTAATAAGAACCTTATTAAAATTAGAATAAAGATTTTGTCAGAAAACTCTCTGACAAGTCTGTCAAAATTTTTAATCTTAAATCAGTGACTGCAACCTTATTACAACAGCCTTAACATCAAGGGACTTTTGCCAATTCAATCAGCTTTCTTTATTTATTTTTCGCGTGGTTGGTGCCTAACCTGGTGTCAGAGTTTTTATGCTGCCCATGGGCCTCTCACTTGGTTTTACATGCCGTCGAGAAATATCTCTCAGGCGGGTCTTTTGGTTTCCTCACGATATTTTCCTTCGTCGAAGCAAGTGATAATTATACGATAGATACGCACATGAGTCGGAAAAATTAGAGGTGCGTGCCTTGGGTTCGAACTCGTGACCTAAGCTATCAATGATCTCAATTCAAAAGTGCTAAGAGAATCTTTGAAACGAAAAGTTAATTTTTAATCGTCAGCGGCGGAACCCAGCGAGAAGTGTTTGTAAATAAAATTCAACATGATTACTTTTTCAGATGAACAGTAGATATTCCTGAATAAACCACACCAAATACCCACAAAACATATTGCACACACTTCGTTCGTATTCGACAAACCGGGTCACAAAGCTAACCGAACAAAAACATAGTTGTTCCTGGTTTCTATGAAAATACTGTTACATTCCACGAACAACATTTGCGTGAAGCCAAAATACGCGAACACACACAAAATAAATGTACCTGTGAATCGGCTAAATGGCGCTCCCAGCGGAATGTCTACCTTTTGTAGAACTTTGGGCCTATGTTTTGATCTCTGGACTAAATTTGTGTGTGAATGGCATAAAGGGGTAGAAGTATAGGTAGGTACAGTGAGCCACACGTCTATTGAAACTCTGTAGTACCACCAAACCAGCTAAAGTTATAGTGCTTCCGTCGACTTTCAGTGGACTGTACTATTTTTAATTGAGCAAAGATAAATGAGCTACTCCTCATCGACATGGCCATTAGCCAACAGGTTCGTCGCTCTCGCAAGGATCTAGCGACATGTTGGATAGTTGGGTATGTCGGAAGCGTTAGGCATTAACGTAACTGACATGAAGCAATCGTTGAGGGAACGCTTCTTTGGACGCCTGAAGAAGGTACTAAATAGCCTTCTTTCAGGAGGGAACAAGGTGCGCGCCTTCAACGGTTGGGTCATGCCGGTTTTAATGTACTCTTTCGGCATACTCAAATGGACTCAGACGGAACTTGATTCCCTGGACAGGAGAGTCCGTACACTGCTGACCGCAAACCGGATGCATCACCCACGATCATCGGTGATGAGACTGTACATCCCGCGGAAGTGCGGTGGTCGAGGCTTTTTAAACGCGAAGACCTTCCACAACCGCGAGGTGTGCAGTCTCAGAGAATATTTTCTAGAAGCCGAGGTGGGTATGCACCGAGATGTGGTCGCAGTGGACAAGGGACTCACCCCGCTGTCCGTGGCTAAAGAGAACTGGCGCAAACCTGAAGTACTTACTACCGATGACCGCAAGGAAGTATGGCAAGGCAAGGAGCTTCACGGGCGCTTCTACCGCGCTCTTCATGGGCCCGATGTAGATTTTCTAGCGTCCATGTCCTGGCTACGTTTCGGCGACCTCTTTGGGGAAACTGAAGGTTTTGTCTGTGCGATTATGGATGAAGTTATGTTGACGAACAACTACCGGAAATATATTATGAAGGACGGGACGGTTGACGTGTGTCGGGCATGCCACCGTTCGGGTGAGTCCATTAGACATATTATTTCTGGTTGTTCTCGTCTGGCTAACGGCGAGTACTTGCACAGGCACAACCAAGTAGCCAAGATTATTCACCAGCAACTTGCCTTGAAATATAAACTTGTGGAATCTGAGGTACCGTACTACAAGTATGTGCCCGACCCAGTTCTCGAGAAAGACCATGTCACGCTGTACTGGGATCGGTCTATCATTACTAACAGGACTATTGTAGCCAATAAGCCTGACATAGTGATGATAGACCGATCAGCGCGCCGCGTATTGATAATCGATGTCACCATCCCGCATGACGAGAACCTTGTGAAAGCTGAGAAAGAGAAACAAATAAAATATCTCGACTTGGCACACGAGGTTGTCGACATGTGGAATGTGAACTCGGCTATCATTGTGCCGATTGTCGTGACGGCCAATGGCCTTATGGCTAAGAGCCTCGACGACCATCTCTCGAAGCTCGCCTTAGGCGGTTGGATCAAGGGTTTGATTCAGAAGGCAGTACTCCTCGATACGGCTCGCATTGTGAAGAGGTTCCTGTCTCTGGAGCCCTAACCACCGGTAGCTTGGACCCTGTTCCCGACACCAGCGGACCGCTATTTTTTATATTTTTAAATATTTTTTATATAGTTTATTTTAAGAAACTCCTCCTCCGTGCCTCGGAAAGCACGTTAAGCCGTTGGTCCCGACTGTCATTTGAAGATCTTTGACAGTCGTTAAAGTAGTCAGTGGCCCAAAAAGTCTGACAACCAGTCTTACCAAGGGGTATCGTATTTCGGTTATCGTATTTCCCAGTAGTAACTGGGTTGTGGAGGTCAGATAGGCAGTCGCTCCATGTAATACTGGTATTCAGCTGCATCCGGTTAGACTGGAAGCCGACCCCAACATAGTTGGGAAAAGGCTAGGCAGATGATGAAGAGTACTTTTATACCCATTATATCTTCCTCGTCCTAATTTTCGAAATTAAAATGAAATAAATTAAAATGTAACACAGATTTTTCTAACTGACTGTTTTTTCAGTGAGGACTGAAAACATTACATAAATATAAAGGACCTACCTATAATCAAACTATGTCAGTCAACTTTGCCCCACTGCCACGGGCATTTCATACGAAATAGGTACTACATCAAATTTTGAAACATTGTTGAATTTAATATGACGGGCTGTAATTACTACTTACGACGGTAGCGAGCTTTGATGACAGTCGTTTCCTTATACTAAGTCATATCTACGTAATACAGTAGAATGTCACCAATCCGGCACTATTAAAAGTCAGAGGGTGCCGGATTATATGAATGTTCGGATTACTGGATTGTATAGAACAATTCCAAAAAGAGAATATAATGTATTTATTGTGTTGATGTTCGACCCATTTTTTTATAACTGTAACATATCTCACAATTAACTAATTATGTAGTTTTAAAAAACCCTTAAAGACGGAGCGCATACGCAGTGCATGGCGTAGAGAGGGGCGAAAAAGGCGCGGGCTAAGGGTGCCGGATTATTGGACGTATCGGTCTATTGAAGTGCCGGATTAGTGAGATTCTTCTGTAATTAAATTTCCACGTTTGTCTTGTAGATGCTAGTGCAACTGCTGACCGTGAGGTGTTTCGTTCAATTCCCAGACCAGGCGAAGTGTTTTTGGGCCTTTCCATTATGATTTTCTCACTAGCAGCCACGGAATCTGAATTTGTGCTCGGTTGGCAATAGGCTAGCCTAGAATTAAATGGGACTAAAAGATAACTGGCAAAAGGTACGCCTCTGCCAAACCTTTCGTAGACAACAGGTGTGAGGATGAAAGTTGTCCTTATCTGCGGTGGCTGTGTGGTATTGGCCCCAACATACATGATGTAGATCATAGGTTCAAATCCAAGCGAACACTTTACTAATAACATCACTGCTCGCAAATAGTGTTGCCTAAAATCGGTCTTGGTCTTGCGAAATGCAAGAACAAGACCAACACTGCAACACCAAGACCGATTTTAGGCTTTAAACTCGCTTAATCTTTACAATAGGTGCTTTGTGTGCGTTTTAATATTTATAGAAGAAAGTAATTACAGACTGGTGGGAACTGCTAAAGGGGAAAATCGGTCTTAGTCTTGCAGTCTTGGTCTTGTTCTTGCATTTTCGCAAGACCAAGACCGATTTTGGACAACACTACTCTCTAAAACGGTCGAGGTGTCGAGGTAGTAAAGTGAGATAGTAAAACTAACCTGTGCTGATACGAGACGTAAAACCAACAAATCATTCACTATTAATAACTTATGTATGACCATCTTTCATTTCTCCTTCTTAGCGTGCCGATGGCAATCTAAATTGTGTCGGCCCAAAACTAAGCCACTAAGTTTGGCGTTTTCAAAAACGTGTATCAGTTCTTATAATGAACAAATAAAAGGACACACAGGATATTAAGTGCCCTAAAGTTTGTGGAACAGCACCATATTTACACTCCAGGGCAGAGTCATCCATGAATCTCCACCTGAGCAGGTTTTCCCTGTGCAGCCAACTCGGGCCCGGAGTCTATTTAAAGACTTCCAGGTCAGTCATGGCAAGTCTCTCCTTTTGTCTCGTCCACGTTCATACATCTAGTCATACACGCACGCCGGTTGCGAGTACTACGCACCTTACCTTTCTGAAGAACCTCACCAATGAGGTCAGCGTGTGTTCTTCTAGGGCGTCCCCTCCCGGCGTTGCCACTCACATCTGCCTTGTTAGTCGCCTTTCACTCATCCTCTCCATATGACCAAACCATCTAAGTATACTTTTTTCAATTACAACTCACTTATGCCTTCCATATTGTGTTATTAAACGTCTGCGGTATCTATCATTTCCGTGCCCTTCAATCAAAGAGAATCAAACTGTTCCAATCTTGTACTATTAAAGTTATGCAGAATTCGCTTCACCCGGCTCTCCAAATACTAGAACGTTCTCTGAAATATCCACCTCTATTGCAAAAATCTGAACTCTAGAATTTCAATTTAGACCTCCTTTAAAACTCTTAAAACACAAAAAAGAAGACCCTAACAAACATCCAAGTCAGGAAAATTCAAACTCATTAAAATTAATTAATTAACTTAATAATCTAAAAGGTTCGCAAGACCTGTGCTCGCAAAGGACCTCTCATCGTCAGCGATATGACAGCTTATTCCAATGGACTTTTAAATGAAGACGGTCCAATGTGGTTAATTCAATTAACTTTTTAAGTAATTAATGTGATGTAGCTTTATCTTTTCGCCTGTTTTTACATTTTTGATGAGCAGTTTGGTTTTGAGGTTATGATAAAATGCTAGGTATTTTTTTGTGATTTTGAAATAGTTGTTATTTTTAACCGACTTTCTTTAAAAAGGAGGAGGTTCTCAATTCGGTTGTATTTTTTTTTTTTTTTTTTGTGTTTGTTACCTCATAACTCCGTCATTTCTAAACTGATTTGAAAAATTCTTCTTTTATATGAAAGGATATACTTCTCGATTGGTCCCATAGAAATTTCATCAATATCGGTTCAGTAATTTGGTTCTTTTTTCACGTTAATTGCTAAATCACGCACGTCGCATAAAGTTTTGCATGTTTAATTTGGCATACTTCCCGATTTCCGATTGAATTGAAATTTTGCTTATGTATATCGCATGATAGTACAATATATAGATAACATGGAGCTGATCTGATGATGGAGCTGGATGGTGGCCTTAAGAACTCCGTTATGAAATGACATAAGCCCATCGAGATTAGGCTCGTATGATCCGTCATGATGAGTACTTTGCCTATAGAGGGTCCAGGGTATCCAGGGTCTGATGATGAAGCTGGAAGGTGGCCGGATAATGAGTGTTGACAAGAGGTTCAACAGAAATGTTTGTTTATTTTTTATGCTCTATTCATTGTAGAATATTTTCGTGCGAAATCAAGTGTGTCTGTGTCATGCAGCATGCAACAAGGTCATGGAGAGCACACGCCTCAGAGGCTTGTGGATAACATGCATCTCACTATGCGAAATATTATCGCTATCAATATTATCGGATCAGAAAAAGAAAAAAGAAAAAGCTTCATATTGGCAGAAATGCATCGGCATTAATACTATAATCGATCGTCAATTGTTTGTTTGTGACGTCACTACCCGGGAAGCTACCGGAGTTTCGCCGCCGTAAGTTTCCTCATTTTACACATTAGTACATTACATTATTGCTTTTTAGTACATTTTATTTCTTTTTTACCGGGGCATTACTTTTTCTCTTTCCTCTTCTTGCATTGTTATAGATATGCTGTTAACAAGGATTTGTGCTAGATACCACAACTAAAAAGGATAAAATAAAAGCTTTTTTGCAAAAAAAAACGACTTAAAAAAAAAGATAAAAAAAATAAAACTTTTTTGAAAAAAAATAACCGACTCCTAAAAAAAAAGGTAAAAATAAAATTACAAAAAAAAAAATTGGAAAATAACTTAACTTTCGGAAGTCGGTGGCAAAAAAATCAATGAAACAAAGCCACCGACTTCCGAAAGTTAAGTTATTTTCCACTTTTTTTTTGTAATTTTATTTTTATGGAAGTACAGTTAGAGAAATTAAGTTTTTATTAAATTGACAGAATACGCCAATTGGCCGTGTGACTGCCTTTTTCTACAACATGTTGGTATTCAGTTTGTTTTACAATTATTTTTCTACTTACTTGATTTTATCTACGTACTATTTTTCTTTCTAATAAAAATATTTATTTATCAACCTTTTCTGGGGCTCCTCCATGAATTTCGTTTGGAATGAGTCTAGATCGTCACACATAACATAAATTATACGGACTAAAAAAAATTACTTGATCCATCAAAAACCCAACTTCTATTTATTTTCATAATTCCCGAAGCCAAACCGTAAACTCGGCAACATGGTTTCAAAAAAATAGTTTTCAGCGAGCGAGCGCAATGACAAACCGCCATATTGGCACATTGGCGACGTCATCTGACGTAACCAATACGCGGTATTGGACGGTTCCATTTTTGAAAATTTTTATTTTTATGTTTTATTCGTCTGGCAATTTAAAACACATGCGTTGGGGTGTAGACACAGTCATTTGTTTTTATGTGTTAAAGGAAGGTTAAGTGGCACTTGGTGGGTTAAAAGTACCCATCGTGAGCAATTTTTAAACCCGTATTAATGAATCACCCTTATTTAAGAGCTTTCAAAATAGCCTCTACGAGTGGCGTAACCAACCCTCCTTTACATAATGTACGTCCGGTGCACCCCGGGTAGTCAGCTCCCACATTGTTGATTGGATTATATTTTTATCACGGAATGAGTTGTTTTTAACTTGGGCCGATACGAGTTTAGATTTTTTCTTTATCTGATGTATTTAATACATCTTTAATCAAAGAGATTTTTTTACATTTGGATAACGCCATAAATCTTAAAATGCATCAATGGGAATTGTTTGAAATTCATTAATTTACGTTACACGTCCGTATTGCGGTCGCCGACTTACATATGTGTACCAAATTTCAACTCAATCGGTCCAGCAGTTTCGGAGTAAATTGTTATGACAGATTGCTATGACAGATGGACAGACAGACAGACACGCAGGTGATCCTATAAGGTTTCTGTTTTTTTTCATTTGAGGTACGGTACCCTAAAAACCAAGCTCTTAAACTATATCACGCAGTTGGAGGCTATATATGGGGTACCTCACTCAATCGCTCAATGATCACGTAAAAACATAACCCTGCCTAAACTATCACGCAGTTGGTCAAAAAAAGTCCTAGTTCCATGATCCTGCTTATAAAAATAAACGATCAAACGCTAGAGTGTTCAGTGTCAGACTATGTGAGTGCCTATCTTGGCTCACCATTACGTGACGTCACGCTAATAGCACTTCACTGGAGTAACGTGTTCGCACGCGTTTAGTGCTCCGTCAATTAGGAGTTGAGTAGCTATAGTTAATGTGTAATTTAAAAGTTATGAGGGAACAGGTAAACATACGCACTACGCTTTTTTTTCGGATGGGCAATCATCAAATGGCTTCTCCCGCTCTGGGCGGAGCGGAAGGGAGTGTCAGACTTGTACTGACTAAAACCCTTCCTTGCCCTTTATGCTCCAGGGCCGCGGTATCTCTTTCGAACAGGCCCGCAGCCCTGACTTTTTGCTACATAACACGTCTAAATAATACAACATTTCTAATCTCTCTATTGAATCATGTTAAATAACCATTTTTTTTTATATGTTATGTTTTTAGTGTAGACACACCCTTACATACGTACTGGTTAAAATCATAACAAAATAATACCCTCCTTTTTGCTTTCGCCGTAGTAGGGTAAAAATGTCTGTTCGTTACTTCCCCGTTTGACCCATAATGATGTTTTCGTGTATTTCAAAAATTATGTAAAGAGCTCTCTAGTAGTTCACCACTCAACGTGCAAAGTTAACTTTAATGAGAGTCGTATTAATTAAATAAAGTCTTATTTGAATAGAACCTCTTTATTTGAATAAAACTTTTCATTGCGGCTCGTCTAGTGCTGATGTAGACCCATGTTATACTTTAGTTTAATGTTTATTAGAAGACGACAGCAAAATGAACTCTAAGGGGTTTACTCACTGGGCTGCGGGACTGTTCGAAAGAGATACCGCGGGCCTGGAACACAAACGGCAAGGAAGGAATATGGATGGGTTTTAGTCAGTACAAGTCTGACGCTCCCTTCCGCTCTGCCCAGAACGGGAGAAGTCATTTGATGAATTTCCATCCGAAAAAAAAAGGGGTTTACACACAAGACACTGGTGCGGGCGGTGTGCTTTTTGTATGAAATATGCGGAGAAACAAACGCATGTGACTAAAAGAGTGATGACATGAATGTTGATGGATGGAGAGGAAGAGGCAGGCCAAAGAAAAGATGGATGGATTGTGTGAAGACTGATATGAAAGAGAAAGGAGTAAATGATGCTGTAACGTCTGAACAGGGGAGAATGAAAGAAGATAACGTGTTGCGCCGACCCCAAATAGAATGGGATAAGGGCAGGAAGATGATGATGCGGAGATAAAAATAGATGGTGCTTAGCATGGCAATAGACAGTCTATGCCTTTTTTTTTAGTTGAAAATCCTCATGGGCACCCTCCGTCTAGAGCAAGCAGAGGGTTATGTGTTTAACCGACTAAAAACCTACTGTTCCTACTACTACCATGGGTCTCATGAGATACAAGTGCAATCGCGCGCACCCGACCGACCGACGGGTATCAGCGTGCTATTCCCAGCGGGCCGCATCACTAAGTGCGGCGTATCCAGTGACTGCACGTTCTCCACCTCCCTGGAGACAGTCTATGCCTTACAAAATTCACAATGTAGTCATAAAATTGAGTCGAAACAATGAGAGAGCTCATTTTGCGTCAAAATTAGCGCAAATCTAAATATTTTGTGGAACCGTCTGGAAAATTATTTGGGTGATCTCACTAATTTTGACCAACCAGGATATGGTAACATCAAGAATACGGATAACATTAAAGTTGTAACAATTATGCAGCTCAGAATGGAACAAAAACATAACCCTCCATTTTGCTTCGCTGCAATCGGGTAAAACAAAAGCACATCAACGCGCCGCACTTCGTCATGTATGTAGTCTTCTTTATCTAGAATATAAAGACATTTTGTTTTTACTAGGATAACTTAGTTTAGTGTTAGTTAACTACTTAATAAAGTAAGTTAGATACGTAGTTTCTTTGAAGTTATATCCGTTTCCTCAAGCTCAACGTCTAGTTTCCCCTCTTTTGTAGCAGCAAGTCTAGTTTTAATGGATAGATAGTGTTTTTATTCCCTTTTTCTGTAGCCTTCATCAGTATATCTATAGAATTCCATGAATTCTATGTTGACTATAATATGAGATTAGTTTACCAAAATAACAGTATAAAGTGACTGCCTATCTGATCTCCACAACCCATATATACCTACTGGGTCTTCCAATCACGAAAGGATCACTGTAATACAATTAGGTAGCTACAATTAATTATACTTAATTATCTGTTGAAAAATTGAAATCTATACAAATAAATGAAATTGAAGCATCTGTTTGTAATTTCAAAATAAAAGTTTTTATACGGTAAGTAGGTACTTGTAACAAAAAAACAGTATTTTTAATTTTTGTCTGTCTGTTTGTTCCGGCTAATCTCCGAAACGGCTTGATTGATTTTGACAGGACTCTTATTGGCAGATAGTTGATGTTAAAGGGAGTAACTTAAGCTACTCTGATTTTAGAAACAAAATTAATATTCCGTGCAAAAAAAAAAAAAAAAAACCTATGTAATTGTTAACAAAATCCGATTCAAAAAGGGAAATCATATTTTTATAATAATTGCAGGCAGACGAAGGTTGGTACATCGCTGGGTACATCTAGTAGTCTATAAACTCAGTGTACGCTTCCTGATAAAAGTCACACATATAGGGTGACTGGTAATTAGTAACAAACAAGTTTCCCAAAGAAACATTTTTTTTAAACACTCATTAACTTTTATCACAATAACACAGCAGCCGTATGAAATTCACGCGTGCGCGCCTGTGACCTATCATTACTATCGTACCGTGCAACAGTGGGTAGTCAGAGCACCCGTGCAGCTAGTTATCGGTGTCCGTGAGCAGCATAGGTACCTACATGCTTATATTGTTGCCTAATTAAAAGTATACAAAAAAAAAGTTTATTTTAAAAAGTTGTTTGTTAACATGAGTACAATCAAGTGAATAAGTAT
The DNA here is from genome assembly GCA_950005105.1 of Lycophotia porphyrea. Taxonomy (NCBI): domain Eukaryota; kingdom Metazoa; phylum Arthropoda; class Insecta; order Lepidoptera; family Noctuidae; genus Lycophotia; species Lycophotia porphyrea. The sequence goes on from OX465396.1 coordinate 2,988,513, forward strand.
CGGTCACTAATTATCAGTCACTCTGTATACTAACTCTGAACAAATCTACAGCGCACATTTGATATACTTTCATGTATAATAAAATTTCAAACTTAATTCAGATTTATGACCTTAATAGTCATACTTGTAAAATTGAAATTTCTAAGTTTCTTAACTCACTAAACTACGATGATACCGAAAAAATACTTAAAATTACCAGTTAAAAAAAAAAAAAACACCAAAATTGCATTATACACATACATTCACACAATGACATTTCAAGACACTTAGCATACAACGTACACTTTCTACACATAAAGATAATCGCAAAAAAATAAATAATAATAATAATAATTTGTAGCCAATAAGCCTGATATAGTGGTGGTGGATCGATCAGAGCGGCGCGCAATGATTGTTGACATTACGGTCCCGCATGACGAGAACCTCGTGAAAGCCGAGCAAGATAAACAAATCAAGTATCTTGACTTAGCTCGCGAGGTTGTCGACATGTGGGATGTGGACTCAGCGATCATTGTGCCGGTAGTCGTATCAGCCCATGGCTTAATTGCCAAGAGCCTCGACCAACACCTGAGGAGGCTCTCGTTAGGCAGCTGGATCAAGGGCTTGATTCAGAAAGCGGTGCTCCTGGACACGGCTCGTATTGTAAGGAGGTTCCTCTCTCTGGAGCCCTGACCGCCGGTAGCTTGGACCCTATTCCCGATACCGGTGGGCTACTATTTTTTATATTTTTAAATGTTTTTTATGTCGTTTTGTTTTATATTTAAATATTTGAAAATGTAAAAAATATGTATATAAATAAACAAAGGAAATAATAATTAAAAAAAAAACATGACCTATTTTTAATTTAATTAACTTAATTAACTTAAAATTTAAATATATTTTGCCACTAGTTTTCATTAAAGGCAGACATTATAAGAGTATAACCAGACGCAATGTAAACAAACTAAGCATCTATATATTTTGCGTATACTATGTCAACTTTTACATCTACCTACAAGTTAACAGAAATCAAGTTCATCGAAAAACTCCTCCTCAACGCTGTCAGATGGTAATGTGCCCAAGAGACTGGCGGCGTTGCCACATTGTATGGCAACACTTAACCTCTGGCCAAAGTAAAAGCCAGCCCTTGGTTCACGGGAAGCGTCAACTAGGCGTTTCGAAATTTCCTTAAATAGGCTATGAGCACTCGGACCCCACGGCCCTAGAGTTTCAACCCCAAACGGCTCGAAAATATAGTTACCACAACTCTTTATTCTATTAAAATATTATTTTGTCACAAGTATGCTACCATAAGTACAATCACAGTGAACGAGGAAAACTGTTCCATCGTAATACAGTTCATACTAGTACGGGGAAAAGAGCGAATCATTTCTGTGTTTGCAACTCAATGACGTACATAATAAGTACCGAAACGTAACAAAGAAAATTGTAACTACATCAACAGCTTATTTGTAATGAAGAACTGTGCAAGGTTGTAATTTTGATTTGGCAAATAAAGAAGTTTTTCTTTTTTATACACGTGGAAATATACACAATCCAATGCCGAAGCGTATGCTTTTCCAAATAAATAGCAAAATTGATAATTTATTTTTTATTGACTAAAGCCTCTGTTTCGTGGATTTTAAGTAAAATCGTTGACCAAACTGAAAGTTTTAGTTAGTTTATTCAAAAATAACACACAAACCTTGATCTCACTTCAAAGGGCCAATACCCGTTATTAAAAACGTTCAAAATCTGCTTAAATCTCATCTCAACGATAGTCAGAACAAAAATATGTTATTAGAGGTATTTTTGACACTGAGGTGCTGAGATTAGAATGCAAATATCCCGAAAGATACGGAAATCACCTCTATGTTATTAAATGCTTACAAAAGCCATCAATGTTTTGCTAAAATCATAAAAACATGACCTTTCACATAGAGTAAACAAAAAGAAAACCCCAACAACAAGGAAAAACATTTTTTAGTACAACATACTTTTGTTTTTATTTTCAACGCGTGGAAAATATTTTCCTCCTCAAAATATTCAACATGTGTTTTCAGACATTATTTTACATTAAAACCGCTCATCATGAGAGAAATCCATAAAGAAAACATTCTGGACTAAAGGGTTCCGTACCATAAACCGAAAAAACCCCTTTCTTGTATGGGAGCCTCTTCTTTAATTAATGAATAATTTATACTTTTATTATTTGTTGTTACAGCAGCAACAGAAATATATCACCTGTGAAAATTCCAATTATCTAGCAATCACGGTTCATGAGATACAGCCTGGTGGCAGACGGACGGACGGTTTTGTACGGTGGAGTCATAGTAATAGGGTCCCGTTTTACCCTTTGGGTACAGATCCCTAACAAAAAGAAAAACTAATGAAGAATTTTTGAAAATTCACTCCATAAAGACACTGAAATGAAAAATTTGTAACCAATTTCATCATTTTACAACAAAACTTAAAAAAAATATTGTTTTATCTTTTAATTCAAACAGCACTTACACATTACTCAAGCACCACTCATTCAAAACTGAAAACGCTCAACAATACCGAATACAATTTAAACTATTTACACCTAAAAACGGTTTTCATTCGTTCACAGAATTTCGGCTCGGCAGAGTGCCCAGCAACAACATTAAGAGTCAACATACCATTGAAAACGTTATTATTCTCTGCGGAAAACATGTTGTTTACTGGAAACGTATTTATCGCACCTGTGTACGTGAAAATTAATGAATAATACATTGAATAAATGCTTTTTTGTTGTGGTACCTGATAGTGGTGACCTTTTTAGGTTTATAGTTATTGTAAGAAGTACTTATTACTGCCACGGAGAAGTATCGTTTTCTTCAGTAAAAAAAGGACAACCGGCATAACGTCGACAGAGTCTGAGATAGACATTTTTGTTTTTGTTTTTAGATTAAGTACTTCCTAAAAATGCAATGTTTTGGGAAGCTCTAAAATAGAGAAGTTTCTGAAATAGTTATTTTGTACGTCAATTGGGTTACCTTGTATTCAATCATCACTGTATCATCATATCAAGATATTTATGTGTGTGTCTCTGATTTTTCGGATTCATGTGCGTATTGTATAGTTATTATTTGCTGCGGTGATGGAAAACACTGTGAGGAAACCAAACCAGCAGGCCTAAGATATATTTCTCGACGGCATTTAAAGCCAAGTCAGAGGCCCATGAGTGACATAATAACTATGATACCAGGATTGGCACTAGCCACATCAAGAAGAAAGATTCATGTGTATCGGAGAATCAAAAACCTAGCCACCTTTTATACACAAGATTTCCAACTTGTTTGGAAATTGTTGTGTTATCACTTTATCAACTTAAGACGTTTTCAGGGCTGTCGTTTGTAACTTTTGACATTCAAAAAGTGCTGACTTTAATATTTGTTTAAATTAATAATGTTTAATTGTGATGCTGAATCTGAACTTATGTCAGCTCTGACAACTAGAATAAATGTTACAACTCAGCTTTCCATTCCAAATCACTTCCAACCGTCAACTTACTCAATAAAACTTCATCATCAGCCTATAATGTTCCCACTGCTGGGACACAGGCCTCCTCTCTATGAGAGGGAATGGGCTATAATCCACCACGCGGGCCCAGTGCGGATTGGTAGATGTCACATGTCTTCGAATTTTTGGTTCTAGGACATGCCGGTTTCCTCACGATGTTTTCCTTCACCGTTTTTGAGTGCAGTGGTGATGAATTAAATTACACAAAGTAATGCGCCTGCCTGGGTTTGAACCTACGACTTACTGTTCGTAAGTCGGGGTCGCTACCACTGGGCCACCGCTGCTCTCAATAAAACTTAGCAATGTATATTGTCATAAACAATTGCCTCCAATATTACTTAGGAACACAATAGGAACATAAATAAAACGTGTTTTCTTTTGTTTTCAGGAGGGCGAGCGACTGAGAATATGAACGCCTCACGACTGCCCGGGTTCAACGACACTAGCCGTAAGTTATTTCTCATATATGTTACGTATAAGGTGCGATGAGTCGACAGAAACTGTACGGAGTAGTGTTGTAAGAAACTCGAGTCTTTTAGTCTTCATTTCGAGACTTGAGTAGATTTTCAAGACTAAGTCACATGAGTCGGAGTCCTTTGAGTCTTCTGAGTCCTTTCGAGTCCTTTCGAGTCTCTTAAGTTCTTTGAGCTAGACTGAGTCATGAACTTGAGTTGGTGTATAGGTAATACTCGGTGATTTTATATCTTCATCCATATTTATTTACTGATTGAAAATAAATCGCACAAAAATAAAAAAATTGCAACAATTACATTGCATTCAACACAAATAACCTAATCAAAATTATCCACCTGAAGACTGACGATTTGCTGAATCAAAATGCGAGTTAAAACGTCTAAATAAGATAATAAACACACACGTTCATTGCTATTTTATTTACTTTGAACTACAGCAATGCATTTAGAGGACACAGTCATGAGTTCTTTTAAAAAGACTCAGTCTTTGAGTTCTTTTTGGCAGGACTCGAGTCTTTTTACAAAAGACTCCAAATTTTTAAGGACTTGAGGTGTAAGTTTCATTTATAAGACTCGAGTCTTCATAAATAGCTCAAGTTTTATTAAATAAGACTCCAAATTCCTTACAACACTAGTACGGAGGTGGAATTAATAGATGGGATGACAAGGTATAGTGAAATAATGAAAGATTCTAGATAAGGTCTGGATCTTTTGTTGTTTTCTTGTGCCCTTTTTATCAAGGGTTTCATAGCATTAGTAATAGGTAGGTAACTGTAATACAGTATTATGTAGATAGTTATCCATAATATCAACCAACAACCAACCAGTCAACCAATCTCAACCAGAGTGAAAGTGAAAATTTCAACCAGTCTTACCAGGGGTATCGCATTACCCAGTACTAACTTGGTTGTGGAGGTCAGATAGGCAGTCGCTCCATGTAAAATACTGGTACTCAGCTGCATCCGGTTAGACTGGAAGCCGACCCCCAACATAATTGGGAAAAGGCTAGGCAGATGATCAATAATATCCATTGAATCGGAATGACATGTTGATGTAAACATCGTTTACAGTTACAAAACAACAAAATACAATTTTGTCCTAATATTTTTACCGGTACTTTTATTTGCTAGCCTAAGTCGTGTCCCACAGCTCGGCCTCTCCCTTTCTCTTTTCAAACCCCTCTGTCCTGTAAAGTCTTTGCCCACATTGGTCATGATCTGATCGTCACACTAGCTCCGCCGCGGCCAAGATAGTCACTCACTGGAGTGAGTGTTGTGGTTTTAGTCAAAGTGGATGGGCAAACATCGTCATATCTCAGAGTGAATTCGTCCGACGTGGCCAGTTCACTCTTGAGCCTGGCTGATTTTACTCCAACATGAGCTGCTTGTTGTTCCTGTTCTTGTGTTTACAACTAGACCTTTCATTCCGCATTCCATTGCACGTTGGCAAATCTTGAGTTTGGACTTCTATTGTTCAGTAAGTAACCAACTTTGCACCGTAGGTTACATCCGCACGGATAGAACGCAAATTACAATTTTATTGAAAGACTTCATTTTATAGACTGAAAGCTGCCGCCGACATAGTTAGGAAAAGGCTAGGTAAATGATGATGAGCCATATTGCCCAAAACATAAACAACACAATCACATTACAACTCGACAAAAACGATAAAAGTCACAAATGGCAGTCGCGAAATGTTGCGGTGTGGAGGCATGCGCGCTGTCACGAACACAATACATTGACAACTCTGTGACCACATGTTGCAATGGAGCATATTTCGCTCGGTTGTTGCTCGGTAAGGTTTTTAAAGTCTTTGGTAAAATTGGCAATAGTAAAGCGACTTTTCGAAGTAGCTGCCTATGAACTACCTTGTTGGTCTAGTGGTCGCAAACGCAAGCACCTGCTTACTATAAAAGATAAAATAAATAAAAACAAACCTAGGACATGCTACAATTTAAAGCGTGTTTAAAAAAAAACTTAAAAATATAACTAATGCACTATGTAGCTCATTTCGTTTGGAATGTAATGTAGTTAGTTTTTATTCCAACAGTAAGCCCACATGGTGTTCAGCGATAATCATTCCCAATTAGGAAGCTTTCAGAACTTATCAATAGAAAATTCAGATTAATAACTACCAGCTCTTTTTGGCTTAAATACCCAATTATCGTTGGTTCAGCTATTAATAAGTCCAGCGGTCTTGGATATTAATAAATCACCTGACCACATCCCGTGGGTACCGTATGTGGTTACAGGATTATGTCATAAAGTTGGTCAAAAACTATTAGGGTACCTGTCCTCTTAAAAGTAACACATTAAGCTTTTTAGGAGTATAAGCTTGGGAGCCTCCCATTGGGCCAACAAGGTCTAGTTAAGGCTAGGCTCCCACATTATGTTTATGGGGTCTTAAATAAAGTTAATGACTTAGACCCTAGATAATGATGATGATATACAAGGTGTAAACAGACTCTTCACGACGCCGTCAACCAAGCATTACTTATGTACATCAAACTATGTAACTTTACGAAAAAAATAGTGATGGGAAACGACTTTTTTATTGGGCTGAAAAATCACGTTTTTCTGTAGGACTCAATGTAACACACTCAAAACATTGTGCTGATGGATAGATTGAATAGTAAGGGGGCCCTGGACGTGTTTAAAGTAAAAATCTTACATTAAAAATATGTATTTAAAAAAAAACTTGTGAAAAAGTCGGAACTTTGACCCCCGATATCTCCGTAACTAGAAGTTTCCCAGGTATGGTCTAGAGCAAAAAAATGATCGCAATGACAAGGATAAAAAGTACCTTTCGGCTTCGTTAAGAGTCTGTTTACACCCTTTAGTGCCATATTAACTGGCAACACGGTTCTCATGAATTTAGCCCGTAAACTCTGATGTAATGGTGTGTGTGGCAACTATAAATTCCATAGCATAATCAGGATATAATGTTCCTAAAGCTGGGACACTGTACTCATTCCAGTCTCAGTGAAAGGAACACATTCTTAGAACCACTTTTATATATTATTATTTAATATATAAAAGTGGTTCTAGTGGTATTATTTATATTATTACAAACGCGAAAGTTGGTATGTATGGATGTTTGTTACTCTTTCACGCAAAAACTACTGAACGGATTTGAATGAAATTTGCAACACAGATAGTTTATAACCTGGATTAACACATAGGATACTTTTTATCCCGATAGTATGTTCCCGTGGGATAATTATCGAACTCCACATGGACGACGCCGTGGGCATAAGCTAGTTGTCTATAATGCCCAATTGCTTCTGCTAATAAAAAAGGCCTTCCCCAAAAGCAGCATTGTATATTGAAATCAAAAATTTTACTGTTTCCTTCCTCTTCTTCTCAACAAAATCAACCACAACTAACAAAATGTTTTACCATCGAGGGTTATCATGAAACAAAAAAGTTAAAACCACGTTAGCTATTCGAACAAAAAAGTTTAAATGTGAAAACGAGCCCCACACAACAAGGAGCGACCCCAATTCCAATTTTAAAATAAACCTCCTGATAAGAGAAATTAAACAACTTGATACTTTTATTCTTGCCAGCACTAAACCAACAATACGCCGAAAATATCTCCAACAAAAAAGGTTCTTCGCAAGAATGTGGCCGAAAAGATAAAATTCTGTTTTCTCCCACAAAAATCCTTGACCTGCCACTCCAAAAGTAACATTATAACAATTGAAACGAGATAGCAAACTTCTAAAAGTTTTTAATTCAACAAATTCTTTTATGAATCATTTACAACAGTTGGTAGGGCGGCGTTCGGGCGAAGTTTTAATTTTTACATTTCCTAACAAAATTTTCGGATATTCGGGATTCCGTTCCTAAGTTTCTCCCTGATCCGAAAAAAAAACATCATTGTTTTTTTATAGAAGAAGGTATTGAATTACTAAGAAAATCCTCGTCCTTTTTTACGATATTAAAGTATACGGAAACGGTAGTTTTGTCGTTCTTTGAAACATTATTCTAACATCGGAGGAGCTCGTGGCTAAATAATAACAGCCGCTCGGGTCGATCTTTAGGTTAAGCCGCGCTTACCTAGGTTGGTCCGTGGATGGGTGACCACCCATTACATACCGATTTTCCTCCGTGCCTCGGAAAGCATGGCCGTTGGTCCCGGCTGTCATTTGTAGATCTTTGACAGTCGTCACAGGAGTCAGTGGCCCAAAAATCTGACCACCAGTTTTTCCGAGTATCATGTATCATACTAACTGGATTGTGAAGGTCAGATAGGTAGCCGCTCCATGTAAAATAGTGGTATTCAGCGGCATCCGGTTAGACTGGAAGCGGAAGTCTGTGGGGTATCGTTTAAATTCTCTAATGTAGGCAAAAAAATTTCGTGACATCCCACAGCGTCTTCATCGCTACATTAAAACATTTTACACCTCAAACTGTTATCTTTATAACACTTAAAAGCGTGCTACTTAAATATTTTACATAAAAATCACGATTTTTACACCAAACCTTAATCCATACTTAGATAACATCACGCTTCTAAGCCCCGAAGAGTCTTGCAGGAGGTGAGCCTAATAGAATAACCACGTTTCTCCAGTTCTGTTTGTAGTAAGCAAGCCCCATGTAATAGGAGGCGATAACATTGCCATCAAGCCAATAACATTTTGCAAGACCTGGGAATCGAACCCAGGATCTCATGCTCAGCAGTCGCGCTTCCGATCACTAGACCAACGAGGCAATCCCTTATTTTTTTTTGCAGTAATCGTGAATTATGACCAGTCTTTTTCTGGCATTAAGAACGGTTCATATCGCCTAGTAGAGGATCCAAGCTAGAAACGACCTTAACTGATTAATGGTTGAAAATTATTTTATATCTAGTATGTTTAAAATATATTGCGAGTAGTTTGGCTAAAAAAATCCTGGCCAAGCTATTGTCAATTAAAAATTGAATAATTAAACTTTCTATTGAGTTTAACGAATTGTAATACCAACCGAAAGTATGAAGCATTCAAAATATTAATATGCAAGCGTTGGGTTGTCTATCTTTTCCTATATATTAAACAGGTATATCGATTCTAGTTATGTTCACCCATTTGTTTAATATCTTATATCAAAATAAGCGCTGTCTCAATGCAAACACGATGATATACGTTTGTCTCCAAAAAATATTGTTTCAATGAGGGGTTGTCGAGTAAATAATACCTTGGCCAGGAATTTTTTAGCCAACCTACTCGCGATATATTTTTTAACATACTAAATTTTATATAAAATAGTTTTGGTCTGTTAAAGCGATTATTGAAAGTCGTTTCTAGTTTAGATTTTAGACTAGGCCTATTGAAGGCGGAGCGTGAATTTCACTCCAAAAAATGGTTGAAAGATTTTTTCGCCAAAGAGGTTGCAAACCTTTTTGAAAAGACTTTTTGGTGAGGCTTTGTGAAGAATAGCAACTCGTTTTATTTATAGCTTGCGGCTGTGGTTTGTTTCCATTTTTACGAATAATTACTTTTTTCTTCTAAACCATTTGTATGCTAATCGGTGAAGAAAAGAGTAGCAAATATTAGTTACTTTTCTTTATGTTAAAGATATTGTGGCTATTATGGTGGTTTTAAGACTTCCATAAAGGGAGAGCTTGGGTCGTTCCTCTTTGGTTTGAGTCATTAATTCCTGCTGTTGCCAAATAGGTGCCGTCTGGTAAGAATTTCTTAAATATTTGCGGTTATCATATTTCAAAACACCTGTCTTATTTTAGAATAAAATTGTTTGTTGATTGTTTGTGTTGAACTTTCATTAACTTTGCATGAATGTAACTTTGGGATTATAATATGCTGGTCTATTTTTGGAGCTTCTGTTCAATTAGTTTTAAACATAGAAATCCCAAGCATGGGATGGGAAGCAGAATGCTGAGTACTGGAAAAGTTTGACAAATAAATCTGCGGGTACTTTTGACAAACTTGTACTGAGCATGTGGTCCTCGGTTCGATTCCCTATCGGGCAAAGTGTTATTGGGTTTTTCCATTAAGAAATTCACAGCAGCAGCCATGACGTTTGAAATTTTGCCCATCATCATCTTCATCATTTCAGCCGAAAGACGTCCACTGCTGGACATAGGCCTCCCCCAAAGGGTGGTTTTGCCATAATCGCCACGTTTGACAGGCGGGTTGGCGATCCCAGTACAGTTGTTACAAAGGCACAGAGAACGCTGCTGCCCATTCTCTGGTGAGTCCCTTAGTCCGTAGTCGCCTCTTACGACACCCACGGGAACATATGGGATGGTGCTATTCATTACCTCCGGCACCATACAATACAATTTCCGCCCGGTTGGCAGCAATAGGCCCATCCCTTATTAAATGGTACTGAAACATAACTGGCGAAATGTGGGTATAATATTAGGTACACCTCTGTCTAACCCTTCGTGAATTACAGGCGTGTTGTTATGTGTTATTTAAAACCAGTGATTACATCCTAGATTTTTTTTTTCTTTTAATTAAAACACAAGGACGCGTCATCACGGCGTCGTCTTCATTTCGTTTTTTAATTGTGCTTCTGTGTGTCGTGCTGTCTTTTGTGTGCACAGAATAAAGGTTTTACCTATCTATCTATCTCATCATAACAAATAAGACAAAAGTTCTATCAAGACTCAGCATAACTCTAGAACAGGTACAAATACAACCTACCTACCAACCTGATTTTTGTTTATCTCATCCCCGAACCGCTTCATAAGGTTCATTGAAGTATTTCCATATGAATTCCGGGGCGTAATTGCCGCGGTCCTAATTAAATGCGGAAAATATAATTGATTAAAAGTGAATCCGAGGGGAATGTGCCTCTATCCGTACCTGCCTTTATTGTGAGATTCCAGTTCCTCGGCGTTTTTCAAGCGAAAACTTCTTTAGGCGCGTTGGGAATTTTTGAGATGAGGAAAAACAATTGAACTCGCGACACCGTTAAACGTCGACTTCGTTGCAGAATTCGCCGTAATGCTATATATTACAAGCCCAAAAAAAAATACAATGTATAAATAAAAGATTTATGCAAAAATATTTTCCAAAAATAATCCAGAATCCTGAAAAAAAAATTAAAAAAAAAACAATATCTCGAATCAAGATTCAACAACAAATAAGTAAAGATTCTCGTAATCAAAATTAGGTTTGCTGTAAGAAAACCCAATTCTGGGTTAAGCTCGCCATTGTACATAAGTTATACCATTGCAATTTGTATGTTTATTTTTAATTTGTGTGCAATAAAGAATAAGAATAAGATTGAATAAGAATAAAGACAATATGACCCTTCTGAATTGCCAAAAAGTGACCCATTTTTACGGCAGTGATTACCAGGCAAATTCTAATTTTTTACATAACGTCGATTTAAATTTTTGCGACACAATCTGTCTGAGTTGCAGCTGTTTCTATCGCACTCTACGGGGGCAGGCTTGACAGAGCGCGACGGCAATAGTTTCTTTAAATATATCGGTGTCATAGAGTTTTGTCATGGGCAGTAATAACTCACGGTTTCCACAATTTGTCTAAGGTTAATGATTTCCGTGAGTAATAACGAAACAGTAAAGTCGTAGAATCTAGGGATCTAGGATCTAGAGTTGTAGAATCTTCGTTCCGCCAATAATTGTTTTTTACGATGTCCTTCTCACCGCTCTGGTTTTATAAAATCTTCTTTCTTTGTTCAGGCGGTGTTTCTTTGGAATGCGCTCCCTCAGAGTATCAGGACGGTGACCAGTCGGTTCACTTTCAAAGAGCAGATTCGTCTCAGAACTAAGTTCTAGTTTTTGTCTATCTCTCTTAACTTTATATATTTTGTTTATATATGTTTTAGTTACAAATATTTTCTTGTCTTTTTTTCTGTTATTGCACCTACTGTATATTGTCTTTGCATCACCCCAAGGTTGACTGGTAGAAAATGCCCAAGGCATTAAGTCCGCCTTTGTACATTTTTTTTTACGTGTTAATAAATAATAAATAAATAATAAATAAATAATAAATAAATAATAAATAAATAATAAATAAATAATAAATAAATGATAAATAAATAATAAATAAATAATAAATAAATAAATAATAAATAAGTAAAGTACATAATCACCAAATTCGATCACTGGTTATGACGACGCGGTTGGCGCAGTGGCTGCTCAACAACAGTGTTCAACTGCTGCGAACAAATATTTGTATGGCCTACAAGTAGTTGTTCGGGGCCTTGCTGTTTGTGTATGTGAGTTTAAATGTTTGTAAACATACCCACGATGCAGGAAAAATTCCTAGTGTGGGGCAAAGTTTTTAAACAAAATAACAGACTGCATCGAACCGCACTCGTTCACCGACTGGATCACCGCACCTCATCTTTTTAGCTGATCCTGATTCGAGGCCATAGAGCGATGCCGTGACGAAGCTAATAAGTGTGCGTTGCAGTATGGAGTTTCAAAGAAATAATGCTGGTCCGTTAAACGTTAATATTCTTCTTGTTCTACAGTACTTAGTATTCGTCAATCCTAGATGTGGCCGCACTTGATATGCAACGATGGTCTGGCTTGGAGAGTACCAGACATAAGTTTTGTGATTAAATATTGGATCTAGGAGTTAATGAAGCGTTTGATTAATACTTTTTCGAAAGATTATTGGATTGATTTTACTTAATTGATCTGTGGTAGCCGTTACAAGTAGTCAGTGGCCCAAAAAGTCTGATTACCAGTGTTACCAAGGGGTATCGTAATACCCAGTAATCTTCCATATTATAGTAATGAAATCTCAATGTTTTGTAAAGCCATAAAACCAAGGGTCGCAAGAAATTTTATTACTTGCAGGACAAAGTCCTTCCAAAGACTTACTTCAACAAAAACGTACAATGCTAGAATAACAATCACAGGATAATAAAACCAGTGTCCCAGAGCAATAAAACCTTATTTCTGCATGCCTGCTCACTTTTACTATAAATCTGCGTCTAATACTTTTTTCTCTGCAATAATTTATTCTCTATATTCATTAATCTAATAATCCACTATGCATTAAGATAATGAATTAGTAGAATAATAAATGGTATGGTCTGACGTTTGAACTTATTAAATTAATTAAATCATATAAATTGACTTTCGTCTCGCAGGTTTGCTGGAATAAAATTTCTTATAAAATAAGCAGTACCTTTGTGCTCTTCTATGTTAATATATTTTTATGTATACATAAAAAAATCAATTATTTATTTGAACCTATTTTCAGTTCAGTTATGCCATGGAGTCTGGATTTGTGCCCGATTTATGGCATTAGGCTCGCCCCCAGTTATGTTTAAGTCGCATGTGATAACATGCGACTTAAACATAACTGGCGAAATGTGGGTGTACTATTAGGTACACCTCTGTTTTACTCTTCGGGGATTAAAGGCGTGATATAGTTTCTGCCTTTCCCCAAGGGAAAAAGGCGAGAGCTTGTACATATTTGAAACTAGTGATCCACTTTCTCCACAGGGATGCAATGCATCATGCTGAATGGCTGAATGGAACCTGCTTGTCGCACTCATGACGTGCAAGCTGCAAGCGTTTTTTTGTTCCGTCCAGTTGTATATATAAATATTTGTTATGCCTTGTATGTTTATTGTTTTGTCATTTTGTATGTATACACTCACTGTACACGTTGTTATAAGCAAACAAGAAAACAGGAATATTTCTTTGCAACCCAACTACATTTTGACGAGTTATGCGAACATAAATGTTGGTGATTTTTTTTTGCGATTTCAAGTTTGGTCCTATAGTGAAAGTTGTTCGTAATTATGAGTAGAAAGACCCCTTAAGAGATTTCGTGTATGAATAAATTAGACCTTATATAGAGTGTAAATACATATACTCTTCACGATGCCGTCAACCAAGCATTCTGCACATCAAACTAAGTAAGTTTACGAATACAAGTTAAAATTTAAGTTACGAATTTTGGTTTTTTGGGGTAAAATCACGTTTTACGGTAGGACTCAATGTAACGCAATCAAAACATTGTGCTAATGAATGGATTGAATATTACAGGGATCGTGAAGGTCTTAAGTAAAACAAATACATTAAAAACATGTATTTAAAAAAAAAACTTGTGAAAAAGTTGGAACTTTGACCCCCAATACCTCCGTAACTAGAAGGTTCCCAGGTATGGTCTAAAACAAAAAAATGATCGTAATGACGGGGAGCGCAAGTGCGTTTCGGCTTCGTTAAGTTTTTTTTTTTTTTTTATGAAGGGCATCTCGCAGTTCAACCTAGGGAGGTTGTCGACTGCTTAACCGGGCTTTTCTGTGGATGCCTCGAAATTAAGGCCTCCAGCCAGAGCAACTTACAAACTAAACTACAAACTAAGCGACTACGCACTGAGGGCACCCCCTGTGGGGTACGGACCTCGGCTCAGGGCGTCGCTGGGAGAGGACAGCAAAGGGACAGGCTGGATCTGAGTGATATTATTTAGGGGCTGATTTAAGTCTACAGGCTCAGCTGCGCGGGCTGGCTCGAGCAAGGGTCGGGGAGGGCGTGTACCGGGGTTTCGCGACGGGCCTCGTCGGCGAGGACGGAAAGACGGATAACGGCGTCTGTGTTTTGTGAGCGTGCTGGTTTCCCTACTGCTCTCCTGGAGGAGGGTGATGTCGTCGTCGGGGTCAACGAGAGTGTGTCTCGGGCGGCGGATCTGACTAATACGCGAGGGCTCGTATCGGGCGGCCGATGCGATCAGAGGGTTACGGTGTCTAACAGCAGAATCGAAGAAGCGCTTGGCGAGGCGTTTCATGAACTGCTGGATAGTGGGCAATCTAAGATCAATGTGCAGACGATCATTGCGGACATAATAAGGGGCTCCCGTGACTTTACGTAGGAATCGGTTTTGGAGAACTTGCATTTTATAAAGGTACTTTGGATTGGCGTGAGCGAATACGACGCACGCGTACGTCATGATGGGACGGATCACCGCGGTATAAAGGCGCAATTTACACCTAAGAGATAGTTTACTTTTTGCCATGAGCAAAAAGTGGAGTCTACCCATCGCGAAGGAAGCGCGGTTACGAGCTTCCGTGATATGGTGTCTGAAGGACAGATGTTGGTCGAGAACTACTCCTAGATACTTGGCTTGCTTCTCCCAAGGGATAGGCTTACCGTACATAGTGATCGGGCTGGGGGAGGTGCGATTGTTACCGCGCGACGGTTTCGAGTAAAGAACCGCCTGACCCTTATCGGGATTAGGCTTCGTTAAGAGTCTTTTTACACCTTTTATACAAAAAAAACAATCTGCAAAATTTTATAACTAGCCAAACTTTTCAAAGGCTATCCCAACAGTTTTTTTTTTCTAAAAAACACAACCTTATAATCTACCGCCACAATATCCATGTAAAATCCGACGAAACTTTGCCTCTGAAACCGAACTAACTTCGCTGCTCAGCCAATTTAAAATTTCACCGTTGCACGAATACAAAGTTTCGGAAAACTACTATTTTCTTTACATATTCGGAGTATTTTCATAACGCTTATTAGGTTTGGTGTAAGTTCATTAAGTGCCGAAACCGATTGGGTCTGCAGACTTTTTGGAGTAAAACTTCTTTACGCACGCTTGAGGCAAACGGAAATTAAAGAGAGAGAGTTACTTTTTGAATTTGACAGACGATTATTCGGCATTTGTTTAAGTTTTACTTCAGTCGTGTGGTCTAAAGCACACTCATTTTTTTTTAATGTTGTTTAAGTTAAGACTTTACGAGTAGTTTGTTAATTTATTCGAGAGGCGGATTTTGTACCAATTTCTTAGTGTTTTGATTTGGCATACCAAATAGCTATTTTAATGTTTTCAACGACTAGTTAGGCATTAGGATCCGCTTTGGGATCCAACGTATGTTAGAATGCAACGACACGGTGTTACTCATTTCGGCAATGATATATTAAGTTGTTATTAGGTGCCGAACAAATTATTGACTCTTATAAAAAAACATGTGTGCAATTCACACGGTAGAAGTGGAACCTTCAAAAATTTTGGCTCTTTAGAGAGAGTTCCGTTTTTTCGGCATTTGTATAAGTTTTACTTCAGTCGTGTGGTCTAGAGCACATTCGTTTTTGTTTAGTAGCTTATACCCGCGGCTTGGCCCGCGTGGAGAGAAATAAACAATGGGTGTTTGTCCATCCATACTCAGAAACTTTCGCATTTATAAAATTATAAGTAGAATATTAGAAGAAAGTAGTATGTGGTTTAAATGAGCCATTTTGGGGCTCTGAAGCGCGATTCGTTGATAATACTACACGCGCTCGTGAAGACCAACCCTGGATTGGATTTATTTGCTAACGATAGATGACGACAATGTTAGAATGTTTGTGGTTCGTGAGACGACAGAGTAATACGAAAACTTCTCTACTAAATAGGTATAATAAATGATTTTACGAATAGTCACTAAATATCTGGTTATCTTTATCTTTTCAGAAGATGTCCCGTACCCAACGTCATCGGAGTGGTTCGACGGCAGTAACTGCTCGTGGGTGGACGCAGTGTCGTGGGGCTGCAACACCACCATCAACGGAACCAGCACCAACTCCACCAGTACTGACGTCACGTCGTTCGTCCTCATGGCGGTTACCTCCGTGGTGCTAGCTCTTATCATTCTTGCTACTATTGTAGGTGAGTCGGATAGTCATAATTATCTACTGTTTTTCTTCGGCCTGTCCATAAGTTACACCAACACCTGAAAATATAACTATAAACGTTACTGCATTTAGCGCGCGTACTCATGCAAATAATAATAGTTTTTGTTTCATCGAAATCGAGCCAGGATTTCTAAAGTTACAGCGTTGTAAAGTTTCACCGCTTTTTAATATTTGCGTTCCTTCGCGCACTACTGCGATAACCTCACGCTACAAGTGTCATGTCTGATTGCGCGTGATGCGGAGTTTACGTTCGTAAAATTTAATTTGAAAAGTGGTTTGCACTTAATATTTTAACTCTACGAGTGTTAACGTTCATAAATTTGATTTGTAAAGTGGTTTGCACTTATTATTTCGACTCGCAACTCGCAGCGTCACGTCACACGTTAGTAAGATTCTGCCGTACTTTAACGTTTAATATCTCAATAATTTTGGAAGATACAAAAAACAGCAACAAAAACAACCTATTTTTTAGGCGTGATAATAACAGTGGTGTGACTCATTCCTATATAGTTATCTAAGTAAAGTAAGTTCGACCAGAACTTAGCCACAGCGACGGCGTTGGTCATGGCTTCGGATAGGTTCGCCCTTAAAGTGTAGGTGGAGTTGCACAAAGCAAGTCAGGAGGTAAATATGTGATGGAAAAGACTCAAGAAAAGAGAGAGAGTTATTTGATAAAAGTGGCGAGCTGCTCATTCACACGAGAAGCTTTCTCGACGGACGCAAGGAGTATTCTTTAGGTCTTGGGAATATCCATGTTCCAAGAGGTCTCAACTCGTGCCGCGATCAGACACTAACTGTCGTCCTAGCGTCGAGCTGAAAACATCAGGGCTCCGTAGAAGCACACTGTGGTATACTGAAGTTCGCGTGACATCAACACTCGTGCGTTTGCGATTAATTTTAAGTCCAAACAAAGATTACTTAGTTCTAGACCAAATTAGAAGAATAACATATATGAGTTCTCTGATATTCACTATACTTTGAAAACCCTTACCTACCTATCAACTATATATTCCGGATGTAGCATTACCTAATTCTTCTTGAAATAGATCGTCAGTACCCAAATGTAAATCTTCATGTCACCGTCAGACAACTTAACACACACATCAAACGCTTTTAAAGAACCGAAAATACGAAATAAATAGCTTTTTATTCACAAAATTCGCATTTAACACCTCTCAACCATAAAAGATCGAATCTTTGGAAACATCTATCATGTTCAGACGATTATCTACCTTATTTTGATAGAGATACAGTGTAAATTCGGGAAAATTAGCTGGAGGAAACAACGTGTATATATTTCTATTGTAATAAAGTCCTTTGTACACTTTTTTTCTAATCAAAATGATATGAAAGAGGGTTCAGGGTCTATGTACTGGCTGACAGCCAAATTGGAGGTACTAACAATGTATGGGCTGTTGTCAAAGGATTTTGGTCCAGTGTAAGATATAAGGCGATGCGAAATAAAAGAATAGCACGCCTGTTTTCTCTTCATGAAATCATATCCTAGTGCAGTGGCGAAGGTTCCAAACAACTCGATTCCTACTGGCTTTCCTTTGAAAAATGGCACAGTCTGCAGTATTCTATAGACAAATATTATAATCACATTAAAAATATGTACTAAAACTTACCTCTTACAAAAATTGACCCTTTGCTACTGTTCTAGTGCATGTTAATGGAACTCAACTCAGCCTATTTCCGACTATCTAAAGGTCGGCTTCCAGGCTAACCAGATGCAGCTAAATCATCATCTGCCTAGCCTTTAACAACTATTTTGTGTTCGGCTTCCAGTCTAACCGGATGCAGCTGAATACCAGTATATTACATGAAGTGACTGCCTAAATTATTACCTCCACAACCCAATTAAGATACGCCTTGGGTTGATAAGTATTGGGTATTAAGATACGCCTTGGAAAGACTGGTTGTCAGACTTTCAAACTATTTACTACCTGTAACGACTGTGAAAGATATTCAAATGGCAGCCGGGACGGCTTAGCGTACTTTCTGAGGCACAGAGGAAACTCGGTATGTAATGGATGGTCACCCATCCAAAGGCCAACCTTGGCAAGAATTGCTTAACCTGAAAGATCGACCCACGTGGCTGTCAATACTTAGTCACGATCCGAGTTCTGACGATGAAACCATAGAATTATTATATTTTTTTTTTTATTGGGTTTAACCTATTTACCAATCTTATCATTGCCAAAAATTAATGAAACATTTTTATTTTTTATAAATTTTGTCATAATTCTATTTCCAATTTTAATTTAATTTAATTGAATATATGCGCTTAGTACTTAGTAAGTTAACTTATTTTCCGTATATTTCGTTTTTTGCATGTGGTGTTTATCTATAATTAATTGTTGCGCTGTAATATATTTTTAAGAATGAATTATGTCGTTGTATCAAGTATGAACAATTGTTGGTAGACCTAATATAATAAATAAATAAAGAAGTTAACCCAAGTTCCCAAAAATATGGCAATTTACTTACAGGAAGGGGTTTTTCAAGTTGCACCACATAGGCACAACCGTCGATATATCAGAGCAGCAGACGATTTACAAAGGCAAATTCTAGTCATAAATAGGGAGTATTTTTTACCGTCCGCGATATATTTTTTCTTTGTAAACCTTATATTTCCCCAACTCCTCTATTACTAGATGCTCAAGTGGACATCAGATACCCGTTTCATCTAAAAAACTTTTTCTTTGAAGGTCCCGTTCATTATAAGCTTGGCTGAACAAACTTCACCCTTTTGCAAAGATATTATATAAAAAGAATTTTATATAATCGAAGGAAAATATCACATATTTCGCATTGAGAGGAAGGGTATATTTATAATGGAGAATTTTGGAATTCTGCGAACAAACTACCTTTGTACGGTGAGCTACAAATAGCAGATGAATTTTTTTAAACTCAATTCAAAAAGGAAAAGTGATTTCAATTCCCTTTTGAGAAAACTTTTTTAGGCGCGTTAGGCATTTTTGAGATGGAGAAAAACAATTGAACTCGCGACACCGTAAACGACCTCTTTTTCGTTGCAGAGTTAGCCGTGTTGCTGCATATTCCAAGCCCAAAAAAATTCAGTGTAGTCAAATGCAAAAAAACATTCATCCAGAATCAAGGAAAAAAAAATTTTCATTCTGTCGCTCTCCCGGAGTGGTTGGGTTTTTTTTAACGACGTTATTATGTATCACTTTTAGTTCTTCTGCGTTCCTCCTCAACAGCATCATTTAATTTTTACCTAAGTATACATAATCATCATCATCATTTGTCCAGCCTTTTCCCAACTAGGTTGGGGTCGGCTTCCAGTCTAACCAGATGCACCTGAATACCAGTATTTTACATGGAGCGACTGCCTATCTGACCTCCACAACCCAGTTAGTACCGGGTAATACGATACTCCTTGGTAAGTCTGGTTGTCAGACTTTCGGGCCACAGACTATGTGTAACGACTGTCAAAGATTTACAAATGACAGCCGGAACCAACGGCTTAACGTGCTTTCCGAAGCGAGGAGAAAACTCAGTACGTAATGGGTGGTGACCCATCCACAGACCAACCTAGACAAGCGTAGCTTAACCAGAAGATTGATCCGCGCGGCTGTTATTATTTAGCCACAAACTCCAAAAGTATACAAAATAAAAATCTTAAGTATTACTAACTCATCATCATCTGCCTAGCCTTTTCCCAACTTTGTTGGGGTCGGCTTCCAATCTAACCGGATGCAGCTGAATAGTATTAGTACATATATATTAGTATTTTACATGGAGCGACTGCCTATCTGACCTCCAAAACCCAGTTAGTACTAACAGTAAGTATTACTAACTCATACCAATCCAATTTCCCTGTAAACTCCACCTCCCTACCTATCGAAGGCGCCGACATTTTATCTCTTAGCGCACCCGAAAAGGTCCGAATTTATGTTTTGATAACGTTTTATACGTTAGAATTGTCAGCGTTTTGAGTTGAGAGCCTTTTTTATTTCCCTTGTAAGGTAATTTCTATTTGCCGGGTTCAGTACAATGATTTAAATCGAACGATAGTCCCTTACTGTACTTGAGAGTGAAGTCACACGATCGTAGCCGGTGCGTGGCGTCGTCGCAATGATGCAATTTCTGCGCACTTACGTTGTCGCAATCGCAGCGATAAGAAACTTTCGATACTATAAACAATTCTGCGTTGCACAGCGCTGACACTCCGGCGATGCACAGTAGTCACAATTTCTCGTTTCGTTTTCTTGGAGACTAGTTCGACGCTCTCGTCGTTTCGACGCAACGTGTGGCATGTCGTTCTGATTTATATGTTAACCCATTCAGTGCCCAGAACCCAGCATATGAGTCGAACAATAATTTGTTTGTTCGCACAATCCGTATTCGTAGCATGATACAGCGTCAACACTTAGTCGTCACTACGTACCGACATGACCGAAAGGCATCGCGTGGTATCAATCCTGCGAAAAGAGCCCTAACTGAGAAAAATGAGCTCTCACATAACACTTGAAACCATACATAGGATTTTCAGTATGAGTGAGCGAGACTTAATCAAACGTTTTTGTTAACTAATCAGAAACGTGACCATCTTTTGAATTTTGGGCGAATCGAACAATCTAAATCTTTGATTCGATAAACGAATAATATGATCTTTCAAGATAAATTTATTTGTCGATAAAACTGACCTAGATAGGCAAAGGATAGAAATGCCTAAGACGATATTCTCTTTATCTAGACCGGTCAAGTTAAATTTGCTACCGCCTACTGGAGGTTATTTATAAATGCTCATGTTTAACAAACCACCAGATTTAGCAAAATGTAACGGCAAAAAAATTCGCGGGGCTCCTACTTCTGAATGGTTAATAAAAAAATAACCACGAATTTAATCTATCCGTGTCGGGGTGCCCCAAGTCGGCCTAGTCAAAACTACGAGTAGTTTGTCATCAACGACCTCATTAAAATTTGGTGCTCATTTACTAAATTTGGTGATCAATTGATATGTTAGGTGCTATAATTGCAGAAAACTTAGTTATGGGGAGTGTGTCTAGGGCTCGATTCTAGTGCTCTGCCTGTTATGATGTACGCCGAGTGTGGAAGTTACGCCTGGTCCTTAAATTCGAGGCCGTTCAGTGAACTTTGGGACGGGACATCCAAACAGGATGGAAGGAATGCATCCCTATAACTACCTACTATCCCAATATGCTTCGGATCATTGAGGATAAACTCATCAAATGACTCCTCCCGCTCTGGGCAGAGCGGAAGGGAGTGTCAGACTTGTACTGACTAAAACCCACCCATGTTCCTTCCTTGCCCTTTGTGTTCCAGGGCCGCGGTATCTCTTTCTAACAGTCCCGCAGCCCTACCATGCGATGATATAGCTACATTATAGCTTCCACTACACATCTAACTTTAGATGTTTTGGCGACGTGATCTCAGATTGTTTGTACAGACTAGAATATAAAACTTTATTAGCTAACAATTTGAATCTATTTAGTCAACTGTAGTCAACTTTTATACATTGAAATCGATGTTATTTCATTTTATTTCTTCATGCTTTTTTTTGTTTGGCCAGCATTGGATACTTTAATCATAGTGTTGTCCGGTTTGAATATAGAATGTTATAAATCCGTAACGGTGCTATTAAACCGACCGCACTGGACTCCGGACAACGGTATTTGACAGATAAATGTACTGAAATATCTGTGTCCACAGCCTCTCGGGTCGATAGTTTAAGCCATGCTTGCCTAGTCCGTGGATGGTGATACCTAGGTTGGTCTGTGGATGGGTGACTACCCAGTACATACCGAGTTTCCTCCGTGCCTCGAAAAGCTCGTTAGGTCATTGGTCCCGGCCGTCATTTGTAGATCTTTGACAGTCGTTATATAGGTAGTCAGTGCCCCGATAGTCGAACACCCAGTCTTACCAAGGGGTTTCGAATTACCCAGTACGAGCTGGGTTGTGGAGGTCAGATAGGCAGTCGCTCCATGTAAAATACTGGTATTCAGCTGCATCCGGTTAGACTGGAAACTGACGCCAATATAGATGGGTAATCAGCACAATAGTTTATGTCGTTTCCCAGCAATAACTTTTGCGTAGAGTTTCTAAGTTTGATGCACAGAATGCGTTTGACGGCTTCGTGAAGAGTCCATTTACACCTTGTATATCACCCAAAAATATACTGGTTAAAAATGTGTACTACGGCATTAAGTCCGCTTCTGTGCTTAAAGCAATAAATATATAAATAATTTTATACAATTCTACATCATTTGATATGATCATATCAACGTCTCAACGATTTATCAAATATCGATGTGTGATATGTAGGATTGTTGCAGCACTTGAAGGAAAACTCTAATGACTTTAAATAGGTTCATTAACAACTTTGTTACGGTATACACTATTACAGATATATTGGATCTGTAATTATCTTAATAATTGTGAGCCGTCCTCGACGTTCAGCATCAGAATTCATATCAGAATGCCCGCTCGGGCACCAACTCCTGACCAAGAAACCCACCGTTGAGGAGGGAAAATCAAGCGCCCTGATTGGCTCACGACTTCAAGTCGTAATTCAATCAGAGCGCTCCGTTCTCGCGCCATAGTTTTTACCAATCAAATGATAGAAGTATTGCCATTATTACGGAATTAATTTTACCAGTTTACATAATCAAATATAAAGCATTTAAGATGTGTTCACACGAATAAAGCTATTAAGTTAATACATTAAAATAGAATTATTTCTGAAAACATAGGAAATTGACTAGTAAAATCCCGAAACCTAACAGATGGTTATGGTGAAACCCACAAATGAGTTCTGTATAAATAGATGGGCAAATTTTAACACAACGTTCAGTACGTCTAACCAAAGATATCCAAGCAAAAATAACACTGATTAAAATGATTTTATTTTGACCTAAAATAATAAATTGCCGACATTTTTAGTGTATTTTCGTTAGCTGATTTTATTTTCTTGTAAGTATCTAATGTTTTTCTTATTATTTTTTTAACATTGTCCTTATTTATGTGGTCTGAATGATTTCTAAAAGTTGGTCTATCTATTTTAATGGGTCCTTATATTACAGGATTAAGTTCCGCGTGGATAATCCATTCTTAACTTGTTTGCTGGTGCATTAATTTAGTTTACGAGGGAATATATCCCAGGTTTAATGAATAAATATAAGTATTTGACATACCAACCAGTTGCGACCCGTAACTGTGCGATTGAAATGCAGTGGTAATTGGTTCCTATGGCCGTCAGACTCTAGGCAATCAATCCCTTTACTTAACTAGCTGACTTGAATTTCACCAGCTGCCTTGTTCGTCAGCAGTCGTTGTCATAATTCGGTTTTTTCATCAGAAATTTCACGCCACGGAGTCTGGATTTGTGCTCGGTTGATGGCAATCGGCTCACCCCTATATAGCTGGCAAAATGTGGGTGTACTATTTGGTACACCTCTGCCAAACCTTTCGGGAATTCCAGGCCTAATGTTATGTAAACCCGTCCTCACATAAAACTAAGTAACATAACACAAAAATAACTGCTGAGAAACGACTTTTATGTCTGGTCAGAAAAATCGCTGTTTACGTGCAATGTAACGCACGCAAAACGTATTATACTTTTACAACGGCACAGGGTTCGTGGAAGTATTTTAAATTCAGTTAGGTATTGTAAATAAGGCCTTAAGTTAACCATTTAAAACTAGTTTTCGTAAAAAAAATATGGCAGTTGAAAGAGTCTGTGTGTCTGTCAGCCACAGTACTTTCCGAGCTGGTATATGGTGGTATATAGTATAGGTACAGGCCAAAACATGGTTAAAACTTGGTTAATATCACCGAAGTTAATACACTGATAACAGCATCATTTTCCATCAGTCCCCCTGTCACTCCAGGCAACGACACCCACAACCATTAATTGTGGTTATCTTTGTCAGGCGCTTGTTGTGTAATGGACGCCCCGGGTTGTTGGCAGGCCCCATATAGCCATGTAATATTAACATAATAATCAATAACTATATCCTAATATAAACGTGCGACGCAATGTTTTAATTTAATTCTCAACAGACTTCTTCGATAGGTTGCAGTACGGAATGCAGTGTTTTTCGCACTAGTGTTTTTTTTTTGTGAAAACTAAAGTCCAATCTAATTTAATTTCTATTATTTAGTGTTAGCGGTGATTTTGTTGTTTGATCTCAGCATTATTCCGAGATTTTTCAATTAAGTATAATTGAAGGACCCAAAAAAACGATGGCTTTAAGAGTAGAGGAAGACCAAAGGAACGATGGATGGAGTGTGTGAAGGATGATAGTGTTAGAAAGGAGGTGTCTGATGAGATGACGAGTAATAGAGAAGTATGGAATAAGAAGACATGCTGCGCCGACACCAAATAAGTTGAGATAAGGGCACGAGAACGATGATAGTGATGATGGACCCAAAAAAATACAATCCTTTAGTGTGGGACGCAACATGTTTCGATACTCTTGCGCCTTCCCATCTTTCAAGCTCATCGTGCTGTGCTGGGGCTGCCGCTGCGACTGCGGAGAACCTCAAGCGCCGTAAATATAGTAACCTTGTTGGAAACTATATTTTCGAGCCGTTTGGGGTTGAAATTCTAGGACCGTGGGGTCCGAGTACTCACAGCCCTTTCGAGGATATTTCAAAACGCTTAATTGACACTTCCCGTGACCCAAGGACTTTTACCTTGGCCAGAGGCTTAGGGTTGCCATACGACGTGGCAACGCCGCCAGTCTCTTGGGGACATTATCAGTTGACAGCGATGAGGAGGAGTATTTTGACGCCTTTTCTTAGTTTATTTTTAAGTTAGTTACTTTATTTATTTTAATTTATAAGTCAAATCAAGTCAAGTCAAATAAGTGTAAATAATGTTTTTTTTTTTGGAGGAGCTCGTGTCTAAACAACAACAGCCGCTGGGGTCGATCTTTAGGTTAAGCCGTGCTTGCCTAGGTTGGTCTGTGGATGGGTGGCCACCCATTATATAACGAGTTTCCTCCGTGCCTCAGAAAGCACGTTAAGCCGTTGGTCCCGGCTGTCATTTGTAGATCTTTGACAGTCGTTAGGTAGTCAGTGGCCCAAAAAGTCTGACAACCAGTCTTACCAAGGGGTATCGTATTACCCAGTAATAACTGGATTGTGGAGGTCAGATTGGCGACTGCCTGACCGGATGCAGCTGCGTCCGGTTAGACTGGAAGCCGACCCCAACATAGTTGGGAAAAGGCTAGGCAGATGATGATACAACATGTTTTTTATTTCTAACCATAAAAAACATTGTTAACGTAATATACTTCCCACAATACCAAATAAACTTCATAGGGACAGGAATTTCGAGGCCTGACCATTTTTTCTCTGTCATAATTACGGCAGAAAAATTAATTTAGAATGAAAAATTATTTGGTGTAATGAATTTCTTTTCACCATCGCCTTTTAGAAAGCAATTAGAATAAAATTAAAATAACAAGAAGCGGCTCACTGCGCTTAACAGTTCTTTTGGGAAAAAACACGTTTCTTTGACTAAGATATTTTTAATTATATCGTTTTTCTTGTAACGGAAAATATTTATATATTTATTTTTATAGTCTTTTTTGATTATATCATCTGCCTAGCTTTTTCCAAACCATGTTGGGGTCGGCTTCCAGTGTAACCGGATGCAGCTGAATACCAGCATTTTACATGGAGCGACTGCCTATCTGACCTCCACAACCCAGTTAGTACTGGGTAATACGATACCCCTTGGTAAGACTGATTGTTAGACTTTTTGGGCCACTAACTCCCTAACGACAGTCAAAGATCTAAATATGACAGCCGGGACCAACGGCTTAACGTGCTCTGCTCAAATCAGTAGCTCGAGAGAACTTCATCCTACTACAATCGCACTGGACCCGTCGAAACACCCCTCTAACGTAAACCGTAGGAAGTTAAGTGCAAAATCTGTTGTGAGTAGGTCAAGTCGCCACCGACGTATCTCTGGGCGGCCGGGTGACGTGTGGTGTCTTTGTCAGTGAGAATAACTTACCTAACAACGCTTTTAAAAAGTGTTTTTAGAGTTCCGTACCCGAAGGGTAAAACGGGACCCCATTGCTAAGACTCCGCTATCCGTCTGTCTGTCTGTCCGTCTGTCACCAGGCTGTATCTCATGAACCGTGATGGCTAGACAGTTGAAATTTTCACAGATGATGTATTTCTGTTGCCATAACAAAAAATACTAAAAAAAGAATATAATAAATATTTAAGGGGGGCTCCCATACAGCTAACGTGATTTTTTGCGTGAAAGATAGACGCTTGAAATATTCACAGAATATTTAGTTGTTTATTCTCTTTAAAAACAAATAATTAAATTAAAATTAAATAAATGTTTTAGTGTAATAAGTGTTTAAGTGGGACATCCATACAACAGACATCATGTTTTTGCCGTTTTTTTTTAAATAATGGTACAGAACCCTCCGTGCGCGAGTCCGACTCCCACGTGGCCGGTTTTTCTTATTATTTCAAGCATAAGTGTTGTCGCAGAATCAGCTCAAGTCAAGCTCAACATGCTCAAAATCCAGCCCACTCGGCACATTGACAGCTATAGTTGGTTTATAAATTGACATAAATGCCCACGATTGGAGAGTATTCATAAGAAATCATCTGTCTTTGAGAATCCACCAATTGCAGTTAAGAATACGCTTTCGTGGGCGTTTTATACCGTTGTCATGACAACTAAGTCTAACTGAGATGAACATATGACTTAAGACGGGTCTTGGCATACGAGTGATAGTTACCTATTCAAATGTGCACTTCTGGTATTAGAGCATTTAATACATCATCATCTGCTTAGGCTTTTCCTAAATATATTGGGTCGGCAGTGTTCTAGATGTAGCAGAATACACTGACCTCAACATGCAGGTATTAGGTAGCATGACACCTCTTTGTATGACTGGCGTTCGGACTGCCAAATTTCTGACTACATTATAAACCCCCTATTACTATTCCATGACCTCTTCCCACACAAAGAAACCATAAGCATTAATCATCATGTTTACTCAAAGCAGAAAGCAAGATCTCCAACAATGTTCGGAGATCAACACCAAAACAATACAAACATGCATGTGCCCCGGCCATAATAATAACAATCAAATAGCACTTAAATGTAAGAGGTTGTAGAAATAAACATCATTATTCCACCCCATAATGTTTGTTCCGCCCCAAATATTAATGCACCCCCTAAGACCACTTCGAAAAAGGTTTAAGGTCAGCACACAGTTCTAATACTTTAATTATAGAACATTAATTTTAATGAGAGATAAATGCTTGACATAATTTAATCAGGGAACCCATTTGCAATATGATTGTTCACGTGGTAAGACTGCTAATATTTTGATTGGGGATAAATATAATGACCACCAAAAATAACTTTGTGACCACTAACATCTATCACCTAAAATATCAATAGATCACCAAATTTAGAAAATAAGCACCAAATTTTAATGAGGTGATTAATGACTAACTAGTTTTGCCTAGGCCGACTTGGGGCACCCTGACACAGATACATAATTTTTTTATAAAACATTCAGAAGTAGGATCCCGCGAAGCGGGGCTCCGTCGACCGGGTCTTCCTCGACTCGGATGCAAGAGCATAACAGTTCAATTTCTGGTGGTCATTAACTATTTTTGGTTCTAATTTTACGCTAAAATGGGGATCTAATTTTGGTGATCATTTACTATATTTGGTTGAGATTTTTTTGCCCTTACATTTTACTAAATCTGGTGATTGGTGAAACATAAGCCATTTTGATTTGGTAAACAAATGGGTGGAGATCTTGTACTCTTGTAGTACGGGAGCAGTATCGCCTCAATTCGAGATATTCGGGATTATTTTCCTGAAACTCTGCAACGCAGACTAGCTACCACCGTAACAGCATAGCTCCGTATCGGGATCAGCTAGTAAGACGAAGTGAGGTGACGTTGATCCGGTGCAGTGCGGATCGGAACGGATTTTACAATCTTTAAACGATATTAAATCATGTAAACAGTATTTAAAGTCTATATTACCATCCGCGCACAGCAGCTTGACCGCGGGCGTCTTCCGCGATACGCGATCGTAGCCGAAAGTATGCTACAACGCGCGATTGGACCCATTCGCCTGTCGTCGTATCCGATCGGATCCTTTCGGCTGTCATTGTGGTAGGAATGAAACTATTCGAGTAGAAGTTTGCAAGCGACGGTACGGAGCTGATCGTTTGCGTCGACACCCTGCCGGATTCGATAGGCTGTCACTGCATCCGTTCGTATCCTTTCCGTTTAGTGGAAATTATCCTAAAGTGTGTCATTAGCCTTAGTCAGTCGGTTTCAGTTTAAATCGATTACGTAATAGCGTGAGTTAAATGCCCCATGAATAATAAGTGCTGTAATTAATAATATTGGTTACTAATTAATGACTTTTACATGGGTGGCGGAATATTAAATTTTATATTAAATTAAACTAGCGACCCGCCCCGGCTTTGCACGGGTGCAATTTACTAATGAAGAAAACTTTGCTAAAAACAACATTATGTGGTGTTCAAATGATGCTTTATATGTAAGCTTTTCTGGTAATCCAAACACAACTATAAAAGCGATTTAAGACCCAGTACTTTAAAATAATTTAGTAACAAATAACAAATTATGATTTAACTCTTAATTCTGTATCAGAATATTATACGGAACTTAAATTACTTATACATAAAGGTATCCGAAGACCACGCGACAATTTCACATCTATCATACACTTACATGGCACTAACATTTTCAAGCGCCCGATCGCTGTAACAAAGACCACACCGCTTTCAGTTTGAGAAATCTCTTGTTCCTAAAAGCTCAAACGCCACAGTAGGGTAATATTGCAAATCCGTGGCTACACATCTGCCTGAATGTAACTACCACACATAGTCAAAATCAAAAGTAATCACAAAAACAAGTGGCCATTTGTTTATAGATACGCGTATGATATTTATATCATTCATCATCATTTCACCTAAAAGACGTCCACTGCTGGACATGGGCCTCCCCCAAGTGTCGCCACATTGACCGGTCCCGTGTGACTTGCATCCAGCGTATCCCCGTAACCTTCACCAGGTCATCGGTCCACTTAGTAGGAGGCCTTCCAACGCAACGTCTTACGGTTCGCGGTCCCCACTCCAGAACTTCTCGGCCCCATCGGGGATCCTTTCTGCGAGCAATGTGCCCTGCCCAATGCCACTTAAGTTTGACTTACTATCAGAATCACAGATATATACAGAGTGTTTTTTAATCAATTCTAAACGATTGCTATTTAATTGTAATAATTTTGGTATGGATAAAAACTGTGAAACTCGCGTCAGATCGTCAAATCGAATCTTCTTATAAATTTTCTTATAATCGAATATTCTTTAACACCCTGTATATACCTAGATTACACGTGGCTACTGTCACAGCAAGCTAATTTGTTTAAAACAACAATGTTACAATTCAAGAACTTAATTCTAGACATTTAAAGAACAAAAACATAATCGATTTTGTATAATAGGTAACTAAATAGTGCAGACGTCATAGTTTATAGGTAGTCAAAAATACAGAGATCCTTAAAAGGGCAGGTGGGGGAGCACAAAGAGCAGGACAGGAAGTGGAACATCGTTTGTATGGGAAACCATACACATTTTGTGTCCCCAGACATACCCCGATTGAACTTGATAAAATCAGATTTTAACAAAAAAAAAGAAACCCTTAAAAATGAAGCCATGAAACCCTTTTCTGATAAGTGATTTTTGACCAATCAAAAGAAATAATTAATTCAAACCATCTGATACGACTTCGAAACTTTGAACCAAACAAGAAACCTGAAAAAAAATATTCGGGCGCTCAACAAAACAATATTCGTAATAGGGACCTGCCAAAAATGTCAACTTGAACATTCCCTGGACTCAAAAAAGTAGTCCTTGATTAAAAATGTCAACTTGAACATTCCCTCGACTCAAAAAAGTAGTCCTTGATTAAAACTTCGAACACAGAGGAATAGATTTTTTAATAAAATAAAACTTTTGCCAAACTTGAAGTAAACTGTGCCAGAGACCATTGTCGCGAATGATTTATTACTTTTAGGGAAATTTGAATTATTCAGACCTCTGTTTGATATTTTACTAGCCCCGAATAAGTTTTCGGATACAACAAAGTTTAAATATATTTTATGTAAAGTTTGGCCAACCGACCTCGACCAAGCGGTGGGTTGAGAGATGAAAGAAATGACCAAACCAATGAATTATTACTATATCAAAATGGAAGTGTAAAGTACAAACCTACCCACGTTTCAATAAAAAGATGACACATGATAGGTACTTTTGAATACGCAACGGCAAATTCAAGCCTAGAACTCTCTAGTTTTTTGATAAAATCAGACAATTAAAATACTTATTTCTAGACCCATTTCGGGATCGGTTCGAGTAGCTTTACTGGACTTTATGTGTAAAAAATTATGATTTTATTTGTAACTAAAAGCGTTTCACTTTTTACCCGACTGCCAAGGAAGGGTTTTCGCGCGTATCTTATGTTTCTTTGTAAATATCTAATTACCTCGTATCTTTCAAACAGCTGGATGGATTTCGACAGTTAAGGTATCGTTATATTTGTCTTAAAAACCCAAGTGTCTTTAAATAAAAAATAAAATGGCGGATTTTAGGCGTGTCGTATAGTAATACGTTAGTAAAAAAAATATAACCAATCCTATCGAGTAGGGTATCAAAATAAAGAAAATTAAAAGGGGATTCCCAAATTAAATATATATATGTTTAAGTTTAATTAGCAATACTATAATAATGATATTTGCAGTCAGGTTTTAGATTTTTCAAATTATACATAATTTTAAAAAACTAGTTGTTATAAGTGTAGGGGTACTTGACCAGCCTCGAGGTCAAGCGTAATCTTTTTAAATCAGATGCCATTTGTTTCGCGAATTGACATAGATAGTGAATGATTATTTCAGATGAAACAAGTTGCTCTGCAAAATTTACTTATTTACGGTAATTCATCATCATCATCAGCCTATAATGTTCCCACTGCTGAGACACAGGCCTCCTCTCTATGAGAGGGAATGGGCTATAATCCACCACGCGGGCCCAGTGCGGATTGGTATATGTCACATGTCTTCGAATTTTTGGTTCTAGGACATGCCGGTTTCCTCACGATGTTTTCCTTCACCGTTTTTGAGCAGTGATGATGAAATAAATTACACAAAGTAATGCGCGCCTGCCTGGGTTCGAACCCACGACTTACTATTCGTAAGCCGGGGTCGCAACCACTGGGCCACCGCTGCTCTCATTATTATTTTATTATTTACGGTAATTACTCACGCCTTTTTTAAAGAGGAAGGCAGAATCGTATGCCTTTTTATCTTCTTTATTGACGCTGGTTATTCTCTTTTCCTCAGGTAATGTCTTCGTGATAGCCGCTATAATAATCGAGAGGAACCTGCAGAACGTGGCCAACTATCTGGTCGCGTCCCTTGCGGTCGCCGACTTGATGGTCGCGTGCCTCGTCATGCCGCTCGGAGCGGTCTATGAGGTGAGACAGTACCTAACATAACATGACATACCATGACACCTGTAATAAAAGTAGAATATGTAGATAGATAGATAGTAACTGTCTGGTATTGCTAAAATGAACCTTGTGGCGCTGCTGTAAAACACATTTAATGATTTTAACTTTTATTTTTCTTAATGTTTATTTTTATTGTGTTATATAAGCGTTTCTCTTACTTTCCTTCTACCTACGAGAATAAAGCGCATCTTCGATTTTAGCCAGATATGTTTAAGTCCATGTCCATGGGAGCGATCCTATTGCCAGCAACCGGGTGAAAATCCAGACTCCGTGGCTGCTACTGAGAAATTCCTGATGGAAAAACCAAATGACACTTTGTCCGACCCGGGAATTGAATCCAGGACCTCATGCTCAGCAGCCGTGCTTGCGAAAATACAGTACTTGCTGCATGAACCTTTTGGTGTTAGTATGATATTGTCAAGTCTGTTGGGGAACATTTTTGTGAAATTGTGTGTTGGAATTATGTAAATAATAAAAGAAAATCACAAGAAATAAATAAAAAACAAGAAATCGCAATCGACATTAGTTCCGATTAATTAGGCAAAAATACATGTACGGTAAACAAAATAGATAAGTAACCATGGTTGTCAGATATGGTTGCAGTTTTTTTAGAAACTAATGCACGTCTTCAAATGAAATTTAATTAATTTAACTAATTGTACATTTTTATTCATTTAATTTCATTTCATTCGAAAACATTGATCGGTTTCTAGGAAAACTTCAACTACTTATGTCTTTCGTTTCTGGTTACTTATTTTGTTTGTTGACTGTACAACTATAGGAGACACGTTTTGTTATAGAATTATGACATAATGCGTCTCGTCATGGTCGCTTAGTAGAGGCACTTGAGGTCGCAGACTCCGTAGTCGCGTGCTTTGTCATCTCGCTTAGTAATTAGACCAGTAGGTACCTATACAAGCGACAAGGCATATATCACAGCATTTGTATAGAGTCAATGTGGATGAGACAAAGCGCAGTGACGCATGATAGTGACCAAACACGTTTGGCATGTATTTACTAATGCAGGCACATCAAGCTACTATAATCTGTCAAATTTCTTTAATAGATTTTCAACTTTATCGATAAAGCATTAGGTTCGAGGTTTTGGTCAACTCATCCCGCTTAAAACTTATCCCGCGGGATAAGTTGTCCGCATTAATATTTTTATTATTTTTCTTTGGTCAACTCATACCGCTTTAAAGAAAAGGTAAAATGTATTGTATTATTTGAAATATTTGTACATTCATGAACAAAAGTGTTTGGGGAAAAAATTAAACACCCATAGCTTGGTTAAGCTGATATAATCAAAAATCACAGTAGTTTCATTTATAGAAATTAAAAAAAACAATAACTACTAAAATTGCCCTTGATTAATATTATTACACTGTAAAGTATTTAAACAATCAGAAATCACAGTTTTAACTATCAAAATCAATAAATTAAACATAAAGAAACTAGTCAAAATCTCAATAGTTTCATTAAAAGTTACGTATAAAAATCTAAATTTTCTAAAAAGAATATTTAACAATCAAATCTATAACATTTATCAATCAAACTAAATAATTAACAACTAGTTTTTAGATTATAACTGGTTTACTTAAAATTAGTTAAAATCACAGTCGTTTGATTAAAAATCACGTATTAAAAAATGTAAATAGTCTTAAAATTTGAAATAAAACTAAAAAATTAACAATTATTAACAACTATTTGGATTCTTAAGATTTACTTAAAACTAGTTAAAATTATACTCTATGATTATAAGTCCCAAATAAAAATGCACGAATATAAAAAAAAACTTACAATTAAAATCTGAATAAATAATCATTAAAATCAACAAGATTAAATATTTGACATACCTATATAAAATAAAATTATAGATACAAAATTTACGACGTCATTTAAACATAGTCAACTTCTTAGTTTTTCTAAACAATGTCCTACTGTGATTTGACCGGTGATTAGTTGGTTTATGGCATAGTCAATTTTTTTCTTGTTCTCTATAGTTTCAGGCAATCTCGTCGAAATTTTGAAGCCGCCTGTAGATTTTCTTATAATGGAGGCGAAGAAATGTATATCTTTGATTAAGCCCTCCGAAAATTGAGCAATATTCGGTTTTGATTTAATATATTTTTTGATGTGCCCGTTCCATATTTCTACAACATTATTTGTCTTATTCATTTGCCGGAATGTACACCAAGTGTCTGCGAGAACCGAATTTTCGAGCCAAGTTTTCACGAAGTAGTCATTAAATTGTGTGACACAGTTGCTGTTTGGAGCTTCCTCCATCACGTAGAGCCATCCTTCATTAACTAACTCGGATGGGAGATGAGACAAAGCAGCACAGAGTTTTACATGAATTTTGCCTAATTGTGTTTTGCATACACCTAGCGCCTTAGCTTTACGCCAGAGACTGCGATTGAAGTG
This sequence comes from Lycophotia porphyrea, assembly GCA_950005105.1. Classification (NCBI taxonomy): domain Eukaryota; kingdom Metazoa; phylum Arthropoda; class Insecta; order Lepidoptera; family Noctuidae; genus Lycophotia; species Lycophotia porphyrea. Next base: position 3,023,141 of record OX465396.1, read on the forward strand.
GAAATAGCAGCCCGTTATTTTCACACCCGGGAAGTTGCTTCGAATTGCCAATATAGCTGGAACTTCAAAATCAACTGTAATGTCATTGGGGTCCCACTCAGTTATTTGACTTTTTATTATTTGAAATAACAGCTCGTACGTGGACATTTTCTTATCAGGTAACAGAGCGTATATTACTGGAATGACATTAAGATATTCTTGACTGCTTCCAAGCTCAGCGTGAATAGTGTACAATTGATAGAATGGCTTTGGACAAACTTTGAATGTACCATCCATGTAAAATTTCTTACAAGTTGCCATGTATTTTTTCAATTCATTATCAGCAAATATCAGAATACGCGTTTTCCCATGTGCGTAATCAGCAAATAATATCTTTTCAAATTTTTTCGGCACTTCAACATCTTTAGCTTTTGCAAAAGTTAATTTTCTTGCTCCTATTGATTTATTTCTTTTTCTATACAGCATTTTTTGTACACTATTTAGAGCTGGCAACTTCTTTATTAGATCTAAACCACGATCTTCCAGAGAAGCCATATTTTCTTCAAATATTTTTGAGATCGGATCAGACAAATTCTCCTGTACAGCCTTTGAGCACTTCTCCATTTGCATTTTTATCTCAACTTCTGTTGTATTTAAGGGTTCATGACTATGACTCGTTTCATTCATTATCACATTAAAATCAGAGTTAGTTTTTATCGTCGCAGAGCATGTTTTCATTTTCGCACACCGCCACAAGATTGATTTGTCATTATTTTGTCTTTTAATAACGTATTCATAGCCATGTCTTGTTAACTTTTTGGAACCTCTTTGAGTAGTACTTATATTTAGAGATAGATTGCCACGTGAAGTTGAAGGGCTATCTTCATACATTTTGATGGTTGATTCTAAGGGGAAAAATAATAAGCATTAAAGATTATTAAGTACTACGTATAAAATTCAGTACTTAAATAATTTATTGGGAGAGAATGCTTTAAGATATTCAGTTCAAAATTTGTATTTTTGATTCTGCGGGACAAAAAAAAGCTAATAAAAAATAAATTCAATAGCTAAAACCCGACTACTGAAAAATCACGCTCTCAAAAGTTTGAAACAAGCATTCTCATCTGAAATAGTTATGTACAAACTATTCAATATTTAACGTCTATTAAATAAACAACTTACCAACAAGTAATATATTTTAATGTGATGTTTAGAGGATAGCCATGGTCGTATGCTTTTATATGCGTATAACAAAAATTAAAAAAAAACCTACTTTAGTAAAAACAATTATTAAATTTACTCACCCAAGGAACGAATTGAAAGCACTTATAACTTGATATTGATAAATATGTATTTAACTGTTCACAAAAAAATCACACATTCACACACATTCAATCACTTTAACACAACTAAGTACGAAAAAATAGAAAGATGCACTCAACCCTTCCTATTGTGATAAGTTTCTTGTCTGTGATTGGCTGGAAGCAGGTAGTCGTATTCGCATTTCCCGATGAGTTGACCTTGAACTGTCCTTTACTCAAGCAATAGATTAAATGCAATTTGTACGTTTGTGGTTGCGTTGTTGTATTACACATAAAATATGCACCAGGAAATCATTGAATTTAGTTTTAAAGCACTTTTCTTCATGTCCGTACAAGACGTAAAATATATCAGCGGGATGAGTTGTCCGATTCAAAAATTCCACTAGGACAACTCATCCCGCGGGATGGGATTGAGCGGGATGAGTTGACCAAAGACTCTTAGGTTCAAGGTTGATTGGGAAATTTGTACCTATCCCCAGTGAATTATTTTCGAAACTGCTTTAAATACTAAGCTCAAGAATACGAAACAGTTTTTTTTTTTTGTATTAGGTATGTTGGCAAATTCAAAGAACACAAAAAAATGTCTTAAACTTTGCAAGAATTCAATTAAAGATTAGGTAGGTACATAAAAAAATATTTTTTAATATTATTATAAAACGCATTATGTAAGTTGACGCGATCATTTTATTTTAATAGAGTATTACTTCTAGATCAGCAGTTAAAATAGTAGCTGAAGTTGCCGTAAATATAACTTTAACGCTAAATGCAAATGCGGAAAAAATCAATTATCTAGTTCACTCACCGCTTAAAAACCTCTCCATATCCCATTCCATTCAAAAACACATTCAAAAAACTCCCCTAAAAAAATGTAATCCCAAAACTTTTAATCCTTGAATTAACAACACAACGTCAAACAGTCGGCAAACAAACATTTGAGCAAACATTCCGCCAACTAGTTGGTGTGTAATTTAGCAAGTTGATGTTGTTAGATGTAGTGTAGTGTAGGTACACGCATTACTTGCATGCATGAGAGCGTTTGCCTCAAGGTATATAAACCTTTACACCATTTGGTTAAAGTGGCAGAGTGGTTGAAACATAAAGTTGTAGTGTTTGGTGGTGAAATTCTGTTGTTTATGAGACATTGTTATTTGGGAGAACAAAGAACAGTTGAATCTGTTTATGTCATACTAACGAGAGCAGCGGTGGCCCAATGGTGACGGTCCTGACTTACGAGCAGTAAGTCGTGGGTTCAAACCCAGGCAGGCGCATTACTTTGTGTAATTTATTTCATCACCACTGCTCTCAAAACGGTGAAGGGAAACATCGTGAGGAAACCGGCATGTCCTAGATCTGAAAATTCGAAGACATGTGACATCTACTAAACCGCACTGGGCCCGTTTGGTGGATTATAGCCCATTCCCTCTCTTAGAGTGAAGGCCTTTGTCCCAGCTGCAGCAGTGGGAACATTTTATGCTGACAATTAATGAATGTCAGACTTTCTACTACTTCGACTGCCCCGTTGGTCTAGTGGTCGCAATCGCGACTGTTAAACAAGAGGGGTTCGATTCCCGGATCGGGCAAATTGTTATAGGACTTTTCCATCAGAAATCTCTCAGTAGCAGCCACGGAGTCTGGATTTGTGCCCGGTTGATGGCAAAAGGCGCGAACCGTATTACACGGGACTTAAGAATATGTAACTGGCGAAATGTAGGTGTACTATTAGGTACACTTCTGCCTAACCCTTCGGGGATTACAGGCGTGACGTTATGTAATACTAGTCGACATCATAATCAATGTTCATTTTGGGAATTGATGAACGTCACTGAAGATACTACACTCGTAACCGAATTTTGAGCCAACGCAATCTATATTGCAGTTAACTCGCTCAGAATACAACCTTGATCAGCTAAAATAAAATCACACTGTTGTATTCTCAATGCTCAGTTTACCCCCGTTTCTAATTATATTTAGATATGCATTCTGCTGTCTCTTTCTGTTAATAGTAGTCGTCAAAAAATGCATGGAATCGTAACAGAATCGTATCGACTATAAAACCGAGCATCAGCAAAAAATATTAAGGCGCAAAAAATAATCGTTTTTTTTTTTTTTTTAAACGTTGCCCCACACTAGGTATTTCTCCTGTATCGTGGGTGCGTTCACAAACATTTAAACTCACATACACAAACAGCCAGACCCGAAACAACTATCTGTAGGCCATACAAATATTTGTTCCGTGCGGGGATCGAACCCGCGACACGCAGCGCAGCAGTCAATCGCTCAGCCACTGCGCCAACCGTGCCGCCAAACTACTCGATTTATTACGAACCACTTCTGCTCATGCAGGATTTTGTAATTCTCTTTAGTGACTCGTGATCATCACTCTCTTTTACATAGATTTAATAGTAGGTTATACAACAAGTTAAAAAAAAACCGAATTTAATTCGAGGGACTAAGTTGGATCCCGAGAGCAGCGAAGGATTCTAGAGTAGAATCCTGAGTGGAACGAGGAATAAAAGGACCGAGATGTTTATTTTTCCACGATTTGTGTACTGTACTTTTTACCATTGACTGCCGGAGTATATAATCGGTAATAAGAGAAAAAAGGATTAAATATAAACTTTAAATAGTGTTTAGTTAAATAATAACAGTTTTCAAAATTCAGTGTTATATTCTTGTCAACACGTTTCTTTTTCATGCAATTTGTACAATTCGTGTTTGTTCCAATTTCAAAATGTTTTGATTCACTATATGACTAAAACAGAGTTTTATTCACTGTTCAAATCAACTGCTTTTTAACGAGTGGTAATGGTAATAAAACATATTTTCTTGAACAACACATTAGCAAAATTCATTTCCCAAACCTTAATAAAGGGTGTAAACAGTCTCTTAACGAAGCCGAAAGGCACTTGTTCTCCCCGTCATTGCGATCCTTTTTTTGTTCTAGACCATAGCTGGGAACCTTCTAGTTACGGAGATATTGGGGGTCAAAGTTCCGACTTTTTCACAATTTTTTTTTTAATACATGTTTTTAAAGTAGGATTTTAACTTTAAACACCTCCAGGACCCCCTTACTATTAAATCCATCCACCAGAACAATGTTTTGAGTGCGGTAAATCTAGACCTACCCTAAAACGTGATTTTTCAGCCCAAAAAAAAAAGTTGTTTCCCAGCACTAATTTTTGCGTAAAGTTACTTAGTTTGATGTACATAATGCTTGGTTAACGGCTTCGTGAAGAGTCTGTTTACACCCTGTATTTAAGGTACAACGGCGGCTTGGTTTTGTTACTTAAAATACTCTTCTTTCCTTTATTCTTAAATAAACAATCAAAATCCAAAGAAACAGCCACAAGAACTAAAACAAACCAAAGAACATTCGGAAGTAATAATACTTAATTGGCAAAAACTTTCCTCTTAAAACCCGAACAATGAAAGGATTTAAATATTTAAATAGTAATTTTGTAACTGTGGTTAAGAAAACCCATAGAAAATTGCGAAACTAATCAGCCGGTTTGAATATTTGAACAAGTTTTGGGTCTATTTAAGTTCCACACAATATACGAAGGTGGAGTCAGTTTCGAGTGTGAAACATGAATAAACTTGTGAATTTTCATTTTTTTACTACAAAATTGACCTTCTCTTGTCCTCGATCACGCCTGATGAAAAGCGATCGATGAGGTCTATGATGGAACGAGCGTGCCCAGAATATGCCTGTTCACTCTTGTTTTGAAGGTAGACAGGTTTAATGTGGGAGGGGGAACACAGATTCCAGAGAGTTCCACACTTTGGCTGTGTGCATAATAAGCGTGGAGAAAAAGCGCTGAGTACGACTAGTCGGGATATCAACCAAGTGTAGATGGTACGCCATAGTACGTCTGCTAGTCCGGTGGTAAAAGGGTGATGGTGGGATCAGAGCGTGGAGCACCTAGTGTGGGGGATTAGTGTCAGCTAGAATGTTTGCTCGGCCGACGCTTAGTTGTCTGCCCTGTTAACCCTACATACATTGCCTTCGGTCATTATAATATAGGTACCTAGATAACGCAAGAGCACCTAATTCGCGTATCCAGCTTAAGCATTTTATGCTTAATGTGGCTACTGTGGTAGCAAGATAACAACGTTATAACAGTAGGTAGGTAGTAAAAAAATGGCACTCTTAGTTTCATACGAATCGTGATTATTGCGTTGCAATTGAAGAACCGGCAAGAAACTACACGGTTAGAGACCAACCGTGTAATAAAAAAAAACCTTCAATAGCTTGTTTAAACTTGATCCCATCACTATTATCTTAATGACCTACTTCAAGATTATGGACTTTAAAAGAGACAGTGATCTCTGAGTTTTTTTCGGCTGTTTAATCTTGGAGCAGTCAGTAACGAACTGAGTGAAATGTTTGTTCAAACCATTTTTTTTTTTTAAACATAATTTTTATGTATGGAGAAACTAACAATATACATTAATAATTAAAAACTATTAAATAAACTAAAATAAATAACCTAACAACAAACTATAAAAGGACATCGAAAAACTCCTCCTCAACGCTTTCAGCTGATAATGTGCTCAAGAGAGTGGCGGTATTGCCACGTTGTATGGCAACACTTAGCCTCTGGCCAAGGTAAAAGCCAGCCCTTGGGTCTCGGGAAGAGTCAACAAGGCGTTTCGAAATTTCCTTAAATAGGCTATGAGCACTCGGACCCCACGGCCCTAGGGTTTCAACCCCAAACGGCTCGAAAATATAGTTACCACAAAGGTTTCTATATTTACGCCGCTTCAGGTTCTCTGCAGCCTCAGCGGCAGCGCCAGCACATATTTTTGTAGTCTGATATAGTAACTTCTGTTCTCCCCCCCTCAGGTCAGTCAAGGCTGGATCCTGGGACCTGAGCTCTGCGACATGTGGACCTCCAGTGACGTGCTCTGCAGTTCCGCATCTATTCTTCATCTTGTAGCCATTGCTACAGACAGGTAAATATAAATTCTATCATAATTATTTCATGGCACCAACATCCCAACAGCAACCTTGTCACAAAGAAAATAAAGATGATTGTGATTTTGACAATCTGGTCAGTGTCAGCCACCCCCAACATCAACCTTGTTTCAATTGCAATAAAGACCAGTGTGATTAAAACAGGGCCGAAAAATCAGGCTTTCCGCACATGATGCTGGTGTAGTAACGCGTTCCACCATTCGTCTATTGACGGGTGCCTCAGGCACCGTCATTATCTGCTTAGCCTTTTCCGTTGTGGTCGGATTAAAGTCTTACCGGATGCAGCTGAATACCAGTATTTTACGATGGAGCAACTGCCTATCCTTCACCAGGATCCGCTGGATGCGAGTCGCACGGGACCGGTCAATGTGGCGACACTTGGGAGAGGCCTATGTCCAGCAGTGGACGTCTTTCGGCTGAAATGATGACAGTGATTATGATGACTGCCTATCTGACCTCTACAACCTAGTTAGTACTGGCACCGTTTTATTTATTTTAGTCGTACGACTCATTTCTGAAAGCCTTATCAATGTTATCTGCTGTTAAATTTCAGGTCAAGCCATTTGATTAGCAAGCTTTATTTTGAACAAGAAAAACTGTTTTCTGACTTACGAAATCGTCTATTTAAGAACATCTACAGGATTGACATAAACTTTTTGCGTGTTTATTCGAGTTTCATATATTTTTGTTTTTTTCATTATTCTCTAAAGGGTGTCTCTTTGACTAGGCCCTACAGTCCTATTTTGTTTTTTTTTTTACTAGCCTCTTTTGTGTCTCACTGCTGGGCAAAGCCCTCCCCTTTACCTTTCCATATACCTCTATCCTGAGCGATCTCTGGCCATGTTAGCCCCACAAACATGATCAGATCGGATCGTCAAGTCACCTTCGCTACGGTCGGCCTCGACCGCGCTGTCCTTCCTCAGGCGTCCAGTATCTGACGATCTTTGCCCATCTGTCCAGGTGCATCCGTGCGACCTGGCCTGCCTTTCTCCGCTTCAGCCCATACAAAGAAAATGGTGACGTTAATCTGATACGTCAACGAAAACAACATCCAATGTAATTAAGTCCAAAAGAAGTTAATGTTTTTCAAGGAAAAACCATTGTATTTTCAGTATAGTTAGTAATTTGTTGAAACTTTTAGTCTAGCGTAACTTTGAAATATTTTTTTATTTTACATCAAAGTTAGAATTTTAAAGTAGATAGGTACATAAGTATATGAAGTTGAACCGACTTTATAGATTATGGATAGATTCTTTGATAATATTTTTAATAGAAGAAAGTTTGTCTCGTCAAATACGTAAATTACTTTTTTGATGAGTAGGCATTGGAGATAACCATAAAGGAGACATGGATTAAATCCATCCATTCGGCGAGAGAGAAGTTAAATTGAGTTTACAAAAATAAAATTGGACAATGACTATAATTTTAAATGTTTATATTATCTAAATGAAAAGGAGGAACTCGTGGCAAAATAATAACAGTCTCTCGGGTCGTTCTTTAAGTTAAGCCGTGCTTGCCTAGGTTGGTCTGTGGATGGGTGACCACCCATTACATACCGAGTTTCCTCGGTGCCTCGGAAAGCACGTTAAGCCGTTGGTCCCGGCTGTCATTTTGCACATCTTTGACAGTCGTTACAGGTAGTCAGTGGCCCAAAAAGCCTGATAACCAGTCTTACCAAGAGGTATCGTATTACCCAGTATTAACTGGATTGTGGAGGTCAGATAGGCAGTCACTCCATGTTAAATACAGGTATTCAGCTGCAGCCGGTTAGACTGAAAGCCGACCCCAGCATTGTTGGGAAAAGGCTAGGCAGATGATGATGATGACTTATCTACATCAAAAAAAATCCTTTTGAAGAAAGCGGAACATCTATCACTGTGCCAACAAATATTCGCCCATATTATGCACTACATAAAATTTGGAATTCTCTACTAAGATATTATTTTTTCCAGGTACTGGGCTGTGACTAACGTAGACTACATTCACATACGCAACGAGAAGCGTATCTTCACGATGATCGTGCTGGTCTGGGGGGCAGCACTGGTCGTGTCCTTAGCCCCCCAGCTAGGGTGGAAGGACCCCGACTACCTCGCCAGAATCACGCAGCAACAGAAGTGCCTCGTCAGCCAAGACCTTGCGTACCAAATCTTCGCAACAATGTCCACGTTCTACGTTCCACTCACGGTCATCCTCATCTTATACTGGAAGATCTTCCAAACAGCCAGGAGACGCATCAGGAGGAGACGAGACCCTCCTCCTCCTCGACCAACGTCAGCAGACGGCGCTACTCCCACAGGAAGACCTGTCCAATCAGCGAGGGACCGAAGATTCGTCAAGAAACGGTTCCTCAACCTAAAGAAGTGCAACCAACGGACTCGCGCTGAAACGCTGGCTGCAGCATTGTTGTTAACTGAGGGACAGAGCACCTCCACTGTTGACACGTTGGATGAAGAGCCAAGGACCACAGCGTTCACGATCAACGAGAAGGTGCCGCCGCCTTCCGTGTCCCCAGAAAAGTCTTCCTCGACTGTTACCAACGGCTCCAAGCCCGAGCGAGCCATCGTCCATGCGCCCACGCACAGGGAGAAGAAAGAGTCTCTCGAAGCTAAAAGAGAGAGAAAAGCGGCGAAGACGCTCGCGATCATAACAGGAGCATTCGTGTTCTGCTGGCTTCCATTCTTCATAATGGCGCTGGTGATGCCAATTTGCCAAACGTGTGTGATCAGTGATTACTTAGCGAGTTTCTTCTTGTGGTTAGGATACTTTAACTCGACCCTCAACCCTGTAATATACACCATCTTTAGCCCCGACTTTCGCCAGGCGTTTGCGCGCATTCTCTTCGGCACCCATAGGCGAGGCCGTAATAAAAAGTTCTAACGAAAATATAACTACTATATTATATATTATAATTGAAGCCTCGAAGGCCAAAGGACTATGTTACTCAACCTATATGTATGATAATTCGCTTTCTGTATGTTATACATACTAAGTAGATAGTGTAAATACGTTTATTCAGTGATAATATATTGTAAATAATATAAAGATATATGATAGATGATGTTGACAATTGTTTTTTTTACGCGTTATAGTGTGCCGCGAGGGGGCTGCTCGTGAGTCCTAGCGGCCCCCCCGCCCGCTCTTATGTTGTTTCAAGTGACATTACGAAATAAATATTTAAATTATATCAGATTTGAAGGCTTTTATTCTCTCCGTTTTTTTAATAAAACCCTCCTTTTATTTGAGAAAGCTCGTAAGATATTGAGCGCAATTAGAAAATCCTTTAAATCTATTTTTCGTTGGCTTTGTTCTTGATCTCCTTGTGGCAATATTATCGGAGATTTTATCTTCTGTGTATTTAAGGTAATCCTAAAAACTACTTAGGCGTATTCGGAAACTCATTTATTTTCGTTGAGGATTTATTTTATTGCGCATCTTATTGGTTGTTTTATTGGAATTTCTTGAATGGATACTTTTTGGAAATCCCATTGATATTCATACCGATATTTATATGCAAAATAAGTTTAGACTTTTAATGCGAATTTCTACACAAACAAATAAAATTGAAGTGTCTGTTTGTAATTTGAAAATAACAGCTTTTACTGAATGTATATGAAAGTATGTATAAACAGCATTTTTAACAAAAAAAATATATTTTACTTTACTTTTGTCTGTCTGTTGGTTTGCTTGCTCCGGCTAATCTCCGAAACGGCTGGACCGTTTTTGACAGGACTTTTACTGACTGATAGCTGTTGTTATAAGAAATCACTAAGGCTACTAATCCTTTTTAATTCAGAAAAAAGATTAGGGTTCTGTGCAAAGAAACTAAAACCCTTGAAATTGTTAACAAAATCCGATTCAAATAGGAAAGTAAAATCTGATAATTTCACGTGGACGAAGTTCGCGAGGTACAGCTAGTTTTTAAATAAAAAACGAGTGTGCCTTAGACCACACGACTGAAGTAAAACTTAAACAAATGCCGAACAATTGTCTGTCAAATTCATAAACGTAACTCTGTCACATTCACCAGTTTAGTCCCAAGTCAAGTGTTCTCGAATCGATTGCTCAAATTTAGTTCGACCAGTACGTAGGAACCTGGACAGCTAAGTACTGCCTCTTGCATGCCCTGGAGGCTGCAATTAGTTGTCCACGACGACAGGCAGGCAGGAGGCAGGATAGAAGGTGTGCATTTCCTGTGTTTGGGCTCCACACTCGTGTCCGAGATAGGTTGATAATCTCTTTCAGTCTTAGTGGTTAGTTTTCTAACCACGTATTCTAGGTTGTTTAATAATATTTCCACGTCATCTATCGATAATGCGCTGGCCTATTATGCTTTTTAAAGTCATTGTTGACCGTGTGTTGTGAAAACCGCTATGGCGGTTAGTAAACTATTCCTCAAAAGCTTTTATTGGTATTTTCGGAAAATATTTTTTTTCTTAATACCTAATGAAACCCTAACAAAACAAAATATCAAATTGTTTCATTTATAAAGTTATCTGATTAAAAGTGTGACTGAAAGAGTTATACCCCACCTAGCCAAACAACGGAGGGATAAGAGATAGCCATACAATCACCGCAAAAGGTACAAGAGTAAGTGATGCGGTACGATCAGATTGATTAATGTGTGACCTTTAATGACCTTAGGGGAAACCGGAAAAGGGAAGCTGCCATTGTTTTCCTATAACTAAAACAAAGATACTTTAATTTAGGTAAGTTTTATTCGAGGGCGTTTAAATAAACATAGGTATATTTTATATAACGTTGATTTGATGCTGATGATGACCGTCTCATGCAACTATAATCTCTGTAGGGATTCCAAAAATCCATCCATACTAATATTATAAATACGAAAGTATGTTTATTGCAAATTACCTTTTCACACATAAACCACTGAAATTTGACATATACGTTGTCAGGTCTACAGAAACGGACATAGGGTACCTTTCATCCCTAAAAAAGTACTTTTCTCGAGGAAAATAACAATAATGTTATTAGATAATAATATTGTGCCACGTGTCTTTCGAATCATGATTGCATTATATTATTATAAAGCAGAGTACAACCCGAGTTGATCGTCAAATTCTAAAATAACGTGAGCGCCACCGTGAGCAAATGCTAGTTTATAACTACATATATCTATACTAATAATATAATATTATAAAAATAAAAGATTCGTATTTTTGTACGTAACGAATAAACTTAAAAACTACTGGACCGATTTGAAAAATTCTTTCAGAAATGGATAGCTACATTATCAGCGAGTAACATAGGCTATATTTAATCCCCGTACTCCCACGGGAACGGGAACTACGAGGGTGAAACAACGTGACGTCCGCTAGAATGTTATATAGCGTTGATTTGATGCTGATGATGAACCTCTCATACAAATATAATTTCTGTAGGCATTCCAAAAGTCTATACTGTATCATATACATATACTTTACCATATACTATATATTATTATAATATTATAAATGCGAAAGGAAGTTTGTTTGTTTGTTACCTTTCCACGCCTAAACTACTGAACTGACCATCCTGAAATTTTGTATATACGTTGTCAGGTCTACAGAAACGGACATAGGGTAACTTTCATCCTGAAAAAAGTACTTTTCCCGAGGAAAACAAAAATAACGTTCTAATGATAATAGATGGCGCCACTTGTCTTGATTGTCAAATTCTAAAATGTTGGTCTAAGGGACTACGCACACTTATTCAGCTCTATTCAGCTTATGCCCATAGAAAACAACGATTTTGTATGGAGACGCGTACGCAGCGGAAACCTGAACGGATGCGTACGCGTCTCCATAAAAAAAACCTTTTTTCTATGGGCATAAGCTGAATAGAGCTGAATAAGTGTGAGTAGTCCCTAAAGCTTTGTAACAATATTTTGAATAACCCTCCTTTTAGGCTTCGCCGCAGTCGGGTAAAGAAATCATAGCATCAAATTTTGCATAGCTTCTCTTGACTGGACAGGGTCGAAGAGACCGACGCTCAAACGGTAACCACGTATTCAATACATCATTCTGAACCACATACAATTTTTTTATCGGTTTAAAAAAAAAATGCTATTACCTAAACCAAGCCAAGTGCGCATCAGTCTCGCGCACTAAGGTACCATTATCTTATACAACATTAGACAAAAACGGCAAAAAATTCACGTTTGTTGTATTCCTTTAATATATTTATATAATATCTTATTCTGTTTTTAGCAGGTATTTCTTGTTATAGCGGCAACAGAAATACATCATCTGTGAAAATTTCAACTGTCTACCTATCACGGTTCATGAGATACAGACTCAGCCTGGTGACGGACGGACCGACAGACAGACAGTCGGACGGACAGCGGAGTCTTAGTAATAGGGTCCCGTTTTACCCTTTGGGTACGGAACCCAAAAAATGATCATTATATCATTGCCGACTCGTATTCACACCAGATTGTCACACCAGGATATGGGGTCGCCCTTTAGCCATGTGATGATCGAGTCTTAGTAATAGTGTCCCTTTTTACTCTTTGGGTACGGAACCCAAAAAATGATCATTATATCATTGCCGACTCGTATTCACACCAGATTGTCACACCAGGATATGGGGTCGTCCTTTAGCCATGTGATGATCGAGTCTTAGTAATAGTGTCCCTTTTTACTCTTTGGGTACGGAACCCTAAACAGTGCAACATGTAAAAGCTGTTTTTTTTTTTAAATTACCGTTGAAAAATGTTGGTACCCATTTGTGCGTTGATATCCCGCCATGTAGGTAGGTATTATCGAATTTACAGAAGGGTAATCAGACCATAAGGTGACCAATAGGACAGAGGCCTCCTCTCAAAGACAAGGAGTGAGTGCACTCCTGGGTATATACTTCTCTTTGCTTCTGCCAAGCTCCAAGTTCTTATGCCAACCTCATACAAGCTATACCCGCGATGGCAGCAATGTCGTCTGCCCATCTGGCCGCTGGATGACCAACCCTTCTCTTTCCAGTATTTGGACGCCAGTCACAGCTTTACTTCCCCTGCCATCACCGCGCCTTGCTAGGTGAAATTGCAGAACTTACGACCAATCAAATTCCTCCTACATTATCCCAAACACACAAACTAAAACGTAACCTCTCCTCTGAGCACGTAACTTTCTATTGATCAATCGTCTCCAACTACTATCTCGATGTACTCCACTATTCAATCAATCAATCAGCTTGCAATATGTTAATGCATTCAAATCAGTTGAAAATGCTCACAACTTTGCTTGAAGCCACTTCGAGTTTGTTAATTTTGCTCTCAAAGGCTATAAATCGCATATGGTTGGTAATGGAGTTTTTAAACTAAAAAGTTGTTTATTTACACCGCTTTTTGGAGCAGTATTTCTTACGTTAAATTAAGATGGTGCTTTTCAATCTTTCTTGTTTGTTTAGGATGAGGTTTCTTCTGTTATAATGTTTGTTAGCTAGTTGTTTGTTAATAACGTGAGTTTTGCAGTTTAAAAAATAATGAAAAGCTTACTTACATACTTGCTTAAATTAATTTGTGACTAAAAACATTTCCTCAATTTATAACATACATCACGCCTGTCATTCCCGAAGGATTAGGCAGAGGTGTACCTAATAGTATAATACTTCGCTAACATAAAGCCTGTACAGCCCAGGTTAGGCAGATGTTCACCAAATAGTACACTCACATTTCGCTAGTTGTTTTAAGTCTCATGTAATAAGTGGCGAGCCTATTGCCATTAACCAGGCACATATACTAAATCCAGGCTGCTTCTGAAAAAATCCTAACGACACAAAAATGGTTAAAGTTACCGTTATCAGCAATAAGATCACTGCTGTACCCATAGATATTTTTTTGCTATTTTTGTATCTACAATCGACTAAGTCATATTCAGATGTTTTGGCTTTTTCATTTTTGTTCAGAGGGGCTTTTCTGTAAATTCGATCCCCCGGCCTTCCCATAATAGTTTTATCTTTTCTACACACATTGGTGCCGATTCCCTTGTTCACAAACTAAACTAAATTTAAGTTGAGTGCATCTTTTTCTTTCTATTTCATTATGAAAAGGACAGAAGATAAATATTTGTTTAGTCCTGTCAAATTAGTCAGCACCTGACGTAATTTAATGTAATTTTAGTAGTCAACTTTTTAATCACGTCTAAACTTGTGTCAGGTGCTGGTTAATTTGACAGAACTAAACTAATATTTATCTTCTGTCCTTTTCTTAATGAAATAGAAAAAAAATGATGCACTGAACTTAAATTTGGTTTAGTTTGTAAACAAGGGAATCGGCACCTGTGTCTACATTTCTAATCCAACTTTCCTCTCGCAGGTCTGCTGAAAGAAATTTCTAATGAAATAAGCAGTACCTTTGTGCTCTTCTATTTTGATGTAATTGTCACGTTAAGTATTTCGTGTGTACATAAATAAATAGATAGTGTCTAGCTTCTAGCGTCTTTGGTCCAACTGTAGTATTAGCCATCTTTTCAGTCTTGTAGTGTCCTTGTTGGTGTGAATTAGATCTCTAGAGAGCTGGTTTCTGTGGTTTTGCAGTCTCTACTTGTATTTAGCACTATATCTGCTTGCGTCCTCCTTGACTAAATGCATTTCCAAGTATTCATGTATCTCTATACACCGTGACTTTTTAAACGTCTGACAACGGCAGCTCACTTCATGTATCCAATGACTACTATACATTCATAACAAAAAAAAATGGTATTTAAGAGATGGTATTTAAAAAAAAATACAAAAAAAAAATATTCATTATTAAGATGCATAACGTAGTTGAAACATTCTGTTGCGAGCGAAGATCTATCTACTCGACTCGTGCGGTGGTTTGGTATGTTCTACTGTTTGATACGTAAACATTATTAACAGGATGAATGTATTATTTTTCTTTGTACCTATTATCTTATAGATGGTAAAAAAAACACGCCTAGAGGTATTTTATGTCGGATACATTAAGTGGACCACCTTTGTCAGACGACTAAAAAATCACGGTGTATTTCCAGCAAACCATGGTGCTGTACCCATATAATGAGACCAACTTTGGTGCTCTATTTTACCATTGATAGATAAAATCGCTGCTGAAATCGACCAGACCCTCGGTCTTCTGCACATACATTGGCTTGAAGTGTGAAAGAAAAACAAAACTATCTGCCATCACGACGAGGGCATACGTCCTATACTCACATTTTTTCCTCAAAGTGTGACAGCCTTGAAAAATGGTTAGTGACTGCACACGTAGTAATGGAGGCAGATGAGGTAGCGGGAGCGAATATAATTGAACAGTAGTGTATTAAGGGTAAAACATAACCTGCCAGGCTGCGTGACTGTTCGAAAGAGATACCGCGGCCGTGGAACACAAATGGCAAGGAAGGAACATGGATGGGTTTTAGTCAGTACAAGTCTGACACTCCCTTCCACTCTGCCCAGAGCGGGAGAAATCAATTGATGAATTCCCATCAGAACAAAACAAGGATAAAACATAACATAATATCATGCCTGTAATCTAATCCCCGAAGGGTTGAGAAGAGGAGTATCTAATAGTACACCCACATTTCACCAGTTACATTTAAGTCACATGTTATGGGGGGCAAGCCCCCTAAACATCCATCTATATCATCCTAGGGGGGAATCCTGTATTTTAAAACTTATATTCATCCATCTACATGTCATACTAGGAGGGATCCTGTATTTAATGTATAACTTTGCAGAAACATTTACTTGCTGATTTTACCCGCGCCTGACACTAAAATCATACTTTATACACACTAACTGTTATATTCAGATGCTGTTAGGAGCTTTAGTAAATAAAATTGAATGGAATAAAAAAATATTTATTTATTTTTTAGTAACTTGAAAAGTATGAATCTGGTGAAAATAACCCTATCAATTTGAACATCATAACATCGCGCCTGTAATCCCCGATGGGTAAGGCAGATGTGTACCTAATAGTACACATACATTTGCAAGACATGTTAAAGTCCCATTTAATAGGGGGCGAGCCTATTGGCGACCAGGCACAAATCCAGACTCTGTGGCTGCTACTGAGAAATCCCTCATGGAAAACACTGCCCTACCCGGGAATCGAACTCAGAAACTCATGCTCAGCAGTCGCATTTGGGACCACTAGACCTACGAGGCAGTCAGTATTTACTAGTCAGCAATTCTATGGCTAATATGGCTGGCCGACTGCCTGACAGCTATGTCGACAACTCTGGTGCTCTGTCGGATTACCTCATTCCAGATACGATCACTCAGAGCAACTCCAAGCATAGCACGTTTCATAGATCGCTGAGCGACCTAAAATAAATTTTCCAAAACCGCTACTGCCTATCAATAAAACCTCACCCTTACGACCCCATATGTTGTCACTCGAGGGGTGGAAATAAATTGTGGAGAGGAACTGGGCCGCTCCAACTGATTTCACCACTAGTTGATAAGAAATTGCCAGTTAACCTAAAAGGTAACCGATAGAGGCGCTATCTATCGGGTTTTTTTTGTCATATTTTTTTCAATGGTGAAAAGGAAAGGTGTAAAAGAAATATGGGTAAAAGAAGATCTTATCTTTCGGCTGAGAGTGAAGGTAAAAGATTGATTGGGGAAATGATGTCGTGGGTTTACATATTCATGGAATAGGATATTGACTGGAATATTGTAACAGGCGCGAAAATCATGATATTTTTGTAAGAAAAACGTTATGAGAAAAATGTATGTGAGGGTAAATGAAAGGCTGCGGGACTGTTCAAGGAAGGAACATGGATGGGTTTTGGTCAGTACAAGTTTGACACTCCCTTCCGCTCTGCCCAGAGCGGGAGAAGTCATTTGATGATTTCCCATCCAAAAAAAATAAGGGTAAATGAAAAGACCCCTAGTATGTACTCCTGGCAGTTTTTGGGCAATTCTCAGCCTTGCGGACTACTTCACATGAAACAAGTATCGGCGATTTTTGCATTGGTTTGCTAACTATACATAAACATAACATCACATAATACCAGAAGGCTTAGGCAGAGGTTACCCACATTTCGCTCGTTATGTTTAAGCCCCATTTAATAGGGGGTGAGCCTATTGCTATCAACTGGGCACAAATCCAGACTCCGTGGCTGTTATTGAGAAATTCCTGTTGGAAAAATGCGATAACACTTATCCGACCGGGGAATCGAACCCAGGACCTCATGCTCACCAGTCACGCTTGCGACCACGATACCAACGCGGCGGTCTATACATAGACCTACCTTATTTACCTGAAACCTCCTAAATCGTCTTGTGTTGATAGTAAGAAACGGGACGATAACGCTGCTTGTCTTACCCAACTCAACCAATAATTCAAGGTTTATCTCGCCAAATAAAGGGTGTAAAAAGACTCTTAACGAAGCCGAAAGGCACTTGTTCTCCCCGTCATTGCGATGATTGTTTTGCTCTAGACCATACCTGGGAACTTTTTAGTCACAGAGACCTGCTTTTAATGCTTCAGCACAGTGTTATTAATGAGTTACGTTACAGACAGCTGTTTATTGAAAAAAAAAAAACAAATGAACTATTCAACGCGAAAAAAACTATTTTTGTTTGTGTGCATCATTGATTTTGAAAAGTAATTGTATTTAATTTCCTTGCATTATTTGAGAAAAGTACTATACAAACCTTAGCCACAACTAGGCATTGATGGACTTACGTATGTGTGCCTCGGCTTCGCGTTGGCCTACATTTACACGTTGGTCCATCAATGCCTCTGTTGCTGGCCGCTGCAGTATTGTACTATTTATGTACAAAATGCTTGGTTGACGGCTTCGTGAAGAGTTCGTTTTCACCATGTATAATGAAAAAATAAATAAACACAAACAAGACAAAATGACAGAGATAAGGTACTGCAAGGTCGAAGTAAATGTATGCATTTGAACTGCATATAAATGACAAAACCAGAGGACGAAATAGTCATGTCCTGGAACCAAAAAATTGTGACATCTTCCGTTGGACCCATTACAGCCATCCCAATCCCACTACTTCTTACAGGAGGTGGCATGTGCCCCAGCAGTGGGAACATAGAATGCTGATTATGAAGTATACCGCACTGCCCATCCAATCCACCCATGAACCATCAAAGCGAAAATAGATAAAAGTTTAAAAAAAGAAAACCAACCTTTTATTAAAGAAAAGAATTTTCGAATTCAAATTTTCTATTCGATTTAAATATCAACATTGATCGCTTATACAAATTGTCGTTACCCTGCTATTAACCGTTGAGGAGTTCTCTCGTGAGGAGACGATCCTAGCTACAGCATCAAGGCATGTCTGGTATAAAAATGTATTGTAATCAGAACCAAAGGTGTGTGCTAAACTTCAGCTCAATCGTTTGGGGTTAACTGGTTTGAAATTTAGTTACAAGATTTGACCAATACTAACTAACAAAGAAAACTAATAAAAATGGCCGTCAGTCATAACGATAGCGAAATATCCGAGCCTTATGCTCTTTGTGAGCATAAAAACCCTAATCCAGCTGAAACTCGCCTGTGGAGATAAGCTGCTCCCAAAGCGTGACAATCTGCCACTAAATGCATCTTAATGTCACGCTAGCCGTCAACTGAGGGTTAAAGCGGTGACGTCAGTGACGTGTCAACGTCAACACTCGCGATATGCGGTCAAAGTTGACACATTACTTATTTAAACAACGCTGTTTAGTTGGACTAAGTGGTCAGTTTTATAATTTAAGGTGTTGTTGTTTGATGGATTCGCACGTAACTTGCGTGTCGTAGAGTGATGTGTTTGTTTAACAGAGCTTAAAGGAGCCAGTATATTCTGTATAGAGGCGTGTATAACACGCTAAGAGTCAGTTCACACCAAGACGCTGAGCGACGGTGCTTGAAAAGTTGTGATCATAGAGGAATTGTGTGAAACCTTGCTTTGCAAGGCGCAGCACGGGCTTAGCGGGCGCGCTCGTCATTGCTATCGGCGAAGCATTGTTGCGACTCAAGACGCCTCGTAGTGCAACGCCGAGAGAATTCGTATATTCTCCGTATTCGAATACTCTCACAGAAATTTATACCTTTTAGAAAAGTAAATAAAGTAATACATTGAACAGCTATCTAGCGCAAAGACGCCTCACGTCAGAATAGAGCTAGCATATAAAACAACAGACGGTTGAAAATAAAACTTGGCACATTAAATTGTAGATAAACTTCCCCCCATTTATATACTCCCTGATCCCGATTCAAGTATGCACAAGGCAAATGTGAGTGACAACGCCGGGTGGGGACGCCCCAGAAGGACATACACTGACCTTTGGTGAGATTCTTCAGAAGGGTCAGGTGCGTAGTACTCGCAACCGGCGTCCGTGTATGACCAGATGTGTGAAAATGGACGAGGCAAAAACAGTATGTAAGGATCGTAACAGGCGGCGTTCTGAAGTTTCTGCCTACCGCCATGGGAAAAACGCGTGAGTTTATCCCGATTCAAGACGATGCCGTTGTGGTGCTTGTGAGTCAAAATCAAAATCAAAGCATTTATTTCAAGTAGGCCAGTGACAGGCACTTTTGAACTGTCGACAAAGATAACAATGTAATGAAGCTACAGTCCCAGTTAAAAGGCATAAAAACTGTGAAAGTACTTTAGTTGCCCATTCCCTAGCGTAGATCTCTATGGAGAAGAACGGGCAAGAAACTCCATGGACACTCTTTTTAATCAGTATATTTTTACAACACCTTGGTTTGTGAGTTGCCGTTGAGTGTGTAAGCTGCCGTAACGTTGAGGCCATATTAATCCGATTGACCGTTGCTATTGGTAGGTAATTGAAGAAACTTTCGCTGTCGCTCTGGAAGCCTGTTTCGACATTGGTGGGATAAGGACAACTACAGTAAAAAGTCATAATTCGAGGTTTGGCTCTCAACTATTTCCTCCTCCAATATTCGACCAATTTAAGAGATATTTCATAAACTGAAGAATATATACTGTGTCCCTATGTTTTCCGTTTTTCATTAATAGTTGCCAAATTTGTATACTAGGCCTCTGTTGACAGGCGATCTAAATAGGCAATTTAGAGCATTTTGTAAAGGTTTCTAGTACTAATACAGATTATGTATCATTAAAAAAGAAAATATAAGGACATAGAAGAGGTTGATATTTATTTAACTGTAAAAAATCATAACTTTAAAGTAATAAACCAGGAAGAAATAAGGCGAGAGCGTTTGGATGGACCACTCACATTTCCTCTTATACGTGCGCGTTGTTGAGATATCATCTTATGGTTCATACAACTTTTATATGTTATTTAATTCGTGTCAACTGAACGGACTGCAGACTGACTTTTTCGATCACATTTTTTTCACTTCAAATCTTAACATACAGGTCATAGGCATTTTCACTCTATGCTTGCATCCATAGAGATAATACAGGCCTCACATTAATAAAAATGTGCATACCTGTACCTGTCCCTTTGACTATTTTACCCACACCGATCCGTACCCGTCTAATCCGACTTATCCGTACTGAAAAAAATAACGAAAAGTATTGATTTTACTCTCACAAGACAAACAATGAAAACCAAACGAAAACAAGTGGGAACCTGCATCATAATGCATGCACAATAAATGTTATTGCATCGTCAAAATAAATAACAATATGAAAGCGAGTATGTCACGCAATTACAGCCTAGAGCAGATTCCAAGCTATACTCCGCAAATTGCTTAACAAGCTACAGTTGATAGCACCACAGGTAGCACCTAAACCGCTTAGACAAGCTGTAACCACAACGTCACATCCTCAAACTAAACGCATCTTAATGCCACGTTAACCGTCAACCGAGGCAGTTTGTGGTTACTGTGGTAACGTATTGCCGTTAACGTGGATTTGAAAATAAGGTTAACGGGAGTTAAATCTTTCCTAGTTTTGTAGCCCAATAAAACTAGATAAATAAGTACTGACTTGAACTTTAACTGATTCATAAAATAAAAATAGTTTATTTCAAGTAACAAGACTCATATCGAAGCCGAAAGACTATTGTTCTCCCCGTCATTGCGATCATTTTTTTGTTCTAGACCATACCTGGGAACCTTCTAGTTAAGGAGATATTGGGGGTCAAGGGCCCCGGTCAGTTCTAACTCTTTCACAAGTTTTTTTTTGTTATACATGTTTTTAATGTAAGATGTTTACTTTAAACACCTCCAGGACCCAATTACTATTCAATTCATCCATCGGCACAATGTTTTGAGTGCGTTACATTGAGTCCTACTGTAAAACGTTATTTTTCAGCCCAAAAAAAAAAGTCGTTTCCCAGCACTAATTTTTGCGTAAAGTTACTTAGTTTGATGTACATAATGCTTGGTTGACGGCTTCGTGAAGTCTGTTTACACCCTGTATACAAACAAATACATAAAAGGATACAAACAGGATTTAAACATGAACACAGAAAAAAACGAACACTCATAAGGTACATGCAGGATGTAAGGGACAGTCCTCCACAAACTGATAGGGTGCAAGCAGCTCCTTATTTTGAATCATAGTCCACCCGAATTTTCCCCCAGATTTTTTTGCTTTTTAATTTTTTTTCAGTTACTATTCCTTTATTTACATACATAACATAACATCACGCCTGTAATCCTCGTAGGGTTAGGCAGTGGTGTACCTAACAGTACACCCACATTTCGCCAGTTATGTTTTTAAGTCCCATGTAATAGGGGGTGAGCATATTGCCATCAAGCGGGCACATATCCAGACTCCGTGGCTGCTACTGAGAAATTCCTGATGGAAAAACCCAATAGCACTTTCGCTTGCGATCACTCGACCAACGAGGCAGCCTTTTTTTTCTTTTTACGGATGGGAAATCATCAAATGACTTCTCCCGCTCTGGGCAGAGCGGAAAGGAGTGTCAGACTTGTACCGACTAAAACCCATCCATGTTCCTTCCTTGCCCTTTGTGTTCCAGGGCCGCGGTATCTCTTTCGAACAGTCCCGCAGCCCTGGCAGGCAACCAACGAGGCAGTCTTTATTTCAATGTAAAATTACTGTTTTAATGCCGCCCATGGACCTCTAACTTAGCTTTTTATGCCTTTAAGAAATATCTCTCAGGCACGCTGGTTTCCTTACGATGTTTTTTTCACCGAAGCAAGTGATAAAATACAATACGCACATGAAACCGAAAAATCAGAGGTTAACTTAGGTTCGAACTCGAGACCTATCACTGCTATCAAATGGTCCACTAGTTGGATGGGGCTACTGTTCCCAGGTCGGGCAAGGCGAGGTTTCATCAAGAAATTTTTAGTAGCAGCAAAGAGATTTGTGCCCGGTTTGAGGCATTAAGATCGACTCTTATTACATAGGGGACAAGCTTGATGCCATCAATCGGGCACAAATCTAGACTCTGTGGCTGTTACTGAGAAATTCCTGATGGAAGAACCCAATAACAATTTGCCTGACTCGGGAATCAAATCCAGGAATAAACTCACATAGACAAACAGCCAGACCCGGAACAACTACTTGTAGGCCATACAAATATTTGTTCCGTGCTGGATACGAACCCGCGACACGCAGCGCAGAAATCGATCACTCATCATCAGCCTATAATGTTTCCACTGCTGGGACACAGGCCTCCTCTCTATGAGAGGGGATGGGCTATAATCCACCACGCGTACAAATACAGGCGTTACGTTCTTTACCTTTAAACATCTACATTACTAATTAATACAAATACGACAATTACTCGCAGAAACCCGCCACAACTTAGCACCAGTTATACAAGACACTGACAAAGTTTCCTCGAAGTTAAACAGTGTCTTATTACAATAGGTTCGTCTCTGCCAGAGTTCAAGACGTCTCAACATCATGCGACTGTAACAAATGCGAGTTCTTCTGTCTGTTTAGCACGTCTTCGCGGATATAATTATTTCTATTTCTATTTCATTTGGCTGTGGGAAAACTTGGAACCGGGAGAGAAAGTAGATTTAAATGCTGAAAACAAAAGAATTCCTCAACTGAACTTCTGAACTGAAGACCTGAAGAACTGAATTACTGAACTGAAGACTGCCTCGTTGTTCGAGTGGTCGCAAGCGCGACTGCTGAGCGTGAGGTCCTGTTTCGATTCCCAGGTCGGGCTAAGTGCTATTGGGGTTTTCACTCAGGAATTTCTCAGTAGCACCCACGGAGTCTGGATTTGTGCCCGGTTGATGGCAATAGGCTCGCCCCCCATTACATGAGACCTTAACATAACTGGTGAAATGTGGGTGTACTAAAAATTAGGTACACCTCTGCCTAACCCTGCGGGGATTCCAGGCGTGATGTTATGTTATATAACTAAAGAATTTTATTAAGAGTGTTGTAGTTTTAACGGACGGCATAATCGCTGTTTCCACTAACTATTTAGCTATTTTGGCATTCATTTGGGTGACTGCCTTGTTAGTTCAGTGGTTGCAAGTCACCATGAAGACCTGGGTTCGATTCCCAGGTCAGGCAAAGTGTTATTGGTTTTATATTTGATTTTCTCAATAGCGTAAATGCGTGGTAAATATTTTTCAGATTTGTATCTCAATAAAATAAGAAAAATACCAACTGTCTCGTACTTCCACTGAGTCATTGGTCAATTGGTTGAAAAGAGCTATTGCTGAGCATGAGTTTCGATTCTCGGGTCGGGCAATTTTGTATTGGCTTTGTATTTGAATTTCTACAGAAGATAGATTTGTGAACGGTTGATGGTAATAGGCTCGCACGCTAGTACATCGGAATTAAACATAACTGGCGAAATGTGGTTTTTAGGTACACCTAAAAACCACCACAGGTACACCCTTCGGGAATTACAGGCGTGGTGTTATGTGTTCACGCATATCACAGGCAGTATCAGTAGTAAATATATTTTTAAGGAAATATCTCGCCAACTGATCGATACTTCGCGTGACCAGAGGGCTAGCTCTTTTTTGGCCAAAAAATTAGCATTGCCATTCAACGTGACAATGTTGCCCGTCGTTTGGGCACGTTTTCGGATGACAGTGATGCGGAGGAGTACTTTGACGCCTAAATGTCCTATTGTTGTCGTTATAAGTACTATTATTTTTGTTCTATTTATAGTCTTTATAAAGGGTGTACACAGATTCTTAACAAAGCCACTTGTTCTCCCCATCATTGCGATCATTTTATTGTTCTAGACCATACCTGGGAACCTTCTAGTTACGGAGATATTGGGGTCAAACTTCCAACTTTTTTTTTCCAAGTTTTTTTTTAATTACATGTTTTTAATGACAGACTTTTACTTTAAACACCCCCAGGACCCTCTTACTATTCAATCCATCCATCAGCACAATGTTTTGAGTGCGTTACATTGAGTCCTACTGTAAAACGTGATTTTTCAGCCCAAAAAAAAGTCGTTTCCCAGCACTCATTTTTGCGTAAAGTTACTTAGTTTGATGTACATAATGCTTGGTTGACGGCTTCGTGAGAGTCTGTTTACACTCTGTATAATGTAAATATTAAATCGTTTAGGCAAAGTCGCATACAAAACTATGTATTTAATAAAGGAGAAGGCCTACTTCCCTCCCACTCAAGTTCAATTCTGGCACTCCGCCAGCTTCTGTTCAGTGACAGTTTAAGTTTAGCCATATCTTGTAGACGTGGAGTCACAAGGAAAGGAACCAGGGAACCCTCCAAGATATCGGTCAAGCGATCTAGAGTTATGTGATTGTGTGGCCTTTAAACGGAGATATGAAATCAGGATTGATGATATTGCCTACACAGAAATTAAGAAAAAAAGAAAATTGTGTTTATTCAGCATTATTAAAACCACCATTATACCATGAAGCTAGGTTGAAAGCTAAACGTCTGTTAATACAAACTAGTGATTTAGGGAGTCACTTATTGACGCAGAATCGGCTTGAGCCGGACAGAAAGAACTTAAGAGGAAACACGGTAGGTACTATCACTGTCGCTCTGCGAGCGTGATTTCGACGTTGGTGCGATAAGAACAACTATAGTACAAAGTCATAATTCGAGGTTTGGCTCTCGACTATTTCCTCCCCCAATATTCGATTCCATTTAAAAGGTATTTCATAAACTGAATAAGAAGGATATATACTGTGTTTTCGTTTTTCATTAATAGTTTTCAAATATGTACACTAGGCCATAGTTGACAGGCGAACTAAATAGGCAATTTTGAGCATTTTGTAAAGGTTCTAGTGTTTATATAGATTATGTATCATCAAAAAGGAAAACAAAGGGACATAGAAAAGATTAACATTATTAAATGCAAGAATCATAGCTTTAATAAAGTCATAAACTAGAAAGAAAACTGGCGAGAGTGTTTGTATGGAGAAAAGACCACCCACATTTCCTTTTAAAAGGTGCTGCCCTCTTCAACGTGCCATACCATGACCATGCTATGAACGAATCAGGCAAAACAAAAATGTACTGAATAGTATTAGACTATAACCACTAGAAAGTTCCGTCACCGTATTTTACAATGTATTATTTAAATTGGCAAAAAGAGCTCTTTCACTAACTTAAGTTCTCATCATTCTAATACGGAAACGAAATATGAAATATAACGCATAACATTTCACTCACGTCCCTTAAATTACCACTTAATGTCACCCCTTTTCTGTGTAGAATTGAAAACATGTGCGGTAAAAAATCTAGCAATAAAAATAATTTGACGAAGACAAAATCATATCACGTATTTTATGGTGGTTTATTGACGGTCTACTTGAGTTTTCCTTAATAGGGAATTATGAGGGATACACAAGGAGCTCGTGGATAAATAATAACAGCCGCTCGGGTCGAACTTTAGGTTAAGCCGTGCTTGCCTGGTCTGTGGATGGGTGACCACCCATTACATACCGAGTTTCCTCCGTGCCTCGGAAAGCACGTTAAGCCGTTGGTCCCGGCTTTCATTTGAAAATCTTTAACAGTTGTTACAGGTAGTCAGTGGTTTGAAAGTTTAAGTACCAGTCTTACCAAGGGGTATCGTATTACCCAGTATTTTTATTTTTTTACTCATATATTTAAATATTCATGCTGTATTGGCTTCCTCATGTTTTTTCACGGGTGACCACTGAAAACCAGCGCTGTGCTCTGGGCCCCCATAGCACAGCATTATGCTGAGCGGTAACCTGTTTGTCGCACTCAAGACGTGCAAGTTTTAATTTTGTTTTTGTTTATGTTGTTCAGTTCTGTTGAACTTGAAATGTTTTGTTATGCGATGTATGTTTACCGTTTATTTTTTATAATTTTGTATGCACGTCATTTCTCTGCGACAAATAAATATTTTTTTCTTTTCTTCTTCTCTTCTTTAGTACTCAGCTGCATCTGTATAGACTGGAAGCCGACTCCAACATAGTTGGGAAACAATTGGCCGATAATGATAGTCGATCTTGAGTCCAGCAAAGTATTTGGTTATTGGGTTTTTCATTTTGTGACTACCCCCCTAATACATGAGGACCTAAGTGACCTAACTGACATTTCAAAGCCGACAAACAGTAAGTGAACTATACTGTTTGGTCTCCATCCGAGCATCCTTAACTCATTTACGATTTCGTACCGATCGTATCGCATCATCGCCAGCCAATCAGCGTACAGTAAAATGACGCGATACTGTGCCCTGATTGGCCACCATTGTTCCCGTAACCCCCTTTCCTCGCCTGTTGTACTAATATAATACACTTGCTTACGAACACATCAATGACAACATTGTTTTTTATTCAAAAACCCCATCCTAATCTAGCCAAAGTAGTAGTCAAAAATAAAAACTACAAGTAGCTGAATCACGCCACTGCATAGACAATTGAGTTATTGGTGGTTCATTTAAATTTTCGGAGCCATGAAAAAGTACAATTTCTTGTCTACACCTCAACCTCTTTTGTTAGAGGTACTTCAAACCATCTCATATTCTTATCAGAAAAGTCTCCTGAACGTTAAGCATGGCAATCAGACTCAAAGTGAAGCTGTCAGACCTGGATAGCCATGACGAAAGGCCGTGAGTGCGGGAACATTATTTTATGTCGTATGAGCGCCTAAAAATCCCGAGGCGTCATTTGTGCGCTGATGTGTTAAGGTGCGTGTCTACTGGATGAAACGGTGTTTCTTTTTAGGAGATAATAATTTATTAAATCAAAAAGGTGAGTGAAAAGTTGCAAAAGAATGATAAGTTGTAAGAAATTTCTGGCTTTTTTTTGTATAAACTGGTTTACGAAACTTAAGCAGTGACCAAACATGTCAATCTTCAACCGGCTTGAATTGGTCAGAAATAATAATTGGATTGCTAAAATTACTACTGCCAAAGTGCATTGATGTATCCAGCCGTAACCGTATTTGCACCACCCGGACGAATCTAACAACGTATAATTTATCGAAATCGGCTCATCTGTTTAGGAGTTAAGATGGAACAAAGAAACGGGCATGACTGTGCAGGACCGCTCAGTGGAGCCTGGTTTAGCACGTGGTCTTAGATGGGCGGCGTAACGCGGCGGTGAGGAAGATTCTTCTTGGGGGCTGAAGACTTTTATTTTTCAGGGCTGGAGCCAGCAGAATTAAGTAGGGAGGGCGAGGGATTCCGTGACTCTTCTTTAAATAAGAACTTGTAGTACGAGTTTCATGGCTTCATTTATTTCTTGTTCATAGTGTGGTCGGCTTCGGAATGTCGGAATGCCAAAAGGGGCTCCTCTTTTAAAGGCAGCTGTGACCAATCACAGGCCGGGGAGAAAGTGGCGTGATTCTGTGAGCCAATCAGCGCTCACGGGGTTCTCATAAGCGAGAATGTATGGGGTTTCTAATAAGTCCCCTTTTTGGCGTTGAGACATGCCCGATTACAATGGAGTGGGTTTTACCCAATGGTAATTGACTTAATCTACTTATTTACAAACAATTCTAATTGGTATCTTATAAGATAAACCCTAAAAACAATAAAAAACTAAATTGGCTCTCGTTACGGTAACGTAACGCCGTACTTAAGCCTTTTGGCTCTATATGTTGGTGCTGCCACCATGCGGGATAAATAAAAAGCACACCAATATTATTATTTATTTTACACTAAATGCTAAATATCTTATTAGTCTTATAACCTAATTAGCTATCAGTCTGATACAATTAACAAGAAAAATAGACACACATTTTAACATAGTTTGTACACTTATAGGTCTAAGGACTAGGTAATCAAAGGCAAATAAGAAAATGATTTTATATACGTTACAAAAACAAGGCGCTATCTTATTAGTAAGTTATTATAAGTTACATGCCTGTGTCGTGCACATTCTCCCGCCGTCGCGAGGCCGCGACTCTGTTGGTAGCACGACGATCTTCCTGGTGGGGCGACGCAGGATGTGGCCGCTGCTGGTGGTGACGTCCACAACTCGAACCTCTCCGTCGGCTCCCGGGTACAGCTGGCTGATGCGTCCTCGTGGCCATACGTTGCGTGGCAGGTTGCTGTCGCAGATGATGACTAGGTCACCCAGTTTAGGTTGGGTACCTGTGCTGCTGGGCTCCCGCCGCTGCTGTAGTAGTGGCAAGTACTCCTTGACCCATCTTCTCCAGAACATGTCTGCCAACACCTGGGCTCGCTTCCATTGCTGGCGAGCGGTCATGTCGCTTTCTTCGAAGTGGCCGGGGACTGGTACGTGGGGATTAGGCCCGATGAGTATGTGGTTTGGCGTCAAGGCTTCTGGTTCTAGGGAGTCGACAGAGACGTGGGTTAGGGGTCGTGAGTTGACGGTGTTCTCGACCTCAACCAGTAGTGTTGCCAGCGTCTCGTCGCTCGGGTATCGCTCGTTCAAGGTGACGCGTAGTGCTTCTTTCACTGACCGTACCATTCTTTCCCAGGTTCCTCCCATAAATGGTGCTGAGGGGGGAATATATCTCCACTTGATTTGGTGGCACGTGGTCTCGTGGTGCATCGCTTCGAGTGCGGCCTCGCCGAGTTCTTTTTCAGCTGCTTTAAAACAGGTGGCGTTGTCGCTCCACATCTCTTTGGGGCAGCCTCTTCTGGCCATGAATCTTCTTAGTGCTGATATCGCTGAGTCGGCGCTCAGTGAGTGTGCGATTTCTATGTGGATCGCTCTGGAGGTCATGCAGGTGAAGAGCGCGCCGTACCTTTTCTCGTGGTGGCGAGCGACTGTTACTTCGATCGGCCCGAAGTAGTCGAGTCCAGTGAATGTGAATGGCCGCGCGTGGTGTGCTAGGCGTGCAGCTGGTAGGTCGCCCGTGAGGGGAACAGCTGGCTTCGCTTTCTTGATGCGACACGGTAGGCAGCTTTTCACTATGTTTCTTACTGCTGGACGTAGTTTTAATATCCATAGTCGTTGTCGTAATTCGTTTACGACCATTTCCACACCGCCGTGATGTAGTTTTTCATGTACATAGGCTATGTACAGGCGAGTGTAGGTTTGTTTACCTTCCAATATAGGGGGATTGGAGGTATCTTCTTGTATGTCTCGTGCCGCGGTCACTCGTCCTCTCAGGCGTATGATGTCTTCTTCGTCGATGTACACGCTGAGTTGGCATAGACGATCGTGGTTGCTGGGTGAATGACCTTTTGTTATGCGGTCGATCTCAGCTGTGAAGCTTTCTTTTTGACTCGCTTTTATCCACAGGTGTTCCGCCCTTATTAGGTACGAGGCGGGTATGTCGTGGTAGCGAGTGGTGGCGCGGGGCGAGTCTCTTGTCACTCGCGCTGGGGTTGGTTTCTTCTTTGTGGTGCGCCAGTCGGGGTCATCGACCTTTGTTTTCTGTGTGCGTTTTCTCGCAGCTGCGACTGTACTTTTGTGGGGTCGGCAGAGTTCGATGAATTGTAACACTCTTGCTGTCGTTCTTATGAGTCGAAGCCACTTCGAGAATTTTTCTATGTGAGGGAGAGGGCATTGACCTGGGTTGCTCTCCAGCTGTTGCACGTTACATTTTTCTTTTTCTTCTCCGGTGTCGTAGTTCACCGCTTTTTCTTCTTGTGGCCACTGGGATTCTGGGTTTCTTAGGAATGAGGGCCCTTGAAACCATCTGTGAGTGGCTGTGAAGCTGTCTGGCGTCTCTCTTGTTGCGTCGTCAGCTACGTTGTCTTTTGTTGGAAGCCATCGCCACTCGTTTTTCTTTGTTGTTTCTTCTATTTCGGCGAGGCGATGGGCCACGAATGATTTGTAGGTGCGTGGCTCTGAGCGGATCCACACTAGTGCTGTGCGTGAATCGCTCCAGTACGTCTGACTTGCTATCTCGTACTCATGCTCTCTTCTGACGGTTTGTGCGAGGCGTGCACCCAGCAAGGCGGCTTGTAGTTCGAGCCGGGGCATGGACACTGGTTTTAGTGGTGTCACACGGCTTTTGGCTGCCGCTAAGGCTACGTGCACACTGCCGTCGGCTCGTTTTGTTCTCCAGTATGTTGCGGCGGCGTAGGCTTGCTCGCTTGCGTCGACGAAGGTATGTAGCTGTCGCGAGATGCTAGGTTCGACGTCATAACATCGTGGCACTCTCAGCTGTTTGATTGTGCTGAGTGACGTCATCCATTTCTTCCATCTTTCTTCTAGCTCTGTAGGTATGGGGTCATCCCAGTCGATTTTGTAGCTCCAGGTGTCTTGGAATATTCTCTTGGCTGGAGTGGTGATGGGTGATATTAGCCCCAGTGGGTCGAAGAGTGCCATTATGATGCTTAGGGCTTCTCGTTTTGTTGGAGAGCGCTGGTTTTCTTTGACTTCTGCTGGTATCTTGATCGTGTTTGTGTTGAACCCGATGTGATCTTCTTTCACATACCAGAGTAGCCCGAGCGTCTTCTCTGTTTCTGTGCCACCTAGGCTTACTGTGGCTGACTTGTTTTGCTCTGGTGGGTTGAATTCTTCTATGGTTCTCACGTCGTTTGATGTCCACCCATCTAGCACGAACCCTGCTTTCTTGTGTATGAAGTCGACTGTTTTTGTAGTTTCTTTCGCTTCCATAATAGTGGGGAAGCTTTGTAGGTAGTCGTCCATATAGTGGTTCTTTTGTATTGCTGCTGCTGCTTCTGGGTAAGTGGATGCAAACTCGCTCGCGTTTTTGTTTTTTATGTAGAGAGCGGTGCATGGTGATGACGTGGATCCGAATATGACTGACGTCATGCGATATTCTTCTGGTCTGCCCTCCCGCCGTTCGCCTCTCCACAGAAATCTGAGGGCGTCTCTGTCTTCTTGTCTGATTTTCACCTGCATAAACATTTCTTTGATGTCCCCACTGACGGCGTATTCGTGTTGTCTGAATCGCATAATCACTCCAGGCAGGGATTGTAGCAGGTCTGGCCCTGAGTACAGCATGTCGTTGAGACACATGCCGGTGGCTTTGGCAGACGCGTCGTGAACCAGTCGAGGTGGTTTATGTGGCTTCGCTGGGTTAATGACCGGGAAGTGAGGCAGGTACCAGGTCTTTCCCTCTGGGGCTGGGATGGATGCTTGTTCTGCATAACCGGACTTGAATAGGTTGGTCATTCTTTCTTCGTATTTTGTTTTCAGATCTTCATCTTTATCCAGTTTTTTCTCTAGTGAACGCAGGCGTCGCTCAGCTTCGTTGTAGTTATTTGGTATGTAGAAGTTCTTTTCTTTCCACAGCAGGCCGGTTTCGAATCTTCCGTCAGGCAGTCTCTTGCTCGTTTCTTCTAATATCTGTATAGCTCTCTGTTCTGGATCTTCTTTTGGTTTCTTTGGTTCGATGCACAAGGATTCAAGTTTGAAATAATCCTTGATTTTCTCTTCAATCGACGATTCTTCTTGTTTTTCTCTGAGTTTTCCACAGAAAGCTACAGTGGCTGAGAGTGAGCTGTGACAGCCATGCAGCACCCAACCGAGTTGCGTGAGGGAGGCAACTGGCTGGTTGCGACGACCGGTGCGTAGTTTTCTTGACACTATGAGGTGCCAATTATCTTGACCAATTAACAGCTTGGGCGAGGCGCGTTCGTATGTGATCTGATCTTTGATGTCGATCAGGTGCTCGCAGTCTTCCAGGTGGCGGTCGTACACTGTCTCTGGCGTGAAGTTCAACCTCTCTACAGTGCGCGCGGCTTCTATCTTGTATTCTTCTTCTGCGTATTTTCCTCTTATGGTGAGGTTGATGACCTTGCTGGTGTCGTGTTTCATTTCGTTGCCGATTCCTTGGATCCACATAGTGTTGGTGGGTCCGTCGGCTCCGATGACGTCAGCTATCGATGCGTCGACCAGCGTGACTGTGCTGCCTTCGTCTAATAATGCATATGTTTCAATGCTGGAGTGCGGCCCCTTTAATATGACGGGCGCGATCTTGAGGTAGGCACGTCGTTGGTCACATGGCTTGGCTGTTGATGTAACTTCTACCGCTGGCGCTGCCGTTTCTTTCTTCGTAGAGTCGCTTGTTGTGTCTTGATTTTTCTCGTGATGCAGTAACTTATGATGTCTCATGGGGCACCCATGTTTCCCACACGGCGGAGCTCTGCACTGGACACGGCGATGTTTACTTCGTAGACAGCGGTAGCACATGTTATATTTCTTTGCTACTTCCCATCTTGCGTTGGTGTCGAGAGCGACGAACTGCTGGCAGTCAAGTAGTTTGTGGTTTTGTTTACACTGCGGGCAGTTGTCGTCTGATGTTGTTCTCTTCTCCGTAGCGAAAGTGCGTTCTGTTCTTCTGTTTTTGCGCTCTCTTCCGGTAGACTCGTCGTTGGTCATCTCTGGTAGAGCGTAGGCGCCGCACTTGTCTGCTTCTTCATTTAAAAACATGGAGATTTTCTTTAATTCAGGTGTATCTTCTTTCTTCAACGCGGCGTAGTCGTACCACTTATTTTTCAGGATAGGCGTGAGCTTCTCGTTTACTACTCGCGCCATCTCAGGACTATGTAGGTATTGAGGTTTCCTGAGTGCTTCAATGGTGCCCACTATATTTGTCACTCGACCGGCGAAGATGCACAGATCTCTGGGGTTGTCTGTGACCCGGTTCAGTGACTTGAGCTTCTCTATTTCGACGTGAATGAGTGCTTCTGGTCTTCCGAACCTTCTTTGTAGGGCGTCGATGACGATATCTGGGTCTGGTTGGCTCACTATTAAACAGCCAACCGCTTCTTTCGCTGTTCCACGCAGACTACGACGTATACGTGCCAAGTTTTCTGTTCTTGTGAAGTACTTCAATGTTTCTTCATACGCCGCCTTGAAACCGAGCCAGTCTGCACAGTTTCCGTTGAATAGCGGTAGTTCTTGAATGTACTTTGGTGGTTCCCTTGTGCTTCGTACCGCTTGAGAGAGAGCGGCGGCGAGGGTTGTCACGTCTATTAATGGTTGACGTGTATCTTCTTTTCTTGTTGTCACTTCAACGGGATCTTCTTGCTTCTTCTTCTCCTCTTGTGATGACTGTGGGTGGCCCGCTTCAGGTTCTTTTAACCACGTGTTGATGCGGACTGAAGCTAGGTCGTCTTCCACTTCTTCTTCTTCATCTTCTGAGGTGTCTTCTTCTGCTTGAAGTCGCTGGACCCGCACTTGTTGTAACTCCATCTCGGCTCTTGTTTGCTCGAGTTTTAGTTCAGCGAGTTTTTCTTTCGCTTTTAGTTCCGCTAGTTTCTTTTTGTGTGAAACCGCGGAACAACATGACCGTGCGCCCTTTTGTCTTAATGTGCGCTGCGATGCCTTGTCCTTCTCTTGATGGGACGTGGCACTCCTTTCTTCTGTTCCCGTCGTGGTGGCGGTCGAACCATTAGTCCCGCTGCTATTACCCGACGCGTCGGTAGCGGTGTTCGGCGTGTCACTCGTCGAGGGGTTGCCCGATGCGGTCTCTTCTTCGACCGTAGGTGTCTTCAGCTCTTCTTGCCGGCGTTTCGTTCGTTCTCCGTCTTGACTGCGTGTTAGAACCATCTTCTTGATGCTGGCTGACGATCCGGCTGCGAAGGACCAATAATGTGCAGGACCGCTCAGTGGAGCCTGGTTTAGCACGTGGTCTTAGATGGGCGGCGTAACGCGGCGGTGAGGAAGATTCTTCTTGGGGGCTGAAGACTTTTATTTTTCAGGGCTGGAGCCAGCAGAATTAAGTAGGGAGGGCGAGGGATTCCGTGACTCTTCTTTAAATAAGAACTTGTAGTACGAGTTTCATGGCTTCATTTATTTCTTGTTCATAGTGTGGTCGGCTTCGGAATGTCGGAATGCCAAATGGGGCTCCTCTTTTAAAGGCAGCTGTGACCAATCACAGGCCGGGGAGAAAGTGGCGTGATTCTGTGAGCCAATCAGCGCTCACGGGGTTCTCATAAGCGAGAATGTATGGGGTTTCTAATAAGTCCCCTTTTTGGCGTTGAGACATGCCCGATTACAATGGAGTGGGTTTTACCCAATGGTAATTGACTTAATCTACTTATTTACAAACAATTCTAATTGGTATCTTATAAGATAAACCCTAAAAACAATAAAAAACTAAATTGGCTCTCGTTACGGTAACGTAACGCCGTACTTAAGCCTTTTGGCTCTATATGTTGGTGCTGCCACCATGCGGGATAAATAAAAAGCACACCAATATTATTATTTATTTTACACTAAATGCTAAATATCTTATTAGTCTTATAACCTAATTAGCTATCAGTCTGATACAATTAACAAGAAAAATAGACACACATTTTAACATAGTTTGTACACTTATAGGTCTAAGGACTAGGTAATCAAAGGCAAATAAGAAAATGATTTTATATACGTTACAAAAACAAGGCGCTATCTTATTAGTAAGTTATTATAAGTTACATGCCTGTGTCGTGCACAATGACACAAACACATAACCATCCTTATCCTTCGCCGCGCCTTCGTAAAAATTAACTTACAACATAATATACTTTCTTTTTAAATTCTCGACGACACATAAAAGAAAATTATGAATGAAACCTGTGCGGACGCATCTGGCTTTAATTAAACAGCACCTTTGCCCTTAACAAAAGTAGAGCATGAAATTTGTCCCTATTTAAATTCAGGGTAGTCAGTCCGCGGGTTTATTTCTAGCCGCCATATATTACGTGACGCTGAATGTTTTTTTTTTTATGTGACTAATTACCGTCACGTCGTTTTTGGGGTTATTAGTGTATTTTTGGGCAGAGTGTGTTTTTTACGATGTGCCAGTGTTTTGGCTTCATTTTTAAGCTCAAATGGAAAAAACGGAACCCTAATAGGATCACTCGCGTATCTGTCTGTCTGTCTGTCCATCTGTCACAGCCAATTTCCGACGAAACTACTGGACCGATTTTTTTTTACTGCAAATTTGGTACACATGTAAGTCGGTGTTCCTAATATGGACATGTAACGTATATTAATGAATTTTAAACATGGGGCCACTTTTGGGGGGTAAACTAAAAATGAAAAAAAAAATTGTTGAAAACTATACGTGTTACATATCAAATGAAAGGATTTACCGTAGCATCTCAAATATACTTTTTTATAATTTTAAAATAAATGTGGATAAAGGGAAAAATATATTTGAGATGCTCACAATGAAGTGAGCATCTCAAATATATTTTTGATGTAAACTATTACTTTTACAGTCCTGCAACTCCTGCATGATTTTTTTAACACTTCTATGATACCGACAGAAGATACATTATCATCCACAGCCCGACTTCACCCACTGCTGGGTGTAGGCCTCTCTTTATTTGTGCCAAGCTCCACGTTCTTGTGCCAGCCTAATTCGGGATATTCCCGCCATGGCAACAATGTCGTCTGCCCATCTTACCGTTGGACGTCCAACATTTCTCTTTCCATTTCCTGGACGCCACTCGGTGACAGCTTAACTCAACCTGCCATCACCGCGCCTTGCTAAGTGTCCTGCCTAATTCTATTTGAGTTTAATAACGCGATTTCAAATATCGAAGACCTTCGTACGTCTTCGGATTTCAACGTTTGAAAGTGTGTCTACTAGTTTAGATATATACCAGTCTTAGTGGAGATAAAATTATATTGAAGTGACTGTATCGTAATTTCCGATAGGCTTCTAACTAAAAAAAATATGTACGTTGTACAACTTTCTGAGACATTGGGTTTTATAGTCAAATACAAGCTTGACTTTACATTAACAATAGCAAAATGTTACAACCAATCAAACGGGCTTCGACTATTCTACAATTGCCAATAGGGAACAACATAACATAACATCACGCCTGTATTAACAGAAGTATTAGGCAGAGGCGTACCTAACACACATTTTGCCAGATTGTTTTTATTTTTAAGTCCCATGTAATAGGGGGCGAGCATAATGTCATAAACTGGGCACAATTCCAGCCTCCGTGGCTGGTGCTGAGAAATTCCAGGTGGAAAAACCTAACACTTGGCCTGACTTGGGAATCGAACTCAGGAGACCTCATGCGCATTACTAGCGCTTGTGAACCACTAGACCAACGATGCAGTCAAAAAGGTTAAAAAGTGTTAGAAAAACGTATTTATTCACACCAGACTACTGCTTATCTATAAAAAAACACAATAATCATTAATTAACGAGCATTAATCACTAAAACCGGGCCTTGGCAACGTCCCGGAAAAAAGCTTAATTACACAAAAAGAAACCTGGACAAACAGTTACATCTTACAAGTACAGTCACGAGCGCTAACATGTATGTAGAACTAAGGTGAATTCAAAAGCGATTTTCTCGTATCATAACATAGTATATAAACTCACGGCTTTTTTCTAAGGGGGTAGGCAGAAACCACAGAACGCCACATGGCACGATCCTTACATAATCCTTTTGCCTCGTCCACGTTCATACATTTGGTTACACGTATACCGGTTGCGAGTATCACGCATTTGACTTTTCTGAAGAATCTCACTAATAAGGTCAGTGTATGTCCTATCAGGGCGTCGCTCCCGGCGTTACATCTCACCTCTACATTTTTTTCCTGATGGGAAATCATCAAATGACGCCTCCCACTCAGGGCGGAGCGCAAGGGAGTGTCAGACTTGTACTGATTAAAACCCATCCATGTTCCTTCCTTGCCCATTGTGTTTCAGGGCCGCGGTATCTCTTTCGAACAGTCCCGCCGCCCCGGCAGGCATCGGTCCTTTCGGGCCCCTCCCTGTTTGCTGACATAATCTCACCTCTACCTTGTAAATACTTTTTCTTAGGCGCTTTTTACTTATCCTCTCCTCTCTAAGCATACTCTTTTCTACGTTTTTTTTTTATTTTTGTCACTAAATCTTCTTTTAAACCGCAACGTTGCCGTATAACCTCATTCCTCAATTTATTATTCAGTGTAGGGTGTAGCACATGTTCGCAAGGAACTCTGAGATAATACTTACTGCACTATAAAATGGGTTCCGTAGTACTATGTTCGTAACAACATAAATTTACAATCAATACATTACATCACGCCTGTAAACCCCGAAGGGTTTGGCAGAGGTGTACCTAATACTGCAAACTCATTTCGGGAGTTCTTCTTAATCTTAAGTCCCATGTAATAGAGGGTGAACCTATTGCCATCAACTGGCCACAAACCAGGCTCCGTTGCTGCTACTGAGAAATTCCATCAAAATAGGAGAAGAAAATCACTTTTAAAAGTAATTAAGTGCCAAACATACTGTGGGCCGTAACTGTACCTCCAACAAAAAAATACCTACCTTTCCTAATTGCTGTTTTTACGAACAAACGTTCACCTCTCGATACATTACATTTTCTTTGATGCCGTAGAAAAGTTACAAGAACAGAAATACTCCTTTGTGAAACCTAGTTCAACAACCTTATTTACGCGAACCGGAAGACGTTGCGTTGAAAAGCCTCCCACTAGGTGGACCGATGACCTGGTGAAGGTTGCGGGGATCCGCTGGATGCGAGACGCACGGGACCGGTCAATGTGACGACACTTGGGGGAGGCCTATGTCCAGCAGTGGACATCTTTCGGCTGAAATGATGATG
Source organism: Lycophotia porphyrea (assembly GCA_950005105.1). Lineage (NCBI taxonomy): Eukaryota > Metazoa > Arthropoda > Insecta > Lepidoptera > Noctuidae > Lycophotia > Lycophotia porphyrea. Next base: position 3,061,194 of record OX465396.1, read on the forward strand.
AAGACGTGGATATACATATACATGTAACTATGCGAATATACTTGACTCAAATCGTAATCTACCTTATGACTTATAACAGTGGTTTAAATACATACATTGTGGAAGGCACATATATATTTTTATTCGGTTATTTAAATAAAAAATGCATATAAAAGAAATGGATGGAGAGGACGAGGAAGACCAAGCCAACGATGGATGGATTGTGTGAAGAATGATATGAAAGAGAAAGCAGTAAATTATGACGTGACGTCGGACAGGGGAAATGGAATAAAAAAACGTGTTGCACCGACCTGAAGTAGAATGGAATTAGAGATAGGAAGATGTTGAATAAAACAACGGCTGTTTCCTACAAATCTGCAATACCTACTCAGTCAAAATGTATGGAACAGCTGTTTTATTGATCGAATGGCCGTTTAACCGCAAATTACTAAAAATATTAACCGTAAAAAGCATTAAAAAAAAATTTGTTTCCGTACTATCGATTGATATATAATAACACCGGTATTCATGGTGTCAGTGCGCGCGGACGCACAGTGTCCCAAAAACCTATTCATAAACAATACTTGAGGGACGAATGACACTATGCGCTCATTATAATGAACTCACAGATATGTCAGTCAGTCAACCCGAGTGAAGTCGCTTCACAACGTTAACCAATCACAGCGCCCCATTCAATGCTATGTGTCCGCACAGCAAAGAGTCGTTCTTGAATACCAGTGTTATTATGATTGAGTGGTATGATAGGGACAGCACTGTTTTAAGTTTCTTTAGCTGAAAATGCATTTAGTCATTGGAATTTGGATGCACGGTCCAGTGCATAACACAGACAAACAAATAATTGAAAGAAAACAAAAGTTTTTAAACTAAGACTTTTACTCGTAAATAAACAATAGAAAAATCACAGCCGAGTTCTATAGAAGTGGAACTTTACAAATAACACTGTCATTTTGATGTTTTACAATACAAGGTAGGTCTTCATGACCTCAGAATATTCTTCGAACGATGGACGTCGAAGAGTTACACAGTAGCTCCACTATGGTACCGTTGCACTTGCGAGGTTCCGTCAGTAACAATACATCTCCCCGTAACTGCAGCTGCTCCAGCCCGTGTACCCGTGAGCTCTGCAGCAGTCGTTCTTCTCATTGTCGATGCGGCTGCAGACCTGGTCGCACGGTCCCACACGGGTGGCCTCCACGGTCACCATCACCATTGCGAAGGCGATCAGCAGAAGAACGAAGGTGGTCTTGATGGCGGCCATTTATGTTGTTGTTTTGTAGAATATAGAGAAACGATTGCTTTAAGATGCAGATTTGTTGTGTGATGCTTGTGACATTTCCTTCCGTATTTATACTGTAAATCGAACACAAGATAAACATTATTATCTAAACGGCTAACGCTTACTCTTATTATGTAAACAAGATAAAATCAAACACAAAATTTAAATAAGGAAAATTTTGTCCGTAACCTTAGGCGGCTCGGGTTATCATAATTTTCTGCAATATGGTATTTCTATTATTTCGTTCTATGATCTTTATCTTGCTGTTCAGTTAATACAAAAACACATTTTATACGCAATAATACCTAATGAATTTACAAGCGCTGAATGAAGGCACTGAACCAAGACTGCCTCGTTGGCCCAGTGGTTGCAACCGCGACTACTGAGCATGAGTTCCTTTCTGGGTTCCATTCCTGGTTTGGGTAAATTGTTATTGGATTTTTCAATCAGGAAGTTCTCAGAAGCAGCTACGATTGATGGCAATAGGCTCTCCCACTATCACATGGAAAGAGAAAAAATAAAGAAAGACTACCCGTACCTCTTAAGTGTACTGCCTAAAATTACCTACTTTCTTAATTGCTGTTTTTACGAACAAACGTTCACCTCTCGATACATTACATTTTCTTTGATGCCGTAGAAAATAAACCTGATTCGATTATAGAGATTATATTCGATTAAAGAGACCGTTTTTATTGTTTTGTTAATTTTCCTCTTGAATTATCAAAGAGTTTATTGTACAAGGCTTGTTTAGCGGAAACACTTTTGTTCGCGTCTCAAGTTAAAGCTTTCGTTTAATTCTGTTTAATCAATTAGAGAATTAAAGCCTTGCACACGTAAGTGTGGTGGAGCCTCTTGCTATCGTACTCGTATCCTAATCCAAACTAATATTAGAAATGCAGAAGTAAGTTTGTTTGTTACCTTTTCACACCTTAACCACTTTTTTTTTTGGATGGGAAATCATCAAATGACTTCTCCCGCTCTGCAGAGCGGAAAGGAGAGTCAGACTTGTACTGACTAAAACCCCTAAACCCCTTCCTTGCCCTTTGTGTTCCAGGGCCGCGGTATCTCTTTCGAATAGTCCCTAAACCACAAAGCTTGTGGGTTCGAACCCAGGCAGGCGCATTACTTTGTATAATTTATTACATCACCAATGCTCTCAAAAACGGTGAAGGAAAACATCGTGATGAAACCGACATGTCCTTGAACCAAAAGTTCGAAGACATGTGACATCTACCAATCCGCACTGGGCCCGCGTGGTGGATTATAGCCCATTCCCTCTCATAGAGAGGAGGCCTGTGTCCCAGCAGTGGGAACATTATAGGCTGATGATGATGATGATAATAGATGGCGCCACGTGTCTTTCGAATCATGATGAATTAGACTACTGATGTTCCGTTACCGAATATTCTACATTAAGGCTTATAGGCCTCATAGTGCGTTGCGTCGTCAACGGATCAACGCATTGTAAGGTGGCATGTCTCTTGAAAATATATGAGAAACGACGCAGCGTTGACGCTACGACGACGCAACACACTAGTCATCGCCCTTATAGGAAGCTATACAAGGTGTAAATGCACCCTTCTCGTAGACGTCAACCAAGCAGTCTTACATCAAACTAAGTAACTCTACGCAAAATTGGTATTTTTTTTTATTTATTTAACGTCTAATTTCAACGCTGCTTGTGCATATCATCTTTGCTGTCCTTACTAGTTCTAACTCCCTAATTCTAACTATAGTGCGTTTTTTAACCCCTGAGACTAAATTGACATTACGATGGTTGCCAGCTTTTTGCTAATAATACGTTAATAAATTCAAGTATTATTATTCCGTTTATTCATTTATATATACACATTTTTAAATATTTCTTAAAAAATCCATATAAAAACATTTAAAAATATAAAAAATAGCGGTCCGCCGGTGTCGGGAACAGGGTCCAAGCTACCGGTGGTTAGGGCTCCAGAGACAGGAACCTCCTCACAATGCGAGCCGTATCGAGGAGTACTGCCTTCTGAATCAGGCCCTTGATCCAACTGCCTAAGGAGAGCCTCGAAAGATGGTCGTCGAGGCTCTTAGCCATAAGGCCATTGGCCGTTACGACAATCGGCACAATGATAGCCGAGCTCACATTCCACATGTCGACAACCTCGTGTGCCAAGTCGAGATATTTTATTTGTTTCTCTTTCTCAGCTTTCACGAGGTTCTCGTCATGCGGGATGGTGACATCGATTATGACAAGTATTATTATTATTATCGTTTTTTTTAATTAGTTATCTTGAACAAACGGTGTAGTTAGTTATTTCAAACGAAATAATACAAAAGTAATAAGTTATAGATGTATATAATGTGAACCTACATTTTTAATTAATTAATTTCAGTATATTTACAGGTATTCATTAATCATGCATGCATGTCATTTTACTAAATTAACAATGTATTTAAAAAAAATGCCGTTTTGTTAGAGAAAAGGGTTTATATATCCGTTTGGGGACAGCAGTACAGCACTGATGGCATCTGTTTTTTTTTTTCTAATCGTCTAATAAATGTAAAAAGTTACGATTCAACAAACCGGTATCGTAGGTACAACACTACACAAAAGAGCTGGTATCATTATTTATAAGTTTGACATTAGCATGTGTCAATTTAGTCTCAGGGTTTAAAAAACAGAGTATAATATCATTAAAGCGAAAGTAAGTTTATTTGTTTGTTACCTTTTCACGCCTAAACCACTGAACCGATCATCCTGAAATTTTGCATATACGTTGTCAGGTGTACAGAAACGGACACAGGTTACCTATCATCCCAAAAAAAGTAGTGTTCCCGAGGAAAGCATCAATAACGTGTCTTTCGAATAATAATTGAATTACATTGTATATTATTATAGAAAGTTTAGTAATGTGTCGAGAGTTTTTTTCTAAATTAGCTCGAGCGAAACCGCGGACAAAAACTACTGCTTTATAAATAGCACACTAAAAAAACGATTATTGAAAGTGTCACTAATTATAATTAGCAGTGTGCGAAACAGGGATTCCCCTACTAGCTTAACTCAGTCCATAATCAATTTGACCATACTCGCTTTGTTTACGCTCCGATTTCTTGTGTGACGAAATGTGTAATATATATATTGCTATTATATAAATTAGATATATTCATTGGCTTGCTAACAAAGATGTTTTGATGGGTGTTGAGACGTTTTCTGTTCATTTGAAATACTTTTCGTTAAAGTTTTGTGTTTTGAGTTTGGAGATAAATATTTACTGTTGTTATGAAAAAATGTTTTATAAAAAGTTGATGCTTTAACCGGAGTATTCCCATTTGAGCACCGATTTCAAGAGCACCAAAGATTTTTCCTTTTGAGCAAAGGGAATGTCTTTGGTTCTAAGTATTGGTGCTCTTAAAATCGGTGCTCAAATGGGAATACTCCCTTTAACCCTCTATATCTCTGTAATTAGAAGATTTCCAGGTATGGTTCAGAACAAAATATGGTCCCAATGTCGGGGAGAACAAGTGCCTTGCGGCCTCGTTAAGGCCATTTTATCACCTATTATTTTATTATTCCCGAGTGTATCACTGACATCTAGATTATAAAAAAAAACCGGCCAAGTACGAGTTGGACTCGCACACCGAGGGTTTCTAATTTAATTAAAGTCCCTTCGAATACCTTCGTATTTAGTAGCATGCAAATGCAAATACCCCCTTTTCGTGAATATGTCTTCTCAAAAAGTTCACACTTTGCCGTATTTGCACATACTTTAATGAAGTATGTAGTTCCAAATAACACTTGATTTAGGATTCAATGTGTAAATCAACACCATCACCAGCCTATAATGTTCCCACTGCTGGGACGCAGGCCTCCTCTCTGTGAGAGAGTTTGGGCTATAATCCACCACGCGGGCCCAGTGCGGATTGGTAGATGTCACATGACGTTTGCTGTTGGCTTGCTACACGCTTTGGTGCAAACTGTAAGTGTGGCAAGTACCTGTTTAAACAATAAATAAATGTCTTCAAATTTTTGGTTCTGCGACACTGAGTCCCAAGTGGATAAATACTGTCCACTCGTGACAGCCACTGACCACCTCTCTTGCGTAGTACCAAAGGACGTGGCGCGCGAGAGCCACCGATGGCGGCCTCCCGGTAGCTCGTTTGCGCGAAGCCTTAGTTACGGCTTTTTCCGGGACATTACCAAGGCCTAGTTTTAGTAATTACATAACATGACATCATGTCGAGTATCCCCGAAGGGTTATGGAAAATAGCCCTAATAGGCCCCCACATTTCGCCAGTTATGTTTAAGTCCCATGTCATAGGGAGCGAGTCTATTGCCATCAACCGGGCCCAGATCCAGACTCCGTAGCTGCTACTGAGAAATCCCTGATGGAAAAACCTATAACACTTTGCTGAATCGAACCCAGGACTTCATGCTCAGTAGTCAAGCTTGCGACCACTAGACCAACGAGGCAGTTCTGTTTTAGTAATTACTGTAGTTCATTAGGTATCATTGCGTGTCGTGTGTTTTTTTGTAGTTACCAACAATGAGAATTAAACCGTCACCTACAAACTGAGCCAGCTGTAGAAATACCATATCGCAGAAAATTATGATAACCCGAGCCGCCTAGGGTTAGGAACAAAACTTTCCTTATTCTGCTTTATCTTCTTAGATTTACAGTATAAATACGGTATGAAATGTCGCAAGCTTCACACATCAACTCCATATCTCCTTACGAACGTTTCCCGTATTCGAAACAACCAACTAAAATGGCCGCCATCAAGACCACCTTCGTTCTCCTGCTGATCGCCTTCGCAATGGTGATGGTGACCGTGGAGGCCACCCGTGTGGGACCCTGCGACCAGGTCTGCAGCCGCATCGACAATGAGAAGAACGACTGCTGCAGAGCTCACGGGTACACCGGCTGGAGCAGCTGCAGTTACGGGGAGATGTATTGTTACTGACGGAACCTCGCAAGTTCAACGGTACCGTAGTGGAGCTACTGTGTGACTCTGCGACGTCCATCGTTCGAAGAATATTCCGAGATAATCAAAACCTACCTTGTATTGTAAAACATCTGTGATCAGTGTTATTTCTTAAGTTCCATTTCTTCAGAACTCGGCATGTGATTTGGCTATTGTTTAATTAAAAGTCTTAATTTTAAAACTATTGTCTTTTTACTTTTATTTTATCTGTGTGATTGAACCTGTTTACACCAAAATTGAAATGACTATACAGGGTGTAAACAGACTCTTCACGAAGCCGTCAACCAAGCACTATGTACATCAAACTAAGTAACTTTACGCAAAAATGAGTGCTGGGAAACGACTTTTTCTTTTGGGCTGAAAAATTACGTTTAACAGTAGGACTCAATTTAACGCACTCAAAACATTGTGCTGATGGATGGATTGAATAGTAAGAGGGTTCTGGAGGTGTTTAAAGTAAAAATCTTACATTAAAAACATGTATTTAAAAAAAAACTTGTGAAAAAGTTGGAACTTTGTCCCCCAATATCTCCGTAACTAGAAGGTTCCCAGGTATGGTCTAGAACAAAAAAATGATCGCAATGACGGGGAGAACAAGTGCCTTTCGGCTTCGTTAAGAGTCTGTTTACACCCTTTATATGCGTTAACGCTTGTTATGCGTTAACTCTTTATTCTTCTATCATATTCAGTCTATTGTAGGAAAATCATGTTTTATGATACATTTTACAGTTCATGTATTTAGTAATTTATTTAGAAAAGAATGTCCGACTGCCTTCGGATTTATTATCATCACCATTCTCTTAGCCTTATCTTAGTTAATTTGGGTCGGAGCAGCATGTCTTCTTCTTGCTTGCCTAGAGAAGCATGAAAGAAGAAGACACGCTGCACAAGGTGTTCAGGTGTTTGATGAGACGACTTTAATAGAGATTACAAGTCATCTGATCAAACACCTCCTTTCTTGCCATGTCGTCCTATTCACATTCCATCCATCGTTTCTGTCTTCCTCTATTCTTATACCCATCCACATTCATACTCAGAACTTTCCTCACCACATTTTCTTCATTCCTACGCATCATACGACAACCGATTACCACACAACTTTTCAGATACGCTGTCACCGGCGCCACTTTTAGACTTTCTCTTATGTACTTTTTCGGATTTATAGTATTAGAATTAACTAAAATGGTATCATTACGGATGAACGTATACCTGTGATCATGGCGCTTTCAACAGTGCCAAAATTTCGGGAACTCAATGCAAATGTCCAGTCATATTAGAGTTTCACCTCGGAATGAGAGATTTTCCACCCTGTTTAAAGGATGTAAAAAGACTCTTAAAAGGGCGAAAGGCACTTGTTCTTCCCGTCATTGCGATTATTTTTTTGTTCCATACCTGGGAACCTTCTAATTACGGAGATATTGGTGGTCAAAGTTCCAAATTTTTTACATGTTTTTTTTTTAAATACACATGTTTTTAATGTATTTTTTTTACTTAAGACACCTTCACGACCTCCGTAGTGCTTGGTTGATGGTTTCGTGAAGAGTCCGTTTACACCCTGTATATTATCCCTCTATCTCCAAAACGGTTGGGAGGGCGTATGAAAATTTTTCGAAAAACTATATGGTAGTTCCCGTTGACCTAGAATCACGAAATTTGGCAAGAAGCAATGTCTTACAGCACATGCAAAGGAAAAAATCTGAAAACCGCAAATATGTAGTTTAATAACAAAATACCTGCAAGTTTATACGGAACCCTCGGTGCGCGAGTGCAGCTCACACTTGGCCGGTTTTTTTGGATAAAGTGACTGGACAAATGGTGAATATCCCGTTTTAAGAGTGTTAGTGACCAGGCCAGTTTCAAACTTTTGCATTAAAATGGATATCTACAATGTAATGCATGCATCCACATATAAAAATAACATAACATAACATTACGCCAGTAATCCCCGAAGGGTTAGGCAGAGGTATATTCAATAGTACCCACGTTTCGCCAGTTATGTAATAAGGGGCGAGCATATTGCCATCTACAGAGCTCAAATCCAGACACCGTGGCTGCTACTGAGAAATTCCTGATGGCAAAACCCAATAACAATTTGCCCGACCCGGGAATCGAACCCAGGACCTCATGCTCAGCAGTCGTGATCGCGACCACTAGACCAACGAGGTGGTTATAAAATTTATTGATGGCGTACTCCTCTCGAAACAGATACTAGGCCTTCTGCGATCCTCCCGAAGTTCTCAAAGACACGAAACGGAATGTCTAATAAGACGCTGACAAACTGCTTTGCAGCAATACCTTGGCACAGGACTTCGAACTTTAGGGTCAAAGGAATAGGGTAGACTGTGTTTTGAAAGGTTGACAGCTAATTGACTGAGCGATCTACCACTGTTTGTTTTGCGATGTCTGAAATTAGGCGCGTGGATACGGCATTTAAATGTTGGATTACAGAATTTACATACAGGGTGTTAACGGATGGGCTGCGGGCTGTTCGAAAGAGATACCGCGGCCCTGGGACACAAAGGGCAAGGAAGGAACATGGATAGGTTTTAGTCAGTACAAGTCTGACACTCCCTTCCGCTCTGCCCAGAGCGGGAGAAGTCATTTGATGATTTCCTATCCGTAAAAAAAAAAGGGTGTTAACGGATCCTTCAAGAAGTCGTCGACCAAGCATTCTCACTTCAAACTAAGTAGGTAACATTAAAAATTATTTCTAAGAAACCACTTTTTGATTTTGGGGTGCAAAATCACGTTCTACGGTAGGACTCAATGTAACGCACTCAAAACATTGTGCTGGTGGATGCATTGAATAGCACGGGTGTCGTGGAGGTATTTAAAGTACTGCTATAACATTAAAACTTGTTTTAAAAAAAGAAACATGTGAGAAAGTTGAAACTTTGACCCCCAACATCTCCGTAACTGGAAGGCTCCCAGACATAGTCCAGAACAAATAATCCAAATGATGACGGGGAGAAAAATCTATCGTAAACGAAAGCGAACATAAATTACGATAACCACGAAACCAAACACTCGCACCTAACAAATAAATAATAAGCACAGGGGGGTTACTATGACGTCTTAAAAAAACAGAGCTATACAGGTCGTCTAGCTCCATCTCTTTCTCACACTGGAATAACTCCTGCTTTAAGACGTCATGGTAACACTGGAACGCGACGCGTTAAATGACTAGACGTTATTTTTTTTTCTCCGTTATCATAAATTCATATCAATACAAAGACTGATTACTTATTAAAGTTTATGGTGTTATTACAAGACAAGCAAAGTGAACTACTGATCAGTGGAATATTACATTGTTACTACAACGGATTCAAAAGTAATATCGAAAATACTTCTACAAAAAAGTCAATCCAACGGTCGCCATAGTGCTCAATACCTCCCTTCACCCGCAAGCGTCCGTCCCTGCGCACGCGACGCATGTCGCAGCACTCTGAAACGCGCTCAGCTATGACATCTAACTACATGCAAACAAACATAGTGAACGAATAAAACTATGTGTTGTGTTTATTACGCTATTAAGACAATACATAGTGAGGAATGTTAAACCTGTGCTATGTCAATAATGCCCAAATCACAAAGAACCCCACCACGTTCTGAAGATCAGCTTACACCTCAGTTATCACCAGAAACGGAGTTACAAGGTACTTTAACTGAAACTGTCCATTCTAACTCAGTGAACGTATTTATCCGATCATAACGCCCACAACGCCCTCGCCTTGGAAATTCCCCCAACAACACTGATGGGAGTGACAGCGAAAATTATCTCGTCCACACTGATCCCAGTGCAAACAAACGCCTAGTTGCCACCATTTGCAAAGAAATCGAATCAACAATGTCGGCCCAGATGCAATTATCCCTGAAATAATACTTTAGTCAGGAGTTTCAAGTTATAAAAGGAAGTCTTCATTCGCTGCAAGAACTTGAAAAGTCTATGAATTTTATGAGTGCAAAATTTGATGAAATGAGGCAAGAATGTGAAGCAAACCAGGTAGCATTAAAACAACTGAAATCTGAAAACGAGGGGCTGAAAACTACTGTATCTGACCTGTCTAAAAGATTAAATTTACTCGAACAATACACACGCCAAGAAAATGTAGAAATTAATGGGCTACCTGAAAACAGTAAAGAGAACCTAATCAGCACTGTAGTACAACTGGGCAAGGTTCAAGAGCAAGATATCCTATCAATTACTCGTATTAAGAAGCTTGACTTGGATAGTACGCGTTCACGTTCAATTGTTGTTAAATTACGTAACACGCGAATTCGTGACGAGGTTTTGGCCTTTTTTTTACGGATGGTAAATCATCAAATGACTTCTCCCGCTCTGGGCAGAGCGGAAGGGAGTGTCAAACTTGTACTGACTAAAACCCATCCATGTTCCTTCCTTGCCCTTTGTGTTCCAGGGCCGCGGTATCTCTTTCGAACAGCCCGCAGCCCTGGCAGGCATCGGCCCTCGCGGGCCCCTCCCTATTTGCTGAAATCTCTTTGAGGCGCGCGTGGAACACGAACGCGCCGTCAACACGGCCTGTCGTCAAAAGACGGACGGACGGCGAGCTAGCCCATTACTCACCGTCCACAGGTCCGCGTCTACGGTGGCCAGAAGCCACCACGTGACCCCCGACGCCCGAAGCGTCTCCCGCGGCGGCTGGGAACTCAAACTCAAACTCAAAAGCATTTATTTCAATTAGACCATTACAGGCACTTTTGAATGTCAGAAAAACAAATTAGGCTAAGCTATAGTCACAGACACAAGGCATAATAACTTGTGAAAGTACTGTAGTTGCCCATTCCAAAGCGTAGATCTCTATGGAGAAGAATGGGCAAGAAACTCCATGGACACTCTTTTCAATCAAAATATTGTTACAAAATCTTGGTTACATCATTCATATTGAGATTATACATATATGTGAGAACGATGTAGAAATACGTCCAGAGTAAAATATTATATCAACAATTTAAAAACAAAGTAAGTAGTTAAAATAAACCGTGGCAGCTTTGAGATGACCAGTCCCAACCGACAGCGCCCGTTCACGAGCATGACGCATGGATCAGCCCCATTCAGCTCAACCATATTGAAGGAAGCTAAATGACCCGACACACCCGCCACCATCAGCGAGACATTTTAGTGAGCATGACATTCTCTCACCCACCAGGGTAAATTCAAGTCAATGAAAGATAACCAAATGTAAATGGTAGCTTTACAGTACATAGTACTCACACATGTGCTATGCAATTATATAATACTAAGATATTGAGTCTATACAATGCAAAGATATTATTACAATCTTCTGCAGCTTCCACAATAACTTCACATAGTAATCAATTAGTTTGCCCCTATGGTTGTGGAGCAGGACCAGCATTGAGCCAAGCATTTTTATTATCAATGTAATCCCCCAACTTATAATATGCTTGCCTACATAGTGTGCGTTTTATACAAGATTTAAATTTCGTCTCATTTAGTTTTAGAATGTGGGGAGGTATTTTATTGTAACATTTTAAACAGTACCCCATAAAAGATGAGTCTACTTTAGCTAGCCTAAAACCTGACTGTACTAGTTGTTCCCTGTTTTTAGTACTATAGTGGTACCTGTCACCTCTTTTACTAAATAAATGCAGATTTTTCCTAACGTACATGATGTTTTCATAGATGTATTGACAAGGTACTGTCATGATGTTAATTTCTTTGAACAGTTCTCTTAGAGAATCACGCCTACGTAGATGATATAAGGCTCTCTCCCGGGACGAGAGGTTCTCTCCCTCTCACGCTCCGCCACCTCCTTCGCTAGCATGACTGCTTCGCAGAAGGAGGTGACGGCGTCCCATTCCCTCTCGCTCCGGACCATGGACTGGACCAGGGCCGGACGCAATAGGTTGCCCCCGCCGATCGCCGCTACGAGGACACGGTGGTGCTCCGCCCAAACGAGGTTTTGGCCTCAGTTATGAAATTTAACAAGTCATTCGAAAAGGATAAGAAATTAAACTCAAGCCTACTAGGCTACGGGGGCACCAAGACTGCCTGTGCCTGTGTTCGTGTCAGAGCACTTATCTCCCATGAACAAGGCAATCCATGCTAGACCAGGAAAATAGCTCGAGCAAAGGGTTACAAATACGTATGCGTTCGCGATGGTCGCATACTTGTCCGCAAAGAAGACGGTGCCCGTCCTAAACAGGTGAAAAGCTTACAAGCCGTCGCACTTCTATAAGCTCAATACTGCGTAATTTCTTACATAAAACCCCGAGGTAACTATTCAAGTTCAACATCTATAACCAGAAATTCAGAGGTATGAGAACTAAACTTTCTGATATAAACATGGCAGCCAGTATAACCCAGTACGACCTTATTGTTGCCACAGAAACCTGGCTCAATTTCAACATTAATGACGGTGAGATCTTCAATAACCAGTACCATATATATCGGAGGGACAGGAGCTCCAGTGCGCGGACCGGCAAAGAGGGAGGAGGCGTATTAATAGCTGAATCAAAATCTTTAAATTCCATGCGAGCTTGCCAATGGGAAACCTCCGCTGAAGATCTTTGGGTGAGCATCAAAATAAGAGAAGGTAAGAAGATAAACATTTGTGCTGCTTATCTACCCCCTCCCGTCACTCAGAACCACCTCGAATCGTTGTTAGACAACTCATCAAGGGTCAGCGAGACTGCTGATGATGACATGATAATCATAGGAGACTTTAACTTGGGATTTATAGAATGGATTGCAGACCACCACAACTCTCATGCAACTGCTATAATACCTGTTAACTACAACAGTAGCTTAGGCTATTGTTTAGTTGATTTTATGTCATCGAATTTTCTTTGTCAATTTAATCATATTAAAAACTCAAAAAACAGAACCCTCGACTTGATTTTAAGTAACATACAAAATGTAAAGGTCGAAAAATCTGTAACTTGTTTGTCGAAGGTAGAAGATCATCATCCGCCCTTAGAGGTAAACTTTGATATTGGTGTTTGCAGTACCGTAAAACCTAAAAAGTCATGTTATTATAATTTCAGAAAGGCTGACTACAAATTAATTAACGACAAGTTTAGTAAAATTAACTGGAGTGAGAGATTTCAGTCCAATTCTAATGTCAACTCAATGGTCACCTCATTGTATGAATGTCTGTACAATATAGTCGAGGAAACTGTTCGCAAAATTACTCATACCAATCGTAACTTCCCGCTTTGATACACTTAATCCCTTGTCAGAGTTCTCAACGAAAAGGAAAAAATTAGAAAACGCTACAAAAAGTACCACAACCCACGCGATAATGTAGAGTATAGAATTCTCGACGACCGAGCGCGACTACTAATTAAGGAATGCTTTAAAAAATATGTGCATACAATGGAAAATAATATTCGTTACAATCCAAAATCCTTCTGGTCATTTGTGAAGGCAAAAAACTCCAACTCCTCAGCAATTCTTTCTGAAATCAAGCTTGACGACTCAACAGCTACTACGGGTGACGACATTTGTAACATCTTTGCTCAACATTTCTCTTCAACGTTTAGTTTTTCCTCCACTAATAGTTCGGTACTGTCGCAGACTCAAAAGTTTCCACAGACTGCACTAACGACGATGAAATTCACCGAAAGACAAGTCCTAAAAGCACTATCACGAATTGACATTTCTAAGGGAGCTGGGCCCGATGGGATACCACCTATTTTCATTAAAAGATGCGCTCGCTACCTGTCTCTGCCATTAACATTGATATATAATAGGTCAATTGAAACTTTCCAGTTTCCCCTAGAATGGAAAAGGGCCAACGTCGTGCCTGTTTTTAACAAGGGAGACAACACTGACGCGAAGAACTATCGCCCTATTTCGCTGTTATCATTATTTTCAAAGATATTTGAATCCCTAGTCGTTCCCATCTTAACTTCACATCTCAAATTACAAATAGCTCCTCAGCAACACGGTTTCTGTTGTAACAAATCAACTGACACTAACTTATCATCGTATCTCAATGACATCTCCATCCATGTTGACGCGGGTCAGCAAGTCGATGCATTGTATACTGACTTTAGCAGCGCATTCGACAAAGTTGACCACCAGATACTACTTACTAAATTAGAGGGACACGGTGTTCATGAGAACCTTGTAGAATGGTTTAGATCATACTTATGCGATCGGAAACTAAAAGTAGTGGTAAATGGCTTTCACTCGACAGAATATCGCACTACTTCCGGTGTGCCTCAAGGCTATCATGCAGGCCCGATACTCTTCATTGTGTTTATCAATGACATAGTAAACCACATCAAACACAGAGAATGTTCACTCTTCGCAGATGATCTTAAAATGTATCGGCCAATCGAATCCCCAGCAAACGTCGCTCTACTACAGTCTGACTTGGACTCCCTACAGGAATGGTGTGTCGCGAACAAGATGGTGCTCAACGTCAGTAAATGCCAGCACATTATATTTACCCGCAAAAAGTGAATATTGACATCCTCTTTCTCACTCAGTGGTACAGTACTGCAAAAAGTCGACATCATAAGGGATCTGGGGGTTTTACTCACTAGTAACCTGTCGTTCATTCCTCACATCATCATCATCATCTGCCTAGCCTTTTCCCAACTATGTTGGGGTCGGCTTCCAGTCTAACCGGATGCAGCTGAATACCAGTATTTTGCATGGAGCGACGTATTCCTCACATAGACAAAATTTTGACCAAGGCCGGAAAGATGGTCGGATTCATAAAAAAGATCAGGCATGACTTCAAAGGAATACATGCATTGAAAGTACTTTTCAACTCCTTCGTGCGAAGTACCCTAGAATACGCTTCTCCAGTCTGGAGTCCAATATATAAAGTACACATTACTCGTATCGAACGCATGCAAAAAAACTTCACCAGATTCCTTCGGTATAAAGATCGCACCTGTCCTTACAGAGCTGACTACTCACAGCGATTGTCTCACTTTGGCTGGCATTCCCTTGAACAGCGACGCGTGTTGGCTGACGTCACAACTCTTTTTAAAATTCTCAATGGTCAAATTTCCTCACCCGACCTTCTTGCTAATCTGCACCTGAGCGTGCCCCATCAATGTCCAGTCAGAACTGTACGAAAGCCCGAAATGTTCGCTACCAAATCATCTCGCACAAATCTCGGTCGATCAGCATCATTAAACCGAATGATGGACACCACCAACAGGGTCATCTCCACTAATACTGAAATCGACATTTTCTGCGACAGTTTACAGAATCTTAGACACAAATTGTTGGATATTCATTTGTAGTCGACTTTTAACTCGTTATTTTTTAAATATCACATTTTTATTTTTATTATTTTTATTTTTTATTTATTTTTAATTTTTATTTTTAATTCATTTTTAATTATTATTTTTGTATCCTGTAAACTCACCACACCATATCACTCGCTAAA
Organism: Lycophotia porphyrea; assembly: GCA_950005105.1. Lineage (NCBI taxonomy): Eukaryota > Metazoa > Arthropoda > Insecta > Lepidoptera > Noctuidae > Lycophotia > Lycophotia porphyrea. The sequence goes on from OX465396.1 coordinate 3,076,830, forward strand.
TTTGTGTTAATTTTAGGAATTGTATATTTTTTTAATTTATATAATGTTTTAATTAGGATTATTTTTCAATTTAGTTTCATTAGAATTTAGGTCAGTGACAATCATCTTTTATGCTAAAGGGTGTAAACAGACTCTTAACGAAGCCGAAAGGCACTTGTTCTCCCCGTCATTGCGATCATTTTTTTGTTCTAGACCATACCTGGGAACCTTCTAGTTACGGAGATATTGGGGGTCAAAGTCCCAACTTTTTTTTTTTAAATACATGTTTTTAATGTCAGATTTTTACTTTAATCACCTCCAGGACACCCTTACTATTCAATCCATCCATAAGCACAATGTTTTGAGCGCGTTACATTGAGTCCTACTGTAAAACGTGATTTTTCAGGCCAAAAAAAAAAGTCGTTTCCCAGCACTAAATTTTGCATAAAGTTACTTAGTTTGATGTACATAATGCTTGGTTGACGGCTTCGTGAAGAGTCTGTTTACACCCTGTATAATGTCCTAATGTAATGATTTGTATGTGTTTTATTCATTCGTAATCTACCATAATTTATTTAATTATTAGGGGCTTAATTTGTTAACATTATTGTGCATGCTGTGGTCTCCTATGAGTGAAGGAGTTCACCTATCTAATACCTTTTTTTTTTTACGGATGGGTAATCATCAAATGACTTCTCCCGCTCTGGGCAGAGCGGAAGGGAGTGTCAGACTTGTACTGACTAAAACCCATCCATGTTCCTTCCTTGCCCTTTGTGTTCCAGGGCCGCGGTATCTCTTTCGAACAGCCCGCAGCCCTGGCAGGCATCGGCCCTTGCGGGCCCCTCCCTGACCTACCTAATACCTTGTTTTCCATTCTATAACAATGCTTTGTGTATTCTTCTGCTGGAGATTTTAAATAAATAAATAAATGGTAGGCCACCAGTACAAAGGAAAGTATAATCAACTGCACACCCCACTAACAAGTTTTCCATGTCATTGATTGATTTGATGTTATTAATTCATCAGATCTTCTTATGTCAATAATTTTGTGATGAGAGAGCCAGGATGATATTGTGAATTGTGTTACAAGGAGTTCTCAGAGCTTCACACAAACAACAAACAAATTAAAAAAATTAAACGAAAATGTTAAAACTAAGAATTTAATTAAATAATAGCCAAATCACATGCCGAGTTCTACAGAATTAGAACTTAAAAAATAACACTGATCAAATACATGTTCCGTACGTCGTTCCGTCAATTACAATTCATCTTCCCGTCGTTGCAGTACTCCCAGCTGGAGTGCCCGTGAGACCTGCAGCACTCGTTCCTCTCACTGTCGATGCGGCTGCAGGCCTGGTCACAGGGTTCCACGCGGAGGGAGGCCTCCACGGTCACCATTGCGAAGGCGATCAGCAGGAGAACGAAGGTGGTCTTGATGGCGGCCATTTTTTTGTCGTTTTGTAGAGTATAGAGAAACGATTGCTAAGAGATGTAGATTTGTTGTGTGATGCTTGACACATTTCCTTCCGTATTTATACTCTTAGTCTAAATCATACAAGATTGGCACGTAATGTCGAACCGGTTCACCTTTTGTTTTTATAAAAACATGATAAAAACAATTGAATGTGATAAACTTTGTTTTAACCCTTACTAAGCGGTTCGGGTTATCATAGTTTCATGCGATATGGTATTTCTATCACTTGATTTTATCATCCTATTCAGTTCAGAGGTCACGTTCAATTATAATCGAGTTATCCGTGAAAGATTAGTATGGTTTAATACATTATTATTTTCTCTACATAAAATAGGTAATAGTTTTTAACCGACTACTTACATTTTATTACTTATTATGATTTCTTGACATCTTTATGCTTTTTTAATGTTCTGGTACAAAATGAATTTTCTTTTTGATATATTTTTATTTTTTTTACTATTTTCTGTGTTAACACCTAGTTTCATGTGCATGCTGTGGTCTCCTGTAATTGAAGGAAAAAGGTCGCAACGATCAACGGACAGGCTTTCAGGCTTGAGTCAATCGTTTTTTTTTTTTTTTATTGAGGAATATTTCACAAAATATTTTAACATGCGCAGACAGAGTATTGTCAACATCTCTATACAAATAAATAAAATTGAAGTGTCTGTTTGTAATATCAAAATAACAACTTTTTACTGAAAGCATATTATGAAAATACTATTAGAGAATGGGATACGAGTGCAGGAAGGAAATACTTATTTGTAGTGCAACAGAAAAATATAATTTCAGACTAATGTTTCTTTGGTTGCTAGGACAACATCAAGCCGTAGACAAGATATAGTTTATATTAAACTTATAGGTGTGCAACCTCTAACACCGCCCCTTAAACTTATCTTGAAATCATACATCGGTAGCCAAACCTAACTCGTTTACAAAATACTTATGTTTCTCTACCGACAAAGGTTTAGTTAAGACATCCGCCGTCATTTTGGACGTGGGCATGTAATTTATTTTTACTGCACCATTGCTGACCGCCTCCCGGACGAAATGATGACGTATGTCTATATGTTTTGACCTACCATGAAACATACTACTTTCAGTCAATTTCAAGGCCGACTGATTATCATTGAAAATACTTATTTCAATGTTACTACCTATACATTCGTGCAAGAAAGTTTTTATAAACAGTGCTTCTTTACAAGCATCGGAGAGCGACATGTACTCCGCCTCAGTACTCGATAACGCAACAGTACGCTGTTTCCTACTTTCCCAACAAGTAATAGAATTCCCAATTTTGAAAACATATCCCGTATAAGAACGTCTATCAATTTCATTAGAAGCCCAGTCTGCATCAGCAAAACCCGTCACTAATAAGCCAGTTTTCTTATAGGTAATGCAGTAATCTACTGTACCTTTAAGATAACGCAACACGCGTTTAGTTGCTTTCCAGTGGACATCGGAAAAGCAGTTATTGAATTGGCTTAATACGCTTACAGCGTGACATATATCAGGGCGCGAACAGACCGCTACATACATAAGACAACCTATCAATTCTCGATACTCCAAACTGTCATCCTTTTCTTCAGCTTTGTTCAATTTTTGGCACTGCATTGGAGTTTCAACAGATTTGCAGTCTTGCATGTTGTATTTCTCTAATATCTTTTTAATATAGGCACTTTGATCTAGAGTGATCTTGCCATTCTCTTTCCTGATTCTTAATCCTAGAACTCTTTCTACAGGACCAAGATCTTTCATCACGTATTCTTTCATCAGCAATGATTTAGTTTTAGTTTTTTCCGCATTACAATTGCTAAAAATTACTAAATCATCAACATACAATGCGATAATCACAAACTTGTCGCCATTGCGCTTTATGTATACACATGGCTCAGAGACCAATCTCTCAAATTTGAGTTTGTTGACAAGAAAATGATTGATCTTTTCATTCCATGATTTAGGCGCTTGTTTTAGACCATACACAGCTTTGTGTAGTCGATACACCTTATTATTGCCTTTACCTTTTTCAAAACCTTCTGGTATTTCCATGAAAATGGTTTCTTTTAAATCACCGTTTAGAAAGGCTGTTTTTACGTCCATGTGGTCAATCTCCATGTCGTACTCCATAGCCAAAGCTAATAACATTCTTATGGTTTCGTATCTCACTACAGGTGAAAAAGTTTCAAAATAGTCCACTCCATACTTTTGTGTAAATCCTTTTGCCACTAGACGTGCTTTGTATTGTAATAGTTCACCGTTGAGCCCTCTTTTCTTCTTAAATATCCATTTCGTCTTTATTGGCTTTGCACCTTTCGGCAAATCGGTTACGGTAAAGCACTTATTGTCCAAAAAGGACTGATACTCGTCTTTCATAGCAGCTCGCCACTGCCTGGCTTCAGGACTATTCAACGCTTCTTCAATTGTTCTTGGATCATCACTGCCACAAGCTTCCCCCGTCAAAAAACCACTCAGGAAGATGTTCTCATCAGCTTCCACGTATTCTGCTCTCGAGTCATCTGTCTCAAATGAAACATCTGGAACATAAGTAGCGTCTGAGTGATGATCTGTGACCAAGCTACTGGTCGAAGCCTCGCTATCATTAGCATCATCAGTAGTCACAGAAGTTTGTTCTGACTCTGTTCTATTCTCGGATACACAAGGAATCTTAAGTTCTATAACTACATCTGATTCTACTTTAGTGAAGTTCAGATGCTTGAGGAATTGATTCTCAATGAACTTAACATTTCTCGCAATTGTTAGCTTATAGCTCTCAACATCCAAGAGCCTGTATCCTTTTGTGTTCTCACAATATCCCGCGAATATGTAAGGTTTAGATTTGCGATCCAGTTTATTACGATTATTTAGTACAGCATATGCTAAACAACCAAACACACGTAAGTTATCTAAGTTTACCTTGTGTCCAGTGTAAATTTCTTCTGGAGTTGCACCTCTAACCGCCTTTGTATGTGAGCGATTTTTAATGTACACCGCAGTGTTCGCAGCCTCAGCCCAGAACCGTTGATTCAAACCTGCTTCCAGAAGCATACAGCGCACCGCCTCCATAATCGTTCGGTTCGCGCGTTCGGCAACTGCATTTTGCTGTGGACAGTGAGGAACAGTAGTATGATGCCGGATTCCACACTTACTCAAATACTGCTTAAATCTCGTATTTATGTACTCGCCACCATTGTCGCTTCTCAGGATTTTAATCTTTTTATTAGTCTCGTTCTCTACAAGAGCTTTAAAAATCAAAAAACACTCAAAAACTTTGTCTTTCGATTCTATTGAATAACAAAATGTCTTCCTAGAAAAATCGTCAATAAATGTTAGCAAATATCTCGCACCGCCTATAGATTTCACTGGCATAGGGCCGCACACGTCCGTGTGAACTAGTCCTAACACCTCACATGCACGTGAAAAAGATTTCTTAGGGAAAGGTAAATTAGTAACCTTACCTTCAATACAAGCGATACATTGCTCGTATGTGGATACATCATAGTCGATACCAGCCGCCATACCACTTTTGAGTAGGTTCATGCTGCGACTATTCAGATGTCCAAGCCGACGATGCCATAAACCCTGAGATTGAACCTCTACCTGGGTACTTAAGGAGACGCTTACTGGCATACTGTGTTCGCGCGAAACGGAATTTATTGACACATCCCCAGTTTCTAATTTATAAAGACCGCATGCATCCCGTTTAGCTACAGCAACTGCTTTTCCGTTTTCGTAAATTTTACAAAAAATCGATATAAATTTTACTTCAAAACATTTTTGTGTCAAAATACTGACAGATAACAGATTACATGACAAGTTCGGTATAAAAACTACATTACTGACAGTTACCCATTGGTTTTGTAAAAAGAGTTTCACATTACCACGACCCGATGTAAAAAGTTTTTCACCGTTCGCAACGCTTATTTCTTTTGGTGTATCACACACAAAATCCTGCAAAATGTCTCTATTATTGGTCATGTGGCAAGTTGCACCACTGTCGACGTACCACACATCTCGATCCAGCTTTGCCGTCAGAGCCGACAACATAGTCGTCCTACCAGGAGATTTCTGAACCTTCTCCTCCTCTTGACAACTAGAACTAGATGGCTTATCCTTATGCAGAGCTTTCTGCCTGCAATCTCTAGCGTAATGACCAAATTTTTTGCATCGAAAGCATTTGGGGCGCTTTGAGATCGAAGTCGAAGTCGTCAGGGCATTCTGTTCCGAACCTTCTGCATCACCTCGTCTCTGTGCCTCCTGGAGTAGTTTAATTTTCACCAGTTCACTTGAGAGAGAAATGCTACTATGCTCTAACGTCATAATGAGTGGGTCAAACTGCTTGGGGAGCCCACTGAGCATTATTATAGCAACGAATTCGTCTTCCAGAGAAGCATTTATGTCTTGCAGTTGTTGGGCTGTATCTAGAATTTTTGTAACATACGCCTCCATACTCTCAAACTGCTCTAATTTTAAGCTAAATAGCATTCTGAGGAGACCTAATCTTCTACACAGACCTTTGTCCTCGAACGAATTCTGTATATTCTTCCAGGCGTCAAACGCAGAATTGCAATTCCTGACAACGGAGTAAACAGATGGCTGAACACTGAGGCAGATTCGTGCTAGCGCTTTCTCCTGTTTTTTTTTGTCTTCGCATTCTGGTTTGTTTTTCTTGTCGACCTCGTTGACACATTCAAACAAGTCTTCATGAATAAGCAACATCTTCATTTGAAATTTCCAGGAGGTGTAATTATTTACTCCGGAGAGTTTTTCAATTGCCATGGATTGGTTACTCATTTTCGCGATTTTGTAATTATTACTTAATAATGAAATTAATTATATCATACGCGTTCTGCTTAACCACGCTCTGCTACCATATTAGAGAATGGGATACGAGTGCAGGAAGGAAATACTTATTTGTAGTGCAACAGAAAAATATAATTTCAGACTAATGTTTCTTTGGTTGCTAGGACAACATCAAGCCGTAGACAAGATATAGTTTATATTAAACTTATAGGTGTGCAACCTCTAACAAATACTTTCATTATAAAAAGTTGTTATACGGCACTTATAACAAAAACATATAAAAATTATTAATTTTTGTTTCTTCCGGTTAATCTCAGAAACGGCTTGATCGATTTAGACGGTACTTATACTTGCAGATAGGTCATGTTATAAGATCTAACTTCAAATCAAAAAAGTTTTATTAATTCCATGCATGATAAAAAGTAAACGATAAAGTAATCAATTGCATTTAATCAAAATAAAATAATCAATAAAGAAATTAAAAAAAAAAAAAGTAAATAAAAAAATAGTAAATGCAATAATATACTTAATTTAAAAATTGATTATTAAGTATATTGAAAATAAATAATAAATGATCAATTCCTATGCATGGACCCCTCTCGGGTATTATATAGTTTAACGGGCTTGTGTCCGCAACTCCACGTATAAGCACGTATTTTGCTTGCGGAAAAAACACCTTCCCTTTTACCCCTCTCGGGTAAAAGCCTCCTCCAAAGAGTGCCCAATGTCTTTCACTCAATTCTCGCCCGCAATTTCCTTTATTTCTTCTTGCCACCTGGAGCATGGTCGACCTCTGCATCTGGTTCCCTGAGGATTGGATTGGATTCCCTGATTTCATGTAGTAATTGTTAATGTCCATCTATCTCTTCTTCAAAAAGGGCAATAATACCCGGCGGGAGAACTATAGACCCATCTCACTTCTGAGCCATATCTACAAGTAGTTCTCAAGAGTCATCACGAATCGTCTCGCGCTCAGGTTTGACGATTTCCAGCCTCCCGAAAAAGCCGGATTCCGAAAAGGCTTTTGCACCGTGGACCACATACATACGCTACGGCAGGTTATACAGAAGACCGAAGAGTATAACTTGCCTCTCTGTTTAGCGTTTGTGGACTACGAGAAAGCCTTAGATTCGATCGAGACTTGAGATCATATAGCCACCTTCCAGCTTCATCATCAAAGCCTGGTTACCATTTAGAGACAAAGTACTCGTCAAGACGAATCTAACGAGTCCAAACTCGATGGGGTTACGTCGTTTCCTTACAGAGTTCTTATGGCCACCATTCAGCTTCATCATCAGACCCTGGATACCATCTATAGGCAAAGTACTAATCATGACAGATCATACAAGCCTAATCTCGATGGGCTTATGTCGTTTCATAACGGAGTTCCTAAGGCCACCTTCCAGCTCCATCATCAGATCAGCTCCATGTCATCTATATATTGCACTATCACGCGATATACTTAAGCGTGCAAAATTTTAATTCAATCGGAAATCGGGAAGTATGCCAATTAAACATGCAAGACTTCATGTGACATCGCATGATTTAGCAATTAACGTGAAAAAAGAACCAAATTACTGAACCGATATTGATGAAATTTCTATGAGACCAATCGAAAAGTATATCCTTTCATATAAAGGAAAAAAAAATCAAATCGGTTTAGAAATGACGGAGTTATGAGGTAACAAACACAAAAAAAAAAAAAAAAAAATACTGCCGAATTGAGAACCTCCTCCTTTTTGAAGAAAGTCGGTTAAAAAGAGTGACAACTTCCAATTGTCACTGGTTGCGAGAAACTTTGGTTGGGAATATCGCTCAAAGGGCTGTAAGATTCATAATTCCATATTTTGTGTACTTACTCGCTGTTTTTGCAAACAATTACGTGTTAATTGAATTCGTTATGATTTGTGGTGGATTAGGTTAGTTTCTGTGATTGATATTTTGTTCCAAGTTAGAATAAACGGTTGTATTCACTTTTTTGTGTACCTCGTTGTCTTTCTTTAACATCTTCGCGTCTGTTTGCTAAATTCAGCAGCGGGATAAAGAACTTAGATTGCGCACTAAAGTATAAAACATCCAAGGAACAAAATAAAAATTATCCTTCAACCGATAGTCAAAATGGTGGTTTTGACTTTTTCGTTTTTCATCCTTGTCATTGCTGTTATTTCACGTGTGTGTGGTTCAATATTAAACGTTGTGATAAATAAATATGCCGAGAAAGTGTGACCACCGTCGTTACGAAATTGACCTAAGGTGGCACGAGGCAGGTATGCTAGAAATGAAGGATTAATCCTGAGAACCGGGTTTGTGCACTCACTTTATGTTAGCTAAGCCCCGTAAACTTGAGCGATGTTCCGCAACAAGTTCATACAAATTCAAATTTAAAATATTTTAATGTGGGCATAATTATGTTAGTTACAGATCTAAACAATAAATTAAAGTTCCAATATGTCCTGCCTAATAGGCATACAATAATTGTGTAGTGGCAATAAGCACATTTGAAATTATTTTACATGTCAAAAAAGTTATTAAATGTCAAAATATCAATATACAATAAAATTAATACATAGTCAACAATTTAATCAATGATTCAAGAAATCTTGGATCGTGTAGCGTAGGTTATTTTTAAATATTGGAAGTTCCTTAGTGCTCAGAATGTCAATAGATATTTTGTTGAATATTTTTGAGGCCATGCCAAAGAAGCTTTTGTTAAATAGAGCCGTTTTATGTGGTACATTAGAAATTTTTAACATATTATATATCTTCTCGATTTGAGTTTATCAAATAGATTTTCATTTGTCTTTACAAATACGGCTACTTCATAAATGTAAATTGCAGGAAAGGTCAAAATTTTATATTCTTTGAAACACACGGATACCGGCAATCGCACGTATACACCTTTTTTGCGCTTTAAACACTAAATCTCTATCACTGGCATTGCCCCAGTATAAGACTGCATATTTCAGTGTCGACGAAACATAAGCATGGTATGCGGTCAAAAGAACTGATTGATCAACAATTTTGGATAAGTATAAAACATATGATACTACTACTACTACTCTTATAGAGAGGAGCCTTGTGCCCCAGCAGTGGGAACATTATAGGCTGGTGATGATGATATGAGTACTGATTAAGTTTATTGCATACTGTGTCAAGGTGTTTGCCAAGTCAAATCATTTATTTATTTATTTATTTATTTAACACTTCAAGCACAAAGTACAGAGGCGGACTTAATGCCATAGGCATTTTCTACCAGTCAACCTTTGGGTGATGGAGAGACAAACAGTGGTAGGTGTATAAATTAGAAAATATTTTTAAATTTTATACTAAGATAGACTACAAGGATATATAAAATACTATAAATATATATTAAAATACTATAAATGTATATCAAAGTATATCTATATGTAGATAGATAATTACACGGGTATACTAAAATAAAAAGACAAACAATGGAGAATCCATTAACGTTGTGACGAAACTGCCAGCTTCTTTCGAATGTACTCACGAACTTTAAATTTAAAAGATAGACGATTGGTGGCCATCCTGATTTCCTGGGGAAGCGAATTCCACAGAGAAATAGACTGGACGAAGAAAGATCGGTGAATGAAGTCAGTGCGGTGAGAGGGACATTGAAGAACTCGGTTTTGCGATGAGCGCAGATTCCTATTGTGGTTGGCACAAATGTACTGAAAGTGGGGAGCAAGGAAACTAGGGGAAGAGGGAGAAACAAGGAAAGAAAACAAGGTGGTGAGCGCCCTTTGCTCTCTACGCTGACGTATGGGCAACCACTTAAGAAGAGACCGGTACTCTGAAACATGAACGTATTTACGTAGATTGAAAACGAATCGAATGCAGTAATTTAGAAGACGGTCAAGCTTGTCGAGGAGATCCGCATTCAGGTCAAAGTAGCACACATCACCATAATCGATGATAGGAAAAATTAAGGACTGTACAAGCATTGCTTTCGTATTTGACGGTAAAAAGTTTTTCAAACGGTACAGAGCCCGCAGCGTACCAGTAACCTTCTGGCAAATCAATCAATCAATCATTATCTATCCAAAACCCTAGAAATTTAATACAGCTGACTTGTTAAATTTTCGTCCCATTATTATGAATACTGCTGTTGTTATTTTTATTGTTACTCCCGAAATTGGCTAATTTAGTTTTTTCCAAATTGATGATTAAGTAATTAACCGTCAACCAGTTAATTATATTGCGAAGTGTGTTATTTATGTCATTTTCAAAAGTATCAATATTTTGACCTGTAAAGATGGCTGTGCTGTCATCAGCAAAAAGGATCATAGGATGCTGTGAAACTTTAGGCAGATCATTAATCTAGATCAAAAATAACGGTGGACCTAACACGCTACCTTGAGGCACTCCATATAGTACTTTTTTGGGCATGGACTTATGGTTTTGTTCGGTATTATTTAAGACATTAATGTTATTTATTTCTACTACCTGATATCTATCATTTAGGTAAGAATCTAGAAGTTTATGGACGTTACCCCTTATTCCATAACTGTACAATTAGTCTAAAAGAATTCTATGGTGCACATAATCGAACGCTTTTGTTATATCCATAAACATTGCAGAAACAGGAACAGGTTGATCAATATTAGTAAATACTGTTTTTAAAAGGTCATAAATTGCTAAATTAATTGACTTATTTTTTCTAAAACCTTTTTGTTCTTTTGCAAATAGATTGAATTTCTCTATGTAAGTATTAATTGCATTATATATAATTTTTTCAAATATTTTGGATAAAATAGGGATAAGTGCTATTGGTCTGTAACATGTCTTCCTTGTTATTTTTCTTAAAAAGTGGTTTCACTACGGATTTTTTTAAGTTTAGTCGGAAACGCACCATGTTCAATACATAAGGTAAATATAATATGACTGAGTACTGGGCTGATGATTGGCGCAACTTCTTTTATTGAGGATGTTGTTATGTCATCATAACCAGTACTTCTAGTATTTTTAAGTGTTTTAATTATTATATTAATGTCATAAGGTATTACAGGTTTTAAAAACAAAGATTTATATGAACTACTGGGTAATGTCAATTTATTATTGAAAGATGTAAAATTTATATTAGGATTATTATTTCCTTTGTTCATTTTTATACCTTATTCATTACATTTTTAAATTTTTTTTCTTACAAAAAATAGTAGCCCACCGGTAAAGGAAACAGGGTCCAAGCTACCGGCGGTCAGGGCTCCAGGGAGAGGAACCTCCTAACGATACGAGCCGTGTCCAGGAGTACCGCTTTCTGAATCAAGCCCTTGATCCAGCTGCCTAACGAGAGCCTCCTCAGGTGTAGGTCGAGGCTCTTGGCAATAAAGCCATGGGCTGATACGACTACCGGCACAATGATCGCTGAGTCCACATCCCACATGTCGACAACCTCGCGAGCTAAGTCAAGATAATTGATTTGTTTATCTTTCTCGGCTTTCATGAGGTTCTCGTCATGCGGGACCGTAATGTCAACAATCATTGCGCGCCGCTCTGATCGATCCACCACCACTATATCAGGCTTATTGGCTACAATGCATGACCCAACCGTTGGAGGCACGCACCTTATTTCCGCCTGATAAAAGACTATTTTCAGGCGGCCAAAGAAGCGCTCCTTCAACGATTGCTTCATGTCAGCAACATTGATGCCTAGCGCTTCTGACATACCCAAGTACTTATAGGTTTCGGTTGCTGAGAGGGGTCTAAGATTTATGGAATCCATGAGCTGGGTTCCCACAGATTCCATAATCAGAAAGTTTCAGTTACCTTCAGTAGCTCCATCAGTTGCAAATCGTTAGGGGCAAAGAGTTTCAGGTCATCCATGTAAAGGAGGTGAGATATAACTTGACCATCTCTCTTCAACCGATAGCCTAGCCCTGAATCCTCCAGCAGCGTGCTAAGAGGATTCAAAGCAAAGCAGAACCAAAGTGGACTCAAAATATCGCCCTGAAATATTCCTCGCTCTATCTTTATCGGCTCGCTATTCCTCTGGATTTGCCGACATCCTGGATAGCGAAGAACTGTCCTCCATTGCCCCATACACGACATCAGGAAGGTGCGCAGATTTGCATCAACTTTATACAACTCTAGCACCCTCATGAGCCATGTATGTGGCACCGAGTCATAGGCCTTCTTATAGTCTACATGTTGACATGTTGGATGTCGACAGATCCTTTCGGGAACGGCGAACCTGTTGACTAATGGCCATATCAATTAGGAGTAGCTCCTTAGTACCACGGGACCCGTTCCTACATCCATTTTGAGAAGCGGACATAACAGAATTTTTGTCAATATGTTTAGTGATTTTAGCTCTAAATGGAGGTAAGAACTTTATAGACCGTCGGGAGACACGTAATAGGTCTATAATTTTTGGGTTCCGCAGTACTACCCGATTTATGGAGCAGGTGGGTTATTCCAGTCGATAGGAACTCGAGGAGCGACCCTGACTCTGAGGCTGACTGGAATAGGGTCGCCAAGCGAGCGTGCGACCTTTGGATGCATTTAATCCAAAAGTTGTGCAGCCTGTCCGGCCCTGGAGATTTCCAATTAGGTAACGGATGGACTGCACGAGCTACATCTTAGGGGCTGATAGAGATTGCCCCCATTTCTGGTATTGGCTCGCACGCTCGCTCGACCTCCCGAGTCCATTCACCCTCGGTATGACTGACAGGTACTGACCAGATGATGAGATGAGATTAGTTTGCCGATGAGCGCTCTGGCCCCACCAATACGTCGTTCAATCCTGTACTGCCAAGCTGGTACAGCTGGTTTCGGTCGTTTAGCTCTGTCGTCCGGAAATTTGACGTGAGCTAAACGACATGCCGCAATAGCCGCACAATACAGGATCGAATGAGCATCGGTGAGGTTTTCGCAGTTATCAAAATAGTTTGACAACTGCGAAATTCAGAATAGCCACCAGCTTGCTATTTTTGTTTTGCATGGGCAAACGAGGTATACGTGGTCTAAGTTCGGGTATCATGAACCGATATTCTCGAATCGCACCCTCCAAAGCACTCCTCATATCCTCACTGCACTGGGTACTTACATAAGTAACCATGTCATTACTCACGTCGTTATCGCGATTTGGTATTACGGTAGACTGTCGTGGACCTAAGCTTGCGACGGCATGGCAATGACATGGCTACTCCGCATTTCAATCCGCAAGCGATCAAGCACGGTTTCATCCAACATCCGATTACACTGGATGACTCGCATTTGATCCGATAGTCGTTGTGCCGACACGTTGACAGCTGGCTCAAGCACCTGAAACAGAGAGAGCATCCGAACACGGTACGCGGTCAGGTTATTTCCTAGCCCCATAGTATGCGCGCATGACATTTTCATTGGTGGATTGCGTCCATCGCATGCGCTGCGCACTTCCGCCGGGAGCTGGGACCCTATCAGAGGCCGGTGGGCCTCGAGGTCCCAAGCCGCCCAGCGGCCGTCCTCTTCCTCGTCGTCGTGGTGGTGATGGTGTTGACGGCGGGCCAAGAAAAACTCGTCGCTCGAGCTCGACGCAACTGCAGCGACCGGTGATACGGCGCTCACGGATGTGGCGCGTCCCGGCAGCTGCGAGGCGGAGCTCGGCGACGAGCCCGGAGATGATGGGTGTGCTTGCTGTAGCTTGACTCGGCTTCTAGTTAACATTGGTGACATTTTGTTTATATTAGGATTATTATTATTAAAATTATCCGCAACTGATGAATTATTATTATTGGGTAAATTTATTGGTTTTATTAAATTAATATAATAATTATTAAATTCTTCTTCTTAATTCTTCTTAATTGAGAGCAGCGGTGGCCCAGTGGTAGCGACCCCGACTTACGAACAGTAAGTCGTGGGTTCGTACCCAGGCAGGCGCATTACTTTGTGTAATTTATTTCATCACCACTGCTCTCAAAAACGGTGAAGGAAAACATCGTGAGGAAACCGGCAAGTCCTAGAACCAAAAATTCGAAGACATGTGACATCTGCCAATCCGCACTGGGCCCGCGTGGTGGATTATAGCTCATTCCCTCTCATAGAGAGGGGGCCTGTGTCCCAGCAGTGGGAACATTAAAAGGCTGATGATGATGATGATGATGATGATTAAATTCTTCCGCAATTGTTCGTGGGTCTGATATTGTATGATTGTTTATTTTTATTTTATTAATATTTTCTTTTGGAAGTTGGGTTTTGTTTGAGTTTATAACTCTCCATGTGGCTTTCGATTTGTTCTCTGCATTGGATATTAGGTAATTGGATATTAGGTAAGGTTTTGAGACTTTTGGGTAAGTTTTACAATTTTTTTGAGACGAGTACTATATTGTTTGAGAGCATTTTTCTTGTCTTCACTAGCACTAAGTCTATACTTCCACAGTTGTTTCCTTTTTTGCCGACAACACTGACTTATTCCCTTACATAGCCACGTAGGTTTTTTAATAATAGTGTTTTTAATTTGTATACTTGGAAAAGAGAGGTCATAAAACAGTTTATAATGCTCAGAAAATATGTTGTATGCTACCTCTGGATCATTAATTGTGTATACATCATCAAAACTTAAGTACATTAAACATTCTTTAAATTAAGTCAGGTTTTCTTTACTAAAGTCTCGCCTTTTTGTATACCAGAAGTTGACAGTACAAGTTTTTTTAACAGGGAATTTTAATAATTGTGCCGTGTGATCTGACATACCTAAGTCAATGACGTCGCATTTACTGCCTCTAATATTGTGGAAAATGTTGTCAATGCAAGAGTTACTATTTGGCCTTGTTGGTTTGTGTGTGCCAATTTTCATACCAAAGCAAAGAAATAATATGTTTAAGTTTCAAAGAACTGGAGGTTCGCAAATAATCGTTTTAATTGATTTCGATTGCGTAATGTGTAATGGATTGTATGAAGTATGTTAGAAAATGTATTAAGTTCGTTTTGTGTAGTTTTTAGAGGTCGGTATATACGTACAATCACCACATTTAGACCAGGGTAGAAGCCTTTAAAGATAATAAAAAATGAAACAAAATAATAGTAGGATGAAACCCATTAGAAAAGGAGGAGAATATTATAAAAATGAAAGGAAAAATAATTTACGGGCGATCTGAGGTCGGGAAGGGGATGGGGGTGAGTTTTTAAGGGCAAAAAACGGTTTTTCTCGATTTCCGGCAAAACTAAAAGTCCTATGGAAAAAAGGCAAATGGCAAAGTTGTAGGTAATAAAAAGATCTAAAACTTTTGTACTTACACTTTTTTCACATAACCTCAAAATTTATGTGAAATATTCAAAAAACCAAGTTTTTGGTGTTTTATTTTTATCTTTTGCATTTTTGTTTTTCTTTTCACGAAATTTGGTGAAAACTTACCTTTTTATGTCCCAAATACGCTGTAATTTATTTGATTAGAAATATTTATTTTTTCACCTTATTTTGAATAAATATCGAAAAAGCACCTTAATTTTCAATCGAAAATTCACCCGTCAAAATATCAGTTTTTTTTAAAAAGTTGGTATCTTTTCTGTTCGTTAAAATCTCTACCGATGGTGAAAAAAAATATATATGTATGTATGTATGTTTACTATAGTAAATCTTCTCAGAAAATGCAAAACAGAATCATCCATACTGATAATCTGAAAAGACAAAATCGAATTAATAATGCCTTCACAATTTTATCGTGAGTAGGTATACCCCCATGAAAAATAATATAAAAAAATAAATGACAAAATGTATAAAAAATTGTTCCAAATCCTATTTAATTTCCTGCAATCAAGACTGAGGGCGACATCTCGGGGTCAAGAATAAACCTAACGTCGTCCTACGTCATATCACGCCACACGCCTTTCACTCTCGTAATTGGTCAAAATATTGTTCCCTATGACCCCTCTCCTCGAATCTTGTACATGCCATCATCATTACATTCAATTTTGCTTTTACACTATACGCATCTTTTATTTTGTCTAAAAATCCCTCGAAATTTCATCACATCTCGTCAATCAGCTTGCTTGCCTGAAAAAGCCTTCACCGCTGCTGCAACATAATTTGGACCTTCTACGCCGCATCCAATAAATAATTTGAGCCATCTACGCCAAATCGTTACAACAAGATCGACGAGCGACCTTTGGACTGTAGACCCCTTGCACGTGGCGGATCGAAGAAAACGCTGATTTCCAACAATTTGGACGAGATTTCGAAGAAAAAGCCTGCCTAACGGACAACTGCAACCATAAGAACATTTTGGAGGCCAAGCGCGCATTGGAACTAAAGTGTTAGTTGAGTTTCATCGAACGTCAAACGCAAACCGGTGGGGCCAATCCTTACTTTTTTTCCTTCACCTTCTATTCTATGGTGCTATACTGTGTCTGTATTAAAATTTCAGTGTAATTGCTGCAGTGTATTCTCGGACTATTGCGATTTCCAGTCCGGTACAAATCTGGTGACGTTGCTTACATCAGTGTCGTGAAATTGGGCTGACCACTCTAAAACCGTGAGTACTCCTTCTTTCACTGATCACCAAAATGTCTACTGAATCTGCTAGATCCCGTGATAAATCTCCTACTTTGCTTAGTGTAGATAGTAGTGATGTGTTTCGTGATTTAGTTAGGAAGCGTGGAATAGTAAAAGGTAGGCTTACCAAATTTAGTACTTATTTAGATTCTTTAAAAGATGATGACCTTTCAAATCAACAACGCATCGATTTGAAGTTAAGAATTCAAGGATGTGCTAGTTTATTTGCTGAATTTAACGCTATTCAAACTAAAATAGAAGAAAGAGTTGAAGATAGTGAGTTAAATGCACAATTAACGCAACGAGAACTATTTGAAGATAGTTACTACGATTCAATATCTCGTGCTGAGTTTATGCTGAACGCTGTTGAGTTCGCTGACTGCTCCGGGTCATGTCATAATCATAGTCATAATAGCAATAACACAAAGTCAATCAAATTGCCTGTTATCTCCATGCCCACATTTGACGGTTCCTATGAGCGCTGGCTGGAGTTCAGAGATACATTTACCTCACTCGTTCATGATTCAAAAGATATTTCTACCATTCAAAAGTTCCACTATCTCAAATCTTCTCTCAAAGGTGACGCAGAACTAGTGATACATTCAATAGAATTCTCTTCTAATAATTATCAGGTAGCGTGGGACTTATTACTCAACCGATACAATAATTGCCATCTTTTAGTTCACAATCATGTCAAAGCTTTGTTTACTATATCCTCATTAACCAAAGAGTCCGCTTCTTCGATTAGGAATTTAATAGACACAATTTTGAAAAATTTACGCGCGCTTAAGATCCTAGGGGAATGTACAGACACCTGGGATACTTTAATTATTTATATTATAGTTTCTAAATTGGACAAAGTTACCGAAAGAGAATGGGAAACTCACAAATACACATTGTCACAAAAGCCGAACGAAAACAATTCTAAAACGCGATTCAAAGTTACTGATATAATTAATTTTCTTCGTAACAAAGCGGACGTGCTGGAGGCATTGCAACGTTCAAATGGTAAAGACGTACAAAACACTGATAATAAAAAACAACACACAAAATCTCACAACACGTCACACTGCAACGTTTCCAGCGAGCCCAAGAAAACGAGCGAGAAACACGTTAGATTATGTTTTAAATGTAATGCAAAACATCGCCTGTATACGTGCAAAAAGTTTATCGAAAGTAATTTAGACAGCAAACTTAAACTTGTACGCGATCACAACTTATGCGAGAATTGTTTGAATTCGGGGCACTTGGTAATCGATTGTAAGTTTGGGCCTTGTAGATACTGTAACCAAAAACATAACTCATTATTGCATAATGATTCTAATAGTTCAGTCGCTTGCCATTCTTCAACAAACACTGAGGCGTTAAGTACGAGTAGTGTGTCGGCGCATATCCCCGCGGTCGCACTCCCCGCGGCCGCACCAGTTACCTCAGACTCCGCCCATTCAATTCAAGTAAACAAGGCACACATGCAAACGGAATGTATTGAGTCTGTAGATGTACAATCTGTGTTGTTGTCAACAGCTATCGTGGAGGTAGCCGATGCACAAGGTACATACCATAAAGCGCGGGCGCTTCTAGACAATGGCAGCCAGCGTTGTTTTATTTCTAAAGCATTATGCCAATTACTAAATTCACCACTTATACAGTCCATTAACGAAGTTCGAGGCGTAGGTGATTCGGTAATACATTGTTCACAAGCTTGTAATATCGTTATCAAATCCTGCGTCAATAATTCATTCACTACTCGCATTCATTGTTTTGTATTGTCTAGGATCACAGCTTCGATGCCTGCCGTATGTAAACAAAGCGCAAAGATCTGCATACCAGATAACATACGGTTGGCCGATCCAGATTTCTTAGACTACAAAACTATCGATATTTTAATTGGTGCAGATAGGTTTTGGGATCTGTTAGAAGAGGGTAAAATTCGATTGCCTAGTGGTCCGTTTTTACATAATACCAAACTAGGCTGGATTATTTCTGGGCCTATCGTTACTAAAACACGCAAAACTGCACCAATTCATTGCAATATTACTAATTCATTAGATACGCAACTTCGACTGTTCTGGGAGATTGAGGAACTGCCCAAGGTCAGAGACGCGCAGACTGAGGAAGAACGGGAATGCGAGAATCACTTTGTTCGCACAACTACGCGCAATAGTGAAGGGAGATTCTGCGTGCACATTCCTCTTCGCCAGTCACCTGAAACCTTGGGAGACTCTTATATCCAGGCAGAGCGTAGATTTCTAGCATTAGAAAAACGCTTGCAGCGTTCGTCAGAATATAAAAGTCTGTACACAAATTTTATGCAGGAATACCTCAGCTTAGGCCATATGACACAGGTAGATTCCTACGAATCCCCGTGTTATTTTATGCCACATCATGGCGTGCTCCGCGAGCTCAGCACCACCACCAAGTTGCGCGTGGTGTTTGATGCAAGCGCGCCGTCGAGCTCCGGTAAGTCCCTGAATGATTTGCAGCTGGTTGGCCCTCCTATACAGGGTGACCTTATTGCTATTCTTCTCCGCTTTCGGCAGCATAAGTACGTTGCATGCGCCGATGTGGAGAAGATGTATCGGCAGTGCCTAGTGGATGAGGGTCAGCGTAGCTTGCAAATGATTCTGTGGCGTGACCATCCGTCGAAGCCTTTAGGTATTTTCAAATTAAATACCGTAACGTACGGAACTGCCTCCGCGCCCTTTCTTAGTGTCAGGTGTCTAAAACAATTAGCTATCGAGTCTCCTGATGCTGATGTTGCCCGAGCAATAAAAGAAGACTTTTATGTTGATGATTTCATTACGGGTCTAGATAATAAATTAAATTTACTAGATTTATGCGATAAAACCCAGAAATCGTTGCAGTCAGGCTGTTTTCCACTTAGGAAATGGGTATTCAATTTTAGTCGCGATAGTCATTCATCTAGTCAGTTTAAACCGCTAAATTTAAATGATAATATTTGTTCTAAAACATTAGGTATAGGTTGGCACAATACAAGTGACAACTTTTACTTTAATTCGCAAATTCAAATTGATAATAACAAACCGATTACTAAACGAGCTATTTTATCTAAAGTTTCTCAGATTTTTGACCCCCTCGGCTTGTTAAGTCCCGCTATAATTGTGGTCAAAGTTCTTTTGCAACAATTATGGCTATTAAAAATAGGTTGGGACGACACCGTTCCTAATGACACGGCGCACGTGTGGAACCGGTTTGTTATCTCACTGCAAGCGCTAAACACAATTCGCATTCCTCGTCATGTTATAGGTACGCAGCCTATGTATATCGAGCTTCATGTTTTTAGCGATGCGTCCCAAACGGCTTACGGCGCGTGTATTTATGTTCGCACAGTTAATACTGATACAACGGTAACGGTTGGATTATTATTTTCTAAATCTAAAGTCGCGCCGTTAAAACCTATTAGTGTCCCTCGTCTCGAACTTTGTGGGGCTTTACTAGGCGCCCGTCTGTATGACAAGGTACGCGACTCATTACGTTGTAAGTTCAATAAAATCGTATTTTGGACCGATTCCACGATCGTCTTAGGTTGGCTACACATGAGGCCGAATCAACTTAAGACGTTTGTCCAAAATAGGGTCGCAGAAATTCATGACCTTACACTAGGGGTTTCGTGGCGTCACGTCAGGGGTGAAAATAACCCTGCTGATCTGGCATCGCGCGGCATCCAGTTGGAAGAACTTTCATCTTCTACCCTATGGTGGGAGGGTCCTGAATTTCTTCGAGATCCTAACTTTTCAATCGACAAGCATAGAAGTTCAGATTCATTCAAACATGTCGAGTTACCTGAGGTTAAATCATCTGTCACTGCGGTTGTAGCCCAAGATTCTAGTGAATCGTCTTTGTTTCCGTTCTATCGGTTTTCCCAATTCAAACGTATGAGGCGTGCAGCGGCCTTTATGTTGCGTTTCATTCATAATATCAGATGTAGAAAAGAAAGATCTGTAGGCAGCCTTAGTCTTGACGAGTTAGATTTTGCTGATAAAACATTGGCTCGATTATGCCAAATTGAATCTTATCCAATAGAATATAAGGCACTGCTTAATCATGGGACTATTAAAAATAAAAGTTGTTTGTCTAAATTAAACTTATTCATAGACGACTATAAAATATTGCGTGTGGGTGGTCGTCTAGTTAATTCAGATGAATTTATTTACGGTAAAAAACATCCCATTGTAATTTCTAGTAAACATTACTTTGCAACTTTGTTGTTTCGTCATGAGCACATCCAGCTTCTCCACGCTGCTCCTCAGGCTTTACTGTTTCACCTACGCGAATCTTGGTGGCCTGTAGGAGGCAGGAATTTAGCTCGTCAGGTAGTACATGGCTGTGTCACCTGTACGCGTATTCGCGGTAAGACGCTTACCCCTGTAATGGGTAACTTACCTATTGAGCGAGTTACACCTAGTCTTCCATTCGTTCGGTGTGGGGTGGATTACGCTGGGCCGGTGCTCATTCTGAACCGCAAAGGTAGGGGCGCTAGGCTGATCAAGGGTTACATTTGTTTATTTATTTGCTTCGCGACACGCGCGATCCACCTTGAGCTAGTCAGTGACCTCTCCAGTGAAGCATATTTACTAACCTTAAAGCGATTTATTTCACGCCGCGGTAAACCTGCAGAAATTTATTCTGATAACGGTCGCAACTTCGTAGGTGTTATGAACGATTTTTCCAATTTTTTAAACAAATGTAGTTCAGATATTTTAGAGTTTGCTATTAGTCAAAATATTAAATTCCATTTCATTCCCCCTTATTCCCCGCATTTTGGTGGTCTGTGGGAGGCAGGAGTAAAGTCAAGTAAATACCATCTTCGACGTGTAATAGGTAACGCGCACCTTACCTTTGAAGAGTATAGCACAGTACTAGCACAAATAGAAGCCGTACTGAACTCCCGACCTCTGTCTCCTCTCTCTCCCGATCCACAGGATTTTTCCCCGCTCACTCCCGGCCATCTTTTAATTGGCCGACCACTAACTGCGCCAGCCTGTGATGACCTACGTGACGTGCCTGCCAGTCGTCTCAACCGGTACCAGAGGGTGGAACAACTTCGCCAACATTTTTGGAATCGGTGGGCGAAAGAATACATTTCTGAACTGCAGGTGCGGACAAAATGGACGGCGAGTAAGGGCGAGCTCCAACCAGACTCCTTAGTGGTTATTAAGGATAACAACCTCCCGCCGTTGAAGTGGCATTTGGGACGTGTCCTTCGTACTATCCCAGGAACGGATGGCATATCCCGTGTGGCCGACATACAGACGTCATCGGGTATAATAAGACGCGCATTCGCAAAGATTTGCCCCTTACTACAAGACGTGGACCAGGATGCTGCTACTGAAGACCATTGAAAGCCATTGCTTCCAAGGCCGGGGGCATGTTCCAAATCCTATTTAATTTCCTGCAATCAAGACTGAGGGCGACATCTCGGGGTCAAGAATAAACCTAACGTCGTCCTACGTCATATCACGCCACACGCCTTTCACTCTCGTAATTGGTCAAAATATTGTTCCCTATGACCCCTCTCCTCGAATCTTGTACATGCCATCATCATTACATTCAATTTTGCTTTTACACTATACGCATCTTTTATTTTGTCTAAAAATCCCTCGAAATTTCATCACATCTCGTCAATCAGCTTGCTTGCCTGATAAAGCCTTCACCGCTGCTGCAACAAAATATATTTTAAATATATTAAAAATCTATAAAAAATGTATAAATATATTAAAAAATATATTTTTAATAACTAACTTTTGGCCGATTTTCATATATATTTTATACATTTCAAATATATTTCAGATATATTCATAATATATTTTTTTTATCTTTTTAGCTATGTTTTTTATGTCTTTTAAGATATATTTTGAATGTATCTAAAGTATATTTAAAATATATGAAATATACATGAAAATCGGCCAAAAGTTAGTTATTAAAAATATATTTTTTAATATATTTATACATTTTTTATATATTTAAAATATATTTTTTATACATTTTGTCATTTATTTTTTTATATTATTTTTCATGGGGGTATACCTACTCACGATAAAATTGTGAAGGCATTATTAATTCGATTTTGTCTTTTCAGATTATCAGTATGGATGAATCTGTTTTGCATTTTCTGAGAAGATTTACTATAGTAACATATATATTTTTTTTCACCATCGGGAAGTAGAGATTTTAACGAACAGAAAACATACCAACTTTTTGAAAAAAACTGATATTTTGACGGGTGAATTTTCGATTGAAAATTAAGGTGCTTTTTCGATATTAATTCAAAATAAGGTGAAAAAATAAATATTTCTAATCAAATAAATTACAGCGTATTTGGGACATAAAAAGGTAAGTTTTCACCAAATTTCGTGAAAAGAAAAATAAAATTGTAAAAGATAAAAATAAAAAACCAAAAACTTGGTTTTTTGAATATTTCACATAAATTTTGAGGTTATGTGAAAAAAGTGTAAGTACAAAAGTTTTAGATCTTTTTATTACCTACAACTTTGCCATTTGACTTTTTTCCATAGGACTTTTAGTTTTGCCGGAAATCGAGAAAAACCGTTTTTTGCCCTTAAAAACTCACCCCCATCCCCTTCCCGACCTCAGATCGCCCGTAAATTATTTTTCCTTTCATTTTTATAATATTCTCCTCCTTTTCTAATGGGTTTCATCCTACTATTATTTTTTTTCGTTTTAAAAATTATCGACCCTGGTCTAATTATGATTCAGAAGTTCAACAACGGACATTCCGCTACATTAAGAACACTAAGGCTAACTAAATCTTGAAGAACTTTATATTTATGAATATTTTTTACAAGTATTCACGATCCGCCATTTCTGTTATGTCTATTACAACTTGCCGCTAAAGTGAAATTCGGTATGTTTAGGTACATAAGGTCTGAGTCTATCATATTATGATATTTTTAGGTTTTTTTAGGTTTTCTATACTTACATACAATACATCAGATTTGCTTATCAATCCGTTGTTATTTTGATGCATTACAGTTAGATTTATATACGAAAAAACTGTTTGTTACTGTCCTGGTTTTCGAAATTAAAACTATGACTACCATTTTCATTCGTGGTCATTACAGACTCAGATTGTGACAGAGTAATAATATTAAACATATTTATCTCAGTGAGGAGCTCGTGGCTAAATAATAACAGCCACTCGGGTTGATCTTTAGATTAAGCCGTGCTTGCCTAGGTTGGTCTGTGGATGGGTGACCACCCATGTGAGCTTCCTCCGTGCGTCGTAAAGCACGTCTAGCCGTTGTACCCCGCTGTCATTTGTAGATCTTTGACAGTCTTTACGTAGTCAGTGGCCCAAAAAGTCTGACAACCAGTCTTACCAAGGGGTATCGTTACTCAGTACTAACTGGGTTGTGGAGGTCAAATAGGCAGTCGCTCCATGTAGAATACTGGTATTCAGCTGGATCCGGTAAGACTGGAAGCCGATCCCAACATAGTTGGGAAAAGGCTATGCAGATGATGAATAGTAAGATTTGGTCAGGTGCGGCCGAGCTCACGGAAAATAGGAGCATTAAGGGACTCCCAAGTTCCTGGAAATGTCAGGCATGTGCCCAGAAGTGGGTGCAATTTCTTAACTATTTATGGTTTCAGAGATGGCTGTGGGTGTGTTCCCAAAGGCGTGAGTCGCCAAGCATGCGGGTTACTCCCAAGGTGTGAGTCGCCAAGCGCACAGGTCAGTCCTAAGGCGTGTATCGCCTAGCGTGTGGGTGTGTTCCCAGAGGCGTGTGTCGCCTAGCGTGTGGGTGTGTTCCCAGAGGCGTGTGTCGCCTAGCGTGTGGGTGTGTTCCTAAAGGTGTGTGTCGCCTAGCGTGAGGGTGTGTTCCCAGAGGCGTGTGCCGCCGAACACGCGGGTATGTTCCCATGGCGTGTGTCGCGAACATGAAAAAAACAAAAGGAAATTACGATAACCACGAAACCAAACACTCGCACCTAACAAATAAATAATAAGCACAGGGGGGTTACTATGACGTCTTAAAACAGGAGTAATTCCAGTGTGGGAAAAAGACAAAGCTATACAAGTCGTCTCGCTCCATCTCTTTCTCACACTGGAATTACTCTGATTAAAGACGTCATGGTAGGCCACCAGTACAAAGAAAACAAAGGAAAGTATAGTCAACTGCACACCCCACTAACAAGTTTTCCATGTCAGCGCATTCGTGTCGACGCAGTAAGGGCGGTTTTGGTACTTCAAGTGTTACGATAAACGTGCGGTAGACTGTTTATGGTACCATTGCTGGCTGCTGCGACCGCAAGGTTATAACGTTATTTGAGCTTTAAAAGGTAGTAATTGTTAGTGTTGGTTGAATGGTTTTGTAAATACATCAAAACACAACGTGACACGTCACCGCGGCGTGGCGCCGCCCATGCCGGACGGCACGACGTCGTGCCGCGGTGCGGTGCCCTGCGCGGCGCATCACGCCGTCTCACGGCTGCAACCATCGATTGAAACGTGTACTCTAACTCTATGCATTAACTGCCAAGTGGGTGCACCGTACACGGCGCCGTGCCGTGGTACGACGCCACGCCGCTTCACGACAGCAGCGTCGCGCCGTGCGTCCCGGCTATGTGTCCGGGCCCTTACTCCAAACTAACAAACGTACAAACTTTACCTCTTTATAATATTAGGATAGATTACGACACGTGCTGCCTTCAAAATGTGTAAGCAAGACATTGATGCATCAGATCTTCTTATGTCAATAATTTTGTGATGAGAGAGCCAGGATGATATTGTGAATTGTGTTACAAGGAGTTCTCAGTGCTTCACACAAACAACAAACAAATTCAAAAAAATAAAACGAATATGTTAAAACTAAGAATTTAATTAAACAATAGCCAAATCACATGCCGAGTTCTGAAGAAATGGAACTTAAGAAATAACACTGATCACATAGATGTTTTACAATACAAGGTAGGTCTTGATTACCTCTGAATATTCTTCGAACGATGGACGTCGAAGAGTTACACAGTAGCTCCACTATGGTACCGTTGCACTTGCGAGGTTCCGTCAGTAACAATACATTTCCCCGTTGTTGCAGCTGCTCCAGCCGGTGTACTTGTGAGCTCTGCAGCAGTCGTTCTTCTCATTGTCGATGCGGCTGCAGACCTGGTCGCAGGGTCCCACACGGTCGGCCGCCTCCACGGTCACCATCACCATTGCGAAGGCGATCAGCAGGAGAACGAAGGTGGTCTTGATGGCGGCCATTTTTCTTGTCGTTTTGTAAAATATAGAGAAACGATTGCTAAGAGATGTAGATTTGTTGTGTGATGCTTGACACATTTCCTCCCGTATTTATACTCTTAGTCTAAATCATACAAGATTGGCACGTAATGTCGAACCGGTTCACCTTTTGTTTTTATAAAAACATGATAAAAACAATTGAATGTGAAAAACTTTTGTTTTAACCCTTACTAAGCGGCTCGGGTTATCATAATTTTATGCGATATGGTATTTCTATCACTTGATTTTATCATCCTATTCAGTTCAGAGGTCACGTTCAATTATAATTGTTTTACTTCGAGTTATCCGTGAAAGATCAGTATGTTTAATACATTATTATTTTCTCTACATAAAATAAGTAATAGTTTTTAACCGACTACATAAATTATTTGTATACATAATTTTACATATTGTATTTTTGTAGCCGTTTTTTTTGTTACATTTTTTTTTAATCTTAAGCCTAACCTAAGATACTATGCTCAATAAATTGACACGGTTATTTATATGTTTATCCACTTCCAGAATTTGTTAACACAAGAAATTAAGTCAAAAATGTACAATACCATCTATCGATACTGAAACATTACGTACATAGTTATGTCAGTTTGACAGTTTTATTTTTATTTATTTATTTATTAAAACTTTATGCACAAGTAAAATAAAACTGTACAAAGGCGGACTTAATGCCTTGGGCATTTTCTACCAGTCAACCTTGGGGTGATGCAGAGACAATATACAGTAGGTGCAATAACAGAAAAAAAAGACAAGAAAATATTTATAAGTAACTAAAACATATATAAATAAATACATACATACATATTTTCGATTTGACACTTACCTATAAGATGAATAAAAAGGTCGCAAAGACCAACGGACAGCCGTTCAGGCTTGTGTCAATATTATGTATTTTTCTTGTTGCTTCAAAAAATTCGTCATTCGTTTTTTTTTTGATTGAGGAAAATTTTTCATTATATTTTATCATGCGCAGACCGAGTGTTGTCAACATCTATACTCTATACAAATAAATAAAATTGAAGTGTCTGTTTGTAATATCAAAATAACAACTTTTTACTGAAAGCATATTTTGTTTGTTCCGGCTAATCTCAGAAACGGCTTGATCCATTTAGACGGTACTTATACTGGCAGATAGCTCATGTTATAAGGTCTAACAAAATCAAAAAAGGTCCAATCAAATCAAAAAAGTTTTATTAATTCAATGATTATACATTGAATTAATAAAACTTTTCACAAAAAGTAAACGATAAAGTATTCAATTGCAGTTAATCACAATAAAATAATCAATTGTGAAGTAGAATAATAAATAATAATAAAATCCATTCACATGCATTCGATACTAAATTATAGTAAATTATATAATATAGTAAATTAAATTAAATTAAATTATATAATATAATAGCTAAGTTCATAACAGTTTTCTTGAGTTTCATTGGAAGCTGAGATTTTAGTATCTCTTTATGGGCCCAAAACTTCTTTAACATTGAGGCTTTACGTCTATCAATTTCTTCTATGTTTCTTCTGGTTTTGAATGATAATGGTTTCCCTAGATAGACATATTTCTGTACATATTCCAATGGCTCATTCCCTGTTAAAATGGGTATAATTTTGTCGTTGGTCATGATTTTCCTTTTACTGAGATTCATCTGTAAATCTTCACGGTTGCTTGCAGCCTCTAGGTCTTTTATCATATGTTCAATTTTTCAGGAAGATATTATCTGCAAACCTTAAATGACTCATGCACCTCCCATCCATGTTGATTCCTTGTGTTGACCAAGGCAGATCCTTCATTATATTCTGCAGTACCGTTATAAATAGTTTAGGTGATATTGGGTCGCTTTGTGTTAGACTTTCTTTTTTTTTCGGATGGGAAATCATCAAATGGCCTCTCCCGCTCTGGGCAGAGCGGAAGGGGGTGTCAGACTTGTACTGACGAGAACCGGCCCCTAAAACGTTGTCCTTTGTGTTCCAGGGCCGCGGTATCTCTTTCGAACAGTTCCGCAGCCTCTTACCTTACCCCCCTCTGTTGATTTTTATGCATTCACCAGATTTCTACAACCTGACTCTGCATGTGCTTTTGCTCTAAATGAGCTTTCAGAATGTCTATATTTTTGGCATCTATATTTTAATTGGTAAGCACCTCCTAGATGCTATTCTGAGAAATGGAATCAAATGCTTTTTTATATTCTACTAGCAGACCCGCGCAACTTCGTCTGCGCCACATCAGAGAGACAGAGGGATAAAGAGACTGTGAGTCAACCTTAAAAGATAGACATACTTATTCTATCCCAGGCATTTTTTTAAACTTTTTAAGGGGAACGTTTCAGTCATACGATTGTTGCGTAACTTTAACCGTTTACACAGCGCACGCAATTGAAGCTGCCAAATGGAATAAATTTCCCTGTTTTTACAACATTTTTCATGGATGATCCGCTCGTATTGGTTGTAGCGTGATGTTATATAACTCCGCTACAACCAATACGAGCAACGAGATATAGCTCCGCTCGTATTGGTTGTAGCGTGATGTAAATACACTTGATGATAAAACTATTTATTTGAATAAGAATTAATACTGCGATATGAATGTAACCAACTTTTGTTTCCACCGGCGATCTAATTAAATTTTAGAACACAAAAGCTGCTATTGTGACTTAACTATGTTAGTTAGATGTTTTCCCTCGCGGACTTTTTTGTAGCTAATAATTGGTACTTTAACCATGTAGTACACAATTTTTAAGTATCATCAATAGTTTTCTCAGCGCACGCCAAATAATGAATTTGTATAGGCAAATTTTGCTACTTTGGGTTACATTATTGCAATTTTATTAAGAATCTCTAATTTTTTTGAAAATAAATTATAGCCCATAATACTTCCTGATAATTTACCTTTCTATTGTTGATTAGTGGATGGTTAAAATCGGTCCCGTAGTTTCGGAGCCTATTCGGTACAAACAAACAAAAAAATCTAATCAAAAATCAGCCTGATCTGAAACCAACTTGATTGTAGGGTTTGTGGCTATCGATGTCCACGGATATTCTTTTTAGTATCATGATGCGAACAGCTTGCACGGAACCCTAATTCTAATTCTATAAATAAAAGTAGCCTAAGTTAGATCGACATGATCTAACTTAGGCTACTTTAGGATATTTTACTTTTATTTAAAAAAAAAATTAAAGATATCCCTTTAATTCGGTAACAAAATCAGATTCAAAAAGGGAAGTATTTTTTTTTTAATAATTGCACGCGAACGAACGTCGCGGGGAACTTGCTAGTGACAAATAAATGTTGATAGATAGCGTGTAGAAGGATGTATATTTATTTTTCCTTATTGAACAATAAGGAAAAACAAACATACATCTGACCGTCATTGACATTGACCTTCCAAATCATTTGCGGTCGGTGCAGCATATATTTTTTACCGAGTTTCTTCAAAAAGGAGGAGGTTCTCAATTTGGTTGTATTTTTTGTGTTTGTTACCTCATAACTCCGTCATTTCTAAACCGATTTGAAAAAATCTTCCTTTATATGACAAGATATACTTCTCGATAGATCTTGGTCCCATAGAAATTTCCGTCATTTGGTTCTTTTCTCACGTTAATTGCTAAATCAGGAGACGTCGCATGAAGTCTTGCATGTTTAATTTGACATACTTTCCGATTTCCGATTGAATTAAACTTTTGCACGCTTATGTATATCGCGTGATAGTACAATATATAGATGACATGGAGCTGATCTGATGATGGAGCTGGAAGGTGGCCTTAGGAACTCCGTTATGAAACAACATAAAGCCCATCGAGATTAGGCTCGTATGATCCATCATGATGAGTACTTTGCCTATAGATGTTATCCAGGGTCTGATGATGAAGCTGAAAGGTGGCCATAGGAACTCTGTAAGGAAACGACGCAACTCCATCGAGTTTGGACTCGTTTGATTCGTCTTGACGAGTACTTTGTCTCTAAATGGTAACCAGGATTTGATGATGAAGCTGGAAGGTGGCCATAGGATCTCTGTAATAAAACAACGTAACCGCATCGAGTTTGGGCTTGTTTGATTCGTCTTGATGAGTAGTTTGTCTTTAGATGGTATCCAGGGTCTGATGATGGAGCTGGAAGGTGGCCATAGGAACTCTATAAGGAAACCACGCAACCCCATCGAGTTTGGACTTGTTTGATTCCTCTTGACGAGTACTTTGTCTCTAAATGGTAACCAGGCCTGATGATGAAGCTGGAAGGTGGCCATAGGATCTCTGTAATAAAACAACGTAACCGCATCGAGTTTGGGCTTGTTTGATTCGTCGTGATGAGTAGTTTGTCTTTAGATGGTATCCAGGGTCTGATGATAGAGCTGGAAGTTGGCCATAGGAACTCTGTAAGGAAACCATGCAACCCCATCGAGTTTGGACTCGTTTGATTCGTCTTGATGAGTACTTTGTCTTTAGATGGTATCCAGGGTCTGATGATGGAGCTGGAAGGTGGCCTGGAGGAACTTCGTTATTAAACGACATAACCTCATCGAGTATGGGCTCTTTTGATTCGTCTCGACGAATACTTTGAAAATGGAAACCGGATAGTGAGTGTTGACAAGAGGTTCAACAGAAATAATTATTTATTTTTATGCTCTATCTAATGTAGAATATTTTCGTGCGAAATCAAGTGTGTCTTTGTCATGTTGGATGCGACAAGGTCATGGAGAGCACACACCTCAAGGGCTTGTGGATAACATGCATCTCACTATGCGAAATATTAGAGGATCAGCTTCATATTGGCAGAAATGTTGCTCTGAATTAATTGCAATGGTTAGAACTTTAGGGCTTCGAACATTTTCCTGCAATTATTTTAATTGGTCTGATATGATAAAAGCCTTGCTAACCGCCGATGGACGTGACATCGATGACGCCGAACGCTTGACATTCCCGGAGCGCTTAGAACTAGTACAAAGACATCCGGTAGTGATAGCACAACAGTTCACACTGCGTGTTAACGCTCTCATGAGGTTCTGAGAGTTCCAAAACCACGGTAGCCCACATTTGCACATGCTTGTTTGGTGTAGTAATTTCCCGGAATTCTCTTCTCCGCAAGGAATAGCCGTAATTGAAAGGGTGGTTTCATGTTCGTTAAATTCTAATGACCCCGTGTTGCGCAAATTAGTAGAGGATTTACAACACCATTTCCTTAAAATCTAAAAACTTTTCAAACGTACAGACGCCAGCACATAAAGCTACCCGAAACTGTCAGATTTTCCTAATCAACCTTGAACCTAATGTTTTAATGATAAAGTTGCAAATCTATTAAGAAATTTGAACAACACCATCTTCGGCATTAATACTATAATCAATCGTCAATTGTTTGTTTGTGACGTCACTACCCGGGAACCGACCGGCGTGTCGCCGCCGGCGCTCCCGTGTTGCCACGTAAGTTTCCTCATTTTACACATTAGTACATTACATTAGTGCTTTTTAGTAAATTTTATTTATTTTTTACCGGGGCATTATTTTTCTTTGTTATAGATATGCTGTTAACAAGGATTTGTGTTAGATACCACAACTAAAAAGGATAAAATAAAAGCTTTTTTGCAAAAACGCGACTTGCGACTTTAAATAAACAAATTAAAAGCTATTTGAAAAAAAAACGTAAGAATAAAATTCAAAACAAAACAAACTAAAACTGGAAAATAACTTAACTTTCGGAAATCGGTGGCTTTGTTTGTTTCATTGATGTTTTAGCCACCGACTTCCGAAAGCTAAGTTATTTTCCACTTTCAATTGTTTTTTTTTTGGAAATTTATTTTTACGGTTTTTTTTGGCAGTCGGTTATTTTTTTTTCAAATATTTTTTATTTTGTTTTTTTTTTTTTTTAAGTTGGTTTCTTTTTTTCTTTCAAACCTACCTTCATATCTTTCTCACAGTACATCCATCATTATCTTTGGTCTTCCCCTACTATTGTAATAACCAACAATTCATATTCATCCGCTGAATAATTGAAAATTGGTCCTAAATTAATTGTACGGACAGCACAAGTTGCATCACCATAATAGATAAATAGATAAACCATTTATTCAGGGCGCACAAAAGACATAGCACAACATACAGAAGTACAATTAAAATTAAATGATACAACAAATTACATGAATACAAAAACAAGGTGACAATGTACGAAAAGAAAAACATAGTTACGAGAGAAATATAGTAACACCATGACATAATATAATAACGAGTATACACGGTGCGGTGTGCGTTTTAAGGTTGCTTAGTGCATTTATTATCAAATGCAAGTGAATATGGATTTTAATATGATTTATTATTTTACTTCACAATTGATTATTTTAATTTTTAAATTTGTTTTTTTTTGTGATTATTTACAATTGATTTTTTATTGTGATTAACTGCATTTGAAAACTTTAAAGTTTACTTTTTCTGATTATGCATGGAATTATTAAAGCATGAGCTATCTGCCAATAAAAGTACCGTCTAAATCGGTCAAGGCGTTTCTGAGATTAGCCGGAACAAACAGACCGACAGACACATAAAATTTAAAAAAATGTGTTTTTATTATAAGTGCCGTATATACTTTATAATATGCATTCAGTAAAAACTTGTTATTTTGATATTCCAAACAAACACTTAAATTTTATTTATTTGTATATAGAGCATAAATGTTGACAACACTTATCTGCACGTGTTAAAATATTTTATGAAATCGTCAATAAAAAAAAAAAACGAAAGACGAATTTGATGAAGGTCAAGCAACAAGAAAAATACATAGTATTGACTCAACCCTGAACGACTGTCCGTTGGTCGTGACGACCTTTTATTCATTTGATAGGTAAGTGTCAAATCGAAAATAAAACTTTCAAACTGACATAACTATGTACGTATTTTGTTTAGTATCGATAGATTGTGTTGCACATTTTGACTTAATTTCTTGTGCTAACAAATTCTGGAAGTGGATAAACATATAAATAACCGTGTCAATTTATAGAGCTAGACATAGGCCTCCCCCAAGTGTCGCCACATTGACCGGTCCCGTGCGACTCGCATCCAGCGGATCCCCGCGACCTTCACCAGGTCATCGGTCCACCTAGTGGGAGGCCTTCCAACGCAACGTCTTCCGGTTTGCGGTCGCCACTCCAGAACTTTACGACCCCACTGGCCATCCGTTCTGCGAGCAATGTGCCCTGCCACTGCCACTAAAGTTTGGCAATTCTTCGGGCTACGTTGGTTCTCTTGCGGATGTCCTCATTTCATATTGCATACAATTATGATAACCCGAGCCGCCTAGTAAGGGTTAAAACAAAAGTTTTCCACTTTCAATTGTTTTTATCCTGTTTGTATAAAAACAAACGTGAACCGGTTCGATATTACGTGTCCATCTTGTATGATTTATCTATCTATACATATAATAAGACAGTAAAAAAACTGTGTCTGCACATTGAATATATTTAAAAAATAATAATTGGGGGGTGTTTAGAAACACTAATAGAGCACGAATCCAAAAAAAAATTCTGTCTGTTTGTCTGTACACGCTAATTTTCGGAACTACTCGACGGATTTGAATGATTTTTTTTTTTGTATAGGTATTAAGTCTGGGCTACATATAGGCTATAATTTATCTTGGAAACTTGAACACCTGATGCAGAACCGCAACAGACCAGCTAAACTATAAGAGATACAAAAATTGTACTATAGCAAAAATTGTTCCACGTAATGAGCATTTTCTGCTAAGAGAATAAATTTGAAGATCTGGAACAGCTGATGTGGAACTCCAAGAGCCCAGCCACACTATAACATATATAGGAATGAGGTCTTAGCAAGAGTTGTTCAGACTGATAAGCACTCTCTGTTGACGTATAAAAATTGAAGATGTGGAACACCTGTCGTGGAGCTCCAAAAGCCCAGTTACACTATAATATCTATAGGAATGACGTCTTAGCAAGAGTTGTTCAGCCTGATTAGCACTCTCTGTTGACGTATAAAAATTGAAGATCTGGAACACCTGATGTGGAAATTAAAGCTATCACTTATTTCACTGTATTTCTACCAAAGGGTATCGTATTACCCAGAACTAACTGGGTTGTGGAGGGCAGATAGACAGTCGTTCCATGTAAAATACTGGTATTCAGCTGCATCCAGATGTACTGGAAGCCAAACCCAACAGCACTACATTTATTATAACACAATGTTCTCCGCTGCGTCTATCTGTCTGTTCGCGATAAATTCAAAAATTACTGCACTGATTTTCATGTTGTTTTCTTAAATAGATAGAGTGGTTCTCGAGGAATTTTTTAGTATATAATTCGTCAAGTTATTGTACAGATTGGCTAAAATATAATGATATTTGTTGGAGGTGTTGGAAAAAAATAAGCCGTCTGGGGGAGCTTTCAACGAAAACGCTGCCCTTTAAGATATAACAAAATGATGAATGGTAGGATTCTATATCTTATATAGGTCTACAGAAAAATCCGCTATGGTTTACGTCTATCTCTTAAGGATAATAATACTATATCCATTTTAATACTTTGAAAATGGGCAAACTAGGTTCCCATGAGTTGAGGGAATGGGATCATCATGATTACTTTTGGTCGCGATAACCGACATCCACGCAAGCGAAGCCGCGGGCATCAGCTAGTTTAGAATAAAAATGTGGAAGGAAAAAATACGTATTTCATTATAGACTATGGGCACACGTTAAAATTGATTAAAAATTATAAACAACAAAACGTGTGTAATAATCATGTAATATTCTCGCTATTTCCATCATTCGATAAGGGATAGGTCTATGTAGCCCTAAGCAGACATCGGTCTTTAGATGAATTATTTATTTGTTCCTAGGATCATAATAAATTACTGAAAAATCCTCATGACTCACGATTCTTGAGTAATTGGAAAAAATAACAAGTATTTCAATAGATATTAGATACAGTATACAAGGTGTAAAAGGATCCTTCACGAAGCCGTCTACCAAGCATTGTGTTCGGTGGGCTGCATCAATTGGGTTCCCCAGTTGGGAACGTAGGTGCTTTCAAGGGGGGTACCGTCTGAGCCCTCCTACATAGAAATAACCATCGGGTATTATATATATATTTTTTTTAATCATCATCATTATCATCGTCAGCCTATAATGTTCCCACTGCTGGGACACAGGCCTCCTCTCTGTGAGAGAGAATGGACTGTAATCCACCACGCGGGCCCAGTGCGGATTGGTAGATGTCACATGTCTTCGAATTTTTGGTTCTAGGACAGGCCGGTTTCCTCACGATGTCTTCCTTCACCGTTTTTAAGAGCAGTGGTGATGAAATAAATTACACAAAGTAAAGCGCCTGCCTGGGTTCGAACCCGCAATTTACTGTTCGTAAGTCGGGGTCACTACCACTGGGCCACCGCTGCTCTTTTTTTAATAACTGATGAAAAATTTCTATGTCCACGGGGTTCAGAATGATGTACTGAATTCCTCCTCCACTCCTCCCGTCGTAGTTTTACCTGGTAGTCCGTTTTAATAAATAAACAATTAGGACAGCTGATTTAAAACGGTCTATCGATATCATTAATGCATCCATCATAGTTCTCTCTATTTTTGTTCATGATTGCACTTTGAAGAATAAACATAATATGTTTAATTTGAATTTGTGAGTGCAACTAATGGTTGCGCTTCGAAGAATAACTTAATTGCGCTTAGTTGGTCGCGCTTTAAAATAATTGTGGTTTGAGGAATACCTCTAGAGTTTTAGATAAAACAATCCATTTAATAAGAATAGTTTTAATACAGACAGTTTCTACGTAAAATAATTCAAGACACGGAACGTTTTCCAGTGCGCAAGAGCAGTGTATAAATAGAAATTATTGTATAAATTAACTTAAATACTTAAAACAGTAAACAAAATCTACTATGAACTGTCGCCCGAGTCCCGTTGTATGGTGTTAACAAACCATTAAAATGCCATCAAACCATAATTCACATTTGTTGAAAACAGCGCCATCTATTGATACAGCGCGGAACGACTAAGCTGGGTCGATAATCTAAAGTGTAACTTACGTTACAAACAAAGCACACCATGTCAGTAGCGAAGTGCGCTGCTGCGCCAAATTTTTATCGCCGATAGAGGCCACTAAATGCTGCCAGTGCAATGACTTATCACCGCGTTTGTGTCGGGTGGTGTCGGCTTGCCTGGTACACCCGTACCTGTTGCACCCACCTGGTGGCCTACCAAGAAGTCTTAAAGCAGGAGTAATTCCAGTGTGAGAAGGAGATGCCGCTAGACGACCTGTATAGCTCTGTCTCTTCCCCACACTGGAATTACTCCTGCTTTTAGACGTCATAGTACCCCCCTGGCGCTACCCTGAGTGTTTAAAAAATCTGGTTAGAGACAATAGGGTGGAGACACCAGTTTGAGGTGGGACAGATGCTGCCACGGCAGAGGATGCTGCCCAGGAGAGGCACAGTAGCCCCCAGGAGCTCATGGATATTTACAGTCCATTAAGAAGCAAGGCCCTGGATGCTACCGTTGCTTTCTCTCCCTAATTGGCAGACGAGCTGCGGTTATTTTCAAGAGGAGCTGCGTGCCGAGTTCCGACTGATGCATCTGGAACTTCAAGAATTACTGCGATGCATAGTTGAATGGCCACAACGTAGATACTAAATTATAATATTTACTGTGCAATTAAAACGTCATTGTGCCCAAAACTGGAAAACTGAAAATCAATCTTTTCATCGAAGTCGAGGGACCCTTATAGAACTATTACAAGAACCATCCCCCAACTGCAATGAAAAGATTGGTTGGTTTGGTTGGTCCCATTTAACAGGTGGTGAGCCTATTGCCATCAACCGAGCATAGATCCAGACTCCGTGGCTGCTACTGAGAACTACTACTACTGCATTGTTGATTGAAAAAGCCAATAACAATTTGCCCGACCCGGGAATCGAACCCAGGACCTCATGCTCAGCAGTCGCGATTGCGACCACTAGACCAACGAGGCGGTAATAGAAACGAATTTATTGGTGGCCTATTCCTCTCGAAACAAATAAAGGCGATCCTCCCTGCAAAATTCTCAAAGACACAAAACGGAATGTCTAAAAACTGCTTTGCAGCAATACCTTGGCACA
This sequence comes from Lycophotia porphyrea, assembly GCA_950005105.1. Lineage (NCBI taxonomy): Eukaryota > Metazoa > Arthropoda > Insecta > Lepidoptera > Noctuidae > Lycophotia > Lycophotia porphyrea. Next base: position 3,113,941 of record OX465396.1, read on the forward strand.
GGACTTCGAACTTTAGGGTCAAAGGAATAGAGTAGACTATGTTTTGAAAGGTTGACAGCTAATTGACTGCGTGATCTACCACTGTTTGTTTTGCGAGGCCTGAAAGAAGGTGCGTGGATACGGCATTTAAATGGTGGAATACAGAATGTTCATAAGTACAAAACATAGCGCCCGTAAACATTGAAGATATATGTAGAAGTGACTCTATAGGGCAGACCATGTATGCCGAAGATTGGATTGAAGATAGGGGAAGAATTTGCTGAAGTGGAGACCACGGATGAGACGGAGGAATGTGGGAAGACAGCCGACTAGCCACCTAGTGGGTGACTTACCCTCCCATTAAAGTGGCTGGAAGAAACTGGATAGCCATGACACCAAACCGCCAAAAGTGGCGAGATTTGTAAGTATTTGGAAGTAACCTAGACTCAGCATTGGGTGGCCAAAAGTTGAAGCAGAAGACGCTATAGTACACCGACATTTCGCCAGTTATATTTAAACCCTATATGATATGCAGCGAGTATATTACCGTCAAACAGGGCATAACTACCAACTCTTGGCAGCTACTGAGAAAATCCTGATGAAAATTTTAGCACCACGATTAGGTAAAGAATAAGTCGGCTCTGGCTAAAAAAACTTTTCCAATGAGTGTCAGGAAGTCAATCAAATCTATTCAAAGTTAAGAGAAGATACTATAATATTTCACCGTACTCTATCGTTGTTGTAGATTATATAGAGAACACCGATTTGAAATAGACCACAGTACTCTTTATTAAGGTACGGCTGGTTTAATAAGGTATGCAAGGTCTGGTCCTGAATATCATGTTAGTGAAACTTCCCACACTTCATGATATAAGCTTTTGCCCGCAGTTTCGCTCGCGTTAATTTAGAATTTGTCAAACAAATAGATGGCGCCACGTGTCTTTCGAATCATGATTGAATTATAAAATTACAAGCAGAGTACAACCCTAATTGTTTACAACAGTACTGTTCCCGAGGAAAACAACAATAACGTTCTTATGATAATAGATGGCGCCACGTGTCTTTCGAATCATGCTTTGATTATATTATTATATTATACATAATTATATCAGAGTACAACCCGAATAAAACTGTTCGTCAAAGTCCTAAATTAACGCGAGCGAAGCCGCGGGTAAAAGCTAACGGATACATCATCTGCCTAGCCTTTTCCCAACTATATTGGGGTCAGCTTCCAGTCTAACCGGATGCAGCTGAATACCAATATGTTACATCGAGCGACTGCCTATCTTACCTCCACAACCCAGTTAGTACTGGGTAATACAATACCCCGTGGTAAGACTGGTTGTCAAACTTTTTGGGCCACTGACTTCCTGTACCGACTGTGAAAGATCTACAAATGTCAGCCGGAACCAACGGCTTAACGTGCTTTCCGAGGTACGAAAGGAACTCGCTATGTAATGGGTGGTCACTCATCCACAGACCAACCTAGGCAAGCACGGCTTAACCTAAAGATCGACCCGAGCGGCTGTTATTACTTAGCCACGGGCTCCTCTAATAAAAAAACTAGCAGATAATAAATAACTTCAAGGCTAACTACTACTGCCAGGGCTGCGGGCTGTTCGAAAGAGATACCGCGGCCCTGAAAGAAAGAAAAGAAAAAGAAAGAAAAAGTATTTATTGATTTCACAACAGGACACATGAGATACACTTAAAATTAGGACATAATTATATAAATATTTAAATTAGTCCCGTGCGAAACCAAAAGGCCACTATCTCAGCATGGTGCCCTGGAACACAAAGGGCACGGAAGGAACATGGATGGGTTTTAGTCAGTTCAAGTCTGACACTCCCTTCCGATGATTTCACATCCGTAAAAAAAAAAAAGGCTAACTACTACTTATCCGATGACGCTTGACGAGTTCAACGGCCGTCAGACTTGCGGTAGCTTTTTGTAGGTTTTATTGCATTTTAGGAAAAACAATAACTCTAAGGCTGGTTTAGTTGCCATAACAAACTGTTTTTATCAGTACATTTTTGTTGTTTTTATTGAAATATTTCAAATATTATAAAAAAGTGTACTGCTTCTTATAAGGAAGTAGTTATTATTATGGTTAGGTATCGATATTAATAACAGATAATTTTTCTGCGATTTTATTGTGGCTTTTGCAGTAAAAGTTATTTATATTTTGAGTAATATAGTAACATAATATTAAGCTTAATTTCCGAACGGGTATAGGCAGAGGTGTACCTAATACACATTTCGCCAGTTTTGTTTAAGTCCCACGTAATAGGGGGCGAGGCTTTTGCCGTTAACCGGGCCCGCATCCTGAGTTCGTTGCTGCTACTGAGAAACTGATGGTAAAACCCAATAGCACTTTGCCCGACTTGGGAATCCGGGAATCGAACCCAGGACCGCATGTTCAGCAGTCGCGCTTGCGAACACTCAACCAATCATCATCACATAACACGCCATTTCAGGAAACATGGCAACTTCGCAAAACAAAATATAGTAAAAAAGTGTGTGTGTACTTATTATTATTACGTACGTAAGAAGTTATACTTCTTTGACGTATAAAAACTAAAATGTTGACTAGCTAACTTCAGGGTGTCGGTTTTTCGTGACGGTGTGCGCGCGCGTTTTTAAATTTACTCTCATCATTTTTCCCTAACGCGCCAAAAGAAGTATAACGAAACGATGGAAATATAACTTCAAAAACAAAATGTTTCTGTTTCGTAGCTGCATGACCAACATAACGCCATTAAATAGGCCTCGACTAAAAAGTCAATAGTACGACCGGCTATTAGCTCAGGTTTGTATTAACACCATGAAAGGCAAACAGATCATTAATGAGTTTACTCTGAATTATTAGCTTGTTTTATTATTTCAGGAAGTTTGGATAGACAGGTTTTCATTTCGAAATTGTATTTCTTCTGTATGCCGTTTGTAAAGTTTTGATTGAGTAGATATTTACTCTAAAAGCCTATTGTTTTAACCGACTGAAAAGGAACGGTTCTGGTTTTATTGTTTCCTTCTAAGATAACGTTATGAAATATAAGTTACTAGCTTCTACCCGTACCTTCAGGGTTGGGATAAAAAATATCCTACCGTGTTAATTCAGGTTATAAACTATCTGTGTACCATATTTCATCTATTAGCTACTTTTTTGTGATTGAGTAATAATCATACAAACTTACTCGTTTATAATATTAGCAGGATGAATGATTGATCATCAATTCTTTTTTTTATGATTATAATATATATATAAAAAATATTCGTCGTTCTCAATACTGTTATGGGTGCTAAATAATAATATAAAACGAGTGTCTCATGTAAGGTTTGTTATTTTAGATAAATGAAGTATTTACAAATAAACGTTTGAACATGAAATAAACACAGAAACCCTTCCATCAAAATAAAAGCCATTATAAAATATACATCAACTTTTTAAAAAATAAAACCGACTTGAAAAACACAACAAATTGAAAAATAACTTAAGCTTCTAAAGTCGGTGTCGTTTGTTTGTTTAATTCAGTTTTTTTGTCACCGAATTCTGAAACTAATTTTTCACTTTGTTGTGTTTAATTTTTGTTAATATATTTGCAGATTTATACAATACCTGTTTGTCTCTCCATCACCCAAAGGTTGACTGGTAGAAAATGCCTATGGCATTAAGTTCGCCTCTGTACTTTGTGCTTGAAATGTTAAATAAATAAATAAATGGTTTTGTAAATAAATCATAACATAACTTTACGCCTGTAATCCCCGATGGGTTAGACACAATCAAAATATTTTATTTCACATAGCCCCAGATGAGCATGTATAATACGTCGACAAAAAGGTGCACGGTTCGGGTTGGTCGTTTCCTATGGAGAAGAACCGGCAAGAAACTCCATGGTTACTCTTTTCAAATCATTTGGTATTACAATATTATCATGTTACAGCATTAGTACTTAAGTATGGGGGAACAGCGTAGGCTCTGTGTATTACACAAATAATGTAATAAAAGATAAAAAAAAAGTGTGAGTGTAGTTATGTTCGCTCGTAAGAAGTTATACTTCTTTGGCGTATAAAACTAAAATGTTGACTAACTAACTTCAGGGTGTATGTTGACTAGCTAACTTCAGGGTGTCGGTTTTCCTGCCAGGGCTGCGGGACTGTTCGAAAGAGATACCGCGGCCCTGGAACCCAAAGGGCAAGGAAGGAACATGGATGGGTTTTAGTCAGTACAAGTCTGACACTCCCTTCCGCTCTGCTCAGAGTGGGAGAAGTCATTTGATGATTTCCCATACGTAAAAAACAAAGGGAAAAAAAGGGTTTTCGGTTTTCATGACGGTATGCGCGCGCATCCTTAAAATTTACTCTCATCATTTTTCTATAAAGAAGTATAGCTTCAAAAGTTAACAAGCATCTTGGAATCTACAAAGCCAAAGACAGAGGCGTATCTAGTAGTACACCCATATTCGCTAGTTCATTTTAAGTCCCATGTAATTGGAGGTGCCTACTGCCATCAACCACCCACAAATTTAAACTCCGTAACTGCTATTGAGAAATTTCTGATGGACAAACCCAATAACACTTTGAACTACCTGGGAATCTAACCCAGGACCACTAGACCAACGAGGTTTTCTTTTGTTTGTAAGTTTCATTGGTCAGCAAGATTCGTACTGGGCCTTCGTGGTGGATAGCTCGGTCCCTCTCATAGAGAGGAGGCCTGTGTCCTGAAAGCCAAACGGCAGATGAGATGACTGAGAGGGATGACTGCCCAGTGACAAAGAACGTATCAACAACGAAAAATTTTACAATTATTTGGTGTACTCTATAAAATAACAAGAAAGTATTGTCCAGAAATAAGTTATTTATAACGATGTTTTGGACGTAAAAAAAATTTGTAACCAATTTTAGCCCACGGCTTCGCTTGCATAAAGGTTAGTAACTATCCCATAAGAACTAAATGATCCCATCAGACAATTATAGCCAATGACTCTCATAATGTAGTCCCATTTGTATAAGAATTTTCGGAATCGGCTCAGTAGTTCTCCTACATGCAAACTAACAAACATACAAACTTTATCTCTTTCTAATATTCGTATATTTTAATGACTACAGGTGCCTAATGTGCCTCCCACATATACAAGCAAGACATTGATTCACCAGATCTTCTGTCAATCATTTTAGGATGAAAGAGTCGGCAAAATATCAATTTTGAAAATTTTTGTGCTGCAAAGGGTTCTCAGTGAAAAAAAAAGCAAAAATTTTAAAACTAAGATTTTTAATCAAACAATAGCTAAATCACACGCCGAGTTATAAACAAGTGGAACTTCACAAATAACACTGATGTTTTACAATACAAGGTAGATCTAGATTACCTCTGAATATTCTCCGAACGATGGACATCGAAGGGGTTACACAGTAGCTCCACTATGGTACCGTTGCACTTGCGAGGTTCCGTCAGTAACAATACATTTCCCCGTTGTTGCAGCTGCTCCAGCCGGTGTACTTGTGAGCTCTGCAGCAGTCGTTCTTCTCATTGTCGATGCGGCTGCAGACCTGGTCGCAGGGTCCCACACGGTCGGCCGCCTCCACGGTCACCATCACCATTGCGAAGGCGACCAGCAGGAGAATGAAGGTGGTCTTGATAGCAGCCATGTTAGTTGGTTGTTTAGAATACGAGAAACGTTCGTAAGGAGATATGGAGTTGTTGTGTGAAGCTTGAGACTTTCCCACCATATTTATACTCTTGATTTAACACTTTACATAACCAGTCCACTTGTTTTTGTACCAACAGGATAAAAACTAACTCAAAATATGAAATAAGGAAAACTTTGGTTTTAACCTTTACTAGGCGGTTTGGGTTATTTTACTTTTCTACGATATGGTATTTCTGTTACTTGATTTGATAGGTCGGTATAGTCATATTTAATACTAGTACAGACACATCAAGCTACCAAAATCTGTCAAATTTCTTTAATAGATTTTAACTTCATCGCTAAAGCATTAGGTTCAAGATTGATTGGCAAAATTTTCGGTAGCTTGATGTATTGGCGTCTGTACAGTCCTGTATTTTAATTGATGAACTACTTTCAAACTTTACAATTTTATTGTTTTATTATCATTATCATTTCAGCCGAAAGATGTCCACTGCTGGACATAGACCTCCCCCAAGTGTCGCCATATTGTGTCTCGTGCGACTTGCATTCAGCGGATCCCCGTAACCTTCACCAGGTCATCGGTCCAACTATTGGGAGGCCTTCCAACGCAACGTCTTCCGGTTCCCGGTCGTCACTCTAGACCTTTTCGGCCCCATCGGCCATCTGTTCTGCGAGCAATGTGCCCTGCCCACTGCCACTTAAGTTTGGCAACTCTTCAGTTGTTAATTGGTAGTTTGGTTCTTCTTACAGTTTTATACATTCACGAGATTGCACGAGTAAACCCGAACTCAAACCACATGCTCGGAAACAAGATGACAAATTACTAATAATCGGAAATAACGACTATCTAACAAGTTGTCAATGATAAATCCATCCAATGCTCCATACGTTTATCCAATCTATTCGATACTGCCCTCCTTTGAATTAGAGCCCATTAAATACTCGTTATTTCTGAAAACCTATCCTAAGAACAGTTGAAATGTCTATGTCAGAGACGATAATTTCAAATTTTGGTGAAAGCCGTAATTATTTACGCGATAATGCCAGCTGCAGTTTCCGAAGAAATTCGCCACAGAATTCTAAAAATGCATCAGCAGGGCCTGAGCATTTATGCACGTGTGTGGGAATGAACTACGAAGGTGAAGAAGAGCTGGTTCAAAACCCGCCTCTTACAAATGTAGAGAAGTAAGGATTGTGTATCCACTGCACGAAATGGTAAATATTAATTTTGTTCACTATAATTGTGCCATACATCGAGCAAGGATTTGATTGACAGCACCTGGTTTGGTTTACATCCAGACATAACATTGATTCCATGGGCAGCCAAATCCCCGGACTTGAATCCCTTAGAATATCTGTAGGGCTTACTGGTATAGCGATGGGATCACCGTAATGAACGAAGAAAAGAAAATCTGGCTCAACATTACCAAGAAGTATAGGAAAACATGCGTGATGCGAGCGACTGATGTCGTCACTAGATTGGTCGACTCCATGCAATTTCGCCTGCAAACTGTAATAGACAGACAATGTGCATTTACTCTATATTATGTCAGTCCAACAATATTGATTGACAAATGAAAACTATTTCTAAAAGGTTGACTATTTTTTTTGCTTTGCACATTTTTAATTGAGAAATGCTTCATTACATAAAATACGTAATTTTTTTTTTTAATCTAAAGCCTAAGCTCAGATATACCTACTCAATAAAATGTTTATCCACTTCCAGAATTGGTTAGCACAAGAAATTAAAAGTCATAAATGTACCACGCCATCTGTCGATATCAAATTCAGTAAAAATACGTCCATAGTTATGTCACTTTGACACTTTTATTTTCGATTTGACACTTACCAGTAAGACGTATAAAAGGTCGAATCGACCAAGAAGAAACCGTTTAGTGTTGAATCAAAATTATCTATTTTTTTCTTATGGCTTGGCCTTCAACACTGTCGTCACACTGGCCGGTTAGTTATATTTTTTATTCATTGAGGAAAATATATTAAAAAAAATATTTTAACTTAATCAGATGATTTGTTGTCAACATGCCACATATATGCTGATCAATGGTATACAGGGTGTAAACAGACTCTTCACGAAGCCGTAAACCAAGCATTATGTACATCAAACTAAGTAACTTTACGCAAAAATTTGTGCTTTGTGCGATTTATTTTTTGGGATGAAAAGTCACGTTTTACGGTACAAATCAATGTAACGCACTCAAAACAATGTGCTGATTGATGGATTGAATAGTACGGGAGTCGTCAAGGTGTCATAAGCATAAAAAATCATTAAAAACATGTATTTAAAAAGAAACTTGTGAAAAAGTTGGAACTTTGACCCCCAATATCTCCGTAACTAGAAGGTATGGTCTAGAACAAAAAAATTATCGCAATGATAGGGAGAACAAGTGCCTTTCGGCTTCGTTAAGAGTCTGTTTACACCCTTTATGTAGTAGGATGTACGTTTATTTTTCCTTATTTTCTTATCATTATTCTTCTGCTCTCATTCCAATTTATCTAGGGTCAGCGAAGAATTACCTAACTTAAACAGACATTGCTCGCAGAACGAATGGCCGATGGGGTGGAAAAGTTCTGAACCGCAAACCTAAATATACATGGATTGTGTCAGGAATACAAGGTGCAGTTTTGCATCCTCGTCATTCAGGAGGTTGCCACAAAAGACATAAATAATCAATTTAAATTTCGCAATTGTGGTCACACACCTTTATTTTCAAGACGAATCAAATGAGCCCAAACTCGATGGGATTGCGTCGTTTTATTACGGACTTCCCATGGCCACCTTTTAGCTCCTTCATCAGATCAGCTCCGTGTCATCATAGTATTGCATTATCACGTGGTATACATATGCGTGCAAAGAAGAATGGCATGACTCCAAGCAATCTGGGGACCATGTTTAGAGTTCGCGTTCATTCATAAAAATACTCTCAAAAGATAGATCTCGGAAAAATTAAGATATAAGTTAATCACAACATATTTTTTAAATATCGGGTTTCTTTAGAAAACGGTTGTGAAAGAGAAGTGGTGGCCCGTTTGAAAGGGCCCCATGACAGGAGACCAAAAAGTATATTATGTAGTAAACAGTGGAACACATTCAAAGATGGCGGAAATAAATAGTTCCAAAAATTATCAATATAGGAAACAATGGCACTAGTAGTCGAATCAGTATATTAAGGTCCCAACAAATTAGCCATCTTGAAAAACGTAATTTCGCACGAATATGCAAAACAACCTCAATGATGTTTTGATGAGAAATGAGAAAGTCATTCAATTGCCACGTCTGTACACGTTTCTATTGATTGACAATAATGAAAACGATAGAATAGGAAAATGCCTGAGTCCTAGCAGAGGGGACATTATAGGCCGATTATTCTTATGTTATATTTAATGGAAACGATTTTCGTTCAAAAATAAAAAAATATGAACTTGACCAACACGTACAAAACATGACAATTGCTTTGGTCATATGTAGTTTGCTGCCGTGTGAACCTTAGCCCTTTAATTTACATCGTGCATCCAGAACCTTGCACAAACGGACAGGCACAAACCGGGAATTGTGTCAAATATAACTTGCAAGATTTGATTACAGACCGATAACGGACAAGCGAAACTAAAAAAAAAATAGCTTTTAATAATAATATCAATCGATTGAATGTACTTTGTGATCAATCAGCAATCAGAAAAGGTAGTTTATTTTCGTAAACTTAAAGGAAGCTGCACTTTTTAGAGCAACTAAAATATTTTAACCCCCCTAATCGTTTCTGCGCCACACGCTTAATTGACCGGGTTTTAACCGGACTCTTTTAACCGTACTCCGCCGGACGGCCCCCGGACGGCACCAAATTAGGACAGACCCGGGGCAATTCGGATGGATGGCTTCGAATTGACATAGAAGGTCAATTTACTTACCTACTTAACAACTAAGTAATTCTCTTCAAGAAAATAAATCAAGAAAAAACTCCGAAAGGTTTTCTTTAGTTACTATTACTAAGATTAAACATAACGAGCCTTAACTTTTACTTCTAACACCCCACAAAACCCCGCATATCTCATACCGGGATTACTTAATCCGGGATAGCATTAGTCGTCTGCTAAACTGTGGGCAAGTCCGCCTCAGTTTATACTAGACATTATTAGGTAGCAACTGCTGGACATAAAAGCGTAACCAATGTCGATGTAACTCTGGAGTATAATCACAAAATGTACAAGGAAATACAGAGGGTTCAGTTCAAAGAAAATCAAAAATAAACATGCACTATTAAGTAATAAGGGCCTTAAAGTATGCAAGCACGTTTTCTGATGCGACGTTTTTTTTTGCACCAAGTTGTCGCGTTTTCTGCTTTGAAAAACAAAACCAGTTAAGTGCAAGTCGAACTCGCTCATGAAGGGTTCCGTACCATCGCAGTAGGAGAATCCCCTTTAATTTATTATTTGTTGTTATAGCGGCAACAGAAATATATATGTACTGTGAAAATTTCAACTGTCTACTTATTACGTATCATTAGATAAAGGCCGCTGACAGACAGACGGGCGGACGGACAGCGGTGGTTTAGTAATAGGGTCCCGTTAGTTAACCTTCGGGTACGGAACCCTAAAAGCACCGCTATTATGTTTGCAATAGGTATGTATTACAGTAACTAGAACGAATTATGATTTAGTAATGAAGATAATTGGAAGAAAAAAAGAACTATTCTTTCGGCCGCCATGGCAACTGAGTTTTGCAGCCAATTGTGAAAAAGGAATTTTTATTCTTTTTTGGCAATTAGTTTCGACCGAAGATTTTTTTTTTCTTTACACGCAACCAGTTGCCAACAAAGAATTTTTCAAAAACGCTTTAAAGGGTGTAAAAAGACTCTTAACGAAGCCGAAAGGCATTTGTTCTCCCCGTTATTACGATAATTTTTTTGTTCTAGAACATACCTGGGAACCTTCTAGTTACGGAGATACTAGAGGTCAAAGTTCCAACTTTTTCACATTTTTTTTTTTAATACATGTTTTTAATGTATTTTTTTGACTTAAGACACCTTCACGATCCCCGTACTATTCAATTCATCCATCAGCACAGTGTTTTGCGTTACATTGCGTTTTACCGTAAAACGTGATTTTTCACCCCAAGAAAAAAAGTCGTTTTCCAGCAATAATTTTTGCGTAAACTTAATTTTATATACAGAATGCTTGGTTGACGGCTTCGTGAAGAGTCCGTTTACACCCTGTATACAGCTACAATGCTTAAAATCCCTAAAATACCTAATGTATAACGCTGAATTATGAAACACCTAAGTTTAACATACCTAACGGCTGAGTTAACCTAATGGTTCAAAGTATTTATCGTTCTAATATCGCGTAAGAACGCGTGCATTACTACGTGTGTGGCACTAATTGCGTCGATAACATCGTGAAAAGAAATGTCATGTGCGTGGCCTTTTGATCTGCCGTTAAGATTGCTCTGCATAAACAAACCTATCAGTTATTTTGATATGAGGAAAATCCGTCAAGCAAACTGCTCTTGGGTTTCTCCATTAGGAAATTCTCAGTTAGAAGCAAAACGTTCGATTCTTATCTTCATCATTTCAGCCAAAAGACGTCCACTGCTGGACATAGGCCTACCTCAAGTGTCGCCACATTGACCTATATCTTATCTTATCTATATCTACCTATATCTTTGATTCATATACTTAGATAGAAATACTGAGAACTAACTATATACATTGATAATTAAAAACTATTAAACTAAAATAGCTAAACTAACAACAAACTATAAAAGGGCATCGAAAAACTCCTCCTCAACGCTATCAGATGGTAATGTGCCCAAGAGACTGGCGGCATTGCCACGTTGTATGACAACACTTAGCCTCTGGCCAAAGTAAAAGCCAGCCCTTGGTTCACGGGAAGCGTCAACTAGGCGTTTCGAAATTTCCTTAAATAGGCTATGAGCACTCGGACCCCACGGCCCTAGAGTTTCAACCATACTGAGATAGATATTATGTTAATATTATAAAAAAAAAAGGTTTGGGTGATTTTGATACTTATTATTACACATTCTTTCTTCATATAGTCGAGATTATTTACAAGTATTACACTAGCGATCTGCCCCTGCCTCGCACGTTTTTTTTTATGACTTGACAAAACAACGAGACATTTTATCTAAGTTTAAATTTAATTTATTATACCTATACCTACTTAAGGTGTTATACACCTTCGTAAAATACTGGTATTCAGCTGCATCCGGTAAGACTGGAAGCCGACCACAATACATTTAGGAAAAGGCTAGGCAGATGATGATGATTACATCTAATTATACCTAAACACACCGTTTTTTTTTCCCCTGGCTTCAACTCGCCTGATGTGATGAACTTTCAACAAAATACTATAGAATATAATTACACAGGAATTTATTAATTGTCTGGCAACACCAAGGAGTCATGTGAAGCGACGACTTACGGTGAAGCACGCTTGCCTAGAAAAAACCTATTCACTCAAAGAGATTCAGATTATAAATTAAACTCTAAATGATGGTACACATGATCGTTGTACTAAGCTATATATTGTAATTTTGTGTGTATATCTTTTTCATTCTTTTTTGATTCATTTTTAGCATTATTATTCTTTGTGTGCAATAAACAATAAGATTGGTAAAAATGAATCAAAATCTGTTAGTTAAGAAGAACGACGGCGATGGGGTCACACAGACTGATGCGAAAAGTGAAGTTTAATTACATAAGTATGTCTAGAGTTTTTGCATCAGTTTTTTTCAATTTTAAAATCCAAAGTAACTAATGATTGTTTAAATTTAGTGCTAGAAACAAAACATAATGGTTTTTAAGTTTTGTATATTACTTGCCTTAAAAATATACGTACCTAGCGTATTTATAATTCTCTAACTCGTTCAGTTTGGGTTCTACATAATTATATATTTCGTTACCTAGTAAGTATGGCTAAAACAAATATAATACAATTTCAGACATACAATGAAAACATAGATAAACTAGATATTACTTACAAAGATTCTCACTTGACCACTGTCGATAATTGTGTATTCTTGGGTATAACGGTCGACAAAAATTGTAATTGGAAACCACATATAGAAAAAATTCTTACAAAAATAGATCGTTTTATATATGTCTTGAAAAGAATTAAACAAACTGTTAACTGACACTGCAATGCTGGCTTATCATGGTTATGTATCATCCGTACTTAGATATTGTATTGTAATATGGGGTAATTCAGTAGATTTTGACAGAGTTTTTAAAGCTCAAAAAAAATGCATCCGAGCAATTTGTGGAGCTCACTTTTTAGACAGTTGTAAGCCTCTATTTCAAAAACTTAAAATTCTACCTTTGCCGTGTTTATATATTTTTGAAATATGTCTTTTTGTTAAGAGGCATTTTAATTTATTTGAAAAGAGCACTGACAGGCCAAATAGCCGAATACGGAATAAAGATAGACTTCGGCTACCGCCAATAAAACTAAAATTATTTAAGAAAAATGTATACTGCATGTCGATTATTATTTACAATCATTTACCAAATTGTCTTCAAGACTTACCACTGACAATGTTTAAAAAAAGACTTTTTAATCTATTACTACATAAAAGCTATTATACCATTAAGGACTATTTAGAAGACAAATCAATAGAAGCTGTAATTTGTAAGCTAGACTAATTAACATTATTGACATTGTGAATACATTTGCACGCCATGTTATGGCAGGATATGCTGAAACAAAATTACTGTAACACCTTATGTACTATATTCTTGCAAATAAATATTTTGATTTGATTTGATTTGATCAGCATGTATCAATAATATGGTCATATTTAAGGTTGTGGTATAGTCTGTACCGCATCCCCCACGGAAAGTTGTTACAAAAATTGTTGTTGTTGTTGTTATCTGCATGGTACAGTCCATCAAACTTAAAAACTTCCCGTAAAAGACCAACATCTAAATCGCGAAAAAATTTAGAAGTTAGTTCCATACTCGTACTTTGTACATTACTAATAAATTAACAAATCATTGACATTATTAACATTATAACGAAACAATTCTAGTAGCTTCAATTATTTTATTAATATATTCTATAATTTTGCATGCTACTTTTAGCGAATTGTTGGAGCAACTACAAACCGACCAAATCTAAGCAAATAAAACATTTAATTCAATTTCATTAATAAACAACTTTCTTAAACCTTTATAACTTTTGCCCAAAAATGCTCAGCAATATGCACTTTTTTATTTTTGTTATGGAAGATCTTTACTATTAAATGACATTTTATATAATCATGTACAGTCAACAAAACAGATAGGTATGCAGGGTCGAAAGATATAGTTTTAGCTTTTTTAGAAACTGTTGCACATCTTCAAATGAATTTTTTTACTAATTTAACCAATTGATTATTTTTCTTCATTTAATTTTAATTTCATTCGAAAACATCGATCGGTTTTTAAGAAAAAAACAATTATATCTTTCGACCCTGCATACCTATCTGTTTTGTTGACTGTACATTCTGGGGAACAGTCTCATACAATTTTAGGCCATGTCCTTTATGGTACAGCTAGATAATTCTTTCATGTCTTCGACGTCGGTTGTTCAGACTGATGGTAAACTTTGCCTGCCAGGGCTGCGGGACTGTTCGAAAGAGATACCGCGGCCCTGAAACACAAAGGCCATGAAAGAATCATGGATGGGTTTTAGTCAGTACAAGTCTGACACTCCCTTCCGCTCCGTCCAGAGCGGGAGGAGTCATTTGATGAATGATGATACTAATCCTTAAAAAAAAACATGGTAGATTTTCATCTGGTACGGTTGGAATGCGCATCCATCAACCTTTTTGACCTGTCACCACTAGGATATATTCAAGCGTTACAACTTTGCCTACGTACCAGCGATAAAGATATTGTTTATAGCCGTTCGCAGGAGCGGTAAGCACTGTATCGGGCCGATTTTGTGTGATCCGCAGTGAAGATGAAACCTTTCTGACACACGCTGTATATTTAGCACAATCCCACTGCTGAGACGTAGGTACAGGCCCCTTTTCTGTGAGACTCGTAACCCATAAATCACCAAGTGCCAAGGCCTAATACGTGATCGTGGATATCACATAACTCCACATTGATTCTGACTCCAAGGACATGTGTATAACCTATCTTTTGTTTTTTTTTTCATGTCGGAAATCATCAAATTACCTCTCCCGCTCTGGGCAGAGCGGAAGGGAGTGTCAGACTTGTACTGACTAAAACCCATCCATGTTCCTTCCTTGCTCTTTGTGTTTCAGGGCCGCGGTATCTCTTTCGAACAGTCCCGCAGCCTTGAACCTTTTTTCCTTTTTTTTTTCGTGGACCAGACATTGGGCCAGTGCTCTTTATATTATATTAGACAAAACGGGTATAGTATTTGTAGTAACATTACTTCATTACGAAGATAAAATGCCTCTAGAGGGCATGGTAGAGAGTTACTTATAAAGAAAAGAGACAGGTCTAAGGAAAGTAATACTCCATTTGTCAATACAAATAGTTAACTGCGATAGCCTAGGGGTGTGACCGTCGGACTGCCAAATCAAAGGTCTCAAGTTCGAACCCAAGACACGTATCATTGATTTTTCGGATGCATGTGCGTATTGTATAATTACCACTTGCTTCGGTGAAGGAAAACATTATGAGGAAACTAGTATGCTTGAGAGATATTTCTCGACGGCATATAATGCCAAGTCAGAGGCCCAAGGGTGGCATAAAACTCTAACACTAGGTAAGGCACTAATTGAGCTGCGGAACTGTTAACGGGCTGCGGGACTATTCGAAAGAGATACCGCAGCCCTGGAACACAAAGGGCAAGAAAGGAACATGGATGGGTTTTAGTCAGTACAACTCTGACACTCTCTTCCGCTCTGCCCAGAGCGGGAGAAGTCATTTAATGATTTGCCATCCAAAAAACAAAAAGAAAAAGATAAGGTACTAACCACACGATAAAAAAAAGAAAGAATGCAATGGCATCATCATTTCATTCGAAAAACTTTTACTGCTGGAACTTGTAGGTCTCGAAATCACTGTCATATCTACTGGCTCCGTGATAATTGCTTCCGCCAGAGGGTCAAAACCGAAGACAGTCACTTTCAAAACGTTTAATAACTATTAATACATACATATCATCACGCCTCTAATCCCCGAAGGGTTAAGAGAAAGTATACTTAAAGTAGGTACACCCACATATCGCCAGTAATGTTGAAGTCCCATGTAATAGGGGACAAGCCTATTGCCATCAACCGGGCACAAATCCAGACTCCATGGCTGCTACCGGGAAATCCCTTAAAAAACAATTACACTGCCCTACTTGGGAATCGAACCCAGGACCTCATGCTCAGCAGTCCCGCTTGCGACCACTAGACCAACGAGGAAGTCCTTTTTATACAATGACTTTCAGTTAATTGAATTCAAATATAAATATTTCGATAACTTTTGTCAATTTCACATTATACATTTCCATCATTGTAATCCTTGATATTCATTGCATCATTCGTTCAATTTACGTTACACTGTGTTTTTAATGTATACCTCAAAAACTAGCCTAGGCTTATAATATACTAGCCCCAGCTTCGCACGGGTGTAATGTAGAAATAAACCTTCCTCTTGAATCACTCTATCTATTAAAAAAAACCCGCATCAAAATCCATTGCGTAGTTTTAAAGATCTAAGCATACATAGGGACGGACAGCGGGAAGCGACTTTGTTTTGTACTATGTAGTGATATGTACATAATACAATAAAACTTAACTTAATAATTACCTACGATACATGAAATTATTCTTAAATAAATTAGAATTTTTCCTCAAAACCATGATCATACGTTGTTCCGAGATTGTAGAAAAAAAAATTTTTAGCACTTAGTAAAACAATACATTTTGATAAAACCTGTTTTACTTATGTCAATAAAAATTAAGCACGCACGAGTAAGTCATTAACATAATTATATAGTATCTTCAGCGGTAGTATATACAGAGTAATTTGTAATTGGGTGCAGGCCTTGAAATGATTGATACTAGAGCTCATTTGCAACAAATTTTCCCCGATAACTAGGGGTCCTATCTGAGTGGTTTTGGAGTAATCGATCTTTTAACTTTTTTGGAAATTTTTCTCCTCTCGATCAAAAATTGATAATTGTGACAAATTTACGTCGCTCAGAGCGTTTATATAATATTTTTCAGAGGAATCATAAACGAGTAAATATTCCGAAAACTAATTTATCAAAAATAACCCAAAACCCAAACCTTTGGCTTAACAGCGTTATAAAGTTCATAAAAATGAAGAAAAATTGAAACTACCCTTGCTTTTAAAGGCAGAACACTAAAAATAAATGTCACAGATAGGACCCCTAGTTATCGGGTCAAATTTGTTGCAAAAGAGCTCTTGTTTCACCCATTTCAAGGCCTGCACACAATAATTACCAATCACTCTGTATAGTGGTTATAAGTATCTGGTGAGTAGGCACATAACACACATCAAGTTAAACTTGGGAAATCCCTAAATAAGAAATAATAATTACTTCCTTATCATTTAACTTGGTATTTCCCCGTGGCAAGAATCACATCTTTACAAAGTTTCATCCAATATTAAACCTCGTCAGTGCATGAATTGAAAAAAAAACTGGTTTCAAGCAAAACAATTAAGTATTTCGAGGGCAGCGGTGGCCCAGTATTGGCGGCCCCGACTTACAAGCAGTAAGGGGGTTTGAACCTAGGCAGGCAAATTAGTTTGTGTTATATATTTCATAACCACTGCTCACAAAACGGTGAAGGAAAACATCGTGAGGAAACCGGTATGTCCTAGAACCAAAAATTCAAAGACATGTGACATCTAGCAACCCGCACTGGGCAGGCGTGGTGGATTATAACCCGTTTCCTCTCATGGAAAGCAGGCTTGTGTCCCAGCAGAGCAAAATTATAGGCTGATTATGCTGTGCTTATACTAATTAAGTGTTTAGACTTCATTCAAAAATTAAAAGTATATAGATGAAAAATACTTATTGTACTTGCTAGATTTTAAAGCTAAATAAAAAAAAAAAAAGCTATAAATGCTATATATTGGGATAGTGCTGTACTTTCGATTCAAAAATCTTGAAAAAGTGGAGCTCGTGGCTAAATATCAACAGCCGCTCGGGTCGATCTTTAGGTTAAGCCGTGCTTGCCTAGGTTGGTCTGTGGATGGTGACCACTCATTATATACCGAGTTTCCTCCGTGCCTCGGAAAGAACGCTAGATCCCGGCTGTCATTTGCACATCTTTGACAGTCGTTACAGGTAGTCAATGGCCCAAAAAGTCTGACAACCAGTCTTACCAAGAGGTATCGTATTACCCAGTATTAACTGGATTGTGGAGGTCAGATAGGCAGTCGCTCCATGTAAAATACTGGTATTCAACTAAATTCGGATAGACTGGAAGCCGACCCCAACATAGTTGGGAAAAGGTTAGGTAGATGATGACTTTATTCTTGTTTGCTATCAGAATATACGAAATCGGCAGTGGACATTTGGACACCAATTAAGCGACGAGACAATAAAACTCGATGAGTGCTTGGGACTCTTACCTTAGCTACTACCGAAAACACCTGACGAAAAATAAAACCGGTCAAGCAAGTGCTAGTCGCACTCGCGCTTGAAGGGTTCCGTAGTAGGGGAGCCCCTATAATTTTTAATTTATTTTTGTTATTTGTTGTTTACCGGTAACAGAAATGTATAATTAGTGAAAATTTCAACCGTCTATCTATTACGGATCATGAGATACAGCCCGCTGATAAACGGACGGACGGACAGCGGAGGCCTAGTAATAATACGGTTACGGAACCCTAAAAAACAAGACTGACCTACTCGTCAATCTAGATAAAATTGAAAAGAATATCCAACCCGCTTCCCGCTCCTTCAGACTCCACTAATAAATCGGACAAACAAACAGCAGACAAGTATATAAAAATATATGTTAGTACCGTGATACACACGACTCGTACAAAGCTGTTTAATATCTCGCTCAACTAACTTCTTATACTTTGTTACTTCTAACTCAAAAGAAGATGCAGTAAGTCAATTTTGAAGGGCTTTTTGGTTAAGAGTATATACGGTGGAAGGGACATTCATGCTAAAACAGTTTCCACGTATCAGTACATCATTCGGAGCCCCTTCGCCTCACATAGAAATTTTTCAACGGTTATTTTAAAAAAATCTGCTGTTCCATACATTTTGATCGTATAGGTATTGAACGCGGACGCGTAAATATCACTCTGTCGGTGACTCAATTATAAAAACAAAAATGTCTTCAAATATAGTGAAGTGTTTGAACTGTAATGTCAAAATCAAAGTCAAAATCAAAGCATTTATTTCAAGTAGGCCAGTTACAGGCACTTTTGAATTGTCGATAAGATAAAAATGTAATGAAGCTACAGTCCCAGTCACAAGGCATAAAAACTGTGAAAGTACTGTAGTTGCCCATTCCCTAGCGTAGATCTCTATGGAGAAGAACGGGCAAGAAACTCCATGGACACTCTTTTAAATCAGTATATTTTTACAAAAACCTTGGTTACATCATTCATGTTGAGATGGTACATTATGTGAGAACGATGTAGCAAGATGTGCAGTGTGCACGTTAAAAGTGTCCATAGTAAAAACAAAAAAAAAATAAACAATTCAAAAATAAAATAATTAATTCAAATAAGCCTTGGCAACCAAGAGATGACCAGTCACAACTGACAGCGCCCGTTCACGAACATGACGCATGTATCAGCACCATTCAACTCAACCATTTTGAAGGGAACTAAATGATCCGACACCTGCGCCACCATCAGCGAGACCTTTGAGTGAGCATGGCATACTCCTAACCGCCAGGGCACATTCAAGTCAAGAAAAGAGTAGGTGTAATGAATGAACTGTTGACTTTATAGAATATAATTATTTTTTTCTTTAATCGAGTATCCATGGCTCAAAATCTGTTACTAAAACGTAAGACTATGTTAGTAGGTACCGATAAAAAACAACCAACACAACACAGTGGATCACTGCTGCGACAACCCATGAGTAATTGCATTACAGCAACCCACATAAACACGGTCAAGGCGACTTGCAATCATGCTTAGGATACTATTGGTGCTGCCCCACACCCTGCGCACCAGAGAAGTGCACCTTTTACGCATTGTTGCGTAAAAACAATCCACATGCGCATCTGCAAACAACCACGACGCACTACAGAAGCGGGGCAACCCCACCAGCATCCTAAACACGTTATTAAACTGAACTCGGAGAATACTGCACGATGTTTGGCCCACACTACCACACACGACTTACCACTTTATGGATGAGGAAAGTATACATCATTTGTGTACCACCTCGTTCTCAGATAGATATTGTGAAGGTAAAAACATTGCTCGTTGATTCGATCATTAATGCAAAAAAGATACCCACGCGCAGAAAGCAGGGGAAAAAGAAAATGTCAAGAGACTTTAGTGACATTATTTGCCTGATGAAAAGTGTTGATCCACCGTGATTTTCCCGGTTTTCGTAGCTAAAGAATTATATAAACTCACGCCAGTCACGGGTTTTGAAAATCTACTGTGTACGTTGCAAAAGAGAGTAGTGTCCGAAGATTTTAACCTACTCAAACTAGAAGTTGAGAATATGAAACATGCATCGCTCATCGATAGTTTCGCGTCAAATTCAAATGTAAACAAGTACCGAGATACGCGTCCACAAAACAGTTTTGAGTTTGATAGTGGACCCATAGGACTTAATAATGTGCAACAATATGTACCTATAAATTCAGCTGGTTCAAAGGTTAACGGACGGCCTTCACCTACGAGGCATTCGTCACCTCTTTCTCTCGCGTGCGAAACCAAACGACGGACGCAATAACACACGTAGAGGCGCCTTCAAACACTGTGCTTTCGAAAGGTGCAAGGGAGACCGACTGCCACGCGAGCCTAACGTACGGCGGTATTGGAAGACTAAGCGAGACAGAGCATCCGGAGGTTCGCGTGGAGGCCCCAGCTAGCACCGTGGTTTCGCCGTTACCTGCGATGTTTAGGCAACCGAACTGCGCTGGCGCATTAGATCGATCCGCTACTAGTGATATTCGATCGCCGGTTTTAAAGGAAACAATGTCGAACGCGTCCACATAACAGCATAATGTTCCCGATAGTAGTTAGCGACGCCGCGAGTGAGTGTAAGAAATAAACAAGTTGTAAGGAACAATGGCAAATAGTTAGAAAAAAAACGTCTAATCGTAGTTATAACCTTATACGGCAGAGAATAAATTAATTTCAATGTTAATTTATTTTATTTTAATTTAATTCGGGCTGTATGATTACTGTAACATTTAATTGCAATTTTGTAGGAAACCGCTGTATTGGCTTGCGTTTGGCTGCAACTCCCGATGATGTGGCCCTAGGATGGGACACGCTTGTCTCAAAGAAACCGATTCACTCGAACTTTGTGAAGATCCCGTCGATAGGCCTGTAAGTGTAGTAAAGCATTTCCAAATCAATGAACTAACATCACTTTTCCCACAGGGTGCATATTAAGGGAACCTTCTGAAAACTATCTGTATCGTGGATTTACATTTAAACTTGCTATTGTATTTTCATCCGTGAATTACGTGTGAAGTGTAATTGGTTAGCAACTCCTGCTTCTATGCTGTGTAAGTTTCTGCACTTGCACTGTGAATTGTATTCAACCATTTGTAGTAATATTGCTAGTTCTGCTTTTATCTTTCATGCATAATATGTAAATCGGTTTCTAAAACTTTGTCTTACGATCTGTTTCATTCCGTAAGCACGTAAATGATCTCCGACAGTTAAACTTAATGCCCTGGGGGGTTACTATGACGTCTTAAAGCTGTGTGGGAAAATGACAGAGCTATACAGGTTGTCTAGCGCCATCTCTTTCCCACACTGGAATGAAAGCAGCTTTAAGACGTTATGGTAGTCCCCTTGAATTCAATTCTCACACTGAGTATAAAGCCCTGGGTTTTTTAAGTTGTGTTTTTAAGATTTAGTTGCTTCGAGTTAATGAAGTTGTGTGGTAATCAGTTATTGTAGTATGGACATGAGCGTGATGCGTAGGAATAAGGAAAATTACTTGAGTTTTGAGTATGAATGTGGAAGACTAAAAAAACAATGGATAGACTGTGTGAAGGAAGGTGTGTCTAGAAAGGAGGTAATTCATGAGATGACGAGTAATAGAGAAGTATGGAAGAAGAAGACACGCTGCGCCGACCCCAAATAAATTGAGATAAAGGCAAGATAATGATGATGCTAAACCTGATTTCTGATCCAGTTATAACCACTATTGCACATTAGGATGATTCTTCATCTACAATAATTGATTTACAATGTTATGAGCTTATTTAAAACTAGCTGATGGCCGCGGCTTCGCCCCGCGTGTATGTCGGTTATCGCGACCAAAAGTAATCATGAAATTTTGATGCCGTTCCGGCAACAAAAACTTAACAAATTATATATTAAAACCTTTCTCGAGAACCACTCTATCCATTGGTGAAAACAGGATAAAAATCGGTGCAGTAGTTTTTAAGTGTATCGCGAACAGACAGACAGACGCGACGGAGGACTTTGTTTTATAATGTATGTAGTGATAGTGACAATAGGTTCACCTCCCCTAAGTGAGTTCGTGACGCTAACCAAGCATTCAGAAAACAGTCTGCTATTTAATACATTTTGACCGTAAATGTACTTTTGTATGGCACAGTTGTTTCTTTTCTTAATGACTAGCCAAAATTTCACGGTACGGTTTAAAATTACGAAGGTACCCACATCCCACATGGTTCCTGCCGACAAAAGCTTCTACATACAGGGTGTAAACAGACTATTCACGAAGCCGTTAACCTAGCGTTATGCACATCAAACTAAGTAACTTTACGAAAAATTTGAGCTGGGAAACGACATTTTTTTTTGCGGTGAAAAATTACGTTTTACTTTATGACTCAATGTAACGCTCTCAAAACATTGTGCTGATGGATGGATTGAATAGTACGGGGGTCCTGGAGGTGTTTGAAGTAAAAATCTTACATTAAAAACATGTTTAAAAAAAAAAAACTTGTGAAAAAGTTGGAACTTTGACCCCCAATATCTCCGTAACTAGAAGATTCCCAGGTATGGTCTAGAACAAAAAAATGATCGCAATGACGGGGAGGACAAGTAGCTTTCGGCTTCGTTAAGAGTCTTTTTACACCCTTTATAAAAAATGACGTCATCTACCCATACGCACATTCACCAATCAATATTAATATCTACGACAGCCGGTGTTGCATCCACAATAACCTAAGGATATCGGCATATCTGACTAATTGGGTAGCAGAGGTCAGCTTTGAACACAATATTGTTATTGAGCGGAAGTCAGGCAGATTGGGAGCCGGAACCAATGAATTTTAATACGTAGTGCATACGTTCAAAATTCGTATGGGTAGAAGGATAGAATGGGGTCGAATAGTAAATAACAGCCGGGACTTATTCCGAGGCCCGGAAGAAATTCAATATGTAGTGGGTGGTCACCCATCCACAGATCAACCTAGGCCTTGCCTAGGTTGGTCTGTGGATGGGTGACCACCCATTACATACCGAGTTTCCTCCGTGCCTCGGAAAGCACGCTAAGCCGTTGGTCCCGGCTGTCATTTGAAGATCTTTGACAGTCGTTAAAGTAGTCAGTGGCCCAAAAAGTCTGACAACCAGTCTTACCAAGGGGTATCGTATTTCCCAGTAGTAACTGGGTTGTGAAGGTCAGATAGGCAGTCGCTGCATGTAAAATACTGGTATTCAGCTGCATCCGGTTAGACTGGAAGCCGACCCCAACATAGTTGGGAAAAGGCTAGGCAGATGATGATGATGATAGGAGCATGTAAGGTTATTGGTACACGTTGGAGGATATTAGAGGTTATCTTTGATAGGGCTGCGGGACTGTTAGAAAGAGATACCGCGGCCCTGGAACACAAAGGGCAAGGAAGGAACATGGATGGGTTTTAGTCAGTACAAGTCTGACACTCCCTTCCGCTCTGCCCAGAGCGGGAGAACTCATTTGATGATTTCTCATCTGAAAAAAAAAGGTTATCGTTGATTCTTCTTTGTCGTTTTCTTCTATCTATTATAATCAGAGATACAGTGGTATTATAGTAGAATATACAAGGTGTACACAGACTCTTCACGAAGCCGTCAACCAAGCTTTCTGCACGTCAAACTAAGCAAATCTACGCAAAAATTATAGCTTTTTTGGGGTGAAAACGTTTTACGGTAGGACTTTATGAAACGCACTCAAAACATTTTATAACATATTTAAAGCAAACTTATAACATTACAAACTGGTGTTTCTACAAAAACTTGTGAAAAAGTTGGAACTTTGGCCCTCAATATCTCCATGACTAGAAGGTTCCCAGGTATCATCAAGAACAAAAAACCAACCACTCCGGGAGTGCCGACAGAACTGAAATCTTTTTTTTTTTCAAGATTCTGGATTATTTTTAGAAAATATTTTTGCATAGGCCTTTTATTTATACATTTGACTATACCCTGATTTTTTTGAGCTTGTAATATCTAGCAATACGGCTAACTCTGCAACGAAAAAGATGTCGTCGGTGCCGCGAGTTCAGTTGTTTTTCCCCATCTCAAAAATGCTCAACGTGCCTAAATAAGATTTCACTTCAAAAATAATTGCAATGTCGTGGAGAAAACCCATTATTTACCTATAGGTTAGGTATCATGAGGATAAATTCATTATTATTGAACACAATCAGAATTTGTAATGAACGTTCCAACGACTATAATAATGAAAGTGCTGATGAATAATATATTATGTATGTACTTACATTAAGTTAACCAGTCAGGTCCGCTTACACTCGCAATTAGTAAATGCCATCTAACAGCTCGCATTTCCACGTTAATTAATTGTATATACAGACTGTCTTAGTATTCGTGTTAGTTACTGTATGTAATTATGTTAATGCTAGCTGTTGCCTTCATCCGCGTTTAATTTATATCTATTTATTTATATACATATAGAAACATATATCTTCCCTATTTAAATCTGATTTTGTGTTGGGGTTTAATTGTTATCCACGGAACCCTAAACCTTTTTGGAAAATAAAAGTAGTCTAAGTTATTCCTTATATCATCTATCTATCTGCCAATAAAAATCCTGTCAAAATCGGTCCAGCCGTTTCTGAGATTAGCCGGAACAAACAGACATCATCATCATCTGCCTAGACTTTTCCCAATTATGTTGGGGTCGGCTTCCGGTCTAACCGAATGCTGCTGAATACCAGTATTTAACATGGAGCGACTGCCTATCTGACCACACAACTCAGTTGTTTGGTAACATGATACCCTTTGGGAAAACTGGTTGTCAGACTTTCTGGATTCAGACTACTCGTAACGGCTGTCAATTTGTCAAAGATCTGCAATGGACCAATAAAAAAGCCTTTTTTGGGCACGGATGGGTCTTAGTATACTAACTAACTATATAGTAGTACCAATATATCTTAACTACCTTTTTTTCGATTTTTGTTTTTAATGCCAATCGACGTAAAATGCTATTTCGCGTGTACTGGCAAAACCTCCTAACAAGATATTTAATTATTCATCCCATTAAGCACTAATAGAAATAACTTCTAAATTATAATAATAATAATCTCTTTAATTCAGAATAAAATTCCATAAAAATATGTTAGTAGAAGATCACTTAAAAACTATGTTAGTGTACAAAAACAATTACATACAAAGATGTTAGTAACATAAAAACTTAACAACTATGTTAGTAGACATTCACAATATTTACAGGAGCATGTAATTGACTTAAATACCAGATAAAAGGACAATCCAGTTTGTTGGCAATGACATTCAGGTGACTGTTGGTACTGGCACGCACCCTGTGCAACAAGGACGCTGCTCGCTTGCGTCTGATTGCAGCGAAGCTGTCAGTCTGGGCGTCTGCGAACATCCCTGAGGCACTGCAGAAGCGTGGCAATATGAGATGCTAATTTTACTGCGAATACCTTATTAGTTTTTTCGTCTCCTGTAAAGTTGTAATTTTTTAGAGGATATTGTTAGTTCGTAGTCGATATATCGAATGGTCACCTATCCACGGACTAACTTTGGCAAGCGATGCTTAACCCATAAGATCGGGCCCTACTTCTGTTATTATTGAGCCGCGAGACTCGTTTAGTCTAGACAAGTTTTTTCGCATTTTTTTGGGACCTTAAGAGTACGATATTCGATCTCATACGAAACCAAATAACACGAGATAGACAGATAATAATAATAGGAACTCAATAAAAAATAACTACTAATAAATGAAATCAAAAGAACACTCGAGGAAACTCCTCCCTCCCTCTTTCAGTCAATTTCCCCCCACACGAATAGCAGACAAATTAGTTACATTAGACTGAGGCAAGCTCTGTCTAATAATGTATTGATCAAAAGAAATATCATTTATTTCTCACTATTTTCTGTCATCATTTGTTGGTAAGTTCACACGGCGGCAAATCAAGCTTTACCTTTCCAGTATAACGTGGCCTCGTTTTGTTTATATTTTCTGTACAATGAGAGATCCGCATAAACTGGTTTTGTATAGCTTGATCAGCCGTCGTGTGTACTAACTGCTTTCAAAACAGTAAGAAAATATCTTGAAGAAACTGGCATTTCCTAGACACAAAAAGTTGAAAACATAATAGGTAGAAGTTTCCTGAGTAAAATATGATTCTATTTAGTCGTCAGTTAGATTATCGAAAAATATTGGATTTTATCGAGGAAAAAATTCAAAATTTCCATGATGTTTCGGAAAGATTGCTCGAAATTAACATACATTCGGCCATCACAATAATTCGTTACTGCTGTTTCAGTCCAAAATTAACGTATTTCCTTCGTGCTTCCCCTTTATGGAAGCACACTCCCCTTTTGGACAAAATGGATGAAATTATCAGACATACTCTAACGTCAATTTTAAATGTGGCTTTGGACGACCGAGCTTGGGCACAAGCTACTCTTCCTATTCGCATGGGAGGACTCGGCGTCCGCAAAATTTCCAGTATTAGTTTACCGGCTTTTATATCCTCGGTCCACGGCACTAAGAAATTAATCAGGAATATCCTGTCTTCCACACTGATTGATTTTGATGTGCCGTGCATGCCCGAGGCTATCGATGCTTGGAAACTCGCTTGCCCGAATACTGAAGAACCCGACCATCCATTTTCCCAGAGACGGTGGGACGAGCCGCTCTGCAGAGTAGTTCAGAGCAATCTGCTGAACACATCAGCTACTACTGCTGAGCGTGCGCGCCTGCGGGCTGTGGGTGAGTGGGAGTCGGGTCGGGGCTTCACGCACTACCGTCGTCGAGCATAGGCACATTGTTCGACGACACAACCTTCCGCCTCGCTGTTTCTTTACGCCTTGGTGCCGCTTGCTGTTCTCCTCATCGCTGTCACTGCGGTGAAGCTGTCAACAACCTCGGTCACCCCGGCCTGTCATGCAGCCGAAGTGCGGGCCGTTTTGCACGGCACGCAAATATAAACGACATTATCCGACGAGCTCTTGTCACCGTCGGCGTCCCAGCTGTTTTAGAACCCAATGGCTTGGCACGCGACGATGGCAAGAGACCGGACGGCATGTCTTTGTTTCCTTGGAAGATGGGTAGGCCTTTAGTGTGGGACGCAACATGCGTCGATACTCTTGCGCCATCCCATCTTCCAAGCTCATCGTGCTGTGCTGGTGCTGCCGCTGCGGCTGCAGAGTACCTCAAGCGGCGTAAATATAGAAACCTGTGTGGTAACTATATTTTCGAGCCGTTTGGGGTTGAAACTCTAGGGCCGTGGGGTCCGAGTGCTCATAGCCTATTTAAGGAAATTTCGAAACGCCTAGTTGACGCTTCCCGTGACCCAAGGGCTGGCTTTTACTTTGGCCAGAGGCTAAGTGTTGCCATACAACGTGGCAACGCCGCCAGTCTCTTGGGCACATTACCATCTGACAGCGTTGAGGAGGAGTTTTTCGATGCCCTTTTATAGTTTGTTGTTAGTTTATCTATTTTAGTTTAATAGTTTTTAATTATCAATTTATATAGTTAGTTTACCCTATAAATAGTTATTTTAAAATATTGGATACGTATTTTTTGTTTTATCAAATCAATAAAAAACTGACGAAGATAAAACGCATCAACGATCATGAGTGGGGATTGTGGCGTCACTTTATCGGTAAAAGAGTGACGTCACACGAGTTTTTGAAAAAAGAAAAAATACCTGTCCAATATATTTTTTTTTAAATATGTCTGACGTATTCATTATATTTTTTTAGTAAACTACCTTATTATGACGGTACCAAATCTTCGTGGTGGATTACGAAAAACGCACCTCCTCTCCGTACGAGGGCTCGAAGAGAGAAGGTCCCAGCAGTGGGAGCGTCGCTGACTGATAATATCCCATTGACCAGCTCAATGATTAAGTTCCAAAACATACTTTCTCCGTGTACTTCTAAGCACATTGGAACGTTTTGATTTGTCAAGAACGTAACTTTGCATTTCTTTTTTCTTTTGAGTGCCTCGTTGGTCTAGCGGTCGCAAGCATGACTGCTGAGCAAGAGGGCCTAGGTTTGATTCCCAGGTCGGGCAAAGTATTGTACAATTGCTGTAACATGATAATATTGTAACAATGATTTGAAAAGAGTAACCATGGAGTTTATTGCCGGTTCTTCTCCATAGGAAACAACCAGCCGAACCGTGCACCTTTTTGTCGACGTTTTATAAGTGCCCATCTGGGTCTATGTGAAATAAAATAATTTTGATTTGATTTGATTTGTTATTGGGTTTTTCCATCAGGAATTTCTCAGTAGCAGCCACGGAGTCTCGGGAATAGGCTCGCCTCTTATGACATGGTACTTTAAAATTACTGACAAAATGATGGTGTACAATTAGTTAGACCTCTGCTTTATCCCTTCGGGGATTACAGGCGTGATGTTATGTACCCTTGAATTGAAATATTGACCCTTTTGAAACCAAGCATCAGCAACATCTATCCTGATTATCGTTGGACCCTATATAATCAGTATCAAAGTTTAATACTCGTTCAACAAGTCGAAAGTCGGTTATTGCCAAACCATCATCATCATTATCATCGTCAGCCTATAATGTTCCCACTGCTGGGACACAGGCCTCCTCTCTATGAGAGGGAATGGGCTATAATCCACCACGCGGGCCCACTGCGGATTGGCAGATGTCACATGTCTTCGAATTTTTGGTTCTAGGACATGCCAGTTTCCTCACGATGTTTTCCGAGCAGTGTTGATGAAATAAATTATACAAAGTAATGCGCCTGCCTGGGTTCGAACCCACGACTTACTGTTCGTAAGTCGGGGTCGCTACCACTGGGCCACCGCTGCTCTCGGCATGGTAAATTATGCCGCCGGTGAATGACAAACCATATCACCAAAAATTGTAAAATACGCGAAACATGACCTCATATTTGAATACACACTTCAAACATCTCCCTGACATAAGGGCATGAACACAATACGCAAGTCTATAAGGATCATAGGACGAGTGTGTCATAATGATGAATCTATTTCCGCGGGTGAATGCCGTACCTTATTCGTTTCCCTTATGAAGTGAGGGTCCATATTATTTTTAGTAGGAGGCGTTTACACTGAAAACTCGGATCATTCCCACTAGTTCTACTGTACAGTTCTTCTACGGCAGAACTAATGGGATTATTATATTTTTCCCAGTAGTTCTACGATTTCAGGTGCAATCAAATCATCATCGGCCTAGCCTTTTCCCAACTATGTTGGGGTTGGCTTCCAGTCCAAACCGGATGCAGCTGAATACCAGTATTTTACATAGAGCGACTGCCTATCTGACCTCCACAACCCAATTAGTACTGGATAATACGATACCCCTTGGTAAGACTGGTTGTCAGACTTTTTGGGCCAGTGACTACGTGCTTTCTGAGGCACGGAGGAAACTCGGTACGTAATGGGTGGTCACCCATCCACAGACCAACCTAGCCAAGCACGGCTTCGATCGAAAGATCGACCCGAGCGGCTGTTATTATTTAGTCTCGAGCTCGAGCCTTTGTTCTACCGATTCTTTTACACAATTCTACTATAAAACTAATGGGGTTTTTGTTCATATAAAGGGTGTAAACAGACTCTTAACGAAGCCGAAAGGCACTTGTTCTCCCCATCATTGCGATCATTTTTTTGTTCTAGACCATACCTGGGAACCTTCTAGTTACGGAGATATTGGGGGTCAAAGTTCCAACTTATTCACAAGTTTTTTTTAAATACATGTTATTAATGTATCATTTTTACTTTAAACACCTCCAGGACCCTCTTACTATTCAATCCATTCATCAGTACAATGTTTTGAGTGCGTTACATTGAGTCCTACAGCAAAACGGGATTTTTCAGCCCCAAAAAAAAAGTCGTTTCCCAGCACAAATTTTTGCGTAGTTACTTAGTTTGATGTACATAATCCTTGGTTGACGGCTTCGTGAAGAGTCTGTTTACACCCTGTAGTACTAAGTTTTGGCGTAGGTCGCACATTACTGTGCGATTTTACACTCGAAGATTACGTAGTAGGAAATTGGCAAGGACAAGTAAGTTATTTCCCAGCAATAATTTCTTTGTACGGTTACTTAGTTTGATGTACGAATACTTTATGTAAGAACGCTTTATTGGCGGCTTCGTGAAAGGTCCTCTTACATCTTGTATTAGGATTTGTGACTGTACATAGCAGGGCTCTTTAGTCAACTGGTCCCACACAGGCGGGACCCGTGGGTCCAGTCGACCTGCACGTGTATTGGCGTAGCGTTATTCCTGTCACTGCCGCGCATTTTTCAAACTACATGCGCAGTCAAAGATGAAGGAAAAACATGGTGAGGAAACCAGCATGCTTGAGAGATTTTTCATGTAAAGCCAAGTCATAAAAAACGGTATAAAAACTCTGACACTAAGTTTTACACGATTAAGAAAGAAGTTAGAAATGGAAACAATGTAACACGTCTTGGTCAAAACGATTTATTCTTCGTTTGGCCCACTGAGTTTTGTCTCATATAAAAAAAATCCTGGGTCGTCCCAAACAATATGCTTCTTTCGTTCCAAAATATCATTTTAATTCTTAAATTCCCGCTTCGTCTTATTTTATATTTACATATTTTAGTAGCGCTTAAAGGCTTCAGCGGCAGACTCAGCAAGAAAAACCGAGTGAGATAAACTTTATTCCGTTAACTTCTCTAAATTTCAATGACTTCTTCAATGATAACTCGCTCATCTGCCCGCGCCCTTACGGTCGGGAAAAGGAAATCGAAACATTACTATTTAAGAGCATCGCGCCTGGCGCGGTAATACCAGGAATGGTTAGCGTGAACAATTATATTTATACTCATCTATATTTTGTATGATTTTCCCAAATTATGTTAGATATTACCCAATGGTTACGATGAACGATCAAAGAAGAAATTTATATGAATTGGTTTTTACTTTGGCCAGAGGCTAAGTGTTGCCATACAACGTGGCAACGCCGCCAGTCTCTTGGGCACATTACCATCTGACAGCGTTGAGGAGGAGTTTTTCGATGCCCTTTTATAGTTTGTTGTTAGTTTATCTATTTTAGTTTAATAGTTTTTAATTATCAATGTATATAGTTAGTTTAACCTAATAAAAACTATTGGTTTTTTATTATCATTTCTTCTTTTAAGCGTATGTATTTATAAAAATTCTAATGTTGGATGAAACTCTGCAACATTTCATTTAGCACGACGAACACGCGAAAAATTACGGTGCATGTTATTATTTTTCTTTCCTCCGTTTACGGTACAAACAGTTCAATTCTTCTAGACTTTTCCTTCAATTTCATTCCGTTCACTTCAATACTATACAAAACATCGACGTTCTAAAGAATTTGCATTAAAATTTTCAAAATGTCCTTCGAAATTGCATTCAGACTCGGGCGGGCAGCGGTGTTCAACCTTTTTATTACTTGAGTCGTAGACATAAGTACGGGCTAAGACGTTTTTTTATGAGCATACTTGTTGTTGCTGGCAACTTTGTTCGCATACAAATTGTGCACCGTTAAATCTGCTTAGAGCTGTTTGGATGTTCGGGTAATATTTGGAACTACTGACGCAATTCTTAAAATTCTTTCACTAATGGGAAGCTGTATATTCCGGAGAACCAAAGGCTATATTCAAACCGTTCCCGTAGGATTATTTTCGGCTATAACGGTAGCGAAGCGCAAGAGCTAGGAGTTCATAAATTACATGGAAAAAAATAAGAAAGACCAAAGAAACGATGGTTGGACTGTATGAAAGATGACATGGCTAGAAAGCGGGTGACACTGAAGACAAACAGGAATACACAGAACACAAAGAGTTATAAAGAAGACATTTGAAAGAAGAAGACATGCTGCGACAAACCCTAACAATTTGGCATAAGGGATGAAGAATGAAGGTGATATGATACGACGACAATGATATTATTAAATTCTTTATTTCCTCTATAGTCCGGTCAATCTAGACATTCGAAGGTGCTGAAAATCAGTAAAATTGTTCAAAATATAATTATAAATAAATATTTTAATGAAATAATAAATAATTTTTTAATGAAATGCCTTGTCTTTCTGATCTTTCTCTATGGTGCCGAAACGTGGTCTCTGCGAGTGCAAGATCGCCGCAAAGTCGACGCATTGGAGATGTGGTGCTGGAGACGCCTCCTAAAGATCCCTGGACATCGTTTCGCACCAA
The DNA here is from genome assembly GCA_950005105.1 of Lycophotia porphyrea. NCBI lineage: Eukaryota > Metazoa > Arthropoda > Insecta > Lepidoptera > Noctuidae > Lycophotia > Lycophotia porphyrea. Next base: position 3,146,339 of record OX465396.1, read on the forward strand.
TGTTTCCACCCTCAAAGAACTTCATATTAAGAACAGGCTTTCGTCTACTGTGCAACTACGAATATTAAAGTTCTTTGGTCACATCGCTAGAAACGAAAATTCAATGGAGAGACTAGTGGTTCTAGGCCAGGTGGAGGGCAAGAGATCACGCGGCCGATCACCGACTCGCTGGACTGACCTGATCAAGACAGCTACTGAGTCCACCATGGTACAGCAAAGTCTCCAACCGGCAGAAATGGAAGCAAATCGCTGAAAGAGCAATCCTCGGGGATATCAACGACCCAACGAACATCTCTCCGTGTACCTCTTCTGTGCAACCACGACCACTCTGACAAGAGTGTTTCGACTAAGAAGAAGAAGAAATATTTTAAGTTCCCTATCATTCCCGTGTATGGAAAAAAATTTACTCGAGGTCAAAGATAAAAAAGAATTCGTGATTTTCAGCAAAACGGTTAGTTTCACCATAAAAGTACCCCAGACAAAAATTTTAGATCATTAAATTATCTATTAAAAATGTATCAATACTTTTTTTCTTACGAGCCACCGTTTCTGAGATATAACGATTCAAAAAGTTGTAAAAGTTGCTATCGTCATAATTTTAATGATTTTCAGCTTGTTGTGATTTTATGCACCTTCACTCTCATTTTTTGGTCTAGATTGACCGGACTATCTAGCCTAAAGTCGTATAGCTTATTTAAAGCCCTACCCCGACTTTGAGTTACACTGCCCCTACAGACGCAACAATATCAAGTTCCGCGTTTTAATTCCAATCGTCACAAAGCACCGCGTCGTCGGTCGGGTTTCTCATTGTTGCCTGCAATCCTACTCCACTCACGACTTCACGCTTATATTGCGACGGCGGGTAAGTAGAGATATTAAATCTGGGGACATGGTGTAGCTGCAGGTTTCGTTTGATGTAATACTAGCAACGCCCCGCGGTTTGACCCGCGTAGGTCCCGTTCCCGTGAGAATACGGGGATAAAATATAGCTTATGTTATTTGCTGATAATGTATAAATCGGTTTAGTAGTTTTTGACTTAAATCGTAGCAAACAAAATAAACAGAAAATCAAATCTTTCCTCTTTATAATATTAGTTTAGATGTGGTTATGAATGTAAAAAAAAATGAGAGATACTTCAGATTCTTTACTAAAAAGAAGTTTGTTGAAGTTTTTTTTCTTTTCGACGAGTTTTACCTCTTTAAATTGTTTTGATTAAGGCCCCGTACGATGAGAAAAAAAATTAACATTACTAAGGAACCTGTTGTTAGATTTTGGTCCTTTTTGAAAAGGACAAGGATAGATTACTGTCTGAAACTTTTCAAATAACGTTTTAGAGTCCTCTTATCACGATTTTCCTACTCAGCTACCAAGTTGTCATTCTGAGTACGTTTATTTGTCGAGAGCAGCGGTGGCCCCGACTTACGAACAGTAAGTCGTGGGTTCGAACTTCGAACCCAGGCAGGCGCATTACTTTGCGTAATTTATTTCATCACCATTGCTCTCAAAACGGTTAAGGAAAATCGTGAGGAAACCGGCATGTCCTAGAACCAAAAGTTCGAAGAAATGTGACATCTAACAACCCGCACTGGGTTCGAGTGGTGGATAGTCCATTCTGGCTGGGAATATTATAGGCTGATTATGATGATGATGATGATGATGCTGCTTGCTGAGAAACCCTCAGGACTCCCCTAGTAGAATCGCGAAGTACCTACAGCCAGCTACCAGTTTCCATCTCGAATTTCTAAATTAACAACACGAAATATTTTCACAATTCCTCTTCTAATTAAAAGCGCCATTCCATCAATTTGGCGTCTTCCCATACCGTTGAAAACGCTATTTATAGAAGACACAGCTAACATCCACTCCGCTTCCCAATTATGAATACAGTATGTTCACAAATGGATTTGATAAAATAGCATCGCAAATGAGATCGGGCTGCCGCCGAATCAATTTTGTCGACAATAAGCTGGTATCGACTGGGTAGCCGCACTGGGAATATGGGTATACATGACAATGTTAGATATTTTGAAGTGATTTTTATTGTATGGTTAAGGATTTTATTTGTATTTTGTGTTGTTGTAAATTTAGTACTTTATTGAAGTTATACTTCTTTTGGCGCGTTAGGGAAAAATGATGAGAGTAAATTTTTACGATGTGCGCGTACACTGTCACGAAAAACCGACACCCTGAAGTTAGCTAGTCAACATACACCCTGAAGTTAGCTAGTTTTACTTTACTTTTCCCAATGTTTGTTTACTTTCGTAGTGTCAGATATTGACAAGCCTAGGTTATTATTTTTAATCAACTGCTGGAGCTAGGAGGTTATGTTGTTTATGTAATTGATATTAGACCTTGTTATAAACTACTTTACTTTCGTTTATGTTCTAGAAAAGTATAACTTCTAACGCATGTACATAAGTAAACATATACTTTTTAATATAAAGAAAAGCAGTGGCTGAGAGGTTTTTAGTATAAAAGTTCACAACGACAAATGATTGGGAACTTTTAAGATCATCTGTATGTAGGAAGGTATATTTTGAAAACTTTTGACAGCTGTTTAGACTTGAGAAGACATTTCTATACAATATACCAACATTATTTAAACGTAGAAGGCACTAACGGTAAATAACAACAAAACAAAAACCAGTAACCACCTAATCATTCATTAACTTTTCCTTCTTTAAGTGCCTAGCCAATTAAAACCAATTCTTAGTTCTATATTAAAAACTACTAGGGACTACTCCCTAGTAGTTTTTGAGAAAAACAAGCTCCCAAGCTATTTGATTGTCGTTGTGTTATCTTCAATTATCTGGAAGTGCTTTTCAGCGTCTTCTGACAAAACGGTTACGATTCCTTTTTTTATAGGATGGGAAATGACCCTTCGGAAGGTGTCAAACTTGTACTGACTAAAACCCATACATGTCCCTTCCTTGCCCTTTGTGTTCCAGGGCCGCGGTATCTCTTTCAAACAGTCCCGCAGCCCTGGAACGGTATGATTCCTCTATTTCAATTAGCTCTGAACTAAATTATAAGAAAAAGGAGTTTTTACTTACTACATCTTGAAAATGGACAAATGGCAGTCGCTTTCAAACCATAGTGGTGATAGACCGATCAGCGCGCTGCGTAATGATAGTCGATGTTACCATCCCGCATAACGAGAACCTCGTGGAAGCTGCTGAAAAGACCACTCTAAGAAAGAACACTGCAGTGTTTTAGCATTTTTCTTATCCAGGAATTTCTCAGTAACAGCCACTAAATCTGGATTTGTACCCGGTTGAAAGCAAATGGCTTGCTCCCTATGACATGGAACTTAAACATAACTGGTCAAATGTGGTACTTACACTTCTGCCTAACCCTTCGGGGATTACAGGTGTGTTATGTGATTAAACCGTCTACGAAGTCACGATTTGAAATTGCAAAACTCCATTGCATATTTACCCGCACATACCACACTGGGGTGAATACCTAACTTCATCGAACTTTCGAGTCGCGCTCGACACACGCTTAATGCAAGCTCGTTTAATATTCAAACAATTACGTAAAACACTTGAATTGTTTATACGTTGTAAGTTGTGACTGTTGTGGCGACGTCCATTAAATTGTGTTATTGTTGCTGTTACAGGTAGTGGGGATTATTTGGACCGGGTGCTGTTCTTCTTACCGAGGAAAAAAGCATTAGCAGCACACCACTGGCTACATTTTTGAAGTAAAAACTTCTTTAGCGGCGTTGTGCACATTTTGGGATGGGTAAAAACTGTTAAACTCGCGGCAGATCGTCAGATCAAATTGGCGGAGCAGGGCGCTTGCGCGAGTGTGCGTGCAGTTTAAGCTAGATGGCGTTGTTTCAAGTTTTTTTCTACGGCAGCGACATCTTTCGTTCTTGCAGAAAGCTATTGAAATTTCTGATATATAAGCTAGCTAGCGTTGTTTCAAGTTTTCACTTCTGCCGGCACTCCCTGAGTGCAACCCATTTTTATTATTCTATGTTCGTATAGTCCATCCAAAGGTTGTCTGGAAGATATTACTATAAGTAATAAGACTGCCATTGTATAATAACCTCAAATATACACATCCTGTACATCATTCTTAGGGGCTCAGTAAATTTCTATGTAGGGGGCGACAAAAAAATTTTTCATCAGTTATTAAAAAAAAACTGGTTCCTACAAAAGTGCAATACCTACTCGCTCAAAACAGTTTTTTTTTTTTAATTACCGATGAAAAATTTACTTAAATGTATGACTGCCTAACCCTGTACGATGGTGCATTTCTTTTTATGACCTCACAAAAATGTAGTTGGTATCAATAGTGAGAGCTATAGTTTAAAGGAACCAATATAACACCATACGACTGTGCAGGCTTATACCTGCCACGTATAGCCTTTATAGGTTTTACACAATTGCCGTTAAAGACCATTTGGCTCTGGAAAGTCGTTTGGCGGGTTAACAAGCAAAATGGGCAACGATTTTAAAATAATGCACGTGGTCAAAATATATTGTGCTGGTAGAAAATGTATGCTACGGAATTTATTGTTGTATTGTACATCATATTTTAAAAGAAATTCGATGGTCTTGACTAGTTTCAGTTCTAAGTATGGGGAACCCCCAAAATTTAATGTTTTCTTTTCTATTTTTGAGTGAAAATCTTAATGCGGTTTACAGAATACATCTATTTACCAAGTTTCAACAGTATAATTCTTATAGTTTCGGAAAAATGTGGCTGTGACATACGGACGGACAGACAGACAGACAGACATGACGAATCCATAAGGGTTCCATTTTTTGCCATTTGGATACGGAACCCTAAAATACCCTTAAAGAAAAAGAAACTCCATTGCATCTTTTTTTGTTGTTATAGCGGCAACAGAGATGCACATTTTGTGAAAATTTTAACTGTACGGACCATGACCTGTAACAAGATACAGCCCGATGACAGACAGAAGGACGGACGGACAGCGGAAGCTTAGCAATAGGGTTTCGTTCGTTACCCTTAGGGTACGGAACCCTAAAGCGTGGTTTAACCTAATAATCGTCCCGAGCGGCTATGATTATTTAGCCACCAGTTCGTCAAAAACAACTTTTGGTGAAGTGAAGTGTAACTTGTCCTAAACCGAAAATTATAAATTAATTAAATTCATTCCGTATGTTTCTAATAAAAACTTTTAATCAATTCAGCTGCGTGCGCTAAGCTCTCGATTACTGCTTACATCCCTTTGCATTTTTAAATTCGCGCATACATTAAGTTTTTCAATCGTTTTTTTATTGTAGAAAAAATAGATAACCTTGTACAGCCAGTGTCAAAAATATCGGGATTAATAGACCTATTTGAATGATCGAAAAGAATGAAGTGGCTGGAAATACTTGTTAAAAATGACAGTTGTTGTAATGCATTAAGGTAGCAATTTTAAAAAGTAATTTTTCCTTTTGTATTGTTTATAGTTTTATACACAGCCCTCGTGTCAGATCAAAAACAGACTGTTTGTCTCGATATTTTTGACGCGAATGCTACACGCCTACGTGCTACACGTTTTGTTTTCCTGTTGACGTCAAACTTTATGCAAAATGTTAAAACCAGCTTCTTAAATATGTGCATGAGGAAAAAAAAATCAAAAAACTTTGATGTAATTTTTTTTATATCAATTATGAATTATTCGTAATCTAATTTGTTTGAATTTCACGGACTTTGACTAGGCTGGAATTTGAATATTATTTCGGCGATGATTTTTTCCAACACACTGTATGTACGTCAGCACACCAAGCTATCCCAAACTGTCAAATTTTCCCAGTTGAATATGATTCATAATCTTTTTTAATAAAGTTGAAAAACTTACAAATAAATTTGACAGATTGAGGTGGACGTAGGCCTGTCGTACGGTATGGATCGAAATACTAGGCTGTGAAGAAGATGGGTGAAAAAACTGGCCAAGTGCGAGTCGGACTCGCGCACGAAGGGTTCCGTACCATAAACCGAAAAAAACACGTTATGGGAGCCCCCATTAATTATTAAATAATTTATATTTTTATTATTTGTTGTTACAGCGGCAACAAAAATACATCATCCGTGAAAATTTCAACTATCTAGCTATCACGGTTCATAAGATACAGACTGGTGAGAGACGGACAGACAGACAGCGGAGTCTTAGTAATAGGGAATATGAATAAATTTATTAAACAATTGTTACAAACATTTTCTTAACCTAACTTAGCGCTACGAATATCTGGTCCCGTTTTACCATTTGGTACGGAACCCTAAAAAGATTGCATGTAGCGTAGATGAGAATGTTGAGGTTAATGTGTGGTGTGACAGTAATGGATAAAGTAAGGAATGAGTATACAGGGTGTAAACAGACTCTTCACGAAGCCGTCAACCAAGCACTAAGTACATCAAACTAAGTAACTTTACGCAAAAATTAGTGCTGGGAAACGACTTTTTTTGAATGACGGGGAGAACAAGTGCCTTTCGGCTTCGTTAAGAGTCTGATTACACCCTTTATTAGAAGCAGTTTGAAAGTTGTGCCAGTAACAGAAAAGTTGAAAGGGAATCGACTGCCTTGGTATGGACATGTGATGAGGAGAGATGAATCGCATGTGACTAAAAGAGTGATGATGATAAATGTTGATGGTTCGAGAAGGAGAGGAAGACCAAAGATGGATGGATTGTGAGGAATGGTTTTATGTGAGGTTTGGTTTTACCTATGTTAAAATGTAAAATTTTAAATAATTAATTTTAAGTACTTGTTTACCTACTCCCAATTTTAACTTTAATATCTTGACTAAATTTTTTGCTATAAAGGGTGTAAACAGACTCTTAACGAAGCCGAAAGGCACTTGTTCTCCCCATCATTGCGACCATTTTTTTGTTCTAGACCATACCTGGGAACCTTCTAGTTACGGAGATATTGGGGGTCAAAATTCCAACTTTTTCACAAGTTTTTTTTTTTTAAATACATGTTTCGAATGATTTTTTTTACTAAAGACACCTTCACGACCCCCGTACTATTCAATCCATCCATCAGCTCAATGTTTTGAATGCGTTACATTGCGTTCTACCGTAAAACGTGATTTTTCACCCCAAAAAAAAAGTCATTTCCCAGCAATAATTTTTGCGTAAAGTTACTTAGTTTGATGTACATAATGCTTGGTTAACGGCTTCGTGAAGAGTCTGTTTACATCCTGTATATTAAATGTTATATCTAAGCCGGAGAGGTGATCTGTAACTCAGGACCTTCCTACCTCAGACACCTTTCTCTATATAAGTTTGTGCATACCTATACCAGCGCCTGTAATTTCTGATGTTGAGATAAATAAAGATTTATGATTATGATTATAATGATATGAACGAAAAAAGAGTAAATGATAGCGTGACGAATGACAGGAGAGAATGGAAGAAAAAAACGTGTTGCGCCGACATCAAATAACATAGGACAAGGGCAGGAAGATGATGAAGGGGTAGCTTGATGTGCTGGCCTCTGTACGACGGCTGATCAAGCTATACAAAACTAGTTTATACTAATCACTCATTGTACAAAATATATACAAAGCGAGGCCAGGTTCAACTGGAAATGTAAAGCTTGATGTGCCGCCGTGTGTACAACGCTAAAAACTAAAAATTCCTTCAGGATACGTGGATATAGAAAATTCACTGCACTAATTCCTTCAAAACTTTGACTGTCTCGTTGGTCGAGTGGTCGCAAGCGCGACTGCTGAGCATGAGGTCCTGGGTTCGATTCCCAGGCCGGTCAAGTGCTATTGGTTTTTTTTATCAGGAATTTCTCAGTAGCAGCCACGGAGTCTGGATTTGTGCCCGGTTGATAGCAAAAGGCTCGTCCCCTATTTCATGGGACTTAAACATAACTGGCGAAATGTGGGTGTTGTATTAGGTACACCTCTGCCTAACCATTATGTTTATGAATTCCTTCATAAAATCCACATTATATGACCACACAGTTACTTCATTTAACAGAATAGGAGATAAAATGATCCCGCGGGAAATCTTGAAGTATTGAAAAGAAAATACGCAGTGAAAATTCTATAAACTTCCAATACTCAACGGATTATTATTTAAAATGTGTTTATAAAGTTTCGCTTCGAGTTTCTAGTTGTTGTGAAAATTCTCTTTTGACGCAACTTGTGAATTTAACGCGAGTATTTTGTATTTTTGGTATTGAATTTTAATGTTGGTTCGGATTCTAGTTCAAAATAAGTGAAGTTGTGCTGTCTAGGTTAAAACACTGAGGGCGAATTTCAGCAATGAGTCGTCAGCAAAATTTTGCTGGTAACATCATCATCATCCACAGCTGGAATTGACCCACTGCTTTCTATTTTAGGGTTCCGTACCCAAAGGGTAAAAATGAGACCCTATTACTAAGACTCCACTGTCCGTCTGTCTGTCGGTCTGGCTGTCTGTCACTAGGCTGTATGTCTTTAACTGTGATGGCTAGACGGTTGAAATTTTCACCGATGATGTATTTTTGTTGCCGCTATAACAACAAATAATAAAAATAAAAATTCTTTCATAATTAAAAGGGGCTTACATACAAGAAACGTGTTTTTTTCGGTTTATGGTACAGAACCCTTCGTGCGCGAGTCCGACTTGCACTTCGCCAGTATTTTTTCTTTGTCGTGTGGTTAGTGTCTAACCTGGTGTCAGAGTTTTTATGCCACCCATGGAACTCTGACTTGGCTTTACATGCCGTCTACAAATATCTCTCAAGCATGCTGGTTTCCTCACGATGTTTTCATTCACCGAAACAAGTGATGAAATGAATCAGAAAAATCTGAGATGCGTGCCAGACCACTAGGCTATCATTGCTATCGACCCACAGCTGGGAATAGACCTCTCTTTTTTGTACCAATTTTGGCATGCTTTCAGCTAAATGATGAACATGAGTTACTACTATGATAAAAAGATTAAAAAAAAAACTCAGATGGTAACGACTTAGCGAGAGAGAGATAAGATATGCGCGAAGAAAACATCCGTAAGGGCTGCGGGATTGTTCGAAACAGATACCGCGGCCCTGGAACACAAAGGGCAAGGAAGGAACATGGATGGGTTTTAGTCAGTACAAGTCTGACACACCCTTCCGCTCTGCCAAAGAGCGGGAGAAGTCATTTGATGATTTCCCATCCGAAAAAAAAAGAAAAGGCCCCATAAACACACTTCTGGTGCTGAAAGGTATAAATATTAATCCTTATTCATAAACTAAACCCGAATAAACTCTTAGCCTATTAGTTTTATACGTTTACGTTAACGAGGCAGTACCACGCCGGGTGACATTACATATACTTTTATAGAGTGCACATTCCAAATGGCCGGTTATGAATTTGTTCGTTACTATATGAATATGCAAAAGGCGTAAATTTTACGCGGATTCATACGCTTTTTGCCTTTTAGTGACCTTTATGCTTTGTTTGCTGTATTTTATTGTCGTGGTTGTAGTTTTAGTAAAATTCAGTATGTACAGTCAACAAAACAGATAGGTTTGCAGGGTCGAAAGATATAATTGTTTTTTTCTTAAAAACTGATCGATGTTTTCGAATGAAATTAAAATTAAATGAAGAAAAATAATCAATTGGTTAAATTAATTCAAATTTCATTTGAAGATGTGCAACAGTTTCTAAAAAAACTAAAACTAAATCTCTCGACCCTGCATACCTATCTGTTTTGTTGACTGTACATTGGTGTGTTCAAACATTTTGTTTTCAAAAATTGCTCCATAGTTTTTTACGTGAAGGGAGTTGAACCCGTGATACGTAGCGTAGCTGGCAATCGCTAAATCACTGCGCTATCGGGACAGTAACAGTGATATTCATTTTTAATACGGCACCTGCAAAGAGAACCGCTTTAGTTCGTTATAAGAGTTGTTTAAGTCTAAACACTATGCAGTATATAATTATCATAATTTGATTCGATTTTTTTCAAACTGGTTGGTTAAATATTTTTTTTCTTTTCAATAATGTACATATTTTATTATTATTTTAAGTTTCGCTATAGATGTAAATTAGTAAATAAATTAACTAAATCTCTTAACCGTTTGCGGCCCAGGTTGGCCGCTGCAGAACTAATCTGATCAAATGGGGTATCATCGACCCGTCCCAAAGACAATGTAAGTGTGGAGCCCCTCTGCAGGATATGCGACACCTCCTTTCTTGCCCATCCTGCAACTTCCAGGATTTAAATGAAGCCAATGACAGAGCTGTGCAGGGGCCAATATACTGGTCGGGTACCATTTTAGTCGATCGGCACGCAAAGAAGAAGTAAATAAATGACGTTTTTCACGAAAAAAATCAATTATGATTTGCGTCGATACTCTTGCGCCATCCCATCTTCCAAGCTCATCGTGCTGTGCTGGCTCTGCCGCTGCGGCTGCAGAGAACCTCAAGCGGCGTAAATATAGAAACCTTTGTGGTAACTATATTTTCGAGCCGTTTGGGGTTGAAACTCTAGGGCCGTGGGGTCCGAGTGCTCATAGCCTATTTAAGGAAATTTCGAAACGCCTAGTTGACGCTTCCCGTGACCCAAGGGCTGGCTTTTACTTTGGCCAGAGGCTAAGTGTTGCCATACAACGTGGCAACGCCGCCAGTCTCTTGGGCACATTACCATCTGACAGCGTTGAGGAGGAGTTTTTCGATGCCCTTTTATAGTTTGTTGTTAGTTTAGCTATTTTAGTTTAATAGTTTTTAATTATCAATGTATATGGTTAGTTCTCAGTATTTCTATCTAAGTATATGAAACAAAGATATAGGTAGAGATTTATATTTTTGTAGTATCTACACCCACATTTTGGAAGTTTTATGACCCATATGATAAGAGCTGAAGAATGGCTAAACTTAAGTACACAATGCTCGCAGAACGGATGGCTGATGGGGTCGAAAAGTTCTGGAGTGGCCGGGAGACATTGCGTTGGAAGGCCTCCCACTTGGTGGATCGATGACCTGGTGACGGTTGCGGGGATCCGCTGGATGCGAGTCGCACGGGACCGGTCAATGTGGCGACACTTGAGGTAGGCCTATGTCCAGCAGTGGACGTCTTTTGGCTGAAATGATGAAGATAAGAATCGAACGTTTTGCTTCAAACTGAGAATTTCCTAATGGAGAAACCCAAGAGCAGTTTGCTTGACGGATTTTCCTCATATCAAAATAACTGATAGGTTTGTTTATGTAGAGCAATCTTAACGGCAGATCAAAAGGCCACGCACATGACATTTCTTTTCACGTTGTTATCGACGTAATTAGTGCCACACACGTAGTAATGCACGCGTTGTTACGCGATATTAGAACCATAAATACTTTGAACCATTAGGTTAACTCAGCCGTTAGGTATGTTAAACTTAGGTGTTTCATAATTCAGCGTTATACATTGGCTATTTTAGGGATTTTAAGCATTGTAGCTGTGTACAGGGTGTAAACGGACTCTTCACGAAGCCGTCAACCAAGCATTCTGTATATAAAATTAAGTTTACGCAAAAATTATTGCTGGAAAACGACTTTTTTTCTTGGGGTGAAAAATCACGTTTTACGGTAAAACGCAATGTAACGCAAAACACTGTGCTGATGGATGAATTGAATAGTACGGGGATCGTGAAGGTGTCTTAAGTCAAAAAAATACATTAAAAACATGTATTAAAAAAAAAAATTGTGAAAAAGTTGGAACTTTAACCTCTAGTATCTCCGTAACTAGAAGGTTCCCAGGTATGTTCTAGAACAAAAAAATTATCGTAATGACGGGGAGAACAAATGCCTTTCGGCTTCGTTAAGAGTCTTTTTACACCCTTTAAAGCGTTTTTGAAAAATTCTTTGTTGGCAACTGGTTGCGTGTAAAGAAAAAAAAAATCTTCTGTCGAAACTAATTGCCAAAAAAGAATAAAAATTCCTTTTTCACAATTGGCTGCAAAACTCAGTTGCCATGGCGGCCGAAAGAATAGTTCTTTTTTTCTTCCAATTATCTTCATTACTAAATCATAATTCGTTCTAGTTACTGTAATACATACCTATTGCAAACATAATAGCGGTGCTTTTAGGGTTCCGTACCCGAAGGGTAACTAACGGGACCCTATTACTAAGCCACCGCTGTCCGTCCGCCCGTCTGTCTGTCAGCGGCCTTTATCTAATGATACGTAATAAGTAGACAGTTGAAATTTTCACAGTACATATATATTTCTGTTGCCGCTATAACAACAAATAATAAATTAACGGCGATTCTCCTTCTGCGATGGTACGAAACCCTTCATGAGCGAGTTCGACTTGCACTTAACTGGTTTTGTTTTTCAAAGCAGAAAACGCGACAACTTGGTGCAAAAATAAACGTCGCATCAGAAAACGTGCTTGCATACTTTAAGGCCCTTATTACTTAATAGTGCATGTTTATTTTTGATTTTCTTTGAACTGAACCCTCTGTATTTCCTTGTACATTTTGTGATTATACTCCAGAGTTACATCGACATTGGTTACGCTTTTATGTCCAGCAGTTGCTACCTAATAATGTCTAATATAAACCCACAGTTTAGCAGACGACTAATGCTATCCCGGATTAAGTAATCCCGGTATGAGATATGCGGGGTTTTGTGGGGTGTTAGAAGTAAAAGTTAAGGCTCGTTATGTTTAATCTTAGTAATAGTAACTAAAGAAAACCTTTCGGAGTTTTTTCTTGATTTATTTTCTTGAAGAGAATTACTTAGTTGTTAAGTAGGTAAGTAAATTGACCTTCTATGTCAATTCGAAGCCATCCATCCGAATTGCCCCGGGTCTGTCCTAATTTGGTGCCGTCCGGGGGCCGTCCGGCGGAGTACGGTTAAAAGAGTCCGGTTAAAACCCGGTCAATTAAGCGTGTGGCGCAGAAACGATTAGGGGGGTTAAAATATTTTAGTTGCTCTAAAAAGTGCAGCTTCCTTTAAGTTTACGAAAATAAACTACCTTTTCTGATTGCTGATTGATCACAAAGTACATTCAATCGATTGATATTATTATTAAAAGCTATTTTTTTTTTAGTTTCGCTTGTCCGTTATCGGTCTGTAATCAAATCTTGCAAGTTAAATTTGACACAATTCCCGGTTTGTGCCTGTCCGTTTGTGCAAGCTTCTGGATGCACGATGTAAATTAAAGGGCTAAGGTTCACACGGCAGCAAACTACATATGACCAAAGCAATTGTCATGTTTTGTACGTGTTGGTCAAGTTCATATTTTTTTATTTTTGAACGAAAATCGTTTCCATTAAATATAACATAAGAATAATCGGCCTATAATGTCCCCTCTGCTAGGACTCAGGCATTATCCTATACATATAGTTTTCATTATTGTCAATCAATAGAAACGTGTACAGACGTGGCAATTGAATGACTTTCTCATTTCTCATCAAAACATCATTGAGGTTGTTTTGCATATTCGTGCGAAATGACGTTTTTCAAGATGGCTAATTTGTTGGGACCTTAATATACTGATTCGACTACTAGTGCCATTGTTTCCTATATTGATAATTTTTGGAACTATTTATTTCCGCCATCTTTGAATGTGTTCCACTGTTTACTACATAATATACTTTTTGGTCTCCTGTCATGGGGCCCTTTAAAACGGGCCACCACTTCTCTTTCAAAAGCGTTTTCTAAAGAAACCCGATATTGAAAAAATATGCTGTGATTAACTTATATCTTAATTTTTCCGAGATCTATCTTTTGAGAGTATTTTTATGAATGAACGCGAACTCTAAACATGGTCCCCAGATTGCTTGGAGTCATGCCATTCTTCTTTGCACGCATATGTATACCACGTGATAATGCAATACTATGATGACACGGAGCTGATCTGATGAAGGAGCTAAAAGGTGGCCATGGGAAGTCCGTAATAAAACGACGCAATCCCATCGAGTTTGGGCTCATTTGATTCGTCTTGAAAATAAAGGTGTGTGACCACAATTGCGAAATTTAAATTGATTATTTATGTCTTTTGTGGCAACCTCCTGAATGACGAGGATGCAAAACTGCACCTTGTATTCCTGACACAATCCATGTATATTTAGGTTTGCGGTTCAGAACTTTTCCACCCCATCGGCCATTCGTTCTGCGAGCAATGTCTGTTTAAGTTAGGTAATTCTTCGCTGACCCTAGATAAATTGGAATGAGAGCAGAAGAATAATGATAAGAAAATAAGGAAAAATAAACGTACATCCTACTAAATAAAGGGTGTAAACAGATTCTTAACGAAGCCGAAAGGCACTTGTTCTCCCTGTCATTGCGATCATTTTTTTGTTCTAGACCTGGGAACCTTCTAGTTACGGAGATATTGGGGGTCAAAGTCCAACTTTTTCACAAGTTTCTTTTTAAATACATGTTTTTAATGATTTTTTTATGCTTATGACACCTTCACGACTCCCGTACTATTCAATCCATCAATCAGCACATTGTTTTGAGTGCGTTACATTGATTTGTACCGTAAAACGTGACTTTTCATCCCAAAAAAGAAATCGTTTCCCAGCACTAATTTTTGCGTAAAGTTACTTAGTTTGATGTACATAATGCTTGGTTTACGGCTTCGTGAAGAGTCTGTTTACACCCTGTATACCATCGATCAGCATATATTTGTCACTGTGACAACACATCATCTGATTAAGTTAAAAAAAAAATTTTGAATATATTTTCCTCAATGAATAAAAAATATAACTAACCGGCCAGTGTGACGACTGTGTTGAAGGCCAAACCACAAGAAAAAAATTCATAATTTGATTCAACACTAAACGGTTTCTTCTTGGTCGTTTCGCCCTTTTATTCGTCTTATTGGTAAGTGTCAAATCGAAAATAAAAGTGTCAAAGTGACATAACTATGGACGTATTTTTACTGAATTTGATATCGAAAGATGGCTTTGTACATTTATGACTTTTAATTTCTTGTGCTAACCAATTCTGGAAGTGGATAAACATTTTGTTGAGTAGGTATATCTGTGGTATATCTGAGGTATATCTGAGGTTAGGCATTAGATTAAAAAAAAGCATTACGTATTTTATGTAATGTAGCATTTCTCAATTAAAAATGTGCAAAGCAAAAAAAATAGTCAAACTTTTAGAAATAGTTTTCATTTGTCAATCAATATTGTTGGACTGACATAATATAGCGTAAATGCACATTGTCTGTCTATTACAGTTTGCAGGCGAAATTGCATGGAGTCGACCAATCTAGTGACGACATGAGTCGCTCGCATCACGCATGTTTTCCTATACTTCTTGGTAATGTTGAGCCAGATTTTCTTTTCTTCGTTCATTACGGTGAGCCCATCGCTGTACCAGTAAGCCCTACAGATTTTCTAAGGGATTCAAGTCCGGGGATTTGGCTGCCCATGGAATCAATGTTATGTCTGGATGTAAATCAAACCAGGTGCTCACAATCCTTGTTCGATTTATGGCACAATTATAGTGAACAAAATTAATATTTACCATTTCGTGCAGTGGATACACAATCCTTACTTCTCTACATTTGTAAGAGGCGGGTTTTGAACCAGCTCTTCTACACCTTCGGAGTTCATTCCCACGCACGCGCATAAATGCTCAGGCCCTGCTGATGCATTTTTAGAATTCTGTGGCGATTTTTTTCGGAAACTGCAGCTGGCTTGTTTCCGAGCATGTGGTTTGAGTTCGGGTTTACTCGTGCAATCTCGTGAATGTATAAAACTGTAAGAAGAACCAAACTACCAATTACCAACTGAAGAGTTGCCAAACTAAAGTGGCAGTGGGCAGGGCACATTGCTCGAAGAACAGATGGCCGATGGGGCCGAAAAGGTCTAGAGTGGCGACCGGGAACCGGAAGACGTTGCGTTGGAAGGCCTCCCATTAGTTGGACCGATGATCTGGTGAAGGTTGCGGGGATCCGCTGAATGCAAGTCGCACGGGACACAATGTGGCGACACTTGGGGGAGGTCTATGTCCAGCAGTGGACATCTTTCGGCTGAAATGATAATGATAATAAAACAATAAAATTGTAAAGTTTGAAAGTAGTTCATCAATTAAAATACAGGACTGTATAGACGCCAGTACATCAAGCTACCGAAAATTTTGCCAATCAATCTTGAACCTAATGCTTTAGCGATGAAGTTAAAATCTATTAAATAAATTTGACAGATTTTAGGAGCTTGATGTGTCTGTACTAGTATTAAATATGACTATACCGACCTATCAAATCATCATCATCATCATCTTCCTGCCCTTATCCCATTTTATTTGGGATCGGCGCAACATGTTTTCTTCTTCCATTCTCCCCTGTCAGACGTCACGGCATCGTTGACTCCTTTCTCTTTCATATCAGTCTTCACACAATCCATCCATCTTTTCTTTGGCCTGCCTGTCCCTCTCCATCCATCAACATTCATGTTTATCACTCTTTTAGTCACGTGCGTTTCATCCCTCCTCATTATATGTCGATACCAAGACAAACGACTTCCTTTCAATTTTTCTGTAACAGGCGCCACTTTCAAACTTCCTCTAATATACTCATTTCTTACTTTATCCATTCTTGTCACTCCACACATCCATCTCAACATTCTTATCTCCGCTACATGCAATCGTTTTTCATCCTTCTTCTTCACAGCCCAGCATTCTGACCCATACAGTACGACAGGTCTAATCACGGACTTGTATATTTTCCCCTTTAGCTTGAGGGGCATCCGTGGGTCGCAAGTTGACCGACCTATCAAATCAAGTAACAGAAATACCATATCGTAGAAAAGTAAAATAACCCGAGCCGCCTAGTAAGGGTTAAAACCAAAGTTTTCCTTATTTCATATTTTGAGTTAGTTTTTATCCTGTTGGTACAAAAACACGTTGACTGATTATGTTAAGTGTTACATCAAGAGTATAAATATGATGGGAAAGTCTCAAGCTTCACACATCAACTCCATATCTCCTTACGAACGTTTGTCGTATTCTAAACAACCAACTAACATGGCTGCTATCAAGACCACCTTCATTCTCCTGCTGGTCGCCTTCGCAATGGTGATGGTGACCGTGGAGGCGGCCGACCGTGTGGGACCCTGCGACCAGGTCTGCAGCCGCATCGACAATGAGAAGAACGACTGCTGCAGAGCTCACAAGTACACCGGCTGGAGCAGCTGCAACAACGGGGAAATGTATTGTTACTGACGGAACCTCGCAAGTGCAACGGTACCATAGTGGAGCTACTGTGTAACCCCTTCGATGTCCATCGTTCGATGAATATTTAGAGGTAATCAAGACCTACCTTGTATTGTAAAACATCAGTGTTATTTGTGAAGTTCCACTTGTTTATAACTCGGCGAGTGATTTAGCTATTGTTTGATTAAAAATCTTAGTTTTAAAATTTTTGCTTTTTTTTTTCACTGACAACCCTTTGCAGCACAAAAATTTTCAAAATTGATATTTTGCTGACTCTTTCATCCTAAAATGATTGATAGAAGATCTGGTGAATCAATGTCTTGCTTGCACATTAGGCACCTGTAGTCATTACAATATACGAATATTACAAAGAGGTAAAGTTTGTATGTTTGTTAGTTTGCATGTAGGAGAACTACTGAGCCGATTCCGAAAATTCTTATACAAATGGGTGGCTACATTATGAGAGTCATTGGCTATAATTATCTGATGGGATCATTTAGTTCTTATGGGATAGTTTCTAAACTTTATGCAAACGAAGCCGTGGGCAAAAGTTGGGTACAAAATTTTTTTACGTCCAAAACATCTTTATAAATAATTTCTTGTTATTTTATAGAGTACACTAAATAATTGTAAAAATTTTCGTTGTTGATACGTTCTTTGTCACTGGGCAGTCATCCCTGCTGCCGTTTGGCTTTCAGGACACAGGCCTCCTCTCTATGAGAGGGACCGAGCTATCCACCTCGCGGGCCCAGTGCGAATCTTGCTGACCAATGATACCTGATACTTCTTTATAGAAAAATGATGAGAGTAAATTTTTAGGATGCGCGCGCATACTGTCATGAAAACCCTTTTTTTACCCTTTTTTTTACGTATGGGAAATCATCAAATGACTTCTCCCGCTCTGGGCAGAGCGGAAGGGAGTGTCAGACTTGTACTGACTAAAACCCATCCATGTTCCTTCCTTGCTCTTTGTGTTCCAGGGCCGCGGTATCTCTTTCGAACAGTCCCGCAGCCCTGGCAGGAAAACCGACACCCTGAAGTTAGCTAGTCAACATACACCCTGAAGTTAGTTAGTCAACATTTTAGTTTTATACGCCAAAGAAGTATAACTTCTTACGAGCGAACATAACTACACTCACACTTTTTTTTTATCTTTTATTACATTATTTGTGTAATACACAGAGCCTACGCTGTTCCCCCATACTTAAGTACTAATGCTGTAACATGATAATATTGTAATACCAAATGATTTGAAAAGAGTAACCATGGAGTTTCTTGCCGGTTCTTCTCCATAGGAAACGACCAACCCGAACCGTGCACCTTTTTGTCGACGTTTTATACATGCTCATCTGGGGCTATGTGAAATAAAATATTTTGATTGTGTCTAACCCATCGGGGATTACAGGCGTAAAGTTATGTTATGATTTATTTACAAAACCATTTATTTATTTATTTAACATTTCAAGCACAAAGTACAGAGGCGAACTTAATGCCATAGGCATTTTCTACCAGTCAACCTTTGGGTGATGGAGAGACAAACAGGTATTGTATAAATCTGCAAATATATTAACAAAAATTAAACACAACAAAGTGAAAAATTAGTTTCAGAATTCGGTGACAAAAAAACTGAATTAAACAAACAAACGACACCGACTTTAGAAGCTTAAGTTATTTTTCAATTTGTTGTGTTTTTCAAGTCGGTTTTATTTTTTAAAAAGTTGATGTATATTTTATAATGGCTTTTATTTTGATGGAAGGGTTTCTGTGTTTATTTCATGTTCAAACGTTTATTTGTAAATACTTCATTTATCTAAAATAACAAACCTTACATGAGACACTCGTTTTATATTATTATTTAGCACCCATAACAGTATTGAGAACGACGAATATTTTTTATATATATATTATAATCATAAAAAAAAGAATTGATGATCAATCATTCATCCTGCTAATATTATAAACGAGTAAGTTTGTATGATTATTACTCAATCACAAAAAAGTAGCTAATAGATGAAATATGGTACACAGATAGTTTATAACCTGAATTAACACGGTAGGATATTTTTTATCCCAACCCTGAAGGTACGGGTAGAAGCTAGTAACTTATATTTCATAACGTTATCTTAGAAGGAAACAATAAAACCAGAACCGTTCCTTTTCAGTCGGTTAAAACAATAGGCTTTTAGAGTAAATATCTACTCAATCAAAACTTTACAAACGGCATACAGAAGAAATACAATTTCGAAATGAAAACCTGTCTATCCAAACTTCCTGAAATAATAAAACAAGCTAATAATTCAGAGTAAACTCATTAATGATCTGTTTGCCTTTCATGGTGTTAATACAAACCTGAGCTAATAGCCGGTCGTACTATTGACTTTTTAGTCGAGGCCTATTTAATGGCGTTATGTTGGTCATGCAGCTACGAAACAGAAACATTTTGTTTTTGAAGTTATATTTCCATCGTTTCGTTATACTTCTTTTGGCGCGTTAGGGAAAAATGATGAGAGTAAATTTAAAAACGCGCGCGCACACCGTCACGAAAAACCGACACCCTGAAGTTAGCTAGTCAACATTTTAGTTTTTATACGTCAAAGAAGTATAACTTCTTACGTACGTAATAATAATAAGTACACACACACTTTTTTACTATATTTTGTTTTGCGAAGTTGCCATGTTTCCTGAAATGGCGTGTTATGTGATGATGATTGGTTGAGTGTTCGCAAGCGCGACTGCTGAACATGCGGTCCTGGGTTCGATTCCTGGATTCCCGGGTCGGGCAAAGTGCTATTGGGTTTTACCATCAGTTTCTCAGTAGCAGCAACGAACTCAGGATGCGGGCCCGGTTAACGGCAAAAGCCTTGCCCCCTATTACATGGGACTTAAACAGAATTGGCGAAATGTGTATTAGGTACACCTCTGCCTATACCCGTTCGGAAATTAAGCATAATATTATGTTACTATATTACTCAAAATATAAATAACTTTTACTGCAAAAGCCACAATAAAATCGCAGAAAAATCATCTGTTATTAATATCGATACCTAACCGTAATAATAACTACTTCCTTATAAGAAGCAGTACACTTTTTTATAATATTTGAAATATTTCAATAAAAACAACAAAAATGTACTGATAAAAACAGTTTGTTATGGCAACTAAACCAGCCTTAGAGTTATTGTTTTTCCTAAAATGCAATAAAACCTACAAAAAGCTACCGCAAGTCTGACGGCCGTTGAACTCGTCAAGCGTCATCGGATAAGTAGTAGTTAGCCTTTTTTTTTTTTTTTACGGATGTGAAATCATCGGAAGGGAGTGTCAGACTTGTACTGACTAAAACCCATCCATGTTCCTTCCGTGCCCTTTGTGTTCCAGGGCCGCGGTATCTCTTTCGAACAGCCCGCAGCCCTGGCAGTAGTAGTTAGCCTTGAAATTATTTATTATCTGCTAGTTTTTTTATTAGAGGAGCCCGTGGCTAAGTAATAACAGCCGCTCGGGTCGATCTTTAGGTTAAGCCGTGCTTGCGTAGGTTGGTCTGTGGATGAGTGACCACCCATTACATAGCGAGTTCCTTTCGTACCTCGGAAAGCACGTTAAGCCGTTGGTTCCGGCTGTCATTTGTAGATCTTTGACAGTCGGTACAGGAAGTCAGTGGCCCAAAAAGTCTGACAACCAGTCTTACCAAGGGGTATTGTATTACCCAGTACTAACTGGGTTGTGGAGGTAAGATAGGCAGTCGCTCGATGTAACATATTGGTATTCAGCTGCATCCGGTTAGACTGGAAGCTGACCCCAATATAGTTGGGAAAAGGCTAGGCAGATGATGTATCCGTTAGCTTTTACCCGCGGCTTCGCTCGCGTTAATTTAGGACTTTGACGAACAGTTTTATTTGGGTTGTACTCTGCTATAATTATGTATAATATAATAATATAATCAAAGCATGATTCGAAAGACACGTGGCGCCATCTATTATCATAAGAACGTTATTGTTGTTTTCCTCGGGAACAGTACTGTTGTAAACAATTAGGGTTGTACTCTGCTTGTAATTTTATAATTCTTATTATCTTATCTTACTTCTTTATTATCATATCAGACCAATTCAAATCATTGCAGGAAAATGTTCGAAGCCCTAAAGTTCTAATCATTGCAATTAATTCAGAGCAACCTTTCTGCTGATATCAAGCTGATCCTCTAATATTTCGCAAAGTGAGATGCATGTTATCCACAAGCCCTTGAGGTGTGTGCTCTCCATGACCTTGTCGCATCCAACATGACAAAGACACACTTGATTTCGCACGAAAATATTCTACAATAGATAGAGCATAAAAAATAAATAATTATTTCTGTTGAACCTCTTGTCAACACTCACTATCCGGTTTCCATTTTCAAAGTATTCGTCGAGACGAATCAAAAGAGCCCGAATTTGATGTGGTTACGTCGTTTTATTAAGAAGTTCCTATGGCCACCTTCCAGCTTCATCATCAAACCCTGGTTACCATTTAGAGACAAAGTACTCGTCAAGAGGAATCAAACGAGTCCAAACTCGATGGGGTTGCGTGGTTTCCTTATAGAGTTCCTATGGCCACCTTCCAGCTCCATCATCAGACCCTGGATACCATCTAAAGACAAACTACTCATCAAGGCGAATCAAACAAGCCCAAACTCGATGCGGTTACGTTGTTTTATTAGAGAGATCCTATGGCCACCTTCCAGCTTCATCATCAAATCCTGGTTACCATTTAGAGACAAAGTACTCGTCAAGACGAATCAAACGAGTCCAAACTCGATGGAGTTGCGTCGTTTCCTTACAGAGTTCCTATGGCCACCTTTCAGCTTCATCATCAGACCCTGGATAACATCTATAGGCAAAGTACGCATCATGGTGGATCATACAAGCCTAATCTCGATGGGCTTTATGTTGTTTCATAACGGAGTTCCTAAGGCCACCTTCCAGCTCCATCATCAGATCAGCTCCATGTCATCTATATATTGTACTATCACGCGATATACATAAGCGTGCAAAAGTTTAATTCAATCGGAAATCGGAAAGTATGTCAAATTAAACATGCAAGACTTCATGCGACGTCTCGTGATTTAGCAATTAACGTGAGAAAAGAACCAAATGACTGAAACTTCTATGGGACCAAGATCTATCGAGAAGTATATCTTGTCGTAATAAAGGAAGATTTTTTCAAATCGGTTTAGAAATGACGGAGTTATGAGGTAACAAACACAAAAAATACAACCAAATTGAGAACCTCCTCCTTTTTGAAGAAACTCGGTTAAAAATACATGCTGCACCGACCGCAAATGAATTGGAAGGTCAATGTCAATGACGGTCAGATGTATGATTGTTTTTCCTTATTATTCAATGAGGAAAATAAACATACATCCTTCTATATGCTATCTATCAACATTTATTTGTCACTAGCAAGTTCCCCGCGACGTTCGTTCGCGTGCAATTATTTAAAAAAAAATACTTCCCTTTTTGAATCTGATTTTGTTACCGAATTAAAGGGATATCTTTAATTTTTTTTTAAATAAAAGTAAAATATCCTAAAGTAGCCTAAGTTAGATCATGTCAACAGAGGGGGTAAGGCAAGGGGCTGCGGGACTGTTCGAAAGAGATACCGCGGCCCTGGAACACAAAGGACAACGTTTTAGGGGCCGGTTCTCGTCAGCACAAGTCTGACACCCCCTTCCGCTCTGCCCAGAGCGGGAGAAGCCATTTGATGATTTCCCATCCGAAAAAAAAGAAAGTCTAACACAAGGCGACCCAATATCACCTAAACTATTTATAACGGTACTGCAGAATATAATGAAGGATCTGCCTTGGTCAACACAAGGAATCAACATGGATGGGAGGTGCATGAGTCATTTAAGGTTTGCAGATAATATCTTCCTGAAAAATTGAACATATGATAAACGACCTAGAGGCTGCAAGCAACCGTGAAGATTTACAGATGAATCTCAGTAAAAGGAAAATCATGACCAACGACAAAATTATACCCATTTTAACAGGGAATGAGCCATTGGAATATGTACAGAAATATGTCTATCTAGGGAAACCATTATCATTCAAAACCAGAAGAAACATAGAAGAAATAGACAGACGTAAAGCCTCAATGTTAAAGAAGTTTTGGGCCCATAAAGAGATACTAAAATCTCAGCTTCCAATGAAACTCAAGAAAACTGTTATGAACTCAGTTTTTATATTATATAATTTAATTTAATTTAATTTACTATATTATATAATTTAGTATCGAATGCATGTGAATGGATTTTATTATTATTTATTATTCTACTTCACAATTGATTATTTTATTGTGATAAACTGCAATTGAATACTTTATCGTTTACTTTTTGTGATTATACATTGAATTAATAAAACTTTTTTGATTTGAAGTTAGACCTTATAACATGAGCTATCTGCCAGTATAAGTACCGTCTAAATGGATCAAGCCGTTTCTGAGATTAGCCGGAACAAACAAAATATGCTTTCAGTAAAAAGTTGTTATTTTGATATTACAAACAGACACTTCAATTTTATTTATTTGTATAGAGTATAGATGTTGACAACACTCGGTCTGCGCATGATAAAATATAATGAAAAATTTTCCTCAATCAAAAAAAAAAAACGAATGACGAATTTTTTGAAGCAACAAGAAAAATACATAATATTGACACAAGCCTGAACGGCTGTCCGTTGGTCTTTGCAACCTTTTTATTCATCTTATAAAAAAACTAGCAGATAATAAATAATTTCAAGGCTAACTACTACTGCCAGGGCTGCGGGCTGTTCGAAAGAGATATATAGCAAAAAATTTAGTCAAGATATTAAAGTTAAAATTGGGAGTAGGTAAACAAGTACTTAAAATTAATTATTTAAAATTTAACATTTAAACATAGGTAAAACCAAACCTCACATAAAACCATTCCTCACAATCCATCCATCTTTGGTCTTCTTCTCCTTCTCGAACCATCAACATTTATCATCATCACTCTTTTAGTCACATGCGATTCATCTCTCCTCATCACATGCCCATACCAAGGCAGTCGATTCCCTTTCAACTTTTCTGTTACTGGCACAACTTTCAAACTGCTTCTAATAAAGGGTGTAATCAGACTCTTAACGAAGCCGAAAGGCACTTGTTCTCCCCGTCATTCAAAAAAAGTCGTTTCCCAGCACTAATTTTTGCGTAAAGTTACTTAGTTTGATGTACTTAGTGCTTGGTTGACGGCTTCGTGAAGAGTCTGTTTACACCCTGTATACTCATTCCTTACTTTATCCATTACTGTCACACCACACATTAACCTCAACATTCTCATCTTCGCTACATGCAATCTTTTTAGGGTTCCGTACCAAATGGTAAAACGGGACCAGATATTCGTAGCGCTAAGTTAGGTTAAGAAAATGTTTGTAACAATTGTTTAATAAATTTATTCATATTCCCTATTACTAAGACTCCGCTGTCTGTCTGTCTGTCTGTCACCAGTCTGTATCTTATGAACCGTGATAGCTAGATAGTTGAAATTTTCACGGATGATGTATTTTTGTTGCCGCTGTAACAACAAATAATAAAAATATAAATTATTTAATAATTAATGGGGGCTCCCATAACGTGTTTTTTTCGGTTTATGGTACGGAACCCTTCGTGCGCGAGTCCGACTCGCACTTGGCCAGTTTTTTCACCCATCTTCTTCACAGCCTAGTATTTCGATCCATACCGTACGACAGGCCTACGTCCACCTCAATCTGTCAAATTTATTTGTAAGTTTTTCAACTTTATTAAAAAAGATTATGAATCATATTCAACTGGGAAAATTTGACAGTTTGGGATAGCTTGGTGTGCTGACGTACATACAGTGTGTTGGAAAAAATCATCGCCGAAATAATATTCAAATTCCAGCCTAGTCAAAGTCCGTGAAATTTAAACAAATTAGATTACGAATAATTCATAATTGATATAAAAAAAATTACATCAAAGTTTTTTGATTTTTTTTCCTCATGCACATATTTAAGAAGCTGGTTTTAACATTTTGCATAAAGTTTGACGTCAACAGGAAAACAAAACGTGTAGCACGTAGGCGTGTAGCATTCGCGTCAAAAATATCGAGACAAACAGTCTGTTTTTGATCTGACACGAGGGCTGTGTATAAAACTATAAACAATACAAAAGGAAAAATTACTTTTAAAAATTGCTACCTTAATGCATTACAACAACTGTCATTTTTAACAAGTATTTCCAGCCACTTCATTCTTTTCGATCATTCAAATAAGTCTATTAATCCCGATATTTTTGACACTGGCTGTACAAGGTTATCTATTTTTCTACAATAAATAAACGATTGAAAAACTTAATGTATGCGCGAGTTTAAAAATGCAAACAGATGTAAGCAGTAATCGAGAGCTTAGCGCACGCAGCTGAATTGATTAAAAGTTTTTATTAGAAACATACGGAATGAATTTAATCAATTTATAATTTTCGGTTTAGGACAAGTTACACTTCACTTCATCAAAAGTTGTTTTTGACGAACTGGTGGCTAAATAATCACAGCCGCTCGGGACGATTATTAGGTTAAACCACGCTTTAGGGTTCCGTACCCTAAGGGTAACGAACGAAACCCTATTACTAAGCCTCCGCTGTCCGTCCGTCCGTCTGTCTGTCATCGGGCTGTATCTTGTTACAGGTCATGGTCCGTACAGTTAAAATTTTCACAAAATGTGCATCTCTGTTGCCGCTATAACAACAAAAAAAGGTGCAATGGAGTTTCTTTTTCTTTAAGGGTATTTTAGGGTTCCGTATCCAAATGGCAAAAAATGGAACCCTTATGGATTCGTCATGTCTGTCTGTCTGTCTGCCCGTCCGTATGTCACAGCCACATTTTTCCGAAACTATAAGAACTATACTGTTGAAACTTGGTAAATAGATGTATTCTGTAAACCGCATTAAGATTTTCACTCAAAAATAGAAAAAAAAATCATTAAACTTTGGGGGTTCCCCATACTTAGAACTGAAACTTAAAAATTTTTTTTCAACAAAACCCATACGTGTGGCGTATCTATGGATAGGTCTTCAAAAATGATATTGAGGTTTTTAATAATTTTTTTTTCTAAACTGATAGTTTGCGCGCGAAACACTTCCAAAGTAGTAAAATGTGTGTCCGTGTTAGAAGTTACAGGGGGGGGCTGTAACTTCTAAAATAAGGGAATGATAAAACTAAAAAAAATATATATGATGTACATTACCAAGCAAACTTCCAACGAAAATTGGTTTGAACGAGATCTAGTAAGTAATTTTTTTTTAAATACGTCATAAATCGTAAACCGCAATTTAGTGTAATGTTGTATAGATAATGGTACGGAACCCTTCGTGCGCGAGTCCGACTCGCACTTGGCCAGTTTGAACCTTTGTAGGGCTGCGGGACTGTTCGAAAGAGATACCGCGGCTCTGGAACACAAAGGGCAGGGAAGGAACATGGATGGGTTTTAGTCAGTACAAGTCTGACACTCCCTTCCGCTCTGCCTAGAGCGGGAGAAGTCAATTGAAGATTTCCCATCCGAAAAAAAAAAGGGCTCGGAACCTTTCATGCGCGACTCCGACTCACAATTGGTAGATTTTTTTAGCTTTATTTGCCCAATAGTCTAATACAAAATATTCTTTATACCTATTGCGATAAAGTTTCTTTTGTCCAGATGTTCCAAATGTATTAACACCATCATTGGAGATTTAGCCATCATTGATGCGGGATATAGTATTGTGAGAAAGTTTGTGAACAAACACAGATCCACTCTTGTTCCGGAACATCTCATTGCGCGGCCTGTGGGCTCACATCAAACGGTTCTACGTCATTGTAACGTTCCACGAAACGCTAGGCCCTCGATCATACCGAGGGACACTTGCTCTTCTACATCGGCCATTCATATTTGTAGAAAAGCAGCATTTTTATTTAGTCAAGACCATCGAATTTCTTTTAAAATATGATGTACAATACAACAATAAATTCCGTAGCATACATTTTCTACCAGCACAATATATTTTGACCGCCTGCATTATTTTAAAATCGTTGCCCATTTTGCTTGTTAACCCGCCAAACGGCTTTCCAGAGCCAAGTTCACCATCCACAGACCAACCTAGGCAAGCACGGCTTAACCTAAAGATCGACCCGAGCGGCTGTTGATATTTAGCCACGAGCTCCACTTTTTCAAGATTTTTGAATCGAAAGTACAGCTCTATCCCAATATATAGCATTTATAGCTTTTTTTATTTATTTATTTAGCTTTAAAATCCAGCAAGTACAATAGGTATTGATTGATTGGCCTGTTGGTCTAGTGGTTAGTGACCCTGACTGCTAGGACGGAGGTCGTGGGTTCGATTCCCACACAGGACAAATCTTTGTGCGATGAGTACGATTATTTGTTCTGTATCTGGGTGTAAATTTATCTATAATATGTATGTATTTAGAAATATATAAGTATGTTTATCAGTTGTCTGGTTGCCATAGTACAGGCTCTGCCTAGTTTGGGATCAGATGGCGGTGTGTTGGTTGTCCCAAGATATTATATTATATTATTATATTTTTCATCTATATACTTTTAATTTTTGAATGAAGTCTAAACACTTAATTAGTATAAGCACAGCATAATCAGCCTATAATTTTGCTCTGCTGGGACACAAGCCTCCTTTCCATGAGAGGAAACGGGTTATAATCCACCACGCCTGCCCAGTGCGGGTTGCTAGATGTCACATGTCTTTGAATTTTTGGTTCTAGGACATACCGGTTTCCTCACGATGTTTTCCTTCACCGTTTTGTGAGCAGTGGTTATGAAATATATAACACAAACTAATTTGCCTGCCTAGGTTCAAACCCCCTTACTGCTTGTAAGTGCAACAAATTTGACCCGATAACTAGGGGTCCTATCCGAGACATTTATTTTTAGTGTTCTGCCTTTAAAAGCAAGGGTAGTTTCAATTTTTCTTCATTTTTATGAACTTTATAACGCTGTTAAGCCAAAGGTTTGGGTTTTGGGTTATTTTTGATAAATTAGTTTTCGGAATATTTACTCGTTTGTGGGTGGGTGTATGTTTCGTGGGTTATTTTTGATAAATTAGTTTTCGGAATATTTACTCGTTTATGATTCCTCTGAAAAATATTATATAAACGCTCTGAGCGACGTAAATTTGTCACAATTATCAATTTTTGATCGAGAGGAGAAAAATTTCCAAAAAAGTTAAAAGATCGATTACTCCAAAACCACTCAGATAGGACCCCTAGTTATCGGGGAAAATTTGTTGCAAATGAGCTCTAGTATCAATCATTTCAAGGCCTGCACCCAATTACAAATTACTCTGTATATACTACCGCTGAAGATACTATATAATTATGTTAATGACTTACTCGTGCGTGCTTAATTTTTATTGACATAAGTAAAACAGGTTTTATCAAAATGTATTGTTTTACTACGTGCTAAAATTTTTTTTTTCTACAATCTCGGAACAACGTATGATCATGGTTTTGAGGAAAAATTCTAATTTATTTAAGAATAATTTCATGTATCGTAGGTAATTATTAAGTTAAGTTTTATTGTATTATGTACATATCACTACATAGTACAAAACAAAGTCGCTTCCCGCTGTCCGTCCCTATGTATGCTTAGATCTTTAAAACTACGCAATGGATTTTGATGCGGGTTTTTTTTAATAGATAGAGTGATTCAAGAGGAAGGTTTATTTCTACATTACACCCGTGCGAAGCTGGGGCTAGTATATTATAAGCCTAGGCTAGTTTTTGAGGTATACATTAAAAACACAGTGTAACGTAAATTGAACGAATGATGCAATGAATATCAAGGATTACAATGATGGAAATGTATAATGTGAAATTGACAAAAGTTATCGAAATATTTATATTTGAATTCAATTAACTGAAAGTCATTGTATAAAAAGGACTTCCTCGTTGGTCTAGTGGTCGCAAGCGGGACTGCTGAGCATGAGGTCCTGGGTTCGATTCCCAAGTAGGGCAGTGTAATTGTTTTTTAAGGGATTTCCCGGTAGCAGCCATGGAGTCTGGATTTGTGCCCGGTTGATGGCAATAGGCTTGTCCCCTATTACATGGGACTTCAACATTACTGGCGATATGTGGGTGTACCTACTTTTAAGTATACTTTCTCTTAACCCTTCGGGGATTAGAGGCGTGATGATATGTATGTATTAATAGGTATTAAACGTTTTGAAAGTGACTGTCTTCGGTTTTGACCCTCTGGCGGAAGCAATTATCACGGAGCCAGTAGATATGACAGTGATTTCGAGACCTACAAGTTCCAGCAGTAAAAGTTTTTCGAATGAAATGATGATGCCATTGCATTCTTTCTTTTTTTTATCGTGTGGTTAGTACCTTATCTTTTTCTTTTTGTTTTTTGGATGGCAAATCATTAAATGACTTCTCCCGCTCTGGGCAGAGCGGAAGAGAGTGTCAGAGTTGTACTGACTAAAACCCATCCATGTTCCTTTCTTGCCCTTTGTGTTCCAGGGCTGCGGTATCTCTTTCGAATAGTCCCGCAGCCCGTTAACAGTTCCGCAGCTCAATTAGTGCCTTACCTAGTGTTAGAGTTTTATGCCACCCTTGGGCCTCTGACTTGGCATTATATGCCGTCGAGAAATATCTCTCAAGCATACTAGTTTCCTCATAATGTTTTCCTTCACCGAAGCAAGTGGTAATTATACAATACGCACATGCATCCGAAAAATCAATGATACGTGTCTTGGGTTCGAACTTGAGACCTTTGATTTGGCAGTCCGACGGTCACACCCCTAGGCTATCGCAGTTAACTATTTGTATTGACAAATGGAGTATTACTTTCCTTAGACCTGTCTCTTTTCTTTATAAGTAACTCTCTACCATGCCCTCTAGAGGCATTTTATCTTCGTAATGAAGTAATGTTACTACAAATACTATACCCGTTTTGTCTACACTAATATTATAAAGAGGAAAACTTTGTTTGTATGTTTGTTTGTTTGTACTGAATAGGCTCAAAAACTACTGGACCGATTTTAAAAATTCTTTCACCATTCGAAAGCTACATTATCCACGAGTAACATAGGCTATATTTTATTTTGGAAAAAAATAGGGTTCCGTAAGATATTTGGGTTTTTCGGACACAAGGTGTAAAAAATCAACCAGAAAAGTTACTTATTTTGCGTACGCTGCCTAAACTATAAAAGATAGAACCATAAAATGTTCTAATTAATTGTAGATCTTATAAATATCTACAAAAAAGTCCGCGACACACTATACCCATCTATGTCGAGTGAGGCACAGCAACCATTTTTTTATTTAAAAATCTTGAATTTTTTTTGGACTACATTTAAACGCGTTTATTTTACTCATGCTATTAATCCTTATCAAAATAAATGATTTCATCACTAAGAACAGTTTATGGAGATAATATTTGGTCTTTGAATGATTAAAATTGGACGTTTGGTTTTGAAGTTATGGCGAAATTAAAATATTACGATTTCTGCTGCACGGCCCGTTGCGAAGTGGGCTTCACCAAGGCGGGGGTGCGCGTGCGGGAGGGGAGTTTAGATCTATGAGTAAGGTACCCGCGCGGCTCATGCGCGAGGTTGGCTCCCTACGCAGCGGTCGTGCGCGAAGTCTAATAATTTTCGTGCGATTTTTAATGCTTCTCAGAAATTTAAGCCCCCCCAACATGTGTAATGGCACGAGACTTCTTATAAAGGAGCTAAAAGATAATTTAATAGTATCGAAGATTATCACCGGCCCTGCAGCTGGTGAATTAGCTCATATACCAAGAATACCCATGATCCCTACTGATTTGCCTATACCCTTCAAAAGGCTCCAATTTCCAGTAAAAATTTCTTTCGCACTAACGATAAACAAATCCCAGGGCCAAACATTCAAATTAGTAGGAATTGATTTACGAAAAGAATGTTTTACGCATGGGCAACTTTACGTTGCCCTATCACGGGTCGGGGCTCCCGACCATCAGTATATTTTGTTACCTGAAAATAATTTAACGTCAAATGTTGTTTATGGAGAAGCTCTACAATAATCGCTTTAGTTATCTATCCTTAAACAACGGGTTGCGCTCCGGGACTGCCGGCAGAAGTGAAAACTTAGTATTAATTACATTTAAATATTTTCATCATTAACAACTTAACATACACAGAAAGACAATCTGTGCAGCCTGCGGATAATGACTGCGTCGTCAATGTTACTGTCGGTGTCTGTGAATTGACCTGGGAATCATTTTGCTGACCGTGTCTTTCCTGGGTAGGCTTTTTGCAGCGGTAACCGACATCCACGCGGGCGGAGCCGCGGGCGACCGCTAGTCTAATATAAAGAGGCTACACTGGCCCAATGTCTGGTCCACGAAAAAAAAAGGAAAAAAGGTTCAGGGCTGCGGGACTGTTCGAAAGAGATACCGCGGCCCTGGAACACAAAGAGCAAGGAAGGAACATGGATGGGTTTTAGTCAGTACAAGTCTGACACTCCCTTCCGCTCTGCCCAGAGCGGGAGAGGTAATTTGATGATTTCCGACATGAAAAAAAAAACAAAAGATAGGTTATACACATGTCCTTGGAGTCAGAATCAATGTGGAGTTATGTGATATCCACGATCACGTATTAGGCCTTGGCACTTGGTGATTTATGGGTTACGAGTCTCACAGAAAAGGGGCCTGTACCTACGTCTCAGCAGTGGGATTGTGCTAAATATACAGCGTGTGTCAGAAAGGTTTCATCTTCACTGCGGATCACACAACATCGGCCCGATACAGTGCTTACCGCTCCTGCGAACGGCTATAAACAATATCTTTATCGCTGGTACGTAGGCAAAGTTGTAACGCTTGAATATATCCTAGTGGTGACAGGTCAAAAAGGTTGATGGATGCGCATTCCAACCGTACCAGATGAAAATTTACCATGTTTTTTTTTTAAGGATTAGTATCATCATTCATCAAATGACTCCTCCCGCTCTGGACGGAGCGGAAGGGAGTGTCAGACTTGTACTGACTAAAACCCATCCATGATTCTTTCATGGCCTTTGTGTTTCAGGGCCGCGGTATCTCTTTCGAACAGTCCCGCAGCCCTGGCAGGCAAAGTTTACCATCAGTCTGAACAACCGACGTCGAAGACATGAAAGAATTATCTAGCTGTACCATAAAGGACATGGCCTAAAATTGTATGAGACTGTTCCCCAGAATGTACAGTCAACAAAACAGATAGGTATGCAGGGTCGAAAGATATAATTGTTTTTTTCTTAAAAACCGATCGATGTTTTCGAATGAAATTAAAATTAAATGAAGGAAAATAATCAATTGGTTAAATTAGTAAAAAAATTCATTTGAAGATGTGCAACAGTTTCTAAAAAAGCTAAAACTATATCTTTCGACCCTGCATACCTATCTGTTTTGTTGACTGTACATGATTATATAAAATGTCATTTAATAGTAAAGATCTTCCATAACAAAAATAAAAAAGTGCATATTGCTAAGCATTTTTGGGCAAAAGTTATAAAGGTTTAAGACAGTTGTTTATTAATGAAATTGAATTAAATGTTTTATTTGCTTAGATTTGGTCGGTTTGTAGTTGCTCCAACAATTCGCTAAAAGTAGCATGCAAAATTATAGAATATATTAATAAAATAATTGAAGCTACTAGAATTGTTTCGTTATAATGTTAATAATGTCAATGATTTTTTAATTTATTAGTAATGTACAAAGTACGAGTATGGAACTAACTTCTAAATTTTTTCGCGATTTAGATGTTGGTCTTTTACGGGAAGTTTTTAAGTTTGATGGACTGTACCATGCAGATAACAACAACAACAACAATTTTTGTAACAACTTTCCGTGGGGGATGCGGTACAGACTATACCACAACCCTTAATATGACCACATTATTGATACATGCTGCAGAACTAGAGTACCGAGTTTCCTCCGTGCCTCAGAAAGCACGTAGTCACTGGCCCAAAAAGTCTGACAACCAGTCTTACCAAGGGGTATCGTATTATCCAGTACTAATTGGGTTGTGGATGTCAGATAGGCAGTCGTTCCATGTAAAATACTGGTATTAAACTGCATTCGGTTAGACTGGAAGCCGACCCCAACATAGTTGGGAAAAGGTTAGGCAGATGATGACTTTATTCTTGTTTGCTATCAGAATATACGAAATCGGCAGTGGACATTTGGACACCAATAGAGCGACTAGACAATAAAACTCGACGAGTGCTTGGGACTCTTACCTTAGCCAATATCAAAAACACCTGACGAAAAAAAAACCGGTCAAGCAAGTGCTAGTCGCACTCGCGCTTGAAGGGTTCCGTAGTAGGGGAGCCCCTATAATTTTTAATTTATTTTTGTTATTTGTTGTTTACCGGTAACAGAAATGTATAATTAGTGAAAATTTCAACCGTCTATCTATTACGGATCATGAGATACAGCCCGCTGATAAACGGACGGACGGACAGCGGAGGCTTAGTAATAATACGGTTACGGAACCCTAAAAAACAAGACTGACCTACTCGTCGATCTAGATAATTTTAAAAGAATATCCAACCCGCTTCCCGCTCCTTCAGACTCCACTAATAAATCGGACAAACAAACAGCAGACAAGTATATAAAAATAAATGTTAGTACCGTGATACACACGACTCGTACAAAGCTGTTTAATATCTCGCTCAACTAACTTCTTATACTTTGTTACTTCTAACTCAAAAGAAGATGCAGTAAGTCAATTTTGAAGGGCTTTTTGGTTAAGAGTATATACGGTGGAAGGGACATTCATGCTAAAACAGTTTCCACGTATCAGTACATCATTCTGAGCCCCTTCGCCACACATAGAAAATTTTCAACGGTTATTTTAAAAAAATCTGCTGTTCCATACATTTTGATCGTATAGGTATTGAACGCGGACGCGTAAATATCACTCTGTCGGTGACTCAATTATAAAAACAAAAATGTCTTCAAATATAGAGAAGTGTTTGAACTGTAATGTCGTAATGAATGAACTGTTGACTTTATAGAATATAATTATTTTTTTCTTTAATCGAGTATCCATGGCTCAAAATCTGTTACTAAAACGTAAGACTATGTTAGTAGGTACCGATAAAAAACAACCAACACAACACAGTGGATCACTGCTGCGACAACCCATGAGTAATTGCATTACAGCAACCCACATAAACACGGTCAAGGCGACTTGTAATCATGCTTAGGATACTATTGGTGCTGCCCCACACCCTGCGCACCAGAGAAGTGCACCTTTTACGCATTGTTGCGTAAAAACAATCCACATGCGCATCTGCAAACAACCACGACGCACTACAGAAGCGGGGCAACCCCACCAGCATCCTAAACACGTTATTAAACTGAACTCGGAGAATACTGCACGATCTTTGGCCCACACTACCACACACGACTTACCACTTTATGGATGAGGAAAGTATACATCAGTTGTGTACCACCTCGTTCTCAGATAGATATTGTGTAGGCAAAAACATTGCTCGTTGATTCGATCCTTAATGCAAAAAAGATGCCCACGCGTAGGGGAAAAAGAAAATGTCAAGAGACTTTAGTGACATTATTTGCCTGATGAAAAGTGTTGATCTAGTGATTTTCCCGGTAGCTAAAGAATTATATAAACTCACGCCAGTCACGGGTTTTTGCAAAAGAGAGTGGTGTTTGAAGATTTTAACCTACTCAAACTAGAAGTTGAGCATATGAAACATGATTCGCTCATCGATAGTTTCGCGTCAAATTCAAATGTAAACAAGTACCGAGATGCGCGTCCACAAAACAGTTTTGAGTTTGATAGTGGACCCATAGGACTTAATAATGTGCAACAATATGTACCTATAAATTCAGCTGGTTCAAAGGTTAACGGACGGCCTTCACCTACGAGGCATTCGTCACCTCTTTCTCTCGCGTGCGAAACCAAACGACGGACGCAATAACACACGTAGAGGCGCCTTCAAACACTGTGCTTTCGAAAGGTGCAAGGGAGACCGACTGCCACGCGAGCCTAACGTACGGCGGTATTGGAAGACTAAGCGAGACAGAGCATCCGGAGGTTCGCGTGGAGGCCCCAGCTAGCACCGTGGTTTCGCCGTTACCTGCGATGTTGAGGCAACCGAACTGCGCTGGCGCATTAGATCGATCCGCTACTAGTGATATTCGATCGCCGGTTTTAAAGGAAACAATGTCGAACGCGTCCACATAACAACATAATGTTCCCGATAGTAGTTAGCGACGCCGCGAGTGAGTGTAAGAAATAAACAAGTTGTAAGGAACAATGGCAAATAGTTAGAAAAAAAACGTCTAATCGTAGTTATAACCTTATACGGCAGAGAATAAATTAATTTCAATGTTAATTTATTTTATTTTAATTTAATTCGGGCTGTATGATTACTGTAACATTTAATTGCAATTTTGTAGGAAACCGCTGTATTGGCTTACGTTTGGCTGCAACTCGCGATAATGTGGACCTAGGATGGGGCACGCTTGTCTCGAAGAAACCGATTCACTCGAACTTTGAAAAGATCCCGTGGTGGCGGTCGACAGGCCTGTAAGTGTTGTAAAGCATTTCCAAATCAATGAACTAACATCACTTTTCCCACAGGGTGCATATTAAGGGAACCTTCTGAAAACTATCTGTATCGTGGATTTACATTTAAACTTGCTATTGTATTTTCATCCGTGAATTACGTGTGAAGTGTAATTGGTTAGCAACTCCTGCTTCTATGCTGTGTAAGTTTCTGTACTTGCACTGTGAATTGTATTCAACCATTTGTAGTAATATTGCTAGTTCTGCTTTTATCTTTCATGCATAATATGTAAATCGGTTTCTAAAACTTTGACTTACGATCTGTTTCATTCCGTAGGCACGTAAATGATCTCCGACAGTTAAACTTAATGCCCTGGGGGGTTACTATGACGTCTTAAAGCTGTGTGGGAAAATGACAGAGCTATACAGGTTGTCTAGCGCCATCTCTTTCCCACACTGGAATGAAAGCAGCTTTAAGACGTTATGGTAGTCCCCTTGAATTCAATTCTCACACTGAGTATAAAGCCCTGGGTTTTTTAAGTTGTGTTTTTAAGATTTAGTTGCTTCGAGTTAATGAAGTTGTGTGGTAATCAGTTATTGTAGTATGGACATGAGCGTGATGCGTAGGAATAAGGAAAATTACTTGAGTTTTGAGTATGAATGTGGAAGACTAAAAAAACAATGGATAGACTGTGTGAAGGAAGGTGTGTCTAGAAAGGAGGTAATTCATGAGATGACGAGTAATAGAGAAGTATGGAAGAAGAAGACACGCTGCGCCGACCCCAAATAAATTGAGATAAAGGCAAGATAATGATGATGCTAAACCTGATTTCTGATCCAGTTATAACCACTATTGCACATTAGGATGATTCTTCATCTACAATAATTGATTTACAATGTTATGAGCTTATTTAAAACTAGCTGATGGCCGCGGCTTCGCCCCGCGTGTATGTCGGTTATCGCGACCAAAAGTAATCATGAAATTTTGATCCCGTTCCGGCAACAAAAACTTAACAAATTATATATTAAAACCTTTCTCGAGAACCACTCTATCCATTGGAGAAAACAGGATAAAAATCGGTGCAGTAGTTTTTAAGTGTATCGCGAACAGACAGACAGACGCGACGGAGGACTTTGTTTTATAATGTATGTAGTGATAGTGACAATAGGTTCACCTCCCCTAAGTGAGTTCGTGACGCTAACCAAGCATTCAGAAAACAGTCTGCTATTTAATAAATTTTGTCCGTAAATGTACTTTTGTATGGAACAGTTGTTTCTTTTCTTAATGACTGGCCAAAATTTCACGATACGGTTTAAAATTACGAAGGTACCCACATCCCACATGGTTCTTGCCGACAAAAGCTTCTACATACAGGGTGTAAACAGACTATCCACGAAGAATTAACCTAGCGTTATGCACATCAAACTAAATAACTTTACGCAAATATTAGAGCTGGGAAACAACATTTTTTTTTGAGGTGAAAAATCACGTTTTACTTTATGACTCAATATAACGCTCTCAAAACATTGTGCTGATGGATGGATTGAATAGTACGGGGGTCCTGGAGGTGTTTGAAGTAAAAATCTTACATTAAAAACATGTATAAAAAAAAACTTGTGAAAAAGTTGGAACTTTGAACCCCGATATCTCCGTAACTAGAAGGTTCCTAGGTATGGTCTAGATCAAAAAAATGATCGCAATGACGAGGAGGACAAGTAGCTTTCGGCTTCGTTAAGAGTCTGTTTACACCCTTTATAAAAAATGACGTCATCTACATAATTATACATACATTCACCAATCAATATTATCATCTACGACAGCCGGTGTTGCATCCACAATAACCTAAGGATATCGGCATATCTCACTAATTGGGTAGCAGAGGTCAGCTTTGAACACAATATTGTTGTTGAGCGGAAGTCAGGCAGATTGGGAGCCGGAACCAATGAATTTTAATACGTAGTGCATACGTTCAAAATTCGTATGGGTAGAAGGATAGAATGGGGTCGAATAGTAAGGGGTTTTAGATTGATTCAGGGACATGAGGAATAAGGTGTTGACGTTCTCATCGTCCCCCCATTTGAAAAGGAATGATCGTCCGATCAGGTGGGTTTACTGCCCGACGGATATAGTCCGGTCTACTATATAATCTTAGCTCACCACAGGATAACTTTTGGATAACCACAAGATAAAGATGTTAGTTCCTCATTTTTGTCTCATAGATGTCGCCAGCGTTCTTTATGTCAACATAATTATGTCAGCTAAAGATTCCATTTTAAAGTAGTAAGTAAAATGGTGTAATGGTGTGCAGCTGAATACCAATATGTTACATCGAGCGACTGCCTATCTTACCTCCACAACCCAGTTAGTACTGGGTAATACGATACCCCTTGGTAAGACTGGTGGTCAGACTTTCGGGCTGACTACCTGTAACGACTGTCAAAGAAACACAAATAACAGCCGGGACTTATTCCGAGGCACGGAAGAAATTCAATATGTAGTGGGTGGTCACCCATCCACAGATCAACCTAGGCAAGCGCGGCTTAACCTAAACATTTATCCGATGGGCTGTTATTATTAACCCACGAGCTCCTCTTTTATTTTCTTAGGTTTAATATACTTTATTCTCAAAAAGACAAAGAGCCACTTACATGAGAACATAATGACAACATAATGTGATAAACTTATTCTAGGTGACGGTCACCGATACAAAAATTCTTAAAAATATTTAAACATTATTTAGTTTTGAAATTAGTTGGGATACACGTTCAACGGCTTTAATCTCAACTGGTAGGGTAGTAACATTATTTGTGAGAATTTTCAATAAATATAATTTGCTAGTTTCGATTTAAAACCGTTGAAAGAGCTTACACTCTTTATACAGGATGGTAAATTATTATATAATTGTGCTCCTTCATAGGTGATATTCTTTTTAGAGTAATTAGTACGTGTCTTTGGCAGGACAAGTAGACTGGGTCAACGAAGACTTCGTTTCGATATTTGAGATTTCTTAGTGAATATTACGTTTGTGTGAATAGTTCCATGCATTATTTTTCTAATTAAGATACAAGTGTTATACATATAAAGTTGTTTAATATTCATCAATTTTGTTTCTTCATATATTTTGTACGTTGGTGTCAAATATGGATAGCGAAACAGGGTCTTTATAATCCTGTTTTGCATTCTTTGCAGTTCTTGTAGCTTTGTTTTACTGGCGCTACCCCAGATTTCTATGAGGTATAATAAATGTGATTTAACAAGTGAATTGTAAATGTTTAACCGCAGTTTTTTTGGTATACATTGACTTACATCGCGGAGTGATCCAATAAGTGAGGAAATTTTGTTTCTAATATAATCTATTTGCTTGTTCCATGTTAAACTGTTTTCGATTCTAAGGCCAAGGTATTTTTCGTAAGTTTTTTCTTCTAATGGAATGTTGTATATAGTTAGCGGGTCATGCAATGGAATTCTTTTATTTTTAGCTTTAAAAATCATGTAACATGTCTTTGAGATGTTTACGGTTAGCAAATTATGTTGGAACCATTCAAACAGAATCTTTAAATCTTCTTGCGCCCGTGAAATATCGTCCTGAACATTAGTTCCGAAATATAATTTATTTCTTTCTTCTACCCAACAATGGGCTTCCCCTTTCTCAATCATAACTTACAAGGTAATACAAGTTAATGGACCATGAAATTATTATTGATATGCACAATGTAATCGCAGTGTAGCCGTGTTTATGATTCAGTTCACCTCTGACCAGCAATTAGTTCGCACCATCTGGGAGTGCATTGTACAGCTAATTCATTATTTACATACGAGTATATAGGAGCATGTAAGGTTATTGGTACACGTTGGAGGATATTAGAGGTTATCTTTGATAGGGCTGCGGGACTGTTAGAAAGAGATACCGCGGCCCTGGAAGACAAAGGGCAAGGAAGGAACATGGATGGGTTTTAGTCGGTACAAGTCTGACACTCCCTTCCGCTCTGCCTGGAGCGGGAGAAGTCATTTGATGATTTCTCATCCGAAAAAAAAAGGGTTGTCGTTGATTCTTCTTTGTCGTTTTCTTCTATCTATTAGGTATAATCAGAGGTACAATGGTATTATAGTAGAATATACAAGGTGTATACAGACTCTTCACGAAGCCGTCAACCAAGCTTTCTGCACGTCAAACTAAGCAAATCTACGCAAAAATTATAGCTTTTTTGGGGTGAAAACGTTTTACGGCAGGACTTTATGAAACGCACTCAAAACATATTATAACATATTTAAAGCAAACATATAACATTACAAACTGGTGTTTCTACAAAAACTTGTGAAAAAGTTGGAACTTTGGCCCTCAATATCTCTATGACTAGAAGGTTCCCAGGTATCATCCAGAACAAAAAACCAACCACTCCGGGAGTGCCGACAGAAGTGAAATCTTTTTTTTTTTTTCAAGATTCTGGATTATTTTTAGAAAATATTTTAACATAAACCTTTTATTTATACATTTGACTATACCCTGATTTTTTTGGGCTTGTAATATCTAGCAATACGGCTAACTCTGCAACGAAAAAGATGTCGTCGGTGTCGCGAGTTCAATTGTTTTTCCCCATCTCAAAAATGCCCAACGTGCCTAAATAAGATTTCACTTCAAAAATAATTGCAATGTCGTGGAGAAAACCCATTATTTACCTATAGGTTAGGTATCATGAGGATAAATTCATTATTATTGAACACAATCAGAATTTGTAATGAACGTTCCAACGACTATAATAATGAAAGTGCTGATGAATAATATATTATGTATGTACTTACATTAAGTTAACCAGTCAGGTCCGCTTACACTCGCAATTAGTAAATGCCATCTAACAGCTCGCATTTCCACGTTAATTAATTGTATATACAGACTGTCTTAGTATTCGTGTTAGTTACTGTATGTAATTATGTTAATGCTAGCTGTTGCCTTCGTCCGCGTTTAATTTATATCTTTTTTTTATATACATATAGAAACATATATCTTCCCTATTTAAATCTGATTTTGTGTTGAAGTTTATTTTTTATCCACGGAACCCTAAACCTTTTTGGAAAATAAAAGTAGTCTAAGTTATTCCTTATATCATCTATCTATCTGCCAGTAAAAATCCTGTCAAAATCGGTCCAGCCGTTTCTGAGATTAGCCGGAACAAACAGACATCATCATCATCTGCCTAGACTTTTCCCAATTATGTTGGTGTCGGCTTCCGGTCTAACCGAACACCAGTATTTAACTTGGAGCGACTGCCTATCTGACCACACAACTCAGTTGTTTGGTAACATGAAACCCTTTGGGAAGACTGGTTGTCAGACTTTCTGGATTCAGACTACTCGTAACGGCTGTCAATTTGTCAAAGATCTGCAATTGACCGCATGGACCAATAAAAGTGCCTGTTTTAGGCACGGATGGGTCTTAGTACTAGTACTTA
Organism: Lycophotia porphyrea; assembly: GCA_950005105.1. Classification (NCBI taxonomy): domain Eukaryota; kingdom Metazoa; phylum Arthropoda; class Insecta; order Lepidoptera; family Noctuidae; genus Lycophotia; species Lycophotia porphyrea. The sequence continues at coordinate 3,187,459 of OX465396.1, forward strand.
GTACTAGTCTTAGACTAACTAACTATATAGTAGTACCTATAAAGGGTGTAAACAGACTCTTAACGAAGCCGAAAGGTAATTGTTCTCCCCGTCATTGCGATCATTTTTCTGTTCTAGACCATACCTGGGAACCTTCTAGTTACGGAGATATTGGGGGTCAAAGTTCCAACTTTTTCACAAGTTTTTTTTTAAATACATGTTATTAATGTATGATTTTACTTTAAACACCTCCAGGACCCTCTTACTATTTAATCCATTCATCAGCACAATGTTTTGAGTGCGTTACATTGAGTCCTACAGCAAAACAGGATTTTTCAGCCCAAAAAAAAAAGTCGTTTCCCAGCACTAATTTTTGCATAAAGTTACTTAGTTTGATGTACATAATGCTTGGTTGACGGCTTCGTGAAGAGTCTGTCTACACCCTGTATATCTTAACTACCTTTTTTTCGATTTTTTGTTTTTAATGCCAATCGACGTAAAATGCTATTTCGCGTGTACTGGCAAAACCTCCTAACAAGATATTTAATTATTCATCCCATTAAGCACTAATAGAAATAACTTCTAAATTATAATAATAATAATCTCTTTAATTCAGAATAAAATTCCATAAAAATATGTTAGTAGAAGATCACTTAAAAACTATGTTAGTGTACAAAAACAATTACATACAAAGATGTTAGTAACATAAAAACTTAACAACTATGTTAGTAGACATTCACAATATTTACAGGAGCATGTAATTGACTTAAATACCAGATAAAAGGACAATCCAGTTTGTTGGCAATGACATTCAGGTGACTGTTGGTACTGGCACGCACCCTGTGCAACAAGGACGCTGCTCGCTTGCGTCTGATTGCAGCGAAGCTGTCAGTCTGGGCGTCTGCGAACATCCCTGAGGCACTGCAGAAGCGTGGCAATATGAGATGCTAATTTTACTGCGAATACCTTATTAGTTTTTTCGTCTCCTGTAAAGTTGTAATTTTTTAGAGGATATTGTTAGTTCGTAGTCGATATATCGAATGGTCACCTATCCACGGACTAACTTTGGCAAGCGATGCTTAACCCATAAGATCGGGCCCTACTTCTGTTATTATTGAGCCGCGAGACTCGTTTAGTCTAGACAAGTTTTTTCGCATTTTTTTGGGACCTTAAGAGTACGATATTCGATCTCATACGAAACCAAATAACACGAGATAGACAGATAATAATAATAGGAACTCAATAAAAAATAACTACTAATAAATGAAATCAAAAGAACACTCGAGGAAACTCCTCCCTCCCTCTTTCAGTCAATTTCCCCCCACACGAATAGCAGACAAATTAGTTACATTAGACTGAGGCAAGCTCTGTCTAATAATGTATTGATCAAAAGAAATATCATTTATTTCTCACTATTTTCTGTCATCATTTGTTGGTAAGTTCACACGGCGGCAAATCAAGCTTTACCTTTCCAGTATAACGTGGCCTCGTTTTGTTTATATTTTCTGTACAATGAGAGATCCGCATAAACTGGTTTTGTATAGCTTGATCAGCCGTCGTGTGTACTAACTGCTTTCAAAACAGTAAGAAAATATCTTGAAGAAACTGGCATTTCCTAGACACAAAAAGTTGAAAACATAATAGGTAGAAGTTTCCTGAGTAAAATATGATTCTATTTAGTCGTCAGTTAGATTATCGAAAAATATTGGATTTTATCGAGGAAAAAATTCAAAATTTCCATGATGTTTCGGAAAGATTGCTCGAAATTAACATACATTCGGCCATCACAATAATTCGTTACTGCTGTTTCAGTCCAAAATTAACGTATTTCCTTCGTGCTTCCCCTTTATGGAAGCACACTCCCCTTTTGGACAAAATGGATGAAATTATCAGACATACTCTAACGTCAATTTTAAATGTGGCTTTGGACGACCGAGCTTGGGCACAAGCTACTCTTCCTATTCGCATGGGAGGACTCGGCGTCCGCAAAATTTCCAGTATTAGTTTACCGGCTTTTATATCCTCGGTCCACGGCACTAAGAAATTAATCAGGAATATCCTGTCTTCCACACTGATTGATTTTGATGTGCCGTGCATGCCCGAGGCTATCGATGCTTGGAAACTCGCTTGCCCGAATACTGAAGAACCCGACCATCCATTTTCCCAGAGACGGTGGGACGAGCCGCTCTGCAGAGTAGTTCAGAGCAATCTGCTGAACACATCAGCTACTACTGCTGAGCGTGCGCGCCTGCGGGCTGTGGGTGAGTGGGAGTCGGGTCGGGGCTTCACGCACTACCGTCGTCGAGCATAGGCACATTGTTCGACGACACAACCTTCCGCCTCGCTGTTTCTTTACGCCTTGGTGCCGCTTGCTGTTCTCCTCATCGCTGTCACTGCGGTGAAGCTGTCAACAACCTCGGTCACCCCGGCCTGTCATGCAGCCGAAGTGCGGGCCGTTTTGCACGGCACGCAAATATAAACGACATTATCCGACGAGCTCTTGTCACCGTCGGCGTCCCAGCTGTTTTAGAACCCAATGGCTTGGCACGCGACGATGGCAAGAGACCGGACGGCATGTCTTTGTTTCCTTGGAAGATGGGTAGGCCTTTAGTGTGGGACGCAACATGCGTCGATACTCTTGCGCCATCCCATCTTCCAAGCTCATCGTGCTGTGCTGGTGCTGCCGCTGCGGCTGCAGAGTACCTCAAGCGGCGTAAATATAGAAACCTGTGTGGTAACTATATTTTCGAGCCGTTTGGGGTTGAAACTCTAGGGCCGTGGGGTCCGAGTGCTCATAGCCTATTTAAGGAAATTTCGAAACGCCTAGTTGACGCTTCCCGTGACCCAAGGGCTGGCTTTTACTTTGGCCAGAGGCTAAGTGTTGCCATACAACGTGGCAACGCCGCCAGTCTCTTGGGCACATTACCATCTGACAGCGTTGAGGAGGAGTTTTTCGATGCCCTTTTATAGTTTGTTGTTAGTTTATCTATTTTAGTTTAATAGTTTTTAATTATCAATTTATATAGTTAGTTTACCCTATAAATAGTTATTTTAAAATATTGGATACGTATTTTTTGTTTTATCAAATCAATAAAAAACTGACGAAGATAAAACGCATCAACGATCATGAGTGGGGATTGTGGCGTCACTTTATCGGTAAAAGAGTGACGTCACACGAGTTTTCAACGCATTGTATTGTCTTCATTTTTTGTTTACGTGAAAAAAGAAAAAATACGTGTCCAATATATTTTTTTTTAAATATGTCTGACGTATTCATTATATTTTTTTAGTAAACTACCTTATTATGACGGTACCAAATCTTCGTGGTGGATTACGAAAAACGCACCTCCTCTCCGTACGAGGGCTCGAAGAGAGAAGGTCCCAGCAGTGGGAGCGTCGCTGACTGATAATATCCCATTGACCAGCTCAATGATTAAGTTCCAAAACATACTTTCTCCGTGTACTTCTAAGCACATTGGAACGTTTTGATTTGTCAAGAACGTAACTTTGCATTTCTTTTTTCTTTTGAGTGCCTCGTTGGTCTAGCGGTCGCAAGCATGACTGCTGAGCAAGAGGGCCTGGGTTTGATTCCCAGGTCGGGCAAAGTATTGTACAATTGCTGTAACATGATAATATTGTAACAATGATTTGAAAAGAGTAACCATGGAGTTTATTGCCGGTTCTTCTCCATAGGAAACAACCAGCCGAACCGTGCACCTTTTTGTCGACGTTTTATAAGTGCCCATCTGGGTCTATGTGAAATAAAATAATTTTGATTTGATTTGATTTGTTATTGGGTTTTTCCATCAGGAATTTCTCAGTAGCAGCCACGGAGTCTCGGGAATAGGCTCGCCTCCTATGACATGGTACTTTAAAATTACTGACAAAATGATGGTGTACAATTAGTTAGACCTCTGCTTTATCCCTTCGGGGATTACAGGCGTGATGTTATGTACCCTTGAATTGAAATATTGACCCTTTTTAGACCAAGCATCAGCAACATCTATCCTGATTATCGTTGGACCCTATATAATCAGTATCAAAGTTTAATACTCGTTCAACAAGTCGAAAGCCGGTTATTGCCAAACCATCATCATCATTATCATCGTCAGCCTGTAATGTTCCCACTGCTGGGACACAGGCCTCCTCTCTATGAGAGGGAATGGGCTATAATCCACCACGCAGGCCCAGTGCGAATTGGTAGATGTCACATGTCTTCGAATTTTTGGTTCTAGGACATGCCGGTTTCCTCACGATGTTTTCCGAGCAGTGTTGATGAAATAAATTATACAAAGTAATGCGCCTGCCTGGGTTCGAACCCACGACTTACTGTTCGTAAGTCGGGGTCGCTACTACTGGGCCACCGCTGCTCTCGGCATGGTAAATTATGCCGCCGGTAAATGACAAACCATATCACAAAAAATTGTAAAATACGCGAAACATGACCTCATATGGAGATGTTTGAAGTGTGTATTCAATACATACTTCAAACATCTCCCTGACATAAGGGCATGAACACAATACGCAAGTCTATAACGATCACAGGACGAGTGTGTCATAATGATGAATCTATTTTCGCGGGTGAATGCCGTACCTTATTCGTTTCCCTTATGAAGTGAGGGTCCATATTATTTTTAGTAGGAGGCGTTTACACTGAAAACTCGGATCATTCCCACTAGTTCTACTGTACAGTTCTTCTACGGCAGAACTAATGGGATTATTATATTTTTCCCAGTAGTTCTACGATTTCAGGTGCAATCAAATCATCATCGGCCTAGCCTTTTCCCACCTATGTTGGGGTCGGCTTCCAGTCCAAACCGGATGCAGCTGAATTCCAGTATTTTACATGGAGCGACTGCCTATCTGACCTCCACAACCCAATTAGTACTGGATAATACGATACCCCTTGGTAAGACTGGTTGTCAGACTTTTTGGGCCAGTGACTACGTGCTTTCTGAGGCACGGAGGAAACTCGGTACGTAATGGGTGGTCACCCATCCACAGACCAACCTAGCCAAGCACGGCTTCGATCGAAAGACCGACCCGAGCGGCTGTTATTATTTAGTCTCGAGCTCGAGCCTTTGTTCTACCGATTCTTTTACACAATTCTACTATAAAACTAATGGGGTTTTTGTTCATATAAAGGGTGTAAACAGACTCTTAACGAAGCCGAAAGGCACTTGTTCTCCCCGTCATTGCGATCATTTTTTTGTTTTAGACCATACCTGGGAACCTTCTAGTTACGGAGATATTGGGGGTCAAAGTTCCAACTTATTCACAAGTTTTTTTTTAAATACATGTTATTAATGTATCATTTTTACTTTAAACACCTCCAGGACCCTCTTACTATTCAATCCATTCATCAGTACAATGTTTTGAGTGCGTTACATTGAGTCCTACAGCAAAACGGGATTTTTCAGCCCCAAAAAAAAAGTCGTTTCCCAGCACAAATTTTTGCGTAGTTACTTAGTTTGATGTACATAATCCTTGGTTGACGGCTTCGTGAAGAGTCTGTTTACACCCTGTAGTACTAAGTTTTGGCGTAGGTCGCACATTACTGTGCGATTTTACACTCGAAGATTACGTAGTAGGAAATTGGCAAGGACAAGTAAGTTATTTCCCAGCAATAATTTCTTTGTACGGTTACTTAGTTTGATGTACGAATACTTTATGTAAGAACGCTTTATTGGCGGCTTCGTGAAAGGTCCTCTTACATCTTGTATTAGGATTTGTGACTGTACATAGCAGGGCTCTTTAGTCAACTGGTCCCACACAGGCGGGACCCGTGGGTCCAGTCGACCTGCACGTGTATTGGCGTAGCGTTATTCCTGTCACTGCCGCGCATTTTTAAAACTACATGCGCAGTCAAAGATGAAGGAAAAACATGGTGAGGAAACCAGCATGCTTGAGAGATTTTTCATGTAAAGCCAAGTCATAAAAAAACGGTATAAAAACTCTGACACTAAGTTTTACACGATTAAGAAAGAAGTTAGAAATGGAAACAATGTAACACGTCTTGGTCAAAACGATTTATTCTTCGTTTGGCCCAATAAGTTTTGTCTCACATAAAAAAATCCTGGGTCGTCCCAAACAATATGCTTCTTTCGTCCCAAAATATCATTTTAATTCTTTTATTCCCGCTTCGTCTTATTTTACATTTACATATTTTAGTAGTGCTTAAAGGCTGACTCAGCAAGAAAAACCGAGTGAGATAAACTTTATTCCGTCAACTTCTCTAAATTTCAATGACTTCTTCAATGATAACTCGCTCATCTGCCCGCGCCCTTACGGTCGGGAAAAGGAAATCGAAACATTACTATTTAAGAGCATCGCGCCTGGCGCGGTAATACCAGGAATGGTTAGCGTGAACAATTATATTTATACTCATCTATATTTTGTATGATTTTCCCAAATTATGTTAGATATTACCCAATGGTTACGATGAACGATCAAAGAAGAAATTTATATGAATTTGTTTTTACTTTGGCCAGAGGCTAAGTGTTGCCATACAACGTGGCAACGCCGCCAGTCTCTTGGGCACATTACCATCTGACAGCGTTGAGGAGGAGTTTTTCGATGCCCTTTTATAGTTTGTTTTGAAAAACTATTAAACTAAAATAGATAAACTAACCTATTTTAGTTTAATAGTTTTTAATTATCAATGTATATAGTTAGTTTAACCCAATAAAAACTATTGGATTTTTATTATCATTTCTTCTTTTGAGCGTATGTATTTATAAAAATTCTAATGTTGGATGAAACTCTGCAACATTTCATTTAGCACGACGAACACGCGAAAAATTACGGTGCATGTTATTATTTCTCTTTCCTCCGTTTACGGTACAAACAGTTCAATTCTTCTAGACTTTTCCTTCAATTTCATTCCGTTCACTTCAATACTATACAAAACATCGACGTTCTAAAGAATTTGCATTAAAATTTTCAAAATGTCCTTCGAAATTGCATTCAGACTCGGGAGCAGCGGTGTTCAACCTTTTTATTACTTGAGTCGTAGACGTAAGTACGGGCTAAGACGTTTTTTTATGAGCATACTTGTTGTTGCTGGCAACTTCGTTCACATACAAATTGTGCACCGTTAAATCTGCTTAGAGCTGTTTGGATGTTCGGGTAATATTTGGAACTACTGACGCAATTCTTAAAATTCTTTCACTAATGGGAAGCTGTATATTCCGGAGTACCAAAGGCTATATTCAAAACGTTCCCGTAGGATTATTTTCGGCTATAACGGTAGCGAAGCGCAAGAGCTAGGAGTTCATAAATTACATGGAAAAAAATAAGAAAGACCAAAGAAACGATGGTTGGACTGTATGAAAGATGACATGGCTAGAAAGCGGGTGACACTGAAGACAAACAGGAATACACAGAACACAAAGAGTTATAAAGAAGACATTTGAAAGAAGAAGACATGCTGCGACAAACCCTAACAATTTGGGATAAGGGATGAAGAATGAAGGTGATATGATACGACGACAATGATATTATTAAATTCTTTATTTCCTCTATAGTCCGGTCAATCTAGACATTCGAAGGTGCTGAAAATCAGTAAAATTGTTCAAAATATAATTATAAATAAATATTTTAATGAAATAAAAAATACATTTTTAATTAAATGCCTTGTCTTTCTGATCTTTCTCTATGGTGCCGAAACGTGGTCTCTGCGAGTGCAAGATCGCCGCAAAGTCGACGCATTGGAGATGTGGTGCTGGAGACGCCTCCTAAAAATCCCGTGGACATCGTTTCGCACCAATGTTTCCATCCTCAAAGAACTTCATATTAAGAACCGGCTTTCGTCTACTGTGCAACTACGAATATTAAAATTCTTTGGTCACATCGCTACAAACGAAAATTCAATGGAGAGACTAGTGGTTCAAGGCCAGGAAGAGATCACGCGGGCGATCACCGACTCGCTGGACTGACCTGATCAAGACAGCTACTGAGTCCACCATGGTACAGCATAGTCTCCAACCGGCAGAAATGGAAGCAAATCGCTGAAAGAGCAATGTCGAGAATATCACGCCGCGCCGGCGCCGCTGGGCGACTGCGGGCGGGTAGCTGAGGTCGCGGAGGGGGTGCTCGAGCTGCGAGCGCGCACCGGCCGGCACAGCACTGCGTCATCGTCCACCGAGCGATTGACAACTTATTTACTTATATCTTTCTCTTTTCGAATTTATTCAACCGTTTGTTTCTCCTTGTTAAATCTTTAAATACAGTCCACTACGATAAGTAACAACGTGTTTTCCTCACAACACCTGGAGGATATCAACCCACTCCTTTCTAGCAATCCTCGGGGATATCAACGACCCAACGAACATCTCTCCGTGTACCTCGTCTGCGCAACCATAACCACTCTGATAAAAGTGTTTTGACTAAGAAGAAGAAGAAATATTTTAAGTTCCCCGTCATTCCCGTGTATGGAAAAAATTTTACTCGAGGTCAAAGGTAAAAAAGAATTCGTGATTTTCAGCAAAACGGTTAGTTTTACCATAAAAGTACCCCAGACAAAAATTTTAGATCATGAAATTATCTATAAAAAATGTATCAATACTTTTTTTCTTACAAGCCACCGTTTCTGAGATATAACGATTCAAAAAGTTGTAAAAGTTGCTATCGTCATAATTTTAATGATTTTCAGCTTGTTGTGATTTTATGCACCTTCACTCTCATTTTTTGGTCTAGATTGACCGGACTATCTAGCCTAAAGTCGTATAGCTTATTTAAAGCCCTACCCTGACTTTGAGTTACACTGCCCCTACCGACGCAACAATATCAAGTTCCGCGTTTTAATTCCAATCGTCACAAAGCACCGCGTCGTCGGTCGGGTTTCTCATTGTTGCCTGCAATCCTACTCCACTCACGACTTCACGCTTATATTGCGACGGCGGGTAAGTAGAGATATTAAATCTGGGGACATGGTGTAGCTGCAGGTTTCGTTTGATGTAATACTAGCAACGCCCCGCGGTTTGACCCGCGTAGGTCCCGTTCCCGTGAGAATACGGGGATAAAATATAGCTTATGTTATTTGCTGATAATGTAGCTGTCTATTAGTCACAGAATTTTTGAAATCGGTTCAGTAGTTTTTGACTTAAATCGTAGCAAACAAACAAACAGAAAATCAAATCTTTCCTCTTTATAATATTAGTTTAGATGTGGTTATGAATGTAAAAAAAAATGAGAGATACTTCAGATTCTTTACTGAAAAGAAGTTTGTTGAAGTTTTTTTTCTCTTCGAAGAGGGTTTTGATTTAGGCCCCGTACGATAAGAAAAAAAATTAACATTACTAAGGAACCTGTTGTTAGATTTTGGTCCTTTTTGAAAACTGAAAGTGGGTTCCCCGAAGGATAGATTACTGTCTGAAACTTTTCAAATAACGTTTTAGAGTCCTCTCTATCACGATTTTCCTACTCAGCTACCAAGTTGTCATTCTGAGTACGCTTATTTGTCGAGAGCAGCGGTGGCCCAGTGGTGGCGGCCCCGACTTACAAACAGTAAGTCGTGGGTTCGAACTTCGAACCCAGGCAGGCGCATTACTTTGCGTAATTTATTTCATCACCATTGCTCTCAAAACGGTTAAGGAAAATCGTGAGGAAACCGGCATGTCCTAGAACCAAAAGTTCGAAGAAATGTGACATCTAACAACCCGCACTGGGTTCGAGTGGTGGATAGTCCATTCTGGCTGGGAATATTATAGGCTGATTATGATGATGATGATGATGATGCTGCTTGCTGAGAAACCCTCAGGACTCCCCTAGTAGAATCGCGAAGTACCTACAGCCAGCTACCAGTTTCCATCTCGAATTTCTAAATTAACAACACGAAATATTTTCACAATTCCTCTTCTAATTAAAAGCGCCATTCCATCAATTTGGCGTCTTCCCATACCGTTGAAAACGCTATTTATAGAAGACACAGCTAACATCCACTCCGCTTCCCAATTATGAATACAGTATGTTCACAAATGGATTTGATAAAATAGCATCGCAAATGAGATCGGGCTGCCGCCTGTACGAGAATCAATTTTGTCGACAATAAGCTGGTATCGACTGGGTAGCCGCACTGGGAATATGGGTATACATGACAATGTTCGATATTTTGAAGTGATTTTTATTGTATGGTTAAGGATTTTATTTGTATTTTGTGTTGTTGTAAATTTAGTACTTTATTGAAGTTATACTTCTTTTGGCGCGTTAGGGAAAAATGATGAGAGTAAATTTTTACGATGCGCGCGCACACCGTCACGAAAAACCGACACCCTGAAGTTAGCTAGTCAACATACACCCTGAAGTTAGCTAGTTTTACTTTACTTTTCCCAATGTTTGTTTACTTTCGTACTGTCAGATATTGACAAGCCTAGGTTATTATTTTTAATCAACCGCTAGAGCTAGGAGGTTATGTTGTTTATGTAATTGATATTAGACCTTGTTATAAACTACTTTACTTTCGTTTATGTTCTAGAAAAGTATAACTTCTAACGCATGTACATAAGTAAACACATACTTTTTAATATAAAGAAAAGCAGTGGCTGAGAGGTTTTTAGTATAAAAGTTCACAACGACAAATGATTGGGAACTTTTAAGATCATCTGTATGTAGGAAGGTATATTTTGAAAACTTTTGACAGCTGTTTAGACTTGGGAAGACATTTCTATACAATATACCAACATTATTTAAACGTAGAAGGCACTAACGGTAAATAACAACAAAACAAAAACCAGTAACCACCTAATCATTCATTAACTTTTCCTTCTTTAAGTGCCTAGCCAATTAAAACCAATTCTTAGTTCTATATTAAAAACTACTAGGGACTACTCCCTAGTAATTTTTGAGAAAAACAAGCTCCCAAGCTATTTGATTGTCGTTGTGTTATCTTCAATTATCTGGAAGTGCTTTTCAGCGTCTTCTGACAAAACGGTTACGATTCCTTTTTTTATAGGATGGGAAATGACCCTTCGGAAGGTGTCAAACTTGTACTGACTAAAACCCATACATGTCCCTTCCTTGCCCTTTGTGTTCCAAGGCCGCGGTATCTCTTTCAAACAGTCCCGCAGCCCTGGAACGGTACCTGATTCCTCTATTTCAATTAGCTCTGAACTAAATTATAAGAAAAAGGAGTTTTTACTTACTACATCTTGAAAATGGACAAATGGCAGTCGCTTTTAAACCATAGTGGTGATAGACCGATCAGTGCGCCGCGTAATGATAGTCGATGTTACCATCCCGCATGACGAGAACCTCGTGGAAGCTGCTGAAAAGACCACTCTAAGAAAGAACACTGTAGTGTTTTAGCATTTTTCTTATCCAGGAATTTCTCAGTAACAGCCACTAAATCTGGATTTGTACCCGGTTGAAAGCAAATGGCTTGCTCCCTATGACATGGAACTTAAACATAACTGGTCAAATGTGGTACTTACACCTCTGCCTAACCCTTCGGGGATTACAGGTGTGTTATGTGATTAAACCGTCTACGAAGTCACGATTTGAAATTGCAAAACTCCATTGCATATTTACCTGCTCACACCACACTGGGGTGAATACGTAACTTCACTGAACTTTCGAGTCGCGGTCGACGCACGCTCAATGCAAGCTCGTTTAAAATTCAAACAATTACGTAAAACACTTGAATTGTTTATACGTTGTAAATTGTGACTGTTTGCGGCGACATCCATTAACTTTTGTTATAGTTGCTGTTTCAGGTAGCGGGGATTATTTGGACCGGGTGCTGTTCTTCTTAGAGAGGAGACAAGCATTAGCAGCACACCACTGACTACATTTTTAGGGTTCCGTACCCAAAGGGTAAGACGGGACCCTATTACTAAGACTCCACTGTCCGTCCGTCTGTCTGTCTGTCTGTCACCAGGCTGTATCTCATGATCCGTGATAGTTAAACAGTTAAAATTCACAGATGATGTATTTCTGTTACCGCTATAACAACAAATACTAAAAAACAAATAAACAAATAAACCGTGGCAGCTAAGAGATGACCAGTCCCTGCTGACAGCGCCCGTTTACGAACATGACGCATGGATCAGCCCCATTCAGCTCCACCATATTGAAGGGAACTAAATGACCCGACACACACGGCACCATCAGTAAGACATTTGAGTGAGCATGACATTTTCTCAGCCACCATGACACATTCGAGTCAACGAAAGATAACTAAATGTAAATGGTAGCTTACATAGTACTCACACATGTGCTATGCAATTATATAATACTAAGATATTGATTCTACACATTGCAAAGATATTTTTACAATCTTCTGCTGCTTCCACAATAACTTCACATCGCAATCAATTAGTTTGCCCCTACGGTTGTGAAGCAGGACCAGCATTGAGCCAAGCATTTTTATCATCAATATAATCCCCCAACTTATAATATGCTCTCCTACATAGTGTGCGTTTTATACAAGATTTAAATTTCGTCTCATTCAGTTGTAGTATGTGGGGAGGTATTTTATAGTAACATTTTAAACAGTACCCCATGAAAGATAAGTCTACTTTAGCTAGCCTGAAACCTGGTTGTACTAGTTGGTCCCTGTTCCTTATCTTATAGTGGTGTCTGTCACCTCTTTTACTAAATAAATGCAAATTTTCCCTAACGTTCATGACGTGAGTTTCTTTAAACAGTTCTGTTAGAGAATCGCGCCTACGTAGATCATATAAGGCTCTGATAGCTCTTTTCTGCAGAATAAATATAGATTTAGAATAGAGATTCAATATCTGCAGCATTGAATTGACACCATTTATTTGTACTCGCTGATGTCTATCGTTAAATATGATTTCACTAAACTGAGCGCAAGCTTCCTTAAACCGTAATGTTCAAGTTTTAAGAGTAGGGTTTCGAAGCTTACGCAATCAAATGCTTTCGAGAGGTCACAAAAGATTTTTATGGCATCTTGTGCATCTTCCCACGCAGTAAATATGTGTTTTAATAAGGTGACACCGGCGTGCAACGTCCTTTGGTGAAACCATACTGTTTCTCATGTAAGAGCCTGCTACTGCCTACTTGCGCATTCTCTTCTGCTAGCGATCCAGCTTAGTTTATTGTACAGGTAGGTTTGCTGCCTACACTTAATAACTCGAAAAAGTATGCATGCATGCCAAGTGCAATTTACGCCGTGACTTCATCTTGAGGATAGAGTGCTTATTTAAGAATGGCGTTAAGTGACTTCTTGGTAGATTGAGAAGCAGAATCGAGCGCAGGCATTTTGTACCCTCTGGATCAATTGCTCAGTTCTTGCCAGTATCCGAGGCCCAATAACTGTATCTGCGTGGTTTAGGTTGAATAGTACGAGTGCGCTTCGTGTCTCAGGCCAACGTCCATGTTCAGACCAAGATTACGTTCTTCACAGACTCGACTGACAGACCCAGCAGGGTAACATCGAGTGACAGCACAGCGCTGATTTGGTTTTTGTTTCCAAACAACATGCATTTGGTTTTAGTGGGGTTAAGTACTAAATCGTTATTTTGAGCCCAAAATGCTATCCTGTCAAGATCGTCTTTAAAATCCTTTATCGCGATGTCATAGTCACTTGGCACAAAGGAGATAGAGACTTGTACGTCATCAGCATAAATATGGTACCTACATTTCTTCAGGGAACTCATGACATTCGCACAGTACAAAATAAAGAAAATGGGGCGCAGTATTGTGCCTTGCGGGACTCCCTTGTAAACAGAAGTGAGTGACGAAACAAGAGATGAGCCATTGCTCAGTCGTGTATCGTATTTTGGTGAAATCCATAGTAGTTAAGCTTTGATAGAAACAAAACTATATTTATGCAGTCAAAGGTTCGCGATAAATGAAGTATGGCAAGAAGTGTGCATAAGCCCTTATCCTGTGCTGACAGAATTTTATCTATCACGTCCAAAAAAGTCGTAAAAGTACCACACTGTTTGCGAAAACCTGACCTTAGGTCAGGCAGAATGTATTTATCTTCTAGATACTTTGACACCTGCTGAAATACCGCCTTTTCAGCAATTTTAGAAAAGCAAGTCTGAATACTAATAGGCTTAAGGTCTTTTAAGTCAGTTGGATTTGTTTTTTTAGGGAATGGCCTAACGATAGCAATTTTCCAGATGGCAGGGACAGTTGCTGAGACAATTGAGCTGTTCACAATGTCGATGCAAGTGAAAATGGATTTTAATATGATTTATTATTTTACTTCACAGTTGATTATTTATTTTTTTTGTTTTTTTTGTGGTTATTTACAATTGATTATTTTATTGTGATTAACTGCATTTGAAAACTTTAAAGTTTACTTTTTGTGATTATGCATGGAATTAATAAAGCATGAACTATCTGCCAGTAAAAGTACCGTCTAAATCGGTCAAGGCGTTTCTGAGATTAGCCGGAACAAACAGACCGACAGACACATAAAATTTAAAAAAAATGTGTTTTTATTATAAGTGCCGTATATACTTTATAATATGCATTCAGTAAAAACTTGTTATTTTGATATTACAAACAAACACTTAAATTTTATTTATTTGTATATAGAGCATAGATGTTGACAACACTTATCTGCACGTGTTAAAATATTTTATGTAATCGTCAATTCAAAAAAAACGAAAGACGAATTTGATGAAGGTCAAGCAACAAGAAAAATACATAGTATTGACTCAACCCTGAACGACTGTCCGTTGGTCGTGACGACCTTTTATTCATTTGATAGGTAAGTGTCAAATCGAAAATAAAACTTTCAAACTGACATAACTATGTACGTATTTTGTTTAGTATCGATAGATTGTGTTGCACATTTTGACTTAATTTCTTGTGCTAACAAATTCTGGAAGTGGATAAACATTTAAATAACCGTGTCAATCTATTGAGCATAGTATCTTAGGTTATGCATATGATGCTGCTAGACATAGGCCTCCCCCAAGTGTCGCCACATTGACCGGTCCCGTGCGACTCGCATCCAGCGGATCCCCGCGACCTTCACCAGGTCATCGGTCCACCTAGTGGGAGGCCTTCCAACGCAACGTCTTCCGGTTTGCGGTCGCCACTCCAGAACTTTACGACCCCACTGGCCATCCGTTCTGCGAGCAATGTGCCCTGCCACTGCCACTAAAGTTTGGCAATTCTTCGGGCTACGTTGGTTCTCTTGCGGATGTCCTCATTTCATATTGCATACAATTATGATAACCCGAGCCGCCTAGTAAGGGTTAAAACAAAAGTTTTCCACTTTCAATTGTTTTTATCCTGTTCGTATAAAAACAAACGTGAACCGGTTCGATATTACGTGTCCATCTTGTATGATTTATCTATCTATACATATAATAAGACAGTAAAAAAACTGTGTCTGTACATTGAATATATTTAAAAAATAATAATTGGGGGGTGTTTAGAAACACTAATAGAGCACGAATCCAAAAAAAAATTCTGTCTGTTTGTCTGTACTCGCTAATTTTCGGAACTACTCGACGGATTTGAATGATTTTTTTTTTGTATAGGTATTAAGTCTGGGCTACATATAGGCTATAATTTATCTTGGAAACTTGAACACCTGATGCAGAACCGCAACAGACCAGCTAAACTATAAGAGATACAAAAATTGTACTATAGCAAAAATTGTTCCACGTAATGAGCATTTTCTGCTAAGAGAATAAATTTGAAGATCTGGAACAGCTGATGTGGAACTCCAAGAGCCCAGCCACACTATAACATATATAGGAATGACGTCTTAGCAAGAGTTGTTCAGACTGATAAGCACTCTCTGTTGACGTATAAAAATTGAAGATGTGGAACACCTGTCGTGGAGCTCCAAAAGCCCAGTTACACTATAATATCTATAGGAATGACGTCTTAGCAAGAGTTGTTCAACCTGATGAGCACTCTCTGTTGACGTATAAAAATTGAAGATCTGGAACACCTGATGTGGAAATTAAAGCTATCACTAATTTCACTGTATTTCTACCAAAGGGTATCGTATTACCCAGAACTAACTGGGTTGTGGAGGGCAGATAGACAGTCGTTCCATGTAAAATACTGGTATTCAGCTGCATCCAGATGTACTGGAAGCCGAACCCAACAGCACTACATTTATTATAACACAATGTTCTCCGCCGCGTCTATCTGTCTGTTCGCGATAAACTCAAAAATTACTGCACTGATTTTCATGTTGTTTTCTTAAATAGATAGAGTGGTTCTCGAGGAATTTTTTAGTATTTAATTCGTCAAGTTTTTGTACAGATTGGCTAAAATATAATGAAATTTGTTGGAGGTGTTGGAAAAAAATAAGCCGTCTGGGGGAGCTTTCAACGAAAACGCTGCCCTTTAAGATATAACAAAATGATGAATGGTAGAATTGTATATCTTATATAGGTCTACAGAAAAATCCGCTATGGCTTATGTCTATCTCTTAAGGATAATATACTATATCCATTTTAATACTTTGAAAATGGGCAAACTAGGTTCCCATGAGTTGAGGGAATGGGATCATCATGATTACTTTTGGTCGCGATAACCGACATCCACGCAGGAGAAGCCGCGGGCATCAGCTAATTTAGAATAAAAATGTGGAAGGAAAAAATACGTATTTCATTATAGACTATGGCCACACGTTAAAATTGATTAAAAATAATAAACAACAAAACGTGTGTAATAATTATGTAATATTCTCGCTAATTCCATCATTCGCTAAGGGATAGGTCTATGTAGCCCTAAGCAGACATCGGTCTTTAGATGAATTATTTATTTGTTCCTAGGATCATAATAAATTACTGAAAAATCCTCATGACTCACGATTCTTGAGTAATTGGAAAAAATAACAAGTATTTCAATAGATATTAGATACAGTATACAAGGTGTAAAAGGATCCTTCACGAAGCCGTCAACCAAGCATTGTGTACGGTGGGCTGCATCAGTTGGGTTCCCCAGTTGGGAACGTAGGTGCTTGCAAGGGGGGTACCGTCTGAGCCCTCCTACATAGAAATAACCATCGGGTATTTAAAAAAAAAGTTTGCTGATCTATACATTTTAACCGTGTAGGTATTGCACTTTAAATGCTTTAAATTATCATATTCATCATCATCAGCCTATATTGTTCCCACTGCTGGGACACAGGCCTCCTCTCTGTGAGAGAGAATGGACTGTAATCCACCACGCGGGCCCAGTGCGGATTGGTAGATGTCACATGTCTTCGAATTTTTGGTTCTAGGACAGGCCGGTTTCCTCACGATGTCTTCCTTCACCGTTTTTAAGAGCAGTGGTGATGAAATAAATTACACAAAGTAAAGCGCCTGCCTGGGTTCCAACCCGCAACTTACTGTTCGTAAGTCGGGGTCACTACCACTGGGCCACCGCTGCTCTTTTTTTAATAACTGATGAAAAATTTCTATGTCCACGGGGTTCAGAATGATGTACTGAATTCCTCCTCCACTCCTCCCGTCGTAGTTTTACCTGGTAGTCCGTTTTAATAAATAAACAATTAGGACAGCTGATTTAAAACGGTCTATCGATATCATTAATGCATCCATCATAGTTCTCTCTATTTTTGTTCATGATTGCACTTTGAAGAATAAACATAATATGTTTAATTTGAATTTGTGAGTGCAACTAATGGTTGCGCTTCGAAGAATAACTTAATTGCGCTTAGTTGGTCGCGCTTTAAAATAATTGTGCTTTGAGGAATACCCCTAGAGTTTTAGATAAAACAATCCATTTAATAAGAATAGTTTTAATACAGAAAGTTTCTACGTAAAATAATTCAAGACACGGAACGTTTTCCAGTGCGCAAGAGCAGTGTATAAATAGAAATTATTGTATAAATTAACTTAAATACTTAAAACAGTAAACAAAATCTACTATGAACTGTCGCCCGAGTCCCGTTGTATGGTGTTAACAAACCATTAAAATGCCATCAAACCATAATTCACATTTGTTGGAAACAGCGCCATCTATTGATACAGCGCGGAACGACTAAGCTGGGTCGATAATCTAAAGTGTAACTTACGTTACAAACAAAGCACACCATGTCAGTAGCGAAGTGCGGTGGCTGCGCCAAATTTTTATCGCCGATAGAGGCCACTAAATGCTGCCAGTGCAATGACTTATCACCGCGTTTGTGTCGGCTTGCCTGGTACACCCGTACCTGTTGCACCCACCTGGTGGCCTACCATGAAGTCTTAAAGCAGGAGTAATTCCAGTGTGAGAAGGAGATGCCGCTAGACGACCTGTATAGCTCTGTCTCTTTCCCACACTGGAATTACTCCTGCTTTTAGACGTCATAGTACCCCCCTCTTAAAACAGTAAACAAAATCTACTATGAACTGTCGCCCGAGTCCCGTTGTATGGTGTTAACAAACCATTAAAATGCCATCAAACCATAATTCACATTTGTTGGAAACAGCGCCATCTATTGATACAGCGCGGAACGACTAAGCTGGGTCGATAATCTAAAGTGTAACTTACGTTACAAACAAAGCACACCATGTCAGTAGCGAAGTGCGGTGGCTGCGCCAAATTTTTATCGCCGATAGAGGCCACTAAATGCTGCCAGTGCAATGACTTATCACCGCGTTTGTGTCGGCTTGCCTGGTACACCCGTACCTGTTGCACCCACCTGGTGGCCTACCATGAAGTCTTAAAGCAGGAGTAATTCCAGTGTGAGAAGGAGATGCCGCTAGACGACCTGTATAGCTCTGTCTCTTTCCCACACTGGAATTACTCCTGCTTTTAGACGTCATAGTACCCCCCTGGCGCTACCCTGAGTGTTAAAAAAATCTGGTTAGAGATAATAGGGCGGAGACACCAGTTTGAGGTGGGACAGATGCTGCCACGGCAGAGGATGCTGCCCAAGAGAGGCACAGTAGCCCCCAGGAGCTCATGGATATTTACAGTCCATTAAGAAGCAAGGCCCTGGATGCTACCGTTGCTTTCTCTCCCTAATTGGCAGACGAGCTGCGGTTATTTTCAAGAGGAGCTGCGTGCCGAGTTCCGCCTGATGCATCTGGAACTTCAAGAATTACTGCGATGCATAGTTGAATGGCCACAACGTAGATACTAAATTATAATATTTACTGTGCAATTAAAACGTCATTGTGCCCAAAACTGGAAAACTGAAAATCAATCTTTTCATCGAAGTCGAGGGACCCTTATAGAACTATTACAAGAACCATCCCCCAACTGCAATGAAAAGATTGGTTGGTTTGGTTGGTCCCATTTAACAGGTGGTGAGCCTATTGCCATCAACCGAGCATAGATCCAGACTCCGTGGCTGCTACTGAGAACTACTACTACCGTGCTACTGCATTGTTGATTGAAAAAGCCAATAACAATTTGCCCGACCCGGGAATCGAACCCAGGACCTCATGCTCAGCAGTCGCGATTGCGACCACTAGACCAACGAGGCGGTAATAGAAACGAATTTATTGGTGGCCTATTCCTCTCGAAACAAATAAAGGCGATCCTCCCTGCAAAATTCTCAAAGACACAAAACGGAATGTCTAAAAACTGCTTTGCAGCAATACCTTGGCACAGGACTTCGAACTTTAGGGTCAAAGGAATAGAGTAGACTATGTTTTGAAAGGTTGACAGCTAATTGACTGCGTGATCTACCACTGTTTGTTTTGCGAGGCCTGAAAGAAGGTGCGTGGATACGGCATTTAAATGGTGGAATACAGAATGTTCATAAGTACAAAACATAGCGCCCGTAAACATTGAAGAGATAGGTAGAAGTGACTCTATAGGGCAGACCATGTATGCCGAAGATTGGATTGAAGATAGGGGAAGAATTTGCTGAAGTGGAGACCACGGATGAGACGGAGGAATGTGGGAAGACAGCCGACTAGCCACCTAGTGGGTGACTTACCCTCCCATTAAAGTGGCTGGAAGAAACTGGATAGCCATGACACCAAACCGCCAAAAGTGGCGAGATTTGTAAGTATTTGGAAGTAACCTAGACTCAGCATTGGGTGGCCAAAAGTTGAAGCAGAAGACGCTATAGTACACCGACATTTCGCCAGTTATATTTAAACCCTATATGATATGCAGCGAGTATATTACCGTCAAACAGGGCATAACTACCAACTCTTGGCAGCTACTGAGAAAATCCTGATGAAAATTTTAGCACCACGATTAGGTAAAGAATAAGTCGGCTCTGGCTAAAAAAACTTTTCCAATGAGTGTCAGGAAGTCAATCAAATCTATTCAAAGTTAAGAGAAGATACTATAATATTTCACCGTACTCTATCGTTGTTGTAGATTATATAGAGAACACCGATTTGAAATAGACCACAGTACTCTTTATTAAGGTACGGCTGGTTTAATAAGGTATGCAAGGTCTGGTCCTGAATATCATGTTAGTGAAACTTCCCACACTTCATGATATAAGCTTTTGCCCGCAGTTTCGCTCGCGTTAATTTAGAATTTGTCAAACAAATAGATGGCGCCACGTGTC
Organism: Lycophotia porphyrea; assembly: GCA_950005105.1. Classification (NCBI taxonomy): domain Eukaryota; kingdom Metazoa; phylum Arthropoda; class Insecta; order Lepidoptera; family Noctuidae; genus Lycophotia; species Lycophotia porphyrea. Next base: position 3,207,854 of record OX465396.1, read on the forward strand.
TTTCGAATCATGATTGAATTATAAAATTACAAGCAGAGTACAACCCTAATTGTTTACAACAGTACTGTTCCCGAGGAAAACAACAATAACGTTCTTATGATAATAGATGGCGCCACGTGTCTTTCGAATCATGCTTTGATTATATTATTATATTATACATAATTATAGCAGAGTACAACCCAAATAAAACTGTTCGTCAAAGTCCTAAATTAACGCGAGCGAAGCCGCGGGTAAAAGCTAACGGATACATCATCTGCCTAGCCTTTTCCCAACTATATTGGGGTCAGCTTCCAGTCTAACCGGATGCAGCTGAATACCAATATGTTACATCGAGCGACTGCCTATCTTACCTCCACAACCCAGTTAGTACTGGGTAATACAATACCCCTTGGTAAGACTGGTTGTCAGACTTTTTGGGCCACTGACTTCCTGTACCGACTGTCAAAGATCTACAAATGACAGCCGGAACCAACGGCTTAACGTGCTTTCCGAGGTACGAAAGGAACTCGCTATGTAATGGGTGGTCACTCATCCACAGACCAACCTACGCAAGCACGGCTTAACCTAAAGATCGACCCGAGCGGCTGTTATTACTAAGCCACGAGCTCCTCTAATAAAAAAACAAGCAGATAATAAATAACTTCAAGGCTAACTACTACTGCCAGGGCTGCGGGCTGTTCGAAAGAGATACCGCGGCCCTGAAAGAAAGAAAAGAAAAAGTATTTATTGATTTCACAACAGGACACATGAGATACACTTAAAATTAGGACATAATTATATAAATATTTAAATTAGTCCCGTGCGAAACCAAAAGGCCACTATCTCAGCATGGTGCCCTGGAACACAAAGGGCACGGAAGGAACATGGATGGGTTTTAGTCAGTACAAGTCTGACACTCCCTTCCGATGATTTCACATCCGTAAAAAAAAAAAGGCTAACTACTACTTATCCGATGACGCTTGACGAGTTCAACGGCCGTCAGACTTGCGGTAGCTTTTTGTAGGTTTTATTGCATTTTAGGAAAAACAATAACTCTAAGGCTGGTTTAGTTGCCATAACAAACTGTTTTTATCAGTACATTTTTGTTGTTTTTATTGAAATATTTCAAATATTATAAAAAAGTGTACTGCTTCTTATAAGGAAGTCGTTATTATTATGGTTAGGTATCGATATTAATAACAGATGATTTTTCTGCGATTTTATTGTGGCTTTTGCAGTAAAAGTTATTTATTTTTTGAGTAATATAGTAACATAATATTATGCTTAATTTCCGAACGGGTATAGGCAGAGGTGTACCTAATACACATTTCGCCAGTTTTGTTTAAGTCCCATGTAATAGGGGGCGAGGCTTTTGCCGTTAACCGGGCCCGCATCCTGAGTTCGTTGCTGCTACTGAGAAACTGATGGTAAAACCCAATAGCACTTTGCCCGACTTGGGAATCCGGGAATCGAACCCAGGACCGCATGTTCAGCAGTCGCGCTTGCGAACACTCAACCAATCATCATCACATAACACGCAATTTCAGGAAACATGGAAACTTCGCAGAAAAAATATAGTAAAAAAGTGTGTGTGTACTTATTATTATTACGTACGTAAGAAGTTATACTTCTTTGACGTATAAAAACTAAAATGTTGACTAGCTAACTTCAGGGTGTATGTTGACTAGCTAACTTCAGGGTGTCGGTTTTTCGTGACGGTGTGCGCGCGCGTTTTTAAATTTACTCTCATCATTTTTCCCTAACGCGTCAAAAGAAGTATAACGAAACGATGGAAATATAACTTCAAAAACAAAATGTTTCTGTTTCGTAGCTGCATGACCAACATAACGCCATTAAATAGGCCTCGACTAAAAAGTCAATAGTACGACCGGCTATTAGCTCAGGTTTGTATTAACACCATGAAAGGCAAACAGATCATTAATGAGTTTACCCTGAATTATTAGCTCGTTTTATTATTTCAGGAAGTTTGGATAGACAGGTTTTCATTTCGAAATTGTATTTCTTCTGTATGCCGTTTGTAAAGTTTTGATTGAGTAGATATTTACTCTAAAAGCCTATTGTTTTAACCGACTGAAAAGGAACGGTTCTGGTTTTATTGTTTCCTTCTAAGATAACGTTATGAAATATAAGTTACTAGCTTCTACCCGTACCTTCAGGGTTGGGATAAAAAATATCCTACCGTGTTAATTCAGGTTATAAACTATCTGTGTACCATATTTCATCTATTAGCTACTTTTTTGTGATTGAGTAATAAATACAAACTTACTCGTTTATAATATTAGCAGGATGAATGATTGATCATCAATTCTTTTTTTTATGATTATAATATATATGTCGCATCATGGGTGGCCGAGATGCGAAGCACCGTGTCTTCTTCACGATCCGACATAGTTTCAGATAGATGTGGGCACTGTCGTGGGTACTCGAACGAAATTACGAAAGATAATTTAAATCAAAATAACTTTATTTAAATTCACTAACGGTTTCACAATACAAGAAACAAACACGTGCGTTGGTACTGAGTGTCTACCAAGACTGTAGGGGCTCGGCTGTCGCAACACTCTGTCCCTTCTCCAGTCCTCGCTGCATCCCCTCTACCGACGATCGTGTCCAAGCGGTAGGGCGCGCTTGCGTTTCCAGTAACGATATTATTAGTTCACAAAATAAATTGTTAGATGGCGCTGTCTGTTGCACCATGGCGCCATCAATCCACGACACGGCCATCCCTGACTAGCACCCGTCCTCGGGTGTAGTACCTGTGGACAAAATGTGCTCAGAGAGTAATCTAGCTCGGCTATTCTGCCAATAGAAACAAAGGTTGATTCTAAATAGTACTTTATTTTTTTTCTAAATCTAAGTACAATAATCAACTGTCATGATTGACAATGCCCTGTAATTAAGGCTTCGTACACAGTGCTTCCTGCACAACATCATTCATTGGAAAAGGTCCGATCAACAAGTTACAACACAGTGATTCTAACAATACTGTTACTTTACCATAATTTATAAGCAATGCATACTCAACCCATGAAACTTTCATAGTAATCTGTGCACCAACACTGGCCAGAATCGCACCAACGATTCTTTACATATCTGCCGCCACATATGCTACAACACATGAGGGGCTCTGTGCACCAACACAGACAAGAATCGCACCAACGATTCTTTACATATCTGCCGCCACATATGCTACAACACATGAGGGGCTCTGTGCACCAACACAGACAAGAATCGCACCAACGATTCTCAATAATCTAACGCAATATGTGCTACAACACATGAAGCGCTCTGTGCACCAACACAGACAGAAATCGCACCAACGATTCCTTTCAGACCCATCGTCACATGTTACTCATGAGGTGCGGTCTAAAGTTTCGAGTATGAGAGTACAAGCTATTCTTAATCAGATATGGTCTCACTACCACTGTCATCAACTATGACATCTAATTCTTGAGGAACTTGGTGATCGGGGATCTTCCTCACACGATCATGGGGGTATTTGTAGGTCCGCTTAGAGTCAAGCGCCTTTAGAGGTATCTATCCCCGTCTAACACATCGATAATCTTAAATGGGCCTTTGAATTTGGGATCTAATTTTGTTTGATTCCTTTCCTCATTTTCAATTAAAACATAATCGTTAATAGCCAAAATAGAAACCTGAGCCTTACTTTGGTCGAATCGATTTTTATCATAATTGGCATTCTTTTCTATGTTCTGTGTCGCATGCTCTCTAGTCTCTTCCAAATTAACGCCAGTCACGTCATCATCAGCGGTCACTAAACTAAGCGGTCGTGCTACCCTTCCTATCATCAATTCGAGAGGGCTAGATTTAGTCACCCTATTCATAGTGGAGTTCATAGCTAATTGAACCTCTCCTAATGCGTCTTGCCAAGAGCGGTCACGACTAGTCTCTACAGCCGTCAACATACTCTTGAGGGTACTCATTACCCTTTCGACCTGACCATTGGCGCGACTGCCTCCAGTAGCTATCAAGTGCAACTCTATGTTGTTAGATGTACAGAAACCAGAAAAATCTTTGCTAGCGAAACATCGACCCTGATCAGCAATAATGCGTTTCGGTGCACCAAACAACGCTATGCAGAACTCTACAGCACAAATACTACTGTTAGTGTCGATGTTTAGCGAATGACGAAGTAGCACAAATTTGGTAAACGCATCTATGATGACAAACACATACTCCTTGATGTCATTCTTACCAGACAGTTTACCAGAGGCGTCAATATGAATTGTGTGCCATGGGATATTGATCTTGGGAATTGGGTGAAGTTCTGCCTGAACTTTACCTGAGTGGGGCTTTGCTACTTTACAAGTGATACAATTGTCCACAAATTTTCTGACATATTTCGACATGCCCTCGAACCAATAGTGTTCGTAAATCTTTTCGAGAGTTTTCTCCCATCCTAAATGCATGACAGACTCGTGGACATTATTAATCACAGACCACCTTAGCGATCTAGGTACGATAGGTAGACATCGAGTGCGACCGTTACGCTGAATTTTGCGATACAGAATATTTTTGCGAATCTCGTAAGTTTTGCGAGTTTCCTCAGGAAAAACTTCATTACGAAGATCAGTCACAATCTTACTGATCTCTTCGTCCTTTTCCTGTTCAGCTTGCAACCAATTACTAGAAAACTCAGCTAAATTGACACGCTTTTGTTCTACACGTGTGAAAGCTACTTTAGGTGTAGGGAGAGGATTTCTCGAAAGGAAGTCTATATGACCCATCCTACTGCCTTCACGATAAACAATGTCAAACTCCAATGACTGCATGTAGGCCCACCAACGATGCACTCGTGGAGACAAGTCAGTTTTGCTTTTAGAAGCTTTAACAGCACTGCAGTCTGTCACCACGGTAAACTTACGACCTAGCAAATAATGTCGAAAATGCTTTATGGCATTGAAGACAGCTAACGTTTCTAATTCAAACGAATGAAACTTAGATTCGGCTGGGGACGTACGACGACTATAATAAGCAACCACATGTTGTTTTCCATTAATCTTCTGAATAAAAATGGCACCATATCCTTCAGCGCTAGCATCGGTATGTAACTCGATTGGATGAGCAGGGTCAAATATTGTTAGAATTGGCTCACTGACAACATATCAAGACACGTGCACCACCTAACCTAGATACAAGGTCCTCTATCAAAGGCAATGGAAATCTATCCGACACAGTGTTGTCGTTCAGTTCCCTGAAGTCGACACACATGCGATCTGAACCATCCTTCTTCTTAACCAGCAACACTGGACTAGAAAAAGGCGAACAACTTGGCCTTATAATACCTGCTTCCTCTAATTCACGAACTTTAGCAGTAACAACTTCGCGTTCACTAGCACTAAGCCTATAAGGGCGACGATTAACTGTTCGATTAGGACCTACAAGCCTAATTTGCAACTGTCCTGTCGTAACACGGGATCTAGATACACCACTAGAAAACGAAGATGAATATTCCGACAAAAGATCTATTAATTGGGAACGAAATTCCAGCGGAACGTCTGTGTCAATTTTATCGAAATCAATTTGATAATTAGAATCATTCTTCAGCTTATTTGAAACATCACATAACCTAACAACCTTATCACGACACAAAACAACACTATCAGACGTCATACTAACGTTAAATCCCTGATCTAAAATCTCACGACCAATTAAAATATCATTTTTAAGACAACTATCCGGTACAACATGAAAATAATACCTCTAATCGTAAATCGTTGATCATAACCTGACATAAAATTTGTAACGTACTTTGCACACTACCATGACCGATCCCGGTTAAATTTACAATGTTATTCACACGCTTGCCACTAAACTTTGACGCAACACAATCTTTGATGAGAGAGCATTCGGCACCAGAATCGTAATAAAATGGGTATGACTCACCAGTATTCATCAGCATACCGCTGGGATTGCTGACATAGCACACATTAACGCGTCGCTCACTGCTCGCAGCTGCTGCAGGCGCTGTCCCGGAACTGCTTGGTCCGCCTGCCGCGCCGGCGCTTCCACCATTGCTACGTGGACATTTTGTAGCAAAATGTCCGGCGTTGCCGCATCGGAAACAGATGATGTCCGACCACTGCTTTGTTCCGGCAGCACTTGATGCCGAAGTGATGGCATTGGGTGCCTTGCCTTTCACCTCACTTCTTGATCGGCAGTCAGATGCTCGGTGACCTATTTTACCGCAGTTGTGACATTTCAGCGTTGTCGACTGAAACTTGGAACGCTTGAACTCTGGAACGGCGTCAGTTGATTTACCCGTCGAAGCTTTCCTTTTCAAAAACGAGAACGCTTGCAGTTCACATTGCAGCTTATTTCTGTTGTTGACTTCGGTAGTAAAAGCTAACCTCTGTATACGCCCATCAAATTGTGTCATATGAGCAAGCACCGTGGATATGGCTATCTGCTCAGCGCTCATGTTTTGCCAGCGTGATGTAAGCGTAGACAACAATCTGGCGGCATACGCAGCATAGCATTCACCTTCCTTAGGCTTGCTACTCATCATCTTGATAAGAGTAGCGGCTGGTGTGTCCACGCAATCGTAACGGGATAAAAACAGGCTTTTGAAGTCACACCATGTCATCCCCGCAAACGATACTTGCGCAAGCCAACGTGAAGCACTTCCTTTCAGAGCCTTGCTTAAGGTGATGATTAAAGCACTTCCTTGAAGCGGTACTTCCGATAAGCACAGATCCGCTGTAGTACACCAGGCACGTGCGTCTACATCCGGCTTATCCGGGTCAAATTCAGGCAAGGAAATATGCTTGGTACCTGCTGGACCCTTGATGGCTTCTATCAGGGACATCATGTTCTGATTTTGAGCAGCCAGCAACGTACGAAGTAAATTTTCGTCGCACCGTGACGTCATCGCTCCATTCTCCGTATTTACTTCAGCTCGAGTGAATCCCAATTCTGACGTCGCATCATGGGTGGCCGAGATGCGAAGCACCGTGTCTTCTTCACGATCCGACATAGTTTCAGATAGATGTGGGCACTGTCGTGGGTACTCGAACGAAATTACGAAAGATAATTTAAATCAAAATAACTTTATTTAAATTCACTAACGGTTTCACAATACAAGAAACAAACACGTGCGTTGGTACTGAGTGTCTACCAAGACTGTAGGGGCTCGGCTGTCGCAACACTCTGTCCCTTCTCCAGTCCTCGCTGCATCCCCTCTACCGACGATCGTGTCCAAGCGGTAGGGCGCGCTTGCGTTTCCAGTAACGATATTATTAGTTCACAAAATAAATTGTTAGATGGCGCTGTCTGTTGCACCATGGCGCCATCAATCCACGACATATATATAAAAAATATTCGTCGTTCTCAATACTGTTATGGGTGCTAAATAATAATATAAAACGAGTGTCTCATGTAAGGTTTGTTATTTTAGATAAATGAAGTATTTACAAATAAACGTTTGAACATGAAATAAACACAGAAACCCTTCCATCAAAATAAAAGCCATTATAAAATATACCTACATCAACTTTTTAAAAAATAAAACCGACTTGAAAAACACAACAAATTGAAAAATAACTTAAGCTTCTAAAGTCGGTGTCGTTTGTTTGTTTAATTCAGTTTTTTTGTCACCGAATTCTGAAACTAATTTTTCACTTTGTTGTGTTTAATTTTTGTTAATATATTTGCAGATTTATACAATACCTGTTTGTCTCTCCATCACCCAAAGGTTGACTGGTAGAAAATGCCTATGGCATTAAGTTCGCCTCTGTACTTTGTGCTTGAAATGTTAAATAAATAAATAAATGGTTTTGTAAATAAATCATAACATAACTTTACGCCTGTAATCCCCGATGGGTTAGACACAATCAAAATATTTTATTTCACATAGCCCCAGATGAGCATGTATAAAACGTCGACAAAAAGGTGCACGGTTCGGGTTGGTCGTTTCCTATGGAGAAGAACCGGCAAGAAACTCCATGGTTACTCTTTTCAAATCATTTGGTATTACAATATTATCATGTTACAGCATTAGTACTTAAGTATGGGGGAACAGCGTAGGCTCTGTGTATTACACAAAAAATGTAATAAAAGATAAAAAAAAAGTGTGAGTGTAGTTATGTTCGCTCGTAAGAAGTTATACTTCTTTGGCGTATAAAACTAAAATGTTGACTAACTAACTTCAGGGTGTATGTTGACTAGCTAACTTCAGGGTGTCGGTTTTCCTGCCAGGGCTGCGGGACTGTTCGAAAGAGATACCGCGGCCCTGGAACACAAAGAGCAAGGAAGGAACATGGATGGGTTTTAGTCAGTACAAGTCTGATACTCCCTTCCGCTCTGCCCAGAGTGGGAGAAGTCATTTGATGATTTCCCATACGTAAAAAAAAGGGTAAAAAAAAGGGTTTTCATGACAGTATGCGCGCGCATCCTAAAAATTTACTCTCATCATTTTTCTATAAAGAAGTATCAGGTATCATTGGTCAGCAAGATTCGCACTGGGCCCGCGAGGTGGATAGCTCGGTCCCTCTCATAGAGAGGAGGCCTGTGTCCTGAAAGCCAAACGGCAGCAGGGATGACTGCCCAGTGACAAAGAACGTATCAACAACGAAAATTTTTACAATTATTTGGTGTACTCTATAAAATAACAAGAAATTATTTATAAAGATGTTTTGGACGTAAAAAAAATTTTGTACCCAACTTTTGCCCACGGCTTCGTTTGCATAAAGTTTAGAAACTATCCCATAAGAACTAAATGATCCCATCAGATAATTATAGCCAATGACTCTCATAATGTAGCCACCCATTTGTATAAGAATTTTCGGAATCGGCTCAGTAGTTCTCCTACATGCAAACTAACAAACATACAAACTTTACCTCTTTGTAATATTCGTATATTGTAATGACTACAGGTGCCTAATGTGCAAGCAAGACATTGATTCACCAGATCTTCTATCAATCATTTTAGGATGAAAGAGTCAGCAAAATATCAATTTTGAAAATTTTTGTGCTGCAAAGGGTTGTCAGTGAAAAAAAAAAGCAAAAATTTTAAAACTAAGATTTTTAATCAAACAATAGCTAAATCACTCGCCGAGTTATAAACAAGTGGAACTTCACAAATAACACTGATGTTTTACAATACAAGGTAGGTCTTGATTACCTCTAAATATTCATCGAACGATGGACATCGAAGGGGTTACACAGTAGCTCCACTATGGTACTTGCACTAGCGAGGTTCCGTCAGTAACAATACATCTCCCCGTTGTTGCAGCTGCTCCAGCCGGTGTACTTGTGAGCTCTGCAGCAGTCGTTCTTCTCATTGTCGATGCGGCTGCAGACCTGGTCGCAGGGTCCCACACGGTCGGCCGCCTCCACGGTCACCATCACCATTGCGAAGGCGACCAGCAGGAGAATGAAGGTGGTCTTGATAGCAGCCATTTTAGTTGGTTGTTTAGAATACGAGAAACGTTCGTAAGGAGATATGGAGTTGATGTGTGAAGCTTGAGACTTTCCCATCATATTTATACTCTTGATGTAACACTTAACATAATCAGCCAACGTGTTTTTATATAAACAGGATAAAAACTAACTCAAAATATGAAATAAGGAAAACTTTGGTTTTAACCCTTACTAGGCGGTTTGGGTTATTTTACTTTTCTACGATATGGTATTTCTGTTACTTGATTTGATAGGTCGGTCAACTTGCGACCCACGGATGCCCCTCAAGCTAAAGGGGAAAATATACAAGTCCGTGATTAGACCTGTCGTACTGTATGGGTCAGAATGTTGGGCTGTGAAGAAGAAGGATGAAAAACGATTGCATGTAGCGGAGATAAGAATGTTGAGATGGATGTGTGGAGTGACAAGAATGGATAAAGTAAGAAATGAGTATATTAGAGGAAGTTTGAAAGTGGCGCCTGTTACAGAAAAATTGAAAGGAAGTCGTTTGTCTTGGTATGGACATGTAATGAGGAGGGATGAAACGCATGTGACTAAAAGAGTGATGAACATGAATGTTGATGGATGGAGAGGGAGAGGCAGGCCAAAGAAAAGATGGATGGATTGTGTGAAGACTGATATGAAAGAGAAAGGAGTCAACGATGCCGTGACGTCTGACAGGGGAGAATGGAAGAAGAAAACATGTTGCGCCGATCCCAAATAAAATGGGATAAGGGCAGGAAGATGATGATGATGATGATTTGATAGGTCGGTATAGTCATATTTAATACTAGTACAGACACATCAAGCTACTAAAATCTGTCAAATTTCTCTAATATATTTTAACTTCATCGCTAAAGCATTAGGTTCAAGATTGATTGGCAAAATTTTCGGTAGCTTGATGTACTGGCGTCTGTACAGTCCTGTATTTTAATTGATGAACTACTTTCAAACTTTACAATTTTATTGTTTTATTATCATTATCATTTCAGCCGAAAGATGTCCACTGCTGGACATAGACCTCCCCCAAGTGTCGCCACATTGTGACCCGTGCGACTTGCATTCAGCGGATCCCCGTAACCTTCACCAGGTCATCGGTCTAACTAATGGGAGGCCTTCCAACGCAACGTCTTCCGGTTCCCGGTCGCCACTCTAGACCTTTTCGGCCCTATCGGCCATCTGTTCTGCGAGCAATGTGCCCTGCCCACTGCCACTTAAGTTTGGCAACTCTTCAGTTGTTAATTGGTAGTTTGGTTCTTCTTACAGTTTTATACATTCACGAGATTGCACGAGTAAACCCGAACTCAAACCACATGCTCGGAAACAAGATGACAAATTACTAATAATCGGAAATAACGACTATCTAACAAGTTGTCAATGATAAATCCATCCAATGCTCCATACGTTTATCCAATCTATTCGATACTGCCCTCCTTTGAATTAGAGCCCATTAAATACTCGTTATTTCTGAAAACCTATCCGAAGAACAGTTGAAATGTCTATGCCAGAGACGATAATTTCAGATTTTGGTGAAAGCCGTAATTATTTACGCGATAATGCCAGCTGCTGTTTCCGAAGAAATTCGCCACAGAATTCTAAAAATGCATCAGCAGGGCCTGAGCATTTATGCACGTGTGTGGGAATGAACTACGAAGGTGAAGAAGAGCTGGTTCAAAACCCGCCTCTTACAAATGTAGAGAAGTAAGGATTGTGTATCCACTGCACGAAATGGTAAATATTAATTTTGTTCACTATAATTGTGCCATACATCGAGCAAGGATTTGATTGACAGCACCTGGTTTGGTTTACATCCAGACATAACATTGATTCCATGGGCAGCCAAATCCCCGGACTTGAATCCCTTAGAATATCTGTAGGGCTTACTGGTATAGCGATGGGATCACCGTAATGAACGAAGAAAAGAAAATCTGGCTCAACATTACCAAGAAGTATAGGAAAACATGCGTGATGCGAGCGACTGATGTCGTCACTAGATTGGTCGACTCCATGCAATTTCGCCTGCAAACTGTAATAGACAGACAATGTGCATTTACTCTATATTATGTCAGTCCAACAATATTGATTGACAAATGAAAACTATTTCTAAAAGGTTGACTATTTTTTTTGCTTTGCACATTTTTAATTGAGAAATGCTTCATTACATAAAATACGTAATTTTTTTTTTTAATCTAAAGCCTAAGCTCAGATATACCTACTCAATAAAATGTTTATCCACTTCCAGAATTGGTTAGCACAAGAAATTAAAAGTCATAAATGTACCACGCCATCTGTCGATATCAAATTCAGTAAAAATACGTCCATAGTTATGTCACTTTGACACTTTTATTTTCGATTTGACACTTACCAGTAAGACGTATAAAAGGTCGAATCGACCAAGAAGAAACCGTTTAGTGTTGAATCAAAATTATCTATTTTTTTCTTATGGCTTGGCCTTCAACACTGTCGTCACACTGGCCGGTTAGTTATATTTTTTATTCATTGAGGAAAATATATTAAAAAAAATATTTTAACTTAATCAGATGATTTGTTGTCAACATGCCACATATATGCTGATCAATGGTATACAGGGTGTAAACAGACTCTTCACGAAGCCGTAAACCAAGCATTATGTACATCAAACTAAGTAACTTTACGCAAAAATTTGTGCTTTGTGCGATTTATTTTTTGGGATGAAAAGTCACGTTTTACGGTACAAATCAATGTAACGCACTCAAAACAATGTGCTGATTGATGGATTGAATAGTACGGGAGTCGTCAAGGTGTCATAAGCATAAAAAATCATTAAAAACATGTATTTAAAAAGAAACTTGTGAAAAAGTTGGAACTTTGACCCCCAATATCTCCGTAACTAGAAGGTATGGTCTAGAACAAAAAAATTATCGCAATGATAGGGAGAACAAGTGCCTTTCGGCTTCGTTAAGAGTCTGTTTACACCCTTTATGTAGTAGGATGTACGTTTATTTTTCCTTATTTTCTTATCATTATTCTTCTGCTCTCATTCCAATTTATCTAGGGTCAGCGAAGAATTACCTAACTTAAACAGACATTGCTCGCAGAACGAATGGCCGATGGGGTGGAAAAGTTCTGAACCGCAAACCTAAATATACATGGATTGTGTCAGGAATACAAGGTGCAGTTTTGCATCCTCGTCATTCAGGAGGTTGCCACAAAAGACATAAATAATCAATTTAAATTTCGCAATTGTGGTCACACACCTTTATTTTCAAGATGAATCAAATGAGCCCAAACTCGATGGGATTGCGTCGTTTTATTACGGACTTCCCATGGCCACCTTTTAGCTCCTTCATCAGATCAGCTCCGTGTCATCATAGTATTGCATTATCACGTGGTATACATATGCGTGCAAAGAAGAATGGCATGACTCCAAGCAATCTGGGGACCATGTTTAGAGTTCGCGTTCATTCATAAAAATACTCTCAAAAGATAGATCTCGGAAAAATTAAGATATAAGTTAATCACAACATATTTTTTAAATATCGGGTTTCTTTAGAAAACGGTTGTGAAAGAGAAGTGGTGGCCCGTTTGAAAGGGCCCCATGACAGGAGACCAAAAAGTATATTATGTAGTAAACAGTGGAACACATTCAAAGATGGCGGAAATAAATAGTTCCAAAAATTATCAATATAGGAAACAATGGCACTAGTAGTCGAATCAGTATATTAAGGTCCCAACAAATTAGCCATCTTGAAAAACGTAATTTCGCACGAATATGCAAAACAACCTCAATGATGTTTTGATGAGAAATGAGAAAGTCATTCAATTGCCACGTCTGTACACGTTTCTATTGATTGACAATAATGAAAACGATAGAATAGGAAAATGCCTGAGTCCTAGCAGAGGGGACATTATAGGCCGATTATTCTTATGTTATATTTAATGGAAACGATTTTCGTTCAAAAATAAAAAAATATGAACTTGACCAACACGTACAAAACATGACAATTGCTTTGGTCATATGTAGTTTGCTGCCGTGTGAACCTTAGCCCTTTAATTTACATCGTGCATCCAGAACCTTGCACAAACGGACAGGCACAAACCGGGAATTGTGTCAAATATAACTTGCAAGATTTGATTACAGACCGATAACGGACAAGCGAAACTAAAAAAAAAATAGCTTTTAATAATAATATCAATCGATTGAATGTACTTTGTGATCAATCAGCAATCAGAAAAGGTAGTTTATTTTCGTAAACTTAAAGGAAGCTGCACTTTTTAGAGCAACTAAAATATTTTAACCCCCCTAATCGTTTCTGCGCCACACGCTTAATTGACCGGGTTTTAACCGGACTCTTTTAACCGTACTCCGCCGGACGGCCCCCGGACGGCACCAAATTAGGACAGACCCGGGGCAATTCGGATGGATGGCTTCGAATTGACATAGAAGGTCAATTTACTTACCTACTTAACAACTAAGTAATTCTCTTCAAGAAAATAAATCAAGAAAAAACTCCGAAAGGTTTTCTTTAGTTACTATTACTAAGATTAAACATAACGAGCCTTAACTTTTACTTCTAACACCCCACAAAACCCCGCATATCTCATACCGGGATTACTTAATCCGGGATAGCATTAGTCGTCTGCTAAACTGTGGGCAAGTCCGCCTCAGTTTATACTAGACATTATTAGGTAGCAACTGCTGGACATAAAAGCGTAACCAATGTCGATGTAACTCTGGAGTATAATCACAAAATGTACAAGGAAATACAGAGGGTTCAGTTCAAAGAAAATCAAAAATAAACATGCACTATTAAGTAATAAGGGCCTTAAAGTATGCAAGCACGTTTTCTGATGCGACGTTTTTTTTTGCACCAAGTTGTCGCGTTTTCTGCTTTGAAAAACAAAACCAGTTAAGTGCAAGTCGAACTCGCTCATGAAGGGTTCCGTACCATCGCAGTAGGAGAATCCCCTTTAATTTATTATTTGTTGTTATAGCGGCAACAGAAATATATATGTACTGTGAAAATTTCAACTGTCTACTTATTACGTATCATTAGATAAAGGCCGCTGACAGACAGACGGGCGGACGGACAGCGGTGGTTTAGTAATAGGGTCCCGTTAGTTAACCTTCGGGTACGGAACCCTAAAAGCACCGCTATTATGTTTGCAATAGGTATGTATTACAGTAACTAGAACGAATTATGATTTAGTAATGAAGATAATTGGAAGAAAAAAAGAACTATTCTTTCGGCCGCCATGGCAACTGAGTTTTGCAGCCAATTGTGAAAAAGGAATTTTTATTCTTTTTTGGCAATTAGTTTCGACCGAAGATTTTTTTTTTCTTTACACGCAACCAGTTGCCAACAAAGAATTTTTCAAAAACGCTTTAAAGGGTGTAAAAAGACTCTTAACGAAGCCGAAAGGCATTTGTTCTCCCCGTTATTACGATAATTTTTTTGTTCTAGAACATACCTGGGAACCTTCTAGTTACGGAGATACTAGAGGTCAAAGTTCCAACTTTTTCACATTTTTTTTTTTAATACATGTTTTTAATGTATTTTTTTGACTTAAGACACCTTCACGATCCCCGTACTATTCAATTCATCCATCAGCACAGTGTTTTGCGTTACATTGCGTTTTACCGTAAAACGTGATTTTTCACCCCAAGAAAAAAAGTCGTTTTCCAGCAATAATTTTTGCGTAAACTTAATTTTATATATGGTGCTTGGTTGACGGCTTCGTGAAGAGTCCGTTTACACCCTGTATACAGCTACAATGCTTAAAATCCCTAAAATACCTAATGTATAACGCTGAATTATGAAACACCTAAGTTTAACATACCTAACGGCTGAGTTAACCTAATGGTTCAAAGTATTTATCGTTCTAATATCGCGTAAGAACGCGTGCATTACTACGTGTGTGGCACTAATTGCGTCGATAACATCGTGAAAAGAAATGTCATGTGCGTGGCCTTTTGATCTGCCGTTAAGATTGCTCTGCATAAACAAACCTATCAGTTATTTTGATATGAGGAAAATCCGTCAAGCAAACTGCTCTTGGGTTTCTCCGTTAGGAAATTCTCAGTTAGAAGCAAAACGTTCGATTCTTATCTTCATCATTTCAGCCAAAAGACGTCCACTGCTGGACATAGGCCTACCTCAAGTGTCGCCACATTGACCTATATCTTATCTTATCTATATCTACCTATATCTTTGATTCATATACTTAGATAGAAATACTGAGAACTAACTATATACATTGATAATTAAAAACTATTAAACTAAAATAGCTAAACTAACAACAAACTATAAAAGGGCATCGAAAAACTCCTCCTCAACGCTATCAGATGGTAATGTGCCCAAGAGACTGGCGGCATTGCCACGTTGTATGACAACACTTAGCCTCTGGCCAAAGTAAAAGCCAGCCCTTGGTTCACGGGAAGCGTCAACTAGGCGTTTCGAAATTTCCTTAAATAGGCTATGAGCACTCGGACCCCACGGCCCTAGAGTTTCAACCATACTGAGATAGATATTATGTTAATATTATAAAAAAAAAAGGTTTGGGTGATTTTGATACTTATTATTACACATTCTTTCTTCATATAGTCGAGATTATTTACAAGTATTACACTAGCGATCTGCCCCTGCCTCGCACGTTTTTTTTTATGACTTGACAAAACAACGAGACATTTTATCTAAGTTTAAATTTAATTTATTATACCTATACCTACTTAAGGTGTTATACACCTTCGTAAAATACTGGTATTCAGCTGCATCCGGTAAGACTGGAAGCCGACCACAATACATTTAGGAAAAGGCTAGGCAGATGATGATGATTACATCTAATTATACCTAAACACACCGTTTTTTTTCCCCTGGCTTCAACTCGCCTGATGTGATGAACTTTCAACAAAATACTATAGAATATAATTACACAGGAATTTATTAATTGTCTGGCAACACCAAGGAGTCATGTGAAGCGACGACTTACGGTGAAGCACGCTTGCCTAGAAAAAACCTATTCACTCAAAGAGATTCAGATTATAAATTAAACTCTAAATGATGGTACACATGATCGTTGTACTAAGCTATATATTGTAATTTTGTGTGTATATCTTTTTCATTCTTTTTTGATTCATTTTTAGCATTATTATTCTTTGTGTGCAATAAACAATAAGATTGGTAAAAATGAATCAAAATCTGTTAGTTAAGAAGAACGACGGCGATGGGGTCACACAGACTGATGCGAAAAGTGAAGTTTAATTACATAAGTATGTCTAGAGTTTTTGCATCAGTTTTTTTCAATTTTAA
The DNA here is from genome assembly GCA_950005105.1 of Lycophotia porphyrea. Lineage (NCBI taxonomy): Eukaryota > Metazoa > Arthropoda > Insecta > Lepidoptera > Noctuidae > Lycophotia > Lycophotia porphyrea. Next base: position 3,224,563 of record OX465396.1, read on the forward strand.
AATCCAAAGTAACTAATGATTGTTTAAATTTAGTGCTAGAAACAAAACATAATGGTTTTTAAGTTTTGTATATTACTTGCCTTAAAAATATACGTACCTAGCGTATTTATAATTCTCTAACTCGTTCAGTTTGGGTTCTACATAATTATATATTTCGTTACCTAGTAAGTATGGCTAAAACAAATATAATACAATTTCAGACATACAATGAAAACATAGATAAACTAGATATTACTTACAAAGATTCTCACTTGACCACTGTCGATAATTGTGTATTCTTGGGTATAACGGTCGACAAAAATTGTAATTGGAAACCACATATAGAAAAAATTCTTACAAAAATAGATCGTTTTATATATGTCTTGAAAAGAATTAAACAAACTGTTAACTGACACTGCAATGCTGGCTTATCATGGTTATGTATCATCCGTACTTAGATATTGTATTGTAATATGGGGTAATTCAGTAGATTTTGACAGAGTTTTTAAAGCTCAAAAAAAATGCATCCGAGCAATTTGTGGAGCTCACTTTTTAGACAGTTGTAAGCCTCTATTTCAAAAACTTAAAATTCTACCTTTGCCGTGTTTATATATTTTTGAAATATGTCTTTTTGTTAAGAGGCATTTTAATTTATTTGAAAAGAGCACTGACAGGCCAAATAGCCGAATACGGAATAAAGATAGACTTCGACTACCGCCAATAAAACTAAAATTATTTAAGAAAAATGTATACTGCATGTCGATTATTATTTACAATCATTTACCAAATTGTCTTCAAGACTTACCACTGACAATGTTTAAAAAAAGACTTTTTAATCTATTACTACATAAAAGCTATTATACCATTAAGGACTATTTAGAAGACAAATCAATAGAAGCTGTAATTTGTAAGCTAGACTAATTAACATTATTGACATTGTGAATACATTTGCACGCCATGTTATGGCAGGATATGCTGAAACAAAATTACTGTAACACCTTATGTACTATATTCTTGCAAATAAATATTTTGATTTGATTTGATTTGATCAGCATGTATCAATAATATGGTCATATTTAAGGTTGTGGTATAGTCTGTACCGCATCCCCCACGGAAAGTTGTTACAAAAATTGTTGTTGTTGTTGTTATCTGCATGGTACAGTCCATCAAACTTAAAAACTTCCCGTAAAAGACCAACATCTAAATCGCGAAAAAATTTAGAAGTTAGTTCCATACTCGTACTTTGTACATTACTAATAAATTAACAAATCATTGACATTATTAACATTATAACGAAACAATTCTAGTAGCTTCAATTATTTTATTAATATATTCTATAATTTTGCATGCTACTTTTAGCGAATTGTTGGAGCAACTACAAACCGACCAAATCTAAGCAAATAAAACATTTAATTCAATTTCATTAATAAACAACTTTCTTAAACCTTTATAACTTTTGCCCAAAAATGCTCAGCAATATGCACTTTTTTATTTTTGTTATGGAAGATCTTTACTATTAAATGACATTTTATATAATCATGTACAGTCAACAAAACAGATAGGTATGCAGGGTCGAAAGATATAGTTTTAGCTTTTTTAGAAACTGTTGCACATCTTCAAATGAATTTTTTTACTAATTTAACCAATTGATTATTTTTCTTCATTTAATTTTAATTTCATTCGAAAACATCGATCGGTTTTTAAGAAAAAAACAATTATATCTTTCGACCCTGCATACCTATCTGTTTTGTTGACTGTACATTCTGGGGAACAGTCTCATACAATTTTAGGCCATGTCCTTTATGGTACAGCTAGATAATTCTTTCATGTCTTCGACGTCGGTTGTTCAGACTGATGGTAAACTTTGCCTGCCAGGGCTGCGGGACTGTTCGAAAGAGATACCGCGGCCCTAAAACACAAAGGGCATGAAAGAATCATGGATGGGTTTTAGTCAGTACAAGTCTGACACTCCCTTCCGCTCCGTCCAGAGCGGGAGGAGTCATTTGATGAATGATGATACTAATCCTTAAAAAAAAACATGGTAAATTTTCATCTGGTACGGTTGGAATGCGCATCCATCAACCTTTTTGACCTGTAACCACTAGGATATATTCAAGCGTTACAACTTTGCCTACGTACCAGCGATAAAGATATTGTTTATAGCCGTTCGCAGGAGCGGTAAGCACTGTATCGGGCCGATTTTGTGTGATCCGCAGTGAAGATGAAACCTTTCTGACACACGCTGTATATTTAGCACAATCCCACTGCTGAGACGTAGGTACAGGCCCCTTTTCTGTGAGACTCGTAACCCATAAATCACCAAGTGCCAAGGCCTAATACGTGATCGTGGATATCACATAACTCCACATTGATTCTGACTCCAAGGACATGTGTATAACCTATCTTTTGTTTTTTTTTTCATGTCGGAAATCATCAAATTACCTCTCCCGCTCTGGGCAGAGCGGAAGGGAGTGTCAGACTTGTACTGACTAAAACCCATCCATGTTCCTTCCTTGCTCTTTGTGTTTCAGGGCCGCGGTATCTCTTTCGAACAGTCCCGCAGCCTTGAACCTTTTTTCCTTTTTTTTTTCGTGGACCAGACATTGGGCCAGTGCTCTTTATATTATATTAGACAAAACGGGTATAGTATTTGTAGTAACATTACTTCATTACGAAGATAAAATGCCTCTAGAGGGCATGGTAGAGAGTTACTTATAAAGAAAAGAGACAGGTCTAAGGAAAGTAATACTCCATTTGTCAATACAAATAGTTAACTGCGATAGCCTAGGGGTGTGACCGTCGGACTGCCAAATCAAAGGTCTCAAGTTCGAACCCAAGACACGTATCATTGATTTTTCGGATGCATGTGCGTATTGTATAATTACCACTTGCTTCGGTGAAGGAAAACATTATGAGGAAACTAGTATGCTTGAGAGATATTTCTCGACGGCATATAATGCCAAGTCAGAGGCCCAAGGGTGGCATAAAACTCTAACACTAGGTAAGGCACTAATTGAGCTGCGGAACTGTTAACGGGCTGCGGGACTATTCGAAAGAGATACCGCAGCCCTGGAACACAAAGGGCAAGAAAGGAACATGGATGGGTTTTAGTCAGTACAACTCTGACACTCTCTTCCGCTCTGCCCAGAGCGGGAGAAGTCATTTAATGATTTGCCATCCAAAAAACAAAAAGAAAAAGATAAGGTACTAACCACACGATAAAAAAAAGAAAGAATGCAATGGCATCATCATTTCATTCGAAAAACTTTTACTGCTGGAACTTGTAGGTCTCGAAATCACTGTCATATCTACTGGCTCCGTGATAATTGCTTCCGCCAGAGGGTCAAAACCGAAGACAGTCACTTTCAAAACGTTTAATAACTATTAATACATACATATCATCACGCCTCTAATCCCCGAAGGGTTAAGAGAAAGTATACTTAAAGTAGGTACACCCACATATCGCCAGTAATGTTGAAGTCCCATGTAATAGGGGACAAGCCTATTGCCATCAACCGGGCACAAATCCAGACTCCATGGCTGCTACCGGGAAATCCCTTAAAAAACAATTACACTGCCCTACTTGGGAATCGAACCCAGGACCTCATGCTCAGCAGTCCCGCTTGCGACCACTAGACCAACGAGGAAGTCCTTTTTATACAATGACTTTCAGTTAATTGAATTCAAATATAAATATTTCGATAACTTTTGTCAATTTCACATTATACATTTCCATCATTGTAATCCTTGATATTCATTGCATCATTCGTTCAATTTACGTTACACTGTGTTTTTAATGTATACCTCAAAAACTAGCCTAGGCTTATAATATACTAGCCCCAGCTTCGCACGGGTGTAATGTAGAAATAAACCTTCCTCTTGAATCACTCTATCTATTAAAAAAAACCCGCATCAAAATCCATTGGGTAGTTTTAAAGATCTAAGCATACATAGGGACGGACAGCGGGAAGCGACTTTGTTTTGTACTATGTAGTGATATGTACATAATACAATAAAACTTAACTTAATAATTACCTACGATACATGAAATTATTCTTAAATAAATTAGAATTTTTCCTCAAAACCATGATCATACGTTGTTCCGAGATTGTAGAAAAAAAAAATTTTAGCACGTAGTAAAACAATACATTTTGATAAAACCTGTTTTACTTATGTCAATAAAAATTAAGCACGCACGAGTAAGTCATTAACATAATTATATAGTATCTTCAGCGGTAGTATATACAGAGTAATTTGTAATTGGGTGCAGGCCTTGAAATGATTGATACTAGAGCTCATTTGCAACAAATTTTCCCCGATAACTAGGGGTCCTATCTGAGTGGTTTTGGAGTAATCGATCTTTTAACTTTTTTGGAAATTTTTCTCCTCTCGATCAAAAATTGATAATTGTGACAAATTTACGTCGCTCAGAGCGTTTATATAATATTTTTCAGAGGAATCATAAACGAGTAAATATTCCGAAAACTAATTTATCAAAAATAACCCACGAAACATACACCCACCCACAAACGAGTAAATATTCCGAAAACTAATTTATCAAAAATAACCCAAAACCCAAACCTTTGGCTTAACAGCGTTATAAAGTTCATAAAAATGAAGAAAAATTGAAACTACCCTTGCTTTTAAAGGCAGAACACTAAAAATAAATGTCTCGGATAGGACCCCCAGTTATCGGGTCAAATTTGTTGCAAAAGAGCTCTTGTTTCACCCATTTCAAGGCCTGCACACAATAATTACCAATCACTCTGTATAGTGGTTATAAGTATCTGGTGAGTAGGCACATAAAACACATCAAGTTAAACTTGGGAAATCCCTAAATAAGAAATAATAATTACTTCCTTATCATTTAACTTGGTATTTCCCCGTGGCAAGAATCACATCTTTACAAAGTTTCATCCAATATTAAACCTCCTCAGTGCATGAATTGAAAAAAAAACTGGTTTCAAGCAAAACAATTAAGTATTTCGAGGGCAGCGGTGGCCCAGTATTGGCGGCCCCGACTTACAAGCAGTAAGGGGGTTTGAACCTAGGCAGGCAAATTAGTTTGTGTTATATATTTCATAACCACTGCTCACAAAACGGTGAAGGAAAACATCGTGAGGAAACCGGTATGTCCTAGAACCAAAAATTCAAAGACATGTGACATCTAGCAACCCGCACTGGGCAGGCGTGGTGGATTATAACCCGTTTCCTCTCATGGAAAGGAGGCTTGTGTCCCAGCAGAGCAAAATTATAGGCTGATTATGCTGTGCGTATACTAATTAAGTGTTTAGACTTCATTCAAAAATTAAAAGTATATAGATGAAAAATACTTATTGTACTTGCTAGATTTTAAAGCTAAATAAAAAAAAAAAAGCTATAAATGCTATATATTGGGATAGTGCTGTACTTTCGATTCAAAAATCTTGAAAAAGTGGAGCTCGTGGCTAAATATCAACAGCCGCTCGGGTCGATCTTTAGGTTAAGCCGTGCTTGCCTAGGTTGGTCTGTGGATGGTGACCACTCATTATATACCGAGTTTCCTCCGTGCCTCGGAAAGAACGCTAGATCCCGGCTGTCATTTGCACATCTTTGACAGTCGTTACAGGTAGTCAGTGGCCCAAAAAGTCTGACAACCAGTCTTACCAAGAGGTATCGTATTACCCAGTATTAACTGGATTGTGGAGGTCAGATAGGCAGTCGCTCCATGTAAAATACTGGTATTCAACTGAATTCGGTTAGACTGGAAGCCGACCCCAACATAGTTGGGAAAAGGTTAGGCAGATGATGACTTTATTCTTGTTTGCTATCAGAATATACGAAATCGGCAGTGGACATTTGGACACCAATTAAGCGACGAGACAATAAAACTCGATGAGTGCTTGGGACTCTTACCTTAGCTACTACCGAAAACACCTGACGAAAAAAAAAACCCGGTCAAGCAAGTCCTAGTCGCACTCGCGCTTGAAGGGTTCCGTACCATCGTAGTAGTCCCGCCCCTATAATTTTTAATTTATTTTTGTTATTTGTTGTTTACCGGTAACAGAAATGTATAATTAGTGAAAATTTCAACCGTCTATCTATTACGGATCATGAGATACAGCCCGCTGATAAACGGACGGACGCACAGCGGAGGCCTAGTAATAATACGGTTACGGAACCCTAAAAAACAAGACTGACCTACTCGTCAATCTAGATAAAATTGAAAAGAATATCCAACCCGCTTCCCGCTCCTTCAGACTCCACTAATAAATCAGACAAACAAACAGCAGACAAGTATATAAAAATAAATGTTAGTACCGTGATACACACGACTCGTACAAAGCTGTTTAATATCTCGCTCAACTAACTTCTTATACTTTGTTACTTCTAACTCAAAAGAAGATACAGTAAGTCAATTTTGAAGGGCTTTTTGGTAAAGAGTATACACGGTGGAAGGGACATTCATGCTTAAACAGTTTCCACGTATCAGTACATCATTCCGAGCCCCTTCGCCTCACATAGAAAATTTTCAACGGTTATTTTAAAAAAATCTGCTGTTCCATACATTTTGATCGTATAGGTATTGAACGCGGACGCGTAAATATCACTCTGTCGGTGACTCAATTATAAAAACAAAAATGTCTTCAAATATAGTGAAGTGTTTGAACTGTAATGTCGTAATGAATGAACTGTTGACTTTATAGAATATAATTATTTTTTTCTTTAATCGAGTATCCATGGCTCAAAATCTGTTACTAAAACGTAAGACTATGTTAGTAGGCACCGATAAAAAACAACCAACACAACACAGTGGATCACTGCTGCGACAACCCATGAGTAATTGCATTACAGCAACCCACATAAACACGGTCAAGGCGACTTGCAATCATGCTTAGGATACTATTGGTGCTGCCCCACACCCTGCGCACCAGAGAAGTGCACCTTTTACGCATTGTTGCGTAAAAACAATCCACATGCGCATCTGCAAACAACCACGACGCACTACAGAAGCGGGGCAACCCCACCAGCATCCTAAACACGTTATTAAACTGAACTCGGAGAATACTGCACGATCTTTGGCCCACACTACCACACACGACTTACCACTTTATGGATGAGGAAAGTATACATCAGTTGTGTACCACCTCGTTCTCAGATAGATATTGTGTAGGCAAAAACATTGCTCGTTGATTCGATCCTTAATGCAAAAAAGATGCCCACGCGTAGGGGAAAAAGAAAATGTCAAGAGACTTTAGTGACATTATTTGCCTGATGAAATTGTTGATCTAGTGATTTTCCCGGTTTTCGTAGTTAAAGAATTATATAAAATCACGCCAGTCACGGGTTTTGAAAATCTACTGTGTACGTTGCAAAAGAGAGTAGTGTCCGAAGATTTTAACCTACTCAAACTAGAAGTTGAGAATATGAAACATGCATCGCTCATCGATAGTTTCGCGTCAAATTCAAATGTAAACAAGTACCGAGATACGCGTCCACAAAACAGTTTTGAGTTTGATAGTGGACCCATAGGACTTAATAATGTGCAACAATATGTACCTATAAATTCAGCTGGTTCAAAGGTTAACGGACGGCCTTCACCTACGAGGCATTCGTCACCTCTTTCTCTCGCGTGCGAAACCAAACGACGGACGCAATAACACACGTAGAGGCGCCTTCAAACACTGTGCTTTCGAAAGGTGCAAGGGAGACCGACTGCCACGCGAGCCTAACGTACGGCGGTATTGGAAGACTAAGCGAGACAGAGCATCCGGAGGTTCGCGTGGAGGCCCCAGCTAGCACCGTGGTTTCGCCGTTACCTGCGATGTTGAGGCAACCGAACTGCGCTGGCGCATTAGATCGATCCGCTACTAGTGATATTCGATCGCCGGTTTTAAAGGAAACAATCTCGAACGCGCCACATAACAACATAATGTTCCCGATAGTAGTTAGCGACGCCGCGAGTGAGTGTAAGAAATAAACAAGTTGTAAGGAACAATGGCAAATAGTTAGAAAAAAAACGTCTAATCGTAGTTATAACCTTATACGGCAGAGAATAAATTAATTTCAATGTTAATTTATTTTATTTTAATTTAATTCGGGCTGTATGATTACTGTAACATTTAATTGCAATTTTGTAGGAAACCGCTGTATTGGCTTACGTTTGGCTGCAACTGGCGATGATGTGGCCCTAGGATGGGACACGCTTGTCTCGAAGAAACCGATTCACTCGAACTTTGAAAAGATCCCGTGGTGGCGGTCGACAGGCCTGTAAGTGTTGTAAAGCATTTCCAAATCAATGAACTAACATCACTTTTTCCACAGGGGTGCATATTAAGGGAACCTTCTGAAAACTATCTGTATCGTGGATTTACATTTAAACTTGCTATTGTATTTTCATCCGTGAATTACGTGTGAAGTGTAATTGGTTAGCAACTCCTGCTTCTATGCTGTGTAAGTTTCTGCACTTGCACTGTGAATTGTATTCAACCATTTGTAGTAATATTGCTAGTTCTGCTTTTATCTTTCATGCATAATATGTAAATCGGTTTCTAAAACTTTGTCTTACGATCTGTTTCATTCCGTAAGCACGTAAATGATCTCCGACAGTTAAACTTAATGCCCTGGGGGGTTACTATGACGTCTTAAAGCTGTGTGGGAAAATGACAGAGCTATACAGGTTGTCTAGCGCCATCTCTTTCCCACACTGGAATGAAAGCAGCTTTAAGACGTTATGGTAGTCCCCTTGAATTCAATTCTCTAACTGAGTATAAAGCCCTGGGTTTTTTAAGTTGTGTTTTTAAGATTTAGTTGCTTCGAGTTAATGAAGTTGTGTGGTAATCAGTTATTGTAGTATGGACATGAGCGTGATGCGTAGGAATAAGGAAAATGACGTGAGTTTTGAGTATGAATGTGGAAGACTAAAGAAACGATGGATAGACTGTGTGAAGGAAGGTGTGTCTAGAAAGGAGGTAATTCATGAGATGACGAGTAATAGAGAAGTATGGAAGAAGAAGACACGCTGCGCCGACCACAAATAAATTGGGATAAAGGCAAGATAATGATGAAGCTAAACCTGATTTCTGATCCAGTTATAACCACTATTGCACATTAGGATGATTCTTCATCTACAATAATTGATTTACAATGTTATGAGCTTATTTAAAACTAGCTGATGGCCGCGGCTTCGCCCCGCGTGTATGTCGGTTATCGCGACCAAAAGTAATCATGAAATTTTGATCCCGTTCCGGCAACAAAAACTTAACAAATTATATATTAAAACCTTTCTCGAGAACCACTCTATCCATTGGTGAAAACAGGATAAAAATCGGTGCAGTAGTTTTTAAGTGTATCGCGAACAGACAGACAGACGCGACGGAGGATTTTGTTTTATAATGTATGTAGTGATAGTGACAATAGGTTCACCTCCCCTAAGTGAGTTCGTGACGCTAACCAAGCATTCAGAAAACAGTCTGCTATTTAATACATTTTGTCCGTAAATGTACTTTTGTATGGAACAGTTGTTTCTTTTCTTAATGACTGGCCAAAATTTCACGATACGGTTTAAAATTACGAAGGTACCCACATCCCACATGGTTCTTGCCGACAAAAGCTTCTACATACAGGGTGTAAACAGACTATTCACAAAGAATTAACCTAGCGTTATGCACATCAAACTAAGTAACTTTACGCAAAAATTAGAGCTGGGAAAAGACATTTTTTTTTGCGGTGAAAAATCACGTTTTACTTTATGACTCAATGTAACGCTCTCAAAACATTGTGCTGATGGATGGATTGAATAGTACGGGGGTCCTGGAGGTGTTTGAGGTAAAAATCTTACATTAAAAACATGTTTAAAAAAAAAAACTTGTGAAAAAGTTGGAACTTTGACCCCCAATATCTCCGTAACTAGAAGGTTCCCAGGTATGGTCTAGAACAAAAAAATGATCGCAATGACGGGGAGGACAAGTAGCTTTCGGCTTCGTTAAGAGTCTGTTTACACCCTTTATATAAAATGACGTCATCTACCCATACGCACATTCACCAATCAATATTAATATCTACGACAGCCGGTGTTGCATCCACAATAACCTAAGGATATCGGCATATCTGACTAATTGGGTAGCAGAGGTCAGCTTTGAACACAATATTGTTATTGAGCGGAAGTCAGGCAGATTGGGAGCCGGAACCAATGAATTTTAATACGTAGTGCATACGTTCAAAATTCGTATGGGTAGAAGGATAGAATGGGGTCGAATAGTAAATAACAGCCGGGACTTATTCCGAGGCCCGGAAGAAATTCAATATGTAGTGGGTGGTCACCCATCCACAGATCAACCTAGGCCTTGCCTAGGTTGGTCTGTGGATGGGTGACCACCCATTACATACCGAGTTTCCTCCGTGCCTCGGAAAGCACGCTAAGCCGTTGGTCCCGGCTGTCATTTGAAGATCTTTGACAGTCGTTAAAGTAGTCAGTGGCCCAAAAAGTCTGACAACCAGTCTTACCAAGGGGTATCGTATTTCCCAGTAGTAACTGGGTTGTGAAGGTCAGATAGGCAGTCGCTGCATGTAAAATACTGGTATTCAGCTGCATCCGGTTAGACTGGAAGCCGACCCCAACATAGTTGGGAAAAGGCTAGGCAGATGATGATGATGATAGGAGCATGTAAGGTTATTGGTACACGTTGGAGGATATTAGAGGTTATCTTTGATAGGGCTGCGGGACTGTTAGAAAGAGATACCGCGGCCCTGGAACACAAAGGGCAAGGAAGGAACATGGATGGGTTTTAGTCAGTACAAGTCTGACACTCCCTTCCGCTCTGCCCAGAGCGGGAGAACTCATTTGATGATTTCTCATCTGAAAAAAAAAGGTTATCGTTGATTCTTCTTTGTCGTTTTCTTCTATCTATTATAATCAGAGATACAGTGGTATTATAGTAGAATATACAAGGTGTACACAGACTCTTCACGAAGCCGTCAACCAAGCTTTCTGCACGTCAAACTAAGCAAATCTACGCAAAAATTATAGCTTTTTTGGGGTGAAAACGTTTTACGGTAGGACTTTATGAAACGCACTCAAAACATATTATAACATATTTAAAGCAAACTTATAACATTACAAACTGGTGTTTCTACAAAAACTTGTGAAAAAGTTGGAACTTTGGCCCTCAATATCTCCATGACTAGAAGGTTCCCAGGTATCATCAAGAACAAAAAACCAACCACTCCGGGAGTGCCGACAGAACTGAAATCTTTTTTTTTTTCAAGATTCTGGATTATTTTTAGAAAATATTTTTGCATAGGCCTTTTATTTATACATTTGACTATACCCTGATTTTTTTGAGCTTGTAATATCTAGCAATACGGCTAACTCTGCAACGAAAAAGATGTCGTCGGTGCCGCGAGTTCAGTTGTTTTTCCCCATCTCAAAAATGCTCAACGTGCCTAAATAAGATTTCACTTCAAAAATAATTGCAATGTCGTGGAGAAAACCCATTATTTACCTATAGGTTAGGTATCATGAGGATAAATTCATTATTATTGAACACAATCAGAATTTGTAATGAACGTTCCAACGACTATAATAATGAAAGTGCTGATGAATAATATATTATGTATGTACTTACATTAAGTTAACCAGTCAGGTCCGCTTACACTCGCAATTAGTAAATGCCATCTAACAGCTCGCATTTCCACGTTAATTAATTGTATATACAGACTGTCTTAGTATTCGTGTTAGTTACTGTATGTAATTATGTTAATGCTAGCTGTTGCCTTCATCCGCGTTTAATTTATATCTATTTATTTATATACATATAGAAACATATATCTTCCCTATTTAAATCTGATTTTGTGTTGGGGTTTAATTGTTATCCACGGAACCCTAAACCTTTTTGGAAAATAAAAGTAGTCTAAGTTATTCCTTATATCATCTATCTATCTGCCAATAAAAATCCTGTCAAAATCGGTCCAGCCGTTTCTGAGATTAGCCGGAACAAACAGACATCATCATCATCTGCCTAGACTTTTCCCAATTATGTTGGGGTCGGCTTCCGGTCTAACCGAATGCTGCTGAATACCAGTATTTAACATGGAGCGACTGCCTATCTGACCACACAACTCAGTTGTTTGGTAACATGATACCCTTTGGGAAAACTGGTTGTCAGACTTTCTGGATTCAGACTACTCGTAACGGCTGTCAATTTGTCAAAGATCTGCAATGGACCAATAAAAAAGCCTTTTTTGGGCACGGATGGGTCTTAGTATACTAACTAACTATATAGTAGTACCAATATATCTTAACTACCTTTTTTTCGATTTTTGTTTTTAATGCCAATCGACGTAAAATGCTATTTCGCGTGTACTGGCAAAACCTCCTAACAAGATATTTAATTATTCATCCCATTAAGCACTAATAGAAATAACTTCTAAATTATAATAATAATAATCTCTTTAATTCAGAATAAAATTCCATAAAAATATGTTAGTAGAAGATCACTTAAAAACTATGTTAGTGTACAAAAACAATTACATACAAAGATGTTAGTAACATAAAAACTTAACAACTATGTTAGTAGACATTCACAATATTTACAGGAGCATGTAATTGACTTAAATACCAGATAAAAGGACAATCCAGTTTGTTGGCAATGACATTCAGGTGACTGTTGGTACTGGCACGCACCCTGTGCAACAAGGACGCTGCTCGCTTGCGTCTGATTGCAGCGAAGCTGTCAGTCTGGGCGTCTGCGAACATCCCTGAGGCACTGCAGAAGCGTGGCAATATGAGATGCTAATTTTACTGCGAATACCTTATTAGTTTTTTTTGTCTCCTGTAAAGTTGTAATTTTTTAGAGGATATTGTTAGTTCGTAGTCGATATATCGAATGGTCACCTATCCACGGACTAACTTTGGCAAGCGATGCTTAACCCATAAGATCGAGCCCTACTTCTGTTATTATTGAGCCGCGAGACTCGTCTAGTCTAGACAAGTTTTTTCGCATTTTTTTGGGACCTTAAGAGTACGATATTCGATCTCATACGAGCACCAAATAACACGAGATAGACAGATAATAATAATAGGAACTCAATAAAAAATAACTACTAATAAATGAAATCAAAAGAACACTCGAGGAAACTCCTCCCTCCCTCTTTCAGTCAATTTCCCCCCACACGAATAGCAGACAAATTAGTTACATTAGACTGAGGCAAGCTCTGTCTAATAATGTATTGATCAAAAGAAATATCATTTATTTCTCACTATTTTCTGTCATCATTTGTTGGTAAGTTCACACGGCGGCAAATCAAGCTTTACCTTTCCAGTATAACGTGGCCTCGTTTTGTATATATTTTCTGTACAATGAGAGATCCGCATAAACTGGTTTTGTATAGCTTGATCAGCCGTCGTGTGTACTAACTGCTTTCAAAACAGTAAGAAAATATCTTGAAGAAACTGGCATTTCCTAGACACAAAAAGTTGAAAACATAATAGGTAGAAGTTTCCTGAGTAAAATATGATTCTATTTAGTCGTCAGTTAGATTATCGAAAAATATTGGATTTTATCGAGGAAAAAATTCAAAATTTCAATGATGTTTCGGAAAGATTGCTCGAAATTAACATACATTCGGCCATCACAATAATTCGTTACTGCTGTTTCAGTCCAAAATTAACGTATTTCCTTCGTGCTTCCCCTTTATGGAAGCACACTCCCCTTTTGGACAAAATGGATGAAATCATCAGACATACTCTAACGTCAATTTTAAATGTGGCTTTGGACGACCGAGCTTGGGCACAAGCTACTCTTCCTATTCGCATGGGAGGACTCGGCGTCCGCAAAATTTCCAGTATTAGTTTACCGGCTTTTATATCCTCGGTCCACGGCACTAAGAAATTAATCAGGAATATCCTGTCTTCCACACTGATTGATTTTGATGTGCCGTGCATGCCCGAGGCTATCGATGCTTGGAAACTCGCTTGCCCGAATACTGAAGAACCCGACCATCCATTTTCCCAGAGACGGTGGGACGAGCCGCTCTGCAGAGTAGTTCAGAGCAATCTGCTGAACACATCTGCTACTACTGCTGAGCGTGCGCGCCTGCGGGCTGTGGGTGAGTGGGAGTCGGGTCTTTGGCTTCACGCACTACCGTCGTCGAGCATAGGCACATTGTTCGACGACACAACCTTCCGCCTCGCTGTTTCTTTACGCCTTGGTGCCGCTTGCTGTTCTCCTCATCGCTGTCACTGCGGTGAAGCTGTCAACAACCTCGGTCACCACGGCCTGTCATGCAGCCGAAGTGCGGGCCGTTTTGCACGGCACGCAAATATAAACGACATTATCCGACGAGCTCTTGTCACCGTCGGCGTCCCAGCTGTTTTAGAACCCAATGGCTTGGCACGCGACGATGGCAAGAGACCGGACGGCATGTCTTTGTTTCCTTGGAAGATGGGTAGGCCTTTAGTGTGGGACGCAACATGCGTCGATACTCTTGCGCCATCCCATCTTCCAAGCTCATCGTGCTGTGCTGGTGCTGCCGCTGCGGCTGCAGAGAACCTCAAGCGGCGTAAATATAGAAACCTGTGTGGTAACTATATTTTCGAGCCGTTTGGGGTTGAAACTCTAGGGCCGTGGGGTCCGAGTGCTCATAGCCTATTTAAGGAAATTTCGAAACGCCTAGTTGACGCTTCCCGTGACCCAAGGGCTGGCTTTTACTTTGGCCAGAGGCTAAGTGTTGCCATACAACGTGGCAACGCCGCCAGTCTCTTGGGCACATTACCATCTGACAGCGTTGAGGAGGAGTTTTTCGATGCCCTTTTATAGTTTGTTGTTAGTTTATCTATTTTAGTTTAATAGTTTTTAATTATCAATTTATATAGTTAGTTTACCCTATAAATAGTTATTTTAAAATATTGGATACGTATTTTTTGTTTTATCAAATCAATAAAAAACTGACGAAGATAAAACGCATCAACGATCATGAGTGGGGATTGTGGCGTCACTTTATCGGTAAAAGAGTGACGTCACACGAGTTTTCAACGCATTGTATTGTCTTCATTTTTTGTTTACGTGAAAAAAGAAAAAATACGTGTCCAATATATTTTTTTTTAAATATGTCTGACGTATTCATTATATTTTTTTAGTAAACTACCTTATTATGACGGTACCAAATCTTCGTGGTGGATTACGAAAAACGCACCTCCTCTCCGTACGAGGGCTCGAAGAGAGAAGGTCCCAGCAGTGGGAGCGTCGCTGACTGATAATATCCCATTGACCAGCTCAATGATTAAGTTCCAAAACATACTTTCTCCGTGTACTTCTAAGCACATTGGAACGTTTTGATTTGTCAAGAACGTAACTTTGCATTTCTTTTTTCTTTTGAGTGCCTCGTTGGTCTAGCGGTCGCAAGCATGACTGCTGAGCAAGAGGGCCTGGGTTTGATTCCCAGGTCGGGCAAAGTATTGTACAATTGCTGTAACATGATAATATTGTAACAATGATTTGAAAAGAATAACCATGGAGTTTATTGCCGGTTCTTCTCCATAGGAAACAACCAGCCGAACCGTGCACCTTTTTGTCGACGTTTTATAAGTGCCCATCTGGGTCTATGTGAAATAAAATAATTTTGATTTGATTTGATTTGTTATTGGGTTTTTCCATCAGGAATTTCTCAGTAGCAGCCACGGAGTCTCGGGAATAGGCTCGCCTCCTATGACATGGTACTTTAAAATTACTGACAAAATGATGGTGTACAATTAGTTAGACCTCTGCTTTATCCCTTCGGGGATTACAGGCGTGATGTTATGTACCCTTGAATTGAAATATTGACCCTTTTTAGACCAAGCATCAGCAACATCTATCCTGATTATCGTTGGACCCTATATAATCAGTATCAAAGTTTAATACTCGTTCAACAAGTCGAAAGCCGGTTATTGCCAAACCATCATCATCATTATCATCGTCAGCCTGTAATGTTCCCACTGCTGGGACACAGGCCTCCTCTCTATGAGAGGGAATGGGCTATAATCCACCACGCAGGCCCAGTGCGGATTGGTAGATATCACATGTCTTCGAATTTTTGGTTCTAGGACATGCCGGTTTCCTCACGATGTTTTCCGAGCAGTGTTGATGAAATAAATTATACAAAGTAATGCGCCTGCCTGGGTTCGAACCCACGACTTACTGTTCGTAAGTCGGGGTCGCTACTACTGGGCCACCGCTGCTCTCGGCATGGTAAATTATGCCGCCGGTAAATGACAAACCATATCACAAAAAATTGTAAAATACGCGAAACATGACCTCATATGGAGATGTTTGAAGTGTGTATTCAATACATACTTCAAACATCTCCCTGACATAAGGGCATGAACACAATACGCAAGTCTATAACGATCACAGGACGAGTGTGTCATAATGATGAATCTATTTTCGCGGGTGAATGCCGTACCTTATTCGTTTCCCTTATGAAGTGAGGGTCCATATTATTTTTAGTAGGAGGCGTTTACACTGAAAACTCGGATCATTCCCACAAGTTCTACTGTACAGTTCTTCTACGGCAGAACTAATGGGATTATTATATTTTTCCCAGTAGTTCTACGATTTCAGGTGCAACCAAATCATCATCGGCCTAGCCTTTTCCCAACTATGTTGGGGTCGGCTTCCAGTCCAAACCGGATGCAGCTGAATACCAGTATTTTACATGGAGCGAGTGCCTATCTGACCTCCACAACCCAATTAGTACTGGATAATACGATACCCCTTGGTAAGACTGGTTGTCAGACTTTTTGGGCCAGTGACTACGTGCTTTCTGAGGCACGGAGGAAACTCGGTACGTAATGGGTGGTCACTCATCCACAGACCAACCTAGCCAAGCACGGCTTCGATCGAAAGATCGACCCGAGCGGCTGTTATTATTTAGTCTCGAGCTCGAGCCTTTGTTCTACCGATTCTTTTACACAATTCTACTATAAAACTAATGGGGTTTTTGTTCATATAAAGGGTGTAAACAGACTCTTAACGAAGCCGAAAGGCACTTGTTCTCCCCGTCATTGCGATCATTTTTTTGTTCTAGACCATACCTGGGAACCTTCTAGTTACGAAGATATTGGGGGTCAAAGTTCCAACTTATTCACAAGTTTTTTTTTTAAAATACATGTTATTAATGTATTATTTTTACTTCAAACACCTCCAGGACCCTCTTACTATTCAATCCATCCATCAGCACAATGTTTTGAGTGCGTTACATTGAGTCCTACAGCAAAACGGGATTTTTCAGCCCCAAAAAAAAAGTCGTTTCCCAGCACAATTTTTTGCGTAAAGTTACTTAGGTTGATGTACATAATCCTTGGTTGACGGCTTCGTGAAGAGCCTGTTTACACCCTGTAGTACTAAGTTTTGGCGTAAGTCGTACATTACTGTGCGATTTTACACTCGAAGATTACGTAGTAGGAAATTGGCAAGGACAAGTAAGTTATTTCCCAGCAATAATTTCTTTGTACGGTTACTTAGTTTGATGTACGAATACTTTATGTAAGAATGCTTTATTGGCGGCTTCGTGAAAGGTCCTCTTACATCTTGTATTAGGATTTGTGACTGTACATAGCAGGGCTCTTTAGTCAACTGGTCCCACACAGGCGGGACCCGTGGGTCCAGTCGAGTCCTGCACGTGTTTTGGCGTAGCGTTATTCCTGTCACTGCCGCGCATTTTTCAAACTACATGCGCAGTCAAAGATGAAGGAAAAACATGGTGAGGAAACCAGCATGTTTGAGAGATTTTTCTTGATGGCATGTAAAGCCAAGTCATAAAAAAACGGTATAAAAACTCTGACACTAAGTTTTACACGATTAAGAAAGAAGTTAGAAATGGAAACGATTTATTCTTCGTTTGGCCCACTGAGTTTTGTCTCACATAAAATAATCCTGGGTCGTCCCAAACAATATGCTTCTTTCGTCCCAAAATATCATTTTAATTCTTTTATTCCCGCTTCGTCTTATTTTATATTTACATATTTTAGTAGCGCTTAAAGGCTTCAGCGGCAGACTCAGCAAGAAAAACCGATTGAGATAAACTTTATTCCGTTAACTTCTCTAAATTTCAATGACTTCTTCAATGATAACTCGCTCATCTGCCCGCGCCCTTACGGTCGGGAAAAGGAAATCGAAACATTACTATTTAAGAGCATCGCGCCTGGCGCGGTAATACCAGGAATGGTTAGCGTGAACAATTATATTTATACTCATCTATATTTTGTATGATTTTCCCAAATTATGTTAGATATTACCCAATGGTTACGATGAACGATCAAAGAAGAAATTTATATGAATTGGTTTTTACTTTGGCCAGAGGCTAAGTGTTGCCATACAACGTGGCAACGCCGCCAGTCTCTTGGGCACATTACCATCTGACAGCGTTGAGGAGGAGTTTTTCGATGCCCTTTTATAGTTTGTTGTTAGTTTATCTATTTTAGTTTAATAGTTTTTAATTATCAATGTATATAGTTAGTTTAACCTAATAAAAACTATTGGATTTTTATTATCATTTCTTCTTTTAAGCGTATGTATTTATAAAAATTCTAATGTTGGATGAAACTCTGCAACATTTCATTTAGCACGACGAACACGCGAAAAATTACGGTGCATGTTATTATTTCTCTTTCCTCCGTTTACGGTACAAACAGTTCAATTCTTCTAGACTTTTCCTTCAATTTCATTCCGTTCACTTCAATACTATACAAAACATCGACGTTCTAAAGAATTTGCATTAAAAATTTCAAAATGTCCTTCGAAATTGCATTCAGACTCGGGAGCAGCGGTGTTCAACCTTTTTATTACTCGAGTCGTAGACATAAGTACGGGCTAAGACGTTTTTTTATGAGCATACTTGTTGTTGCTGGCAACTTTGTTCGCATACAAATTGTGCACCGTTAAATCTGCTTAGAGCTGATGGATGTTCGGGTAATATTTGGAACTACTGACGCAATTCTTAAAATTCTTTCACTAATGGGAAGCTGTATATTCCGGAGTACCAAAGGCTATATTCAAAACGTTCCCGTAGGATTATTTTCGGCTATAACGGTAGCGAAGTGCAAGAGCTAGGAGTTCATAAATTACATGGAAAAAAATAAGAAAGACCAAAGAAACGATGGTTGGACTGTATGAAAGATGACATGGCTAGAAAGCGGGTGACACTGAAGACAAACAGGAATACACAGAACACAAAGAGTTATAAAGAAGACATTTGAAAGAAGAAGACATGCTTCGACAAACCCTAACAATTTGGGATAAGGGATGAAGAATGAAGGTGATATGATACGACGACAATGATATTATTAAATTCTTTATTTCCTCTATAGTCCGATCAATCTAGACATTCGAAGGTGCTGAAAATCAGTAAAATTGTTCAAAATATAATTATAAATAAATATTTTAATGAAATAATAAATACATTTTTAATGAAATGCCTTGTCTTTCTGATCTTTCTCTATGGTGCCGAAACGTGGTCTCTGCGAGTGCAAGATCGCCGCAAAGTCGACGCATTGGAGATGTGGTGCTGGAGACGCCTCCTAAAGATCCCGTGGTCATCGTTTCGCACCAATGTTTCCACCCTCAAAGAACTTCATATTAAGAACAGGCTTTCGTCTACTGTGCAACTACGAATATTAAAGTTCTTTGGTCACATCGCTAGAAACGAAAATTCAATGGAGAGACTAGTGGTTCAAGGCCAGGAAGAGATCACGCGGCCGATCACCGACTCGCTGGACTGACCAGATCAAGACAGCTACTGAGTCCACCATGGTACAGCAAAGTCTCCAACCGGCAGAAATGGAAGCAAATCGCTGAAAGAGCAATCCTCGGGGATATCAACGATCCAACGAACATCTCTCCGTGTACCTCTTCTGTGCAACCACGACCACTCTGACAAGAGTGTTTCGACTAAGAAGAAGAAGAAATATTTTAAGTTCCCTATCATTCCCGTGTATGGAAAAAAATTTACTCGAGGTCAAAGATAAAAAAGAATTCGTGATTTTCAGCAAAACGGTTAGTTTCACAATAAAAGTACCCCAGACAAAAATTTTAGATCATTAAATTGTCTATTAAAAATGTATCAATACTTTTTTCTTACGAGCCACCGTTTCTGAGATATAACGATTCAAAAAGTTGTAAGAAAAAGTTGCTATCGTCATAATTTTAATGATTTTCAGCTTGTTGTGATTTTATGCACCTTCACTCTCATTTTTTGGTCTAGATTGACCGGACTATCTAGCCTAAAGTCGTATAGCTTATTTAAAGCCCTACCCCGACTTTGAGTTACACTGCCCCTACAGACGCAACAATATCAAGTTCCGCGTTTTAATTCCAATCGTCACAAAGCACCGCGTCGTCGGTCGGGTTTCTCATTGTTGCCTGCAATCCTACTCCACTCACGACTTCACGCTTATATTGCGACGGCGGGTAAGTAGAGATATTAAATCTGGGGACATGGTGTAGCTGCAGGTTTCGTTTGATGTAATACTAGCAACGCCCCGCGGTTTGACCCGCGTAGGTCCCGTTCCCGTGAGAATACGGGGATAAAATATAGCTTATGTTATTTGCTGATAATGTAGCTGTCTATTAGTCACAGAATTTTTGAAATCGGTTTAGTAGTTTTTGACTTAAATCGTAGCAAACAAAATAAACAGAAAATCAAATCTTTCCTCTTTATAATATTAGTTTAGATGTGGTTATGAATGTAAAAAAAAATGAGAGATACTTCAGATTCTTTACTAAAAAGAAGTTTGTTGAAGTTTTTTTTCTTTTCGACGAGTTTTACCTCTTTAAATGGTTTTGATTAAGGCCCCGTACGATGAGAAAAAAAATTAACATTACTAAGGAACCTGTTGTTAGATTTTGGTCCTTTTTGAAAAGGACAAGGATAGATTACTGTCTGAAACTTTTCAAATAACGTTTTAGAGTCCTCTTATCACGATTTTCCTACTCAGCTACCAAGTTGTCATTCTGAGTACGTTTATTTGTCGAGAGCAGCGGTGGCCCCGACTTACGAACAGTAAGTCGTGGGTTCGAACTTCGAACCCAGGCAGGCGCATTACTTTGCGTAATTTATTTCATCACCATTGCTCTCAAAACGGTTAAGAAAAATCGTGAGGAAACCGGCATGTCCTAGAACCAAAAGTTCGAAGAAATGTGACATCTAACAACCCGCACTGGGTTCGAGTGGTGGATAGTCCATTCTGGCTGGGAACATTACAGGCTGATTATGATGATGATGATGATGATGATGCTGCTTGCTGAGAAACCCTCAGGACTCCCCTAGTAGAATCGCGAAGTACCTACAGCCAGCTACCAGTTTCCATCTCGAATTTCTAAATTAACAATACGAAATATTTTCACAATTCCTCTTCCAATTAAAAGCGCCATTACATCAATTTGGCTTCTTCCCATACCGTTGAAAACGCTATTTATAGAAGACACAGCTAACATCCACTCCACTTCCCAATTATGAATACAGTATGTTCACAAATGGATTTGATAAAATAGCATCGCAAATGAGATCGGGCTGCCGCCTGTACGAGAATCAATTTTGTCGACAATAAGCTGGTATCGACTGGGTAGCCGCACTGTGAATATGGGTATACATGACAATGTTCGATATTTTGAAGTGATTTTTATTGTATGGTTAAGGATTTTATTTGTATTTTGTGTTGTTGTAAATTTAGTACTTTATTGAAGTTATACTTCTTTTGGCGCGTTAGGGAAAAATGATGAGAGTAAATTTTTACGATGTGCGCGCACACCGTCACGAAAAACCGACACCTTGAAGTTAGCTAGTCAACATACACCCTGAAGTTAGCTAGTTTTACTTTACTTTTCCCAATGTTTGTTTACTTTCGTAGTGTCAGATATTGACAAGCCTAGGTTATTATTTTTAATCAACTGCTGGAGCTAGGAGGTTATGTTGTTTATGTAATTGATATTAGACCTTGTTATAAACTACTTTACTTTCGTTTATGTTCTAGAAAAGTATAACTTCTAACGCATGTACATAAGTAAACACATACTTTTTAATATAAAGAAAAGCAGTGGCTGAGAGGTTTTTAGTATAAAAGTTCACAACGACAAATGATTGGGAACTTTTAAGATCATCTGTATGTAGGAAGGTATATTTTGAAAACTTTTTGACAGCTGTTTAGACTTGGGAAGACATTTCTATACAATATACCTACATTATTTAAACGTAGAAGGCATTATCGGTAAATAACAACAAAACAAAAACCAGTAACCACCTAATCATTCATTAACTTTTCCTTCTTTAAGTGCCTAGCCAATTAAAACCAATTCTTAGTTCTATATTAAAAACTACTAGGGACTACTCCCTAGTAGTTTTTGAGAAAAACAAGCTCCCAAGCTATTTGATCGTCGTTGTGTTAACTTCAATTATCTGGAAGTGCTTTTCAGCGTCTTCTGACAAAACGGTTACGATTCCTTTTTTTATAGGATGGGAAATGACTCTTCGGAAGGTGTCAAACTTATACTGACTAAAACCCATACATGTCCCTTCCTTGCCCTTTGTGTTCCAGGGCCGCGGTATCTCTTTCAAACAGTCCCGCAGCCCTGGAACGGTATGATTCCTCTATTTCAATTAGCTCTGAACTAAATTATAAGAAAAAGGAGTTTGTACTTACTACATCTTGAAAATGGACAAATGGCAGTCGCTTTTAAACCATAGTGGTGATAGACCGATCAGTGCGCCGCGTAATGATAGTCGATGTTACCATCCCGCATGACGAGAACCTCGTGGAAGCTGCTGAAAAGACCACTCTAAGAAAGAACACTGTAGTGTTTTAGCATTTTTCTTATCCAGGAATTTCTCAGTAACAGCCACTAAATCTGGATTTGTACCCGGTTGAAAGCAAATGGCTTGCTCCCTATGACATGGAACTTAAACATAACTGGTCAAATGTGGTACTTACACCTCTGCCTAACCCTTCGGGGATTACAGGTGTGTTATGTGATTAAACCGTCTACGAAGTCACGATTTGAAATTGCAAAACTCCATTGCATATTTACCTGCTCACACCACACTGGGGTGAATACGTAACTTCACTGAACTTTCGAGTCGCGGTCGACGCACGCTCAATGCAAGCTCGTTTAAAATTCAAACAATTACGTAAAACACTTGAATTGTTTATACGTTGTAAGTTGTGACTGTTTGCGGCGACATCCATTAACTTTTGTTATAGTTGCTGTTTCAGGTAGCGGGGATTATTTGGACCGGGTGCTGTTCTTCTTAGAGAGGAGACAAGCATTAGCAGCACACCACTGACTACATTTTTAGGGTTCCGTACCCAAAGGGTAAGACGGGACCCTATTACTAAGACTCCACTGTCCGTCCGTCTGTCTGTCTGTCTGTCACCAGGCTGTATCTCATGATCCGTGATAGTTAAACAGTTAAAATTCACAGATGATGTATTTCTGTTGCCGCTATAACAACAAATACTAAAAAACAGAATAAAATAAATATTCAAGGGGGCTCCCATACAACAAACGTGGTTTTTGCTCGATATTGAAGAAGATATTGCTATCAATGATAAGACCGTCATTGTATAATAACCACAAAATTAGCAATATTTTAAAGCAGTTGTTTCAATTTTGGTGTACGTTAAACAAACCACGTATTAGATGGTGGGACGAGCTGGAAGTTTTCCTTGAGAATTGGAAAGAAGTAGCACAGAATCGTGACCGTTGGAAGGAATAAGGAAGGCCTTTGCCCAGCAGTGGGATAATATGGGCTAGCTGTAATAATAGCTATATTATCTCCGGGTGTTCTTGTCTGGCTAATGGAGAGTACTTGCATAGACACAACCTTGTAGCCAGGATTATACATCAGCAACTTGCTCTAAAATACTGCCTTGTGGAATCGGAAGTGCCGTAATATAGGTATGTGCCCGACCCAGTTCTCGATAATTGCAATTTCACACTGTACTGGGATCAATCCATCATCACTGATAGGACTATTGTAGCCAATAAGCCTGATATAGTGGTGGTGGATCGATTAGAGCGGCGCACAATGATTGTTGACATAACGGTCCCGCATGACGAGAACCTCGTGAAAGCCGAGAAAGATAAACAAATCAAGTTCCTGAATAGGCTCACGAGGTTGTCGTAATGCGGGATGTGGACTCAGCGACCATGGCTTAATTGCCAAGAGCCTCGACCAATACCTGAGGAGGCTCTCGTTAGGCAGCTGGATCAAGGGTTTGATTCAGAAAGCGGTACTCCTGGATACGGCTCGTATTGTTAGGAGGTTCCTCTCTCTAGAGCCCTGACTGCCGGTAGCTTAGACCCTGTTCCCGATACCAGTTAGCTACTATATTTTTTTTTTTTTTTTTGTTTTATATTCGAATATTTAAAAGTATTTAATATGTGTTAAAATAAATAAAAGCTATAACATAATAAAAAACCATATTCTATTCTATCATAATCAGCATGAAATGTTCCCACAGCTGAAACACCTGCCTTCTTACTATGACAGATTGGGCTATAATCCACCACGAAGGCCCAGTGCGAATTGGTAGACGTCACCGGATCAGTAGAAGTTCCATTTCTTCGAATTTTTGGTCTTAGGAGGATATGCCAAAAAAGTAGTTGGTATCAATAGTGAGAATAGCAAAAACCTCACTATATAAATGCCACATACCGCCTTTATAGGTTTTACACAATTGCCGTTAAATACCAACTTGGCTCTGGAAAGCCGTTTGGCGGGTTAACAAGCAAAATGGGCAACGATTTTAAAATAATGCAGGCGGTCAAAATATATTGTGCTGGTAGAAAATGTATGCTACGGAATTTATTGTTGTATTGTACATCATATTTTAAAAGAAATTCGATGGTCTTGACTAAATAAAAATGCTGCTTTTCAACAAATATGAATGGCCGATGTAGACGAGCAAGTGTCCCTCGGTATGATCGAGGGCCTAGCGTTTCGTGGAACGTTACAATGACGTAGAACCGTTTGATGTGAGCCCACAGGCCGCGCAATGAGATGTTCCGGAACAAGAGTGGATCTGTGTTTGTTCACAAACTTTCTCACAATACTATATCCCGCATCAATGATGGCTAAATCTCCAATGATGGTGTTAATACATTTGGTACATCTGGACAAAAGAAACTTTATCGCAATAGGTATAAAGAATATTTTTTATTAGACTATTGGGCAAATAAAGCTAAAAAAATCTACCAATTGTGAGTCGGAGTCGCGCATGAAAGGTTCCGAGCCCTTTTTTTTTTCGGATGGGAAATCTTCAATTGACTTCTCCCGCTCTAGGCAGAGCGGAAGGGAGTGTCAGACTTGTACTGACTAAAACCCATCCATGTTCCTTCCCTGCCCTTTGTGTTCCAGAGCCGCGGTATCTCTTTCGAACAGTCCCGCAGCCCTACAAAGGTTCAAACTGGCCAAGTGCGAGTCGGACTCGCGCACGAAGGGTTCCGTACCATTATCTATACAACATTACACTAAATTGCGGTTTACGATTTATGACGTATTTAAAAAAAAATTACTTACTAGATCTCGTTCAAACCAATTTTCGTTGGAAGTTTGCTTGGTAATGTACATCATATATATTTTTTTTAGTTTTATCATTCCCTTATTTTAGAAGTTACAGCCCCCCCCTGTAACTTCTAACACGGACACACATTTTACTACTTTGGAAGTGTTTCGCGCGCAAACTATCAGTTTAGAAAAAAAATATATTAAAAACCTCAATATCATTTTTGAAGACCTATCCATAGATACGCCACACGTATGGGTTTAGTTGAAAAAAAAATTTTAAGTTTCAGTTCTAAGTATGGGGAACCCCCAAAGTTTAATGATTTTTTTTTCTATTTTTGAGTGAAAATCTTAATGCGGTTTACAGAATACATCTATTTACCAAGTTTCAACAGTATAGTTCTTATAGTTTCGGAAAAATGTGGCTGTGACATACGGACGGGCAGACAGACAGACAGACATGACGAATCCATAAGGGTTCCATTTTTTGCCATTTGGATACGGAACCCTAAAATACCCTTAAAGAAAAAGAAACTCCATTGCACCTTTTTTTGTTGTTATAGCGGCAACAGAGATGCACATTTTGTGAAAATTTTAACTGTACGGACCATGACCTGTAACAAGATACAGCCCGATGACAGACAGACGGACGGACGGACAGCGGAGGCTTAGTAATAGGGTTTCGTTCGTTACCCTTAGGGTACGGAACCCTAAAGCGTGGTTTAACCTAATAATCGTCCCGAGCGGCTGTGATTATTTAGCCTCCAGTTCGTCAAAAACAACTTTTGATGAAGTGAAGTGTAACTTGTCCTAAACCGAAAATTATAAATTGATTAAATTCATTCCGTATGTTTCTAATAAAAACTTTTAATCAATTCAGCTGCGTGCGCTAAGCTCTCGATTACTGCTTACATCTGTTTGCATTTTTAAACTCGCGCATACATTAAGTTTTTCAATCGTTTATTTATTGTAGAAAAATAGATAACCTTGTACAGCCAGTGTCAAAAATATCGGGATTAATAGACTTATTTGAATGATCGAAAAGAATGAAGTGGCTGGAAATACTTGTTAAAAATGACAGTTGTTGTAATGCATTAAGGTAGCAATTTTTAAAAGTAATTTTTCCTTTTGTATTGTTTATAGTTTTATACACAGCCCTCGTGTCAGATCAAAAACAGACTGTTTGTCTCGATATTTTTGACGCGAATGCTACACGCCTACGTGCTACACGTTTTGTTTTCCTGTTGACGTCAAACTTTATGCAAAATGTTAAAACCAGCTTCTTAAATATGTGCATGAGGAAAAAAAATCAAAAAACTTTGATGTAATTTTTTTTATATCAATTATGAATTATTCGTAATCTAATTTGTTTAAATTTCACGGACTTTGACTAGGCTGGAATTTGAATATTATTTCGGCGATGATTTTTTCCAACACACTGTATGTACGTCAGCACACCAAGCTATCCCAAACTGTCAAATTTTCCCAGTTGAATATGATTCATAATCTTTTTTAATAAAGTTGAAAAACTTACAAATAAATTTGACAGATTGAGGTGGACGTAGGCCTGTCGTACGGTATGGATCGAAATACTAGGCTGTGAAGAAGATGGGTGAAAAAACTGGCCAAGTGCGAGTCGGACTCGCGCACGAAGGGTTCCGTACCATAAACCGAAAAAAACACGTTATGGGAGCCCCCATTAATTATTAAATAATTTATATTTTTATTATTTGTTGTTACAGCGGCAACAAAAATACATCATCCGTGAAAATTTCAACTATCTAGCTATCACGGTTCATAAGATACAGACTGGTGACAGACAGACAGACAGACAGCGGAGTCTTAGTAATAGGGAATATGAATAAATTTATTAAACAATTGTTACAAACCGTTTCTTAACCTAACTTAGCGCTACGAATATCTGGTCCCGTTTTACCATTTGGTACGGAACCCTAAAAAGATTGCATGTAGCGAAGATGAGAATGTTGAGGTTAATGTGTGGTGTGACAGTAATGGATAAAGTAAGGAATGAGTATACAGGGTGTAAACAGACTCTTCACGAAGCCGTCAACCAAGCACTAAGTACATCAAACTAAGTAACTTTACGCAAAAATTAGTGCTGGGAAACGACTTTTTTTGAATGACGGGGAGAACAAGTGCCTTTCGGCTTCGTTAAGAGTCTGATTACACCCTTTATTAGAAGCAGTTTGAAAGTTGTGCCAGTAACAGAAAAGTTGAAAGGGAATCGACTGCCTTGGTATGGGCATGTGATGAGGAGAGATGAATCGCATGTGACTAAAAGAGTGATGATGATAAATGTTGATGGTTCGAGAAGGAGAGGAAGACCAAAGATGGATGGATTGTGAGGAATGGTATGAAGGAAAAAGGAGTAAATGATAGCGTGACGAATGACAGGAGAGAATGGAAGAAAAAAACGTGTTGCGCTGCATCAAATAACATAGGACAAGGGCAGGAAGATGATGAAGGGGTAGCTTGATGTGCTGGCCTCTGTACGACGGCTGATCAAGCTATACAAAACTAGTTTATACTAATCACTCATTGTACAAAAAATATATACAAAGCGAGGCCACGTTATACTGGAAATGTAAAGCTTGATGTGCTGCCGTGTGTACAACGCTAAAAACTAAAAATTCCTTCAGGGTACGTGGATATAGAAAATTCACTGCACTAATTCCTTCATAACTTTGACTGTCTCGTTGGTCGAGTTGTCGCAAGCGCGACTGCAGAGCATGAGGTCCTGGGTTCGATTCCCAGGTCGGGCAAAGTGCTATTGGCTTTTATTATCAGGAATTTCTCAGTAGCAGCCACGGAGTCTGGATTTTTGCCCGGTTGATGGCAAAAGGCTCGTCCCCTATTTCATGGGACTTAAACATAACTGGCGAAATGTGGGTGTTGTATTAGGTACACCTCTGCCTAACCATTATGTTTATGAATTCCTTCATAAAATCCACATTATATGACCACACAGTTACTTCATTTAACAGAATAGGAGATAAAATGATCCCGCGGGAAATCTTGAAGTATTGAAAAGAAAATACGCAGTGAAAATTCTATAAACTTCCAATACTCAACGGATTATTATTTAAAATGTGTTTATAAAGTTTCGCTTCGAGTTTCTAGTTGTTGTGAAAATTCTCTTTTGACGCAACTTGTGAATTTAACGCGAGTATTTTGTATTTTTGGTATTGAATTTTAATGTTGGTTCGGATTCTAGTTCAAAATAAGTGAAGTTGTGCTGTCTAGGTTAAAACACTGAGGGCGAATTTCACCAATGAGTCGTCAGCAAATTTTTTCTGGTAACATCATCATCATCCACAGCTGGAATTGACCCACTGCTTTCTATTTTAGGGTTCCGTACCCAAAGGGTAAAAATGAGACCCTATTACTAAGACTGCACTGTCCGTCTGTCTGTCGGTCTGGCTGTCTGTCACTAGGCTGTATGTCTTGAACTGTGATGGCTAGACGGTTTAAATTTTCACCGATGATGTATTTTTGTTGCCGCTATAACAACAAATAATAAAAATATAAATTATTCCATAATTAAAAGGGGCTTACATACAAGAAACGTGTTTTTTTCGGTTTATGGTACAGAACCCTTCGTGCGCGAGTCCGACTTGCACTTCGCCAGTATTTTTTCTTTGTCGTGTGGTTAGTGTCTAACCTGGTGTCAGAGTTTTTATGCCACCCATGGACCTCTGACTTGGCTTTACATGCCGTCTACAAATATCTCTCAAGCATGCTGGTTTCCTCACGATGTTTTCATTCACCGAAACAAGTGATGAAATGAATCAGAAAAATCTGAGATGCGTGCCAGACCACTAGGCTATCATTGCTATCGACCCACAGCTGGGAATAGACCTCTCTTTTTTGTACCAATTTTGGCATGCTTTCAGCTAAATGATGAACATGAGTTACTACTATGATAAAAAGATTTAAAAAAATACTCAGATGGTAACGACTTAGCGAGAGAGAGATAAGATATGCGCGAAGAAAACATCCGTAAGGGCTGCGGGATTGTTCGAAACAGATACCGCGGCCCTGGAACACAAAGGGCAAGGAAGGAACATGGATGGGTTTTAGTCAGTACAAGTCTGACACACCCTTCCGCTCTGCCAAAGAGCGGGAGAAGTCATTTGATGATTTCCCATCCGAAAAAAAAAGAAAAGGCCCCATAAACACACTTCTGGTGCTGAAAGGTATAAATATTAATCCTTATTCATAAACTAAACCCGAATAAACTCTTAGCCTATTAGTTTTATACGTTTACGTTAACGAGGCAGTACCACGCCGGGTGACATTATATATACTTTTATAGAGCGCACATTCCAAATGGCCGGTTATGAATTTGTTCGTTACTATATGAAAATGCAAAAGGCGTAAATTTTACGCGGATTCATACGCTTTTTGCCTTTTAGTGACCTTTATGCTTTGTTTGCTGTATTTTATTGTCGTGGTTGTAGTTTTAGTAAAATTCAGTATGTACATACATCGGTGTGTTCAAACGTTTTGTTTTCAAAAATTGCTCCATAGTTTTTTACGTGAAGGGAGTTGAACCCGTGATACGTAGCGTAGCTGGCAATCGCTAAATCACTGCGCTATCGGGACAGTAACAGTGATATTCATTTTTAATACGGCACCTGCAAAGAGAACCGCAATAGTTCGTTATAAGACTTGTTTAAGTTTAAACACTATGCAGTATTGGCTGAACCCTATCTTTTAAGATACAGGATAGTCCAAGTTTAAAAGATAGAGTCTACTATTGCATCATTATATAAATATTTGTTCAAACAATGTATACAGTGCAAAGTGTCATGTTTTTGCGAAAATAAATACTTATTATTATATTTCCTTTATTTATTTACATATATTCATTTCATATTTAAATAAAAAACAACTTAAAAAAACATTTAAAAATATAAAAAATAGTAGCCCAGTAAAATAGTAGTAGTGCATTGGGAACAGGGTATATATATTATTATTATTAGTATATAATTATCATAATTTTATTCAGGGTTTTTCAAACTAGGTGGTTAAATTAAATTTTTCTTTTCTATAATGTACATATTTTATTATTATTTTAAGTTTCGCTATAGATGTAAATTAGTAAATAAATTAACTAAATCTCTTAACCGTTTGCGGCCCAGGTTGGCCGCTGCAGAACTAATCTGATCAAATGGGGTATCATCGACCCGTCCCAAAGACAATGTAAGTGTGGAGCCCCTCTGCAGGATATGCGACACCTCCTTTCTTGCCCATCCTGCAACTTCCAGGATTTGGATTTTAATGAAGCCAATGACAGAGCTGTGCAGGGGCCAATATACTGGTCGGGTACCATTTTAGTCGATCGGCACGCAAAGAAGAAGTAAATAAATGACGTTTTTCACGAAAAAAATCAATTATGATTTGCGTCGATACTCTTGCGCCATCCCATCTTCCAAGCTCATCGTGCTGTGCTGGCTCTACCGCTGCGGCTGCAGAGAACCTCAAGCGGCGTAAATATAGAAACCTTTGTGGTAACTATATTTTCGAGCCGTTTGGGGTTGAAACTCTAGGGCCGTGGGGTCCGAGTGCTCATAGCCTATTTAAGGAAATTTCGAAACGCCTAGTTGACGCTTCCCGTGACCCAAGGGCTGGCTTTTACTTTGGCCAGAGGCTAAGTGTTGCCATACAACGTAGCAACGCCGCCAGTCTCTTGGGCACATTACCATCTGACAGCGTTGAGGAGGAGTTTTTCGATGCCCTTTTATAGTTTGTTGTTAGTTTATCTATTTTAGTTTAATAGTTTTTAATTATGATTTTAATAGTCATCATAATTTTAAAATTAACTAACAATTTTTTTTCTATAGTTTTTGCCAGCAGCATTGCCTGCGTATACATGGGAAATTATAGCAAGAAGAGCGTGTTGATGGTGGTCCGTGGATGGTCACCCATCCTCGTCTTGGCAAGCTTAACCTGGAAAATCCATCCGTGTGGCTGTTATTGACAGACAAATGCTTAAAATAGAAGAGCTGATTTACTGATCAGATCTTTCAGCAGCAAATCAGAAACCGTTGAGTTAAACGACAACGTAATTGCAAACAAAGTGTGTGTGTACTTATTACTTATTACTTATTACGTAAGAAGTTATAATTCTTTGGCGTATCAAACTAAAATGTTGACTAGCTAACTTCAGGGTGTCGGTTTTTCGTGACGGTGTGCGCGCGCATCGTAAAAATATACTCTCATAATTTTTCCCTAACGCGCCAAAAGAAGTATAACTTCAAAAAACCAAACAAAGCAAAGTAATAGCGTAAAACCTGTAATTTTAAAAATACATGAACCAAAATGCCAGTCTTCAACAACGTTTTCTAATGAAAAGATCTTTTGATTATCTCAACAGAATTGAATTTTAAATGTGCACTTAATATTCTAGTCTTTTTAATCTCGATTTAACACTGTCATTCAAATTAATGAGACTGTCAGGTCACGGCGTGTTTTCTATTTATCTTATCAACGTTTTATTTATTCTTTTTGATGTGAAACTTGTCATCATCATCAGCCCTTTTTTCTCCCACATTTCCCGGTTCTGAGCGTCCCTTATCCAGGTGTTTCCCGCGACTTTGACAATGTAGTCAACTCAACGAGAACTTGTCACGTCGACGAAAATCACTTTTTATACCGGTTCATACATACATACATAAACTCACGCCCTTTTCCCATGGAGGTAGGCAGAAACGACAGAACGCCACCTGCTACAATCCTTACATACTCCTTTTGCCTCGTCGACGTTCATACATCTGGTCATACACGCACGCCGGTTGCGAGTACTACGCACCTGACCTTTCTGAAGAACCTCACCAATGAGGTCAGCGTATGTTCTTCTAGGACGTCCCCTCCCGGAGTTGCCACTCACATCTGCCTTGTAAATACCTTTTGTTAGTCGCCTCTCACTCATCCTCTCCACATGACCAAACCATCTAAGCATACTTTTTTCAATTTTTGTCACTACATCTTTTTTTAAGCCGCAACGTTTCCGTGTAACCTCATTCCTCACTTTATCATTCAGAGTTACACAACACATGCTTCGCAAGGAACGCATTTCCACAGCGTTAATTCTACTTTCATGCCTCGTTTGCCATACCCAACACTCAATTCCATACATAAGTGTAGGCACCAGCACACCATACCGGTTCTTATACTACAAACCTTCTTCTTAGTGTCAATGGCCGTCCGTGACAATGTATCACGTTTTAATGATTCTGTAATTCTTATTTGTTGACATTTCCCTAAAGATAAATCAACCAATCCTGCATTGACACGATTGCGCTTGTTTTTTTTTGGCAATATCAGGTTTTTTTGACGTCTGATTTCTGTTGCTATTGGCCAGCTAGTATATAATCGCTTGGAGAATAGAGATGCTTATAATGATTTTTCGTTTCGTTAGTTAGTTTATTCGATTTTTAAAAGTTTTTAAAAGACAGTCATTGGATATAATAGTCTGAGTCACCTTTTATGACGCTATACCTAAAAGGTAATCTTTTCCTCATTTTTTGTTTTTAAAATTGACTGCCTTTTTGGTCGAGTGGTCGCAAGCGGGACTGCTGAGCATGAGGTCCTGGGTTCGATTCCCAGGTCGGGCAAAGTGCTTTTGGGTTTTTCCATCAGGAATTTCTCAGTAGCAGTCACGGAGTCTGGATTTGTGCCCGGTTGATGGCAATAGGCTCGCCCCGTAAAACATGGGAGGTGAACATAACCCAATAACACTTTGCCCGGAAATCGAACCCAGGACCTCATGCCTACAAGGCGGTTATGATATGAATATAGTCTATAAACTCACGGGCCTGCTTAGAGAAACGTAAGTCAATCAACTGTCGCTCTAACTTAGCCACGAAGCCCTCACACTCCTAAACACAAATCACTACTTCCGACAACATGACAACTAGCAACATTACACCTCGATCAATTCCCCAGGGGGTCATTTCACTATACTACCACGTAATGGACAAGCTGAAATTAATTACATGTCACAGGTGATTGTGACCAGACGAGGATAATTCTCTGTTGCACTTCACTCGTGTGAAACGTGTGAATTGGTTTATGCTAATATGTGTTGACGTCGGCTAAGTAATGGGCGTGTTTGATGGAAGGTATCCTGTTGTACTTGATTGATTTAATCAATATTAAAGTTAGACAAATGCATCAAACATTTGCGTCACTATATAATTCACACTTATTCGATTCCAGTTGATATGAGGAGCTCGTGGCGAAATAATAACAGCCGCTCGGGTCGATCTTTAAGTTAAGCCGTTCAGGTTGGTCTGTCGATGGGTGACCACCCATTACATACCGATTTCCTCCGTTTCTCGCAAAGCACGTTAAGCCGTTGGTCCCGGCTGTCATTTGAAAAAAATTTGATTAGAAAAAAAACTAAGAAGTTTTTGAACTTAGGGGTAATCAAAGCCGAGATGCGGGACTGTTCGAAAGAGATACCGCAGCCCTGGAACACAAAGGGCAAGGAAGGAACATGGATGGGTTTTAGTCAGTACAAGTCTGACCTTCCCTTCCGCTCTGCCCAGAGCGGGAGAAGTCATTTGATAATTCCCCATCCTAAAAAAAGGGGGTATTCATAGCAATAAATAATTTGTAAATTTGCAGACAACCAATCCACGCGCTTGGATTGGTTCTGTTTGAGAAATAACGTCATAGCACGTTTAACATTCAGTCTTAATTAAAATTTTAATATATTATAATAATATAAAATACCTAACATATTATGATTCTTGTCACAAAGTATAATAAAGGTTAGAACCATTACTAGAGCGCAGAGCAAAGAACTTAATAACTATTGAAAATACAGGGTGAGGTTTTAAAATGAAAGATGTAGGTGAAAATCGAACAATAAGAAGTCGAGAAAGTGATATTAAAAGACTTGGTTTTAGTCCTACGGGAATGTGCTACTGGTATAAAAAGTATCCTACGTCATTACCTGTATATCAAACATCGAAATCCAGCAAAACGTAACAGACCAGCAAATTATTTTTTTTTCGCATTATTAGTCCTTTATTCATCTTTTTACACATTTTTTACATTTTTAAATATAAAACGACATAAAAAAAAACATTTAAAAATATAAAAAATAGTAGCCCACCGGTATCGGGAATAGGGTCCAAGCTACCGGCGGTCAGGGCTCCAGAGAGAGGAACCTCCTAACAATACGAGCCGTGTCCAGGAGTACCGCTTTCTGGATCAAGCCCTTGATCCAGCTGCCTAACGAGAGCCTCCTCAGGTGTTGATCGAGGCTCTTGGCAATTAAGCCATGGGCTGATACGACTACCGGCACAATGATCGCTGAGTCCACATCCCACATGTCGACAACCTCGCGAGCTAAGTCAAGATACTTGATTTGTTTATCTTTCTCGGCTTTCACGAGGTTCTCGTCATGCGGGACCGTAATGTCAACAATCATTGCGCGCCGCTCTGATCGATCCACCACCACTATATCAGGCTTATTGGCTACAATAGTCCTGTCAGTGATGATGGATCGATCCCAGTACAGTGTGATATTGCCATTATCGAGAACTGGATCGGGCACATACCTATAGTACGGCACTTTCGATTCCACAAGGCTGTATTTTAGAGCAAGTTGCTGATGGATAATCCTGGCTACAAGGTTGTGTCTATGCAAGTACTCTCCGTTAGCCAGACGAGAACACCCGGAGATAATGTGACGGATTGATTCACCTGGACGGTGGCATGCCCGACATATGTCAACCGTGCCGTCCTTCACAATAAATCTCCGGTAGTTATTCGTCATAATAACTTCATCCATAATTGCACAGACAAAACCTTCGGTTTCTCCAAAGAGGTCCCCGGAACGTAGCCAGGCTACGGACGCTGATAGGTCTACATCGGGCCCATGCAGGGCCCGGAAAAAGCGTCCGTGGAGCTCCTTACTCTGCCATACTCCCCTGCGGTCGTTAGTGTCAAGTACTACAGGTTTGCGCCAGTTCTCTTTAGCCAAGGAGAGCGGGGTGAGGCCCTTGTCCACCGCGACCACATCTCGATGCATCCCCACGTCGGCTTCTAGGAAATATTCCCTGAGACTGCATATCTCGCAATTGTGAAGAGTCTTAGCATTTAAAAAGCCTCGACCCCCACACTTCCGCGGGATATACAGTCTCATAACCGAAGAACGTGGGTGATGCATTCGAAATGCCGTCAACAATTTGCGGACCTTCACATCCAAGGCGTCTAGTTCTGTTTGAGTCCATTTGAGTATGCCAAAAGAGTACATCAAAACTGGCATGACCCAACCGTTGAAGGCACGCACCTTATTTCCGCCTGACAAAAGACTATTAAATACTTTTTTCAGGCGGCCAAAGAAGCGCTCCTTCAACGATTGCTTCATGTCAGCAACATTGATGCCCAGCGCTTCTGACATACCCAAATACTTATAGGTTTCGGTTGCTGAGAGGGATCTAAGATTTATGGAATCCGTGAGCTTGGTTCCCACAGATTCCACAATCTCCCCTCGCTTTACATGCATGACCGCACATTTGTCCACACCAAATTCCATCCTGATGGCACTACTGAAAGTTTCAGTTACCTTCAGTAGCTCCATCAGTTGCAAATCGTTGGGGGCAAAGAGTTTCAGGTCATCCATGTAAAGGAGGTGAGATATAACTTGACCACCTCTTTTCAACCGATAGCCTAGCCCTGAATCCTCCAGCAGTGTGCTTAGAGGATTCAAGGCCAAGCAGAACCAAAGCGGACTCAAACTATCGCCCTGAAATATTCCTCGCTCTATATTTATCGGTTCGCTATTCCTCTGGATTTGCCGACATCCTGGATAGCGAAGAACTGTCCTCCATTGCCCCATACATGATATCAGGAAGGTGCGCAGAGTTGCATCAACTTTATACAACTCTAGCACCCTCATGAGCCATGTATGTGGCACCGAGTCATAGGCCTTCTTATAGTCTATCCAACATGTCGACAGATCCTTTCGTGAACGGCGAACCTGTTGACTAATGGCCATATCAAGGAGGAGTAGCTCCTTCGTACCGCGGGACCCGTTCCTACATCCATTTTGAGAAGCAGACATAACAGAATTTTCGTCAATATGTTTAGTGATTTTAGCTCTCAAAATGGAGGTAAGAACTTTATAGACCGTCGGGAGACACGTAATAGGTCTATAATTTTTGGGTTCCGCAGTGCTACCTGATTTGTGGAGCAGGTGGGTTATTCCAGTCGTCAGGAACTCGGGAAGCGACCCTGACTCTAAGGCTGACTGAAATAGGGCTGCCAAGCGAGCGTGCGACCTCTGGATCCATTTAATCCAGAAGTTATGCAGCCCGTCCGGTCCTGGAGATTTCCAATTGGGTAACGGACGGACTGCACGAGCTACATCTTGGGGGCTAATTGTGATCGCCCCCATTTCTGGTATTGAATCGCACGCTCGCTCGACCTCCCGAGTCCATTCACCCTCGGTATGACTGACAGGCACCGACCAGATGCTGCGCCAGAAAGAGCACATGGCGTCATCATCCGGTAGACACGTGTCAGACACACCTTGGTCCGGTCGCTCCCATGCTCTATAAACCCACCTTTCATCGCTTTGGAATGTGCGATTCTGAGTGTATCGTTCCACACGCCGCTTATACCTACGAATACGGTTTGCCCATGCATACACTTTCTGCTTCAGGAAGTCGATGCGCTCTGTGATACGGGACATATAGTCTTGAGGACTGATTTCAGTCCCCGCAAATGCCCGCTTCACAAAGCGCATAACTCGAGGGCGAGTGTTGCCCCCCCTGAAGCAGATTAGTTTGCCGATGAGCGCTCTGGCCCCACCAATACGTCGTTCAATCCTGTACTGCCAAGCTGGTACGGCTGGTTTCGGTCGTTTAGCTCTGTCATCTGAAAATTTGACTTGAGCTAAACGACATGCCGCAACAGCCGCACAATACAGGATTGAATGAGCATCAGTGAGGTTTTCGCAGTTATCAAAATAGTTTGACAACTGCGAATCCAGAACAGCCACCAGCATCCTATTTTTATTATGCATGGGCAAACGAGGTAAGCGTGGTCTAAGTTCGGGTGTCATAAACCTATATTCTCGAATCGCACCCTCCAATGCACTCCTCATATCCTCACTGCACTGGGTACTTACATTAGTAACCATGTCATTACTCACGTCGTTATCGCGATTTCGAATTGTGGTGGTAGATGGTAGTGGGACCACACCCTGCGACGGCGTGGCAATGACATGGCTACTCTTCATTTCAATCCGCAAGCGATCAAGCACGGTGTCATCCAACATACGATTACGCTGGATGACTCGCACCTGATCCGATAGTCGTTGTGCCGACACGTTGACAGCTGGCTCAAGCACCTGAAACAGAGAGAGCATCCGAACACGGTACGCGGTCAGATTGTTTCCCCCCTCTGTAGCCCCATAGTATGCGCGCATGACGTTTTCATTAATGGATTGCGTCCATCGCATGCGCTGCACACGTCCGCCGGGAGCTGGGACCCTATCAGAGGCCGGTGGGCCTCGAGGTCCTAAGCCGTCCGGTGGCCGGCGTCCTCCCCGTCGACGAGCAGGTGGTGGCGTCGTTGGCGGAGAGAAATACTCGTCGCTCGAGCTCGACGCAACTGCCACGGCCGGTGTCGCAGCACTCACGATGGGGCTGGATTCCGGCGGCGGCGAGGCGAAGCTGAGCGACGGGTCCGGAGGTAGTAGGCGTGCACGAGCTGCTACTGATCTTGTCAACATTATCGTTTCATTTTATTGTTGGTTTTTTATTTTTTATTATTAATCCGTTTATTCATATATATACATATTTTTTCACATTTTTAAATATTTCTTAAAAAATCCATATAAAAACATTTAAAAATATAAAAAAATAGCGGTCCGCCGGTGTCGGGAACAGGGTCCAAGCTACCGGTGGTTAGGGCTCCAGAGACAGGAACCTCCTCACAATGCGAGCCGTATCGAGGAGTACTGCCTTCTGAATCAGGCCCTTGATCCAACCGCCTAAGGCGAGCTTCGAGAGATGGTCGTCGAGGCTCTTAGCCATAAGACCATTGGCCGTCACGACAATCGGCACAATGATAGCCGAGTTCACATTCCACATGTCGACAACCTCGTGTGCCAAGTCGAGATATTTTATTTGTTTCTCTTTCTCAGCTTTCACGAGGTTCTCGTCATGCGGGATGGTGACATCGATTATCATTACGCGGCGCGCTGATCGGTCTATTACCACTATGTCAGGCTTATTGGCTACAATAGTCCTGTCAGTAATGATAGACCGATCCCAGTACAGCGTGACATGGTCTTTCTCGAGAACTGGGTCGGGCACATACTTGTAGTACGGTACCTCAGATTCCACAAGTTTATATTTCAAGGCAAGTTGCTGGTGAATAATCCTGGCTACTTGGTTGTGCCTGTGCAAGTACTCGCCGTTAGCCAGACGAGAACAACCAGAAATAATATGTCTAATGGACTCACCCGGACGGTGGCATGCCCGACACACGTCAACCGTCCCGTCCTTCATAATATATTTCCGGTAGTTGTTCGTCAACATAACTTCGTCCATAATCGCACAGACAAAACCTTCAGTTTCCCCAAAGAGGTCGCCGAAACGTAGCCAGGACACGGACGCTAGAAAATCTACATCGGGCCCATGAAGAGCCCGGTAGAAGCGCCCGTGAAGCTCCTTGCCTTGCCATACTTCCTTGCGGTCATCGGTAGTAAGTACTACAGGTTTGCGCCAGTTCTCTTTAGCCATGGATAGCGGGGTCAGTCCCTTGTCCACTGCGACCACATCTCGGTGCATACCCACATCGGTTTCTAAAAAATAATCTCGGAGACTGCACACCTCGCGGTTGTGGAGGGTCTTCGCATTTAAAAAGCCTCGACCTCCGCACTTCCGCGGGATGTACAGTCTCATCACTGATGATCGTGGGTGATGCATCCGGTTATTATTAATATTATTAATATTATTATGTGCTAATAAATGCAAATTTGTTAAATAACTAGATCAAGCCTAAAGAACTAAATAACTACAAACAAACTGGTGAAGAGTTAGACTATATTTACAACCTTTGGTTTTCCACAATTCTTGGTGTCGGATAAAGGGACACAGTTTACCTCCCGGGAATTCCAAAATTCTCCGGCTTTCTTTTTATTGAATACATCCATTTTTATTTCTTCACAGCTACTAACAGGTATAATGTAGACTTAACTATCTCCATCATATACCAAGCCTTTTCCCAACTATGTTGGGGTCGGCTTCCAGTCTAACCGGCTGCAGCTAAATACCAGTATTTTACACGGAGCGACTGCCTATAAGACCAACACCACCCAGTTAGCACTGGGTATAATTTAGGCTTAACCATCAGATGTTACTCACGTTCTATAAAGAAAACTACAAAAGCTTAGGGTTTTACTCTGTGCCAAGTTAATAATATCCTAATATTCTAGAAAATCCCGCTCCGCGATCCGCGGAGGAGCTCGTGGCTAAACAATAACAGCCGCTCGGGTCGATCTTTAGGTTAAGCCGTGCTTGCCTAGGTTGGTCTGTGGATGGGTGACCACCCATTACATACCGAGTTTCCTCCGTGCCTCGGAAAGCACGTTAAGCCGTTGGTCCCGGCTGTCATTTGAAGATCTTTGACAGTCGTTAAAGTAGTCAGTGGCCCAAAAAGTCTGACAACCAGTCTTACCAAGGGGTATCGTATTTCCCAGTAGTAACTGGGTTGTGGAGGTCAGATAGGCAGTCGCTCCATGTAATATACTGGTATTCAGCTGCATCCAGTTAGACTGGAAGCCGACCCCAACATAGTTGGGAAAAGGCTAGGCAGATGATGATGATTCTAGAAAATCCCGCCCACCGAACATCAATCCCTCGTCTGCGCAACCACGACCACTCTGACAAGAGCGTTTCGACGAAGAAGAAGAGATTTAAAAAAAATCGATGTCAAAAACCGTCATAACGTATTTAACCCAGCTCCATTCAAAAACTGCTCCCTGTATAAATATAAATAGCTCCGCGACTAATATAGCCCGGGAGACAGGCTATGCACAAATGAAATAACACCGCGACCGAACCACGGGCACAAGGATTAGTCCTGATTAAATTGCTCTGATTACAGACTTAATCTAGGTTCATAGTCTTTATTCGCTCTGGACACTAATTGAAAAGTCTCTTGATAGTTTAATGCTGGTAGTTAAGTATTAAACTGAGATTAAGATTAACCTTTTGGAGATGAATTGTTGGGTAATTTATTCTAAGATGTAATAACTTAAATAAATGATATGCGGATGGATTTATATGTAAAAACTTATTTGTTACCAAAAAAGATCGACATGACAATGCACTTAGAGGGTTGTATTGATGATTTTAATGATTATAATTCTGTAACATACATGTTACCAGCGCTACTAATTTTTCATCAACATACAACCTGATCATCGTCATCATCATCACCAGCCTATAATGTTCCCACTGCTGGGACACAGGCCTCCTCTCTATCAGAGGGATTGGGCTATAATCCACCACGCGGGCCCAGTGCGGATTGGTAGATGTCACATGTCTTCGAATTTTTGGTTCTAGGACATGCCGGCTTCCTCACGATGTTTTCCTTCACCGTTTTTGAGAGCAGTGGTGATGAAATAAATTACACAAAGTAATGCGCCTGCCTGGGTTCGAACCCACGACTTACTGTTCGTAAGTCGGGGTCGCTACCACTGGGCCACCGCTGCTCTCATACAACCTGATACTGACCTGCAAATTGCAAAAAAACGAAAGAAAATTTGAATTTCGCGGGCCACCCTGACGAACTATCAGATCAATTACGTAACTACTACCCACTAGTCTGCACAGTGGAATTACCGACCGCGAAGGCCAACACACGCATCCATTGATCCGGCTCGAAGGACCAACATTTTTAAGAAGGACCAGAAAAGTCAATGAAAGTTGTGATTTGCGATAGGTTCTCTGAAAAAGCAAGCTTTTAGTAAAAACTGTTCTGTGTTCTGTGATGAATAGAGTTCTTTCTCGCCTGGTTTTTTTATGGATTGTGTGTAGATTCAGTGTGACCGTATGCCCTGATCCGCAGATAATATTGCTTAACAATGGGGACAGTACAAAATGACTGAATTTTATACAAGCTTTTTTCACATTGTTCTCCGAATGTATATAGAAAAATGCGAGTGATTCTGGGCCAATCTGCAGTGAATTGTTAATGATGGAAACGGGCTGTTGTGTTTGAAATAACGACTGTTTTTTCTAGACTTGAAGTGTTACATAAATATGGGTTTTAATGAATGTACAGTGGAACAAGCTGATAAAAAACAAAATAATATTTCTTTACTATTTATTTTATATTTTGTAAGCTTTTTTTATTAGTTCATCATAACATAACATCACGCCTGTTATCCCCGTAGGGTTAGGCAGAGATGTACCTAATAGTACACCCACATTTCGCCAGTTAAGTTTAAGTCCCATGTAATAGGGCGCGAGCCTATTTCCAAACATTAATATTACATTACATGACATTATTGTAATTTTTTTTTTTCCATTTATTAGTCTGTTATTTACGATATAACTTTTTAAGCTCAAGGCATACCAACGAGCCATGTAGAAAAACTGTTAATATAACAAACTCACAACATTGTTTAATAAATATGTAGCTTATAATATTCGACTTTATTACCTATACTTATGTAGGGGTAAGCGGTACTGGATCTGTGGGTAAGCGGTTCACAATGGCGTGAAGCGTTTCATATTTATAAACAACTTTTACTTCAAACACCCATTATCCGTTTACACCAACACTAACCGAAGCTTTAATAAATCCTTAAATAATATGAGCCGTTGGTTGTTGGCCCAGTGGTCGCAAGCGCTGCTGAGCGTGAGATCCTGGGTTCGATTTCCGGGTCGGCCAAAGTGTTATTGCGTTTTTCTATCGACATTTCTCAGTATCAGTCACGGAGACTGGGTTTGTGGGTTTGTGGTAGATGGCAATAAGCTCGCCCCCTATTACATGGGACTTAAACATAACTGGCGAAATGTGGGTGTACTATTAGGTACACCTCTACCTAGCCCTTTTTTTTTCGGATGGGAAATCATCAAATGACTTCTCCCGCTCTGGGCAGAGCGGAAGGGAGTGTCAGACTTGTACTGACTAAAACCCATCCATGTTCCTTCCTTGCCCTTTGTGTTCCAGGGCCGCGGTATCTCTTTCGAACAGCCCGCAGCCCTGGCAGGCATCGGCCCTTGCGGGCCCCTCCCTGTTTGCTGACATCTCTTTGAGGCGCGCGTGGAACACGAACGCGCCGTCAACACGGCACCTCTATCTAGCCCTTCGGCGATTACTGGCGTCGATGTTATGTTATTATGAGCCGCATGATGAAATTCCAACAGACCTTTTTTTATTAAGGCATCAATTTAGTTATTGCTTAGAGTGGGTGAAACCGGGCGATGATCCACAGGGAAAATATAGTCACGAGAACGCAAAAGATATTCCGTAGGGATTACCGACACACAAGCCAGTGACATTGAGACGAGTTACGCGCAGTTCAGTGACTGTTTAAACAGACGGTAAAATAATGTCAACAGGATAAACGAAAAGGAAAATAGCTTGCTATGCAGTTTGCACATAATTATGTCAGTAATTGTGCAATTACCATATCACCTCACTAACATCCATCTGCGTAGACTTACATACCTATTTGGCGCAGCCATGAATAATTTCTTAATCTATTTTTTTTTTCTTTTTTTTCTGTAATGTATTTAAGTTTCTTTTTAGGCTTCCGTGCCTCAAAAGGTAAAAAAAGAACCCTTATAAGATCACTTTCTTGTCCGTATGCCCGTGCGTCTGTCTGTCTGTCCGAGTGCCACCAATTGTTTTCTCAGAAACGGGTTCTTCGTTCTTAAGGTGACACTAGTCGACATTTTTTCCATAGAAATTTCGGGAGGGTATTACTCCACTGTTTGACACTGTACATCCAAAGTTAAACATGATATCGTTTTGTCTCATTATTAATTTTGTCTGTGCGGACACAGAATAGTAAAATAAAAAGCCATTTAAAAGTTATGAGCTACTAAAGAGTCGTTTTTATTGCCAGTTTTAACACAACTTTGGGCGTAAATTAGTAATAAAAGAACTGTCAAATTTCCAAAACAAAGTCGGTACCGACA
This sequence comes from Lycophotia porphyrea, assembly GCA_950005105.1. Lineage (NCBI taxonomy): Eukaryota > Metazoa > Arthropoda > Insecta > Lepidoptera > Noctuidae > Lycophotia > Lycophotia porphyrea. The sequence continues at coordinate 3,268,269 of OX465396.1, forward strand.
AAGCACAATTATCAAAAAAATCAATCAATTTTATTTGTAATTGATTTATGTAGTGGTTTTTTATAAAACTCGATTTTCCAATGGCCTTTTCGTATTTTTTACGCGCGCCTATACTATGAATTATCGTGCATCTCACTGTCGGGCACGATGCCAGGTGAGACAGCGTGCTTTTTGGCCACGCCCACCAGTGAGTTCGAGCTCGCGAATGAAGGTCCTGGGTCAACACAACAAACAGATATGAGATATGATTTTCGTGAAGACTTGTAATTATTAAAATATGCCTTAATTTTCAACTTTTTTTATTTTTCGGATTTTTTCCTTTACTTGTGCTGTAAGACATTGTTTTTAACCAAAATTGACAATTCTAAGTCAACTGGAAGTACCCTATAGGTTTTGGGTCGAAAACCGACATGGTAGTTTCCGTTGACCTAGATTCACGAAATTTGGCAAGAAGCAATATCTTACAGTACATGTAAAGAAAAAAATCTGAAAACTGAAAATATGTAGTTTAATAATAAAGTACCTACAAGTTTATACGGAACCCTCGGTGCGCGAGTCCAACTCACACTTGTTCTGGTTGGTTTTTTAATCTTTATTTATTCACAGGGTCTACCTCATTGGTGTCACAAGCGCGACTGCTGAGCATGAGGTCCTTCGGGTTCGATTCCCGGGTCGGGCAAAGTGTTATCGGATTTTCCCATTAGGTATAACTCTATGTAGCAGCCACGGAGTTTGGATTTGTGTCCGGTTGATGGTAATAGGAAATGTCTCTTAGGTGCATCTCTGCTTAACTCTTCGAGGATTACAGGCGTGATATTACTGTTATGTTACGGGCTTATTTCTATGGAGAATATGTCAAATTAGATTACATAATACCTATACTAAACCTTTTTTGAAGTGAAAACTTCTTTAGGCGTGTTGGGCATATTTGAGATGAGAAAAAACAACTGAACTCGCGACACCGTTAAACGACCTCTTTTTCGTTGCAGAGTTAGCCGTACATATTATAAACCCAAAACAATGCAGTTTACAGAAACTAGTAAAAAAAAAGTCTTTTTTTTCGTTGCAGTGTTATCGGTTTTGCTACATATTAGGTACAAGCCCAAAAACAGCAGTTTATAGTCAAATGTAGCCAAAAACAGCAGTTTATAGTCAAATGTAGCCAAAAACAGCAGTTTATAGTCTTTTACTTATAAGTAAAAGACTTATGCAAAAATATTTATTTTCTAAAAATAATCCAGAATCCTGAAAAAAAAAGTTTTCACTTCTGTCGGTTCTCCCGGAGTGGTTGGGTTTTTTTGTACGTTTGTTTAATTTTTAGAGCACTTGTGACATGTGCAAAATAAACCTATTTTCTTTCTTCTCTTCCCAGGTGGGCTGCCAATTTAGTAGGATGCTGCTGGAGCAACTTCATATCTGACCTCGACAACTGGGTCACAAAATACCAACCACCAACCAAATCAACTCTCACACTTCCACAAAATACTGCGCTTATATGGGATAGAGTAGTGGTTTATTTCCAGGAAATAGTCGGAAGTGTCCGAGACAAAAATGAACATGTTCGGGCGTCTCTCTCACGAGATGTCAGAGGGCGTGCGTGCGCCCTGCACTATTTGGAAGGTCACCTTGGTTGCGTCTTATGCCCATATATGGTAAGGCGCGACGCCACATAAGTGGGAGCAAGCCCCGCCCACAGCTTGCGCCGCAACGTCATTGTGTTGCGAGTGCTCTTTGCTTACGTACGAGTGACGTTTAAATCAGAAATTGTCCGTCTTTTTTTACATTTATTTCATATTCATATTCATATCTTTATTTGCATTCCATAATGTGTGAAGATCTTACAATGGGCTTAAAGCTAAGGTACAATTACGATACTTATTTCAACTTAGTCAATAAAAACAGAAATTACTATGAACCAGTGAATTTAATTTACCTATTTTGCTATCGCATTATTTATTTATTTGGGGGAGGCCTATGTCCAGCAGTGGACGTCTTTTGGCTGAAATGATGATGATTTTGCTATCGAAGTTATAAACACAAACGGCACAGGCGTAACAATTATAACATTCCAACGTGGTCTAGACCGCAGTATGTTAAAATTTTTAAGAATCTGAAGGTTACGACACACCAGACTAAGAAACATATCAAAGTCCCCGACGCACTAGAATGTCAAGTATTTAACTGTAAATCAAAAAAACTTCCTTTTTTATGTAAAAAAAAATATCCCAATTCTCATCAAAAATAAAATTACACAGAAAAATAATTATCTAAAAATATTATTATTGTAGCAACAATTTTAGTTCGTGATTCATCGCTGTTATTTGAAAAGCGAAGCTTTTTTATGAACGCATATCAAAAAATAACTAGCGCACAATATAGTTTGTAATTCTTTTTTGTTAAAATAAAACTTTTATGTTTTTAACGTGTATAGCATTTTATTTAAATGAAATACCATTTTATCTTCTCATAATAATCTAATTATTCACTAATTAAATCACAATGAGTCTCACTGGCACGGGTGTGTAAAGACGACGTGTGACAGTTAGTATAATATTGACCTTCTTTTGCTCTAAAGACATTTAGTATAACGTTAATTTCATTCAATTTTCAATTTGTATAATGGTCTTTTTATATAACGTTCAGTTGATATAATTTTCATTGGACTTAATTTTAATATTTTCTTATTTTCAGCGAAAATTCAGTAATGAATAAGGAAACATTATACTGTTATAACCTCAACTAAACACAAATAATTCATCAACAATAGAGGTGATCTAGCGCTAATGGTCACTGTTCAAATATAACCTAAACCAAATGTTTCACCGGCACTTTCTCCCGCGCAAGTTTTGCGAACCGCATCTCGGATGCAGCTGAAGCACCAGTATTTTACATGGAGCGACTGCCTATCTGACTTCCACCCCTTGATAAGACTGGATGTCAGACTTTAGGGCCACTGACTACCGTACAGTAGGGGTACAATTGACAGCCGAGACCAATGGCTTAACATGCTTTCCGAAGCACGGAGGAACTTCGGTAGGTATGTAATGGGTCGCCGATCCACCGACCAACCTAGGCAAGCGCGGCTTAACTTAATGATTGATCTGAGCCGCTGTTATTATTTAGCCACGATCTCCTCTTTAAAAAATTGTCTAATTATTAATAATAGATGTGTAAAACCACTTTAGACCAAACACATTATAAAAATCTCTGCAGAAGTTTACAAGTGACGCAATTAAAATAGTATTCAAGAAATAATTTCAATCAAGTTCTTTACTCTAATCAGTAAAGCAATTCATTACAAACTATTTCTTTTTGCAACGTTCATTACTTTCCCATACTTCACACATTACGTGATTTATAAAGTTTAAAAATAGTTTTACACTTTATAAATCACGTACTGAACTTACAAGTGATGCGTGATCAAATGACCTAGATTAAGTTATTAAAACCGTTTTAGTTGGAACTCGTTAGTTAACCTATCAGGCTATCGATTGAAGAGCAAGAGACCTACGCGTTTATCAAGCATGATAGTAGTAAGCCCCCATTTGTCTCGTGGTCGCGAGACCAATGGGGGCTCAGTAGTCACTGAGCATGGGGTTGTGAAATTATTTCCCAGAACAAATAAAGTGTTAATGGGATTTTTAAAGAGCAACTCGGAGTTTGGAAGTTGACGGAGTGAAAAGCATGTTGGTCCAGCCCCTGATCTCACACTGGTCATTTTGGATTGCCATCTCATCGGATATTGAAAGAAAGAAAGAAAGAAAAAATATTTATTTGTCGCAGAGACATGACGTTTGAGAGTAAGAGAGCTAAAAGAAGACAGACATGCACACACACAAACATTGTACTGCATTGCACTGTATTAATAGTTACATATCTCCTTCATTAATGGTTTATCTCTACAATATTAAATGTAATACTTGTACCTAGGTTTATTCACGACTAAAAACAACACAAAAAAATACACCATTTACATAATATGTTTGGAAAACAAACTCGTAAAACAAGAGATAAAAATATATATATAAAACTGAAACGAAAAACATAATACAACTAATGCAGCACCGACAAAACTCATAACTGTACTAATATACCAGCTATATTTCACAGTTCCGACTGTTCCAGAATAACTGTTCCAAATAACTGTTCCACATAACATTTGAAGCTGAAGTTGTACGCAATAAATTCTCATTAAAAAGAATATGAAATGCGTGAGGATTCACTGCGTGAAATGGTGAGGCGGTGTGTACTATTATTTTTTTGTTTAATATCTAATATATCACTTAGAGCAGCAGTTTATAAAAACAACATTTTAGAGAAAACTTTGCTGTGTACATCGTGTTTGTATTCTTTTTAGGGTTCCGTACCCAAAGGGTAACCAACGGGACTCTATTATTAAGCCTCCGCTGTCCGTTCATCCATCCGTCTATCTGTCAGCAGGCTATATCTCATGATCCGTAATAGGTAAAAAGTTGAAATTTTCATAGAATGTCTATTTCTGTTACCACTATAACAACAAAATAATAAATTATAAAAATAAATTGAAGGTTTCCCTTACTGCGATGGTACGGAAACCTTCATGCGCAAATCCGACTTGCGCTTGGCTGATTTTTTATTGCCACAATGTTTTATGATTTAGACTGTGCTATTTTTATATCTTAATAAACATTAAAGCATTTGCCTCCGTGGAGAAATTACCTCGAGCAAACACTGTCGGGATAAAAAGTCCTATAGTCCTCCAAAACGCCTGTCATTCGGAAATTCCAAATAGAAATCCGAAGTTAACAAACAGACAAGAACACAGAGTTACTTTTGCACATAACATCACACCTGTAATCCCGGAAGGGTTAGGCAGAGATGTACAATAGTAACCACATTTCGCCAGTTATGTTTAAGTCTCATGTAATAGGGGCAAGTCTATTGCCATCAACCGGACACAAATCTAGACTCCGTGGTTGCTACTGAGAAATTCCTGATGGAAAAACCTAAAAACAATGTCCGACTCCGTCCAAAATTGGTTTCCTTATAACTTTGGGAGCTGACTGTACCGTAGAAAAAACAGTTGGAATTTATGGTTTAAGAAACGGGACTCAATGTATGAAGATTAAAATAGTTACCAAAGGGGACTTCTTTTCCTGCCAGGGCTGCGGGACTGTTCGAAAAAGATACCGCGGCCCTGGAACACAAAGGGCAAGAAAGGAACATGAATGGGTTTTAGTCAGTACAAGTCTAACACTCCCTTCCGCTCTGCCAAGAGCGGGAGAAGTCATTTGATGACTTCCCATCCGAAAAAAAAGGGGACTTCTTTTCATGCACGTCTTCTTTTTAGTTGTCCAAAAGGGCAAGTTACCACATGGGACGTACTCGAACCCAGAACCTCATGTTCAGAAGCCAGAACTTACAAGAGACAGCCCTCCAAAACACCTTTAAAGCTTTAAAAAACTATATATATATATTTTTAAATTGATAGTTTATTAAGCGAGAGGAGCTCGTGGCTAACTAATAACATATAGGTTAAGCCGTGCTTGCCTAGGTTAGTCTGTGGATGGGTGACCACCCATTAAATACCAAGTTTCCTTCATGCTTTGGAAAGCACGTTAAGCTGTTGGTCCCGGTTGTCATTTGTAGATCTTTAACAGTCGTTACAGGTAGTCAGAGGCCCAAAGAGTCTGACAACCAGTCTTACCAAGGGGTATCGTTTTACCAAGTACTAATTGGGTTGTGGAGGTCATATAGGCAGTCGCTCCATGTAAAATACTGGTATTTAGCTGCATCCGGTTTGACTAAAAGCCGACCCCAACGTGGTTGGGAAAAGCTAGGCAGATGATAATGATAGTTTTTAAAGCATGGGAGGTAAATGAAAACATGAGTACTACTACATGATTACGGCCCAAGACACGCCCTTTCGAAATCGAATCGACAGAAAAGCATGGTTTGTTTATTTATTTTGTTTGCACCACTTGTAAGAATTGTATGAGGGAAACGAGTTACATTGGTGCCGATTCCCTTGTTCACAAACTAAACTAAATTTAAGTTGAGTGCATCTTTTTCTTTCTATTTCATTATGAAAAGGGCAGAAGATAAATATTAGTTTAGTCCTGTCAAATTAGTCAGCACTTGACGTAATTTGATGTAACTTTTTAATCACGTCTAAACTTGTGTCAGGCGCTGGTTAACTTGACAGAACTAAACTAAAATTTATCTTCTGTCTTTTTCTTAATGAAATAGAAAGAAAAAGATGCACTGAACTTAAACTTGGTTTAGTTTGTAAACAAGGGAATCGGCACCACTGTGTTTATAATGGAAGTTCCTTATTTATTGACATTCCTTACCCCTATGCTTAAGTATTCATCCCACCACATGATTTTTACATAATTATCGGTCGATATTTCTGAGAATTGGTACTGATACTGTTCATTTTACGATGATTCTTCCTGCTAGTCGGTTTCACCTACTTATTTGTTATTAAACAAAACAGTTAGTCGTAGGCATATCGTTGGGTTTTTTTTTCTCATACAGTGGAACTACTTGTTATTTGTTAACCGTTTGTTTATTTATCTAATGACGCAGCCGTGAAACACTGCGTGCCAATGTATTTTTTTTTTTGGTTTATAGTATAGTAGTTTTCCGTTTTCTTTTTTTTATACTGGGTGCACTTGTGGCATGTGACAAAGAAATGTATTTTCTTTCTTTTCTTTCTTTTCTTTCTTTTCTTTCTTTTCTTTCTTTTCTTTCTTTTCTTTCTTTTCTTTCTTTTCTTTCTTTTCTTTCTTTTCTCTTTTCTTTCTTTTATTTATTTTCTTTCTCTTTTCGTTTTTCTTTCTTTTATTCTGCCCGATTAGTTCTCCGAAATGAAGAATCTCCTAACAAAACGATGGTACCCTAAAAGCCACTTATTAAAAACCCTCAAACGCTAACAATTTCCCAAATAATGAAACCAATCCATCATATTAAACAACTCTTGACTTCCTCCCTTCAGACGGTTCTTACATTAAATTCTTAACAAATGACGCGGTAGTGGAAACAATAGGCCATTTGTCTTGTTAACAAATTGGCCGAATCAAATGGTACAGGGTGATGTATTTGCGGGTAGGCGAATAATTTGTTGGTACTGTGTTTGATCGCTGCGCCGATGTTGGATTTGGTAAGAGGGTTTATGGATTTAGAAGAGTCCTACCCATAGGGTGTAAACGGACTCTTCACGAAGCCGGCAACCAAGCATTCTGTACATCAAACTAAGTAACTTTACGCAAAAATTATTGCCGGGAAACGACATTATTTTTTGGCCCTCATCAAACCAATTATGAAAAATAAAACAAATCACGTTTTATTCAATTTAATGCACTCAAAACATTGTGCTGATGGATGCATTGAATAGTACAGGGGTCGCGGAGATAAAGAACATTTTAAACTTGTATTAAAAAAAAACTTGTGAAAATCTTGGAATTTTAACCCCCAATATTATGTATGGTCTTTAAAAAAAAAAAGCAATGATAAACATGAATGTAGGTATCGCGACCGCTAAGGAGGTGGCGGAGCGGGAGAGGGAGAGAACCTCTCGTCCCAGCCGCCGCGGGAGACGCCTCGGGCGTCGGGGGTCACGTGGTGGCTTCCGGCCACCGTAGACGCGGACGTGGAGTAATGGGCTAGCTCGCCGTCCGTCCGTCTTTTGACGACAGGCCGTGTTGACGGCGCGTTCGTGTTCCACGCGCGCCTCAAAGAGATATCAGCAAATAGAGAGGGGCCCGCAAGGGCCGATGCCTGCCAGGGCTGCGGGCTGTTCGAAAGAGATACCGTGGCCTTGGAACACAAAGGGCAAGGAAGGAACATGGATGGGTTTTAGTCAGTACAAGTCTGACACTCCCTTCCGCTCTGCCCAGAGCGGGAGAAGTCATTTGATGATTTCCCATCCGTAAAAAAAAAAAAAGGTATCGCGACCGCTGCGGCAGAAACACTAATTAAAAAAAAACTTCATTTTAAAATCAAGAAGTAAGTATATCCAACAGCCGCAAAATTATAATTTTGGACATAATAGCCTATTCTAAATTTCCAAATTTAAAATGACGACCATCCCAAGACACTTATAAAAAATCTGCTATCATGCCCACATTAATTATACGCGGGAAGACAGGAAACTTCACTTATTTACACATAAAAGGGTCCAAGCACGCATTGATGACACAATCTGTGCGAAAAGCCAATGTCGACTCATGCCCGCTGGGGGCCATTTGATAGGAAAAACGTTTACCCTACTCAGGGGCCTTTTTGTGCAGTCGACAAGTTTCTTGTTGGGCCGATAAATGGTGCTGTTACCTTAGAAGACAAGACTATTTTTAGATAGGTTTTGATATTGACACATAACATAACATCACGCCTGTAATCCTCAAAGGATCAGTCAGAAGTGTATTTAATAGTACTCCCACATTTCGCCAGTTAGGTTTCAGTCCCATGTAATACGGGGCGCGAGCCTATTGCCATCCACCGGGTGAAAACCCAATGACACTTTGCCTGACCCGCGACCCGGGAATCGAACCCAGGGCCTTATGCTCAGCAGTCGTGCGTGTGACCACTACACCAACGAGGCATAAGGCATAGACACTGGAGAAAAACTATAGGCTAAATAACAGACAGGAAGATTCCTCTGTCAATTCTCAAGCCATCAAGAGAGAGAGAGGGAGAGAGAGCGAGAGAGAAGAGTATTTGAGTCGGAAACTCAAATACTCTTCGTAAAAACAAAAAAAAAATACATAACTTCACAAGATTTACGAAAACCAAAGAAGGCCCTAAATTGACCAAAAATATGAATAAAATAAGGGAAAAATGCGTCTTATGTTTAAGGATATAAGATGAAGCAGAAACGTGTTTACTTTATTTGACATATTCTATTTATGGGAGCATATAATTCGGGAAGCGGGAGCCACGGGACAGATAAATACAGAAGTATTGATAGAAAGAATATCATTAAACAATCAAGTAATCTTTTTTGACTGCCTCGTTGGTCTAGTGGTCGCAAGCGCGACTGCTGAGCATGAGGTCCTGGGTTCGATTCCCGGGTCGGGCAAAGTTCTGTTGGGTTTTTCCATCAGGAATTTCTCAATAGCAGCTACGGGGTCTGGATTTGTGCCCGGTTGTTGGCAATAGGCTCGCCCCCTATTACCTGGAACTTAAAAACATAACTGGTGAAATGTGGGTGTACTATTAGGTACACTTCTGCCTAACGCTTCGAGGATTACAGGCGTGATGTTATGTTATGTTATCATTTTTGCTGAGGTCAGTTATCTAATTAGCATGACATTTTTGAACTTGAAGGACACATGATGGTTGGTAAAGTCAGCCTCAAAAAAATTTAAACATGGACAAGGAACTATTATATTGTCTACAGCCATTGTTCCATAATTTTTTATACAATGTTAAGCCACAAAACATGGTAAACAATTAATTTCACTAAAACCGTCACACAGGCCGGATACATAAAATTATAAGTGCATAAAACGTATAACGTTTTGGGGCTAACTGTACACAAAGAACTCAACTGTTGACAAGTTAAAGTTAAATATATAAGTATGTTTATCAGTTGTCTGGTTGCCATAGTACAGGCTCTGCCTAGTTTGGGATCAGATGGCGGTGTGTTGGTTGTCCCAAGATATTATTATTATTTTTGGGATGTGCTTTTGCTTCTCAGCTAACTGGTACTTCCAACTATATTAATGGGCCGTAACCAATTATTATTATTATACTCCTTTATTTATTTATATACATATTCTTTTCATTTTTAAATATTTAAATAAAAAACAACTTAAAAAAACATTTAAAAATATAAAAAATAGTAGCCCACCAGCATTGGGAACAGGGTCCGAGCTACCGGTGGTCAGGGCTGTTGAGAGAGGAACCTCCTGACAATACGCGCCGTGTCCAGAAGTACTGCTTTCTGAATCAAGCCCTTGATCCAGCTGCCAAGCGAGAGCCTCCTTAGATGTTGGTCGAGGCTACTAGCTATTAATCCATTGGCTGACACGACTATCGGCACAATAACTGCTGTACTCACATCCCACATGTCGACAACCTCGCGAGCCAGATCTAGATACTTGAACTGCTTATCTTTTTCTGCTTTCACGAGGTTCTCGTCATGCGGGACTGTTATATCAACAATCATTGCGCGGCGCTCCAATCGATCTATCACCACAATGTCAGGCTTATTGGCAACAATAGTCCTGTCAGTGGTGATAGGTCGATCCCAATACAACGTGATATTACCATTATCGAGAACTGGGTCGGGCGCATACTTATAGTATGGCACTTCTGATTCCACAAGGCTATACTTCAAAGCAAGTTGCTGGTGGATAATCCTGGCAGCGAGGTTGTGTCTATGCAAGTATTCTCCGTTAGCTAGACTAGAACACCCAGAAATAATGTGTCGGATCGATTCTCCCGGCCGGTGGCATGCCCGACATATGTCAACCGTGCCATCCTTCACAATGTATTTCCGATAGTTATTCGTCATCATAACTTCGTCCATTATTGCACAGACAAAACCTTCGGTTTCCCCGAAGAGGTCACCGAAGCGCAGCCAAGATACGGACGCTAAGAAGTCTACATCGGGCCCATGTAGGGCCCGGTAAAAGCGTCCGTGAAGCTCCTTGCCCTGCCATACCTCCTTGCGGTCATTAGTATCTAATACTCTAGGTTTGCGCCAGCTCTCGTTAGCCAGGGAGAGCGGGGTGAGGCCCTTGTCCACTGAGACCACTTCTCGGTGCATACCCACGTCGGCTTCTAGGAAGTATTCCCTGAGACTGCATACCTCACGGTTATGCAGGGTCTTAGCATTTAAGAAGCCACGACCTCCGCATTTCCGTGGGATATACAGTCTCATCACCGACGACCGTGGGTGATGCATCCGATTTGCGGTCAGCAGTACGCGGACCCTCCTATCCAAGGCATCAAGTTCCGTCTGAGTCCATTTGAGTATGCCGAAAGAATACATCAAAACCGGCATGACCCAAAGCCGCCCGGCCCGGCTTTGGCCGCCTGATAAAAGACTATTTAATACTTTTTTCAGGCGGCCAAAGAAGCGCTCCTTCAACGATTGTTTCATGTCGGTAGTGTTGATGCCTAATGCTTCCGACATACCCAAATACTTGTAAGTTTCTGTTGAGGAGAGGGATCTAAGGTGTATGGATTCCGAGAGTTGAATTCCCACGGATTCCATAATCTCCCCTCGCTTTACATGCATGACTGCACATTTGTCCACACCAAATTCCATCCTGATGGCGCTACTGAAAGTTTCTGTTACCTTCAGTAGCTCCATCAGTTGCAAGTTGTTGGGGGCAAAGAGTTTCAGATCATCCATGTAAAGAAGGTGAGATACGACCTGACCATCTCTCCTCAACCGATAGCCTAGACCTGAACCCTCCAGCAGTGTGCTGAGTGGGTTCAAGGCTAGACAAAACCACAATGGACTCAGACTATCGCCCTGGAATATACCGCGCTCGATCCTTATCGGTTCGCTGTTCCTCTGGATCTGTCGACATCCTGGATAGCGAAGGACCGTTCTCCAGTGGCCCATACATGACATCAGGAAGGTACGCAGAGTTGCATCAACTTTGTACAACTCCAGCACCCTCATGAGCCATGTATGAGGCACAGAATCATAGGCCTTATAATCTATCCAACATGTAGACAGATCCCTTCGGGAGCGGCGAACCTGTTGGCTAATGGCCATATCAATGAGGAGCAGCTCCTTAGTACCACGGGACCCGTTCCTACATCCATTCTGAGAGGCAGACATGATAGAATTAGTCTCAATATGTTGGTTGATTTTAGCTCTCAAAATGGATGTAAGAACTTTATAGACCGTCGGTAGACAAGTGATTGGTCTATAATTTTTGGGCTCCGTAGTACTACCTGATTTATGGAGCAGGTGGGTAATTCCTGTCGTCAAGAACTGGGGCAGCGACCCTGACTCTAAGGCTGATTGAAACTGGGACGCCAAGCAAGCGTGCGATCTTTGGAACCACTTGATCCAGAAGTTGTGCAGTCCGTCCGGCCCAGGAGATTTCCAGTTAGGCAACGGACGGACTGCACGAGCTACGTCTTGGGGGCTGATGATGATTGCCCCCATTTCTGGTATTGGATCACACGCTTCTTCAACCACCCGGGTCCAATCGCCCTCAGTGTGACTGACAGGCACCGACCAAATGCTGCGCCAGAATGAACACATGGCGTCATCATCCGGCAGGCGCGTGTCAGTTACACCTTGGTCCGGTCGTTCCCAAGCCCTATATACCCACCTTTCATCGCTTTGGAATGTGCGATTCAGAGTGTATCGCTCCACTCGCCTCTTGTACCGACGAATACGGCTTGCCCACGCACAGATCTTCTGCTTCAGGAAGTCGAAACGCTCTGTGATGCGGGTCAAGTAATCTCGATAACTAACATCGGTTCCCGAGAACGCCCGCCTCACAAAGCGCATCACTCGAGGGCGAGTATTGCCCTCCCTGAAGCAGATTAACTTGCCGATGAGTGCTCTAGCCTCACCGATACGCCGCTCAATCCTGCACTGCCAAGCTGGAACAGCTAATTTCGGTCGTGTAGCTCTGTCGTTGTTTGGAAACTTGACATGAGCTACACGACATGCCGCTACAGCTCCACAGTACAATATTGAGTGGGTATCGGCGAGGTCTTTGCTGCTGTCAAAGCTGTTCGACAGCTGCGAATCTAGAGCACACACCAGCGCCTTGTTTTTCTTGTGCATAGGCAAACGAGGTAGACGTGGTCTAAGTTCAGGCGGTGTGGAACGGTACTCCCGGAATGCACCCTCCAAAGCGCTCCTCAATTGTGTGTTGCACTGGGTACTCACGGATATAACTTCGTCATCGTCCACTTCACCATCGCGGTCGGATCGCGGCGGAGCACTGGATACATTTTGTAGCTGCACCGCAATCATTGGCAAAGCTGGCGTAACTTGGTTACTCCGTGATTCGGACCGTAGCCGATCAAGTACGTTGTCATCCAACATACGGTTACGCTGGATAACCCGTACCTGATCCGACAGTCGTTGCGCCGATACGCTGACAGTCGGCTCAAGCACCTGAAACAGAGAGAGCATCTGACCACGGTACGCAGTCAAGTTGCTTCCCCCCTCAGTAGCCCCATAATATGCGCGCATGACGTTCTCATTCATGGACTGAGTCCATCTCATGCGCGACACATTTCCACCGGCAGCGGGAACCCTGTTCGGGGCCTGTTGGCCTCGAGGTCCCAAGCCCGCTGGTGGCCGTCCTCTTCCTCGTCGTCGTGGTGGTGGCGGAGTCGACGGCGGGGAGAAAAACTCGTCGCTCGAGCTCGACGCAACTGCAGCGACCGGTGACACGGCGCTCACGGATGTGGCGCATCCCGGCTGCGAGGCGGAGCTCGGCGACGAGCCCGGAGATGATGGGTGTGATTGCTGTAGCTTGGCTCGGCTTCTAGTTAACATTAGTGACATTTTGATTCGTTCTATTTTTCATTTTTGGTTTTTCCGTAATAATATTTCACTTTTATTTGTATTGGTTTCTTTTTTTTCTTCATTATTTATATAAGGTAATCCGTTTTATTGGTAAAATTTTGTGAAAATATTAAAAGATGAATTTGATGAAAAAATTTTTTGTCACGTCAATTTGACATCCGAGCCACTTATTATTATTATTATTTGTAGATGTAATGTTTTGAAGTGAAAACTTCTTTAGCATCGTTGTAATTTGACAGTAAAAAGAGATAGACAAAATTCATAAGATTTAGCGTGGGAGAAAATGAGATAGGAAGCATTATACAGTGTTTATCTTGAAGCTAAAATTTTTGAAGGTTTCACTTCTACCAAGTGTGAATGGCACACATGTTTTTTTTTTAATTGGGATAATTAAAAAAAAAACATGTGTGCTAAACCTCCTGAGAAGTCGCCCGTTGGGAAATTCACCCGGCTTATCAGGCGAAGGTGTCATGGAGCCGAAAGCTGTGTGCCACGTGTATCAAACGAGTTTTTTCAGTAAGTTGCATGTGGAACCTTACCGTAGTGCGATATGGGCCAGTTCTCGAGGAAGTGTATTGAAAAATATAATTCATTGGCTTAAAAATATGAAATCCTACATCTTACAAACATTTTTGCGAACCGGTTCCAACTAGACCGCGCCATTTTATTACGTAAAGGACACTGTCATAATTTGCGTACTATTGCAATCTTAAATCCTTACATATCCTTACTTTTCTATATATGAGGAAAAATTTGTATTTTTGTAAGTAACGAATAAACTTAAAAACTACTGGACCGATTTGAAAAATTCTTTTAGCAATGGATAGCTGCATTATCAGCAAGTAACAAGGGCTATACAGGGTGTAAACAGACTCTTCATGAAGCCGTCAACCAAGCACTATGTACATCAAACTAAGTAACTTTACGCAAAAATTAGTGCTGGGAAACGACTTTTTTTCTTGGGCTGATAAATCGCGTTTTACAGTAGGACTCAATGTAACGCACTCAAAATATTGTGCTGATCGATAGATTGAATAGTAAGGGGGCCCTGGAGGTGTTTAAAGTAAAAATCTTACAATAAAAACACGTATTTAAAAAAAGCTTGTGAAAAAGTTGGAACTTTGACCCCCAATATCTCCGTAACTAGAGGGTTCCCAGGTATGGTCTAGAACAAAAAAATGATCGCAATGACGGGGAGAACAATTGCCTTTCGGCTTCGTTAAGAGTCTGTTTACACCCTTTATATCCCCGTACTCTCACGGGAACGGGAACTACGTGGGTGAAACCGCGTGATGTCCGCTAGTATTTTATAAACGCGAAAGTTTATATGTACGGATGTATGGATGTTTGTTACTCTTTCACGCAAAAACTACTGAATGGATTTGGATGAAATTTGGAACACAGATAGTTTATAACCTGGATTAACATATCAGAACTTTTTATCCCGATAGTACTCATATGTTCCCGTGGGACAATTATCGAACTCCACGCGAGCGACGCCGCGGACATAAGCTAGTCGTAAATATATGAAGATATAAGTTCTGAGAAATACACGCTCGTAAAACGTTCTGACTTTTTTTCCTTATGGTGTTAAATTGTGTATGTTATTAAGCTACTAGCCTTTTTCTAACTATGATTCAAGGGTTCTACTATCCAATAGAGGTAGGTAACCGAATTATTGCACCAATTTTTTTTTCATCCTTGCTTGAAAAGTGTAGTAATTCTAATTAGTAGCATGAGGTTTCATTTGTAAGGTTTGATTCCCAGATTG
This sequence comes from Lycophotia porphyrea, assembly GCA_950005105.1. NCBI lineage: Eukaryota > Metazoa > Arthropoda > Insecta > Lepidoptera > Noctuidae > Lycophotia > Lycophotia porphyrea. Next base: position 3,283,544 of record OX465396.1, read on the forward strand.
GAAAAGTGTTATTGGGTTTTCCATCAGGAATTTCTAAGTAGCAACCACGGAGCCTGGATTTGTGGGCGGTTGATGGCAATTGGCTCGCCCATGGGATATTGGACTCATACATAACTGGTGAAATGTAGGTACTATTAGGTATTACTATCCTCTTCGACAGTCTAGTTTTTGATTCTGCCTGGTTCTGTAACGTCTAACCTTTTGCTTTTTTTCTTAATGTCCATGATTCTGAAACCTGGCTAATGGACTGGCTATGTACTTAACACTTATTGTACAATCGCCTTTAGACCCGCTCAGGGGTTGATTTTCAAAAGCCTGGCTCGCTGCAATCCTACAAATTACGACCACACATTTTTATATTGCAAATTAAAACTACAAATCGCCCTGCTTACTGACCTTACTCGCAATGTAAGTACAATTAAACTGGAATTAACCACGAAATAGTTTTTATAATTAACGTAACAAAATGCATATTTTCTGAAATTGCTTTGGGATATGTCATACAAATGTCCCTGTGTAATGAGTGACGTACACGCAAAGTTTTATTTTGCGGCTAACATTTTGTATGCCAATCAACTTTGAACCTTATTATTTGTGAAGTTTGGGATGATGTATAATTTGGTGGTGTACTCAAGATATTTGGTAGTTGAGATACAATTAATTAATTGTACTTGTAATTATCTGTACAGCATTTAACAAAATACCTCCTTAAGTTAAAATATCTAAAAAACTGAAGTTTTTAAATAACATGATAAAAGAAACGTAATTTGTAGCCAAACCTACGTCTCATCCATTACAGACTTCCAAACTTCTGAAAACCACTGAGCACTTAATAACGTAGAACTGAAAGAACTTTGATAAAATTCTTACAAAATGACTATTGTGGAAACCTGAAATTTTGCTGATGATTTAAATTGTAAAGTTGGGTTTGACTTCGTTAGCTTAAAATTAAGGAGCTCTTCGTTGCCGTGTTGACGGCGCGTTCGTGTTCCACGTGAACCTCAAAGAGATGTCTGACACTCCCTTCCGCTCCGCCCAGAGCGGGAAGAGTCATTTGATGATTTACCATCCCAAAAAAGGAGCTCTTCGTTCTTCCCAGCAAAGACAGAGGAAGAAGCTCTTGTGGGCAAATAATAACTGCGCTGGTTGATCTTCAAGATTAAGCAGTGCTTGCCGAGGCAGGTCCTTAGATGGGTGACCATCATTACACACCAAGTTTCATCGTTGGTCCCGGCTGTCATTTGTAGATCTTTGAAAGTCGTTACGAGAGGTCAGAAGCCCAAGGTCTGACAACCAGTCTTACTAAGGAGTATTGTATGTCAGTTACTCGGTTTTGGAGGTCAGACAGGCAGTCGCTCCATGTAAAATACTGGTATTCAGCTGCATCCGGTTAGACTACAACAAAAAATAAACATTTTGGTCTGTCTATTTGTTCCGGCTAATCTCCGAAACGGCTGACCCGATTTTGACGGCACTTTTACTGGCAGATAGCTGATGTCATAAGGAGTTAGGCTTTAATAACTTCTCGAGGAGAAATGTCGCGGGGCACAGCTAGTAAATAAATAAATGTTAGGTTACTTCTTCTGTATCGTGATTGTGCTTAAAAAACGAGTGTGTATGACCACACGACTGAAGTAAAACTTAAACAAATGCCGAACAATCGTCTGTCTCAACTTCCGTTTGCCTCGTAACCTTAATCATTCACCAGCTAAGTCCCGACTCAAGCGTGTGTTAAGAAGTTTTACTTCAAAAAATTATCAAACCAAATGGTAACAGCATACAGCTCCAAAGTCAATCGCACGCCGCGCCATTGTATAGTTTGACAATATAATCGACCCACCTCGGACACAATGCGAGTGTGGAGCCCCAACACAGGATATGCCACACGTTCTTTTCTGCCCGTCATCATGATCATCATCATCAGCCTATAATGTTCCCACTGCTGGGACACAGGCCTCCTCTCTATGAGAGGGAATGGGCTATAATTCACCACGCGGGCCTAGTGCGGATTGGTAGATGTCACATGTCTTCGAATTTTTGGTTCTAGGACATGCCGGTTTCCTCACGATGTTTTCCTTCACCGTTTTTGAGAGCAGTGCTGATGAATTAAATTACACAAAATAATGCGCCTACCTGGGTTCGAACCCACGACTAACTGTTCGTAAGTCGGGGTCGCTACCACTGGGCCACCGCTGTTCTCGTCCTGCCTGCTCCTGCCCGTCGTGCACAAGTAATTGCAGCCTCCAGGACTTGAATGGGGAACCGAACCATCTGTCCACCCTACGTACTAGTCGGAATAAATCTGAGTCATCGATTTCCATCGTTATTAACACACTGGGTGCGATATACTGTTTCTAGCAAAACTAACAAAGTACTTGAGATTACAACTTAAGACACACGAGATACATTAAATCGAGTACAGTTCCAAGAGGTCTCAACTCGGCCGCGATCAGACCATGTCGTTCCAGCGTCGAGCTGTGACCATCAGGGCTCTGTAGAAGCACGCTGTGGTGTTGGTAGACTTGTCAGTAGTTCGTGTGACGTCACTAGCGGCGCGCTTGCGATTCATTCCATGTCGTACGGACTGGATCCGACATATTGAAGTCCGGTGTCTGGGTCAGTCCTCAAAGTGTCCGTTTGACCGCGCCTGTATAAAATCGGTTAGTACAAGAATAAAAATCCTAATAATTCTATTCTACTATAATATAATATTATAAATGCGAAAGTTTGTAAAGATGGATGAATGGATGTTTGTTACTCTTTCACGCAAAAACTACTAAACGGATTTGGAAGAAATTTGGCACGTAGATAGTTTATAACCTGAATTAACACATAAGATATTATGGGATTAGGATACTTATAATCCCGGTAATAGGATTCCATGAGACAATTACCGAACTCCACGCGGGCAAAGCCGCGGGCATAAGCTAGTCTTTTTAATAACAAAACACCTTTTGATTCGTAGATTTTGCGATGAAATATAAAAATCTGCCAATGTCAGCAACAAGCACTTCAATTCCACGTACGAGGAAATTGAAGTACAAAATGAATAAATGAATTGACGCATATCTCGTAGCGGATTGCTACGAGTGGTACGATCGCGTAGCAATGTCATCAGCTACGTCGTAGCAATTACGTAGACAAGCAATTTCTGTTTTGTGCTGTGTAAATTTATTTCTGTTTACGTACTTAATATAAATTAAACTCGCTTTGATCTTATAAACAATTTCAATGGATTATGCTACGGATTTCAGCATAATTATTTGTATATATTAGAAAATAATTCCGAAACGTTTATGAGTGCAATACATTCATATTTAACTTAAATTTAATATAGCACAGTAATATCCCAATTCTAACTTGCCGCTACAATAGTAGATAGCACCCGTGCAAAGCAAGGGCGGATCAGTAGTTAAAACAATAAATAATATGTGTTTATTTTATTATTTAATATGTTTTTTTTTTCTAATAAAATTAGGTCTAAGATTTCAAACTAATTCGTAAGACAATAGGTATGAGTGTAATTAAAGTAATATTAGTTACTTACGCATCGTAATTAACAGGGCATATAATTAATTATATAAATTGGCAATTACCACCAATTTTAATTTTAAACTGAGGTCTTAAAAACAAGTTTAAAAAATCGCGTTAATTAATTAACTCAAGTTGTCAGTTTAACGAATATAATTTATGACTGAAAGTTTAAAATGCTGATGCGTAACAATTAGTAATTTAAGTATGGAGTTAATAAGAAATTGATCGACTTTGTATTTGCTCACGATGTGAAATTAATTAAACATTTTAATTATAGATAGCTTTAAATAAAGAAAATTATAAACAAAGTTTCTTACTCAAAACTTGGATGTGTTCATTAGAAACTTTATTTGTTAGAAGAACGTGTATTTCGATATCGAATTATTATTTTACAAAAACGTAATAACCGAAGCAGTTCTGAAAGTTATAGACATCATGTGCCAAGTTATACCATAATTATTTTAATTTAAAAAAAAACCTTAACTTTTTCCTTGTCTTGTGATAGTTATGAGTCATGGAGATTGTTGATTTATTCGATGAGTATGCTCAGAGGACAGAAAGTCACTACCGCCGAAGCAATCTGCAATATTTTGCCCTTACAAGGCTAATCACTCGTTTGTGACACGCATGATACAGGGCTGCGGGCTGTTCGAAAGAGATACCGCGGCCCTGGAACACAAAGGGCAAGGAAGGAACATGGATGGGTTTTAGTCAGTACAAGTCTGACACTCCCTTTCGCTCTGCCCAGAGCGGGAGAAGTCATTTGATGATTTCACAACCGAAAAAAAAAAAAAAAAACACTGATACAACTCAAAAATATAGATTTTTCGATGTTGTTTGTGCAAACTTTCCGAAAGTAAGTATTAAATTCAATTAAAAAAACACGTAAAATAAACCTATCATCTTAAGATAAAACTTTTCTATCAAAAAAAAATTGGCATATAATGAATATTTTTAGTTTAATTTGAAAAAACGCTGTGCTGTAATTCTTATTTTTCGAGTTATGTCATTATTGTTCCTGGACCCTTTATAACCTCTAGGTATGGAGCCATAAACGCCGGGTCTTTAAAAAATACCAGTTATTTTTTCTGTAAACAAAACAATATTTTTGTTTTTTTATTAACTAAGTTTTGGGTTTACGGCCGACAGGCCACTAAAAACTATAGGTATAAAAACTATATGTCTCTACGTCCTTAGTTTATTATATTCAAATACTGTTTTCATATTCTTCAAACATTTCAAGTTAAACCTACTTACATAAAAAAATCAATTTCAAATTAAATGCAGCAACATAAGCCAGCGTTTAAACGATCAAAAGTATAAAGAATTAAAATAAAACGATTTAAAACGCAATAAAAGGCGAATGGCTGCGACTTGGTAGTCATTGAATGAAAGAATTTTCATTACAAATATTTGTTTAATTATTGCAGCCCGACTTTCTAAATGCGTCTTGACTACAAATTTGAATTTAAAAAAGTTAGTATTGTTTCTTTAAAGTAGACGAATTCAGTGAAATGTTGACAAATATAATTGGAATTTAAACAGAGTCGTTGCAACTGAATTTCTTTTTGTTTAATTAATGAATAAGTTTTCTAGTGATGTATTGAAGATGTCGGGTACAGAATTTATCTCGAAAGGACGCCTAATGTTGTAACATAACATAACATCACACTTTGTAATCACCGAAGGGTAAGGCAGAGATGTACTTTACCAGTTACTACCTGCATGCACCCACATTTTACCAGGTCGTTTTAGTCCCATGTAATAGGTGGCGAGCCTATTGCCATCAACCGGGCACAAATCCAACTAACCCCTGCTTAACTTCTTCTTCTTCTTTTAACTTCTCCCTATTGTTTAGATTTTTCGACATTCTTAATGGCAACTGTAAATGAAAAGGACATACTCCAAACACTATAACAGTACTTTTCGAACAATCTATGTTCCATTCAAAACTAGGTAGGTGAGCGGAACCATTGAGAGTAAACGAGCGGCCAGATTGGAATGAATCGATTAAAATCACATGAGCACTTTGTGCGATTACCGATGAATCGATTCAATGATGAATCCATTGAATTGGGACGTGGGCATCGAGGTTTCGTATCGAGATGAACTATCGTGTCGTGTTGACAGCCTGACTGTTCCAGCTGACAGATTATTTATGAGTGCGATGGGTTGGTCGATAATTGTAAAGAGCTCGTGGCTAAACAATAACAGCCGCTCGGGTCGATCTTTAGGTTAAGCCGTGCTTGCCTAGGTTGGTCTGTGGATGGGTGACCACCCATTACATACCGAGTTTCCTCCGTGCCTCGGAAAGCACGTTAAGCCGTTGGTCCCGGCTGTCATTTGAAGATCTTTGACAGTCGTTAAAGTAGTCAGTGGTACAAAAAGTCTGACAACCAGTCTTACCAAGGGGTATCGTATTTCCCAGTAGTAACTGGGTTGTGGAGGTCAGATAGGCAGTCGCTCCATGTAAAATACTGGTATTCAGCTGCGTCCGGTTAGACTGGAAGCTGACCCCAACATAGTTGGGAAAAGGCTAGGCAGATGATGATGGGTTGGTCGATAATTGGGCACATAACATAACAAACAGACGCAGAACATCCCACACACAAGATATTCCTGGTGGTACGACCCAGTATCATTTCCGGATTGGGAAAATCTTCATCTTATCTCATCTAAACATAACCGGTGAATATAGGCAGGGTTAGTAACTATCAAGATTATTTTCTTTGATAATTATCGGGTTATTTTCGGATATTTATTTATTTATTTAACACTTCAAGCACAAAGTACAGTGGCGGACTTAATGCCATAGGCATTTTCTACCAGTCAACCTTAAAGAAATTGGAATATATATTATTATTTGACCTTATTTTTGGATAATTGTCAGATAATTATCAATGCTGATTCTGCCGTATCTGGCATACCATTGTTCAACCCACGATGGTTTGTGTGTTATGTCTACATCTTATAAAATATGTAACTGTGTGTTATGAATAATAAAAGATAAATAAAGTTGATCTCTTTGTTTATTTATTTTAAAAATATAATTTCGTTACTGAAACATTATATAAACAGAGAAATTTATAAATAGTAATTGTTTTATTCTTCAGTTTTATCGGTCAGTGGGTTGTCTTAGGGGCATCATTGTTTTTTCTTTAATTGAACACAATGTTTATGCCCGTTTTTTAGCGGCAAATCGAATTCGGATTCACGTGAAACTTACAGATCATTGTTTTATGATTTTTGTTGTTATCAACATAATTAAATTATCAAAATATAATTCCACTTCGAACCCTGACTTGTGTACACCTTTACCTTACTTTTTGGCATTTCTAGGGCTGCTACTTAAGAATGACACAATCATACATGGCCTCACCTAAAGTTCGCTCTACAACTGCCGAGCATAGGGCTTGGCATTACTGAAAACTCTTACAGAACCGTAGCTATGCAGCTTGTAAACGTTAACGAAAGTTACAGTACCAGTAGTAATTAAAACCTAGGTGCTAATACCAGGGAATAAAGGTTTGTTCAAACTGAGGCGAAACCCGCACGGGACGCGACTGCGTATTGATCATATGATATAGATATACATACCTAGATAACTCAAGAATCCCGATCCGTAAGAAAGCTAAGCGTGCCATTTTTTGACTACCTACTATGACGTCGTAAGCACTATTTAGTTACTTAAAAAAACAAGTTACTATAAAATAGACTACGTTTTTGTTCTTTAAATGTCCAAAATAAAGTTCTTGAGTTGTAGCGTTGTTTTTTAAAGCCACGTTAAACAATGCTTAAGCCGGGCATGCGAAGTTGCTTTCGCGTTATCTGTGGTGTCAATTTATTGAATAATTAGCTAGTTTAAACACCTTCATACACAACACTAATTTGACACAATTGGTGCGACAGAATATAGTCCGACCATCTCGCGCGTATTTCGAAGTGAATTCCGCGTTAGACCAAAGCTTTGTTTTTTTTTAAAAAAGAACAATCTTTGCGCTCCAAAAATATTCTACAATGTTCGAAGATAGGTCACATTCCGAGTACCTTTGGTAAAGAAAGGAATTCTTTAAGAAATAGCATCGAGATACGCTTGTTTGAAGCCTCTTTTCTCTTTGTGGAGGTCCACGTTTGAAAATAGAATGACGTTTGGAGATAAAGAAGTCTTGTTGCGGTACCTACTTAGAGGGCATTCGACGACCAAGCTTTTATTCCTAGTAGGTATTGTAAGCATTGAACGTTTTCCTTAAAGGGAACTACCGACTAGGTATCAAAGTTTTACTTGGCAGATTTACCTTATATTTACGTATAGAGAATTTGTTTTTGTAAATGATCGGCTAGATGCAAGCCGATTTCGGCCACAGCGACTGCATTCAATGGCTTTCTAGGGTAGTTGTCGAGAGCTTTGGTGTGATGCTTGTTGTAACATCCCTATTTAGTAAGTTATTAGTAAGTACATCACTAAAGATTGTCTATGTATCCAATAGGATACGACAGGCACAGGCAGACACGGACAGACGGAATACCGTAAGTCTATATTGGGAGACAACTGCTGCTGTACCAGGTCTACTGTGTAATACTGTAATGTCTATCTGAGTCTTCTGTAAATAAGCCAAGTCTTACCTAACGGTATATCTTTAATTTCAACAAACATGACACTGCTCTATCATGTGCTCTCAACTAGTTAGCATATCCAACTTTGGCCAAAAATCTCCGAGCACAAAACGGCGTGTCAGATCACCATTGATGACATTGTAAGGGTATATAGCTCTAGTAGGTCTCACTTAGTAAATACTAAAACGGTGACAAGAAAATCGCATATTATAGCAGCATTAAAACAGTAACCCTTTTGCAGGGGTCCCTTTTTATTTCCTCGATTAAACCCTCAGCAATTTTAACTGAACCCAAAATTATTCCCAATCGCCACATATACAAAACAACCATAAAAATCTCATACCATATAATTCTCGCTAAAATATCGTTCACAGCAATAACCATGCATAGCTCACAAAGAAGTCAAATTGATTCTATAAAAGCAATTATACACACGTTCACACGGAGCGATTTGCAATTAATTTGCGTGCTCAATTGATTTTAATTCAATTATTTGAATTGAATTTTTGAAGATTTTAATTTTGTGTATTTTTGCGCGCGAATTTTGTTTGTTTGCTGAATGCAGCCATTTTGGTAATTGATAAATTGGCGCTGAAAATATTTTACATTTAGTGTTTGTATTGAAATAGTCAATTATGGCTGTGGTTTAGATTTTTGTTTTCCATTACATACGTATGTAAAGTTAGAAAAAAAATAGACGCTATCTATGAACTTTGTGTATAGAGTTGATCGACATCGTAGTATTATATTTATCTTAGTCTGTAAGGTATACATAATTATGTATATCTATGGGCCAAAGTTGTCTGACAATAAATGAATGTTGTTGTTATTGTCGTAAGAAAATGGGCACATAAGCATAATCAGGCCATAAGTTCCCCACCGCTGGGATTCAGGCCCAATATGGATTACTCAACCTCATCTATAACATCAAACTACTAAGTGCTATGATGCCAGAATAAATCTGGACACAACTTCAGACGCCAGCACATCAAGCTACTACAATCTGACAAACTTTAACTGTTCTTCAACTTTATCGCTAAAACATTAGGTTCAAGGTTGATTGGGAAAATTTGACAGTTTCGGGTAGCCTGATGTGCTAACGATACCTACTTAGTTACTCATGTCCTAGAATACGTCATTTGCCTACATAAACCTTGACTGATGGCACTTACCTACGACCACTAAACGGGAAACCCGCTTCTCCAAGACTCATCTCTTAACCAACATCTTCTACCTACAACATTTTCCTCTTATGAACTCAAAACATCAGACACAATTAACAATCAACCAATAGCGTGAGAAAAAATCTGCTCAATAGCCATATAATACGAATGTCCTGAAAGCTTTCAATAAAATCGCCGAAACTTGAATAAATCCGGGCGTCCATGGTAAAGTGGCGATCGTTCAATACACGGCGATAATAAACCGGTCAAAAGAGGACGGAGTGCTCGGTTTAAAGCAGATTTTTAATAGGAGGAATTGAGGTATGATTTTGTGCGATTGGACTTTGTTTTGTGGAGGTAGGCTGAAATATGGGATACTAATAATAACTCGGTTTACAAGGTAAACACTGAAAAAACTGCACGCCAATCAAGTGACTTTTTAGCTTGATTGGCGATATCTTGTTTAGATTAATCAAAATCTTAGTTAAGTTGATCATCACGACATGATTGCAGCAATACTAGTTCAAATGATTGAACGCTCAAACAAGTTTCTTGATTACCCTTAACATGAAATCATTGTAGAAGAGTTAAAAAAGAGTCAATCTTTATTGAAGTAATCAAAATGCTTGATTGACACAACTAACTTACTTTTGACTTGACTTGGACAAGACTTTGACACTTTGACTTGGACAAGATCCCGTTTCAAATCTCAATCAAATAAAAGTAGTACTGATCATTGTGCTTCATAGGCTCAGATTCAAACAAGTTACTTAGTTAATCTAAACAAAACCTTGATTGTGGCAACAACTTTTTTTTTCAGTGAATGATATTTTAAAGCAACCCAGGTTTCCATTTAAATGTACTCAACACTTATAAAAATACGTCTAAAATCCGTTTAAACGTATCGTATAGTTGAAGTTCAACGACTCAAGTTCGTAAACGCTCAAAGTCTGAACACTGCACACAAATAGTCAGACTGCAAACATTTGTAGGTCGACTAAAGTTGGCTCGGATACGTAAAGCGAGAACCGAACTCACGACATTTAGTTTCAAAGGCTTCCGTTGCGGTAGTTCGATAGCATACGTAACACGCTTGCAGTTACAGGTAGAGGGGTAGACAGAGCGAGTAGTTTGCAGGTTTTGTAATGAAAGTGGTTTGTCTATGAGTCTTTGTTGCTACACACCCAAACTAGGGTGTCTAACCAGTACTATTGCGCTCTTTTATCTTAAGTGTTGTCTTGTGTTAAATATTTTGTGTGCACATCTTACTACTTTATAATTAATGCGAAAGATTGTATGTATATAATTGTGTATTGAGATGTATTGAGGCTTGTTCATCTTTCACAAGGGGCTTTTTCGCCTCATAGAGAGCCAATTTCGTTTGCTTTTTTTTTCAATGTTTGCTTTTCCTATAATTTTACTACATTTTTAATTTATGCATTTTCTTTTTGTATGTTTTGTCCTGTGCGAGCTAATAAATACTTTTCCTTGCTTTTCTTTCTTTCACGCAAAAGCGGTTGTACCTGGATTAACACATAGGATACTTTTTATCCCGGTAGTATGATCCCGTAGGTTAATTACCGAAAGCGGCGCGTGCGACGCCGCGGTCAAAAGCTAGTAAATAAATAAATAAGGCTTGAAAACGTCGAAACGTCATAACATCATGCCTGTAATCTTTGAAGGGATAGTCAGAGGTGTAGCTATAGTATACCTACATTTCACGAGTTATGTGTAAGTTCGGGGCGAGCCTGTAGCCTTCAACTGCACACACATCGTGACGGGCTGCTCCTGAGAAATTCCTGATGGATAAACCCAACCAGACTGCTCTCACCAACCCGTTGTTCAACTGCCATCCATCTATAATCAGCGACTTTGTCGCCATCAAGGTGCTATATGAGTTGCGAAAACAGCCAGTTCCTAAAGTATTCCCAGAGTATGACTTCGCAATTCCGTCCAATTTCCTTAATTTTCATTCACTAGGACATTATTACATACAAATGGAATTATTACGGAAAAGCTGCTAGTTTAGATGTTAATCTAGAAAGGCTTGTGTTATTTGCCCGTAATGCTTTTACGTTTCTTTGATTATAATATTTTACGGCCTGGTCACACCTGTCAGCATGATGAATGCTGATTTTTTTGTGAACTATTCAGTTTTTTGAAGTGAAATCTTTTTTATTGGCGTTGGGCATTCTTGAGATGGGGAAAAACAATTGAATTCGCCACACCGTTAAAAGACCTCTTTTCGTTGCATAGTTAGCCGTATTGCTACATATTACAAGCCCAAAAAATACAGCGTATAGTCAAATAGTCAAAAAAATTGTCAAAGACAGATGCAAAAATATTTTCTAAAAGTAATCAAAGAATCTTGAAAAAAAAAGTCTTCTCACTGCCGCCGGCACTCCCGGAGTGGTTGTTTTTTATTGGGTTTGCCATACTTTTCATGATTGTTGTTTCACAGCTAGCAACAGCAAACCAACGTTGTTATTTTTAACACGTTTTCATTAACTTCACCTGTAACTAACTAACTAAATATCCAGATATTCGTTCCATGTAAATACTGGTATTCATCTACTGCCGGTTAAACCGAAAGCCGAAAGCGATAGTTACGAATAAGGAATCAAATTCTCAAAATTCTTCACCAATAATCATGATAAGACAAATCCTCGATTCACTCACGTGTGAATGCCCTGTAACTCTTTAGAACAGTTGTTCTTAACCGGTGGTCCTCAGAGCCATCCTATAATAAATAAAATAGGTGACAACAAGTCGATACAACGCGACCCACGTGCAGCAAAATCCGAAAGCACGAAATAGAAATTGATCTGCAATTCTTTCATTGTCAATGTTTCTGAGGTGCCTGATAAAATTCAAGAAGAAGTCACTGAAATGCAACACGACAGTAACTTATTAATTTACACTTTATACTGTATCCAAACCCATAAACCAACTAGGTGGTCCATTGCAAGACAGAAATTTTGTCCAATGGACAATGTCCCTCATGACTAAAAGGTTAAGAACCACTGCTTTAGTTTTAAATGTAAAAATGAATATTCTCACTACTTCTACTTGGTGTTTCTCTTATTTTCCTCTGCTGGGATCCCTCCTTAATAAAACTTCATTCTTTACTCTTTACTGCGCTATAATTCCATCTCAAACAATACTATTATAAAGGTATAAAATAAAATTACATGTTAACTATTAAATCTTTTCAGTACATGACTTTTCTCTCTAAACGTTCTTGTTATAATACCCACCCGTCAAACGTATTCAAATTACATAGTTACTCATTTTATTTTAATGACCATAAACCTCAAACCAGCCAGCTCAATCATAGACATAAAATTCTATAAGGCATTATTCCAACATTTAGAACGTTTCAAAGTACCACGCAACAAGAAAGCTAACGAACTATAGGCTTCGCAAGTTTCTTGAAAGAAATTTTTAAGACGAGCAGGGTAACAAAAGCAGTGATGATCAATAGAAGTGTTCAAGTTAGGATTTGCTGATTGACCTTGAAACATGCTGAGAATATGACAGCTTTCTTACGGAGGCATACACTCGGAATGAAAATCTCTTAATTTTGACGATGGAACTAAATTCAGAGGTGATTTTTGAAGTGAAAACTTCTTTAGCATCGTTGTGATTTGAAAGTCGATGCAACGAAAAAGCGACAGTACAAAGAGACAGGCACATAAATTCATAAGATTTAACGTGGTAGAAAATGAGATAGGAAGCATTATACAGTGTTTATCTTGAAGCCAACATTTTTGAAGGTTTGACTTCTACCACGTGTGAATTGCACATGTATTTTTTTTCTTTTATTTTTTATGAATCCGCTCAACAACTACAAGTTCAGATTAAGATTCAATTGCAGCTCCACTGCACTCCAATTAAATGGAGTGTCAGTGCATGTGTGTAACGCAATTAGGAGCTGGTGTGATTGAAATAGCAATATCTAAGTGCGTAAGTGATCTTTGTTGTTCAGAACTGTGTGATTTCAGGCAAAAAATCAAGCAATAATTGGTAGGTCCTTTCCTCGTTATCATCATAATCACATCTGCCGAGCCTATTCCTAACTATATAAAGATCGGCTTCCAGCTTTTCCGAATGAAGCTTATCATAATCATCAGTCTCTTGCCCTTATCTCAATTTATTGCGCAGCAAGTCTTCTTCTTCCTTTTGATTGGCCTGTTGGTCTAGTGGTTAGTGACCCTGACTGCTAGGACGGAGGTCGTGGGTTCGATTCCCACCCAGGACAAATCTTTGTGCGATGAGTACGATTATTTGTTCTGTATCTGGGTGTAAATTTATCTATAATATGTATGTATTTAGAAATATATAAGTATGTTTATCAGTTGTCTGGTTGCCATAGTACAGGCTCTGCCTAGTTTGGGATCAGATGGCGGTGTGTTGGTTGTCCCAAGATATTATATTATTATTAGATATTATTTCTTCCATACTTCTCTTTTACTCGTCATCTCAGCAGTCAACTCAATTCTAGCCATATCATCCTTCACACAGTCTATCCATCGTTTCTTTGGTCTTCCTCTACTCTTACAGCCATCCACATTAATTCCCAAAGTTACGTTTTTTTTTTGGAAAAATCATCAAATGACTTCTCCCGCTCTGGGCAGAGCGAAAGGGAGTGGTAGACTTGTACTGACTAAAACCCATCCATGTTCCTACTTTGCCCTTTGTGTTCCAGGGCCGCGGTTTCTCTTTCGAACAGTCCCGCAGCCACTCAAAAGTTTCCTCATGACCCTTTTCTCATCCCTCCGCATCACAAGTCCATTCCACGATTACCAGACCACTTTTCAGTCACCGGATGCAGCTAAATACCATATTTTACATGGAGCGGCTGTCTATGTTACTCCTACAACCTTTTCCAAATTCAAAGCATCAAAAAACATCAAAGCTTACATAAAACAGTACAACATATCTCAACATGATATCACAACGAGCCTGCTCATCACACACAAACCACATCTGCTCACAACTACCCACATAATGAAACGAAAAATATTTGTCCCTTTTTCTCTCATTTACAAAGGAGACATTGAGTGCATCAGTTGCATATCAAACGCGGTTGTAAAAGGCGACGGTTGGAAATAGGCCGTGTCAAGTGTCGACCAAATCGTTCAGCCGTTCCCGACGTGATTGAGGAACGTGGTACACACGACAGTTTTTCCACAGTTTTTTGCCCAATGTCCTTTAGTTTTGAATGACAATTTGATGATTGGTTTTTAAGAGATGATGTAGGTAGATGAGTTTTTAGTGCGGGATTGCTTTCATTATTTAGGATTCTGATTTATTGGACTCCACAACAAACACAAACATGTATGATGATGGATGTTTGTATCTGTGGGTCTGTCATTATATCCTTTTTTATCCTAATTATTGATGTGAAAAAACACCAACTTTTTATCTATTACAATATTATACAATATTCAACCAAGCATTCTGAACAGCGAACTAAGTAACTCTACGCAAAAATTATTGCTGGGAAACGACTTTTTTTTGGATGATTAATCACATTTTACGGTACGAGTCAATGCAACGCACTCAAAACACTGTGCTAATGAATACATTGAATAGTACGGGGATTGTGGAGGTATTTTAATTAAAGTTATAAAATTAAAAACTTCTACTTTTAAATAAACTTGTGAAAAAATTGGAATATTTTTTTTCCCAGGTATGATCAAGAAAAAATATCTGGTTAAGAGCGAGTCGGACTCGCGCACAAAGGGTTCCGTATGACTATATAACATTAGACAAAAATGCCAAAAAAAACACGTTTGTTGAATGGGAGCCCCCTTAAATATTTATTTTATTCTGTTTTTTAGTATATCTTGTTATAGCGGCAACAGAAATAAATCATCTGTGAAAATTTCAACTGTCTAACTATCACGGTTCGTGAGATACAGCCTGATGACAGACGGACAGACAGACAGACAGACGGATGGATAGCGGAATCTTAGTAATAAGGTCCTGTTTTACCGTTCGGGTACGGAGCCTTAAAAATGATCGCAACAACGACAGGGAAAACTAGTGGCTTTCGGCTTCCTTATACACCTATTATTAATTCCAATTCATGTTACACAAATCAACCACAAATTTCCACAATATTTAACACTCACCGATATTTCGGGCCACAGTTTAAGCGTTAGTCGCTTTAATTTTGTTTGGTAAACCCGACGCCGCGCCATAGAGCGCCTTCTAATTTTCCATCTACCATGGATTTTCCATGTTCAATGAACTTTGCCGCAGTTCCTAAGTATAAGTAAGTAGATTACGAACCTTCCCCATCGTTTGGGGTTAACTTAATTATGGCTCGCCCTAATTTATCAAGAGAAGAATAGTTGATAAATCTGAAAAATAGGGACTGTTATTGTTTTTTTTGTTAAATTGGTCGTTATTGCTTATAGAAATGAAGGGGCTTTAAGTTTTGTATTTCTGAGCGTAGGTGGATTTTTTTTAAGATTTACAAAAGTGGTTTACACGTCTAAAAAGTTCACTAGACATACGTAGGATTTGGCGAAGGCCTCGAAAATTTTACACACTAAAGGGGTACTTTTAGCAGACGAGGTGTTTTTCCAGTCTACAAATTAAGAACCCGAATTATAAAGAAAGAAAAAAGAAGGAGCTCGTGGCTAAACAATAACAGCCGCTCGGGTCGATCTTTAGGTTAAGCCGTGCTTGCCTAGGTTGGTCTGTGGATGGGTGACCACCCATTACATACCGAGTTTCCTCCGTGCCTCGGAAAGCACGCTAAGCCGTTGGTCCCGGCTGTCATTTGAAGATCTTTGACCGTCGTTAAAGTAGTCAGTGGCCCAAAAAGTCTGACAACCAGTCTTACCAAGGGGTATCGTATTTCCCAGTAGTAACTGGGTTGTGGAGGTCAGATAGGCCGTTGCTCCATGTAAAATACTGGTATTCAGCTGCATCCGTTTAGACTGGAAGCCGACCCCAACATAGTTGGGAAAAGGCTAGGCAGATGATGAATTATAAAGAAAGAAAAAAGTATTTATTTGTCGCAGAGACATGACGTGCATACAAAAATAATAATACACATACTTGACAAGCTTGCACGTCGTGAGTGCGACACACCGGTTACACCACTCAGCATGATGCTGTGCTGTGGGTGGCCATCAGCACAGCGCTGGATTATTATTTTCTTGCAAGTTGTAGTCCATAAAATTAGTGAATACTTTATCCCAAATTGTTGTGTTTTGTTTATAATAAAGTATAGACAGAAATTCAAGGACCTGTTTGTTGGGTACACGAGTACTTGGATAAAATCTTGAGCTCCGTACCCCAAGATTCTAGACGGAAACTACATTATTATCGTGACTACAATATCTATCCGTCCAGGCTTCTGTTGAGTACAAACTGTTAACAATAATTATAAGGACACATAGAACAGTAATGGGTGCTAATGCCACATATTTACTTGCTGGATATCATATGGAACCTATCGTAATGTCACTACATAAACCATTGTAGCCGTGCACAGAATACATCTTATTTCCAATTTTAGTCGATATGGTGTAAATAGCCTAAAATGGCTGCGTGATAAACGGGCAGACAGACAACGAATAAAATCTATCAGTAATCTAGGAGCCACATGCAAGCCAAAACAGTAGTAGTCCAATCTGGGAAACCAAACATTAACCGATCGCTCACAATGGGCCTCATCAGAAGGGTAAAAGCCACCAAAAGGGCAATGGAGAGGGCTACACTCGGAGTTTCGGTGCGTGATTGAATCAGAAATGAAGACATCCGCAAGAGAACCAAGGTTACCGACGTAGCACGAAGAATTGCCAAACTTAAGTGGCAAGGCACACTGCTCGCAGAACGGATGGCCGATGGGGCCGAAAAGTTCTAGAGTGGCGACCGCGAACCGGAAGACGTTACGTTGGAAGGCCTCCCACTAGGTATACCGACCTGGTGTAGATTGCAGAGATCCGCTGGATGCGAGACCCACAGGAACGGTCAATGTAGCGACACTTGGGGGAGGTCTATGTCCAGCAGTGGACGTCTTTCGGCTGAAATGATAATGATGATGAAACATTAACCTTCTGCTTATTTATCCTGTGACCACTAGATCCATTAATGTGATTGCCAATGGTGTTTCCAGAAACATTTCGACTAAATAATGTCCCAGAGATGTACAGATGGACTAGGAAACGAGGAAACTATTGCCACAAAGGTACAATCAAAATTGAACTCAGAATTTGAGATGATAAGATAGAATTCAAGTTGGTGACATGCTAATTAGGCAATATTAATCAGATGAAGGGTAGATACAGTTTGCAACTAGTGGATTAATTATTAATATTGATGTTTGTTGTAATGTGTATCAGATTGGGAGTTAAGTTCCGGCTTAGTATTGATCGCTATTACGAAGATTGAATGGAGCATTGCGTAACTACGTATCTACAAGGTATATCTAAGTATACATTGTATAAAACAAAGTCGATGTTTGTGTCTGTTTGTTGTGAATAAGAGAATTTATTCCGATAGGCCATCATCGATTTGCCTTTGTTCTATGTTATGTAAAAGATGCATACGTTTTTAAAGCTTTTATTTAACTTGTTTTTTTTTTGACGTACTGGCGGTTGTATGAGTATAAGAAAGAGAAAGGAGTAAGTGATGCCGTGACGTCTGACAGGGGAGAATGGAAGAAGAAAATGTGTTGCGCCGACCCCAAGTAGAATGGGACAAGACCAGGAAGGTGAGGATGGTGGTGATGATGATGCAAATTGTGCTTTCCGTACAATTAATTTAGAACCAAGTTTCAAATCACCTGATGAACATGGATGGGTGGCTATTATAAGAATAGACCAAAGATAGGAGCTTGTGGCTAAATAATAGCAGCCGCTCGGGACAATCTTCAGGTTAAGCCGCGCTTAACTAGGTTGGTCTCTGGATAGGTGACCACCCATTACATACTAAGTTTCCTTCGTGCCTCAGAAAGCATGTTAAGCCGTCGCCCCATCGGTCACAGCTGTCATTTGTAGATCTTTGACAGTTGCTGCAGGTAGTCAGTGGCCCAAAAGTCGGACAACCAGTCTTACCAAAGTGTATAGTATTACTCAGTACTAACGGGGTTGTGGAAGTCAGATAGGCTGTCGCTCTATGTAAAATACTGGCATTCAGTTAGACTGGAAGCCGACCCCAACATAGTTGGAAAAAGACTAGCCTTTTCTCATCTGCCTAGGCAGATGATAGGAAGATGGTATAACTAGAAAGGAAAAATAAACGTACATCCAACTACATGCTATCGAATTTATTTGTCATGTTGATAACACTTCATCTGATTAAGTTCATTACTGCAGCTGCCAGCAACAGAAGCATTAATGGACCAACGTGTAAATGTGGGCCAAGGCGAAGCTGAGGCACACATTTACGTTAGTCCATCAATGCCTAGTTGTGGCCAAGACTTGTACAGTACTTTTCTCAAATAATGCGAGGAATTTTCTCGCATTATTTAAAACTAAGTAGTACCTAGGCAGAAGTTTTTATTTACTACTATTATTATATTTACTAATAATAGGTACAGTTGTTGAATGTACGTAAAGTTATTTTTATTTAATTTTTTAATCGTGTAATCTCGTGAATGTTTCTATAAAAGAACTGAAAAATTGGACATTTGAGAGAGGTTCATCAATTAAAGTTCGGGACTGTACAGACGCCAGCACATCCCGAAACTGACAAATTTTCCTAATGAACCTTGAACCTAATGCTATAACGATAAAGTTAAAAATCTATTAAAGAAAGACAGATTTTAGTAGCTTGATGTGCTGGCGTCTGTCCTAGTATTAAATATGACCATACCAACCTATCAGAGATAACCCGGTGTAAAACAGCTATTGAACCGTGACCCATAATCTGATTACGATGATAAAATAAAGTAAAAGAAATACCACATTGTAGAAAAGTAAGCCTAGTAAGGGTTAAAACCAAAGTTTTCCTTATTCAAAATTTTGTGTTTGTTTTATCCTGTTTATATAAAAACACGTTGGCTGATTATGTTAAGTGTTACATCAAGAGTATAAATATGGTGGGAAAGTCTCAAGCTTCACACATCAACTCCATATCTCCTTACGAACGTTTCTCGTATTCTAAACAACCAACTAAAATGGCTGCTATCAAGACCACCTTCATTCTCCTGCTGGTCGCCTTCGCAATGGTGATGGTGACCGTGGAGGCGGCCGACCGTGTGGGACCCTGCGACCAGGTCTGCAGCCGCATCGACAATGAGAAGAACGACTGCTGCAGAGCTCACAAGTACACCGGCTGGAGCAGCTGCAACAACGGGGAGATGTACTGTTACTGACGGAATCTCGCAAGTGCAACGGTACCATAGTGGAGCTACTGTGTAACCCCTTCGATGTCCATCGTTCGAAGAATATTCAGAGGTAATCAAGACCTACCTTGTATTGTAAAACATCAGTGTTATTTGTGAAGTTCCACTTGTTTATAACTCAGCATGTGATTTAGCTATTGTTTAATTAAAAGTCTTAATTTTCAATTTTTTGTTTTTTTTTTGGTTTTGCAATTTTTTTGTCTGTTTGAAGCTAGTTTGTCTGATAGAAGATCTGGTGAATCAATGTCTTGCTTGCATAATTATGTGGGAGGCACATTAGGCAACTGTAGTCATTACAATATACGAATATTATGAAGAGGTAAAGTTTGTATGTTTGTTAGTTTGCATGTAGGGGAACTACTGAGCCGATTCCGAAAATTCTTATACAAATGGGGGGCTACATTATGAGTCATTGGCTACAATTATCTGATGGGATGATTTAGTTCTTATGGGATAATTTCTAACCTTTATGCGAGCGTTTTACGTCCAAAACATCGTTATAAAAAAACTTAAATGATTTCGGGCCAAAGTTTCTTGTAATTTTATAGAGTACAAAATATGAGTACAGCCGTGGTCGTATGACACATTGACCTAAAGTTTATGATCCCTTACTGCTGTAAGAAAGCATTGTTTGAACATCACTATTCATATTTATTAAATACATTAAAATAAATAACGTGTAAGTTGTTTATTTAACAGACGATAAATATTGAATGGTCTGTAGGTACATAACAATTTCAAACGAGAGTATTTGCTTGTTTTATACTTTTTAGACTGTGATTTTTTAGTAGCCAGGTTTTAGTTTTTTTCGTCCTGAATCAGCACTCTAGAGCAATCTTTTCTTTTTTCATAAAGTTAAGATCGTGCTGTGCGCCTCTGGAATTCGTTTCTACACTCCTTGCGGGATAGCCCTTCGTTGGATGTGTTCAAGAAACGAATAAGAGAACATTTCCTGTCGACGTGAAAATAGTATGTATATAGTATTGTATATGTATGTTTATCTATATATGTATGTATGTATTACGTATATTATATTGTATGTATTAGTTTAGTTTGTTTATAAAATAAGTTAATCTAAGGTTATAAATGTACTGTTTGTGCACATATTAAGGATACCCTCTTCTGCAAATTTCGCAATCGAATTAAGGTTTGCTGTAAGAAAACCTGAACCGACGACAGCTTGTGGTGGAGCACAACAATGAAACAAAACTTATAGTGGACTGTATAAAATGATATGTATTGAGAATAAAATAATTATAAAACGGTCGGTTGGGAAAGATTTGAAAGATGCTACGAAAATGCGTAAGCGCAGCCGCGCGCCAGCGGCAGCGAACGAGGGGAGCGGGGACAGCGGCGAGTCAGCCGGCGACGGCCGGTCGCGGGCTCCCGCGCCCGCCACGACCAGTCAGCTGTTGCACGCCTCCACGCACGGCTGCGCTTACGCATTTTCGTAGCATCTTTCAAATCGTTCCC
Source organism: Lycophotia porphyrea (assembly GCA_950005105.1). Taxonomy (NCBI): domain Eukaryota; kingdom Metazoa; phylum Arthropoda; class Insecta; order Lepidoptera; family Noctuidae; genus Lycophotia; species Lycophotia porphyrea. The sequence goes on from OX465396.1 coordinate 3,304,700, forward strand.
AACCGACTGTTTTATAATTATTTTATTCTCAATACATATCATTTTATACAGTCCACTATAAGTTTTGTTTCATCGTTGTGCTCCACCACGAGCTATCGTCGGTTCATTGATCCGGCTCGAAGGACCAATGAACCGACGATAGCTCGTGGTGGATAATTATAAAACGGTCGGTTGGGAAAGATTTGAAAGATGCTACGAAAATGCGTAAGCGCAGCCGTGCGTGGAGGCGTGCAACAGCTGACTGGTCGTGGCGGGCGCGGGGGCCCGCGACCGGCCGTCGCCGGCTGACTCGCCGCTGTCCCCGCTCCCCTCGTTCGCTGCCGCTGGCGCGCGGCGGTGTTGAGAGCGGTGGTCTCAACAAAACCCAATTCTGGGTTAAGCTCGCCTTTGTACATAAGTTGTTTGTCATAATTTTGTGTATATTTCTTTTTTGAGTACAATAAAGAATAAGAATAAGATCTACTGTAAACACGGCCTTGACATTTCCTTTTTTTCAACAACCAATAAGTAAAGAAAATATGACCCTTCAAAAGTGACCAAAATACCCCATTTTCATTGCCGTGATTAGAGGACTCCCAGACAAATTCGAAAAGTTTTTAACATTAAAGAAATTGTTACAAAACTAGATACACTCTTTCTTAAAATTTTAATGTCAAAAATAATTGAATTGGCTCAGTTTTCGAGGAGAAAAAGGGAAATACGAAACGCCGATCTCGTCTAAATTGAGATATAATCGATGCTGTCCCTATCGCACTCTACGGAGGCAGGCTTGACTAAACCCGACGGCAATAGATTCTTCAAATACGTACCACGTTGGCGCTGTTCCCTCTTAAAGCAAATTCCAGTCTTTTTATGGCACGGAAACCACCACAACCAACCAAATACGTACCAACATAGGCCATCTAAAAAAAAACACCAGAAACATATGGGACGCTATATGCTTGTAATATTGTCCAGGGCTGACATACCTTTATCAAGTTATAGAACAATACACCCCCCTTTTAATATGCAGGGTTACTTTGTGAACGTTTTCCTCCATAAAATACATACGTTGCGTCGTAATGAAAGAAATAAATTGACCCTTGATTGTTATACTAAAATTAACTTGTATATTTACGTTTCCTGCCAATTCTCTCGTTTCTCTATGGTAGCAACAACCCCATAAATTCTATTTAGGGTGGGCTAGAGGGAAAACATGTAACAGTTGTAGCTTTTAAACATAAACATAGGAGTTTTTATTTTTATTTTACTGGGTAACCGTAACGTTAAGTTGAGCTCTAACTATCTTACATCTTACTTAATATTATAAATGCGAAAGTTTGTGAGGATGGACGGGTGGATGTTTGTTACTCTTTCACGTGACAACTACTGAACGTATTTGGATGAAATTTGGCACACAGATAGTTTATAGAGCAAGGGTGGGGGGTCACTAGTTCGTCAAAAGATTATGTTTATTGCAGCCTCAATATAAGACATTAATTTCATTCTATTCGCAGATAAACTCTTATCAATGGTAAGAAATACATACTTTAATGTACGCTTAGCTAGTTTGCACTCGTTTTACGACCAATAGCAATGGAAGATCTATATTGCATCTGATGGGTTTTACGACCCGTAAACGGTAAATACATTTATTGCCTCTTTTGACCCATTTACTTTCAATATTATAGCATAAGCAAGTATAATATACAGAGTGTAAGGGACAGTCCTCCACAAACTGACAGGGTGCATTCAGCCCCTTATTTTGAATCACATTCCAGTGGATTTTTTTTCCAGATTATTTTTTTATTCCTTTATTTCAATTTAAAATTACATTTACTGTACGCAGCACTTCGTTTACGTAAATAATACGGCTAAAATCAAAATCCAACAAATGGATGTTGAAACAAAGCGTGAAATAAGCTGTTCACTTCCTGCCTAGCTACAGCGTTCATCGAACTCGTCGTCGCGCTTGCCGTTCGCTACGTGCGTTTTGCCACGGTAATGATAGATTGCGTATGAAGAAATAAAACAAATCAAAATTATTGGAATCCCTTAACAATCTTGAAACAATTTCTTGTACCGGTCATCTTAGTATGATATACTAAATTCACCCCATCAGTTTGTGGAGGGCTGTCCCTTACACCCTGTATTGGTTAGAAATTACTCGTTCTTAGTCTGCCTCGTTGGTCTAGTGGTCGCAAGCGTGACTGCTGAGCAAGAGGTCCTGAGTTCGATTTCCAAAGTCGGGTAAAGTGTTATTGAGCTATTCCACAAAGAATTTCTCGAATTTCGATATCGTGATATGGGCATGTGATGCAGAGGAATAAAAAAAATGTTGTGAAAGTTTGAGAATGAATGTGGATGGCTGTAAGGGACGGACGGTTACGGATTGGAAATCATCAAATGACTTCTCCCGCTCTGGGCAGAGCGGAAGGGAGTGTCAGACTTGTACTGACTAAAACCCATCCATGTTACTTCCTTGCCTTTTGTGTTACAGGGCCGCGATATCTCTTTCGAACAGCCCGCAGCCCTGGCAGGCATCGGCCCTTGCGGGTCCCTCCCTGTCTGCTGACATCTCTTTGAGGCGCGCGTGGAACACGAACGCGCCGTCAACACGGCCTGTCGTCAAAAGACGGACGGACGACAAGCTAGCCCATTACTCACCGTCCACAGGTCCGCGTCTACGGTGGCCGGAAGCCACCACGTGACCCCCGACGCCCGAGGCGTCTCCCGCGGCGGCTGGGACGAGAGGTTCTCACCCTCTCACGCTCCGCCACCTCCTTCACTAGAGGTGACGGCGTCCCATTCCCTCACGCTCCGGACCATGGACTGGACCAGGGCCGGACGCGATAGGTTGCCACCGCCGATCGCCGCTACGAAGACACGGCGGTGCTCCGCCCAAGCGGGGCAGACCTCCACCGTGTGCTCCACCGTGTCCTCTGGGCGATCTTCGCAGTGGTAACACCAGGGGTTTCTGGGCTGATAATATGATGACGTAATGATGATGATAATAATGAAGTCTTACTAGAATGTGCATCCAAGTAATATTGATCCATTGGAATTGCCAAATCCTTGTAATAAACATAAAACATAGACATCATTTATTTCAGGCTACAATAGCCCATAGATATACCTAATATACTAACATATATAAACTAAATACAAAAACTGTGTTAATCAATAAGACTTAAAACTATATTAGTGGCACTTCACTTGTTCACACTTCATTTGTGCTGATGGCTGTCCAGTGGAAGTTATCCGCAGAAGCGACGGAACACCTAGCCCTGCGACCAGAAGTCTTCCTTCATCACCAGGGGCAGATAACAATTCACGAACGCCTTGAAGCACAATAACTAACAATAATATTAACGACCATAGTGTAATTTTATGATGATGTCTAGAGGTGAATTCTATACTAAACTAAAACTATATATGTAGACTACAAGGTAATCAGTTTTCAATCATCATCAATCGTTAAATAAAATGGCTCGGAAACGTAGCTGGCTGACATACTGTATACATATCATTATTTAAATATTAACATCCTCTTATTTAAAAGCTCGTTGTCTGTTTTCCTAACCATCCAAAGGTTATCTTGGAAGATCGCTTTTACCGAAAACAACGACCATATTGTGTAACCCTATTTAAAATTTCTACATTTATATCTGTTATTTTATACGTCTACATTTATGCAATTTATTATCTCTCAAACGTCTACGAATTATAGGCAGAACAGTTATATTGTGCGCGCAAGCAGAAATTTCAATGACATATGCAAGGAATATGATTTATATTAGATCCATTCACAATTAGTGTGAATTCGGCTAGAAGGTTCTTAAGCTTCAAATTTTTCAAGTAGCGGTTGATTATACTATATGTTTCTGTTTTTTCTCTCTATTTTATTATATATATTTTACTTAATCATATAGTTGCAAATTGAATATTAATATTCTATTACTTTGATGAAAGCGGTGTGTTTTCTGTTTTTGTGCTCATACCATGATTTTTTATTATAATAGGTCTATACGTGAGGATTTGTAATTGGCTTTCTGGAGACTATGGTTTCCTTTTTTGTTTGTTTTTATTAGCTGTAAGTCCTCCATGTACTAAATAAATAAATAAATTATATATTTCCGAAGTTTCCTCCGTGCCTCAGAAAGCACGTTAAGCTGTTGGTAGGTTATGATTTCTAGATCTTTGACAGTCGTTACAGTGGCCCGAAAGTCTAACAACCAGTCTTATCAAGGTATTTCCCAGTACTAACTGGGTTGTGGAGTTCAGAAAGGCAGTCGCTCCATGTAAAATACTGGTATTCAGCTGCATACTTAGACTGGAAGCTGACGCCAACATAGTTGGGAAAAGGCTAGGCAGATGATGTTTTATACGGCCTACAAGCAGTGTTTTATCATATCCTTGTCATCCAAGGAGTAAATAACACTCTCTGTTATCGCCCCTCACAAACTCCGTAGAGCGTCGACTCACTGCAAACAATTATGTAATTAAAATCTAATCAAAACTCGGTACCGCGGCGAATTTGGACAATATTTTACAACTTGTTCCGCCAAATGATGGATGATACCCATTCCTCTGTTACATTATATGTAATACATTAATTAGCAACTTGATTAATTGGACAGGCCTGAGAAAAAAATACAAACAGTCCCCGACTAAGGAAATTAAGTCCGTACCAAGGGATGCCGATTTTTTTTGGTGGAAAAAATGGGGAAGTGCGAGTCGAACCCGTGCATAGCATTAAAAACAATTATTAATAATAATTAAGTAGTATTAATAACTTAATGTTTTGTTTGTCTATACAGTCACACTACTGGCCAAAGGCAGAGATAGGCAAATGTATAATATTTTATAATAATAATAATAATCACCCCACCTGACCACCGGTAGCTCGGACCCTGTTCCCAATGCTGGTGGTCTACTATTTTTTATATTTTTGAATGTTTTTTTATTTAGTTTTATATTCAAATATTTAAAAATATGAAGTAATATGTATATACATAAATAAAGGAAATAATAATCATTTTATTGTCAGGCATCTAAGGCCCATAAATAGAATACACAAATTAATAATCTTATACTATAATAAACTAATACATATTAAAAACCTTATAAAACTATGACTATATACACAATGTTGACGGCGTCGTGTTTCGCTGCGAGGTGTCGCGTAACCGTCCTCGGAAACATCAATATACGACACCTTTCGGCCAAAAGTCCTCATTCAGGCAGGTCTGTAGATGATGGGTTGGAACTCGTACCACGAATGACTAAAAGTTGTTGTTGTGGCGTGATTCCAACCTTTCAACCCTCAGAGTCCAATTGGTCTTCACTTTCACATACTGCACGACATCCTCAGTTGTAGTGGAGTGATGCAGACGCGAAAGATACAGCTGCGTCGTAGGCACAGCAGGGCGCAGCAGTATGTTGGGCCCACTCGGTGCGGTACCGCACAGGTTACGAGAACAGGGCTTCCTCTTCTTCCTTTCTACTTTCGCGAAGCCCTCCTCATCAACTTGGCTGCAGGTTCTTGGCAAGGAGCTTCGGACCGCAGTCAGGGCAGGTGGAGCACCTTTCTTCTGTTTATTTATTTTATGCCGTAGTAGATAGAGGCCAAAGTGACACCGAAATATTCTATGAAAGTATCTACTGAATCAAGTACTGTTGGCAAGATGCAACTCTGTGACAGACCGTCAGACCAGAGGAGCACAATTAGTTATGACATTTTTAGTAACGTAATTACGTCGATTTTTTTAATCGAAAATATAATTATCTCACAGTTTTTTAGTTAAATTGTTTGCAACAAGCACAATCCGTATCATCCCTACAACATAACATCCATAACATCACGCCTGTAATTCCCGAAGGGGTAGGCACCAGATACGCGTACGCGTACCAGATAGTACACCCACGTTTCGCCAGTTATGTATAAGTTCCATGTAATAGGGGGCGAGCCAATTCCCATCAACCAGGCAAGGCTCCAGACTCCGTGGTTGCAAAAAAAAATATTAATAAATTCTTAAAATTATGAAAATATTTTTTTCCGAAACGAGTATTTTTAAATCAACGTTTTTACTTTACTATCAGATGATAGGCTTCGTAATATTCCATTGTCACCATTTGTGTACAGATAAAATTTACGGAATCCCAAAAAATTTAAAGTCTGTACTATAATTAAATTTTGAAGAGATTGTAGGTAGAGGAGATTTTAATTAAGAATATGGATCTAAAAGGGAAGGAGGCGAATATTATTATTAGAATGTTTGTGATCCGTCTGAAACTCGACCCTTTGCTTTATCTGATTGGTTTTACATTTTCAGGAAATAACATGAATAGCAATTACCAACAGTTGTTTTGTTTAAGTTATGGGAATCGTATGAAAGATAGAAACACTGTTTGTGAATCTATACATCTTACTTTCATCTAGAACTGTGCTTTGTTAGACACACTACTATTAATAATTTTACTATTATTAATGTCAACAGATTTACCTTACATAATAATACTTACTACAGACTGCCTCGTTGGTCGAGTGGTCGCAAGCGCGACTGCTGAACATGAGGTCCTGGGTTCGATTCCCAGGTCGGGCAAAGTGCTATTGGGTTTTTCCATCAGGAATTTCTCAGTAGCAGCCACGGAGTCTGGATTTGTGCCCGGTTGATGGCAATAGGCTCGCCCCCTATTACATGGGACTTAAACATAACTAGCGAAATGTGGGTGTACTATTGTAAGTACACCTCTGCCTAACCCTACGGGATTACAGGCGTGATGTTATGTATGTATGTAATAATACTTATAATGGTTTAATAGCCAATAGCCTCGAACTACATCTGAGGAGGCTTTCGCTTGGCAGCTGGATCAAGGGCTTCACGGCGCGTATTGTTAGGAGGTTCCTCTCTCGAGAGCCCTGACCACCGGTAGCTCGGACCCTGTTCCCAATTTTAAAATATATTTTTTTTTATGTTGTTTTATATATAAAAATGTAAAGAATATGTGTATAAATAAATAAAGGAAATAATACTCTTATTGTTATTCTTTCATTAACACAAAGATAAAAAAATACATACAAATTGCAATAATATATCATATGTACAATGACGAGCTTGACCCAGAGTTGGGTTTTCTCACAGCAAACCAATTTTCTTCGAAATTTGCAGAAGAAGATAAACCTATGTGCATTAACAGACATTTTGTTACTTAAATTAATTAATTTTACTAATTAAACTATATACATACAATATAATATACGTAATACATACATATTGATCATTTCGACAGGAAATGTATAATTATGCTGTCAGGTCGTAGGTAGATTATAACATAACATCACGCATGTAATCCCCGTGGGGTTAGACAGAGGTGTACCTTATAGTACACCCACATTTCGCCAGTTATGTTTAAGTCCCATGTAATAGGGGGCGAGCCTATTGCCATCAACCGGGCACAACTCCAGACTCCGTGGCTACTACTGAGAAATTTCTAACGGAAAAACCCAATAGCACTTTGCCCGACCTGGGAATCGAACCCAGGACCTCAAGGTCAGCAGTCGCGCTTGCGACCACTCGACCAACGAGGCAGTCAAGGTAGATTATGTGTTTTGAAAACCCTTGGTTTTACAACTAGGTTGGGGTCGGCTTGCAGTCTAACTGATGCCGAAAGTCACGTCATATCTAGAGTGATCTCTCATCCATGGAATGCTGAATGGTTAAATATGGCTGAGCTTTAATATTTCATAACAACTATTGTGTATTACTCATATTTGCAAAAAAACGCGGTTGCCAGGGACACGCTGGATGCGAGTCGCACGGTCGGTCAATGTGGCGACACTTGCACGCGTACCATGACCACCGTAGAAACGGGTTTTGTCGACGGAAGAATCGATAAAATGACAGTATTCTTTGTTGATCCGTCATTTTGTCGATTCTTCCATAGGCAAAACCCGTTTCTACTGTGGTCATTCTACGCGTGTTGGGGGAGGCCTATGTCCAGCACTGGACGTCTTTCGGCTGAAATGATGATGATTATGCAAAATAAAATTCTAATCTATGAACCAACCTGGGCAAACGTGCCTTAACCTTGAAGTCTGACCCATGTGGTAGCTTTTATTTACATCGAGCCCCAGTTTCAAAAAAGGTTGTTTCGACATCAACAACTCTACTCCTAATTCTGTTTGAAAACCAATTAGATATAATAATTTTTACGTTATTGAAACCTATACCTGCTCTAAAAACTGAAACTCGAGTATAACGTAATACTCCCAATATGTACGTGCAACAAACAGGCTTTCAAATAATTAATATTTTTTACACAAATATCAGCTTCTAAAAATATTGGCAAACAAAATGGAAAGCTGCTTCGCTCCGTATCGTAGCTGTACAATCCATATATTTTAGGCTGCCAATCAATTAGACGACGCCGAAACATTTTAGTTTAGAGAATTATTTGAACGAGTTTTTATGATTTTCGTGTTATGACCTAGACTATCTTGTGCCCGCGGCTTCTCCCGCGTGAAGATCGGTAACTATCCCACGGGATCAAAAAAAACTTATTTGTTATTCCGGGTTACAAACTATCCACAGGGTTTAAACGGACTCTTCGCGAAGCCGTCAAACAAGCATTATGTATGTACATCAAACTAAGTAACTTTACGCAAAAATGATTGCTGGGAAACAACTTTTTCTTTGGGGTGAAAAATCACGTTTCACGGTAGGACTCAATGTAACGCATTCAAAACATTGTGCTGATGGATGGGTTGAATTTTACGGGGGCCGTGAAAGTGTCTTCAGTTTAAAAAAATACATTAAAAAGATGTATTTAAAAAAAAAAGTTGTGTAAAAATTGGAACTTTGACCCCTATTATCTCCGTAACTAGAAGGTTCCTAGGTATGGTCTAGAACAAAAAAAAATATCACAATGACGGGGAGAACAAGTGCCTTTCGGCTTCGTTAAGAGTCTTTTTACACCCTTTAAGTGCCAAATTTCATTTATTATGACTTAGATTTGAAGGTTGGTTTTATTTACAGGTGTCACTTATTCATCGATTCTGATACAGGTAAATATATGAATTGCATACGGGTTTTCACTACAGACAATTGCAACATCTGCGAAGTTAATGATGAATTTCCTATTTGTCATCAACGTCAAGACGGAGAATTTGAGTACCTACTCGTAACTAGTGAATTGGTAGGTGTATTTTCAAACAGGGAGGGGCCCGCAAAGGCCGATGCCTGCCAGGGCTGCGGGACTGTTCAAAAGAGATACCGTGGCCCTGGAACACAAAGGGCAAGGAAGGAACATGGATGGGTTTTAGTCCGTACAAGTCTGACACTCCCTTCCGCTCTGCCCAGAGCTGGAGAGGTCATTTGATGATATCCCATCCGAAAAAAAAAAGAAAGGTTCATCATTTTTAGGGTTCCGTACCCGAAGAGTAACCAACTGGACCATAATACTAGGCCTTCGCTGTCTGTCCGTCCGTCCACTTGTCTGTTAGCGGGCTTCATCGCATTATCCGTAAAAAGTAGACAGTTAAAACTTCACAAAATGTTTACTTCTGTTGCTGCTATTACAAAAAATGATACAAATAAATTAAAGGGGACTCCCCTACTATGATGGTATAGAACCCTTCATGCTCGACTCCGACTCGCACTTTTCTCGTTTTGATTACATTTTCTTTTGTAAAGGGGTTCTTCGCTAGACATGGATAGATTTCGAAGATACCTACACTCAACATTGGCACAAAAAGATACTAATCTCTTAGGTAGAATCAGAAATAGAAATATTTTATTGTAAGAATATAGTTTTACATAGTATGCTGTTATGGGTTTCTTAAACTCCTTAACATTCTACCACAACTTATGGTGTACAAATATTCAGATGTCGCTCTTAAATAAATTAAATAAGTACAATTTATAAAAATTATAATAATTATTAAAAAAAAAAAGGAAAAAAAAATATTTTATGGTTTGTGATTTACAATAGATCCAACATGAATTAATATTATTATAATTAGGTAATTCTTTCTTTAAAATCTATGGCATTCAGTACTCATAAGTAAATTAAGTAGTTCTTGGATTCCTACAATATTCTAAATATTCTCCCATGTCATAAAAGCAATTATCCAATAACCAACTTGTCAGCTTTCTCTTGAGATGTCAGTGTCTTTACCTCATTAGCCATCTTTTTTCTTTATCGTGTGGTTGGTGCCCAACCTGGTGTCACAATTTTTACGTGCCCCTGGGCTTCTGAATTAGCCATCGATATCGTAAGATTCTTTTGAAATATTTTTATATTACTACGTTCAAATGTTCATACAATTGAAGTATTGCAGTTTTCTATTTGATCATTGTAATCTATGTACATACGACCCCAATAGTTAAAGACTAGTCAGGTAATGAGATGACTATTCCTCCATTCTTAATAGTTATTTTCCTGTTTATCTGCATACAGCAACTGAAACAAAGCTACCTTTACCTTTGAATATGTTTCCTCCTTTTCAAGTATAAATATGGAGGGAAATGTTTCAAGCTTCACACAACAAATCTACATTTCTTTACGAACGTTTCTCATATTCTAAACAACAAATATAATGGCCGCCATCAAGACCACCTTCGTTCTCCTGCTGATCGCCTTCGCAATGGTGATGGTGACCGTGGAGGCCGTCCATGTGGGACCCTGCGACCAGGTCTGCAACCGCATCGACGCTGAGAAGAACGAGTGCTGCAGAGCTCACGGATACTCCGGCTGGAGCAGCTGCAGAGGCGGGCAAATGCAATGTTACTGACGGAACTTCCCTAAGATGACGCTCTGACCGGAACAGTAACCTTTTGACATTCAATAATATACGTGTAATCAAGACTAGATTTTTGCCAATGTTTAAGCTCGATAGCAATCGAATTCAGCATATAATTAAAATTGTTCCGATTAAATAATTAAGTATTAACAATATCAGATTTTTTTACTCCTTTACATATTGTCCATACCCTCATCATCATCATCATCATCAGCCTATAATCTTCCCACTGCTGGGACACAGGCCTCCTCTCTATGAGAGGGAATGGGCTATAATCCACCACGCGGGCCCAGTGCGGATTGGTAGATGTCACATGTCTTCGAGTTGTTGGTTCTAGGACATGCCGGTTTCCTCACGATGTTTTCCTTCACGGTTTTTGAAGGCATCTGAGGGCATTTGAGGGTATCTTATAATAACCAAACAAACAGCTCGGTGGCACATATTTCAGAGCACGAAGATATAAGCATTCAGAAGTCGTAAGCGCGATTGCTGAGTGTCCTTAGTTCGATTCCCTGATGGGAAAAAGTGTTATTAGATTTATCCATTATGAATTTAGCCTGAAATCAGGATTTGCCCAGTGGACACTGATCATTCTGATGTTTGATCTGGAAGGTGTCCGAACATATGCAAAATACCTAACGAAGTAAGCACTTGTTAGTGTCCGGTCTCCGCAGCTAGTCCGCAATTTGCCTTTGACGAACTGGCTGGACCAGACTACGGACCAGACTCCGGACAGATAATCCTACTCATCATCTACCTAGCCTTTTCCCAACTATGTTGGGGTCAGCTTCCAGTCTAACCGGATGCAGCTGAATACCAGTATTTTACATGGCGACTGCCTATCTGACCTCCACAACCCAGTCAATACTGGTGTAGTAATGATCGACTCGAGCGGCTGTTATTATTTAACCACGAGCTCCGCCCACAGATAATCCTACAATATATTATAATATTATAAATGCGAAAGTTTGTGAGGATGGATGTTTGTTACTCTTTAACGCAAAAACTACTGAACAGATTTGGATGTTTGGCCTATAGGTAGTTTATAACCTGGATTAATACACAGGATACTTTTTATCCCAGTAGTACGATCCCATGGGACAATTACCGAATTCCACGCGGGCGAAGCCGCGGGTATAAGCTAGTGAACTGATACATTTGTCAAAGTCCAGTGTCCGCAGCTAGTTCGGTCGGTTCAACCGCAACTTGGAATGGAACATTCATTGAAGTCCCCAACAAAACTAAACCTATGCTTTTTACAGACAAAAAGAAGTAACACAGTCAATTTAGCCAGCTACATCGTAGATTTAATGTGATTTGATCGTGCAATGTTAACAGTCGTAATAAACCCGGCTGTAACCCATGTTTTTTTAGTGTGGTAATACTGGTCGGGACCGCCCTGTCGATTGACTGGGGTTCCGTCTATAGAATAAATTAGGTAAGGTTGCCTTTATTTACGTTGTGTTAGTATTTGTGGATACTAGCTTTTGGTCTTCAGTTTAAGGAGTTCATTAACATAGTTAAATGTCACAGTGATACATAACATAACATCACGCCTGTATTAGCCGAAGGGTTAGGCAGAGGATTACCTAATAGTTCACCCATATTTCGACAATATGTTTAAGTCCCATGGAATATGCGACCCTATTGCCGTCAACCGACAAATCCAGACTCCGTGGCTGGTGCTGAGAAATTCCTAATGGAAAAACACAATAACACTTTGCCAAACGCGGAAATCGAACCCAGGACCTCACGCTCAGCAGTTACACTTGCGACGACTCGACTAACGCGGCAGTCAAATCATTTGAGTGACACTACATAATATACAGATTGTAAACGGACTTTCTATGAAGCCGTCAACCAAGCATTATGTACATCAAACTAAGTAACTTTACGCAAAAATTATTGCTGGGAAACTACTTTTTTTTGGGGTGAAAACTTACGTTTTACGGTAGGACTCAATGTAACGCATTCAAAACATTGTGCTGATGGATGGATTGAATAGTACGGGGGTGGTGAAGGTGTCTTAAGTAAAAAAAAAAGACGTGTGGCACTCGGAGACTGCCGCGGTAAAGCTATTGCATAGCATTTTTTATCAACTTATGTAGTTATAATTATTTAATTAAAATTATTTGACAAGCCTAGGTTATTGGGTAAACCTCTACAACCTAACCTCCTAGCTCCAGCGGCAGATTAAAAATAATAACCTAGGCTTGTCAATATCTGACACTACGTGTTAGGCACTAGGTGTTATTTTCGTTACGTTATTTTCGTTACGGTATTTCTGGATTCGGTCTCCACGCTCAAGGCCCGCGATAGAAGCTATGCAATAGCTTAAAATAAATTGAAAACATTGTATTTAAACAAAACTTGTGAAAAAGTTGGGACTTTGACCCCCAATATCTCCGTAACTAAAAGGTTCCCAGGTATGGTCTAGAGCAAAAAAATGATCGCAATGACAGGGAGAACAAGTGCCTTTCCGCTTCGTTAAGAGTCCTTTTACAACCTTTTTATATTAAGTACAGGACAGAAGAGACATAAAATATAACTGGGTACACTATGTATACGTACACCTCTGCCTAATCTATCGGGAATAACAAGCGTGGCGCTATGATTACTAACTCGTCATCGCTTACTATCAAGTGTGAAAATGGTCACCTTCCCCATCATTCTCCTGCCCTCATCTTAAATTATTTGGAGTCGGCGCAGCATGTTTTTTTTTTAACGGTTCTTATTAGGGATTCTGGATACATTGAATCTGCCAGCAACCATAGACCGTGTGTTATCAAGGGCGTATTGAGGTACGGACAGGTGGGGCAGCTGGTCCCCCCGAGAAGATATAGGAATGCTCACAAACCGTAAAGTAATTATTACGTAGGTAGCGTTTTAATAAACAAAAACAAAGTTGATTCTATTGACAGGCGAATTTTATAGGATTGTACTATGAATGGTTGAATCTAGATTCGCTTTTTTACGCGCGAACATCAAACCATGGTACAAAAAAGTAAGGATACAATTGAATCTGAGGTGTTAATACGGTTTGTAAAATAAATTCAGTGATGGATATTTTGTTTTTCTTTTTTAACGTAACCTGTCCAATTGCTCATGCAGCATTTACCTTAGATATTTTCTTGGTTTGTGTACGCCTGACTCCCACCTTAACAAAATCCTACCTACGCCCTAGTGTGTTATTGTGGTAGATTACGTGAGTCAAGTTATGCTCTTGAGTACCATGGTGGTTAACTGCTAAAAGATACTTATGTTTGTTCTACTTTAATAGTTCTGTATTACTCGTCATCTCATCAGACACCTCTTTTCTTGCCATGTCAGTGTCAGTGGTCAAATGTAAGCCTATAAATAAAATACAAAAGTCTATTATGTTCAAAATCATAATAACGTACTCACGATTTTATTTTATTTATTATTTATTTATTAAAACTTTATGCACAAGTAAAATTACTGTACAAAGGCGGACTTAATGCCTTGGGCATTTTCTACCAGTCTACCTTAGGGTGATGCAGAGACAATACACAGTAGGTGCAAAAACTGAAAAAGAGACTAGAAAATATTTATAATACATATAACAAAATGTATAAAGATAAGATAGGGAAAAAAAAAAAACTAAAACAACTTATCCTATTTTATCATCATTTTAATCATCATCATCAGTGTCCCATTCCACTTGGGGTCGGCGCAAAATACCAGCTTGCTGCACTTAACTCGGTGAAACGCAGAGCTAAAAGGTTTATAAGCGACCAGACGTTGGTAGCCACGCTTCACAGCCTGACTCATCGGCGTAATGTTGCCTGCCTGTCGGTGTTCTATAGACTGGAGCTCCACGACCTGATTCCACCATCACCCTTTTACCACCAGATTAGCATACGTACTGCGGTGTGCCATCCACACTTGGTTGATATTCCGCCTAGTCGCACTCAGCGCTTCTCCTCCACGTTTATTATGTGCACAGCCAAAATGTGGAACTCTCTGCCGGCAACTGTGTTCCCTCCCACATTTAACCCGTCTGCCTTCAAAGCAAGAGTGAACAGGCATCTTCTGAGCACGCTCGTTCCATCATAGACCTCATCCATCGCTTTCCATGGCGGGATCGAGGTCAAGAGCAGGCCCATCTTGTAATAAAAATAAATAAAAAACACGTTTTCTTCTTCCATTTTCCCCTTTCAGACGTCACGGCATGATTTACTCCTGTTTCGAATATCACAAAAACATAAGCTATCTTCCTGGGAGACCTCCCAAACATTTAGCTCTAAAAACTACAAAACACTAAGCCACATACGGGTCCATTCCTGGAAAAATCTCGTCGTCACTCGGGTTTATGCAAAGGGGGGTAGTCGGTGGGTCGTAATACCACCTAAGACTTGCGACCTCCTTGGTTCACGGGCCATTCGTTCTAAGATCTAGGTCTAAGTAATCAGACTAGCCCAACACAATTTACTGAAGCACTGGTATAAATCGAGGATTGAGTCAATTTAATTATTGGTAGAACTGATGTTCTGGAATTGGTTGAAATTTATTTAGAAAGTCTGTCGCTTCGGTAAATCCAAAAGAGTTCAAATGCTTTACGTAGATGTTTAATTTATTTGTAAAGTGCATTTTAACCGATTTCTAATAAAAAGGAAGAGGTTCTCGATTCGGGTGGTTTTTTAAATGTCTTTTACCTCATAAGTCCGTGATTACTGGTCTGATTTACGTGATTATTTTTTCATTTGGTAGAGGAAGCTTGCGCTTCTTGGGTGCTTGGTTCCATATAAATTTTATTCAAATTGTTCGGGTAGTTAATGAGTTACCTTCTATAATACATATTTTTTCTTCTTCTGTTAATAACTGTTAGTAACAATTACAATGGCAAATGAATACTCGACAAGAATTTGTGTGAGATACCATGATACCACAACTAAAAAGGATTTAGTGAAAAACTTTTTTGCAAAAAATATAAGTGTCTTAAAAAAAAACACTACAAAGTTTATAATAACTTTACTTCCAGAAGTCGAGTAGGTGGGAAAAAAATTCAATGAAACAAACAAAGTCACCGACTACTATTTTTGACTTTTATTTTTTGCAAAATATTTTTTTTTTAAACGTACCCTACTGCCTAAGTGCCGAACTCTTAGAAAACAGTCACCCATTTATGGATTAGTGTGTTAAGGTACTTGGGATTTCTCTTGGCCTATCAAATTGGCACTGTGTATTACGCGTATAGTTGCAAAACATCATTTTTTTAGAACTACATATTAAAATAGATGGACAAATTTTAACACAGCATTCAGTACGTCTAACCAAAGATATCCAAGCAAAAAAAAACACTGATTAAAGTGATTTTATTTTGACCTAAAATAATAAATTGCTCGTGTATTTTCCTACGCTGATTTTTTTTCTTGTAAGTTATCTAATTTGTTTTCTTTTTTTTTTTTACCATTGTCCTTATTATGGTGGTCTGAATGATTTGTAAAAGTTTGTCCATCTATTTTAATGGGACCTTATCTTTTTCTTCCTGCCCTCATCCCATTCTATTTGGAGTCCGCGCAACACGTTTTCTTCTTCCATTCTCCCCTTGGACCTTATATAGTTGTAAATAAATCGTTTTCAAAGATACAACTTCTGCCCATAACTTCATTCCAATCAAACAAACATATTCTGTGGCAGTCATAGAGTATAGCTTTCTATCAGTAGTTACAAGATTTTTTTTTAATTCTATGAGTAGTTTACCTCCTCATTCAAAACCTCTTCATAATATTAGCATAGATAGTAAAGTATATGCAGCAATAAAAGCTCGTTTAAACCCTTGATTTATTAGTCAGGTATCCTTACGATGTTTTCCTTCCTCGTTTTATATAGCATTGTTCAAAAGTGCATAAAGTTAAGCGCATACGGTGCAACAGGTACCACGGGGCCCGTCATCAGTATGGGCCACCACCGTAACCAAAATATCATCACAATAAACTTTTCCTAGTGCAAAATTACAAATTTGCATTATCCTGTTTACGTTCAAAAAACGAGCCTGAACCGGTATTTTATAGGCCTTTTCCTTATACGATAGAGAGTATAAATACACAGAGAAATGTACAGAGCTTCACACATCAACTCCATATCACTTCACGAACGTTTCTCGTATTCTAAACCACCAACTACAATGGCCGCCATCAAGACCACCTTCGTTCTCCTGCTGATCGCCTTCGCAATGGTGATGGTGACCGTGGAGGCCGTCCGTGTGGGACCCTGCGACCAGGTCTGCAACCGCATCGACGCTGAGAAGAACGAGTGCTGCAGAGCTCATGGGCACTCCGGCTGGAGCAGCTGCAAATACGGGCAGATGCAATGTTACTGACGGAACCTCGCAACAGCTTCATAATGCCTGCAACTTTCACTGACCTATTTTCGAACAACATCCAGAGGTAATCAGAGACTGACTCATCGCTTCAAACGTCTTTTTTTTGTATAAATATTTTTCATTGTAACATATTCAGCATCAAACTTAAAATTAACCGATTAAATTAATTTTAATTACAAGCAACTTCTTTTTTTTCTATCCATTGTGTTAAGTTTTATTGTACCTATACCAATAGTTACACAGTACCTAAGTGGGTACTTATTTACATAACATAACATTACGCCCGTTATCCCCGAAGGGTTAGGCAGAGGTATACCTAATAGTACACCTTCATTTCGCCAATTATGTTTAAGTCCCATGTAATATGCGAGCCATATTGCCATCAACCGGGCGCAAATCCAGACTTCGTGGCTGCTACAAAGAAATTCCTGATGGAAAAACCCAAAAACAATTTGCCCGACCGAGACATCGAGAAATCGAACCCAGGACTTCATGCTCAGCAGTCGTATTGCGACCACTAGACCAACGAGGCAGTGTTGATACTTATTTACTGTGTGTAGAGACCCCAAGTTTCTTGCAACTGCAATCAACATAATAACAACGTCGATTGTTGATCCTTTTGATACGGCTAGGAACAGACAAACACCGTTAAAAATAGGTTCAAACACATTCACAAATAACACATAGGTACAGACATACTTTCCTACATAAACTCACTCCTCTTTCCCGAAGCAAAAACCTACAGCTTCTTAAAATCAAAGTAAAAGGATTAGCAAAATAATCTATTTTGGTACTTATAATAAAACCTTAAGAAAACCCAACTCATTTTAAACCAAACACAAAGCCTGAAAAGACAGCAATAGAGAAAAGTAGATACTTCCTTATTTAAAGGAACACTTTAGAATCTCCAAGACTTATTGGATCAGGCCTCTCCGAGGAAACCTATTGAATACATCATTATGTTGTCAATTGAGGGATCCTTTTTAAAACAATTGATCCACAGATCTTCAGCCGTGCAATTATAACGATTAACAAATCAAATAGGATTGGCAGTTGAGAGCTCTAACAAATCCGAGCGTCTGTCGGTCTTAGTGGAGTGTCTCTTTGGCTCAAAACAATTCCTTGTTTTAGGATGAAGAGAATGATTAAACTACTCGAAATTGACGGTTCCTTTGTTAGTGATTGAGGAACGCTTTGGCTGAAGTATTTGTGTGATGAAGTGAATTCTCGGCGTAAGACTATGTCTACACGGCGCGTTACGTCAGCGTTGCGTCGACGTAGCGTCGTTTTTCATACTAATAACCATAGTGTACCTACACACGGTGCGCTGTGTCGACGCAACACATACACGATGGACTGCAGCCCCCCCAGACAAAGCTGGAGGGGTGTACTTATTGCATCGTAGCAACGCTGCGATGACGCGGCGCCTGTGTGACCGGCAATGCGTCAAACTATTTGCGTTGTGACGACTGCGTGTGGACTGTCTCTTAAGGAAGGTGCTTTTGGTTTGTTCCGCGGTTTTCGTTAGGTACTTATTGTTTCAATCAACGCTTAGATGGCACACCTCTGCCTCAACCATTTGGGAAACAGGCGTAATGAGATGTAATGTTATAATCATGACAATTCCATCCATCACTATTAGAGGCACACTCTGGATCTAGGGGGGGGGGGGCGGCAATTCGGGGCAATCGACTAGAACATAGCTAAATATTTAGATGTTTTGTTAGTATATTTTATTCTAGTTCTAAGACATTCATTATATCCACATAAATTGAGAATTTCCAGACAGATAGGTAGGTACCAACATAACAACCTAATTTATTTGTGTCTAGTTTTGACTAGATGTTAATGAAGTCCGAAATTCAAAAAAGCAAAGAGTCATTAACAAAATGCTAATGGCTGCAGGACCTCAAGTTAGTTAATATTCACATACCGTTGAATGCATTCATACGAAATCAAAGTTTACGAGAAAATTTACAAAGAAAAACAAACATAACGGGTAAAACAGGGTGAATTGAGACGCAGGGGTGAATCAAGACAAACCTTTGAAAGAAATGTTAATGTTAACGTTTATTGAAGTGAAAACTTCTTTAGGCGCGTTGAGCATTTTTGAGATGGAGAAAAACAATTGAACTCGCGACACCGTTAAACGACCTCTTTTTCGTTGCAGAGTAAGCCGTATTGCTACATATTTCAAGCCCAAAAAAAATTCAGTCTGTAGTCAAATGTATAAGTAAAAGGCTTATGCAAAAACATTTTCTAAAAATAATACAGAATCTTGAAAAAAAAGTTTTCACTTCTGTCGGCACTCCCGGAGTTTTTCATTAGGATATGTTACCAACATAACAAGTAGGTCCCAACTCTATTTTAAACTTAATTATTTACATAGGTATCTATAACCGCTTATAATATCACAAAATATGAGAAAGCCTAAATCACATTATCATCCATTTTTTGCATTACCAAATTTTTTTTTACATTTTTACATACGCACTATATCACGAAAAGTAGAACGAGGGAAGGGAGACCTTTCCCCTTAAGTGAAACCACATAAAGGGTGTAAACAGACTCTTAACGAAGCCGAAAGGCACTTGTTTTCCCCGTCATTGCGATCATTTTTTTATTCTAGACCATACCTGGGAACCTTCTAGTTACGGAGATATTGGGGGTCAAAGTTCCAACTTTTTCACTTTTTTTTTTTTAATACGTGTTTTTAATGTAAGATTTTTACTTTAAACACCTCCAGAACCTCCTTACTATTCAATCCATCCATCAACACAATGTTTTGAATGCGTTACATTGAGTCCTACTGAAAAACGTGACTTTTCAGCCCAAAAAAAAAAGATTTCCCAGCACTAATTTTTGCGTAAAGTTTGATGTACCTACATGATGCTTGGTTGACGGCTTTGTGAAGAGTCTGTTTACACCCTGTAGGCTTATAAATAATAATAAAAAGGGTATACGAAGGGGTTCGTACCATAAACCGAAAGAAAACCCGTTTCTCTTTCTTGTATGGCAGCTCCCTTGAAATTATTAAATAATTTGTATTTTTATTATTTGTTGTTATAACGGCAACAGAAATACATAATCTGTGAAAATTTGAACTGTCTAGCTTTCACGGTTCATGAGATACAGCCTGGTGACACACAGCCAGACGGCCAGCGGAGTCTTAGTATAGTGTCCCGTTTTTACCCTTTGTGTACGGAACCCTAAAAATTATATACAGACGCCAGCAGATTAAGCTACCCGAAACTGTCAAATTTTCCCAACCAACCTTGAACCTAATTCTTTAGCGATAAAATTTGAAATCTATTAAAGAAATTTGACAGATTTAATTAGCTTGATGTGCGGGCGTCTGCACATAAAACCCCGATAGTTGGGAAAAGGCTAGTCAGGTGATGAGATGACTATTCCTCCATTCCTACACATACCTTCCAAGACATACCTGCTACCTTTTTTCCTGTTGATCTGCATACAGCAATTGCAAAAAGCCCTACAAAGTTTACCTACGAATATTTTTCCTCCATTTCGAGTATAAATATGGAGGGAAATGTTTCAAGCTTCACACAACATATCAACATCTCTTTTCGAACGTTTCTCATATTCTAAACAACAACTACAATGGCCGCCATCAAGACTACCTTCGTCCTCCTGCTGATCGCCTTCGCAATGGTGATGGTGACTGTCGAGGCCGTCCATGTGGGACCCTGCGACCAGGTTTGCAAACGCATCGACGCTGAGAAGAACGAGTGCTGCAGAGCTCACGGGTACTCCGGCTGGAGCAGCTGCAGAGGCGGGCAAATGCAATGTTACTGACGTCCCTAAGATGAGGCTCTGACCGGAACAGTAACCTTTCGACATTCAATATTAGACTGGCATACGTGTAATCAAGATTAGATTTTTGCCAACTTTTAAGCTCCATAGCAATCAAATTCAACATGTAATTAAAATTGTTCCGATTAAATATTATTAAGATCAGATTTTTTTTTACTCATTTACATATTTTCGATACCCTTTCTAAAGTAATCAAAATAATCCTATTTGTATAGACGCTAGCAGGTCAAGCTACCCGAAACTGTCAGATTTCCCAACCAACCTTGAACCTAAAGGTTTAGAGACAAAGTTGAAAACCTATTAAAGAAATTTGACAAATTGTAGTAGCTTGATTCGCTGGCGTCTGTACACAATACTGAGAGCTGGAATTAAGTCGAGAATCATCATCTGTCTAGCCTTTTCCTAATTATGTTGGGATCGGCTTCCACTCTCACTGGATGCAGCAGAATACCAGTATTGTACATGGAGTGACTCCACAACCCAGTTCGTACAGGGTAATACGATACCCCGTTGTAAGACTGTTTGTCGGACTTTCGGGCCACTGACCCGCTGTCATGACTGTCAAAGACCTACAAATAACAGCCGGGATCAACGGCTTAACGTGCTTTCCGAGACACGGAGGAAACTCACCCATCCACAGACTAGCCTAGGAAAGTGCGGCTTAGTCTGAGGTTCGACCCTCCGAGGAGCTGTTATTATTTAGCCATGAGCGTTGCATGTTGCCTCTGCCAATTCAGCAGCATGCAGCATGACTTCTTCTCTATTACTCGTCAAATCAGCAGTCCTTTCTAACCATATCATCCTTCACACAGCCCATCCATCGCTTCTTTGGTCTTCCTCTACTCTTAATATAACCATCCACATTTATACTTAACATTCTGCTCACTACATTTTTGTATTTACCTCTCTGCCAATTAGATAGATAAATACGCTTGGATGGATTTACATAAGCCCAGAATCAGCTAGTTTCGTTCATACAAGCCTGGCCTACACACGCGTATCTATCTAATATACGAGTATAATATCGAATGTTTAATATGTATTACCCTGTCATAATCATGACAGGCTAGTACAACAAGTTCACGCCCGATATGACAGGTAGGTACTGGCCGTTTTTGTGTTGTAATATCGTGAAATAAATAAGGAAAAATAATGTATTGGGGAATGTTATGTATGTTTTTGTTTGCTCCGCCGACTCCTTCTTTGTAGCGTGTTTTTCACTCGACTGCGCGACGCAAAGGAGGATGATTCTATTGTTTTAATTTTGTATTTAAATGGGTACCGCCTGCTTCCAAGTTTTATTTACTTAATTTAGGTAAATGTGCTTGATTTTTGCATTTCAGTTTTTTTTACAGCGGTCGAGTTTTTATTTTTTCTATATTTTTTTTCTTTCTTTTTACTGGTAGAACCTACCAAATATACTTAGTTATCTACCCCTTGTAAATATACTGGTCAAACTCTGGAATGAAACTGAAACAAGCGAAGGTACAGACGCCAGCAGCTACCCATCAAGCTACCTGAGACTGTCAGATTTTCCCAACCAACATTGAACCTAATTCATTGTAGATAAAGTAAAAATCTATTAAACAAATTTGACAGATTGAAGTAGCTTGATGTGCAGGTGTTTGTACACACAGTTATTTCACTGACGATCTAAGGTTTTTTACATCCATTATATGTAGGTACGTCCTTCGTACAAAGACAAAGACATTTATTCGTAGGATACGGTATTCACAAAGTTGTTATAGTACATTATGATATAAGTGCGGTAAGTTGAAAATTACAGCCGAGGTGATATTGCTAGCCCGAGCCGTAGGCGATATTGCTAGCCCGAGCCGTAGGCGAGGGCTACAAGAAAGCAGAGGCTGTAATTATCAAAGCGCACGTATGTCATACGACGTTTAACATATTTGCGAGGAAATAAATAAAACTTGGACTTTCTTAAACGAAATTTTGATACGCTTGTAAGTATCTAGCGGTCGATTTTTCAGGCAAGAGGCTTAGAGTAGCCTTTGTCGTTGCCTCTGAGACTTCTGGATTAGCGAGACGCGCGCTTCAGCGCTTTTTTTTAAGGCAAAGGCACAAAAATAAGCCAGTATTACTAATACAGTAAATTAATATTTTTGTGTTTTGTTACAGGTTGTAATTTATTGTCAAAAATTAAATTAAAGAATCAAATGTTTATTTGTTATATTTTAGCAATATCGCCTCGGCTGTAATTTTCAACTTACCGCACTTATATCATAATACGTGATGTCCTGAACTATTCTTCTTCTATCCATTGTGTTAAGTTTTATTGTACCTATACCAATAGTTGTCAAATAGTTACACAGTACCTAAGTGGGTACTTATTTACATAACATAACATTACGCCCGTTATCCCCGAAGGGTTAGGCAGAGGTATACCTAATAGTACACCTTCATTTCGCCAATTATGTTTAAGTCCCATGTAATATGCGAGCCATATTGCCATCAACCGGGCGCAAATCCAGACTTCGTGGCTGCTACAAAGAAATTCCTGATGGAAAAACCCAAAAACAATTTGCCCGACCGAGACATCGAGAAATCGAACCCAGGACTTCATGCTCAGCAGTCGTATTGCGACCACTAGACCAACGAGGCAGTGTTGATACTTATTTACTGTGTGTAGAGACCCCAAGTTTCTTGCAACTGCAATCAACATAATAACAACGTCGATTGTTGATCCTTTTGATACGGCTAGGAACAGACAAACACCGTTAAAAATAGGTTCAAACACATTCACAAATAACACATAGGTACAGACATACTTTCCTACATAAACTCACTCCTCTTTCCCGAAGCAAAAACCTACAGCTTCTTAAAATCAAAGTAAAAGGATTAGCAAAATAATCTATTTTGGTACTTATAATAAAACCTTAAGAAAACCCAACTCATTTTAAACCAAACACAAAGCCTGAAAAGACAGCAATAGAGAAAAGTAGATACTTCCTTATTTAAAGGAACACTTTAGAATCTCCAAGACTTATTGGATCAGGCCTCTCCGAGGAAACCTATTGAATACATCATTATGTTGTCAATTGAGGGATCCTTTTTAAAACAATTGATCCACAGATCTTCAGCCGTGCAATTATAACGATTAACAAATCAAATAGGATTGGCAGTTGAGAGCTCTAACAAATCCGAGCGTCTGTCGGTCTTAGTGGAGTGTCTCTTTGGCT
This sequence comes from Lycophotia porphyrea, assembly GCA_950005105.1. NCBI lineage: Eukaryota > Metazoa > Arthropoda > Insecta > Lepidoptera > Noctuidae > Lycophotia > Lycophotia porphyrea. The sequence continues at coordinate 3,328,863 of OX465396.1, forward strand.
CAAAACAATTCCTTGTTTTAGGATGAAGAGAATGATTAAACTACTCGAAATTGACGGTTCCTTTGTTAGTGATTGAGGAACGCTTTGGCTGAAGTATTTGTGTGATGAAGTGAATTCTCCGCGTAAGACTATGTCTACACGGCGCGTTGCGTCAGCGTTGCGTCGACGTAGCGTCGTTTTTCATACTAATAACCATAGTGTACCTACACACGGTGCGCTGTGTCGACGCAACACATACACGATGGACTGCAGCCCCCCGAGACAAAGCTGGAGGGGTGTACTTATTGCATCGTAGCAACGCTGCGATGACGCGGCGCCTGTGTGACCGGCAATGCGTCAAACTATTTGCGTTGCGACGACTGCGTGTGGACTGTCTCTTAAGGAAGGTGCTTTTGGTTTGTTCCGCGGTTTTCATTAGGTACTTATTGTTTCAAGCAACGCTTAGATGGCACACCTCTGCCTTAACCATTTGGGAAACAGGCGCAATGAGATGTAATGTTAATGTTATAATCATGACAATTCCATCCATCACTATTAGAGGCACACTCTGGATCTAGGGGGGGGGCGGCAATTCGGGGCAATCGACTAGAACATAGCTAAATATTTACATGTTTTGTTAGTATATTTTATTCTAGTTCTAAGACATTCATTATATCCACATAAATTGAGAATTTCCAGACAGATAGGTAGGTACCAACATAACAACCTAATTTATTTGTGTCTAGTTTTGACTAGATGTTAATGAAGTCCGAAATTCAAAAAAGCAAAGTGTCATTAACAAAATGCTAATGGCTGCAGGACCTCAAGTTAGTTAATATTCACATACCGTTGAATGCTTTCATACGAAATCAAAGTTTACGAGAAAATTTACAAAGAAAAACAAACATAACGGGTAAAACAGGGTGAATTGAGACGCAGGGGTGAATCAAGACAAACCTTTGAAAGAAATGTTAATGTTAACGTTTATTGAAGTAAAAACTTCTTTAGGCGCGTTGAGCATTTTTGAGATGGAGAAAAACAATTGAACTCGCGACACCGTTAAACGACCTCTTTTTCGTTGCAGAGTAAGCCGTATTGCTACATATTTCAAGCCCAAAAAAAATTCAGTCTGTAGTCAAATGTATAAGTAAAAGGCTTATGCAAAAAAAAAATCTAAAAATAATACAGAATCTTGAAAAAAAAAAGTTTTCACTTCTGTCGGCACTCCCGGAGTTTTTCATTAGGATATGTTACCAACATACTCGTAACAAGTAGGTACCAACTCTATTTTAAATTTAATTATTTACATAGGTATCTATAACCGCTTATAATATCACAAAATATGAGAAAGCCTAAATCACATTATCATACCATTTTTTGCATTACCAAATTTTTTTTTTACATTTTTACATACGCACTATATCACGAAAAGTAGAACGAGGGAAGGGAGACCTTTCCCCTTTAGTGAAACCACATAAAGGGTGTAAACAGACTCTTAACGAAGCCGAAAGGCACTTTTTTTCCCCGTCATTGCGATCATTTTTTTATTCTAGACCATACCTGGGAACCTTCTAGTTACGGAGATATTGGGGGTCAAAGTTCCAACTTTTTCACATTTTTTTTTTTAATACGTGTTTTTAATGTAAGATTTTTACTTTAAACACCTCCAGGACCTCCTTACTATTCAATCCATCCATCAGCACAATGTTTTGAATGCGTTACATTGAGTCCTACTGAAAAACGTGATTTTTCAGCCCAAAAAAAAAAGATTTCCCAGCATTAATTTTTGCGTAAAGTTTGATGTACCTACATGATGCTTGGTTGACGGCTTTGTGAAGAGTCTGTTTACACCCTGTAGGCTTATAAATAATAATAAAAAGGGTATACGAAGGGATTCGTACCATAAACCGAAAAAAAACACGTTTCTCTTTCTTGTATGGCAGCTCCCTTTAATTATTAAATAATTTGTATTTTTATTATTTGTTGTTATAAAACAACAAATAATAAAAATACAAATTAAAAAATAAAACAACAAATAATTTGTATTTTTATTAAATAATTTGTATTTTTATTATTTGTTGTTATAAAACAACAAATAATAAAAATACAAATTATTTACAGATGATGTATTTCTGTTGCCGTTATCGGCAACAGAAATACATCATCTGTGAAAATTTGAATTGTCTAGCTTTCACGGTTCATGAGATACAGCCTGGTGACACACGGCCAGACGGACAGCGGAGTCTTAGTATAGGGTCCCGTTTTTACCCTTTGTGTACGGAACCCTAAAAAATATATAGAGACGCCAGCAGATTAAGCTACCCGAAACTGTCAAATTTTCCCAACCAACCTTGAACCTAATTCTTTAGCGATAATATTTGAAATCTATTAAAGAAATTTGACAGATTTAATTAGCTTGATGTGCTGGCGTCTGCACATAAAACCCCGATAGTTGGGAAAAGGCTAGTCAGGTGATGAGATGACTATTCCTCCATTCCTACACATACCTTCCAAGACATACCTGCTACCTTTTTTCCTGTTGATCTGCATACAGCAATTGCAAAAAGCCCTACAAAGTTTACCTACGAATGTTTTTCCTCCATTTCGAGTATAAATATGGAGGGAAATGTTTCAAGCTTCACACAATATATCAACATCTCTTTACGAACGTTTCACGTATTCTAAACAACAACTACAATGGCCGCCATCAAGACTACCTTCGTCCTCCTGCTGATCGCCTTCGCAATGGTGATGGTGACTGTCGAGGCCGTCCATGTGGGACCCTGCGACCAGGTTTGCAAACGCATCGACGCTGAGAAGAACGAGTGCTGCAGAGCTCACGGGTACTCCGGCTGGAGCAGCTGCAGAGGCGGGCAAATGCAATGTTACTGACGTCCCTAAGATGAGGCTCTGACCGGAACAGTAACCTTTCGACATTCAATATTAGACTGGCATACGTGTAATCAAGATTAGATTTTTGCCAACTTTTAAGCTCCATAGCAATCAAATTCAACATGTAATTAAAATTGTTCCGATTAAATATTATTAAGATCAGATTTTTTTTTTACTCATTTACATATTTTCGATACCCTTTCTAAAGTAATCAAAATAATCCTATTTGTATAGACGCTAGCAGGTCAAGCTACCCGAAACTGTCAGATTTCCCAACCAACCTTGAACCTAAAGGTTTAGAGACAAAGTTGAAAACCTATTAAAGAAATTTGACAAATTGTAGTAGCTTGATTCGCTGGAATTAAGTCGAGAATCATCATCTGTCTAGCCTTTTCCTAACTATGTTGGGATCGGCTTCCACTCTCACTGGATGCAGCAGAATACCAGTATTGTACATGGAGTGACTCCACAACCCAGTTCGTACAGGGTAATACGATACCCCGTTGTAAGACTGGTTGTCAGACTTTCGGGCCACTGACCCGCTGTCATGACTGTCAAAGACCTACCAATAACAGCCGGGAACAACGGCTTAACGTGCTTTCCGAGACACGGAGGAAACTCACCCTTCCACAGACTAACCTAGGAAAGTGCGGCTTAGTCTGAGGTTCGACCCTCCGAGGAGCTGTTATTATTTAGCCATGAGCGTTGCATGTTGCCTCTGCCAATTCACCAGCATGCAGCATGACTTCTTCTCTATTACTCGTCAAATCAGCAGTCCTTTCTAACCATATCATCCTTCACACAGCCCGTCCATCGCTTCTTTGGTCTTCCTCTACTCTTAATATAACCATCCACATTTATACTTAACATTCTGCTCACTACATTTTTGTATTTACCTCTCTGCCAATTAGATAGATAAATACGCTTGGATGGATTTACATAAGCCCAGAATCAGCTAGTTTCGTTCATACAAGCCTGGCCTACACACGCGTATCTATCTAATATACGAGTATAATATCGAATGTTTAATATGTATTACCCTGTCATAATCATGACAGGCTAGTACAACAAGTTCACGCCCGATATGACAGGTAGGTACTGGCCGTTTTTGTGTTGTAATATCGTGAAATAAATAAGGAAAAATAATGTATTGGGGAATGTTATGTATGTTTTTGTTTGCTCCGCCGACTCCTTCTTTGTAGCGTGTTTTTCACTCGACTGCGCGACGCAAAGGAGGATGATTCTATTGTTTTAAATTTGTATTTAAATGGGTACCGCCTGCTTCCAAGTTTTATTTACTTAATTTAGGTAAATGTGCTTGATTTTTGCATTTCAGTTTTTTTTACAGCGGTCGAGTTTTTATTTTTTCTATATTTTTTTTCTTTCTTTTTACTGGTAGAACCTACCAAATATACTTAGTTATCTACCCCTTGTAAATATACTGGTCAAACTCTGGAATGAAACTGAAACAAGCGAAGGTACAGACGCCAGCAGCTACCCATCAAGCTACCTGAGACTGTCAGATTTTCCCAACCAACATTGAACCTAATTCATTGTAGATAAAGTAAAAATCTATTAAACAAATTTGACAGATTGTAGTAGCTTGATGTGCAGGTGTTTGTACACACAGTTATTTCACTGACGATCTAAGGTTTTTTACATCCATTATATGTAGGTAGGTACGTCCTTCGTACAAAGACAAAGACAAAGACATTTATTCGTAGGATACGGTATTCACAAAGTTGTTATAGTACATTATGATATAAGTGCGGTAAGTTGAAAATTACAGCCGAGGCGATATTGCTAGCCCGAGCCGTAGGCGAGGGCTACAAGAAAGCAGAGGCTGTAATTATCAAAGCGCACGTATGTCATACGACGTTTTATAACATATTTGCGAGTAAATAAATAAAACTCGGACTTCCTTAAACGCAATTTTGATACGCTTGTAAGTATCTATCGGTCGATTTTTCAGACAAGAGGCTTAGAGTAGCCTTTGTCGTTGCCTCTGAGACTTCTGGCGGTGTAGAATTAATAAATTCATCATTACTTGACGACATTTTCAAATAAAAAATAAAAACAATACAGCGAAAAGAAAAAGTGCGCGGATTAATTTTTACTTGTTCACAAATTAGCGAGACGCGCGCTTCAGCGCTTTTTTTTTAAGGCAAAGGCACAAAAATAAGCCAGTATTACTAATACAGTAAATTAATATTTTTATGTTTTGTTACAGGTTGTAATTTATTGTCAAAAATTAAATTAAAGAATCAAATGTTTATTTGTTATATTTTAGCAATATCGCCTCGGCTGTAATTTTCAACTTACCGCACTTATATCATAATACGTGATGTCCTGAACTATGTAATAGTATTACATAGTTCAGGACATCACGTATATTTACATTAGTAAGTGTACTTGATACACTACATATTTTACTCACATAATACCTAACCCTAGTTTACTAACATTGTAATAAAGTAAAACAACAAAAAACAAAACTAAAATGTGCGAACTCTATATTGTATTTATGCCCAGAACCAGACTAGCGAGTCCATAGCTACAGATACGGATTGTGCGATCGAACAAATTATTGTTCGACTCATACGCTGGGTTCTGGGAACTGAATGGGATAATCTAATAAAACAGTAATATAAAATAAAATACAACATTAATATTAATTTTAGGTATAGCATGAAAATATTTAAAAAAAATAATAATAACACTATCTATTTATATTTAATATCTTCAAAAAATTCTGTTACTGAGTAAAAAGTCTTTTGACGTAGCCATAACTTCAACTTTTTTTTGAAAAAATGCAGCGGTACTTTTGTTACTTTAAGCATATTCCTTTACCGGGGGGTAAAGGAATATGCTTAAAGTAACAAAAGTACCGCTGCATTTTTCTGACGCAATTCATCTCCTTACCTGTCTGTACGTATGTTGTTCAATAATGTTATTCCAAAAGAGTTATTGCGGGTACGGTAATAACCCGCTAATAAATTGCCATAACCTTACATCTCTTCGAAGCCACAAGTATCGACATTATTAGATTGTCGGGCTAAATTTCTGTCTACGTCTGAAAGGCGTACCGTAGTATAAAATCAGGCTCCCGCGTGAAGAAATGGACGCCAAATTCAGACGGTAAGTGGTATATGTACCTAGGTACGTACTTACCTAAAAACTTCTTAAAGCTTAGAAGTGGGGGATGTGTATAGATTACACTAGTTCACAAATTTTAACAACATGTAAACTGGGTTCGCAAGTGTTTTGTGAAACGTTTTACTGCATTGGTCATCAAAAGTTAACGTTTTTTTAGTGAAAACTTAGGAAGTATGAGTCGCTACCAGGGGTGTCATTTTTACCACGATCTAAACACTGTAGATCTCCTATCAAAGATTTCGCCATAAAATATGTTAGAGGCCGACTGTTGGCCCATGATAAGAGAAAGTAATCCACAATCCTGAAATATGACTAAAAAAAAAATTGGGTTCTTATTTTTTTTACCAAGACTATTTCGTTTTCATGGAAAAAAATATTTCCAAAACCACGGCACGTTTGGTTTTGGAATTTTTTTTTTGTGCCACGATTTCTTTGTGTGAAGTCTCCAGACTTAACCACCAACCAGTAAGGTACAGAAAAGCGTAGTCAACCCCTGATTGCTATTTAGAGCAACCGTACATACAGATTTCTTCAGACTGTTTTGTTGTGTACATAAATTAAGACACGAATCCATTCAGCGGTGCAACATAATGCTAAAAAGAATTATGTAGGCGTGGTAAATACGAAAACGTCGGAGCTCAGACGGGAGTGATACGAAAATTCGGATGACGTTATTGCGACGCACGCTATTTCGAAAAACTGCGAGTGGTACGCCAGTTCGAAAACTCAAACCGCTATATCGAATGACGTTGTGGCGAATACGTTGATTCGAAAAACTGTTCGAATGGTACGCTAGTATTAAAGTCTTGGTATCGAAATCCACTGTTGGGAATAGCGTATTCCACTCTGAATTTGTCTGAGGATATAGCGGTTTTATGAGTTTTCAAACTGGCATACTACTCGTGAAGTTGCAATAACGTCAGTCGAATTTTTATAACACTCCCGCTCAGACATATTCTCATGCGTCAGTGTCAGACGAACTGATCCGTCTTTCAATAATCAGGTCAATGTGGTTCAATGGTCGGGGGCTTACTGAGTTAGGTTTTTTGTTACGTGTTCAGTCCTCATCATCATTATTTCAGCCAAAAGACGTCCACAGCTGGACATAGGCCTCCCCCAAGTGTCACCACATTGACCAATCTCGTGCGACTCGCATCCAGCGGCAGCATTCTATAATATGTTGTGTTGTGTGTATGTGAAGTTATTATGTGAAAGTTCTTAACATGCTTGATCTTAGATAATAGCTACTCACTGTAATATTATCAGTTTCTAGTTATCTTGCTACACCCTACCACGGTCATGTACTCACTAGTTTTAAGCCTAGCGTGTAACTAAACGTAAATACATACATACATACATAAACTCACGCCCTTTTCTCATGGGGGTAGGCAGAAACCACAGAACGCCACCTGCTACGATCCTTACATACTCCTTTTGTCTCGTCCACGTTCATACATCTGGTCATACACGCACGCCGGTTGCGAGTACTACGCACCTGACCTTTCTGAAGAACCTCACCAATGAGGTCAGCGTATGTTCTTCTAGGGCGTCCCCTCCCGGCGCTGCCACTCACATCTGCCTTGTAAACACCTTTTGTTAGTCGCCTTTCACTCATCCTCTCCAAACCATCAAAGCATACTCTTTTAATTTTTGTCACCACATCTTCTTTTAATCCGCAACGTTTCCGTATAACCTCATTCCTCACTTTATCATTCAGAGTTAAACGTAAATACATTATGCTTTTAATAAATAAACTAATTAAACCTTCCTTTTACAGTTCTATAACTTCCTCCCTAATTTCCGTGATCAGAACATATCCTTGGCGCACACATCACACACGATAGACCTACAACAACAATGAGAAATCGCACACACGCAGCTAAATTAAATTTTGAAGCGTACCCTTATAAAACATTTACGTTGGGGGCATTGTGTGTGCGGTAAGCGGAGCGAGCATACGATAAAAGAAGGAGGTGCTTAAGAACGTGCATTTTGTTACCTATAAATATTAGTACCCGGATGACCGAACTTTGCTCGTTTTTGTTTATTTTTTTTTAGACCTTTTCTAAAAATGAAACCTAACTAGATCGATTTATCGCTCCCGATACCCCATGCATACTAAATTTCATGAAAATCGTTGGGAGCCATTTCCGAGATTCAGATTATATAAATATACATATATAAAAGAATTGCTCGTTTAAAGGTATTAGATCGATTAGATTAGATAGATAGATAGATTAGATTTGCTTTCGTATACTCGTAACTTTCCTATTTTTATTTATTTTTGAAGATGATAGAATATGTTATAAAACATTAAAAAATATGCAGTATAAATGCGAATTTCATTTGCTTATAATACGGTTACAGACCAAGATTGTTTGCGCCCGCTGCAATACATGAGACTACGCACACTCGCCAACGATCGTAGTGTGCGTAGTCTACGCACACTACGATCGTTGGCGATATTTTGAACGCTTACACGCACACATTTCTCTTAAATTACCTAAACTAGTACTGCGATGAAATTGATAGTCATTATTGTGGTGGACTTTTTCGCAGCTTCTGTGACAAAATGTTCTTCGAATATCAGGTACAACTGTACAATACATAATGGGCTACTAAAATATAATATTATTCTAGCTTCTGTTTTGGGTAATTATGTACTCGAAAGGTGGCGTTGATTAGAATGATAAATGCTTGATTGGTTGGTTGATTATAGTTGTTGGCTATAAATTGTATGGAGGCCAAAAGTTTTTCTCTCTTTTATTTGGTACCTACACACGGCGTCACATCAAGCTATAATTTCCAGTATAACATGGCCTCGCTTTCTTTAGATTTCCCGTACAATGAGAAATAAGCAAAAACTGGTTTTATATAGCTTGATTGGTTGTCGGGCGTACCGCTGAGCCAGAGACTGCCAGATATGCAGGTACCGCGACCGTGACGAAGGAAAAGTATCATTTAAATCGCTCCAGCTTCCACATAAGACCATACACAAACAAACTGAAGGAAACCCAATATGTACAATAAGCTCCCTATCTTAAGGACATTAGGTCGACAATCGAACGCTCCCGACGTCGAGAATACGTACACGACCCTAACGAGTATTTGATTTACCATTTATATTACGTTTTGTCCCAGTTCGATTCTATCACAAACACATTAATGAGTTCACTTCACGTTATTCTGACTGACTTTATGAGACTTCTTGAAATTGTTCCTTTTTGGGGAAGCCAATTTTTTAACTAAATAATTTCAATTAAGCCCTTTTTTCATGGGAAACAAGTTATGTAACATTGTTTTTACCCGACTGCGGTGAAGACCAAACGGAGGGTTATGTGTTTGTGTGTTTGACCTGTATGTATGTTCGATTCTTTGTTCCCTCGTAATTCCTTAAACGGATGAACCGATTTAGATAAATTATATGTCGTTATACATATTAAAATTAAATGAAAAATGACCGACTTTGGGTGCCACATTGTAAAGTTTTTTTTTCTTTTCGAAACTCTTCGAGTGGGGTATCAAAATGAATAAACGAAAAAGCTGGTAATAGTAGAATGTAAATTAAAATAGATGTGTAGGTTTAAGCGCGTGCTGCTTATCCCTAACTTGCACGGGAATCGAACTCGCGTCGAGCACACAGTGAGCTCAAGCTACAAGCTATGTAATCTAGGAGCGAAGCGATAGCAGGAATGAAGTAGATGAAGGCGAAAATGAATGATATTATTATGCGAGCAACTAATGATTTAATAGATTATACATTAAGCACTATTTAAATACAACGTTAAAATATAATAATAAGTAAGCGCGATCGCGAGGTGTACTGTGCGTAAGCTAGCTAGATGCAGACTGTGTGGTGGCCGTCCCGCGCCGCGTTCCTCACGCCGGTCCTCCAAGGTCGTTTTCGGTCGCCTCCATACATATGTCACACGCTCGCTGCGTGCGCGCGGCGCGTGTAAGCCAGCGGTCGTCGACCTCGCTCCGAACAAAGGATCACCTGAGGTGGCGTGATTTTGAGGTGTGGTCACACTGTCATTAAGCGGAGCGATTCCGCTCGCACTTTGAGGTGGGGTCCGAGTGTTTTGGACCGCCACAGATGGAAACAGGCGGGACCCATTCCATTTTTATAATTTTACTTTTAAATTTTATTTTAAAATGTGTGTTTTTTTTAGGTTTTTTACCGCAGTCAGTATTTTTTTTGTGTTATTTACTTTTTTATACATATTTTCACAGATTGTTGCTTTCTTTTTGTTGTACCTAGCTGGTACGAAACTACGTAATTCAGTCTGTTGGCCCAAAATTTCACCACGACGTCGTCACAGCCAGGCGGATAGGTTCCTGTAGTTTGCGACACCGTTCTATGTCCACTCCCTGCTGCCCTTCCGTTGAGGTAGCCCCCAATTTTCGAGGCTGAATCATATTGCTATTGATATGAAACCAGCACCAAAACGTAATGTTGAAGTTTATCAACAATTTTCTCGACTGTTTTACTTTTAGAAACAGGGTTTTATTCCTATTATTACTTTGATCTACAGTACAACCTAACATAAATAAGAAACGGCCCTTACGATTTAAATCAAGCCTCCAAACCCGGATAATATCCGCGCGGTACCACTCAATTCCGGATAATAGACCAACTCGAGCTTCGCACGGAACCGGGTAAGTGTATCTGTATGTTTAATTAGTCATAAGCTCTTTACTAAACGTTTGTTGACACAGGTCTGGGGATGTTGACATGGGATAAAAGTTACATTATATTCTCGTGATTTGAGATGATAATTTCGTTTATTGCCCGACCCGTGGTTCGACCGCGTAGTTCTACTAGTAGGACCAAGGGTATTTTTTCTTTTCGGTGGATTTTTCAATCGGCGCATGGGCAAATCAAATTCTATCAATAGTAGTACTAAGGTCAACTTTTTCCTGCCAAGGCTGCGGCACTGTTCGAAAGAGATACCGCGGCCCTGGAACACAAAGGGCAAGGAACATGAATGGGATTTAGTCAGTACAAGTCTGACACTCCCTTCCGCTCTGCCCAGAGCGGGAGAAGTCATTTGATGACTTACCATACGAAAAAAAAAATGTTTCTATTGTTCCCGTGGTTCTATTTCTTTGCTTGTAAACTTCATTCAGAAAAATGTTTTAGATTGAAAAATATATATCACTAGCTGCATATTTTACAATTATTCAGGCTGTTTTCTTGTTTTTGTAAGAAATACAAGTACAAAATGTTTTATTCAAGAAATAAAAAAATAAAAATAAATCGGGTGACGACATATTTTTAGAACATCACATCACGACTTCTAATTAGCAGAAGGGGTACCTCGACAGAGGTGTATCGTTCAGCGTAGACCCAGCCACATTTTGCCAGTTGACTGCCTCCGTCTTATGGTTGTAAGTGCGACTGCTGAGCGTGAGGGCCTGTGTTTGATCTCCAGGTCTAACAGTGTTGTTGGGTGTTTTAATGGGATTTCTTCATTAGCAACCTGGAGAATAAGTTCTTGTCCGGTTAATGGTAATAGGCTCGCTCCCTACATGCCTTAATCAAAATTCACGGAAAGCGAGCTTTACAATCATCATCATCATCATTTCAGCCCGTAGCTGTCCACTGCTGAACATAGGCCTCCCCAATAGATTTCCAACGTGTCCGTTCCAATGCCACCTTCATTCAGCGACTCCCTGCAGTTTTTACAATGTCGTCGGTCCATCTGGCAGGTGGCCGTCCCACGCTGCGCTTTCCAATGCTTGGTCTCCACTCCAGTATCTGTTTGCCCCATCGGCCGTCCGATCTTCGCGCTATGTGGCCTGCCCATTGCCCGCTCAGCGACTTTGAGCTTCTGTGTAAGACCTATTGTGAGAGACTGAGAATGAGGAATGAAAAAAAAATACAAGATAATTATAAAAAAATATTTTATTCATTAATTAACATTCTATAAAAAGAAAATAGATTTTTAACAATATTATAATACACTGTGATTTGACCTTAAGAACTAATTTATCACAGCAGAGCGAGACATGTGATTTACGTGCAAAATGCGTAACTTTGGAAGCGATGGCAGAACAAGCGAACAAGTATTAGGGTATGGCTGAAAGAACATTTAAACCACCTAGGTTGGTCTTGAGAAAGGCCTAAAATCGGCTCTGAATCGACCTGGTTTAAGGCTTTAAATCGAACCAGCTGAAGCCTGCATTCGGCCATATTAAAACCTTCATTAGTAGATAATGCAGGTATGTTCGTCTTCTATATAAACTGCCAGAAATAAATTTGGGCCTGACGTTTAGTTTCGTCCTCGCAAGGCAAATTGGTTCGTAGGAAATGTTATTCTATGCATTCGCCTGTAATGTAATAGTTTTAATTCGAGCGTTACATCAGTGAGTGAGGAGAACCGAGAATTACTGAGCTGTAACGATATACATGGCGTTCCTATAGAGTAAGGTCTTCAGAAATATAAGGTGTAAACAGACCCTTCACGAAGCCCTCAACCAAGCATTATGTACATCAAACTAAGTAACTTTACGCAAAAATTAATGCTGGGAAACAACTTTTTTTTTGGGCTGAAGAATCTTACATTAAAAACACGTATTTAAAAAAAAAAACTTGGAACTTTGACCCCCAATATCTCCGTAACTAGAAGGTTCCCAGGAATGGTCTTGAACAAAAAAATGATCCCAATGACGGGGAGAACAAGTGCCTTTCGGCTTCGTTAAGAGTCTGTTTACACCTTTTATGTTGTTAAACGTAATAAAATAAACTTTTTATGAAATTATTAGTACTTCAAACTATAAAATAAAATTAATGACATGACCATACTCGCCAAAGGCGCCATCTGGTGAGCTCAAAAACGATAGCCCTCATCTGTTGCCATCACTTGTTTTTGAACAAATTCGAATCTTGAATTGTTACATTGCAGGCGTATCCTCTAACAAATTATTAAACTGTTATGGGTATTATTAAGCAAATAATTAGATTTACAAGTCTATATTAACAGTCTATCTTTTGAATCTGAACACAATTTATGTGTTATACTGCAATAAACTTAGACATATCTTGATTGGACGATTTATCATGACTAGGCATTTATTGTTAGTTTAAACATAAATATACATTTATTTGTTAAACATGATAGTTTTGTTATTAAATGTGTACATTGTATCTATTTATTGCTTAGGCCAAGAAATTCATTAAAGAAATGTCAAAAATACTATACCTATACAAATGCATATAAAAGTGACGGATCGCAAAGATTTTTTATTTTAATACACATTATATTCAAATATACAAAATTGAAAATATGTTTTACTGACAAATAAATGGATAAGTAATTAAAATAAGGAGACTAAGGAATAAAATTGACTGGTTCAAAAATTGATTGATTCGAAGCGTTGTTAATCAAAACGATTAACATGATATTAAAAAAAGAATGCATGAAGTTACTAAAATAAATTTCATTTCTTAGCCTTAAAACACATAATCCCGCTTACAAACAAACTAACTGTTTTTTAAACCCTGAGACTAAATTGACACATGCTAATGTCAAACTTATAAATAATGATACCAGCTCTTTTGTGTAGTGTTGTACTTACGATACCGGTTTGTTGAATCGTAACGTTTTATATTTAGAAAAAAAAAAACAGATGGCATCAGTGCTGTACTGTTGTCCCCAAACGGATATATAAACCCTTTTCTCTTACAAAACGGCATTTTTTTTTAAATACATTAATAGTTTAGTAAAGACATGCATTTATGATTAATGAATACATGTAAATAATTAATTAAAAATTTATGTTCACATTATATACATCTATACATTATTACTTTTGTATTATTTCGTTTTAAATAACTACAACTTTTGTTCAAGAAAACTTATAAAAAAAAAACGATACTACTTGATTTTATTAACGACAATATACGGTAGTGGTACATCACTATTTAAGAATTGCAAAAAGTTGGCAACCATCGTAATGTCAATTTAGTCTCTGGGATTAAAAAAGGCACTTTAGATGCATTCACACGACATTACATGGCATTACATATGCTGTGTTATCGCGCATATTAGACCCGGCGCATACCTACTGTATGACACAAAAACCAGCACATTTACATAAACGCAATTAGCAGTTAGCGCGGTCGCCCACAGCGCGATGTGTTTTTGTTTTGAGCAACTTTGCTCAAACACGTTTTAAATTAAATTAGAATTGGCTGCAACAAAAATGAGTTGCGTTTTTATGAATATTTCGAAAGAGATTACTGTTTTTGGATCCCGAAACTTTGAGCTAAAATGAAGCATAATGCAAATGCATATGCATTAGCATATTATCGCTGTTTTTTAAGATATTGCTTATTTTAGGCATTTTCCTTTAATTTTAACTGTATCTAACTGGACAAATTAGAAGCGAAACCCGCAAAAAAACACCTAAATTAAAGGGATGCAGAACGTACGTTTTCAAGTTACTTACTACTTTACTTAAGGCTCAATCGGACAACTGACGATTTGGAACAGCACTCAGTTTTTAAGAAAGAAAAAACGTAGTAAATTAAAAATAAAACATGAATTTGTTGTACTTATTTAAATTTTATTTAATAAATTTTGACGCTTTATTGCATATTTCGAGGATTTATATGATTTCGACGATTTTAAGTTGCATATAATTTGGTCTTTAGAGTGTCCAGTATAATATCCAGTAAATATTATATAATATTTATATATAATATTATATTTTGTTTTCCTGCATTGATTCGCATCGTAGTTGCGAAACAATGCAGGAAAAAGACTAACAAAATTGTTCCTGATTATTTGGACCGGACCGTTGGAAATCTATTGGGGGGCCTATGTGTAGCAGTAGACAGCAACGGGCTGAAGTGATGCTGATGATGGTTTCATGAAAAATCATTCAACGAAATTACAAAACATTCAAAAATTAAACGAAAGTAACACTGATATGAACAAAGTCATGTAAAACTAAAATAAACAATTTTATTATACTACATACTTCATTCCAGTTCAGACGAAGCGTTTAAAAACACCATTTCCTGAGTCCCAATGGGCGACCCGAATGTTGTAGCTTAAAGAGATTGGGGCGACACAAATGGAATCTTTCGGAATACCCATGAGTCTTTGCGGAAAAACACTTAATAGGGCTAAAGGATATTCCTTCTAAAAAAGTCTCGAGTTAATCTCTCAAGTAGCTATATTATTTCTTGTCTATTGGATTTTTTTTCAACGGACAGGACTTTGCAAAAGGAGTAGTGGGATCGGATCAGGTGCTGTTATTTCTGCCAACTCCCATGGGCAAAAGGCGTGAATTTATGAGATGAAACTCGATAGCCTTCATTTTTTTTTCTTTTTTTAAATACTTATAAAAAATACAGTTTTAGTCTTTACATAAAATAGCAAGGTCGCAAAAATCGCAACGAAATCGAAACTTTAAGACGAAAATAATATTGATTTCATTTTACTCTCTGTCAGAAAATATTTTAGTTTTTTATACATTATTTTAACCGAACTTATTGGAAATGAACATCACTACATGAGCAAGACTATAATAAACAAATATTTAAAAACAGAGGTTTTTAAATATTTGTTTATTAACTTCGAAGTTTTCATTTTAATAAAACTGCATAATGTTAAGCAACTTAGTCACTAATTAAAAACTAACTGTAGCTATGCAACCTCAATAAAATCTGATCCATACCAACATTTTTTTTTACAATGATAATAAAATTTAATATATAAATTAAGGCTCAAAAATCGATATGATATATCGCCAAATAGACGAAAAAACATAACTTTTTCTCAATATCACTTAATTTTGTTAGATCTGTTTATAATATACAGGGTGTAAACAGACTCTTCACGAAGCCGTCTACCAAGCATTTTGTACATCAAACTAAGTAACTTAACGCAAAAATTATTGCTCGGATACACCTTTTTTTTTGGGGTGAAAAATCAAGTTTTGCGGTAGAACTCAATGTAACGCAATCAAAACATTGTGCTGATGGATGGATTGAATAGTACGGGGGTCGTGAAGGTGTCTTGTGGAAAAAAAAATACATTACAAACATGTATTTAAAAAAAACTTGTGGGAAAGTTGGAACTTTGACCCCCAATATCTCCGTAACTAGAAGGTTCCCAGGTATGGTCTAGAACCAAAAAATCGTCGCAATGACAGGGAGAACAAGTGCCTTTCGGCTTCCTTAAGAGTCTTTTTACACCCTTTATAATATACGTTAAAATACACAAGTTAAGATTTCAAACTCCCAAGTTCGCCCGTTTTCATCAACACTATAAGACACCTATGTCCTACACGAATGCCGACATTTTACTGTACAAACGCCAGCACAGCAACTACAATCTGTCAAATTTCTTTAATAGATTTTCAACTTTACCGCTAACGCATTAGGTTCAAAATTGATTGGAAAGAGAGAATTTGACAGGTTCGGGTAGCTTGATGTCCGCCAGCACTGTACTTACGAATTTAAACTCTCATTGCAGCGACAAGCGTTGAAAATTGTATAGTCCGTTTTTATTTAGAGTTTGTAAAAGCGGCGATTAGTTTCACTTGGGATGTGAGATTCTGACCAATTAAAGGTCTGACTTCTAACTTCGTTCGTTATAATCACGAAGTAGATATGATTTCTCAGTTCTTCTCAATAGAGAACTTGACAACGTGTAGCTTTATATTATATGTTTTATTTTATATTTTGAAAATTCAAGAGTGCCAGTAACTAGTTTATCTATACAAATAAATAAAATAACATCTTTTAACTGAATGCATTTGAAAGTATTATTTATACGGTACTTATAACAAAACAAAACATTTTATTTTTTTATTTTTGTCTGTCTGTCTGTATGTTTGTTCCGGCTAATCTCCGAAACGGCTGGACCGATTTTGACGGGAATCTTACTGGCAGATAGATTTTATAAGGAGCAACTTAGATTCAAACAGTTAAATAATATTTTTATAATAATTTCTCGCGGACGCGGGCAACAGCTGGTATTAAATAAATGCTTTGAGTTTGATTAATTCGATTTATGAGCCCAAAAAACACAAAATAGATTTTAAAACCTGCAGTCCTCTTGCTTTCGCCTGCCAACAGCTCTCTAGTTACGTCCCTCGCAAGTAATGGGGCATGTAGATCGAAGCTCTAAGAAGAATGGTCCTTCCTGCCCCGGGTAGAAGGTTGACGGGGTTAGTATGTACCTACCTGCGGGCAGGTTGCGTAACTCTAGAACAACGAAGCCGGCCCTGTGAAAAAAAAATTGTTGAAATCACGAATAACAAAAATTGAAGTGACTGTTTGTAATTTGAGAATAAGCTTTTTACTTAATGAAAGTATCTATACAATACTTATAACAAAAATACATTTTTTGTTTCTACTTTCAGTCGGTTTGTTCTGGCTAATGTCTGAAACGGCTGGACCGATTTTGACGGGATTTATACTGGCAGATAGCTGATGTTATAAGAAGTAACTTCAGTAATTAGTGACCGATTGTTAAACACGTAATTGTACTCATGATAACAAACAACTTTCTCAAAGAAACATTTTTTTTAAATACTCATTCACTTTTATCACAATAACACAGCAGCCGTATGAAATGCGCGCGTGCGCCTGTGACCTATCATTACTATCGTACCGTGCAACAGTGGGTAGGCAGAGCACCCGTGCAGCTAGTTAGTTAGCTAGGTATCGGTGTACGTAAACAGTGTATGTACCTACATATTTAGATTGTTGCTGAATCAAAAGTAAAACAAAAATGTTATATAAGTATCGGTCACCCTATATTTGTATTTGTACATGTGTTTGGTAAATTGGTACAGATCATCATCTGCCTAGCCTTTTCCCAACTATGTTGGGGTCGGCTTTCAGTCTAACCGGATGCAGCTGAATACCAGTATTTTACATGGAGCGACTGCCTGTCTGACCTCCACAACCCAGTTACTACTGGGAAATACGATACCCCTTGGTAAGACTGGTTGTCAGACTTTTTGGGCCACTGACTACTTTAACGACTGTCAAAGATCTTCAAATGACAGCCGGGACCAACGGCTTAACGTGCTTTCCGAGGCACGGAGGAAACTCGGTATGTAATGGGTGGTCACCCATCCACAGACCAACCTAGGCAAGCACGGCTTAACCTAAAGATCGACCCGAGCGGCTGTTATTGTTTAGCCACGAGCTTGGTACAGATAGCGTTAAAAATATTATGACGAACTTTTCTAAATTATTAGAAGATACAAGAAAATTTGATTCTGATCTAATCGAGCTGGGCCAAATTAAAGTCGAAAATAAATAACTTCAACCGTATAAGTACCTCTCCTTTGATACGCTCGGATAAAAATTTTGGAAGTGTATTTAGAACTTTATTTCTACTCGGCAAGGTTGATATTTGTGTGTTATATCCGTGTTGGTTTGCTACAGCCTTTAAACCAGTGTGATTCCTTACCGATATGGTCCAGAAGACTCCTTCAAAAACGGCGCAGTGACAGTAGGGTCGTCTAACGCTTCGACCCTTGCGTCCACCCCCATCTGGTACTGCTTAGGTCCCTTCAGTTCCACCACGATGTTACAGGGGGACCTAGCGTCGGGTACTGTGATGATAAACTTGGGGTTGTTGGGGTAGGTCGCGCGATGGTTCTCACAACCGCCGGCGGTGCGGGCCGTCCATTCACCTTTTAGCTGTAAGAAGGTTTTATGTAAGATTTTGTGACTTTGGTGGGTAGTATTTTATTCATCAATAATGCTTTATTATAAGTCAAGCGCCTGTCAGTGCTGGTGGAATGTTTGACATTGAAAGTGCCATTAAGTCAAAGCAATAAGGGTGATTTTTGCAATGCAACAGTTATTTACTTGAAGATTTTTATGAACATCTTCTATACCATATTATTTGTTTGTTTGTACCGAATAGGCTCCGAAACCACTGGACGGATTTGGATGGAATTTGGAACACAGATAGTTTATAACCTGGATTAACATACTTTTTATCCCGATAGTATCTTCCCGTGGGACATTAATCAAACTCCACGCGGGCGACGCCGCAGGCATTGAGCTAGTCATAAATAAAGGTAGAAGTCATTACAGAAAGTTTTTCTATTGTAGAAAAGCCATATATACTGTATTTCCTATGTATAGCTACAACATATTATAAATGTCTACTACTACAACTAACAATTTTATTGATATTTATGCGCCTGATCTTTGATTTTATAATTATTACTTATGGCATGATTAATAAAAAACATAGATTATGTTTTTTTTTTTCAAACGTTTCCTCACTCTATGATTTTGTTGGACACGATTTGCCATGGCTAACCTTGAAGTCTTTAAATTAGACTCTGGACATAGGTTAGGCAGCGCAAGGAAAACCTGTCCCTGTCTTGCCTGGAGCTGATGGACGCTACTGAAAGACTCGTCACACACAAAAAGTAAAAATAAAACTACTCCACTTACTGTTTTCTTATGCGGATACGGCTCCAGCTTGCTCAACGTGAAGGGACACGTTGCATACGCCCTTAACGTGTAGAATATCGTCTTACTCTTCTCGTACTGTGACACCACTAACGTGTATCTGTCCGCGCTCCCCTCCCCTATCAACAGCTCACATAAGTAATGCGGACTGTTGATCCTTATTCCGTCTTTGTAAGGTTCTGGATCATCTGAAAATAATTTTTGATGTTAGTATTGAGGACATTATGTCCTTGTTGTCCCTAAAGTCGTCGATCTGTGTGATGTGTAGGGTGATCTGTATGGAACATTCTACAATATTCACAAGGACAATAGACTCTCCTTCCGTTCTTGTTAACTAACAGCGTGATACACTTTTTAAATTGTTGATATAATCTTTCACTCTGGGCGCTCTTATCGTGCACTTCGGCCTCACATAATGATGTATAATCTCAACATGAATGATGTAAATAAATGTAAATTCGTCGATCAGCGTGATGTGTAGTGGGAACTGTGTAGAACATTCTAGAATACTCACAAAGATAATAGACTCTTCTTCCGTTCTTGTAAACTAAAAACGTGATATACTCCTTGTTGTCCCTAAAGTCGTCGATCAGCGTGATGTGTATCGGGAACTGTGTGGAACATTCTAGAATACTCACAAGGATAATAGACTCTTCTCCCATTCTTGTAGACTAACAGCGTGATATACTCCTTGTTGTCCCTAAAGTCGTCGATCAGCGTGATGTGTATCGGGAACTGTGTGGAACATTCTAGAATACTCACAAGGATAATAGACTCTTCTCCCATTCTTGTAGACTAACAGCGTGATATACTCCTTGTTGTCCCTAAAGTCGTCGATGAGCGTGATGTGTCTTGTCAACAGCAGCCAAACGGCGCCTTTGCCTTGTACGTGTAGTGTAAACTGCGGGTTTTCGCCGATGTTGTACGCGTCTTTAGCTGGGCCCGTACCTGCGTCCCATTTTCTAAAAAGATCGATAGGTTACATGAGAGGTAAGATATGCTTATGTTGGTTTCTGGAAAACAAATATTCAGGTCATAACCATTGGCGCGCCCCACTTAAACCTTGTTTGAACTGTCAGTGTCACTGTTATGTCATTGTTAATAATGTCATACGACATTAAAAAAGGAACCCGGGGCCTCGAGTACCCAATGGCGGTTAAGCGTATTTTATTGCGGGGTACCGCAGCACCCGCTGGCGTTGTAGTGGCTATTTGATTGATAATTCATGAGTAGAAGGTCCTATTTTCATAAATGAAGCAAAAAGAAAAAAGGCTAATGCTGTATTGCAAAGGATGTGAAATTGCAAAAAGTAAAACCTTAACAGAACTAAATATCTATATAGAACACGAAGTTTTATTTGCCTAATAAACCTATCATTAACGCTGAAAATAGGGCATGAACCATGTTTTCTATTTATTTTGAGTTTCCGATATTTCGTTGCTGTTGCAGTGAAGAAAGTGTTGATGAGCAGAAAAATCAAACTACCCCCTTTCTTGTTCGTTTTTGGCGCTCGGTACCGCTACCACTGGCACTAACAACTCGATTCTGTTTACGACACATGAAACTCACTGTGTCCGCTCGCGAATTTTTATTTTTACACAGTTGAACCACTGGATTCTAGGCTCTCAACGTTTAGATAGTAAACATGGTAAATATCTCGTTTTCAGTGTTTTTGATAGTGTTAGTGACCATTTTTATGGTTCCGTACCCAAAGGGTAAAAACGGGACCCTATTACTAAGACTCCACTGTCCGTCTATCTGTCTGTCTGGTTGTCTGTCACCAGGCTGTATCTCATGAACCGTGATAGCTAGGCAGTTGAGATGTATTTCTATTGCTGCTATAACAACAAATACTAAAAACAGAATAAAATAAATATTTAAGGGGGCCTCCCATACAAAAAACGTGATTTTTTTGCTCGATATTAATAACGGCGATGTTGTAGAGATAATGGTACGGAACCCTTCGTGCGCGAGTCAGTCTCGCACTTCGCCAGTTTTTTTTTAATTAGCCTATGCTGTCCCACTGCTGGGCAAAGGCCTTCCCTATTCCTTTACCACTCTCTCGGTGTTTTCCCTTCTCTGGCCAATCAATCAGGAACGAGTCTAAATCGTCAGTTTAAAAACGAATAAACCTAATTTCCAAAGGCTCACACTTTCTTCATCCACCAAAAAAAAACTAAAACTTACTGGTGTATACAATACGTAAACTGAAACATCTCCGGATTCCAATTCAAGTAAAAGACATCAAAGAAGTTCAGTATACTGGCGTAGTCTATCCAGAATACGCCGTTGTCGTACTGCGCCGCGCTGTCGGGGTCGTAGTTTAGGAGCGCGCGTAGTGTCGGCGTCCAATGCTCCAGGTCCAGCTCTGAGTAGTTACCGCGCCAACGTAGATGGGACCAGGGGTTCTTAAGTTTTAGGAGTCTTACACCCTGAAAGAAGATTCATATTTAGTTAAAAAGAAAGAAAAAGTATTTATTAGTCTCGGACGGGACAAAACAAAAAATGGTAGAATCACTATCACTACATATTATAAAACAAAGTCCTCCGTCGCGTCTGTATGTCTGTTCGCGATAAACTCAATAACTACTGCACCGATTTTCATGTTTTCACCAATGGATAGAGTGGTTCTCGATGAAGGTTTGAGTATATAATTTGTTTCAAGTTTTGTCAAGTTTTTGTATACATTGGCTAAAATATAATAATATTTTTTGGAGGTGTCGGAAAAAAAAAGCCGTCTGGGAGCTTTCAACGAAAACGCTGGCTAAACCCTTTGAGATGTAACAAAATGCGGGAACGGCATCAAAATTTCGTTATTACTTTTGGTCGCGATAACCGACATCCACGCGGGTGAAGCCGCGCGCATCAGCTTGTTAACAATAAATCAAGACGAAGAGAAGAGGACAGAGGAACAGGAAGATGGGAGGGGGAGGGTAGGGGAGTGGACTAGAGTAGTTAGGAAGCTAAAGTGACAGTGGAGGCAATATTTATCGGAGTACCAACCAACATACTCGTTGGAGACCGACTATCGGCAAACGAAACGTGGGATTCCTCCATATAACAATAACATCACTCCTGTAATTCCAAAGGGTTAAGCAGGGGCGAGCCTATTGCCATCAACCGGGCTCAAATCCAGACTCTGTACTACTACTGAGAAATTCCTACTGGCAAAACCTAATAAGTCTTTGCCCGACAGATGTCATAGAGTTTTCACGGGTTGCGTGTTTTTTTATCACGTATTTTAACTAATATTCATGATCCTGGTCTAGATTGAGCCATTCCTGATTAATTATGACTTGAAGATTTTAAGTAGCAACTTAGGATCTTATTTGTTAGTACTTGGAGGTATAATGATTTTTAAATGTTTCATGCTTGTTAATGTTAGGGAGAATATTTGTAAATATGTATCTGAAGTTTACACTACGTTGATATACAAAATAAAATATATTTTTTATGAAGTTATTTGTACTTTAAGGTATAAAATAGAATCAATGACAGGACCTTACTATACAGTGGCGCCATCTGGTGAGCTTAAAAACGATAGCCCCCATTAGATGATTATAAAATACAGAAATAGGAAGGTGACACGGACTTGATGCGGAATTCGTGTGGCACAGCTTAAAAGAGGTCGTTTCCAGCAAAAGGTTATATGCTGACTTGACTGATTGATCTACTTACATTAGCCAATCTGACGTCTAGCACGGCGTACGCATGCGTCGCCACAAGCCCCGTGCGTTCCGCCTCTGCGTCAGATAGCGGGCCAGTCGCTACCGTCACTAGGACATCTCC
Source organism: Lycophotia porphyrea (assembly GCA_950005105.1). Taxonomy (NCBI): domain Eukaryota; kingdom Metazoa; phylum Arthropoda; class Insecta; order Lepidoptera; family Noctuidae; genus Lycophotia; species Lycophotia porphyrea. The sequence goes on from OX465396.1 coordinate 3,352,144, forward strand.
TTTCTCTAGCCTGATTCTTATCTTCTCGTATAGTGAGTCTGCGTTGAAATCTGCTTCTCCGTTACGAATGGCTGAACGTTCGGGTATCCAACCAGTTAGGGCGTGGAGATCTATGTTCTGCGAATGAATTGGTGACATTTGTAAGTTCATTCAGAACCTTGTAAGAATATGGACGCATAAGGTTGCATTTAAATAAAATAAATATTGTTATAGTCTATACATCTTCTATAAATACAGATAATTAAAATTGGAGTTTCTGTTTGTAATATTAAAATTACCGCTTTTTACTAAGTATATATGGATGCATACACGGTACGTATACCAAAACAACATTTTTTTCAATTTTTGTCTGTCTGTCTGTTTGTTCCGGCTAATCTCTGAAATGGCTGGACCGATTTTGACGGGACTTTCACTGGTAGATAGCTGATGTAACAAGGAGTAACTCAGGCTACTACTGCTTATAAAAAAGGGAAATATTTTATAAAAATTACACGCGAACGAAGGTCGCGGGCAACAGCTAGTTTATTCTAAAATGATAAGGACAGGTTTTTAAAACGTAATTTTTTTCATGAATTTTACAAGCCACTGACATTTTAGGTTGGGAGGAAACCTAAGCACACAAAACCGCAATAGAATGAAAACCGGAATCCGAAATCAATCCGGAATCCGAAATCAGTCCAGAATCAGACCAACTAAAGTCTATTTCTTGGTAGTAAAGGTGCAGCTAGGTTACGGTCAATCGATGATACTGACCGTTCAGATCAGTTTGCTGTGGTATATTCGACCTTGTATATTTACCGTCCTAAAGTTGAATGTCAATTACATAGTTAACCTTAGTTAGGGAGCAAGCGATACAACAATTAATGAATTCATTGACCATCAATTATGTACCATACCTACTTGTATGTATGTAAGTTTATTCTTATACGAGTATTGTATGTTTTATTTAAATTCGTTTTTGCTGTATCATCATCTGCCTAGCCTTTTCCCAACTATGTTGTTAGGGTCGGCTTCCAGTCTAACCGGATGCAGCTGAATACCAGAATTTTACATGGAGCGACTGCCTATCTGACCCCCACAACCTAGTTAGTACTGGGTAATACGATACCCCTTGGTAAGACTGGTTGTCAGACTTTTTTTCGGTAACTGACTACCTAACGACTGTCAAAGATCTTTAAATGACAGCCGGGACCAACGGCTTAACGTTCTTTCCGAGGCACGGAGGAAACTCGGTATGTAATGGGTGGTCACCCATCCACAGACCAACCTAGGCAAGCACGGCTTAACCTAAAGATCGACCCGAGCGGCTGTTATTATTTAGCCAAGAGCTCCTCCTTTTTGTTGTATGTTATTAGATATTCTATTTTCTCTTGTTTGTCACTATTTCTTCACATTTTTTTTATTAACCGACTACGTCGAAGCCGAAAGGAAGGAATGATTTTAGCGGTCTATATATGTGTGTTTGTATTTACGTATGTTCCTTTGTAGCGCCTAAACTATTCATTCGATTTTGATGAATAAGGTATCAATCGATTCCAGGGCAGTGGGACTGTTCGAAAGAGATACCGCGGCCCTGGAACACAAAGGGCAAGGAAGGAACATAGATGGTTTTAGTCAGTACAAGTCTGACAGTCCCTTCCGCTCTGCCCAGAGCGAGAGAAGTCATTTGATGATTTCGCATCCGTAAAAAAAAAAAAAAACGGTATCAATCGATTCGTTATTAAGGCCCGGGAAACATAGGCTACATTTTGTTCCGTAGTCGAGTTTTTTACTTTATACCACACAAATTCACTCTCCTTTCGCAGGTATGCTGGAAGAGATTTCTTTAGAAATAAGCATCACCTTTTTATCTATTTTTATGTTCCTTTCTTCTTTTATGTATTTAGTGTGTACTTAAAATGTTAAACAAAAAAATATGTTAAGATTCGAGATGTCGATCAACCACAATTCAGTTAAATAACAAGAGTTAATAAACTCACACTATTCGAGCCAGGAAAGTCATATCCCCCCATTACTTTCATATACGCCTTCTCCAACAAAGAGACCCAGAACTCGTTCTTGTTGCTGGAGTATGAACACAGCAGCCGCCCGTGTTTGCTGTACGGTAATCTGTCGTCTATTATCACCTGTAAACGAAAGAGGTTTAATAACTTTTTGGACTTTGTTTCGTGACCTATTGGTACAGTGTACGACCGCTATGGAAAGAGTTTAAATAGATTTAACTCAGATCGGATTGAATTCCGAGTCTTACCGCCATACGAAATTCTGTTTGCTATATTAATTCCCCTTCTTTTTTTTAATAAAAAAAGTAATCATAAAAAACTGACTATTAAGCAAAAAACAAGCGCATTTGGAAGCAGGCGGGACCCATTCCATATTTAATAATTTTATATTTCAATGGGTCCCGCCTTTCAGTTTAAAATACGATTTAACTTCTTGATTTTTCGACTTTTTTATGCTAAATTATAAATCTTAAGTGAAACGTAAAAGGATGATTTTATACAAACATCCATTCAATGATACCCCACTTAACATAGTTCGACGGTCTTAATTTTTTCATTTTTACAAAATGGCGTCTTATTATCGCCAAATTGAATTTTCAGTCAGTCGTGTAAAAAGCAACATTGCTCCATAAATTTTGATTATTGTCCTTTGAATGTTAACTTAAACAATATTATTATATTATTGTCTTTTGACCGCTAACCGGAAGACGTCGCGTTGGAAGGCCTCCCACTAAGTGGACTGATGACCTGGAGAAGGTTGCGGGGATGCGTTGGATGCGAGACGCACGGGACTGGTCAATGTGGCGACACTTGGGGGAGGCCTATGTCCAGCAGTGGACGTCATTCGGCTGAAATGATGATGATGCTCACCTTTCTCCTTACGCCATTCAGATGTAACTTGACCATATATTTGCCGAACGGGTTGTAGACTGGCGTCTTGCTCTTATTCTTAGGATATATAATAGAGGTTATGATCTTCTTGTTAAAACGCCTCTCGTATAGCGCACTTACTGCTAAAGATGCTACGAACGAGCAGTCTGATACTATCTGTAAAATAAATAATTATAATGGTTATCAAGTCGTAAAATACACTTACCGATTATAAGCCGACCCTAACATAATTGGGAAGAGGCTGCGTAGATGATGTAGTCATAGGTTTACTTATTAAATCTTGCGTTTATAAAGTGATGTGCATTTCGACGATGCAGTAGCTCTAGCTGTCGAATTCGAACAGCATCGTGGTTTACCATGACTCCATCAGGTAAGTTAATGGACAAGCATTTCGATTAAATTATGATATCGTCGATTAAATGGAAAAATGAAATTTTTCAAATTTTTTGGAAAATAAAATTATTACATAAAACGAGTCTACTATCAAGATTCTCTTATAATTATGTAAAAACGACACTTTAAAAAGTTGATGATAAAGGGTGTAAACAGACTCTTAACGAAGCCGAAAGGCACTTGTTCTGCCCGTCAATGCGATAATTTTTTTGTTCTAGACCATACCTGGGAACCTTCTAGTTACGGAGTTATTGGGGGTCAAAGTTTCAACTTTTGCACAAGTTTTTTTTTAAATACACGTTTTTAATGTAAGATTTTTACTTTAAACACCTCCAGGACCCCGTTACTATTCAATCCATCCATCAGCACAATTTACATTGAGTCCTACTATGAAAAGTGATTTTTCAGCCCAAAAAAAAAAGTCGTTTCCCAGCACAAATTTTTGCGTAAAGTTACTTAGTTTGATGTACATAACGCCTGGTTGACGGCTTCGTGAAGAGTCTGTTTACACCTTGTATATAACACTTATAATAAATATGTAAATATAACACTTATAAAGAAAAATTAACTTTAATTAAATTTAAAACTTCAAATGCTTGTACTGTAATAATTGTACTTCCTGAATAACGTCATTTTTTCTATTTAACCGACGATATAGCTTAAAGATTATTTTTCTGAGAATTACCATATTCAATCACATTCATAGTGTGTGGCAAAGTTAAAAAGAAAATATTGCGATAGGTAACAACAACTGTCATCAGTTAGCAGAAGGTTTTGTTTTTGTTTCAGAGGTAGACCAAGGAAACGATGGATGGATTGTGTGAGGAATGATATGAAAGAAAAAGGAGCAAATGATAGCGCGACGGTTTACAGAGGAAAATGGATAAAAAAAACGTATTGCGCCGACCCCAAGTAACATGGGACAAGGGCAGGAAAGTGATGTCATCCATTAACAGAAGTAACAAACGAAAGATTCTTGTTTTCTTTTGATTTGGACATATTTTGCACTTATTTTGATCCCTTAGGAGCATTGAAAATATTACTATTGCGTCAAGTTTTTTGAACTGCAAAGAATTATAATGTTACCTATTAACTACCTGGGTTCGATTCCAAGGTCGGGCAGTGCTATTGGGTTTTCTATCAGGAATTTCTCAGTAGCAGCCACGGAGTCTGGATTTGTGCACGGTTGATGGCAATATGCTCGCGTCCTATTACATGGGACTTAAACATAACTGGCGAAATGTGGATGTACTATTAGGTACACCTCTGCCTAACTCTATAGGGATTACAGGCGTGATGTTATGTTATGTTAACTACCAAAAATACTCACAGTCTGCTTTATACTAAAACAGTCAACATGATCTCCAACAATCATCTTTGGGTCTGTACAAAGCTCATGCGGCCTCACCCAGGCATCAAACTCCCTCGCTTGCTTAGAAGAGAGCTTCAGCTCACTAGCCCTGTCCTCAAAGGGTATGGCATACTGGAACCTCTCTGATAAATCCACAACCATAAATGGGAGGAAACAATTGTTGTTTATATTTGATGATGTGCGTAATACTTCTTTCTCCTCTTCGGAATATGTGGCTTGCTTTCCACTAACTTTTAAATGGATGCTTTGGTCTCTTTGCAATACGGATCTGATTGGTGATACGGCTAAAAGTAAAATTGAGGATATTGGTATTATTTCGAAATTAAAAAATGTATTTTACGGCATAGATGTTAAGAAAGATATTTGTATAAACATATGTTAATTAATTGGGTGAAAGGAATCTTTGTTTCCTTTATTTATTTATATACATATTTTTTACATTTTCAAATGTTTTATTATTTCCTTTATTTATTTATATACATATTTTTTACATTTTCAAATATTTAAATATAAAACGACATAAAAAAACATTTAAAAATATAAAAAATAGTAGCCCACCGGTATCGGAAATAGGGTCCAAGCTACCGGCGGGCAGGGCTCCAGAAAGAGGAACCTCCTAACAATACGAGCCGTGTCCAGGAGTACCGCTTTCTGAATCAAGCCCTTGATCCAGCTGCCTAACGAGAGCCTCCTCAGGTGTTGGTCGAGGCTCTTGGCAATTAAGCCATGAGCTGATACGACTACCGGCACAATGATCGCTGAGTCCACATCCCACATGTCGACAACCTCGCGAGCTAAGTCAAGATACTTGATTTGTTTATCTTTCTCGGCTTTCACGAGGTTCTCGTCATGCGGGACCGTAATGTCAACAATCATTGCGCGCCGCTCTGATCGATCCACCACCACTATATCAGGCTTATTGGCTACAATAGTCCTGTCAGTGATGATGGATCGATCCCAGTACAGTGTGATATTGCCATTATCGAGAACTGGATCGGGCACATACCTATAGTAAGGCACTTCCGATTCCACAAGGCTGTATTTTAGAGCAAGTTGCTGATGGATAATCCTGGCTACAAGGTTGTGTCTATGCAAGTACTCTCTGTTAGCCAGACGAGAACACCCGGAGATAATGTGACGGATTGATTCGCCTGGACGGTGGCATGCCCGACATATGTCAACCGTGCCGTCCTTCACAATAAATCTCCGGTAGTTATTCGTCATCATAACTTCATCCATAATTGCACAGACAAAACCTTCGGTTTCTCCAAAGAGGTCCCCGGAACGTAGCAAGGCTACGGACGCTGATAGGTCTACATCGGGCCCATGCAGGGCCCGGAAAAAGCGTCCGTGAAGCTCCTTACTCTGCCATACTTCCCTGCGGTCGTTAGTGTCAAGTACTACAGGTTTGCGCCAGTTCTCTTTAGCCAAGGAGAGCGGGGTGCGGCCCTTGTCCACCGCGACCACATCTCGATGCATCCCCACGTCGGCTTCTAGGAAATATTCCCTGAGACTGCATATCTCGCGATTGTGAAGAGTCTTAGCATTTAAAAAGCCTCGACCCCCACACTTCCGCGGGATATACAGTCTCATAACCGAAGAACGTGGGTGATGCATTCGAAATGCCGTCAGCAATTTGCGGACCTTCACATCCAAGGCGTCTAGTTCTGTTTGAGTCCATTTGAGTATGCCAAAAGAGTACATCAAAACCGGCATGACCCAACCGTTGAAGGCACGCACCTTATTTCCGCCTGACAAAAGACTATTAAATACTTTTTTCAGGCGGCCAAAGAAGCGCTCCTTCAACGATTGCTTCATGTCAGCAACATTGATGCCCAGCGCTTCTGACATACCCAAATACTTATAGGTTTCGGTTGCTGAGAGGGATCTAAGATTTATGGAATCCGTGAGCTTGGTTCCCACAGATTCCACAATCTCCCCTCGCTTTACATGCATGACCGCACATTTGTCCACACCAAATTCCATCCTGATGGCACTACTGAAAGTTTCAGTTAACTTCAATAGCTCCATCAGTTGCAAATCGTTGGGGGCAAAGAGTTTCAGGTCATCCATGTAAAGGAGGTGAGATATAACTTGACCACCTCTCTTCAACTGATAGCCTATCGCTGAATCCTCCAGCAGTGTGCTTAGAGGATTCAAGGCCAAGCAGAACCAAAGCGGACTCAAACTATCGCCCTGAAACATTCCTCGCTCTATATTTATCGGTTCGCTATTCCTCTGGATTTGCCGACATCCTGGATAGCGAAGAACTGTCCTCCATTGCCCCATACATGATATCAGGAAGGTGCGCAGAGTTGCATCAACTTTATACAACTCTAGCACCCTCATGAGCCATGTATGTGGCACCGAGTCATAGGCCTTCTTATAGTCTATCCAACATGTCGACAGATCCTTTCGTGAACGGTGAACCTGTTGACTAATGGCCATATCAAGAATAGAATAGAATAGAATAGAATAGAATATACATTTATTCGTTAATGGACAGCAGCAACACAAAAGAGCAGCACATACATAAACAAATAACAACACACAGCTTAACAATTAATTAAACAGCTCAACTGCGCTGAGCATGCCCATAACGAAAGGGTAACCAACTCAGCATATGCTGGGTGTAAAACACACAGCGCTGGTTTTCAGTAGGCCCCCCGCAGTGACACACGGATGAGGGTAGTAGGTAGTAAATAAATAATGTTGTTCTATTAAATGAGCATTTATATGTGTGTGATAAATAAATAATATACAATAAATATTTTTCTCACAAGGGATAACATAATTATATTAGTAATAATAGAACATGAAGAAACCTGCTAAATAAATAAGTACTTATCCGAAAACGAAACACAGTTTATTGGCATGACGCACTTCGGGCCGGCCGATGCAGCATCGACCTAAGCATTTTTAAATTACAATACCGCAATGACATTACAGTGAGAGTGCGACTACTGCCTAGTTAATATTATTTTATTGAGCTAAATAAAACATATCATATCAATGAGGAGTAGCTCCTTAGTACCGCGGGACCCGTTCCTACATCCATTTTGAGAAGCAGACATAACAGAATTTTCGTCAATATGTTTAGTGATTTTAGCTCTCAAAATGGAGGTAAGAATTTTATAGACCGTCGGGAGACACGTAATCGGTCTATAATTTTTGGGTTCCGCAGTACTACCTGATTTATGGAGCAGGTGGGTTATTCCAGTCGTCAGGAACTCGGGAAGCGACCCTGACTCTAAGGCTGACTGAAATAGGGCTGCCAAGCGAGCGTGCGACCTCTGGATCCATTTAATCCAGAAGTTATGCAGCCCGTCCGGTCCTGGAGATTTTCAATTGTGTAACGGACGGACTGTACGAGCTACATCTTGGGGGCTGATTGTGATCGCCCCCATTTCTGGTATTGAATCGCACGCTCGCTCGACCTCCCGAGTCCATTCACCCTCGGTATGACTGACAGGCACCGACCAGATGCTGCGCCAGAAAGAGCACATGGCGTCATCATCCGGTAGGCACGTGTCAGACACACCTTGGTCCGGTCGCTCCCATGCTCTATAAACCCACCTTTCATCGCTTTGGAATGTGCGATTCTGAGTGTATCGTTCCACCCGCCGCTTATACCTACGAATACGGTTTGCCCATGCATACACTTTCTGCTTCAGGAAGTCGATGCGCTCTGTAATACGGGACATATAGTCTTGAGGACTGATTTCAGTCCCCGCAAATGCCCGCTTCACAAAGCGCATAACTCGAGGGCGAGTGTTGCCCCCCCTGAAGCAGATTAGTTTGACGATGAGCGCTCTGGCCCCACCAATACGTTATGTTTATTATTAATGTTTTATTATTATTAATATATCGTCGTTGCGCCTGCCAAATTCGTTATGTGCCTTTGTGTTTCTAAGGCACATAACGAATTTGGCAAGCGCAACGACGATATACTAATAATGTCTACTAGAAATAACTTTGAAAGATAACAAAACAATAACAAGTAAGACGCATGCACACACTTTAAAAGCAAATAAAAATTGAACTGAAATAAAGTTCTTCTTTCTAAATTAAGTTTAAGCCAAAAAATTACATTCAAAATATAATAATTTAAGTACCTGGCTTTTTTTCTTCTCTAATAGAAAGGGATCCAATTTTATTAATACCTTTCAACGCCTCCGCCCTGTCGAGGGCCTGTTCAGCTACACCTTTAATTTTTGCTTTTACTTCTGGATCGCTTGTTCTCTGTAAAATAGTTACTTTTGATAAGCACAAAAAAAACATAAGCAATTGAAATTAATAACAAAACACAAAAGGACCTAAAATGTTACTACTGTTGACAATTAAGCATTATTAAAGTAATACTTATTTATTTATTTTTTTATTCAGTAGTACAAAACATTTTATTTATTCAAGTTGGCGGCAACATAAACTCATTAGAGTTTTACCGTCCACGAAAATCATCGACTACATAATTTAGAGAATTAACAGATCCACTTAAGTAGGTAGGTACTTAAATCGAGTCTCAAAATATTTTTGCATATAAAAAGAAAGGGACATAAGTATGAGCAAGAAGAAATTGACAATTAGTTGTGATGAAACCAGTCAAACGCTTTAGACAAATCACAAAATATGACTTAAAATCTAAATAAATAAAAATCGATTGCCGCATGTTTGAAGGATTGTCACTTGAGATAGGTTGTTTTTTTTTGCTGTGTTGGAAATTGTTGGGACAAGGTTTGTACGAAAGAAATTTTGATATATACAGGGTGTAAACAGACTCTTCACGAAGCCGTCAACCAAGCATTATGTATATCAAACTAAGTAACTTTACGCAAAAATTAGTGCTGGGAAACGACTTTTTTTTTGGGCTGAAAAATCACGTTTTACAGTAGGACTTAATGTAACGCACTCAAAACATTATGCCGATGGATGAATTGAATAGTAAGGAGGTCCTGGAGGTGTTTAAAGTAAAAATCTAACATTAAAAACATGTATTTAGAAAAAAACTTGTGAAAAAGTTAGAACTTTGACCCCCAATATCTCCGGAGTAGGAGGTAACTAGGAGGTTCCCAGGTATGGTTTAGAACAAAAAAATGATCGCAATGATGGGGAGAACAAGTGCCTTCCGGCTTCGTTAAGAGTCTGTTTACACCCTTTATATATATATTTTTATGTGAGCCTTATTTTCATCATAAGTAAATTGCAAGCATGCAAAGCCTGAGCAGGTCTATAGTAATTATTTTATACACGCTTTCTTAAACTTTTTGTTACAGCTAAAATTTCTGTACAGTTAAATGATTTTTTAAGCATTTTGATAGCATTGTATCTTCAGAGAAATAGTTTTCTAATAAATGAAGACTACCAAAGCATTTCGATCTTCTGCGGTAAAAAAAAAAACATGTGTTCAATCACATGTGGTAGAAGTGACCCCTTCAAAAATTTTGGCTTCAAGATAAACACTGTATAATGCTTCCTATCTCATTTTATCCCACGTTAAATCTTATGAATTTATGTGTCTGTCTCTTTTTACTGTCGCTTTTTCGTTTCATCGGCTTTCAAATCACAACGAAGCTAAAGAAGTTTTCAATTCTATATATACTTACTACAGAAACAGCAAATTCCACAGCTTGCATATACAGTTGTAGTGCACTATCTTTAAGATTAGCCTCATCAGCATCTAAGGCTTGTTGCATCAGGAAGTAACATTGTTGCATGGATCGCTCACTCTCTGCTTGTTGTGCTCTATCTGTTGATAAAATTATTTTTTAGTTTTTTCTCAATTTATAGTATGGATATAGATCCTTGTTAATGTTTTTTCTACTTCCTAAAACATAGCTTTTTCAAACACAAAATCTAAAAAAACTTTAACTCCCAAGTTTATGTGTGGGATCTATTTAAATAAAATAAGCTCTTAATGTATTTCTTTAGTGAATAACCATACAAAAAATACTTCATTGTAACTAGTTATTTCCGCATAACTTTCTTGTGTATTTTGACAACTACAATACTTATTATTGTTTGAAACAAAATAAACACTGTAGTTGTCAAAATCACAGTCATAGACAGTGCTTAAGCCAGATTGGACTAAAAAAAATATGATATCATCGTCATCATACAGATTAAACTGAATAACTACTGTGTACAGTGAACACTTAAAGGCTCTATGAGTCATAGTTATGGCCAAATAGAACAAAAAATAACGCACTACTTTTATGTTCTGATACCAGCAAAAATAAAGATAAAATAATATCATACCTTGTTGTTCAGTCAAGAAAGTGGCTCTTTCTAGGTACTCCCGCACTTTGTTCCTTACTTCTTCCTGTTTTTCTGGAGGGAAACGATCTCGAACCCTGTCCAACAACCTCGCAGCTGTACGGTAGCATTCTACAGCCTTATCTATGTATTTTGCCTGATCGAACTGCACAGCTAAGGACGCAGCCTCAGTGGCGTTAACAAAGTCACTCATTTTCAGCGATTAACGCATTAAAATTTCCAAAATCGTATTACAAACAAAAATGAAATGTTTAAAATGACAATGACAATCACTGATCAACCATGCATTGTGGATGATTAATCGTTTTCCATGAAAAAATAAGACGGCAAGATTTAATTCTGACGAGTGCAACCAAAACAACTTATCTATCAAGATGCTCCAAATACTAAATAATTTGGTCTTGGGACATTCAAATTGTTAGCTTTCAATTAATCATTTGACAGCTATCTCAATGTTCGACAGCGACAGCGTTTCGTTTAGAAATTCATTTTTTTTTTTTGTAACAACGACCGCTATCTCCCATGGATTCATGAAATTGTAATTGTACTCAGATGAAGGTGTTTCATATTTTGTCTTATTTTAAACCACTTGTGTGTCACTTGTGTATGTCAGCAAGAACTTGAAAATACTAGTTGTAGAAAATCATCTTATTCTTTACACGAGAGTTACTGAACGAAATTGACGTTTCTTATTCAGTCTGTGCACAACCCAACAGAAAAAAAGAAAAATTTAAATGTCATGTAATGTCAAAATAATTGATTTAATCCATCGTCTTCGATACACGGATTAATGTTTTCCTAATATTTTACTGTGCAAACAATAAAAACTCGTTTTGATTATATTTGTGATTTAGTTATTGGTGCAACTACACAAAATTAAGTGAAAATGGCTTCAGAGGCGTTGGCGAGTGCGGGAGGAGACATTCGGGAGAATTTGGTAATTTCTTGGATATTTTTACATTTTAATGAATTTGGTAAGCAGAATCTGTCATTAGTATTCCAGTTTCGTTGATCTAATGTTATTGGTAACATGACTTTGTAATTGATTACGTTCAATCGTGAATCGACCTTCGCACTGCTTGATAACTCGACCTACTAATCTGTTGGTCTTTTTTTTTTATTGCATTCAGGTTCTCAGGTGCGATTAAGACATCGAAAACAAAGAACGCACAGTTAAAAGCTATTTCGTACTAAAGATATTGAATGTTAATTATGTCATTAACATATTTATTATTTTTTCAAGCAAAACTTCTTATCATGCAGTTGAATAATAAATTATTAAATTCAGGTCATGTTTGGGCATTAGATTGCGAGGAATGTTCTAGTTAGAACTGACTATTAACTTCTAAGTAGTAGAGTTTAAAATTACATGTAAAAGCTTATGTTTTAAACATAAACTGGACCGTCTGGCACTGTTTGTATTTGCATTTTTTGTGAAATGACAAGATTTATGAACATACTTCCCTTAAGACGACCCATTGACCTAGTTATCTTATTATCTTATATATTTATGACTGTAAATGTAATAAATTTAGTTTTGCTGTTTAGGAGTAGACAGGTACCAAACAAACAGAAAGTCCTTAGATTACACCTCTGTTGAACTAACTTTCCAAGGGGCTCATTACAGGGGTTGTTTGACAAGGTATATTGTGTTCCCAGTAACTGACTTGTTGAGGCCAGGCAGGCAGTAGCTCCCATGTAAAATACTGGTATACAGCTGCACCTGGTAAGACTGGAAGGTTACAGCATTCTCGGGAAAAGGCTGGATCCAACTGAAGTCATTAATGAAATTAACATACGCTTTCCATAATGTAAGGACGGAAAATACATTGACAAGAATCCTTCTTTTCACATTTTTTTTTTTACATTGTGTATACCTAAGAAATACCCTTTGAGTTAAAAAAAAAAAACAAAAAAACATAATACCTGAGTAAGAGAGTACCCAAAATCAGGACTAATAAAAATGCTGATTTATTTAGACAAAAAACTGAACAAACCTTTAACAGACAATATTTTTGTACAGGTGACAACCGCTGTCAAGTTCCTAACAAACCCCAATGTGCAACGATGCACCATAGAAAGCAAGGAACGGTTCCTACGAAGCAAGGGCCTGACTGATCCTGAGATACAGAAAGCTATTGGAAAATGCACTGAAATGCTGGATGTGCCATCAATGACTTCAGAACTCATGTTTTTCCATCAGTCAAGGAGATCCTGGTTTAGGGATAATGTGCTGCCGTTGTTGGTGTACGGAGGGTTCATGTATGGAGCATACTGGTTTTACAAAGTAAGTTACTATCAATAGTAAACTCACATCTATTTCCAATGGACGTAGGTAGAAATTAGAGTTGGTAAAGAGGTCCTTAACAAAACCGAAAAGCACAGTCTTCCCAGCAATAGTTTTTGAATAGAGTTACTTAATTTGATGTACAGAATGATTGGTTGACGGCTTTGTGAATGGTCCGTTTACTCCCAGAGCGCAGGTTGCGAGTACTAGTCGCCGGAGTTTCCTGAAGAATGTTACTAGTAGGGTCAATTATAAATGGAGTGAGTTTATGTATAGTTATATTTGTTGTTTTTTTTTCTTTTTAACCTACTAGTAACTCCAAATTCACTAAAATGTTATCTCATTGTTATACATAACTTTAAAGTATGAGTTATAGATTGATGTCTGAATAAACTTCGATTTAATCAAAACACAATACATAGTCTTAAGTATCTCAATTTTGTAGTTCTGTTATCTGCATAGGCTTATTGATAAAAAGACCAATGTTAGATAAAAGTTACATTATACTCGTAAATGTCTGTTAATTATGGTTTTATAGTATAGTTTCATTATCATCTCGTAAAACACACATACATAAACTCACGTCTTTTTCCCCATGGGGGTAGGCAGAAACCACAGAACGCCTGCAACAATCCTTACATAATCCTTTTGCCTCGTCCACGTTCATATGTATGGTCGTACACGAACGCCGATTGCGAGTACTACACACGTGACCTTTCTAAAGAACCTCACCAATAAGGTCAGTGTATGTTGTTCTAGGGCGTCCCCTCCCGGCATTCACTCACATCTGCTTTGTAAATACCTTTTTTTAATCGCCTTTTACTCATCTTTTTCACATGACCAAACGACCTAAGCATACTCTTTTTAATTGTTGTTAAGTGGCGTCAACGCATCGCACCGTCAACGTGTGACTTCACTTTTTGTGCTTTTGGCCCCAAAGACTGGGTGAATGTGCTGTTACATCGCATGTCGTGACCCTAATTTACTTGCAACCAGGGATGTAATGGAGCTCCGTAACCGTAACCGAAACTATCGGATATCCGAAATAAAATATATCCGTAACCGTAAACGTATCCGTTTCACAAGTTTCGGATAGTTTCGTATAAGGGCGGAGTCTAAATAAAACGACCTGTTTCGACAGGTTTTTGTTTCACCGCTCGCGTGCCACGTGAATCTTGCAGTTTGTTTGTTATTTCTAGTCATAACATAACATCTTTCATAAGTACTTTTTTATTATATCCGTAACCGAAACTATCCGAAACTAACGGATAATCCGAAAGAATTACATATCCGTAACCGTATCCGAAACCGATATAATTTTATTCCTATATCCAGATCCGAAATATCATATCCATAACATCTCTGCTTGCAACCCAATGACTCCTCTACTGCCCACACATACACGAAGCTAAACCTTTTGTCTTTTACCCACAGAACTACGTCAGACACCTACTCTTCGTAGAACAACCGAAGCGCAAAACAACAGCAGAATGCATTGACGAGTTGCGCAAGAGTGTGGACGTCCTCAACGCTAACTTTACATCGCTGCGCAGTGAGATGACGACGAATGCTCACCAGAGCGCGCTGCGGTCGCATCTTGATAACATCAAGTCGGAAGTAGCGTCTGTTAAGGCGATTATGCTGAATAGGTAAGATTTTGTCTAGGAAAATGTACTTTGATCTAATGATTATCTTGGCCATCACTGATCATGAGTGAAGAAAAAAAACTAGCATCATCATCACTGTCAGCCTTGTTCTACCCACTGCTGGGTATAGGCCTCCTCCCGTTTGTGCCTTTTCCCTGGTCCGCGCTAACCTCAAACAGCTTTTTCCCATAATCTTCTAATTGTTATTTACCCAGTTTGTGGTTGTCTGCTAACACTTTTTCTTTTCAGGGTTAGTATGTTCTCTAAGAATGGTTCCGAATTCGAATCAATCGTCGATATATTTTTTCATTTCCTCACTAATCGCACAACATAACTGGAAAAATGTGGGTGTGCTTATCGTTCGAGCATATTATGTTAAGTAATCAAAATGGCACATTTTCCAGGAACCAATTCCCCGCTCTAAAGACCCGTCCAGACCCACCTTCGATCCCCGACTGGCAGCGGCAGTCAGAAGAGGCGACGTCCCCTGAAGTGCGTGCGAGTCCTGCTGAAGACAAAAAGAAGGCCCACAGGAGTCGTAGCCAGCGGTCGGAGTCCGGCGGATCCAACTCTAGCGAGGGAGAGCAGGCCACCAAGAACAGTGATAGTAGCTTAGAGATAATGTGAGTATATGATGTGAATTAAAGTGTCTATCTTTATCTCATTCTGTCACGTAAAGACGTCATATGGTGGAGCGAGAAGTCCGGTCGCAATCATCCACATTCATTCGTATCGGAAGCACGTCGTGCGATTAGACTTCGCACTTTTTTTCGACAGAAAGTGGAAAAATTGCTTAAAAATGCTGAGCTGTGAGTGTAAATGTAATTTCACCCTGTGACGCCTACAAATTACAAAAATACCTAGGAACATTAATTTCGCTGACTCCCATGCGTATCCCACTTAAGGATCGAAGCGCTAAGTTTTATTTTTTTTAGCTTTAAGAAAGCGAACGAGATAGACATACGACTTCTCGAATCGAAGCGTTTATGAATACGGGAACTGGTGCTATACGGCGCGTTTAAACTGTGTCAGACGAATGCTAACCGTGAGTGCGTTGGCTGTACGTGAAGCGTGTGTAAGTCTGCACACTTTTCGCTCTTTATGTTGAACTGATCTTTTAAAACTATCTATTTTTGGTGAAACTTCAATGCGTATCTACTTACTTATCTACAGGTTAAAATAGCGTAAAAGCTGAGGAAGCTTTTGGTTTAGGTTTTATGTTTCGCCCGGCATTTCCGCCGTAAAAATACGTACGTGACGTTTGAATAGTGTGTCGAAAAGTTGCTTGAGCCACCTGTACAGCCCTTTACATCGTATGGGGATCGAACTCATGGCCTCAAACTAAGGTGGCAGTTAGCAGGTGACGCTCGAACCGATGTGCTATTGGCACTTTTAATTTTTTTTAAACTTTTAGTTATCTACTTTATACGCAGAACGATTTATTAAACCGGGCTACTTTGATATGATTCTATTTATTGCTCGTTATCCAACAATATCGTTAATTTTGGAATATAGGTGGAACAAGGAGGGTTCACCGAAGCCAGAAAAATTTGAAAGTTATTTACGAGAAAGGAAAGTTTGGGAACCTCTGGTCTTGAACAAAAAAAAATCGCAATGACGGGGAGAACTAGTGCCTTTTGAATTCGTCAAGGGTATATTTACACCCTTTATTTTTTTATTAAAATGTTTTCCTGTTACACATAAGTCCCCCTAACTTATTAAATATGACGTAAACCCATTGTGAAGGTGAATAGAAATTGTATATTTAAAAAAAAGTTTCAACTCTATAAACCAAAAAAACTATTCGTATATTACAAATCCATCATCATTGGCTTCCACTCAAACCAAATGCAGCTGAATACCAGTATTCTACATGGAGCGGCTGCATATCGTATCTCCTATCCTACACATAATTACATCCTAGAATAAAACAACATGTGTGCAATTCACACGTAGTAAAAGTGTAACCTTCAAAAATTTTGGCTTCAAGATAAACACTGTATAATTCTTCCTATCTCATTTTCTCCCACGCTAAATCTTATGAATTTATGTGTCTGTCTCTTTTTCGTTTCATCGATTTACAAATCACAACGATGCTAAAGAAGTTTTCACTTCAAAAGTGCAACACATACTGATACTGGCTCCACCTACCTGTCAAAAGTGAAACTGAGAGCATAGAAATATGACATCGATCAATCAATTTTACCCTCATAGGTACCTATTCCATATGACCGTAAGCAATTTTCATTAACACACTCGCAAAATGAAAAAGTAAAGCTCTAACTCCGTTTTTCTTTTAACCTTGCATGAAGCTTTTATTTTTTTCGTATGCATGCGTCTAAGGAAGAATTCACATGTACCACAACCATAGCACATCGCAGTGACAAAAGTGATCAAGCAGTAACTACGGGGTGGAAACAGACTCTTCACGAAGCCGTCAACCAAGCATTATGTACATCAAACTAAGTAACTTTACGCAAAAATTATTGACTTTTTTTTTGGGTGAAATATCACGTTTTACGGTAGAACTCAATGTAACGCATTCAAAACATTGTACTGATGGATGGATTGACTAGTACGGTCGTGAAGGTGTTTTAAGTTAAAAAAAATACATTAAAAACATGTATTCAAAAAAAAAACTTGTGTAAAAGTTGGGACTTTGACCCCCAATATCTCCGTAACTGGAAGGTTCCCATGTATGGTCTAGAACAAACAAATGATCGCAATGAATGGGAGAACAAGTGCCTTTCGGCTTCTTTAAGAGTCTGTTTACACCCTTTATACCATTTGAAGCCCGTGGCAAATTCATTGGATGGGGCCCCAGTCAAAATTGTCACGTTTTAGTTTTTATAGATCACTGAAGTTGCTACCCAACAGTATTACAAAATAATATTGTATACATCATATAATAATAATTGATCGTGTTCTTATAAATGCATTTGAATTTTTACATGGTTTTTATTTTTAATTTATTTAAGTACTTATAAAAAAAAAAAAGTACTTATATAAAATTTATATTTTTTACTAAATTTTGTTAAATTGTTTGATTACTTCGGAGCCCAAGGCCTCTCGGGCTGGGGGTAAGACTGGGGGCCCGTGGCATTTTGCCAGCCCTGCCACCCTATAGTCACGCCACTGAGTGCCGCTACACAGACAGATCGGAGGTCGCAGTAGCGCACGCGTTCTTTTCGTCGACGCACCGTCGTGTTTGCGATGTAGCCGGCAGGTAGTACGCAGTGTCGCTGCTGATTGCGATGTGGTCTGTATCGCCCACACAAATTTGGCAGCAAATGTGGCCCGTGTGAGTGTCTGCACAAGTGTTGTTGTTGTGGTACGTGTGAAACAAGCCTAATACAAACGATATATAGTTCGAAAAGACTTATCACTTTCGTTCTGCGAGTCTACAGTCATATCAATTATTACATCAAATACAACAGTAACTAAACATATGTTTTTACTTTCAGTACATGAAACCATCTTCACAAGTACTTCAACAATAGCAGCAGGTATTAGGGTAGTACCACACTTGCGCGCAGTTGAAACGCAAGAAGACATTGGTAGTGAGGAAGGTATTTATCAGTGAATGTGTAATAGTGTGGGACTTGGACTGTTTTAGTGATAAACTCCTCTTAAATGTTGTTGCAATAGATGTAATGTAAGTAGGCTTCGAAGTCTGTAGTTCAAGTAATAGTGGATTATATAAGACAGGGTGCCTATATCAGTTGGTCTTGGGCACACACTTATAATGAGAGCCTACATGATCTGACTAACACCCGTATCTATAGTCAAGTTCAAGTAATTACTTGAATTTAAGTAATTACTTATGCAAACATTTTTATGTAATAGACAAAAATTTAAACGAAGTAAGAACCGTCAAAGAAAGCTAAACTACGAATTCTAAATATTGACAGTTCTAACTTCATGCAATTACTATACTACGTAATGAAAATTGTATCTTAAATAATGACTTTTACTTAAGTAAACACTTTGACTTGTTTATAGATACGGGTATAAGACAATGTCTGGACTTAAACAAGAATTTGTGTGATATATATATTCTACAAGTAAAAAACCTGACTAATGAAAAATCACGCGGGTTTACAAGGCAAAATCGACTACTCCTATTAATGAAGTCGGTTAAAATGTAGCCTATGTTACTCGGGCCATAATAACGAATCGAATGACACCTTATTCATCAAAATCGGATGAATAGTTTAGGCGCTACGGCAGAACATACATAAATACAAACATGCATCGCTAAAATCATAACCCTTTCTTGTAGCTTCGCCGTAGTCGAGTAAAAAAGACGAGCTAGTGGCGGTTCTTTCATCTAACCCTAAAAACTTGGCTTGCTCCTATAGGCTACTACTCTTCTTGATGTTAGGTTAGGTTATGTTCTTGCCGTATTGTTGGCCCCTAGGCATGCCACTGATTGGGACTACCTTTGATTGTTTTTAACAACTTATTTACAAAGATAAATTTCATTTTGCCAGTTTAACAACATTTATTGCGTTATTTGGCGAGAAAAACATTTGACTTTAACAGACCATCAACTGACGCTTTTTATTATAACACCCCGTCGTTTTTGCGTCGGGGGTTAAAACGGTAATCAAGAGAATTAATAACATACACATTTGTTATATTATTTTTTTTTACATTTCTCTAAAATAATATTACAATAAAAACATTAAAAAATATATATATTATTATTTTTATTAATCATCTAAGCACAGAAATTTTCTGGAACGACGTCATTCAACCATTCCGAGAATTCTGAGAACTTCCGAGGTAATGCGGTCCCGGTTTCGATTCCCAGGTCGGGGAAAGTGTTACTGGGTTTTTCCATCAGGTAATTGTCAGTAGCAGCCACGAAGTCTAGATTTGATGCCCGTATGATGGCAATAGGCGCGCCTTCTATTACATGGGACTTAAAAATAACTGGCGAAATGTGGGTGGACTAGTACACCTCTGCCTAACCCTTCGGGGATAAAAGCCGTGCTGTTACGTTATGATTTATTTATTTAAGTCTTCAAGCACAAAGTACAGAGGCGGACTTAATGCCATAGGCATTTTCTACCAGTCAACCTTTGGGTGATGGAGACACAGTGGTAGGTGTATAAATTTCTCACATGATTTAAATAAATTTTTAATCCACTGTTACTTTATCTAAAGGCAAGTCAAATTGAAAATATATTTATCAATCGTTTTTGCTTTAATCCAAGTATTATTTGCTAATGTAATTTTAGACTCTAAACACATGAATTAGAGTCCAAAATCGTACAACATTATTAAAGACATTGTATAGAGGAATTTTGTCGATATTGTAGTTGCAATCATGTTTGTTTATAAATAAATTTTAGTTAGAATTTATAAGAATTGAAATTGTAGGGGTTTTTTTTAAATAAATATTATGTGGAGAATAATTTTTTTGGGGATTTTTCCATAATATGCTATCCTACCTTTTTTTTAAATAAATTTCTTGCCTTTTTTGTGTCGGGATTTATGAATCATTATACTCTCTGAAGTAGCTTCCAAAAATCATAGCTCAGTTCAATCTTCAGAACTAAATAAACAACAATCTGTACGGTACTTATTTTACTATACTGTCCCTATTATACAACCTTGATATTGAAGTTTATTTTTTAAAAAACAAAGTTAAAAAAAAAAAAAACGAAAATATATATATTTTATTTTCCTTTTATAATGGCTACTTTGGCCTTATTTGCCAATTTTTATTATTGTGTGATGGTTTTATAGGTATACGGACTATGTAGTTGTATATAGATTGAATTATTGTACAGACGCCAGCACATTAAACTACTACAATCTGTCAAATTTCTTTAATAGATTCTCAACTTTATTTCTGAGGCTTTAAGTTCAAGGTTGGTTGGGAAAATCTGACAGTTTCGGGTAGGTTGACCTGCTGGCGTCTGTACTTTTTTTTGAAACACAAAATAATTCCTCTCATTACATGAGACTTTGACATAACTAGCGTAATGTGACTGTGCATTGAAACACCTCTCTCTCTCTCGTCTAACTATTCAGGGTCAACAGGCATGGCGTTATACTTTCTTTAATATACAGGGTATAAACGGATTCTCCACGAAGCCGTCAACCAAGCATTCTGTACATCAAACTACTAGCCACTCAAACGGCAGCGGGTACTACGGTACCCAGCAATAAAAAACGCTTACATGACATTATTGACAATGACATAAGTGATACTTTTGACACTTGACAGTTCAAACAAGGTTTAACTGTGGCGCGCCACTTCGAACTGTACGCAAAAAATATTGCTGGGTAACGCCTTTTTTTGTGTGAAAAATCAGGATTTACGGTAGGATTCAATGTAACGCATTCAAAACATTGTGCTGATGGATGGATTGAATAGTACGGGGGTCGTTCAGGTGTCCTAAGTAAAATAAAAAATACATTAAAAACACGTATTTAAAAAAAAAACTTGAGAAAATGTTTAAACTTTAACCCCCAATATCTCCGTAACTAGAAGGTTCCCGTATGAACTAGGACAAAAAAATGATCGCAATGACGAGGAGAACAAGTGCCTTTCGGCTTCGTTAAGAGTCTTTTTACACCCTTTATATTTTTCCAATTATTCCTCTCTTTGGTAATAATACGCATAGTTATGATCTGATTTAACAGTACGCAACTATACAGTACGGAAATTTTGACAAAAGATTTTGTTAGACGACGCATTTTTTGCATTTATAAGGTGAAGGCATAGGAGTACGTAGTTTCGTAAGGGAAGCAAGTTTCAATAATAAAACTTGTACTTGACTTGGATTAAGCGTTCCATATGAATATGAACTTGATTCGTATGCGTGTAATGCTAATAATCGTATGTGAAGAAGCGTTTCAGACGAATATGAGCATTAATACTATACGAATTAAATTCACATTTATATGCGATGCTCACGTGACACAGCAAATATAGACTTCACGTCTATATTTGCCACATTTGGAGGTAACGAACCTGAACCTTAATCCCTTATAATTACGGGTCATTTATGAAAGTATGTGAGCTAGCGTTTCAGTCGAATATGAGCATTAACGCTATGTATACGAATTATATTCAGATCCTCAGAAAATATATAGACCTCTCGTCTATGAATCTCTGCCATATTTAGAGGTATCGAACCTGAACCTTAAACTTTTATTATTACGGGTCATTTTTGAAAGTACAAACATAATGCGTCGTCCTAACTAGGAATTATTTTGTGTATCAAAAGTAAGAGATAGAAAACTCGCATAATCATGTTTGTTTCGCTATAAATTAAATTAGTTGTTAATATTTTATAGTTTTGTTGTTGTTATTATTTGTAGAATATTTTGTATGGGCGTAATAATTTTTTTAGAAAATAAAATAAACACAATGTGTTTGCTGCTGTGCTAGAACCAAACAAGAAGAAATGTGACATTTATTGACCAGGTCCGCGTACCTACTCATGAGGGAAGGCTTGTGTACCAACTCAACTCAACTGGGTGTATGGGCCATGGCATATGGTGCCAAGTCTTGGAGTAAAACGGCTGCAACATACTGATAGAGGCACGGACAGGACCAATCTATAAGAGTTCTGTTTTTTGTCATTTGGCTGCGGAAACCTAAAATAATTTGATTACGTCTGATGAGTTTCACTAGCTAATTTAATTTGATCTTTAGGATCAAATTATACCCAATAATAAACTTAAGACCACGGACCCCCGTTGTTTTCTAAAAGAGGGCCAGCTATTGAATTAGATTACATTGCTCATATATATCTGATATTTTATTACGCCCATACAATACCGTACAAAACGTACCTGCAAGGGTTATGTAAATTGTTTTTTTTTTTATATTAATTTTATTTAGTTAACATATTCTTTTGATTAAATTTTAACAAACGCAAATATATTTGCCATATAACTCATTCAAAATGTTTTCATTTTCCTTTAAAATTGCTCAGTGTATGTATATTCAATAATATATATAAAAGACTATCGTTGTATACATAAATGTACAACATTCCATATTGGTGTTTTGGTGTACCCGCGTCGTGATAAATAAACCAAAATGATAAAGATATAGCACTCGTTTTCTTACAATTTTTTTCCTACCGCGACCACCTTCGCGAACCTCTCGTCCCAGCCGCCGCGGGAGACGCCCCGGGCGTCGGGGGTCACGTGGTGGCTTCCGGCCACCGTAGACGCGGACCTGTGGACGGTGAGTAATGGGCTAGCTCGCCGTCCATCAGTCTTTTGACGACAGGCCAGGGCCGATGCCTGCCAGGGCTGCGGGACTGTTGGAAAGAGATACCGCGGTCCTGGAACACAAAGGGCAAGGAAGGAACATGGATGGGTTTTAGTCAGTACAAGTCTGACACTCGCTTCCGCTCTGCCCAGAGCGGCAGAAGTCATTTGATGATTTCCATACGACAAAAAAAAAAGCTAATCCTCGTGCAGGATACGGAACTATACTACGCCTGATTGACACCGATTGTGTCAACTAACTTGTATTGGCGCGACTAGTCGCGTGACTGTAATCATTAACCTTTTGAACGCCTGAGCATAAACGCACGCGCGTGCCCTCCATGCCAAGCCACATTTCAAAGCAACGTACAAAAAGAATAGGGATTCGAAAGCTATTTAATCGATTATTTCGTGTTAATAGTGCACCGTATTTTTTGTCACATATTTGTGTCGTTGGCGTACAGGGCACGCGTTTACTTGTCACGTATATGTGACAATGGCGTTCAAAAGTTTAAAACAATCGACTCGCAATCGTATTCCGCATCCCGCAACGGGATTCGCCTCAGTGTGGCCAGTGTTGGTCCTGATTTTACTAAGTTCACGAAAAGGTGTTAAAATATCTTTGTATTGTGCAAATGTTCTGTAAAAACTTAAAAAAAAAACTGTAGTTACTATTGTATAAATAAAACAACCTCAAGAGTCATGTAATATACGACTTTATTTTATAAAAATACATCACAAGGTATAATATTTTGAGCTTAATAATTGAAAAGTCCTGTATCAAGATAGAACACACTCAACAGTTTTTACCAATGAGATCAACGAGGAAACAGGTATATAAAAAGGTACAAATTTGACACTAAATAACTAGAGTTGCTAGTTTATAATAACAATAACAATTTTTTACATTAAGCAAAGCTTGCAATATAAAATAAATGCATGTCCTCGAACGATCTAATACAATGCTTGCATTATTCGAAAACAGAAGAATGCGAGACGTTTTCTGACATTTAAAAATGGAACTGTTGGAAACACTGGGAAGACCCACCAACAAGATAAAAGTAAATAGCAGCGTTAATAGCGACATAAGAATGCTTGATATAACTTATAGGTACCCAAAACCGAGTTCCCGAAACATATACAAATAGGTTGCAAATCTGCAAGTCTTGATAAGATATGAAATATGGATGTAAATACACATTGTATTTTTTTCGAATTTTTTGGAAATTGTAAAGAGCATTCAAACTACATCATGTGATACTTTTAAGATACTAGAGAAAGGGAAATCTGATAATTTCATATATGTACAGGCTGTGGCAATAACATTGGTTAATGAGTCGCCACAACCTGTTGACTATAGACTGTATGCGATAGTTGTGCGCCTTTTTACCCGACTGCGTCAGAAGGAGGGTAATGTTTTTGAAGCTATACTTCTTTTGGCGCGTTAGGGAAAAATTATGAGAATAAATTTTTACGATGCGCGCGCACACCGTCACGAAATCCAACACCCCGAAGTTAGCTAGTCAACATACACCCTGAAGTTGGCTAGTCAACATTTTAGTTTTATACGCCAAGTAAGTATAAATTCTTACGTGCGTAATAAGTACACACACACACACACACACACACTTTTTTTTACTTACCTATAGCTTATTCAGTTCAATATATAAAAGCGTATATCATACGTTACACCACTCTAGTTATTTAGCGCAGTGTAAAGGTGCTTTGTGGTCAAACACTAACTTCTTACACAAAGAAACAATACACCGATTTAGTGTAGTTTATGGCACACCAAATTTAAAGAGAATAAATCTGGAAAATTCAGCAAGGAAAGATTTTACACAAAAGTTTTAAGTATTACATTACCAATTAATGTTTTTTTTATTCGCCATTGATACTTAAAAGATATGCAATTGAAGAGTTTACAACAGAAAACATTTCACATTTAAAAATAAATGTTAGTAATTTGTTTCAACTTTTTGAACGCCAATTACTTTACACGACAATATATTTAATAGAAAAATGAAGTAACATACAAACAAGAAAAACAAATTTTATAGATGTTCATTCTGTCATTTTAAGACGGGCACACTTATGACGTATGTAGTAGGTAAATATAGTAATAATATATGTATATTCAAATTTGCTATTGAATATATAAAAAACAATAAGTTTACTCTACATCTAGTACGTATTTCAAAGCCAGGTCACGAGTGGAGTATGTACAGGCGCCAGTACATCGAGCTACCCGAAACTGTCAAATTTTCCCAATAAACCTTGAACCTAATGCTTTAGCGATAAAGTTGAAAATCTATTAAAGAAATTTGACAGTTTGTAGTAGCTCGATGTGCTAGCATCTGTACACTACCTACATTTATCATAAGAAAAATTTTTGAACCGATTTTTCAGGTGGGATAGAAGTGCGACGTTCAAAAAGTGAATAATGCCTTTAAAAATTAAACGTAAAAAAAATATATTATAAAAATACCTATCACTAAAAGCCATTAGATATGCATCGTACTGGGAAAGACAACAATTATAAATAACCACAAACATATTCATGAATCCGGAAAAGGTATATAGGGTGCCCAAAAATGTAGTTCATTAATTCGGGTTTGGAACAAGATCTGCGTTATCTTTGGTGTTAACTTTCTTTTATTTTCATTCGAACACTTATACAGTACCGGCCCGTTAAGCTTTGGAAAGAGACTATTATACACGTACAAGTGACAGAAAGGTCACTCGACGAAACACGACTTTATATAAAGGACCATGGGCGTTTTCCTATGAACTCTGGTCGTAAGACCAACAGAATTGAAATATATGTCAAATAGCTAGTAGCTTATAATTAGTACTTCAATACATTCTAAAACAACAAGTGCCTAAGTCGCCGGAGAACAGAGATAGAGACATTTGCAATATTACCTTTTCTTGTATTTTGCCGATGATTTGACTTATTATTCAGACCAAAAATAAACCTAATTTAACAAGGGGGTTCCGTAACACAGCCTCTACAGTCCTTAGTCGATTTAAGGACTTCACCGGGCTAAGTCGTTTCTATTACTTTGTGCATTAGCAAAATGTTTTCGACAGGATCCATTTTGAAAACAAATGACTGTTGTAGTCAAATTTTCAACTAAATACAGAAAATAACATTTTCAATATTGGTTTCTTGTGACTTAGGTAATTGTCGCAATACTATGAATTTAAGAACTTACTATGATTTGGGATAAATTTCAATTCTATGGGACTTACGCCCATTTTGACCAATACCCTTTTCATGTGCCATTTTATGGCTAGGTAGGCTGGCTACCTAGGTAATACAGAAAATAACATTTTCAATATTGGTTTCTTGTGACTTAGGTAATTGTCGCAATACTATGAATTTAAGAACTTACTATGATTTGGGATAAATTTCAATTCTATGGGACTTACGCCCATTTTGACCAATACCCTTTTCATGTGCCATTTTATGGCTAGGTAGGCTGGCTACCTAGGTACCTTTTGATACAGGGTTCGCCCCCAATTTTTGAGCTTCTTTCGAACCCAAAAATGAACGAGTAGGCCTATTGCATCGTATTAAATGTTAGAACAATTTAGTTGCGAAGGAGAGAGCGTAATTAACAATCTGTGTGCGAGAAAGAGAGACTTACATCTAAGGTGACGTCTTTGTCCGCAACTGAATAGTGTATCTAACATTAAAGTACGGTCTTGGAATATAAATCTAACCATTTAATGATTCCTCCTTGAGCTACGTATACGCTCTTCATAAACATTTTTTTATTATTTTCTTATCATTTTTACACAGATAAATATATTATCAAATTCAAATATCTATTTGCCTTAAAATACTTAACACAAAATAAACTTTATCTGAACTTTCAATCGAAAAATATTTGAGTATAGATTGTAGACTAAATAATAATATGGATATTATTAAAACATTCGCTTCCTAATTTTAGTGAACTAAAATCAAGAAATGTTAAAACTAACTACAACAGTAAATGATGATCTTATGACTATTCCAACTTTTATGACTAAAAAACATTGAAATAACATGGACATGCCACCAGATACCTTCGCATATTATTATTTAGCCTAACAACAATACTAAACATCCAATACGTGTACAATCACAGTGAACAACTATAAGCTGTAGTTTCCAAAGTCAAAATGATGTGACAAATCAGCGTGACAGTTGGTGACAGTTGCTGACTGTATGCGCGGGAGTTGGTGGGCGGGCTTGGTTAAACACCGGGATTTTTTCAACATTTGATTCAGACATAATATATTCTATATATACACATTATCTACCAGGTAAAGATACTAGAACCTTTTTTAGTAATATTCAGACAGTTCAGAGTATATTATAGATAGATTAATATTAGTATGTACCCCATATTTATAGGGACACAAAGGAGCGCAGCATTGCTATTTGTTTTCGTGTTGCAGAAAAACAATATTGCTAGCTATTTTCAGCAACAATAAAACATTTTACAATATCACATGATCTTGGCAATCATTTTGTGTAACTATTAAAATCCCGGCTGTTCTATCTCCCCCATTCCACTCCAAACGCGCTCAATACTGTGCCCAAAAACCTTTACAATACCATCTTACAACAATATCTTCTCAAAATTCTTATTCTGTTCGAATTGCACGATCACTTCGTCATTCCTGGCACCTAACAGTTTTTTGGCCCTTTTCAAGTCATCGTAAAAGCACCTACCCTTTTCCGAACGCTGTATATGTATTTTGGGAAGCAAGTCTTTTGATAGATGAGATATTAGTTTCTGCCAATCCGCGAGTAGGGTGAAAGTTTTCGCGAGTCGAGTCTCAACTGGAATATGGCCATCAGAATGTTCGAACAAGACGTTGATGACATCTTTCGAGCATTTTAGGGCTCTGCTAGCTTTGACAAACGAGAGAATTAGAGTGTCCACATTTTTATGAGCGCTTATTATGGGTTTGTCGTAGATGTTGTTGCACACGTTGGCTTCTTCAGTTGGTCCAACGATGTAAATGATATGTGTGGCTAACCTGAAGGCTTCCTCTGCCCAGATGAAGGGGTCTCCGTGCGAGGTGGTGGATATGTCGCCGTCAAACATGACGATGAAGCCGTATTCTGATCGCAGGTAGGTGACGAAAGACACGACGCATTCGGCGTGCAGTCGATTCGCGGGCGAGTATGCTACCAGGATTTTCGGCGGTGTAGGTATCATAACGGCTGGAAATAAAGTGGTTTTTGATTTACTATGATATTGGGCTAGAAGTGTACTTGCTGAATGAGGCTGATCTTACACACATGCATGCATGTGTGATGGGCCAGTGTCTCTATAGCTATTAAACTTCATAAAATCGTCGTGCAACTTACCCAACTCTGCGTCTCTGTTTCTGTCTTGGCAACAATACCGTCTGATTCCGCGCAATACGATGTAGTAAGCGAACAGTGTCGCCACTATCAGGGCTGTCACACTCGCTATGCAGATGTTCAGGGTTTGAGGGTCACTGCCTGGAAAGAGGGATATAACATGGTCAAACTAGTACCAAATTGAAGGTCTCATGGCTAAATAATAACAGCCGCGCGCAATAATGACAAAAAATTAAGCAACATTTGTCGAGGTTGATCCGCGGATGGATGAACATCCATTACATACCGAGACCCATTCATGCCTCGCAAAGCACGTAAAGTCTTTGATTTGCTTAGCAGTCGTTAGGATCGTGTATATAAACACGAACGCCTGATAACCAATCTAACCAAGGCGGACAACTGCAATTAGGAACATTTTATTACAGTTTTTTAAATCTAATTTGACACTCATTAATTTTCGCTAGTCTTAATATTCCGAGAATGATTTTATACAAGCTTTTATTCATAGCATGCGTTGTCTTTTTAAACAATTGTTTAAACAATAACTTCATTAAGTTGCCCAAACTTATTTGGTTATCTGCATTGTCCTTAGATGCTATTAAAGTCTGTTAGTGACATCATTTGTACGCGCCATCTTGGGACTACACAATGTGGACAGGATAAAATCACTTGTATTGCGTCAACAAAAGATTGTAATGAAGGTTAACTTCACTATGTTTAGACATGACATTGCATGATAAGTACGTAATTTGTGTCTGCAAGACAAATTTCCGGACACTTTTCAAGATTTTGGTGTACCATAAAAGCGACTCGCCACCTGTTCAGAGGACTTAAGTATAATAAAATTTGGATATCCTATAAATATGTAAATCTTCTCCTGACCCCCTGACAGGTGCGTTGTCCTAAGTCATCCCACAGCTGGGCAAAGGCCCCTCCCCATGACTTCCAAATCCTTCGATCCAGGGCCAATGTGGACCACTGGTGGTTGTTTCTGTCCAGCTCGTCCCGCCATCTGCGAGGTCTACCGCGTCACCTTCTTGCTGTGTCAGGGCTCCACATCGTGGTTATTTTGGCCTACAGCTCGTCGGGCATACGGCAGACATGGCTAGCCCAGACCCACTTTAGCGTAGCGGCTTTTTGAGCAACATCAGAAATTTGGGTTTTGGAGAGCAGTGTGGTGTTGTGTACGGGTCGTTAAGAATGTTTATAGGTATTTTTTTTTATTAGTGCTAATAAACAAAGTAGGTATGTTTAATAGATAGTGTAGACGTTAATTAAAAACAAATGTGATAAGACCACGTTTTGTTTTTCTTGTTAGGTACTACATAAAAGCATACGCGATTGAATGCAGTCATCCGTACAGCCATGGTAGAAATTTCATTGAACGCGCCTTTATTTGGTAGTATTAAGTGCGGTTTTCGTAATTATGTGTAAAGTGTGACTACTATCTTGCCTTTCTGGACTGTGAAAATTATGAACTGCGTAACAAGTATTAAATTGCAATAAAATAAAAAACTTTCTGCGAAAAAAAAACGACTTCCAAAAAAACACTAAAAAAAAACTAAAATAACTTTTTTTTAAATTACTTTCGGAAGTCGGTGACTTTGTTTGTTTCATTGTCATTTTTTGTCACCGACTTCCGAAAGTAATTTAAAAAAAAGTTATTTGAGTTTTTTTTTAGTGTTATTTTGGAAGTCGGTTTTTTTTCGCAGAAAGTTTTTTTATTTTACCCTTTTTAGTTGTAGACTTTTTAGCATGCCACACAAATTCTAATCATGAATTAATTTTATATTGTAACCAGAACTTTAAGGAAGTAATCGTCAACACGAATCAAACGAGTCGAAACTCAATGGGGTTGTCGTTTTATAGCGGAGTTCTTAAGGCGACCTTACAGCTCCATCGCCAGACCCTGGATACTATCTGAAGACAAACTACTCATTAAGACGAATCAAACGAGCTCAAACTCGATGCGGTTACGTCGTTTTATCACGGAGATCCTATGGCCACCTTCAAGCTCCATCATCAGACCCTGGATAACATCTAGAGACAAAGTACTCGTCAAGACGAATCATACGAGCCCAAACTCGATGGGGTTATGTCGTTTCATAACGGAGTTCTAAGGCCGCCGTCCAGCTCCATCATCAGATCAGCTCCATGTCATCGATATATTGTACTATCACGCGATATACATAAGCGTGCAAATTTTTAATTCAATCGGAAATCAGGAAGTGTGTCAAATTAAACATGCAAGACTTCAAGCGTCGTCGCGTGATATAGCAATTAACGTGAAAACATACCAAATTACTGAACCGATTTTGATGAAATTTCTATGGGACCAATCGGGAAGAGATCCTTTCACATAAAAGAAGAATTTTTGAAATCGGTTAAGAAACGACGGAGATATGAGGTAACAAACACAAAAAAAAAAAAACATACAACCGAATTGAGAACCTCCTCCTTTTTGAGAAAGTCGGTTAAAAATAGTTCTATTCTGAATTATCTCCCGCGCATATTATCTTTCGAACAATTTTTTTATTGCAATTTAATACTTGTTACGCAGTTCATAATTTTTTTGAGGAATTTTTATTTTGTTTGATTGTCAATTATAATGTTTTGTATTTTCTTTTTTACTCTTTTTTGTTTGGACATTAATTACACAAACACGACATAATATATTATCCTTAAAACTTATTCTTTTTTGCTTTTTCTTGTTATACTGTCCGCCAATTTTTTATTTTTTTTTTCTTACATAACATACAACCAAGACATGAAAGATTCTTTAAAGCATAACCTGCATAACCTGTAGCCAAGAATTTTCTCAATAACTAACCATAATTATGTTTGTTTGCTTGCAGAAAAAAAGTAAAAATTATAGACAAGCCTAGGCGTCCTATGTCAGCTTACATGATGTGGTTGAACAGCAACAGAGAACAGATCAGGTCGGAGAATCCCGGCTTGAAAGTTACAGAACTCGCCAAAAAGGGAAATGCAATTTGGAGGGCGCTCGACCAGTCTGTGTGGGAAGAAAAAGCTGCCAAAGCCAAGGAGCAGTATGAAAAAGACCTGGAGTTGTACTACGCCCAACAAGGTGGCAGAGATGGCAGCGGCGGCAAGAAAGGGGCGCAAACAAAGTCCACGAAGAAGGAAGTATCTGCATATGAAGATGGCGAAGAGGATGGAAGCGACTGACATGACGTAACTGGTAGCCTACCATGACTTCTTATATCTGTATTGTTTTAATATTATTTCTGTGTGGGATAGAGATAAAGTCCTATAATGGGTGTAACAGTACCCTTAACGAAGCCGAAAGATACTTGTTCTGGGAACCTTTTAGCCACGGAAATATTGGGGGTCAAAGTGCCAGGTTTTTTTTTTAAATACAATTTTTTTATTTTATAACTTGACTTGATATACCTCCACGACCCCCATACTATTCAATACACCCATCAGCACAATGTTTTTAGTAAGTTACATTGAATCCTACCGTAAAAAGTGAATTTTCACCCAAAAAAAGAAGTAGTTTCCCAGCAATACGTTTTGCGTAGAGTTACGAGTACTTAGTTTGATGAACAGAATGCTTGGTTGACGGCTTCGTGAAGGCCCCGTTGACACCGTGTATAGCTCCACCGCTGTCCCACACTAGTGGCACTTAAGTAATAGGTAGTAATACTGCTTCAAGAGGTTGTGGTACGGGCCCTATTCAAATTGAATAATTAACTTGGACTCAATTTTTTACAAAGTAAAATGGTTGACAATCCAAAGTCTGTGTGACATTCCATTTATATTTTTGTTCGACATTATATTTTTAAATAATATTTACCGAGTTGAATTTATTATTATTATTCTCTTACCTATATCGCAATTTATTTGAGGTCGGCGCAACTCGTCTTCTTCTTTCATTCTTCTCTATTACTCGTCATCTCAGCAGTCTCCTTTCTAGCCATATCATTCTTCACACAGTCAATCCATCGTTTCTTTGGACTTCCCCTAGTCTTAAATCCATCTACATTCTTATTTAAAACTTTCCTCACGACATTATTCCTCATTCCTCCGTATTACATCTTCATACATCCCATGACAACACACTACCACACATCTTAGAATAAGAATAATTTATTTGCTTAAAGCCACCAATTACAACAACTGGTAACACCTATAGGTTAACACCTATAGGTGTTACCAGTTGTTGTAATTGTGATACATACAAGAAAAAAAAAAAATCAGCTAACGAAAATACACTAGCAATTAATTTATTATTTTCGGTCAAAATAAAATCACTTGAATCAGTGTTTTTTTGCTTGAATATCTTTGTTTAGACGTACTGAACGCTGTGTTAAAATTTGTCCATCTATTTTAATGGGACCTTAAAATAATGCCGTATGCTAATTTCAAGTAGGTAAAATAATAACAGACACTTTTCAGACACAAGTGACAGTTTCAGACTTCCTCCCATGAACTCATTCCTTATTCTATCCATTCAGTTACATCACACATCCTCCTTAGTATGCTCATCTCAGTCACATGCATTTGCCTTGTGGCACCCAAAATTCTGACCCATACCAACAGGTAGCACTGTTTGTTCAATTATTTTTCGTTTCTGAAGCATAACTGTGTATGAATTTGGTCTAATATTGTAACTATCCGTAACTAAAAGAATTGACCGTTTTTGTTAAAAACGTAATAACATACATAACATCAATCCTGTAATCTCTCCAGGATTAGGTAGTGTTGTACTAATACTCCCACATTTCACCAGTTATGTTTAAGTACCATGCAATAGGGGGCGAGCCTATTGCCATCAGCCGGGCACAAATCCAAACACCGGGGCTGCTACTTCGAAATTCATTAGGGAAAAACCCAATACACAACACATACAACAACAAACAACAATTTCCCCAACCAGCAAAAAATCATGTTTGATGTATAGGAACGCAACAGAAATACATCATCCGTGAAAATTTCAACTGTCTAGCTATCATGGTTCATAAGATACGGCCTGGTGTCAGACGGATAGCAGAGCCTTAGTAATAGGGTCCCGTTTTATCCTTTCGGTACGGAACACTAAAAAGTACTTAATGAATACAAAACAAAATACTCACTAATCATTATCCTCGGACTCTCCACAGATCTACAACCGATGGTCCTCTTGACATCGCACTTCGCGTGTAAAGGGGTCACCACAAAACTGAAGGACCCATTCGACCCAAAATAGTAGTAGTCATATGTCACTTCATCTGTATTATTTTGTATAAGGACGGTAGTCGCCTTGACCTCCCGATAGGGACCCCTGGCGGTCGGAGTGATGACCACCTGTATACGGTACGCGTGAATTTTGAGCTGTTGTGGAGGAGGCATTATATGTAAACGCATGATCATCGGGAATATTTCTATGTATATGAACGGCTTCCATTTGTCTTCGGTTGTTGATTCACCTAAAAAAGTGCGAATGATATAATTAGTTTTGAAGTGGTACGGTGACACATCAAGCTATAGTTTCCAGTATAACATGGCCTCGCTTTCATAGATTTCTCGCACAGTGAGAAATCCGCTTAAAGTGGTTGTATATAACTTGCTTGGTCATCGTGCGTACACGGGTTGTTAGCATTATGTTTATTCCAGAATCATTTGACCTTGTGCACAGTAAACATGTATTACGGGGTTCGCGATTTAGTTACAAATATGTGTTTTTGGAAAAATAACTTCAATTCCCACTCATAAAGTTTAGTTTGTGCTACAACTGACTTGAACTATTTATTGATTGTTAATAAAGTCACGTTTTTCAATTGTTTAGTCACTCCGAAATCAACTTCAAATGGAAACAAGAATTTGAATTATACTTAGGGCAGGTTTTTCAATCGCTAGTTAACTTTTATCCGACGAATAAGTTCGTGATTTTGACAGTTTTTGTATGGACGGACTGTCAAAACGTCACATTTACTCTTCAGTAATGATTGAAAAATCAGCCCTTAGACAAATATAAAACACAGTTTACTTACTCAGCATCTCAGCAGAGGGTATATTAAAGTAATACTGTCCCCTATTAACAGTTTTGTCCTCAGCAGTGGCCTCGAAGTCCAGAATATGGCTCTGTCCATCTCGGTCGTCAGTTTTCGGCCAGTAGCAGTTGTAGTAGAGAACGGAGTCTTCGTTGATGGTCACCTGGTTCGACAACTTTATGTCCCTGCAGTGGTTCTTCACGTCTCTGTACTTATCTTGGAAACGGAACCTCATGGCTGTAAAAGAAAATCAAGTATAAGTGACTGTAATTAATGTATTGCTTTACCCAGAAGAGTAAAACAACGTTTCTAGGGAAACAAAGATTTAAATCGCTAGATGTGTCCGCGCAACATAGTGTGAGAAAGTTTTCACACTGATAACAGTGAGTTCAAAAATCCTGAATGGAACGAATCCATTATACAGAAACGAGCGTCGCCAGCACATCAAGCTACTACAATCTATCAAACTTTAATTGATTTACAACTTTATCGCTAAAGTATTAGGTTCAAGGTTGATTGGAAATTGAATACAAAATGCTTGCCTAGGTTGGTCTGTGGATGGGTGACCACCCATTACATACCGAGTTTCCTCCGTGCCTCGGAAAGCACGTTAAGCCGTTGGTCCCGGCTGTCATTTAAAGATCTTTGACAGTCCTTAGGTAGTCAGTGGCCCAAAAAAGTCTGACAAGCAGTCTAACCAAGGGGTATCGTATTACCCAGTACTAACTGAGTTGTGGAGGTCAGATAGGCAGTCGCTCCATGTAAAATACTGGTATTCAGCTGCATCCGGTTAGACTGGAAGCCGACCCCAACATAGTTGGGAAAAGGCTAGGCAGATGATGATGAGTCTACGATTTTTTCCAGTTAAAATTGAACACTTTGACAAAACCAGGGTGGCCTAAAATGATACAACGAAAGTAATAAAAAGTATGTATTCTGAAGAGTGCTAGTTGATTAAAAATGTTTTTGTTTTCTATGGTACTCAAAAGGCTTGTCCATTGAATTAGGCCATTATGGTTCTCATGGCCTCAAATGTGCTAAGAGCAGAAAACTCATTTAGTGTGTAATGTTGCTAGCAACACCTCAAATTTTTGCCAGCAACATGTTTCTGGCAACACAAAAACATGTTGCCGTGTAAATTTATTCCAGTTGTAATTTTAAATCCCCCAATAACTAAGCATAGTAATATTTCTTAACAGGAAAACTCAATCAATATAGAGCACTTTAGAAAAAAATAATAGACGCAGGCACAGAAATAAACATTATAATTATATTATAGGACACTTGTTTTATGATGTCATCGCTAAAGATAACGTTATTGAATACATTGTTATTTTATACGATTTATTATTGTTTTATAGTAAGCTCGCACATAATAATTAATAACAAAGGTATGATAAAAGGGTTTGAACGGTATTTGTATTTACCCAATCGCCATTATGTTTTTTTTTGTCAATTATAAAAGACAATCCCTCAAAACGACCGCCCTTCGCCACTTCCCAGTGTTTTAGCTGATAAAAAGTGACGAAACAAAATCCCCAGCAGTATTTAAAACGGATCAGGATGTCACGCAACTGTTAAGGGTTGAATATGATCATACTTTTGATGTTCTTTTCATGCTTGTGTGTGAACGCGTCCTTAGCCCACAGAGTTAATTTGCGTCACTTTATTGCCCAAAGCTTATCGCTAGCGAATTATCGTCGTCTGCTGGATGAAACTCCAACAGAAGCTACATCGATGTCACACATCATTATCGGTCCAATAATAGAATTGCTCTTTGTTAATACAAATTATCCATAATTTATGCTGTTGCCTTTTCGAATTGGGTTCGCCGTGAGCGAATTACCAGACGTCACATGTTTTAGACTTTTGGTCCTAAGACATGACGTTGTCTCTAATTGTTTTCCTTCAACGATTTGTTTTAGCAGTGATGTGAACAAATGCACAAGGTTTGCTTCGTATTGAAATTCACAAGGTTTGCTTAGTAGGCGCCTGCCTCGATTCGAACCTAAGAGCTACGGACTCGGTGAGTCATAGCCGAAATCACTGGTCCACCCCTACGCACTTGCAATAGAATATCTATGACTTTTGTGTCATAAAGGGTGTTAACAGACTCTTAACAAAGCCGAAAGGCACTGGTTCTCCCCGTCATTGCGATTATTTTTTCGTTCTAGACCATACCTGAGAACCTAGAAGGTTCTCAGGTATGGTCAGGTAAGGTTACAGAGATAGTGGGGGTCAAAGTAACAACTTTTTCACAATGTTTTTTTAATGCATTTTTTTAATGTAAGATTTTTACTTTAAACACACCTCCAGGACCCTCTTACTAGTCAATCTATCCATCAGCACAATGTTTTGAGTGCGTTACATTGAGTCCTACGGTAACACGTGATTTTTCAGCCCAAAAAAAAGTCGTTTCCCAGCACAATTTTTTGCGTAAAGTTACTTGGTTTGACGTACATAATGCTTGGTTGACGGCTTCTTGAAGAGTCTGTTTACACCCTGTTTATCCCCGTGGATCAATAATATTTAGTAGCAGCCGAAGGTCTAGAAGTCAACACACAGTTAAGAGGAAATGCGGGTGGTCTTTTTTTTCATACAAACGCTCTCGCCTGTTTCGTTTCTGGATTATGACTTTAAAGCTATGATTTTTTACAGTTAAATAAATATCAACCTCTTCTATGTCCCTATGTTCCTTTCTAATGAAACATAATCTGTATAAACATTAGAACCTTTACAAATGCTCAGAATTACCTATTTGGCAGCTGTCAACAGAGGCCTAGTGTACAAATTTGATAACTCATCATCTGCCTAGCCTTTTCCCAACTATGTTGGGGTCGGCTTCCAGTCTAACCGGATGCAGCTGAATACCAGTATTTTACATGGAGCGACTGCCTATCTGACCTCCACAACCCAGTTACTACTGGGAAATACGATAGGTACCCCTTGGTAAGACTGGTTGTCAGACTTTTTAGGCCACTGACTACTTTAACGACTGTCAAAGATCTTCAAATGACAGCCGGGACCAACGGCTTAACGTGCTTTCCGAGGCACGGAGGAAACTCGGTATGTAATGGGTGGTCACCCATCCACAGACCGACCTAGGCAAGCACAGCTTAACCTAAAGATCGACCCGAGCGGCTGTTATTGTTTTAGCCACGAGCTCCTCACAAATGTGATAACTATTAATGAAAAAAGAAAAACATAGCGACACAGTATATATCCTTCATATTCAGTTTATCAAGTATCTTTTAAATTGGTCGAATATTGGAGGAGGAAATAGTCGAGAGCCAAACCTCGAATTATGACTTTTTACTTCTCGGATCTGTAGTTGTCCTTATCGCACTAACGTCGAAATCGAGCTCGCAGAGGGACAACGATAGTTTTTTCAAATACCTACCGCATTTCCTCTTAAACCACTGCACCCGATTAGCATCGGAACAACTCGAGCCGTTCGAGATTCTATGAAATTCCATACTGGTCGCACACTTATAAGTACGCAAGACGGCTGATCAAGCTATACAAAACCAGTTTATGCGGATCTCTCATTGTACAGAAAATATATACAAAACGAGGCCACGTTATACTGGAAATGTAAAGCTTGATATGCCGCCGTGTGTACGTAAGTAGATTGTCATTAAACTTACTTTTCCACTTAATATTACTGAACATAATATTCAGGACCGTATGGTTCAAATCGAAGGAGTCGTAATGGCGCACTGACATGATGTACGGCTTCAGGGTGACTCCCCCGATGTAGTTGTTTTCGGATAGAGGCCCAAACGTCATGGCTCCGCATTCCTGGCTGTCCGGAGGATACACTGTCATACTGCAGGAATCGTAGTCCGCGTTGGTTTGGCCGCGGATCTGGAAATAAATGGAGTATATAAGGCTTTAGCACTTTTTAAAAATGGGCAGTCTAAAAAAGTCTCGCGCGCCTTCACTTTTGTTAAAGCTGTTCCACTATTTTGGCGAACAGTAAAGTATTCTACCTATTTATCTAGTGTACACCAATGAAAACCAATCTAATCACTAAAATTAATTCGTTTGCAAACTAGTGATTGGCTTGTTTCTTACTGATATTATGACCACATAAACGAATATGGTCTTGATGAGTGTGCAAATTACTCTTGCTTGCAGATTGACTCGCTCTATTGAATAATATATTCATGACTTTATTTTTTTTTAAGTTGTTTTTCCAAATACTAAATATTTGGAAGCTAAATCGCGAACGCAGTTACGTTAAGTCGTTTTCGAATGCTCGCAGTATGGACGCATCCATACTGCGAGCATTCATTAATAGGCGTCATCAATAAAGATTTTTTTTACCACAAACAGCTTCTTTATTAAATTCTTATTATATTATTATGATTACATTGCAGGCAATGATTTCATTCTCCGATACTTTAAGTCGTCAATATCGATTAGAAATTAATAAACTACTACAAGGTGTTAGGTGACACTTAAAACGGATATATTACATACTAATGTGTAATAAAATAAAACAAAAGGTGAGCAATACTGCCAAATGAGTTCGGGAAACAATAATAGATTTTCGTTTGAGCACCTTGAAACTGGACAATTGTGAGTTGGTCACATGCACTAAGTGTACCGTACCACTAACATATACTATATTTTTATTGGAAGTTTCACATATTCCGAGAAACCTTCTTCTGGCTACCAATCGCAATTAAGTTCGGGCTTAGTAATAGAGTCCTGTCTTTATCATTTGGTCTTTAAAATAAATTTAACACAATATAATCTGCAAAGATTAAGTAGATAAAATATGTTTTAACATAAATATAAAGAAAAAAAAATTATCTTCTTGAATTTGTCAAGTTCAAAATCTACATTAACATTTGATGCTG
This sequence comes from Lycophotia porphyrea, assembly GCA_950005105.1. Taxonomy (NCBI): domain Eukaryota; kingdom Metazoa; phylum Arthropoda; class Insecta; order Lepidoptera; family Noctuidae; genus Lycophotia; species Lycophotia porphyrea. The sequence goes on from OX465396.1 coordinate 3,391,488, forward strand.
TTGGATTTGTATTAAAACAGAAAATACAGTGTTGAATGAATAATATGCCCAGTATTATATCTGAATTGATTTATGCCGAGAAGTTCTCAAATAAATATTTAGCAATTGGGCCTGTTACTCCTACAAGCCTATGTATGAGGAGTGTGTATTGCTGACTGCTCAGTGTGTATGCATAGTATTAAATTATTCTCTAATAAAAAATCTGTGTGACTATTATGCAATCGGTCAGTCTCTCTCTTTGGGTTAAGAGAACAAAGAAAGGATGGATGATCTGTGTGAAAGATGACATGGCTAGAAAGATGGTTACTACTGAAATTAAGAATAATAGTATGGAAGAATAAGACATGCTTCGCCAATCCCAAATAAATTGGGATAAGTGCAGGAGAAGTAGAAGGAGATAGTCACATCGTCCAACAAGTGGATTCTCACTTTAGGTGTAGTCTAGTGCAGTATTATAAAAACATCAGGCTACGGGCTGCCACTAAACCCAAGTGGGTTTTGTCAGTAGCAGCGAAGCTTGGACCTAAATTGTAAGGTATTTGTTTTTTTTTTAACATTGTCATATCATGCAATCGGTCCTTCTGACTATGAGCAGATGTGTTGAGTGACTATTATTCATGAAGAGATATTCTCCAATAATAGTAACATTCTCCATATTTGTATATTGGCTTTGTCAGAGCCGCCGAGATCCAGGGTTCTCATTTCAGGCAATTTAGAAGTCAGGCAATGTGAGCTGGACAGGTATTAATGTTGAAGACATGTGGTTTCAACAAGACGACGCCTCATGCCAAACAGGGTGCGTTACGATTATTTACTCAGAAGAAACTAGCCACACATGTAATCATATTCAAACATAAATGGTATAAAAATTTTAATCAAATAAAACCAATTTCATAGATTTTAAGCAAAGTTTTATGTAAATTTGAAGTTCTCTGCCTCTAAAAAAACACCCTTAATAAATACACCACGGCCTAACCCTTTGGGATTACAGAAGTGAGTTGACAACAAACAATGAACACTTTTCGAAAAGTTCTATAGCAACTTTTTAGACCTATATCCTGTTTATGTATATGAAGAAGGAAAAATACACTAGTAATATTGTAACTGCTCTATTTCTTATTGACAAGAATATTATAATTAATGGAACTAAAAAATAAAATAATAATATAAAATCATATACAACAACATTGTACGGTTGGTTGCTTAACTAAATCTACATCTTACTTTAGGTCTAGCCTTGAGTTTTAAACTATGTTGAAAACTTGGGATAATTAATTATGTTGTAACAGACTTAAAAAATAGGATTTCTAATTGTGTTTTAGTTCTACCTTAAGTATGTAATATGGAAATTTTGATAGCTTAATTTTACAGGTTCATCATTGAGGAAACTTTTTATCTTGAATACAGAGCATAAACGTGTTTATTTGAATAATATTAGCGATACGGAAAATGATGGGTCAGAATGGTGAAGGACGCGTATGTCAAATAGTGCAACCAATGTCTTGCTCTTTCATTGCAAAAATCAATACTGATTGATGCAGATGCGGATATGTGCACTTAGGACCAAACTGACTACATACCTCTGTAGTGCAGCTAAGTTCCAATGATTTATTCCCACATAACTGACTATATCCAGCTGCAGCATATTGCAGTAAACAAACAAACAATAAAAACACTTTTCGCCACATTATGATGGTATTGTCCGATTATATTATAGATTAAGATAAGAACATAAATATATCTAAGATAAACACATGATTAAGTGCTCATCTTGCCCGGTTATTTTATCTATTGGTTAAATAAAAAGTGAAAAAATAATAAAAATGTTTACAACGTGATATCCCGAGTCCACAATCAAACTACGCAATGGTTGCGTTCCGGATTTTAGCATTGTATAACTATTAGCATACATAATGTCTATGCCGCAGAAATTATGTAAGTTTGATGTTTGCTATTATTATGGTTTTAAAAGCTCGCTTGTGTGATAAAAACACTGTTGAGTGTTCATGAAATATTTTATGAAAAAATAAAATTTTGTTTTTTTTTTCGATTGAAAATGGTGAAAAACTGCCGTTTTACCCCACCAGATGTCGCATAATCGACTTTGCCTAATTATAACGTGTCACTTGTAAAAATCCATCTAATTTTTTATTTACTAATAGTTATCCCGCGCGGCTTCGCTCCCGTCAACTGGCTAACCTACCTACCCTACCTACCTACCATCCCTACCTACCTACCCTACCCTATCTCCCCTACCTACCCTACCTACCTCCCTACTACACTCGTTTGAATAAATTACACCTTGAACTTATGCTGATCTAGTACCTTTGGTCGCCAAAAAGACGATTTTGGTCAAAATTCGGGAAATAAATATTTGAGTTATTTGATCATCCCACGGGAACATCGCATTTTTCCGGGATCAAAAGTAGCTTATGTGTTAATCCAGCATATAATCTATCGTGATACCAAATTTCATTCAAATCAGTAAAGCCGTTTGAGCATGAAGAAGTAACAAACGTACACACATACAAACTTACACACATACAAACTTTCGCCTTTATAATAATATCTCTGCTGGTTCGTTAGTTACAGGCACTCAGTGTAGCTTTACATTATGTGCAACGTCTCATTGCTACTGGATAAACCTGCTTGTGAGAAGCCAATAACACCGATTTTCTAACGTAACTGGTATAAACCACGCTAAACACTCTGCTGATGAGGAGACACGACAACTCACAAGGTGATATGCTACGTCATCCGGCTCGAAGGACCAAAAGATATTGGGGTATTATCGTCGTTGCCTGATACCCCGGTAGTTGTGGTAGGTACTTAATTTTAATACTTACTTTAAGTGTTGTTATTATTTTTAAATCAGTCTTTTTTTGTCTTATACAGAGTGTAAACAGACTCTCCACGAAGCCGTCAACCAAGCATTATGTACATCAAACTAAGTAACTTTACGCAAAAATTAGTGCTGGGAAACGGTTTTTTTTTGGGGTGAAAAATCACGTTTTACTGTAGGACTCAATGTAACGCACTCAAAACATTGTACTGATGGATGAATTGAATAGTAGGAGGGTTCTGGAGGTGTTTAGAGTGAAAATCTTGGATAAAAAACATGTATTTGAAAAAAAACTTGTGAAAAAGTTGGAACTTTGACCCCCAATATCTCCGTAACTACAAGGTTCCCAGGTATGGTCTAGAACAAAAAAATGGTCGCAATGACGGGGAAAACAAGTAGCTTTCGGCTTCGTTAAGAGTCTGTTTACACCCTTTATAAACTAACAAGAAAACAATGTAAATATTTGTAAACAAACATAACATCCAACAATTTTGCATGTACTATGTGAATTTACTGTATTACCTACAAATTAAAAAGCTAAGTCAACAATATTTGAATGTTAGATACATTTTACCCGCAGTTTTACTTTGTATAACTTTAAAAGTGAGATTATCTCATTTAATTTCTCTTAAATTGGCTAATGTTGTTTTCTAGCTGAGAACGAGGAAACCTGGCCCACCGTAATACAGTTTATAACTAGTACGGGAGTCAGCGCGAATCGATTTCATAACAACCAAAATTTATTATTGTGTACTGAGTTACTAATCGGGTATATTGTAATCTTTTAGCTTCATAGAAAGTAAGTAGTGTTAATTTTTTGTAAGGTTGTTATTCTTTTGGCAAATAAAGATTATGATTATGATTGTTTAGTTATCTGAGCCGAACTTGATACAAAGTTATTGATCAACCCACTAGTGGCTAAGTTTTAGTGTCGACTGAATTTATGTTGTACTATAATGAATAAAGTACGTTTAGCGTAATTCATTACGTGCGCAGAAACGTTATTTTGCTGAATGAGCGCTATTGGCTCGAACAATCTAAAAGCCTCGTTTTCTTTTATTAAAAAAATCGCAGGAACCATAAATTATTATTTGACATATTGACGTTTTTGTTGATAACGCCATGCGATATTACTTCAAGTTTTGACGTACCTAAATAAATATGAAATAGTTAATTATTTACAAATTGTACAAACTTTGAAATATGTTCTTAATCCTATTAACAAGTGCTTAGTAAAGAGGCAGGATGGCCGTAAGTCTTACTACACTAAAAAATATTATTTTAATTGTGTAGTGATTTCATTGCGATGGACAGATTTTAATGTTGTTATAACTTATTTAAATAGGCCATTACCGACCGCTACAAAGGTTAAACTTGTTGTCCTATTTAATTGTGTTAACAGTATTTTAAACGATGTGTAACAGTGAGATGTATAATAACTCTTAGATGCGTAAAATGTATTGGGGTATATTTCTGTTTAATCTATGAGTAGTGTAAATGGTAAATAATGAATCGATATTTTGGGACTACTAGTCTGTTTTTCGTCAATTCTCTAATAACTTTTTATTTATTGTGAATTTTCTTACTAACCAATAACATTTCCAGAATGGGCTTAGATTGATTATCTAATTTTCTCAACTAATGTTTAAGACTGATCCAAACTTGTTCCTATGAGATTTATTAAACTGATTCATTCCTAATTGGATTAGTGGGTAATTGAAGTAGAGCTATCATAGGATAATCATCATTTAGAATACCAGTGATATTTACTGTTTTAGAAGGATCTGTGGGGTTACCATCGCTTCATAAAGCAGTATTATTTTAACGTCACTCTAGTGTGTGAAAGAGACCGAGCCATAGAGGATGACTAGTGCCATCTCTTTCCCACTCCTATACTACTCTAAGACATCATGGTGGGCCACCAATCCTTGAGTGAAACAAGTAAAAAGCTATCATTTAACCCAACAAATACTGGGTAAACTGGCAATAGTAAATAAGAAAAATGTACTCTAATCAATGATAAATATAATTGATAAGAACATGGAATTCTTATGAAAAAGGGGGGGGATTGTAAGCAATCGCTTGACAGGTTCAAAATAATTCTATATTTAGTAGCATACAAGATAAGAAAAGTTGTTCTAATTGGTCAAGTTTGAATTTAATATCAACCATAGTCTACATAATCTTTCTATTTCATACATCCAGTTAGACTGGAAGCCAACCCCAAGATAGGTGGGAAAAGGCTTGCGAGATGATGAGTGAAATCATTAGTGTATTGTTGTCATTATTTTTTTTCCTGTTAACGTACAAAAAGTTTACTTATAGTTGTATTGTATACCGGGCTGTCTGTAACTCCATGTCCAAGCGCGTATTTTGCGTACGGTTGGGAAATTTATTCGTTCCACCCTAGCTCCCGGAGAAAGGCCAGCAGCGTGTTAGTCTTACTGACAATCTGGGTTACCAAAACACTTCGCCCTGTATGGTACAACCACTGGGCAGTGCAGAAGCATGTGGGCTGCTGTCTTGTGTTCACAGGAGGCTGTCTGTGACTCCTATGACAAAGAGGTGTTTATTAAAAGAGCCATATCCAGTGATGGCGGCTGTAACTGTGCACAGCTGTAGTTTGGTTAGCCGAAGCACCGGACCCGTTTGGTGAAGCGGCCATCCATAGTAGCTTGCTTGGCCTGCCTGCACTCGCCATGGTCCAGCTTGTAGTGTTGTTCACTAGTTCGTTTCCTTACCAGTGTGCGTAGGTACCTGAAAGGAAGTGGCACAATGGTTTCAGGTCCAACTGCTGCCATGCCTGATCCCCTTCTAGCGAGTTCGACCGCTGCTCCATCGCCTCGGGAATCGCTGTGTCCTTTGATGCATTGGATGGTTATATTATTGAGATTACCAACCTGGTTCTGGTGCTGATGACACTCGTGTATTATCCTAGAGTTGACTATGTGGTTGTTTAGTGCTAGCAGTACAGCCATGCTGTCTGAGTATATGCAAACTGAGTGGTCCACAACCTGTCTGGTTAAGATGGCTGATGCCTACAGGGAATGCATTCTGCCTGAAATATCGTATTGTGAGCCCCCAGTGGTGTGGATGTTGAGATCCTTCGAGAAACTCCAGTGACAGTACCTGTTTTAGATTCATCCGTGAAAAATCGTAGTTCTGCGGGGCTTAATTCCTCGCAGCGGTGGTCCTTGTGAAGTTTTTATCGAATAGGTATGAACTGTTTGGGTATCCGATTGTTTATGGGTTTTGTCAGGGGGAACTCGTTGTAGAAACCTAGAGTTGAAGGGTTTTAAGGCGTACTGCCGTCATCGTTACTTCCTGCTGTATAAACAGATGGAGCGGTGGGAGCCCAAACATGGCTTCGACAGCTGCGGTCGGAATAATCCTCATGCAATCTATGGTCGCCATGCAGGCAAGCCTTTACATGCGTTGCAGTTTGATGGAGGTTGTAGCTAGTTTGGTGCAGGGCCACCAGGACCACTGCCCCATAGGTGATCATGTATAATTTTATTTAAATCCGGCTTGTTTTGTGATTTAGGTCAAAACTCTGTGAATCATCGTAAATTTTATACAGATTATGTGCAACGCATACTGTACTCACTCAACATGTATGACGGTGATTAAATAAAATATAGTTTTAATCAAAAGGATGTCATAATAAGTTTTTATGTTGAAATATGTTAAAACTTCCTGTTAAAACAGTTCATTCAATGAGTTAACACGGAAGCTTTGTCCTATCGAGTTCTATGTGATTAAATTATTCTTTTATTCATAATTATTATTCGTTAAATTAAAAAGATCTTCTCTCAAAAGTTATCTAGTTTTTTAAAGTTTTTGTAGGTAAGTACTTTATACTGTTCCTAATATGTTAGTTAAATAATGTAAATAACTACACTCGAGCAAAAGTATGGAATCACTTATTCGGAATTGATTCCGCGCGATCTTGAGTACTTAATAACTAGTTAAGAATAACATACCATTTTAAAGGTTAAATTGTTAACTTTAAATTGATACCAAATTCATTTAAAGCACGCCAGGATTTAAAGAGCTATCCCGGTTAGAGCGAAGAAGTTAGGAAAACATAAGGATAATGGAAAAATAGTAAATGAAGAAAACAACAAAAATTAAGTGATAAAAAATTTAATTGGCCTTAAAATTAATTTTCAATATTTTGTGTTCCCTCCCCTCGCCCTAATTACTGCTCGAAGACGGTTCTTCATTGACCTAATCAGCTTCTGAACCGATTCTTGCGGGATACCTTCCCACTCTTCTATCAAAGCCAATTTCAGCTCATTTACACTTGAAGGAGCAGGATTTCTGGAACGAACCCTCCTCTTCAGTTCATCCCACACGTGCTCAATGGGATTCAAGTCCGGGCTGAGCGCTGGCCAGTCCAATGTGGCGATACCGACTTCTCCGAGGTATTCAGTTGTGGCACAGGAGGTGTGACAACGAGCGTTATCGTGCATAAGGAGGAAGTCATCACCGATATATCCCGCATAAGGAACGACATGTTCCAGCAGAATATCGAAAATGTAGCGGTCTGAAGTAAGACCGCCTCCTCGTCCCCCGCCAGGCACGAAAACATGCTCCGTTTTACCGTCGAAGGAAATGCCGGCCCACATCATACAAGAACCGCCCCCATAAGCCACTGTCTCAGCGAAACAGCACAGCGCAAATCGCTCCCCAGGCCGCCTGTAGACCCGACCCCTTCGATCGCTGCCGTGCAAACACATTCTGCACTCGTCGGAGAACAGAACTCGCCTCCATTGCTCAACCTCCCAATCAAGATGGAAGCGAGCAAATTGAAGGCGTGCTTGTCGGTGACCTGCCGTCAGTTTCGGGCCTGTGGCAGGCCTTTTTGGAGTCAAATTAGCTTGCTTAAGTCTTCGACGAACTGTTCACTCGCTGGCAGCTACCCCACGAACATTTCGGAGCTCCTGTTGGACGACCAGTCATATGTCGATTTCGGAGAGAGGTTGACACGATAAAACGGTCATCCCTCTCCGATGTGCACCGGCGCCGTCCAGATCTTGGTCTCGGGATAAAGCCACCAGTCTCCGGAAAGCGTTTATAAACTTTCAAAACACAGGACTGGCTTATGTGGAGCTGACGTGCGACAGCCATATTTTAACTATTATTAGGGGTGGCCACTGGGATTTTTACTGACCAACATTCCCGTTTGCCACCCGGAGGTGGCGACTGGGATATTTTTTTAGAATAATTCCCAGTCGCCACCGGAGGGGGCAATACTGGCGGTGGCGAACGGGAATAACCGCCCGCTGGCTGAGCCCTTCTTGCAATAAGGCGACGATTTGTGCTGCTTCTGTAGGTGTAGTATCCATTGTCTTCCAAGTTCAAGGGTCAGAAGTAGCGGAGATGTGTACCGGTCAACGTGTGAAAGCCGACTGATAAAAAAAATCCGATAACACGTGCTTTTATAGGGGGTCAATAGGGTGCAACTCGCGGCGTATCAAACAATTGAAACATATCTTTTTCCTTACTTCTTCACGTATTCCGGGATAGCTTCTTAAATAATGGCGTGATGTGGATGAATTTGGTATTAATTTAAAGTTAACAGTTAAACCTTTAAAATGGTATAATTTTTATTATTCTTAACTAGTTATTAAGTACTCAAGATCGCGCGGAATCAAGTCCAAGTAAGTGATTCCATACTTTTGCTCGCGAGTGTAGTTACATTCATTATTATTTAACGTACCTTAAATAAAGGCATATTTAAGTGTGACTATGTGAATAAAAATAAATAGTCCATAAGGGTTCTTATCGCACAATTTTTAACACTGAATTTTACTTAGTTGGTCATACGATAAGATTGTATGGGCAATTACAAATCATAATTAAGCTGCTCTACAAATGTATGAGTCCTAGTATGTTTCTAGTAAGGACTTTTTAACTTATACTTTTTTATAGTTTCAGTATAATGAGAAATGAATGGTAAAGTCATACTAGTATAAAGTATTTTATTGCTCATAAAAAAGATTTCTTCAATTGATTGAGACCGGCTTTTTAATTTCAATCGATAGTTTTACACACAAGAGCCATGTTATCCAGAACATATTATATTGAAATGGAAGAAAATTTTAAAAAGGTTGTATTATAACTTGTAATATTAAAATAGGAAGTGAAAAATACTATGGAATCATGTTGTATATCGTATTACTTATGTACCTATGTCCTATTAGTACTGAAGCTTATTTACACAGATGTGCTGTTTGTTGATCGTACCAGATCAACAAACAGCATATGTGTTAATAATTTGATATTTTATGCTCGCAAATGTCAAAGTCAAAGTCAAAACGTTTATTGCGAACTAAGTCGTCTAATCACGTAAGATCACGCCTGTAATCCCCTATGGGTCAGGCTGAGGAGTGCTTTCTGCTATTCAGGGTAATATAGCTAAATAAAAATTCAGTCAGCCACGTGCTCTTGCAGATCTACGCTGCAAAACTTGTTGAATAAAATAAAATGAAGGATCCACAATCCACTGTTTAATATTGAACATAATATATTTTTTTTTTTTAAACGTAAAAAAAAAAAAAAAATATAATAAAAAATAGGTATTACTCTAGACAATGGAATTAAATCAAGTACCTTCTGATTTCTGAGATCGAGCCATTTTCGAGTAAACATTCTCTATTTTAAAACGAATAAGTCGAGTTTTCAAATTAGTTCACCATATAGGCAGGCTAACTGTTTTCAAATTAGTTCACCATATAGGCAGGCTAACTGTTTTCAAATTAGTTCACCATATAGGCAGGCTAACTGGTTTCCTTATTCTCATGAAACGTCGTGTTTTTTGTGCATTCTGATTGATTATGATTATGTAGTTTCAGGAGAATTATGTGTACAAAACTCCAAAAGTCCTTGTGTTATGTACATGTCCGTATCTGATATTTCAAAATTTCTTGAACTTTTTTTTCCTGGTAATAAATCGCCACGAGTCGTGCACGTCGCTCTTGGTAAAAAGAAACTGAAAAAAACCTTGCCTTAAGTTTATTAACGTTTATCAAAAGACGATAATTTAACGACGCGGTAGTTAACGAAAAAATACTAAAGAGGTAGTTCATTAGTATATTTTTGCTTGTGGTGTCATTCACATCCTTGGGAAACTAGTATTTGCAACCAGATAAAAAGTAGCCTATATCTATGTCATAGTCTTCCTGTATACTAGCCAGATTTCATCCAAATCCGATTAGCCTTTTAAGAGTGATAATGTTACAAACATACTTGACAAACTTACGCACTTTTAATTGATGAGTAGGAAGACGTTATCAACAACGTAATTATTGTAAATATGGTAGAGGTATCGTTATATTACCCACTAGCTGGATATATCAGCTGTATCCGGTTAGATTGGAAGCCGTCTTCAATATAGTTAGCTCGGCAAATGATGAGTCCTAGGTATGCGAGAATGGCAACATGATTCCACCAGCTACAGCGTGCATAAAAACAAATAATCGCGGTTAATAAACAAATAAACAATTGCCTTGCGATGTGCACAGCGAGGGAGGATTACGAGTAACATCTTTTGACGTGTGACAAACGGTCGCGATATACACCGTTAATTTCTAAAGGAAAATGCGTTCTGCGTTTACATATTTAGTGAGTGTCTACGTTACGAGTCGTCGAAGAAAATGTTTTTAAGCTATTGCATAGCTTCTATCGCGGGCCTTGAGCGTGGAGACCGAATCCAGAAATTCCGTAACGAAAATAACCGTAACGTAACTTTCGTAACGTAACGTAACGAAAATAACCTAACACCTAGTGCCTAATACGTAAATATTACTCTGAAATTGGCAGAATTATCGACATTGGCACAATTATCATAAATACAAAATATGTTGGAACAGTGTATTATAAAGTTATTAGTAATCATTTCATTATATTCGGGGTTTTTTTTTCTCTTGTGTAAGCAACACGAAATCAAAACAGATCTACATACAGCATGTTTAAAAAAAAAACACTTTTTGTTTTCTTTTTTGTAAAAGTTAAAAAGTAAACCGCCAAATCGAATTAAATAATTCAACTAAAAATCTTATTCCTACAAAATATCGGAACAATGTTGTTTAGTTTTTATTCAAATCGTTTTCGCCTATGTGCCTATCGGGTATGTGTAAACTGGGTCATCAATAGAACCAAATTGGTATCATTGGTCAATAACATAAATATTTTACTGTGTGCATCATGTTGGTCAAAGAATAATAGACAATGATGTGAGGTCTTATTGTAGGTGTTAAATTGATAACGAGTCCACAACGCGCCTTCTTGTTCACTACAATTGATAAACTTTAAATTATTTATTTTACGCCACTACGCAGTGGCGCGCCTCAGTTAAACCTTGTTTGAACTGTCAAGTGTCACTGTTATGTCAGTGTCAATAATGTCAATTTAAGGAACCCGAGGCCTCGAGTACCCAATGGCGGTCAAGCGTTTTTTATTGCCGGGTTCCGCAGTACCCGCTGGCGTTTTAGTGGATACCTACACGGTCAAAATGTATGGAACAGCAGATAATTTTTTTAAATGACCGATGAAAAATTTCTATATGGGGGACTCAGAATGATGTACTGAATACATGGTACTGTTTTCGCGTCGGTGTCTCTTCCATCGCGTATTTTAATGATGGTCATTTCCGATCCTTGATTAGTTCAGTGTTATCCTTATAACCTTACTATTGGTTATCGCGCTATCGTTGGTCGACTGGATGTTATTTTGATAACACTTTGAAGTACCCATGTGCCACGTCACGATGTACCTACAAGGAAAGAAGAGAACTCGTAATCATGTGGAAAAACTATTATTGTTCAGTTTACATTATACGGTACGGTTCGATTTTATTCTGTACTTATGTCCTTTTTTTTTAGTGCATCTTGTTTTTTAACAACAAAACTACTTACTAAAATTACTAAATACCAACCCAAAAAATAATAACAACTACCAAAGTAATACAAATAATAACCATTGAATTTAAAAAATCAACTAAAACCCATATACGCACTTTCCCTATTGTGAACATTTGTGCATGTTATTGAATGCACACATTAATTTGTATGAAGAGGAAGCGATGACTTAGGTTTGCCGAGCAGTGTTGTCAAATTTTACTGCCCGACCAGCGAGATCATCAGTGAAATTAATTAAGCAGAATTTGTCTCACATAAATGGCAAAATACGAAAAAGAGCCTTTTTTACTCTTGTCGCTTTTTACGCGCGCTAAACTACACTTACTAAAATTAAAGTTTCAAAACAGATTTGCTTCGTTAAAAAATGAAAACAAAACATTATTCCAAAAAAATATTACTATTTTCATTCGAAAATCAAAACGAAGCCAGGTGAGTAGAGCGTATAAAACAATAGTATAATTTATCAAATAATAGGTACGTCCATCTCATCAGTTGTTATGAAAAGAACTCGCGCAAACGTTTTCATATTAACAACCAATTTTATATCTTATTGATCAGTGATTGCACTTGAAATAAATTGTATGTAAACGTATTGAATAGTCTAATTGTTGTAATATACAAGTAGTGTAAGGCCGGCTTCGACGACTCGTCGCGTAGACGCGCTGCCGCGAGCAGTCTACGTTAAAAAAAATATATAAAAAAAAAATTGAGCGTAAATCGTTTAGCAATGTACACTAATATGCTGCAGGCAGAAGGTCGGGTGATGGGTCGACGTTTCTTTTTAACGCTGGTGATTGGGATTTCTGCTGGATTTAGTTTTGCATACATACTATTAACATCGACTGGATTCTCACGAGACACTGCTTGGCATAACAACTACAGGTAACCCTATCTAGAATTTTGCATGTCGCATGACTCCTTTTCTTTCTTTTTCTTGATTTTGCATGAATTTGCATGGCATGTTTGTGATTTTGTAAGCTAATTTAATTAAAAAAAAGAATTTTGTAAATAATGCATTTCCCGCTAGCATTTTTTATTGTGCCAATTTAAAATTTTATTTAGTAAGTATTATAAATAATTATTGTATTGTTTATACATTTAATGCGTAAATTGATCTTGACGTGCCTTTAGAAAGTTACTCATAATTGTTAAAAGTCCCTTTTATTGGTCCTTCGTTGGTCCTGCAAAATAATGTTCTCACTTGGTTTAAATTTCTTTAACACAAACTCATTTGAGTTAGTTTTACTTGTAAAAATACTGTTGTGACATGAAGTGATATTTATGATTATTTTCCACCATTTTTTTATCAACAGGTATTTTATGATCTTATCTGAGATTCTCAAGGATTACTGGCAAAAACTGTTTGATGGAAAGCAATATGATTTGGCACAACTTTGTGATATCGCAGAGGAAAACCTGGAGTAAAGCGTAGTTTTTGGGAGCAACCAATAACTGTTTTACCTTTTACATTCTTCGTCCAGGAGCCTTGGTTTAGTAGCCACTTATCTTTACGTGAAAGGAAATGATTGGCCCAATATTTTGCCTAGAGATAATATTTTTTGTAATCTAAATACTGATTTTCGTCGATACGATACTAAATATTACTGCTCGTGGTATATAGGATGTACAATATTGTTACGGCATTATTAATTTTCATATTTTGATACATTGTTCTTAATTTGAATGATGAGAACCCTCATCATTCAAATGTAGAGGTAGATGTCCGGTGGGAATACCAAACCTACTTAGTAAATCAATACAAGCTCTCGCCCGCTACTTCACCCGCGTGAAGGTCGGAAATCATTCCACAGGACTTCTTACTACCGGGATAAGTTTATAGTATTCTTTGACCCCAGCCAGTTCACAGTATTACAATGAAATCGAAGTCCGTCCATCCGTTAAGGTGTGGAAACGTAGACAGACAGACAGTCTGAGTAACTCTCATATTTTAATCATCGTCATTCTCGAACCCGTATACCAGTTTTAGTTTCTTGAACTTTCTCATTGAATATAATTTATTTAAATATTATTGACGACATTCGAACGACATATTCGAAATTTGAACAATGTCGGAGGGCATTGTCGGTTAGAGCACTTCAAGTCAAAGTCAGGCTCTTTCGAGCGTACTGTACTTCATTTTACACGTGCAGCCTGTGGGTTAGATGTACGCAAAGATCGTACAGTGCTCTCCGAGTTCAGTTTAATAACGCGTTTAGGATGCTGTTGGGGCTGCCCCGCTTTTGTAGTCGGGGATGTTTGCAGATGCGCATGTAGATTGTTTTTACGCAACAATGTGTAAAAGGTGCGCTTCCCTGGTGCGCAGCGTGTGGGGCAGCACCAACAGTATCCTAAGCATGATTGCAAGTCGCCTTGACTGTGTTTAAGTGGGTCGCTGTTGTGCAATTACTTATGGGTTGTCGCAGCAGTGATCCACTGTGTTGTGTTGGTTGTTTTTTTATCAGTGCTTACTAACATAGTCTTAAGTTTTACTAACAGTTTTTGAGTCATGGATACTTACTTGATAAAAGAAAAACTTTATTCTATTGACTAGCAGTGTTTTTATATAAATATTTTTAAATATAGTATAGTCTTACGGAAATGCAGGTGGTTAATAATTTAAAAATATAATGAGAGTGGTTAAAAAATATTTTGAAGTGTAAAAGGCGAAAACATGGAGTATTCCCATTTGAGCACCGATTTCAAGAGCACCAATGCTTAGAGCCAAAGATATTCCCTTTGCTCAAAAGGGAAAATCTTTGGTGCTCTTGAAATCGGTGCTCAAATAAGAATACTCCGAAAACATTTCGTGAACAACACCTCATTCAAAAACCTAATTTAATTTATCAGCGATTCCAAAGAGAAATAAACGTAGACTAAATACGTTCTAAATATTCTACATACGAAGCGATAGCGGAACAGGTTTTAATTGTTTTATCGCACTAAAGGAGAACTTTGGTTGTTTCGAGCTTCTATTTTACCATTTTATTGCTAGAGAACCCATTAAAACGTAACACTACTGAAATTCTAATAAAGGTATATGTTTATGCACTCACGGATAACAAAAATTATACGAGTAGTGGCCCCCTTGTGAATAATATAATTTTTATTAAAACCTCTCCAGGCAGGCTTCGATTTGTTTCGATACTGGCAGTCTCCTGGCATATTAGTCATAGAAAAAAAACCCGTAAAGATAAAAAAAATGTGTGCGTGTAACCTTTACGCGCGATTGAAGTAAAACTTCTTTTTCTTTTATTATTATTTATTGATGAAAGAGTTAAATGTTTCTGGGACTCTGCTATTTCATTTAATATTCACTATTTCATTTTATATTCTATTTAAAATTCATTAATATCACTATCATATTTTATAAATATTTTCATTTGTTAAATAAAATAATTGAGAGTAGCAAATTGAAGGTTAGATCAGCACATCAGTCAATATAATCTTGTTATTGAATATTATAGAATGTCGCAATCGTCAGGAAATTTATTATTAATTTACTTATTTTAAAAGTAATAAATAAACAAGTATATTTAGAGATTTTCAAAAAAAAATGCAATTTAAAATAATGTTTTTAAAACTGTTGAATTTTTCATTCACTTTGCTATTCACGATTGATCCGTTTGAAAATTTGGAAATAAATAATCCTAATTGATTATGATATTTGCCACTAGCTGGCGTATAAGTCAAGAAGCGTGGAGTATATGACATATACTTACGACCAATCAGAATTATTAATTTTAAATGGCGGAAACTACACAGACTATAGTAAGCGTTACTTCCGTCAGAAAAAAAATCTGAGTTACTCCCTAGTCGCGCCTAAAGAAGTTTTACTTCAAAAAGTGTGTGTGTACTTGTAAGAAGTTATACTTCTTTGGCGTATAAAACTAAAATGTTGACTAGCTAACTTCAGGGTGTCGGTTTTTCGTGACGGTGTGCGCGCGCATCGTAAAAATTTACTCTCATCATTTTTCCCTAACGCGCCAAAATAAGTGTAACTTCAAAAAGTATTATATGTTTGACGTTCAGATGTTTCCGATCACTTAGAAAACCTCAAATTGTTACCTAGAGTTGAACGTCCAAATAAACCAGAAACAAACGAATGCGGTGAGATTCGAACGAGCTGTTCCATTTTCTAATACAAGCCATCTTCCCGAATGAATTTCAAGTATTTAAAATGTACTGTGTTTAATAGAAAAAGGTAGGTATGTTAATATTGGAATGTTGACTTTCCCTAATCTAACATTACTCATGCTAAAGTGCGTTCAAGGAAGAGATTAGATTAATTAATTTATTTATTTAGTACATGGAGGACTTACAGCTAATAAAATCAATCAAAAAAGGAATCCATATTCACCAGAAAGCCAAACAAATCTAAATAATTTTGTAAGAGTTCTATAAACGCAAACTAGGTGTACTAGAGAACCAAACCAATCGCGGCAGTCAAGCTAGTTTACGATAAAATCCAATTAAAAGTCAAATTCGACGCGGTTTCTTAAAAACATGTATACTAACATGTTTTTAAGAAACCGCGTCGAATGCATAACCTCCCCTTGTTTAAAGTCGGCTCGAGATAACCAAAGACAAGGATGTGCTGCGGTTGCGTATACAATCTGATAGAAATATGTCACGTTATGATAAGATAATATGTAGTTGTAATAATAACTGATATTGATTTAACACGTCACCGATGAAATTGGAACGCCACGCCAAGTTCGATAGTCGCGTTTATTCCCGGTCGTCCCCACTGGGTACGAATGGGAAAAATAAGTTTTGTTCCTCCCCAGTGGTGACGGTTGGAACTCTAACATACAGGCTGTCGGTTTGCATTCTGGTCAAATTCAAGAAGGTTTTTATACTCATCATTTCGAACAACTTTCACTATGGGACCAAACCTTCTTTTTTTTTCGAATGGGTAATCATCAAATGACTTCTCCCGCTCTGGGAGGAGCGAAAGGGAGTGTCAGACTTGTACTGACTTAAACCCATCCATGTTCCTTCCTCGCCCTTTGTGTTCCAGGGCCGCTGTACCTCTTTCGAACAGGGCCGCGGTATCTCTTTCGAACAGTCCCGCAGCATAGGACCAAACCTGTAATCGCAAAAAAATATTCAGCTGTTTCCGAGTTACTTATGCGAACAAAAATGTCTGTGATAGTGTGTGAATGACTTTTTCATGAAATATTCATTGAATAGGATTACATGAACTTAGAGAGTTTTATTGATGATTTTCATGATAGTAATTCTATAACAACACATGTGTTACTGGCGCGACTCATTTTTTATGAACGTACAACCTGACACTGACCTGCAAATTCCAAAAAAACGTAAGACAATCGAATTTCGCGAGCTACCCGTACTAATAAAAAAACTGGCCAAGTGCGAGTCGGACTCGAGCACGAAGGGATCCGTACCATAAGCCGAAACAAAAGACAGAGCCGAGATACAGAGCCTGGTGACAGACCGACGGACAGCGAAGTCTTAGTAATAGGGTCCCGTTTTACCCTTTGGGTGCGGGAACCCTAAAAATCATAGCAGTCTTCAACTATTTTCATAAGAAAGTTATTCAACAAGTGGGTGGTCAATTTGGATAAATCAGGGGGTCCTACCAGACTTATGGAAGTAGCCTACTTATACAGGGTGTAAACAGACTATTCACGAAGCCGTTAACCAAGCATTATGTACATCAAATTAAGTAACTTTACGCAAAAATTATTGCTGGGAAACAACTTTTTTTTTTGGGGTGAAAAATCACGTTTTACGGTAGGACTCAATGTAAAGCATTCAAAACATTGTGCTGATGGATGGATTGAATAGTACGGAGGTCGTGAAGGTGTCTTAAGTAAAAAAAAATACATTAAAAAAATGTATTAAAAAAAAACTTGTGAAAAAGGTGGAACTTTGATCCCCACTATCTCCGTAACTAGAAGGTATGGTCTAGAATAAAAAAATGATCACAATGACGGGGAGAACAAGTGCCTTTTGGCTTTGTTAAGAGTCTGTATACACCCTTTATAGCAGTTAAAATACAGGACGTCTAGTTGCATATTTTTACTACTCTAAAGTGGAAGTAAACTATTAAAGAAAAAAAAAGTTCTAAGGAACCACGGCATCGTTTTTGAAGTAATGAAAAATGTCATTCAAAATTGATTATTTACTGCGAAATTGATACTAAAAGGGCATTTGTCACGCCTACCTCTTTTTTTTTAACGGATGGGTAATCATCAAATGACGTCTCCGCTCCGGGCAGAGCGGAAGTGAGTGTCAGACTTGTACTGACTACAACCCATCCATGTTCCATCCTTGCCCTTTGTGTTCCAGGGCCGCGGTATCTCTTTCGAACAGCCCGCAGCCCTGGCAGGCATCGGCCCTTGCGGCCCCCTCCCTGTTAGCTGACATCTCTTTGAGGCGCGCGTGGAACACGAACGCGCCGTCTACACGGCCTGTCGTCAAAAGACGGACAGACGGCAAGCTAGCCCATTACTCACCATCCACAGGTCCGCGTCTACGGTGGCCGGAAGTCACCACGTGACCCCCGACACGGTGTACCTCTAGCTCTCATTTAATTACAAAATAAACTCATTACCCTCCTTTGCATGACGCAGTCGGGTAAAAATATCAATATTAACGCTTTTTACTCGACTACGTCAGAAGGAGCCTATGTATGCATGTATTTATGTCCATTTCTTTGGCAAGCCCTACAGCCCAAACGGCTGGACGGTTTTTGACATAATAATATGAGGTGTCGTTGAATTCGTAGTGACATAGGCTATATAAAGTTTGAAAATGGCGCTACTGAAAAATCACGCTCTTATTAAATTCAGAGTTTACAAGGTAAAATTGACTCCTTCTATTGTTCAAGTCAGTTAAAATGTAGCCTATGTTACCCGGGCCATAATAACGCATGGATTAACACCTAATTCCTAATTCCTCAAAATTGGATGAATAGTTTAGGAGCTACGGAGGAACATACGCAAATACAAACATACATACTTACATAACTACATAGACTGCTAAAATCACAACCCTTCCTTTTGGCTTCGCCGTAGTCGGGTAAAAAAGGGGGATGGGGTTTGTTTTTTATTCTTACCATTGCAATATGGGTATCAAATGATCGCTAGTGAAAAGTTCATTTAAAAAAATATGTACTTATCATATGACGTTTATATTACTGTTTTAACACAAATTGTTATATAGGTACGCTTTACCAATTATATCTCGGGCCCGAACTATCATTCTCTAGCAAGAATGTATCATTGGTGAGGTTCTCCAGATAGATCAGGTACGTAGTACTCGCAACCGGCGTGCGTGTATGAGATGTATGAACGTGGACGAGACAAAAGGAGTATGTAAGGATCGTAGCAGGTGGCGTTCTGTGGTTTCTGCCTACCCCCATGGGAAAAGGGCGTGAGTTTATGTAGGTATGTATCAAGTCAAGAATGACATTGCTTGTACTTAATTAAAATAAGTTTAAGGAAGGTATAACTTATGTGTACGTGCTAATGGAAAAGTATGTAATCCGTCATTGTATACAATTCCTAAAATAAATAGGAAATCTATGATATATTTTGTAATGTGCACTTTTTCAAGGAAATATATACATTTCCTAAATAGCGTTAGGGAATGTTCTAAATAGTGTTGGGAATTCTTGATGTTCTTAAGTACAGCGTTGATAGCGGTGCGACGGGCTGACACAGACAACTAAGCTCGCAATATCGTCTCTTGGCCAGCTTCGAAAAACCCTTTAGTACTTTGTACGACCGAGAAATAAATAACAATGTCGCCAATACAGGGTGTAAACAGACTCTTCACGAAGCCGTCAACCGAGTATTATGTACATCAAACTAAGTAACTTTACGCAAAAATTAGTGCTGGGAAACAACTTTTTTTTTTGGGCAGAGAAATCACGTTTTACAGTAGGACTAGGACACTCAAAACATTGTGCTGATGGATGGATCGAATACTAAGGGGGTCCTGGAGGTGCTTAAAGTAAAAATAATCCATTAAAAACATGTATTTAAAAAAAAGCTTGTAAATAAGTTGGAACTTTGATCCCCAATATCTCCGTAACTAGAAGGTTCCCAGGTATGGTCTAGAACAAAAAAATGGTCGCAATTATGGGGAGAACAAGTGCCTTTCGGCTTCGTTAAGAGTGTTTACACCCTTTATATTGGTGTTTACCATAAGCGTCTTGAATTTCCAACATACTGATTAAAATCAATACGATAACGGTTTTCAGATGTTTTCCTTTACATGTGCTGTAAGACATTACTTCTTGCTAAATTTCATGATTCTAGGCCAACGGGAAGTACCCTATGAATTTTAATTCCCTTGAGAGTGTCTTAATCTACGTTTTTTTGCGGCGTAAACGGCCTTATCTTTTTTTGAACATTCTCCTCTCTATGAGAGGGAATGGGCTATAATCCACCACGCGGGCCCAGTGCGGATTGGTAGATGTCACATGTCTTCGAATTTTTGGTTCTAGGACATGCCGGTTTCCTCACGATGTTTTCCTTCACCGTTTTTCAGTTCCTATACCAAGTCCAATTTTTTTCGCGAATTTCAATAACTCTTAGAACAAAAGTTGACCAGTTCTTGGTACGAGAGACCACACGGGAGGTCTTGCGTTTATTATGTTACACCTTGTATGTAATTTTGTACCTAGGTACTCCAGTTTAAGTGAGTTGAGGGGTTTCTTTCGCTTTATGTGTATGTATCTTTTTTGTATGGCAATGTAAATAATTCTTAGTTTTTATCTATTTTTTATATATATTGGTAGCACATAGTGGTCACTATTTTTGTTTATCATTTTTATCATGCTTTTTGAATGGCTAGGTCGCACTCGGGCGCTTGCTGGATCATTTATTCATGAATGATATTACTTTTAATTTTCTGTATAAGTTGCATTTTTTTTTGTTACGTATCGAATGGACTGTCTACTTAGTCTAATGGTCGCAAGCGCGACTTCTGAGCATAAGGTCCTGGGTTCGATTCCTAGGTCGGGCAAAGTGTTATTGGGTTTTTCTATCATTAATTCCTCAGTAGCAGCCACGGAGTCTGGATTTGCACCCGGTTTATGGCAATAGGCTCTCCCCCTATTACATGGGACTTAAACAACTGGCGAAATGTGGCCTAGCCCTTCGGGGATTACAGGCGTGATGTTATGTTATGTGTATCGAATGGAGTGTTTCGAAAAATTAAAAACTTAGAGGACTTAAATCAATAGATCTTAATCGAATCCGGTAACACCGGATTTGATTAAAATCTGATAGATATGCAGATATCAACTGAAAATGTTATCATACTAAACAATTAAAATTCTTAGAATCTGATTCGATCAGTTGTCCACTTTGTGTAGGTAACAAGGCACTAATTTTAATGAATATTAGAGAATTACCGTTTTTCCTCTATCGTAAGTTTAATTTTCGATGCGTTTATCAATTAATATTTAATTAATAAACGCATCTTTTAATATTTCGCAACGCATATTTTAATATTTTTTCTAACACTCCATTCGATGTTTTGGGTTCCCTTCTTAACAGTATAAATCAAAGAAAATCCTAAAAGCATACAATAGCTTTTTCAAAATGTCGTAGAAAAAGATGTTTAAAAAAAACCAAGGTTATTTAAACATCAACACATAAATACCTGGTTTTCTGATACATCATTAATATTTTTCTTAATATTTCAGGCCAGGGGTAAGGGATTTGGCAAAGCACCCGATCATTGGTATGGGAGAACACAGCCAGGATGAGCCAGCACATAAGGATGAGGACAGAACATTGGCTGACGAGCTGCAGAAAAAGGTCAGGGTGCTATGCTGGATCATGACCCAGCCCGAAAACCATGAAGCCAAAGCCAAACATGTAAAGGCGACGTGGGGCAAGAGATGCAATAAACTACTTTTCATGAGCACTGAAGAGGGTACGTGGATTTTCACATTTCCTCATCTTTAACTTAGAGTTTTTATTAGGATAAACTAACTATATACATTAATAATTAAAAACTATTAAACTAAAATAAATAAACTAACAACAAACTATAAAAGGGCATCGAAAAACTCCTCCTCAACGCTGTCAGCTGGTAATGTGCCCAAGAGACTGGCGGCGTTGCCACGTTGTATGGCAACACTTAGCCTCTGGCCAAAGTAAAAGCCAGCCTTTGGGTCACGGGAAGCGTCAACTAGGCGTTTCGAAATAGGCTATGAGCACTCGGACCCCACGGCCCCAGAGTTTCAACCCCAAACGGCTCGAAAATATAGTTACCACAAAGGTTTCTATATTTACGCCGCTTGAGGTTCTCTGCAGCCACAGCGGCAGCACCAGCACAGCACTTCAACTGGGGTTCTACCTATTTACCTCTAATACAAAGGAATTAGATGGACTTATATAGGACGTATAGCTAGTCTCTTTCCCACACTGTTTAGAACATTCAACTTACATATTCCTCTCGTATGAATACACACTACAAACACTATTCACGGCTATGGATGAAATAATAAAAATAACACATACAAGGTGTAAACAGTCTCTTCACGAAGCCGTCAACCAAGCATTCTGTTCATCAAACTATGTAACTTTACGCAAAAACTTTTTTTTGGGTGAAAAATCAATGTAACGCATTCAAAATATTGTGCTGATGGATGAATTGACAGGGGTGGAGAAGGGATCTTAAGTAAAAAAAAAGTACATTGACCCCCAATATCTCCGTAGCTAGAAGGTTCCCAGGTATGGTCTAAAACAAAAAAATGATCGCATTGACGGGGAGACCAAGTGCCTTTTGGCTTCTTTAAGAGCCTTCTTACACCCTTGATGAATGAAAATTAAGTAAATACATTGATAAATGATATTTATTTTGCAAATAAGTAGGTTCTTACAAGCACTTTCAAATACAATAATTAAATAGATAATTTTGCCTTCCAGACGCCAACCTTCCAACGATAAAGTTACCAGTGGGTGAGGGACGAGACATGTTATGGGCAAAGACGAAAGCAGCCTTCCGATACGTCTACGAGCATCACAGGAGAGAAGCCGACTGGTTCATGAAAGCTGATGATGATACGTAAGTTTATTTAATTACAAGCAGAGTGTGCTGTGTGTGATAGAATTCCCCATCGGCAAAAAATTAGGAACTTATGTACCCTATTTGATCCATTGCGGTCATAAAATGTGCGAGCAGGACAGTGAAGGGTATCGTGCCATCCCGCTCCTTCGTTTTATGACCGTGACTGACGCGAATGATGGAGTTATTCCGAGTTATTCATATTATTAAAACTCGGTGGGTGTTATATCAAATCGAGACCATTCCTTGCCTCGGAAGGCATACTATAAGTTTTGGACAGTCGTTGCGGGTAGTCAGAAGCCTGAAAATTTGATAGCCAGTCTTACCAAGGGGTAGCTATTTAGGAACTGAGTAGTGGAATTCAGACAGGCAGTCGCTCCACGTAAAATACTGGTATTAGGCTGCATCCGGTTAGACTGAAAGCCTTTTTCATTTAGTTGGTAAGATAAAATCTAGCTGAAACTCAATCTTACCCGATTCGCCCTTAACCTAGTGAATCGTGGAAGCTGTATAAATATTGTTTACTTGAACCAAAGAGTCATTATTCAGGAAATTTACATATTAAAAACACATTACACCCTTTTTAGATACGGTCGTGTATGACTTACACGTTTCTATTGTTGAATGCAGATACATTATGTAGTATACATACATACAGAGTGTAAACAGACTCTTCACGAAGCCGTCAACCAAGCATTATATATACATCAAACTAAGTAAGTTTACGCAAAAATTAGTGCTAGGAAACGACTTTTTTTTCGGGCTGGAAAATTACGTTTTACAGTAGGGCTCAATGTAACACACTCAAAACATATTGCTGATGGATGGATTGAATAGTAAGGGGCCGTGGAGGTGTTTAAAGTAAAAATCTAACATTAAAAACATGTATTTAAAAAAAAAACCTGTGAAAAAGTTGGAACTTTGACCCCCAATATCTCCGTTACTAGAAGGTTCCAAGTTTGGAAGCAGTTAGGTAAAACCAAATAAAATGAATTAATGCCATCGTTATTTATTTGTAGTGATATTTTAAATTACTGCCTCGTTGGTCGAGTGGTCGCAAGCGCGACTGCTGAGCATGAGGTCCTGGGTTCGATTCCCAGGTCGGGCAAAGTGCTATTGTGTTTTTTCATCAGAATTTTGGATTTGTGGGACATGGGACTTAAAAAAGAACTGGCGAAATGTGGGTGTAATATTAAGTACACCTCTGCCTAATCCTACGGGGATTACAGGCGTGATGTTATGTTATGTATATTTTAAAATTAAACAAAATCTGATTTAAACAAAATAAAAAATCAACATACCATATGAAAATGGAATTAAATTTTAATTTCTTCTAAGTGTCCAACTGCATATTCTAGGCATTATTAATGAATTTCTTAAAATATCTAACTTGTTTCATTCGCTCTCTAGTCTGTTTATCTTATGTCGAATTGTTAGTATTGTTCGTATTGTTTTTTAGCAGCAACACATCCTCTTAGTCCCGCAAACAGAAGTCGTCTTTTAACAGTTATTACTGAAATGGGTGTTTATTGTTTCCTTGAAAACTGCGGTAATTTGTGGTGCCGTTGAGCGTCGGTTCCGTTTAGAGAGAACTCTGATGTAGTTATTCTCTAGATTTATTAAGCATTTAAGCCTTCGAGATCTTTATTGCAGACTTGCAGTGGGACACTTTTGCAAGAACATCCGAAAATTTCGGCGATTTAACGTTTAATACGGGGTGTAAACAGACTCTTCACGAAGCCGTTAACCAAGCATTATGTACATCAAACTAAGTAACTTTACGCAAAAATTATCGCTGGGAAATTACTTTTTTTTTGGGGTGAAAAATCACGTTTTACGGTAGGACTCAATGTAACGCATTCAAAACATTGTGCTGATGGAGGGATTGAATAGTACGGGAGTCGTGAAAGTGTCTTATGTAAAAAAATACATTAAAAACATGTATTTAAAAAAAGACTAGTGAAAAAGTTGGAATTTTGACCCCCAATATCTCCGTAACTAGAAGGTTCCCAGGTATGGTCTAGAACAAAAAAATGATCGCAATGACGGGGAGAACAAGTGCCTTTCGGCTTCGTTAAGAGTCTGTTTACACCCTTTATAACCTTGCTCATGAAGAGTACAAATAGCACTTCGCTGTTCAAGTGTGATTTGCTTGTGTTTTAACATTTTCAGAATTAAAAGTAAGGTTAAAGCAATAGTCACAATCTTTAGATTGCAGATAGTGTTAACATCACAACCTTCGCGTGCCAATGCTCAAGTACCTACCAAAAATTTTCAATGAAACCACGTCATTGAACAAAAAAAAGTATTTGACAGATAAAGTCATAAACCACGTGCTTCGTCAAAATCTAAGATTTGATTAATACTTATTTAATCATTTTTTTTTATGTAAACAATCGTAAAAGGTAAAGCTAATTTGATTTCAGATTTTTACCACACACAAAAAAGAATAATAAGAGATAAACATAGCTTCACGCTAGTATTCCTTCTAAAGTTTAAGCAGTATAATGCACCCGCATTGCGCCAGTTATAAGTCTCATATATGTCGAGCCTATTGCCACCAACCGGCCTAAAAATGCTACCGAGAAATTCCTGGAGAAACTCTTAACGCTTTGCCCGAATTGGGAATCGAACCTCATAGTCAGCAGTGACGCTTGTGACTACTGCACCGACGCGGTAGAATGAAGAGATTTAAAAAAAGAAAATTGCTAATCACAGCTTAAGCGGGGTTGCCTATCCGCATTCGCCGGAATGCGCAATTTTATCATTACAGTTTACACTGAACGCGTTTAGGATAAAACTACGTTATTTTAAGGTTTATTCAAGATTACTTATCATATCATTCAGATATAATAAATGATTAATATGTTAAATCCCCCTGCACAAATATACAAACTTGGAGCCAAATTCGTCACAGCGTAAATATTATTAAACATTAGCGGACGAGCAAATCGACTCAAGCAATAAGCGCGCAAAATATACAGTACTTATTTATAAATAATGTAGACGGTTTTAAAGCTTCAAACCTTAGCTTTCAAATGGTCAAGATTTATTCAGTATTTTTTAAATTAATACTAACTGAATGAAAATGTAAGTAAAATAGGAATTAAACATATTGTGCTGCGGCTAGGTTTTGTAAAAGTTAAGCCAAAAGTTAGTGCGGGCCCGCACTAACTTTTGGCTTAACTTTTTTTTTTAACCGTCCGTATATTTCAAATGAATTATATACGGACGTTGGACTGGCGGCGGACTTATAAATCTCAGATATCAGTAAATAACAGGCAATAATAAGTCGACCTTGCAATTTTTTATGTCACATGGAACAATAGACTCTAGGGGCAATCAACCTAAGGGTGATTAGGTCGAGTTTACATCTTTCAAAGATATTTCCACACGTCCTTTTGTCAGTTTTTTGAATTTATACTTCTTTTGGCGCGTTAGGGAAAAATAATGAGAGTAAATTTTTACGATACGCGCGCACATTGTCACGAAAAACCGACACCCTGAAGTTAGCTAGTCAACATACACCCTGAAGTAAGCCAGTCAACATTTTAGTTTTATACGCCAAAGAAGTATAACATCTTACGTGCGTAATAAGTACATACACACTTTTTTTTAAACTAGGACGAGGGTAGTCTCGCTACTACCAGAAGTTGCACGTGCGCAGTTTCTATATTGCTCGCTTAGTGCTTACTCCTTAGAAGAATGTCAAAACAAATTCACATAATGTATAATTCACAATCGCATCTTATTCTTATTGCTAGAAATAATAACATTTATTGAGAATGAACTTACTCATACATCCGTATCTGTAAACAAATAAAAGTGATTACTTCAGTAGAAATAATAACTTAAGATACGATTTTTAATCTGTAGTTCAGTGATTGTTTGAAGTTTAGAACTGTCAAAAGTTTGAAATCTTAGCTTTGCTATCTTTGAGGGTTCTTACTTCGTTCAAATTCTAGTCTATTGTATAAAAATTATTGGTTAACTTGGCTATAGATACCATGGATAGATTTCACAAATAATCTTTTCCTCTATACTAATATTATAAAGGGTGTAAAAAAAATTTAACGAAGCCGAAAGGCACTTATTCTCCGCGTCATTGCGATAATTGTTTTGCTCTAAACCATATCTGACCTAACCTAACCTTCTAGTTACGGAGATATTAGGGGTCAAAGTTCCGACTTTTTCGCAAGTTTTTTTTTTAATACAATCATGTTATTATATCAGACTTTTAAATTAAACACCTCCACGACCAGCTTACTATTCAATCCATTCATCAGGACAATGATTTGGGTGCATAACATTGAGTCCTACCGAAAAACGTAATTTTTCACCTCAAAAAAAGTTGTTTCCCACCAATAATTTTTGCGTAAAGTTACTTAGTATGATGTACAGGATGCTTGGTTGACGGCTTCGTCAAGAGACTGTTTACACCCTGTATGAGTGTGTTCGCGATAAACTCAAAAACTACTGCACCGATTTTTATGCTATTTTCACCAATAGATAGAGTGGTTCTCGAGGAAAATTTTAGTATATAATTTGTCAAATTTTTGTTGCTGGAACGGGATCAAAATTTTACGATTACTTTTATTCGCGATAACCGACATCCACGCGGGCGAAGTCGCGGGCATAAGCTAGTAAAGTATACATTCATAATAGTGCATGTTATGAATTTATAAAGTTATCCATGGCTTTCCAATAGGGTTAGGTAGTTGTGCAACTAGAAAACTGAGTTGTTTTCTAGTTGCACAACTACCTAACCCTATTGGAAAGCCATGCGGGATGTAAAGGGTTATGGCTTCTGACATGACAACTGTGTTTGTATGGAAACGTTAGTTCAATAAAGATTGGATTCCCTTATACAATGTGTAACGGAAAGGGTATAAACGTGTAACGGAAAGGGTGTAAGCCGAAAGGGGGTCACACAACTCTTCATTCTGAAGAACATTTGTTCTAAGACTTTGGAAAATTCCCAAAAAAAAAATTTGCTTCCCCATAGAAACTTTGTTGGTCACGTGACTTTTTAGTACGGGGAGTAGAATTTTTTTTCATGAATTACCAAAAGTCGTAGTACAAAAGTTGTTCAGAATGAAAAGTTGTGTGACCCCCTTTCGGCTTACTATACCCTTTCCGTTACACGTTGTATACATACTAGCTGACCCGCACAACTTCGTCTTCGCCAAATGATCGCATGAGAGAGAGATCGAGAATGAGCGCGCGGTACTTGATCATTATGTTGTTGCGGAGTTTTTTTTTTAATTCTTCATTGTTGCTGCGCTCCTGTTAGTAGCGCAGCGTGATGTTATAAAGGGTGTAAACAGACTCTTAACGAAGCCGAAAGGCACTTGTTCTCCCCGTCATTGCGATCATTTTTTTTGTTCTAGTTCATACGGGAACCTTCGTGAAGAGTCTGTTTACACCCTGTATAGCCTATAGCTGTACAACATCCATATACAGGGTGTAAACGGACTCTTCACGAAGCCGTCAACCAAGCATTATGTATACATCAAACTAAGTAACTTTACGCAAAAATTATTGCTGGGAAACGACTTTTTTTTTTAAGGTGAAAAATCACGTTTTACGGTAGGACTCAATGTAAGGCATTTAAAACATTGTGCTGATGGATGGATTGAATAGTACGGGGGTCGTGAAGGTGTCTTAAGTAAAAAAAAATACATAAAAAACAAGTATTAAAAAAAAACTTGTGAAAAAGTTGGAACTGACCCCCAAAATCTCCGTAACTAGAAGGTTCCCAGGTATGGTCTAGAACAAAAAAAATATCGTAATGACGGGGAGAACAAGTGCCTTTTGGCTTCGTTAAGAGTCTTACACCCTTTATAAATGGTCTATTCAACACTAAACGAATTTTTCAATTCGAACCAGTAGTTCTTAAGATTAGCGCATTCAACCAAACAAACTCTTCAGCTTTATCATACATTATTAAGAATAAAGTATAAATAAATACGTGACATTACCGCTATTCGTAATTTGTTATACAGTTATAATGTGACAAATTGTCGGCATTGTCCCTGACTACCGTAATAATTTCCGTTCGATCCATTTGATAAATAACTTTAGTAAGTACTGCGCTCCACAAAACACCTGTAATTTTAATGTTGCTTTTGTTGTTAAAACTGGAGGGTTAATAAACATTATTGTTCCACCTCGTTCCACTGTTTATACGTAACTAGCGACGTTTTTACGACCTGACAATTTTTTTTTTTTATTCGACGACAAAACGGTTACCAAATCAAATTTTTCGTCTTTTATAAAAAAAAAAAACCGGCTGTTCCATAGGTTCCCTACATTTTAATAACCTACGAAAAATGTCTATATAGGAGGGCTCAGAATGATGTACTACTGAATACTTGGTAACCGTTTTCGTTTTAAGTAACATACCGATGTGAATCCAAAATTAATAATCAGCCAATGGCTTAATTGCCAAGAACCTCAACCAACACCTCTCGTTAGTTAGCTGGATCAAGGGCTTGATTCAGAAAGCGGTACTCCTAGACACGGCTCGTATTGTTAGGAGGTTCCTCTCTCTGGAGCACTGACCGCCGGTAGCTTGGACCCTGTTCCCGATACCGGTGGGCTACTATTTTATATTTTTAAATGTTTTTTTTTTATAAATAAATAAAAATATGTAAAGAAAAATAAATATTAATAATACACATAAACCTCTCTGGAAATATTTATCGGTAACGACGCAACACCCGTGTGGTATCCCTGATTGCGTTCTGAATAAGAATTGAAGTTCTTTTGACTTCGTTGAATACCCTCTTAAGTCCACGAGAGATATTCCATGTTCTACAAAAATACACGGTAGGAATACAACTGTCCCCGTATTCACAAACGCTTCGATTCGACAAGTCTTATGTCTATCTCGCTCGCTTTCGTTAAGTCAAAAAAGATAGACATACGACTTGTCGAATCGAATCGAAGTGTTTGTCAATACGGGGGCTGGTCAGGCTTTTAAGGTTTCCATTTTTACGAAAAGAAACCAACAGAACGATGCCGTTATTATGCCCAAAAGTTAAGATATACCCGACCTCAAAGCGTTGATAGGGCGTCATCTCTGTAATACTTGTAACTATCACCTAAAACTCGATGGTGATCTTTATATATATAATTCTACTGTGCGTGTGTATGTCACTGAACTCCTCCTAAACGGCTGGACCGATTTGAATGTTTTTTTTTGTATGCGTTTGGGTGGCACCCTGGATGGTTTAGATTCACAAATTAGCCCGACAGATGGCGCTGCAGTCGTTATCTAGGTTTGACGCAGACGAAGTTGCGCGGGACAGCTAGTTATTATGTAAAATTAAAACCTAAGTATTTTTTCAGGTATGTGGTGGTTGAAAATCTTCGATACATGTTGGCAGACTTCGATCCCAAAGACCCTATATATTTCGGCTGCAGATTCAAGCATTTCTCACCGCAGGTGTGTTTTTATCAAATCAAATAATTTATTCGCTTAATATGGGTAGATAGATACATAAATGTTACGTTACATAATATAACAATAGGTATCCACATATTTACCATTTCTGGTATACGAAACATAAAATGAAAACTTACAATAATTTATTTATTAAAACTTTATGCACAAGTAAAAAAAAAACTGTACAAAGGCGGACTTAATGCCTTGGGCATTTTCTACCAGTCAACCTTGGGGTGATGCAGAGACGATATACAGTAGGTGCAATAACAGAAAAAAAAGACAAGAAAATATTTATAACTAAAACATATATAAATAAATACATATATACATACATATAACAAAATATATAAAGAATAATATGAAATTAAATGGGTAATAAAGGGTGTAAACAGACTCTTAACGAAGCCGAAAGGCAGTTGTTCTCTCCGTCATTGCGATCATTTTTTTGTTCTAGACCATACCTGGGAACCTTCTAGTTACAGAAATATTGGGGGACAAATTTCCAATTTTTTTACAAGTTTTTTTTGTAAATACATGTTAATATTTTTTTTTACTTATGACACCTTCACGACCCCCGTATTATGCAATCCATCCATCAGTACAACGTTTTGAATGCCTTACATTGAGTCCTTCAGTAAAACGTGATTTTTCACCCAAAAAAAAAATGTCGTTACCCAGCAATCATTTTTGCGTAAAGTTACTTAGTTTGATGTACAGAATGTTTGGTTGACGGCTTCGTGAAGAATCTGTTTACACCCTGTATAACTAAGTACTCTTTTTTATTATATACTAACTTATCAAGCTATTATTGCACTAGAATAGGAACATAGTCCTCAGTATTTTACAATAATTTACTATTCTTATAACTAAGGTATGCTTGGGTCGTGTAGAAACATTTATCTTCTACTAGCGACCGACCCTGGCTTCGAACGCGTTCTAGAGCATAATATGACTACATGTTTTGACTGTTGTCGAGTCACATCAGCTTGATGGTCCGAATATGTGTATTATATTTAAATGTAATATATTTTTTGCGATAACTTCTAAGGTATTCATTTAAATTATATGGTGTAAAAGATTATAATTATATGCATAAAATGCTAAAGGTATTTATTTACGTTGATAAGGATTTATACTGTATCCGTCTAAATAGCTTTTCAAATACCGCATTGTACGTGACCATTTTTTTAGAAGATAGAATAGGTAGGTATAGTAAGCCATCCTTAAAAGATACTTAGATATAGCATAGCGGACTTTTTTTGTAGATCTATAAAAGAGGAATATCCGAATAGAATAGAATATTTATATATTTGCTCAGAATGTAGGTATTACAATAAGGTGGTTACAATAATATTATGGAATCCTTGTACATTTTACCATTTTGGCATGCAGTTCATTATCAAACATAAAAAACATTGAATCACAACTAAAATTTATCATCTAGAAAATCCGAAACGGACGAATTGAATTAGGAATATGGTTAAAAATAGCCGGTGCCATACCAAAAACACTCTTTCTCAAAAAAGCAGTCCTATATCCACCAGTGCCTAACGAATATTGGCATATCAGCACCCACTGCATGACGACTCTGCCCCATCGGTCCTGTGGCATTCCGCAGACAACGTTGAACCTATACTCCATTACTACCGAACGGTAGGGGAGAGTTACAACTCTCCTATAATTAAACAGTTTGTGCAAAGGGTGATGGGTACTAACACTAGGTGATAAGCTTTTTGTTAATTTTACTAACACTCTATGGATTCTATGGTCCGAAATAAAAGTCTATTATTATTATTATTACTTAGTACTCGATTAGACCGACTAGCTAACTCTTATCATAAACTGGCAGGGCTACATGAGCGGTGGCGCGGGTTACGTGCTGAGCAGAGCAGCGTTGGACCTGTTCATTAACAAAGCGCTGCCGACGCCCGCGCTCTGCCGCGCCGACGATCACGGAGCTGAGGATGCTGAGATGGGTAAGGCTATCATACATACATAAACTCAACGAAAATTTGTAATGACTTAAGTCATTACAAATTTTCGTTGACCTGGTGTGCGCTGACCTTAAGGTCAGCGCACACCAGGGACGGAAAGGCAGGGTATTTTGCCACGGCATGGGGCATGCACCCCCACTTGCACTGCCGCACCACGCGATCATATGTTAGCGGACTCCAGCGCATACCGTCGCATGCCTTCGCTTCCCTAAGCATGCCGTTACAACGTGCCGTTACCTCCTGGGCGTCCCGTCGCATGCCATCACATCCCGCCGCGGCATCCTCTAGCGCGCTCTTCAATACCGCGAAGAGCTCGTGGCTAAATAATAACAGCCGCTCGGGTCGATCTTTAGGTTAAGCCGCGCTTGCCTAGGTTGGTCCGTGAATCCGTGAGTTCGTGGTAGGTGGGACCACCCATTTACATACCGAGTCTCCTTCGTGCTTCGGAAAGTACGTTAACCCGTTAGTCCCGGATGTCATTTGCAGGTCTTTGGCAGTCGTTACAGGTAGTCATTGTAGTGGCCCGAAAGTCTGACAACCACACTTACCGTTGAGCTCCTTGAGTTATAAGTCGAGCTCACGATAACTGACAAATGCTTGCACTGACTGGACAGATCCACTCAAATCTGTGTGGTTCTTTCTTCCAAAGGCGATCTCAGACACTAATCTGCATAGTCCTCATGTGAGTTAACCAAGTTTATTTCTGGACTTTAAAAGAGACTATGACCTCTGAGTTTGTTTCGGCTGTTTCTTCTCAGAGTAGTCTGGTACGAAACACCGGCCCCATCTAGTTTAAAAAAAAAAACATGACGTGTAAAAGTGTTTGTAAAAACCTATTTGCAAAATAAACATCATTTATCATTTACAAAGGCGTATCACCCAGAACTAACTGGGTTGTGGAGGTCAGATAGGCAGTCGCTCCATGTAAAATACTGGTATTCAGCTGCATCCGGTTAGACTGGAAGCCGACCCCATAGTTGGGAAACGGCTTGGCAGATGAGATAGCAAAGATGAAAATCCAACACTCTAAATTACAAAAGATCTTAGAAGAAACTTAACGTTCTTAAAAGTCACCACACGAATCTCGAATCTGCTATCGCGGTGTGCGTTCAGCTTGTGGCATCCCTCTTCATGGCAAATGCCTTCCTTTCTAATGTTTCTATCTCGAGATAGTCTCGACCTGTCGTTCTAGTAGAGGGTAAGCTCATCCTAGCATCTTCTCCTGGGACACACATTGTGGTTGATTAAGGCCATGATCCATTCGACATGCGGCAAAAGTTTCCGGCCTAACCCCATGTTTAGCTTCATCATCATCATATCAGCCCGAAATCACCCACTGCTGGGTATAGGCCTCCCCTTTTTTCTGCCACTCTTCCCGGCTCTACGCGTCCCTTATCCAGGTGTTTCCGGCGACTATGTTTAGCTTGCGTATCCGTTAATCTGACGCCAAGAAAGCTGCGTTCTAATATTCATAAATTATTATTATTTTCGATATGTTTCCAGGTAAATGCCTAGACAAGATTGGTGTGCGTGCGATGGATTCCCGCGACGAACATCAGCGAGGTCGCTTCTTCCCGTTCGTGCCACAAGACCATCTGTTCCCTTCTAAGGACAAGGATTTCTGGTATTGGAACTACATCTTCTATCCTACTGATGAGGTTAGTCATTTAAACATTTACGATTTATCGCCAAACTATTTTAAAAATGTTTATGTGCAATATCAATGTCATTCTGTACTTTTACTTGAAATTAAGAGTTTTTGGAAAAATTTTGACTATAAACCGGACATTAGCAAAATAAGTCAAGTTTTTTTTTACATTTTAACCATCTTTTTTCAATGCTCATTTAGATTTTTAACAACATAACATCACGCCTGAAATCCCAGAGGGATCAGGCAGTGCAGTGCCTATTAATACTCTCACGTATGTTTATGTCCCCTTTTTGAGGTGCGGAGCCTATCTTTCCTATACTCTTAAAATATCCCCTTAGTAGAAAGGTCTGGACGAAATTTGGACTGGAGGCCAAGAACATGTGTGTAATTTATGCCAAAATCATTTTTGAAGTGAAAACTTCTTTAGCGGCGTTGTGCACTATTTGGGATGGGTAAAAACTGTTAAACTCGCGACAGATCGTCAGATTGAATCGGCCGCGCTGGGCGCTTGTGCGAGTGTGCGTGTAGTTTAAGCTAGATGGCGTTCTTTCAAGTTTTCACTTCTGCCGGCACTCCCGGAGTGCAACCCGTTGTTTTTTTTTTCATATGTATCTTTATTTGTAACAAGAAGTATGATTTTTTTTTTTATTTGTTTACTTAAAAAAGTAAATCCTAGTTTTATAGTATTATTTACAAAATCAGAGACAACAGATGTCAGAAATATTACAGTGTTACTATACCTAGCTGTGTTAACTCGATGAAATAGTCTATTTACATAGTGACGCCTGAAATAAAACAATCTCTTATTCGTTTACGGAAAACTTGAGTTTGATTTTTTGTTAATTCAGGTGTTCAATGATCCATTTCTACGAAAAAGATAATGGATGTTCAATATAGAATTATTATAATATTACTTGATATTACAAATTTCTTTATACTATTTATTGTAATTGATATATCATGGTGGTTTCGCCGGAAAGAAAATTCCGCAGTGCAACCTTTTTAAATAAAAGTTAACGTCGAAACTAGAGATATAGACTTTTTTTAATAGGATTATAATTTTAGAGGCATTCCTTTGATTTTTATGTAACGAATACTAGTCATCTGCCTAGCCTTTTCCCAACTATATTGGGGTCGGCTTCCAGTCTAACCGGATGCAGCTGAATACCTGTATTTTACATTGAGCGACTGCCTATCTGACCTCCACAACCCAGTTAGTACTGGTAAGTCTGGTTGTCAGACTTTCGGGCCACTGACTACCTGTAACGAATGTCAAAAATCTACAAATGACAGCCGGGACCAACTGCTTAAGGTGCTTTCCGAGGTTTGGGGGAAACTCGGTATTTAATGGGTGGTCACCCATCCACGGACCAACTTAGGCAAGCGTGGCTTAACCTAAAGATCGACCCAAGCGGCTGTTATTATTAAGCCACGAGTTCTTTACACGAATACTAGTAATATTATTAAATCTGCATTGCCATTATAAAATATTGTAAAATAAAGAAATAAAGAAAAAGTATTTATATTAAAATTTTTATATTTTTGTTTTTTTTTTTTTTTTTAATCTTACATTCTAATCTTTCCAGGGTCTCGACTGCTGCTCAGACCACGCGGTTAGCTTCCACTACGTAAAGCCTCAGTTCATGTACGAACTAGACTACCTAATATACCACCTGCGACCATACGGCATCAAGCCGGGAAGCGGGACGCTGCCCAAACTATTGCGAGGTCACGATAATACCACCAACGAGATCGCACGACGTTAGACTTTCTGTTATGCTGAATATAATAGTTCTAGGTGGGAATAATGAGGTAGGTCGGTAAAAGCTCATTATCAGTGATCGGAATAGGCTGACTATATTTACGTCAACTTCGGAGAACAGAGACAGAAAGTGGGGACTTCCGACGACATTTTTTTTTCCCGGGATTCGGGAAAAATCTTAAATAAGTTAAAAAATAAGCTTTATTTAAGATAGGTAGAGGCTATTTTTAACTAAACTTGTAAGTACTAAATTTTCGGGATTTTCACGTAAAATCCCGAAATAAATAGTCTAAATTGAATTTATATATTCGAATTATATGCACGATCCTTAAACTAACCGTTGTATCAAATCATTGAATATATGATTTTTTTTCAACGTATTTAAGTTTTTCCCGAATTCTGAGAAAAAAATTGCTGTCGTAAGGAAGTCTGAAGAATTCCGATCACTGCTCATTATAGATGGCGCGACTATAGCTAGGGACATTTAAAACATGACCTGACATTTGACATTTAAAATTAACGTTAACAGATTTCTGACCAATGACCACGATTACAAATAGCTATGCAGCGCAATTGGTTTTAAAATCACCTTTCCTATTTTGTGAGATAAAAGTATAACATAATGATTTACATGTCTATGTAATGGGACATCATCGTACAAATTGTTACCATGAATTCAGCTCACGAGTCTAGACTCCCAACGGAGAAATATTTCTTCGGTTGACAGTTGAAAAGGCAGCTGTTTTATAAAAACTTCTCCTACGGGGCGTTCATTATTTACGTGAGGCGTTTAAGGAGGGGTGGGAGTCGAGCTGAATCTCACTCAATCTCACGAGAGAGAGGGGTCTCGGCAAATATCACGTATTATTATTCCCGCAAAAAACAGTAAAATTGCGTGGAATTTGGGTTTAAATAAGTTAAATATGGCCAAATCCTACACAATAATATTTATTAATACATATTCATTGAAAATATTTAGCAAATTTTGTTTTTTTGCAGTAAATCTAACGCAATGAAATACTAAAACGTATTTACACTAAAAATAAGCATTTTGAAAATATAACGCAAGATTGGTTGGGGGGATTAAGTCAAATCTCGCGATATCTAAAGGAGGGGGGAGGAGGCAAATCTCACGATATCTTACTGGAGGGGGGCAAGGGGGCAATTGCCTCACTTAATTAATGAACGCCCTCTGCACTGTAAAGCATGTCCCTTACACTGAAATGGGTGACTTAGAGTCGGTCTAGTTGTAAACTATGGTATTTTATCACAGATATAGATAAACCTGGATAACGCAAGTATAACGATTCTTATAAAACCAAGCGTGCCATTTTTCGACTATGCCATTTTTTGTCTTAAGCACTATTTAGTTACTGTAGAAACAAGTTACTATACAAAATAGACTACGTTTTTTGACGTGACAACGTCAAATAAATCGATGAAAGCTGGCTGCATGCACGAAAAAGTGTCCCGTTACGCTCATTGTACGCTTGCGCCGCATCTATCTCTCTTCCACTCGATTTTATGACGTTGTCACGTTAAATTATCGTCCGTAAACCAACTTTACAGACAACCGATTTCTTTTTTCTTGTTTTTTTTAAACAACTTGCCGCGACATTAGCCACGTTAAGCATAAAATGCTTAAGCCGGGTACGCGAAGTAGGTGCTCTTGCGTTGTCTAGCCCTTTCAGTGCCCAGCACCCAGCATATGAGTCGAACAATAATATAATTCGTTCGTTCGCACAATCCGTACCCGTAGCTATGGACTCGCTAGTCGGGTTCTGGGTACGAATACAAGTCGTCTATAGTTAATTATTCGACGACTCGGATACGGGTTGTGGACACGCGAACGATGTACGCGAAGTGTTCGCGAAGTACTGGGCAGTGAATGGGCTAGGTAGGTATATCTGTATCAACGGCTTTATTAATATGTATTATTCACACTTTAGATTAGGGTTTG
The DNA here is from genome assembly GCA_950005105.1 of Lycophotia porphyrea. NCBI lineage: Eukaryota > Metazoa > Arthropoda > Insecta > Lepidoptera > Noctuidae > Lycophotia > Lycophotia porphyrea. The sequence goes on from OX465396.1 coordinate 3,429,129, forward strand.
GCAAAAATACAATTTAGAAAATATCATTCTATATGAAAATTCGTGTGTTGTAATTTGCCTCAAGCGTCAACATAATGAGTATAACTTGTTTTACAAGTAACTTAATAGCGAGTTCATTTTAAAGTGGTTCCAAATTGATTTGTCGTGTCATATTTTTTTTTTCAAAAACCTAAGTATTCCTCAAAATCCTGTTATATTCAGTGTTCGAAAGAGAAAGAAAGAGATGAACGATTCCTTTTTCAAATTAATTCAAAACATTCCAAAAACGACTGCTTTCGCCTCAAGTCTGAAAAAATAACTAATTGGATAATTGTAGATAATTATGTGTATATTATGTATATTTGGGATTTTTTATTGTATAATATTAGAAAATTAATATAATGACGAATTTAAGTTAACAAAAGGGCATAATATTTGTTACGGTAAGTACAGTCGGGTGCAAAATATTAATAAAATCGTAGTGTATCCTTCAAGATAGATATCTCATAATTTCAATCGATACGCACTTGACTGTACTGGTATAGTTAGTATGGCCTTTTTTTAGTAAGTAAAAAATGTTACGTCTCATACGCCACTCATCACACTGTTGAAGTGTAAAATTTAAACGACGATAAATTCACGAGAAAGTCGGTGAGACATGCACGTTATCACAATAAATAATAAATAATAGTTTAAAATAAGTTAAACTTAAAGTAAAAGGTTTTTTGCCATAATATTTTGAAAATAAAAATCATCATAATAATTTTGAGATGCTTTTATATCAGGGTTTTTTTGGCATTTATAAACGAGTTTTATTTAATTCGAGTTAATTGCATACTAATAAATTATATATTATTTGTATATTTTTGTGAACACTGACTTCGAAATTAATAATGCGTTCGTAAAGGACACATTTTGTTGTTACTGAGTATTGGAGCTTTTTACTAGTATAATTTACAAGTTAGATTCAGTTAACGTATGCACGACGGCCAATCAAACTATACAGCCAGTTTATGCGGATCTCTTATTGCATGGAAAATCTATACAAAGCGAGGCCAAGTTATACTGGAAATGTACAGCTTCATTTGCCGCCGTGTGTATTTTAAGTAACGACAACAGCCATCAATATAATATTGATTCTGTTTATTACCGACTCAAGATTATGTAAATCTTAGTTTTGACCAAGGTAGTCGAATGCTCCTATTCAGTACCATATTAAATTAAGTCATGTTAAATGTTCCTTACTATAATTTATGAAAGTTCAAATGTGAAATTAATCTATAATTGAATGCCTCAACCAAAGTAGTGTTATATGACGGCGCACCCACGCTGAAGTTACTTTTTGTGACGCAACGTTTGAAATTTATTTGCTATTTATTTATTATATATTTTATAAACTACTTATAAACTAAGCCCCCACAAAACCGTGGCAATAGTTTGACTGTGGGGTCGGTTAGTCTCGTTATATATAGGTACATACTTAACACTTTAACATATTTCTAAATAATATCTTTTTAATTTACTTTTAAAACGGTTTTTATTGGTTTCATCCGTATGTCTGATGGATGGATTGCATAGTACGGAGGTAGTGAAGGTGTCAAAAATAACACAAAAAATTAAAAACAAGTACTTACACAAAAAATTGTAAAAAAAGTTGGAGATATATCTATTTATAAAATATAAAAATATATAATAATAAATAAATAATCACGCCTGTAACCTCCGGAGGGGCAATGTTAGCCGCCAGTTATGTTTAGTCCCATCCGATGTAATTTATAGTAAACTAGCTTTTGCCCGCGGTTTCGCTCGCGTTAATTTAGAATTCGACAATAAATTCGGGTTGTACGCTGCTTGTAATAATATAATTCAATCATAATTCAAAACCACGTGGGTTCGAACCCAGGCTGGCGCATTACTTTGTGTAATTTATTTCATCACCACTGCTCTCAAAAACGGTGAAGGAAAACATCGTGAGGAAACCGGCATGTCCAAGAACCAAAAATTCGAAGACATGTGACATCTACCAATCCGCATTGGGCCCGCGTGGTGGATTATAGCCCTTTCTCTCTCATAGAGAGGAGACCTGTGTCCCAGCAGTGGGAACATTATAGTTGATGATGATGATGATGAAGATGATGATTCAAAAGACCGTGGCGCGATCTATTATCATAAGAACGTTATTGTTGTTTTATTCGGGACCAATACTTTTTTTCGGGATGATTGGTACCCTCTGTACGGTGGGCTGCATCAATTGGGTACCCCAGTTGGGAACGTAGGTGCTTTCAAGGGGGGTAACCACATCGCAAAGCTGACTGTACGTTTCTGTACACCTGACAACGTATATGTAAAATTTCAGGATGATCGGTTCAGTGGTTTAGGCGTGAAAAGGTAACAAACAACCTTACTTTCGCATTTATAATATTAAGTTAGGATTAGGAAGCGAAAGAACGTTACGTGTTGCAAAATGTTGCTCAGCAAAAAGTATCTCCGATGTGGATGCACCTTTACGGTAAATTATTATAAGTCGGCTAGTCTCATACCTAAGTGGTGTGTTTTCATACAAATATAAACAAATAACAAAGCTTACATTTTCTACAAAAATAACTGCCGCTCTGGAGAACTTTATAGTTTTAAGAAATAGATTACTGACTTTTTAATTTAAAAGTTGTTTATGAAATAGTTCAGAAACAACTTTCTTTCTTATCTTTAATAATAGTAAGTATAGTAAGTTGTTAGTCTATAACTTACTATTACTTTTATACCCCGTTTTGCTAACACTAGGCAATACCTACGGGGTCTTCCATTAATCACGTGAGGTTCTAACAAAGGTGGTGACATAAGCGTGTATTTTGTTGTGGGGACAAATCTTTGATTTAATGTGTGACGTGTAAAATATTTTTACCAATAATAAAATTAATTAAAAACCCAAGCAAGCGTTGTCTAAAAATCAGTTTTTTTTATTTAAACAGCTTCTAAAATTAGTTTATCTTTTCAATACTTACATAAAACGTGATATTGCGGGGAAAGTGACGCATTAACGTCACTTTCATATCACCAAGAGGAAGGGGGGGGGGGGGGTATAAAAGTGGCCTAATGTATGTACCTGATGTCATTAAAGGATGACCCAAAAATAGAAGCACAGTTTGATTTTCGAAGCTCTATATTTAGACGTGCATTGTGGTGTATACTGATGTTAGTGAAAACATTATCAAACCTATCAAGAAATTGTGTTCACATTTCATTTCCATCGGTTGTAAAACTTTCTTTGATAAAAAATAATTTTAATTTAGAACTAACTTTTTCATACCAAAAGAAATACGGCAAAGCCTAGTATATAGAGACTATTTTATTTTTCATCGATGACAAACCGTCGTTCGGTGGTGAGGCCTAAGATTTTGTATGAAATATACCTGTAACCTTTACCAAAGAATCTTAATAGATTTAGGAGTAAAATTTAGAAAACTGAGAATGCACGGCGGTAGCGTTGTCATATCACATAGTTACCATTATTTATAAGTGTGTTACGGAGCAGTGAGTACTACATTCCTCTCAGCTAACAGCTGCAAACCATGAACAACCATATTCCAACGAATAAAGGGTGTAAAAAGACTCTTAACGAAGCCGAAAGGCATTTGTTCTCCCCGTCATTGGGGTCATTCTTTTGTTCTAGACCATACCTGGGAACCTTTTAGTTACGGAGATATTGGGGGTCAAAGTTCCAACTTTTTCACAAGTTTTTTTTTTAATACATGTTTTTAATGTATTTTTTTTACTTTAGATTCCTTGACGACCCCCGTACTATTCAAACCATCCATCAGCACAATGTTTTGAATACGTTACATTGAGTCCTACCTTAAAAAGTGATTTTTCACCCCAAAAAAAAACAGTCGTTTCCCAGCAATATTTTTTGCGTAAAGTTACTTAGTTTGATGTACAGAATGCTTGGTTGACGGCTTCGTGAAGAGTCTGTTTACACACTGTATAAAGATCACTTTTATTTGAACGAATTGCCAGTGGGAGCAACCGAACAGCAACCTTATTGTAACTAAATAAAGCTCACAATCAGAATTAAACTAACAGTGAAAGAAAAGGGATCTCGACCATTACACGGCTACGACCTCAACTGGTAGTACCAACGGCCACAATCGTGGCCGCATAAGCTTCAACCAAGGAGTAAGTTCGGACGCACGTCCGACCTTGCTTTTTTTGGTCGGAGCTTTTGTCGTATTGTTTATGGCCGTTGATACAACCTGTAGGCGTCGTGGTCGTATAGCGCGCAAGGTCCCTGAGTAGGTACCATTATATTCAGTGTTTAACCTTTTGACCGCTTGGCTAAATATCAATTGCCGTGCCCCGTTTTTTTTTTAAACTGAAACTTTTATTACATCGTCTCAAACTTTTTCGTCTGTGTGTTGCATGTCGCGTGATGGTCGGCCGCGGAGTAGGGATAAAGTGAAAGGCGCTCGTCAGAGCAGCCAGGGCCAATATGGCGGCGCCTATAGTTCGCAACAGCTGACCGTGTAGTGTATAGACTATTACTCATTTGTGTTATTAATGAAATATTATTCCAAAAAATGTTAGTTAAATGTCTATAGTGTGAAAAAAGTATCACTTTTACCGTGGTTTCAATCCTTTTTTTTTTACGGATAGGAAATCATCAAATGACTTCTCCTGCTCTGGGCAGAGCGGAAGGGAGTGTCAGACTTGTACTGACTAAAACCCATCCATGTTCCTTCCTTGCCCTTTGTGTTCCAGGGCCGCGGTATCTCTTTCGAACAGCCCACAGCATTGCCGTGCCCCGAGCGCGCGCCTACAAATCGATAAAATAAATAATACCTACAATAAATAAGCTTTTTCAATACTTAGAGCTAAGAGACATAATTTTAAATAATTAATTTAAATAATTTCCCTATTTAATAATGGTTTAGTTGTACCACGCAGTTAATAAGACGAATAGAACAAAAGAATCATACATGTTCTCTGTCGCAGAAATACGACACGAGCGGTAGGGGCACGGAAATATGTCGCATAAATGCGACAGAAGACGTCAAAAGGGCCAAGCGCGAGTCGAAATAATAAACAATAGATTAAATTTAGTTTTGCTGTTGAGTGAAGATTGACATATTATTATGTAAATTTACATTCAACAGCAAAACTAAATTTGTTTTTCATAGTATGTTAATGAAAATCAAAGTTTCTGCTGCAGTTTTACGAAAAAGTGAATGAGCGTTGAAAATATTGTTATTAAATTGTTTGGTGCTACGGAACCCTGTGCGTGCAAGCCCGACTCGCGCTGGGCCGGTGTTTTTTTTTCCATTAGGAATTTCTCAGTAGCAACCACGGACTCTGGATTTGTGGCATGTTGATGGCAATAGGCTTGCTTCCTATTACATGGAACGTATTCATAACTGCCCAACTGTACTTACTCTTGGGTGATTACAGGCGTGGTGTTATGTTTTGCAATAAGATTGCTGACAACACTGATCTCTATCTTCGTTATAATAAGGTTGCTTATTGCTGAATACAATTTTATGTGAGATTAAACTCGCACACACTAACAAGTTGCTCGCTATTCCGTTGATTTTATAAAAAAAAAAAAAATCTTGTTTAGCGTTCTAGCTACGTATTTTCTTCTACGCGTCTGTTGAGTCGCAATCTCAGCGTTTATTCTGTCTAAGACCTGAATTCAGAATACTTATTAAGAGTGACGAGAGGGTGCCATCAAAAAAAAAAAACCAAACTGCCAAAATTGTTTGAAAAAAAAAGAACTAAATAAGGTTCCTCAAAAGGTTTCCGTCGATCTTTATATAGTCTGAAGAAAAAAAAGGCAATTGACTGCAAAGGAATTTGAACTTTGTCATGTATTACATTTAGCTTATGTTTCCAAAACTTGTGAATTTTCCAAGATTCTGAATTCAAGTTTAGACATTTCATTTATCGTAAAGAATCTATTTATAATTTTATCTTCTTTTTTGGTTTGTCTGTACTCTTTAGTTTTAGGAATATCGATTGAACATATCGATATTTTTAATAGAATTTTACTGTGTTGTAATTTTGATGATGTTATTACTTACTGGCAACATAATTTGAATTGGATTTAAGTAGATTAATATTACAATTTTATAGAGAAATAGTTAAAAATACCCAATGGCATGTTTGAAATTATTTTATGTAAGACATCACTATAATAAATATAAACTGGCTGTAATTTTAGATATTTTCTTGATTTTAGAAAAATCATCTTTTATATATTTTTATTTATTATATGACAAATAGACAAAAATGTGCGCATCCAAAAATTAATATGTACTTGTAAGTTATTTGTGTCAATGTGTTTATTTATTAATCAAATAAAGACGAACGTGAAATGAGATTTGGAAATTAGTATTTTATTTACCACACCTTTACAAACCACGTTACCACGTACCACGTTTACGAACGCATCATGGGCTAAATCTGGTAAAGATTTATTTCATTGTGTAAAGAACAATAAAATGTATACGATTTACTCAAGTTTCTAATACGCCACACAACGAATGCTCTGCACCATAGGGGTAACTCTCATACAAGACAAACCCGGAACAACTACCTGTAGGCCATACAAATATTTGTTCCGTGTGGGAATCGAACCAGCGACACGCAGCGTAGCCAACCGTGCAGTCCAATCAAGCGTCAACAATGTGGGGTCGCAGGACCCTCTGCGACCCTTCATGCAGGATAGATCCACACTTGCTCCAGGTCTCCAGATAGAGCTTATTCGTCCTCTGCAGTGGGACGAAACAGGCAGTAAAAAATGTTTATCGCGTGGATCATCTTTAAGGCCGCTGCCTCGAATTTTGCGGGCAGCGGGGCAGCGACGGCGGCGGCGCCGCTTGACTGGAGTGCACCGCTCGTTGCCCGCTCCCGCGCCGCTGTTTTCGAGAACCGGTCCATTTAAATGTACGCATAAGATCCTGCCGCTCCCGCGCCGCCGCCGCCGCCGCCCCGCTGCCCGCAAGATTCGAGGCAGAGGCCTTAGGACCTCTCAGTTCTTGTAACATAATATCGCTTGTTTGCAACAAGGATGACATAATTTACAAAATTTGGTTTTTTCGGTGTTTTTTGTAGTTGAATATATAATTAACGAAAGTGAGTATTATGTTAAGTAACGAAATACGTGAAATAAACTTTTCACCCTTTGATAAAAGATATCTATGCAAAAAAATATTAGCAAAGTAATGAAAATATTTTTAGTATATTTCAAAAATACACTGTCCTGCATATCTTATTTTTTGAGTTATGTCATTGTTGTCGCAAACAAGCGATATGTTACATGTTATGCCTACTGTTACCCGTCGAGGAGCTCGTGGCTAAATAATAACAGCCGCTCGGGTCGATCTTTAGGTTAAGCCGTAGGTTGGTCTGTGGATGGGTGACCACCCATTACATACTGAATTTCCTCCGTGCCTCGGAAAGCACGTTAAGCCGTTGGTCCCGGCTGTCATTTGAAGATCTTTGACAGTCGTTAGGTAATCAGTGGCCCAAAAAAGTCTGACAACCAGTCTAATCAAGGGGTATCGTATTACCCAGTACTAACCAAGCCAAGCTTTAAGACTTACCAGGCTTGTAAGCCATAGAGTTCCACCAAGTTTATAATAGCTATACTAGAATTCAGAATCTTAATATATTACATTCATCGCCACTCTTACTCAACATTCTACTTTAGCGTTATGTAGTCAAAGTTGATTTTTGAGTGACCACTAGCAATGAAAAGATTTTTTAAATTAAATTTGGAATTTGTCAAGTATGACATAGTTTGCTTCCCAAATTTGATAGTTATAGTAGGGGAGCCGTAGAAGGAATTTTGGGAGTTACTCGAGCGCGTCAGAGTAATATAAGGGAGGATACCTTACATATTGACATGTACCTCCAGCCAGTATGAGCCCTTAATACAGAGGGGTGCGCTCAGGGGGGACCCGTCAGATTAGTAAAAAAAACGCTCATCGGATTTACACGAGCGCGTCAGATTAAGATAAGGGGCGTTAATTACTAACTAACAAGTGTCAATTTTGCTAATCTGACGATCAGAACTATAAGTATACTTACCTTACGGAGTCCCAGGACCCTCTGCGACCCTTCATGCAGGATAGATCCACACTTGCTCCAGGTCTCCTCGTCCTCTGCAGTGGGACGAAACAGGCAGTAAAAAATGTTTATCGCGTGGATCATCTTTTAGGACCTCTCAGTTCTTGTAACATAATATGTTACATGTTACGAGTATGCCTGTACCCTGTACGTCGTGAGGAGCTCGTGGCTAAATAATAACAGCCGCTCGGGTCGATCTTTAGGTTAAGCCGTGCTTGCCTAGGTTGGTCTGTGGATGGGTGACCACCCATTACATACTGAGTTTCCTCCGTGCCTCGGAAAGCACGTTAAGCCGTTGGTCCCGGCTGTCATTTGAAGATCTTTGACAGTCGTTAGGTAATCAGTGGCCCAAAAAAGTCTGACAACCAGTCTAATCAAGGGGTATCGTATTACCCAGTACTAACTGGGTTGTAGAGGTCAGAGTCGCTCCATGTAAAATACTGGTATTCAGCTGCATCCGGTTAGACTGGAAGCCGACCCCTACATAGTTGGGAAAAGGCTATGCAGATGATGACTTATGTAGTAGCGGTACTTGATCTGTAGGTAAGCGGTTCACAATGGCGTAAAGCCTATTCACTGTATTTTTTTGGGCTTGTAATATGTAGCAATACGGCTAACTCGGCAACAAAAAAGGGGTCCTTTAACGGCCCGTTCACGACCTGACCTGTGTGCCCTCTACCGGAACGACGGCGGTGGGTTTTTTGGTTCGCCAAACAAAATGACGCAGCGTTCGTGTATTTGCGCCACCTTCAATTAAATTAGGGTACTGCCGGAGAAAAACATCATGTAACAATATGAGCTTATATCATTATAGTATTGATAAAAGTTCAGATTTCTCACACAACTGTCATCTTACTTGTTAGACAACACGGAAAATTCCTCGCGCAGGCTCGAGCCTCTGGTCGCAATTCACATCAAGAGCAGAACCACGCGAGGACGCGCACACGTCTACACATAAAGAGCAGGGGTGATATGTGAGCACGTCAACACTAGGTCCTGCGGTCTCGGGAAGCCTCGAGCACTCGCGAGGATGCGCGCGACCGAGTCGCGAAATTGCGCGAAGCTATGCTTGATACCCGCGTCGATAGTCTCACAATTTTGTACTTTAAACCATGGAAATACAATCCTATTTTGAAAACAGCCTGTAAATTGTTGTGAACTGACCCTAAGAAGACAGTGTTGTCCTATAGTGCGATAATAGGGTAGAGATTACTAGGTATCAATATGTTATAGATAGTGGAACCTCCAACAATAAAAACACAAAAATTAGAGTTAGACAAGTTTATTTCATTTACAGTCAATGATTACATACTAATTATACATCTAACATAATTATAATAGGTACAGTGTACACAATTGTGTATAACTAAAATACTAGTCTGTGACTAGGCACACGTGTGATGAGGAGCAACTGCATGATGCAAAACAATTTTGGTACAGCCGACTTAACAAAATGTGACACATGTGACGTAGTTAAACAATATAATATATATATAGTACTTTTTTCTACAGTCTTTTCTCAGATATTTTGCATCTACTTATTAGAGAAATAAGGGGTCATCTTCACAAGCGAGAGAATCGATATTAATAAGCGATATTATCGTCGTGCCACGTATTTCTTCTATACGATAATATCGCTGCGATTCTCTCGCTTGTGGAGACGGTCCTTAAAAGTTGAACTCATCTGTCAGCACAGATTACACTTTTTCATGGTCCTACTCTATTATATAGCTCAGAACCAGAACAGTGCGTGCTGCCGACCGCATCGTCGACGCTGTCGCGTGCGATAGCATTCAAAAGCGTGAAGCATGGTAAAGTGCGACTCCGCGCTGACAGAAGAGGTTCAACCCTAAAAAGCACTATATGTTGATTTGTTAGCAACCATAAAGCAACGAAAATAAAGAATTCTCTGTAATTATTATTAAAATCAGATGTAAAATAACCAAGAAATGACCGTACTGTTTGTTATAAAGTAAAATAAAGGAAAAACAAACAAAATAGATGCATCGAAAGGAACAAATGTTATTATATTTAATGTGTAAATTGGAATTCCAGTTTGTCGTTTTCAAATAAAATCTGTTTGAAACTAGAACAAGATTTTTACTAATTTAATGTACAGACGCCAGTAGGTCAACCTACCCTAAACTGTCAAACTTTCGAATTTTCGCAGTCAACCTTGAACCTAATTCTTCAGAGATAAAGTTGAAAATCTATTCAAGAAATTTGACAGATTGTAGTAGCCTGATATGCTGGCGTCTGTACAACTTTTGAATCATTGTTTCCAAAACTTTCCAAAATGAAAGTATGATCATCAATCAGGATGTTCAAAGATGCAATCAATCTTATTAATAAAATGAGCTAAGTTGCATCGTTTTTATGACAACTTTAACTTATTAGCATAATGCACTTTATAAGAAAAGAGTTAAATGTCTGAATCATTATTTTTTATGTTTTTATCTCGGAAGTAGTTAAATGTTAATAATTATCCTAAGAACGATAGTAGGTGGGTATCTATCATACTTGCAAAAAAACGATGTTAACTAGATGACAAAACCAAGCCAAGCTTTAAGACTTACCAGGCTTGTATGCCATAGAGTTCCACCAAGTTTATAATAGCTATACTAGAATTCAGAATCTTAATATATTACATTCATCGCCACTCTTACTCAACATCCTACTTTAGCGTTATGTAGTCAAAGTTGATTTTTGAATGACCACTAGCAATGAAAAGATTTTTGAAATTAAATTTGGAATTTGTCAAGTATGACATAGTTTGCTTCCAAAATTTGATAGTTATAGTAGGGGAGCCGTAGAAGGAATTTTGGGAGTTACTCGAGCGCGTCAGAGTAATATAAGGGAGGATACCTTACATATTGACATGTACCTCCAGCCAGTATGAGCCCTTAATACAGAGGGGTGCGCTCAGAGGGGACCCGTCAGATTAGTAAAAAAAACGCTCATCGGATTTACACGAGCGCGTCAGATTAAGATAAGGGGCGTTAATTACTAACTAACAAGTGTCAATTTTGCTAATCTGACGATCAGAACTATAAGTATACTTACCTTACGAAAATTCATCGAATTATATATTTTTTTATATCAAAACCATAATAGATAATATATTTAAATATATGTATAATTTCTCACACTTTTATTAGTCCTTCTTTACAGTAATTTTTTTATTATTTTAAATCGGCAGATTAACGATACCCCTCAAAATAATCGTCAGATTTTTAGTCAGTGTGCCTGGGACATCATGATGAACCTTCAGTATGCAAATCTGATGCGCTCGAGTAGTTCAAAATGACGATTTTTTTTTACATTTTCAAAAAATCGCTGTGAGCTTACGTCAAATCCAAATCGTCAGATTAAGGAATTGGAGCATCTGTAGGGTTCACTGAATAACCCCTATGAAAATCAGACGCGCTCGAGTGATTTTTTTTTTGGGTGTTCACCCCTCTCGCATGGCCACCCCCACCACGCAAATCATCAGATTATTATATATTTCATATCAGAGACATGTTGGGCGATGAAAAGTATAAATTTCTGACGCGCTTAAGTATTTCGGTGTCATTGTTTTTTTTTACAATTTTGAAAATCTTTAGACGCTTCCCCCACCGCTAAAATTGGAAACATTATAGGACCATTTATTCTTCCTATCATCTAATCTACCAATTCTAATAGGTTTCCACGGCGCTCGAGTAACTACACATTTAGCATCACCCATTCAGTGCCCAGAACCCAGCATATGAGTCGAACGATAATTTGTTCGTTCGCACAATCCGTATCTGTAGCTATGGACTCGCTAGTCGGGTTCTGGGCATGAATACAAGTCATCTATAGTTGATTATAACGACGACTCGGATACGGGTTGTGGGCACGCGAACGAAATTCACGAAGTTTTCGCGAAGTACGGATCATGGGCTCCCGTACTATTACCTAACGTTCTGAATACAAGTATGTAGATATATTACAAAGTCGTTGATCGTAGGCGGTAGCGTGACGTCACGATAACGGAAACAAGAACTTAAATATAATGTAAGTTAACTAAAACTAATATTACAGGCAAATTCTTACGTGTAACTTCCAATATGATAAGTTTTTACTATAATTTTTGACAGGGCAAGTGACGTGCAGGACATGAAAGCGCAGGTGGGCGGGTTACGCCTCATTTGGCAGCTCGGAATTGCATTTTCCATGCTCTTATCTTTGCTGTGGCTCAGAACTGTCATTTGTTAGCGCGAGAAACAGAGAGTGCTGTCGATCGCAGCGTCGATGCTGCCTATGGGAATGCTGAAAATGGGAGCATGAACAAGTGCGATTCCGTGCTGCTAGTTGAGTTTCAACCCTTAAGGTAGAAAATTGAATGAGTTCACTTTTCATAAAAGAATCCTTCACGAAGCCGTCAACCAAGCATTCTATACATCAAACTAAGTAACTTTACACAAAAAGTATTTCTGGGAAACGACTTTAGACTTAAGGGTGAAAAATCACATTTTACGGTAAAACTCTTGTACGTTACCCTAGCAGGAAAGTGGCTCCTAGAGTGATATGAGTGGAACGTATAATTAGTGTATAATCTGCTATGAATGTGCACCTCATAAAAAAATTGGTACAATTTGTCGTTTTGGAAAAAAAACGGAAAGAACGATTCCTGCTGGAGTAAAGTTTTTACAGCAGGAAAATTCTAAGCGAATGATCGGAGAGAGAAATACTGTGCATAAATGCACCTTAAATGACAAAAAATATAACATACAACGCATAACAAATATTTATAACTACAATGGGACGCCTGTCAGCGCGATGACGTCCTATGGGTCAACAAGTCAGTGGCGCGGTGTCGCACGAGACTAGCGTGTGATTAGTTACTGGGGAGTTGCCGATAGCTACCTTACTTTATACAGACAGTCGCCAGCACATCAAGCTACTACTATCTGTCAAATTTCTTTAATAGATTTCCAACTTTATCGCTAAAGCATTAGGTTCAAGGTTTTTTGGGAAAATTTGATAGTTTCGGGTAGTTTGATATGCTGGCGTCTGTACCTAATAAGTAACGTGTTTTATTGGAAAACGTGATGTCTTATCCAGCCGCTTAGATAGATATACCTTGCCGATAGATGATAAACCTTACGTAAGTATTTACTTTTTATTAACCTTGTTTTTATACGAGGACTTTTTCAAATGTAATTTTGTTTTGTTTTCAGGGATCTTAAGGGTCGTCCTTTAATCACGTGAGGTTTGAACAGGGGATCAGAAAAAAATCACGTGTTTAAAACACTACACCCTTGTAGTGTTTTAAACACGTATATTTTTTTGAGGAACGAAAAACGTTAATTTTATGTGTGACATGTTAAATATTTTTTATAAAAAAAAATTAATTAAAAACTTGAGCAAGTGATTTTTTGTCTAAGAAACCCGAGCAAGCGAAATTTTATCTAAAAAAATCCCATACAAAATATTTAAACTATATGATCTTTTCAATAGTAAAAAATACGTGTGACGCTGGGAAAGGGGAGGAGGTAGCCTAAAATCTCACGACGTATCACCAAGGAGGAGGGAAGGGCTATAAAGGTGGTCTAAAAAGCCTCACGTGATCAAAGGATGTCCCTTTACATACTGGCGGAATACTTGAAACATCCCCCCGAAGGCTGTGGTCCTATGTCGAGGCATCGAGAGCGGGCTGGATGTGGAAAGAGTAGACTGGACTATTTAATATATTTTTGATGAAATACAAGATTGTTGTTCTGGTTCCTGTATCCCAATTTATTCAAGAAAATGTAACTACAAAAGTAATTCAAAAATAAACCTAATTTACGGAAAATGTCACTAAGCTAATAATGATCTATAACTTAAGTTAGTCAAAATTATATTAATTATAGTATGAATAACGAAATTATAAATACGAAGTTAGAATTTACAAAAGTGATGGTTAACATAAATGTTCTCTTACACGAACAAACGAAAAGTTACTCTAACACGCTAACACTACAGTTGAAGTTAGAAATGTTACTGGAAGTAATTCCTCTTTTTTCTGGATACGCTGAAAAATGAAGAAAAAGACGTAATGAATATTGGTTATCATTAGTAGTCCTAATAGATGGAACTCGAATAAGGATGAATGTGTCCAGCCGAGTGCAATTAGAAAAAAAAAAAACTTAACAAAAAGAATTAAAAAAATACTTGATCTATGCATTTCATCGATAACAATGAGCAAAACAAACCAAATAGGCTTTTAATGGATGCACAGAGGTCACAATATTGCACGACAAAATAAATTCGTCGAATTTAACATGTTAACTGCCAAGGTATATTTTCTGTACCATCCAAATTTCATTTATTACGTATTGATGCTTGATTTATACTGAATAGTTATGTATAAAAGGTGTTCCCTTCTCTTTATTTGGATAAAAAAACGGTAAAAAAAATACGTGCCAGATGGCGTATTGCGGTCAGTTGAATTTAATGCTTCGGTGTCAGTCACCGGTGCCTGACATGGCCTGAACAGATAGTGAGTCTGTCAGGCACCGGTGCCTGACATGGCAGTTAACGTGTTAAAATAACAAAAAAAAATCTTCTCCACACCTCTGGAAACTCGATAAAAAAGTCCTATGAAAATCCGACCTCTATAAACTTTGCCTTCCTTTTGGTCTAATTGCACTCGAGTAATCAGAGTAAAATAATAATAGGAGTGTAAATCAAATTAAGGCACTTCAAATTAAGCTATTTCATTTAACTCGGCAAAAAATGTCAGAAACAACGCTCTACTAAGCCAAGCATTACGCCAATATTTCTTGAAGGGTTCGGCAGAGGAGTACAGCACACAGTATACCGTAAGGAACTCACCCAGTGTCGGCGGGCGAGAAGAAGAACCCGCGCGGGCGCGTCAGTGTGCCCGTACCGGGCGAGCCCGCCTCGTGCGGACACGCCCACTGCGCCCAGTAGTCGCACGGCAGGCGCAGCAGGAGCTGCATCACCTGTGCACACTCATGTGTTAGCGTGTCATAGTAATCAACTCAATAACTAGAAGAATTATGCACATAGCGACAATCTAATTATTGATAAACAAAAGAGCTTCTTTAGGCGCTGAGCAGACGATGGAGCATTTATCTGCCAGGCAGACATGGACAACTAGCACCAACCGATGGTTGAAAAACAACGCGAAAACAGATACAGGCACGGTTTGTTTTAGCAGTCATTTCTACCCGGATTTTTGCCATATTCGTGAAATTATTAAAGAGCTTGTTCTAAAATATTTTACAGAGTTTTTGCAACTAACCAGCGTTGCCGTGTTACGGTATGAAAAGTATGGGTGCCGATGTAATAGGGATGTTTCTTGAGTAAAAAAAAAGAATTATATTTAGTCCGTCAGTTAGATTATCGAAAAATATTGGAAACGTATTTTTTGTTTTATCAAATCAATAAAAATTAACGAAGATAAAACGCATCAAAGTTCATGAGTGGGGGGGGGGCTTGTGACGTCACTTTCCGCTAAAAAGTTTACCGAAATGTGACGTCACACGAGTTTTCGACTAATTGCATCGTTCTCATTTTTAGTTTTAAGAGAAAAAAATACGTGTCCCATATTCTTTGGAAATCTATCTGACGGAATAATTAGATATTTTTGGTCAACTACCCTATTACAGGCAGAAAAACAAATTTCTCATGCCTATAAAATGGCGACGCACCAGCGGTGCCTTTAGTATAACTGTCCATAAGCGTAGGTGATCACCAGGGCCTTACCAGGCTACCAGTAACAGTTACTTTGCCATCCAAAAACATAAAAAAATAAGTAAACACAATAGAATCCTTTGCTAACTTACAGCGAACATCTGCGTAGTAGCGTTGTACATCTCAGTGGGCTGCGACATCAGCCCGTAGCCGATGAGCGTGGGCCCGAAGATCTTCGCCAGGTTGTCGATACCCATCTCGCACTCCGCACTCTCTGCTACCCTGCAGAAAAGAAATGTGTCAGATATCGCCACGCTTTGATACCCAAAGAGCAAGACAGAAGTGTATTTCACAGCTACGTTTCGCCAATCCC
This sequence comes from Lycophotia porphyrea, assembly GCA_950005105.1. Classification (NCBI taxonomy): domain Eukaryota; kingdom Metazoa; phylum Arthropoda; class Insecta; order Lepidoptera; family Noctuidae; genus Lycophotia; species Lycophotia porphyrea. Next base: position 3,445,273 of record OX465396.1, read on the forward strand.
TAAAACATACATACATAAACTCACGACTTTTACCCATAGTACCATAGTTTTACCCATAGGGGTAGTCTGAAGCTACATAATGCCGTCAGTCTGCTAAGAACCTTATAATTACTCTTTTGGCCTAGTCCACGTATATAATGTGAATCCCAGGGAAAGAGTTTTTGTCATAATCTGGACACGATTTTAAGACTCTGGGATACAATGTTCCCACGGTTGGAACATAGGCTTCTTTGAGAGGCAACGAGCCGTAATCCATGAGAGTACAATGAGAGTTGGTGGATGTTACATGTTCTAAATTTTTTGGTCTAAGAACATGCTATTTTCCTCACAATGTTTTGACTGCACCAAGTAAAAGTAAGCGAGTGATCACACTTATCAAATTCTGCACAGCCTGCACGATGGCGCCGGTCGCGTCGCTCTAGTTAGACAAGGACTCACTTCTGCAGATGCAGCACCAAGAAGGCCAGCGTGTCCCTGTTGGGCTGCGGCAGCTGGCTCACAGCCTGCACGATGGCGCCGGTCGCGTCGCTCTAGTTAGACAAGGACTCACTTCTGCAGATGCAGCACCAAGAAGGCCAGCGTGTCCCTGTTGGGCTGCGGCAGCTGGCTCACAGCCTGCACGATGGCGCCGGTCGCGTCGCTCTAGTTAGACAAGGACTCACTTCTGCAGATGCAGCACCAAGAAGGCCAGCGTGTCCCTGTTGGGCTGCGGCAGCTGGCTCACAGCCTGCACGATGGCGCCGGTCGCGTCGCTCTAGTTAGACAAGGACTCACTTCTGCAGATGCAGCACCAAGAAGGCCAGCGTGTCCCTGTTGGGCTGCGGCAGCTGGCTCACAGCCTGCACGATGGCGCCGGTCGCGTCGCTCTAGTTAGACAAGGACTCACTTCTGCAGATGCAGCACCAAGAAGGCCAGCGTGTCCCTGTTGGGCTGCGGCAGCTGGCTCACAGCCTGCACGATGGCGCCGGTCGCGTCGCTCTAGTTAGACAAGGACTCACTTCTGCAGATGCAGCACCAAGAAGGCCAGCGTGTCCCTGTTGGGCTGCGGCAGCTGGCTCACAGCCTGCACGATGGCGCCGGTCGCGTCGCTCTAGTTAGACAAGGACTCACTTCTGCAGATGCAGCACCAAGAAGGCCAGCGTGTCCCTGTTGGGCTGCGGCAGCTGGCTCACAGCCTGCACGATGGCGCCGGTCGCGTCGCTCTAGTTAGACAAGGACTCACTTCTGCAGATGCAGCACCAAGAAGGCCAGCGTGTCCCTGTTGGGCTGCGGCAGCTGGCTCACAGCCTGCACGATGGCGCCGGTCGCGTCGCTCTAGTTAGACAAGGACTCACTTCTGCAGATGCAGCACCAAGAAGGCCAGCGTGTCCCTGTTGGGCTGCGGCAGCTGGCTCACAGCCTGCACGATGGCGCCGGTCGCGTCGCTCTAGTTAGACAAGGACTCACTTCTGCAGATGCAGCACCAAGAAGGCCAGCGTGTCCCTGTTGGGCTGCGGCAGCTGGCTCACAGCCTGCACGATGGCGCCGGTCGCGTCGCTCTAGTTAGACAAGGACTCACTTCTGCAGATGCAGCACCAAGAAGGCCAGCGTGTCCCTGTTGGGCTGCGGCAGCTGGCTCACAGCCTGCACGATGGCGCCGGTCGCGTCGCTCTAGTTAGACAAGGACTCACTTCTGCAGATGCAGCACCAAGAAGGCCAGCGTGTCCCTGTTGGGCTGCGGCAGCTGGCTCACAGCCTGCACGATGGCGCCGGTCGCGTCGCTCTAGTTAGACAAGGACTCACTTCTGCAGATGCAGCACCAAGAAGGCCAGCGTGTCCCTGTTGGGCTGCGGCAGCTGGCTCACAGCCTGCACGATGGCGCCGGTCGCGTCGCTCTAGTTAGACAAGGACTCACTTCTGCAGATGCAGCACCAAGAAGGCCAGCGTGTCCCTGTTGGGCTGCGGCAGCTGGCTCACAGCCTGCACGATGGCGCCGGTCGCGTCGCTCTAGTTAGACAAGGACTCACTTCTGCAGATGCAGCACCAAGAAGGCCAGCGTGTCCCTGTTGGGCTGCGGCAGCTGGCTCACAGCCTGCACGATGGCGCCGGTCGCGTCGCTCTAGTTAGACAAGGACTCACTTCTGCAGATGCAGCACCAAGAAGGCCAGCGTGTCCCTGTTGGGCTGCGGCAGCTGGCTCACAGCCTGCACGATGGCGCCGGTCGCGTCGCTCTAGTTAGACAAGGACTCACTTCTGCAGATGCAGCACCAAGAAGGCCAGCGTGTCCCTGTTGGGCTGCGGCAGCTGGCTCACAGCCTGCACGATGGCGCCGGTCGCGTCGCTCTAGTTAGACAAGGACTCACTTCTGCAGATGCAGCACCAAGAAGGCCAGCGTGTCCCTGTTGGGCTGCGGCAGCTGGCTCACAGCCTGCACGATGGCGCCGGTCGCGTCGCTCTAGTTAGACAAGGACTCACTTCTGCAGATGCAGCACCAAGAAGGCCAGCGTGTCCCTGTTGGGCTGCGGCAGCTGGCTCACAGCCTGCACGATGGCGCCGGTCGCGTCGCTCTAGTTAGACAAGGACTCACTTCTGCAGATGCAGCACCAAGAAGGCCAGCGTGTCCCTGTTGGGCTGCGGCAGCTGGCTCACAGCCTGCACGATGGCGCCGGTCGCGTCGCTCTAGTTAGACAAGGACTCACTTCTGCAGATGCAGCACCAAGAAGGCCAGCGTGTCCCTGTTGGGCTGCGGCAGCTGGCTCACAGCCTGCACGATGGCGCCGGTCGCGTCGCTCTAGTTAGACAAGGACTCACTTCTGCAGATGCAGCACCAAGAAGGCCAGCGTGTCCCTGTTGGGCTGCGGCAGCTGGCTCACAGCCTGCACGATGGCGCCGGTCGCGTCGCTCTAGTTAGACAAGGACTCACTTCTGCAGATGCAGCACCAAGAAGGCCAGCGTGTCCCTGTTGGGCTGCGGCAGCTGGCTCACAGCCTGCACGATGGCGCCGGTCGCGTCGCTCTAGTTAGACAAGGACTCACTTCTGCAGATGCAGCACCAAGAAGGCCAGCGTGTCCCTGTTGGGCTGCGGCAGCTGGCTCACAGCCTGCACGATGGCGCCGGTCGCGTCGCTCTAGTTAGACAAGGACTCACTTCTGCAGATGCAGCACCAAGAAGGCCAGCGTGTCCCTGTTGGGCTGCGGCAGCTGGCTCACAGCCTGCACGATGGCGCCGGTCGCGTCGCTCTAGTTAGACAAGGACTCACTTCTGCAGATGCAGCACCAAGAAGGCCAGCGTGTCCCTGTTGGGCTGCGGCAGCTGGCTCACAGCCTGCACGATGGCGCCGGTCGCGTCGCTCTAGTTAGACAAGGACTCACTTCTGCAGATGCAGCACCAAGAAGGCCAGCGTGTCCCTGTTGGGCTGCGGCAGCTGGCTCACAGCCTGCACGATGGCGCCGGTCGCGTCGCTCTAGTTAGACAAGGACTCACTTCTGCAGATGCAGCACCAAGAAGGCCAGCGTGTCCCTGTTGGGCTGCGGCAGCTGGCTCACAGCCTGCACGATGGCGCCGGTCGCGTCGCTCTAGTTAGACAAGGACTCACTTCTGCAGATGCAGCACCAAGAAGGCCAGCGTGTCCCTGTTGGGCTGCGGCAGCTGGCTCACAGCCTGCACGATGGCGCCGGTCGCGTCGCTCTAGTTAGACAAGGACTCACTTCTGCAGATGCAGCACCAAGAAGGCCAGCGTGTCCCTGTTGGGCTGCGGCAGCTGGCTCACAGCCTGCACGATGGCGCCGGTCGCGTCGCTCTAGTTAGACAAGGACTCACTTCTGCAGATGCAGCACCAAGAAGGCCAGCGTGTCCCTGTTGGGCTGCGGCAGCTGGCTCACAGCCTGCACGATGGCGCCGGTCGCGTCGCTCTAGTTAGACAAGGACTCACTTCTGCAGATGCAGCACCAAGAAGGCCAGCGTGTCCCTGTTGGGCTGCGGCAGCTGGCTCACAGCCTGCACGATGGCGCCGGTCGCGTCGCTGGGCTCGCTGACGCGCGCGGCCTCCATGAAGTCGCTCCACAGCGCTGACGTCACGAGCGGCTCGCGCAGGGAGCGCAGGAAGTCCTTGATGCAGCCGCACAGCACGTGGACGTCCTCCTGCGTGAGGGACGGCGAGCCACAGCCACGGAGGAAACGTTCCTGACAATGGAATCCCGTTATTGTTTATAATTTAGTTAAGAGTAGCCCTCGAAATTCAAATTTTCTTAAGTTTTTTTGCAATTTGCCAGTCAAGTGTCAGGTTTTATGCTGAACAAAATATGATTCGCGGCCGTAAAACACTGAATTGTGAAACTTAGACGGTCAGAGGATTATTATTTTAATAATATGATTGATATAATTAAAATTTGATTGATTGAGTGTCCTGGGAGGCGAGAGTGACTTTGTACAGCCATTTGATATAATCAACTTGGATATATAAGCCAAAGATCACAGACAGGAGTTCAATTTAGTTAACAATTTAATTAATGTTTGCTTGCCTAATATAAGGCAGACTGTACAAGGTTCCACATTTTATTGTTACATTTTATTTTATGTACATAAAAATAAATCTATGCAAATAAAATTTACTTTACAGGTCACAGTTCTAAAGTAAAAACAGGCTGTTTTTACTGATACCCAACACAAAGAGACACCTAACTGAATGCCTAATGCCCGTTTTCACCAACACTAAGAGACACTCAAGTAGAAAATTTTAAAGACATGTAAATTGGGAAAATGATATTAGGTATCATTTCTCTACGAACCTTGAGTCGTTTGACGTCCTTGTCGGTGGCGCTGATGCGATAGATGCCTTTCTCACTGAGTCCTCGTTTCTCAACCTCGTTAATACAGTGTACCAGAAGCGCGGGCACCATCGGGGGGGTAGACGGTGCGTAGTCTGAGATGCAACCCTCCTGAAAATGGAGAAATTATTAGATAAGAATTGATGAAACCCAAGTTTGGCAACTTGTTGCTGGCTGTGTCTAATGTAAGGTCATGCTAACATGAGAAAGTCACGTTCATTTTGCTTAGCTGCGTCCCAACCTAAGTGACCGTCGTGTGAACACGCGGCCGTTCACTTGCGCGAACCTCAATGAGTCGGGGCCATTTGATTTTTTGAACAAAGGAGTGACGTATGAACGTGACGATCGCATATATTGGGACATGGGTTCAACTTTCGTTCTAATGAACAAAGTTGTGCGCAGTGTCAGTGATGGAGAAAAATAATGCCAAAAATCTTGATAAAAAGTAAAATAATAGTTTATATAAGTGTACCTGCGGCGCGTTAACCCGCCTTGGGCCGGGCCCGGGCGGCACGCACGGCAGCGGCAGCAGCGCGCGGCACTCCGGGTGCGCCTGCGCGCGGCACGACTCGCACTTCACGCCCAGCTTCGCGAACTTTATACTGGACAGGGAAAAACCAAATTATTGTCTTTTTTTATTTATTTGGATCTCCAATGAAGGATACACTGATACAATATAGGTCACAATTATATATAAGGTTCTATAAAGTGTGTTCGTTCAATTATAGGAGAGATAAGTTCAACACAGAAACTACAAAAAATAAAAATATTTAAAATGGAGATTTAAAAAAAAAGTTTTTGTTAACGTAATCTGCTTATAATGTGTCGGGGTCATTACGACTGAGAAACTACTGCTTTGGCCGCAACATAATCACTGTTAATACATAGAACAACATCAATGTTCTTAGAACATAATCATAAGTGAATAGGTCTTCCCTTAAAGGTTTTGTGAGGTAGATAACCGGGAAGTGTAGTAGAAAAAAGGGGACGCCCATTCCCAGCAGTGGGCAAGTATTTCAGCTTGGAGTCATCCAAGCTGAAGTAATAATAATACTCACGTCTTCCCACAAGGGCCGCACGTTTCTCTCTTGTAAAAGTTCTTGGCCACGAAGTTGTGTTGGCGCGGTCTGCCGCGCGGGGAGCCCCCGAACGCGGCCGACAGCACCGACGGAGTGCGCTGTGGGACTGCGCGCGGGGTCTCGGAGCCCGAGTCCGTGTCTATAGGGAAACCAGGGTTTAGAAGGCTCCTTGTTCATCGTGGTGTCAAGAACTGTTTATTTATGGTAGACGAGCTTCAACCAAAATCATCAACAGCAATTTATCTGATCTCATGATTCTTGAATCATGAAAGTCGCATCATTGGACTCAAATGATTGACGACTGATTACAGCCCATTACTTCAATAATGATAATGTTAAGTATTCACTGTAGCAGAAAAAAATACAATTAAAAGCCTACCAGTGCGTGGCGGCGCAGTGGGCGTGCACTCCTCCTTCACGGTGTGCGTCGTGTGCGTCCTGGCCGACAGGCGCGCCGGGCGCGGCGGGGGGGCCTCGTCGCTACTCTCCGAGATCGGTTGCTGTGTGGATAGTATTGAGTTTTGCAAATTAGATGCAGATTACTGTTTATTGCACAATTTGCACATCCAATTATGAAGATATTAAGGCATCAAACCCACCTTGGTACCTTTTTTTGTATGCTAGAAGATTAAATAAACATAATGGGTAATTAGCAATTTCTACAGAAATTTTGGTAGTATGTTATTGTCTCTAGATGTTTAATGTCATGCCTGCCTGACTCAAAGCTGCGACTAAGTTTAGTGCGCGGTAAAATAGCTTCACGTTGAAAAAGCGCTTGTGTGAGCGTGGGCTAATCCAGACATCTTCGTATTTTTTTCAAATTGAATTTGCGTGAAGTTTTGTAAGACGTTACACTTACGAAGTTGGTGGGCGGCTTGAGGTCGTGACTGGTGGGCGCGCGCTCCAGCGTCAGCGTCGTGGTGGCAGTGGCCAGCACTTTACCACCCTGCAGCTCCACCGTCTGGTACATAGATAGATATGAGATGGCATTTATTGTAATAATTTCTAAATACTGGTGAGTCAAAATACAATATCACTAATATGAGCACTACTACTATTTTGATTAATGTAAAGTTAAATATAATATATAAAGTATAATTTAATATATAAAGTATAATTTAAAAAAAAAGCGAATGTGGCTAAACGTGTACTATTAGGTCCACCTCCGCTTAAGCCTTAAATTGCAGACAAAATTACAAAACTAAAATTGTTTCCAGACATAAAGGGTGTAAACAGACTCTTAACGAAGCCGAAAGGCACTTGTTCTCCCCGTCATTGAGATCAGTTTTTTGCTCTAGACTATACCTGGGAAACTTCTAGTTACTGAGATATTGGGTGTCAAAGTTCCAACTTTTACACAAGTTTTTTTTTTAATACATGTTTTTAATGTAAAATTTTTACTTTAAACAGCTCCAGGACCCCCTTGCTATACAATTCAACCATCAGCACAATGATTTGAGTGCGTTATATTGAGTCCTACTGTAAAACGTGATTTTTCAGTCCAAAAAAAAAAGTAGTTTCCCAGCAATAATTTTTGCGTAAAGTTACTTAGTTTGATGTCCATAATGCTTGGTTGACGGCTTCATGAAGAGTCTGTTTACACCCTGTATAAATCATGAATACCCAGTAATAAGTCAGGTAGGCATTCTTTCCATGTACCATACTGGTATTCAGCTGCATCCAGTTAAGACTGGAAGCTGACCCCAACGTAGTTGGACTAGGCAGATGATGAGATGTGAATCATGTATGAAAGTAAACTGTAGATCAGAACCATAAAATATGAAATTCTCTTTAAATACGTATATTGTATTGTCTTTACTGAGTGATATTCATATGCACTCACATGGCTATCAGGAATCATTACACGACTACTGTCGAACTGTCTCTAAAAAGGAAAAGTCATAGTTATATATTATAATAATAAAAAAATCAGCTGTTGCCTACATTTTGACGAGTTATGCAAACATAAATGTAGGCCAGATCTGATTTTTTTCTGCGATTTCAGGTTTGGTCCCATAGTGAAAAAGGTTTAGAATGATGAGTACAAATACCTCGTTGAATTTGAACAGGATGCAAATGTGCATCAGGGTAGCCCACGAAATTCAAATTTTCTCGTCTTTTTTTCTCGGTTTTAACTTGGATAAAGTAGCACAACACTACAGTGTTATTTTAATAATCAAAACTACATAATTTTTTTTTTGTAGGATTTTTGCCTTTAGATTGACTCTTATTTCATGGGTAAAATTGAAATGCACCATACATTCGCCTCTGCCTACCATAGAATAGAGTCGTGATGTTACGTTATCTCACCTTAGTAGCAGAAGACGTAGAGGAGCGTCTTTTCTTAGTAGCGGGGGCGCTCTCCCGCGCGTTCCATCCACCGCGCGCCACCCATGAACGACGCGTCGACGCGAGGGACAGATCCAAGTCATCTTCCGAACGGGAGTATGACATCTCAGATAAGAGGGTACCTGGGAAACAATCCACAGATTATTAGTATACAGGAAAATTTTAAGAAAACCACAAGCACAAACACCACAGCACATGGAGATCTTTCGGCAGCTGCTATTTGCACCAAAATACCAATAAAGAAACTGCTGGCTATGATGGCGGACTTTTAAAGATTTTATGCTCTCAACACATTTTAGAAGGACTCTCGTTTCAAGCTGCTGCCGCCACAACGATTCCAAATGTGCAGTGTAATAAAATGACTGCAGGCAGTATTAAAATTCATAGATTTCCATAAAACTGCTACACACATTGTTATCTAGTTTAACCGATTCCGTGCGGAGGTCTTTGTAGCAATCTTTAGTGCCTGGCGTCGAACAAAAATTCCGTGATACCTGTGGGGCACCAAGCGCCAGAGACTTTGATGATTCCCCTGGGGAATCATCCGCCGTGAATTGTAACTTTTAGCTTTTTTTCGTGTTTCCACTTGCTAAAGAGTCATTTGCCATTGGGTATCGAACGTAAACGGTCAGTAAATTCGTTCAGTGCGTGTAAAAGTAACTATCTGTGTGTTTTTATGGAAATGGAAGGTAAGTGACTAGTTTCTATCAGGGGTTGTAAACCTTTTTGCATTATTTTATGAATTTATTTATTCAAAAGTGTTCTATAGAATTTGTTAATTTGTAAACAAAAAATAGTGTATTTATATTCACATAGAATTTACTGTGACAAAGTTACAATCAATTTCGCATACCCAGTAACATTCTCCATTTTCGGTCCGCGATCGTGTCTCATTCACACGTTAGCATTGGTGTCGAATTCGTATCGCTATCTCTCTCTAGAGTATGGACATTCAAAGAAACAGACATTCCAGAAAGTTGGCTGTTAGAATAAAATTATAATCAATAATAAAATGGGAGTCGACCACTAGGTTTTCAACCCCTGAAGTCTGCTAATTTACGAAATTACTTGAAACGAACACTGTGGGCATGATATGGGTGACAAATAAAGACACATTTATTTACGGGACTCTTGACAAATATCGTTTTAGCCGAGTTTTTTATGTTTTAGTTTTGTATCCTCTCGGGCATCATACGCCATACGCAATACATTTACATGGTGCCTGTGCGGCATCATCCGCACGGAATCGGTTAAGTCATTAAAATTATAAGCCTGAATAAGTGTTACTAACTTAATTCCTTGTGACATTAAGTCTGCCTGTGCACCACTACAGCGCGCAAAGTTTAACTAAATAAGGGCAGACTGATATGGTTTATAATGTTTACCAGTAGAATTAAGCTCTGGTACACAGTTGAGCTTCGCATTGTGATCCTGTTGAGTAGTTCCATTGAGGAAAGCAAGTTTCTGCAGGGTCTCATCATTCAGCTTGGCACGGTTGTCATTGAAGAGAAGGTCTCGAGCCATATCTAGAAGTTTGCTCTGAAAATATATTTTATTATTATGAAATAGTCAAACTTAAATCATAATGCAAGAAAATCTAGTAGGGAACAGCAAGATACAGGCAGTTATTAGTTGTATCAACTGTCTGCATGATAATAATAATTATTATTATAAAGCAGTATTTCGATCTGCTTGCCTAAAAAAATTAATGTTAGTCTGCCAATAAAATCATCTTCAATTCTGGATAATCACACCAGCGTTTCTATAACATTTTTTTTTAAGGAACTTTTTGGTATTAACATTATTTTGTCCAGCTTCTAGAGTTTATTGCTAATTATTATCTAGAAAAATGCTTGGTTCTTGAGGTATAAACCACAGCTAAACAATATAACAATAGTCAAGACAGAGGGTAAAATTTTAATAATAGTCCAAAACATACCAATTCATTGTACTTCTTCAGCACAATATTCCGCTCTCTTTTCTCTCCGTCCAGCAGTTTCCTCACATGTGCAAATTTGGCCTCCCACTTGGCAAGTGTGCGAAGAGCCTCGTCCAACTCTGTTTGTATCCGAGTTGCCTCCTTCTCAGCAGCGGCCCATTGCCCACGGACCCATTCCATTTGTTTAAGGAAAGCAAGGAAACCTGAAGAAGTTTGTGGATGTTATTTATTAATGAGATGTGGATAGGCCTGCACGCAAAATACGAGCTTGGATGTGGAGTTGCAGACACCACCACCCTGTTATACAATACAGAGATGTTGATGATGATAAAAAGGCACATAGTTTTCTTGGAGGGTTATCCTTTCTTTGGGTTATAGGCTAATGAGAGGACCAGGATGTAAAGCCGAGTTAAAAATATTTTTGATCCCTGGGAGAGTTGTGGGTCTAACAATAGATAGCCTAATAGTTTATCTAGGAATGTTATGATAAAACAGTACCTACTTTCGTCATACACTGACTGGTCAACATTGAAATAAATGAGTTTCTAATTATCGCCCCTAAGACGACCCACTACCTAATTATTGTGACTGAGATACGCCCCAATAACTTAATTAATTTGATTTTTACATCAAGGTCAAAGGATATCGGTAATGAATCCTGATTCATATTATCAAACAAGTAAGATATAAGTTTCTAACATTATTTCCATGTCCCACAATGAATTTCCGGTGTATGACGATATAATATTCCACCAAAATATGAGTAATAACGAGTGATTACGTGTATCAAACAAATTATTGGCGGTAACTGTAATTCTAGCGGGGAATGAAGGTGGATGGAAACGAAATCAGTTGCAGCTTATCAACTTAGCAATACACTCGTTTATGATATTAAATTAATTGTTTGTTATCAACAAAAAAAGAAAGAGAATAATAGGAAACTTACATTCTTCAGCAGCTCCATCGTTGAGAATATTGTTCAAGCGATTTATATCATCGAATTGTGCAACCAACGACAAAGTCATCCCAGGTCCAGAATCTGAGTTTTCTGTACTCATCTTGGTTCAATTTGTAGTTTAACACACGAAATACTTCAAACACTTCAATAATCTTGCAATTATTTCACATTTCAGTTTGCAAAGATCAGCAAAACTATTTGTCAACCGCACAATACTTGAAAATTAACGGCTTTTTGCTTGAAAATTGAAATGGCTGACAGATGAGAAGTGCAAACAGGTTGCGTTCGAAACGTTTGAGTCTAATTTTGATACCCGGTTCAATAACAGAGTTCTATTAAAATAATCAGCATTTATAGAAAAGTTAATCATTTCATAAAAAAATTGGAACCTTAACTATTTATGGTTTCATATTTGTGTATCGTAATTTTGTACTGTTCGTTTTTTTTAAGTTGTTTCAGAATATTTTTACAAGAATAGTTTTCGAACAGCACTATCGATGTTGCCACTTGTGACCGAACGGTTTTCAACTGGTAGATTAGATGATACATTATTTTTAATCGCAAATGCAACCAGTGTAATGAAGAAACTTCATTTTTGCATTATATTTACAATAACGCTTTACTTACCAGACTAGAGCCGTTTCAATATATTTGACTCACTGGAAAGTAATTATATTAATAAATCCTTTTATCTACAGTTAGACACAAAAAAACCTTGACATTGGTAGACGTCAAATAATGTGTAACGAAGAATACAAAACAAAACTAAAACGAAAGGACGATGCGTTAAAACGTCCCCCTAACTCTTACATCGACCAACAGATTTAAAATGTATCTCAGTCAAAAGTCAGTTAGTAAGGTGATCATTTTTTATTATGGCGACCACTTTCAAAAGTGTGGGACTTCCGAGAAAAATCATGATTAATAAGATCATCATGATTATTGAAAATAATATTAATATTATTGATTATTGATATGAATCATAATTTATTTTAATAGTAGCAATAAGGCACAAAATAACTGTTTATAAGCCATACTTTTTGATTTTCAAAGTATTTTAATTATTTTCTACATCTAATTCTGGGCATATTCATTACAATACATTTTTAAATATTTTTATCATTTTTTAATTTAAATAATATTTAAAAAAATAACAAAAATAATACAAAATTAAAATTACAATTATTACAGGAAATCGAACTGTAGGAAGATGCGCACATTTAATTTCAACTGTTTGGTACATGGGGCTAAGGTGTTACATTAATTTTAATCCACCGGCGGAACTGCTCAATAGAATTACGCGTATAATTGATGATAATTAATATAACATAACAGGGTCCGTAATATTTTTCTTAGCTGTAAGCCTATTGTGACACTTTTTTTAAAATTGTGGAACGCAATAAAATGAATATGAATATGAACATAACAACAACACAACATAACAGCCTATAATATTGTTATTTTAATTTTTTATAACATTTTTGTATTGAAAATGAAAAAATAAATAAGCAATTCTTCAATTTTATATTATTTTTAAACCCCACAGATTTTGACGTTAAAATTGGTTGCGAGTCTTTATAAAGATCCTTATGAACCTAAAGATCTGTTGGAGGGGGGGGGGGGGGAGGTCTCTCATACAAATTTGGTCATCGTCCTTTAAGGAACCAATTCTGTAACACACTCTATTGTGGGTTTTTAAGAAAATTGCCATACTATTGCCTCGTAATATTTGAAAATGTGTGCTCGTCAATTTAAATAATATGCAAAGTATGTAGTTGCTGTATTAATTGAGAAACTGACACACAAAAACAATTCATTGTCAGTATGTTTTTCAAAATCACAATGACTCGTAGTTTTTTTTTAGTAAGCAGTTACCGAAACTAGAGTTATAGTGCTTTGCGGTATTCTTGAAAGGAATAAACCATATATCTAAGTTTGTTTTTGCTAATACTGTATAACACCTAAAAAAGCACTTCTTTGGATTTTTAACATTCAATGGCAAAGCACGGAAATTGCAGCAGTGCAATAATATTTAGGTATTTATTTAGGTGGCGTTTAGTAGAGTGGCATCTTTCGCATTCTTTCTCCTTTATCAGTGAGATTTAATTTATTTGGATCAATTTTATTACGGGTGACGTTACGTTAGAATTTTACTACTACGTGATATTAGCGTAATATTTTACGCATAAATCACGTAGTAGTAAAAATCTCAGCATGGCAACTTGCTGTGCTAATTTCAGTTTGACAGTGACAGGTCCGTTCATTGACAAATCGCGATGACGTTCCGTTGAGAGCGGTGGTTTGTTCGGGTGGGCCGCGCTCTCTGGCGAATATTTGTGAGATAATTATTATTTCCGAGTTTACCGGCACCCTAGCGACTTCGGGTAGCCATGGCGGACGAGGAGAATAATTGTGATGACGGTGGTGGTGAATATAAAGCAGGGCAGGCGTTCCGTTTGCGGGGCCGCAAGGGTGCGCTCAAAAAGAAGAATGTTTATCTGATAAAAGACCACAAGTTCATGCCGAGGTTCTTCAAGCAGCCTACGTTCTGTTCCCACTGCAAGGACTTTATATGGTAAGTCAACTAATATCGTGGTGTGCAGTTTGTTTGTAGTCTATTAAAAATGTAAAATTAAAAATACACTATTTGTTTACAATGAGGAGGCGCTCTGTGCGGCTTAGCTTTTTTTGGTTGTGGCTTGTGAGACGAAGATAACAGGCGGTTCAGCCTAACGATCATATTGTATAAAATAAAGAAGGCTGTATGAGTGATTGTTATTGCTAGTGCAGTTACCTATTTGGTGCTGTATTGTTTGGGATGAATGATAACAAGTTTTCCTGTTACTCTATAAATAATTTACATGTTTTGATAATTTTAGCTGTGTGGGATGGATTAAAATGTAGGCAGATTATTATTCTAAAGCGCAGTAGGAAATATAATTCATTTAATTAATAACATTAGAATAAATTCATACAAGATTCTTGTTGGTCTGGTTTTAAAAACTATCAGGACTCAGATTTTTGCCATATTTTATTATGCTGCACTTGAAAGCATATTTTTTTGTTAAATTAGTATACTTTCTAAAAACCCTTGGAAAAATTTATTACACGGTTGGACTTTTTTGTAAAATATTGGTAACTTAGTGAAAGTTACTAATATTTTACAAATAAGTCCAAACACTACAGCAGATAAGCATTAATTATTAGTTAGTTATTCCATAAATTAAACAATTATTTCTTTTAAGTGAATTTTATAACCCATGGCTGGAAACTTGGACTTATCTATTTTAATAACAACTCACAAATATTTAAGGCACACCCATCCTTTTGATTTGCCATGAAAATTACATAGTATAATTTGTTATCATAAGTTGATTTCAAATTAATTTTGAGGATTTTTCCTTCCTTCTATAAAACTAGCCAAAATTAAGGAAATAATATTCCGCACATGGAATATTTTAAAGCAAAGCGCCTGAATAAAATCACCACATTTTTAAAGTAATTTTGTATTCAAGAAAAAAATGTATTCTAAACCTGTTTTTACTAAAGGAATCATAACAGATTTTGGATGTCTAAATACCAAATGCTCACTTTTATTACATTTTCACTTATTTTCTATATGGTACATAAAATCAGCGTTAGAAGCACCCTACTCAGTACCCTCCACATCTACCCAACTGAAATGTACAATACCTGAAGCAATAATATTATTGCATCAATAAATCTGCTCATATCTAAACTCTTAGTTTGATAAACACATGTTCAAATACTAGAAGCCGGTAACATTGACACATGTCAAAACAACACAATCTAAACACACATAAGATACAGAATAAAATGCTCTTCAGTTATTTTTATATCATGACTGTACTGTTTTCACTGGATGTGTCAAGAAAGAGATTATATTCAGATTTTTGTTTAGAATTGGGTGTATTGAACTCTTTACCATTTTCTTTTGAATAAGGTGACCCAGATCTAGGTGTTTTTAATGACTTGCAATTCGATGGCCTCAAAAAAGGTATTGTCAGGAATACTTTCGATTGTAGGTATTTATAATGATTAAGTTTTATAGAAAAATTAAGAGATGCTTGTTTGTGTATTTTTACAAAGAGAGGAGGCCTTTTGCCCAGTAGTGGGACTGAGAACATTGCTGTTATAAGTCTTTATCCATAAACATCGTCAGCAGGCCAAGAAATGGGCCACACTTTGACTACCGCAACTTCGGCAGGGGCACATGATGGGCCCGCGAATTGCGTACTTAGCTTTGCCATTTACGTAAAAAAGCGAAAATACTGAATTTTATTAAGACGAGCGCTAATCCCGCCGACAAACTGTTACGCAGTTTGGTGGGTGCATAAAATGTACAAAATGTTTGGTCCTAATCAAATGATTTATTTATTTATTCCCATTTATGGCAATATTAAGAGAAACCCAACCATCATTATTTTCTTGCCCTTATCCGAATTCATTTGTGGTCGGCGCAGCATGTCTTCTTCTTCCATACTTCTCTATTACTCGTCATCTCATCAGACAACTCCTTTCTTGCCTATCATCCTTTACACAGTCCATCCATCATTTCTTCGGTCTTAATCTAATCTTATCCCATTCACATTCATACTCAAAACTTCCGTAACGATATTTTTCTCAGTTTTCAGAGAAACTCAATCACGTTCTGAAAAAAGCGACATAGCTAGATCAATACACGTACCCAAAGGTGAATCCAATGCCAAAACAGAACAAAATACGTTTCGTCGTATCCTATAGGCTTGAGGTGGTATCGACCTTTTTTTAGAGCCTTTGACCCTCACGAAACGACTGATAGATATTGCCCATTTGTCAACAGACGACACGGGCTTATTGCTAGAGCCGCATATTCGCAGATCAAAATATGTTTTCTGAGTAACGGTCTTTACCCTATCCCTGCTTTCTGGAAATTTTGCTGGCCATCTATGTCCCTAATTGGCTGTTGATGATTTGGTTCACAAAAAACAAAAGGTTACGTTTTCTGAGGCACGGTCTTTACGCTTTTTAGGGTCGTTTTTTAGTCTACCCTCATTTTCTGGAAATCTTTATCTTGTGTTTTGGTCATACAATAACAATATGTTGTATTTATGAAGTTTATGAAAATTTTCTTTGAACGAATATGGAGGTGCTGGAGAAGGGATTCTTAAATATTACTTTGAACATCTATTCTTGGGTCAACTTCGGTTGACTTTCGTAAATGACGGGTTAGCTAGGTATTCGAATGAAAAACTAAAGTTAATCCAGCAAGGACTGGTTTCACTTTGAGGTGAGTCGAGATTTATAAATACAGTATTACGAAATGTTATGCATTAAACACATTGTTTCCTAATTGCGAACCTGAAACAAATCTGCACGAGTCGCTCCATTCATTTCTTTCTCATAATTTCTGTAACGACTGTACAAAACCATAAAATAAACAATATAAGGAAACTGAGTCTATTAATAGACTGTTGTTATTTATATGCTGCTCAATTCAGCGCAGTTTCGTAACTGCAAAATCTCGGAGTTAGTTCTAAATTATCATGTCATGCTTGATCTTGCGCATCCAACATTTGTTTTAGCAACGAGGGATCTTCCGTTCCTATCTTTATCCATGGAGAGTTTGCCGTGAGATAACAAACATACAGATCATTGCCATTAATAAAGTCGGTGAAAAACAGCATGGTGTGGAGTCGTCAACTATTTTGGTTTTCAATAAAACGTAACGGCGAAGGTACGGTCTATATTAGATCGACACCGAGTATTTTAACAGGAAATTTTACTATGTCTACGAAACTAAATATAACGAGACTGTACTTGTTGATTTATTGACGCTATTTTTATATCAGAATGGTTGTGGGGAATAGTTAGTTGCACAAACCGCACAGCAGTGACATACTCTTGGCTCCAGAACAAATTTATTGATTTTGCCCACATAGATGTTATATTTACTAACTGAGGGATTAATGTCGCTTTATATTTGAAGACGTTTATTGAGTAAATTTTGAAATAAGGCCAAGGTAGTGATGTCAGACGGGCAACAGGTAATTGTGCGAAGATGTAAGCAAAATAATTAGTCTTATCCGCTTGTTATTTTAACTTTGATTGATGTGTATCTGATAGCAAGCCAGTGTTAAAATATTTGAAATTCGAAGGAACATGTGATCTGATGTTAAAAAAAATTGTATCCTGTGAATTCACAGAATAAACAAAGTAGGTAGAGACGAAATAAATTCAGTTGGAAGAAATAAGGATAATGCTGTAGGATTCGCGTGGGTGCCATAGACAACACAATCGCTATAGCAAATAGTCAGACGCGAACCAAACATTTGTTGGAGCATGCAAATATTGGTCCGGTTGTGGGAGTTGAGTTGACATCCAGGCAAGTCGTTAGCACAGAGATTTATAATGTTCGCTTTTTGAAGTTATACTTATTTTGGAGCGTTAGGGAAAAATGATGAGAATAAATTTTTACGATGCGCGCGCACACCGTCACGAAGAACCAACACCCTGAAGTTAGCTAGTTTTACTTTACTTTTCCCAATGTTTGTTTACTTTCGTAGTGTCAGATATTGACAAGCTTAGGTTATTATTTTTAATCTACTGCTGGAGCTAGGAGGTTAGGTTGTATAGGTAATTGATATTAGACCGTGTTATAAACTCCTTTACTTTCGTTTATGTTCTAGTAAAGTATAACTTTTAATGTGTGTACATAAGTGCACACACACTTTTTTATTTTTATTTTGATCATCTAATTTTTATGACCTGAATAGTGCAGGACTTTTTGCTCCGCGCTTTTTATTCAGACCTTATGGCGTACATCATTATTTTGATAACTGACCTTTTCTAGGGTTCTGTACCCGAAGGGTAACCAACGGGACCCTATTACTATGCCTCCGCTGCCCGTACGTCCGTCTGTCTGTCAGCGGGCTGTATCTCATGATCCGTAATAGGTAGACAGTTGAAATTTTCACAGAATGTGTCATTGTCTGTTGCCGCTATAACAACAAATATAATTGAAAATTAAAGGGGGCTTTCCTACTTTGGTAGGAAAGGTAGAAAGGTATTTTGATCAACTTGAGCGCAGTACAATTCTCAAAAAATACAGTTAAGTACCTTTTTGTACAATCTCACCTTCAATACGTCCTCCTTTGTTTTCATGTGTACATTGTCGTGCATTCATAATCGAAACCCTATCAGGGGCAGCCGATCTAATTAGCTCGAGCCTCTACGGTTGATTATAAATTAATGCGTATGAGGTAAAATGTGGGCAAAATGTAGGTAATTTGTTCTGTAACTGTTCTCTGTCTCGCTCTGACCTGTGATGAAACGTTCTTGCGGTCTCTTTCTTAGTTAATTGCTTACTCCTTGGTTTATTCTTGGGTTCTCTGGAATAGGGGTCTTAGGTTTTCTTACTGTATTTACGTGTAAATTGTGGTTTGAAACAGACATTATATAGGAATTTATTACTAGGTTGCCCACGACTGCGTCTACAGAATTAAACCTCTTGGCCTCTCACTCAGGGGTTTTGAGGAAATCTTTTTGAAATTCTATATGCATGTACTGTCAACAAAATAGATAAGTAACCAGAGTCGAAAGATATAATTGTTTTTTTCTTAAAAACCGATCGATGTTTTCGAATAAAATTAAATAACCTGTTCAGTTAGGCTGTTATTATTATCCTACTATGTAAGTTACAACGTTTCCACAAGTTTAAAAAAAAATAGTTTATAATGTTAAGTATTACTTTAAGTAAATACCTTCACGAACCCCGTTTTATTCAATGCATTCATCAGCACAATGTTTTGAGTGCGTTACATTGAGCCCTACCTTATTTTTACCCCAAAAAAAAATCGTTTCCGAGCAATAATTTTTTCGTTGTCTTGATTAGTTTGATGTACAGGATACTTGGTTGACGGCTTCGTAAAGAGTGTAAACGGACCCTCCGTTTACACCCTTTATAGTACCAGAAATAAATATACGCATTCCTCTGTAAAAAAAGATATATTGCGTGTTTCTTTACCTACTTACTTAATAGCAAAAGGAGTATGTAAGGATCGTAGCAGGTGGCGTTCTGTGGTTTCTGCCTACCCCCATGAGAAAAGGGCGTGAGTTTATGTATGTAAATAAAATGAATAAGGAAATGCCCGGTTATGGCTTGTTTCACACGTACCACAACCACACCACATCGCAGCGACAAAAGGTGGTCTAGCAGTGGTTACGTGTGAATAGTGTCGCTGCAGCATTGTGCAGTTGCGCTGTGGTACCGACAAAATATGGATGTGGTTGCGATGTGGTCGGACGCTAGTTTGCGGTGTCGCCGATGATTGCGTTGGAGTCGGTATCACCCATGTGGTCGATAATGACGGCAAAATGTGGTCCGTGTGAATTCTACTATACATTTTCAATAAATAATTAAGCCCGCTCACGTCGTGCGTGTGGTTGTGGTTGTGGTGTAGTTGTGGTTGTGGTGTGGTTGTGGTTGTGGAGTGATTGTGGTGTGGTTGTGGTGTGGTTGTGGTGTGGTGTGGTGTGGTGTGGTGTGGTTGTGGTGTGTTTGTGGTTGTGGTGTGGTTGTGGTACGTGTGAAATAAGCCTTAGTAGTATGGCAAGGAATGCGAAGAAAAAAACACAAACGCGTAATTTATTTATGATAGGTAAAGTTCAGGAACGAATTCGCAAAAATTTCGGAACACTTGATTTAAATGATGATGATATACTTATTAATTAAGTCATTAAGATACCGTTACATGATTCAAACTTGTTATTAGTATAAGTTTATTTAACGTAACATCACCCCTGCAATCCCCGATGGGTTAGGCAGAGGTGTACCTAATAGTACACTCACATTTCGCTAGTTATGATGAAAGTTCCATGTAATAAGGGGTGAGCCTATTGCCATCAATTGGGCACAAATCCAGTAATAATTTGCCCGACTTGGGAATCGTACCCAGGATCTCAAGCTCAGCAGTCGCGCTTGAGACCACTAGACCACCGACGCAGTTATTTAAAATTAAAATGTTTCGCTCAGATTTGCTTTAGCGTCACTGATATAAACCTACATAATTTCAACTCAAGGTCAGCTTTAACAATATGTTTATGATATAACAAGGCGAAAGATAACCGGCCATATAAAATTCATTTTGAACAGTTAATTTTGCAGTAAAACATTAAATCCTAATCCTAATCCGGGTCCTAATTGCCAAACCTGAAAATAATAATGAAGTAACCTGTGTTTTGAAATAGGTTATATTAAAAAATCTTTTTCATCTGTTCCCAGGTTATCTTGAAACCCTTGAACCACAAGCCTATCCCACTCCGAATGAAGATCCTAACGAAAAGTAACCTTCGTCAACGCTCAAAACCACTTCTGATAATATCTTTTTAATATTTAAGCGGATTTAAGGACAAAGGCTTCAGATAACTATATTGCCTTGGTTATTATATAGGCCCTATGAGACACGAAAGCTAAGAAGGGGTTTTCCTCCAAAGAAGTGACATGATGAAATGCAATCGCTTTACAAATAGCCTCCTTTGTTTTTTTCGGATGGGAAATCATCAAATGACTTCTCCCGCTCTGGGCAGAGCGGAAGGGAGTGTCAGACTTGTACTGACTAAAACCCATCCATGTTCCTTTCTTCCCTTTTGTGTTCCAGGGCCGCGGTATCTCTTTGAACAGTCCCGCAGCCCTGGCAGGATAAATCGCCTCGCAATCGTGATTTTCGACAACAGAGGTCTCGTCTCGGCTTGAAAATGATTGAAACTTAGTTTAATAAAGGCATTATTACGGTCAGAAATAATTTTTCAAAAATTCATCATCATCATCATCTCCTAGCCTTTTCCCAAATATATTGAGGTCCTCTTCCAGTCTTACCGGATTTAACTGAATACCAGTATTTTATTGCGAGAAGCGATCTATCTGACTTCTACAACCCAGATACTACTTAAATGTATCAAACATACATCATCATCATCATTTGCCTAGCCTTTTCCCAACTATGTTGGGTTCAGCTTCCAGTCCAACCAGATGCAGCTGAATACCAGTATTTTACATGGAGCGACTGCCTATCTGACCTCCACAACCCAGTTAGTACTAGGTAATACGATACCCCTTTGTAAGACTGGTTGTCATACTTTTGGGCCACTGACTACCTGTATAAA
This sequence comes from Lycophotia porphyrea, assembly GCA_950005105.1. Classification (NCBI taxonomy): domain Eukaryota; kingdom Metazoa; phylum Arthropoda; class Insecta; order Lepidoptera; family Noctuidae; genus Lycophotia; species Lycophotia porphyrea. The sequence continues at coordinate 3,466,567 of OX465396.1, forward strand.
TGTATCAAACATACATAGGAGAAAAATCCTGGCCGTTAGAATTTAAATAAATAAATAAAAAAAGAGATGTCAGCCAACAGAGAGGGGTCCGCAAGGGCGATTCCTGCCAGGGCTGCGGGACTTTTCGAAAGAGATACCGCGGCCCTGATACACAAAAGGCAAGGAAGGAACATGGATGGGATTTAATAAGTACAAGTCTAACACTCCCTTCCGTTCCGCCCAGAGCGGGAGGAGTCATTTGATGATGTCCCATCCGAAAAAAAAAAAAGCCCCGATCCAGCCTGTGATCAAACGTGCTCTGTATTCTATTGAAGTCGGCAATCGATTCTGCTGCCAGATAGGAATATGGTCCATAATATTAGAGCTCAGATTGGTAGATATAATCAGCTATTCCAGCGTTGCTTTACGGTTAAGAGAGCACGTAAACTGTCTGCCCCAATTAACTGTAACAGGCGTTGATCGGTCCAGCCTTTATTATAATTTGCAGAGTGTATTTAGAATATATGTTACTTATTTATCTGTGCGGAATTGTTTTCTTTCGACGGCTGGTATATAAGCACCGCTTAGAGGAACGTGTAAGGTGTTATATTATACATGGAGAAAGGGAATTTGCTGTCAGGTGACGAAGTGGTGTCGTTAAGGGGAACCCACGAAGTTTTTCATCGGTACTCAAAATGAATTTATTTAAAAAATAATGCCTCAAAGAGTCAAAAAGAGAAGTACTACAGGACTACTATACGCTAATATTGTTATCGTATGTTAATTAATGTGGGGCGCATGAAACCGTGAAAATTGACAGAAATAAAAGGAGGCCACCAGTGGGTGATTCCGGACTGAAATAATGATGATGATATTTATTTTACATATCTTTGTCCCTACTTGTTGTCCATGCTCGTTCTCTAATAAACATCGTAAATCCATCAATAACCATCTAAACCATTCTTTTCTGCCTTTAGATTCCACGAATTTGTCGAAACATATACGTAACCAATTTTGGAATCAAGATTCCAAGGATTACTCGCGCTAAAATCTGCGTCAAGAGCAATAAATACCTTTCTCGGAAACAAATAAGAGCCATATCAGCAATCTAGGAAATACTTGTGACGTAAAAAACGGTGCAGATTAATTCATTACGTAAAAGGTAAATGGTTTTAGTAAGGAAATAACTTGAAGTAAAACCGGGGATCTCTGCGATGAGTAATAGAGAAAAAAACCGTCTACATGTGAAGTACGCAGATGCTTTTAATGACGTCACTAAGTCTGCGTAAATGGCGGCGAGTACGTTTTACATCACAGTATAAACAAATGGAATGCAATTGTGACGTTCATCTTAGTTTACTGCTGCGCCTACGTGTGATCGCTAGATATAATGCTGGTCTGAGGAGATTATCATAACATTGTCTAAAAACAACTGACTCAACTGAAGTCATCGTAATGAACAATTTTTGCAAAACGGGAGAAGAAGGACTACTATTTCCTATTTTAAGTATTCGTTATACCTGTTCTTCGGAATGATTCACAAGTTATAAGAATTTTGCTAGGCCAGACATGGCCCACTTGCTGGAGTGTTCCAAGCAGTGCCGGATTAACCCAGTAGCAGGAGTAGCAATTGCTACGGGCCCCGCGCTATTGAGGGCCCCGCGTATTCAAACCCGCCTACCGCGTATGGGGGTTCAAACCTCCTTGAAATCTCGGACAACTATAGAGAAACCAACCTATCCCAGGCGAAATTCTATAATTTTCGAGCTCTATTCGCTCGCTAATACATCCTATACTTAGGTGCTGAATTCAATATAAGTTCACAGATTTACTTCAATATACATCATTTTTGAATAAATGAGCAAAAAGAACCTAATTTATCCAAGGATATCCTCCTTGGATAATATAATTAGGATAATATCAATATATTTGAGCTCACTTCGCTCGCTCTTGCATTCTCTTGTTTCTAGAATCTTCTCTGCATTAGTCGACAAAGTATCTGCATAAATCCTATTTCAGTATGAATGGTCAATAGAAAATATATGGAATGCAAAAAAATTCGAACGTTCTTTGCTTTCACGAGATTTTTTTTAAATTGGCAGAATTCGTTATATTTATACATTAACAGACAAAAGAAAACTCATCAACTTCGAGTTGAATGTTAAAATTTTCGAGCTCACTACGCTCGTTCTTCAATGCTACTTTTTGTCAATTGTTAAGCTTTTCTGTATAAGTCGACAAAGTTAGTCCTTGCATAAATGGTTTAACGACAATTTTCTTTAAGGTGGAAGCGCCAGGGTAGCCCGCGCAATTCAAATTTACTTACGTTTTTTGAAATTTACAGGTCAGTGTCATGTTGAAAGTTGATGAAAATATAGACACGTATGTAGTTACAGAATTATAATCATTAAAACCATCAAAACAACCCTCTAAGTTCATTCTACCCCATTGAATGACTTTTTACGGCCCTACCCACCACCTATCCCTACAATGGACAACTGCCCAATGGATAGTTTGTGGTATCAAAAGCTACTACCATAAAAATATTTTTTTACATATTTTCAAAAGTTAACTCCCGACACACCGCAAATTATTTGTGAACGAAGTTAGCAAAATATTTTTTGGGTTGTACTCTCTCTGGCAGATCGCCCTTGATCTGCCAGAGAGAGTACAACCCAAAAAATATTTTGCTACGGGCCCCGCGCTTGCTTAATCCGGCACTGGTTCCAAGTGTCCCTAGAGCTACATTGAAATCGCCACCTACTGGGCCCAAGAAACTTGATAAAACATACCATTGACAAGAAAGAAAAACAAGAAGCACAGCTGTCCTTTCTTCTTTCTACCGAGTAAGCAGTTAACCACTGGCAAAATCGTTTAGCACTTTCTATCTCCATTTTCGTCGTGGTCTAAACGCTCACTACTTTGGCCATAGAGTATTTTGCATGTTTCACACTTGACTTCACTGTTTGAACGAGCTGACCCAGTTTCTCAGTAAAAATACGTTTGCGACGTACCTACCAATTGAAATTTCCTGCACTAGGAGTGCTACAAATTGACCAATCAGGGTTGGATGACATGTTATGGAGCTGTTTAAACTTGTACAGTGAACAGAACAGTTCGAGACGAATTTAACTTACACTACGTTTTAATCTGTTTGTGCTAAGAGGTCTTTAAAGAAGAAGAACTCTTTCCAAGCTTCTGCTTGACTGTTTGGAATGCTGTGTTATGAATTTTTTTTTACTTACTTTTTAGCTATTTTGTAGACTTTACCATGAACTGCCATTCTTTCAAGTTTCCGGAGACTTTTAGAGTTAGATTGAGCGTGATTGCGCCTACTCTTATCTTTGGAGTGACTGGCTTAAACCTCAAGGACAAACCCGCTTTCGTTTTCTAACCATTGCTATTAAAAGCATACTTTAGCTTTATGCTTTTCCGGTCGTTCATATGTATGTAAATACAAAGCTTTTAGGCAGGTTCCAGTTTTGCGTGTAGGGTTCAAATGAGGGTTAAATTGTGACTGGTAGAGTAAAATATCTCTGATAAACAAAACAGGTAAACAAAACAGTTACATACATTAACAGTATCACATATTATATTGTTTGGAATGGGAATCTCACCAGAAACAGGCTGCGAGCAAGATTAAATCCCACAGAAGTCTTATTAAATATGAACAACTGTGTCGTGCGCTCTTTGGATTGCAGATAAATGTTATATCAGTAACATGTACTGCACCTCTGATTGTTATTTGCCAGTTCTTAGCACAAGCTATTAAAAATAGATCCCGAAAACTACGTGACATTTATTCGTAACAAATTCTAAGCGAAGCTCCTCGAGCCCTCGACCGTCGACACAATGTTCTTAGTTAGCTATTCCTTCCACATTAATTATTGGTGCTTTTTGCCCTCGGGGATAATCTTCCTTATTCTACCTATAATCTGCGTGTAAACAGGAAAATCCTTACATTTTCGCCTAACGAGAAACCATTACTAACTACTTTTTCTCGATAAAGGTCAGTTAAGTTGGCAGAAAACTCGCGAGTGCTTAATGGCTATTGGCTGAATCAGCACCTTTTAGCTAGTCACTCAGGTGCCTACCAATTTGGGACGGAGGCGGAGAGAGGAAATAATTTTCTGAATCGTCATCGTTTTTTGTCAAAAATGTGGGACGTTTTTTCGCGTCGTTTTTAAGAGCTGAATTAAGTTCAGTGCCGTCTTTCTTGTTTAGTGGCTAAGGAAGTGAGTGCTAAACTTGTTTTCTCAGCTTTATGTGTATTGTTCTTTAAGACTTGCTGAAGTTCCGCTCCATTAAATTCTTAGATACGGATTTATCGGCGGAGTTTAGCAAGTTGATGGTGTCCCCCCGAAATAAGTTCAGGTCACCCGATTTTATCCTTTTGGCGTCGTAGAGGCATCAGAAGTAAGCTCTCTGTTACTGATGTTTTTGCGACGATCTCAGGAAACAGATCTGTATCAAAAAGTAAAGATGTTGGCGGAGTATTACCTTATTGTTGAAAATATTAAAACCTACTAGAGAAGTAGAGCATGGATAACTCAAGGAAGGATGATTTAAAAATGTGGATGTTTTTGAACATTTTAGAAACAATTTTATTCTGGTAACCCACATTTGCTATGCAAACCCGGAAAATAACAACTTTGTAGTGTTATGAATATCGGAATATTGAAACTATTTCCAAGCTAGTTTAGCTAGAAAAATACCAACATTCTGCTTCATTCATGCATTTCAGATAAGGCATTGAACTGAAAAGAAAAAGATAAACCTGGCTTACATTCGCACATAAACATTGTGACTTTCATTACATCATTTTATCAAAGTTTTGTAAATAAATCATTGTTTTGTCACCGTGCGGAAGCACTGTCTCCAAAGTGATTTATCTAGAGCCTAAAATAAACATGCCGAACAATGAATGATGTAATAAAACAAACATTGTTGTGATTCTCTCGCTCTCTCGGTTAGTGTCACAATGGAGGTTAGTAGCATGGTTCTAAATTCAAAGTCAAATAAATTGGGTTTATGTAAATAGTTTTTATGGAATGGATTCATTAATGATACTGCCCTAGAGTGTAAATTTGGTGCTGTTCTACAAACAATGGAGCACTTAATATCGTGTCCTGCGTGTCCTGTTGTTTGTTCACTACAGGAACTGATGGACGCTACTGATAGCGCCGAATTAGTAGCTCAGTTCTGGGCCGACACAATATAGATTGCCATCGACACGCTAAGAAGAAGATGGAATGGAAGTCGAAGAAACGACAGTGTTTATCGATGTTGTAAAAGTCTACGGTTAATGAATTTGACATTTTTAGGTAAACTGTCGTATTTTTGATAAATGTACCAATACTTTTGTCCTCTCTCATTATTAAATCTTTATTTTATTTATTTCCTCGTAGACATACGCTTTACAACCGATTAAAATGTTGAAAGCTACGGCTGACAAACTGAAGGTCTAAATATGTACATTAGGCGCATTAGGTAATAAAAAAAAACATATGAAATTGTTTTTGAATTTAAAAAAAATGCTCTAATGGCGCCTGACTGCTAACTGCGTCTACGTTTGCATTCAAAATGGCAGCGTGTGATATCCTTTTGTCACGCTTAATGCGCGGCGTGGCTTGCCAGTAGTGGCTTGTAGTGATAGAAAATTAAATTCACACTTGATTATTATTGAAGGTGTTGAGCTACAGCGTAAATGCTGCATGTCATGGAGCATTATGAGAGCGGTGTATTGTGAATTTTTAATTTACGTTCTAGGTCATCGACTGAGATGTTTATTTTGTGATTCAGTTGGTATTTTTCTTTTCCTTTTGTTTTGACTAATTGTTTTATAGGTATCTATTCTTTTGGTTAGCATTATTATTTTAAGACTGATGTAAAAAGCCCATATTCCTTCGTTTGACAACAATGACGTATTATAATATCATTGTTTGACAAGGTAAGTATTCTCGTTTCAGTTTGGTTTTCTGTTATATCTTCAAACAGCCTTCTGAACCTACGCTTAGCTTTGGATTACGGACTACGGTAGACTGCGTTGATTGACAGTTCTTTTAAACTGAAAACTTACCTTTAATCCACGGAAAAGCACTTAAATCGATGCAAAGCGCTTACTGATTTTCGTCATCATGGTTTTATTACTTGAAACGAAACGCTTGTCGCTTTGCTTTTACACTTTGCACTCCGGAAATTAAGAAAATCCAACGATCTACATTGATATATGAAGGACGAGTTCGTCTATGTCTGTACAATTCGACTTATGGGGCGTGGCCAATATCGGAACTAATTCCGCTAATTTTTTTTTTTTTTTTCAATACAGTTTAGCATAATTTTATGTTACCAACAGTGCTCCTGTCAACGTTACTTGAGCGCCAAAAACCTCTATGTCTATAAAGAACTACCAGAAGTTCTTGTCCACCTTTAATGGAGTCGGCCAGCCAATCAGAATAGCGTATCACATGTCATTTGTTACCAACAACATGAGTATCAATGGCGTGTGTTTGCGTGTTGATCGCTATAATGTGTATTTCACAACTTCAGCTTACAATCGATCACTGTCAACCTTAAATATTTGACCAAATACATTTAAGCAGACAATTTTGAACCTTATACTTAATCGTTTTATGTTAATTTTAGGTTTTGAGACTTATTCTCTTTGATATTGTAGTGCCAGTTTATTGAATATGTTTAATAGGCAATTGTGTTGCGATAACATGATGTAACTTCTTAATATTTTTTTCCTCAATGAATCTACGTTGTTGCCTTGGTTGTGGTAAAACCGGTTTTTTCTTTGAGAGAGCGAAAACAAAAGTCTATAAAAATATTACAATAACTAGCTTATGCCCGCGCTTCCTCCGCGTGTAATTCGGTAATTGTCCTACGGGATCGTACTACCGGGATAAAAGTCCTGGATCCTGGACCTGGACCTGGACCTGGATTAACAAATCCTAATGTGTTAATCCAGGTTATAAACTATATGTTTTAATTAAATTACCCCTAAAATACAGGCCTAGTTTGGGGTTAGAATCAGATTTGTGGCATTTGACAATTAAAAATACATGTTACAAGCCAGTCACAATAGGAAAGCACACAAGTGTATTGCCAAATCTGATTCTAACCTAACTAATATATATATTTTTTTAATTTATCTGTGTACCAAATTTCATCCAAATCTGCTCCATAGTTTTTACGTGAAAGAGTAATAAATGTCCAGACATCCATACATCCTCACTTTAGCATTTATAATATTTTTGGATAATATTATAACAAGCGATTGTACTGATGACTAAGATTTTATGTCTAATGAACTTAATACACCTGGTTGATGTTTTATAATGTGAAATCAATAGCAATTTTGTCTATATTTTTTTTGGGTAGCATTGTTTTTATTAATAACTAGCAGACGTCACGCGGTTTCACCCGCGTAGTTCCCGTTCCCTTGGGAGTACGGGGATAAAATATAGCCTATGTTACTCGCTGATAATGTAGCTATCCATTGCTGAAAGGATTTTTCAAATCAGTCCAGTTTTTAAGTTTATTCGTTACATACAAAAATACAATTCTTTCCTATTTTTAATATTAGTACAGATATAGATATACTAGTAAACATAATTGATTAATTATTATTATCTTTCTAGTTTGGAAACCTGGCGAACGCCGTAACGAGGATATCTTAAAAAAAAACATTAAAAAAAAACAGAAAAACACTTCTAAACTGGTTTTTAATCATTTCATAACTTAAATAATAGAAACAAGTTTATAAAGTTCAAAGGTATTACTTATGTAAAAAGTATCTTAGCAGTAATTTAATACAATAACAGGTATTTATGCGTAAATTAACATAATTACGTGTGATATTTTTTAATTATATAAATTATAACCACAGATTTCAATGGTATGTTTATAATATATCATAATAATTAACCCATGACCTTGCAAAAAGTTATTTAACTAGCTCGTATCTGTATCTTGATTCAAGAGATTCCCGGATTTGTAATCATCATCATCATCATCATCATCATCATCCACAATCCGACTTCACTCACCGCTGGGGATAGGTTTCTCCACGCTCCTATCCTCATGCATTTCGACTTCTAAGTACAAAACACCAGTATGTTTATGTAATCACTAGCTCATGCCTGCGTTTCGCCCGCTTGGAGTTCGATAATTGTCTACGGGATCGTACCAACGAAATAAAAAGGATCCTTTAGTGTTAATCCAGGTTATTAACTATGTACGTGCTAAATTTCACCCAAATCCGTTCGGTAGTCTTTGCGTGAAAGAGTAACAAATATCCATCCATCTATCCAAACTTTCGCATTTATAAATAGTAGTATGATATATAAATAAGGTCCCATTCAAATAGATTGCCAAATTTTAACACAGCGTTCAGTACGTCTAACCAAAGATATCCACGCAAAAAAACACTGATCAAAGTGATTTTATGTTGACCTAAAATAATAAATTGCAGGCATTTTTTGTGTATTTTCGTGAGCTTTTTTTCTTGTTAGTTATCTAATGCTTTTTTCTTATTTTTTTTACCATTGTCCTTATTTTGGGGGCCGTAACTTAACTTCGAGAGTCATATGTTCGATTAATGGAAAGTCGACTGAACGATTGTTCGAATGGAATTTATTGTGAAACAACCTTTTATCGCCAAACGCTACTTCGACTGAACGATTTATAGAATATTTATTAATCGATGGACTGCTCTTTCGAATGAGTTTTAGTTTTATATTATTTCATACATAATCGAGGAAATCAAATACTTAAAAGATATCGTACGTTCTTCCCGTCGATTTGAACATTATTATTGAAGCGACTTGGGTTTATCTATTCCCGCGAGAAATACTATGTTTGCTTTTAGTTTGCAGTAGGCACTTTGCATATACGAGAACGTACGATATCTTTTAAGTGTTTGATTACCTCGATTATGTATGAAATAATATAAAACTAAAACTCATTCGAAAGAGCAGTCCATCGATTAATAAATATTCGATGAATCGTTCAGTCGAAGTAGCGTTTGGCGATAAAAGTTTGCTTTGCAATAAATTCCATTCGAACAATCGTTCAGTCCACTTTCTATTAATCGAACATATGACTCTCGAAGTTAAGTTACGGACCCTATTTTGGTGGTCTGAATGATTTCTAAAAGTTTGTTCTTCTATTTTAATGGGACCTTATATAGTAGTCAGCAGTATGATATAAAGGGTGTAAAAAGACTTAACGAAGCCGAAAGACACTTGTTCTCCCCGTCATCGCGATCATTTTCTAGTTTGTTCTAGACCATACCTGAAAACCTTCTAGTTATGGAGATATTGGGGGTCAAAGTTCCAACTTTTTCACAAGTTTTTTTTAAATACATGTTTTTAATGTATTTTTTTTTTAAGACATCTTGACGACCCCCGTACTATTCAATCCATCCATTAGCACAATGTTTTGAATGCGTTACATTGAGTCCTATCGTACAACGTGATTTTTCACCCCAAAAAGAAAGTCGTTTCCCAGCAATAATTTTTGCGTAAAGTTACTTAGTTTGATGTACATAATGCTTGGTTAACGGCTTCGTGAAGAATCTGTTTACACCCCGTATATTAGTCATCATTATCACACTACTGGGCATAGGCCTCCCCCAAGTGTCGCCACATTGTCCGGTCCCATGCGACTCGCATATTCAGTATAAATAGTAGTATTCAGAGACAATTCATTTAAAAGCAAAGTACTTAGTAAGAAAAATTAAATGTAAACTAATTTTATAAAGAGGTGAGTTTAGATGTATGAGGTAATCTTCGAAGCTACTCATCCGATTCCGAATTTTTTTTTAATATTTGCAAGCTACATCATCACCTAGTAATATTAAGCTATATTTGAAACGTTCCCGTGGGATAACCTCCTACTATTTCGCGAGCGAAGCCGCAGGAGATACTTAGTTAAATTTAAGAGAGAAGTATCCCCAGTCCCGTCCTTTCATTGAGTAAAATGGTGAGCAGTTAATCTCCACCATGACCCCCAGGGGGCGCTGCTAAGCGGTACTAATGAGCTGTCCTACTAATTCGTACAACGGCGTCGCTTTATCACTACAATTCAGTTTAAGCTCACTAACTGCAGGGGACATGAATGGTTTTGAAATGCGGTAGGGATTTAAGACGAGAAACAAAAGGTATCTTTATTATTATTATTACATAGTATAAAACAAAGTCGCTCCCGCTGTCTGTCCGTCCCTATGTATGCTTAGATCTTTAAAACTACGCAACGGATTTTGATGCGGGTTTTTTTAATAGATATAGTGATTACAGAGGAAAGTTTATATCTACATTCCACCCGTGCGAAGCTGGGGCGGGTCCCTATTTAATAATAATGAAGAGATTAAGGTTGTCTGGCGTTAAAACCTGTCAATACACGTCTTCCCAAAAATATTTTAGCATCTCTTGCAACACCTCTACTTCTTTTTTGCGTGTCGATAGACTCCAATAATATTCGACTAGTATATGGCCATTGCACTGCTCTTTCCTTAGCTTCGTTTAAATTCTGGAAGGTGCAGTTGGCTGTGCGGGATGGGCAAGAAAGAAGTGGGGCATACCCTGCAGATACGCTCCACACTGGCATTGTATTTGGGACGGGTCCATGATACCATTCATTACCATCATTTGGCCAGATTATGTCTTCAGCGGCCAACCTGGGCCCGCAAACGGTTAAGAGATTTGCAGGTTGGCCACTGCAGCTCCTGTCCATGAGGAAGATGTTCTGCTGGGTTAATGAAGTGAGGAGGTGTGGGATGTCGGTTCCTCTACAATTCACATCTTTCGCCTAACGCACTGTCTTCTAAGGAAATTTGCAACACTGTATGCAATAAAAGTCCCATTAAAAAAATCACTGAGTAAACAATCGAAGAAGAAAATATGAATCAGCAGTTGGAAGCCTGAACAGCAACTGCTCTAACCGTATCGCTTAGTAATTAGGATGCATTTGTCAGATGGCAGTTACTCTGCATAAAATATTGTTAGCCCACCGCATCTGGATAAACTGGAAGCCGACCTCAACATAGTTGGCTAGCCCGGCGGGTGATGAATTAGATATTTTAGATTATTCGCATGCACACAAAAGCAGTTTCGCTTCAAAAGTGATCTTCCAGTTTCAAAGCAACAAATCTCCGTAATATTACGTAATAGGTCGTATACTACACATCTGGCAGATGTTTTCACAGGTGCCATATTTTACTGGCCATCATAATAGTTTGCGGAATTTCAATGATTATACAAACTGTCTTTGTTAGTGTGGTCTTTGGCGTTCCGTATATACATTGTGGCGATTGATTTTCCTGAATCTTTTTTTCTGATAAATAGTTTTTTGGCTCCCGTTTTTTACCGTTATTGCCCTGAGAGAGCGTGATATGAGGTCTACGGTAGAATGAGTGTACCTAGAAGATTCCTATATATTCTTGTTTTAAAGGTTGACGGGTTATAGGTACATTTCAGGGGTCTGTTCCAAATTGGAAGTTGTGGCCGTTACCCTATTTTGGGATGTTTCTGTTTTTGGAATGAAAAGGTTTTTATGAGTATTGTTGGATATTTTCCGCTTCAGTAACGGCAAGCTAAAAATAGAAGGGTATTTCCTTTGCAGTATTTTGAGCAATGGGTAATAACGATATTTTTGAAACGGCACAGCGATCTGTCATCGGTGGAATAGTGTTCTAAAGTTATGTTTTGTTTATTATATTCTATCTAAACAATTCATTCAAATCCCAAAGTCAAATGAAAGTGTTTTGTACTTGTTTATATAAAACTGACCTGGGGCAACTGTGGAGTCTGCGTATTTAGGTTAAAAACGCCAGCTACGTTAACGCTAGCAATAACTAATAGACGCACATGTCTATAATATCTGTGATAAAAAAGACGGTGAACGAGGATTTTCGGAATAACCAGCATCTAGAATAACTTTCAGGTAGATATTGGAAACTTTGTAAAAGGGAAGATGTGTAAGCATGGAGCGTACTAGGAGAGAATACTAATCTGCTAGTCTCAATGGGGGTTCCTTGAAATCCTGAATAGCTTTAGAGCCCCTAATACTTTGAAAGAGTTCCGCTTAAATCTAGGGCCGTGATAGTGTTGGAGTTAGGAGCGATTTACCGTAATGAAAGTTTTTGTCGATTTCCGTGATATATTGCCGAAAGATGTTAGAAATTCTTACAGCTTTTGTAAGAGTAATGACGGTCAATGATCTAATGTTTATCAAATGACTTCGTTAAATTAATAACTTGTAAACCCAAAACCTACGCGCCAAAGCGATAATTGAATTCGTTCCTAACGTCAAAATTGATTCAATTAAATACAAAAATAGAACGGTCGTCATCCTGAGGTGAAACAACATTTGAGCAAACACAATTGTATCGTCTGCCGCTAGATGGCGTTGAAACGTAATATCATTACCGGCCGACAGCCGTCACTGACGTCTTATCTCACAGTCGCTTTTGCCTTTATAATATCCGACGTCCCGCTTCACTTACAAACAGAAGTTGAATAGTTGAATGAAAATGTATCTACTCGAAGGGAAATTTTATGATCTTTCGTGTTGTTGTAGTGTGAAACGAAGCCAAACTATTTAACGCTTGATGAGTGAGTTTGCAGTCGTCTAGACAGACTACGTTTACTTTTATCGCTTGTCATTTCGTTATTCCTTTAGGAATCCTTTTGTTTAAGTGTTAACGAACGAGTTTCGTGACTTTCGTCAATAAGGGCGCAATACATATGTCTAACATAACGGGCTACGATCCAACACAACTATTTTACTACAAGTACTTTATATAAGTAGAATATATCAAAAGGCAGGGTTAAGCTCACAAACATGTGGGATGCGGGTAGTGTAACTTTTTGGCGCCCAACGCGGGACCAAGTTTGTGCCTAATAGTTTCTTACATTGTTGTCCGTTTATTGTGTTTTTCTAAATAGGGATAGGATTGTCCAATATAAAAGTTTTTGTATTACTTTCTTATATTCTAACTGTAGCTTTATTCTTTTACTCGTATATTTCATAGCCAAGAAAGATTTAAGTTACGGAATCTTATCAAACGTGCTTTCTTCTATTACAGTTTATTTGATTGTATTTTCTCAAACCACACATGTTTTATAGAATCATCTTAAAATCCTTCCATATTCCACAGAGTGTTCATAAAAATAAAAATTTACAGAATTGCCTGTCATTAACGTGAAAGAACGAATCACAAACGTGGGGTTGCCATTACGACCAGGACTAATGAAGCGTTACCTGGGCCCTTTGTAACGTGCAGGAACGTACCTAAGAGAATAATTTACATTTTTATGATTAACCTCAGGTGATCCTGAAAGTGTTCACTCTGCCTCTTGTTTTGGCGGGATTCAGAATCTTGTTACGTGTGTTACGGATGGTGAGGGTCATAAAACTGTTTCTTTACTGGAAATGGGACTTAAATTGAAGTTGTTTTAGGATTTAATACTTGACAATGAAATTGGTACCTACGCGGGCTGTTATTTTGTTATACGTTCCAGATTTCAATTCAAACAAATCAATTCAATTGTGCAATGTTTATGTCGTGTAATTCATGCTTGTAATGCAATGTTTGAGATTGTAAATCTTACAAAGTGAATTTATACGGAAATACAAAAACGATGGATAAACACAACAATGACTCACTCCCCGACCATGTAGCTTCGTGTCGTCATACTAGGCTGGGATTTCCTGCATAATGGCTGCCTCAACGAATTACATGCAGATCCAAAATAAATACTCCTAGTCCGTTGAGGCAAGGGTATGGCAATACAAATCAAATATGCTAGATTTACCCGCATAAAGTTTTTTTTTAATATTTAATTGTTTATTATTTGAATTTTATTGAATGGTGTATACTGACGTAGTCTTTAGACCTTTTTTACTTACCATTATGGACAATGACTTGGCTCTAAAGCGAGCTTTTAGATAGAATTTTCCATTTTACTGTAGCGGATAGTAAAACGGGGTAAATAAGACCGAAACTACATTCTTTGCATTTTACTACCGGCCGTTTTTCGCCCGAATAACTTTATGTAAACTTGAGAGCAGGTAGCCTGAGCGAGTAGGTCACACAAGGTGAACAGACATGAAGACGTTTTAGGTCGTTTATATGGCTGAAGGTAAGTGTAGAGTACTTATATGGACACATTCTTATGCTTCTGATTACTCACGAGCTGCGCGTAAAATACTGCTATTGAGTGTAATAATTATAGGTTTTATTTTATTTTTACTCACAACTATGACATTTACTCACTCATTGTTTGTTCTTCAACCACAGTGGTTGAACTACTGAAATATGCTAAATACTTACATTTTAAACTAAACAAATGAAATAAATAATTCAAATGTGCCTATTTAAATTCTTACAAAGACATTCAGAGAACATTAACACCCAGTGAATCCATATTTAATGAGAGCCCACGTTTTGATGTTTGTTTTATAATATTAATAAATCTTTAGGACTACGGAGCACATTAACATAAATATTATAATAATTCTAGCATACTATTAGGCAAGGGAATGCGAAAATGAAAAACGATGTTAGTTTGTTAACATACTTAATTTGATTCATTGCGGGTTGAGAAATAAAACTGTTTTGCATACCACAAAAGAAATGTGCAGTGTGATTTATGTTAACTATCAATTAGAGATGACTTAGAACCAAGATCTTTACGATGAACATTTAATTAGTACTAGACTAGCTAATGCCCGCGGCTTCGCCCGCGTGAAGTTCGGTAACTGTCCACGGGATCATACTTCCGGGATAAAAATTATCCTATATGTTAATCCAGGTTATAAAGTATCTATGTGCCAAATTTAATCCAAATCCGTTCAGTATTTTTTGCGTGAAAGAGTAACTAACATCCATCCATCTTCACAAACTTTCGCATTTATAATATTAGAAATATTAAGAAAATAGGTAATCTGTACATCTGTACATATAAATAAAATTGGAGTGTCTGTTTGTAATATTAAAATAACCGCTTTTTACTAAGTGCATATGGATGTATACACGGTACATATACCAAAACAACATTTTTTTCAATTTTTATCTGTCTGTCTGTTTGTTCCGGCTAATCTCTGAAATAGCTGGACCGATTTTGACGGGACTTTTACTGGCAGATAGCTGAAGTAACAAGGAGTAACTTAGGCTACTTTTATTTTAGATAAATAATTAGGGTTCCGTGCAAAAATCAAACCCTTGAAATTGGTAACAAAATTTGATTCAAATATTATAAGCACTTCCCGTGCTTATAATAAAGGGGATTTTTTAATAATAATTTCACGCGAACGAAGGTCGCGGACAATAGCTAGTTGATAATAAGATACACACAACTTGGCACCACTGGAGCTAGAAAGCGCCTTTTATCAAATCCCCATCCATCCCTTCAAGAGAGAAGCTGAACACTGAAGTTGTTTCATAATATATCTTAAACATTGTGCGGGATATTCGAAACTGGGGCGTTTGGTTAATGGCTTTTTAAGTGAGGCGGGGCAGGTTGCTTGTGACCTTGACGCCAGAACAATTTCGCGTATACCCCGATGACTGAGTTATTTCTCTGCATTATTAAACTGCCACTGTTTGAGGGTTATGCGTCCTCTCTGATGTAACATAATATGTTTTTTTAATTGCTTCGATTAATTTCTTATCAAGCTGAAATAACGACTCCCTTCTAATCCAGTCTCTGAAAGAGAAAAATCTTCTTTGACATATTCTATTCACAATTTTCCAGGAATAAAATCAAATGTAGATATATAATCAGGAAGTAATTAATTCAGAGCGAATAGCTTTCAAAAGTCTTTTCATTTACAATGAGCCTTTCGTTCTGTTTCCATGAAATTTTGTGAAAATAACATGTATGATGAAGCTTATTACTCTCTCTGGGACAGAAGAACGGGTTGTCAAATAAAACTTAACTGTATAGAAACGTGAAAAGAAGATGCGGGTACGCTGTTTATAACGACTCGAAAACGTAAAACGATGTTGGAAAATGTTTTACTAGGTATTTCATTTTGTAAATGACATTCTGAATTGCAAAGATTCTCCTCAAAAGATGTTATATTAGTGAGTACAGGTATTGTTGTTCATTCAATGGGTCTTTATTATTACTGGAACCTAATGATATATTCTTGCATGTGACTACATATTTCATAACGTACTTATAGGCAGTATCTACCAGATCGATAAAAACACGTAATTTTTATGAAGTTTTCTTGGCATTAAATAAGCCTGCTTTTAAATTAACTTTTTGTCCAAGTTAATTTTTGAAGATTGTAACAAGTGATTAATTCAACTTAGTTGACGGTCTATAGTAGACCTTGATGGAACCCTGTATCAACGCCACCATCAACCTATGTTGAGATCAGCTTACAGTCTATAGATGCAGCTGAATACCAGTATTTTACATGGATACATTGCTTATCTGACCTCCACAACCCAGTTACTATATGATCGAGCCCTATAAACGGTGTATAAAGACTTAACGAAGCCGAAAGGTACTCCCCGTCATTGCGATATTTTTTTTGTTCTAGACCATGCCTGGGAACCTTCTAGTTACGGAGATATTCGGGGTCAAAGTTCCAACTTTTTCCCAAGTGTTTGTTTTTAATACATGTTTTCAATGTATTTTTTTTACTTAAGACACCTTCACGGCCCCCGTATTATTCAATCCGTCCATCAGTACAATGTTTTAAATGCGTCACATTGAGTCCCACCATAAAAAGTGATTTTACACCCAAAAAAAAAGTCGTTTCCCAGCAATCATTTTTGTGTAAATTTACTTAGTTTGATGTACATAATGCTTGGTTGACGGCTTTGTGAAGAGTCCGTTTACACCCTGTATGAAACTGACATATTGAAGCAGTTCACTTTTACCCTCCCATTATCGCCCACACATTAGTTTATTATATCTACCCAAACAATTTAACACTAATTAGAAAGCTTACCCTCAATTTCGTGCAAATGATATCACAATACTGCTTTGTTCTAATTAAAAAGACGCGCTCTGAAGTTGCTCTCCTCGTAATTGTGTTTCTTATAATTACATTGCGTAGGAACAGGCAATATGTGCTTATTATGTCTAATATTATGATTCTGGTTTTCAGGTAAGCGGGCTGAGGTTTTGCTGAGTTGAGGAGATTGTAATGTGAGTAAAAGACCGGTAGATATCGCAGGAAGATAGAGAGGTTTGGAAGGAGTAAGGGGAGACCCTTGCCCAGCAGTGGGGCACATGCCAGGCTATGAAAAAAAACTGGCCAGGTGCGAGTCGGACTCGCGCACGAAGGGTTCCGTTCCATTATTTCAAGCGTCTATCTGTCGCCGTTATTAATATATCGAGCAAAAGAACGGCAAAAAAACACGTTTGTTGTATCCTTTTTTTTTCGAATGGGAAATCATCAAATGACTTCTCCCGCTCTGGGCGAAGCGGAAGGGAGTGTCAGATTTGTACCGACTAAAACCCATCCATGTGCCTTCCTTGCCCTTTGTGTTCCAGGGCCGCGGTATCACTTTCGAACATTCCTGCGGCATGGGAGCCCCCTTAAATATTTATTTTATTCTGTTTTTAAAAATGACCGGTGACTGGAAATTAAATTTGTGACTATTGTTTTTACTACTAAGCTTTTACGTACGACGACCAATCAAACTATTCAAACCCAAATTAAGCTGATCTCTCACTGTACGGGAAAGTCTTACAAAGCGAGCTCAGGTTACTATTCCCGAGGAAAACAACAATAACGTACTCTTATGATATAATAGATGGATATTATTACAACCAGAGTACAACCCGAATTGACTGTCAAATTTTAAATTAACGTGAGCGCAGCCACGGGCGAATGCTAGTAAGTTATAAATACTTCGAGTGATGGATACCTCAGTCGTTCTATTTATTTATCAAACTATTGACAGCGTTTTAGATCATTATATATTAATATGTGTGCCCAGAATTAAAGTTTTTATGATCGGTCCAATTTCATGACAAACAAACAAATTCGGTAACTATGGCCCGATTCTCGTTAACATAAATTACCTACAGCTGTCTGCCTGTGATGTAACCACCAATTACTTCAATAAAATTGTCATTGACGTATCTTCTTATTTTGGTCAATAGCACAAAAGACGCTTTAAATTGAAAGGCCAAGATCCAAACGATTCATTCAAGGTCCTTCGTAATTTAATGGCTGACAAATCCACTTATGGCCTGCAGCTCTTTAGGATGATTTCCACCAAACGCCTCGCATCGCATCGAATCAGAAAGGATGCAGCGACAGCCAATTGTGTCCGGTAGGATGTCGACGTATACGATCGGCTCCGTACCGTCGCTTGCGAACGTATCCGATTCTGCACCTAGTCAAATAATTACAATTCTACCGTGTTGACAGCCGAAAGGATCCTATCGGATACGACGACAGGCGAACGGAGCTGATTGCGTGTCGCAGCATATTTTCGGCTTCGATCGCGTGTGAAAGACGGCTGCGGTCAAGCTGCTGTGCGCGGCTTGGTAATATAGACTTTAAACACTGTGTTCACGATTTAATATCGTTTAAATACGTTCCGATCCGATGCGATGCGAGCCGTTTGGTGGAAATCATCCTTTTATCGTTTGACACATGTCAAATATGACACCAAAGATGCGACGTCTGAGTGACGTCAAAATCATAGCCAATATTAAGGCAATCTTTCATCCTATTACTCACACCGTCTCACGTCACCTCAGAAAAAGTATTCCGATATATTTTTTAACTCAGCAGAAAATACGTGTGAACCTAAAGTGAACTATGATCCAAATACATACGGCATAAAATCCCTTATTGCACAACAAGTCATTAACGAATCCTTGATTAGTCAGTGAAAGTTCGCCCTTGCCTGTTTTGTGCTTTCGCAAGCTTCATAATTAGGTGCTGTTGCTGTATTTTGAGGCTTAGGCGGTTGTGTTTTGGGTTGAAAATCGGTTTACTTATAATGTTCTGTTGGTTTGTTCAGGTGAAACCTCAGCGAAAATTTAATGTAACGGTTGAGTTTCTAATAGGACGTGATCTTTTACGGCTTGAATGGACTTTTGTAAATAGCTGGATGTTTAATCAGCGCTATAAACGTGTTAGTGACTGTACCTTTTTGTTGGAGAAACTGTAATTAGGTTGAGGTTTTGTTGCTTAACGTTTAATTTTCATTTTTGACCTTTTTCTGAGCCTCCTTTAATTTTTCTGCTTTGGACAAGGCATGACTATGAAAATAGGGGTATTCCTCAAAGCGCAGCTGTTTTAAGCACAATCAACTAAGCGCAACTAAATAGAATATATGTAATTCCTTTCAAATTGTTCAAATGGTTGCGCTTCGAGGAATAATTTAGTTGCGCTTAGTTTGTTGCGCTTAAAAACAGTTGCGCTTTGAGGAATACCCCTGAAAATACACAGAGGTTTTAATTGGGTTCACTTAATAAACGATACCTATTATTAATCGCTTAGATAATATTAACCGATCTACTTAGTCATGTATCGAAATACCTAGCAAGAACTAGGTAAGCCTAGTGAAAACAGGAGGCTATTGCACTTGGTAAATGCTTTAACACAGGGGAAAACCGACCATAATACTAATATGATTTAAGAAAAACGAAAATTTTATCAGCCTAGGGTAATTTAGGAACAGTCACATGTAAGTTCATCGGTTTCACTTGTCAAGTTATATTAAGAAAAATGTTTGTAACAATGGTTTAATAAATTTATTCTTATTCTTACATTTTGTCTAGGTAAAATGATTCTCATACATAACTTCATTTTACTTGAAGGCAACTTTCGCTCTACTAACGGTCAGCAATATTGACTTGTAGATAAATAGCTGTTGTATGTATCGAAATAAATGCGGTCAACATTGCCTATATGCCCATATGCCTGTGTATACAGAGTCATAAAATTAACATAATAACCTAAGTAAACTAAACAGAAGACTATCGTAGACACACCGTTAACATAGAATAGTATAGAAGCTCAGCCCTATACAACGAGCCAAAACGCACGCACACATAGACATGCTTCACGTACAGCTAGTGCAAGCGCACTCGCAACTGGCACTTGATTTGAGATCCTCATGCGTACGCGTCTAACTGTTTCGCTCGTTGTAAAGTGCCAACTGCCTTGTTGTTTTATAGTGGTCACAAGCTACTGTTGAGCTTGAAATCTAGGGTTTGATTCGCAGTTCAAGCTAAGCGTTATTCTGTCTTTTCATCAGGAGTTTCTCAGTGCAACGCGGTATCTGCATTTGTGCCCGGTTAATGGCAATAGGCTCTATTGAGACTTAAACGAATCTGGCGAAATGTAGGTGTACATGCATCGCAGTCCACTGCGTTTCGCATCCAGATCTAGCCACCTTAAAAAGGTACTATGGTATTCTATTATTATTTAAATTATTATTCAATTTCAAATATTTTTAACTTATTTTTATTTAGTTTAAATTAATGTTGTTTTATTTCATTTTTATGTAAATTTTGAAATTTTGTGTTATTTATCTTACATATTGGGCGTCTTGCCTAAAATCAATTTTATTTATTTATTATTATTTTTTGGACAAACGTGCCACAGGTGATTACAGGCGCAATGTCAAATAGGAGGCCTTCTTTTGCTATCTACTCTGTGTCGGGAGTCGATCCCATGATCCGTAGCGCATTCAGCGATGCGTTGCGATCAGTCCTGCGTCAGATGTGTATTGACACATGTGACTTGTGATACAGATGATGTTGTTTACCTTTGTATCTGTTGATGTTTGAAATTATGGTGGATTATCTCGATGTTAACATCCTAGAGTATATTTTAATAAAATTGAGCCAGATAATGTCATTGTGTATATCAAACATTAGGAAAAATTTGGTTCTTGAGTTATATGCGCGCAGTGACGGTCAAAAAGATGCCTGTGTTTTTTTTTCCTACATCCCTTGCGTTTATACCAGCAATAAGTTGACTTAGTTTAATCTCTATCGGATGAACAGTATGGCAGCGCATAAAAACATTCATTTTTGAAGATTAGATAGCTTCTACATGAGACTTCGCCTGCGTGAATAACACATTCTATGGTATTCAGCAACCGCGTTGCTTTCCATAATTGAAAGATTTTTTTAAATCGCATGAGTAGTTTCAGAAATAATAATAGTAAGTATAGCATAGTACAGACGTAAATATGACGGGAGTGACCATTTTTTTTAAATTTCTACCTAATTTATTTCCACATGCATTCATAAAATTATTATTACATAAAAAATCACGCTCAATCTTTTTGAGGCATTGAAACAGTTGTGAATCGTGATCTTTTGTTTTTTGATGACAAACCGGGACAGTAACGAAAGGGCATAAGTCAAGGTTTTGTGCGCTATCCATTAAGCATTAAGTTTCGAACACAGGTTTTTATCTGGTAGTGTGGACCCACACGTAGCCTCTCCCATTATAGACTTTTCCACGGTAAACTAGATTTTTAAGATGTTTTTCATTTGTATTAGCATGTCATTATTGTACAAATCAGACACCAATTGAAAACATAACTATAAAAGTTATTGTGCCAAAGAACAAAATAATAGACTCCAGGAATAGTAAAGAAATATTTCCTTGCAAATGATGCTAATGTCTTTTCATAACTATCTTCACAAAGACCGCATTCAATTTATCTTCTATTCATAAAGAAAGAATTTAAAAATAGACGGAAACGTCAGATAATGAAGTCTTTAAATCCACAGAGTAAATAGTAAACAGAGCGAACGTAAACATAGGATAGACAGTAATGCAGTAGGCCGATACTGAATTGTATTTATTTATTTTATGCGCTATTTTCCTTAGGTGCTTGACATTGTAAATCTCTTGGTACAGATTCATTTCATTTACATCTTTTTAAGAAGTTTGGCGGGTATCTTTACTGTGCACATTTTAATAGCAGCTTACCTTTAAAGAATTTTAATGTATTGACCTGGCATTTTTGTTTAGAGATATAAGCGAGATATAAGCTGTCAAAGTTAAAATCTATTCACTGATGGCGCCATCAGTACCATTTTGATAGCTTACATTTTATAAGGTTTTATGCGTGGCTGATGTTTTGAAAATAAAATAAAATGGCGGACAGAGCAGACCAGGCTCTTAACTAAAATATTAAAACCGTTTATGTCCGGTTTGTGGCAATAGGCTGGCTATATTACATGTGAAAACATAACTGTTGAACTGTGATAGTACATTTCTTTGTACCTCTACCTAAATCTTCAGGGTTTACAGGCGTGATGATATGTTGTGTAAATCATAATGTGAAGTATCTAGGTTCTGTATCCTGCGAAATTCGAGTTTTTATACTTTTGATTCATCCAAATACATAAGTAGTGTAACGCAATATTATTAATTAATTCCGAGATCCGAACATTATAATTGACCTACGTAACAAACATTCAAGGCTATGAATTCATCGAGTCTATGACGCAGTCTTTATGAGTTATTGTGTGACCACTTCCTTTGAATGCGGAGCTCGCGGCCCGTGGTCCGTGGATAGAGAAAATATGATGTTATTGATTTCAGATATTTAGAAAATTTATGTTTTTTTGTTCGCTTTTCAAATCTGTCATGTTCTAAACCAAGTCTCTGGGAATTTTTCTCTTATTAGGGTAACAAACCTAGTCTTTTTGATTTGAGCTAGATATACCACGGGTTTTAGAATGTTTTGTCAGTTCAAAGTGGTCTAGGCATTTCTAAGAAAGCACCAGCACTTATGACTACCTAAATAACACTATAGGTATAACATTACCGACACGCTCCCACCGTACCTACATCTAAGGAGTGACAAATCTTTCGAAATACACGCGACAGCGATTCAGCGTGTTAAGGTACACCGAGAGGTCCAAAAGGAGCGATGGCCCAGTGGTGGCGGCCCCGACTTACGAATAGTAATTTGTGGGTTCGAACCCAGGCAGGCGCAATACTTTGGGTAATTTATTTTATTACCACTGCTCTTAAAACGGTGAAGGGGTAACATCGTGAGGAAACCTGCATGTCCTAGAACCAAAAATTCGAAGAAATTTGACATCTACCAACCCGCACTGGGCCCGCTTGGTGGATTATGGCCCATCCCCTCTCACAGAGAGGAGGCCGTGTGTCCCAGCTGTGGAAACATTTAGGCCGATTATGCTAGGTACACCAACAATGCGAATTAACCCGAAGTAATTTCGACATGAACTTGGATACCTCCTAAAGAGCATTGCAGGCGTAATCTCATTGAACTTTGTTCTTTGCCTCGTACATGTGTCGCTAGCGTAAGACTCCTATCTTCATACCCTGATTAAAGTCGACACACGGCAACTAAATTCGATCAAGCAGGCCTGCACCTGCCGCTTGCCGCCTGCCGTGCTAGTTTGATTACTGCAGCTATCAAGTTAACGCGCGCCGCTCGCATCTGCTTGATATACACATCTCATTTCCTGCGAACTTGGTATACGTTGGACAAGTTTGGTGGTTAATGAAGCGTGATTGAAGTGGGATTCGGTTATGCCAGGGTTTTGAAAATTGGTGACGTTTCTGGCTGATATATCAGTCAGCATTCAGATCAGTCTTGTTGACAGAGATCTAGAAGATCTCTGTCAACAAGACTGTGAAATAAATAAATAAATATGTTACTATGGCGTTTTTGCGTTTGTGGCATTAGAGATACACATTGTGTATGGAAAGTTGATAATTGCTGATTGGCTATTTGTGTATGTGAGCTTAAATTTTTGTATACGCACCCACGATACAGGAAAAATTCCCAGTGTGGGTCAACGTTTTTCTAAAAAGATGAGAAAGAAAAAAGGAGCTCGTGGCAAAATAATAACAGCCACTCGGGTCGATCTTTAGGTTAAGCCGTGCTTGCCTAGGTTGGTCTGTGGATGGGTGACCACCCATTACATACCGAGTTTCCTCCGTGCCTCGGAAAGCACGTTAAGCCGTTGGTCCCGGCTGTCATTTGCACATCTTTGACAGTCGTTACAGGTAGTCAGTGACCCTAAAAGTCTGACAACCAGTCTTACCAAGAGGTATCGTATTACCCAGTATTAACTGGGTTGTGGAGGTCAGATAGGCAGTCGCTCCATGTAAAATACTGGTATTCAGCTGCATCCGGTTAGACTGGAAGCCGACCCCAACATAGTTGGGAAAAGGCTAGGCAGATGATGATGATAAGAAAGAAAAAAGAATTTGCATTATGTTCATCATCTTCCTGCCCTTATCCCATTCCATTTGGGGTCGGCGCAACACGTTTTCTTCTTCCATTTTTCCCTGTCAGACGTCACGGCTTCATTTACTCCTTTCTCTTTCATATCAGTCCTCACACAATCCTTATATCTGATTATGTTGGAATTCCTAAATAAAAGGACCTAGAATTTCCCCTTTTATAAATCAGGCACATCAACATTAAATCCACCAATGTTCTACTTTTGAATTACTGATCCAATTTAAATTCCGATTCTTAATAATTGAAAGCGATCGTCTGAGATATGAAGTATTCGATGCCAGCACAATATCTTTAGGTACGGGAATAACGGAATTTCTGCCAGGGATTAAGTTCTCTACTATAATATATTAAATATTATAATAATGATTGCGAAATTTGGAAGTTCCTATCCAGTATTGGATTATAATAATATTGTCATCATCTGCTTAGCCTTTTCCCAACTATGTTGGGGTCGGCTTCCAGTCTAACCGGATGCAGCTGAATACCAGTATATTACATGGAGCGACTGCCTATCTGACCTCCACAACCCAGTTACTACTGGGAAATACGATACCCCTTGGTAAGACTGGTTGTCAGACTTTTTGGGCCACTGACTACTTTAACGACTGTCAAAGATCTTCAAATGACAGCCGGGACCAACGGCTTAACGTGCTATAATAATATTGTATGGGGATATAATTACAACCTTCTGTCCTAAAAAAATGGCATTCTATCAGCTATGATGAAAATGTATAAAAAGAACTGACTTGCGAAAAATATGTAAATCTTGTTATAAAGTAATTGCCCTCTCTGCAGAAGCCTGTGTTTAGAGTGAGGGTACTTTGATACTTACAATTCCTTTGGTAATGTGCTAACCAAATAATAACTGGACTTATGAATCATTTCATCAATTTACCCAAAAGCATACTCAAGCCAAGACATTCAGCGTAATGGGCTAGCTCGCCGTCCGTCCGTTTTATGACGACAGGCCGTGTTGACGGCGCGTTCGTGTTCCACGCGCGCCTAAAAGAGATGTCAGCAACAGGGAGGGGCCCGCAGGGGCCGATGCCTGCCAGGGCTGCGGGTCGGTTCGAAATACATACCGCGGCCCTGAAACACATAGGGCAAGAAAGGAACATGGATGCGTTTTAGTCAGTACAAGTCTGACACTCTCTTCCGCTCCGCCCAGAGCGGGAGAAGTCATTTGATGATTTCCCATCAGAAAAAAAAGGCAAGACATTCAGCCACGCAACCAATATTGTTGACTGCCTAGTCTAACTGCAAAAAATTGATTAAATTGTGTATGTACTTACCAGTACATACACAATAACAAAAATATTGCCAGGAGTAGAAAAATAAGTATTAATATTAATAAGTATTAATATTAATAATAATCATTTACTAAATGACCTATTATGTCTTTGTATGATATAACCATCACATTTTTAATACTTTCATTGTATGTCACAGTATAGCAACTAAAGTATCATAAACCAGCCATAGTCCCCTCAAATTACCTCTTCTTTGCAACAAAATAAATTCAAGCTACTTATGTTTTTTAGGGTTCGGTACCCGTAAATACGGGACCCTATTACTAAGACTTCGCTGTCTGTCCGTCCATCTGTCTGTCACCAGGCTGTATCTCATGAACCATCATAGGTAGACAGTTGAAATTTTCACAGATGATGTCATTGTATTTCTGTTGCCGCTATAACAACAAATAATAAAAATACAAATTATTTAATATTTAAAGGGGGCTCCCACACAAGAAACGTGTTTTTTTTCGGTTTATGGTGCGGAACCCTTCGTTCGCGAGTCCGACTCGCACTTGGCCAGTTTTTTTTATCTAATTCCACGGTTCATAATATAAGATTGAATTTGAAATCACGACTCTTTAGTAATTCGCCGCCTTGGCTACTTACAGGATTTTGCCGAATACAACTTTTAATTAGTAGAAATCTCTTGAGATTGAAAAGCTAATGAGCTTGGGTACTTTTATTATTATCAAGGTTATTTTGTAAAACATCATTACCTACTAATTATTTTATGCTAAGTTTGTGTATTGATATAAGATTTGGATGGAATAAGAAATGAGTTTGGAAGTCTGAATGTGACACTGGAAAAGTTGGAGTGGAAATCGCTGTCATGTTATTGATGCGGAGGAAAGAGGAAAATGTCATGAGATAAGTTTTAAGTATGAATGGAGGTGGTTGTCATAGTAGTGGAACACCAAAGACACGATGACCGGATTGCGTGGAAGATTACGTCTAGAAAGTGACCACTGAGACTACGATGCATATAGAAGTATAGAAACAGAAATTCGGTTTGTTTGTGTTTGCACGTTTCGAACGTGTTTCCATTTATCCGGCTCGAAGGACCAAATATTAACTACGGAAATTAAGTTTCTGTTTGTCACTGCATCATCCAAAGGTTCGACTGGTAGAAAATGCCTATAGGTTTAAGTCGGCCTCTGTACTTTGTGTTTAAAGTATTAAATAAGTAAATAAGAAAACTTACAACAACCTGTGAACGTCAATTAAAGATTTTGTTTGTAGGGTTCTGTACCCAAAGGGTAAAAACAGGACCCTATTAATAAGACTCCCTGTCCGTTTGTCTGTCTGTCTGGCTGTCTGTCACCAGGCTATATCTCATGAACCGTGATAGCTAGACAGTTGATTCATAGATGATATATTTCTGTTGCCGCTATAACAACAATTAATAAAAATATAAATTATTTAATTATTAAAGGGGTCCCATACATGAAACGTGCTTTTTTCGGTTTATGGTACGGAACCCTTCGTGCGCGAGTCCGACTCGCACTTGGCCTGTTTTTTGTAAGAATATGCGTGAATTTCGATTCTCCTTTCCCCGTGGATGCACTTTCGTTCTAAATGATTTTGATTGAAGCGTTAATCTCTCAAGCTCTCTAGCTCTCTAGTCTGAAAACATATACTTTAACTGTAACTGTTACCCGCGACCTTCGTTCGCGTGTAATTATTATAAAATAAATATTACTTCCCTTTTTTTAATTTTAGCCATATAAGTAGCCAAGTTAGACCGTATAACATTAGCTAACTGCCAGTAAAATTCCCGTTAAAATCGGTCCAGCCGTTTCGGAGATTAACTGGAACAAACAGACAGAAAGACGGACAAAAATTTAAATATGTTAATGTATTTTTGTACCGTATATACTTTCAAAGGCATTCAGTAAAAAGCTGTTCTTTTGATGTTACAAACAGACACTTCAATTTTATTTATTTGTATAGATTAAACTTCCATCACACAAAATCTGTTTTTCTTTTTGCAAGCTTCAGTAACAATTACGTTGAATATTAAAATAGAAAAAATAAAAAACAATATCGAAGACGGGAGGATGTGTTGCGACAGAATCCGATTTCTTTAAAATAATTTTAAATAATACTACTGTACAGATTTGGTGCGATAGAACGGCAATTTTATGAGAAAATGCGGCACCTACAAATAGACTGAATTCAAGAGCATATTAAAACTAAACCTGTTTGAGAGAGTCTTGAGCAGCGAAAGTTGTTTTCGACATTTTGTTAGCTGTATTGAAATTCGAGGAAAGTCACGGCGTTGGAATAGAAAAGCCTGTATAGCTGTTTATTGTCTGTAACCTTTGTGAAGCCACCGAATCGTAGTAACTTACCTATTTTGTTTGTGGTAGGTAAAGTATTCAGGAAGTCTTGGATTTGCTTCACTAATGTGTGCTGTATCCTGAGCAGCCTAGATACTATGTTGCCTTGCTGTCTAGCTGACTGTCTAATATTTTTACCACGGCATGAACTCCTGAAATATTATATCGAGCGATGAGGGAATAAAAATCGTATATCGCCATGGCGGAAGCTCGAATATCCATTGGAAGCTCTCTGAAAGCATATAAATTAATGTCATAGTAACTTCCCAGATACTTAAGGCAAAAACTTCAGAATCACACGCCTTTTATCGAAAAGATCATATCCAGAAGTGGAGTCCGCCATTTTGCGACACATTTTCCTAAAGATTTATTTGCTATTTCCCCTCTAGCTGCAAATAAACATAAAAGTTTACCCTTTTACCGTGCCATGGAGGTTCTCGAGCGAAGAGATCGTTGTTATACCGACATGTTGGTGGAACTGTCCTGTTCACATAAGCAAAGTTTTTTTCCATCAGGAATTTCTCACTTTGTTACCCGGATAAGTCTGAATTCGTGCCCGGATAACGGTTCAGTCCCTATGACATGGGACTTAAAACATAACTGGCGAAAAGAAGGTTTTCTATAAGTACATCTCGGTCTAGCCCTTTTGGTAGTACAAGTGCGATGTAAACCAAGAAAGAGTAAAACCTCTATCTCCTCCAGATAAAAGTGCTTTCTTTAACCCAACATAGTTTTCCAAATTTTGAAAAGATCTACAAATGACAGCTGGGACCAACGGCTTAGCGTGCTTTCCGAGGTACGGAAAAAACACGGTACGTAATGGGTCAACCCATCCCCGCACCAACCTGGGCAAGCGCAACTTAACCTGAAAATCGACCCGAGCGGTTTATTATTTTTTTTTCGGACGGGAAATCATCAAATGACTTCTCCCGCTCTGGGCAGAGCGGAGTGTCAGACTTGTACTGACTAAAACCCATCCATGTTCCTTCCTTGCCCTTTGTGTTCCAGGGCCGCGGTATCTCTTTCGAACAGTCCCGCAGCCCTGGCAAGCATCGGCCCTTGCGGGCCCCTCCCTGTTTGCTGACACTTCTTTGAGGCGCGCGTGGAACACGAACGCGCCGTCAACACGGCAAACTTTTACCCCTGGCATGAAGATACAATTCGTATTAAAAGAAGAAATGAAAGAAACCGTGTGTGTCGTGGCATCGAGAATTCCTTCCTTTAAAGGAAGAAATTCTCGATGCCACGACACCATTCGGTGTTTAATTTTAAAGGAATATCATTTATCGTTAAGTTCTTAGCTGTGTCCATTTTATTTAAACAGCTCCAAAATCCTTTGTCGCCAAATTAATGCAAACAAGTTGGTGGTTCTTTAAATTGTTTGTATGCATATGCTAATTCGAATGTTTGCGTGGGATAAATGGCAGCTGTGACAATTTTCGCGCTTAAATTGTGAAAAAGTAAATTTTATTTTGAAAGCAAAAGTGTGCAGTTTGCATTGATAATTTGGTATTTTAAACGTTGCAGTGCGGTGAGGGTAAATGATGATATTGGTATCCAAGTTTCTGTCGCAATTTCACAATGTTGTTTACACTTCTTGCTATAATTTCATTTTATAAGCTTTTGCCCGCGGCTTTGCTCGCGTTAATTTAGAATTTGACAATCAATTCGCATTACATACACGTGGCGACATCTATTATCATAAGAACGTTATTGTTGTTTTCGTTGGGAACAATAATTTTTTGTATATCCGTTTCGGTACACCTGACAACGTATAAAGGGTGTAAAAAGACTCTGAACGAAGCCGAAGGGCACTTTTTCTACCCATCATTGCGATCATTTTTTTGGTCTAGACCATACCTGGGACTTTTTAGTTACGGAGATGTTAGGGGTCAAACTTTCGACTTTTCACAAGTTTTTTTTGAATACATATTTTAAATGTATTTTGTTTCACTTAAGACACCTGCACGACCCCCGTACTATTCAATCCATCCATCAGCACAATGTTTTGAATGCGTTACATCGAGTCCTACAGTAAAACGTGATATGTCACCCAAAAAAAAAAGTCGTTTCCCAGCCATAATTTTTGCGTAAAGTTACTTGGTTTGATGTACATAATGCATGGTTAACGGCTTCGTGAAGAGTCTGTTTACACCCTTCGCGATCGCTTCAGTGGTTTAGGAGTGAAAAACGAACAAACAAACTTACCTTCGCATTTATCATATAGTAAGAAAATTACGATGATTTAATAAATAATATATGTATAACATAGTTTGTGAGGAAGGATAGACGGATGAATGGAAGATTGTTTGTTACTTTTTCACGCAAAAACTACTCACCGGATTTCGATGGAATTTAGCACATCGATAGGTTTATAACCTAGATACTTTTATCCCGGTAGTACGATCCCATGGGAAAGTACCGAACTCCACTTGGGTGAAGCCGCGGGCATAAGCTATGAGATATTAAAGTTTATCTTAATTCTATTAGATTGTTTAGATCTATCCATTTATTCGATCGACTAACAATAAAGTCATTGATATCTCAGAAATAACAGTAGATTTGTTATTATACATTACGAACGAGACCTTTATACAAATCAGAATGAATTTATACATATCAACCACATATTTTTGTATTTATACAGTATATTATATGCCAGACCTTTTTTTATTACTGATACAAACATAATATTAAGAATACATTTCGTACAGATGTAGGTAAGTTATATTATACATCGTATGTTTGGAGTATAAACATTAGATATACCCACATTTATGTTAGTTTTCTTATTAGTAAGTTTTTTGATTGCTGATAGAGACAATATTATATAATCAATTCTCTATCTCAGCTTAGGCTGGACGTTTGTAGGTTGTACACGCCCGCGCTGATATATAAAGCGCGCCGAGAGCCGCGCCGCTGCCTCCAGCCCGATCACTATGTATGGTAAGCCTATGCCTTGGGAGAAGCAAGCCAAATGTCTAGGAGTCATTACTCGACCAAAATCTGTGCTTCAGTCCCCACATTATTGCAGCTCGCAACCGAGCTTTCTTCCCTATGGGCAGACTCCATTTCTTGCTTACGACAAAAAGCAAACTGTCCCACAGGTGCAAGTAGCGGCTTTGTACCGCGGTGATCCGTCCCATTATGACGTACACTTGCGTCGTGTTCGCACATACCAAACCTAAATACCTCTATAGGATGCAAGTTCTCCAGAAACGATCGTGCGCAAAGTCACGGGAGCCCTTCTATGTCCGCAATGATCACAAAATGCCTACCTTCCAGCAGTTCATAAAGCGCCTCTACAAGCGCTTCTTCGACTCGGCCATTAAGCATCGTAACCCCCTGATCGCATCGGCGCGAAATGGTCAGATTCGCCGTCCTAAGCATACTTTACTCGATCCCGACGCTATCACCTACCTCCAGGAGACTAGCACGCTCAAGAAGTACGCACAAACAACCGTCTTTTCACCCGCCCCGTCGCGAAATCCCGGTCTAAACCCTCCCCGTCCCTTGCTCGAGCCAGCCCGCACGGCTGAGCCTGTAGTTTTAAATCAGCCCCTAAATAATCAGATCCAGTATGTCCCCTTGCTGCCCTACCCCTGCGATGTCCTAAGCCGAGGCCCGTACCCTAGAGGGGGTGCCCTTAGCGTGTAGTCGCTAACTTTTTATGTTTTTATGCCCTGCCTAATGAGGTTGTCGTTTACTTAACGGCTCAACTGCGAGATGCCATTCAAAAAAAAACGCGCCGCTGCCTATAGCATTCAATTATTCGCAGCGAAAGCACGTATTCTGGAGGCGCATGGCGTAACAGTTGCCTTGCCTTCGATAACACTGACTGTTTCAATATTAAATTTATTTATATTTTAGGGTTTATAGGGTTGGGCTGCGGGACTGTTCGAAAGAGATACCGCGGCCCTAGAACACAAAGGGCAAGGAAGGAACATGGATGGGTTTTAGTCAGTACAAGTCTGACATTCCCTGGGAGAAGTGATTTGATGATTGCTCATCCGAAAAAAGGGGTTTATAGGGTTTGTAAAAAGACATATCCAAAAAATGCTGCACAAAGTCACTATTCCACGCGGACGAAGTCGCGGGCACAGCTAGTATATATATATTTTTGTCTGTCTGTCCGGTGTCTGTGTGGTTCCGGCTAATCTTCGAAACGGCTGGACCAATTTTAACGGGATTTTTACTAGCACATAGCAGATGTAATAAGGGTTTCTTAGTATTTTTTTAAAAGATTAGGATTCCATGCAAAAAAAATTAAAAGCCTTGAAATTGTTAACAAACAATCCGATTCGAATATAAAAGTAATCTTTTTTATAATGTTTTGACGCGGACAAAGGTCGCGTGGCTCAGCTAGAAGTAAATACGAGTATTTCGACGAAGCAGCATACATGGTTACCCATTGTCCTTTGTCTTTGTTTTCTATTCCCAAGTAGCATGTGCGGATAGCAAATAATAATACCAAAAATATCTACTACGTAACAAAAAAAAAAATATCAACAAAATTCCACTGAATCACTTGTCATGTCTTGTCAATAGAAAAGATTCCATACCGGAGCGCTTATATCATAAACTTGAGGATTGATCGAAAGCAATTGTTTATTGGTTTTCTATTGTTTGTTGAGTATTGTTACGACTTGTTTAATATCGTTTTATAGCACTTGGTAAATAAAGCCAGTGATGTCATTTTATTACGGGAACGATAGGGAAGTGAAGCTTTGAGAATACTGAAGTAGAAATGGGTAGGGGCTGTAAAGATAAATATTTATATGAGGGTCTAGTTGAAATTGAAATTCTAGCGATCTTTATTATATCTTTATTTTTTTTTGTATATCATGGGACAACCAACACACCGTCATCTGATCCCAAACTAGGCAGAGCCTGTACTATGGCAACCAGACAACTGATAAACATACTTATATATTTCTAAATACATACATATTATAGATAAATAAAGCTAGCTATTAGCTATTAGCTAGGATCTCGACAAAAATCCTAACTTTTAACATCTTCTCTAATCTATTCATCTATACAGATAAATAAAATTGGAGTGTCTGTTTGTAATATTAAAATAACCGCTTTTTACTAAGAGCATATGGATGTATGCACGGTACATATACCAAAACAGCATTTTTTACAATTTTTGTCTGTCTGTCTGTTTGTTCCGGTTAATCTCTGAAATGGCTGGATTTTGTCGGGACTTTCACTGGCAGATAGCTGATGTAACAAGGAGTAACTTTTTATTTGAGATAAATAATAAGGTAAGTTTGTTGTTACCTTTTCACGACTAAACCACTGAACCGATCATCCTGAAATTTTGCATATACCTTTTCAAGTGTACAGAAACGGACATAGGGTACATTTCATCCCGAAAAATAGTATTGTTCCCGAGGAAAACAACAATAACGTTCTTATGATAATAAATGGCGCCACGTGTCGCCCGCTCCGACCCGAATTGGTTGTAAAATTCTAAATTAACGCGAGCGAAGCCGCGGGTACAAGTTAGTGACGAAATAATAGTAACTCTTTACTATAGTTTCACCACTAGCGTATGCCCGCTGCTTCGCCCGCGTGGAGATACGTAATTGTCCCACAGGATCATACTACCGTGAAAAGAAGTATCCCCTGTGTTAATCTAGGTTATAAACTATCTGTATGCCAAATTTCATCCAAACCCGGTCAGTAGTTTTTGCGTGAAAGAGTAACAAACATCCACCTGTCCATCCTCACAAACTTTCGCATTTATAGTATTAGTAAAATATATTATAGTAAGATTTTTGTCGAGATACTAGTTAAAGATCTTTGCGAAAATGTACGGACAAAGGCTTATCAACACCATATCATGCACACTCACTACTAGGTACAGGGCTTCCTTTTTGTGCCAATCTTCGTGAAGAACGAGCAAAGTTTATACTTCAAACTTATTCTGCAGCCAATCTATATTGCTTTGTCGCTCTCATGAAAAGTACAATCATCATCATCTGCCTAGCCTTTTCCCAACAATGTTGGGGTCGGCTTCCAATCTAATCGGATGCAGCTGAATACCGGTTCTTTGCATGTAGCGACTGCCTATCCGACCTCCACAAACCAGTTAGTACTAGGTCTGCGATACCCCTTGGTAAGCCTGGTTGTCAGACTTTTTGGGCCACTGACTACCTGTAACGACTGTCAAAGATCTACAGATGACAGCCGGGACTAACGGCTTAACGTGCTTTCCGAGGTACGGAGAAAACTCGGTATGTTGGTCACCCATCCACAGACCTATCTATGAAAAGTACAATATGAGACTTCAATTTATTGGCTTTAAAGTCTGCAATACGTTGCAATACGAGGAGCTCGTGGTTAAATAATAACAGCCGCTCGGGTCGATCGGATGGGTGACCACCCATTACATGCCGAGTTTCCTCCGTGCCCCGGAAAGCACGTTAAGCCGTTGGTCCCGGCTGGCTGTCATTTGTAGATCTTTGACAGTCATTAGGTAGTCAAAAAAAGTCTGACAACCAGTCTCACCAAGGGGTATCGTATTACCCAGTACTAACTGGGTTGTGGACGTCAGATAGGCAGTCGCTACATGCAAAATGGTTATGGTATTCAGCTGCATCCGGTTAGGCAGATGATGAAAGTCTGCAATACGTCGTGAATTTTATCAGAAAGAAGTAACATCAAAGAACGTCAGTTTGGTTTCATGTTTTTCATGATCTTCCTGCCAACATTACTTGGGGTCAATTCAAAACATTTTTTTGCCATTTTCCCTTGTCTTTTTCGTTCATATCATTCACAAGCCTTCCATCTTTTCTGTGGCGTCCTCTCCCTGTCTATCCATCAACATTAATTTCTCAGTTTTTGTTGTTCTCTTAAAGTAAAGAAGTTAATAGAGAACCGGATGACAAAGTAAGCGATGCGGATATACTTGCAAGATCCTTGAGAGAGTAACCGATTTAGTATAGATTGCACATAGTTAGCTGTTCACTTCCAGAAATCGTTTTATCGTGTCCGCTTTGAATAAAGAAGATATTTTCCGTCGTTTGAGTCTCTTCGAAGGAATTTTAAACTGTAACATTCAGTACTTAAGTTTTTGATCTAGATTTTAGCTAGACATGATGGCGATTTACTAACTTTTTTTTAAATGTATTGCGTTAATTTCATACTAGAAAAATTACATTTTCGTCCTGGTTTTAAACATAAAATAACATAGCATCATGCCTGTAATCCCCGAAGGGTTAGGCAGAGGTGTACCAAATAGTACACCCACATTTCGCCAGTTATCTTTAAGTCCCATGTAATATAGGGAGCGAGTTAATTGCCATCAACCAAATACAAATATGGCGCAAATAGTCTTGACAAAACCAAAACTATAATGAAAACTATAAACAATAACTGTTAACAACACAACAACTACAACTGTTACTATAACTATAAACAATAACTGTTTTATGTTTGAAAAACAACGTTAACTAATAAACTATATGGGGGGTTTTAATGAACGAACGTTCCAACTGACTGGCCATGTTACAAAGACAACATGTGACCCACCGACCGTGCTTTGCTATAATAAGTCGTGAATCAGCTCAACCTATCGAAGCAGGCTGTTGTAAAAAGGAGTTTTTTTCTCCCACGCTACACCACAAGATCAGTGCTCTTCCTTGCCACGTCCAGTCTTTCTCAGGGACATCAAGGATGATGCGCCAGGGTAGCCCGCGAAATTCAAATTTTCTTACGTTTTTTTCCAATTCGCAGGCTAGTGTCAGGTTGTATGTTAAACATAATATGATTCGCGATTGAATACGTATGTATTTTAGTGTTGCCCAAAATCGGTCTTGGTCTTGCGCAAAAGCAAGAACAAGCCCAAGACTGCAAGACCAAGACCGATTTTTCCCTTTAGCAGTTCCCGCCAGGAAAGTATAAAAGCCTGTAAGTATAAAAGTGCACACAAAGCACGTAATGATTTAGCGAGTTTAAAGCTCAAAACAGGACCAAAACCAATTTTGGGCAACACTAATGTATTTATAATAATTAAAATCATCAATACAACTCTCTAAGTTTTTTTAATCCCATTGAATGACTCTTTCATGAAATAGTAAAATTCTGTAAGTCTTACGGTGGTGAATATTTTGTTCAACATACAACGTAACAGTGACCTGAAAATTGCACAAAACGTCATAAAATTTCATTTTCGTGGACTGCCCTGGCGCTTCCCTCTTAAGGTAGTCGGTCCATCCAGCTGGGCGACCCCCACCGGTTGCCAATACGCGTTCTCCACTACAACACTCGTAATCACTCGTGCAGGCCCCTAATAGCATGCCTGACGACACGCATACGCACAATCACTTCTCAGCTCCAATATGCAATGCATTTCATGTCATTACGGCGCCATTTGGCGTTTAATGCAGTTGGCACTGCTATAACCGCCATTTGATGGCCGTGATCACATAATTTATGTGTCTTTGGTAGCTATAGAGATGTGCTGGCTGGAGATTTGTTCGTTGGAGAAGTCTCGTTTAATATTGAATGCAGACGCATTTATGGACGCGACGGACGGCGACATACGCGTCTCGCTTGGTGCATGTCGCATAGCCTAAACTCGTACACTAGGCTAAACGGCTTAAGTAAGCGATTGGAGGAACTTTAAGTTAATACATAGTAGTTTGAGAGTAGTCAACTATAAGTTAATAATAAATAGTAGTTTGAGGGTAGTCCACTTTTTGCTGTCTTATATATTGTACCTGTATGTCTTTGAAGGTATTTTTTCATCGCTGATCCAATCAGCTATGGGTTCAATGTCTCCGCTCAGCGCAAGCTTCAGCTACGCTACTTTTATAACTCTTTGCATACTTATATCTGATATTTTAGAAAACGTGGCGAAAAAAATACGAAACAAAAAAAAATCTGAATCAGGGTATTTCTAGTTAAACGCATCGCCAACCTTAATTAGTTAAAAAGTTTACTCAGTTACGAACCGCGCTCGTGTTTTAAGGATCGTTAATTCTTTTCAAGTATAAATGAAAAGTTCTGGAACCCGATTAATTTTCAAACTTCGAAACAGATCCAAACGCGTTCGAAAAGTTCCGCCGTTCTTTTTTTAATTTGAACAAAAGATCGAGACCGTTAAAGTTGATCGGGACTCGTTGAACAAATATTTTCTTAAAAAAAAATAACTTGCTTTGAAAAAGTGCAAACGCAAAGAAGCGTACATTGTTAGATGGTTATAGCAGTTTATATTATTTCAGCAGCGGTTTTCGATCGGTCTTTTATTTTTTTAATAGGATCCTCCAGTTAGAATAACAAAAATAGTATTTTATCCTAGAATCCTTGTTCATACAGCAGGTCAACACTCAGAAGACATACGGACTTACTATAAAATCATTTATTTACTACCTGTACGTTAACATCAATGAACACCATCTAATCATTTTAAAAGTTTTTAAACTGATAAGTAGAATTAATGCTGTGGAAATGCGTTCCTTGCGAAGCATGTGTGGTGTACTCTGAATGATAAAGTAAGGAAGGAAGTTATACGGAAACGTTGCGGTTTAAAAAAAGACGTAGTGACAAACATTGAAAAGAGTATGCTTAGATGGTTTGGTCATGTGGAGAAGATGAGTGAAAGGCAACTAAAAAAAGGTATATACAAGGCAGACGTGAGTGACAACGCCGGGAGGGGACGCCCTAGAAGGACATACAGTGACGTTATTGGTGAGGTTCTTCAGAAAGGTCAGGTGCGTGGTACTGGCAAACGGCGTGCGTGTATGACCAGAAGTATGAACGTGGACGAGGCAAAAGGAGTATGTTAAGATCATAGCAGAGGGCGTTCAGTGGTTTCTGGCGTGAGTTTTTTCATGTATGGTCACTAACACTATCATTGACACTGAAAACGTGATATTTACCATGTTCACTATTTGTTTAAACCGAGAAATCCCGAGTTAATCCGTGATCATGGTCGATTTTAATGATAGCATAATCGGAATAGTTTGAGTTTGAGTTTGAGTTTAGTGAGGAATGATATGAAAAGGAAAGGAGTAAATGATGCCGTGACGTCTGACAGGGGAGAATGGAAGAATGGCGTGTTGCGCCGACCCCAAATAGAATGGGATAAGGGCATGAAGATTATGATGTCTGGCAAAGGGATTTCTAAGATAACCCAAAAAAAAATCTTGTAAAATACAATTGAAATATAGTCAGCAATTTTTGAACATCAAATAATGGAACAGACGATCTAAACGTCCTTTCAAACTACCAAAGGATTTAGCTTGAAACAGGAAGCAAACCCACAAATACCCTAGCAAGAGTTTGTGCTCTGTTAAAGCTGTTTTCCAGAACTTGCAAATAATTATGTATATCCCGCTTGCAAACGACGCCATCTTGTAATCCTGATACTTGCAAACAATACAAGCTTATTACCCTATAAACACAAGCCGCTAACACGTGCAGCATCCGAATCATGCTCGCAAGTTGTGTGCCATTAATTGCATTATTGCATAACGTTCTAGGAGTTTCGTGAACTTGTCAGCACTTGCCGACGTGTAGGTAATCTTCTTAATAGTTTGTCGAAGCCGAAACCTCGTTTGCTGTCTTAGATGAGATGTGAAGATTTCATGGAGTTTGTTTATAGTTTAGCTACCGAAATTGAGTTAGTCTGTCTGGAAAATGTGCGTTAGGTCCTGGGTTTGAGACCCCGGGTCGGGTAAAGTATCGTTTAGTTTACTACGACGACGGGCTACTGAAAATATTCTTAATTTTATTTATTCGGAAAACCATTAAGAATATTTTCAGTAGCCCGTCGTCTGGCTTTGCACTCGGTTAAGGTCAAAATGCTCGCCTCTGTTATAAGAAACTTGAACATATCTGGGGAAATGTGGCTGTTGCTTAGATACCTACATTTCTCCGAAGGGTTAGGCAGAGCTGTGCCTCAGCTGCTGTGGGATGTGCTGTGTGTCAGTATGTGCAGTGACAGCCTAGTGGTGTTACCCTCGGACTGCCAAGTCATAGGTCTCGAGTTCGAACTTAAAGCCTTTAATTTTTTTGATTCATGTGCGTATTGTTTAATGATCAGTTTTGCTTCGATAAAGGAAAACATCGTGAGAAAACCAGCATGCCTGAGAGATATTTCTCGACGGCATGTATAGCCAAGTGAGAGGCCCGAGGGTGGCATATAAACTCTGACACGAGATAAGGCACTAACCACACGAAAAGGAAAAAAAGACCACAAGTATGCATAGGCTGTGACCCCCCTTTTTTTTTGTTCGTATGAAAAATCATCAAATGACTCCTCCCGCTCTGGGCGGAGCGGAAGGGAGTGTCAGACTTGTACTGACTAAACCCATCCATGTTCCTTCCTTGTCCTTTGTACCTTTTTTGAACAGTCCCGCAGCCCTGGCAGGCATCGGCCCTTGCGACCCTGTTTGCTGACATCTCTTTGAGGCGCGCGTAGAACACGAACGCGCCGTGAACACGGCCTATCGTCAAAAGACGGACGGACGGCGAGCTAGCTCATTACTCACCGATACAGGTACAGGTCCGATAGGGTGTCCCACTATTGATACTTTTGGTACACCTCTGTCTAACCCTATTGCCATCAATCAGACACCGATCTAGACTTCGGGATATCACCAACAAATTCCGAGAGTCTCTTTGCTTGATTTGGGTGGAATCATGCTTGCTCATGCAATAACCCCTTACGCCATGATATGTTGGGTTCTTTCGGGTTTCACTTGCAACCGCGAGATCAAAGAGGAGAACAGTATAATATCGCCTTTAACATCAACTAGCTGATACCCGCGGTTCCGCCCGCGTGGATGTCGGTTATCGCGACCAAAAGTAATCATGAGATTTGGATCCCGTTCTAAAACTTAACAAATTGTATACTAAAACCTTCCTCGAGAACGACTCTATTCATTGGTGAAAAGCAGCATAAAAATCGGAGCAGTAGTTTTTAAGTTTATCGCGAACAGACAGACAGACGCGGTGGAGGACTTTGTTTTATAATATTATATATCATCAATTCTCAGTACTCAAACATGTTTCACTAATATAAACCAGCTATAAACTTGACTGCACTCAGTAAATATATCCTCAGTTAAATGCGCTAAGTGTCAGATGACCATGTGATAATCATGTATGCATGTCGTTGCCTCGTATTATATGCACCATATTATGTGATGAAGACATTTATTGACTTGTTACTCTTGGTAGATATGTGCTAACACCCGTACGTTTTAGAATCGGCGCTAAATTATGACCTTACTAGCTAATGCCCGCGGTTTCGCCCGCGTGGAGTTCGAGAAAGTATCCTATTTGTTAATCTAGGTTATCAGCTATCTGTATGTTTGCATGTATGTAAATTTCATCGTAATCCGTTCAGTAGTTTTTGCGTGAAAAAGTAACAAACGTCCATCCATCTTTACAAACTTTCGCATTTATAATATTATTAAGTAGTTCGTCGTAGAGTATATATGGGATTCTTTACGATATGTTGTAGAAGGTGTATCTTATTGCATGGTGACAGTATATGGGCAAGGATTAAATCCGTTTTGTTTTTCAGTATAGAATTATGCTGAAAACAAAATCATGCTTCCACAAATATGGTTAAGGTAAACCGAGATAGCGCATTACAGGAGAGTGATTCGAATTGAAAATGATCCATTATCTGTTGTGTTAATAGTGAATACAGGTTGTATTCATGGTTGCGGCTTAGGCCATCCACGCCCATATGAAAGTTCACCCTGTATATGTAATTATTTTGCAGATTAAACTTATATTACGAAAAGGTACTTAGATCTTTATGTTAATTATTTTATTTATTCGTTTTATTTTATTTAAATAGCTCACCGACAATTGAATACACTGCTTCAAAGACACGATATACATTCAATAGAAGTTACAGACAACCTCTCAACCAACCAACCAACCAACCAACCAACCAACAACCAACCAACCAACCAACCAACCACCAACCAACCTCTTACAGGTAAGCACATCATGCACTACCTATTTGTCGTTGAGTGCCTACTCAAAGTCAGTTGAGTATCTAAATACTCATCGCACCCAACTGTGGCTTTTAAATACATAATGAAAATTAAATTAAAATCATGTCATGTTACAATCAATATCAAAATTAAAATCAAAATTCAAATTTACAACCAAAATTCAAATTTAAATCAAAATTTAAAAGACATAAAAATATTAAAATTAAGTTAAGATCAAATTAGTATTCAGCTGCATCCGGTAAGACTGGAAGCCGACACCAACATAGTTGGGAAAAGACTAGGCAGATGATGAACCACTTATGTACAGTCGCGGCCTTTTCCGTCTGATCAGTTAAAAACATAACTGTGCGTCTCAGGACGCCCGACAGAGGTGATAACTTAAACGAGCCAGACAGACTGGCGCCGTTCACCTCCGTCGCTGGTCGTCTCCCGCTGGGCCTCCTCCGGGCAACCGGAGGTCTCACCTGGCGGGGACAGACCGCCGAGGTGTCGTGAAGAAATCAGCGCTGTTTGACAGCGCTGTGGCGTGCCTGCAGTCACTCGCACTGCAACCACACACAGAGCGCGCATCGTGTACGTGCGCTCGAATTACCACTGCCTATAAGGCAAATACGAGGACGGGCCCTGCGATAGCAGGCCCAGGTTGGTTTCCGCGGCCAGAGGGCAAAGCCCTGCGACCGCCTGCCGCGCCCCCTTGCGGGGGCGCAGCGACATCTCACGACTGGCGCCGTAACGCGTTACGTAACGAAGCGGTTTACCCTCCCATAAGAAGTTATCACTTCAAAAATCGCTTAAATCATGCGGAGACACTTCGCCCGGCTAGAGTGCGCTTCATGTTGTAAGTGCAAGCAAAAATGAGCTTAGCGGTGATCAGGCGGGAGTGTCCACCATTGTACATTAAACATTTCTGTATGTTTCTGTGTGTGTACAAATGGGACTGACCGTGACCATCCCTCTATTCCAGTAATACAGTAAAAATAACCTATAAAGGTAATTTTTCAACAACATTTACATAAATAATGTGGTAGTAGTAAGTATGTAGGTATAATTAATTAACAATCGCATACATACATTTACATATGTATGAGTTTTGTAATCGGCTTTACGGGAACAATTATATTGTGTGCTTTCACTGGTTATAATCTACGCAAAAAGCTTTCGCTGTGAGCCATGTCGAGGGTAGAAAGTAGAATTATATGTTGTATTTACTTGATATGAATATGAAATAAAGATTACTAGCTTATGCCCGCGGTTTCGCCCGCGTGAAGTTCGGGTAGCCTATTTGCTATTCCAGACTATAATATATGTATCTCTGTACAAAACTTCATCCAGATCCGTTCATCATTCCTGGCGTGATAAAGTAAAAAAACCATCCATCCAAACTTTCGCATTTATAAGAGTATAATAATGAAGTAAGACGTATTTATTATGAAAGTGTTAAATCTTTATATATATAATTCTACTGTGCGTGTGTATGTCACTGAACTCCTCCTAAACGGCTGGACCGATTTGAATGATTTTTTTTGTATGCCTTTGGGTGGCACCCTGGATGGTTTAT
Organism: Lycophotia porphyrea; assembly: GCA_950005105.1. Classification (NCBI taxonomy): domain Eukaryota; kingdom Metazoa; phylum Arthropoda; class Insecta; order Lepidoptera; family Noctuidae; genus Lycophotia; species Lycophotia porphyrea. The sequence goes on from OX465396.1 coordinate 3,508,980, forward strand.
ATTCACAAATCAGCCCGACAGATGGCGCTGCTGTCGTTATCTAGGTTTGACGCAGACGAAGTTGCGAGGGACCGCTAGTATTATATAATATTTCGTGTTTAAACTTCACAAATTTGATTAAATCAAGTAGTGAATAGATTTTTATGGATTACGGTTTAAAAAACTTACAACCTACGCTGTACTTGTAATTAAAAGAATATTGGAATTATACGGATAGGAAGAAGCAAAAAAAAATCTAACATTAAACTACATTTATATAAACTCACGCCTTTTGCCCAAGAGGTACACACTAGGCAGAAAGTACAGAAGGCCACCTTATGGGCCTGCTCTTGACCTCGATCCTGTCTGATGGAAAGCGATGGATGAGGTTTATGATGGAACGAGCGTGCCCAGAAGATGCCTGTTCATTCTTGCTTTGAAGGAAGACGGGTTAAATGTGGGAGGAAACACAGTTGCCGGCACAGAGTTCCACAGCTTGGCTGTGCGCATAATAAACGTGAAGGAGAAGCGCTGAGTACGACTAGTCGGGATATCCACCAAGTGTCGATGGTACGCCGCAGTACGTCTGCTAGTCCGGTGGTAAATGTCCTTTTACGATCCTCACATAGGTACTCCCTTCGCCACCCTTCACCCTCCCCCCCGTCCACGTTCATACATCTAGTCGTACACGCGCGTCTGCCGCAACAAGTTGCTGTCTACTGGAAATTGATTTTATTTCTGTAGTAGCCACTAAAAACAGTGTCTACCTCTCTTTTCGAAACGATTGCGAGATTAACTAAGTATTTATTCATTTAACTCTAGGAGCTCGTAGCTTAATTATAAAAGCAGCTCGGATCTTAAGGTTAAGCCGCGCTTGCCTAGGTTGGTCCGTGGATGGGTGACCACCCATTATATACCGAGTTTCCTCTGTGCTTCGGAGAGCAAGCCCTTGGTTCCAGCCGTCATTTGTAGATCTTGGACAGTCGTTACTGGTAGTCAGTGGCCCGAAAGTCTGACACCAGTCTAACCAAGGGGTATCGTATTAGGCTGCGGGACTGTTCGAAAGAGATACCGCGGCCTTGGAACACAAAGGGCCAGGAAAGAACATGGATGAAAGAGAGAACTTATTAATCATGGCGCTAGTATACCTTGAAACCTCCCACTGTGCCTTTGGGAACAGATTGGGCTTGCGTTTCTCTGGGCCGCTGGCTAAGAATAGTTTCGACTTAATAGTTCTATTTATAACATTACATCAAGCCTGTTGTCACCAAAGGGGTAGGCCGAGGTGTATCAACAGGGTGTAAAAAGACTCTTAACGAAGCCCTCAACCAAGCATCATGTACATCCAACTAAATAACTTCAAGCAAAAATGAAACTACTTTTTTTTTGGGGTGAAAAATCACGTTTTACAGTAGGATTCAATGTAACGCACTCAAAACATAGTGCTGATGGATGGATTGAATAGTACGGGGTCGTGAAGGTGTCTTAAGTAAAAAAAAATATACTAAAATTATTTATTTAAAAAAAAAAACTTGTGAGAAAATTGAAACTTTGGCCTTCAATATTTCCGTAACTAGAAGGTTCCTATGTATGGTCTAGAACAGAAAAATGATCGCAATGACGGGGAGAACAAGTGCCTTTCAGAGTCTTTTTACCCTTTATATAAAGTAAATACAAAAACTGTGTTAAGCCCATTTGCCTAGCACCACGGATAAATGTTATGTAATATGTCATTAACTATTGCGGTATACCTGTCCCTTACCCTTCGAGGAACAAAAAACCTAATAGGTATATCTAATAAGCCAATAACGTCAGCCTTGTTGGGGCACTGGTCTCTTCTCTCCTTTTGTGAGAGGGAGTGGACTATAATCTGCCACGAGAACCAGTGCGGCTTTGATGGATGTCGCCGTAAATTTGGTTTTTGGACGTGCAATGTTGTGCAATGTCGTGGTGCAGTGCGAGTGTCGGCACGAGTGTAGGGAGTGTCGGACACCGCTGAGAAGTGTCAGCAAACTTGTGAGAGACGTCGCGTAATGTCTGTGTTATGTGTGGAGTATGTTTTGAGCGGAGAGCGGAGAAATTACTTTTGTTTTGAGTGGTGTTAATTCTTTTTTATCCTGTACCACAGCGTCTCTATAGGGTGACTGGTATTTACTAACCGATACTCATAAATGTGATTGTACTCATGATATCAAAAGAGTTTCCCAAATAAACTTTTTTTTTAATACTTATTTACTTTTATCACCATAATACAACTAGCGTATGAAATTCACGCGCGCGCCTCTGTGACCTATCAACTGTTAGCCGCGTGACGCCGTTCTATCTCATTACTATACAGACAGAGCACCCGCGGAGCTCGCAAGCCCGCTTCAAAAGCGGCGCCCGTGCCACAGGACGGCCGCCAAAAAAAACGTTTCGTTGGGAAAGTTGTTTGTTATCATGAGTACAATCATGTGTATAAGTATCGGTCACTAATTACCAGTCACCCTGTATAACATTGTTGCGTGACATCATCAAAGCTGCCAGTAGGCAGACATTACATCGACACTTTACGTCTCTTGCGTTTTAATGAAACCTACTTCAGTTTCAAAACCAAATATCATTTACCAAAAAAAGACTGAGACTGCCTCCCCGGTCTAGTGGTCGCAAGCGCGACTGCTGAGCATGAGGTCCTGGCTTCGATTCCCAGTTCGGGCAATGTGTTATTGGGTTTTACCATCAGGAAATTCTCAGTTCACCACGGAGTCTGGATTTGTATCTGGTTGATGGCAATAAGGTCACCACCTATTACAAGGGACTTGAACATAACTGGCTAAATGTGGGTGTACTATTAGGTACACCTTTGCCTAATCCTTCGGGGATATTTCCTACCTCAATCCACATTCTCCCTTTACACTAACACTTTAAAATCTTGCTCTCCTCTCCCTTCTGGCTTGCACCGCACCTCAGGATCTCTGTATCGTAGTGCCGTCACATGACAAAGGGCGCGTCCATTAGTTTCCCTCTGTTAATGCAGCAACCATTGTTATCTACGTCTCATTCTGTTTTCGGATACAAGATACTAAATACATACATACAATACATTCATGAATTTACGCCGTTTTCTCTGGGGGGTAGGTAGAAATTACAGAACGCCAACTGCTACAAGTTTTACATACTTTTTTGGATTTGTCCACGTTCATACATTTTATCATACACGTACACCGTTTGAGAGTACTGCCCACCTGGCCTTTCTAAAGAACCTCACCAATGAGACTAGACTGTCTCGTTGGTCTAGTGGCCGCAAGCGCGACTGCTGAGCATCGATTTCCGGGTCGGGCAAAGTGCTATTGGGTTTTTCCACCAGAAATTTCTCAATAGCAGCTGAGTTTGGGGTTGTGCCCGGTTAGTGGCAATAGGCTCGCCCCGGTTACATGGGATTTAATAAACATAACCGGTGAATTGTGGGTGTACTGTTAGGTACACTTCTGCCTAACCCTTCGGGGATTACAGGCGTGATGTTATGCTCACCAATGAGGTCAGTGTATATCCCTCTAGGGCGTCCCCTCCCGGCGTTGCCACTCTTATCTGACTTGTATTTACAACACCACCACCTAATACACCATATACGTTTTGTTAGACGTTTACTAAATATGCTATGACAAATAAATAATATATAAAATTTAAGAAATAAATAAAATTTAAGTGTCTGTTTTTAATTTCAAAATAACAGCTTATAACTGAATATACGAGTATATTACCGCAAATATAACAAAAACACTTTTTTTTCCTCAATTTTTGTCTGTCTGTCCGTTTGTTCCGGTTAATCTCCGAAACGGTTGGACCGATTTTGACGGGAATTTTAATGGTAGATAGTTGATTTTATTAGGAATAACTAAGGCTACTTTTATTTTAGAAAATTAATTAAGGTTCCGTGCAAAAAAAATTAAACCCTTGCAATTAGTAACAAAAGCCGATTAAAAAAGGGTGTCATATTTTTTTATACTAATTTCACGCTAACGAAGGTCGCGGGCATCAGCTAATCCTACTAATAATAATTATAAAATTATAAATGCGAAAGTTTGTGGCGATGGATGGATGGATGGATGTTCGTTACTCTTACACGCAAAAACTACTGAACGGATTTGTATGAAATTCAGCACACACATAGTTTATAACCTGTATTAACACATAGGATACTTTTAATCTTGGTAGTACGATCCCAAGGGACAATTATCGATCTCCATGCGGGCGAAGCCGCGGGCATAAGCTAGTACTAAATATGTACTCGTATATATCTTGCACTTGACTGGGTTTTCCCTATAACATATTTTATCATCTTTTGTCGCCCTCTATGAGCATTATAACGTTAATGTTGTTTTCCTCAGCAAAAATACTTTTTTTCGGGATGAAAGGTATCCTATGTCCGTTTCTGTACACCTGAAAATGTATATGCAAAATTTCAAGATGATCGCTTCAGTGGTTTAGACGTGAAAAGGTAACAAACTTACTTTCGCATTTATAATATTATATAGTAAGTATTGTTATAGCTGTAGAACTCATTTTCCTAATACTCACAATTTATGGAGAAATTATGGTTTAACTAACTGTTAACAAATGTTACACAATCTATCTTTATTATCTTAAAAATATGGTAAGGTCATTATTTCCTGAGAGTTTTTGCTAAAGCTTTGTTCCGCAGCGTCAAATATTGTTCCAATTCAGTGCACTGAGTACATGATTATATTTATAAAATCCAACAAAAGAAATATACCGATTTCCAAACTCCATTTCGTAAACAATTTTCGATTCGACAAAATAAATTCGTAGCACTGACGAGTATATTGAATAACGTAGCTCGTAGGTTTGAACAAATCGTAGCTACGTGCTACGCCGTCCGCTACGTCGTAGCGCTATGAGGAAATAAGAAACGTTCGACTTTGTCTGAAATATTCATTGGTTATCAGTTACAGTATTGAATACATGTTTTTTCCATAAAGATGGATAGTTTTTCCTAGGAATATTATATGTTGTGGTCTTGAAAATCGGAAAAAATCTCGGGAAATTCAATAGTGCCTTAGAAATGAAATTAAAGGACAATGATTTTTGAAGTTATACTTCTTATGGCGCGTTAGGGAAAAATGATGAGAGTAATTTTTTACGATGCGCGCGCACACCGACACCTAAATTTAACAGCATGAAGTTAGCTAGTCAACATACACCCTGAAGTTAGCTTAGTGTCAGATATTGACAAGCCTAGGTTTTTTATTTTTAATCTACTGCTGGCTGAGATAAGGCGACAGATATTTTTTTTAAAAAGAAGTATAACTTCTGACGCGTGTACATAAGTACACACACACACTTTTTTTTTCTTTTAGTACCTAAAAATGTTAAGTAAGTTACTTATTTTGTAAGGTGTAAACAGATCCTTCACTAAGTCGTCAAACAAGCATTCTGTACATCAAACTAAATTACCCTACGCAAAAATTATTGCTGGAAAACGATCTTATTTTCACAACGGTAAAACTTATTGTAACGCACTCAAATCATTGTGCTGGTGGATACATTGAATAGTACGGAGGTCGTAGAGATATTTAAAGTAAAGTTACATCATGAAAACTTTCAAAAAAGTTGGCACTTTGACCCCCAATATCTCCGTAACTAGAAAAAAAATATTGCAATGATGCCTTTCGGCTTCGTTAAGCGATCATACTTATATTTGAAGTAAATACATTATACTCGTTTATAATGAAAAACTATTGAAATATTATCCTATCCCTGAAGTATGGAAACGAATCTTTAGCCCTTGTATGAAAAGACATTTGCCTATAACTAAGGACATATTTAGAAGCAAAATAACCTCCGCTTTGTCTAACAAAGCGAATGCTAGCAACACGAAATTGATCGTAATTTTCGTATAAAGTATTCTATTTATTCCTCGTAAGTTACGATTGTGGGAAACTTGTAACAATAAGAATGTTTTTTTGTGAGGGCAAATAGAATAAGAACAACGTGATTCGGATCTGTGGTTTAGCTTGGGTAACAATGTACAATGGGAATAAAACAACTAGCGGACGTCACGCGGTTTCACCCGCGTATTTCCTGTTCCCGTTGGAGTACGGTAGGGAATGCAAATCCGTTCTGTTTTAAAATCCGGATTTTTAAGAACGGATTTTCAGTCTAATCCGGATTATCCGGATTCTACGGATTTTTCATGAAAATAAACAAATCTTTCCATATTAGTTTATTAAGGGGACGATGAATTGTTCATATAAACGTAATACCAAAATCATTATCAGTTTAAGCATATTTCGACCTGATTGTACTGTTATTCGGAACAAGACAGTGTTTACCTAGGTTTAAATTTTGCTGTTTTCAGCTCATCTGTTCTATACTAAATTTGTTTATTTCGAAACATGACTTCTATTGTTAAGTTACAAAATATAAAAAAAAAAATTGGAAAAGCATTGTGTTTTCATTCATCATTTTTGGTATTACGGCACACATTCAAATTAATCACAAATGTTCAGCGGTGATATGAATGAAAGATAATTATAGAATAGTATCTAGGTAAACACTATTCACATATGCTCCCGCGCGGCTTCGCAATGCGCCGGGAACTGTGAAACAAAGATAACAATATTTTTCCGGATTTTTCATTCGCTTCGATTTGCAATTGCGCGCGGCTTCCGCAGGGCTCTTAATATGATGTTTCTTATATTTGTGTAAATGGGTTACAATAAAAACAGGAAAACCAAATCATATAATTTTTTTAATTTTTGTTATATGAAATTATTCAAATTAACAACCATAATTTTGGTCTTTATTATATTCTTATTATTAAAATAATCAGTCTGTGACTCTTGAGCTGAGTAACGTAAGGTCGGAGTGGGTGAAACAGTATTTAAAAGGTGTCGATGGTATGGATGGTGATGATCGCCTAGAAGGTGTGTATGATACTATGCTTGGACTATACGGTTCTACAGGGATGTCTGTCCGTCAGTCTGTCACCATCGTCTGTGATTTCGGCTGTAGTAACTTTGTCGGTGGGAGCCCGACTGTTCAACTCCTCACCGCTGACGGTTCGCATGCTGAGACACCCAGCATCAGCTCTAGGTGCGCCCCAGTTATCGGCCCCGGGCAGTAGTCCTATACGTTTTCTTTTTGAACGAGTCTCCATTTTTAGTGGGTTTTCCAGAGCCACGATAGCAACGCCAGTAATTTCTCATTCGTGTGTCTGCCCCCCACGTGAAAAGATGGTCAATCAAGACTTGTGGTGGTTTATTGGGCATGTTATTATTATTATTTCCTTTATTCATTAATTATTTTGTAGTACATATTCAGAAAATCCGGATTTTATTTTCCAATCCGGATTTGGAAGTCGATTAAAAATGTGCGGATATCCAGATTTTTCGGATTACGGATAGTCCGGATTGCATTCCCTAAGTACGAGGACAAAATATAGCCTATGTTACTCGCTGTATATAGGTATCCATTGCGGAAAGAATTTTTCAAATCGGTCCAGTAGTTTTTAAGTTTATTCACATACAAAAATACAAATCTTTCGTATTTATAATATTAGTATAGATATAGACAACAACTACCATTACAACATACAGACGGCAATTACACGACTAATTCCCACGTATTTAGCTATTTGAAGCGGACGTAAAACATTTGCAAACATAGTGACCTTCTAGATTTTTGAGTCGTTTTAAACCAATTTTATTTAACAAAGTAAAAAGCGTACTAACAACAACCATTTTACCTTTAACAGATACATGAGCAAAGAGAGTATATACTCTTTGCCCGTTTATTTTTGTTCATAATATGTAAAGAGGTTTCTTATTCCATTTTTGAAATGGTACCTTCTTTTTTATTTTGAGAGAATTTTTGCTTTTTTGTTCTTTTCTATGAAACACTGCTCTACTGGAAGTATCTAAGATTGGTTTCAGAATAGCATATTTTAGACGTGTATAACCTCGCAGAAGGAATATTTCTTCGTCGGAATCCATATTGCTACTGACTGAAGCGCGCAATATGGCGCGCGTGTAAACGTGTAAGCCGATACGAGCTCATACCCGCAAAAAGAACACTAGTCTGAAATCGCCCCGACAAAAATGCTGATGAAACTTGTCGTAGGCCTCTTGTACAGGCAAGCTGATCCCTTATCCAGGTAAGACTTTTTACGCGTGCGAATACGTGCGTGTCTGTTTGCTCGCGCGTATCGAATGTTGTTTCTAAATCACTAATCACGTAGAGGCCTCAGCGGCAGCTGCTAGAGAAGCCATGCATTGTTAACACTTTTCGTTGAAACCAATCGTCACCGTTTAGTCGCTTGAACTCGAGCCGGATTTGAAAGCGATTTGTGACATGTTATGCGCTTGATAACCTGTCACAAATCGCTCACGTATTTTAAAATTACTGGCGACTTTATCTGGCCAACTACTATCCAGTAGCGAAGGGTCAATTTTTGTAAGAGGTAATCCGGCTTACCTGTTACATGTACACTATACACTGTACACTGTACATGTCTTTTATGTGATTATATTATTTGCCTATAGAATATTGACTGTGCCATTTTTCAAAGGGAAGCCGGTAGGAATCAAGTTGTATGGAACCTTCGCCACTGCTACTATTGTAATTCAGGTAAGCCGGAGTACATGTCTTTTATGTGATTATATTATTTGCATATGAAATATTGACTGTGCCATTTTTCAAGGGGAAGCCGGTAGGAATCGAGTTGTATGGAACCTTCGCCACTGCTACTTACTGTAATTCATTATTATAGTACAACTTGTACGGCTTTAAATCTAAAATAAAGATAATAAACTCAAAAGCCTTACTATTTCTGTAAATATTTGTTATTTGCGTAGAATCTATTCTACATTATTTTTGTGTTCGTTAGGGCTCAAGATGGATTTTTAGGCTTTCTTAAGATTGCTCGACAAACAAACAGACTTTGATTAAAGACTTGATTTTCTTTGATATTATAATTTCTTAGAAATAAATATTAAAGCTGTCAGACTTTTGAAATATCTAAATAATTATTTCAATTGCAGGGGTGATGGCCAACGGGGGATTGCACAAAAATATTCCATTTAGGGATCTCGTGCACTATGCTGCCACGAATGGTCGGATGATCGGCTGCTATCTCGAAAAAAGAAATTGGTCGGACGATCGGTTGTGCAACCAAACTTTTTGATCGAAACTTTTGCGGCCAAAAGTCGTAACCGTCTACATACTCTCATATCTGTTTGTTCTCAATTATCATCTGAAAATAATTCAGGAAAGAAATTCAGACACCCTTATTTATTTATTTATTTTACTATTTATGTACACACAGTAGACAACACAGGAGAATAACATTATAAAATATTAGTACAAAGGTACTGCTTATTTCTTAAGAAATTTCTGCCAGCAGACCTGCAAAAGGAGAAATGAAAAAGAAACGTAGACAAAGTGTGAGAGAAAAGGACGAGAATAATGCGTTTATGTGTCTTACCTAACTTAACCTATAATATTAAATATAATTACACATATAAGTAAATAATAATACATACTTATATAAATACATAATGCTAAGATATATAAAATATATATGTATATAATAAATTATAACAATTGAGAGGAAAGGTAATGATCTTTCACTCTGGCTTTGAACAGTGAAATGGTCTTCAAATCACGAATGCTAGGTGGAAGTGAGTTCCACAACCTTACAAAAATATTCAAATAAAAATAAATCATAATATTTAATTTTACATAAACATGGACACGCAACGTCAGAACGGTTCAAATTGATCAATTTCTATGGAGAAGAACCGGCACGAAACTCCATGCTTGCTTTTCCCTGAATAATTTCATGTATCGGGTCAAAGTGCGTTGGTTGAACAAAACGAGCGCAAAAAACGTTCAATGGCAAATAAAAAAGCCCGCCATGTTCTACAGATTTTTTCTCAGCACCGAATGTAATAGGAAACAGCGGAATCAAAATAAACACGGTGAAACGCGATTGTTGCTCGGCGAGTCGTGAATATGGGACGTACGTGGAATAAACGTAGTATTGTGTCACGTTGCTGGTTCAATAGAAGGCTGTAACACATGTGGGCTAAGTTTGTTCGAATATTTTGAATAATTGGACTGCCTTTTAAACTTTTGACCGTAATTTTCATATATATATATACGTGACAAGCAAGACACAAATATGTGACCAAATGGTAGGTGAATTGTAACTTGGCGTGGAGGGCACGCGCGTGCGTTCAAAAGGTTAAATTGTTCTTTGCTGAATCTAAAAGTTTAATTTTAATTGTGGTTGATTCTGGAAACATGTTTCTAATTTGAAAAGGCCAGAAAACTTAACATCACGCCTGTAATCTGTCAAAGGTTAGGCAGAAGTGTACCAAAACATTTCGCTATGTTTATTTTATATTTGATGCTCATGTAATAGGGGTGAGCCTACTGCAAAACACAAAAAGTGCTTTGAGAATGGAACAAGAAATGAAGACTAGAACGTAGCGACCTGGACAGCTTTGTCGTTCATTATGACCCCAATTATGTCTTCCAAGGATGCCAGTAAAGGTTGTCTCAGTAAGAGTGCAATTTTTCATTTTAAAATAAAAAAAAAGACGTGTGGCACTTGACTGCCGCGGTAAAGCTATTGCATACCATTTTTTTTATCAACTTATGTAACACTACGTGTTAGGCACTAGGTGTTAGGTTATTTTCGTTACGTTACGTTACGAAAGTTACGTTACGGTTATTTTCGTTACTCTTCTGGATTCGGTCCCCACGCTCAAGGCCCGCGATAGAAGCTATGCAATAGCTTAACAAGTATTTTATGACAGAGTTGTGATATTTTTATTGTATTGTTAATAAGACATGTTCCGATTAAGTATGGAATAAAATATCCGGCAAATGACCTCCACGGCTCCGATGACAGGCCAGGACTTTTCCATGACTTGATGTGGCTGTATCTCACCGATGACGCGTTGGAATTCCGATTTGAGCTCAGGAATTGTTTCGGGTTTATTCGTATAAACCAAAAAAACCCCAAAGAAAAAAATCGCACGGCGCGATCTTGGTGGTCAGTTGACATCAGAATTTCGTGAGATAATGTGTTCTGGAAATCGTTACTGCAATAAGTCGATTGTTTCATGCGCGGTGTGGCAGGTTGCGCCGTCCTGCTGTACCACATGTTGTCCAGATTCATGCCGTCCAGTTGAGGCCATAAGAAGTCCGTTATCATATTCCTGTAACGAATGCCGTTCACAGTCACTGCAATTTCGGCCTCATTTTCAAAAAAGTAAGGTCCAATCACGCCGCCTGACCAAAATCCGTCAGACAGTTACTCGTTGTGGGTGCATTTGTTTCTCATGGATTGCATGAGGATTTTCTGAGTCCCAAATTCGACAATTTTGTGTATTCACGAAGCCATTCATATGGAAATGCTTGATATGATGACATCTGTACAAAAAAAAATTGTCAGCTATTTCAAATTCAAATTTCATGAAAAGAGTAATGGCCTGTCATCGGAGCCGTGGGGGTCATTTGCCGGATATTTTATTCCATACTTAATCGGAACATGTCTTCTTTACAATACAATAAAAATATCACAACTCTGTCATAAAATACTTGTTTTTATTTTAAAATGAAAAAGTGCACTCTTACTGAGACACCCTTTAGTAGTGCACGATGACGGGCAGGAGAGTATAAAGAGTGTAAACAGACTCTTAACGAAGCCGAAAGGCACTTGTTCTCCTCGTCATTGTGACCCAAGACCCACTAGAAGATTCCCAGGTATGGTCTAGAACAAAAAAAGTTCTAGACCATACCTGGGAATCTTCTAGTTACGGAGATATTGCGGGTCAAAGTTCCAACTTTTTCACAAGTTTTTTTTTTTAATACATGTTTTTAATGTAAGATTTTTACTTTAAACACCTCTAGGACCCACTTGCTATTCAATCCATCCATCAGCACAATGTTTTGAGTGCGTTACCTTGAGTCCTTGTGTAAAACGTGATCTTTCAGCCCAAAAAAGTTCTTAGTTTGATGTACATAATGCTTAGTTGATGGCTTCGTAAAGAGTCTGTTTACACCCTGTATTCTGTGGCGGAGCTCCATCCCTGAGATCCATGAGACCCCATCTGGGCCACAGTCGTTTCACAGATTTCTAAATCAGCCACTGCAGTTCACACAGTCGAAGCTAATATTCCATTACTTTCTCCAAGACTGAATTCCAAGCTTCCCTCCCACTCTCATTTTTGTAGGTCAGTGATAAAAGCTAGTCTTTGTGAGATGCACGGGCGTTGCGTCTCAAGACGCGTGGGCCGTGAAATTACTCTCATTTCGAAAAGGTCAGGGGTTCACACCGAGCTAGTTTGTCAGTTTAAAATGATTTGTAAGTTCTTGTAGGTTGTAATTTATGGTATATTTAGAACTACGTAGTTTGGTTCTGAGTTTTGCCAGAACTAAAATATACATGCTAAAGCTTTCTATGTCTTCTATAACTTCATCGCTCCTAAGTTGTTGGACGGAGGTGTATCACTTAGTATACCCACATATCGCCTGTTATGTTTAAATCCTCAGATGTGATCCTATTGCCGTCAACTGAGCATTAATCGACACTCCGTGACTGCAACTGAGAGATCCCTGGTAGGAGAATCCAATAACAATTTGCTTGACATGGGTATCGATCCTCGCGCCTCATGCTCAGAATTCGTGCAACTACCAACGACAATTTCTATATTTACTCGTATAAAGATTATTCTATCCCATTACCGCATTCAACAACAATACTTCCACTTACTTTACTACATCAATACTCTATCATATAGCCACTAATTCACACTAGACTTCATTTGTCGGCGCACCTGTTAGGGCCGGATTAAACTGGATGTAACCAGTTTTATCCGGCCGCCCGATCTCGCCAGCTAATTATATGGATTACGGAGCACTTGGAGCGGGTCATTTTGTTCGGGACTATGTTATACAACTTCATTAAGAATAATGTGCTTTAAAATGGTGGATAGTTTGTGTTAGGGAGCGACGTTGCCAGTTTGTTATCTTATTTTTTGGGGTTCTGTACGTCAAAAAGATAAAACGGAACCCTTATAGGATCGTTTTGTTGTCCTACTGCATGTCAATTTTCTTTCATCATCATTCAGCCGAAAGTCCTCCACTGCTGAACATAGGCCTCCCCCAAGTGTCGCCACATTGACCGGTCCCATGAGTCTCGCATCCAGCGGATCCCCGCAACTTTCACCAGGTCATCGGTCTATCTAGTGGGAGGCCTTCCAACGCAACGTCTTCCGGTTCGCGGTCGCCACTCCAGAACTTTTCGGCCCTATCGGCCATTTGTTCTGTGAGCAATGTGCTCTGCCCACTGCCACTTAAGTCTGGTATTTTTTTTCTGGTATTAAGATTTACGGTCCCTTAGAGCTGTGAAAAATTCAAATTTTTTAGTCAACGTAATAAATCAAAACCTACTCAAGTAATTTAAGATCTACAGGGTACTTCCCGTGTATTTGTACCCGTTTACTACTAATATTTTCGCTTTTTATTATAATAAGACTTCGTTATAACTAGAGAAATGTGGTCGTGCAAATATTTCCAATAATCAATGCATGATGTTATTACAAGGTGTAAACAAACCCTCACGAAACCGTCAACCAAGCATTCTACATCAAACTACGTAACTCTACGCAAAAATTACTGCTGAGAAACGACTTGAGATTCTACGGTAGGATTCAATGTAACGCAGTCAAAACATTATGCTGATGAATGCATTGAATAGTACAGGGGTCATAGAGATATCTAAAGTAAAATTATACAATTGAAAATTGTGTAAAACTTGGAACTTTGACCTCCAATATCTCCGTAACTAGAAGGCTCCCAGGTATGGTCCAGAAAAAAAATGACCGCAATGACGGAGAGAACTTTCTTTCGGCTTTGTTAAGGGTCTTTTAACGTCCCCCCTTTTATGCCTAGAAAGACTACAAAGTAGTCACATATTGCATTACCTTAATTAATAACATAGAAAAGCTCTTGCTATTCAGACAAAACCTCTACTAGCAAACGACCCATACTTATATGTACCACTATTTACAAAACGTCCCGCATTGTATGGACCGTTCCATTTATGAATGTTACCATACGAACATTTATCAAACCTTCCTCTCAGGGTTGGCTGTTAATTAACATTTCTTACTGAGACCCTTTTCCCTTAATTAACACAGAATTGATATGTACGGGTGACTGCGTTTATACGTCCTATCGTAACCTTGTTCAGGGGATGTCAACCTTAGGAATGTAATGTATGGAACTGCCGGGTTAGGGTCTTGACCTTTTGTTATATGAGAAAAGTAATTACTAAATCCTTTTGATTTTCATGATAATTAATTGTATCTTTTTACTTTCCAGGTAAGTTTTTCTCTACAGTTAGTGAAAAAACCACTTCCAAGGCCGAAAACAGCGAGTAAGTACCTTTTTGCTTTCAAGTCTACGTTCTTCGTTCTAGTCTTATAGGATGCCAGGGGCAAAGGTCCCAAATAAGCTGTTTACCCTTCAGAAGTTCGGAAACCAAACTCTCTACCGTCTGAGGGTAAATACAAAAACAAATAATTTATTTTCTTTTACAAGTTTTGTACTACATCTAGTAGTTGAAGTGGCCTTTTAGACAAAAATTGCTTGTGTTAGGTCACTTCGCTCTTCCGAAGCTTACAGTTACGTGGTGTCCAACAGTTTTGAATCTTATTATAATTAAGAAAAAAATGCAAAGTCATTTTACAAAAAGAAAAAGATAAGACAAAGTTTGAGTTTACATAATTAAGAAATCATAAAAGCAAAATATGTATTTTAGTATCTAATAATTAATAATCTTATATTAAGTATAAATTAATATAGAACAGTAGTAATGGTGTGAGTGTTTTGTGGTAAATGAGATAAGTGAGTGTGGTGTATGTGTGTGAGTGAGTGAGGAGTGTATATGTTTTTGTGAGTGGGTGTTCGTGTGGATGACAGAGTTAAGATGCATGTTGCAAGAGGGCTTCGGTTTTCTCATAAAAGCAAAGCTTACTTTCAGGCTCCTTACTAACTGTAATCATTGTCAAAGATCTACGGAAGACAGCCAGGATCAACGGCTTGACGCGCTTTCCGTGGCCCGGTGGTGCATCGATGTGTATTTGATGGTCTCACATCCATGTACTGACCTCGAAAAACGTAACTTAACTTTCGATCGACCTGTGCAACAGTTATTATTTAGCCACAAGCCCCTAACAATATATAACAACAATAAAAAAGACTCCCTAGTCACCAATAAACAAATCTTAAATAAAAGTAATTCGCGTGGCGGCCATTAAAAGATTCACGGGCCGCGCTCGGGCGCTGACCAAACAATCAGCTAACGATTCCATTTGCATAATGGCGAATAAACAAATGTTAAAACAATAACCTTAGTACCACGAACCGCACAACCAATCTAACAGTTGACTTTTCAGCACCTTAGTGTCGTAGTAATAAGGGTGGTTTTCCCAGTTCCACTAATGTGCGGTTGACTTTATTTACCGATAAAATTATACATGGAACTTTTTGCTATGTGAAGGTTTTTGAAGTAATCATATTTTTGTGGGTTGGTGCTTCTGATTTCAATCAACAGTTTGCAGGGTGTTTTTTTTTTGTTAGAAAAATGTTTGTTAATATACTATAAAGAATATTCAATATTTAATTGTTCATCTCTGCATTGTCTCGTGTTTATTCTAAAAACAAATGTTTGGACACAATATTTCAAATAGTTATAGGACCACGAAATGTTTGGACACAATATTTGAAATAATTATAGGGCCACGAAATATTTGGACACAATATTTCAAATAGTTATAGGGCCACGAAATGTTTGGACACAATATTTGAAATAGTTATAGGGCCACGAAATGTTTGGACACAATATTTCAAATAGTTATAGGGCCACAAAAGAGACGAATGAAAGGCATTTGCATGTGGCTGAGATGAGAATGCTAAGGGGTGTTACGCGAATGGATGTAATAAGAAATACGTACGGTGGGCTGCATCAATTAGGTACCCCAGTTGGGAACGTAGGTACGTTCAAGAGGGGTACCCACATCGTGACTGTACATAAGAAGTCTGAAAGTGGCGCCGGTGACTGAAAAGTTGTGTGGTAATCGGCTGTCGTGGTATGGGCATGTGATGCGGAGGAATGAGGAAAATGTCGTGAGGAAAGTTTTGAGTATGAATGTGGATGGGTATAAGAGTAGAGGAAGACCAAAGAAACGATGATGGACTGTGTGAAGGATGATATGGCAAGAAATGAGGTGTCAGATAAGATGACCTGACATAGTCCGACTGCTGGGCTACAGGCCCCGTCTCTGTGAGAGGGAGTGGGGCGTAACCACGGGGGCCTAGTGCGGTTGGTGAACGTCACATATTTTCGAATATTTCTTTCTAGAACATACCATTTTCCTCACGATTTCCTATGCTGAAAATATTTTTGTATGTATGTCCGCTGAGATTACGGTAACAGTAATTCAAGCCCGGTATTTATATTTTACCCGCTCTCTATTACCTTAAATGTATACCAGCTGAAACAGAACAACGAAAGTATACAAACAATACGAAATCTATGACACTGCGTAATGGCAACCTTCAATATTCCGGGATAGTGACAAAATGGCGTCGGTATTGACGCCACAGCCGCATATGAATGCATCATGCTGCGATAAAATTCGACAAAATTGTTTCCGAATAATTCAAACCGATAGGCGATTCTGTTTTGTTTTTCTAATGATTCCATGATATTTTGTTGTTTTACAAGTCCAGAAACGTGGAATGATAATATATATTTTTTTATTACTAAAATACGGACCGATGCGACCACTAGACCAACAAAGCAGTCTAGACTAATCGGTGCAGGAAATATCATAAAAATGCATCCCATTCATGTTTCACGACCCCCTAATCACGTCTCACGGTACAGCGAAAGAAAAATATACAAACAAAAAAGTTTTCATTCTTCTTTAAAAGTAACAAGTGACACCAAAGAGTTTTTTGCCATAAATCTCGAGCAAGCTTGCAGACGCTTAACCGAATTAATTTAAATAATTTAACTAAGTGGTTGTATTAAAACATTGGACCGTGAAACGTGGTGGCTCAGAACTTTGAAGCTTACTGCTACGCCGTAGCACTTACTTTGCTACGTGCGTAGCGCGCGTAACCAGTTCGTAGCACACCCTCGACGTTAACAGCCCGCGAAGTTTTTCAAGTGTGGAACGGATTGAGTAAGGATTAAAGTGAATGAACTTTTGAAGTTCTTTTAATAAAACTGAGATGCATGTTAATTATACAAAGTGTAAACGGACCTTACACGAACCAAGTATTCTGTACATCAAACTAAGTAAATGATTGGACTTTTTTTGGGTTGAGAAATCACCTTTTATGGCAGGACTCAGTGTAACGCACTTAAAACATTACGCTGAAGGATACATTGAATAGTATGGGGGTCTTGGTTATTAAAAACTTGTATTAAAAAAAAAACACTTATAGAAAGTTGGAACTTTAACCAATCAGTCTTACCAAGGGGCATCGTATTACTAACTGGGTTGTGGAGGTCAGATAGGCAGTCGCTCCATGTAAAATTCTATTATTCAGCTGCACCCGGTTAGACTAGAAGCCGACCACAACATAGTTCGGAAAAGGCTAGGCAGAAGATGATGATGATGGAAAGTTGGAACTTTGACCCTCAATATCTCCGTAACTAGAAGGTTCCCAGAACAAGAAAAAAATTGCAATGATGGGGAGAACAATTGCTTTCCGGTTACGTTCAGGGTATTCTTACACCCATTATGTTCAAATACTTTTCTTTCTATTTTAAGGAATACGCTTAAAACTGACTATTTTTTTTTTTTTTTAAAACGTTGCCCCACACTAGGAATTTCTCCTGTATCGTGGATGCGTTCACAAACATTTAAACTCACATACACAAACAGCCAGACCCGGAACAACTATCTGTAGGCCATACAAATATTTGTTCCGTGCGGGGATCGAACCCGCGACACGCAGCGCAGCAGTCAATCGCTCAACCACTGCGCCAACCGTGCCGTCGAACTATCCAGTTGAGTTTTTTATTTCCACAAACGCAACCCTCATTAAGGGTCAATTTATAATAGCGCGAAGCGTCAAATTCTTTACAACTAAAGCGATGCTGCACTAATGCGCTCATATATATATTTTTTTTTAATAAATAAATATTCGCCAGAATACGCGTGCACTCTAACTTTTTTCCAAGCATTATTTTTGGAATGTTTGTCACTATAATTTTTGGCTTTTGGATTAAATAGGCATTCATATTTTTTCACCAGGTAAATTCATTTTTCGTCCAATCCATCGTGATCAACACCGACGCAGGCCAATTTCCGTCTGATGACGCGTAGGTTCGCTAGTGGGCGCATGGCGTACGCGAGAATGCGCGCGCACCAATCAGCGTTGTTCACGCGCAGACGCGCGAATTCCGAAGAATGCGCGCGTTTTTTTAAAATCTCAGAAGTAATGTGTGCGTTACGCTGTGGAGTTATGGTTGAATTTGTTATGTTCAGTTTTGGATAGACGCTTCGATGCGCTTCGACTCTGCGCTAGTATAAATTGACCCTAAATGGGCTAGGAAGAAGTATAATTTAAGTGACAATAAAAAAGTGTTACACGTTTCCATGGATCTTCAAACACAACTACCATTTAACATGTTTTTTAGGGCCCATACAAATTGTAACTCGACTATAATGCGGAGTTACTTCATGTTACTATAAACCGAGCATTGGCCACTAAAATGGCGCCTATCTAAATTGGTCGTGTAAAAAGGAACGTTACTTTTGAATTTTGACGCATTTCGCCGCGTCTTCAATATTTACCGACAATATTTTCGGTTGGGGCAACAATAAATATTGATGGTTGGACCTTTGCCCTTTGTGTTCGTATCTGGAGAGCCAGACAAGGCCCCCACGTTATTGAATGACGCTCTAAAATTTTAGTTGAGATTGTTTTTCCGGGGTACATTGTTGGCGAGGGCTTCCAGTTTTCTGTGCGTTGGGAGATATGGCTTAAGGAATATTGTGTTCGAACGGCTGGTTGGGAAACCTGTCATTCCTTTGCGCGTCTGCCTATAGTTGTTAGTAGTATGAAATGAGATTTCGAAATATCTTGGATTATAGTCTTCTACTGAATTTAAAATTGAATTACTAAAATTGTTGTAGTTACGAGCTGGGTATGGGATAAATTAAAACACTACCTATTAAACACCAAATATTTATTAATCACACAAAACTAATAACTCAATCACAAATACACTAATGATCACTATTCACTTAGATATATCAGATCGACTGCTCCCGCAAACACGACGGCTATTTATATGCCCACCGATCTTTCGAGAAAGTTCCACAACTTTCTGGAACCTTCTTCACAGTTCCGTAGTAGAACATCCTAGGATAATTCTCGAAACTTCTAGACAGTTCCATAGTGGAATATTCTAGATTCGTACGTAATCTAGAAAGTTCTCGTAAAGCAGTCGACGTAATATTATTATCAGACCGTTCACTCAGTATGAATGCGTAGCTCCCATCCAGACCATGTCCCACTTACTGGTGTCTAAAGTGTCTCTTTGTCTGCACCTCAGAGGACTTCGAAACCGCTACAGACGCCGCGATTAACTTGGTCATCTTCTGGACCTGAGTCATGTGGTAAGACGTATTATTGATCAAATGAAGAATCAAATATATCATGTTTTTTTTTTAAGTGAATACTTCTGGCGTAGGTTAAAACCGTTAAACTCGCGTCAGATCTTCAAATTGAATTGGCGGCGCAGGGCGCTTGCGCGAGGGTACGTGTAGTTTAAGCTAGATAGCGTTGTGTCAAGTTTTCACTGTTGCCGGCACTCCCGGAGTGCAACCCGTTGTTTTTTTTGTAGAACCGCCGAACTCAAGCTACGTTAGTTATTACCGCGCTGTGCTGCCCGAAATGCTCAACATAAAAGAGCCTTTTTTTTCCTTGACGGAAACTACATGTACAATGTGTATTCAAATATATTCTTGTAGTTAAACAAATAGGTTTTGTTAACAAAAAAAAATCGGCTTTAAATTACACTACAACGAATTCTAGTGTAATAACACTCGCTTGCAAAATTTAACAAACCTTGTTTTTTGCAAAGAGTAAATAAATTTTCAGTCCATTCAAATGTAAAACTAGCAAAATTTTCCAGGCTTTGTTATCTTTTAGTCCATTTTTGTAGTATTCAGTTGATGAGATCGGGCTCGCGAGGCTCACTAGCATTTTGTTTCGTATATTTGTAGTTTAAATGTAGGAACTCTAAACGTTAACTGTGTGATAACTGCAGAAGACCTGACTTGAATGTTTCCAGCCATTTTCTAGTGCTTTTATTCAGCTGGACTGGTCTTTTCTTAAAATGTTTATGTACATCTGAGAAAAGAGAAGATTGTGTAGTATAATTTTTAAAATGTTTAAGCTATAATGTGAGGCTTTTCCCAGCTATTTTAATGATTGAATTAAATGGTTGATATGGAATTCATAGCAGTGATACCCAAGTGGTGTGACCTACGGATTGTCCTAGTCATAGGTCTCAAGTTTGAACCACACACCTCTGATTATTTGTATTCATGTGCGTATTGTAATTATCACTTGCTTCGGTGAAGTAAAACATCGTGAGGAAACCAGCATGCCTGAGAGATATTTCTCGACGACATGTAAAGCTAAGTCAATCCAAGCCCATGATAACAAAAAACAAAAATATGGCATAGTTGAGCAAGTTTGTGCAGTTCTGGGCATATCATAAAATATGTCCGGCATTATGCTGAAATGGGTCTATTTGGCACAGCCGTGAGTCAAGCAATATTTCTTGTTTAGTTCGTAAGTTTCATTTTGTATCTTTTTTTTTACATATTTTTTATATTGTATGTACTTATAGCATGTGCCAATAAACGTTTTTTCTTTCTTTCTTTCTTTCTTATCATCACATCACCATGATATCAGTCGAAAGATCTTCTTCTTTTTTTAGACTGCTTCTTCTTTTCGTGTCGACGAACTCAAATTATATTGAACCAGTATGGCCACTGCTGTACATAAGATTGAGCATAAAAGTAAGAAGATTAAGTATAAGAAGGAGTAGTAGTAGCAGAAGAAGAAGTATAAGTTGGTTTAATTGTAGTTGATTGAGTAGTGGTTGATTGAGTATTGAGTATTTAAGCCTCCTAGCGTTTCTCGCATCTAGCAAATTCCCCGCGGACACTACGAAGTTATCGGTCTTCGAGCAGAGAAGAAGGCGCAGCTTTGAAAGGCATCTCAAATTGGAACGATAAATGACTACAAAAAACTGGCCAAGTGCCAGTCGGACAAACGCAAGAACGGTTCCGTACCATTATCTATACAACATTAGGCAAATACGGCAAGAAATCACGTTTGTTGTATGGGGGGCCCTTAAAAAAATATTTTATTTTGTTTTTTTGTATTTGTTGTTATAGCGGCGACAGACATACATCAATTGTGAAAAATTTCAACTGTCTAGCTAGCACGGTTCATGAGATACAGCCTGGTGATAGACGGACAGAGAGTAATAGCGTCTCGTTTTACCCCACGAACCTTAAAAACTAACAGTATTTTAGTTGAAAACCCCCAAAGGAGCACTAGGCTCCTTTGGGGGTTTTCAACTAAAATACTTTAGTGTACACGCTTCCATTTTTAAATTATATTCTTTGCCTATACTCCAGGTACTAAAATAACCTCCAAAAACGTTCCCACAGAACTTCCACCCGTTTTTAATAAAAAAAAACCATTGCCATCCCTCGCAAATACTTTATACTCATCTTTTTAGCCACTCATACTTTTAAAAACATTATCCAAAAGGTACCTACCATCCTTTTCTTTGTACAAGCCAATTTCACGTGCGTAGAATGGCAAACGTATCGGGTATATCAACCCGGGTATCTCGACCCGGGCATCCGGGTACCCGGGTACCGGTCCAAGGACCTTTGATAGAAATGTCCACGATTTTGATAAAGCTTATATTAACCCAGATATCTGACAGTTCGTATTTGTTTGGATGCTTTTATTTGATACTATGTTGCGAGCTTGAAATGTGGTTCTCTTATTTGATTATGTTGTCCTAATAACCTTTCTGTGGTGACTATTTGGTGAGACCTAATTTCGTGGCATTTGAGCCTTAAATATTTTTTAATTTCGCTTTCGTTAGTATAGATGTCTCTTGTGACACTACTTAGAATTCCTTTAATTTACATTGTAATATCAATATTGAAATAAACTTGTATTTCCCCATTCCTGGAAAAAGCCCTCGCCTATTCCTTTTATTTTCCTCTCTGGACTAAAGGTTATTTTATCTCTCTATTCACATCTTTAACATGGCTCAAACTCAAAGCATTTATCATCTGCCTAGCCTTTTCCCAACTATGGTTGTCAGGCCGTCTTTCAGTATGACCAGATGCAGCTGAATACCAGTATTTTACATGAAGCGACTGCCTATCGGACCTCCACAACCCACTTAGTACTGGATAATACGATACTCTTTGGTAAGACTGGTTGGCAGACTTTCGGGCCATTGACAAATTACAACCTTTTAAATTCTTATTCTTATTCTTTATTGCACACAATAAAGAGAAATACACACAAAATAAAATATTCTATATATTTTCAGTTTAAAATAAAAGATGAAGCTTGTTGTCCATTCCAATGGAGAGTGGGTTGGTATGGAGAAACTCCATAGACATTCTTTTAAATCAAAGATATTCGTCGTGAAAAACGATACCTAAACGAATAGAAAGATACTTTTCTCATATTTCAAACGCTTTGGCAGGCAAACATATCACCCCATTAGTTAAAATAACATTTAGTTAATTTCCAAAGTAATTGATTATACGTCAGTCAACGTTCGACAAATTTGTAGTGAAATGTGTGTTTAACTGGTGGCGGTGGGCACTTATAGGTTTAATTAGACTTGCCGTACTTTAAATAGATTGCGTCGTTAATGTACTAATTGTATGGTATTCTAATAGTGTAATAGTGTCGATAGTTTTAATGAATGGTTAAAACTCATATCTACTATCCAAATGATAATCAACTGTAATATCATATGATAGGTATTTTATTTGTATAATTGTAATATCGTTTTGTTTTTTGAAAAAAAAAATTTAATTCATATTAACTATCACATCAACAAATTATGTGTTTTTATTTTAAGTAAACGCAACTCTGGCCCCCAAGATACAGGCGCAGCCTAGTTTGGGGACCTCTGTTTTCTAAACATGTTATTATTATTTTTTTTTTGTTACTATTATTCATAGCTTCAAGTTAGGTTAAGAAAAAGTGTTTGTAACAATGGTTTAATCAATTTATTCTTATTCTTCTAGTTGATGTTCTTTGACAACCATTATAGCATGACCACTTTAAGTGTGCAGTTGAAGGTCGCGTTGCTTGTCAAGAAAATTTACATCAATATGTCATACTTGGTACATTTAATTTAGTTCTGTGTTTTCCCGCTTGCACAAATAAGTTCGCTGAAGTGTACGTTTGTATTTTTTGTTTTTTTTTTTGTCTTTCTTTCTTTAAATCCTGAATTCACTCACAGAAAATCATCATCAACCTATAGCAGTCCACTGCTGGACATAGGCCTCCTCAATCGCACGGCACTCAACTCGATTCTCAGCAACTCTCATCCATTTACTAACAGCCACCCTGCGAAGATCGGCACTCCACCGAGCCTGAGGGCGCCCCACCTTACGTTTGTCAATTCGCGGTCTCCACTCAAGAACACGTCTACCCCAACGGTCATCGGTTCTACGGCTAATATGACCGGCCCATTGCCACTTCAGCTTACTTATTCTGTGAGCTATGTCGACAACTCTGGTTCTCTGTCGGATCACCTTGTTTCGGATGCGATCCCTCAGAGAGACTCCGAGCATAGCCCGTTCCATAGCTCGCTGAGCGACCTTGAATTTATGGATCTGTCGTACCGTAAGTGTCCACGTTTCAGCCCCGTGAGTCATAAGAAGCAGGACGCACTGGTTGAAGACCTAGTCTTTAGGCACAGTTAGGCACAGAAAATGCACAACCTAAAGTTTAAAACAACGAAACGAAAATGAACTTTAAAACTAGAATGAGTGCGATTTAAAAGCACCACAATGAAAATAAGTTTCTTCATTTTCCTCCTCATGAAACAATGGAGAGAAAACTATGAAACTCTCGAGAAATGGACTATTCTTAAGAAAAGACCACGCAGACAATTGGTCTACTATACAATCACTGCAAATTCAACTCGAAATAACTCGAAAATTAATGTCATCTACAAGAATCAAAGTCGTAATAAGCTTGAAAATTTAATAAGTTCGCTCAAAGTTAGCTGAATGAAAATGAATGAATGAACGAACTGTGGAGTGGATATGAACCATAAACTTTGTTATATAGTTAACAAAAGAGAAAGGTATATCGGTAGAAATATATATCTTTCCATCACCCTGTTAATGTTTATGAATGAATGAATATGTTTATTTAAATTTAAGAGTTAATTAATTAGGCATACTTAAATCACGTACATGATACGTCACAAACAATGGGGCACTTAATATCGTGTCCTGCATGTCCTGTAGTTTGTTCACTACAGGAACTGATGGACGCTACCGACAGCGCCTAACTAGTAGCTCAGTTCTGGGCCGACACAATATAGATTGCCATCGACACGCTGAGAAGAATATTATAGGTATGCCCGGTGCCTCCTATTTCTGGTGCTTAAATCTAACTGGTAAAATGTGAGTGTTCGATAGTTGCTTCAATACTCTTCGAGGATTACAGGCATCTCGAAAGAAAAAGTATTTATGGGACTCACAAAGGACACACAAAAAAAAAATGAAAATTAAAACAAAGGAAACAAAACTAAAATTGAAAAATCAGACAAACAAAAAAAATACTTAGAATATAAAATTAAACTGCAACCTCCTGACAATGTATATGCAAAAATTTGAAGATGATCGGTTCAGTGGTTTAGGCGTGAAAAGGTAACAAACAAACTTACTTTCGCATTTATAATATTATAAGTAAGTATGGAAGGATTAATATGGGAGTATGGATACTCCGGTATGTCTCCACGCTTTTCTAATCCAAAAGACTTGCTTTAATCTTTGTTTGGGATTATAACTTTTGTTTACTTTGACTTAATGTTGGTTTTCGTGATCTTTTCAGAACACTTTGGTTTCCGTTGTAACCATGATTTCCGTGTGTATGATTCAACTTACAGTACTTTAGATTGTCAGGCATTACTAGATAACGGTAATCCCCGAAGGGCTATGCCACATTTCGCCAGTTACCTTAAAGTCCCATGTAATACGAGGCGACCTTATTGCCATCAACCAGGTAGAGAACCAGACTCCGTAGCTGAGAAATTCTTGGGGGAAAAACCCAAAAACACTTTGCCTGACCTGGGAATCGAACACAGCACCTCATGCTCAACAGTCACGCTTTCGACCACTAGACCAACGTTATTTTTCGTATTACAGGCTTCAGAATTTTCGAATCATCTTTAGGTACCAACATTAACTGTACATTTTATGTCTGATTTCTGACTCCTTACCCAACAAAACACATCTACCTACTACGGTTATTGAGATGTTTCGGATAAAGTGTGAAGATTATGGCGAAGCTTTCATTGTTTCCTATTATCTCCAGCCCACACCGGTTCGGAGCGGTTATTAATAATAACAAACGTTCTCTCTTCAGGTAAGGGGTGCTATTATTGGCACAAGCCAAAATAAACCCACTTTGGAGGGCTACCGTATATAGGTGAACCTGTTGATAAGGTTCTGTTTGCGCTACAATTTAGCAAAATTTATGACATTTTCAATAGTTCTTAGTCATTCTAAAATCAACTACATTTATGCTTGTTTAAAATTGATATTTGTTTATCGGGAATATCGTCAAATGGAAACAAGGAAAGTTTACTTTAGATGCAGCTAAGAAAGACTTCGTGGAGCCATTATAGCTTTATAGGCTGAGGTCTGTCCTGTGCCTTCAATTTTATCTGTCGCACGTGATACAAAATAACAACAAATAAAATAAACATACAACGCATAACAAATCAAGGGTGTAAAAAGATCCAGGGCTGCGGGACTGTTCGAAATAGATACCGCGGCCCTGGAACACAAAGGGCAAGCAAGGAACATGGATGGGGTTTAGTCAGTACAAGTCTGACACTCCCTTCCGCTCCGCCCAGAGCGGGAGGAGTCATTTGATGATTTACTATCCGAAAAAGAAAAGGGTTTAACAAGACTCTTAACGAAGCCGGAAGGAACTTGTTCTCCCCGTCATTGCGATATTCTTTTTGTTCTACACCATACCTGGGAACCTTCTAGTTACGGAGATATTGGGGGCAAAGTTCCAACTTTTTCACAAGCTGCTTTTATGCTGTTTTCACCAATGGATAGAGTGGTTCTCGAGGAAGGTTTTAGTATATAATTTGTCAAGTTTTTATTGCGCGAACGGGATCAAAATTTCATGATTACTTTTGTTCGTGATAACCGACATCCACGCGGGCGAAACCGCGGGCATCAGCTAGTACGAACTATTTTAGAATAACATAGTTCAGTAGGTGATTGAAACGTGAAAGCTCTGTAAATGCATAATTATATTACCTATATAAGTATATAAATATGTATAAAAATCAATGGCTGTTCGTTTATAGACTCCTAAACTACATAACCAATTTTGATGAAATTTTACACAGCTGTTCTACAAACGCCAGGGTTTCTGAAAAAAAAATGGCGCCGCAACGCATGGCGGGGGTAGTATAAATACGGAGATTATTCCGCGATTGGACTACCGTGCCATTGGCTTCATACAGGGTGTAAACAGACTCTTCACGAAGCCGTTAACCAAGCATTCTGTACATCAAACCAAGTAACTTTACGCAAAAATTAGTGCTGGGAAACGACTTTTTTTAGGCTGAAAAATCACGTTTTACAGTAGGGCTCAATGTAACGCACTCAAAACATTGTGCGGATGGATGGATTGAATAGTAAGGAGGTCTTGGAGGTGTTTGAAGTAAAAATCTTACATTAAAAACATATAAACGTATTTTAAAAAAAAACTTGAGAAAAAGTTGGAACTTTGACCCCCAATATCTCCGTAACTAGAAGCTTCCCAGGTATGGTCTAGAACAAAAAAATGATCGCAATGATGAGGAGAATGAGTGCCTTTCGGCTTCGTTAAGAGTCTGTTTACACCCTTTATACATAACTGATATATCTACCCATGTACGCAGTTTAAAAACGATAATCCCCTTTACAAATGGGTTTTCCAGTTACTATGCTTTTAGTGAACCAGGGTACAATAACACCTGGAAATCTAATACATACGAATAGCACACGTATGATCAGCAAAGCAAGTCTGCAATCACTTAACTTTACCTACTATCGTTCTGAATTGATGCAAAATTGTAATACCAACTAATTTTAGTATTCAGTTTAGTATACAAATGTATTAAACACTTATAAGTTACACTGACCGTCTGTCTGCCCGCAGTTTAGTTCAAAGACTCTTAGGGCCGATTGTTCAATCGTCAAATAACTGAACAAATAACTAACTAGCGAATTAACTTATCTGACTGATAAAAGGACAAATAAAATTGTTGCATTTTTCAATGGCTAGATAGCAAGCGAATAGTTATCTGTAGATTTTAGTTGCCAACTTCACTGTTATATTGTAAGAGCGTGAAAGACGCATACGGTGTAATGTGTGTTAGAAGAAGAAGCAACTGCTTTGACATTCGTTTATTTGACATTTAAACATAACCTTTATCTGTGGTGCATCTCGTTGCATTTTTAATTTTCTCGTGTGTTGTGATTTTGTAGTGTGGTTTATTGTCAGTGACTTCTTTTTATTTTGATAAAAATGGAATCAAGGAAAAGAGAGCGCGCAGCTAATTTCAATATTGCGGAATTAGAATTGCTCGTTAGTTTAGTCGACAAGCACAAACATTTTGTTGAAAATAAGAAGACCGATGCGGTCACTAATAAAGACAAAAATGCGGCTTGGAAGAAAATTGAGAGTTCCTTTAACTCGTGTGGAATATCGACGAGTATTCGCACATGGAAGACGTTGAAGTTAAAATACAAGGTGTAAACAGACTCTTCACGAAGCCGTCAACCAGGCATTATGTACATCAAACTAAGTAACTTTACGCAAAAATTAGTGCTGGGAAACGACTTTTTTTTTTGGGCTGAAAAATCACGTTTTACAGTAGGACTCAATGTAACGCACTCAAAACATTGTGCCGATGGATGGATTGAATAGTAAGGTGGTCCTGGAGGTGTTTAAAGTAAAAACCTTACATTAAAAACATGTATTTAAAAAAAAAAACTTGTGAAATAGTTGGAACTTTGACCCCCAATATCTCTGTAACTAGAAGGTTCCCAGGTATGGTCTAGAACAAAAAAATGATCGCAATGACGGGAAGAACAAGTGCCTTTCGGCTTCGTTAAGAGTCTGTTTACACCCTTTATGAAGGTATAAAAAAAGTACCAAAAAGTTTCTGAATTTAAATATTCATGCATTCATATACATCCTCTTCTTCAATTGCCAGATAGTCAACAGGTTCGAAAATTTCCATGATTTTGATATTAAGAAGAAATAACCTCAAACTAAACGTCAAAGGATCTAGTTGTATCTATGGAATAGACGTTTATCTGGCCGTCAAACAGGCAGATAGATTTATTCCTCAGTTAAGGCCGTTATTGCCCAGATAGAGGCTATCTGACGATTGAAAAATGCAATATTTTGCTATCTGTCCAATAAGTACTATCTGACTGTTTATCTGAGGATTGAAAAATCGGCCCTTAGTACTCTAATACTAGAAAACTGTAATTTGGCATGATTATACAGATTAGTTACGCCGACAAAGTAGTAAAATAAAATCTCGAAAAGTATTTTTTTTAGGGTATCTCTTATACACTTAAAGTGGGGATGTTTTTCCACAGTGTGGGATGTCGTTGGATAGGTCTTTAGAAAACATTTCGAGTTTGTTCAAATACTTTTTGATTAAGGGATTCGTTTCTGAAATATTAAGCTTTGAAGTGCTAACTTTTGTTAGACTTAAATTTCCCTCTACCAGTTAAAAGGTTGCGTTTGCTGGTTATGTAAAAAAAAATCACGGTGGCAGTATATAGAACTAAATTAAAAGGAAAACTATCACAGTTAAGTAGGCTTTACAAGTTTACGAGTAATAGTTGACCAAGTTATAAAATGTACTTGGATAACATATTTTCCTAAACATAAAGTATGGGAGCACAGGTTTTTCAACTCCAAATGTAAGTTTGTTTTTTATTATTACAATAAAAATCATCGTTCGGAGGCAAATCGAACCGTAGGAAGTGTCCACATATTTTGATGGGCAACTACGGAACCCCACATTGTGCGTGGTCCGACACGAACTTGGCCGGTTTTTTTTTATTTGGATTCAAACTGGTTTGAAACATTGAGAACCACAAGAATGTCATAAATGCAGAAATCAACTGGCCACCTATTGAGGTCGAATACATAAATTAGCAGTAAATCAAAGTAACATACCCACGAAAAAAGGAAAAACTGGACTTCGTTAAAGTTCTAACACCACGTAAGTCAAAAATAGCAACTATACAGGAGATTAAATAAACTGTATAATTATACAATACCATGTTATGATTTGTGTTCACTTCAAATTAGATACAGACGTTGCTTTTTTCTGTGATTGGCTAAAACAACGCGTCGTCCGATTCTCTAGCAAACGGTATCAAAAATCTAAATCTGCCAAAAATGACTTAAGTGGTTTTACTTCAACGACGTTTTGTTGCTAACAGTACATGTAGACGAGTATTTTATCAAGCTTAAAATACGATTGCACACCAAAATATACAAACAACGTTTTAGGTGAAAAATGTAAGGCTTGAAAAATATGTCGAGTAACAATTTTGTATGGAGTTTTGGTTCGCAGCTAAAACATTGTTTCCGTTTGAGCGCTCGAATCGTTGAATTTTGCGTTTGATAAGTAATTGCTCTAGCTTCAATTTAGTTCGTGTAATGTGAAATGGATGTAAAATTAAATAGAATTAATAATACCATAGTTTGGTTTTCGACGTAATTAATTTAATGTTAATTTTAATCTTAATTAGTACTTAGTAATATTATTTGTGCGATAATAGTTCTTAGTTAGTAGGTAAATGGTAATTTTAATATTTAAATGCCTACACGAGCGAAAGGGCTTCAATTCTGGGTCAAATAAAACTAGCTAGGGATACTCTGTAGATGAGACGGTTATCGATATTTACAGATGATAAAATAAAAAAAAAAACAAAATTTTGTGTGGTAACACAACAACTAAAAACTACTACTGAAAAATCACGCACTAATGAAATTAGGGGTTTATAAGTTAAAAGTGACTCCTCTTATTGTTGAAGTCGGTTAAAATGTAACCTATGTTACCCGGGCTATGTATAACGAATCGATTGACACCTTATTCATTCGAATCGGATGAGTAGTTTAGGTGCTACAGAGGAACATTACAACATTACAAAAATACAAATCATCATCACCATCAGTCTATAATGTTCCCACTGCTGGGACACAGGCCTCCTCTCTATGAGAGGGAATGGGCTATAATCCACCATAAAAAAAATAGACTGCTATAATCAAAACCCTTCCTTTTGGCTTCGTCGTAGTCGGGTAAAAATAGAAGCGTACGAATAGTAGCGTAAGAGTTTAGAAAACTGGTATGTCCATCGCAGTTCACTTACCTGCTAACATACTGAGATATTAATATGAAATGAAGAACAAGAATTTGTGCTTGCTCATGCTCAGCACTCGACCAAAGAGGCAGTCAAAAAAACAAACATCGTAAAACAATTAATGTATGGTTTCGAACGTCATTTGAAAAATCCTCATATCCCAACTCTACTGTAAGTTCTTGCTACCGTACTCCGGATCATGTTGAGTACATAAGCCGAGAACATTTGAAAACTGGAATATCCCGTGCATCACTTGCACGTTTGCGGGCTTCCTCAGCTCTTACCCATTCTTATCCAGCTACAGTTTAATCCAAGCTGTCTTGCAAGTAATATTTGATATTACTTTAGTTTCTTGGAGAGGAGAAAATTAATTAAAGGTTGCAGTTCTCGTGAAATTCAGTTAATTATTTCTGAGTTAGAAACATCTTGTATTCAGAGAGAAGACGAGAAATATGATTGAAGTTAATTCTTATGTCGCATTGGAACAAATAATTATAATTATTTAAACAACTTGAATCACTTATACAAGAACTCCGTTCTAGATTTTTGAGACAATATTATTGCTAGTACACACCGAGTATAATGTTTAATGTAAAAGTTAAAAAATTTGACCTCCAATTTCTCCGTAACTAGAAGGTTACCAGGTATGGTCCAGAACATAAAAATGATCGCAATGACAGAAAGAACAAGTGCCTTTCGGCTTCGTTAAGAGTCTTGTTACACCCTTTATAAGTGACAAGCAAACGCGTACCCTGTACGCCAAAAAACAAATAAAGGGTGTAAGCAGACTCTCAACGAAGCCGAAAAGCACTTGTCCTCCCCGTCATTGCGATCATTTTTTTGTTCTAGACCATGCCTGGCAACCTTCTAGTTACGGAGATATTGGGGGTCAACATTCCATCGTTTTCACAAGTTTTTTTTGTAAATACAGATTTTTAATGTAAGATTTTTACTTTAAACACCTCTAGGACCCCCTTACTATTCAATCCATCGATCAGCATAATGTTTTGAGTGCGTTAAATTGAGTCCTACTGTAAAACGTGATTTATCAGCCCAAAAAGAAAAGTTGTTGAACAGTCACCGAGAACATAAAATAACCTTTATACAAATATTAAATACATTGTACTGTACACCTGTATACAGGTTGTATTCAATTCTCTTTGTTCAGCGAACCACTGCTCTTTTAAATCAATATCCCCGGGATATTACACGTTGCTGCTGACGACCTACATTTATTAATTGCAAGTTGCATTTATCCCGGCCCAGGCGTAGGGCGCCACGTGCCTCGTGTGTTCCAGCTAAAACCGCCTCGTACCGGTATGACCCGGTTAATAACCGCCGTGAACCGGTTACGACTGCTTTTGTACAGTAATGGGTGGAATTATTTCGCCGAATTGTTTAATTGTAATTTATTTATTGGAATAATTTGCGTTGCAATTTATTTTAAATGCTCACATGAGTTATTTTGCTATTTAATTTATTTTCGATGATCGTATAGCGAGCTATCAAATAGTCTTGCTATCGATGAAAATAAAACGTCGAATCACAGAGTATCAGTCTTACTCATCATTTGCCCGGCTTTGTCCAAACCGGTCGGCTTCCAACCGTCTTCTTCTTTTTTCTTTCTTTCTTTTCTAAAGTCCGGTTTTACATCGAGTAACTTTCTGCCTGACCTCCACAACTCAATCACCAATTTTGCTACCCATTTATTTATTTATTTATTAGATTTATTACAGCATAAGCCATTAACAATAAATTAAATAATCCTTTTACTCGGTCTTCTCACAAAACCTCAAACATTCTAACATTATCGTCTTCCATTCATCAGCAAACAAGTCCAACCCTGGATTGGTCTCCACGAG
Source organism: Lycophotia porphyrea (assembly GCA_950005105.1). Lineage (NCBI taxonomy): Eukaryota > Metazoa > Arthropoda > Insecta > Lepidoptera > Noctuidae > Lycophotia > Lycophotia porphyrea. Next base: position 3,541,627 of record OX465396.1, read on the forward strand.
CGCGTTGAGCATCGTAAGCATACGCTGAAATGAACGCATGACTTAACCAAGTCTAATCGCAGAATACCAGTATCACTCTAGAATAAACAGACAGACAGATGCATAAATGTCACTTTGTTGAAGGTATCATCATCATCATTTCAGCCAAAAGACGTCCACTGCTGGACATAGGCCTCCCCCAAGTGTCGCCACATTGACCGGTCCCGTGCGACTCTCATCCAGCGGATCCCCGCAACCTTCACCAGGTCATCGGTCCACCTAGTGGGAGGCCTGAAGGTATTGGTTGAAGGTATAAGATATCCAAATCTGCTACAGCTTTAAATCGTCTATAATACACTCGGAGAAAGGTCAAAACCGTTTCAGGACATTGACTAACCAGTTTGAACCGCTTTTGTCCAGTGATCTCAGGAATTATTTCACATCGCTGACTGATTCGTCCGTCTCTCTGATTCCGAAGGCCGCCATTAATAACCGGATATAATAACATGCTTTTGTTAAATTCCGTCTTTAATTGAATTGATTAATTAATCGTAGTCCGGGGTTGTGTATTGAGTTCAGCTTTGTTTAATTAAATTGTTTATTGTTTTGGATGTACGGGAGGTAAACAATATGGGGTTTAGAGTTATCGTGATTAATGATTAGTGAAAGACCAGAGGTAATGATATCGTGAAATGAATAGCTATTGTTTCTTTTGTATTTTAAGTTCAGAGGTACCTTTTCCATCCAAAGCACACTTTTGAGAGCACGAAAAGTATTCCACAAACCGCACATTGACTTAGATTGAAAATATCCATAGTTTAAAAAAATATTGAGGTGGCGCAGGAGACGAATATCTGTAAGGATATTAGGGGAAGCCTTTGCCCACCAGTTAGACATTAAAGGCTGCTGAAAAAAAAATATATATATAAAAAAAATCTTGTTTAAGAACTTTTCTAAAAATGTAAGCAGAGAGATTAAAACGTGATATTCTATCTGCGAAAAAGATGTCAGAAATATCGAAAGCAGTTATAGAAATATGGAACACTTCAGGCCCGAAGGCTCCTAAGAAGCCGATTCCTGCCGGCTTCGTCTCGGGAACAAGGCATCTACACTTTGATAGCCAGAGAAGAGGCCGGTGTCCCAGCAGTTAGAACATTATAAGCTTATCATGTTATACTAATATGCCTTTAACTATTTTCACTAAAGGCTCCTCCAGAACAACTTACACGTAGCCATTGAAATTTCAACCATGAGATCAAGAATCCATTTCAAACTAACATTTAAATTCCTTCTATTCAAATCAGGGCATCTCTTCAAATGTGTGTGTATGACATCACCCAGCTCTCGACGCTAACTATATCCTTATTAACGTGAGTTGTATGAGTACGAGACCAGCACTATAAATAACATCGTCATTTAAACCACATAAATGAGTATGAAGAGTTTGGTGTATTTTTACGAGTGTAATTTGTGGCTGCGTGAATTTATCTTTATTGATGCATTATCCCTACAGTGAAAGCGACGCAAGTATAGCCCGTGAAATTCAAATTTCTCTGATTTTTTTCAATTTATAGTTTTATTGGTATGTGGGGCATGTAGGGTAGGTAGGGTAGGGTAGGTAAGGTAGGTAGGGTAGGTAGGTAGGTTAGGGTAGGTAGGGTAGGGTAGGTAGGGTAGGGTAGGTAGGGTAGGGTAGGTAGGGTAGGGTAGGTAGGGTAGGGTAGGTAGGGTAGGCAGGGTAGGTAGAGTAGGTAGGGTAGGGTAGGGTAGTCGAAATATTATTTATTTGCATTATGTGACGCAAACGAAGTTGCGCGGGTCAGCTAGTTATAAATAAAATAAATAAAATTCATTTATTTCAGGCAAGAAAGATAAATTTCAAAAACATTAATGACAATTACAAGTACGCACGACGGCTGATCAAGCTATACAAAACCAGTTTATATGGATCTCTCATTTTACAGAAAATATATACAAAGCGAGGCCACGTTATACTGGAAATGTGAAAACTCGATGTGCCGCCGTGTGTACAATTACAATTTAAAATTAATTTAAGTTACATAATTAAAATAAAATTGTTAGCAGGAATATTGACAGCCATAAACAAAGAAATAATAAGCTTCATATATGGCTCTCAATTCCATTGTCATTATATTACATCATATTATAACTTTAAACTGTAGCCAGATGTGGCTACAATAACTTTCATCTGCCGACACCAAATTATTGATTGATGGGCTTGCAGATTTTCATAGATATACTAGTTGCCCCCCGCGGCTTCGCTCCCGTCAACTGGCTACCCTACGTACCTACATACGTACCTACCTACATACATACCTACCTACCTACCTACCCTACCCTACTCGCTACCTACATACCAACCATACCCTACCATACCTACCTATTTTTTTTTTTGTTTTAGTTTACCTACCTACCTATTTTTTTTGCGTTTAAACTTTCCCTGTATTCGGACGAACAAAACAAAAAAAGAATTATTCAAATCGGTCCAGCCATTCTCGAGTTTTAGCGAGACAAACGAATAGCAATTGATTTTTATATATATAGATAGATAGATAAAATGTATCAGTTCATGGAAGTAGTAGTAGTAGTATGGATGTAGTACAATATTTGCATTCCGATGTCGTTCCTATGTCACGGTGTGGAGAATAAAACTGAATTGTTTATTAAATAGGGAAAACGTAGTAAATTTTGTTTATTCTTGGTAGTTTTAATTGGCTGTCCTGCATGGTAAAATTTACCTTTGCGGTTGTGTTATGATTTCAGCAGGAAATGGACTGAACTTAATCACCCAATGGTCCGTTGTAACTCATCAAATCCGTACGTTGTTGTTATGGTATTAGTAGCTACGCGCCCTTGACGGCCGAAGTGAGCCGGACAAATTGCGGACTCAGGGGCTCCGGACATGAACACCATACAGATATTATTGCAGTGTCCTACTTCGGAACTGCGTTCGCACTATCTCCGTACCGACCAATCTTGAAAGTATGTAGATTTTATTCCTTTAACCAGTCAGAAATTGTTGGTTGTACGCTAAGGTGTATTGAAGACCAAAGACCTGTTGCCAAACCGAAAAATATCCGCGAATTTTAAATAAAACTGACATCTTAATCTAGTTCGGGACTCATCAGAAAAAATCCCATTCTGTCAACCCAAAACCGTCAAGCGTGACCCAAAAACGTCGAAACCAATAGCACTTGGACCTCCTCCGATAATATTGACTTATCACCGAGCAAGTCCGGGCAATGTTTGCTATAAGGGAACCCCGGATTTGGCCATTACATACGGCTTACGGAAATCAATCGACGATGTTCGTGTGTTTATTTAAAGTGCTGCGATAATATTTTTGGTGGTGAATACCTTTATAATATCGCCTTTAAATGCCTAAAATGTACCGTCCTTTTAAAAAGCTATTACTTACAATTTAAGTAGAATTCCGAAGGCTTATCGAACCTGAATTAAACCGGGAATCATTCGATAATTCCGGGAAGCAATTCCGTATCGGAATCAATTCCCGTGATCCTATTAAGTGCGTCGAACTAATTTCGGTATAACTTTTCGAATGAATTAGTACTTGGAGTGGTGAAATTTTGGATTGTTGTTCTGATGGAGTTTGAATACTATTCTGGTATGTTGTTTACGGACTGGTATGCTGTTTACGTATTTGCGAATACGGATGTTTCCTGAGTTAGTTTCGAGCAGCGGTGGCCCAGGGGTAGCGACCCTGACTTATGAACAGTAAGTCGTGGGTTTCAACACAGGCTGACGCTTTACTTTATGTAATTTATTTCATCACCACTGCTCTCAAAAACGGTGAAGGAAATCATCGTGAGGAAACCATGTCCTAGAACCAAAAAGTCGAAGACACGTGACATCTACCAATCCGCACGGGGCCTGCGTGGTGGATTATAGCCCATTCCCTCTCATAGTGAGGAGGACTGTGTCCCAGCAGTGGGAACATTATAGGTCCGGATGATGATGATTCTGAGTAAAAAAAATATAATTCTATTTAGTCCGTCAGTTAGATTATCGAAAAATATTGGATATGTATTTTCTGTTATATCAAATCAATAAAAAATAACGAAGATAAAACGCATCAAACTAGGAGCTTGTGACGTCACTTTCCGCTAAAAAGTGTACCGAAATGTGACGTCACACGAATTTTCGAGGCACTGCATCGTCCTCATTTTTAGTTAAAATTCGTGTCCAATATTTTTTGGAAATCTATCTGACGGACTAATTAGATTTTTTTGGTCAACTACCTATTATAGAACTAGTACGGTATCGGGTCAAGAAAACAGCTTTGAAGACACACACATCACATTCAAATATTTACGAGCGACAGACAGGACAAGACGGAGATAACCGTAATCCAATACTTGTTACTACTTAGAATCGCTCTATCTAGTGTCACACGCCCGCTTGTCAAGTAGCGTTCGTGGTTCAAAATCGAAAATGTTCGGGATCAAAAGTTATTGTTCAGTTCGCAGAGTTAACGATCATTGGTTTAAGATTTTTTTCGTGAGATCCTTTTTTTTTCTAAAATAAAAGTAGCCTAAGTTACTCCTTGTTACATTAGCTATAACGACTTAAACAACATACCAAAACAGTAATGCCAGTGAAAGTCCGGACAAAATCGGTCCAGCCATTTCAGAGATTAACCGGAACAAACACGCCTGTAATTCCCGAAGGGTTAGGCTGAGTTGTACTTAATAGTACACGCACATTTCGCCAGTTAATAAAGGAGCGACCCTATTGCCATCAACCGGGCACCAATCCAGACTCCGTGGCTGCTACTTAGAAATTCGTGATAGAAAAACCCAACAACACTTTTGCCTGAGCTGGGAATCGAACCCAGGACCTTATGCTCAGCAGTCGCACTTGCGACCACTCGACCAACGAGGCAGTCGAAAGTAAATAGAGCATTAAAATAACTTGACAGCGAAATAAATTTTATTACACCACTAGCTTATACCCATGGCAAGAAATTCCTGATGGAAAAACCCATTTTTCCATCAGGAATTTCTCAGTAGCAGCCACGGAGTCTGGATTTGTTCCCGATTTTGGCAATAGGCTCGCCCCCTATTACATGGGACTTAAACATAACTGGCGAAAAGTGGGTGTGCTATTTATTAGGTACACCTCTGCCTAACCCTACGGGGATTACAGGCGTGATGTTATGATATGTTATTTACTTTCGAAAGTACCTAATTAATGCTTCTACTCAGGTAGAGAACATGGAATTTCTCAAAAGCCTTTTTAAGCCCTCAAATTCCTTACTGGCAAAAATACTTGGGATTAATCCAACACCCACATCCTAACGGGGTATGACGAAGATTAAACGCAGTTTTTGCTCAAAATTATACGTTGAGTCTCGTTGAAAAAAATAGGCATAAGGGCCAACTTTTGTGTAGTACTTTAGGGGTGTGTGGAAGGCTGCGGGACTGCTGGAACACAAAGGTCAAGGAAGAAACATGGATAGGTTTTAGTCAGTACAAATCTGATACTCCCTTTTTTTTTTTACGGATGGGAAATCATCAAATGACTTCTCCCGCTCTGGGCAGAGCGGAAGGGAGTGTCAGACTTGTACTGACTAAAACCCATCCACGTTCCTTCTTTGCCCTTTGTGTTCCAGGGCCGCGGTATCTCTTTCGAACAGCCCGCAGCCCATCTGACACTCCCTTCCGCTCCGCCCAGAGCGGTAGGAGTCATTTGATGATTTCCCATCCGAAAAAAAGGGTATAAGGAAGAAGGCGAAAATGTCTTCATCTTCCATTTAAAAGGATGAATCCTCCGACCAGACTCATGTCTGCTTGGATGCTGACCAACTGATGTGGTCTGGCTGTTGTAAGTATGAATATCTCTTTAACCTGATCTCGCTAGAAACTTCCACCTGCACTCACGATGTAAGATTTTGTGTGACTTCATGTAAGTGGTGTATGTAGTATGTATGTGTAGATGACGCCACTGTACCATTAAACTCAGGTACACCTTATGGAACAGAAAAAGATTTCCAAATTTGGTGTCATAAGTAAACTGTGTTTGGTACACTGCCGTCATAAGGAAAAAGGGCACAACTGACATTTTTTTTAAAATTGAGTTAAAAATTCTGGCAGAATTGTCTTTTTTTCTGATTCCGAATATGTATATATAACTCAATTTCGGAAACAATGTTAGTTGTGCCCTTTCTCCTTATGAAGGCAGTACAGTACAGCATGTGTGTGTTTACGTAGTTATCTAAACAAATAAATTAAATTGAAACGTCTGTATGTAATTTCAAAATAACAACTTTTTACTGAATGCTTTTGTATACTGAAAGTATATACGGTACTTATAACAAAAAAAAAACATTTTTCTTAATTTCTGTCTGTTCAGGCTAATCTCCAAAACGGCTTGATCGATTTTGACGGGACTATACTGGCAGATAGCTGATGTTATAAGGAGTAACATGTAGGCTACTTTCATTTTAGAAAAACGATTAGAGTTCCGCACAAAACAATAAAACCCCTGAAATTGTTGATAAAATCGGAACCAAATAGGGAAGTAATATTTTTATAATAATTACACTTGGACGAAGGTCGTGGGCGACAGCTAACTGAAACTAAAATACGAAGACAAGAGATTTAAATCACATAAGACTACCAATTAAATATCTATTGCTCCGTTTCACCCGTTTTTATCTCCAAAATCTAAAACAATAAATAAAGAAAAGGCGTGAAAATAACGAACTGAGGTCCGATTAAATTACGCAGTCGGACCGTACCGATCTGTCAGTGGTACAGTTAATCCAAACAAATCGAAGGCAGGCAATACACACAGTAACTATATTAATATCAACATACAGTAATACAACTAGGAACAGTTTGTCGGAATCAGCTCACACACATGCACAGCGTTTACACGAGTTACAAACATTTATTTGCACAAAAAGTTTACGAATAACATAAGAAAGCATAAAAAGAATATGTAGGGGGTATAATTTGCGTCACATACATACATACACAAACTCACTCCCTTTTCCCATGGGGGTAGGCAGAAACCACAGAACGCCACCTGCTACGATCCTTACATACTCCTTTTGCCTCGTTCATACATCTGCATCGCACCTGACCTTTCTGAAGAACCTCACCAATGAGGTCAGCGTACGTTCTTCTAGGGCGTCCCCTCCCGGCGTTGTCACTCACATCTGCATTTGCATCACATGCACGCAAAAAGGCTATTGCTCAGTATAGTTCTAAGTATGGTTCAGGTAACAGGTTACTCTTGCGTAATTCGGGGCTGTCATATCGGCAAACGTAAAGTGGGGCGCCCTCAGGTGTTAGAAACGGGATGAGTGTTGCTGAGAATCCAGTTGGGTGGCAGTGGAGTGTTGTAGGCTGATGATGATGATTAAACGAGTCCAGTGGTTATGTAGTGCAGCATAACAAAAACTTAGATGACAACTTAAACACCCGCGTTTGATTTCCCACAAAGTGCTAAGTTGATTTACTGGTATGCTTTATGCTGTGGTAGTACGTACCGACTACCGTCCGTAACCCAACGTTTTATGTAAACAAGGCCTTGCCATGTAAATGTTGCCACGCTGTTGGGTAAAACCGCAGAATTAGGAGCTATGACCCTTGAAAAACCTTTGTTTTTGCCATCGTTAGCGCTTAGAGGGTAGTCGAAGGTTTGCACATCAGGACTAGTGATGGTTTTTAGATTGCAAAATAAATAGGCTCAGTCGTCTTGCAAAAATCATTTGTACCATAGATTTTTCCAATCACGTTGCGGTCGGCTTCCAGTCTGAACAGACACAGATAGCATAAACAGCCTAAATGTTCCCACTGCTGGGACACACAGCCTCCTCTCTATGAGAGGGAACGGGCTATAATCCACCACGCGGGCCCAGTGCGGGTTGGTAGATGTCACATGTCTTCGAATTTTTGATTCCAGGACATGCCGGTTTACTCACGATGTTTACCTTCATCGTTTTGAGACCAGTGGTGATGGAATAAATTACGCAAAGTAATGCGCCAACCTGGGTTCGAACCCACAACTTACTGTTTGTAGGTCGGGGCCGCCACCACTGAACCACCGCTGCTTTCAGACGCAGATGAATACTAGAAGTTAACGTGGAGCGACTGCTTATCTGAACTCCATATCCTAGTTACTGGGTAATACGGTACCTGGTGAGACTGGCTGTCAGACTTTCAGATGATATATAAAAAGTAGTGGAACAAATTCCTTTTTCAAATGTAAAAAAAAAACAGATACGGCGGGAACAATACATTCCATTCCAAATTCGCAAAAACCGCCACCAAACATTTTTTCAAACATCGGACTCGAACTTCAAACTACACATCATTCGGTCTCCCAAGATTTCCATTGGCATACAAAACAATCCGGTTTCAAAAAAAAAAGCGCGCGAACATCCGCCATTTTGTCAGTTTTCCCTTGGTGACGTCACGGTGCTTTGTTCCTGTTAATTTCCGTGGCGGAAGAACCCCGTAGCGCTACCTTTGCCGATCGATGCGTTTTTTTGCTGTGACGCGGTTCGTTAAATCTGCGAGTTTGAGGAAAAGTTAATAATTGCGGTTTTCTGGACGTAATTTGTTTATGTCGGATGCCTTTTGAAGTAAAACATTAGGTATTGGTTGTCAGTTATTGGATTTACGCAACGTCCGAGATACCCCAGATTGTCTTTTTTAGGATACCCAGCTATGTTGGTCTCGGCTTCCAGTATAGCCGGATGCAGCTGCGTACCAGTATTTTACCTGTAGCGACTGCCTATCTGACCTCCACAACCCAGTTAGTACTGGGTAATACAATACCCCTTGGTAAGACTGGTTGTCAGACTTTCCCAACCAACGGTTTAACGTGTATTACGAGGTGCGGAGAAAACTCGGTATGTAATGGGCGGTTACCCATCCACCGACCAGCCTAGGCAAGCGCGGCTTAACCTTAATATCGACAGGTGACCCGAGCGGCTATTGTGATTTAGCCAAGAGCTCCTCGCACACATTATTCTCAAAATAATGAATTAATAAACCCACCAACAAAAATGATACACTCGAAACAAAGTCAAAAAGGACCAACTCGAAACTCAAACAGTAATAATTTTGTTTGAAACTCCATAAAAGACGTAAACTCCGTATGAAAGTACCAAGGAGTATATAACAAAGGAGAAATATTTTTATATCCCCATCAACCTGTGGCCTATTTTGCAAGGAGTATTAACAGAAACTTTTACAACAAAAATATGGAGTATTTTATGTTACAAGGCAAATACTAGTTTACATTGAAAATAAATACGGCTGGGAGCACTCAATTAAGTTAGGAGGCCGTAGAAATTTTGTAAAAAATAAAGACTAAAGATAAAAGATGAGAAGGCGCTGAGGCTATCTTTTTCAATAAAATTATCTTCCAGGGAGAAAGAAAATTTATTGATAAAAAGTTAACATTATCTTTTACGGAATTTTCTTCTTATTTTCGAATCCTTTATTATATATCATCTAAGTAAGCCATTGATGATCTAGACGCGCCGAGATAATCTCTAGACGCGAATCACGAAGATTGGTTCGTGGTGGCGCAGGAGAAGAGTACCTGGATGGACATTAGGGAGTCCTTTGCCCAGCAGTGGGACATACAAGGCTAATGATAAAAAAAAACGGGTTGCACTCCGGGAGTGCCGACAGAAGTGAAAACATGAAACAACGCCATTTAGCTTAAATATCAGAAATTTCAGTAGCTTTTTGCTAGAACGAAAGATGTCGCTGCCGTAGATAAAAAACTTGAAACAAAGCCATCTAGCTTAAACTACACGCACACTCGCACAAGCGCCCTGCGCCGCCGATTCAATCTGACGATCTGAAGCGAGTTTAACAGTTTTTACGCATCCCAAAAAGTGCACAACGCTGTTAAAGAGATGTTTTCGCTTCAAAAAAAAGTAAGTAAGCATCTATTCAAGTTAAAAGTCATTTATTCAAACTAGGCTGAAGATGAGCACTTTTAGAATGTTAATTACACAATACAGTTTATAGTCATATTCAGTAGAAAGTACCTGTCCCTTAAATACTCAGTGCATCTCAGCCCATTGAGAGCTAATTGATGATAGCTATATGTCCTCATAATCATCTGCTTAGCTTTTTCCCAAATATGCTTGGGTCGGCTGCCTGCTGCGGTTGTTTTTTTCGGATGGGAAATCATCAAATAACTTCTCCCGCTCTGGGTGGAGCGGAAGGGAGTGTCAGACTTGTACTGACTAAAACCCATCCATGTTTCTTCCTTGCCCTTAGTGTTCCAGGTACACCTAGACACTACGTAGAGTGCCTTATTCCCAAAAGGAAGCCGGTAAGAATCGGCTTCTTAGGTTCCTTCAGGCATGTAATTTTGGTCACAGTTCTAGATATTATGCTATTACGCATATGGGAGTGTATCTGATGTATATTCCCTCCTAGCAATTGGTCTATTGTTCAACCATACAGTAGAGAGGCGAGGGGGAGGGGAGTTCACGCGGACGAAGCCGTGAGCGACAGCTAGTTTTTTATTAGGATGTTTCTGGGAATAGGACAGTTTCTTAGAAGAGTTTAACATGTAACGTAGCTAGGTAAAGTTAGATAAATTATTTGAACGTTGTGTCCTAAAATTGACACACAACGTTAATTTGCCGTGATATAGCGCCGATTCAAACCGGGAAAGCAGCGGCCGGCAGCGGTGCGGCGAGCACTTTCAGTGTGGAATAACTTTTAACTTTATTTATACATAATTAAAAAACCAATATCGCTTGAAAAGCTCTGAAACTGTTTAACTAATTTTTAAAGAATCGAAGTATTATTAGTAAGCTTTTCGACTACAAAACCATCAAAGAAATCTAAAAATTGGAACACTCGCAAATCGAACCGAAATAAAACACTACCAATTTAACACAGCCTTTCAAATATAAAAGCAATATTTCTGTAACTTTCATCAAAATACAGGCAATGGAGTGGAAAAAATCTATTGAAAAAGAGCAATATTTTGCGAGCAAACGGTCAGACGGACGGTCGATCGCATTAGCGGGTTCCACTGGAGCGTCCCGCGCCCGGAATTAGGTTAGGTTCTATGTATGTATTAGTTTTTGATGCTAGGTCAATTGATACATGTAATCTGGCCGGTTTTTGGGTTATATTGAATGGTAAATAGTTTTACGAAAATTAATAAGTATGACCAACAATTAGGTGCTAGGTAGCGCATCAAGTTACCACAAACTGTCAAATTTTCTCATTCGATTTTGAACACAACCATCAACATTTTATGGTGTAAAATCAGTTTGTGGTAACTTGATATGCTGGCAACTGAACATTGACTTTTTGGTAATGTTTGATTTAGACAGTAGTCTTGGTTTTCGCGGTACTCGTTTCACTTTATATATTTGGTTCTTTGATGTATCAGCATTTCCAGACCTTGACATTTCTATCTAATAAATCCAATATACAAAACGCGCTGGTCAATTTAAAAACAATATTCGTTATCATAATATCATATCTAAACCAATTCCAAAGCGATATAGACTCATAAAAAACCATAAAGTTAATCACTCTATCACCAATCATCATGATGTTTCAATTCAAACTACTTACATATTTCTATTCCGACCATATTTCGTGATTTCCCGAACAATCGCCGCAATTTACCATCGGATTACATACGGATGTCAAACCGCGGGACAAGTCCATCATCGCGGGATCCCGGGTTTTAGAAACGGATTTAGTTTTAAGGGTATCGTGTCTTGGCAGCCTGTAGGCGATTGACCCTCCTCAAACAACGTCATGTCTTGAACTAATGTTTTCATTTTGGGATGAAGTTTTTTTTTTATTTAAGTACACGTTTTTTGTGAGAGTTTTTATGATAGGAACATCTGGCGTCACCTGGGCCTAGATTTTCTAAACCTAGATTTTTATTAATCTGTAATGAGGAGCTCGTGACTAAATAATAACAGCCGCTTGAGTTGATCTTCAGGTTAAGCCGCGCTTGCTTAGGTTAGTCCGTGGATGAGTGAACAACCATTACATACCAAGTTTCCTCCGTGCCTCGGAAAGCACGTTAAGCCGTTTCCCGGCTGTCGTTTGAAGATCTTCGTCTTACCAAGGGGTATCATATTACTCAATACTGATTGGGTTGTGGAGGTCAGATAGGCAGTCGCTCCATGTTAAATACTGATATTTAGTTGCATTCGGTTAGACTGGAGGCCGACCGAAAAAGGCTAGGCAGATGATTATTTATTAATATGTATAGTAATAAGCTTACACTTTCAAATTAATTGAGATTACGTCAGAATACATTCCGTTCCGAATAATTTGACGACCATTTTTCACCCATCCCCACTTACTTAAATCCCGGTTTTTCCCGATCAAATTATGTCATATTGACAGCACTATTGAATAGGCATTTATGAAATGGGGCAAATTGGTCCCATTTACCGTGTGGGCACTTCGTCCCATGTGGTTTGATTAATGTCCTGTCTGCATCGGATTTCACTTTATTTTACCTGGACTGAACCGCCCGGGGTTATTTTATTGATGTTTAAACATTTTCTCTTTTCTGCGGTTTATCCTTTATGTGGGTAGTTGCTATGGATGTTAGAGGGATGTTACACGTGTAGGAGTTTTTGTTATTATTTGGATTGTCGTATTTGTTTAGTACTAAGCTTTGAAGCCTGGCTTTAGTGTGGGAAGTTTTAGCAGTTGAACTATATAGGCAGCGCTTGTTTGTTTTACGTGGGAGTGACTCATTTTCAAATTATTTTAATAATATTAGGTATTCTGGTGTTCTGTGGTACTATATTGTGTCGAGTACCTACGTTACAATTTTCCGTGCGTGTCACAAGCTTCCTAATTTATTCTGACTTCCCATATTTTAAATCCATATAGTTGAGAGAATTTAGCCCTGTTATATGGTCCTTGGATTGTCATTATCTGCTAGATATATTAAAAATACGTAACAAAAATACTGCATGAAATTATCTGCCAGTTTAGTAACACAACAGTAAAATTTACGGGGCACCTCCGTGTAAATTTTAGTTCTTGGTCCTTGGAGCCGGATCACGCGTCGCTTAATTTCGAAAAATCGGAATTTTGGTGTGCAAGGTCTGAACTATCGTAACAAACAACAGTGTGTGAGCGTCTTGGGGTTTTCTAGTGTTGTTGGGTAGTTTATGTTTACGACTATTTATTAGTTAACGCGGTAGACAAAAGTGCACTAAATCCTTGTCCTTACTAATCATCATCACTAATACATTTTATAAATGCGAAAGTAAGTTTCTTTGTTACCTTTTCACGCCTAAACCACTCATTATCCTGATATTTTGCATATATGTTGTCAGGTATACAGAAACGGACATAGGCCACCTTACATCCCGAAAAAAAAAGTGAAACTGTTCCCGAGGAAAATAACAATAACGTTCTTATGGTCATAGATGGCACCACATGTCTTTCGAATCATGATTGAATTTCAAGTAGATTACAATCCGAATTGTTTGTCAAATTCTAAATTAACGCGAGCGAAAACGCTGGCAAAAACTGGTATAGTACGGGGTGTAAACAGAATCTTCACGAAGCCGTCAACCAAGCATTATGTACATCAAACTAAGTAACTTTACGTAAAAAATAAAAAATCACGTTTTACAGTAGGACTCAATGTAACGCACTCAAAACATTGTGCTGTTGTATGGATTGAATAGTAAGAGGGTCCTGGAGGTGTTTAAAGTAAAAATCTTACATTAAAAACATGTATTTCAAAAAAAACTTCTGAAAATGTTGGAACTTTGACCCCCAATATCTCCGTACCTAGAAGGTTCCCAGGTATGGTCGAGAACAAAAAAATGATCGCAATGACGGGGAGAACAAGTGCCTTTTGGCTTCGTTAAGAGTCTGTTTACACCCTTTATAAAATACTAAGTAAATAAAAAATTAGGAAAATGCGTCACGCTCGTAATACAAAGTAAGGTGTTCAGTGAAAATACCATATATGTTCATATAGAACCTCCTCCTTTTGGAAGTCGGTTAAAAATAAAATAAAATATAATACAAACGATTCACTCTTAACCATTTTTCAAACTAACTCCGTATTTCAATCGTATTCCATTTTATCCTCCAACTCGTAGATACTTGAACAGATTCCAGATATAACTGATACGGAGATTCGATTTGTCAGGCTTTCCGATTGGATCGATTTGATTTATTAATCGGTGAGACGGGTTAAAGGTACGGTTCCATTGTTCTCAAAATGGATAGTTTAAAACCCTTGTTTGTCATAGTCAGGGATATCCGTGGGTTCCGTTACTTTATTGTGAGGTGAAATTAAAGGATAGTAAGCGGCCATTTTGTTTTAATTATGGCGGTTGATGAATAGGTATTGTTTGAACAGAGGAAGATCTTTTTAATTTTGTGTAGATGGCCTCGTTGTCGTGGTCTAGTGTTCGTAATCGCGGCTGCTGAGCATGAGGTCCTGGGTTCGATTCCCCTGTCGGGCAAACTTTCGGCTCACTGACTACCTGTAACGACTGTCAAAGATCTACAAATGAAAGCTGGGACAAACGACTCCACGTCCTCTAGCTGTCAATCATGATCCCTACAAAAAACAAATTCTGCCTTGAGACACACCACAACACACACCTATACCAATTCCGCAAGAGTGAAGCAACAATACGACAAACGTCACAAAGACAATGACAATATTTAGTACAAAACATCGAGAACCGAAACAGGCTCCGTATACCCACGTACGGCATGAATGACGTCAGAGGTACGGTTATAGCTAGGAGCTATATCAGCCGCTTTGAACCGACCTAGTGAACCGACACCCGCTGCCGAGCGAAAATATTCAGACGAGAGTTTGTTTAGAACGGATTTGATCGCGATGTGTTATCAGACGGGGTTTCGTTCGGTTGTGTGTGTCACCAGATGGGGTTTGTGCCGTTCCGAACAACCGTTCTTAGATTGGATGGCGTCACATAATTGGGTCATTAATACTGAAGTAATGTAACTAACAGTAAAAGTCTGTCTGTCTATTACTTTTCCCGTCTAGCAGCAAAATCGAAAGTCATTTATTTGATAAATGACTTTCGATTTTGCTGCTAGACGAGGCTTATAATCATCACAAGAAGAAAACCAAAGAAAAGATGGATGGATTGTGTGAAGACTGATATGAAAGAGAAATGAGTAAATGATGCCGTGACTTCTGACAGGGGAGAATGGAAGAAGAAAACGTGTTAACCGACGCTTAAGCGACCCAAATAGAATGGGATAAGGGCAGGAAGATGATGATGAATCATCACTTTTTAAACGTCAATATTAAGAAAGAAAGAAAAATTATCTATTTGTCGCAGAGACATGACGTGCATACAAAATTAAGAAAAATAAAACAATAAACATACATCGCATAGCAAAACATTTCGAGTTCAACAGAACTGAGCATCAACAACAACAAAAAATAAAATATTACATGAGACAGTCCCCCCCCTAAAGCGCCCGCCTTTTGCCGCTTCCTTGTGTTTCAGCAGGAAAGAACTGACGGAACAAATTCCCCAACACCAGCCGATCATGAATATACGACAAAAGATTTCTCTTTTTCCTGTACTACGTTTCTGTCGGATAATTTTCGATCTCCACCCAAGCAGATACGTGTCCAAAAGCTAACATGAGATATTTATGTACAAACCAATATTGCTCAGGTTAAGCGTAAACAATAAACGCAGAAATACAAAGGCATATAATCAAGCGAACCAAATGAAACGATCCGAATCACAGAGCTAATCAAATTGAGAGTACGATCGCTCGCTTATCCAATATTCGGCCTAATGTGTCAACTGACCTGTGAAGTACTGTTGTATTGAACCGTATTATTGATAGAATAAGGTTAGCTTAGATATTAGTGTTGGTTTCTTTTGCTTGGGACGACTTTTGCCTAAGCATTTGTTTTGCCACTTCTTCGTCCCAGCTGAAACACTAGGAATTGGAGAAGGGCGATTTTGGGGGACTATTTTGGGAGACTCTCTTGTGTAATTGATGTTCAAAAAGAGCTGATCGCAAGCCCTGTTTTAATAAACGATTTTTGATTTAAAAACCTGCACGTGCTCAACGTATCTCAACGTTCTTCGTAAATTATAAGCATACTCGGCTTCTACTGTTTCCACTGGACATTGGCATAAGAATTTTTACGTGATTCATATTTTTATGCTATTATGATTATGCTAAAGTGGACATTTTAGACCCCCTGCTAGGGTGTTGTTGATGGAATAAGGTTAGCGTAGTGTTGGTTTCATCTGCTAGGGACGACTTTTACCTAAGAATTTATTTTGCCACTTCTTCGTCCAAGCTGAAACACTAGGAAGTGGCGAAGGGCGATTTTGGGGGACTCTCTTGTGTAATTGATGTTCAAAAAGAGCTGATCGCAAGCCCAGTTTTAATAAACGATTTTCGATTTAAGCACCTGCACTTGCTCAACACATCTCAACATTAAAGTCAGCTCTGGATGTCGTAATAAGTGTAATTACGTTTTAGTAATGTGATCTAGAACCTACGTCGTTTTTTCTTCTTAAATTATAAGCATACGGCAGTCTACAGTTTCCACTGAACACTGGCATAGTCTTTATCCCAGTAGTGCCCCAATAGCCTCTTCTCGCTTTCTTTTGAGAGGGTCTTCTCTTCTTTTGAGAGGGTCCAGGCGTTCTAAGAAAGATAATTATGGTGCAAGTAAACAACCTTCACAATTGATTCTGGACATAAGTTAATTACTAAGCGAAGTTATTTGTTTTGCTTTTAGTAGACTGCATTCCTGGATCCAAAAAAATGCTTGTATTATTTTTTTAGATATTTTCTTTACAAGAAAAACCTTGACTTTTCCGTAAAAACTGGTCTTACGAGCCGAAAATGATTTTTGATTATGAAAACAAAAGATACACTGCCATTTATTTTAAACAATTTTCACTCTACAAATAAATGGCTTTCTCTACAAATAATAGTTCCCAATTGGTTGAAATTACCAGCACATCGGACTATATCGCCTTGGAAAGCTGGAGGAGGCCTATTGCCGTTCTGAATACGTACCGAGGGAGTCAATTCCATTACTGAATGCCTATTCCGATCACAATTTGCTTCCAAACGTCACCGTATTTGGACTCTGAACGCCTTAGATAAATGGATTAGGGATGGCCAATAGTTTTTATTGCTGGTCCCATATGTCATGTCAGGTACTGCTCCAACAGAAGCATAAGCTCCTTGCCTGAGCATTAGGAACCTATAAGAAATTGTTACACTTAAATTGATTATTGTAAATCTTTAAGTGAAGTATTAACAGTGTTCTACCTTCTTCAGTATCTAACCTAACCAATAAAATAAAAGACTGACGCGTTTTGACAATGTGTACAGAACCCTGTCTCATCCGAAAGGTGAATAGTAACAGGGCCATGACGTTAAGACAACCGCCAGCAGACAGCCATCCCCGCCCTATGTATTGGCATAAATACCCCATGATAAAAATTGCTGGTTAAAACTGTATGAATAGACTCTTATTTGATATTTAACAACACCCTAGCAGGGGGTCTAAAATGACCGCTTTAGCAAAATCATAATAGCTTAATAATATGAATCACGTAAAAAATCTTAAAATGGTTATAGCTGCAGTTAATATTATGAATTGTCACTTTATGACCATTTTACGAATTGTAACGTAATTCATATTATTATCCTGTAATCCTGTTATCATTCTGTTATAGTGGTCATTTTAGACCCCCAGATCAGACAGGTCTTTTTTAACTAATATTATAAATGTGAAAGCAAGTTTGTTTGTTACTTTTTCACGCCTAAACCACTGAACCGATCATCTTGAAATTTTGCGTATACATTGGCAGGTGAACAGAAATGGAAAAAGTGCTGTTCTCGAGGGAAGCAAAAATAACGGTCTTATGATAATAGATGGCGCCACGTGTCTTGCGAATCATTATTGAATTATATTATTATAAGCAGAGTACAACCCGAATTTATTTCCAAATTCTAAATTAACGCAAACGACGCTGCAGACAAAAGCTAGTGTAGTATAAGGACTATCGATAAAAAAATATCGTTAAAAAGAGATTCCTTGTGACCCTTAGGTTGTTAAGCCGCTGTTCTAATTGGGTCATAAAATTCTTCTAATCCAATTTAATTAAAGGTTTCATTATTGATGCTCTAGCTACCCAATGCTTCCGGTTTTCCCTTAGCCATCCTTTGCTTTAAAAAGATACTAACTGTAGGGGTCCCACTGCTGAGACGCTGGCCAGCTCTCTTTGAGAAAGAGTGGGCTATGATCCAGCACGCGCTCACAGTACTGGTTGGTACATGTCACATGTCTTTGAAATTTTACTTGTAGGTTTTACTTCACCGTTTTAAGAGCAGTGGTTATGAAATCAATTTCACATAGTGCCTGTCTAGGTTGGAGGCTACATCACACGACCGACATCGGCGCGAAAATGGTTACCACCTATTCAGTATACGGAGACATAAAAAAACATAGCTGATTCCTACAAAAGTGTAATACCTAGTAATACCTTTAATAGTTTCAAAATGTATGGAACAGCTGTCTTTTTTTAATAACCCAAGAAACAAATCTATTTGGTGGGTCCGAATGATATACTGAATACGGGGTACCCGTTTTCGGACGTCCCTTCCACCTCGTATAAGTCCGCCGTTACCACTGATCAAAAGTATTGCGTTCAAAAATTCACATTGCACCTTTGCAAAAATCTCCTGGCGTAGTATGTAATGTATTCTGACAGTATTATATAGCGTGCCTTAGGTTCTCGAACCCTGCCTTAACAAATGTTTCCGCGCAACGTGTGCAATTTGTTCTAGAAAATGGATGGCGTATAATTCTGGTCTTTTAAGGTGTATGTGTTTCGGTAGTTTAATAAAAGGGCCAATGATACTGGTCCTGTTTATCGGTGCCTATTCAATACCCTAAGTAAAGTTCGAAGTACCTTGTATACAGCGTTTTTGAATGTGATACAGACCATCAACCTGAACAACTTTATCATAATGAATGATCAAATAGTATTGCACTGTTAGAATTATAAATTTTAGCAAAATAATCCAAAAGACCGCTTTTATCTTTCCTATTTAATGTCTGTAACAAAATCACCAGAACTTTCTAAGTTTTTATTGTTCTCTCATTAAGGTAGAACTTCCATCATTAAATACTGATCCTTAATGTTTATTTAGCCCATTAAGGTATCATTTTCGCTTAAGTTAACGTTAATGTTGCCATACATCACTTGTTGCATTATTACTCTCATTCTGGTAATAAATGTACCTTGGGGTAAGAATTTAATATCTTTCCAGTTAAGATCCTGAAAGCTACGGTGCTCTTTGCTTGTTGATTAAAAATGAAGCCTCTTCGTATTGAGTTTTTCGTTTACTTCGTTCTGATCCTAAATTATAAAGTACGAAGTAGTATCAAATCCAATCATTTTATATTTGCTTTATGTAAACGTTTTTGAAACCAAATCCTACCTTAACAGCAAGGTATATAAACTCAATATTCAATTCAGGAGGTAATATTACAGTAGCGAGAAGTTCTAGGAAAGTAAATAAAATATAAAATGTAAGTGCATTTTCAGTCCTTCGAATAAGATTGACAAATGACACGTAATACCACTGTTGTAACAGATAGGTGTCACTTATTATGTGCTTGAGTAGTGTGAATTTAAAAACTTTTTATTCATGGATACGCGAATCTTTTATTTTATTGGTAAATTTTACTACGTTATAAACGCAGCATTTTCGAACTAAAAAGATGACGTTATAACTTCAACATTGTTTCAAGTTTAAAATTATTTGTCATAAAAGTCTGTATATACGAAAACCCTTATTTACTAGAAGATTAAACAAGGTATAATAAATTATAAACATTGTAGCCGTTTGTGTATTAAGCGAGGAGAAAAAATTACCATATAATTCGAATTGAAAAATACTTAATCATCCGGCTCGAAGGACCGATATTTTGAAGTAAACTTCAAATTTAATTTTCATCCTTTATATTATTATATACATGTACTAGAAGATTAAACAAGGTATAATTAATTATAAACATTGTAGCCGACTGTGTATTAAGCTGTGCCGAGGGCACGTGGGGCTTCCGAAGGCTTCTCTCATCCACTTATACACCGGCTTTACCTCTCCCTACTTACCTATGTTTTATGGCTTGTTGCTATCTAGGATAGAACAATTAGGCCGCGTTAGTATTTAAATTGGATTGCGGTGCAATTGGTAGAAATCATGGACAGATTTCTGTTGATGATGTTGAAGGGACGATTTTGGATGTTGCTGTGAATCGTAGCTTTGCTTTGCTTAAATTAATTTGAATTTGGCTAGTTGGGTGTCCGAGTATTTTTAGCTCTTAGTTTTTGTCTCCTGTATCTTGGGTGAGTTTACAAACATTTAAACTCACATACACAAACAGTCAGACCTGGAATATTTACCGCCGTCAAAATTATTATGAATTGATACAATTAGTATTCTATATATTTATGTTATTTACGCGTATAATGCATTTGATATACTATTAAAATGTAATTAAACTTCCAATTGAATTGAGATTACAATTAGGCTTCCGAATCACAGTTTTATCATTTAATTAAACACAAATCTACAAGACATGAAAAGTCTATTATATAAACAAAAACTCACGCCCTTTTGCCATGAGGGTAGACAGAAACCACAGAACGCTACCTGCTACGATCCTTACATACTCCGTTTGCCTCGTCCACGTTCATACATCTGTGTAACTGTTCATATCGTCTATTAAACATTGCAAAAACGGTCTCAACATTTTTCTATCCAGTTTCAAAATCAGTTTAGAAAGATCCCGGGGCTGACATCCTCACTGAGTTAGGCCAACGCTATCTATTTACCAGATCCCGGAAGCCAAGGAAATACTGTTGAGCTGCTTACTTCCGACGGTATTTTAAATTGTCAAGAGTGCTATTTGAATATTCTGAGGCTTGGCGTCGTGGATTTGAGTTTGAAGACTGGTTTTAAGACTTGGAGGTATTTGTTTAGTGTTTTAGATGTCATTTCTGACTAGTTTTCTATACTAATAATAATATTATAAAGAGGAAGGATTTGTATTTTTTGTATGTGACGAATAAACTTAAAAACTACTGGACCGATTTGAAAAATTCTTTCAGCAATGAATAGCTACATTATCAGCGAGTAACATAGGCTATATTTTATTCCCATACTACCACGGGAACGGGAACTACGCAGGTGAAACCGCGTGACGTCCGCTAGTCAGTTAATATAGCTATTGGCTTAGGCAAAGCGACATTCTTTCAGCGAAAATGATGATGTATAATTATAAAATGTATTGAATTGACATTTCCTCGTGTTTCCTCTGTACCCCCGTTTGGTCCTGGCCGTTACAGGATGTCAGTGGCCTGTAAGTCTAACAACCAGTCTTACCAAAGCGTATTCAGCTGCATCCGGTTAGACTGGAAGCCGACCCAAACATAATTGAGAAAAGGCTAGGCAGATGATTTAATTGACATAAGCTACCAAAAAGCTTAGTGTAAATTCTATTGAAGGTAATTAATTGTAGACATTCGAAACACTTTCAAAGCGATCGAAATATGTATAGGCTCATGTCTGATTGATAAGTTTTTGACTGTGTTACCTACGTTTAAAGCTACTTAATTTGAAAACGCTATGCAGAGTCACTTCTATTTTTGTTCTCTGATTCGAGAAAATTATTGGAAAATCAAAATCATCATCAAATTGTCGGTTGGTTAGTCCTGAATCTTAGAACGTATCTTGGCCTTCAGTTACAGAATTGTAGGCTATCATTAAATAATTATTAGCCAGGACCGTACTTCCGAAGTCTGAACTCCCCAACAACATATAAAAGTAACATAACACAATTGTTTATTAATATTCTGGAAACCAAGTGAACAACAACAATACAATAGTATTACTAGCTGTTCCAGAGGTTTCCCAACACATTGTTGGAACTAGGCGAAGTTTGTCGCTTACAGGACTTAATGTTAAACAATACGTGTAGACTTTGCTCCGGTTTCGTGAATATTAAATATACTGTGTCTTAATAGGTTTATGTGTAGAGGTCATTTTGGGTTGGAGTTGTTTTTGAGGTGATCGTTTATTGTTGATTCAGGTCCTGAAGGTCAGAAGCTTTTTAATAAAAGGTTGGATAAACTAAGTCATAGATTCGAGAAAGAAGTAGAAAGAAGTAGTTCGAGGAAGAAGAAGAACCGGTGAATTGTGAATCGGACTCGCGCACGAAGGGTTCCGTACCATTATTTATAAAAACGGCAAAAAAATCATGTCTGTTGTATAGGAGGCCCCCTTAAATATTTGTTTTATTTTAATTTAATTATTTTCTTTCATGAAGGTTTTACCTTAAATAAATAAAATAAATAAACACTGACGTCTAACGGATTACCCATTTTCTACCAACAGCAATGTTGCTTGAAACAATGTCCAAAACAATTTTCATTAAATTCCAATTACTCGATGGATTTTACGCTCACACAACCGGCATGCCATTGCTATCCATTCTCAAATTGGCACAGTGTCAAACTGGTATCCATTCTGCAGCATTCCGATCTTCGGTACCATTCAGCTGAATCAATAGAGGTTTAAAATTAATGGTGGTAATATCAGCAATAATCCGTTTTTGTAAGTTAAGGCTTTCAATGTAATCTTTTTTGTGCTGGCTATTTCAGAGTAAGGATGAAACATATACTTGAAAAAATAAAGAAGAAAAACTGGACAAGTGCAAGTTCGACTCGCGTGAAGGGGGCTCGGGTTCTGTACGTTAATCATCTATAAGTTAACGCAAAAATATTGAATTCCAGTTACTTTTAATATCATAGATTTCTTATAGGTTTTCCTGTAATCTATCATGGGTGGTTCAAATCTAAGAATAAACGGTTGTCCAATTACTGAATCTGAATGAATCATCAATTTTCAGCATTGCACCTATCACAATTAGACTGTTTTTACATTAGCCGCCTCTTTTGTTATTATTTACCCCTGTCATACAGGATGTCTAAGTTCAGGGGTCGAGACTACATTGATGTAATGTTTATTGAAGTTTTAGAAATAAATTTATTATTTATTTATTAGTAATTGGTAGAAAATACCCATGGCATTAGTTTCGCCATCATCTAAAGGGTGTAAACAAACTTCTCACGAACCCGAAAGGCACTTGTTCTCCCCGTCACTGCGATATTTTTTTTTGTTTTAGGCCATACCTGGGAACCTTCTAGTTACGGAGATATTGGGTATCAAAGTTTCAACAAGTTTTATTTTAAATACCAGTTTTTAATGTTAAATTTAAAAACGTCCACGACGCGCTTACTATTCAATCCATCCATCAGCACAATGTTTTGAGTGCGTTACATTGAGTCCTACTGTAAAACGTGATTTTTCAGCCCAAAAAAAAAGTCGTCTCCCAGCCCAAATTTTTGCATAAACTTACTTAGGTTGATGTACAGAATGCTTGGTTGACGGCTTCGTGAAGAGTCTGTTTACACCCTGTATTTGTAACATGAGATGGAGCCGAAATTCTTTGCAAGACCTCCGTTAAAACTTGCGGTGGCGAAGGTCGATTTCGTGCCAAAATCTCGCATTGAAGGCGAGTTTCCATCACAACCCTATTTAACCCCCGTCCAACCAAAACGCTCCTAAGTAATGAGCGATTAACAACACAGTTCGGCATATGTATTGACAGGGGATTAGGAATGGTCCTAATGCCAGTTAGGACCAAATGGTTAGAAAGCAAATGCGTAAATTGGATTACGTTGTGTGTGTAATTGAGTTATTTACTTAGCTAATGAGCTGGTATTTGGTATTGAGGTGATGCCTGGAGTACTCAGGGTTTTACGTTGGAATATTATGAAGACTTTCTTCAACTATACATAAACGGTGTCACAAACTTAACGAAGCCGAAAGGCACTTATTCTCCTCGTCATTGCGATTTTTTTTTGTTCTAGACCATACCTGGGAACCTTCTAGTTACGGAGATATTGGGGGTCAAACTTCCGAGGTATTAGTAGCGCTCCCGATAGCAATTAAAAATATTAACTACTAAAAGGTGCGCTCCGAGGAATAAAAAAGGGGCGCCTCATTAGGTGCGCCTCAAAATGGTAGCGCTTCGAGGAATACCTCAAAGTTTCAACCTTTTTCACAAGTTTTTTTTAAATACGTTTTTTTAATGATTTTTTTTTTTACTTATGACACCTTCGCGGCCCCCGTTCTATTCAATCCATCCATCAGCACAATGTTTTGAATGCGTTACATTGAGTCCTACCGTAAAACGTGATTTTTCACCCCAAAAAAAATCCTTTCCCAGCATTAATTTTTGCATATAGTTACTTAGTTTGATGTACAGAATGATTGGTTGATGGCTTCGTGAGGAGTCCGTTTACACTACGTATAAACGGTAACCTTTGTGGAAACTGTATTTTCGAGTTGTTTGGGGTTGAAACTCTGGGTCCGAGTGCTCATAGCCTGTTTAAGAGGAAACATGATAGGTATTTGAAAAAAACTATCGCTGTCACTATCCGAGCGTGATTTCGACATTGGTGCGATAAAGACAATTATAGAAAAATGTCGTAATTCAAGGTTTGGCTCTCGACTGTTTCCTCCTCCAATATTCGACCAATTTTAAAAATATAATAATACTATATAATAGTATATACTGTGTCCCTATGTTTTTCGTTTTTCATTAATAGTTGTCAAATCTGTACACTAGGCCTTTGTTGACAGGCGATCTAAATAGGTAATTTTGAGCATTTTGTAAAGGTTCTAGTGCTCTTACAGATTATGTATCTTCAAAAAGGAAATAACATAGAAGAGGTTGATATTTATTTAACTGTAAAAAATCATAGCTTTAAAGTCATAAACCAGAAAGAAAACAGGCGAGAGCGTTTGTATGGAAAAAAGGCCACCCACATTTCCTATTAAGGAAATTTCGAAACGCCTTTTTGACGCTTCCCGTGACCCTTAGGGCTAGCTTTTACCTTGGCCAGAGGCTAAGTGTTGCCATACAACTTGGCGACGCCACCAGTCTCTTGGGCACATTACCAGATGACAGCGTTGAGGAGTTTTTTGATGCCCTTTTATAGTTCGTTGATAGTTTATTTATTTTAGTTTTTCTGAGAGACTGTCTCGTTTGTCTAGTGAGAGGAGGTGAGAGGTTCTGGGTTCGATTCTCGGGTCGGGCAAAGTGCTATTGGGTTTTTCCATCAGGAATTTCTCAGTAGCAGCCACGGACTCTGGATTTTCGCCCGGTTGATGCAATAGGCTCGCCCCCTATTACATGGGACTTAAACATAACTGGCGAAATATGGGTGTACTATTAGGTACGCCTCTGCCTAACCCTACGGGGATTGCATGCGTGATGTTATGTTACGTTTAGTTTTTCTTCTTTGTCGTGTATTTAGATCCTAACCTCTTTATTTTAGTTTATTTAATCGTTTTTAACTTATAATGTACCTATATAGTTAGTTAACTCTACTTAAACATATTTTTTTTTTTACATTATTAAAAATGAAAATCACTTTTCGTTTTTGTCTGAGCGACCGCGCTATTCTGAATGGATTTTGATGGAGTTCTATCATCATTTAGACATTCTTTTTAAGATTGTGTGACATGTACTTCGATATTTTCTCAAGTCATTTAAATCGTCAGAAACAGGAGCGAGTCGATAGTTCATTTACATTTGTATCCACGGGTCTGCTGTCTGCGTTAAATGTTTTGATATTCCAAAATGAAAAGTAGGTACTCAAGTATAATTTTTCCATCGCAATTGATCTTGTACTTAGTTACTTCTTAAATATTAAAGGTAACAAATATAGTTATAAAAAAGTCCACAAAATAAGGTGGAAGGACTAAAACCATTAAAAGAAGTATCAATTTCGGAGCCCCTGTTTACCTCTCAACACCTTTTAATTCTGTAATCGATAGTCAAAGTTCATTCCTTAAAAATGTCCGAGCAAAATTAATGGTCTTTGTAACCCCGAGGTAGGGTTGCCAGACGTTCGTGTTTTTCCGTGAAAAGCTGAATTTCTTTTAAACTGATAAATATCTTTTTACCAGCGCCGCACAGTGGAACGAATGTATGGGAGCGGTTGGACGTAGACATGTCCGAAAAATAAGAGTAGAATTATGACAAACTAATGATGCCATCTTATTCGATTACTTAATGCCTTCATAAATTGTGGTGATGAATTTCTTCATAACTCCCATATTTCGGGAGTAATTTGAGAAAATGTGAAATTTTACTATGAAAATGAGTGTATCGAGCTCTCTCCCTCCTGATTCCGGGCTTGTTTCAAGTACCGGTCTCTAATATCGTAATGCTATTACTAAGAGCTATATTTAATACTAAGACACATAGTGCGCCAAATGTGCACTTTCTGGGATAAAAGGAAATGAAAATTTAAAAAAAAAAACGTTTTTTCCCCATTTGTATTTACTTTAAACCGCAGACAGACTTATTAAGAGGTCTATAAATATATTATATATATACAGAAATATATATTAACAAAAATATTCACAAGAACTGATGAGAGTATGACTTTTAAGTAAGTTGATAATAAATTACCTAGTTTCATTAAAAGTACAATAAATAATTAAGATGTAAGCTCTAATTTACTAAGTTACACATTTTAAAACAATAACATCATTTAATTATCTTCGTCATCATCATCATCATCAATTAATTCAAATTCAGAATCGATGTCCGCTAAATCATTTATGTTAACAAATTCGATATCACTTTTCTCAGAATCCGTAAGCTCATAAAATTCCTTAAAAGAAGATTTTTTTACAAACTTATTTCCTTTTGGACGGATACTTGTAACAAGTGGATCAGAAGACAGTAAAAGATTGTGCATAATATCTTCATTGCATGAGATACTGCTATGCTTTCGAGAATGCCCCTCTCTATATTTTCTAAAATCTTTATTTCTAGCCTCAGATGCCTCTTCGGATAGAAAACCAATGGGCACAATTGACATGTTCTGAACTATGTCTGGCCCATGCATTAAAATTTTATGAAGTGAAGAAGGCATATAATACCATGGGTATAACTCCACGTAAAGCTTAGCAGTATCAAAGCAGAACTCTCGGAATTTAGTTACGTTGATCTTCTCTCCTGATGAAATACACTGCAAGATCACACAGATTTTTCTTAAAAGCATAGCATCTATTCCGGTCAGTTCAGCAGATTTAGTGTAGTTTTCAAAAAATCTCCTTGCCGAGTTGCCATTGTTGGTGGATCCACTGCCTTGTTTCACAACATCGAGAAGTAAGCCCGTTTCTCTTCTTACAGCCTCTTGAACTCTTTTCTTCCTGTCATCAACTTGCCTTTTTGCTATATCACCCCTTACTTGCCATGATTTTATGTCTAATTTGTAGGAAATGTGTAATAAGCATTCCATTGAGCGAATCCAAGCGTGAAGGGTGCTTAAGCTATATTTATACATGTCCTCGTTTGCGTGTTTATCTTTGATTAACTCTAAATTATTCATTTCTTTAGGACAAGCCTTGCATATGTCACACACTGAAGCTGCTGTATCGGATATAATGGAATGAATTTTACCATCAATCATTGTCAACAGCAGTTGGTGTTTGACACTAATTCCATCAGTGATGGTGGATGGAGTTAAGGCTTCAATCTCTGCTTCGATTTCAGCCATCTCTCTCTGCACATTTTCTTTGGTTTCCTTTATAAACTTAAACAATATTGGCCGGCAAAATGAAGTGGAAGATGGTCGCTCGTTTTCCCAAATTGTTACACCTTTTGAGACGAGCCGCAGTGGTACAAGACTAATCATAAAATTACTAGCAAGATCGATTTGCTCATCTTCACTCGTCCTTTGATGATAAATGCTTTGGCTAGATGATCCGTCAAAACCCCATTTGCTGGTCAATACGAGCTGTTGATTGGGATCAACAGGGGTTTCTAACGACCTAATAAGTCTTCTTGAGGTTAAATCCATCAAGGCTTGTAATTTGATTTTTGCAGAGCTCTCTGTAACTGTGAGATCTTCTTTGGCCGGATAGCACTTAATTTTTTCTTTAACCAACATGTAGTAACTCGGGTATTGAAGAGCTCCTTCTTGAGTGTTGAAATCCCGAAGAGTGTTATAGCGCCATTTCGATAAGTTCATCGATACATAAAGAGCCAATGCCTTCAAAGGGGATATTTCCCGTACCTGAATTGATTTACCTTCAATGAAGGCTTTGATTTTTGAGGCCTCTTCTGGATTCTCCGTCAAGTATTTCATAACATAAGCTGTATCGCTTTGTCCTGCCTTTTGAAGCGCCCTTTCGGCCGAAAACATAATTTCAGCGCTGCTACTGCTGCATGAAAGACTATCTTCAGTGCGTCTTCTTTTTTGCCGGTTACTAAGGTCCTCAAAAGATTTACGAGGACTAGGATGTGTACAAGTTGAAGCATCAGATTTAGCAGGAGAAATTATGGGCTCGATGACGTCACTTATATTTTCTGTAGAAGGTTCCATATTTTCATTCTGTAATTCCGGCCATTGAATTGCAGCCTGTAGCCAAATCTCATATTTCTTCCGAAACTTATCTGTGCTTCTTCCAGACTGTGTCCATTTTGCATAAATGCGGTAGCAAAATCGACGACACCAGTCTTTTAAACTTGTTTCAGCACTTTCACATAACTGAACACAACTGTTATCTTTTAAAACACTGAACAAATAGTTAAAGTCGCGTAAATCTTTATGTGCGCGTGCGCATAAAGCAACGTGAATATCAAGATTTGTATTAAAATTTGGAAAATACATTGCGAGATTAGCTTGGATACAACGAGGTGTAAATCAACACTGATTTTAAAGTTACTAATAGTGACCTATTTATATAAAATCCAGGTATCCCAGGTATCCTTTGTTAAATATTGCAAGGTAATTAGTTATTGTGATAATTAGTAAATGATGCATGCTAAATTAGTGTATTAAGAGCCATTTAGTAATTAAATAATAGCAATGTTCTTATCAGTAATCATTAGTGCATCAGTTTTATATGTAAACCTTAAGTCCCTAATTATATATCCTAATTAGCTTATATCTTCTCTAATTGGCTGCTCAGAAATGTTATTGTAATAAGGTAAACCTTTAGAAAAACGGTTTTAATCAACAAAATAAACAAAAAATAAAAAAATTGTGTTATAAAATAAACATCACTCTTTATCCCAGAAAGTGCACATTTGGCGCACTATGTGTCTTAGTATTAAATATAGCTCTTAGTATTAGCATTATGATATTAGAGACCGCTACTTGAAACAAGCCCGGAATCAGGAGGGAGAGAGCTCGATACACTCATTTTCATAGTAAAATTTCACATTTTCTCAAATTACTCCCGAAATATGGGAGTTATGAAGAAATTCATCACCACAAGTTATGAAGGCATTAAGTAATCGAATAAGATGGCATCATTAGTTTGGCATAATTTTACTCTTTTTTTTCGGACATGTCTACGTCCAACCGCTCCCATACATTCGTTCCACTGTGCGCCGTCCAGGTTGCTACGTATTGGTCGGAAAAATCTGACTCATCGATTCTAGAGGAGGAAGAAGTACCTTTTTTACTGGACTTTCTGGTATCGAAAACTATTTTGAAATCCGGCCAAGTGCAAGTCGGACTCGCGCATGAAAGGTTCCGTACCATCGCAGTAGGGGAGTCTCCTTTAATTTTTGGTTTATTTGTTTTTATTGCGGCAACAAAAATACACATTCACATGAAAATTTCAACTGTTTACCTATTACGGATCATGAGATACTGCCCGCTGACAGACAGACAAACGGACGGGCAGCGGAGGCTTATTATTAGGGTCCCGTTGGTTACCCTTCGGGTACAGAACCCTAAGGAGGGGCTAAAAGTTTTCAGAATGTTATTGAGTAAAGGAAAAAATTAAGCAAAGAAAAAAATAACATGTTAACACATTAGTATTCGAAAGTGCTATTATATATCCAATAATATATTAAAGACATAAGTATCAGTGATTATGGATCTCTTCATTTGTGGCAACCCTATATATCTCTGTTAAATTTAAATTACGAAAAGATAAAACATTGGGCTCAGATACTCATGGATCGAATCAATTTTATTTATTATGGTCACTAGAGATCTCATCAATCTTCTCTGTCTAAAAAGAGGACTGGTTAAATACTTCATAATATCACGCCTGTAATCCCCGAAGAGTTAGGCAGAGGCAGAGGCGTACCTAATAGTCGGCAGGGCTGCGGGACTGCCAGGGCTGCGGGACTGGTCGAAAGAGATACCGCGGCCCTGGAACGCAAAGGGCAAGGAAGGAACGTGGATGGGTTTTAGTCAGTACAAGTCTGACACTCTCTTCCGCTCTGCCCAGAGCGGGAGAAGTCATTTGATGATTTCCCATCCGTAAAAAAAAGCAGTACCTAATAGTACACCCACATTTCACCAGTTATGTTTTAAGTCCCATGTTATAAGGAGCAAGCTTATTGCCATCAACTGGGCACAAAACCACCGTGGCTGCTAATGAAATATTCTTGATACAACACAAATTTTATAACATGTACCATATTACCTATGTTCAACAAATAAAATACTTTGACTTTGACTTGATGAAAAAACCCAATATCATTTTGCCCGACCCGAGAATCGAACCCAGGACCTCATGATCAGCAGTAAAGCTTGCAACCACTCGGCCAACGCGCGAGGCAATTTTCAGTTCTAGTGATTATATGTATTGTGATAGGTAATGTCGTACTAGGTAAGCTAGTAGGGTAACCCTTCTTAGCCAACCCGTATGGAGGGTTACCCTTTGTTAACGAATTACTTTCCCTTCTTGGAACTATTTTTCCTGTTTTATTAGCTAGCTCCATCTTTCTCCTACGCAGAAGTAAGATTAAAAGATTATTATATTTAAAAGATCGCTTACAATGCTCTTTTGAAAACGTCTCATAATGTTCTGTTTTCCTGTGTATTTCCCTTGTCCTACTATATCTATACATATATATATAATTATACATCTATACATAAATATATCTATACAGATAAATAAAATTGGAGTGTCTGTTGTTTGTTTGTTACTCTTTCACCCAATAACTACTGACCGGATTTGGATGAAATTTTGCACACAGATAGTTTATAACCTGGATTAACACATATGATACTTTTTATCCCGGTAGTACGGTCCCGTGGGACAATTACGGATTTTCAGGCGGGCGAAGCCGCGGGCATTAACTGTTCCTCTATAAAAGTAAATCCATTTCTAGTTTTCTGTTAACATCCGCCATTTCATAAAGATATTAAAGATTGAAACATCGGCCAAAAATTTCAGACCAATCCATCGTTCGAAAGAAAATATTCAAGAAGCCGAAACGGTCAACGCTCTTCTAAAATACAGGCCTTCCATTTTAGGATGAAAATCGACAGCCTATAATATCCATCCCAGCTTATTTCCATCCATCATATTTTTTTGGCAGCGACACAAAATGTGGGAGAGGAAAACATCGATATAAATATGTATTACCTGTCTTTTAGGGATGTGAAGTTGGGACAAATATTTGGGTACGTGGGATGCGGTCCAATTGAGTTAAAATGTTACTCAACTCTGGTAGGTCGTGGCTACGAATAAAGTATGTAAGGGATGGTTTTTGGTCGCTGTCGCAGAAAACTCCAAGCCGTATTGTTAACAACAACATTTTGGGACTACCAATCTTCATTGATATGCGATTTTTCCAATTTACCTATCTTGACTAATATTATAAAGAGGTTAAGTTTGTATATTTGTAAGTTTGGATATAGAAGGTAGTCTTCTAAACTTCTGATCCGATTCTGAAATTTCTTTCACTAACGTGAAGCTACATTACCCGCAGACTGTCATATATATATATATTAAAGCGCGAGCGAATCCGCGGGCTGAAGTCAGTTTTTAGGGTTCCGTACCCAAAGGCTAAGCAACGGGACCCTATTACTAAGCCTTCGCTGTCCGTTCGTCTGTCAGCAGACTATCTCATGATCCGTAGTAGGTAGACAGTTGAACTTTACACAGAATGTGTATTTCTCTTGCTGCTATAACAACAAATCATCATCATCATCTCCATTGCCCTTTGGGTGACTTTAGGCCTTCTGATGAAGCCCATTGTGAGCGACCACGTTTCGTTCCCGTATGTAATCACTGGCAACACACACTGGTCATAGACTTTTGTCTTGAGACACTGCAGTAAGTGGGACGAGAAGATACCACGCAACTTCCCGTACGCTGACCAGCCGAGTCGGATTCGACGATAAGCCTCTTTCTCGAAGTTAGACCTACCTAACTGGACCGATTGTCCCAGGTAGACATAATCGTCTACAACTTCGAGTGTATTGTCTCCGATCTTCATAGGAATGGGTTACGTGGGCAACATGACCTTAGTAACAACAAATAATAAAAATTAAAAGAAACCCTTCTACGCGCGTCCGACTCGCGCTTGGTCGGTTTTTAAAGTTAATTAGCTTGTTGGTTGCGACTGTCAGATCTCAAAGCTCATGTCAAGTAATGGAAGTCGTCCAACCTTACCGGTGATTGATTGGACACAAATTCCTTTTATAATCCATCACGGCTTTGTGTATCGGAATATTGTTGACTAGCACGAATATGCTGAGTAAACGTAACGTAAACTCAAACAATTTGTGAATTGAAATTACAATTAAGTATCGCATGACATTTCCGTTTAAAATGTTGCGACAATCAAACTATTACTCATCCGTTGATATGAATGTAGTTTTAAACGCAAGACAATAAAGGATGTAAAAAGACTTAACGAAACCGAAAGACACTTGTTCCACAAAGTTCCAACTTTTTCACAAGTTTTTTTTTAATACATGTTTTAATGTATTTTTTTATTAAGACACCTTCACGGCCCTCGTACTATTCAATCCATCCATCCGCACAATGTTTTGAATGCGTTACATTGAGTTCTACCGTAAAACGTGATTTTTCACCCCAAAAAAAATAGTCTTTTTAAAAATAAACTTTATACGCACATGCGGTATAAAAAGTTGACACAAGAATTTTCGAAATGTTAAAAAAAAGATGTTTGGAAATGTCTGTTTTTATGGAAAAAATGGTCTAATTTAGCTGTAACACAATTTTTTGAAAATTCCTCTGTCAACTTTTTAGACCTACGTATATTGTTTGTGCGTATGAAGTTTAATTAAATTCAGTTCAATCACTTCGGAAAAAAACCATTTAAAAGTTGTATACAATGCTGTCAGTCGTTAACACTCTTAAATCGTTCGAATTTACGTTACCTACATGCTAGCCCACTGGGTGATATTCCAGCGTTTAAATAAAGGTTTTCTCTCGTCCGAAAAAAATATTAATTTGTTCTCCATGTGACGTCCCTACAGTTACTTAATTTGGGAGTCGGTCAACCAAATTCTT
Organism: Lycophotia porphyrea; assembly: GCA_950005105.1. Lineage (NCBI taxonomy): Eukaryota > Metazoa > Arthropoda > Insecta > Lepidoptera > Noctuidae > Lycophotia > Lycophotia porphyrea. The sequence continues at coordinate 3,575,079 of OX465396.1, forward strand.
TATCATTGGTTCGGAGGCTGAAAATTTTCGTACTTCATTTTTGTTTATTTATGGCACAGACCCGCTCGCTGTCAATGTAATAAGGGTCCATTTTCACGTAGGTATTATCTATTCGTATTTTAAGGTTTGTATAATGAAAACTATGATAGATAGGCAACGCTCAAGCTCTGCGTACCATACTAGAGTAAATTGTGATTCCAGCAGGGGTTACACGATACTCGTAACTGTAGCTAGCTTTTGCCCGCGGCTTCACCCGCGTGTAGTTCGATAATAGTCCCATACTACCGAGATTAAAAGTATCCTATGTGTTAATCCAGGTTATAAACTATTTGTGTCCAAAGTTTCATCCAAATCCGTTCAGTAGTTTTTCCGTTCAGGAGTTATTCATTCTCACAAACTCTCGCATTTATAATATTATTATATTAGTAGGACTATCGCCACTTTCAAACTAGAAAGAGACTAGAATAAATTTAAACAAAAACACGTGAAGAAGAAATAAAGAAAAAAGAATTTTGTCACAGGGACATAAATTGCGTACAAATTGCGTAAAAATAAAATAAGCAATAAACATACAACCCATTACAAATATTTATCAATACAACTGGACGCAACAAAAAAAAATTGACAACTTGCACGTCGTGACCGAGACAGGCAGGTTACCACTCAGCATGATGCTGTGCTATGGGGGACCCACAGCACAGCGCTGGTTTTCAGTGGTCAACGGTGAAAAAACGTACACCGCGCGCCGTCCGCCTGGTTCGCAATAAGGTCAACATCAGTACTAGTTATTCTGCATTAACACATATCATCATCATTATCATCAGCCTTTTAATGTTCCCACTGCTGGGACACAGGCCTCCTCTCTATGAGAGGGAATGGGCTATAATCCACCACGCGGGCCCACTGCGGATTGGTAGATGTCACATGTCTTCGAATTTTTGGTTCTAGGACATGCCGGTTTCCTCACGATGTTTTCCTTCACCGTTTTTGAGAGCAGTGGTGATGAAATAAATTACCGGGTAAAACGGGGTGAATAGGACTGCAGGGGTTAATAGAAAAAAACTTTAAAAGGGATTTTTACGTTGAATTGATATGATTTGTTACCAAAAATAACTCTATTTTATTTACTAATTAAAATACTTAATTATTTAGAGACCATGTTGGTAACATATTATCATATCAATTCAACGTAAAAACCCCTGTTAAAGTTTGTCTTTATTCACCCCTGCAGTCCTATTCACCCCGTTTTACGGTACACAAAGTAACGCGTCTGCCTGGGTTTGAACTCACGACTTACTGTTCGTAAGTCGGGGTCGCTACCACTGGGCTACGCTGCTCTCGAAACAAATAAAAAAAAAACAACACAATATAAACACATATACGCAAGTTATAATTCTTATGGTTCCCCAATGTCGAATCACCCTGTAATACCTAAACTTATAAGACAGTTTCCCTACATTCAATATTCCACTTTCCGAACGTGTCCTTGAACCAGTTCCTCCCCTGCCCGACACGATGCCCCAAATACTCCCCTGTTCCTCCCCTGTCTGTGTTCCCGTGTCTCCCCTGACGCGGGCCTAATGGTGTTGAACGTTCCCTGGCAAAAACAGGGGAGAGCGTCCCTCAAAAATGTCACATCGGGAAGTGCTCCAATTAATATGAAGTAACGACTGTCACTCTCATTGTTTGTGGGGTTATATTTAGACTGCGTTTTACTGGCTCTGTGCCCGGTTGATGGCAATAAGCTCGCCCCTTATTCAAAGGATTTAAACATAACTGGCGAAATGTGGCTTTACTATTAGGTACACCTCTGCCTCACCCTTCGGGGACTATACGCGTGTAACTACTGTACCATACATCTCTGCAATACATTGTTATGTAGGTAATTCAAAAAAGCACTTAGATACTTGTCAACCATCCATTCGAGTAAATGTTATTCCAAGGCTTCTACGAGATTGAGATACCACGGCCCTGGAACACAAAGGGCAAGGAAGGAACATGGATGGGTTTTAGTCAGTACAAGTCTGACACTCCCTTCCGCTCCGCCTAGAACGGGAGGAGATATTTGATGATGACCCATCTTAAAAAAAAAAAGATTGTACATATTTACAAAATGTTCATTCCTACAAACTAACAAGGCTGGTTGGTGGCAGAAATAGGTATAGTGGTAGTATGAAAGGACCTTGGATGATTCCCTTTAGAACCTGTTCTATCCTGAACGAATTCCTACATTTAGAACATCACCTGTCTAGTAATTTCCCAACTATGTTGGGGTCAGCTTCCAGTCTAACCGAATGCAATTGAATACCAGTATTTTACATGGCGTCTACCTATTTGGCCTCCACAACCCAGTTAGTACAGGGCCATACCACTGGGTAAGAAAACTGGTTGTCAATTTTTCGGGCCAATGATTTCCTGTAACGACTGTCAAAGATCTACAATTGACAGCCGGGACCAACTTAACATGCTTAACAAGGCATGAAGTAAATTCGATATGTAATGGGTGGTCACCCATCCATGGACCAACCTAGGCACGCGCGGCTTAACCTAACCTTTACCCAGGAGCTCTCCACCTAACCACTAAGACCACTATTAAGACCACTTCTACCTCAATTACTAAGTTGAAACAGCTTTGTCACCCTTTATCCACTTTAAGAACATAAACATTACTAAAACCTTTTTACAATCAGCTCCCTGTCCAAAAAGTTTCCAAGCGTTCAGGAGCGTAGGCGTGGGGCCACCGTTCGCTAACCATCCTGGGTTTAGCCTCATTAATTATTTTGGTTGACCGGGGCATCTTGGGCATACTTGGTAACTTGGCTATTCGACATTATCATAATAATAGGTAATATTCCTAGATTAATGTTAGTAGTCAGTGGCCCAAAAAAAGTCTGACAACCAGTCTTACCAAGGGGTATCGTATTTCCCAGTACCAACTGGGTTGTGGAGGTCAGATAGGCAGTCGCTCCATGCAAAATACTGGTATTCAGCTGCATCCGGTTAGACTGGAAGCCGACCCCAACATAGTTGGGAAAAGGCTAGGCAGATGATGATTCCTAGATTAATGTTGAAAATTTTATTCATATAAAAAAGTAAGAGACAAGAAAGATGTTAGAAAAATTGTTTATTCTGCGTAGTGACAGCACACACATTATAAATAAACATAAAAATTAATTAAAATAGGAAGCCGAAAAGCCTCGCACTTGCTAGCTCTGTATATGGATAAATGCCAATGACTACTAAAGAGCAGTGATGCCGATTGTTTTCTACAAAAAACAACACCTTGTGATTACGAAATGTTTTAAGTTTCGATAATGGCTACCGAAAAAAATAGGTAAATCAATTTTGGAAAATTAATGATAGAATCAAGCGTTACTTTAGGTGGGAAGGCAGTGTAGCTGCATCCTGCATCTAGATCTGGGCCTTTTGCACGGAAATAAAACTACATATTTTGAATAACGTTTTAATGTACCAAAATAACCAAAATTTCAAACGCACACACGTAGATAGACAGTCTGTATACTGTCCTAAAACTAACGAAATGAAATCTAATTACAATTACAGTGAAAATATTTTATCAATCTCTTCCAAATGCATTTAAGTACAACAAACAAGTTAACGCCACCGATTTCTTTCAGACTTACACATCTAAACAAAACAACCATCAATTATAAACCCAACAAGGTTATCCAGTATTACAATCGTAAATGTACCCACATTACTCCGATTCTCAATACCCTTTCTATACGAATCAATACGTAAACATACAGAGAAAGATCCAAACACATTTATCCATTCAACGGTCCCCGATCGACACTTCAAACTGAACTCTGAAAATTCGCGAAATGGACGAAAGAATATCATTATAGCACCTCTGGGTCCACTGTACTGATTTATATTTCTCTCACAGAATTGAGAATTTTTCTTAAAGAATATACATTCATCAACAAAGTTTATTTTTAATTGCGTTATTGTTGAAGCGTCTTTTCATTTCTGTCGTGTTCGTCTTGACGCGGGTTTTCGTTTTTAATTGTCTCTTTGTCTTCTAAATAGTTGGTGTTGTACTAATTTTCTTTATTTGATTCCTTAGTTGTACTGTTGGGATTTTTTTCTTTGAGAATTGATTTTGAGAAATTGGAAGTACTAAGAAGGAAGAGAATGTGAATATAATTTTAAATACAAGCTTTTATCCAAACGAAAAGAAAAAAAAAATGGTTTATCTATCAACATTGAACGCGTATATAAAGTTTCGTGTCTGTACTATTAACCGTGGAGGAGTTCTGTCGGGAGGAGGCGATCTTAGCTGCTGGAGCAAGTCATGTCTGTCATAAAAATATTGTCACCAGACTCAAAGGTGTGTGCAAAACTTTAACTCAATCGGTTGGGGGGAACTGGTTCGAAATTCAGTTGAGACATTTGACTAATACATGCTAACAAATAAACTAACAAGGGAAGTTAAATAAAAGCTTATATCAAAGAGGATTGTCGTTAAATGAACGTTGACAAGTCGCAGGGTGAGAAAACAGTCTCACATTGAAATCAACAAAGAAAGTCGTATGTCACACATGTTAATGACTCCTGCAACATTTTGCTTTATTTAAAAGTGTTACGACGGACGGTAACTAAAATTAGCTAAATATTAAGGCTAAGTAAGTCAGCTTAGAAACCTTACTTCCACCTGAAACACTCCTATAAGGTTTCTACTGATCCAACCCATTGTTATTATATCTATAGTTATAAAATCGTTTTTCTTGACTGACAATCAACACAGCTGAAACCACTGGACGGATCAGACTAAAATTTGGCATAAAGATAGCTATAATGACGTAGGCATCTGTTATCAAAGAATTTTTTGAAAATTTTGCTCCTAAAGAAGTAATATAGGGCTTGAAAGATTGTTTAAATTCGGTCACCGGGCGATGCTTGTGCGGGTCAGCTAGTACTGCTAGTAGTCTTCTATTCATCACTTTTCACGACGTCATCAACATCATAATTTACACAGAGAAGTGTAGAACAAAAGCTGGGGAGAGAGCTCCTCTCCGGCGATTGTTAGAAACGTATATTTTATTAGATATTTTAGCTCATAATTATAACAAATTTAGAAAAATGGCTATTAAATCACTTTCGTTATGATTTGATGTGTGACTACAGACTAAATCTGGACTGGAAGCGCTGTCCAAAGTTGGTTAATGTGACCTTTCAGTTCTATTCTTATTTTCTTACTGTCCCTTTCTGTATACGTTTGTTTCCCTATTTCTTTTAAAACCTATGTAAATCCGTGGACAATAGTGTGGGTTATGTGTTTGTTTACTATTATACCTAAGCTAAATATCAATATTGTAACATATAACTGTTTTTTGTTCCAAATAAATAAAATAAAAATCATTTTTTTGCCCTTGTTCTAATTCATTTGGGGTCAGCGCCATGTCTTCTTCTTCCTTACTTCTCTTTTACTCATCATCACATCAGAACTTTCGTGAAATATCATCCTTTGGTCTTCCACAACATATCACGACGTATCTGTCGGTGTTCGATATCCGCGGCTAGTCCAAAATTGTCCGTACCAATTTAACTGATCTACGTACTCACCCGATTCTTCTAGTCATAAAATTTTCTAGGTACGTCCGAATTAACCAAATCGTCTAACAACCCAAAGAAAATAATGGAGCAAGCTTGAAAAAATTCAATGTCTTACCTAGATATATTACTCTGTTGGGAAATCAGAATCACCACGAATTCGTTTTTTTTTTCTTCTTCACAAATTCACACTCGTTCATTTGTTTGAATGTTCATGATTTAGGCATGAATTGAGAAATATTCGGAATTTGCTTAGTATGAAACTAAGTAATTTTACGCAAAAATTATTGCTGGGAAAAGACTTTTTTTAAGGGTGAAAAATCACGTTTTACGGTGGGAATAAACGGAACGCACCGAAAACATTGTGCTGATGGATAGATTTAATAGAACGGGGGCCGTGGAGATGTTTAAAGTAAAAATCTTATATTAAAAATAATTATAAATAAAAAAAAAGGAAAAAGTTGGAACTTGGACCTATATCTCCGTAACTAGAAGGTTCCCAGGTATGGTCTAGAATAAATGACGGGGAGAACAAGTGTCTTTCGGCTTCACTAAGAATCTTTTTACACCATTTATAAAATAATTTATTCGAACAGTTTTAAAACAGTAGCCCTTGAATCCCTTGAGTATATTTTATGAACAAAAATACCTGTGATACAAAAAGCCAGCCACATAAATAACCATTTTCGATCGCACTAAAGAACAAACTACTTCATTACTACCGCGTTCTAGAACGTTCGTTTCGTGGATATGAGGATATAATCCACGTCCCTTGGGCACCAGTGGTGTCACGCAAACCGCCAGGGCAGCGTCATTACCGTAAATTACTGCACATTACGGGAAGATGGCTCCTTATTGGTTAATAAGGTCTGATAGGAGTGATAAGGGTACTTGATACGTGCAAGGAGTTTCGAATACTATTGGGGAGAGAATCAACTGGTACGTTAGATTTGGAATGGTATAAATACATATATTGGCTGCTCTGGCAGCGACCTTATAACAACTAGAATAAAGATTAGTTTGATTCAAAATCAGAGGTAGGTAATTTGTAAGAATTGTAGATGTGATTAAGCAAATAGATATTTGCTGGGGCGTTTATTTATTGCCAATTTTACTTTTCTTAGATCAAACACTTTTAATCGGGTTTTTAAGGGTTCTATTCTCTCTTCTAGGTTTCTAAATATAAATTGCTGATGCACATTTGAATTTGAAACCTTTTCAACACATCGACTTGCACGACACAAAACAATAAAACGTTTCGGAAAACCGCGCATTACTAGATTTAAGAATTTATTCCACGCAGCTTTACTAAGTTTTCCCACCAGTAGACCAAGTGGAATGTTTAAAATTTAGATGTCTACTTAGCTCCATCTCCATTAATTCATGTAATAAGCTATCAATAGGAGCGCTGGTGTTTGATACAAACAAGAATACTGTGAATTACAAAACCGGCCAAGTGCGAGTCAGACTCCTCTAATTTTTATTATTTGTTGTTATAGCGGCAACAGAAACACACATTCTGAAAATTTCAACTGTCTACCTATTACGGATCATGACATTCACCCCTCTGACAGACAGACGGACGGACGAACAGCGGAGGTTAAGTAATAAGGTCCAATTGGTTACCCTTCGGGTACGGAACCCTAAAAAAACAGGCAAGGCCGAGTGGAATAATCCAGATTCAATAAAAGCATTTTACCAACACATACTAAACCAACCTAAAATCCACTAAAACCGTCCCATTACTGCTCTAATAAGCCTACCAACGGACATCCGTTAGTATATACTTGTGTGTGTAAATAGTATACTAAATACATTCCCCAGCGGTTGTGGCGCGGCACGCAACGTCATGTTACCGCGAATTAGCGCGAACGGCCGCCATTTTATATGTCACAAAATGTTTAATCGTTTTAAATGGCGCCGTTGATTTTGTTAACCGTGTGGTCAGTTTTGTTGAGCTTGTGATTAGCGACAATACTACCTATTAGTATTTAAATTACGATATTGTTAGCCTTTAATTTAAGCAGAAGTGTACCTAATAGAACACCTACATTTCGCCAGTTATGGTTAAGTCTCATGTAACAAGCTCACCCAGATTATTGCCATCAACTAGGCCCAAATCCAGACTCCGTGGCTGCTACTAAGAAATTCCTGATGGAAAAACCCATTAACACTTTGTCCGACCTAGGAATCAAAACCAGGACCTCATCCTCAGCAGTCGCGCTTGCGACCACTAGACCAAAGAGGCAGTCAAACTCAAACAAGATCTCAAACTATCCCGCTCAAAACAGTCGCTGGAAGAAATGCAAATGAAGAGATTCGCAAAGAAACTCCATTGAATGAAAGTAATCGTAAGATTACACAAATGAGACGTGCGTCGAAGTAAATGGAATGATGTAATCTGTTGGAAAGGGGTGTCATCAACTGTTTGGAGTTTTGCGAAGGAGATACGTGACGTTGTTTCTTTACTGAGAGGTAAATCTATACTACCTATACGAATATTATAAAGAGGAAAGATTTGTTTTTTGTATGTAACGAAAAAACTTAAAAACTACTAGACCGATTTGAAAAATTCTCTCAGCAATGGATAGCTACATTTTCAGCGAGTAACATAGGCTATATTTTATCCCCGTACTCCCATGGAACGGGAACTACCCGGGTGAAACCGCGTGACGTCCGCTAGTGCTTGATAAACGAGAAAGGGTACTAGCTGCTTTATGTTCTGTATTAGTACTTTCAATACTATGAAGAACCAATGAATCTTATAGCAAAGAAATTAAGAGCTGGTAAAAGCTGAAATCGTCCAATTGATAGCTTTAAATTATGTAAAGGTTTTATTTGGATGGCCCAGGCAACCGAAAATAAGTAACTGAGAGAAAGAATAAAGAAACGATGGATGGACTGTGTAAAGGATGATATGGCAAGAAAGGAGGTGTCTGATGAGATGACGAGTAACAGAGAAGTATGGAAGAAGAAGACACGCTGCGCCGACGACAAATGAAGATGAGGTGGACGTTCTGCGAACTGGACTGTTTGCGAATTGTATATTCTGCGAACTGGACATTTTGCGAGCTGGACATTCTGCGAATTGGACATTTTTCCATCGCTGGACATTTTGCGAATTGGACATTCTGCGCCTAAATGGGATGATGGAGTAACCGGCATATGAATAGATAAAGCCTTTTTCGGAAATAGGAAAGATAGACAGTAAGCCCTGACAGCTGCCACTAGTAGATTAGTAATGCAATAGTGGTTTTCATTAGTTACCTACATAAAGGGTGTAAAAAGACTGAGCGAAGCCAAAAGGTACTTGTTCTGCCCGTGATTGCGATATTTTTTTTGTTCTAGACCATACCTGGGAACCTTCTAGTTACGGAGATATTGGGAGTCAAAGTGCCAACTTTTTCACAAGTTTTTTTTTTAATACTTGTTTTTAATGTATTTTCTTTACTTAAGACACCTTCACGACCCTGTACTATTCAATCCATTCATCAGCACAATGTTTTTAATGCGTTACAGCAATATTTTTTGCGTAAAGTTACTTAGTTTGATGTACATATTGCGTGGTGAACGGCTTCGTGAAGAGTCCGTTTACACCCTTTATTTTGCGAGTCTACATGCGATTTCTTGTTAGACATTTAATCCCCGCTATTCATGGTTATCAAAAAAATGAAAGGAATAAAAAATGTAAATGTCCAAGACAGCAGTACTGACTATTAGGTTCTAAAGAATATGGACATTTGTAATGAAACTACTTAGTACCTACCCAACTAAACTCCCTCACTAACAAAAGAACAAGGTATAACAGACATACTTAATGCCCGTCTCATCATAAAAAGGAAAAAGCTACAGAAAAATCCTAACCAATATTACAAATGCGAAAGAAAGTTTGTTTTGTTACTTTATCACGCTTATTCCACTGAACCGATCATCCTGAAATTTTGCATAGACGTTATCAGGTGTACAGAAACGAACATAGGGTACCTTTCACCCCGAATAAAAAATCTGTTCCCGAGGAAAACAGCAAAAACGTTCTTATGATAATAGATGACGCCACGTGTCTTTCGAATCATGATTGAATTATATTATTATAGAAACTTTTGTAGTATGTTAAGAGTTTCATTGGCAAATTCTATATTAACGCGAGCGAAGCTGCGTGCAAAAGCCAGTTATGTTATAAAGAAAAGAACTAACTGACTATCCAATTAAACTCCCTCTCCTACAAATGTATAGAAATTCATTAGAATTCCTGAATAAGGTATAACAGGCTTACTTAATGCCCGTCTCATCATAAAAAGGAAAAACTTCAGGAAAAATAAAAGATAATTTTCCCTAATAATGCGTATTGTAAGTTGCGCCCATCCCACTTATAAAGAAATTGCCCTATCATCATAATATTATATTACAAAAAAAAACTTGACTATTATAGTAGTTCCACGTGTATGATAACTTTGTTATAGTTAACGTAATTAAAAGTAGTTGATGGGAGTAGCATTAAATATTTTTATTCGAAATATTTAGTGGGACCACTAAATATTTCGTATGTTTTGTTTTAAACAAAAAAAGCTGAAAAAAAAGGATGTCAAAAGATTTGGTAACTAGTAGTTACTCCGTTTCGCGGTTTTTTAAGTAAAACTTCTTTACGCACGCTTGACTTGGAGATTAAGCTGGTGAATGCGTTACGTTACGAGGCAAACGGAAGTTGAAAGAGAGAGAGTTACGTTTTTCAACTTGACATACGATCTTCGGCATTTGTTTAAGTTTTACTTCAGTCGTGTGGTCTAGAGCACATTTGTTTTTTTTTTATTAGTACCCTGTATGGAAAGTGGCCTGTGTTCTTTTCCAGGTATAGCGATCTGTCATAGCGATCGGTTCTTACCCACACTCACATAGTAACTACTGTGGCAGACATAGTAACTTTATCATAACATACCATCATGCCTGTAATCGCCGAAGGGTTAGACAGAGGTATACCCATTATTATTATTTATTTATTAAAAGAAAGTTTCTAAAAAATCTTACTTATGAACAATACCGTTTTCACGGTTTGTCTGTGGGAACGGAACACACAGTAATACAAAAAAAAAGGTTAACAGTGCGAACACTTCATTTCAGCTTAGTTATTTGAATTTTATATTAGGTAACTAACAATAATGTCTTTTAATAGTATCTAGGTATGGACAGTATAAAGGAAATATCTTAAATCAAATGACTCAACTTATAAAACTACCTAACTGCCTATTGCACCTATATTCGCCAGTTTTGTTTATGTAATAGAGGGTGAGCTTATTGCCATCAACCGGGCACAAATCCAGACTCCGTGGCTGCTACTGAAAAATTTCTGAAAGACAAACCTAATTGCACTGCCCGACCTGAGAATCAAACCGAGGCAGTCAGCTCGTAACTTTTTTTTTTAATAAGTCTCTTTGGATTTATCAAAGCGATGTTTTATATTTTCTACAGCCGTAGGCGGTTCAATTCTTATGTAAACAAAAAAGAAGCGTTTCAGGTAAACCAAAAACTTACTTACCTATTGCTCAATCTCGTGAGAATTCTTGCTCACTACATAAAAACAAAATACAACACATAAATCCTCATTGAATCTTATCTCACTCGACGAAGCTCAAAGAATTTTCGCAGCTGAAAGACGCAAAAGAAAATAAAAGAAATATTTACCTTGAGCCTTCGCGAGCCATCGATTGTTTTAAAATTCTACGTGACTAATGAGATAGAAAAGCCTCGTGAATAGGTAGGTGACAGTGAGCGCAGAATTTAAAATGGCGCGAAAAGCCGCCATCTTGTAAAAGTTTTTCTTTTGATCTTCTTTTTAAGGCTAAGTGGTGTTGAATATTGTGTTTCATTTATTGCTTAACGATGTTTCTACTATGTAAAAACATATACAGTTTGGATTTTTTTGGAAATACAGAATATATCAAAATGGGACAGGTAGACTTCTCTCTATGAACTTTGACGTTTGACGGACTGTCAATTATTAATTTATTTATATTTTTCAAAAGAGGAAAACATAATGGAGGACTTTCGCCAAAAAATTCAAAGGAGGTTCTGAACAATTTATGAGTTAAACAAAAAAGTAATTTTCTATGTTTCATAAAGTAGTCGGCGCACAGATCTGTTTTTCCGGATTTCGCTAAAGTTTTCCTTCACGTAAGTAATTCAAACCCATATGAATGTTACACGGGATTACTCCCGTGTAACATTCTAAAAGTACCAGGCATGCATACAAAGGAAACAAAAACAAGCAATCCGTAACAACCTATCAGGTAACGCTATCAAGAACATTGCGGGACTTACGACAAGTATTTAAATTAATGCCTCGTAAATTGTAATGTCTTCGGCACCTATCTGATGGGTTCCTTTCAGATATTCGGCGGAGATGAGGTAGGGAACAGGAAAATCTTTTTCAGACCGAATTTCCTTAACTTAATTGGTGTGTAGCAATTTAATTTCTAAATATTGATAAGGGCTGCATCACAACCAATATTTAGATGTGACTTATTCTGTTGTTTTAATGAAATACGATACAGTTTCGTTTACATCGTACACATAAAGGTTCAGTACGTTTTTGTTACTGTGTACCTACGCATCACAAAAATAACTAAAAAAATTTGGCTTCAAGATAAACACTGTATAATGCTTCCTATTTCATTTTCTACGTTAAATCTTATGAATGTATGTGTCTGTCTCTTTTTACTGTCACTTTAGATTTCTCGCTAAAGAAGGTTTCACTTCAATAGTAAAAACTTTTTCTTACCGCTTCAGTATTGAAATGCCATAAATAATCTCAACTGAACAAAAAAAAACAAAAAGGAATCGAACTCCCAAAGGCACAAAACACAATCCGTATTCCGATTTCGAATCTCACAAACGTACTCTAGCTAACAATAAATTCGTAATCCAGGACATCAGAATAGTCTTCTAAATGTAAGTTGTAACCTTTCCACAATGTAGCACGTGTAATCTTTCTCATAATTCACGTAAAGCTCACTTGTATTGCGAAACTACGTCGTTTGAAGCATAATTTTCTGGAACGACGACCATAACCCGAGTATTTTGAACCCTAACCTTTGAGCATTCAACCCATTTTTGTATAAAAGACTCGTATCTCTGTGTATGGTCGTTGCTATTGCGTAATCCACGTTCTTTCGCAGTCTGTGACTTGGGATTGGGACAGAAATAAAATTGAACAAATATTTTTTGGAGACCTATTTTAAATCAGAGGCGACGATGAAATAGATTCGCAAATACATCAACGGTTTTAAATGTGTGTCTGCAGCTCCGGAATTTGAAGTATAATATGTCGATGTTTTCTCAATGAAGAATACATGTTAAAACATAGTATTTCATTTGCCTTTTTATTTTTTTATTTTTTTTCGGATGGGAAATCATCAAATTACTTCTCCCGCTCTGGGCAGAGCGGAAGGGAGTGTCAGATTTGTACTGACTAAAACCCATCCATGTTCCTTCCTTGCCCTTTGTGTTCCAGGGCCGCGGTATCTCTTTCGAACAGTCCCGCAGCCCAGTATTCGTAATGACGTATCGTAAATTGGTTTTTCATTACCATTTTCAAAATGAATTGACTCCATGAACTCCAAAATCCTGTTTTAATCTATCAATTGAGTTACTTTGCGTTAAGAAATATACAATAGACAGAATGCGGGTATTAGTAATTAGTAAATGTTTCACTTCACAGAATGCGGGCCTGATGCTAAAGGGTTTTCCAATAAGAGGTGTTATTTTGATATTCAAAGAAAAATGCCATTTTTTAATATAAATGATCGGATGTTTATTTCATTATAAAGAGGAAGGTATGCCGTTAATAGTGGAAAATAACATCAGGCAAATGACTACCACGACCACGCTTACAGGACCATACCACCGACAGGACCATTAATCTTTTACGGAAAAGTTTCCGGACCGTGTTATCTCTCGAAGAGGTGACCACAATGGGCCACCGAGATCTTGTGATTTAACACCTTGCGACTTCTTCCTTTGGGCGATCAATTGAGCGTCGATTCAAAAATTAGTAAGGCTATCGAGGACATAAGGCAGCCACTTTGCGATTTCGTTATGGAAAATTTCATGAAAAGGATATGGTCCCGTAAGCGTGATCGTGGCAGTCATTTGCCTGATGTTATTTTCCACTATTAACGGCATACCTTCTTCTTTATAATAATAATAATAATAACCTGGCAACCCCGTATGTCAATCACATCGGTTATAATATCGTCGTAATTTTTATTCTTGTTTTACTATCAATATTGTTTTGAATATAAACGTATTTACAATACATCATTAAAAACAGTAAAAACAGGCTTTTCTAACAAAGAAATACTATACAATTTGAAAAACACGAAGTGAAAAATTATAAAACAGTTACTTGACAATGACGTCTGTCAGCGGCGTAGTCAATACAAATATGAAATTTATCGAAAATAACGAATGAGATGATTATAACCCAATGATTACGAGGGCTGCTTCCCGACGCGCACGCCTACCAACCCCGGACTCGCCGCTCAGCTCCGCCTCGCCGCCGCCGGATCCCGGATCACCAGTGTCATCGGCAGCGGCAGTCGCGTCGAGCTCGAGCGACGAATATTTCTCTCCGCCCACGTCGCCAACACTTGTACGTCGGCAGGGGAGAGGCCGGCCACCGAAAAGCTTGGGACTTAGGGGCCATCCGGCCCCGAGCCGGGTCCCCGCTGCCGGTGGTTGTGTGCAGCGCATGAGATGGACTCAGTCAATAAATGAGAACGTCATGCGCGCATACTATGGGTCTACAGAGGGGGGAACTAACCTCACTGCGTACCGTGTTAGGATGCTGTCTATGTTTCAGGACCTTGAACCAACTGTCAACGTCTCGGCCCAACGACTGTCGGATCAGGTGCGAGTCATCCAACGCATGCAACACATGTTGCACGATGCCGCACTTGATAGGCTGCGCTCAGAGGTACTGAGCAACCGTATCATCTTGACTCAACCACCAACGCTTGCAGCGTCAGCTACTACAATCCCACCGCGTTTTAGTCCTGTAGTTGAAGAGCAAAATGATAGGGTTGCCTCGGTAAGTAGCCAGTGCAACGACCGATTGAGGAGCGCTCTGGAAGATGCGCTTCGCGAATATCGATCCACTCCTACCGAACTTAGACCCCGATTACCACGGTTACCCATGCATAAGAAAAATAGGGCGCTGGTGTGTGCCTTGGACTCGCAACTCAAGAGTTTATTCGAGAGTAGCGAGGACCTCGTTGATACACACTCGATCCTGTACTGTGGGGCTGTTGCGGCATGTCGTTTAGCTAATGTCAAGTTTCCAAATTGTGACGTAGCTACTCGACCAAAACCAGCCGTACCAGCGTGGCAGCGCAGGATCGAGCGCCGTGTCGACGGGGCCAGGGTACTCATCGGCAAACTATACTGCTTCAGGGAGGGTAATACTCGACCACGTGTGATGCGCTTTGTGAGGCGGGCATTCTCGGGGACTGGAATCAGCCCTCAAGAATACATGACCCGTGTCACAGAGCGCATTGACTTCCTGAAGCAGAAAGTTTATGCATGGTCGAACCGTATTCGGCGGTATAAGCGGCGGGTTGATCGGTACTCACAGAATCGCATGTTCCAGAGCGATGAGAGGTGGGTATACAGAGCTTGGGAGCGACCCGAGCAAAATATGACAGACGTGTGCCGCCCAGATGATGCCGCCACGAGTTCTTTCTGGCGCAGCATTTGGTCGGTGCCCGTCTGTCATACTGAGGCTGACTGGATGCGTGATGTCGAGCGAGTGTGTGAGCCTATCACAGAAATGGAGCCAATTTTGTTAACTCCACTAGATATAGCCAGAGCAGTTCGTCCGTTGCCGAACTGGAAGTCACCAGGACCGGACGGACTGCACAACTTCTGGCTTAAATGGCTTACTAGTTCACACACTTGCCTGGCATCCCAATTCCAGTCATCCTTAGAGTCTGGGTTCCTACCACAGTTTTTAACAACAGGCGTTACCCACCTGCTCCATAAGTCCGGTAGTCCCGCGGAATCCAAGAATTATAGGCCGATTACGTGTTTGCCGACGGTCTATAAACTTCTTACATCCATTTTAAGAGTGAAAATTAATACACACATTGACAAAAATTCCATTATGTCTGCCTCTCAAAATGGATGTAGGAATGGATCGCGCGGTACTAAGGAGCTACTCCTCATCGACATGGCCATTAGCCAACAGGTTCATCGATCTCGCAAGGATCTAGCGACATGTTGGATAGATTATAAGAAGGCCTACGACTCGGTGCCACATACATGGCTCATGAGGGTGCTGGAGTTGTACAAGATAGATGCAACTCTACGCGCCTTCCTTGAGTCGTGTATGGGGCAATGGAGGACGGTCCTTCGATATCCAGGATGTCGACAGATCCAGGGGAACGATGAGCCTGTATGGATTAAACGGGGAATATTCCAGGGCGACAGTCTGAGTCCACTGTGGTTCTGTCTAGCCCTGAATCCTCTAAGCACATTGCTGGAGGATTCAGGTCTAGGCTACCGGTTGAGAAGAGATGGTCAGGTCATATCTCACCTGCTTTACATGGATGATCTGAAACTCTTTGCCCCCAACAAATTGTGTCTGATGGAGTTACTGAGAGTAACTGAAACTTTTAGTAGCGCCATCAGGATGGAATTTGGTGTGGACAAATGTGCAGTCATGTATGTAAAGCGAGGGGAGATTATGGCATCCGAGGGAATTCAGCTCTCGGATTCCATACACCTGAGATCCCTCTCCTCAGCCGAAAGCTATAAGTATTTGGGTATGTCGGAAGCGTTGGGCATTAATGTGACTGACATGAAGCAATCGTTAAGGGAGCGCTTCTTTGGACGCCTGAAGAAGGTATTAAATAGCCTTCTTTCAGGTGGGAACAAGGTGCGCGCCTTCAACGGTTGGGTCATGCCGGTTTTAATGTACTCTTTCGGCATACTCAAATGGACTCAGACGGAACTCGATACCCTGGACAAGAGAGTCCGTACACTGCTGACGGCAAACCGGATGCATCACCCACGATCATCAGTGATGAGACTGTACATCCCGCGGAAGTGCGGAGGTCGAGGCTTTTTAAATGCGAAGACCCTCCACAACCGCGAGGTGTGCAGTCTCAGAGAATATTTTTTAGAAACCGATGTGGGTATGCACCGAGATGTGGTCGCAGTGGACAAGGGACTGACCCCGCTATCCATGGCTAAAGAGAACTGGCGCAAACCTGTAGTACTTACTACCGATGACCGCAAGGAAGTATGGCAAGGCAAGGAGCTTCACGGGCGCTTCTACCGGGCTCTTCATGGGCCCGATGTAGATTTTCTAGCGTCCGTGTCCTGGCTACGTTTCGGTGACCTCTTTGGGGAAACTGAAGGTTTTGTCTGTGCGATTATGGACGAAGTTATGTTGACGAACAACTACCGGAAATATATTATGAAGGACGGGACGGTTGACGTGTGTCGGGCATGCCACCGTCCGGGTGAGTCCATCAGACATATTATTTCTGGTTGTTCTCGTTTGGCTAACGGCGAGTACTTGCACAGGCACAACCAAGTAGCCAGGATTATTCACCAGCAACTTGCATTGAAATATAAACTTGTGGAATCTGAGGTACCGTACTACAAGTATGTGCCCGACCCAGTTCTCGAGAAAGACCATGTCACGCTGTACTGGGATCGGTCTATCATTACAGACAGGACTATTGTCGCCAATAAACCTGACATAGTGGTGATAGACCGATCAGCGCGCCGCGTAATGATAATCGATGTCACCATCCCGCATGACGAGAACCTCGTGAAAGCTGAGAAAGAGAAACAAATAAAATATCTCGACTTGGCACACGAGGTTGTCGACATGTGGAATGTGAGCTCGGCTATCATTGTGCCGATTGTCGTAACGGCCAATGGCCTTATGGCTAAGAGCCTCGACGACCATCTTTCGAGGCTCTCCTTAGGCAGTTGGATCAAGGGCCTGATTCAGAAGGCAGTACTCCTCGATACGGCTCGCATTGTGAGGAGGTTCCTGTCTCTGGAGCCCTAACCACCGGTAGCTTGGACCCTGTTCCCGACACCGGCGGACCGCTATTTTTTTATATTTTTAAATGTTTTTATATCGTTTGTTTTAAGAAATATTTAAAAATGTTAAAAAATATGTATATAAATGAATAAACGGAATAATAATAATTTATCTATATAAATAAATAAAGGAAATAATAATTTCATTTAATGCAGGTCCGAAACCCATATAAACAATGTCACATAAAAATACAATCACGAAAATGTCAGAATTACACTAGAGAAAAAAAAAATACACAATCAATAATTATAAATACAATAACAAATGTCAAAATAAATTATTAAATTACAAAATGTGAAAATTAAATTACAAACAAGATAGATTACACAAAAGATTGACAAAATAAAATAACATTTAGTAGACCTTCACAATATGCCGGCTACAACAGTGCCTCATATAGGGACAATCAAGTCTCCCCGCAATCATTGCCAGGACAGCGTTGGAGCTGGCTCGCACCCTGCGCACCAAGGACGTTATAATGAAATAAACATCCGATCATTTATATTAAAAAATGGAATTTTTCTTTGGATATCAAAATAACACCTCTTATTGGAAAACCCTATATATTGAATGGACAGTTTGTGGTTAGACAACACATGAAAATGACGTATTAATACAGCGCATGCTCGCGAACCTACGTATATAATCATACTACAGTACCTACATATTATTACCTATGTATCTCTTAGTACGTAATGCAGTTTCAGCCACACAAAATGCATTCATTCGTGAAATTAATGCACACTGCTTGACTGATGATTCTGAATGCATAAAATCGGTCATTTGTGATGGTCGTGCATACATACATACAAATATGTGGTGAACAACCAATATAAACACATGTAGAGCAATACTGTCACAACTGGTAACTCCTCTAAAAATTTTTATTGATTTCGGAGTGTGGACACTACAAAATTGCGAACTAGATGCGTCTTCAGTCATCACCTTCTAAAAATGCATGACTTAAAAACTCTGATACCAGGTTAGGCATTAACCACACGATAAAGAAGAAGAGAACTTATAAATATACTAGCTGACCCGCGCAACTTCGTTTGCGTCACATAATGCAATTAAATAATATTGTGACTACCCTACCCTACCTACCCTACTTACCCTACCTACCCTACCTAAACTACCTAAACTACCTACCCTACCTAAACTACCTACCCTACTTACCCTACCTATCCAACCTACCCTACCTATCCAACCTACCCTACCTATCCAACCTACCCTACCTACCCTACCCTACCCTACCCTACCTACCCTACTTACCTCCCTAGTACCTACCTACCCTAGCCCTACCTACCTACCCTAGCCCTACCTACCTACCCTTCCTACCTACATTCCTAGTACCTACCTACCCTTCCTACCTACATTCCTAGTACCTACCTACCCTACCTCCCTAGTACCTACCTACGTGACGTGGGGTATCAGTTGCGCTAATTTATTTAAAAACGCTTTTATTCGATATTTAAATAAAACCTTTGATAAGTTGGCTCCTTGGTTGCCATGCTTTTGAGTATAAGATCGTTCCATTTTTAAATATAGTAAAGGTATCGACATCTGTTAGAATCATTTGGAGTTAACAGATAATTGTGACTGTCAAATAATAACAGACAAATAATTAGCAATAAATTAAAATTGCGACTATAATTTGAGATTTAAACTATCCTATCTCTCAAGTTGGATCGAACTGCACATGGTGTGCGAATTTTATTATAATCGGTTAAGTGGTTTAGGAGTCCATTGTGACACGAGATTTATATATATTAAGATAATACATGCCAGGCACCTCTGATTTTTTGGATTCATGTGCGTATTGTATATTTATCACTTGCTTAAGTGAAGGAAAAACATCGTGAGGAAACCTGAGAGATATTTCTCGAGGGCATGTAAAGCCAAGTCAGAGGCTATAAATACATAATTATCCTATGATATTCCCGCTACTGGGACCCAAGACTCCTCTTTGTAAGCCGAGGGCCCATTTTTTTTTTCGGATGGGAAATCATCACCCGCTCTGGGCAGAGAGGAAGAGAGTGTCAGACTTGTACTGACTAATACCCATCCATGTTCCTTTCTTGCCCTTTGTGTTCCAGGGCCGCGGTATCTCTTTCGAACAGTCCCGCAGCCCTGGCAGGCGAGCCGAGGGCCCAGCAGGTAAATGGAGATCAAATGTCTTCGATTTTTTAGTACATATCTTGCATCTCCTCTCAATTTTTTCCTTTACCGTTCACTAAGTCATACGTCTCGAGTTCGAACCCTCCTCGCACCTCCGATTTTCGATTTTTATTTCAATTATCACATGTCTCGGTGAAGGAAAACATCGTGAGGAAACCAAACTAGCCTGAGAGATATTTCTCGATAGCGTGTAAAGCCAAAGCAGCGACCCATGGGCGGCATAAAAACTCTGACACCAGGTAAGGTACTAACAACAAGAAAAAGAAAGAATACGGGCTTGATTAAATTCTGTAACTATTCCAACGAAATAAAATCCCGAAATATATGTGATAAAACAGTAAATGTATTATAGCATTTTGGTAATATAAATTACTCATTTTTATAATTCAACACGCGATCACCAAATATTTGGCGCCTTAAAGGTTATTAACACGATGTTAACATTTGTAAATTGATTTAAATGACTTATTCATTTGAATACAAAGACATTTTTCATAATAAAGTGTTGTTTATTGTGCGTTTAGAGTGTTGTCAATGAATAAATGTATAATTTATCGACATATGGTGTTTCGGGAACAGAATTCTGGGAAGAATATTAATGTTTCTTTCAGTCTTTTATTTTTAGTATAGAATTAGAATCATCTTAGCTAAAATAAGTTTGAACCCAATGTGATGAAGCCATCTTCTAGTCGTTACAGTAGTCAGTGGCCAGAAATTCTGACAACCAGTCTTACCAAGGGATATTGTATTACCCACTACTAACTGGGTTGTGGCGGTCAGATAGGCAGTCGCTTCATGTATAATACTGGTATTCAGCTGCCTCCGGTTAGACTGGAAGCTGTACTTGACATAGCTGGGAAAAGGCTAAGCAGATGATGATGCAAGGGTCCCTTGGAAACAAATGTAACACAATAGTTTTGGTTACCCTAAAAAAACTGTTGATGATACCGGCTGAATCATCGTACAACGAACTTACGAGAGCTTACCTACAAAATCTTCATAGCGGAACTTAAGAATTTGTAACTTAGTTATTGTTCTTGAGTTTTTCCTTACTAAGGTTACTTGAAAACTTCCGAGGTAAGCCCACAAACTGGTGTGAATGATAAATAACTTTAATAAAAATGTCGCCCAAAAGAATTTATCTTTTTAACGCCGAAGTTTTTTTAGATGTGTTTTATGATGAACAAATAATGGAGGAAATTCAGTTCAAATACTTTTGTGTAAGGTTTGCTTTACTGATTTATCTGAAATCAGGGAAATAAATTTCTTCAGGGACTCTCGCTCAAATACGAATTTTACGTCATTTTGAATGATTCTCTTAAGAAACGCTTTTAGCCAATGTATTAAGAAAAATCGAGATATCCAACTTACGGATCTTCCTTCAGGTCCACTGGCTTTATTCACGTCTAGACTGCATAGGGCCTTATGGACCTCCTTTATGTGAATCGCGATCTCCGGCATTGAGGAGGTATGTTGGGAGATATGTTAGAGGCCGTATCTAGGCGTGAATTTTCGGCAAAAATGGAGGCAAATAGATGTGCCTTCTCCTGCGCGGTATTAGCCAGCGTTCCATCAGGCATTCAGCATAGGAGGCAGCGTAAGATGGCAGAAGTTCGTTTCGACCGGTTTAAACAGGGACCAGAACTCCATTCTACCCGAAGGGTAGGACGCCAGTTTAACCTCAATTCGGCCAACATGGCCGAAACGCGCCTTCCGTAACACCCGTTTGCAATCCTTGATTAGACCAAGGAGGCAGTACATTATCGTTAACGTAATGTATCGTATCTGAAATTTAAAAACATCAACTCCATGTAGTTCGCTTTTTAGTACACGAAACCAATAAAAATCGGTGTTTAATTACTCCTAACATAAACAGATTCCGACCAATCTCATTTATGACCAGTATTCTTCGCTTAAAGAATGTTAAAGATTTATTTGTACGAGAATTCTCATCAATTGGAATAATTACTGATTTGTTTATACGGAACATAATCTTTTTAATGATCGCAATGAGAGGAAAGTGGTTGTTAAAAGTTAATGGCTGATGTAGATTCTAAGTTGAAAAGACTGCCTTCGAAGTTCTTTTCTGTTCATTCGATTCGAGGGGCATATACTGTACTGTACAGAGACTGTACTGTACCTTTGATTACCTTGCATATGACTGACCGATTTTTAGGGTTCCGTACCTTTTTTGAAAAAACGGAACCCTTATAGAATTTTTTTTACGAATCTACTCGAGCGATTCAGTTGAAACTTAGTACACATACATATGTCAGTACGTGAACCACTGCTGGATGGTTCACGTACTGACTAATGTTAAGATACTGTTTTAATTTTTATTTCAATTCTGATTTTAATTTTGTTTAAAATTTTGATCATTCTCACTAGCTTAGCATTTAGGTTTTTAATATAAGTGTTTGTATGTGTATTTGTATCTGTCCTTGTTTTTTTATGGGTCTCGGACCTGAAATAAATGAATTTATTATTTATTTATTATATGTAAAGTCGGTGACCCTAATACGGTCGTGTAACATAAATTAATGAATTTTAAACATGGGGGCCACTTTTGGGAGGTAAATTAGAAAATGAAACAAAAGAAGTTTTGAAAAATATATTGTGAGCATCTCAAATATATTTTAAGATAAATAGTTTTGAAGTAATTTAAGAAAATAGCGAAAATTAACCATTACGTTTAGAAAATTTTGAAAAAAAAATACAAATCAGTTTTTTGCCTATAAACTACAGGAAAAGCTATAAGAAATCTATGATAATAATAATAATAATGCATCACCCACGATCATCAGTGATGAGACTGTACATCCCGCGGAAGTGCGGAGGTCGAGGCTTTTTAAATGCGAAGACCCTCCACAACCGCGAGGTGTGCAGTCTCAGAGAATATTTTTTAGAAACCGATGTGGGTATGCACCGAGATGTGGTCGCAGTGGACAAGGGACTGACCCCGCTGTCCATGGCTAAAGAGAACTGGCGCAAACCTGTAGTACTTACTACTGATGACCGCAAGGAAGTATGGCAAGGCAAGGAGCTTCACGGGCGCTTCTACCGGGCTCTTCATGGGCCCGATGTAGATTTTCTAGCGTCCGTGTCCTGGCTACGTTTCGGTGACCTCTTTGGGGAAACTGAAGGTTTTGTCTGTGCGATTATGGACGAAGTTATGTTGACGAACAACTACCGGAAATATATTATGAAGGACGGGACGGTTGACGTGTGTCGGGCATGCCACCGTCCGGGTGAGTCCATTAGACATATTATTTCTGGTTGTTCTCGTCTGGCTAACGGCGAGTACTTGCACAGGCACAACCAAGTAGCCAGGATTATTCACCAGCAACTTGCCTTGAAATATAAACTTGTGGAATCTGAGGTACCGTACTACAAGTATGTGCCCGACCCAGTTCTCGAGAAAGACCATGTCACACTGTACTGGGATCGGTCTATCATTACAGACAGGACTATTGTCGCCAATAAACCTGACATAGTGGTGATAGACCGATCAGCGCGCCGCGTAATGATAATCGATGTCACCATCCCGCATGACGAGAACCTCGTGAAAGCTGAGAAAGAGAAACAAATAAAATATCTCGACTTGGCACATGAGGTTGTCGACATGTGGAATGTGAGCTCGGCTATCATTGTGCCGATTGTCGTAACGGCCAATGGCCTTATGGCTAAGAGCCTCGACGACCATCTTTCGAGGCTCTCCTTAGGCAGTTGGATCAAGGGCCTGATTCAGAAGGCAGTACTCCTCGATACGGCTCGCATTGTGAGGAGGTTCCTGTCTCTGGAGCCCTAACCACCGGTAGCTTGGACCCTGTTCCTGACACCGGCGGACCGCTATTTTTTTATATTTTTAAATGTTTTTATATGGATTTTTTAAGAAATATTTTAAAATGTTAAAAAATGTGTATATATAAATGAATAAACGGAATAATAATATCTTGGGACAACCAACACACCGCCATCTGATCCCAAACTAGGCAGAGCCTGTACTATGGCAACCAGACAACTGATAAACATACTTATATATTTCTAAATACATACATATTATAGATAAATTATACACCCAGATACAGAACAAATAATCGTACTCATCGCACAAAGATTTGTCCTGTGTGGGAATCGAACCCACGACCTCTGTCCTAGCAGTCAGGGTCACTAACCACTAGACCAACAGGCCAATCAATGATATTAAAAGTAACATAGGAAAACGTACGGAACCCTCTCCACGAAGGATTTTAAATTTTAATTTATTTTCATTCTTTTCTGTTATAGCGGTCACAGTAATACAGACTTTGTGAAAGTATTCAAGTTTCTACCTTTTACAGTTCAAAAGATACAGCTCTATGGTAAACGGACGGAACGGACAGACAGTGGAGTCTTAGTAATAGGGTCCTGTTGGCACTCCTTGGGATAAAATATACCAGAACAAGTCTTCTGGAGCTGAAGGAAAATCAATAGTTGGGTTTTTTTAAGTGGGTTGTAAGCGGCTTAAAGTCTCGATTTCCCCTCTAGGGAGCTTATTGGCTGATAAATGAAATGTGGCCTCAAGAAATTAAACGCTGTAGCGGCGCGCTGTGTGATCTGACAAGTCTATGTAATCCTTTTGCGCTAACTTTGTAAAGAATCTACAGGGTAGAAGAGACCACGTATTCGGTGCATCATTCCGACCGTACAGAAAATCTTTATCGGAAATTGAAAAAAAAAAGAATTTGCCGTTTTCTATAAAAGTGACCTATACACACAAAATGTATGGAACATACGGTTGTTGGTTATCTCTACTGAATACGTGGTACTCGTTGGTGCGTCGATGTATTCCACCCTACATGGGATTCTTCGATGAATTTTTGGTTTCAAAGAATTTAGATAGTGGCAAAAGTAGGTAGAAATGCTGGCCTTAAACGGTACTGACGTCATGATCTTTGTTTTCCATACAATTGCCACATACAGTTTCACACATTTTTACCAACAACGCCTTTCAAACACACCAATATGCAACAGTGATGATAATGATGACTGATGAGATACTATGGCACAAAAATGAGATAGCCAATTGGCTATTGATATATTGGTTTTAAAAACGCCATTTATGTAAGAAGAAAGGTCATTTCTTAACCAAACGAAATCCATTCAATAAAATAAAGATAGTCGTCACTAATTCAAAGTAAACTAAAACGTAATGATAAGCGTAAAACGTAAAGATTTACGGCACACGTGAACGTAAACGTAACGCCTCGTAAATGCTTTATTGGTATCGTTCCTATATCTCCCCTCTCTGTCTAACACTAAGGGAAGGAAAGAGAGAGAAGATAGAATTTACTTGTTTATGATGTGATGTAATTGCAGATATTTGGTTTAGGAGTCGTGAAATAAGATTACTTGAAACTCAATTTTGGACCAAAAATGCGGCTTAAAATTAGTTCGTTATTCAGTTGTTTTTGCTGTTTCTGCTTTTGACGTTGAGTTGTATCATTAACTTTTTTGTAAGATTTTATATCTATTTCCTCATAGATTAACTAAAAATTAATTAATGAGAGTTAAGTTGCAAATCTCAATATTGACGGGAAAATCAATATTTTAAGATTGCATTTTTACTTATTTTATAAAAAAAAATATATTGATTTATGTATTTTTTTTCAGGTAAGTTCGTGATTTCAACCGACACAAGAAACAAACCAACTGCTTCAATGTCCAGTCTATTTTTGGAATCAATGGTATGGAAATAATGATTTTGATCTTGAAAATGAATTAATTGCGCGTATTGTGCTAGCACATCAAATGCGAGAAGAAGACTTGGTTCAGACGCCAGCAGTTCAAGTTACCCGAAACTGTCAGATTTTCCCAAACAACTTTGAACCTAATGCTTTAGAGATAAAGTTGAAAATCTATCAAAGAAATTTGATAGATTGTAGTAGCTTGATTTGCTGGCGTCTGTACATCAAAGGTGTGGCTTTGACTTATACGGGATTGAATCAGGTCAATGCTACAGTAGCGCCATTACAAAATGTTGACACTTTTTGGCGTTTAGTAGGTACATACTTACGTAGCCAAGTCATAGGGGTCATAGTCCCATCATCCCATGTAAAAGCGGAGGAGCCTATTGCCATCAACCGGTCACAAATCCAGACTCCGTGGCTGCTACTGATAGTTCGAAGCAAAGACAAGCATCTCTGATTTTTCGGATTCATGTGCGTATTGTATAGTTACAACATGCATCATTGAAGGAAAACATCGTGAGTAAAACCAGTATGCCTGAGAGATATTTCTTGACGGCAAGTAAAGCCAAGTCCATGGGCGGCGTAAAAACTCTGACACCAGGTTAGGCATTAACCACACGATAAATAAGAGTTACGCATTAGTGCACAGAAACTAGGCAATTAATTCATAAGTACAGACCTAGCGAGCTCCTAACTAGGCTGGCCGTCGGCGCATTATTATTTCACGAGGTGTCACCCGCTCGTCTGGCCTCCGCCTGCGTGAATAATTACTGACGAGCTGAATATATCGCAGGCTGTCTAGGGATGGCACAACTACGCTCATTCGGAGTTTTTGGGTGATTCTGTGTGCCCGTTTTAAATTTCATTGATCTTTGGTGATTCTTTGATTCTTTTTTTTTTAAGTTTTATGGTTGCTAACACTGCTGGTTGATTTTCTTTTTTTTAAGTTTTGAATATAGAACTTTTTTTAAACATTCGTTGCGGATATGTCCCTAAAAATATTTCATTTAAGTACTTCTTCTTAGCGTGTCTTGTCGATGACAATTTAAATGGATTCAGCCCAAAATATAGCGACGTGTTTGACACTTTCAGTAGAGTCCATCAGCAGCTCTTGTGATGTGCAAGCAACAGGACAGGCAGGACATGATATCAAGTGTCCCATCGTTTGTGGGGCAACGCCACATTTACACTCCAGCACGTGTAGCAAAACCACCGTAGAAACGTGTTTTGTCGATGGAAGAATCGACAAAATGACAGATTTCTTTTGTTGATCTGTCATTTTGTCGATTCACCCTTCGACAAAACCCGTTTCTACGGTGGTCATACACAGGGCAGAGTCATCTATGAATCTTTACCTGAACAGATTTTCCTTGCTTGTCCGATTAAAAGTGTGTCTACTCTTTACAAACAGTAGCAGGAAAATATTTTCCCAAATCTAAGTTCTATTCAGAAAACACACTTTCATAAAATTAAAAAACATTTCATTTTCTTTGCAAAGTAGTCGTATGCCGTCTAAAACAAAATTGTCGTACACCGTTCTCAAATTGGTGTTCTGAGCAAAAATGGCTGTCTTCCCCGGGCGGGTTTCAACGGTGTAAGTCTATATAATCCAAGCTCCTGAAACCTGGAGATTACCTTGATGTAAATAATAAAGACAGACATACTTGCTCGTGATTTGTAACATCGTGCGTCCCGTAAATAATACATTTCTCTTGAGTTACCTTAAAATTAGCTCAGAAGGACCATTTTTAAAATATCTACCATACAAACACACCATATAACATCACGCCTGTAATCACCGAAGGGTTAGGAAGAGGTGTACTTAATAGTATACCCACATTTCGCCAGTTATTTTTAAGTCCCATGTTATCGGAGCAAGCATATTGCCATCAACCGGGCACAAATCCAGACTCCGTGGCTGCTCCAGACCAACGAGGCAGTCGTGAAGTTACGTCTCTCCTAATTTTTTTTTTATATAAGTAAACGTTGCCCCACACTAGGAATTTCTCCTGTATCGTGGGTGCGTTCACAAACATTTAAACTCACATACACAAACAGCCAGACCCGGAACAACTATCTGTAGGCCATACAAATATCTGTTCCGTGCGGGGATCGAACCCGCGACACGCAGCGCAGCAGTCAATCGCTCACCCACTGCGGCAACCGTGCCGTGCAATCAATTGAATCACTATAGTCGTGGCTGCTAGGCACACATACTTTTTAGTCCACCTCTAAGTAGGGCTGAACCTCTAAGGAAGGAACAGTTTGTAGGTCACAAACTGTTCCTTCCAAGTATCGTTATTCTGCCTTCAATGGTAAAACTGACACACCAACTTGTGTAGCCACTGGACTCGTAGTGAAAAATAACCTCTGCGAATGACCACTGTATATCTTTTTTTACTTATATCTTTTTTATATCTTTATATTTTTTTTATATATCTTTTTTTTACTTTTTTTTTAGTAGCCTTGTATGTCCCAATGCTGGGCTAAGGCCACCCCCATATCCTTCTCCATACTTTTCTCCTGCGCCACCTCGATCCAGGCCTCGTAGTAACTTTCAAATAAACTAAAATATTCTGGTATACCTTTACCAGGAGGTATCGTATTACCCGGTATTAACTGGGCTGTGGAGGTTAGATAGTCGCTCCATGTAAAATACTGGTATTCAGCTGCATCCGGTTAGACTTGAAGCCGACCCCAACATAGTTGAGAAAAGGCTAGGCAGATGATGATGATGATTCTGGTATACCTTTTAACACACAATAGGACAAGACAAAACTGTTATAATTATGATATATATCTGTTATATCTGGATTTGTGCCCGATTGATGGCAATAGGTTTGCCCCCTGTTACATGGGGCTTAAACATAACTGGGGTAATGTGGGTGTACTCTTAGGTACATCTCCGCCTAACCTTTCGGGGATTACAGGCGTGATGTTATGTTGTGTAAAACTGTTTCAATAATAAATCTGCATTACAAAACTTAACCAGAACCCCTTTAAAATTTAAAATTCAGTGAATCTTCTAACCAGCTTCCTACAGTGACTTGAACGCTGAATTAGTTGATGGTTGCTTATCTCGGAGAGGCGGGCCTGAGGCTGACCTCAGCGAGAATATTTTAATACCAATGAGCACCGCGATATTGTTTTAGCAGAAAAAATAACAAGCAGTTTTAACTGAGGAGGTGTCACAACAGTTTTTTAATTCGCTTTTATTAAGGGTTTCCTCGGGATTTGATTGAAATGTTATTGCAAGGACTTTTTCAACATGGTTTAAGGTCTTCCAGGGCTGCGGGACTGTTCGAAATAGATACCGCGGCCCTGGAACACAAAGGGCAAGGAAGGAACATGGATGGGTTTTAGTCAGTACAAGTCTGACACTCCCTTCCGCTCTGCCCAGAGCGGGAGAAATCGAGAAGAATTTTAGCAATATTTGTTTCTAATATAGACCCATTTTGTCAATAAAAAGAAACCAATTTGACTAAATATCTCGGTAAAATATTACCATCACGCAGTATTACCACACAATCTCTCTATTGCTTCAATTTGTCTCCGTCAGAGGGTGACCTTGAGCCCAGAAACAATCTAAAAAACATTAATTCATTTTCCGACCCACAGCCACAACCCACACAACTTTTTGTGGACAAATTCTGTCTATTTAAACCTCGGATACTGCTAAAAAATGTCCAACTAAAAACTTAGTAAACTTGTCTTTTGTCCCGGGTAAAATCGTTGTTTATTTATTTTTTGGGAGCTTCGTTTTGTTTTAAGAAAATTGTAATTAAGGAGCAGTAATAAAAAACTAATTCTGTCTGTAATACCCAATTAGAGGACAGCTTAGTATTGTGAATTAAGGAGATTTTCTTTGTGGAGGACCTGGTTAGGATTTTGTGTTGTTGAAAAGGATGGACGATGCTTTTTCTCTGAAAAATTGGCCTGCCCCTCGTAGATTTATAAGAGGTCTCTCCTGTTGTTGCTAACAAGGGTATAATCCTCGTTCTTTTTTTCAAGCATTGTGCTTGTGATTTTCTTCGTTTTGGTGGTTTTACGGCACATTTTTTTCAGTAGTGGATGTTGACGGTATTGTATAAAAGCTGCTTTAAACAGTTGTCAAATACGTAAACGTAGTTACTTACAGCTTCGAATACAGGGAAGGTTTAAAAACAAAAAAAATAGGTAGGTAGGGTAGGTAGGTAGTGTAGGGTAAGTAGTGTAGGGTATGTTGGGTAGGTAGTGTGGGGTATGTAGGGTAGGGTAGGTAGGTAGGTAAGGTAGGTAGGTAGGGTAGGTAGGTAGGGTAGGTAGGTAGGGTAGGTAGGTAGCGTAGGTTGGTAGGTAGGGTAGTGTAGTGTAGGGTAGGTAGGGTAAGGTAGGTAGGTAGTAGGTCAATTGGAATTTAATATTCATGGTTGACAGGACAACGTCTGTCGGGTCAGCTAGTCTGAAATAAAAATATATCCGTAACCGTATCCGTTTCACAAATTTCGGATAGTTTCGTATAAGGGCGGAGTCTAAATAAAACGACATGTTTCGACAGGTTTTTGTTTCACCGCTCGCGGGCCACGTGAATCTTACAGTTTGTTTGTTATTTCTAGTTATAACATAACCTCTTTCATAACTATTTAGTTTTTTTATTATATCCGTAACCGAAACTATCCGAATCTAACGGATAATCCGAAATAATTACATATCCGTAACCGTATCCGAAACCGATATAATTTTATTCCTATATCCATATCCGAAATATCATATCCATAACATCTCTGGTGGTCGCCATTGTCCTCCACTGCCTATGGGATCAGTGAGGACCTTTGAGAACCAACTTCACTATAAAGGATTCAAAGGGTTATTTGAGTTTGCGAGTTCGTCATTTAGTTTATTTTAGAGTTAAATGGGAGGATGTTGTGGAGGTCGTGAAAGGTGGATGATGAATGTAGGAATGTAGTAAACAATTTAATAAGGGTTTTGTAACAAGAAAATGGATTTGATTAACGCTTAAGTAAAGCTCTACTGCAGTAGCAGTAGTGTGATTTTTGGTAGAAAAAGAATTTCTCCTGTATCGTGGGTGCGGTTAAAAATATTTAAACTCACATGCACAAACCCGTAACCTGTAGATTAACAAATATTTGTTGCGTGCAAGAATCGAACCCGCGACACGCAGCGCAGCAGCTAATCGCTCAGCCGCTGCGTCAATCATGTCGTGTATCAACAAAAGGGGATAGACCTTTCTGATAAAAACAACTTTTCAAACGATTCTCCTCATCACAAAATTCAATTTCCTGTTTTCTATCAAATAACTACAAGATAATAGTTGAACTTACAAATTCCCGTTATTGAAACTCAGTTATAAACTACAGTTCTTGAACTTTTAAGTGCAGCTTGGTGACTTTAACTTCTGAAGGACAATATTTTAACTGACTTCTGTGTTAACTTGGACGGATAATCGTTTAGTTAGTTTCAGTTAGTTTTTAAATATAACAAAAGCGGCTATCACTTTCTTGGCGTTTCGAATTTCTACTGCGCGCAGGTTTGACATCTTTTCGGTAGCTGATGTCATATTATGTTTTTTTTTTTACGGATGGGAAATCATCAAATGACTTCTCCCGCTCTGGGCAGAGCGGAAGGGAGTGTCAGACTTGTACTGACTAAAACCCATCCATGTTCCTTCCTTGCCCTTTGTGTTCCAGGGCCGCGGTATCTCTTTCGAACAGCCCGCAGCATATTATGTCCCTTACATGATGTAAATGTCGTGAGGAAAGTTTTGGGTATGAATGTGGCTATAAAAGTAAAGGAAGACCAAAGAAACGATGGCTGGACTGTGTGAAGGATAATATGGCTAGAAAGGAGAGATGATGAGTAATAGAGAAGTATGGAAGAAGAAGAGATGCTGCGGTGACCCCAAATAAATTGGGATAAGGGCAGGAGAATGATGTCAGTCCCAAAGATTTTTTAATTTTTTCCTTATTGATATCACTGATAAAATGTAAATTTGTCTAGGGTTTCAGGTTTGCTGCATTTTCTTGAAGGTTGGTTAGCAACAAGTTAACAGCAGCACACTTTCATTGTATAGACAAATAGCTGTTGCCACCGGGTTTGCTCGCGTTATAGTCGAAAATTATCTCACGGGAACGTTTTAGTCTATGACACTCGGGGATAATGTAGCTTCTCATTAGTCAAAGATTTTTCGGGATTAATTTAGTAGTTACGAAGATTGCCGCTTCCAAACTTACAACGAATATTAGTCTAAAATATTACTTCGTGCTGCACTTTTATATTGAGCGCAGTGGTGGCCCAGTGGTAGCGACCCCGACTTACGAACAGTAAGTCGTGGGTTCGAACCCAGGCAGACGCGTTACTTTGTGTAATTTATTTCATCACCACTGCCCTCAAAAACGGTGAAGGAAAACATCGTGAGGAAACCGGCATGTCCTAGAACCAAGAATTCGAAGACATGTGACATCTACCATTCCGCACTGGGCCTTCGTGGTGGATCATAGCCCATTCCCTCTCATAGAGAGGAGGCCTGAGTCCCAGCAGTGGGAACATTATAGGATGATGATGATGATGCTGCACTTTTAGAGTACCCTTCAAGGTACCTCTTAAAGAATTACAGACGTGATGTTTCGGTACTTTACAAAATATTACTTAAAATAACTACAAACTAAGTTCAGGAGTGTTCGTGACTGTGGCTGACGTCGAAAAGTAACAAGAATTTTCAATTTCGCAAAGAGCTCGTGAAATAAACAAAATTGAACCGAGAATATGGAGACTGCTAGAAAATAATACTAATGGCGCCCTTTTAGGAGAGGTTATTTGATTGAGGTGCATTGAAATATCTTCAGACCGGTGCTCTTGTGAAGGCCGCGGGTATTTGCTCGGTTCATAAAAGCGCAGGAAGAATTGTGGTGTCGATTGGGGGGGGAGGCCAGTGTCCAGCAGTGGTTGATTGGTTCTATGAACATAATATGTTGATTTCTTCACGATGTTTCAGCCTATTCAAAACTAACCTTATATCATTCGTGCACACATGGGAGATAAAATTTAATGAGTCTTTGAGAGATTTTTTGGCGATTGGTCAAGAAATGATTTTGCAATACCTACGTGGCCATTAATGTGGCATATCGGGTTTATGAAAAAGGAGGAGCTCGTGGCTAGATAATAACAGCCGCTCGGGACAATCTTCAGGTTAAGCCCAACTTGCCTACGATGGTCCGTGGATGGGTGACCGTCAATTACATACCGAGTTTCCACCGCGCCTAGTAAAGCACATTAACCCATTGGTCCCCCTGTCATTGTAGATCTTCGACAGTCGTTACAGGTAGTCAGTGCCCCGATCTGACAACCTGTCTTCTTACCAAAGGGGTATCGTATTTACACGAGTGGCGCGTAGAGTCACTACGCCGGGGGGAAACTCCGCTGCCGCGCAAATTGTCGCGCTGCGGACAGACTTCCGGCGCGATCTCATGGCGACATGGAGAGAGCGACTATCGCAACTCCGTGCAGGGCACGCCACAATAGTGGCGATAAGTCCCCTCTTTGAGGAGTGGCTGGAGAGGCGCCACGGCACCCTCACCTTCCGCCTGACGCAGGTCCTCACCGGACACGGTTGTTTCGGGAGGTTCCTGCACCGAATCGGGCGGGAGGAAACGCCCGGGTGTTACCACTGTGAGGGTCGCCCAGAGGACACGGTGGAGCACACGGTGGAGGTCTGCCCCGCTTGGGCGGAGCACCGCCGTGTCCTCGTAGTGGCGATCGGCGGCGGCGACCTATCGCGTCCGGCCCTGGTCCAGTCCATGGTCCGGAGCGAGAGGGAATGGGACGCCGTCACCTCCTTCTGCAAAGCAGTCATGCTAGCGAAGGAGGTGGCGGAGCGTGAGAGGGAGAGAACCTCTCGACCTAGCCGCCGCCGGAGACGCCTCGGGCGTCGGGGGTCACGTGGTGGCTTCCGGCCACCGTAGACGCGGACCTGTGGACGGTGGGTAATGGGCTAGCTCGCCGTCCGTCCGTCTTTTGACAACAGGCCGTGTTGACGGCGCGTTCGTGTTCCACGCGCGCCTCAAAGAGATGTCAGCAAATAGGGAGGGGCCCGCAAGGGCCGATGCCTGCCAGGGCTGCGGGCTGTTCGAAAGAGATACCGCGGCCCTGGAACACAAAGGGCAAGGAAGGAACATGGATGGGTTTTAGTCAGTACAAGTCTGACACTCCCTTCCGCTCTGCCCAGAGCGGGAGAAGTCATTTGATGATTTCCCATCCGTAAAAAAAAAAGGGGTATCGTATTACCCAGTAATAACTCAGTTGTGGAGGTTAGATAGGCAGTCGCTCCATGTAAAATACTGGTATTTAGCTGCATCTAGTTAGACTGGAAGGTAGCCTGAACATAGTTGGGAAAAGGCTAGGCAGATGATGATCTGGTTTGTTAAAAAGTTCGTCGTTCCGTCGTCTCAGTCATTCTTACCCGACTCACATCCTCTTTCTAATAATCAATGTATAATAATCACTAGTTTACACGATTTTTATACCTCAGTTAAAACTTGTTGATTATTGTTTAGTATGAAAAGAGTTACTCAGTTTTTTTTAAATAGAGTGTGTTCTGTCTGTGAAGACCGCACGGCCGAAGTGAAAACAGATGTCTGTATCTTTCTCGCTCGGGTACACTGCGCGGTCCCGAGTTCACCCGATCGAGCCTTTCACTAGGATCAGCCTAACTTAGTATCTACGAAAAAATGTGTGTGCGGTGCGCCAAACGAAGCTTTCACTTCACAAAATCCGTCACATCTGGTTTTGGAAGTACACATGCAAACGACAAAGTCTTAGTAAACAAAAATAAGAATGGTTTTTCGTCTATTTTTTTTAGTATTGTGGATTACTTTCTCTAATTGTGCTAACAATCAGCCTCTAACATAATTTTATGACAAACTCTTTGATCTTCAGAAGTCTTTAGATGTTGGTAAAAACGGTCCCCCTGGTACCCACTCATACTTCCTAAGTTTTCATGGAAAAAACGGTAACTTTTGATGACCCATTGGTCATCAAAAGTTACCGTTTCTAAAACTTTCACAAAAATCCGCCCCTAAGAAGGCCCACTGACCGAACTTAGTTTTTGTCTTGGTTTGCAACATGTAATTCGGGAACCCTGAATAAATATAGATATGCACTTTTTGACGAATCTCTAATGGATCTTCTCATTTTTGAAATTATAAA
This sequence comes from Lycophotia porphyrea, assembly GCA_950005105.1. Classification (NCBI taxonomy): domain Eukaryota; kingdom Metazoa; phylum Arthropoda; class Insecta; order Lepidoptera; family Noctuidae; genus Lycophotia; species Lycophotia porphyrea. Next base: position 3,609,876 of record OX465396.1, read on the forward strand.
ATGTTCACCAATGTGGGGAGGAGACCAAAATTTAGTATTTTTGTTATTTATTTTGTTTGTGAACTACAACCCCCAATAAGGGTAGCACAAAAATATGATTTGACAGCAAAAAACATGTATCTTGCGATAGAATATTACTGCTTTTTAGGCTACGGAAAGTAATTTAACACGTTTATATATTTAACTAGTGAATAGGTGCAAAAGTGCCCATAGAAGCACTTGTTCTCCCTGTCATTGCAATCAGTTTTTTGTTCTAGTCCATACCTACCTGGGAACCTCTAGTTACGGAGATATTGGGTATCAGAGTTTCAACAAGTTTTATTTAAATATATATAAAGTATAATATTCAATAAAGTTTTTAATGTTAAATTTAAATACGTCCACGACGCGCGTACTATACAATACATCCATCAGCATAATGTTTTGAGTGCGTTACATTGAGTCTTACCGTAAAACTTGTTTTTTTTTTTTTCCAAAAAAAGAAAGTCGTTGCCCAGCAATAACTTTTGCGTAGAGTTACTTAGTTTGATGTACAGAATGCTTGGTTGACGGCTTCGTGGAGGGTCAGTTTACACTTTGTATACCCTTGTTCTCAATCTAGGTACGTATAGATAGAACGTGTAGTTGCTCATGAAAAGTACACATGACAACTCAAAGAGCTAAGCGTCAAAGCGTCTACCTTCACTCTGTTTACGGTTTCGATTCCCGCACTAAATCAAATATTAGCCTTGCTCACAGATATCTGTTTCAATACTCAATGTTTGTCCTGTTTGCTTGTGTGTGTTAACACACGATACAGGAAATTCAAGGGGCTATTATGAAAGCTTCCTTAATACTCAGAGGGTCATGTTCGCTTGGCCTATTTTAGAGGTAAACTTTACCAATATGGTGTTATCGTTTGGGAGCGGTTCTATTAATAAAGGGGCCGTACTTAAATAAGATACTGAAAACTTGCAACTAAAACAGGTTTTCAGTTAAAATGTGCTGGATTTCTTATTTTAAGGAGATATTTTGGGCAGTATACCTTTTAATACACACATAATGATTCAATATTGTTTTCCTGTCCTTATCCAAATTTATTTATTTTCCATCATCATCATCATCCTCATTTCAGCCCGTTGCTGTCCACTGCTGAACATAGGCCTCCCCAATATATTTCCAACGTGTCCGGTCCAATGCCACCTGCATCCAGCGACTCCCAAACTTATTACTTAGCGACTTATTTATTTTCCATACTTCTCTATTATTCGTCATTTCAGCAATCACTTTCTTTTTAGCACTTTTGAATATACACATGCAAATTAATATATCATACTAACTTGAATTTGGGCCTTCCATTTGTAGTAGTTGATCAGTGTTTAGAAGTAGACGGTTTGGTCAATGTGCGAGTTGACAAAAAAAAATTGCAGAGAGGCTATTGCGCGACCCACACGTTTTACTACATCCAAAAGTTTACAATATGAAAGAAATATTTTATGGCTGTTTATGATGTGTAAGATATGTCGCGAAACTGCGGTGCGAACGACATTTATAAAACAACCTGTGGATGGTTGACTAGACATGTTTTGCTTCGGGAGCCATTCGTAAGAGTTCGTGCATCTTCGGGTGTCCTTTTTTTTTTTTACGGATGGGAAATCATCAAATGACTTCTCCCGCTCTGGGCAGAGCGGAAGGGAGTGTCAGACTTGTACTGACTAAAACCCATCCATGTTCCTTCCTTGCCCTTTGTGTTCCAGGGCCGCAGTATCTCTTTCGAACAGCTCGCAGCCCATCTTCGGGTGTACTTCGTTTTTATTCGGCATTTTTTTGGCTAGGCAAGTCTCCTTTGTGTGGGAAAGAATGGACCGTAATACGCTTGCCCAGTTTATATTGGATGATGACACTGGTCGATACATATCTCTCCGTAATCACTTCACTATATATCACTGCATATTATAAAACAAAGTTCTCCGCCACGTCTGTCTGTCTGATCACGATAAACACAATAGCTACTGCACCGATTTTCTTGCTATTTTCACCAATGGATAGAGTGGTTCTCGAGAAAGGTTTTAGTATATAATCCACGCGGGCGAAGCCGCGGGCATCAGCTAGTATCAGTGTATACCGGAACACAGCTGCTGTTTTTTCAATATCAAAAGTAACGCCCACCCATCGACACTTAATTCCTAGTGTTTTAGCTAGGCAGAAAAACTGGACCGCAGGAACTCATTTGTCTGTTAGGTTAGCAGAAACAGTTTGTATACAATAGTGTGTAAAGTTAATATACACAAAGAATCTATTAAATTAAATTATTGCCACATGTCAACTCGCACATACCAAAACAAAAAATAGACTGAAGCATAAATAAAGCTTCCAGGCATAAAGAGTGTGCCCGCTTACAGGTGCGATGTTAGGTTATACATAGCAGTAACTCAAAATCACAAGTGATAAACTAGGACCAACGTACAAAAACAAGAAACTAAAATAAAAACTAATTAATTTTGAAATGAGAAAACATTCAACTCGTAGTATCACTACTACAAACGTCGAACTTTCCACAAGGTTCTCCAACCACAGCTTGCAAACGTTCGTCCCCAGTTTTAAATGAAAACACTTCAAAAAGAACATTGGTTGGGACAACTTTGACAAGTGATCTTTGACTCAGAGAGAAGAATGGGAGAAATGAAGTCAAGCTTTGAATCGCTTCCTTGAACGAAAAACTTCGGTATGTCCCTTAGTGATGTATTCTTGCATATAATATATCGATAAAACATTTTTAATTACTCTACCAATGTACAAAAAAAAATGTGTGTGTACCAGAGTACACAGGTAAGAAGTGAAACTTCTTTACGACATATCATTTTTCTACTATTTGCAACTTCACGAAAATGGGGTAGATAAAGCCTTAAGAAAAACATTTTTTTCCGTATTAAATTAAAGCTATTTTATTGTTATAGACATGCATACAATTACTGAGTAATTTATTTTATCATTGTTCTTATTATGCTATTGTTGTATTTCATCAATAATGATAGCATCATTATTACTATTGTTGTCATTATTAAATATTTTTGTAATTAATGGCTTGTGGTAGCTAAAATATGAAATATATGTTTTACATTCTACGGATTCTAGTAGTCTTGTAAAAACTGCGTCAATTGTAGTACCAGATCTTGTTGTTGATGTTTGTGGACTGTTTTGTAGACACAAATTTAAATTGTCAAAAAAAAAAAAAGCAGCATGGCGCGTAACCGAAAAACGTGACGATTTTTACAAAATTTCTCCCATACGTCGATAAAGAAGTTTCACTTCAAAAATTATTGCTGTCATGTTATGGTCACCCTAAAATCGTTTCTGTATATTGTTTTAAAAGGACGAACACAGGATTATATATAATATCTTTAACGTTATATTCATGTAAGGAATGTTGTGGCCGGTGCAGAAGAGGCTACGTGTGCATCACAAAACAGTTCATGTAACACAGCAAATAAAAAAAAGTCTCAATAAAGCATAAGACAATTAGCCTATAATGTTCTCATGCTGGGACACAGGCCTCCTCTCTATGAGAGGGAATAATCCAGCACGCGGGCCCAGTGCGGGTTGGTAGATGTCACAATGAATATAAACAATTTAAAGCCCATTGTTAATAATGAAACTGTTATTAGTTATCAATAGTGTGATTAGTGCATCGTCCATGCCTATCATGCATTCGCAACATACGTACAATTTGATTGTTTAACGGAATTAATAGCTGCAATACTGTCGCATTTCACACCGAATACGTGAGATATTAGCATAACAGTACTATTGTGGTATTATTGAGCAATTTGATATCGAAACGTCGTTAATAGTCTGGAACGTGTCTGTTATAATTATCATGAGTTTCAAACAATGGATGAAATCCTTTATAGATGCAAAATAGTGTATGAGTGTCGTGCAGTATAATAGTGTCGTGTAGTGTAATAGTGTGTGTCGGACAGAGTAAAGTTAATATTATAATACTTGTGTTATTTCTTCCGGTTAGACTGGAACCGGTCCTAACATAGACAAAGTAGATGATTCATGAAAAGTTAACATGAATCATCTACTTAGCAGGAGAGCAGTGGTAGCGACCCCGACTTACGAACTGTAAGTCGTGGGTTCGAACCCAGGCTGGCGCATTACTTTGTGTAATTTATTTCATCACCACTGCTCTCAAAAACTGTGAAGGAAAACATCGTGAGGAAACCGGCATGTCCTAGAACCAAAAATTCGAAGACATGTGACATTTACCAATCCGCACTGGGCCCGCGTGGTGGATTATAGCCCATTCCCTCTCATAGAGAGGAGGCCTGTGTCCCAGCAGTGGGAACATTAAAGGTTGATGATGATGATCTACTTAGCCTTTTCTCTATGCAAGGTGTAACATAATAAACGCAAGACCTCTCGTGTGGTGTCTCAGACCATGAAACTGAACAAGTTTTGTTCTATGACTTTTAGAAATTCATTACTTTTTTTTAGTCTTACCATACATGTTGATCAGCTGATGGCGTCAGTTCCTATACAAATTCCAATTTTTTTTTTGCAAATTTTAATACCTCGTAGAACAAAAGTTGATCAGTGTCTTGGTCCGGGAGACACCACGGGTGATCTTGCGTTTATTATGTTACACCTTGTATAGATGATTCATGTAAAGTAAATACCGCTTCTCTTGAGTCTTTTGTTAGTAAAATATCTTGCATAAATCCATGTCTATCTGCCGTCTATAATAATTATCTATCATTATTAATAATCAAAACAAAACTTTCGCTATTTCGAATAAAAACCATTCCGTATAAAACAGCCACAGATTTGTATTTCCGCTGTGGACAAATGGATTGAACCAATCTGTTTGCTTAGAACCTCATTTCACCAGAGATTCAACAAGATCGCAATAGTAATTAGCCGGTTATTGAGTAAAGTTCAAAGCCTCGGGCTTTAGGATGAGCTAAAGCTTCTTCCCTTATACCCTCCACATCTTAGAGCAACTACAAGATATTACTTCCGAAACTATTCTGGAACGCAATATCAATTTTACAAGGACCAAATCAGAGACAGTAAAATAAATACATCGTGAATGTTAATATCGACTATGTCCCATCCCTACTCCACTTTGACCGTTCATTTGGTATGCGAGATTGCAGTACAGAAAGTCATTATTGAACACTGCTTGGACAATCCCTCAAATGCCGTTGAATTGTGATTGCTGTTCTTACAAATACGATGGATATTATCTCGATATATTCCCGATGTTTGGCGAAGAATGCCGAAGTTTGCCGATGTGGGTAACGTTATTTGATTTTGTTTCGGCAAGTAGTATGGTCTTTTAAAATTTGTGTAGCTTTAAATGTGTGAGTTAGGTAGTTACTCGTAAGTTTTAATGGCTACGAGTTTATCTTTTTTTTTGGAGTCAAAGTAAAAAAATAATAAAATGAAATAGTTTATGTGAATACTCAATCTATTCACATTAGTTATTAATTTGACTGTTGACTAAAATGAATACTTATCATATGAGTACAGTTTGGCGTATTTTATTACAAAATGAAGTCGCATTTGTCGAGCTGTTTGAGTTACTGCGTTGTTCTTCTATACCCCTGAACGAATTTAGATGCGGTTTTCACATAATTTAGAGAATTTATGCTGGAAGGCTTAAGGTCTGTCCAAGAAAATTGATAGCCCGTCGAAATCTTGAGCAGGTTTACTTTTTTTATTTTTATTTATAGTTATTTTAAGTGCAACATAATATTCGTTATATGTAAGCATATGCAGATGTTTTTGATATTTAATAAAGTTATAAAAACTTTGCGAAACGGGCGGGTCGCAAACGACGCTTATACTTTTCAAAATAAACATTTAAACAAAATCAACTCTGGCAACATTCATTTGCACTTAATCGTGACCTGACTTGACTCTTCGTCTCGAACCGTAATGGAAAAGTCTTGTATGTACGTCTGATGGGACTTTCCTCAGCAACTGTAAATAGAAGCTTCTTTTGAGATAGAAATAGAAGTATTTGTAGCGTCGCTTATTGTATTTGATGATACTTGATCAGAGTATGGGTTTCACATATCAAGCTAAACATATCCAGTATAACCTGACCTTGCTTTCTATGAACTTCCGGTACAATGAGAGATCAGCTTATTTTTTTTATTTTTTTTTATTGGGACATAAAACAGACACATACAATTTTGGTAAACAACGAACTAGAGTAATAGAGGTGAACATGTAACCCACACCAATGTCCGCGGAATAAATTATTTGGAGAAAATAGAACAATACCACGCATCTACTTGAGGCAAATCAGGTTAGGAGGAAATCATAAATTATTGTGCAAGTGCAATTGAATGGCCATTCTTTTAAATTTTGTTTGGGATAGCGAAAATATATCAAGGTCGAAGAAGTGTGTGTTATATGTTTCTAAGAGACGACGGAGGGGCGCCCTTGCGCCAGCATTGGTTCTGCACTTTCCAGTGTGGAACAGCCGGGGCACGCGCGCCCCTCGCTGTAATACAGTTCTGGGCACAATATAACAGAGTTTGTTAGTGATATCAGAGCAGTCAAAGTTATTGTTACATATGCCATGCAGCATCACAACCATAAGTAAGGTGCGCCTGGACTCCAAGCCTAGAAGTCTGTATCGTTTTAGCAGTTGTGCGTACGATAGTTTTCAACGGTAGCATTTGTAGTGAATGGAGCGTAAGAATTTTTTTTGAACCATTTCAAGCCTTTGCTTATATTTATCATATAGTGGACACCATATTGGGGCTGCGTATTCCAGTTGGGATCGTATTAGGGTTATATATAAGATTTTAAGCGTATGCGGTCGTTTGAAATCAGTTGAGGATCGCATAACGAAACCATACATTTTATAGGCTTTGTTAATAATGTTTTCAATGTGAAGGTCGAAATGCAATTTTGAGTCGAGTGTAACTCCTAAATCACAATTTGGTTTTGTATAACTTGATTGGTCGTGTGTACAGTCGGCGAAAGAGTTAAGGTAGTCACGTGAAAAATTACTATACCCGAGAGCTTGCAAAAGTGAGAAGTTTGAAGTTTAGCCGAGCACAAACCTCTGATAAATCGATCATCATCTGCCTAGACGTTTCCCATAAATCGATCGATCCTTAAAAATGAAACAAGGATTTTTGGTGAAAGAATCTAATGATTGTTTGGGGGGTTAAATGTTAGCTCAATAATGACTTAAACTAGTAATATATTAAAACACGCTTAGGCATATAATAAAATTGTTGGTGACACTCACTCTCTTTTGGTGCCTGTTATTCCTACGTGCCTACTACTCAATTTCGCCATCTGTACATCTACACTTACATATAAAGAGTGTAAAAGACTCTTAACGAAGCCGAAAGGCACTTGTTCTCCCCGTCATTGCGATATTTTTTTGTTCTAGACCATACCTGGGAACCTTCTAGTTACGGAGATATTGAGGTTCAAAGTTATAACTTTTTTTTTATACTTGTGAGATTTTTACTTTTAACACCTCCACAACCCTCGTACTATTCAATCCATGCATCCGCACATTGGTTTTAGCGCGTTACATTGAGTCCTACCGTAAAACGTGATTATTAACCACAAAAAAAAAGTCGTTTTCCAGCAATAATTTTTGCGTAAAGTTACTTAGTTTGATGTACAGAATACTTGGTTGACGGCTTCGTGAAGAGTCTTTTTACATCCTGTATTATAAAGAGGTACAATTAGTTTGTAAGTATGTAAGTTTGGTATGTAGGGAGGCAGGGGTACTCTCCATCATATTCCTGCCCTTGTCCCATGTCAACCGTCACGCTATCATTCTATCCTTTATCGTTCATATCATTCCTCACACAAGCCATCCATCGTTTCTTTGGTCTTCCTCTCCATCCATCAACATTTATATTCATCACTCTTTTAGTCACATGCGATTCGTCCCTCCTCATCACATGTCCATACCAAGTCAGTCGATTCCCTTTCAACTTTACTGTTACAACTTTTAAACTTGCTCTAATTTATTTTGGGGTAATCTCCGGAACTAATAATCCAATTCTAAAATTTATTTCACTAGCAGAAAGCTTCATTATTCGTGGGTGCTATATGCTATAAATTATACAGGGTGTAAACAGACTTCACGAAGCCGTCAACCAAGCATTCTGTACATCAAACTAAGTAACTTAACGCAAAAATTATTGCTGGGAAACGACTGTTTTTGTGGTTAAAAATCACGATTTAAGGTAGGAGCCAATGTAACGCATTCAAAACATTGTGCTGGTGGATGGATTGAATAGTACGGGGGTCCTGCAGAGAGCGTCCTGCGGGCCTGTCTTAAGTAAAAAAAATACATTGAAAACATGTATTTTAAAAAAAACTTGTGAAAAATTTGGAACTTTGACCCCCAATATCTAGGTATGGTCTAGAACAAAAAAAAATATCGCAATGACAGGGTGAACAAGTGCCTTTCGGCTTCGTTAAGAGTCTTTTTACACCCTTTATTCATATCATGCAAATTAGCTAAGCTATCACAATTTTTGCGGAAGGAGTCGCGGGCGAAGTGCTAGTTACTTGTTATGCTGATACCATTGACACCCACTCGTAAACTTATCTCTTTCTTTGCATTTGTGAGTGCTTGCATGTACTTACATATGTTAACATACATTTGCGCGTTTTGACGGGTTAGGGGTTGTGTTATTTGAGTAAGTACCTCTTAAACTACTTGTGTTCTTATTCAAACAGGGCATTTTCTTCTGAGTAAATAAATTACATACGCAGTTGCCTTTGTTTTATTAAGGGTGTTTAAGTATATAAACAGCGGTGCCTCAACGCAAACAATGGCTCACCTCCTGTCCTGCACTATGTGTGGTTCCTCGTGCACTTTAAGGGACCTGTCCTAGGCCAGCACCACCGCTATCGAGGTGGCAAAGTACTGGTCAAAACTAATTTTATTAAAAAAAAAGGGAAATCATGGACACGACGAAGAAGAAGTATATACACAATAATGTGTTGGACTTTCTTCTTTAGTGAATATTTGTGAGTTTGTTAAGTATCTAGTAGTGGAAGCAGGTATCACATTCGACACTTGATGACAGTTGTCGGTCTCGGTTTTGTCTCCTGTTTTCAGTCTCACGGGATTTCAGGATAAACAGAAAAAATATTTTTATGTAAAAGAAACAGCTTTTTGGAAAAAAAAGTTTTTATGCTATCGTAACGTAGGTATCAATATCATTTTAACCTTTTTTTGCCGGGATTATAAAGCCGTTCTATCAAACAAAATGGTCAATAATTTATCCGTTTACGAAAGGATCATTATTTTGAACCGTCTTTCTCGGAAACCAACCAGTAAATACTGGCGATTATATTCGGATGAGATCGGACCGTACCGTTTCGGACTGTCAGAAGTTTAGGGTTACATTATTAGAAGAGAACTTAAGTCTTTCGGATCAGTAATGGAATTTTGGGACGAAACTAATAATTATATTTGTTTGTTGTGTTGCAATACTGCCTAAAGTTATCTTTGACATGTAGTACCGTCATCACGAAATTGTAGAAGATGTCAGTAACGTAAAGCTTTTGGATTTTTTGAACAAATAGAAATCCAAGTTAATATGTTTAAATGTGAGAGCAACTCCGTCTGTTTTAATACCTTTTTTGCGCATTAGTTAATTTCGTTGAAAAGCAGACTGGGAGACCATGGCCTGGGCATATATATTTGGCATAGACTATCCTGACCTTCTAGCTGCCCTCTTCCAAAATACACCTTAAACCGAGGCCTGAACCCCACAGGGAGTGCCCTTAGCGAGCGGTCACTTAGTTTTATAATTTATTTAAGGCCCAACTGGGGACCTTGAATTAATTTGAGGTCACCACAGGACAGGTCCGTTAAACAGTAATGAACCTTGTCGTGTTGAACTATGAGTGCCCATGTCACAAAAAAAAAATGGTTGTTTGTAAAATCGGTTTACGGACGATAATTTTACGGGATAACGTCATAAGAAAACATTGATGAAAAATTGCATACTTTTATGAATTGAGTTGAATTATTATCAGTGAATTATCATTATTTTGTATAATACATAGATACGTCACAAGCCGAACCCAATCGTGCCTCTTGTTCCGCGCTCTCGCTTGCACGCTCGGCTCAGGCGGAACGTGACACTTTTTCGTGCGTGCTGCCGACGTTCACCGATTTATAAGACGTTATCACGTCAAAAGTTCTTATTCCGGTTAAGTTTCCGTGGGAAAATTCCCGTCCTCCTCGCAGAAAAAGATACGTTTTCACCACCGAACTACTAAACCAGAAAAAAGCTTTCCTGCTGTCACAAAACCGGTACTATCATACGACGCTCTGAAAATAAATAACATCAGACTATTCGCGACTAAAAAATATTCGAATTGACCAATAACTATCCATCTGTATGTTATGAACATCAATGAGTATGGAAAACGGCACGTGTTAATAATAGCTAGTAAGAATGTCGATAAAACTGAAGTGTTTGTCTGTGGTCCCAAAATAAATACAGCCGTAGAGAATAGATGTATTAGTTACTATGATCTATGGTGTTTATATGTTGACTAAGAAAATAGATCTGAAGAATGTCACTTAAATGCAGTTTTCGTTCGGTGAAAAATCGTTGAAATAGTAAATTCGAAACGATAGTAGTTTCGAAATAGTAATATTCTATCAGGCATATTTACGATAGAAAAGTGAGCAATATGGGACTGACATAAGCTAAGTAATCTATACATATAATAAGACTGTAAAAAAACTGTGTCTGTACATTGAATATATTAAAAAAAATTGTGGGGGTTTTAGAAACAGTAATAGAGAACGAATCAAAAACAAAAAATTCTGTCTGTTTGTCTGTACACGCTAATCTTCGGATCTACTCGACGGATTTGAATGATTTTTTTTTTGTTGTATAGGTATTAAGTCTGGGCAACATATAGGCTATAATTTATCTTGGAAACTTGAACACCTGATGCAGAACCGCAACAGACCAGCTAAACTATAAGAGATACAAAAATGGTACCATAGCAAAAATTGTTCCACGTAATGAGCATTTTCTGCTAAGAGAATAAATTTGAAGATCTGGAACAGCTGATGTGGAACTCCAAGAGCCCAGCCACACTATAACATATATATAACCAAGATTTTGTATCAATATTTTGATTGAAAAGAGTGTCCATGGAGTTTCTTGTCCATTCTTCTCCATAGAGATCTGCGCTTTGGAATGGGCAACTACAGTATTTTCACAAGTTATTATGCCTTGTGTCTGTGACTGTAGCTTAGCCTTCTTTGTTTTCTGACATTCAAAAGTGCCTGTAATGGTCTAATTGAAATAAATGCTTTTGAGTTTGAGTTTGAAATGAAAAGACAATAATTTGGTTTATCTTTCAAAATTGAACGCGTAGTATACGAAATTTCGTGTCCGTGCTGTTTATTAACTGTTGAAGAGTTCTCCCGTGAGGACGTTATCCTGGTTTCAGGATAAAGTCATGTCTATCATAAAAATGTGTTGGCATCAGAACCCAAGGTGTGTTTAAAATTACAGCTTAATCGGTTTGGGGGATCTGGTTTAAAATCCATGAATTGCAAGATGTCACTAATACATACTAATTAACAGGAAAGATAAATTAAAGCTTATTTATAATAAGGTAAGTTAAATAAAAGCTTATAAAAACGAAACACTTTATTCGTGAAACACAACCATAAATGAATATGCTGCCGATGTTGTTGAATATTTTGCTGTGCCCGACCGGATCCACGTTTTCTTCTTTTAGAACAATGTTTACCACCAAGCCTACATTGTGGAGGACTGCGGGACTGTTCGAAAGAGATACCGCGTCCCTGGAACGAACACAAAGGGCAGGGAAGGAACATGAATGGGTTTTAGTCAGTACAAGTCTGACACTCCCTTCCGCTCTACCCAGAGCGGGAGAAGTCATTTGATGACTTCCCATACGAAAAAAAAAGCCTACATTGTGGAATGCAATAAAGAATTGAGTATTGAATATTCTATTACATTTTTACTCTACTAATTGAAAGCATCTGCTACTTGTCTACATACAGTCATCTATATCTATACTTTTATACATATATAATATTATAAAGAGGAAAGATTTGTATTTTTGTATGTAACGAATTTATTTATTTATTTAAACTTCATGTACAAGAGTGGAACATAGGCGGACTTAATGCCACAAGGCTTTCTCTACCAGTCAACCTTTGGGTCAAATAGGACAGCTTTGTGATAGAGTACAAAAACAACAAATAAGGAAATACCATTTAGCAAATAAACTTGAACGAATAAACTTAAAAACTACTGGACCGATTTAAAAAAATCTTTCAGCAATGGATAGCTACATTATCAGCGAGTAACATAGGCTATATTTTATCCCCGTACTCCCACGGGAACGGGTACTACGCAGGTAAAACCGAGTGACGTCCGCTAGTACACAATAATTGCGTTTTCCTAGCTTAAAATCGACAAAACTTGAAACTTTGTCTACTTCTTTACCAACAGACTTCTTCATACTGATGTATAAATGGATTGAACCTAATTGGATTCTGATCATTCTCTGCTGGTAACCTAGACCCATAGATCTAACCAATTTATAACTAGCAAAACTTTAAAACACTAAAAACTCTTTTGTAAAATCTCATGCATTTTTATATGCTGTTATCCTTTGGGACTACTAGACACACTTAAACACATAAAGGGTGATTGTTTTTGTTATTTATGTCAAGTCTTTGTGGCGATCGACCGCAGGACGACCACCACTTCGTGCAAAGTGGATTATTTCAACATTTTATTATATAAGACACTATAAAGACGATGCGCATTTATTTTGCTTTAGACATTATTTTGGGTGTAAAACGATTTCTAGAAAAATCACGTTTTGCTGAGAACACAAAAATAATAAATTAGCCTGTAATGCTCCCACAGCTGGGACACAGGCCTTCTCTTTATGCGAGAGGGAGGGTCAAGATCGACCACGGGCCAGGTATTGGCTACTGGATGTTGCGTCATTGAATTTTAGGTTCTAGCAAATGCTGGTTTCTCTACGATGTTTTGCTTTGCCGTTTTCAGGGCAGTGATGATGATATAGAGGTCATGAGGTCCTGGGTTCAATTCCCAGGTCGAGCAAAGTGTTATTGGAATTTTCCATCAGAAATTTCTCAGTCGCAGTCAAATGTGTATTTTATGACTAAGTTATCATGACTGAACACAACCCCCTAAGTATACCCTAAATCACACATACAAGACGATACAAGCTTCAAACTACTGGTAGGTCCATTAGGTTACGTTCAGATAGCTAACGACGGTTTAACTGTACAATAGATTCGGTGAATGGTCGCAAAACCGCTGCTTCATCGCTGTTATGTAAGTTTCGGAGGTGTAATTAGTGAGTATTCAAACTGATAGCCACGTTTGGACAGTAATTAATCTGAGGTTGGTAATACTAGATGACATCTTCATTTGAAAATATCGTGAAAAATATATTTAAAGTCCCATAAAATAGGGGGCGAGCCTATTGCCATCAACCTGGCACAAATTCAGATTCCATGGTTGCTACTGAAACATTCCGATGGAAAAACCCAGTAACATTTTGCCTTATTCGGAAATCGAACCCAAGACCTCATGCTCAACAGTCGCATTTGCGACCACTCGACCAACGAGGCAAACCGTCTCATCATCATCATATCAGCCCGTTGCTGTCCACTGCTGAACATAGGCCTCCCCAATCGGTTTCCAACGCGTCCGGTCCAATGCCACCTGCATCCAGCTACTCCCTTTTTTTTTCCAGGGCCGCGGTATCTCTTTCGAACAGCCCGCAGCCCATCCAGCGACTCCCTGCAGTTTGCAAACCGACTAGTTCCTGTCAAAAGCGAAACACAAGTTTATCCAAAAGGGCTGCGGGACTGTTCGAAAGATATACCGCGGCCCTGGAACACAAAGGGCAAGGAAGGAACATGGATCGGTTTTAGTCAGTACAAGTCTGACACGGACGCTCTGCCCGGAGCGGGAGAAGTAATTTGATGATTTCCCATCCGAAAAAAAAAGTCACCTAAAGTCAAGAATGTTACAATAAATCAAGTCGCCGCGGTTTGACGTGGGCAACTGAAGATATCTGCGACTTAATACCCTCGCGGGTAGAGGTCCTTCAAGACCTGTGACATACGACATGGAGTGACACTACTGGTCCTGTCTGGGGATGATTGAGATGTTATGATATAGGATTGGATGATCCTGAAGTTGGAAAAAGAAAGCTTTTCGCGAAAAAGTTGAAAGGCGATTATACTGAACCGATAGTAAAGATGGTTTTTAGAGAGTGAGAGGTGTTTCTTTGGTGAAGATCCCATAAGTAACAGTGTTACAGTAATAGTATCTTTGCTTTGTATTCTGTACCTGCTTTGCTGCTAGAACACACTTTTATTCATATAATAGCACTCTGTCCGCGATTTCGTCCGCAAAAATTGTGATAGCTCGGCAAATTTTCATGAAATAAATATAATGTATAGCTTATAGCACCCACGAATAATGTAGTGTTCTGGAGATTACCCCCTACATACAAACTTACAAACTAATTTTACCTCTTTATAATATTAGTATTGAAGTATGGAAGTATGGATACACCTACACAAACCCACGCCTATTACCCATAAGTTGGCAGACTCGTACCTCGTTGATCCAGTGGTCGTAAGAGCGGCTGCTGAGCATGAGGTCCTGGGTTCGATTTCCGGGTCAGGCTAAGTGTTATTCGGGGTTCATCAGGATTTTCTCAGTAGCAGCCACGGAGTCTGGATTTGCGCCCGGTTCATGGTGATAGGCTCGCCTCGGCTCCCCTCTATTACATGGGACTTAAACGTAACTGGGGAAACGTGGTGGTACTATTAGGATCACCTCTGCCCAATCTTCCGGGGATTACAGGCGTGATGTTGTGTTATGTAGTTAGAAACTATAGAACGCCACCTGCTGTATTCTTGACATTCTTGATTTCCTGCTTTTTCTTTGTCCACGATAGATTTAACACATTTTTAAACCACAAAATCTAATTTTGATTCTAAATTCATGTCTAAACAAAGTTATATTACGCGGTCCTAAGATTACTCTCCAACTAAAAGTTTTCAGCTCAAAAGACCAATAAATTAGTGTCAATGAGTCACTTACTCACAAAGTTAGGGCATCTTAGACAAATGAGTGCTTAAATGTCTACACGATCTTGCTGAAGATGCTGTGATGTCATTAAGGGTAAGGATAGACCGGGAGGCGTAAGTTGGAATGCTTGTTTAGTTAGTTTGAACATGCGCTGAGATGAGGTAGAGTTTGCTATGTGAACTTGTGTAAAATGGACAAGATGCTAGATCACTGTTATTTTGTTAAACCAGCGTCATACGATGAAATTACTTTGTACTAGTAGATTAGTTTTGTTGTGAAGCGCCAGAGTTTTTCTGATGATGCTTCATACATCTCAGTAAGTGTCAAGCATATCACTTGTCTAATTATTCCATATCTCGGATTCTTGTCTAATTATTCCATAAGTCATTTCCCACATAAGTGTGTGTTTACCAGAACCAAGAAACACCAAAACACAAAGCTTATCTTACTAAACATCAAATAGGATTTTAGCATACGAGAGTTTTTGACGTTCAAAAGTGTCTTGCCAAAAGACGTGAGGCTATGTAAGTGATTTACTAAAGTAGTTTTCACCAATACGCGACCCATAGAGCGAACGAATAGTGCGCTAAGTAAGTCATTAGTGCGGTCGACAGACGGATTACATAGATAGTGGAGGTGAGAGATAAAACTGCAGAGCTGGGGCATAGGAGGGTTTATCTAGCTTCAGAGTTACGACTGAACTCAAGTAACTTAAGTAACGTTTTGGGAGGGATTTTCTGAATTTTAGTGGCTTTGAAAAAGGTATAGTTTTAACATAGGGTTTTAGTAATGAGAAATAGAGAATAGGGGTAGGTGGATCTCGATTTAAGGATAACAGAACCTGGTTTTTCTGGAACCTTAACTATGATGACGGCAATGTCGCTATCTCATCATCTGGCGAGCTTTTTCCCAAATATGTTGGGGTCGGCTTCCAGTCTAATAGGATGCAGCTAAATACCAGTATTTTACATGGAGCGACTGCCTATCCGACCTCCTCAACCCAGGTAGTATACTAGATAATACGATACTCTTTGGTAAGACTGGTTGTCAGACTTTCGTGCCAGACCTGTAAAGACTGTCAAAGATCTTCAAATGACATCCGGGACCCTTCCACGGACCAACCAAGAACGGTTTTACCTAAAGATCGACCCGAGCATTTGTTATTATTTAGCCAGGAGCAATGTCGCTATCTGCGGAAGAGTATTTAGAGACATACATAGAAATCAGTCGTGACGCTGCGGCCTATCTTTAGTTGTCTTTGTAATTGCATGTCAGTGCTACTCACAAAACTTGATTTTTAGCACACGTATCTGATGAAAACATCTATGGTAAACTTTAATCCTGACGAAACATTATCCGCAGATCGGAACTTGTACCTAGGAAGCAAGTTTCTCAAATTAAAACGGGCTCCGTCATGGCTGTCTTCATTATTCACTCAGAAGGTGTATGGGAGAAGTCCCAGTGGATAAGTACTACACCATAAAACAAACGACTTCTTAAAGACTATGCAAGAGTCAGAAGCTTCGTGTGGCTTGTGGCTAAATAATAATAGACGATCTTCAGGATAAGCTGCGCTTGCCTAGATTGGTCCGTGGATAGGTGGCCGCCCAATTCATACCGAGTCTTCTACGTGCCTAGGAAAACACGTAAACCCCTCCCGGCTGTCATTTGTAGATCCGTGACAGTCGTCACAGGTGTTTCAGCCCACTTTCGACTTTTGGGCCAACCCTCGTCAGTACGCAGTGGCCCGAAAGTCTGACAACCAGTCTTACTAAGGGGTGTCGTGTTACCCAATAACAATCGTCTTGTGAAGGTCAGATAGCCAATTAGGTAGTCGCTCCATGTAAAATACTAATATTAAACTGCATTCGGTTAGACTGGATGCCGACCTCAACATAGTTGGGAAAACACTAGGCAGATGATTTATTTGTGTAGTTTTAGGTAGTGAAAACTGGCATTAGTTTAGTTGTATTCATTACAGTAGGGTTGCAACTTTGATATATAACATACCTGTTCAATATCACGTCGTGTTTTATGGTACTTCTGTGGAAACTTAAATGCACACACTATATGATGTAAATTGCGATATGCGCAGTAGTTCGCTTTCTTAGAAACTCTTGATTAATTACATTAGTATAGGACTAATTACATCAGAGGAGAGAGGGTAAAATTGTTACTGTTGTGTGTGAAATTTTTAATTTAATTTCTTGTTTATGGCGGATGTGCCACGTGCAATGCTTAGCAAAAGCTTGGTTATTATTTACATGTAGGATTGTAAACTAGAATACTACAAGGATATTTTCGCGTTTGAATGACACTAACAATTCTGACAGCCAGTCTTACCAAGGGGTATCGTATTACTCAGTGGGTTGTGGAGGTCAGGTAGGCAGTCGCTCCATGTAAAATACTGATATACAGCTGCATTTGGATAGACGGGATGCTGGCCCCAACATTGTTGAGCTTTTAGGTTGCTATATCCGAAGAGTTTACATCCAATAAAAAGACGTCGGTCAGTTGGAGAGCAGGGTGTTGTGGCACAGTGTGGGAAAGACTTTTACCCAGTACTGGACTGCAAAAGGCTGAGTTGATTTTGTTTGATTGACGATAAAAATAGAAGCCTGTAATTGTCCCTTTAAAGAGTCAAGCCCTCTGGTCAAATAATAATGCTTAATGCATGGATCATTACGTCTGATCCCAACGGCAATTTTAGACCATTAAGTCCTGTTTTCCTTGCGATATTTTCCTTAACCGTTAATCATGTCATCCAAGAAAAGGTGTATCTCTCATCGAATAACCACACCTATTATCCTGAGCGAAGAAATTCTATTTCATTATCTCATCTTCGAATGTTCTCGAAAGATTTTGGAATCCGTTCAGTGGCTTCAAAACTACTCCCTTGACAAACTTTGCTTCTATAAAGTGTACATATTCCAAACTTGTTAACGAGAACTTCGATTCGGCAAATCGAATTTACGGTTTCCATATCACACTCACAGAGTCAAATCGATGTCACGGAATGCTAAAACCGTAAAGTTCAGAAATTAAATTCCACTGAACGGTATTCATTTAGACGGTTCATTCAACATGTCGATACCATCAGGGATCAATAAATTAAATCACTTGAGATGATGTTTTAAGTGGCCGAACATCCTAAGAGATCGAATTTATTGAAGATCTCCACAATGGTGATTTAATTTTGATTATTTAGGAAGGTCTAAGCACTCCTTGAAATACAGAACCCGAAAATTAATAACGGTACTGATTAAATTGGAAAACGCTATTATTGGAAGTTATTTTATGTTTAAACTGACAGGAAAGAAAATTGGGTTTTATACTTTTCCTTTCAATATACATTTTACTCACTATTTTTACTTTATCTAGGACAGTAATTTATCAGACCACAAGAAAATGTTTAAGAAACACAAATACCGAACTACATCTTTGAAAGCGTTTCTCTACTGCTGTTTAAATTATTCACGTCCGTCCCGCTCGTTTGTCAACGACAGCTTTGTTTTAACAGCGCGTTCATTTTTATACGCCATGTATTTTCAAACTACATCGTAAAACACAAAGAGATTTTATATGGCGACTATATCTTCGAACATCTTCCGACCTGACTTCAAGTCACGTAGTTCATAATAAGTGAAAAACCCGCGCCTCTATAAACTACCTTAAGACTGACCATAAATCAATCGGTAAGGTAAACGATCTCGAGTCGATTCGTCAACAATCGATTCGGCGCGAACCATCGATTACCGTTGAAATATGTCTATTTGTCGTTAGTTACCGGTTTCTTATTTTGCTGTCGTATGATTCAATGGATGATGTTTAGGTAATATTTCGTTATCTGTATTTTTTTGCGCGCGAAAGAAGATCGATAATAATAATAAAAAATATGTTTGCTGTTTTTCGGGGAATGTTGTTTTTTATACTTTATGGTGTGATATTGTCAGTTATTTTTATGAGTGGTTTGAATGATTGCAAATACTATCTTCGAACTTATCTATCCCCTTTATCGCTCGCTATCCAGCTTCGTTCAAATAAAAACGAGAGGGTCAGGTAGCATTTTATTTACAAACGTCAAAATACTATACAGGATGATTGGTAATTGGGTGCAGGCCTTGAAATGGGTGATACTAGAGCTCATTTGCAACAAATTTGATCCCGATAACTAGGGGTCCTATCTGAGAGGACCAGATAACCATAATAAACATGACACATCGGTTACAAAACAAAAACCAGCAACCTTTCATTCAAAAATGCGTAATAACCAATACGGCCAAAATACTACCTTGTCTGGAACAACTGTTGTTAGTATCCATACGCTTCTTGAAGTGGGTACTGTGATACCAATTTTGAAAGCTAATAATCTCTCTGCCTTGAAAAGCAAGGGTAGTTTCAATTTTTTACATATTGTGAACTTTATGACGCTTTTAAATCAAAGGTTTGAGTTTTCTTTTTAATAAGATAAATTGGTTTTCAAAATATTTATTTATTTATGCGCTCTCTGAAAAGTATCATATCAACGCTCTGAGCGACGTAGATTTGTCACAATTATCAATTTTTGGTCGAGAGGAGGAAAATTTCCAATAAATCTTAAAAGTTCGATCACTCCGAAACCTGCACAGTCAATTACCAATCACCCTGTAGATTTCCCCAAACTTAACCTTCGCAAAACTTTTGCCCTCAGAGTGAGATATACGTAATTATGGCGGACACAAGATGGAGGAAGGAAGCGGGTTACAAAGGAGGTGCCAACAAAGGTCGCATTGCTTCCAGAAAAGGAACGAACCTATTATCGGGATGAGAAAGTTGGTCCTATACTTACATTCTAGCTGTAAATAAGGGATTCTTTTGTCTAATCTTGGACACAATTTGGTCTGAGATACAAGTTATTTAGTGTTGCGAGACAAGAGAAAAATAGGTACTTAGATAATTATATAAGTTTTTTTTTGTCCATCCAGATTAGTCGTAGAGAAAATATGTAGTACTCGAGTGTCTAGAATTCTAGATAGTGTGTGTAATCATGAGCTGTGGTTTGAATTTAGAACATCCCATAATCAGAGTAGAATGTTTCCAGTGCTGGGACACAGGCTTTTTTGCAAATAAATACGTTTGACTTCGACTTTTTTCAAGTTTGAATTTGGAATTTTTTTTTTTCTTTTCAAAAATATCTGAGCTTGATTCTACTATTTGACAAATTTTCTGCCGATGGCATTTAAAACATACAACTCATCTGAAAGGCATGGCTTCGTTCTTTAGAACGTTTTTTGTTTTTTCCTGAACTTTATAAATAGACATGCTACCTTCTGAAACACATACCAATTCACCTAATGAAAATTTAAAAATGCCAAGCCCTTAAAGCCTTCACCGTTTTCCTACAACACAATACAACAAAAGTATCTTGGCAAGTGGAATACTTATAAATATCATAATGACACTGTCGCTCGATCCGTCTTATTTTCCTTATCAAAGGGAAATTCTCACGTTTTCCTTTATAAAACACACTTCTAAAGATCTTACTGTCTTGAATAAATGAGTATAAGACCGTGATTGTGTGTTTGCGCCTATATTTTCTTTTTATAGATGCTTCGCAAGGATTTATCGAGTGTTTTTTTTTGTTTGCGTTCCCCTATTTGAACTCTTTGCTTAGGCCTCGTAAATGGTGAATAATATTCTAATTCGATTCATAACCTCGTTCGTCGCCATTTTGCTGGTATTCTGGAATGTGCTAAACGCATTAAGAAAAAAAAAATCGTATTTGATTTTCAATTTGAATTTCGAATGATGTTTGAGAAAGTAAAAAACCGGCCAAGAGCGAATTGGACTCGTGCACCGAGGGTTCCGTATAAACTTGTAGATATTTTGTTATTGAACTACATATTTGCGGTTTTCAGATTTTGTCCTTTACATGTGCTGTAAGACATTGCTTCTTGCCAAATTTCGGGATTCTAGGTCAACGGGAACTACCATATAGGTTTTCGACCCAAAACCTATAGGGTACTTCCGGTTGCCCTAGAATTGTCAATTTTGGTTAAAAGCAAGGTCTTACAGCTCAAGTAAAATTAAAATTAAAAAAAGTTGAAAATTAAGGTAAATTTTGCTACTTACAAGTTTTCATGAAAATCTAAATTTGCCCATATCTTTTTATCGTGTTTACTCAGGACCTTGATTTTATACACCTAATAGGGACTATAGATCTCAGTATCTGGTATAAATTTCAACTTGCTAGGTGCACCCGTTCCTGAGAAAATCGGTGGTGACACACGGACAGACAGATAGACGGATAGACGGACAAGAGAGTGATCTTATAAGGGTTCCTTTTTTACCTTTTGAGGTACGGAACCCTAAAAGAAATTAGGGGGCAATAAAGCTACGCCTACACTGTATAGGCCCTTTGAAGAATCTAGGTCAGGTGCGTAGAACTCGCCCGGGCATGTATGAAAAGATGCATGAACGTGGAAGAATTGACAAAGATGCTTTGAAATACAAGACGCTTTTGCCTTTTCTTCCAGTGGAAAGCGTCCATTCATGTATTAAAGGCATACCAGTACCATATTTCTACAAATGTAAGTATAGAAATGTAGGCAAGAAAATCTGTTTTGGTCCTAAGCAGGCAATATAACATACAATTACTAACCTAATTAATAAAAATATTGTGCTTTACGCTGCCATAATATAAAATCACGTCTGTAATCCCCGAAGGCTTAGGCAGAGGCGTACTAATAGTACACCCACATTTCGCCAGTCATGTTTAAGTCCCATGTAACAGGGGCGAGCCAATTGCCATCATCATCATCATTTCAGCCGAAAGACATCCACTGCTGGACATAAGCCTCCCACAAGTATCGCCACATTGATTCCCGTGCGACTCGCAATAGCCATTAACCGGCCACAAATCCAGATTCCGTGGCGGTTATTGAGAAATTCCTGATTGAAAAACCCAATAACACTTTGGCGGACCTGGGAATTGGACCCAGAACCTCGTGCTCAGCAGTTGTGCTTACAACCACTAGGCCAACGAGGCAGTCACGCTGAAAATCAAGGTTACATGATCGACCCTTTTGGGTTGATCAGGATCAAAGATGACTTATGCCCGGCTCGTCACCAAATTTTTTCCATACAAGAAGTCCCGGTTAACTCCTTACATCTTATACCTCCTTGGTAAAAGGCAAAAGTTACAAAACCATAACATTTTACGATCCTACAATACTCCTTTTCTTCTACGTTCTTGGTGGTCCATTATTTCCACGGCAATGCCGAATGCCCATGCTAAACGTTCCTGTGTTAGTGCCGCCATGTTCTTTTATTTCTGCGTTTGACAATTGCCCATGAACTTGCCAAAACAACAGAAAAACTCCAACCACTCAAAGAAAAGTTTTTGCCCTCACAAAATAAACGTTCCAAAAGTTTTTATTTAATCAATACCAGTATTTCCACTTCGCTCACGTTCTTTAAGAAGTTTTTCACCAAGATTGCTAGTAGGTACAATCCTTGTACACTTATTTTACCTCTGACGGCAACCACAATCCAAACCCAACCTTATTTTCACCGGTGTAAGGTCCTGTCATTTTATTTTGACAGACTTTTTAGTGGCAGCAAAACAACAGCAACCCAACTGCAACGAAAATAAAGATCACTATGATTTTGACAGTGATACAAAGTCGGAGGTAAAATTACTGTGAAAGTACTGTTCTATCGAGTTCACTGAAGGCCGAACACTTTTCAACCTTATTACTTAATTCATAAGTTTAAAAATGGCAGACCCTGGTAGTTCTTACCTAGTGAACAACTTCGCTCGAGTGCCTGAGCCTTTCCGAACAAATATTGTCAGGACTAAAGTTATTATTTATATCTAATAGATACATTTATTTATTGGTTTTGTCTTCCCAAATAATTTCCACCCTGTCAGGCTTTCGATTAGTATTATGTTCGGTTATTGGCGTATTTTTGGAGGTTTATCTTTCTGCCGTTGGTTAATTTGTAAAATAGATATTGACAGTTACTTGAGTGCTATTGTATGACCACTTTAAGAGGAAACACGGTAGGTATTTGAAAAACTATCGCTGTCTCTCTGCGAGCGTGATTTCGATATTGGTGCGATGAAGACAACTACAGTAAAAAGTCATAATTGGAGGTTTGACTCTCGACTATTTTCTCCGCCAATATTCGATCAATTTAAAAGATATTTCATAAACTGAATAAGAAGGATATTTACTGTGTCCCTATGTTTTTCGTTTTTCATTAATAGTTGTCAAATTTGTACATAATTTATTTTTTAATTTTATAGGCAATTTTGAGCATTTTGTAAAGGTTCTAGTGCTTCTACAGATTATGTATCTTCAAAAAGGAAAACATAGCGACAGAGAAGAGTTTATTTTTATTTTTTTATTTAACTGTAAAAAATCATAGCTTTAAAGTCATAAACTAGAAAGAAAACAGGCGAGAGCGTTTGTATGGAAAAAAGACCACCCACATTTCCTCTTAAGTGTGCAGATCAATGTGGCGTTGCTTGTAAAGAACATTAGCATCGATATATCAAAGGACAATGGCAGGCACCCATACAATAATTTAGCTGAGATTAAAATCCTGCGTATTTAAATGAAAAATATCTTGTTTAACTCGGCATCAAATTCTGAATCAGTTTGTGCAAGAATTTTTGTTCGAGAAGGCCGAGAATAATAGAAATTCAGTGATGAACTTTTGTAGGTTATGTCTATGGTAATTCCAATTCGAGGAAGTAAAAGGGCAACATTGCATTAGTATTTTCCTTTCTCAATTATTTAAGCATGCAATGTCTTTTTAACATGTCACTCATGGCACCCTGTGACATTAGACATTGATGTCGAGTGATGAGATCTTTTTTAGATTTGGGATATTAATCTTTTTCCAGTCATTAATTGAAAGTAATTCATTTATTTTTACAGTACAACATCTTAACCTCCCTGCAAGGAACACTTCCACTTAGAAATAAACAGTATTGTTAATTCATTTATTTAGTTTAATTTAACAATAATAAATTGAAACTGGTTATAATACAATAGTGCTGTACTTTCTGTCACTAAGCAGAATAAATATAAAATGGCAGCACTAAACGTCAATGAAAAAGTCAAATAACTTTTCATTTAAAATATTGCACAAGACCCTAATACAAAGTAATAGAAAAGTCGTAAAATTTACGCATGTTTATGGTGGTTGCGTCAGGGTAGCCCGCGAAATTAAAATTTTCTTACGTTTTTGCAATTTGCAGGTCAATAGGATTACATGAAGTTAGATTGTATTGATGATTTTCACGATTGTAATTCTGTAACTACATACGCGTTACTGGCGCGACTCATTTTTCAGCAACTTACAACCTGACACTGACCTGCAAATTGCAAAAAACGTAAGAAAACTTGAATTTTGCGGGCTACCCTGACGCAACCGCGTCAGGGTAGCCTTAAAAGTTTACATTTTTAGCTGTGTCTAATAAATGTATTAAAACATAATATAACATCACGCCTGTAATCCCCGAAGAGTTATTCAGAGGTGTACCTAATAGTACACCCACATTTCGCCAGTATGTTTAAGTCCCATGCAATAGGGAGCGAGCCTATCGCCATCAACCGGACGCAAATCCAGTCTCCGTGGCTGCTAATGAGAAATTCCTGATGAAAAAACCCAATAACAGCTTGCCCGACCTGGGAATCGAACCCAGGACCTGATACTGCAGTCGCAAAATGTATTAAAAAAATATTTTAATTTAGGAGATCCTTCTATCTTTCACCACAAGTACTGTCCGATCTGACTTAGCAAAAACGTTTATATTACCACCACAGATTCCTGAAGCAAACGGCTTATTTCAGAAAGGAAATGGTCCATAGACAAATCTATAGTAGGTACTCGTAGTACCTACGTAAGTCAGGGTCACGTATAAATCTGTCAGCGCATTAAGATGTGTGGTCAAATGTATTGTGGTTCGAGGGTCGGCTTGAAGTATCCTTTGGGAGAAGTTCACTGTGTTGTACCTGTACAAGTTGGGTTTTACAGGCTGTAAACAGACTCTTCACGAAGCCGTCAACCAAGCATTATGTACATCAAACTAAGTAACTTTATGCAAAAATTAGTGCTGGGAAATTACGTTACTTTTTTGGGCTGAACAATCACGTTTTACAGTAGGGCTGAACTTAACGCACTCAAAACATTGTGCTGATGGATGGATTGAATAGTAAGGGGGTCCTGCAGGTTTTTAAAGGAACAATCTTACATTAAAACAACATTAAAAAAAAAAAAACTAGTGAAAAAGTTGGAGTTTGACCCCCAATATCTCCGTAACTAGAAGGTTCCCAGGTATGGTCGAGAACAAAATAAATATCGCAATGTCGGGGGAAACAAGTGCCTTTCGGCTTCGTTAAGAGTACTTTTACACCCTTTATGTTCAGCAACCTTATCGAACCTCTGTCAACTTCTTTCGTGTGATAAAAGATTCACGTACACACCAACCTGACTATCTCCGCAATTAGAAGGTTCCCAGGTATGATCTAGAACAACAAAATGATCGCGATGATGGGGAAAAGAAGTGCCTTTCGGCTTCGTTAAGAGTCTGTTTACACCCTTTATGTAGGTGGCTACCTATTTGGTAACAGAGGTATGCCGAGTTGCTTCTGAAATTTTGAAAGATGAATTATTATTTTTGTTTTTTAAGGGGGCTATGGAGCGCAGCATTCTAGGCGTCTAACTAACCGACCATGTACGCAACACCACATTGCACTCCAAAACACATATTACTGACGTTGCTCAAAAAGCCGCTAAGCTTAAGTGGGACTGAAGTAGGCCACGTCTATCGTATGGACAATGAGCTGTGGGCCAAAATAACCATTTTCTGGAGCCCTGACACAGCCTAAAATCGTCGCGTCACCAGTGGTCCACATGAGCCCTAGATCGAAACAACTTGAAATCATGGGGAGAGGCCTTTGCCCAGCAGGCTAACAGTATCAGTATCAGTTTGAGGGGACAACTCTCGCCGAATCACTTCGAGATAGGGTGAGTGCAAGAGTGTAAAGCCAAGCGAGGAATCGAGGCTATGTTGACTTTACCAAACGATGTAGATATGGCCCTTGTTTGTAGCCTATAAGCCACCACAGTAATTTATGATCCGCCACGTAATTGGCTTAACGCAAAACTGCCATGAATACCATAGCCCCCTTTATAGATTATTCAATGAGCCTACTCACTCGTATTTAAATATAGATGGTTGAGGGAGGATATCCAATATTCCTAGTGCAGGGCCATACATTAGCATGTCGCTTCCAAGTCTTAGGGCCGGGTTTGGCACTTATATGTTAGTTTATTAGCTCGTGGAACAGGAGGAGCTCTTGGCTAAATAATAGCTACCGCTTGGGTCGATCTACAGGTTAAGCCACGCTTGCCTAGGTTTGTCCATGAATGGGTGACCACCCATTATATACCGAGTTTCCTTCGTACCTCGAAAAGCACATTAGGTCTTTAACAGTCGTTACAGGTAGTTAGTATATTGTTGTTGTTCTTGTATTACAATTTAAAAAAAGTCGATTTCTCTTTTAGTTCGTGTATGACTGTGTGACCGTGTTGTTCTTTACCCCGCAATAGTTTTTGATGCGATATTTACCAACGTTTCGACAATTTATTTCAGAGGTGTATCAACATAATAAATGTGAAAAGATGGATGGATTGTGTGAAGACTGATATGAAAGAGAAAGGAGTCAACGATGCCGTGACGTCTGACAGGGGAGAATGGAAGAAGAAAACATGTTGCGCCGACCCCAAATAGAATGGGATAAGGGCAGGAAGATGATGATGATCAACATAATAAATGTAATAAACTAGCAATTCATCCGCGACTTCGTCCGCAAAAATTGTGATAGCTCGGCTAATTTGCATGATAGAAATATAATTTATAGCGTATGTTACTTCGTGATAATTTAGCTATCTATTGGTGAAACAATGGTTAAAACCGATCCAGTAGTTTCGGAGCTTATTTGGTACAAACAATCAACATATTTTGTTTGTCAATATACAAAATCTTTATAATATTAGTATAGATATATCTCGATGTTTTTCCAAGCTGTGAAAATCATGCGTTACAGAAAAGGGTCGCAAGTAATTTATTAAAGTGCGTTCCAATAAAATTATAGTAAAATAGTACTGATGAATCTGATTATAATATCAAAATAAATAGTTAATTCAACAAATATAAACCAATTTAACTAATGCCATTATGTATGGCAGACAAATCAAAATTCAATTAAAACATTAAATTGAAGTGACGCAAGGAATTTAATAGCAACAAGTTAAAGTTTTACTTCGACATAATTGAATAAATAAATTTTAATTAAAGAGCAAAATACCTTGTTTCAATTTACCAGGTGGCTCATCTGATGTTCAGAGGTCACTGCAGCCTTTTAACATTCGCTATGCTAACTTCGTATTCCCACTAGGTGGACCGATGACCTGGTGAAGGTTGCGGGGATCCGCTGGATGCGAGTCGCACGGGACCGGTCAATGTGGCGATACTTGGGGTAGGCCTATGTCTAGCAGTGGACGTCTTTCGCCTGAAATGATGATGAATGATGAAAAGATTCTACCTGTCAATCTTTGGGTCAAATAGGACAGCATTGTGATATAGTACAAAAAATAGATATAAAAATACCATTTGTCAACATAAATTGATATACATAAGTAGATACAGGTGTTTAGGTATAGGTGCTATTTAAAAGACATTCCCATGGCTGGGCCATAAACTACGCGGGCCCGATGCGGATTGATGGATGTCACCATGTCTTGGGATTATTGGGTCCCTAGGACATAACGAGTGCCTTAACACTCTTCCTGCACTATTCTGTGCTTAAAGCTCTATACGACATCATAATTACAACTGGTAGAAAATGCCCAAGGCATTAAGTCCGCCTTTGTACATTATGTGCAAAAAGTTTAAATAAATAATTACCAACAGACAAATCAGACATAGACGCACTAAAGGTTACCACGTATTCAGCATATCATTCTGGACCTCTTCACATATAATTTTTTCATCTGTAATCACTATCACTACATATTATAAAACAAAGTCCCCCGGCGCGTCTGTCTGTCTATCGCGATAAACTCAAAAACTACTGCACCAATTTTTATGCTATTTCACCAATGGGTAGAGTGGTTCTCGAGGAAGGTTTTAGTTTATAATTTGTCAAGTGTAGTGTTTATTTTAGTTGCGGGCATCAAAATTCCATGATTACTTTTGGTCGCGATAACCGACATCCATGCGGGCGAAGCCGCGGGCATCAGCTAGTTTAAAATTAAACAGTTGTTTCATAAAAAAGTGTTTTTTTTTTAATAACCGTGGATTTTTTAAAATTCTGAACATGTGGTAAATATTTGTGTGTCCTTCCAGCCTGTAAAAGTACGTACTTAAATCCATGTGAAATATTTTACTTCAAGAATTATTCGCAATATTTCAGGCCTTAAATTGTAGGCACAGCAACGGCAGGGTACAATTACTGTAGAACTGAGGCAAAACGTATGCTAATACACCCTTTCAAGTTGACGGTATTCATAGGGATAAGCAGTGCATTAAGCTGGTTGGTATAGGGCTGTGCCCTCTTTCTTATCTCGGTCGCGACGGAAACTTTGGAATTCTTTTAATTTTTGAAGTGAAAACTTCTTTAGCGGCGTTATGCACTTTTTGGGATGGGTAAAAACTGTTAAACTCGCGTCAGATCGTCAGATCGAATCGGCGGCGCAGGGCGTTTGCGCGAGTGTGCGTGTAGTTTAACCTAGATGGCGTTGTTTCAAGTTTTTTTCTACGGCAGCGACATCTTTCGTTCTTGTAGAAAGCTATTGAAATTTCTGATATTTAAGCTAAATGGCGTTGTTTCAAGTTTTCACTTCTCCCGGATGCAACCCGTTGTTTTTTTAAACGCCGGTCTTCCTCTGATAATTCCCTTATTGTAGAACCTATCGTAACCCGGTTGATAGCAGTTAGGTCGCCTCCTATCATATATTACTCAAACATTACCGCTGAAATGAGGGTGCACTAAAAGGCACTACGCTGCCTAACCTTTCGGGGAATATCAGGCCTGATGTTAAGTTGTTATTTTTGAATGGCAACCTTGATATTTATGTTCGTGTAAAAGATGTTATACACTAGTTTTACAATTGGCGAAATTGGAACAAAAATGTGAATTTCGAGTTTAACTGTTTGATGTTTGGACTTGGCTAGATAAAATGATGATTATTTATGGGGAGATCACCAAACGGTTGGTCAACTCTTCTCGTGACCAAAGGGCTAGCCTATTTCTCGGCCAAAGAATCAACATTGCCACCCAACGTGGTAATGCTACCAGCTTCTGGGCAATTTCCCCGTTGACAGCGATGCGGACGAAATTTTTGACGCCCTTTAATTTCTTTCTGCTTTTCATACATGTACATATTTTTGTTATTATTTTGGGTCTTTGTAGTAAATAATTTATATATTTTAAGAGAATGTTAGTAAAATTTCTTGTTTCAGTAAGTAGTTATAACACCTTTCATCGTCATTTTAGTTTTTTTTTTAAGTGAAAACTGCTTTCGCGGGTTGTGCACTTTTTGGGTTGTCAGATCGTTAGATCGAATCGGCGAAAAGCTAGATGGCGTTGTATCAAGTTTTCACTTCTGCCGGCACTCCCGGAGTGCAACCCGTCTTTTTTTTAAATAGATGATTCTTAGTCTTTTTCTATCTCACCAATCGGAGCAGAAACATCAAAACAAATGTTTTATCCAAGTCTAGACCTTGTCCTGGTCAGTCTTGCTAACTTTTAAATATACTCAAACCTCACTGTGTGAACACATAAAAAGAACACACACAGCTACAAATTGTGTGTGCAGCTACGGTTTAAAAATTCGATCTGAATTTCACAGCTTTAGAGAAACCAAATGTATCTTCTACATGGCTATATCGTCGGCTTATTGCAAGAACTCACTAACTACAAAAAAACATTAAATACAGTTAATAATACAGTTTAACTCGTCTCGATTCGAAAAACCCATTTATTTCTGGCTTTTCAAATTTGGACGTTATGACCTAGACGTACAGTCGATAATTACCATTTCCGATTACCTGGTTCTTAGAAACTCGGTAACGTACAATAATAGTTTGTAACAAATGAAAAAAATCAAAAAAGCACATTTTAATGTAATTTATATATGTCACTAGCTGACCTGCGCAACTTCGTCTGCGTCACATAATGCAATTAAATAATATTGCGACTATAAATTGAGATGTAAGCTATCCTATCTTTCAAGTTGGATCAAACTACACACGGTGTGCAAATTTGATTAAAGTCGGTTAAGTAGTTTAGGAGTCCATCGCGGACAAACAACGTGACACGTTATTTATATATATTAAGATAAGATTTATGTGACTTAATAACTTTTTAAGATACACGTTACGCACATCACTTAAGAACAGCATTTGATTGAAATTCACATTACTTCTTTAAATCTATGATTTATGAAAAAAAAAACATTATACAATTTTAACGACTTCTGTAACAACGTTCATTATAATTACTTATTGTTCCTTAGCGATTCTTTGTTTTTCGCGGTATATGCAATCTATTCATTATTATTATTCAATTTTATCCAAATTAAATGCAGTTTATTACTTTTGATAGACTCCGGTAAACACTGTTTTTAATTTATGTCTGCGTACGAGTGCGCGTCATTCACACACGCGTAATACAAACTCGCGTTAGAACACAGTTGCGGGGAAGGGAGCATGGTGTCCGTGCAAAGCGAGTGGCAAGCGGCCGAAAGGTACGCGAAGGGGCCCGAGAGGCGCGCAACAATTTATTATGTATTTAGAAATATATAAGTATGTTTATCAGTTGTCTGGTTGCCATAGTACAGGCTCTGCCTAGTTTGGGATCAGATGGCAGTGTGTTGGTTGTCCCAAGATATTATATTATATATTATAGTACTAAAAAACCTATCACTACGGCAAAGAAAAAGGATTTATTGAAAATGTGCACTAAAAATATAACACCCCCTAAACTGCATCATTGATACCAAAACCTACCAAATAAGGAAGTTACAGATCTACTACCGGAAGAAGAATATTCAGATGCAAAATGAGAGATTCGTTAAAAAATGCTTAATCTACATTTATTCAGGATTTTCGGATTTCCTGTTGCAAACCACGATAAAAACTGGGTTCCCAAGTGTTTTGTGGAAGTTTTAAAAATGTTTTACTGTATTGGTCATCAAAAGTTAATGTTTTTAACCTGAAAATTGAAGAAGTATGGTTGGTTACCAGGGTCACCGTTTTTACCAAGACCTAAATAATTTTGAAGATTACCTATCAAGGATTATGCTATAAAATGTTAGAGGCTGGACGTTGGCACGTTATAAGAGAAAGTTATCCACAATACTAAAATAAGTAGACGAAAAGGAGATCGGGCAGACTTTTATAGAATCTGGTCTAAGAAGCTTTGACCCTTTCGGATGGGAAATCATCAAATGACTTCTCCCGCTCTGGGCAGAGCGGAAGGGAGTGTCGGGCTTGTACTGACTAAAACCCATCCATGTTCCTTCCTAGTCCTTTGTGTTCCAGAGCCGCGGTATCTCTTTCGAACAGTTCCGCAGCCCATATCTAAAGTAGGTGACAGACAAACGGACAGACTCCATAGCTATATCACAATGCTGCCTTAAGACACGTAACCCTAAAACCGCCAATATAACAAGCAATCCCTTGTTTACTTCCTAGGGTTGACAAACAAAACATTTTACACGATTCAACAGTGTTTTATTATGGCCAGCAGTCCTACATCCTTGTGGTATCGTAGCGCACAGCGCAGAACGTGTCAGCCCTATTCTGTTAGAATGGCTTATAGAGCTAATGGGACTCCCAGAGCTTGGATTTACATGTGAATGGAAATCAGGGGAATAAGGGAGCTCCGAACATGTGTAACGGGAGTGGTTGGATGAACGTAAGCCGTATAGTTTCGTATAGGGCGAATTTGTTTTTGTATTGAAGGTTTTTGAGATTTTCTTGTCGAGGTAAAACCGCTTAACCAAGGTAAAAACTGTCGGTTAATGTTTCTAATAATATAATGAATCCCTCGAAATTTAAGAGGTGAACGAGGGGAAAAGGCGTTATGTATGAAAAAACTCCAAAAAAAAACTCAAAAACATTTCTTTCAATTAGAATATTACAGGTATTTTTTAATGTGTATGTACCTAATAATGAATATTTTGGTAGCGATATTTCATATTTTTTCATAAAGTAATCGAGAAATTAATCAAAAACAACAATTTGCGACGTTGCCTACTTTCAGAATGTTGTCTAAAAGCACAAATTGTAGACAAAATTAATCTCGACTTTCTCTTTAATATTTTACGGTACATTTACATAATATTATTCTTAAAACTTAAAGCTAAAACTACCATTTTTGTTGGTATGCATATTTTAACTGCTCCGTGCAGCCGTATGCAAAGTTGGTAATTTGTAGTAAGTAACTACACTTTGAGCTGAACGTACACGTTTAAGTATTGTGCCAGATCACCATTGCTTTAACTCCAGACGTTTACTATTATTTCGATAAAACTCCATAATTAGATAACCTAGGTTAGTTAGGAGCTCATGGCTAAATAATAACAGCTGCTCGGGTCGATCTTCAGGCTAAGCCGCTCTTGCCTAGGTTAGTCCGTGGATGGTTGACCATCCATTACATAGCAAGTTTCCTCCGTGCTTCGGAAAGCACGTTAAGCCAGCTGTCATTTGTAGATCTTTGACAGTCGTTACAACTAGTCAGTAACCCGAAAGTCTGACAACCAGTCTTACCTAGGGGTATCGTATTACTTACTTGGTACTAACTTGGTTGTGAAGGTTAGATAGGCAGTCGCTCCATGTAAAATACTGGTATTCAGCTGCATCTGGTTAGACTGGAAGCCGACCTCAACCTCGCCTGCCTCGTTGGTCGAGTGCTTGCAAGCGCGACTGCTGATCATAAGGTCCTGGGTTCGATTCCCAGGTCGGGCAAAGTGCTATTGGGTTTTTCCATCAGGAATTTCTTAGTAGCAGCCACGGAGTCTGGATTTGTGCCCGGTTGATGGCAATAGGCTCGCCCCCTATTACACGGGACTTAAAACATAACTGGCGAAATGTGGGTGTACTATTAGGTACACCTCTGCCTACCCCTACGGGGATTACAGGCGTGATGTTATGTACGATTAATTAAATAGATAAAGGAACATAGTATAGTTTGCAACAAGCAATTAATATCGATGTGCGTGGCTAGCTTCGTAACTAAACCAATAACTCTTTGCGACCATTTATCTTCCTAGCCTACGAGGGACTAATTGATTTCCGTACACATTTAGACCCAGAAAAAAAACTAGTACAAAACGTGCCAGATTTTCCCAATCGACCTTGAACCTAATGCTTTATCGGTAAAGTTGATAATCTACTAAAGAAATTTGACAGATTGTAGTAGCTTGATGTTGGCGTCTGTACTTAAATTGGTTATATTTCCTGTAAAAGGTACTTTAAAGGATTAAATTAAAAAACTCAAACTCAAAAGCATTTATTTCAATTAGACCATAATAGGCTCTTTTGAATGTCAGAAAAACAAAGAAGGCTAAGCTACAGTCACAGACACAATGAATAATAACTTGTGAAAGTACTGTAGGTGCCCATTCCAAAGCGTAGATCTCTATGGAGAAGAATGGTTAAGAAACTCCATGGACACTCTTTTCGATCAAAATATTGTTACAAAATCTTGGTTACATCATTCATGTTGAGATCATACATACATGTGAGAATTAAGAGCGTCCAGAGTAAAATATTAATGAACAATTTAAGAACAAAGTAAGTAGTTAAAATAAACCGTGGCAGCCTAGAGATGACCAGTCCCAACTAACAGCGCCCGTACACGAACATGACGCATGGATCAGCCCCATTCAGCTCAACCATATTGAAGGGAGCTAAATGACCCGACACACCCGTCACTATCAGCTAGACATTTGAGTGAGCATGACATTCTCTCAGCCACCAGGGCAAATTCAAGTCAATGAAAAAATAACGAAATGTAAATGGTAGCTTTACAGTACATAGTACTCACACATGTGCTATGCAATTATATAATAATAAGATATTGAATCTATACAATGCAAAGATATTATTACAATCTTCTGCAGCTTCCACAATAACTTCACATGGTAATCAATTAGTTTGCCCCTATGGTTGAACTTCACATGGTAATAAATTAGTTTGCCCCTATGCTTGTGGAGCAGGACCAGCAGTGAGCCAAGCATTTTTATCATCAATGTAATCCCCCAACTTATAATATGCTTGCCTTCATAGTGTGCGTTTTATACAAGATTTAATAATCCTTTAAGAGATGTTATATGCGGACCCCATTGTAGCCTTGAGTCGAGCGTGATCCCCAGAAAAACAGTATCTTCGACGAATTCTAGTTTCTCTTGATTCAATACTATGTCACTAACAATACTTTTGACATTCGGTAGAGCAAATCTTATGCATTTCGTTTTTTTCCCATTTAATACTAAATTATTAAGAGGTATCCTCTTTAATATTTAAGATAAACAGACGTGCCACAAATCTTGACGACGTAAATAACGCCCTGCTGCAGGTCCATGATTGGTTCACCACGCCCTGCTGCAGGTCCATGGTGATTGGATTGTCAGCAAACAACACCATTTGTGGTTGGTTTTTAAATAAATGGGGTAGATCATTTATATAGACTAAAAAGAGGAAAGGACCTAATATCGAACCTTGCGGTACACCCATACTTACTTTTAAACCCATTGAATTGACACCATTTATTTGTACTTGCTGATGTCTATTGTTTAAATACGATTTCACTAAACTGAGCGCAAGTTTCCCTAAACCGTAATGTTCAAGTTTTAAGAGTAGGGTTTCGTGGTTTACGCAATCAATCGCTTTCGACAGCTTTTCCCAACTATGTTGGGGTCGGCTTCCAGTCTAACCGGTTGCAGCTTAATGCCAGTATTTACTTGGAGCGTCTGCTTATCTGTATGGGGAATAACTAGTATTATATAAATACGAAAGTTTGTGAGGATGGATGAATGGATTACTCTTTCACGCATAAACTACTAAACGGATTTAGATGAAATTTGGCACATAGATAGTTTATAACCTGGATTAAAACATAGGATACCTTTTATCCCGGTAGTACGATCCCGTGGGACAGCAACCGAACTCCAAGCGTGCAAAGCCGCGGGCATAAGCCAGTATAATACAACTATTTGGCCTTGCATACAGCCGACAATACGCTCACACCTTTCTCCAAAATTCACCTACACAAATCGCGCTAACCTTTTCAAATACATCACTAACACCCAAATAAACTTGAACGCCCCAATTCACCTTTCATCTAACACAGTAATACCTGCAGAACCCAAGACAAACATCCGTCCTGTAATGTACGCTCTTGACGTTCCTACACGCTGCCGGAATGGCCTCCGAAGGAATTTATATGAGGAACCCTGCGCTGTCTAGAATTTTGTCTGTTAGGGGTCAAAGAATTTCTTATAATATAAGTCGACTGATGGAATATGCTGTAATGAAAAAAGTAGGAATAACAACACCATACAATTTACAGTTGAGAAATGTTTTTACGAAATTTTTTAAACGATTTTCTTCTTATTTGTAGTAAACGCAGTTTTTCATAATACCAGAAGAGTTATTTCACATCATCCCAGAGAAATTAAGACTAAAACGTCAAGAATACAAGGGTCTTAAGTATTTACTCATAAAGATCGTTAATATTGAAGAATCGAGTAAGATTCTTAAAGTCATGAATTCCAAAGAGCAAATAACTTGGCAACACTACAAACTTTAGACATCAAAATTCTCCGTCGATAAGTAACTTCTCCAAATTCGGCAGATACCTTTGATATAATCTAAATATTCAATGTCCAAAGTGACACGGCCTGAATTCGTTAGGACGAACAATTTAAGGCTTAGTGCCAGCTTTTTCGGCCTGATCCGTTAATCGGGGTTCAGCGGTGAATACCCAAACACGACTGAGCCTGGTAATGTTACAAATTGGAATGTTAACCTTATTGGAAAGTTTGTTAAAGGCGTTATTTAGGTTTCGAATTTGTCTTTTAGCTGTTATAAAGTACTTGGGACAGGAAGACAAATTAACAACGCTCTGAAAGGATCTAAGCATTGATAAGTTTTTGTGTTGGGACTCCAAATGCGAATTAAGTGAACTGAATGTGACATCGATGACATTCTTCAGGTTATCAAAGGTGCAAGTGAGCGTTTTGCACAAAATAAACAGCTGTAACCTTAATACAACCTACTAATTTCACGATGACCTTCTCAAAACTAAGTATTTCAGTTCTGACATTTACGTCCTCATTCGTTCCCAAATTAGGTTCAGTCTCAAATAAACACAATAAAACTAGTCCAAAGTTAGTGTTTAGTGAAAACGTGGGAGGTGTAATTGTATTAACATTCTTTGTGTTCATTTCAGGTAAGAGTCGAGTAGTAAAAGTTCACGCCAGTAAACTTAGAGAGTTGTGAACTGTCCAGTCAGCTGTGTGGTACGAGGGGAAGAGTTGGCGGGAACAGGTAAAATTTTAAAGTATATAAGGTCCTATTAAAATAGATAGACAAACTTATAGCAATCATTCAGACCACCAAAGTAAGGACAATGGTAAAAAAAATTATAAGAAAAACACATTAGATAACTTACAAGAAAAAACAAACAGCTAACGAAAAATACTAAAAATGACGGCAATTTATTATTTTAGGTCATAATAAAATCACTTTAATCAGTGTTTTTTTTGCTTGGCTATCATTGGTTAGACGTAATGAATGGGACCTTATATATTACAAGTATAGTCCCGGTTTAAATACAGGATGTATGTGCATATTTTGTAGTATACAGTAGGTATTCCGATGTGAAAACAATTTAGACGGCAAGAGTACTTAAAAAAGATGCCAATCTTCAATAAAATTTTTGTGTAGTAATTCTTTCGCAAAGGAAAACTGTCGATACAAAAGACTGTAGTACTCGTATATTTAAAGATCATAACTCTGTTACAGATCGCGGCGATTGAGACCCGAAAATGTATTACAAGCGCATTCAAGGTCAACTTACGTGCCGCGAGCTGGATCACAAACATCTTTTCGGGTCTCAATCGGTCTCAATCCATAATTGTACCTGCGTGGACGACCGCCATTTTGGTTCAACTTACGTGCCGCGATCTATACAACAGTTTTAATCGGCAGGAGGATGACAATCTTCGACAAGGTTTTCTATGTCGTTATTCAAATTTTCAGAAAGACTCCTAAAGAGACAACAGTCTTGGACGAAGTAACATATTGAAAGCATTATAAGTCGCATCATAAAGAATCTTTTCAGTATCGCAAAGGTTGAAATTAGCGGCCATGAAATGCCTTATGTGTAAACCGTTCTCTTTGCGCGCAGCGTTTTTCAATGCAGCAAAAAATGGCTACAAGCATCAAGACAGATCAAGATAGTACAAAACAGCGGATTCACCGCTGCCGTCTATCACTTTTACCATTCACCAAAGCGCTTCAGCGGAACCGGTCCGCTGTACCTACCTAAATGGACCGCAAAAAGCAGCCGCTTCTAATTAACTAACGGCCTTTAAATCTTCCTTATTTTCCTTAGAAACTTAAATTAAATCACATTTTTCCCCCTTTTATACCCTTTCGAGGAATTTGAGTAATTCTTTTACGTTTTTGAATTATGAATTAGGATTGTTAATGTCGTACGTGCTTGGAATGCGAAATTTGAATATTCAGCTAATTAAGAATTATTTTTTAAGGAAAATTGTTGTTTTTTTTTCTCTCTTGAAATGAATACAAAATATGTGAGAAGAAGAATTTATAAGTATTTTTTAGATAAAGAAAAAATATGAGCATATTATATTGAGTAATTAAACTTTTGACTTATGCTTAGTTGATCCTTATTCTGGTGATTACACACAAAAAACCAAATTCACAAATTTAATACCACATTATAAAGATTCTACAAAAAATCTTCAAAAAAAAACGTTTTCTGTTTACGTGAAAGACCATTATTCTTTATTATAGGTCAACGCGCAACCGTATAAGTTTCTTTTAACCCAGTTCATATTTCGGTTTGTAAATATTTTAATATTAACTTATAGTTTGGCAAGGAAGCGCCAGCGGTGCAGTGTTGCAACTTTATAATAATGTGTTGCCAAGATTTAAATCATATTTTGAATAGACAGCTAAGGGCTCATTGACAGAGTCACGGCGCGTAATTCAAACATATCGGGCTGTATGTGAGCGTTTACGGAGATGCCATTTTACGCGCGTTTGCTTTGAATGCAGCGTTACTTGGCGGAGCCCGCAGATTACATCGCCGCGACGCGCCGACGTGCGACCACGTCTCCGTAAATAAGCCCTTAGATTTCGAAAACCTATATTTTCAAACTTTATTCGAAACAAAAATCTTACCAGTAAATTTTTGGAAGTATAGAAAGGAAAAGTTTAAAATCTTTTTTTTTAAATAACCAGTAGAAAGATTGTTCTGTAAAAGGGTAAAGATAATGTTGTTCTACGCTGACTGAAATAAAAAATACCAGTTCCAGCACAGATATTTTTTGTTTGATTAATTTAATTATGTTCTATTATGTTACTGTTTAAGTTTTAAAGAGTTCATCAAACATTCAAACAATGCTTTATAATTGATTAGATCATAACAAATGATATACAAACGTCTGTGATACTTCACACTGGGTCAACGTTTTCATTTAAAAAAGACGTTTCAAACTCAACATTTCGTCCGTGCCCCCGCAATTCATAACAATCCATCAACGTAATTGATAAAAGGTTACGCCATTTTGTTCTTTTTAATTTAAATGAAGTGTTCCATTTCCAAGCGGCCAGTTATAATCTTCATGACAAGTCTAGAGTTGCCCTCTTCCACGACATAAAAAAGTACTTTAATTTATTTTCTTCTCGAGTTGCCTGTTGAAAAAAAAGAGACATCAAATTGAAATGTACCGCCTCCGCATTTGGTGCTTATTAAATAAGGGGGAGTTTCGACAAGCGGAACATCGTGGCCAATTAGAATTATCCTGACGCGTATTGAATGCTTGATAGACTTTACTTGTTCTTTGTTTGTAGCCGTTTGAGATTAAATGCCGGTTCTTAGAATTGCAGTAATTCGTGTGTACAGCAGTTTCGTGTTTAGGTAACGATTTCGTGGAATACCGTTGTTTGGTTTGGCTTAATTGTTAATTTGTTGTTCGTCTGGAAAATAAACTTTTCATAATCATTTGGGATTTAATTGATGTTGTCTCTAGATAATTAATCCAAATTATGGATTCATCATACATTCGTGCCAGTGTCCCATATTACTTTATCCACTAAAACGCCAGCGGACAACACTGACAGTTCAAACAAGGTTTAAGTGGGGCGCGCCAAAGGTCTTTCAATATCCACTGTCAGAAGCCACTATTATCAGTTAGTACGGTACCTTCAATCAAGCTTGACTTGACTATTCATGATGTTAGGGTTTCTGAACAGTCTACTCGCCTTATGGGCTTGCCGTATTGTTACCTCCTAGTCACACCACTGCTATCAGTTACTCCTTTTTAGGGTTCCTTACCCGAAGCGTAACCAGCGGGACCCTATTACTAAGCCTCTGCTGTCGGTCCTTCCGTCTGTCTGTCAGCGGGCTGTATCTCATGATCCGTAATTAGCAGACAGTTGGAATTTTTCCCAGAATATGTGTTTCTGTTGCCACTGTAACAACAAATTATAAAAATTAAAGGGGGCTCCCCTACTAAGAAGGTACGAAACCCTTGGCCGAGTTTTCTTTACTATTATACCTCACACTATCTTTCCTCAAGGATTTATCAAATATTAAAAAAAAACATGTGTGCCGATCGAATTCCAATAAGAACAGTCGCGTCGCGTCGCGTCGGTATAGCGCTGACGCAGCAGCATACCGTTCGTTACCTCTAGCCGTGCGCGGTCGCCGCGATGACCCAGTTACAGAATTTATTGCACAACTATTTGTATAAACAAAGTGTTAAGGTGAAGTTGTTATTATTCTAATAATCATGGCTTCGTCATGCACAATTAAAATCAAAACTGAAACGGAACAATTGTTGTATAAACATTATACCGAAGAAAAGTTGGAACGCGAAAAGTTACAATGTTTGGTAAATGACCTCAGAGGTCAATTAGAACTACTTCAGCAGCAGCTTAAAAACATCCAGGAGCAAAAAACTGCAGACCTAGACAAGAAAAATGTCACTACCGAGAAGCCAATGCCAATCGAGTACGAGACAGACGAAGAGGAACTAGCAAAGGAAACAGAGTGGGTACGACAGAAGAGCAGAAAAAAAAGGAAATTGAACTCATCACCACTGTCCTCACCACCTCAACAAGGAGCCGATTCCAGCCAAAAACCTAAAGAAAATGTTAAAACAAAGAAACAGCCCACACCACCACCGATAGTTGTGGAAAATGTTAAAAACTACCAAGAGTTCTATGATCTTCTTTCAGCTAATCTAACGAAAGACTCGTTCATTACAAAAATGATGAATGGAGAAAAAGTTAAAATTAACTCCCATAATGATGACTCATACAGATCCATCACCAAGTT
This sequence comes from Lycophotia porphyrea, assembly GCA_950005105.1. Classification (NCBI taxonomy): domain Eukaryota; kingdom Metazoa; phylum Arthropoda; class Insecta; order Lepidoptera; family Noctuidae; genus Lycophotia; species Lycophotia porphyrea. The sequence continues at coordinate 3,650,680 of OX465396.1, forward strand.
ATTGTTACAGAATAACTGCTTGTGGTACTCGTATGAGAATAAACAAGACAGACCGATTAGGGTGATGGCAAAAAACCTTCATTCTTCCTGCCTGCCAAATAGAATAGTTGAAGACCTGACAACTCAAGGATATAAAATAGAAGATGCAGTCAACAAACTGAGTTGGAAGAGCAAAGAGCCCCTCAGTATGTTTATGCTCTCATTCCAAAAAGATGAAGACATTAAGAAAATCTACGGAATCAAATCCATACTGGGCTGTAAAGTGGATATACAGCCGTTAAAAACATCGAAGTTAATTCCACAATGCAAAAGGTGTCAAGCATATGGCCACACTCAGAAATACTGTTCCAAAGAACCCCGGTGTGTGAAGTGTACAGGCAAGCACCTAACCAGAGACTGCAATAAACCAGCAGAAGCAAAGCCAAAATGTGTTCACTGTGGTGAGCCCCACCCAGCTAACTATAGGGGATGCATAGTAGCTAAAGAGCTACAAAATATTAAAGATAAAAATACCAGAAAGAATGTGCCGATACCAAACTCTCAAGGTCCAAGTACAAACAAAGACAAAATACCTAGTGTCACCAAACTTGCTACTAAAAGTGTTTCGTACGCACAAATGACAAAAGGAGTCCAATCGTTGCCACAGTCACATATGAAACCAATGAGCCCTAACATGGATGAAAAGATTAACACAATCATAAATCTTTTAACTACGTTCGATGAAAGGCTGAAAAAACTTGAAAGTAGCACTAAAGCAGCTACCAAACAAAAAAGCAATATCCATGGCTAATTTATTAAAAATTATGGCATGGAATGCGAATGGACTGCTGAAACATCAGAACGAACTTACGGCAGTCCTAAATATGGAAAGTATTGATGTGTGCCTTATATCAGAGTCACATTTCACTAAAGAATCTCATATTCAGATCAAAGGATATAACGTATACCATGCACTGCATCCCAATAACACACCAAGAGGTGGTAGTGCTGTCATTATAAAAGAGAATATTTTTCACTATGAAGAACTCAAATATGAAAAAGAAGAAATACAAGCAGTGGCTGTCTGTGTCAAAACGAAATACTGTCTTGTCACTATTTCAGCCATATACTGTCCACCTAGGTATTCACTAAAAGCAGATCAGTACATTAATTTTCTAAACCTTCTTGGAAACAGATTCATTTTAGGAGGCGACTTTAATGCTAAAAATACATTTTGGGGATCTAGACTGACAACAACCAAAGGAAGAGAGCTACTGTGCGCAATTGAAGAAACACAATGCAAAACATTGTCAACAGGTAAGCCCACTTATTGGCCTACTGACACAAAAAAGATTCCCGATCTCATAGACTTTTTTATATATAAAAATATATCACCTAACCTTCTCCGCATTCAAGAAGGTTATGATATGAGCTCAGACCACTCACCTTTATTACTTACTCTAAGTGAGACTTTCTTGCTGAAAGAAACCTACCCGACATTGGTAAATAAGTACACTGATTGGGCAAGATTTAAAATAGACTTGGACTCTGTAATAGATTTAAAAGTTCCACTAAAGAAACCAGAAGATCTGGATCGGGATATCAGTCATTTTATTACACAAATACAACAATGCGCCTGGAAAAACACGCCTACATTTAAGATCAAAAACAGACTTACATACTATCCAGCAGAAATCACAAAACTCATAAATGAAAAGAGGCGACAAAGACGAATATGGCAACAAACAAGATTTCCACAAGATAAAAGGATTCTGAACAACCTTACAAAACAGCTAAGTAGTGCAATTCAGAAATTCAAAAATGAATCAATGAGCAGTTATCTAAAACAACTAACTAGCTCACGCACGACAGATTACTCTCTGTGGAAAACTACAAAAAATTTAAAAAAGCCAATTATGCATATTCCCCCTATCAAGGATACTAACGGGCGGTGGGCAATAAGCAACGAGCAAAAAGCTATTAGGTTTGCACAACATCTGGAACTAATTTTTACGCCAAATAAAGAACACCAAGACAGCGCTTTGCTAGATGAAACATCAAATAATGATGAGCAAGAAATAAAATTGGTAACACCTAGAGAAGTATACAACGAAATCAAGCGTCTTCGACTAAAGAAATCACCTGGCTACGATCTTATTACCGGAGAAGTTCTTAAGAACCTCCCACGTAAAGCCATCGTAAAACTTACGACCCTTATCAATGCAACGTTCAGGCTTAAGTCTGTACCTGACCTGTGGAAAGTTGCCGAAGTTATAATGATACCAAAGCCTGGTAAACCACCTCACGAAACGACATCATATAGGCCGATCTCGCTGCTACCGATCATGTCAAAATTATTTGAAAAGCTTCTCTTGAAGCGGCTAAAACCCATCATAGAAGAAAGAAACTTGATCCCTGACTACCAATTTGGATTTAGGGAAAAACATTCGACAATAGACCAAGTACACAGGATTACCAACATTATAGAAAAGGCTTTAGAGGAAAACAAAGTTTGCTCAACGGTCTTCCTCGATGTAGCGCAAGCATTTGATAAGGTATGGCACAAAGGCCTCATTAACAAGCTAAGAAATATGCTCCCTAAACAGTTTGCTGACATCTTAGAGTCTTACCTATCACAGCGTATGTTTAGAGTAAGACAAGATGATGCACATTCGGAACTAAAACCGATAAAAGCTGGAGTACCGCAAGGAAGTGTCCTAGGTCCCGTCTTGTACTTATTGTACACTTGCGATATTCCTGAATTAGAGAACAATACCATTGCCACATTTGCAGACGACACAGCTATAATGGCCACAGGCGTCACTCAAGAAGAAGCAGTGAAAAAAGTTCAAACAGCCGTCAATATCATCTTTGACTGGACAAAAAAATGGCGTGTGAAACTTAATGAAACAAAATCTGTTCACATAGACTTCACAAACAAAATGCAAAATTATCATCCGATAAACATAAACGGTCATGTCATACCATACGAAAATACAGCCAAATACTTAGGCATGACATTAGACGCAAAGCTTCGCTGGAAAGCTCATGTTAAAAAGAAACGCGACGAGCTAGAGCTTCGCTACAAGTCGATGTACTGGCTGATAGGAAAACATTCTTCGCTGTCAGTACACAACAAAGTACTGTTGTACAAACAAGTCCTCATGCCTGTATGGACTTATGGTATTCAGCTTTGGGGCTGTACCAAACAAAGTAACATCAAAATTATACAGCGTTTTCAAAACAAAGTACTCAGAGGTATCGTTAATGCGCCCTGGTACATTCGAAATGACGACCTTCATCGGGACCTCAAAGTAAACCTCGTCATAGACATAATTAAAAAGAACGCCGAAGCTCATGAACGAAGGCTTCACCATCATGTGAACATCGAGGCTATCCAGCTCCTCGACAACACGGACATAGTGAGAAGGCTAAAAAGGACAAAACCTTTCGAGCTAATTTAGTGAAGTGTTAGTTTAATGTAGTGAAGTGAGTGCTACCTATAAAGAACACAAGAAAAAAGTGTCTTCCCCTTAATAGAGACAATAAGAAAAGTGTTAATGGACACATTCTTAGACATAGTCTCCCTAGCAAATTAAGTCAAAATAGAATTACTCATTAGCTTTAGTATTAAGCTAGATTGTATTTTTTATGATGTAACCGTATTAGGACACATTATACAAAAAAAAAAAAAAAAAAAAAAAAAATACCTCACACTATCTTTCCTCAAGGATTTATCAAATATTAAAAAAAAACATGTGTGCAATTTACACGTGGTAGAAGTGAAACCTTCAAAAATGTTGGCTTCAAGATAAACACTGTATAATGCTTCCTATCTCATTTTCTCCCACGTTAAAGCTTATGAATTTAGGTGGCTGTCTCTTATTCGTATCAAATCACAACGAAGCTAAAGAAGGTTTCACTTCAAAACTATAAGGTCCCATTAAAATAGATGGACAAACTTTTAGAAATCATTCAGACCACCAAAATAAGCACATTGGTAAAAAAAAATAAGAAAAACGCATTAGATACTTACGATTACTACGAAATGAAAATTCACTAAAAATGCCGACAGTTTATTATTTAACGTCAAAATAAAATCACTTTAATCAGTGTTTTTTTGCTTGGATATCTTTGGTTAGACGTACTGAACGCTGTGTTAAAATTTGTCCATCTATTTTAATGGGACCTTATATAGTTACTAGCTGACCCGCGCAACTTCGTTTGCGTCACATAATGCAATTAAATAATATTGTGACTACCCTACCCTACCTACCCTACTTACCCTACCTACCCTACCTAAACTACCTAAACTACCTACCCTACCTAAACTACCTACCCTACTTACCCTACCTATCCAACCTACCCTACCTATCCAACCTACCTTACCTATCCAACCTACCCTACCTACCCTACCCTACCCTACCTACCCTACTTACCCTACTTACCCTACCTACCCTACCTAAACTACCTACCCTACCTACCTCCCTAGTACCTACCTACCCTAGCCCTACCTACCTACCCTAGCCCTACCTACCTACCCTTCCTACCTACATTCCTAGTACCTACCTACCCTTCCTACCTACATTCCTAGTACCTACCTACCCTACCTCCCTAGTACCTACCTACGTGACGTGGGGTATCAGTTGCGCTAATTTATTTAAAAACGCTTTTATTCATTTTTTTTCCGTGAATGCGGTCGGGATAAAAAGTCTGCTTTCTATTTGCAAGCCAATTCGATATTTAAATAAAACCTTTGATAAGTTGGCTCCTTGGTTGCCATGCTTTTGAGTATAAGATCGTTCCATTTTTAAATATAGTAAAGGTATCGATCGACATCTGTTAGAATCATTTGGAGTTAACAGATAATTGTGACTGTCAAATAATAACAGACAAATAATTAGCAATAAATTAAAATTGCGACTATAATTTGAGATTTAAACTATCCTATCTCTCAAGTTGGATCGAACTGCACATGGTGTGCGAATTTTATTATAATCGGTTAAGTGGTTTAGGAGTCCATTGAGGACAAACATTGTGACACGAGATTTATATATATTAAGATGATTTCTTCTTTCCAGAATACACCAAAGAAAGAAAAAGCTTTCCATTTCATTGCGATGGTTGTTCCAATCTTTACACGACATCTTTCAAATATCCCCATGTTCACGTTCACAAGCTCCCTTTGCCGATGTTCACAAAGTATGACAGCTTCCTCAATTAACCTTTCAGGTCGAAACACACAATTTTTTTGGTGTACATTCGATTGTTGTGGCTTCCAGCCCTTTGATGTCTCAGTTTACTGCCGACCACACAAAAGGGTTGGGCGTTTTTCCCGGGGTGAATTTGAACCTTTGGTATTGCCCCGGGATATTTTACGAGGAAAATTTGATACGAAGACGGATTTCCGACTTGTGATGAATAGTGGAAGTTCATAATATTTTGAATTTGAAAATGGAAGTTGCTAGTCAAATAGTTTTTCAATTGTTTTAAGTTTCTGGTGTAGTGAGTTCTAGATAAAATGGGTGTAAAATTGCCCTTAACGAAGTTGAAAGGCAGTTGTTCTCCCCATGGTTGAGATTTCTTTTATTCTAGACCATACCTGGGAACCTTCTAGTTACTAATATGTTGGGGGTGAAAGCTCAAATATTTTCACAAGTGTTTTTTTTAATACAAGTGTTTGTTATTGTATCTTTAATTTAAATATCTCCATCAGCACAATGTTTTGAGTGCGTTACATTGAGTCCTCCCGTAAAACGTGATTTTTAACCTCAAAAAAGTCGTTTCCCAGCAATAATTTTGCCGTTGTTAGTTAATTACTTAGTTCACTGTACAGAATGATTGGTTGACGGCATACAAAGGATCTAACCCAAAAACCAAACACACATACTCCAAAGTAACTTTTAATACGGAACCCGTGTATTAACAAAAACGCTGCTTCTGTAAAACCAAGTCTACGAAGTTGGTTAATGGATGAAAGTGCAAAACTTAGGACCATCAATTAAAGTCTGTCGCACTGATTAATGGTTGCTGAAATCTGATTGACGCTTTTTATATTTTCATGTGAAAAATTGAGGAGGAAATGGTAGGGTTACTTAAATTTGATTCTAGAACGATGGCTATTTTATACCTCTACTGCCTCGTGGATCTAGTGGTCGCAAGCGCAACTGCTGAGCATGAGGTCCTGGGTTCAATTCCTAGGTCGGGTAAAGTGGTATTGGGTTTTTCCATCAGGAATTTCTCAGTAACAGCCCCGAAGCTGGATTTGTACCAGGTTGCTACTGAGATATTCCCCATGAAAAAACCCAATAACACTTTACCCGACATGGAAACTGAACCCAGGACCGCATGCTTAACAGTAATTAAGTAATTACTAATCCCTTAGGTACAGTCAAGGCATGTTGCGCATGATCATATAAAAAAAAAATCGCTTGAATCATGCGAAGGCGCCCCGCCCGGCTAGAGAGCGCTTCATATTGTGAGTGCAAGAAAAAACGAGCTTAGTGGTGATCAGGCGGGAATCTCCTCGATTGTACATAATTATAACTTAGTTGGCAAATTAAAACCTTCTTCCCGACTCCTACTTTCCTGTACCCGACAATGTCCACAAAGATCATGTCCATTACTAACTTAAGGGGTAACAGACTAGCTGCGGGCTGTTCGAAAGAGATACCGCGGCCCTGGAACACAAAGGGCAAGGAAGGAACATGGATGGGTTTTAGTCAGTACAAGTCTGACATTCCCTTCCGCTCTGCCCAGAGCGGGAAAATCATTTGATGATTTCCCATCCGAAATAAAAAAAAGGGGTAACAGACTAAAAACTCATGTGCTAATCTGCCTTATTCAGGTTTTTCCAAGTCATCTCTCTGCTTTTAGCGCTTCCTGTGAAATTCATTTGTCTTTCAAGCACACAAAAGGAGCTGGACTTCTTTTATATTCGGAGAAGCTTTGTCTGAAAAGTGCATAAGTTTTGTGTTCTAGAATTTTAGTCATAATTATTTTCATGCTCTTGACCTATGTTATTTGATGTCGGTGCAACACGTTTTTTTTCTTCCATTCTCCCCTGTCATTCGCCACGCTATCATTTACTCTTTTTTCCTTCATATCATTCCTCACACAATCCATCCATAGTTTCTTTGATCTTCTTCTCCCTCTCAATCCATCAATATTTGTATTAATTACTCTTTTAGTCACAAGCGATTCATCCCTCCTCATCACACCTGCTCCAGAATTTTAATATGGCAGAATTTTTTTAATACAAACTCCTCCGTAAAAGCACTGCATTTTGGACGGTTAGTTTATTACTACCTTTTAAAACTACTCGACATATCTCTCTAGAGAAATATTAAGTGCATTCAGAATGAAATATTTTTAAAGGTTTGACGACTACAACATTTTTGAGTCCATTTACCTCACAAAACTTCTACCGCTTAAGTTGAGAATAAAATACCCGTACCTTAATGATCTTTTGTACCGAGCACATTAATTTATTATGGCATTTGCGAGACTGAATCAGGGACCATTGGACGAGATTACACCTTAACGCTCATTTCTACAAAAGTTAAATGTTAAAACTCTAAAATTAAGCTCTTAGGGAAATCTCAAATCGTGTGATTCTCGAAATAATGTCACTTTTGATAAGGCTTTGTTATTTTTGGCGTATTTATGCGAAATACGTCAAAACCTTCCCAAGGTTAGGCACCTGTAATCACGTTTTAAAAACAAAATTACATCTTTTACGTTAGTCTTCTAAATTAAAGTATGTAAGAAAAGTTGAATTATGGTTCTCTCATAATACACTAAGATTAGATTTTTCTAATAAAATTTAACGCGATCAAAACATCTTAACAGCACGCGGAGCTACGAACTGTCAATTATGACACTGACAGCTCAAGAACGCGGTTTAGATTCATCGGTGAAATTCGCCCCAAACTCGACACACACACCTCTCCCCCTTCAATATCTAAGAGACCTCACGCACTAGTACGCGGCCACGACCAAGAATTTCGAATCCGAGAGCTACGAGAGTGTACCGCCAAGCGAGGATCGCTGAGGCTACAATAGACGAACCGTACTATAAATAAAAATAAAATGTGTTTTATTTCATTCAAAATACCCATATACAACAATAAATAACTAATTTAATCGAATAAAACAGTAAGAGCTGCAAAAAAATGTAAAAAAAATAAAACATGGAGGTATGTATGGGTGTCTTTAAAAATAACATAAATTTATTCGTCATTTTTTGTTCCCGCTTAGGTGAACAGAAATCCAGTACTCAGATATAACAAGGCTTGCCTATAATCTCGCACTTGCCCTACTTCCAAGTGACCCGGCAAGATTGTATAGCAACTATAAAACTTTGAAAAGAGTTTAAAAGATAACTTAAAACAAAATGTATTTTATCACGAGGTTCCCTCCAAGATTACAGCCTAACGCAATATATTTGCTAAAGTAAAAGTTACCCTATCCTACGATCGCCCGCGGCATATAAAATTCATTTAGGAAGAACTCTGTAGTTGGATCTATATCGCACGTGTAAGGGAAGGTACATCGTTTAATATATGTATATGGATATATCTGAATACAGTTGAAAACAGAACGGTGTAGTTACAGGTCCTACAACGTTTTATACAGGGTGTCCCAAAACTCAACGTCAAGCCGAAACGGAGTGACAGGATTGATCATAACCATCACGAGAAAAATCTGAAAAAAAATCTATCCCATGCAGTTTAAAAATTATGGGCATTTTAAGAAAAACCTAGAAATTTGATCAAACTGTACCATTTTTCGGTTATTGTGGTTATTCTTTTTTATTTTTGTTCATTTGAACTTTGAAAACGTAATCCTAAATAACATTTCTAGAATCCCAATAAAAAATAATGACACAATTGCCTCAAGTTTCCGAGAATTGAGACTATTTGTTAAACTACGAATTTAAAATTTTCAAGATTCGTCGACTTTGACAGGCCCTCCTATAAAAAAAATGTACTAGAGTGCCTTGGCAAGTGGCATTAAAAGTTGGCGCATTTAATCAGAATTCTAAAATGGTACAATACTTGTTAGTTCCATACAATAGAAAAGAGTAAAAAAATTAAAACCTCAAGTAACCCGATTTTTGCTATCTCATTTTACTCAGTTAAAATGTTTTTAATTCACACAAGCTCTAGGTAGGTTCTTAATTTTAAGACAAAATGATGAGAGAGATGGATAATGGGTATGTTCGCCATGAGTGAGCGAGACAGATAGTGACGCCACTTTTACCAAAGTGAAAAAAAGTTAGTAAAATTAGTAAAATAATTAGGTTTGTTGGAATAAAAGTCAGATGATAGAGAAATAACGTTTTTTATTACAATAAATGTTCAAATTGTTTACCATCAGCCTCAATACAAGCCCTACATCTTCTTAAAAAAGATCTACTTATTAGTCGGGCATATCTTCGAGAGTTGATCGCCTCAGCTGCTTGAGAAATGCGTTCACGCAGGTCGGCTACGTTCTCAATGGGCTTTGAGTAAACTTTTTCTTTGAGAACTCCCCAATAGAAAAAATCCAGGGGATTTAAATCTGGTGAACGGGCGGGCCACGAGATAGTGCCCGAACGTCCAATCCACCTTCCCGGATATTCCTGGTCAAGGAAATCTCTTACTTGCACTGCGAAATGCGCTGGGCAGCCATCTTGTTGAAACCACATGTCGCGAAGATCTGCTAGTGGTACGTCCTCTAACAGGGTTGGTAAATCTTCTCTTAAAAAATGTAGGTAATTAGTTCCATTCAAGTTCTCAGGCAGTTCAATAGGCCCAATAATTTTACCGTTTAAAATTCCGGTTCACAGGTTTACTTTAAAACGATACTGGGATCTATCTTCTCGCATTAAATGTGGATTCTCCACATGCCACTCGTGATAATTGTGCAAGTTCATGTAACCATCTTTTTTAAATGTCGATTCATCTGACCAGAGAATTTTTTGGATGAATTGGGGATTCTCATTATGCCTCTGTAGCATTGTTCTACAAAAAGAAATCCTTTCCTGATAATCTCGAGGTAGAAGACTTTGAACTCGTTGTACGTGAAACGGATGCATTTCGGCTCTTTGTAAAATACGATGAGCAGTGCTTTTCGGTATTCCCGTTCTTTCTTCAATTCCACGTACGGAAATACTTCGGTCACGTGCGACCTCTTGCAATACTTCTTCCTGGAAAGGAAACACAGGTCTACCTCCAGCCTGTATTTGATTCGGGAAATGGCCGCCCTCTGTGAGTGAACGGTGCACATTAACAAACACGCGGTGATCCGGGTAGCGCTCTAAATTTGGATATCTTTCACGATAAAGTCTAGCGGCAGCACTTGCGTTGCATCTGCATTCCCCATAAATGAGGTGCATGTTCGCATATTCTTGTGAAGTGTAGCGCGTAGGCATGGTAGATAAAAAGGATGCCAACACAAAAGTCCAGAGAGAAGCCAAAGTTGCCGGTATGTTATCAACAAGTCCAATTCACAAAGATTCAAGTCCAAAAAGAGAAGCCAAAGTTGTCAGTACTAAATCAACACAAGCGAATACGAACGTGCGCAGTAGACGAATGAGCGAAACGTACTAACTGGTTGGTGTCGGACTGGTAGCGTAGCCATTTGCTTGGCTGAAACTAGTGCGAATGAAACAGATAGATGCCATAGCATCTATCTGTTTCATTCGCACTCGTTTAAACGACGCATCTCCGTCTCAATGCGTGGCGTCACTATCTGTCTCGCTCACTCATGGCAAACATACCCATTATCCATCTCTCTCATCATTTTGCCTTAAAATTAAGAACCTACCTAGAGCTTGTGCGAATTAAAAACATTTTAACTGAGTAAAATCTGATAGCAAAAATCGGGTTACTTGAGGTTTTAATTTTTTTACTCTTTTCTATTGTATGGAACTAACAAGTATTGTACCATTTTAGAATTCTGATTAAATGCGCCAACTTTTAATGCTACTTGCCAAGGCACTCTAGTACATTTTTTTTATAGGAGGGCCTGTCAAAGTCGACGAATCTTGAAAATTTTAAATTCGTAGTTTAACAAATAGTCTCAATTCTCGGGAACTTAAGGCAATTGTGTCATTATTTTTTATTGGGATTCTAGAAATGTTATTTAGGATTACGTTTCTAAAGTTCAAATGAACAAAAATAAAAAATAATAACCACAATAACCGAAAAATGGTACAGTTTGATCAAATTTCTAGGTTTTTCTTAAAATGCCCATAATTTTCAAACTGCATGGGATAGATTTTTTTTCAGATTTTTCTCGTGATGGTTATGATCAATCCTGTCACCCCGTTTCGGCTTGACGTTGAGTTTTGGGACACCCTGTATACATAGACTGAGTACAGTAGGGTTAAGTTACTCATCTAGATTTTATAGGAGTTAAAATGGTTTGTATTATTTTTTAAATTAAGTCTTAAAGTTTAGTTTTGTTAAGTATTAGCCGTAAGTTGTTTTTCAATTTATATTGTGTGTGTTTGCAAACCACTATTGTATTGAGTCATCCTGTAAAGATAGTGTGTGTGTTTAATAAATAAATAAATCTATTTATAAGACGTATTCGCATTTATTCTTCTTTTTTTTTAACTGTTGATTAAACAAACTGTTATGCTCCAGGCACAAATGTTTGACAAAATATTGAAGCATGACACAGCAGATATAATTAATTACTATTTTTTACATTGAAATTTTGAAGGCAAAACTTTTTTAGGCGCGTTGGCCATTTTTGAGATGGGGAAAAACAATTGAACTTGCGACACCGTTAAACGACCTCTTTTTCGTTGCAAAGTTAGCCGTATTGCTACATATTACAAGCCCAAAAAAATGCAGTATATAGTCAAATGTATAAGTAAAAGACTTATGTAAAAATATTTACTTAAAAATAATCCAGAATCTTGAAAAAAAAAGTTTACTTCTGTCGGCACTCCCGGAGTGGTTGGGTTTTTGTGTGGGGCTAAATAAAAATCATCAGCATAGGTACAAACTCTTGTTGTTAATGTGCAGTATCGAGTGAAACACACTATTTTTACAGAGTAATAAGATACCGGTGACTTATGTCACGTGTGTACTTATTAGATGGGGAAGCGTTAAGGTATATTCGATATTGGTCGATTCAAATGTTAAGCCACTGATTTTGCCGATTGTACAGTGTACACCGTTAAATATAGCAATACATTCGTGTACAATTTCTTGATATATTCCATTTTCCTGTTCCACGCTTCCTGGCTTGATCCAAGCGCTCTGTTACACGTACAAAGTATTTATTACTTATGAAGCCCTGTACGTTTACTTTTTTTTCTTTTTTTGTTTTTCTTTAAAGTCGCAGCTGTTGTTTGAGCCCGAGTTCATTCGATGATTTACCTTTGGAAAATTACATAGTGGGTTAGCGAAGGTGTACCAAACTTTTGGCCTCAATACTTGAATTCAGGGTTGTTTAGTGCAGTCTGAAAACACACTAAGGCTTTTATGTTCCTGATTCATCATCATATTACTTGGGGTCGGTGCTACACGTTCTTTTCTGATGTTCCTAATTCTGTTTCCAAAATTCTCAAATTTAGAGCACAACTTTAACATTGATTGAAAAAATTATATAAATATCAGATAAACTAATAAAGCAATCATGGCAATCACTAAACATTAATTGCGAATCACCATATTTAAAACATACATAGACTTAATCAATTTCCTTTACATAGCATGCACTAACACAAACCACATAGTTTTACCTAAATCAACATCTAATAATATCAACTAGCTCCCACCCGCGGCGTCACCCGCGTATTTTTTTTTTTACAAATTCTTCGTCTTTCTGCCCTTCCATGTTACTTGATCGGCGCAACACGTTTTCTTTCTTCCATTCTACTCTGTCAACCGTCACACAATCATTTACACCTTTTTCTTTCATATGATTCCTCACACAATCCATCCATCGTGTCCTTGGTCTTCCTCTCCCTCTCTATCCATCAACATTTATACTCATCACTCTTTTAATCAAATGAGTATCTTTATGAATTATTGAACGAGGAACAAACATCAATGCATACTTCCTTACAACTTTCGTTAATAGTAATGAGATTTACATCGAAAATGTGTACAATGAAGTCGTCAACTAAAATTCAGACAGTAATGCTATTCAAGCATGTAACCCACTTCTCTATAATTTAATATTAGTATTATTATGTTAGTCCGACTCAAAGGGCCATTGAAAATTACTGGCCACAATTATAACGGAACGTTTCTCACATATTAAGTGTTGCCAGTGGTCTTAATAGGAATACTTCGAATTTCGAATTGAGTTGGCGGTTTAAGGCTGTGCGCGGGCTTTAGACATTGTAAGTACAAGGAAAGGAATTGAAAAACTGAAAAGATTTTTTTTTTTTTATTTAACATCACCATCGTTCCTATTTGTATCTCAAGTCCATCTTCACCAAAAAGAACAATGTCGATAACAAACAGCAGGCAAGAGAGCCTCTTCCTATAAGTCCGACGTAAGAGCGTCCATAATCAGCAGAAAGACAATTTTAAAGCTGACCTTTGATGCAAGCCACGCTGAACTCGTCGGTGTTGCCAGCAGCCATCCGGAAGTATGTAGAAGATTTACTGTACACAGCACCAGTTCTTTTTCTGTTTATTTATTTTATACCAATGACGAGTGACACGACAACGAGTTCATTTCACCGAACATTGTAAAGGTTTCTCATAAAAGCAAGACAAAAAAACGCAACGACAATATTGCTACGCTATAAACCCTTAAACGACTATCCGACGACTTCCATTCGTATCTTAATCGCACAATCGCGACTTTACAACAAGCTTTATAAGTAACTAGTTGTTGCCTGTGACTTTGGTTATTGTATATCCAGGATGAAAAGTAGTCTATATCCTTTACCAGGTATCTTCATTTGTAGCAATTTATTTAGGTAGTATATTCGTGAACATACTTGTTCACGAATATACTGTCTGTTTCTTTGTTACTACAAAGAAACAGACAGTCAGAGTAACTTCGACTTATTCGTCAACTGGCGAGTGTAAAACTCGCGAGTGCGCGTGAGTTGGCACCTTCCGATTTTACTCTTTTTTTTTGTCGTCAACTCGTTCGACCTTGAAAATCTGACGTATACGTCAGATTGTACATATATACATATGTACAGTCAGCTTCTTATAAAATGTATTAAAATGGTACCCACTCAAAATGTATAAGAGAAACTAAAGCTTCGGGCAATAGCTAGGAATTTATGGTTATTTGTTTCAATCCGTTTTTATTTGACTGTACTTTATAATGTGCGAGCGAGTTGACGACAAAAAATAAAGGTAAAATCGGAAGGTGTCAACTCGCGCGCATGCCCGAGTTTTACACTCACCAGTTGACAAATAAGTTGTAACTTCCGTATTAATAGGTAACTAGCTTTGCCCCTGGCTTCGTCCTCGTGGAGGGACGAAGTTATCCCACGTGATATCCTACCGAGAAAGTATTCTCTGACCTAACTCATGTCATAGTTTATGTGTGTGCCAAGTTCTACCGACATACGTTAACCGAAGGCGTGAGACGGTTACAGATAGACAGATAGACACGCAGTGTTACGCATTTATATAATTAGTATGAAAGTATGGATAACATTGACAAATATGGCCACTAATAGCATTTGACGCCGTCAAACATGGGTACCTCGGTTCATACTTTTTATAGAAATAATTCCAAACCAACAATCTCGTTCCTCGGTTCGTAAATACCGATACACCACATTAATTGGTCAGGAGCACATTTATGTAAGTGTTTACTGATAATCAAGTTATTTATGCATTTATGCGGCTTTGGATAAGAAAATCAATCTTCGCCGTAAATATGAAATGTGTTCTTCGGAATCTTAATTTAAATCGCTAGTTATATAACGAGGTGTTATTTGTGTATAGGTAATCTGTACCTAATCTTAAAGTAACATTACGCCTGTGATCCCCGACAGGTTATGCAAAGATGAACCCCTGATCCCTGATATAGTACACCGGCTCCCACCCACATAGGACTTCACCTTACTGGCAACATGTGGGTGTACTAATCTGTAGGTATCTTTACATAAAAGCCGAAGCCTTTATCTACACTAATATCAAAAACTGGCCAAGTGCGAGTCGGACTCGCGCACGAACGGTTCCGTACCATAAACCGAAAAAAAAACACGTACCTCATATGGGAGTCCCCTTAATGATTAAATTATTTATATTTTTATTATTTGTTGTTATAGCGGCAACATTAATACATCATCTGTGAAAATTTCAACTGTCTAGCCTAGTGAAAGACGGACAGACAAACGGACAGTGGAGCCTTAGTAAGAGGGTCCCGTTTTACACTTTGGGTACGGAACCCTAAAAAGCGGTGACGTTTGTAAGATTGGTTGTAGGCAATTTCTGAAACTAGTCATCATAATCTGCCTAGCCTTTTCGGTCATCATCATCATCAGCCTTTTAATGTTCCCACTGCTGGGACACAGGCCTCCTCTCTATGAGAGGGAATGGGCTATAATCCACCACGCGGGCCCAGTGCGGATTGGTAGATGTCACATGTCTTCGAATTTTTGGTTCTAGGACATGCCGGTTTCCTCACGATGTTTTCCTTCACCGTTTTTGAGAGCAGTGGTGATGAAATAAATTACACAAAGTAATGCGCCGGCCTGGGTTCGAACCCACGACTTCGTAAGTCGGGGTCGCTACCACTGGGCCACCGCTGCTCTTCGCTTTTCGGTCTGGTATGCGAATTTAACATCAATCTAGCCTAGGAACCTAAAATGTAAGTATCTCAATTGTGCTCGCCTTAATTTACGCTAAATGTCGCTAACGATGCTTTAGAGAGCACTAAAGTCTTTGACTGCCACAAACAATCTAATCAGGGAATACATAAATAATAATAATTTATTGATTTCCTCGCAAATATGTTATAAATCGTCGTATGACATACGTGCGCTTTGATAATTACAGTCTCTGCTTTCTTATAGCAATATCGCCTCGGCTGTATTTTTCAACTTACCGCACTTATATCATAATGTACTATTACATGGTTTTTGAAAACCGGTTTCAACTCCTGTGTTCTATTTCAACTACGGATTTGAAAAATACTTAAAATCGCTCCGAAACTCCGGAGTTACGAAACTCCGGAACTCAGGATTGAAAGCCCTTCAACCTACACGCGCTTCCCTCTACGTGATTCTGAGTAACTCGTCGCGGTGACTTGTGGCGTGCTTTTAGCAATTTGTTATTGATATTTCAAATTTATTTATTCGCTTGCAAAAGAATACTGACATAATTACCAGCGGGTCCCAATCTAGGCATAGCCTGTATCTTGGTGAAATTCTCATCACAGTTGCTATCGCGACACACGTATTGCCTGAGTGGCCACGTCGTGACCAGTTAAGGTGGAAGCGTACGGGTAGCCCGCGAAATCCAAATTTTCTTACGTTTTTTGCAATTTTCAGATCAGTGTAATTGTGTTTTGCAATTTGCAACCCTATTCAATGAATATTTCATGAAAAAGTCATTGAATGGGGTTAAATGAACTTAGAGGGTTGTATTGATGATTTTCATGATTTTAATTCTACACACACGTGTTACTAGTGCGACACATTTTTCATCAACATACAACCTGATTACCTGACATTGACCTTTCGCAATAACATACATACATACAAAATAACAAACACTAAAAAAGGAATAATGTAGACACGTTGTCCCTTAAATTGTATCATCATTTTTACCATTTTTATTTCGTTTCCATCATCTCATCAGACACCTCCTTTCTAACCATATCATCGTTTCCACAGTCCATCCATCGTTTCTTTGGTCTTCCTCTACTTTTATACCCATCCACATTCATACTCAAAACTTTCCTCATGACATTTTCCTCATTCCTCCGCATCACATGCCCATACCAGGCCAAATCGTTTCCCATTTACAAGAACAATAAACGAGTTGAATCAAAAAAAAAATTAATCCATAAATCCTTCTAAAAAAACCATTTGATATAACCTCTTTTTCAGCAATATAAACTAAAACAACGCAAGTTTTATTTCAAGGAGCAAGTCTAATTAAATAGGACGAAAACATGTTCAACTTAGCCTGGGGCCACCGTCTGGGGCTAAGAAGGTCTTATTGTTGCCTTAAATTCTAATTGAGGTTAAGAACAACCTCTGTTGAAGTCAAGGATAAGTTTTAAGAACTAATTTACTAGTAAGGTATACACTGAATTTGTGGAAATGTAACTGAAAGGGTGAAAACTTTAAGATGTGGATTTTTTGAGTTTTCATTGGATTTTATTACTTTTATAAGTTTGTGAGGATCGATGGATGGATGGATATTTGTTATTTAGATAAAATTTAGCACACACATAATTTATAACCGAGTTTCTTCCGTGCTTTGGAAAGCCGTTGGTCCCGGCTGTCATTTGTACATCTCATATTTATAACATCATTTGACAGTCGTTACAGGTAGTCAGTGACCCAAAAAGTCTGACAACCAGTCTTAACAAGGGGTATCGTATTACCCAGTACTAACTGGGTTGTGGAGGACAGATAGGCAGTCGCTCCATGTAAAATACTGGTATTCAGCTGCATCTGGATCTGGTTAGACTGGAAGCCGACCTCGACATAGTTGGGAAAAGGTTAGGCATATGACGGTGATAGTATATAGGTAACCTGGATTAAAATATAAGATATTTTATTTCGGTAGTATGATGCCATGGACTGGAATGGCAAAGATACAGATTCCAAGTTTGTTTAGACTAAGAAAAGAATTACTGTTTTATTGCACTAGGTTATTGTGCAAGCTTTCAAGCTTGTGATGGTTGGCTTGCAAGTTTGTGATGGTTTCATCAAGCCGTCTGAAAGCCTTCCACCTGGGGATGCTTTGCCATGGCCGACTTGGAAATCTCTGAATAGACTCCGAACCCAAGTCGGCCGTAGCAAAGACAATCTCTTCAGATGGGGGTTCATAGACGGCTCAGATCTCAAATGTGTATGCGGTGTTTCTTCACAGACAATGGCCCATCTTCCATCTTGCACTGCATGCCCTGACACTTGCGCACTTGACGATCTCTTGACTGCATCAACGAGCGGAGTTCGCGTAGCTGAATTTTGGGCCAAACATATTTAGTAAAAATTTGCAATCGACATGCTAAGAAGAATAAGATTGTGCAAGCGCATAAAGAAAGTATAGGATTATTTCACCCGCAATGATCGGTACCGATTCGTTCCAACTAGTCCGCATTGGAAACCTGTATATTTGTGCAAGTATCCTAAGACAAAACAATTGCAGTTCAACAAACCACAATAAAAAGAAAAACGACAAAGTGACCAGTAAAACACACCACTTAAAATAACGAATTATAAATCATTGAGGATGATTTTCACGGTAGCAATACTGTGCATATTTTATCGAGGTCTCTTGGGCCCTGGTCGAGACCCCGCGCATGTATGGGTTAGCCATCCAGTGCTAAGCGATAGAGAAGATAATTATTTGAATGCTATATTTGAAAATATAGGGTAGGTTACTAAAGTTAGAAAAAGACAAAGATCAATAGTCTATATTCCGATTAAATAAACATTAAATAAATTATATCAGATATTAATAAATTACTTATAAACTCAAAATCTCACAAATAACAAGGAACTAGTAACTAGGAGGGCAATACGACAAAAGAGTCTCCATCGTACAGGTCTTGATACAGCACTCATCAGCGATACCGCCCCTCTTTGTCCTGCCAAGATCCAAAGCTCTCTGGGAGTCCATCCAGCCGTCCACGCCATCAAGCCTCAGCATCATAGTGTCACCCGTCCTCTTCGTCGACAATCTATGTTCCTCACAAGCCAAGTTCAAGATTTCTGATAGCCTCCACCCACATACTCCTCTTTTGCCTATGGGTTCAGAGCAAGCCAACCCCAGGAACGTCAAAACAAGAAATGCAAGAACTTTCATGGAAGTCATGGTGTCGAGTGAGATGTAAGGGAGAAAGCTACGGCTTTTATAGTGGGAAAACTCATTAATATTCGATTTTAATATACATCAGGTAGCAATAATGAGGTGTTAGTGGGTGCCTGTCATGATTAGTGACGTCATACAGGTTAACACGGTTCAGTAAGCTCACTAAAAATAAATGAATTAACATAAACTGCAGTGTTTCTCTTAAAACGTTATAAACGACTAACTGTTCTCCGCGACGTTCGTCCATGTGAAATAACTATTATAAAAATATTACTACCCTTAGAACAATTTCATGGGTTTTTTTCGACTGTTCGAAAGAGATACCGCGGCCCTGGAACACAAAGGGCAAGGAAGGAACATGGATGGGTTTTAGTCAGTACAAGTCTGAAACTCCCTTCCGCTCTGCCCAGAGCGGGAGAAGTCATTTGATGATATCCCGTCCGTAAAAAAAAAAAAAAAGGTGAAGTGTGAGCTCGCACATCCCGCATCTCATTGTCAATAAACAAAAACTTCATGATTAAACAGTATGGGCCGTAGATGAAATATAAATTAGGACGAAGCGGGAATAAAATAATTAAAATAATAGTTTGGGACGCATCAGGATTTCGATATGTGGGACAAGTTTTGTCCCACATATCGAAATCCTGTGGGCCGAACGAAGAATAAACCGATTTATATGGCGTTGGTCAACTATTGTTTTATATATAATATGCCATGGATTTATATATAATAGCTGTTGCCCGCGACCTTCGTCCACGTGAAATTATTATAAAAATATTACTTCCTTTTTTGAATCGGACTTTGTTAACATTTTCAAGGCTTTTAATTTTTTGCTACGAACTCTAATCATTTCAATAAAATAAAAGTTATTCCTTATAAAATCACTTATCTGCTAGTAAAAGGTCCCGTCAAAATCGGTCCAGCTGTTTCGGAGATAAACCGGAACAAACAGACAGAAAGACAAAAAAAACGTGTTTCTGAAAAAGCTGTTATTTTGTAATTACAAACAGAAACTTCAATTTTATTTTATTTATTCGGGAAAATAAACAGTTATACATTAAAATCTTACGCTAAGTTATAAATATGTATACAAGGTTTATAAATGTATAACGTACGACATTTTCCACAACATATTAAAAGTTAAATCAAACAGTGCGCTATTCTAATATTTTAAAGCAGAAAAGTAATAAAAAGTAAACTTAAACATAGACAGGCATGCAAATAACAGAGAAAGAGAGTAAAAATGAGCAAATATTAAAGTAAATAACTAAACTAACTGTTATATTCTAGAATTATTTTTCTCTCTTTTTATTTATTTGTATAGATGGAGAAAAACAAAAGAATATAGTGTCGTAAAATCTTTCAAGAGATCGATAGTGTGTCTCCCAGTGTGACACAGTCTTTTGTCTCGCTAAAGCAACATTTTACATAATTGATGTCGGACTAAGAGAAATGGCTCAAAGTCAGAGGTCACGCGGACATTTTAATCACATTACAGTACATATTTGATGAACGACACCGCACTGAATTGGTGCTATTTATAAGGAGTCTTTAGTATCATGGACTGAAAAAATGTTGGCCCGAAAACTATAGAAGTAAATGATACCTAGCAACTTTTACTTTGTGTAATTTATTTTAAAACTTCACTGACTCGTTTGTTGAGTGGTTGTAAGCGCCACTGCTGAGCATAAGGTCCTGGGTTTGATTCCCGGGTCGGGTAAAGTGTTATTTAGTTTATCATCAGGAATTTCCAAGCAGCAGCCACGTAGTCTGAATTTTGTGCCGATGACAATAGGCTCGCCCCCTGTTATATGGGTACTTAAAACATACAGGGTGTAAACAGACTCTTCACGAAGCCGTCAACCAAGCATTATGTACATCAAACTAAGTAACTTTACGCAAAAATTAGTGCTGGGAAACGACTTTTTTTTTGGGCTGAATAATCACGTTTTACAGTAGGACTCAATGTAACGCACTCAAAACATGGTGCTGATGGATTGATTGAATAGTAAGGGAGTCCTGGAGGTGTTTAAAGTAAAAATCTTACATTAAAAACATGTATTTAAAAAAAAACTTCTGAAAAAGTTGGAACTTTGACCCCCAATATCTCCGTAACTAGAAGATTCCCAGGTATGGTCTAGAACAAAAAAATGACCGCAATGACGGGGAGAATAAGTGCCTTTCGGCTTCGTTAAGAGTCTGTTTACACCCTTTATTTAACTGGCCACCTGGCCTGCCTTCTCTCTAACCCCTTTTGGTATAACTGGCGTGATGTTATGTTAAGTAACTTCTAACATAGTACAATTTTTTTTTTTTTTTTCATAATGGCGTCTCGCAGTTCAGCCTAGGAGTCTGGCTACTGCTTAACCGGTCTAATCCTGTGGATGCCTTGAAGTTAAGGCCTCCAGCCAGGGGCAATGAACTATAGACTAAACGACCACACGCTAAGGGCACCCCCTGTGGGGTACGAGCCTCGGCTTAGGGCGTCGCTGGAGAGAGCAGCAAGGGGACAGGCTGGATCTAAATAAGATTAATTAGGGGTTGATTTATTACTATTGGCTCAGCATCGCGGGCTGGCTCTAGCAAGGGTCGGGGGGGGGGGGGGGGGGGGGTTTGAACGGAGACGTCGCGACGGACCACGGCGGCGAGGTCGGAAAAACGGCGGTTTGTGTCTGTGTTTCTTAACGGTACTGGTTTCCCTATTGCTCTCCTGGAGGAGGGTGATGGGGTCATCGGGGGCTACTAGTGCATGCCTTGGACGGCGAACGATACTAATACGCGATGGGACGTATCGGGCGGCCGATGCGATCAGGGGGTTTTTATGGTTTACAGCTCTGTCAAAGAAGCGCGTGGAGAGGCGCTTCATGAACTGCTGGATGGTAGGGATTCTGAGGTCTAGATGGAGGGTCTCGTTGCGGACGTAGGGAGGGGCTCCGGTGATTTTCCGGAGGTATCGGTTTTGGAGCGTCTGCATCCTATGAATGAAGCGGGGGTGGGCTTGGGCAAATATGACACAAGCGTATGTCATAATTGGTCGGATTACTGCGGTGTAGAGACGCAACTTCCACCTAAGTGACAACTTGCTCTTACCCGCAATCATGTAGTGGAGTCTACCCATAGCAATGGATGCTCGGTTACGAGCGGCCTTGATATGTGACGCGAAGGTCAGGTGTTGGTCTCATATGACTCCGAGGTACTTGGCTTGCTTCTCCCAAGGGATAGGCTTGCCGAACATGGTGATCGGGATGAAAACATAGTACAAAAATTTGACGCCTGTAATATTCGAAAGGTACACACAGTACACCAGGATGTGTGGTCGATTCCCGCACATCTCAGCTCCGCTCCGCTCACACTCGTAATACCATAAACAACCTTCCCCCTCTTCCTAAGAGCACTATACCGAATACATGATAACGTAACAGTTGTAGACAATAAACAACGTTCATTAACAGTCAGTAATTACACTTGTTAGAGGGGTAATTAAAACATGGTCGGCATGCGTAATGGAGTGTTGGGGACGTGTGACGTGCTCAGATGTATTTATATTGGAAGGACTTTACGTTGTATGTACCATGTATAGTCGCGGCCTTTTCCGCCTGATCAGTTAAAACTTTTTTCGCTTGAATCATGCGGAGGCACCCCGCCCGGCTAGAGAGCTTCGCGCGCGTGAGTGCAAGCAAAAATGAGCTTAGTGGTGATCAGGCGGTAGTGTCCTCGATTGTACATAGTATAAGATCTACGCTTAAGAATGGGCAACTACAGTTCTTTCAATTATTGTGCTTTGTGGCTGAATTGTAGCTTTATCTTCTTAAATATCACCCCTATAATCCACGAAGGGTTAGGCAGAGGTGTGCTTAATACATACACACAGCACACACAGTACACCCAAATTTCGCCAGTTACGTTTTTTAAATCCCATGTAATAGAGGGCGAGCCTATTGCCATCAACGACAGTGGCTGCTACTGAGAATTTCCTGATAGAAAAATCCAATAATTAAAAAAAAACCATTTTACCCGACCCGGGAATCGGACCCAGGACCTCATGCTCAGCAGTCGTATTTCTAAATAGCTTGACCTCATTGACCAGATAAGGACCAAGCTATGAACGCCATCTACAATGAGCTTTGGCCAACCGTGCGTCCCCATTAACGAATCCCTGTCAAAACAAAGTGAAATGCACGCAGTATGAACATACTGACGTATATCGAGACACCTATAAAACAGACATAACTACCACCTAATGCATATTAATATCGAATATTAATGAGCTTTTCCACTATAAAAGCCGCAGCTTCCTCCCTCTCAACACACTCGACATTCGACATCATGACTACCATGAAACTGGTAACGGTCCTCGTCTTACTAACCTTCGTTGGTTTCGTTTTCACTGAAATTTCAGAACATAACAACAGAAAGTTGTGTGGGAGGATGCTGGCTGAAGCTAGGGCCATATATTGTGAAAAATATGGTATGGTTGGGAAGAGGAACGAAGGGGCTTTGATGCCGCGATATGGTGGCGTGAATAACTGGCCGTGGATGGACACTCAGAGAGCTTTGGACCTGGGGAGAAATAAGAGGGGAGGCCAAATCGTTGAAGAATGCTGTTATAAAGAGTGTCAAATTGAGGAACTTCTGAATTATTGCTAGAAAAGTTGTGTTATTTGGTCACTCATGTGTCTACATACTAATACTTCTGTTTTAAATAAGTGTATTTATGTGATGCTTGTAATTGTCAAACTCAAACTCAAAAGCATTTATTTCAATTAGACCCTTACAGACACTTTTGAATGTCGGAAAAACAAAGAAGGCTAAGCTACAGTCAGTCACAAGGCAAAATAACTTGTGAAAGTACTGTAGTTGCCCATTCCAAAGTAAATTGTATTTCGTTACGACGGTAAATAGTTTTAATTCGAATCCTAAAATGGGCATGACCTTATCAATATATGTATGTGTATATATTATGTAAATAACTACATGCATGGCATTTTATTACTTTTAACTTTAAAAAATACACACCTATTAGGATATTTGCTCTGAACCCGACTGCAAAAGAGAAATACAAGTTTATGGGTGGCGTCTTCCAGCACTTCTGAACTTTCGATGTTTCTTAACACCATACAAATAATTCCTATTGTTGTCGTATTTTTTTGTTACCTATATGAAAGATTCTGCTAGCAACTCACACTGGTTTGCGCTCACCTGTTCGCATAATGATAGATGCTGCAATGGGGCTTTTGAACATATTGACATTTTTGCATGTTCTCCTAGTAAGTTCCAAGGTCTTATACTAATGGAGCTCTCTTGATTGATGTGTATAAGTATAGTTAAGTAAGTTTAGTTTTTACTTTTATTATGTTTTATAACCCTAGCGTATTCGAAGACATGTGACATCTACCAATCCGCACTGGGCCCGCGTGGTAGATTATAGCCCATTCCCTCTCATAGAGAGGAGGCCTGTGTCCCAGCAGTGGGAACATTAAAAAGGCTGATGATGATGATGATGACCCTAGCGTTTAATTGTTTGTATATTATATTTCACAGTTAATGTGTAACCAGCGTTGTGGGCTACAATATTGTTCAAATGTTATTTATATCTCTTTTTCTATACTATATATTGTATCTGTTTTGCTGTTTCTCTTGTATAATATAAAATAAAATAAACACATTTAATTTTACAGTTATTAAATTATGTTATCTGGTTACCCGATGTGGAAAACAAAACAGTAAACCTTACTTACAACAAACAAAATGCTTCTGATAATTACACGTCCAAAGCCTCAGGCACATTCCCTCATTTCAACAAAAACAGCCTCATTTAAATTAGCTTAGTAACAAAGAAAATACGAAAACATAATTGTGAAGAAATATTAAATAAAAAACATAATAATATGCTTCTCAAGAGAAAAACGTTAGATACACTTAAATAAGGAAAAAATATCTCACTATTTAAAAAAGATACATTTTCTGAGATTACAAGAGAAACGGCCATAGATTTAAAAGAAAATGAGACGCTGTGGGACGGCCATGATGTAGAGTAAAAGGAAGGGACAGAGATAAAAATGGATATTAAAATATTTCTGTATCAAAATATTGCTGCATTTGTGTGTTTATTTATTCCTTATTGCTTGAATGGTTTGTGGATGAAACGATGTAAAATGTGGTATTTACTTTCTTTTGAGTGTGAATTTGGAGTTATTTATGTCCATGTTGTTTTAAACTCGTTGGCACCGTCTTAAAAGCAGTCTGTGTCATAGCAGCATTATTAAAGACATATTAAAAAAAAAAAGTGTGTGTGTACACGCGTTAGAAGTTATACTTTTCTATAACATAAACGAAAGTAAAGTAGTTTATAACAAGGTCTAATATCAATTACCTATACAACCTAACCTCCTAGCTCCAGCAGTAGATTAATAATAATAACCTAGGCTTGTCAATATCTGACACTACGAAAGTAAAGAAACATTGGGAGACCACAAGAATCAATAGAAAAACCTTAATAATACAAATTACAGAGGTCAAGGAATGCTTCACCTTCAGGCAATGACCATTCAGTTACCTGGAGAGAACGTATGTTAAAAATCTACATTATATTAGCCAAAACGTAAGTAAAACTAGCTAACTTCAGGGTGTATGTTGACTAGTTAACTTCAGGGCGTCGGTTTTTCGTGACGGTGTGCGCGCGCATCGTAAAAAAATAGTCTCATCATTTTTCCATATTTGGTATTGTAATTGAATTGAATATTTGGTACACCTACACCTCTGGTTAATTCTTTGGGGGTTACAGGCGTGATCTTATATTTTATTATATCTTGGAACTAGAAATAGCAGACTTTGGGGTGCTTTGAACTTTACTTGCATTTGAGTACCAACCTTCCAGTTACGAAGATATTGGGCGTCAAAGTTTCAACATTTCTACAGCGCTGGCTCATATACTATGCCGTGGTGTAATAACCCCGCCGTGTGGATCGCGGCCGTCATGTAACTTTATGTAACATACCTGTCATATTATGTTAATAAAGTATATTATAAAACACATATTATTATATATCAACACATATTATTATGCCATAAACTTGCTATGATTTACACGTAAAGTATAAAAGTCGTATAAATCCGTAACTGTCAGATGAATATTATATGAATAATTCCTATAATGTACGACCTACGCTGTGTTCAGCCGAAGAACGAATTTATCAAAGGATTTTACGTGAACTGGGTTTGAAAATCAAGTTTTTGCGAATGTGTGACCTTTTATGATTTCAAATGTTTTGGAAAATGTGGCTTTGTTTAATTTGGTAGTTTGGGGTATGTTTTGCCAAATTACAATGAAGATGCTAATAATTATTAATCCTACATGTATCCTTATGACTTTTCAAGGTAAAAGAATCACAGGGAAGCCTGAGGGCCTCGATAGAATGGCATTCTATCAGCGATATCGGTGATGGTATTGTCAAAAATGTATTAGATTAATTTAAGCTACCGAAAAGTATATTACAATGATGACCATTTGACAATCTTTTTTAAAGTCGTTGCAAGATGCAAAACGCTTTGAAAGCGCAACTCATAAATAAAGTGACCAGGTGCAGTGACCTACGCTCTGAATGATAAGGTTCAATTCGAACCTTATAATCAGCTAAAGATTTAATTAAGTGACATGAGTACAGGTAAAAAACGATGGATGAATGGCCAAATAAACGTAGATGGACTGTGTGAAGAATGATACGGTTAGAAAGAAGGCGACTACGGAGATGATGAGCGATAGTCAAGTATGGAAGAAGTAGACCTGCTGCATCGATCCCAAACACTTTGGCATAAAGGCAAGAGAAGATGAAGTGATTAGATGCCTCCATAATATTCCAAATTCAACTAAAGATGTAAGTGCTAAATTAAAACATAAACGGCGCCGAAACACGACATTTAACACTTTAAAACCAAATTTAAATTCAAGTAATCCAATATATATTGCAGCTGCAATCAATCAGCAAGAACACAAGGTACATGTCCTAAACAGCGGCTACTCAACTACAATAATGAAAACACAATTTACTTCTAGCCATATCTAGTGAAGTGGTATGTTTGTCGGTTTTAGCTCAAGGCGGTCGCCCGCTGAGTTTAGACCTTTTATTTATATACTGGCAGGTTTTTGTGAGTAAGTCCCTATGTACGGACCGTTTATAATAATGTATACTACAAATTAATTGATCCTTAGGGCTATATTTGATTTATTTGTTGAATATAAAATTAATTAGTTAATGGTTACCAAGTTGATCGATTGCCTAGTTCGTCTAGTGTTCGCTAGTGAATACTGAGCACATGTGTGAGTACTATGTACCTACTGTAAAGCTATCGTTAACATTTAGCTATCTTTGATTGACTTGCCCTGGCAGTTGAGAGAATGTCATGCTCACTCAACTGTCTTGCTGATGGTGGCGGGTGTGTCGGGTCATTTAGTTCCTTTCAATTTGGTTGAGTTGAATCGCGCTAATCCATGCGTCATGTTCGTGAACGGGCGCTGTCAGTCGGGACTGGTCATCTCTTAGCCGCCACGGTTTATTTTAATGAATTCATTTTTAAATCGTTGATTTACTCTTTTACTCTGGACGCTCTTAATTTGCACACATTTTTACATCGTTCTCACATACATGTGTAATCTCAATGATGTAATCAAGATTTTGTAACAAAAATTTGATCTAAAAGAGTGTCCATGGAGTATCGCCCATTCTTCTCCATAGAGATCTACGCTTTGGAATGTACAACTACAGTACTTTCTCAAGTTATTATGCCTTGTGACTGTGACTAAAGCTTCGCTTTTCTTGTTTTTTTGATATTCAAAAGTGCCTCTAATGGTCTAATTGAAATAAATGCTTTAAGTTGGAGTTCACTGAACGTAAGGTCGTGGGTACGATTCCCAGTTCGGGAAAAGTGTTTTTTAATTTCCCAGCAGCCATGGAGTCTGGATTCGTGCCCGGTTGGTGGCAATTGACTCGCCCACATGAGATTTAAACATAACTGGCGAAATGTGGGTGTACGAATAAGTACACCTCTACCTTACGCTTCGGGGATTACAGGCGTGATATATTGCTAATTGATCCTTAAGGGCTATATTTGATTAATTTGTTGAATATTAAAACCAATTAGTAAATGGTTAGCAAGTTTGTGTCTACGCTTTGTACGGTTTTAATTACCTATGTGGGAGTACTGGCGTTTCTATTTCGGTACCTCTAAAATGTCTTAAGTTTTGTAACTTAGGGCGGAGTTTCTACATAAGTGATATTATTGACTGATATGCAATTAATAGGTTTATGTGAAGTGGGCGAGAAACTGCTGACTTCCACATCGTTTTCGTATCGTTTAGTTTTTTGAAATTGCGATGAAATTACTAGATTATTGATAGATTATCTACCTACCTAGTTACCTTTAGCGATAATTCATAGTGAGTCCAGCGTTCCGCCGCCTCCGACTTTAGTTATTTTATTAAAACCTCATCTCCTGAAGTGTGTTAATTATTGTTTTTTTTTTATCCTGTCTAACATATTGTCAAGAGTTTTTTATGGCCATGGGACTTAGCTTTACATGCTGTCGAGAAATATCTCTCAGCATGCTGGTTTCCTGAAGATGTTTTCCTTTCCTAAGCCAGTGATAATTATACAATACGCGGGTGAATCTTGGCGTATTCTGTTGATTCCCAGGCGCAATTTATTTGAATAGATTTTATACAAGCAATAATGAAAAATAAAATTTAACTTATTTATATGAACACATTTAACGAATAGGCATCACTTTTGGCCGACTGGTTCCGAAAATATAGCAATTTACATTTTTGTGGGCAGAAACCAAATAAATTGCGCCAGGGGAATCAACAGAATACGCTGAATTTCAAGATCCACCCACGCACATGAATCTGAAAAAAAAAGGTGTGTGTCTGCGGTTCGAACTCGAGGCCTATTAGTTGGCATTCCGACGGTCACACTAATTGAATGTTATTACGAAATTCATCATCATCAACAATATCACACATTCTTCATCATCTACATCCTCAATATGTTTTTTTCAAATATATTGGGATTGGCTTCCAGTCTAACCGATTGCAGCTGTATCTACGACTGTCTATCTAAAACGACTGCCTATCTGACTTCTACAACTCAGTTACTGGGTAGCAGTGGCGAAGGTTCCATACAACTCGATCCTTACCGGCTTCCCTTTGAAAAATGGCACACTCAGTATTCTATAGACAAATATTATAATCACACTAAAGATATGTACTAAAGCTTACCTCTTACAAAAATTGACCCTCTGCTATGGCTGGGTAGTACAATACCCCTTGGCAAAACTGTTAATATTTCAACAAAACTAATATACGATTTATAGCTTCTGTACAACGCGCAACCCGTCATTACCGCTCAGCCAAGTGTTACAACCCTATAACGGCTTTTAGTCAAGTGTTAACCCTTAAAGCCTCACAAAACAAGGATTGTATCATGTCTGGGTCTCATGGGAATGCCACAAGTTCGGCGAATCTTGACGACTGAAGTAACCGGGTTCACGAAGGATTGCAAATATAAATATGGCTGCCTTTTTTCGTGTGAATAGAATAGTTTTATTTGCGTAGGTTATATAGGTTTATTAAATAGTGGATAAGATGTATAGTCTGTGTAATTTTACGATTTATCATTTTAATTTATTGACGAATTGGTAACACGGTCTTGGATCTTGTTTTGAATAGAATTAAGTATATGGTATGCAGTAACCAAAGAAATGATGGATGTACTGTGTGAAGAAGGATAAACCTTGTTAAATAACTCCTTTTGTAATTAAAAACATTTCTCTGATTCTCTGAAAATTCACGGATTTTATCATCAGAACAGAATAAAAACCTTTAAAAGCGGCATTTCTTTTGTTATGAAGTTTTATCTTAAAAGATTATTCCATCTCGTTGGAATAATAATTCAACTGGATTGGGTAGACGGTACGGTTGGCGCAGTGGCTGAGCGATTGACTGCTGCGCTGCGTGTCGCGGGTTCGACTCCCGCACGGAATAAATATTTGTATGGCCTACAGATAGTTGTTCCGGGTCTGGCTGTTTGTGGATGTGAGTTTAAATGTTTGTAAACGCACCCACGATACAGGAGAAATTCCTAGTGTGGGGCAAAGTTTTTTTTAAAAAAGGTAACGTTTAGTAGGCTTTCCGAAAAATAATATTTTATTTCCGAATAAAATATTGACCCAAACAGTCGATCAACTTAAAAAGACTACCAACCCTTCTACACCACTTACCAAATAAACAGATTTCACAAACATATCCATTTGCAACACAAGGAACCGTGTGTACACAATTCTTCGGATCTCCGAATACTTCCGAACATTCTCGAACACATCTTTACTTCCTAACCAACTAACGTAAAATACTTTTTGTTGAACTTTACAAAGAAACTCTGGGGAATGCTGCAGAGGCGATAAGTGGTATTTATTTCAGCAAAGTGTAGATATTGGGGCTGAACATAAGACTAGTTGGAAACTAATACCTTTGTAATGGAACACTGATCTTAGAGCTGAAGAATATTTTGTAGACGTGTTAGATAAAATATTTTTTTTTTATTATTTCAGGTAAGAATTAAATTCGTCCCGCCATCTCCTCCTGGGCCTCCTGCGTAAGAGGAAAAGAGGTAAGAGGGAAGGGAGGCCTTTAAATTGCAGTGGCACACAGATGGATTATAAAAAATATTATTTCCTTACATGTGTAAGGGTTTTTTGGGACGCTCTTGTTGGGTAGCGATAAAACTATGCCTTTGTAAGTATGCCTGATCATTATTGCAGTAAAATGGTGTATTGAAATGCATCATCACATAGTTTTTCCACTGTTAAAGGAGTAAGGCTTCTTCCACGCGGGCCCAGAGCAGGTTCAAGATTTCAATATTTTCAAAGTTATAATATTTTTTATTTTCACAACATATTTTTTATTTTAGACCCGTTTATCGTTTATTCACATGCCTGAGCAGTCTATTAATAAAAGAACTGCAGAAGCACTCATCTTTCTCTGAAAGATGGATAGACTGTTGTGTAAGGATCAATTATCTTAGGCCCGCCGAGATTCATTGCACTTTGTTGTCTCGTTAGATGCCTCTGTAAAAATGGCTTGTAGTAGAAATGGTTGCTGAAAAAGTGTCGAGTTTTCCTAAATTAAAATTAATTTAATCATTTAAATTTTGTGTTACTGTTAACTAACATTTTTTTTTGTTTTGTCCTTTGCGGTCTAAGAAATACTTTTTCTTTCTTTCGAAAAAATAAAACATTTTTGCAAAAAAAAAATGACCGAGTTACTTTACTTTCGGAAGTTGGTGACTTTGTTTGTTTTATTGATTTTATTGAAACCGATTTTACACTTTTTAGTTGAGATATCCTACAAAAATTCGTGCCATATAAATGACAAGAAGTTATTATATGATACCATAATTTCATCAGATTACCAGTATTTTAAATAAATAAAGGGGTTTTATGAGGATTATACATATCCTAACATTGTTATATCTTATGAAAGGTAAAAGAAAATAAATAAAAATGCTTTGAATGACTTGAAGTTATATTTCATTTAAATAAATACATTACACAATATATTGTTTACATGTACATTACATACTTTCACAACGAAATTCATTACAAGCATCATATAAACAAAAACATTAGTATGTAGGCACATGAACCAAATAACAGACAGATACAAGCCGTGTCGAAAAAGTTATTCCCTACCCAACCCATTTGTGCCACTTGCTGAAAATCTCACTCCTGGACACAAGTTGCCATGGCTGACATGGAAGTCTTTGAATAGACTCCGTACACAGGCTGTCCAAAGCAAGGAAAACTTGTTCTGGTGGAGATTTATAGATGACTCTGTCCTGGAGTGTAGGTGTGGTGTTGCCCCACAAACGATGGGAAACTTGATGTAGTGTCCTGCCTGTCCAGTTACTTGCAAATCACAGGAGCTGATGGACGCTACAGAACCAAACTGGTCGCCAAGTTTTGGGTTGATTCAAATTGAAGTGACACGCTTAAAAGAAGAACCACATATACAACACAATGTTTCTAGCAATATTGCAAAATAGTCTCAACTGTGCACGGGTTGAAACAGCAATCATCGACGAGCCCCCGCTTAGACCTGAGGTCCAAAGCTCTCTGAGCGTCCATCCACGGCCAGCTATTCACGCCACCATATCGCGGCATCAAAACTCCTTCGTTCCTCTTCCCAACCATTCCATTTAGTTGACAAAACTTAGCCCTAGTTTCAGCCAGTACCCTACCACACAACCTTACTTGTCTCTCTGTAGTTTCAGTGAAAACAAAACCAAAGCAGGTTAGTAAGAGGAGAACTGATACAACTTTCATGGTAGTCATGATGTCGAGTGTGATGAAAGGGAGGAAGCTGCGGGTTTTATAGGGGGAAAGCTCATTAATATTCGATAATTAATATGCAGCAGGTCACAATAGTGTGACGTGAGTACAGCACGACAAAAATTAAAGGGTTCATCAATGTGGTTAGTGAAAATTACAGAGCAATAAATTCGTTGGTCCCCAAGGCCCGCGGGTGACTGGTTGAGTGGTATACTGCTACACATAGAACTGCGATTTCGGAGATATTCCTCTACAAGAAATCTAAGTATACTAATATTATAAAGCTGAAGAGTTTGTTTGTTTGTTTGGTTGAACGCGCTAATCTCAGGAACTACTAGTTCGAGTTGAAAAGTTGATCTTTTAGAGCGATAGCACATTTATCGAGGAAGGCTATAGGCTATATAACATCACGCTACGACCAATAGGAGCGGAGCATTAATGAAAAATGTATCTCTCTTATGTGACGCAGACGAAGTTGCGCGGGTCAGCTAGTCTAGTATAAGATATGGCTAAATTTTTGTTCTTAACACGAGTTATCAAACGTTCACGTTTTTCAATTCCTGCCTGGTTTTAAATCATTTGATTTGAAGTGGTTCTTGTAAAATGATTGTGTTTGGTACATTTGCTGGAGCTTTTAACTTGTGTCGCACTACACCTGGCCGGATTTCCGACGTCATACAGGTTAGCACGGATCACTAAGCACAATATTAACTAATCTATCTAGGCAGTATGACGGCATAATGGTAATTTAAATATGAATTAGACTAGCTTTAGGCGTCAGCTTCAACCGCGTGGAAGTCGGAAATTATTCAAAAGGAATACATTACCGTAAAAAAAATTGTCACATATCCTAACTCTGGTTTTATTCTGTTCAGCTGTTAAGGTGCACAGACAAAGTAGCTTTCTCATTTACAATAAAGGAAATGGTGTAAAGTCTCTTAACGAAGCCGAAAGACACATATTCTCCCCGTCATTGCGATCATTTTTTTGTTCTGGACGATACCTGGGAACCTTCTAGTTACGGAGATATTGGGGGTCAAAGTTCCAACTTTATCACATGCTTTTTTTAAAAAAACCTGTGAAAAAACTTTGACACCCAATTTCTCCGTAACTAGAAGGCTAGTTACGTTTTTTCTAAATACATATTTTTAATGTAGTTTTTTACTTAAGAGACCTTCACGACCCCCGTACTATTCAATCCATCCATCAGCACAATGGATGCATTGAATATTACAGCGGTCATGGAGGTTTTTAAGTAAACTTATGATATTAAATACATATTTATTTTTAAACTACTTAAAAATAGGAGCTTTAGTCTTCAATATATCCGTAACTAGAAGGTTCCCGGGTATGGTCCGGAACAAAAAATAATTGCAATGACGGAAAAACCGGCCAAGTGCGAGTTGGATTTTGTTATTAAACTTACATATTTATGGTTTTCAGATTTTTCCTTTATATGTGCTGTAAGACATTGCTTCTTGCCAAATTTCATGATTCTAGGTCAACGGGTAGTAATCGAAGGTAACCCTATACATTTTGGATGAAGATGAGTGTGTCGAAATATTACGTATTCGGCAAACGGCTGTATTTTTTTTACAATAGCTTAGAAGTTTGATTTTTTCACAGGTTCCAGGGACGGTAGACCTGAGTATATGGTTTTAATTTCAACTCGATACCTCTACGCGTTTCAGAGATAAAGGGTCTTGACAGACAGACGGACAACATAGTGATCTTATAAGTGTCCCGTTTTTTCCTTTTGAGGTACGGAACCCTAAAACACCCATTAAAAAAACTAAACACAGTTCTTTCATGACATTCCTTTTTTCAAAAACGGGCGTTGTGATGGAAATGGAAATCTAATAACCTATGATTAAGCCTATTTGGCCGCGTGGTGGATTATAGCCCATTCCCTCTCATAGAGAGGAGGCCTGTGTCCCAGCAGTGTGAACATTTATAGGCTGATGATGATGATGATGATGAAGCCTATTTTATAGAATAAAGCAACGAACACTAAACCTCATTTTAGTTATAATTTAGATGAGTCTTTCTATTATTTTTTAAGTAAATAGTGTACACACGCAAAGAAGAAGAACATAAAAATGCAGAGGGATGGAATGTGATACCGCCACCTTTCCACCAACCTACGTCATACCTATAGTTAGGGGATACTGCTTAAATTACACTCTGTTTATTTATTAAAAATTGCTGAGCATGAGATCCTGGGTGCGATTGGGGTCGGGAAATTATTATTAGGTCTTTCCATCAGGAATTTCTCAGTAGCAGCAGGCTCGTCCTCATGTGGGTGTGCTTTTAGGTACACCTCTGCCTAACCCTTCGCGGGTTACAGGAGTGATGTTATGTTATGTAAAATCTACAAAACATTCTTCAGTTCTAATATCAGTATTCTATTACAAAAGTGTAAGTTTCCAACTAGTCCTATGATCAGCCCCTAAACCTCCACTTAACTGAGATAAAAACACGTATCATCTCCGCAGCATTCCCCAGAGTTTCTTTGTAAAGTTCAACAAAAAGTATTTTGCGATAGTAGTAGGGTAGTAAGTAAATATGTGTTCGGGAATGTTCGGAAGTATTCGGAGATCCGGAGGATCGTGAACACACGGTTGCTGAAAATGGATATGTTTGTAAAATCGGCTTGGTAAGTGGTATGTAAACGGTGGTAGTCTTTTTAAGCCGATCGAGTGCAAGGGTTATTTCATCCCTTTTTTTTGGACCTACTCTCTAAGAAAAGGTAATTATTATCATTTTCAACGAGCGTGATAATCTTTTGGGATAAAAAACGTTAATCCAGAAATGCCGTTTTTTTATTATTATCTGATTAATAAAAAAAATTATAACCAGAGAAACAGTTTCGACAATTTACATCTATTTATTTATTTATTTATTTTATTTTGGATTACCAACGATGCACGTTACAATTAATCTTATATAACATGAAAACTACTGCTAAGAACATGCTCTTGTACCGCACACTCAATTATAGGTAACCACAGCTTACACATTGTCGAGTACATGATGCTCTAAATATACAATTTTATAGAAATTGAAAAATAGAAATATTACATTTTTACAAACATGCAATTATTAAAGATTAAAAACCCAGAATACAGTCAGATCAAATTAAATGAAATACATAGTAATGTCATAATGAATAATAATAATTGGAATTGAGAAAAAAATGGTGATGATAATTATATTACATATTTCATTAAATTAAATAATTAATTATTGGAATGATAAATCAAATGTCGTTTAACTGAAAGTGATTATATAGTTTCTTTTTAAATATGGCAAGATTATCGTGATTGATGTCGAGTTCAGCTTTACGCCATATAGCGTTATATAATTTGGTTGCTCGCGTAAGGGGAGAGTTGTCACCCAAGTTGGTTTTGTGCATAGGTTGTCTGAACAGATTATAGGTATGTGACCGGGGTAACCTGCTTGGAACATTAATAGATATTTTTGACAGGAGGTCGGTATTCATTTTGGATGTCATTAATTTGTGAAGGAAGCATAAATCCAGTACTTTTTTGCGACTGTTGAGACTTTGAAGTTTAAAGTAAAGAAGACGGTCCTTGTAAGATTTTAATTGTTGCGCGGTTTTGTATCTGGTGGTGGTTTTGTATATGGTTTTCTATACATATACATACAGATAAATAAAATTGGAGTGTCTGTTTGTAATTTTAAAATAACCGCTTTTTACTAAGTGCATATGGATGTATACACGGTACACATACCAAAATAACATCTTTACAATTTTTGTCAGTCTGTCCGTCTGTCTATTTGTTCCGGGTAATCTCTGAAATGGCTGGACCGATTTTGACGGGACTTTCACTGGCAGATAGCTGATGTAACAAGGACTAACTTACGCTACTTTTATTTTAGATAAATAATTAGGGTTCCGTCCAAAAACTCGATTCAAATAGGGAAGTGCTGATAATAATGAATAAATTAAAAAAGGATTTTTTAATAATAATTTCACGCGAACGAAGGTCGCGGGTAACAGCTAGTTTATAATAAAACAATACCAATAAAAATTAAGGGATATTTTAACAAGGGTTTATAGAGTATACCTGAACATAGAAAATATGGTACAAAAACATAGTAATTTTAAAATTATCTCCTTACAAAATTCAGGACGTAGGTTGATCGAAATTCCGCGGTTTGAAATTGGATCCCTCTGAACTTTAGTGGTGATCCGTACCCTAATGAAACTACTACGTAGTTTATTTAAGGATTTAAGTAATTTGAGGATTCATCGAAAATTATCTATCTTTGTGTCTATGCCTTTATCAAAAGTAAGGAATGAGTTTATTACAATAAGTTTGAAAGAGGCGCCTGTTATAGGAAAAAAAAAACAAGTGTTCAATTCACACGTGGTATTAGAAGTGAAACCTTCAAAAATTTAGGCTTCAAGATAAACACTGTATAAAGCTTACTATCTCATTTTCTCCCACGTTAAATCTTAAGAATGTATGCGTCTGTCTCTTTTTACTGTCGCTTTTTCGTTTCATCGACTTTCAAATCACAACGATGATGCTAAAGAAATTTTCACTTCAAAAATTTAAAGGAAGTCGTTTGTCTTGGTATAGACATGTAATGAGGAGGGATGAAACGCATGTGATTAAAAGAGTGATGGACATGACTGTTGATGGTTGGAGAAGGAGAGGAAGTTCAAAGATGGATGGATTGTGTGAGGAATGATATGAAAGAGAAAGGAGTAAATGCCGTGACGTCTGACAGGGGAGAATGGAAGAAGAAAACGTGTTGCGCCGACCCCAAATATAATGGGACAAGGACAGGAAGATGATGATGTGTCTTTTCCCTTTCCACGCCTTAACGTCGCGATGGCACACAGGTAGAACATGACTTGCGTTAGGGCATAGAACGCTTTTATTCTTGGAGTGTGTTCCGGAGGAATAATATACCACCTTCTGCACGAGGGTGAAACTGCGGCCAAAAGCTAGTTAATTTATGGCAGTGACATACATAACATACATACATAAACTCACGCCCTTTTGCCATGGGGCAGAAACCACAGAACGCCACCTGCTACGATCCTTACATACTCCTCTTGCCTCGTCCACGTTCATACATCTGGTCATACACGCACGCCGGTTGCGAGTACTACGCACCTGACCTTTCTGAAGAACCTCACCAATGAGGTCAGCGTATGTTCTTCTAGGCCGTCCCCTCCCGGCGTTGCCACTCACATCTGCCTTGTAAATACTTTTTGTTAGTCGCCTTTCACTCATCCTCTCCACATAACCAAACCATATAAGCATACTATACTATCTTATGGCAGTGAATGTGTTATATTTAGGATAGTTTTTGTTTATATTATCTAAGTGTGTAGGTTTTTTTCAAATATGGTTTTTAATCTTTGTCCTCATATTTATTGAAATATGGGGACAAAGACGAAATTTATTTATCATAATTATATTGATGTGCTTGCTGCCTAGATAGATCAGTTAATAGTGTGCTCACTGAACCGTGCTTACCTGTATGACGTCAGTAATTCAGGCAGGTATAGTGCGACACAAATTAAAGGCTACACCGGCCAAATGTATCAAACACGACCATTTTGTTAACTAGCGCCACTTCAAATAAATCAAACATAGGTAGGAATTTAAAGATACTAAACGTAAAACAACTTTCGTTTGGAGCAAAAATTAAGCGATACCTATCTACTAGCTTTGTTGTAGAAACAGGTCTAGAATCTCAATTTCGTATGTAGCTGTATGCCACGTGTGCTGAGCATCGTTCGATTTCGCTCAACTTGCATCGCCCGCAGACCTTAGGGACCAACGAATTACTCTTCAGTATGCACTAACCACACTGATGAAACCTTTAATTTCTGTCGTCTTATCCGAACATCTCATTACTGCTACCCGTTGTATATTAATTTCGAATATTAATGAGATTTCACACTATAAAACCCGCAGCTTCCTCCCATTCATCACACTCGACACCATGACTACCATGAAAGTTGTCATGACAGTCCTCTTCTTTGTAACCTTCGTGGGTTTGGTTTCCACTGAAATGACAGCAAACGAGATTAGGTTGTGTGGGAGGCCTCTGGCAAACGCTATGGCATCAGTTTGTGAAGCAAATGGAATGCTTGGGAAGAGGAACGAAGGAGTTCTGATGCCGCGATATGGTGGCCTGAATAGCTGGCCGTGGATGGAGACTCAGCGGGCATTGGACCTCGGCAGGACTAAGCGGGGGCTTGTTGATGATTGCTGTCACAATTCCTGCACACTCGAGACTCTTTTGAGTTACTGCTAGAAAGGTTATTTATTTGGTCCGTGGCTACTAACTTATGTTCCTGTTTAAAATAAATGTATTTTACATGGTGATTGTAATGTATTTCGTAATCATTTTAGTGCAAATGTGTATGTTAACAATATAATACTTATGTCATGTGCATAAATCAAATGTAACTATATATATGGTATTTCTTTTTCTTCTACCTTTCACATATAGATAATTCATATTAGGATTTGTACAGTGGGTACTGTAGAAACCCAGAAGTTGTTGAAATGATTCACTTCAGATGTAATATCACATCATATTCCTAAGTTTGAAGTATTCATTACAACAATTTTTTTCCAGTCCATCTTTATAAGAATAAAATCGTTCAGTTTAGTCCATTTTTAAATGATATATCCGATCTTTAGCTGCCAAATACTTTTGAAAGCGTTACATTATTACGTAAAAAGCGGCATTACTTGTGACATTATTTGAAAAAACAAACACTCAAACTGC
Organism: Lycophotia porphyrea; assembly: GCA_950005105.1. NCBI lineage: Eukaryota > Metazoa > Arthropoda > Insecta > Lepidoptera > Noctuidae > Lycophotia > Lycophotia porphyrea. Next base: position 3,689,808 of record OX465396.1, read on the forward strand.
GGCCAGTCCTGCCCAGTGTACACTCAACAACCAAAATGGAAACTCACACACGAACCGAAACTTTCTTGACCGAACCCTACCGAAGTTCCACGAAGTTTTACGAATAAGATTCATTAATAAAGTTGGCGGTAGACTTCGTCAGTCGTCACCACTCTAATTAGTAGGATAAAACTTCACATCTGTAGAACTGAAATGTCCTTGGAACGCAGTGAAAGATATCCACACTGATTCTATCAACGAACTTTCTCGGTTTTATCGTTTCGAATGCGGTTTAAATAATTTTCACATCGGATAAGTTCGGCTCTCTTATCGTAACGGAGAAGTTTAAAAAGGAATTTTGTGATTCGAACTTGGAACTTGAAGATGTCTGAAATTTTAGGGCAACTGCATTTTACTAAGTGCGAAAATTTCAGTAATGAACGAACTTTACGACAGAACTACTTTCCATCATTTTTTTTTCAAATTATTTAAATCCTCGTTAAAGCATATCATTGACGCCTGTAATCCCCGTAGGGTAAGGCAGAGGTGTACCTAATAGTACACCTATGTACATTTCGCCAGTTAAGTTTTAAGTCCAATGTAATAGGGGGCGACCCTATTGCCATCAACTGGGCACAAATCCAGATTCCGTCCGCTGCTACTAAGAAATTTTTGATGGAAAAACCCAAACCAAACTTTGCCCACCCGGGGAATCGATTTCTGGATCACAAGCTCAGCAGTCGCGCTTGCGACCACTCGACCAACGAGGTAGTCAAAACCACCAAAACATTATACATGTGCGTATATATGACTCGCTAAAAAAATGGGTTACTCAGAGAACAAATTCATAATTGAAACAAAAAATGCTTAATGAAGCGTCGCTCAAACGACAATATAATGAAATTGGCTCAACTTTAAACACTTTAGATGGCTAAGGGCGGCAATAACTTATCAAAGAACTTTCAATTCAATTATTGACGGGAAAAGTCTTGTTGAATGGCCGCATAGCCTTTTAGACTATAGGCTAAGAGCCAGCGAAGTGGCGAGATGCTATATAGCAAGAAGATTTATGTTAAGTGCAGACGTTCTATTTGATTTTATTTTAATGGGATAAGCTTTTTTTGCTTTATGTTACTGAAGAAACCAATTTATGTTCGAATGAATTGGCAATAGCTTTCATTTTTCAACCACGGCTTTCAACAGTTCTCGGTAATTTATTGCTAATAGAATTTCTAGGTCCTCAGGCAAGTCTTTTTGTTTTACTACTGAAAAAGTAATAAACTTATTTAGTTATAGGTGTTAAGCGGACAGATCGCGTAAGAAACACTACGCCGCGCTCCATTACTCAAGTTGCAGATGTTGGAGAAAAAACAGCCAAGCTTAAGTGGGAGTGGGCTGGCCACGTAGCACGAATGCGCCCGGAGAGATGGGCAACGATCGTCACCCACTGGACACCTGTTGGAGGAAATCGCCGTCGAGGTAGACCGCGGCGCAGATGGTGTGACGATCTGATATCGTTTACGGGACGAACATGGCCAGATATTGCACAAGACAGAGAGGTTTGGAAGGAAAAAGGGGAGGCCTTTGCTCAGCAGTGGGACACTCAACCAGGCTAACAAAAAAAAAAAAAAAAGTTATATTGTCTTGTCAATTACAGTACTAGTATTTTAACAATCCAATCTATTGATGATGAGGTTGATTATATTCTATTTGTATTTAAAATACAAAGGGCTACATAACGTTACATCACTCCTGTAATCCCCCAAGGGTTAAGCAGATGTGTACCTAATACTGCACCCACACACCATAGGACTCATAACTAGTTGGCTTTTCTTTCTATAACTAGAACCATGTGTTCCCTAGCTCTTACACTACTTGTAGAAAGCCATCGGCTCCATTGGTTTCTACAACAATAGTCCGAGAGCCCTCCCTTTTCAATTAAACTATAATTACACTGCGTTCTTTGTAATATCACTGAATACGTAAACGAATATTTTTATTCCTTTAGGAATTGCCTCATATCGTTGGGTTCGTTGGGGTTGTAAATTAGATCTTTTCGAGTAGAATTTGTTTGATTACGATAAGGATATTACGTTTTGCGTTAATTTTGACAATTTAAATAGCAAAAAAAAAAACATTGTCTTGTGTTTATTGCCAAATAGACGAAGCTTTCAAACTTATGAAGCAATGAATTAAACAATCAAAAATAAAGCTACTGTCACTGAAAGTGTTCTACGTCATGAGGTCATCCCGCCAGGTTCACGTCCTCAGGCGTTGCGGATAGCCACGTGATTTGCATGAAGCGAAACTCTCGTGCTTCACTTGTTTTCTTTCCGTGAGTATCGTGTGGCAAGTCGCGTTGCAGTGATTCGTGGCATGCTATATATAAGACAGCGTTCAGCAACAGCGGGCAACGGAAGGTCGAACTTTAAACCGCCAAATATTGTTAAATTTACCTAGCTACTCAATTTAAATAATATTACACAACTACATACGTTTGAAAGCCAAAAGAAATACAAGTAAGTACCTACGACTGATATAATGGAAAAAATACAACACAGGCAAAATAACAAACTAGTTTACAGTTACAAAGCCTTATGACATTTTGTTGGGATCTCAATTAAAAATGTCAACGGTATTCGGATCCTACTTAAAACGACGTGCCGATCCCTGCTCTGAGTAATTTCTTTCATTTGTTACTACCACTTCGCCCGCGACTTCGTCCGCAAAAAAATGTGATAACTCGGCTAATAAGCATGATATAAATATAATTTATAGCCTATAGCATAACAATGTATCTTTCTACCAGTGGACAAAAAATTAGAATTGGATCATTAGTTCCGGAGAGTACATACAAACTTACTAACATACTTTACCTCTTTATAACATTAGTGTAGATATCCGCAGTCGCTGTCTAAAGACGCGTAACGCTTGAGCTTGTGGTTCGTCGCCAAGGGATAAGCCTGCCGTTAATAACAGAGAAGACAGCTATCTATTCGATTCAATTATCCTACTCGTGCATAATGAAAAATCGTTTATTGAACGATCGATAATTGAAATTGAACTACTAATTTATTCTAGTCGTTTGCATAATTGATTCTTGAGACTACCCCTCTCGGTAATGACCTAAACGATCGATGCTCTTGTTGGTGAAAACTTTATTAAAGTCGACTAAGTAATTGCTTTATTACCATAAAGCTGAATGTAAGGTTGCACATCATGGGCTGCGGTACATAATCTGTATAAGCACTAGGACCTTTACAAAATGCTCAAAATTGCCTATTTAGATCGCCTGTCAACAGCGGCCTCGTGTACAAATTTGACAACTAATAAAGAAAAACAAAAAACGTAGGGACACAGTATATTTCCTTCTTATTCAGTTTATGAAATATCTTTTAAATTGGTCGAATATTGGAGGAGGAAATAGTGGAGAGCTAAACCTTGAATTATGACTTATTATGACTTTAGTTGTCCTTATCGCACCAATGTCGAAGTCGCGCTGATAGAGCGACAGCGATAGTTTCTTCAAATACCTACCGTAATTCCTCTTAACACCTAGGATACTTTTTATTCCGGTATATGATCCCGTCGGACAATAACCGAACTCGAGGCGGGCGAAATTATTTAAATAAAAAAAGACGTGTTGCACTCGGAGACTGCCGCGGTAAAGTTACGGAATTTCTGGATTCGGTCTCCACGCTCAAGGCCCGCGATAGAAGCTATGCAATAGAAAAATCAAATTATTCTATAATCAATCTTTAAAACTAAAATATTTAAAGGTAATCAATGTAATATTAACATTAAATATTCTCGATGTTGACGGCGCGTTCGGGTTCCACGCGCGCCTCAAAGAGATGTCAGCAAACAGGGAGAGGCCCACAAGGGCCGATGCCTGCCAGGGCTGCGGGACTGTTCGAAAGAGATACCGCGGCCCTGGAACACAAAGGAAGCAAGGAAGGAACATGGATGGGTTTTAGTCAGTACAAGTCTGACACTCCTTTCCGCTTTGCCCAGGGCGGGAGAAGTCATTTGATGATTTCCCAATAAAAAAAAAGCGGGCGAAGTCGCGGCATAAGCTATAAGCAGATAAGATACAATTTTCCTGCCACCACTGTTAATCTTTCCATAAAATGCCTCACGTCAGTCATCAACACAAGCCTTACCTTCTCGCTTGTCAGTTACTTCACAAGCAAGACGAAGTTAAGCCCGGCTTTATAACATGGACGTCTGACAGCGCTCGTAAAATCTTTGTTGAGACCTTTTGTATTTAATCTTGTAAAGTAATAGGGAGCGAGTGTATTGCCATCACGATCCAGACTAGGAAGTGCTACTGAGAAACTGATAATAAAAAAAACCCAAAACATTACATTACATCACGCCTGTAATCGCCGAAGGGTTAAACAGAGGTGTATCTTAAACTACACTCACATTTTGCCAGTTATGTTTAAGTCTCACATAATAGGGGGCGAGCCTCTTGCCTATCAAAAAAACCCAATAACACTTCGGGTGACCCGAGAATCGAACCGCTACGACCTTTAATCTTTCCCCAAATCACCACACCTCACGTCAGTCACCTTCACAAAGATCTAACCAAATCTCCTGTTAGTTACTTTACTTCACAAGCAATACGAAGTAAAGCCCGGCTTTACACCGTAAACATCTTTGAGTGATATCATAAAATGTTTGTTGAAGCCTTTATAGTTGATCTTGTAAAGAAGTTCATTTTGTCTACAGTGTAGTGTTTTAACTTTGTTGGATCAGAATCTTTGACAAAGATAGGTTGTATCTTTTTTTAGAGTTCCGTACCCAAAACGGAACCCTATTACTAAGACTCCACTGTCCGTGCTAGTGCGGTTGAAATATTCACAGATGATGTATTTTTGTTGCCGCTATAACAACAAATTATAAAAATATTAATTATTTAATAATTAAAGCGGGCTCCCATAAAAGAAACGTGTTTTTCGGTTTATGGTACGAAACCTTTCGTGCGCGAGTCCGACTCGCACTTGGCCAGTTTTTATTATATGGTTGGGTTAGTAAAAAGAGCTGCATATACATGCACTCCATGGCGGCTACTGAGAAATTCCTGGTGGAAATACTCAATAAAAATTTGCTAGACCCGGGATTAGAACCTAGGAGCTCAGCAGACGCGATTATAACCACTAGACCAACGAGGCAGTCATCTACTCTTACACATTTATTAATGAACAAACCAACACAAACGGTAATGGCTTCCCTAAAGTCACCATAAACTTTTTGTGTGTGGCGCATACTAACGAAATCAATAGACTGATTAAAAACCCTTTCATTAATTATTAATTCCATCTCCAAAAATACATAATAACTCAATATAACCTCCAACCTTTACTCTTAAATAAAATAGGACCATAAACAATGTACATTTTATTGAAGGGAACATGAATACTTTAGTCGGGCCGGCGACATTTCAATATTCAACCCACGGTTCCATTCCACTCACTCACGGAGAAAAGGTCACAAATTAACTTTTATTTCGCAAATAAATGTCGTTCTTAATGTAGGGTAGTTTGGTGTTTTCCTTGGTAAGGATTAGGGTAGTTTTTATTTTATATTTTGTTGGCTTTTGTGAGTTCATAATAGCAAATGTTGACAAAGTAACACGACAAATAAAATCATTCTGTTTTCCCGAAAGGGACTTTTGTCCCTTTTATTCTTCGTCTTTGCGTGTTGATAGACTCAAATAATACCCGCACAGTGTATCTATAGCCACGTGCAGAGCTGTTTCGTTGGCTTCGCTTAAATCCATTCCTTTATAACATAAATTTTATAGATTGAACTCGTTACGGTTTCTATTAATTAAACTCATGTTTATTTTGAAACACTGCTTTTGATACCGTATTACATATAATTATTTCATTTAAGTAATAAATGCCAGTGACATATAAAACAAACACGAACGAATTTTCCCTCAAAATAAATATTTCACATTTCAAATAATAAGCTTACATTTCACATCTGAAATATATTCAGACGAAAAGCTGTAAATTCTCGCTTGCCAGACACTTATTTTTAGATTCTAATTAAGGTTTTAAATGGCAAACATTGTATTTGGCTGTGGCCTGACAACAATGGTCACACACGCGAGCGCTAAAATCTCAACAGCACTAATTTAGTCCGAAAGCTATTTTAGTAATGTACATGCTAATTTCTAATTTCATATTCGTAGCGTTCTAGCGTCCCCGCCAGGTTATTTTACATGAAAATGCACTCGCTAGAGTACCTAAGTGACTCAGTGACAATCAGGGGATAGAACTATCATTTATTTCGGTTCGTTCATTTTTAGTGAATACATTTTAAATTTTTAATGCTAAATATTTCCGAATTATTGTTGGGCCTACGCTGTACACTACTTGAGCACTAACGCTGTAATATTGTAAAATCAAATAATTTTAAAAGAGTAACCAGCCCCGGTTGTTCTTACGAAACGACCAACCCAAACCGTGCACCCTTTTTCTCGACGTTTTATAAGTGCCCAAGTAGGCCTTTGATGTGGTTTTTCCATGGACACGTGATGCGGAGGAATGAGGAAAATGTCGTGAGGGGCCGTTCAAGTATTACGTAAGCAGATTTATTACAATTATTAACCCACCCCTCCCCCTCGTCAGCAAAAGTAAGCAAACCTCTTACCCCATGCTTACGTAAACATAGGCACGTGCATTTTTTTATATGTTCTGGTTTCTTGATTGATTCATGAGCAGCAGGGTCTAGAATTAAGGAATAGGCTTGGAAGTAGGTTTGCCATATGTGTTCAAACCGAAATCGGCATAATTTTGTAGAAAATACGAAAAAGTAAAAAAATAGTACTGACGTAATCACCATCTAGACCCGTCCATCCCCAATGTCATCAAAATAAGCAATGCAAAGACACCCCCGCCCCCCTGTAGTGCTTACGTAATACTTGAATGGCCACTGAAGAAATTATGTATTTGGATGGCTATAAGCGTAAAGGAAGACCAAAGCAAGGATGGAATGGTCTGTATGAAGGAAGATATGGCTAGAAAAGAGGTGACTGCTGAGATCTTCTTCTTAGCGTATCGATGGCAAAAAGTCTAAATAGTATGTTTAGCCCAAAACTCAGCCACGCGAACCCCGCTCATTGATGCAGTAAATAAATCATCAAGAGCGCAGGTCATAGAGCATGCAGTGCAAGATGGAAGGTGGGTCATTGTTTGTGGGGAGACGCCGCATATGCACTTGGGTTCTGAGCTGTCCAACTGCTGAGATGACGAGTAATAAAGAAGTATGGCAGAAGAAGACATGCAGACCCCAAATGAATTGGGGTAAGGGAAGAGAATGATGTCTTTGCAATTTCAATAACTGAATCCAACAGAACTTAAACCGAAGAATACATTATATCGAATTGTGATTGGCCAATGAACCTACAAATTAACATGTTCAATGGAATCTAAACCCTGTTCAAAGTTGGTCCAGCCAAGCGATTTAATTTCAATACATTTGGGCTCAGGATATCTATACGGAAATGTATACGAGTATATACACCTTCTGAATCACTGAGTTTCTAATACAATAATTTGGGGTGAATTTATGGTATTTCGCACCGTGTATTCATGTGATAAGGTTTTGTTTTGATTGACGTTGTTCTTAGTATGTTAAGTAGGATGGTTTGGTAATTCAGTGATTTGTATTTATGAGTTTTATTTTGTGTTTATTTGGTGATTACTGTTTGTCGCATACGTGTCATAACTGGAGGCTCGTTGATTTTTTATGGCATTTGAATGGTATATTGTTTCTTAAATCTGCTTCCAAAATATTTGTTTTAGCATACATGCATAAGCAAAGCACCACAGTTTTTATTTTATTTGGAGAGAGTAGGAGTTGACGCAGTAAGGACATAAGTACCACGAACGTGAAAACGCGTTTAATACAAAGTGCCCAATCGATAGCGGAGCCGCCGTTTCCCTGCGGTTTTCACGCCTGAAACCGAATTAAATGGAGGCTCATAAAAATACAGAAAAAAGTAGAAAGCAAACACATTGGAATTCTGAAAGCAACAGGTATGCAATTATTTTTGGCTACAGTCTTTGTTGGCAGACCTCAAACCGCGACCATTCTGTCTTTTATTACCTTTTGTATTCAAAAACGATATTTTCTCCTTTATATTCGAGACCATATTCCAATTTTGAAGTATTGTCATTTATTATTCTTTATTTGCGGTGGTTGCGGCCTGCGAAGACGATAGAATTCGATTTTTAATTTTGCATTACCGGCATTACCTCATCGATCATTCTTCATTATTAATCTGTGGCAACCTTACTGCTTATGTCAAACGTCATTCTGTGTTTTTTTTTAAACTCATTATTTTTTTTTTACTTCAATAACGTTCTTTTGTTTTAAAAGAGATCCATCAAAAGAGTAAATATACAATCTATCAATGGACGGTGTGAAACCAACAAAGTCGTATGCTGAAGTAATGAAATACAAACATTGTATTAAACATAACTTTTAATTTTGTTTAGAATACGAGGTTTTTTATTAGGTACAGGTATACATATGCCAAAACTGTATAGATTCAAGTGAAAATAGTGCAATTTATAATCTTAATTCTAGAAGCAATTTATACCAAAACCTATTAATGTGTAATAGTTTTATTTACCTTTAAACCGAAAATAATTAATTAAATTGTTCTTAAAAATGTATTATAACTCTAAAGCTCTCAGATTAAATTAAAATTGCCATTTAAAAGTCTATCACCAATTCACGAAACATCTTTAACCTACCACAACCCACAGCCAATTCTAACCCCCAAACGCCTACAAGACGCAATGATTCACAAATTCACAAAACATCACATAATTAGCATGTCGGACTCCCGGTTCCCGTTCACCTGTTGCGGCGCGCGCAGATCGACCGCGCTGCATCGAGCCCGACGGTTAACCCTGCAAATGTGGGTCGGCGCTTGTTCCCCAGAAACACTTGACAGAATTGTGCCGATCGCTGCGCTCGTGATTTGATAATGGGAGGATTTGAGGGTTGAATTGAATGAAGGATAGGAAGAAGAATGTTCGACAGTGGAAGATGTTCAAATGTACTTAAGGTAGACGGGACAAAGCGAACAACATAGTAGGTACTTCACGTCCACACAGCGAATGGTTGATGTCGGTAAAAGTGTACCTACTTAGTGTGTCAAACTGGACATTTATGACAATTTGCTTTTAGGCATCACATTGCGTCATCATAATTTTTCTATTAAATTTCTGCTAATTGCCATCCTATATTAACTTAACTCTGTTTGATGATAAACATTTTTGAATTGGGATTTCATGACCGATTCGGAGCCACAGTACAAAAACCACAACATTTCTGCTACAAACCTAGTACCTATGTAGTTTTCTATTTCACCTTTTTCCATATACATTTTCCAAAGAATTCAAAGCAAATAAGTAATTATTGAACTAATTAAACTTTCATGAGTCCTGCAGACCTTCTATGAGTGGATGTAACTTAGATCATTTATATTTCGTGCCATACCTTTAGTACCGTCATCTTTGTTTTCCATTCATAGACAATGGTTCTTCAACTGTTACCAATACCAAACCAAACACTTAGAGGAATACTTGACTGAATTGTGCCGATAGCCGTCTCGTGTCCAAGTAATTCAATAAAAATCTGAAGACTGCAAGAATACGAAGCTAAAAGCGCTCTTGTTTCTACCATCCGTTGTGTATTGACGATTTATACTTGACCCGAGACAATTTTTTTAATCAGGAGTTGAAAAGGAATCTTGGCAACGGATTGAAGTTTACAGTTCATGGAGTAAATTTTTCTCCTTAAATATGAGCATTGATTCACAAATTGAACTAATGAGAGCTGGCTTTGTGTCTGAAAGCGTTTAACAGAAATTTTTCAATTGTCATTTGTTTATAACTGAATGCGTCTAATTAAATTCCTGCCTGAATTAGATCTAACTTTTGTAAATATTTTCTGTAAAATGAGGATGGTTCGTCGCATTTAGTCCAAGATGATAGTGGCTCAGTAATAGTTCAGCGCTTTTGATTTCTGTAGGGTCAGAAGAAGAAACGTTTTGTAAATCAAAGGTACTCTGATAGTTTGAGGAGCAATCGTATTTTTTTATGTAGTTTTTCACAAGTTTTTTTTTTAAATACATGTTTTAATGTATTTTTTTTATACTTAAGACACCTTCACGACGTCCGTACTATTCAATCCATTCATCAGCACAATATTTTGAATGCGATGCTTTGAGTCCTAACGTAAAGCGTGGTTTTTCACCCAAAAAAAAAAATGGTTTCCCAGCGATTATTTTTGCGTAAAGTTACTTAGTTTGATGTACAGAAAGCTTGGTTGGTTGTACGGCTTCGTGAAGAGTCTGTTTACACCCTGTACCTATGTGGCTGATATACTATCTCTTAACTAATGACTCGATTTATCTTCTAATAAAACCACGAATATGTGTGTCAATATCTTTACTCCTGTTTGTGCAGTATTTGGGTCAGTCCCTACTAAAACACTCGATATGTCATGGCGATAGCTGTTCAATAGAGCCCAGTGATTGGAGGAAATGAAGCCTTTGTATGGCAGGAAGCATTGCCTTTGTATGTTTATTTTTATGTGTGTAGGACGCTTTGTTAGTGTCGTGTTTTTTTTTCTTTTCTTTTGGTGAACCTAATAGTACATCCACATTTCGACAGTTATATTTAAGTCGCATGAAATATTGGGCGAGTCTATTGCCATCAACCGGGTACAAATCCAGACTCCGTGACTGCTGAGACATTCCTGATGATTCTTTTGATGAATCATTGTAAATCCTCGATCCTGAAATAAATACAGGCTTCTGTTTTCTGCAAAAACATGAGCCTACATAACCTATTCCCAACTATGTTCGGCAGTTGTTGTTGACTTGTCAAACCTGATGCAGATGAACAGTATGTAACATGAAGTGACAAGGATATTAAAAGAAATGGAAGACCAAACGTTACCGGAATATTCAATAAAATCTTGCTCCTAATTCAGTATCAGCTGACTCGTGTATAACAAGCACCTATTCACCATTGTGTAAATTAGACGTCAGTTAAATGAATATATAGGTCACATTAATAAGTATAAGGTTTTATAACGACGCAGGAATGTATAATGAGCCTTTGAACGCTATGCAGCAGACAATAGAAAATCAATTCTATGTACTACAGTACTTAGGTACATTGTTGGTTAAGTAACTACAAAGATTAGTTGACTTCTGAATGTACTATACAAATTCCACCCTTATTTTCCTGTCAATAGAATTCAATCTTTTATATCGTTTGTGGACGATGTAAGGGCGCTTATCCAATAACTCGTTTCGTTCATTCATAAAGTATACTCGGATTCCCGGATACTCGGAATATCGGAATTCATAGTCGAGATTGAATTTGTTGGCCGTGCCACATGGGACTAAAATCCGAACGGCGAATTTTCTACGTTTAGTATACTTCGGTGTATTCGATCGATACTTTGTGTGCAGTTATTTAATTATGGGCGTTACACTATAATGTAAAGACTATCACTAAATTATGCCCGGTTAAACTGGGGGTAAGTGTACTACATGCCTATAAATAAATTACCCTTATACTTGCTCCGCTTATTAGAAGTGTAGTTCTTTAGGTATAGGTGTAGCACATAATACACACGCGTGGCAGTATAGTGCCTGTCGTAGCGGATTAGTGATTGGCGTAGCACTATAGGGACTAGCGTAGCGCTGTGGTGTGTCCCTGTTGTAGCGGTTTAGTGATTGGCGTAGCATTATAAGGACTGTTGTAGCTCTGTGGTGTGATGCCTGTCGTAGCGCCTTAGTGATTCGCGTAACACTATAGGGACTGTTGTAGCACTGTGGTGTGGTGTCTGTCGTACTGCCTTAGTGATTGGCGTAGCACTATGCTGCCTGGCGTAGCACTTCTGACGTAGCACTGTATCTAACCGGCGTAGCACTATAACTTTGGGCGTAGTAGTATTGTGACTATTGTAGATGTAACAGGCAAAATGTGAATTATTTGTTGGACCCTAAACATATTTTTTTCGACGATTTTTTTTACTATCTCGTTAAACCTTTCAAATTAGACTATCAGCGATGTTATAACGCGAGGTTAAAACAAACGACGATAAAACATGATAGGCTAAACAAGCCGTAAAAAGGTCGACATCCTAATGGAATGTAATCAAGTAATTTATTCTTTTGACGGCACGACGGCCGAAGGAAACCTCCCGGTATTTTGTAGAGGATTTTCTTTTTTTTTTATTAGACTCGGAGAAATTTGACGGCATATCGTTTAGTCATATGTTTTCTGGAAACTGGTTTATGGTTTTGCTACTTAATTGGTTTGGTCGCCTCTTTTTTATTGTTTTAGAGAAAAAATCGTAGTGCAATGAAGAATTGTTTTAACATTAGAAAAAAATACTCTGAGAATAATAAAAAACTTTAACATTTTACATGTTAAAACCGCAATATTTCGCTCATCGTAAAATACGATCAAAGCTGAACCCAATTCTATAGACAAAGAGCGGAATATTTCTATCTTGCAGACACACACAACATTAGATACTTAGCACAGTTTATAATCAACCTGTTGACTACCCTGATAAGCCCCAAAGGCCCACTACTGAACTTTTGATCAAAGCTAAGTGTCTTAGCGAATAGTTTAGGATTCGCTAATAAACGGCCACAAATGCGGTGTTAACTCGTTATCATGTTAAGCACAAAGGCTTTTTGGTTCTTAGAAAATTTGTGATCTTGGTATACGTCAAAAAGTGAGTGATAACAACTACATCAACAACAACATTCATTTATTTCGAGGTAACTTTGGCCCATAGATATATACTTATATATATATACAGAGTGTAAACAGACTCTTCACGAAGCCGTTAACCAAGCATTATGTACATCAAAGTAAGTAACTTTACGCAAAAATTATTGCTGGGAAACGATTTTTTTTTTTGGGGTGAAATATCACGTTTTACGGTAGAACTCAATGTAATACACTCAAAACATTATGCTGATGGATTAATTGAATAGTACGGGGGTCATGGAGTTGTTTAAAGTAAAAATCAAACATTAAAAACATGTATTTATAAAAAAGCATGTGATAAAGTTGGAACTTTGACCCCCAATATCTCCGTAACTAGAAGGTTCCCAGGTTTGGTCTAGAACAAAAAAAATATCGCAATCTTGGGGAGAACAAGTGCCTTACCGCTTCGTTAATAGTCTATTTACACCCTTTATATCTTACAGACTAACATCCTCGTCCATATGATAAAATACAAATAAAAAAAAAAAACAGTATTTTATTACCTTCAACAATTGTACAAGAAACACTTATCTAAGCACTAAGCGTTACAACTAGGGAACAGTGTGTTTTTGATGAGCTCTGGCACCCAATATAAGATTTAACTTGTGTTTAGGGTGCCAGCGTCCTCACCTATGATTTGAACATATAGCAGTACATAGTTGTAAGACGAGCACAGTATATCATCAATTGAGTTGTGTTGTTGTTGTGTGTGTTGTGTGTGTTGTGTTGTGTGTAGTACGAATTGTGTTGTTCGTTGTTTTGTGTAAAATGATAGCCATAGGCTTACCAATATACGAGGTGGAACATCAAGGCTATAAGGCGTCTCGCGCGCGGGGGGGAGGGGGGGGTTGGGGACCGAAATACAACAAAATCATACATTCTTTCTGAACTGGAGGAGCTCGTGGCTAAATAATAACAGCCCCTCGGGTCGATCTTTAGGTTATGCCGTACTTACCTTGATTGATCTGTGGATGGATGACCACCCATTACATACCGAGCTTCCTCCGTGACTCGGAAAGCACGTTAAGCTGTTGGTCCCGGCTGTCATTTGTAGATCTTTGACAGTCGTTAGGTAGTCAGTGGTCCAAAAAGTCTGACAACCAGTCTTGCCAAGGGATATCGTATTACCCAGGCTAGGCAGTCGCTCCATGTAAAACACTGGTATTCAGCTGCATCCGGTTAGGCTGGAAGCCGACCCCAACATAGTTGGGAAAAGGCTAGGCAGATGATGATGATTGTTCTTTCTGAATTGCACACGCAACAATTCAATATACGCTTTCCTGCATACTGAATGAAACATGTAATATAATAATGTAAAATGCATTTACCTGAACGACGTTCGTACTTGAGCATATAAAATTACACATTCTGCATGAAAATTGTATTACAGTTTCACAATAATGAAATTAAAGTCGACGTTAAATGTATGTTACAAAGTCTAGGACGAACGAACGCACGATGTAACGGTAACGTGAATTTGAACGATTTTTAAAATTGGAAATAATCGTTTCGTACAGGCGTCTATGGATACTATGGCATCTACTTATACATAGTGAAAGAGACGCCGACGCACAAACGCTTACCACATATTCAGTACATCATGCCGAATGCCCCGACAAAGGAATTTTAAATCGGTTTTTTTTCATCAGTCCATCTGTCTGTCTGTGTTCTCATAATCCGTAGGACGGACTCGTGATCCGTAATATTGATCCGTTTTTTTTTTTGTTTTGTTCACTATATTTTTTTTTTTCACTGTGTGCACATGTGGCCTGTGCCAAATAAATGTTTCTTCTTTCTTACTTTCTAATAGGTAGACAGTTGAAATTTCCACAGAATGTGTATTTCTGTTGCCGCTATAACAACAAATACACATTCCCTACTGCGGTGGTATGGAATTCTTCTGCGAGAGTCTGATTCGCACTTGGTCGGTTTTTAAATTGCCGATGAAAAACTTCTATGAGGCCGTTTACAATGATGTACTAAATACGTGGTAACCATTTATGCGGCTTCGTCCCTTCCATCTTGTAGATACCATTACTTTTCATGCTCGTTGCATATATCTGAATCAAAATGCTGTAAGTTATTTGCATTTTTGTTTCAAAAGTTATTCGAATTTAAGTTACGCTTACATTGCGCGTTATTACTAGGGCCTCTGGAACTTTGACCCCTAATATCTCCGTAACTAGTAGGTTCCCAGGTCCGCAATAATGGGGAGAACAAATGCCTTTCGGTTTAGTTAAGGGTACTTTTACACCCTTTATGTAGTTTTTCTTAATAACTCGCGTTGGTTTGGCCATATCTGTAAGAGTCCAATTTTCAACCAATTACGTTTATAAAAAAAAAACATAATTTCTCGCCGTAAAGTTGTCTGTCTACATAATTCTGAAATTCTTAATGAACAGAATGAATATCAGATATCAACTTATTAGCAACAGTAAAAATTAAATGCTCATTAAATTAATAAAAATTACTTTCCTGGTCTACTTAATGCGCCGTTACGTCTTTAGTACCCTAGATATACAAAACATATAATTGATTAAAACCTGTAGATATTTTTATTTTTGGGGTTCCGTAGCTAAATGGCAATAACGGAATCCTTAAAATTCATATCCGTATGTTAAACAGCCTGTTTACTCGGAGTCTATTTGTATTGTGTACCCATAAAAATTAGAAAAACACCTGTATTAGGTTTTTTGATATAAAACATCTATAGCCGCGGGTAAAACCGATTGTTGGTGTGGCGACGCGTCGCCACGGCATGCGATGGTATATATATACACTGTACTGTTAATGTGTACTGTTGTATTATTCATATTACTTGTACAAAATAATTACGATGTTTCACATCTGCCAGGTTTCCCGCGACGGTTCTCAATTATTTTGTCTACGTGTCGTCGTTTTCTGTGAAGCACTTAATAATGTTGTGCTGTCCTACTGCTTGGCAAAGGCCTCCCCCAATTCCTTGAAATTTTGAAAAAAAAATTAAGGCTGATGTTTCTAACTACTAAACTACGGAACCCATTTTGTCAAAAAATAGATAGCAACACATAACAACATCACGCCTCTAATCCCCAAAGGGTTAGGCAGGGGTCAACCTAATAGTACACCCATATTTCGCCAGTTATGTTTAAGTCTCATGTAATAGTAAGCGAACCGATTGCCATCAACCGGTTACAAATTCAGACTTAGTGGCAGCTACTGAGAAATTCTTGAAGGAAAAACCCAATAACTTTTTGTCTGACCTGGGAATCGAATCCAGGACCTCATGCTCAGCAGTCGCGCTTGCCACCACTAGACCAACGAGGCAGTCTACGGAACCTATTTTGTCGAAAAGTAGATAGATAGCCGTATATTCGGTACGGTCCTTTGCGAACCTTCCTAGGAATATTCGAATCGGATCGTACCCTACAGTACTCTTGTATAGGCCACCTTTTGTTCAGAAAATCTCCCAGTCTCCTTAATAAAGAGTCTATTATAAACGGATAACGGAAACGTACTTTAAATAATTTTCAATACGCCTTTGTGTGAGCTTTTGTATGATTTGTATGGAACTTTATTCTCTCATGTTTCATCTTTATTCCTTACACGTGCAAAATCTATCATACTGTAGCAGATCAAATATGTCTGACTGGGTTTTGCATGGAAATGAGCCCTCCTGAGGTATTATGTAGACGGGTTCGCTTGAAATATATTCGGTTTGTTTTTGCCATTTGTATTATTCGATTCTTCATTCCGTTCAGATGGCAACTCTATTGCTTTTGCGTTCTTGGTTTCTTTTTCTAAGGTTCGAAGAATTTCACTGATAAAAGTACTGTAGAGTGTACGGGGTTCTACACTGTTAAATTAAACTCCTTTTTTAGTTTAACTCTTTATATTGTTTAACTTTAAATTAATTAATATAATACATATACAATGCAGAGGTTCTATGATGATAAGTCGTTTTAGCAGCTGATTAGTACTGGCAGCTTAATAAAGTAAATATATTTGAATGGAAAAAGGATTAAAAATGATTGTGTTTCGTTCCCATCAAACTCTTTTCTAAATCTATACGATGTTCACATTTTGTCTTTGGTCTTTACCAGCAGTAACGAGACGCCAACTCCCTGGTTGTCATGCATTGTACGTAAACGTCAAAGCTCAGAGCAAATGTCACTTCTTAACGGACACCAATCGGAACGCACGCGCAACTTCGCGACCGGCTCGAGAGATTTAAAATCTCCGCAACTTCACGATAAAAAATAAGATGTTCACTTTGATCTAGGCAGCCAACAGTAAGGATATGTGCAAAGTACGTACCTCAGACTGCACACTGACACTCGTTGAACTTCCACCTTTCAGATGTCCATGAGCTGACGAAGGGGCCAGGGTTCACCAAATACAGAGGAGATGAAATGACGATCACACGCGGAGGAGATTTAAAAAAAAAATGTGTGTGTACTTATTTATGTACGCAAGTAAGGAGTTATACTTCTTTGGCGTATAAAACTAAAATGTTGACTGGCTAACTTCCGGGTATATGTTGACTGGCAAACTTCAGGGTGTGGGTTTTTCGTAACGGTGTGCGCGCGCAAAAATTTACTCTCATCATTTTTCCCTAGCGCGCCAAAATAAGTATAACTTCAATAAACCACTACCAATATTTTTAAAAATATTGGTGAACTAGAATCTCTAATCTAATATCTCATATCTAATCTAAAATCTCATAGATCTATACACTAAACATCGTTAATTTGAAATAAAGTTTTAATAGCAATCTATCCCTCTTCATTATATTCGACGAGTAATTGCTTATCGACTATTATAGTACCAACTTCGTTATTCCAAATTTAAACTAGTTCCCAAATTATGAAATTAATAAAGGTGGTTTACCTTTATTATTCGGTCCGTAATCGAATGTACCTATCCTGCCGTCATAAGGAAAAAGGGCGCAACTAACATTTTAAAATTGAGTTATATACTTAATCGGAATCAGAAAAAAAAGGCAATTCTGCCAGAATTTTTAACTCAATTTCGAAAAAAAACTTAGATGCGCCCTTTTTCCTTATGACGGCAGTATATGTACCCTCTCTGTATTTGTCTTTTCATTTTTTACAGAAATAGTTACATATTTAATCTCTCTGGTTCATGACGTTGGTTGTATTCCCGTAGCAAAACCCCAACTCCAAATGAAAATGCGTTAATAATAATTTGGATCCATTGGGATCCAAATTATTGAATGTTTGCATTCAAGTTAATTACTTTTATCATTGGACAAAAGTTATTAACTTGAATACAAACTTTCATCTTTCACTAGGTGGAGAATTTTCAAAAAAAAAAGAAAGTGTGCAATTCACACGTGGTAGAAGTGAAACCTTCAGAAATTATGGCTTCAAGATAAACTCTGTATAATGCTTCCTATCTCATTTTCTCCCATGTGAAATCTTATGAATTTATGTGTCTGTCTCTTTTTACTGTCGCTTTTTCGTTTCATCGACTTTCAAATCGCAACGATGAAATTTTCACTTCAAAAAATCTTTAGTACCCACCTTACACGTCGTAACATGTCAAACTCATGTACGGTGGGCTGCATAATTTGGGTACCCCAGTTGGGAACGTTGGTGCTTTTAAGGGGGGTACCCACATCGTGAAGCTGACTGTACATTGATGCTTTAAGACCAAGCAGTTTGTTATTTGTTACACTGAATCAAATATCTATATTTAGTTGGAGGTTTTGTGGAGACGTTAACCTGAGGCGTTTACTTTGGTACGTTTGTTAGTACAGCACTAAGGAAACTATATTGAAATCTTCTAAACAATAAAGCATTTTCAATATCTCTATCAGTCTCCCTATCGAACAAACGGAACATGCAACGTTGCATACCTAAGAGCCCCCACACATTATGGCCACCAGTCGCCGCTACTAAACGCGACCACCAGTGGTTCAGTCAGACCACTACACACCGCCACCAGTGGCAGCCACTTGCGGGTGGTTGCAGCCTTCAGTGGCTGCCACTTGCGGCAGTTGTTCAGGTGGTACTCGACAGAAGCCGGCGACTGTGGCCGCGGTGTGAGCGCGGTTGACTCCCGCAGCTTGTGGCTCGGACCACGGCCACTCAAACGCTCGGTGTGCGCTGTTGCTATACAATATGTATGGAGAAACGCGTCCGCAACTTTTGGCGGCCACTAGTCGTTCTAATGTGGTCGCCACTAGTGGCTCAATGTGCGGGGGCTCTAAGCTTGCAAAGTTGCATGGGTGTTCATTTAAACTGAGCTATTCTCAGGAGCCATTCAATCTTTCCAACCGACAAAGTTCCCCTTTCGCCTAAGAAGAACAAAAAAACAGCATCCTAAAAGCTTCTTAGCCTGTTAACATCTAATAAATATTTATCAATCCATCTCCTACCTCTGTTAATATATTAAAATTCTCTGCCAATCCAAAGTTTGGAGAGAGGAATCGCAAGATATATTTGTTCAAGTGTTTGTTTCGGACGAAGATGGGTCTTTCGGGAGATTTCGGGAAACTTCGTGAATCTTCGGCTCATTTTCTTCAATATTCGCAACTCAGAATTTGTTGTAAATTAGTGTAATTGTGCGAATCTCTCCCTCTCGTGCCGCCTCGGGGCGAGCTGCTCATTCCGTACTTTCTGTGTGTTTCCAAGTTCATTACGACGTTGTACAACTGTTGATTAAGGTAATTCATGGTTTAAATACTTGTTGTATTGAATTGAATTGAAGAATGTGTTTTATGTGAATTGGAGCACAAAATTTAAAAGGATAGAATATTTTTAGGTCTCCCAACGATATCGCAATAAAATTAATACCGAATTCTGTTTTTCTAAAGAGACCCACCTGAGTTTGATTCATTATCTACAATATCTTTTCTTTTAGAACTTTTATAAATTGGTGGTAATTCATTGAAATAAAGCAAATGCACAGGCACTCTTCATTGGATAGTTGGTATGGAAGTTACGCCGTGCCCCTGATTTTCACCAATCGTAAAAAATCGCAAACAAATCGGTCGCACAACTTGTTAGAAGCAAAGCCCTCAACCACCCACTCGAGTATACCCAAAAAATACCAATTTCACCGTACATTGCTGGCCACATATCCCCTACATCCACAACAGATTGCTATCCACGCCGCGTTGTAAACGCTCCAATTACGCAGCGGTCACGCTGCGACCCGCTTTGGCATGATTGGCTAACAACCGACGGAATTCAAGACAAGGCATTCTACCTAATGAGTAAAGATGGTTTTACGCTTTGGGATGTACAAACCTTGACGTGTGAATGAAGGCTTTTGGGATATGCGGATGTTATGTATGACGTAGCAAGTAAGATTGTTAAGAGTATAATAATAATATACATATATGATAGATGTCACCATCCCGCATGACGAGAACGTCGTGAAAGCTGAGACAGAGAAACAAATAAAATATCTCGACTTGGCAAAAAATGTGTATATAAATGAATAAACGGAATATACATATATAAGTGTGAGTAATGAGTATTGTCCAAAATGGATGCAAATAGCAAAATCCAGAGAAGACTGGGTCACTTTGGAAGAGACCTTGCCTATAGAGGGGTTCTTGCGCTATAATTATGTTTAAAATATTATTATCAACTCATCAAGTAACAAAATCTCAGCAAACTAACTAATACTAAAAACAAATTATACTTTACTTGCTGATGCCCGCGGCTTGGCCCGCGTGGATGTCGGTTATCGCGACCAAAAGAAATCATTTTCGTTGATAACTCCCAGACGGCTTATTTTTTCCGACACCTCCAACAAATATCATTCGATTTTAGCCAATCTATACAAAAACTTGACAAATTATATACTAAAACCTTCCTCGACTGGGTTCCTGTTGGGGTCGACTTCCAGTCTAACCGGATGCAGCTGAATACCAGTATTTTACATGGAGCAACTACCTATCTGACCTCCACAACCCAGTCAGTACTGTGTAATATGATAACCCTTGGTAAGACTGGTTGTCAGACTGTTTTGGGCCACTGACTACCTAACGAATGTCAAAGATCTTTAAATGACAGCCTGGACCAACGGCTTAACGTGCTTTCCGAGGCACGGAGGAAACTCGGTATGTAATGGGACATCCACAGACCAACCTAGGCAAGCATGCCATAACCTAAAGATCGGCGCGAGCGGCTGTCATTATTTTGCCACGAGCTCCTTACTCCTTGCTCCTACTTTACGTACCCGTATTTTACCAGTTATGTAGGAACGCGAATCTTTTGATACAACAGGCTGTGCAGACTTCGTGCCGTTACTAAAAAAGTCTAAATGGTACTCAACAACACGTCCCAAACTGGAAAAATCCAGAACAGTAATAAACGATATTATAATTATGGTATCGTTGCATTAGCTCTCAAGACTTATACCTACTTTACTTATTGTAGAAAATTATGAAATCCTCATAAAAAAAGACCGTTTAAACGCATTAAATGAGCGTTGTTGACGTGAAGTAAACAAGAAAACAAGTGACTATCGGGTGTGAGAGCATAAAGGCGGTAACTGCATTAATTAGTACACCGAGCGCCACTTGCACGGGATAATCTAGTGACACTTTCGACTATTAAATACTTGATTTACGCGTTTATCAGAAGTGGGATAGTGTATTGTGGGATTTCTTTCCAAAATATTTATAAGCGAAATCTTGACTTAGTAAGAGGAAATATTACTTATTGTCCATGTACAAGATTAAAATGAACAATTAAGTAATATAATCTAAGAGGAAAATTCACTATAACCTTTAAAAACGAAGCGGGGGAGGTAAAGTACTGCTACGCTACGAGCCTACGTCACGAGCCTACGCAGCTACGCTATAGTTTCGTAGACAATGCTACGTAACGGATGCGCTACGCCAGCGTAGACACGTGCTACGGGAGATTCTCCACCCTTAGTAACGTTTGCTACTCTATAATATGGTTGGCTACATTCTTCTCTTTTTTTCTTATAGCACCATACTGGGATAGGGTCTTCTGGCTTCGTACAGGACCAATTTCTTAGTTTTATGTTTTTGTTATTTACTTTTTGTATATTATTTTGTTTTATTGTTAATTTAACCATTTTTTTTTGTTGTTCTTCTTCTTCTTCTTCTTCAACCCTTGACCACCCAATGCTGAGTGTAGGTTTTCTAAATCTCTGCACTTTTGGCGGTTTTGTGACATGGCTATCCAGTTTCTTCCGGCCACTTTAAAGAGATCGTCTGTCCACCTAGTCGGTTAATTTTTTTGGTTAGTGCGAGACTAATAAATAGTTTTCTTTCTCTCTTCTTGCTCAGTAATTGTCGTAATTTTAACTAATACCGTATTATTAAAATGGTTCCCAATTTAATAAAAACTAATTAATAAGTATTATTTTACAAAATAAATCACTTGGAATTTCCTAACATGAAATGCAAGCAAGTCGCAAGTGTCCAAACAAAACACGTACATCACTGCTGAAACTTTAAACGTAAATAGAAACACGTATTGGGCACTAATTAGCACAAAGCTGCGTTTAATCTACGACACAAATTGCAGCCGGAGTGTGCAGTGTCTGACACTTGTGAATAATTAGTTTTGTGCGCTACTGCACAGTATTGCATTAAAGGATCACTGGGGTAGACGAGACGTACTTGCTAACTTTGTAGATGTGTGAGTTTGTTTGGTTCTGCTTTCGTGAGTGTCATCATCATTTCAGATGAAAGACGTCCACTGCTGGACATAGTCCTCCCCCACAGGGGGTTATGCCATAATCGCCACGCTTGGCAAGCGGGTTGGCGATCGCAGTACAGTTGTTACAAAGGCACAGAGAACGCTGCTGCCCATTCTCTGGTAAGTCCCTTAGTCGCCTCTTACGACACCCATGGGAAGATATGGGGATTCGTGAGTGTGAAGAACTTTAAATGGAGATAAGGTCGAGATCTAGCTTTAAATAATAGGTATAAAAGTACCCTTAAGGAAGTCGAAAGACACTTGTTCTCCTCGTCATTGCGATATTTTATTTGTTCTTGACCATACCTGGGAACCTTCTAGTTACGGAGGGGTTAAGTTCCAACTTTTTCCAGTTCCAGTTTTTATTTAAATAAAGTTTTTAATGATATAACTTTACTTACATATCTCCACGACCTCCGTACTATTCAATCCATCCATCAACACAATGTTTTGAATGCGTTACACTGAGTCCTACCGTAACATGTGATTTTTCACGCCAAAAAAACAGTAGATTTCCATCAATAGTTTTTGCGTAGAGTTTCTTAGTTTGATGTACATAATGCTTGGTTGACGGCTTCGTGGTTTGTATACATCTTGTATAGGGTAGTTTTTAGGGTTCCGTACCCAAAGGGTAAAACGGGACCCTATTACTAAGACTCCGCTGTCCGTCCGTCTGTCCGTCTGTCATTAGGCTGTATCTCGTGAACTGTGGTAGCTAGACAGCTAAATTTCCAAAACATATACTAAAAACAGAATAAAATAAATATTTAAGGGGGGCTCCCATACAACAAAAGTGATATTTTGCCGTTTTTTTATCGATATTAATAACGGCGACAAGTAGACGCTTGAAATATTCACAGAATATTTAGTTGTATATTCACTTTTAAAATAAATAATTAAATTAAAGTAAAATAAATATTTAAGGGGGGCCCCCATACAACAAACGTGATTTTTATAATGGTACGGAACCCTTCGTGCGCGAGTCCGACTGGCACTTGGCCAGTTTTTTAGCCAGTTAAATCTTCTACAAGTAAACGTTCTTAGGAGACTGCTATTGTTTTTTTCGGGCAAATGCTGACTGCATTCACCTATTTTGAAAAAAATAACTATGATGCCAATCGATGCAATTTTGCAACATCATTATTTTCGCATGAGGCTTAAAAACCTTGTCTGGACCACTGCTAGAAAAGTTACAAACTGTAAAAGAAACTTTTTCAAATTAATATTTCGTAAATCAATAAAAACAACTTACACAAACATAACAGTAAAATAAATAATTCAGAAATCACAGTTTTATTCTGACAGTCGTTCGCAGCTTTCTTTTACTAGGAGCGAATCTTTTACGAGCATCGAAAGTATATAAACCTTCGTAATCTTATATACAGTCTAATGTACACTCATGAACACTTACATGTATCAGCTCTTTAAATCTAACTCACCGTACTCAGCAACTTTTAAATGTGGTTTTCTCCTTCTATCGTAATAAATATAAGAATACTAGCTGACCCCGCAAACGGCCATATAAATTATTGTGTTACATAAAAAAAATCATAAAATCGGTCAAGCCGTTTCGGAGGAGTGCGACCACAAACACCGTGACACTAGATTTCTATATACAGATTGTAATTTAATGTTGAACTGATACGAACATAGTTTTTTGTAACCCATATTATTTTGAAATAGGTAGGTACTGTCATTTGTAGATCTTTGACAGTCGTTACAGGTAGTCGGTCGCCCGAAAGTGTGACAATCAGACATACCAAGGAGTATCGTATTACCCAGTACTAACTGGGTTATGGAGGACAGATAAACAGTCGCTCCATGTAAAATATACTGGTATTCAGCTGCATTCGGTTAGACTGGAAGCCGAGTCTAACATATTTGGGAAAAGGCTAGGCAGATGATGATGATTATTTTGAAGTAGGCCTACTATCCAAGTCACGAGAAAATCGCTTTTGAATTATACCAAGTGTATACATACGGTGGCCGTGACTGTACATGAATGTATGTCACAGTTTCCCTTAAACAGTAATAGGTATGTTCCGTTTATGTTGATACGGAAATGAAAAACAAACAGACGACGCGTCTGTTTATGTCGTAAAATTATACGCGAAATGAAAGGGTATATAAGCACAAGTTAAAAGTAAAGATAATACATATAGGTAAGTTGTAATCTGAATGTTGTTTGCTATTTTTTTTTTATGAAAAAAAAAGTGTTTGGTAATTTTATTATATTGTGGGTAGTTTCGGATTTTATGGCAGCGTGCAACGGCAAATAATTAATTTGTTAATCGCTAATCCGTTACTAAAAAAGTTAACTTCGTTAAACGTTAAAGCGTTACATTTCGAAAGTTAACGTTAATCGTTAATCCTAACGGATTACACGTGACAAAAATTGCATTTTCTACATCGTTGCACTAATGATCTACTTATAAAAACTGTTGTTTTGGGTTCTGGAAGTTATTTTTTCTCATTAACACGCACCGGCAATACTTAACTAGATACCTAGTTCCGTCTCACTCGCGGCACGCGCCGCACCGCACTTGTCGACCGGTACGAACTTACTTGTCAGAACGTGTTTGTACGACGGCGGCGGCAGGCGTGGCGCGGCGCGGTGCTTAGTAAATATTAGGTACTGGATTAACGATTAACAGACTTGAGGACATTTAACGGAAGTTAACGAGTCCGCAAACATTTTTTGAAGTTAACTTCAAAGTTAATCCGTTAGTCGAAATGTTAACTTCGTTAATTAACGATTAACAGATTAACGAGTTAATGAAACAGGCATTATGTACACTCTTTTAAAAAAATTACAAAAAAAAAGTGCTAACACAAAATAAAAACCTTAAAAATACAAGCAGAAAGATAGAAGAGCTGTTTTCATATCCACCAAGTATGTTCCTATCCTAATAAGCTGTCAATAGCAGACTTCAAGCAAATAGACTTCATTTAAGTTTGACAGGCCAATCAAACTTGGATTGATTTCAATACGAAAAGTTGCTTAATACAATTTAGGCTTTAAATGAATACTGTGAAGACAGTTTATGATAAAAGTATAATAACTAATTAAATCATAACATCACGCCTGTAATCCCCGAACGGTTAGGTCGAGGTGTACCTAGTAGTACACCCACATTTCGCCAGTTATGTTTGAGCCCCATGTAATAGGGGGCGAGCCCCTTGTCATCAACCAGGTACAAATCCAGTCTCCGTGGCTGCTACTGAGAAATTCCTGATGGAAAAACCCACTACACCTCATGCTCAGCAGTCTCTCTTGCGACCACTAGACCAACGAGGCAGTCAGCACTGGATTATATGTTGTCAAATTCGGTGTCACGATATTAGTACAGAATGTATAATATAAGGCGATATTTCATTTATAGATATTTAATTTATAGGTTTATGTAACTTTTTGTATATTGTGAATCACATATTATTGTAACTGTTATTTTAGTTTAAATCTTTCACATCTAGGGAGATGTGAAAGATTTTTTTAGTTACTTATTATTTAAAGTAAACTGTGGAAAACGTAGTGGGTAGCATATTTATCATAGTTTAGTATGTAAGCCTTATTATAAATTTGCAATATGTTAACTGTTTGCCGGCGTGGGCGGCATACGAACTCTGACACCAGGTTAGGCACTAACTACACGATAAAAACGAAAATTCAGGATTATTAAGATAAATTAAAACTATACCTGTCTGCCTTACTTTAATTATACTTCAGTAGGGGTGGCGAACTTTTGTGGAACAACGCGCCATATTTTTTAAAGAAATGATTAATGAGGCCATAGACGTTCCATCAAATAATTTTGACTAGTGATTATTGGGCAAATAATTAAACTAAATAGGTACTATCCAATAAAAACTTAATTTACTACCAAATATACATTTTACACTGAATGTTGATAAATGCTTGCGTGTAGGTAGATTCAAATTAAAGTAGGTAACATACTAATGTTAGCTACTTTAATTTATACTT
This sequence comes from Lycophotia porphyrea, assembly GCA_950005105.1. Classification (NCBI taxonomy): domain Eukaryota; kingdom Metazoa; phylum Arthropoda; class Insecta; order Lepidoptera; family Noctuidae; genus Lycophotia; species Lycophotia porphyrea. The sequence goes on from OX465396.1 coordinate 3,716,297, forward strand.
TTACTTTGAAGCCACTAGTGTGACTTCTGTTGTTGCAGATTAGACGACAAATAACTTATATAAGGCTTTATTTTTACGGATGGGAAATCATCAATTGACTTCTCCCGCTTTGGGCAGAGCGGAAGGGAGTGTCAGTCTTGTACTGACTAAAACCCATCCATGTTCCTTCCTTGCCCTTTGTGTTCTACGTCCGCGGTATTTATTTATTTATTTATTAAAACTTTATGCACATAATGTACAAAGGCGGACTTAATGCCTTGGGCATTTTCTACCAGTCTACCTTAGGTTGATGCAGAGACAAAACAGTAGGTGCAATAGTATAGAAAATTTCCAAGAATAAAATATAATAATAAATACATATATACATACATACAACAAAATATAGAAAGTAAAGAGAGATCGGTATCTCTTTCGAACAGTCCCGCAGCCCTGGCAGGTACCGGCCCTTGCCGGCCCCTTCCTATTACGATATGTGTGCCTTATAAATAAAAACTGGTAATTTTATATTAGAATAGTGTGAATTCGTATCATCACATTCGTTTATTCGCACGAACAAATTGCTGTCTGGTTATTCAATATTTTTGTCTGGAGTATTTTGTTTGGTTCCGTGTCAAAGTAAAGTAGTAGTAGTAGTAGTAATATTAGTAGAAAATAATATGGTGAACCATATTTTGAACTAAAATGCAAACGATTTTGATCGGTGGCGTGCCAAAAATATTGTGTTGGATCCCATTGGTTCGCCATCCCTGTGGCTGTACTACAGGCTAAAATTATCTCGTGAAGTCGTGTTAGGTGACAGATTTACCCCCAAACTCTCAAACGACACTTCACCTTAACTTTAGGAGACGTTCTTGAAAGCCGTTTTCTTGCTACGAAACACCTTTAAAAGGCAGACACAGCATAATGGTTAGGGTACTTCGTGACAGTGACTTAAAAATAGAATTACGTTTTAATTTGGCCGTTATTATTGACAATTTTAAGGCTGTACATTTGGAAAGCTGGTATGTCTGTCAATTACAATGAGCACTGGATTACATTACATAACATCACGCCTGTAATCCCCGAATGGTTAAACAGAGGTTTACCTAATAGTACAGCCACATTTCGCCAGTTATGTTTAATCTATGTAATAGGAGACGAGCCTATTGCCATTAATCGGGCACAAATTCAGGCTCTGTGGCTGCTACTGAGAAATTCGTGGAAAACCCAATAACACTTTCGAGAGAATCGAACCCACCCACCTCAGGTTCAGCAGTCGCGCTTGCGACCACTCGACCAACAAGGCAGTCTGCACTGGATTAGATGATGTAAAATTAGGTGTACAAAACAGTTCAACGATATTTCTTTTTCTAACTATTTGATAGCTATTTGCGACGTTGACAATTTTCATTATGCACCCTCATAGCACACCTTCGTTGCCAACTTCGAAAGTATTTTGAAACTTCATTAGTAACCTTATTTAATATCTACTTAAGAATTCTCAACCTCAAAATTTACCACTAAAATCAAATCGTTTTATAGCCCGCTCATAATGCATTATTTCAAGTCAACGACCCCAGTGAAGTTAAACGTTACTAGCTTGTATACAACCTCAAGAGTGCAACCTCATTCATGTAACAGCTTCAATTACTTCAACCTACTATAATGAAAATGCTAATTAGTCTACCACTTTCAACTGCAATTACCATTATGAAAATATTCATTTTGCAAAACGCTAGTGTTGTTCCAACGGGTATTATTCTTGTATCAACACAAAATAAACATCGTTTGATGAAAAATAAATCGAGCAAGACGTCTTGGCCTTTGAGTCGGCATTGTGTATTCAGGGATGGTAAATACTGTGTTCGTTAGTTTTGCGACGCATTTGGACTTTTGATGGCTTTTATTCGTGGTTTATTAGTGTTTTTAAGGAATTATGTTGTTTTGGGACAATTTACAATTTCTGTAAGCAACTTGGCATGGGCTGAAATTTTTGTTCTGTCGTTCTTGTCATGCAAAGTAGGAGCGGTTGTTGCCAAAAGCAATCCCGTGACGCAATATTGTTCAATGCATTTTCATTTCAGCACACAATTCGAACACAAAGACACTCCTCTCGAGTTTAAATTAAAAATCGATTGAAGGGAGTTCGAAAATAATTTAAATTGAGTAAAAAGCGGTCGTATACTACATCGATGGTGCTCTCGAGAGCCATTGTCAATGGAACAGGCACACAACATCCCGCGCAACGTTCCACTTTTGAAGCTGGAGAAGCGAGGCGGTTTCAACGACTTTTTACGTTTTTTTTTTTTATTTATTCTACAGAGATTGCGGCCAACGTTTTGCTCGGTTATGAATCGTTCCGATTATTATGTTTGCTGCCAGTGTTACCTATGGTGTACGATTTTCAAACTCATTTATTTCACGAACAATACAATAGTAAGTTTAAATGTACACGGCTGTACACAGCCTCTGTGTTTGCGTCTAATCCCTTCAGTTTGCACGGAGGATATTACGCTAAGATAAATAAATTAAGGGCTGAGTAAAAGTGCAAAGAGCAATAAATGTCGGGGCTTTGATGAGCACTTGATTATTTCATGTTTCCCTTTTCCCTAAAACTAATCCGGAATGTAGGCGTGACATTCACACCTCTCTATACTAATCTCAATTAAGCTGGGGGAATGTTTATGGCGGTCGTTTCGCACTTGACCGTTTCCCGTTAGGGCTGGTCTCGGCGAGTGCTCTCACAGAACAATTTATGAGCTAACGCATGTGACATGTTGACCGACAATTGTTGCCTGAAAAAGAAAAATGGTGGAATGATTGTGGCCTGTGTTTCCATTTTTTTTTTTATTTGTGCGTTCGTTTATGGTGACTGGTATTGGATGGATGACCGTGGGCGAGAATCGAGTACAATGGCGTGCAATTAAAAAGAAGCATGTCCCTGCAGTGGATAACTATAGAGCGTTTTTCGTGTTTACTTCTTTTGATGAAGGAGGACGAGGAAAATGTCGTCATGAAAAAAGTAAGGGTCATTTTAAAAATTTGGCATCAAACGGAAATACATAATAATGTTTTGTGGGATTCAACGCCAAAAATATTAAAATGGGTTTCAAAACTGGGATCCAACGAAAATAAATCATTTCGGTAGTCTGTCGTCCATAAATCGTTATTTACGTTGGATCCCAAATTTAAAAAATGCAAGAGAATTACGTGACGACTAATAGAGAAGTATGTGAGAAGAAGATAAACTGATGATGAGTGATGACTGATGAGATAATCTTATATATTATTTATATTATATACAGTTTATATTGGAATGATAAGGACAGGAGAATAATGATGACTTGTTTCAATACCTGCTGTAGTATTTTTTAACCTGTTGTTACATCTATTGTTGTTTATTGCTGTAGTCCGCTTTTAGCCTGTAATATATCAAGAAAGTGGAAGTTACATGCACTTTACACCGGTTGCCAAGACAGCGTTTTCCGCCTTGGCGCCTGCATTGTATTATGCTCGCCAAACACATGCAAAGACAATTTTGTAGAATAAGGATTTATTACCTCAACAACAACATTCTTCAAAATTAAACATGGTTATTAAATGTTATCCTTATTAACGTTTAAAAAAACGAACCTCCTCTAAAATTATTTTTACAATTGTATTACCTCTGACAGCAACAACCGAACAGCAACTTTATGTCAACGTAAATAGAGATCAGTGATTTTGACAACCCTGTCTGTTGCACTAACAGCGACCTTATTGCGTCACGTAAGTAACGCTAATTATAAAAAATCAAGATTTTGTGACGGTCATATTTCACAGGGATTTTACATTACACCCCCACATTAAAAACACTTAATTACTAAAAGTTAAAACAATTATTCTATATTCAAAAGATATTTACGTAGTGCCGCTATCAACAAAATATCATGAGCGAGTGGGCGGAACAAAACTGACAGAAGAAGTTAATAAATAATAACACTGGCCAACAGCCAACGGGTCATTGGCAATACAAGTGTGATAATAAACGCCTAATTAATTTAATCATGCCATTAGTATATGGCTAACAAAAATTGGTTTCACTCTACAGCAGTCCACTACTCGAGAAGCCTATCGTGTCCAATCTCACGCCATAAAACTCGATTCTCAGTAAATCTCACTCAGCTGCTACCTGTCACCCTGCAGAGATCGTCGCTTCACCTAGTCTGAGGACTTCGTACCTTACCTTACGATTGGAAATTCAGGACTCTCCGCTCAAGAACACATACTCCAACGTCTTTCGTTTCTACTTAATGTGGTCGACCCATTGCCACAAAAGATTGTGAGAATTTAAAAAGATACAGTGTGTTACGAATACTCACCCCTCACTAACCTCATGATCACATTAGCAAAATGTAGGTATACATTCTTGTTATTAAATGGAAAATACCTATAGTGATAATTACTGTTGCTCAAATATGAGCGAAGTACATACCTACTTCGGCAAATCTAGATATTTTTAATATTTGGATGACCACGATGTGGGTAATTTAAAGCTTTTTTTTGGATGGGAAGTCATCAAATGACTTCTCCCGCTCTGGGCAGAGCGGAGGAAGTGTCAGACTTGTACTGACTAAAACCCATCCATGGTCCTTCCTTGCCCTTTGTGTTCCAGGGCCGCGATATCTCTTTCGAACAGTCCCGCAGCTGGGTAATTTAAAGCTGGCCGATAAAACTATAAAAACTAAAACAAATGATCGCGTTGAAATAAAAAAGAAAAATATGTGTTCTTATTTTGTTTTTTGTAAAGCCACTACACACGTGCAGTCGTGCGCATTGTTATGATAGTGTGGATAATGGTGTCGTAAAATTATTTAAAAGTTTTGTTTTTTTACTTTCATAATAACTCGTCTATTTCAAATATTATGTAGGGCGAGCATTGACATCATAAAAGAGGCTATTTCCTATTAATGTTGCTGCCGTAGGCCGCAACAAAAAGTGTTGTCAGTTGTTTATCAAAATTTTCCTACTACTTACTAGCTAAAATATTTAGGGACCTGAGAAACGTTTTCACTGATAAATTACAATTGTTCTACAAATTTTGTTCACAAACAGGGTGACCAGAGAGATATTCTACAAAATTAACTCGACAACCTATAAAATTAAAAGAAAACGATTTTATTGTGTAATAAAATCATCAAGTTCGCCGGCAAACTCCGAAATCTTGATGCGAACCGGATGAATGAAAAGGCGAGCCAAAGAGATAATAACTCAGAATAGTTTAGGCAGAACTATAAAAATATGATACATTTTATGACCGTCACCTACATTCTGCCGGGTTATAGCGTCCAGTAATGTATGTTTTACTTTTTTCAATAATATTTATACGTTATGTTTTGCCGGTGTATCGTATTTCTACAGTTTGTTTGCGAAAGTTACAAAATGTTTATAAACAAACAAACAAAATATGTATTTACTAGAAGACGCATAGATACGGGCTGGGAGGGACACCGACGCGTAATATGTTACCACGTCTTCAGTATATCATTCTAAACTTAGAAAGTTTTCATCGGTTAAAAAAAAAATCCATACATTTTGACTGTTTAAGTATTGCACTTTTGTAAGACACAGAATTTTTTTTTTACCAGAAAGAATCTTTGACCGCTTTGCCACAATCCAAATTAGAACTAACATTGCGTACATCTTGCATTGCATTTCGTTTTCAACATTAATAGTTCACAAAACAAATTCACCAATGTTTACCAACACCGCTTGCTTATCAACGTCATTCGGGCGCCAAAAAATCTTTGTAACACTTTAAAAGCAGAGATCCTACTCGCGTCATGCAATGTCACGTGAATAGTACCCGTTACTAGTCCTATTTTATATACAGAAAACTGCTTGTAAAATCTGTCTCTCAGTAACAAAATTCTTGCTCTAAAGACGACAGAAATAAAGCAAAGATCACAACTGTAGCACGTTACGTGAATGACGCCTCTTATTGGTGCTACGAGTATTTCTCCGCGAGTAAGTACATTTTTCTTTCCAGCCAGCTTTCCAGCTTGAAGTGCTCAAAATCCTTGCTTTAAAGCTGTACAGTATAAATGGCCCTTCGGGAAAGTCCCACATGTGAGGCGGGAAAACACGTCTTACGCGTGATGTACCGCCGTGATATATGAGCAGTTTTGAATTAATTTGGAATGCGCTATTTTGTGTAATTTTTTCGCGGCTGATTATTTGTTTTTTTTTTTTGTAGAGTCTTCAGTTGACTTTTGGTTTTTCAGCAAACTTATTTCAAAGGTTTCCAAAAATTGATCATATTTTTTGTTGACTACACGGATACAAATTATGTATTGAATCCGTTCACATAGGGCTTCCATAATTTTATGCATATACAGTTGATACTCATCACCATCATCTGCCTAGCCTTTTCACAACTATGTTGGGGTCATCTACTAGTCTCACCGGTTGCAGCTGAATACCAATTTTTTAAATGGAGGGACTATCTATGCCTATCTGACCTCCACAACCCAGTTAGTACTAGGTAATGCGATACCCCTTGGTAAGACTGGTTGTCAAACTTTCGGGCCACTGACTACCTGTAACGACTGACTCTGCTGGTCTTAACGGACGAAGCTGCAATCACTTTCAATTTTTCTTTTTTGACTTCCCAGAAACTATACGATTTTATTAAGTCTCCTTCTATTCCATGATGAAACAAAGAACACAATAATATTAGCCTATGAATCTACCAGTATAAACCCTATGATATGTAATCAAAAAAGCGTAGAATTGCCAATGCAACAATACAGAACGTAGTACTACGTGTGTTCAGCGCATACATTTCTGACAAATTGTCGGAAACTGTTAAAACTACGGGCTACTGGCTGTAATACATTACTATCTCTGCTACGAGCGACGCTCCGTAACTCATAGGTCTAGCACAAACGTACGGAGTAAACTTGAGGGGAAGGGAGAAAATACGCGTATTGAGCACAGGCTAAGACACACACAACGTTATTACAAGCCTCTTACTGTTTCACTGGTGCGCAAAGGCCTCTTCTCAAACAGGAAAGGGACGAACATTGATCACCACGCTCGCTCAACACGGATTGGGGATTTTAGACTTATATTTGGCGGAAAACCTCATGACTTTATATACTTACTACTTTTGCCCGCGGCTTCGCCCGCGTGGAGTTCGATAAATGTCTCACGGGTACATACTATTGGGGAAAAAAGTATCCTGTGTTAATCCAGGTTATAAACCATCTGCGTTCCAAATTTCATCCAAATCCGTTTAGTCGTTTTTGCGTGACAGAGTAACAAACATAAACGCGAAAGTTTGTATGTATGAATGTACAGACAAACTTTCGCGATTATAATATTAGTAAGGATAAAGTCCAGGTTTCCTCACGATGTTTTCACCGATGTTAGTGATTTCCAAGATAAGCTTAGAACATAAAAAAATACTCAATAAAAAAACTTAACGTAGGAAAATTCGCACAATTTTAAAATTTAAAGTGCTACTTTCCGCACGTATATAATATTCACTCACTTTAAGCACTTCATTACTATCGGTGCTTGTCTCAAAAATGACAACAAAAACGCTATAGGATAGTTTTATTTTCGATCCAAAACTCGTTTGTATGTTATGTTACGTTTACGTCGCTCATTTGTACAAGGGCTACTGTACCACGCTCCTATGGGACAGCTACCAACGGTTGTCGAATGATTTCTCGACTGAAATATCGGAATTTGAATGCCGTTTTGGGATATCGGTCCAGGATATCCAGCGGAAAATGGCCGTATATTGGGTTATATTTTCATTTTATTTTAGCCCGTTGCTTTTTATTCGTTGCTTTTCTAGTTCGATTTTCACAGACAGTTTCCGGATCAATTTTGAGCTCCGGAAATGATAACAAATTCTTTGATTAAAATGTCAAACGCAGTTACTGGGTACTAGAAGATCGTTACTTTTTCTTAAACTTGAAGCTTATATACAGTCGTTTGCTTTCTTTATACATGAAATCAGTCGTATAGGTTTCATAAGCCATAAGGTTTTGCTGAAAAATTTTTCGAAGCTGAGAAGACCCATCTCTATCAGCGCTCAATATAATATAAACTATGGTAACCTTCCTAGTTTTATTAATTCTTTTTTTAAATACAAAATTTCGCGCGTTTGTTTTGAAAAGCGACGTAGGACGTGACGTATGAGCAGACTTTTCTTTTTTTTTTGACTACAAATTGTCGTACCGTCTGTCAACAAAGTGGTTAACATCTTCATTTTCAAAGACGTTTGATAAATCTATTAAAATACCTTACAACCTATTTGGTGAATTATCATTAATATCAAAAGACCAAGCACAAACCACGCGCAAAGGTAATTTATTATTCGTCCAATACCTTTTTGATCTTTTATTCTCCAACTCGGAGTCTAGTTACAAAAATATGATTTACGCTGATTACAATCCAATTAAAATAATTTATTTGACGTTTTCGTGTCGCCTGTAGTAGGGTACCTGGCGAGTTTCCAGACAAACTATTTATACGCCACAGATAATATATTTTATGGAGGTGCAAAATGCTGTCTATGCATCGTGCATCTAGGTGCATTGTTTATGAATATTTTGATTCAGAAATTGTGTTGATGTTTATTACGTTTTGATGGGTTATCAATTGAGCTTGTGAATATAAGTCTGAACATAAATTCATCATCATCATTTGCCTAGCACTTTCTCAACTATGTTGAGGTCGGCTTCCAGTGTAACCGTGCGACTGCTTATCTGACCACCACACCTCAGTCACTGGGCAAAACGATACCCCTTGGTAAGACTGGTTGGAACATAAGTTACATCTTGCAAATTGATTTTAGACTAAGAACTTTAGCAATCTTCATGAAAAGTTGCTTAAAAGCACAACTTTTTTGTTTCGACAATACTCAAAATATATTTTTAATATTAACATCACTCAAAGCTTGAAAAACATGCTCCTTTAATTCATACCTGACAAAATACAAACATTTAAATACACTTCACTAAAATAAAACGCATTAATAACACAGTGAACTGCAACGGACATCATTTTAAACAAAAACAAACATGTAAATTTGCACGTACCTAATTTAAATTCTCGTTTGTATAAGTCATAACATTGCATCTTTTTACATTTTTATCTCATAAAATACATTTAATATTTTCACCCACCCCACAGTGCAAAGACAAAACATAAAGTCAAAGTCAAAACGTTTATTGCGAACTAAGTGACATCATATAAAATATCATAAATATATCATTCATTATGCATGGCCTTAAAATAAATTAATATAAATATATAATTGTTTGTCTATCACTTTAGTTCGGTGCAAGCTCGAAACGCCATATCATCATATATAATCGTGTTCATAATATGACATACGGGAAGTTTATAACCTAGCTTTTGCTCCTCGCATCTTTTCCCGTTGGTTAATTTTCTTTTAATAAGGAAAATACAAGACTGTACGTGTTCTTCCAGAGACAACTCGTAAACTACTATTTTCAAAACAGGATAGTAGCTAGTTGGACAACTAAAAGCAATATTTTTCTCTCCGCCTTTTTTTTTTAATCAACAGAGTAAAAGGTAAAAGTAACATTGTTTTGGGTCTTTGGTAAAAACAATTTTTGGACAAAACAAAGTTCGATTATCTCCAGAATTTATGTCTAATGAGTGACATATCAGAACTTAGGTTAGAACTTTTGAGTGTCTCCCCAAAGACAAAGGCCCACCTTCCATCTTGCACTACATAGCTTGTCATCTGCGCTACCGCACTTGATGATATATTGACTGCATCATCGATACGCTAAAAAGAAGAAGAATTTAGGTCTCTTAGTTCGGCAAAGTTTTGACTAAAGGGTGTAAAAAGACTCTTAACGAAGCCAAAAGTTACTTTTTCTCCCCGTCATTGCGATCATTTTTTGGTTCTAGACCATACCTGAGAACCTTCTAGTTACGGAGACAATGGGCGTCAAACCAACATTTTCACAATTGTTTTTTTTTTTAATACATGTTTTTAATGTATTTTTTTTTAAGTGAAGAAAAAATGAAGGATCCGTTTTCACCCTGTATACATTATGTTCCCTGTCTCTACATGTTTATGATGTACAAAGTAAAGAGTATATCGTATCTATTTATCTAGTCGTTGATGTTATTTTCCTCCTGAAATAATTTATATCTATGCATTTCTTTCTGAATCAGGAGATATGTTAAACTCTCTACCAGCTAAAACCCCACAGTATCTACATTCAAGAGAAAATATTTAGGCTGCGCTGAGACTGCGGTATATTTGTTTGTTTTTGTATTTAAAAAAAACATTGCCCCACACTAGGAATTTCTGCTGTATCGTGGATGCGTTCACAAAAATTGAAACTCACATACACAAACAGCCATTTGTATATTTATATTTTCTAGTGTGAAGTTCTATTTGATTCTAAAATCTAATGACATTATTACAAAAAGTATATTTCCTTGGCAACATTAAAATTATATACTTGTACAAAATAATCGTGGGGGGATTATTTGTAAGGTATTCATGTCGACGGGTTAGGCCGCTTTGATGTTGGCAGCCATTAATTATTCCTCTTTGTATTGTTTTTAAAGGAGTACAAGGAGAAAATATTTGAATGAGATAATAAAATTAACAAATATTGAGCGGCTTTGGATATTTTTAAGTATACAATTATGTGCTGTCAAATTCTGTCAAGTTACGTTTCCCTTTGTGTTTAGTTCTTTTGAATAACCGCAATTATAACATCCAATGATGAATATATTATAGTTGACTTTAAACTAAGTTGGCAAAGTGTCATTTTATCAGCATTAAAATGAAGGAAAATTCAAAAAGCTTTGGGCTAATATTAGAACAGAAATTATTAATTTTGATAGAATTTATTAATTAATATTAGATATTATTCTGAAAAGTAATATCAATCCTTTTGAAAGTCGCAGAAACACGCATCGCCTTGAAAGCGATCGACATTTCTCTAAGCCCTGTTACGGTTGAACCTCATCTGGCAGCACGTAATAGCACTTTTTCATAGTCCTATCCTTTTCAGTCGCTCAGCACTGTCATTTGCATGAGCGAGAAACAGAACGGCAATGCTATCGCACCCGGCAATATCGGCGATGCAACTCTTAACCGTATATTTCAACGACAGCAATGAACAAACGGCTATCTACAAAATCACTAGTGTCCAGGAGAGCGTTTTTAACGCGAAATTGTAATAACTTCTACAAGATCAAAGCTAGCTTCTTCAATTTGTAATAGTTAATCATAAACTTTTTTTTTTAATTAAAAAATGAAAAAAAAATACCTGGATAGAATAAAGAATTCAAAATCAAAATCAAAGCATTTATTTCAAGTAGGTACAGGCACTTTTGAATTGTCGACAAGATAAAAATGTAATGAAGCTACAGTCCACGTCACAAGGCATAAAAACTGTGAAAGTACTGTAGTTGCCCATTCCCTAGCGTAGATCTCTATGGAGAAGAACGGGCAAGAAACTCCATGGACACTCTTTTAAATCAGTATATTTTTACAAAAACCTTGGTTACATCATTCATGTTGAGATGGTACATTATGTGAGAACGATGTAGCAAGATGTGTGATGTGTGTGTGTGTGCAGTGTGCACGTTAAAGTGTCCGTAGTAAAAACAAAAAAAAATAAACAATTCAAAAATAAAATAATTAATTCAAATAAGCCGTGGCAACCAAGAGATGACCAGTCACAACTGACAGCGCCCGTTCACAAACATGACGCATGTATCAGCCCCATTCAACTCAACCATTTTGAAGGGAACTAAACTAAAAAATTCTAAAAAATTCTGAATTCATTTATGTTAAGAAGTGTATTTTGCAAAATGTGTGCAGTTGTGTTTTTGTTCTTTGCTGCCGTGATTGCATACGGGGTGGACGGGATACCGACGCGAAAACGGCTCCCACGTATTTCGGCACATCATGATCTGATCCGGCCACATATAAATTTTTCATCGGTTATAAAAAGAAACAGCTGTTTCTTACAAAAGTGCAATACTTACACGGTCAAAATTTATGGAACAGCTGATTCATTTTTTTTTTTATAACCGATGAAATCTTTTTAAGTACCCTAGCTCAGAATGATGTACTGAATAGGTCTTTTTTATATATATATATTGGTTTATTATATTACAATCTAGCCTAAAAAGGCTAATAAGCAATTGTCAGCTAACTTAATTTGCTAAAAGTAATTATATCCAAGAGCACGTCCATTGCGTATACTTAGCATCTGTTAAGGCGAAGTCACTTTGTTCTTGTGTCCATATAATATATTACACCCGCGGTAAAGTCACAAATAGGTTACACTACACTAACTCAAAAGGCTTAGTCCTTTTGAGCGTTCTTACTATGTCCGTGTCATCGAGGAACTGGATGGCCTCGACATTAACAGGATGATGAAGCCGATGTTCATGAACTTCGGCATATTTTTGGATTCTGCTTATATTTTGGAAGCTCAGAATGATGTACTTATACGTGGTAACCGTTGTCTCATCTGTGTACCTTCCACCTTATATTTACCAACCATCTTTATAACTTTTTCCGTAGTCGTAAACGTACTCTATTTACTGTACTTACATAGTTCAGCCACGCACACATCATTTGTCTGCCGTATACGCACAAAAATCTGTAATACATACGCCATTGTTACCGAGGAACATGTGTTGTGATATACGGCGGAGACACTTGTTTCTTTTGTTGCCCGATTCGATAATAAAAGCTTATCTTTTACGGCTGATCTGGAGGTAAAAGAAAACGGGATGTGTGATTGTGTTTTGTTTATTATTCATTTTATTAAGGTACTGGGTAAAACATTGCAGACGCGACATATTTTATTGTCAAGTTCTGAGAATATTATATCCATTATCTATACTTACACCGGTATTCATGAACGTTACTCAGTGCGCGCGGACGCACAGTGTCCCAAAAACCTATTCATAAACAATACTTGAGGGACGAACGACACTATGCGCTCATTATAATGAACGCACAGATATGTCAGTCAGTCAACCCGAGTGAAGTCGCTTAACCAATCACACGCGTTAACCAATCACAGCGCCCCATTCAATGCTATGTTTCCGCACAGCAAAGAGTCGTTTTTAAATACCAGTGTTGGTGTATCTGAATGATTAAACCAGAACGAATTTAAAAGGGTATAAATTAATGTAACGTTTAAACAGGGAGAAAGGGACATCGACTCAAAAATGAATAACACGTATTCAGTAGTACATCATTCTGAACGACATGGAAATTTTTCATCGGTATTTAAAAGAAACACCTGTGCAATTCACACGTGGTAGAAGTGAAACCTTCAAAAATTTTGGCTTCAAGATAAACACTGTATAATGCTTCCTATCTCATTTTCTCCCACGTTGAATCTTATGAATTTATGTGTCTGTCTCTTTTTACTGTCGCTTTTTCGTTTCATCGACTTTCAAATCACAACGACGCTAAAGAAGTTTGCACTTCAAAAAAAATCTGCTGCTTCCAACAACACTGCAATATCTACACGGTCAAAATGTATGGAACAGCAGTTTTACAACTGATAATACATGGTAACTGTTTGTGAGTCGATATAGGGATATCGACTCACAAACGGTTACTATAGAATACTACTAGAATAATTTCTCTAATAGGTTTTATAGAATGCTACTAGAATAATTTCTCTAATAGGTTTTATACAATACTACTAGAATAATTTCTCTAATAGGTTTTATAGAATACTACTAGAATAATTTCTCTAATAGGTTTTATAGAATACTACTAGAATAATTTCTCTAATAGGTTTTATAGAATGCTACTATAATAATTTCTCTAATAGGTTTTATAGAATACTACTATAATAATTTCTCTAATAGGTTTTATAGAATGCTACTAGAATCATTTCTCTAATAGGTTTTATAGAATGCTACTAGAATAATTTCTCTAATAGGTTTTATAGAATGCTACTAGAATAATTTCTCTAATAGGTTTTATAGAATGCTACTAGAATAATTTCTCTAATAGGTTTTATAGAATGCTACTAGAATAATTTCTCTAATAGGTTTTATAGAATGCTACTATAATAATTTCTCTAATAGGTTTTATAGAATGCTACTAGAATAATTTCTCTAATAGGTTTTATAGAATACTACTATAATAATTTCTCTAATAGGTTTTATAGAATACTACTATAATAATTTCTCTAATGGGTTTTATAGAATACTACTATAATAATTTCTCTAATAGGTTTTTTGTATAAAGACGAAGGGTCGGCTTTATACAAAAACCCTATTAGAGAAATTATTCTTCTTTTTTGTACTTATCACTACATATTTATTACAAAACAAATTCCTCCGGGGCGTCTGTCTGTCTGTTCGCGATAAACTCAAAAACGATTGCATCGATTTTTATGCTGTTTTCAGCAATGGATAGAGTGGTTCTCGAGGAAGGTTTTAGTATATAATTTGTCAAGTTTTTGTTGCGGTAACGGGATCAAAATTTCACGATTACTTTTGGTCGCGATAACCGACATCCACGCGGGCGAAGCCGCGGGCAACAGCTAGTATACACATAAATTACAGAAACATTATACAAGAACACAAGAGTGTCCGTCGTTATACTTTTATTCCGGCAAAAAAATCCAGAAATTATACATTTTTTATAGTTTATACATTGGTAAGCATAATTTCGTCGTTACCAGAGATAAGGCCCGGTTTACTCAAGCTAAATATTGACAGACCTCCAAATTATTTATGACTTATGGTGGAGCCATGATACTCAGTAATTAATGGATACTACCCCAGAGAGTTGCCACGGAATAGATAATTTAAGATAACAACTTATGTATCCCTTAGTTAGGGATAACCTAACTCATGAGCCTAATTTAGACACATTATTAATAAACGCCCTTGAACTTAGAGCGCGCCTAAATGTAAATTTTGACAGGGTTGGGTAAAATTTAAGTTATTTATTAGGTACACGATTTCATTTGGCTAGACAGGGTTTATGGTACTTATAGGTGACTGATTACCGGAAATTCTGTACTCCGTTATTTTGTTCTATGAAAAATACCGGATTAACAACAGCAAAATATGATTTCATTTTACTAAATCACAATTCTTTTCCAAATATGGAACACTAAAAAAAAAATCCTTTTTAATATAAACTCACGCCCACAGAGTTTCCCACCATTTTTTTTCTTCTATTGTGTTGCCAACATAAAAATTCCAAAGGCAGCGCCAATGAGGGCGGTGCAGAGGTGCCAATTTTACAGCCCAATGGCGCGAGAGAGCCGATTGGAAAACGCTGATGACTATGTAGTGATTATACTCTGTGTTCTAATTTTGTGTGATCGAAATATAATTTAAACAGGTATGGTTCGTAGAAAGCTCTAGAATAATTTAGCAACGTATACCTATTGTTTAAAATCCATTATGACCTTTGTCATTTGTAATGTCAAAGTTAAATTGAAAAGATTTATTGTGTGAATACAATCAAACTGGATTAATTACTTATGTATTTCAATATTGATATACTTAATGCAATCCAATGCCCCGTTTTCTGAATCCTTAGAAAGTTTCTTGGCAGTTTTGCTGTCAAATGTCAGATCTTCTAAACTACGATTGACGGAACTGTTGTCGATTTGACAACTAGCACTCAATAAACTATTTCTTTTTTCTTCTGACAAGAATCCAATAATTCCTTTTTCATCGAAAACTTTCAATATAAAAGCCTTCAGCCCGAAACGTTCGGGTCTTGGGGCGCATTATAAGCAATATTCACAAATTGACGTGAGAACGTAAGTGTTCACTTTGTACTCGTACTTATTGAAACTCACGAGCATTTGGATTGATGTGAAAATTACAGGCCGTTACAGAACGTTACAGAAAGTTCCAGAATGTTCGACGGTTTGGAGTGATTGAGTGTTTGACGAGAGTATTAAATTGGATATTAAAGTGGATCGGTTTTTAAGTTCTTGTGGGGATGTCATTGGTGTTTTCTTTAAAGTTTTTTTTTTAACGGTAGGTAATTATTGATATTATCTATTACTAGCTGTTGCCCGCGACCTTCGTTCGCATGAAATTATCATTAAAAAATGCCCTTTATTATAAGCACTTCCCTATTTGAATTGAATTTTGTTACCAATTTCAAGGGTTTGTTTTTCTTTGCACGGAACCCTAATTATTTATCTAAAATAAAAGTAGCCTAAGTTACTCCTTGTTACTTCAGATATCTAGCCAGTGAAAGTCCCGCCAAAATCGGTCCAGCCATTTCAGAGATTAGCCGGAACAAATAGACAGACAGACAAAAATTGAAAAAAAAGTTGTTTTGGTATATGTACCGTGTATACATCCATATGCACTTAGTATAAAGCGGTTATTTTAATATTACAAACAGAAACTCCAATTTTATTTATATGTACAGATGTACAGATATTTACAGATATGTACAGATGTACGGATAGGCAAGTCGCGTTGGAAATAGCCCGATCTAAATTCTTAGTGTGCGTCCAGATTAAGTAACAATTTACAAAACTTTTGCTATGTAACACGTCAAAATCATACAATATTGCTAACCTCTCTAATGAAACATGTTAGATAACCATGTTTTATAACATGTTATGTTATTATTGTCTAGTCAACAAGTTCAAAAACGTGTTAAATAGAAATAAAGCTCCTAAAAATACGTGCGATATCTCATTCGATTCGGAATGACGTCTAGAAAAATATTTTTTAAGGGTTTATTAACAAAATAAGATAAAAAAACAAGGTATTTAGTTTTTCGTTAATAACTTCTAAAATAAGTCATATTTAAAGAATTTTGAAAAAAATCCTAAAAGAGGAGGAAATTTCCAATAAAAAAGTCCTGACTCCCATAACTCATCTCTATTATTTATAATTATTTTTTAACGTTGAAAATATATATATATAATAGAAAATATATATAAATATATATATAATATAAAAAACATTTTTCTAGACGTCATTCCGAATCGAATGAGATATCGCACGTATTTTTAGGAGCTTTATTTCTATTTAACACGTTTTTGAACTTGTTGACTAGACTATTAGTGTGGACCCACCCTTAGTCCTTCTAGAGTCGTGATATTTGGATTAAAATGATTGAGTCTAGTTAATTGTGTGGTAAAAAATGGTCAATAGCAATTACTTGCTTTTCCAATAATAATCAATACAGTCGACTAAAAATCAGCCAACATCGCGTTCTGTGGTTTCTGCCTACGTTAGGAGAAAAAATTGAGTTTATGTATGTATGCAAATACTATGATGTTTTAACCAGTACCTAATTAAAAATCTGAGTTAGATACAGAGTCCATTAAATCAATGAGTCGCCATTACAAAATTCACTACATCTAAACAAAACAATCACAAAAAGCTCCCATTCAAAACTATCGTAGCGGCGCACAATTCACGGTGCGATATTATCGCGACGTTGCGTTGTCGCCGTGTCGCGTTGTCGCGCCGCTCCATCCGGCGGGTGTCGCGACTGCGCGCTCAAAAGGCGTCATCTTGTTGTTCTGTGCGATACGAGGCACCGTCTATAGGACGCTTAAGTTGTTTTAAAAATGTTGCTGTCTTTTAGTTCAGATAGTCTATAACTGCTAAAGCTACGAAAAACTGGTCTAACATTTATTAGAATCCCTGGTTATTTCTTTGTGAGTTTGAATATCTTAACTTATTTGTAGGTATTATAAAGAGGTAAAGTTAGTAAGTTTGAATGCAGGGAATAATCTTCGGAACTACAGATCCAATTCCGAAAAGTCTTTCACTAATAGGAAAACAACATCATCCCCGAGTGTCATAGGCTATATTCCCAAGTGTCATAAGTAGTGATAGCCCAATTGTGTGGCCGTCGGAGTGTCAAGTCATAGGTCTCAAGTTCGAGCCCAAGACACGCACCTCTGTTTTTCCAGATTCCTGACCGTTTTACATAATTATCACTTGCTTCTGTGAAGGAAAACACCGTAAGGAAACCAAACCAGGATGCCTGGAAGATATTTCTCGACGGCATGTAAAGCTAAGTTAGAGGCCCATGGGCCATGGGCGGCATAAAAATTCTGACACCGGGTTAGGCACAGGAACAAGAAAAGAAGACAGGCTATATTTAAAAAAAAAACAGCACGTTCTGGTAGCATAATTTCGAAAATACCGCGAGCGGAACCGCGGGCAAAAGGTGGTACACAAAGGTTAGGAAGTTTAAAACAACCGGCCTCCTTGTATGTATTTAATCTTCAACATCAAGAGTTATTTTTCCTGCCATTCCTCTCGAAGTCTCAACATAAGAAAAGACCAACCAGAAATATAGTTAGATCTAAGAAAATGAAATAAATCCTCTTTTTGAATAAACAAACTGGTACATCGGTCAGATTCAGACTTGTGTGACGTACTCAGTATCATTCAGAACTGTCACAAATATGAATATTCATCGCGGACCAGTGTAGATTATACTGAAACTTATTAATATTTATGATTGAATAAATACTACGGAATTCACAGATGACTGGCAAATGTGGCTTCTGCGAGTGAATTAATATTCGAGTACGTTTTAATTATTAGTTTGTTCATGGAGGGTAGGTATTCTGTTTGCGAGGCAATGTAGGTAGTTAGGAAGTTATAGACTTACTTTAGTTGATTAACAAAGTATAGTATATTAGGTACAGTAGGCCGCAGTAGCGAAGGGTAAATTTTTGTAGAAGGAAGCCGGAGTAAATATATATTTAATGTGATTATATTATTTGTTTAAAGAATACTAACTGTGCCATTTTTCAAGGGAAGCCGGTAGGAATTGATTTCTATGGAACCTTCGCCACTAGTAGGCCGCATGTCAGTGGGAATACTTTGAACAAGACCTGGATTAGACTTTTACTGGTTTTGTTAGTGAAGTGCGGCCTACTGTCCCAACATATTTTGCTTCTACAGCATTTCCACATGGTACGAAACTAAACTGATACTGTCAATTATGGGAAATCTTCCGTGATTTTCAATTATTGTGAGCTCCCGATCTTTCGATGCCGTTGAAAGCGACATGAAAAAAAAATCTATGTCACCATAAACCGCGGGATTATGATGTCATTAAAATGTGTTTGAAGATACAACATTTCTACCATAAACTCGCACTTTCTCAGCTTCATTTTTCTTTGCAAGTTTATGATTTCTTCTTGACTATTCTAGAGTATGTTGGAGCGTCTCGCTTGAAACTTGTTGCATGTGCAAAAATTAAAATCAAAATATTTTATTTCACATAGGCCAAGATGGGCACTTATAGAACGTTGACAAAAAGTTGCACGGTTCGGGTTGGTCGTTTCCTATGGAGAAGAACCGGCAAGAAACTCCATGGTTACTCTTTTCAAATCATTTGGTATTACAATATTATCATGTTGCAGCATTGTGAAAATGCAGCGCCATACCCAATGTATGTGTACACGGAAACAAATCTCTTGAATATATAGGATTACAATTTAATAGACATTCAATTTTGAAATGTATAGTCGCCAGCGCATCAAGTTACCACAAACTGTCAAATTTCTCCGAATGACTTTAAATCATAAAATGTTGATGGTTAAAGTTCAAAATCGTATGAGAAAATTTGACTGTAGTTGCAAATTAAAAGTTTATTTAATTAAATAACTTAATTTTAACACCACGCCAGATCCCAGAAGGGTAAGGCTGATGAAAATAAAATGTAGACGTCAAATATTTTATCTTTAAAGAAAATAAGGCAAAAAATAAATTAATTCAAAAAGACATCCTTATTTCCCTCATAATGTATAAAGGATATGAAATTCCCAAATCAACTGTAATAAAGGTTAATACCCTCAGACGTTGAAATACGAATATGATAATGTAATTTCTCGCAGCCATAGCGGTCGGAATATTGCCCGCCATTAAATGATTCCAATACCGTTGCGGTTATGAAGACGGGACTCATTAATCTATGGACACACTTATCTGTGCGTATGGTGAGTGAAGGATATATAATTTGAATGTATTCGATTTGACAGACTTCTGACAGCTGTCAAAGTGCGGGTAAATCGGTACGGACAGATGGACGCTCACGCTGAACTATTTGTCACTGTCCAGTGCAAGGAGCTGCGTACAGAATTTTTCCTTGCTGGCCTAAGCGAACCTTTGTATTGCTGCCGCCAATGCACAAGATTTTTCATGGTTTTTGAAAGTTCTTTCACTTGAATACTATCAGAGGTCTTAAAATTAGTCTAACTTAAATATAATTACGAAATTAGACAGACACATCTTTACTAAAATTATATGGTAACATTTGTTGGTAAGCTTGTATGTAACATTTGTTGGTAAGTTTGTACGAGTATGTAACATTTATTGGTAAGCTTGTATGTAACATTTGTTGGTAAGCTTGTATGTAACATTTGTTGGTAAGCATGTATGTAACATTTGTTGTTAACGTTGTATGTAACATTTGTTGGTAATCTTGTATGTAGCATTTGTTGCTAAGCTTGTATGTAACATTTGGTGGTAAGCTTGTATGTAGGGGTAATTTTGGGAAATACTGATTCGATTCCGAAAATTCTTTCACTAACGAGAAGCTACTTTATCCCCGAGTGTAATAAGCTAAATTTAAAACATTCCCGTGGGAGCGAAACGGCGAGCATAAGCCAATAACTAATACATCCTACTAATATTACAAATGCGAAAGTTTATGAGGACGGATAGATGGATGTTTGTTACTGTTTCACGCAAAAACTACTGAATGGATCTGGATGAAATTTAGCACACAGATAGTTTATAACCCAGATTATCAAATCAAATGGAATAATACCGGATACTTTTTATCTCGGTAATGTGATCCAGTGGGCAAATTATCGAACTCGTCGGGCGGGCGAAACCGCGGGCAACATAAGCTTACTCAATTTACTTGAAAAATTCCTACAGTAATAGTTCAAGTAAGTACTGGCGCAAATACCCTCAGGATGCCGTTAAAAACTAGCCCGATCTAGTTACTTTGGCACCGTAAATAATTCACTATGTATTCGTTTAGTAGTTACTTATGGACTAAGGTTATGTACGCACTACTTTCGCCTAGATCGTGTAGTAGTTTCCAATACCCTAATGTGTATTATTCATGGTGGAACTTTCGAGAAAGTGAGAAAGTTCCAAAGGTAATTTACTCGAGGGTTACGTTGAATTATTAACTTGGTAATTCTAGTAACTGAGTAAACGGTCAGAGGGGTATAAAAAAACAAGTGCGAGTCGGACTCGCGCATGAAGGGTTCCGTACCATTATAAAAATCGCATTTGTTGTAGAGATATCATCAATAAATACATCATCTGTGAAAATTTCAACTGTTTAGCTATCACGGTTTATGAGATACAGCCTGGTGAAAGACAGACAGACAGACGGACAGTGGGGTCTTAGTAATAGGGTCCTGTTTTTGCCCTTTGGGTACGGGACCCTAAATAAAAATCATGAAGTATTGATTACAGTTTAAAAGAAGAAGTGGCACGGTGTATACAAAATTAACCCACGTCCTACAAAAGAGATATATCTAAAAAAAAATGGGTACAAAAAGATGGCATAATTCCAAACTCCATCCTTACAGTCTACTACTAAATAAAAAAAAAACTAAAAAAACGTTTTTTTTTTGTAAAATTATTTGGCGAAACTTCAGAAGTTTCAGTAAGTTATATAATCTACAATTAAAAGCATAAAAAAAAAAATCTTCTAAACTCGTATTTAAGTAAACTGCCGCTTGATAAAATTCCAATTCTATAAAATCTTTTTTTAATTTTTAATTAAAAAAGTTTAATTAAAAAAGGCCCTGTATAATAGCGTTTTAATTTAACTTTAATCCAGCACAGAAAAAAAAACAAATAAAATTTTATTTTGAAGAGAGAAATCCAATTTTGTTTTCTCCCATTTAGCCACTGGTTGATAGGACCATTTACTCAGCGTCCATTAAAACAAAGGCGCAGGTGTAGTTTAGAGTTGAAAACTAATTGCAGTAAATAGTGCTAGACTCCAGCAGACAATGCAATAAAGACTAACTAAAGCAGATGGCAGCAACTCTGAGCCATTTCAAACAATCAGAATGTTTTAATTTGATATAAGCAACAACCAAATTATAGTTTTTGAAATTGCAGTAACTAAATTTCGTAAAAATAATTATGGGTTATGTTTTGTATTTTCACATTAAATACGTCTGAAAGTTTTAAATTAATTTACAGAAGAATTCGAAATATATATTCGAAATAATTAGAAATATCTAATCGTTTTCTTTCTTACCACTAAATCAGAGTTTCAGAAAACTTTGTAACAATAGATTAAAATATTTTTAGTGATTACATGAAAGCAGCTATATATACATATAGTCAAATCGCTATAACTAGGCAAAAACGATTATAATACAGGATCGATATGATATACAGCGATAGTTAATATGGGTAGCGATAGCCATCGTTTACACTGTTGAAACTGCAAGTTTATGGTACAAATTCACATTCAATTGTTTTGCCGATATATTGAAACGTTACTTGCCCTAAAGGAAAATTATTTGCAGGTTTTTCCAATACAGCAATTCGATGAAAACAAAAGCTAATTCCAATTTCAAATCTAATCCTATTGCTTTTACTGAACCTATCACTATTGATGGGCAGTTCATCCATTCAGTGTTCTCAATATAATACCGTCGCAGGTGTACAGGCGAATACAGTCGCACTAATTGAAGTAATAGCAGTCAGAGCGGGCGAACGATTCAATTCCGATGCGCGTCCTATTCAATGAGGTACTGTCGGGCAGTAAAGTGCTGGATGGGGCTCGAATATTTTGGCAGAGATTTTTTACTGGGATAACCTTTTATTTAATAGGCTACCATACCAATAAAACCACTTATCATCGGAAAAAGATTTAATTTTACTTCCCATTTTATCTAATGTGTTTATGTTGAGTTATTACTTCATACATATTTAAACTTGTAGGTATTTTTTTTAATATCACAGCCTACCATTATCTATCTATCTTGTCTATTACCAATCCGACTTGGTTTACAACATTTTGAAATAACTTCTCAGCCATTCTTCTACAAATAATATAGATCCACCCACATCACTCCATTTCCTACCCCTATACAGTTCCTCGAATCTCGTTCATTATTTGTTGTCGTTCGTTCACTCATTCTCTCACTCCCACACTTCGTTCAGTCGCTAATTGTTTGCTAGCCCTGTGTGTTTAGGAAACCATCCTTCAAATATTATGATATCAAATCTTACCCAAAGTTCTCCGTGCGAGATCTCAGATTTTAATAATATTTCAATTACATTTACATATTAATGATTTTTACCCTTATCAAAGAGAGATTTTACGAATTCTGGAAAGTGAGGGGGTTCAGTGCACAAAGATCTTTTTGGAACGAAAATCGACACAACAATTAGTTGACAAATAGTCAAGCGCTCGTCAATTTTTTGAGTATTACGCTTGACGTTGACGTTGATAATAGTAAAAACATGTAATTTTCTTTCTATTAAGCCATTTAAGAGCTACAATTATTGAGAATCTATCCTATACGATCTATTTACAATTGAGCTAAAACTTTTAACCAAATATAAACACAACAATTCAGATTAAAAATCCAATTACGGCCACTTTACGCTGCCAATTTACTGTGTATCTGCGGTATTTTACAACGAACTCCGAAACGCGAAAACGATGCCACTGTTTATTTTTAATAGCATAACTACGTACTAAAACAGCAGTAAAGTTTAAAAATAGAACGAAAACTGAATAGTTCCTCTTCAGGCCAATTGCAACGGAGACCAGCAGTCAAATCGGGAGTTATTTAAGGTGGAAGCGTCAAGGTTGCCCGCGAAATTCAAATTTTCTTACGTTTTCTATAATTTGCAAGTCAGTGTCAGGTTATACGTTGATGAAAAATGAATCGCGCCAATAACACCATATTTATCAATAAAACCCTCTAAGTGCATATAACCCTATTCAATCAATATTTCATGAAAAAGTCATTCAATGGGGTTAAATGAACTTACAGGGTTATATTGATGATTTTCATGATTGTAATTCTGTAACTACATACGTGTTTCTGGCGCGACTCATTTTTCATCAACGTACAACCTGACACTGACCTGCAAATTACAAAAAACGTAAGGAAATTTTAATTTCGCGGGCTACCCTGACGCAACCACCTTAAGTGTACAATTATTGTGTACGTTAACACAGAAGTGCATTCTCATATTCCGATAGGACGGCAAGCAGTTCTGGCATATCCAGTAATCCTACTATAGCAGTGTACCCCAAAGGCAGCTATTACGTCTACAGCTCCATTACTGCAAACGTTCAATAATCGAGCATAGCGTTCCTTGTGTCATTCAATCTCGTCGGCGACAATCCAATGGAATCTGGAACCCCAGTGTTATGCCCCGTCACATAGATAGGTACGAGATTTTGATCAAAGCTGTTGGTTCTTTGCGAAGACAGCATTTGGCTGTGTAGAAACAGGGTGTAGGAATATTCCGTAAGTAGGGTTACCATCACCTAAGCTGACGGTGCCGGACAAAAACTTAAAAATCCCGGACATTTAGGTGAAATACATATTTTTTTTCCCGACACCCCAAAACATTTGAAAGAAAATTATGAAAAACATCTCGAGACAAACAAGTGAGGGTGCCGGCGGGAGGCGTTCTTACTAATTACTTAACAGAACTTAGGATGCAAGAGCGAGCGAAGCGAGCTCAAAATTTTTGAATTCCTATGGATAACAATTGGATTCAGACGGTGTTATAATGATCACAAAATGTTTTAACCGGACACTTATTAAAACCCTGCCCGGACAGCCCCCGGACGCCATCCAAACTAGGACAAATCCGGGGAAACCCGGACTGATGGCAACCGTATCCGTAATATATAGTTCTCACATCGCAATGAAGCGATATTACTGATTCTGATTGAAGCGCTTTAATATATCATCAGTATCAACGGGCGAGTAAGTTATGTCCATGGTTGTTGGCCAAACTGGCTCGTAACCACAATGTATCCCCATCAAGCGGTCGGTAGTTACTCCACAAAATTATTTCGTAAAATCCCCTGAATTCACTGTATTAATTTTATTATTTTCTTTGTTACAGGGGCTTTGGAAAACAAGGGTACCAGTGTCAAGGTGAGAAAGCCACAATATTTCTTTGAATTGAAATGTGACTTAAAAAAATGGTTGTCTGTAAAGTCGGTTTACGGACGATAATTTTACGTCATAACGTCATAGGAAAACATGGATAAAAAATTGCATACTTTTATGAATTGAATTAAATTATTATCAATGAATTAATAAAAAAATAATTAAAAAAAAACTACATTTTTTACAATATCCTTGCACATAAGTGTAATTTCCCTCCAACTCCAAACTGTAATTGTTCCAATATAAATTCCACAAATAGCCTTAAATACTTTGGAGTCGAAATTGACGCAAATTTAACTTTTGAAAACCACATAGGCTTTCTATCTAAAAGAATTCGGAAGCTCACATACATTTTGAGCTACACTAAAGGACTCCGTGACGTAGCAGACAAACAAACGATGAGGATGGTGTACGATGTTCTAGTGCAATCTATCATTGGTTACTGCATTACCACATGGGGCGGGGCATGTAACACAAAACTGATAACAGTAGAAAGAGCCCAAAGGATGATATTCAAAGTTAGTTTATCCAAACCACGTCTTTTCAACACCATAACACTTTATGAGGAAGCACAGGTGCTAACTGTATGCCAGCTGTACATATTGCTTACTGCACTTCTCCAACACTCAAACCTACACAAAAAAGGAGAAAACGCATAGGTCTCTCCAGGAAAAACTTCGCTGTATGTGGGACGACTGCGGTTGGTACTTCCTTCGCACAAAGATTCTTCCCTTTCCGTGGTGGAGAATTGTATAATAAACTTAATAAAATTTTAAATATAGCAAATTGTAGAAAACTGGAATGTAAAATTAAAATTATCAAATGGTTATTGAAGTTAAACTATACGGAGACAGAAAAATTACTTGAGATAGCCAAGTAAGACAGTCCATACTTACTTACACATATTTGTAGGTAAGATTATAGTCATATTATTGTATATATTCCTATGTATAAATATATATATATATATTTAAATTCATAAAATACTTACTGTGTAATACATACTTAAATTATATATATACACACACACACCAACACACCGTCACCAATTTCGCACTATTTCCACGTTGACAATAACTATTTATGATGTAATGGGGGGCCTGGAGTCAGTCTACAATTTTCTGCCAAACTATCTGTCAACCCAAAATGTCTAACATAACAATGTAATTTGTGGAGATAAATAAAAAATGTTTTTTTTTTTTTATTATTATTAATTATCACTGGATTATCATTATTTTGTGTGTAATATGCCAGACACTTATGTCGATCGTGCCTCTATCGCTAGTTGCGCGCTCTCGCTTGCACGTTCGGCTCAGGCGGAACGTGACACTTTTTCGTGCGTGCAGCCGGCGTTGATCGATTTATAAGACGCTTGCGAGAGTCGACTAATGATGACCTATTCAATCTTGCTGATATTATTATTCTTTAGGTACATTTTTAGAAAACGAAAGCAGTTTAGCCGTGGTTATAACATTAAAAGCGCTGAAAATAAGACAAAGGACACTACCATTCTGCATACAATTGGTTCTGCTGAATTATTTAAGCTACGAACTTTTCAGTGTATTGATTAAGAAGCCACAGAACCTTTTAAACTGCATCAAAATGATATTTAAAAGAAATGAACGGTATCTTATAAAATGTCTCACAAAAGTACAAAGAATAGTAAAAAAATATAAACATACAAAAATCCGTAAAATTCTTTTAAGCAGTTTTCCGCGCTTTACCGTTTGCAGTCTAAGAGCTAGGTAGGAAGCTTTTGTTATCATCTTTATATTTGTGTGCAGTGTGCAGCTTTGTGGTCCACAAAAGATGCCACGAGTACGTGACGTTCACCTGCCCTGGTGCCGACAAGGGGGCGGATTCCGACGTGAGTATTACTTATCTTATTATTGTTTTTTTTATACAGCACATAAAAGTGGTAATATTTAAGGATGTGGTATAGATTTATCAAGCTAAAAAACTATCTCCATCGGACAAATCGCAATCGTGAAAAAAAACAGCTGACCCTTACATTTGAGTCGAGTACGCGTTGAGTTTTTGTATGAGACAGCTGATGTTGTTCCCATGGAGAAAGTTTTTTAGTTTTATTGTCTATCAGGCCCGAAGGACGATTCCTGCCGACTTCAGGAACAAGGCACTCTGGTCTATCATACCACATCCTTAAACCTCTGATGCGTGCTGTCAAGACAATGATCTCTATCAGCCTGCAACATTTCCACTGCTGGGACACAGGCCTGCTCTTTGTGAGAGCGAACTAAGATGTTTTGGTGCGTGGCTTAAAACAACGCCGCCATCTTCTTTTTCCAACAGCGCCCTGCTGTCAATGCCATTCATGTACCGCTTTATATTGCTGTTGAAAGATTTCAGAGATGTTCTATGAATATTATTGATAAGTGCAGATTCTCAATTGTTTTGTATAAAACGTAAAATTATTCGCTACAGCTATTCCGAAGGCGACGATTAGAACTGTGACCTGAAATTTAGGCTCAACCTAACTCCGGCGCAGTTGCTCATCTTTGATCCTTTTGACTCAATTCTTACATTTAATACTGTTCAACATGTTACATTTTCAAGTACAAATAAATATGTTATTTTGGGCTGATTTTTCAATCATTAGATAGCATTTACCTGAAGAGTAAATGTGACGTTTTGACAGTTCGTATATACAAAACTGTCAAAATCACAAACTTATTCGTCGAATAAAAGTTAACTGGCGATTGAGAAACCGGCCCTTAATGTTTAGTCAGAACATAGGAGCAAGTCGTGGAGCTGCGGACTGTCATTCTGATTGGCAGACGAGAGTTATTGTTGCCTTCGGAAGAGCACCAATGCTGAAATAATTCTTTAAAGTGTACGCAAATAAATAAATATAGTACACATACTTGTTATATTCATGAATACAACGTAAGCGTAGTTACATAAAGTTATTTATAAGATTATAAAACGTATAAATTACTTGTGACAGTTATTTTTTTTATTTTGCAGCAAAATTATTGGTTGCATTTAATCGTAAACTGGCATCACCTCACACAATTAATTACAAGAAAACTCGTACATAATAACCAAGACAGAAATTACACATCAAATAGTACTTTCAATTACAATAATAGCACAAACGGTTATAAAGTAATTATTGTACAATCACGAGCACTAATATGTATACGCTTAGCAAATTACTGGCTAATAGCAATTTACTGCTGGGCCTGCTTCATAATACCTACGGGTTCCAAAATAGAATGTGCGTAACAAGATACAATTTTAACCAGTCAGATGACCCCATAAATATAAAAAAAAAAACATTAAAATCGGTTAAGCTGGAGAAGAATTACACAAATACGCACACCGGATTTTTTTATATTATTATATCATGGCTAAAGATGGATCCATCTTTAAAAATCTGCTATCCCGTACCTATATCTGCTCGAATAAGTATTGAAATTTTGTAATTTTGGAACAGCTGGATATTTTTTTGCAATTACGATGATGAGAAAGTTGTTTGGTTTGAAGGTCTATACCAGATCCTAAATATGACGACAGTTTTCTGACACATGCTTTTTAATGATACAATACGAGAATCACTTTTAAAAGTGGCTACATGCATGCGTTACATATTAGTGCTCGTAACTGTACGTCAGTTTGCGTGTATGTCAACTGGCAGGGTACGGCCATCAACAAGTATTGCGCCGTGCACTCCAACATAATGAGATTGTGTTTTATACATTCAGTCACATCCAATGATGGAACATCGGGAAACAGTAAGAGACAATCGACTTCATAGTGCTGTCCGTGACAGTCCGTCTGTCAAGTTTTTCTTTATTTGTGCAAGTTTTGGAAAATTTTAAGAAAATTTTATACACTAAGAGTCAATTTCACCAATGAAACTGAACGCACATTTAAACTGCGTTCAAAAGCTGTCAGTGTCATCATGGCTATAGGAAATTGATAGTGACAGCTCATAAACGTTAGAAGCGTTGATTGCGTTCAATTTGATTGGTGAAATTAGTTATCGGTGCCATTAAGAGCCAGCAAGCGACTAGGTCACTCAACTCACTCACGACTGAAAATGCTGTGGATTGTAACGAACTATCCTTGCAAAGTTTATTGGTTGGCAGGACTTGAACTACCTACCACGCATAAATTCGGCTGCATTTAAACAGAACATGGCCGATCGTCTCTTTTTTCCGACCCGACATCGTACATAATACACTGTCAGACACCATACATTACTTAAGGGTTTATAGTCGGTGTGCAGCTCTGGGACTACGTGCCAAAATATTGATATTAAACAGCATTTTATAATAAAACACTGTTCTTTAAATTTACTTCCACTCTTCGTTGATTAAAAGCGTCTGGAAACTTTTATAGAATGTAGAAAAAAGCTTGAGAAAATTAAAATTAAAATAATTTTGAATACACAAAATTTCATACAGAGGATCTACTTTTATAATGGAGCTTACGTTAATAAACAAGATTTTATTAGCCACTACAGAGAATAGACACAAAATAAAACATAAATTGAAAGAAAATTGGTTTTCACGAAAATCCTCATCTGTAGCTTCATTACAAGCTAAACCACGCTATCACAGCAAAGATTAATTATATTTTAGGAAAATGGGCCTCATAACGAGAATTCCCGAAAATATAATAGAAAATCAGGTCAAGAACATTAAATTTCGCGTCTCAAGTACAAAATTGTTTAATAACGGTTCATCACTTAAAATAATACGTTATTAGCAGCAAGCCGCCATGTTGGATTAATTGGCGGGAACGAGACACCGCCATTTTGTTGCGTTTCAAATAGTTTACAATTGGTGCAATTTGTTGAATAGACTCTGTTATTAAATGGGTTTAATTATGTTTTCTAAAGCACCGTGGGACTTGTTTAGTTAAAATATTGCGTAAATGGAAAATGTAAACTTGTCAGATTTAATTGGAAAATGATACGTAGACCAACTGGTAGAAGAAATAGAAAAAATAAATGTGTTAACATTTTAGTCTGTGCACACTTGCACAGTGTAGATAGGAAATACTTATTTGAAACAGTATTGTGCCGTTGCTAGCTAAAGAGTAACAAACTGAGCCTGATAGTACTAAAACACAGTCCAACTTTATCCATTACAAACTTGCCAAACGCAGTTTCAAACACTGCTTTTTGCATGCACAATATTGCCTCACTGTAGCAACTTTGCTAACGTAATTGTGAGTTTTTAAAGGGTGGTATTTAATATTTTAACCCTTTTTTCAATCAAAATATTCGAAATTACCACCAAAAATACTGAATTGCACACTAAATTTGCTCATCAAATAAATCAATTATACTATACTGCTAGATCTTTAAAGCTTAACTGTTTTACTGAATGACTATCTGTTAACTAAAAGTAAATCTAAAACTACCCACCAGATTTAGTAAATGATCACCAAAAATACAAAATGATCACCAAAATTAAATCTCTATTTTAGTGTGGAAACTCGACCGGGGCTTCTATTTCTGTCTAAAGGGTTTAAAGGAACCTAACTAACCTAACCTCGGGGTGCCCTAAGTTCCCTATCGTCGCAGATCATTCAACACCGTGACTTCGACTTGCAGTTCGAAACTCGAGAAAAATTTGGTGACCAATTCAGTTGTAATATTGAATAATTTGTGTGCAAATCAGTATTTTTGTTTTACGCAGTAGGTTATTAGTGGAGAAATTTTGTTTGCTTAAATTTCTAAATGGAGGCGCAGTTAAAAATTCCCCGTTTTTAAATACCTGTTTTATGTAAGCATTTAGGCCAGCTTATGCCACAAATCATCAAGTGCAAGTGTCGTGGTCACCACTGATCAATTGACATACTTCTTATGAGCTGATACAGAAAAAACAAAAATTAAAAAATAATAAAGCGATTCCCCCGTACAGTTTGCATCATCATCTTCCTGCCCTCATCCCTTTCTATTTGGGGTCGGCGCAACATGTTTTCTTCTTCCATTCTCCCCTGTCAGACGTCACGGCATCGTTGACTCCTTTCTCTTTCATATCAGTCTTCACACAATCCATCCATCTTTTCTTTGGCCTGCCTCTCCCTCTCCATCCATCAACATTCATTAACAATGACAATTAACAATGACTAAACTATATATTGATTTGAAAGCATCTAAAAATCTAATTTTACAGTTTATTAAAAAAAAACGGGTTTTCAGGTCTAACATAGTGTTTCTTAGACAAGATTTGTTTTGTAATAATTGGTTCATGGTGTAAACTACATCATTAGCACTAAAAGTATTCAAAACATCATTCCATTTCGGTGAATAGTTTGAAATGACAGAGACATAAATTGAATATGTTTTAAATCCATTTAGAGTTAAACGCATAATAATATATTTAATGGTGTAAACGGGCCTTATAGTTTCAAGCGACTTTATGACAAATTGATGAGTACCAAATTTTTCACGGTTTTCAAACAGGGTAGTTGCGTTCTACTTCGTCATAAAACAATATTCCCCTCAGCATAAAAGGGTTAGTTAAGTTGGAAAAAGATAACATTTTTGGTTTTTCTCAGTACTTAAAAGGCACTGTTTGTCTGACAAGACTTAAGTACCTAATTAAAATTTGTAGACAGACTTGCTTTTACTGGAAAACTAAATAATTTCTCTACTGAAATATTTGGATAATATACTTCTGAATATTCTAGGAATTTGAAATATTTTTTGCGAATGTTTTTTACTTAATCGCGTCGGTGTAAATATTGTAAAAGCTGACTGTTAAGGTTGGTCTTAATAATATTTGCTGTTGCCTCGAGCGTTCGTTTCCAAAGTTTTTTTTGTTCAATTTTGTTAAAAGAAAGGCCATTACGGTATTTTTCGTTTGAGTCGACCTTTATCCACGAAAAAGGTAGTACAGATATATTATGTCGTGTATTTTTGTGGCTTTCCGCAAATAATTTATAGAAACATTTGAACTCTCTTTTCTGTTAACGCAGATTCTCAGACTTAGTTAAATTAGATACCAAGTACATGGTCGGATAATATTAACCGTTATTAACACTGCAAGTACAAATTCACGTTATAAAGTTTAAAATTGACACTGGCCACTTAAAGTTCAACTAGATAGAACTAGCTCTTCACCTATTTCAGTAGTAAAATGAAGTTTGACGCTCCCCAACTACTAGGTGAGGAGCTAGTGTCAAACCTCATTTTACCTCACTTTGATAATATGCAGTAACATAACACTTTAGCGTTGACTGAGTAAAATTGTATATTAAAATAATTTATCTTCCAATAATAAAAGGAGTAAATGACGATAGCAAATGGAAGTACAAAAAAGGTGTTTTGCCGAAAACTACATATAAAATGGAACAAGGACAGGAAGATTGTGATGATCTTCCAATAATCGCGTTGACACATAAAACATTGTATTCCAAATTCATTAGAGAATTCACGACCAATATTTTCATATTACTTACTTCACGTTATAGATTTGCGGAGAGTGGAATTAAGTTTGAAGTTTGGCAAATATATATAAAAAAGAATAAATAATAATAAATACAGGACGTAAACAGACTCTTCACGAAGCTGCCAACCAAGCATTATGTACATCAAACTAAGTAATTTTACGCAAAAATTAGTGCTGGGAAATGACTTTTTTTTTGGGCTGAAAAATCACGTTTTACAGTAGGACTCAATGTAATGCACTCAAAACATTGTGCTGATGGATGGATTTAATAGTAAGGGGGTCCTGGAGGTGTTTCAAGTAAAATCTTACATTAGAAACATGTATTTATAAAAAAACTTGTGAAGAACTTGGAACTTTGACCTCCAATATCTCCATAACTAGAAGGTTCCCATGTATGTTCTAGAACAAAAAATGATCGCAATGACGGGGAGAACAAGTACCTTTCGGCTTCGTTAAGAGTCTGTTTACACCCTTCATAAATAATATAAAAATAAATAATAATAAATATTAGAGAATTATTGCATGAATAAGGAGGTGGGTGTCGATTAGAGGTAACATTTGAGCAATGACCCAAGGCATATCATTTTCTTATACATCGAAAAACAAAACTCTTTGAAAAAAAATATTTTGTAAAAAATAATTACAGACACAGTTAAACCTCTGGGGTTTGTATTAGCGAGCCAGGTATATGAACATAATAATGTAAATAACGTAGAGCAGAGTGGAAGGCTATGGGGAGGCCTTTGCCCAGCAGTGCATCAACAGAGGCTAATTAAAAAAAAAAAAAAAATTACATGAAACAGAATGTGGGCTTAGTAAGAACCTGTAGGTCAACCCCAAGGATTGAAGCAGACCCCAGACCGTACCACTCGTTCAAAAGACAGTAACATCACGTCTAAACTGACCAACAGGATACACGCACGAAGCACAACTTCCGCAACTGCACATACTCGTCCCCGACGTTCTGCGACCACTGTGGCTCCCTCCTGTACGGCCTCATCCACCAGGGCCTCAAGTGTCAAGGTACCAAGCGAACCGCGGACTACTCACTAACGCTTGGACATGCTTCTGTGTTTTAGAACTCTCTACTTTCAGATTGGTGATGGTGCTTTCTGCTAATGCTTTTTTTATTAACTCTTTTATGTCCGTAGACTCTTTAGGTTCCATTTCTTGTGTAGGTACGCTCTCGCTCTTTTCGGGGCCCTTTTTTATTTGTGCTTTAATCGATAATGTTATGTTTGTGATTGCAAAGGCGGCCTACGCTCCTCACAAATGGAACACGTGGACGTTCCTTGCGCCAACTTTTTGTGAACACTGCGGTACATTACTCCATGGTCTCGCCCATCAGGGATTAAAATGCGGAGGTATAATATAGAAGACGTATCTATAGAATGACACTAACAAGAGGAAACTAGTTCCTGGATAGCGAATGCTTTTAACACGAGACGACTAATGTATGCCTTTGCAACTAAAAGAAGTATTTATGTTGTCAGCACAAGAAGGTTCCAAGTCTGAAGTATCAGCTCCCATTAGTGAGACAAGGAAGGTCCCTTTGCACGAATTGTCTGGATCGTGGATCAATGTGTATTTATTAACTGAACTATTAATATCGAAGTCCCCTCGTAGGTTCGTCGAACAATTGAATTTGCTTTTGTTACTTTACTTGGTTGCTTGTTTATCCCCTCTGTATATAACTCTGTCTCCTGCAGCTTAGTTTATTTGCTTGTGAGAGCACTTCTTTGCATTATAAGTTAAAACACACTTAGTTAGATGTAGTTCATTGTATGGAGGTATTGTTAACTCATCGGTTGTAAATGGAACATTGACAAGGGTTTCATCAAATGCTACTGCAACTTGTTGTGTGTCTTGAGCTTCTTTATTAAGTTTGATACGGTTAAGAGTTAGGCCGCTGCCTCGAATTTTGCGGGCAGCGGGGCGGCGGCGGCGGCGGCGCCGCTTGACTGGAGTGCACCGCTCGTTGCCCGCTCCCGCGCCGCTGTTTTCGAGAACCGGTCCATTTAAATGTACGCATAAGATCCTGCCGCTCCCGCGCCGCCGCCGCCGCCGCCCCGCTGCCCGCAAGATTCGAGGCAGAGGCCTTAAGCATTTATGTTTAACCGCTAGCTTTTGTACTTACTAGCCAATCGATATTGTTACCAACTACCTCAGAATCCTTTGCTCCTTATATTTGATGTCTACTCTCTTGCCTCCTATAACTAAAGAAACAAACTGAAACTATCTCAACATTAACTTCATAATTGGTTAAATTTTTAACCGACTTCCAAAAGGCTGTCAATTCGCCTGTTCTTTTAAAAAAAAGCCTGATAAGAAATACTATCTACCAAAACACAAGACAATTGGCGAGATGCGATATGGCTATCAATGTTTCTTTCCACACAATTGTCGATGTTCACTAGTTTCTAACTAAATTTTATGTGGATAATGTTTTTGTAAAATTAACTTAAGGAAAAACGTGGCTATATCAAAATGTTGATCAAGTTCCCTTGTTGAATATTACTTATCCCGGATTCCCCTATATTATTAATAATCCTGTAAGCTACGTAATGTAACCAATTAATATTATAATTACCCAGAACAATTACTAAGGTAAACTCGCTGTCTTTAACCCTATTTTTTTTTTATTCTTATCAAATGCATGTTTGTGTTCGTTGCTTTGAGGGTGTTATTGCTTGAAATATTTAATGTTTTTCCAATTTATGCCCGTTTTCACTAACAACCAAATGAATGCCTAAATCAATCGCGCTGTTGTATTTTCGACGCTCAGCTCTTTGCCGAAAGTTGTAAATCTAATAACGTACATTTGTATAGTGCGCCTTTATTGATTTAGTTTGTTGCCTGTAGGCAGATAGTAAAAACGGGCAATATGTATAAACTAGCAAGTCATTCTCAATATGTTCAGTTTGAAGTCTTCATACATTTTAATGATTCATATTTTAGTATTAATCGACATCATACGTACAAAAATACTTTATATTTAGTATCTTTGAACTGCACTTGCAGTGCATGAGGCAATTTATTATTAAAAGCTGCTGTTGAGAATGATTTACGATATTATTGCGTTCATTCTTAAGTTTTTATATTTTGACTTTTTTTGCCAAAGTTTCTAAAGAGGGAACAGGGCCTGCAAGGAATTTGCAAAATAGGTATTTGCAGGAACTATTGCCGTCGCGCTGCGTCAAGCGTGCCCCCGTAGAGCGCGATAGGGAAAGCTCCAGGTCAGACCGAACACAGCACAAAAAATTGGACGTGATCGACGTTTTGTATTCCCCTTTTTTCTCCTCGAAAACTGAGCTGATTCAATTATTATTGACAGTAAAATTTTAAGAAAGAGTATGTCTAGGTTCCTATCAATTTCTTTTGTGTTAAAAACTTTTCTAATTTATCTGGTAGTCCCTCTAATCATGGTCGTAAAAATGGAGCATTTTTTTATATTTGGAGGGTCATATTTTCTTTACTTATTAGTTGCTGAAAAAAAGGAAATGAGAGGGACGGATCTACAGTAGACCTTGAATATATGAGAAAAAAAAATTATTGCTCTAGCTAGAGGCATTACTTATTCAGTATATTTTTTTATTATTATTTGTATGGGAATCGCAGCCCTGTTCCCCCTTAAACTATATATTTTTCACATACTGTCCTGTATCTTAATTTAACTTTATGATCCAAAATATGTAATTCGAATTTTTATTGAGAGCATCACTAACTTGTTAATTTTTTCACCAATATCTCAAGCAAAATAGACCCTTGTAGATGCTTAAGTACCTAAAAACAAAGCAAGTGACTGACGGCCTAAAAACTCTATCTCTCACGGGCCTTTTAAGAGGATTTCTGTTGCTTTACCATCGTTTAAGCAAATTAAAACCCTCTAGATACAAGAACACAAAAGAACAGAAAATTTCAAGGCCTGCGAATATAGGTTTTTTCCCATGTCAGTCCCATGGATTATAAACTAAAAATCATTCAGTAAGAAGTTATAATAACAAATTAAACGTGTGAACAGCATGCGACATGAACGTCCACAAGCGTTGCGAGGAGTCGGTGCCGAACCTGTGCGGCTGCGACCACACCGAGCGGCGCGGGCGCATCCAGCTCAACGTGTCGTGCCAGGGGAACAAGCTCACTATTGTAGGTATGTACTGATTAGTGAACGTCCTCAAGCGCTGCGAGGAATCGGTGCCGAACCTGTGCGGCTGCGACCACACCGAGCGGCGCGGGCGCATCCAGCACAACGTGTCGTGCCAGGGGAACAAGCTCATTATTGTAGGTATGTACTGATGAGTGAACGTCCACAAGCGCTGCGAGGAGAGAGAAATAAGAAGAAGAGAGAGAATAACAGGGGGCGAGCCTTTTACTATCAACTAAGCACTGAAAAATTCTGTGGATTTCCACAGATTTTTTTTTATTTTTGTTTTTTTTTTGTTGAGCCCAGCATTTGCGACCACAAGAGCAACAAGGCAGTGTGCTAAGAGTCACGAGCATCCTTTTATTTATGCTTACCCAATTAAGCTAAGCGCACATTACCACTGCGCTTTCTCAAGATGGATTGACGATTCAATAATCTAACCAATTTTTTTTTTCCGCCAGTGATACAGGGCCGCAATCTGATCCCAATGGACCCCAATGGTCTGTCGGACCCCTACGTGAAGATGAAGCTCATCCCAGACTCCGACAATGTGAAGAAAAAAACCAAGACGATGAGGAGCACGCTCAACCCCGTGTGGAACGAAACCCTGACCTTCGAGCTGAAGCCTGAGGATAAGGATAGGAGGCTGCTGATTGAGGTAGGGTTTTAAAGAGTATTACTTCAAAAAATTGCTCACATATTTGTTTGAGGGCTGATTTTTCAATCATTAGATTACCTTTACCTGAAAAGTAAATGTGACGTTTTGACAGTCCGTCCATACAAAAACTGTCAAAATCACAAACTTATTCGTCGGATAAAAGAAAAAAAAGTAAAGTTAACTGCCAATTAAAAACCGGCCATAAATGAATTTTCCAAACAAGTAACATTTAATTTAAAGTATCAAAAAAACCCGATTACAGATTGTATTATGTAAGTAACTAAATATTTTGTAATCTCCTTTTAATTCTCTTCATTTTGATACCCTACTCGATAGGTTTGATTGAAAAAAAGTATTAACGACTTACTTAATTTATTTAAAAGAAAAGACTTTTATAAGGACGTGATACCTTAATCGTCGAAATCCATCCAGCCATTTGGCACATACGAGGTAATAAAGAAATTTACAAAGAAACATTATAAGATACGTGCGAAAAACATAACTCTTTCTTGGCAGTCGGGTAAGAACAAGTGAGTGTCATATGACAGCAACATTGGCGTATCTACGCACGACGGCTGATCAAGCTATACATAACCAGTTTATACGAATCTCTCATTGTACAGAAAATATATACAAAGTGAGGCCACGTTATACTGGAAGCGTAAAGCTTTATGTGCCGCCGTGTGTACGCGACCGATTGCTTTGGTTAGAACGTGGGATAGCAACTAACAACTTTTTAGACTTATAATTATTGATTCTTTAATCTAGTCGTAAAGATAAAGATTAAAACCATAAATATTGTCTTTAATAAAGGACATCTTTATGTTAATTCCTACATTTTTTTTAATATAAAAGGATGTAAATTATCTTCAAGATTACCATAGAAAAGACATTTCTAACAGATGTCAAAATGCTCTTGCTCTCACGAAACATTTCGTTCTGACTTGTTATTCTGAATAAATAATTGTATAATAGAAACATTATTATTTGCATAAAAGCCATGAAAAATGATGTCTTTTCTAAGAAATTGCAATAAATAAATACTATTTGAGAAAAAATCGTTCATTCTCAGACTTGCAATTTAATTCATAATCGTCGTCATTTGAGAATCACTTTGGTTGTTCAAAATTAATTTCTCTTTTAGCATTTATAAAGGTTTTATAAATGTTCAATAGAATAAAATGATAGAATACTGGTAGATACAAGTATCGTACATGCAGCTTATTGGGTTTCAGTAGAAAAATCAAGCGATGTTTTAATCAAAATCTCAACCTACGTTTTCTATGGATATTTTTTTTTGGATGCAGCTTTTTTTTTTAGGATGGGAAATCATAAAATGATCTCCTTCCGCTCGGAGCGGATGGGAGTGTCAGACTTGTACTGACTAAAACCCGTCCATATTCCTTCCTTGCCCTTTGTGTTCCAGGGTCGCTGTATATTCTCTTTCGAACCGTCCAGCAGTCCATTGAATGCAATCTCATGCATTTTTTACCGCTGACTACTCTTTATGATGTTTTAACAATGTCCGATTTAGAATGGCGGAATTACTCGGCTAGTAAATAGTTTTACTTAGAGTTGCCTGTCCAGTTCATTATCACAAAACACGGACCACCCAATCAATTTATTATAATTTATATTTATTTATAATTTAATATTAATACTTCCAGATCTGGGACTGGGACCGTACCTCCCGCAACGACTTCATGGGATCCCTATCCTTCGGGATCTCCGAGCTGATGAAAGCCCCAGCTGAAGGTTGGTTCAAACTCCTGACCCAAGAAGAAGGGGAGTTCTACAACGTGCCAGTCCCTGAGGAGGGCACAGACCTGGCCCAACTGAAGAACCAGATGAGAGCCACCAGTGTTGGGGCTCGTAGGCCTCCGCCTCCGCCCGATAGGGAGGTACCGCATAATATGGCCGCTGCTGATGTGATTAGGGCTTCAGATTTCCACTTCATTATGGTGCTTGGAAAGGGGTCTTTTGGAAAGGTTCGTATGACGTTTATAACTGGAATTAGGTAATTGTTCGTTTTTCTCTCTCCACTTAGCTGTCATCAAATAACATGTTTTTATGTAAATATGTACCAATCCGCAATGGGCCCGCGTGGTGGATTATAGCCCATTCCCTATCATAGAGAGGAAGCCTGTGTCCCAGCAGTGGGAACATTATAGGCTGATGATGATGATGATGATGTAAATATGTCGCCAGTGGGAGAACGCACAGTGATGCAAATTTTCTATTTTCACATTTTTTTGCATATTAGAGCAAAAATAAGCTATCTGCATGTGGGTTAGACTGGTAGCGAGCTCAACATAGTTAGACAAAGGTTAGGCAAAGCAAAGAGAGCAAAACTTAAACAGAACGAACCGAAAACTGCTAATGATTTAAAAAAACGAATAACTTATGAACAAGGAATAGTTTGTCAGATTAAAAAAAAACATGATAGACAAAGTTTCCAAAGTAGACTCCCACTTGCTGCGTCGGCAACTCATGGTGAATTTTTCAACATTAACCGCACTATCGAGAACACAAGTATTATAAACGGTGTTAAAATACCATTAACGAAGCCGAAATGTTGTTTTCCCTCTCATTGCGATAGTTTTTTGTTCTGGACCTTAACTGGGAACCTTCCAGTTTCAGAAATATTAGAGACCACAGTTCACAAGTTTAAAAAAAAAATACCAGTTTTTAAGGTACTTGAATTACCTCCATGACCGGTTTACTATTCAAAGCATCCATCAGCACAATGTTTTGAGTGTGCTACATTGAGCTTTACCGTAAAACGTGACATTTAACCTCAAAAAAAAAAAGTCGTTTCTCAACAATAATTTTTGCGTAGGGTTACTTAGTACATAATGCTTGGTTGATGGTTTCGCGAAGGATCCGTATGCTTCCTAAATTCACATTTACACCCTGTATGCTTCCTAAATTCTACCTCCTTTTACCCAGGTCATGTTAGCCGAACGCCGCGGCACAGACGAGCTGTATGCCATCAAGATCCTGAAAAAGGACATCATCATCCAGGACGATGACGTGGAGTGCACCATGGTCGAGAAGAGAGTGCTGGCTCTTAGCAGCAAGCCGCCTTTCTTGGTGCAGCTGCATTCTTGCTTCCAAACTATGGTGAGGAATTTTGCTTTTACTGTTTTGGACAGAATACAAAATGAGGATTAAGTAATTGATTGTTGTTGATTGATTGATTTATTTTTGTAAGTGGAAGTCTGAAAGTGCTACCGACGACTTCTTCTTCTTAGCGTGTCGATGGCAATCTATATTGTGTCGGCCCAGAACTGAGCTACTAGTTTGGCGCTTTCGGTAGCATCCATCAGTTCCTGTAGTGAACCAGTAACAGGACACGCAGGACACGATATTAAGTGCCCCATCGTTTGTGGAAACCGATGACTGGAAAGTTTGTTGTATTTGGTTGTTATGGTATGAGCGTGTGGTGCGCAGGAATGAAGAAAAAGTCATAAAGAAAACTTTGAGTATGAATGTAATTGGCTTTATGAGTAGGGGAAAACTAAAGAAACGATGGATGAACTGTGTGAAAGATAACATGGCTACAAAGCATGTAAAAGTATGGAAGAAGAAGACATGCTGAGCCAATCCCAAATAAATTGGATTAAGAAGAGCGACATAATGTACCACTGCTGAGTGGTGCCGAGCAAAGGTCAATATTTCGTCCTTCTAATTATCTGCATCGCTGTTATGGTTTCCAGCGCGACTGCCGAGCGTGAGTCCTGGGTTTGAATCCTAAGTTTGGCATAGTATGTCTGGAGTTTCTCAAAACAAAATAGGTACTCAATTCGCCCGAAGTCACTATTCACACTCTACTCCTTGGATATACTCGTACTTACATGCATTCTTTTGTTTTATACGTTATATGTACGTTATGTGTATTTTTCGTTATAATCAAATATTATCTCCAAGTCAACATTTTCCATTCGTACTCCAAAACTGTACCTATTGTTCAGTCATACATACTATTACGTTTATTTTCAGGACCGTCTTTACTTTGTGATGGAGTACGTCAACGGCGGAGATCTGATGTTCCAGATCCAGCAGTGCGGGAAGTTCAAAGAGCCTGTAGCCGTGTAAGTACACAAGGATTGATGATCGATCCCTAAGACAGTGACCACATAATATATCCACGCGATCACTGCATTAAGTTCGGTGCGGTCTTGAGTTGCGTCGAATAGCGACTTTTTAGATTTTTCATTACATGGACAAAGGCTTATGTCCAGCAGTGGACGTCTTTCGGTTGAAATTATGA
The DNA here is from genome assembly GCA_950005105.1 of Lycophotia porphyrea. Taxonomy (NCBI): domain Eukaryota; kingdom Metazoa; phylum Arthropoda; class Insecta; order Lepidoptera; family Noctuidae; genus Lycophotia; species Lycophotia porphyrea. The sequence goes on from OX465396.1 coordinate 3,757,974, forward strand.
CATAAAATTAGGACATAAAACTGTTTCTGATCGGCTCAAGCTTATTCCGCGTCGCTAATAAATTACCGATCGTTATTGGTTATTTTTACTCTTGTACCTTTGACATTCTTATTTTATAAGAGATGATTAACTTAAGAGACCTATCAAGCTAAGAAACCAATATTCTCATCTTGTAGACTTTAATAAACTTAAAGGTACCATGAAATAATTCTTTTTCTGAGAAATATCGCTCAATTATGTCAAGAGTCTTTCGATAAAATGTTTCAATATATTCGAAAATGTAAAAAATATAATATATCAAATATATTCCATTAGGATATAATGTTAATGGAATTGAAATTTCCATAAATATCGTATAATCGTACTCACTAACTGTTAGGACGTGGAAGTTAATCTTATGTCGCCATTTCTTCTCTTTTTATACATACCTAAGTTTTATATCGTTTATTGTATGTATTTGTACATATTGTGGTTTTTGTGGGTGTGCTATTATAATTTATGCTAAGAGAAACGCCATTTACCAGTGGCAGGAGAAATCAAAATCTTTTTTTAGAAATTCAAGGAGCTCGTGGTCAAATAACTGCCACTCGAGTCGATCTTCACGTTAAGCCGCGCGTGCCTAGGTTGGTCCGTGGATGGGGGACCACCCATTACATACCGAGTTTCCTCCGTGCCTCGGAAAGCACTTTAAGCCGTTGGTGTGGGCTGTCAATGGCAGATCTTTGACAGACGTTAAATAGAGAGACAAGTTAGTGACCCGAAAGTCTGACAAGCAGTCTTACCAAGGGGGTATCGTATTACCCAGTACTAGATAGATAAACCAGGTACTAGGCAGATGGGAATGGGACGACGTCACCTCCTGCGAAGCTGCGAAGCAGTCATTCTAGCGAAGGAGGTGGCGGAACGTAAGAGGGAGCACCCAGCCGCCGCGGGAGACACCCCGGGCGTCAGAGGCCACGTGGTGGCTCTTGGCCACCGTATGGTATTCAGCTGCATTCGGTTTATTCGGTTAGACTGGAGACCGACCCCAAAAAATGCTAGGCAGATGAAGAATCACAGCAGGTCACAAACTTGTTACCTTATTTATTTTTGACTCAAAACACAGGGTGTCGTCTTAACATTATATATGTATGAAGTACTTATAATCACCAATTTTCTCCCTAGCTTCTACGCCTCAGAAATAGCAATCGGTCTGTTCTTCCTGCATTCCCGTGGCATCGTGTACCGCGACCTCAAGTTGGACAACGTTCTTCTCGACCAGGACGGCCATATCAAGATCGCTGACTTCGGCATGTGCAAGGAAGGCATTACCGGCGACAAAACTACCAAGACCTTTTGCGGAACCCCCGATTATATCGCGCCAGAGATCATCTTGTACCAGCCGTATGGTAAATCTGTCGATTGGTGGGCGTATGGCGTGCTCTTGTATGAGATGCTTGTTGGTCAGCCGCCATTTGATGGAGAAGATGAAGAGGAGTTGTTTGCTGCTATTACGGATAATAGTGTGTCGTATCCGAAGACTTTGAGTAAGGTTAGTTTTACGCTTTTTTACCCTTCTAAGAAGGTAAATTAAATGCTTAACTTATGAGTTCTTTCAGCGATTTCTTGTGGTTTCAAGGGAGATATTCTGGCTTATTTTTGTCATCTTCTGGCTGTCTTGCACCGGTTGGTGTGACGAATGGACAGTCGTAGAAATGTATTTTTAAACAGATTGCGACACCACTTACGTTTTTCGTATTATAGCCATCTTAAATGACTGTCAATTGAAGTTGATGTAATCAATTCGTTACCTTGACAATCATTTGGAATGACCTCGGAAATTCGTTTGTTTTTTGTTTAAGTGACGTAAACACCTGGAATAAAGTTTTTCAACATTGTTTCAGACACAAGTTAATGTGTTGAGGGAAACAATTGTTACTGGCAACATGTTAAATGTTACATACTTGTACTGTTCAAATTTAATGTCGCCAGAATGTTGAGTGATTGTGGCTCATCATTATTTCTGGCTGACTTTATCTGTTCTGGTTGCCTGTTCTAAAATACCCACCTTTCACCTTCCAGGAAGCTAAAGACGCATGCAAGTCGTTCCTGATAAAGAACCCGACGAAGCGTCTCGGCTGCAACGCGCGCGGCGAGGAGGACGTGCGCACGCATCCCTTCTTCCGCCGCATCGACTGGGCGCGCATCGAGGCGCGGGACGTGCAGCCGCCCTTCAAGCCGAAGATTGTGAGTAGCGATATCGATATTATAGAACCGATTGTGATTTTGTCAATTTTGTGTTATTATGTGGTGTAGCTGGCGCGGCTTCGTACAGAGGTCGGAAGTTACCCGATGAGAACAGAATAACAACTACCTGTATTATTGCCTATCTATGGTCTATCTAACAACTATCGGACGGCCACCTGCCAGATGGACCAAAACTGCAGGGAGTCGTTGGATGCAGGTGGCATTGGACCGGACACGTTGAAAATCGATTGGGGAGGCCTATGTTCAGCAGTGGACAGCAACGGGCTGATATGATGATGATGATAGTCTATCTTAATGCTACACATCATGGCATTCATGACATGATGTTTGGCATGACATGACAAACAAAATCAGTTTCACACGTCACATTGGCAAGTGTAGCATGGGACACAGAGTCCCCCCAGCTAGATGGACCGACGGCCTTGAAAAGGTACGCATCAAACTGGATGCGGAAGACTCAGGACAGGGTGTTCTGGCACTGCTTAGGAGAGGCCTATGTCAGTAGTAGATTGCAATAGGCCGAGTAGAAAAAAAAACATTTAAGTGTTTTTAGTGTCTAAAGATACTTGTAGCAATGTGATTGGAGCTAAAAAAATACGGCGTTTTCATTTAAAAAGTCTGTATAATCTGATTGAGATTGTCGGATTGTTGTTTGTTTTGCCGTTGTTGTTTGTCGGTTGTTGTTGTTGTTTTGTTTTTGTTGTGTTTGTTGTTGTTGTTGTTTTCGAAACGTGATCACGTGACAAGGTGGATATGATCGGGGATTACCATGACGTCAGTACTGCTTTAAGACGTCATGGTCTCCCATGAAGACGGCGTATTTTTTTTTCTAGAAATGAAAAAGTACTTTGATTTGTATTTCTAACTGATATTTCTAAAATACTTCTTCCCATTCCTCCACAGAAACATCGCAAGGACGTATCCAACTTCGACAAACAGTTCACACAAGAGAAGACGGAACTGACGCCCACAGACAAGCTGTTCATGATGAACCTCGACCAGACTGAGTTCATGGGCTTCTCCTTCCTCAACCCCGAGTTCGTGCAGCATGTCTGAACAACCAAGGTAAATATTGCACTTGTCAGTCAGATTTATTTTTACGAGGGTGCATTGTCAGCACAACGAAGCGAAACCATCCCAGCGGATATCTTATATTTTAGTATTTTAATAAGGAGTCCCTTTCGGAATTATGTAAAGAGCATTCATAATTTAACCGAGGGAAGAACCTAATTTACAGCTCCTCTCGCTGCGGAGCGAAAGCGAATTGAATGCAAGAGCGAGCAAAGCAAGCTCAAATATGTTTGCTCCTCGCCTCAAATAGGATTGATTATCCGGCCAGCTGAAGAGCTTACTTGCCCTACGTTAAGTATTAGTTTAATTAGAGACAATTATTTAACAAGAAATACAATAATTTACCTTTCTCACATTCCAGGGTTGAATTTCTCCTCATTATTGAAGCTGACTGCGTGGTGGGGCTACCCGGTACTCGTCAGCTCTTCACTCCATCTGTCGACTGTCTCTGTCACTCATACGACGCGCGTCGTTCGCTGTCTCACTCTACGTTACGTTCGAACGGTTAGCTATCATTGTATCGTTGATTCTAGAGGGAATGCCATTCTTAGGCTCTTCGAAGGACGTTAGGAGATGTATTTGCTCATTCCCGTTAATTTTACTACTCTTATTTGAGTCGATGATGTTCTACATACCATCCAATACGACATGACTTAGTTTATTTAATTTCTCGTCTTTAACCTCGGTATTGGGGAGTTTTTCTCACTTATAATTTAAGTCGATGAATCCCTTTGAAGATTTCAAATTATAAGTGTTGCCAACTTCGTGGTATCGAAGTTAAAAATGGATCGTTATTCTAAGAGTAGTCATTTGTTTAAGTATAATTTTCGCAATAATTAATTTATGTAACTGCAATAATAACTGAATCTGAAATGTAATCCAACGAATTTCGCTAAGCAATATTAATTGGAGAAAAAATAAATTGTTGGAATTTTTGCTCTCTATGTATTGGCAATATTATTTTCGGCAATGTGTAATGTTAATTTATTTGTTAATTAGTAACATGGTAATCATATTCAGAATCTCGACACATGGCAATCTCTAATATCATGATCTTGGGGCCACTTGATAAATATAGTAAATGTTGATCGCCACTCAGTGTTTATACCTTCTGTCAAAATATACTCTATTAGAAGTCATTAAAGTTTATAATCGCTTGCAATTTTGACAGATCGCGTCAAACTGTGTGGATGTTTTTTGTTTTATTTTCACGTTTTTTCACATATCAGTGTTGTTTATATGTAAATACTGTCGTGTCGTGTGGATGGAAATATTGTTAAGCGTTTTAGATGTCAAAGGAGCTTAAAAGAAACATATTTAGCGTACGCTATGATGCCAAAGTGATCGCTTGAATATCTTTTTAGATCTTCTAGGCTATACAAAATTTTAGAAATACTAATAATTGAAGTTGCTAATGCATTTTAAAGATATGAGTATTGTAAAATGTTATCCTTGATGAGCGAATGGTTGTTTAAAATGTATATTATATTGGAATGGAATGGTAGCGTAAGCTAAATGTGTTTAGTTTTTTGTTGTTTTTCACAATATTATTTAGCTCATGATTTGAATCTCTTGTCTACTTACGCAGTTAGCGAATACCGTTTAATTGTTGACTTTCATCTTTTTTGGGTCAACTTATATTCAGTAATATTATTATAACTACTCGTTTCTCCCCAAAGATATCATTTTGTTTATTACGTACGACTGACAGGCCATTACCTTTTAAAGCAATATTATTTTGATGTTACTTCATTGTGCGAAAGAGACGGAGCTACACGTCCTGTATAACTCTATCTCTCTCTCACTGTGAAGTGTCATTAAAGTAATACTACTATCTGAGGTGGTGATACAGACCCAGGAGGTCGTAGTATTAAGTTTTCATTGTTTTCATTGTCTATGGTAACACTTTGTTTGTTTTTAAGGGGTTTTCACAGCATTTTGTGAGTTATGGATGATCAAATGTATTGTTTTAGCTTGACTGTTAGCTTGTATGCGTGTGGGTGTGACTGGTCACTTGTGCATGTGTGCGTGTTTCGTTTCGATTCAATTTGTATCGATATTATGAGGGACAGCACTGTTTTGTATTACTGTCGTAGGTAACTAGACTATTTAAATGTTTATTTTATCTTCTACCAGCAATCAAGAAAGTTTCTGATGGTTCCATTAATAAATTATCAGTCTTGAACTATAAACAAACTTATAACTTGACCAATCAACCCTTTGTATTATCGTTACAAGTTGCCAACAGCAAATAGCTGTCTATAATCGTCTACTAAAATAGCCTTACTAACTTAATTAATAATATTAATATTAATCGCTAATAAAACATAAATTTTAAAATCGTATATAAACTCTTACTAGATTAATCGATGTGAATTAAAAAATGAAAAAGAAAGCATTTGATTCTAAATTGAAATGTAATAAAATGACATTTATATGTTTTATTTTTATTTATTTATATAAAAGTACGTTTTAGCTTAATTATAATAATTAAATATTATCTTTCAATAGTATTCTCAATTTGCCGCGCATTCCCAATGCGGTTTTGCTAATAAATAATTAGGTATAATAGTAATTTTTAAATTCTTTTAGTAGGCATAAGCATTAATTTAAGGACGCTGGCTTATATTCACGTCATTATATTCACGGCATTTTGTTAACAGTATAGAAATCACATCGTTGGTTTCTTACTTTATTTTGTTATAATTTTATGCATTTTATTTGATTAAGTAACAAGTGGGATTTATTTTTATATTACTTTTAATTTTTTACAGTATTATATCAAAAAGTAACCACCCTAGATTAAAGAGGGTTTATTTTTTTACGTTGGCTTCATTTACCCAACATTCTTTATTTAAATGTCTCTCTCATTATCCTAATTTATTTTAAGCTGGTTATTTTTGACAGCCTTTTTTGACACATTCTATTGTTTATTTTTCATGTTGATAATTGACATCAATTGTTTTTTTTATCTCTTTCGAGCTGGTTATGTTTTGTTAGATGAAAACATTTTCTTCATGTTGTTTTTTAAGTGAAAATGAGCCAGCATCGTAGGTTAACAACAGCTGGAGAGGGAGACAACGTAGCGGGCGCACTGCGCTACCCACCCATCCCCGTCACTGCGCGTAATCATACGTACAGTTTGACACAACCCCGTGATCCCGTCTTGTTCTGAACACTTTTAAAATACCACCATTTTCTCTCTATGAATCGTAATTCTGGAAAACGACTTTAAAACCCACACATAAAGTTCAGTATGCGCAACGTCAATTTTATGACTTCAACAGTAGTCGTTCTGAAACCAACTTAATTTACTAAAATAAAGTCGATATTCGTTTGAGTGTAAATAAGATCAATTTGAAACAAGTATTTGAAGCGACTTTACATAGATCATCTAATGTGATAAGAAATCTAATAGAAATATATTTTAAAAGTGTTTACAACAAGACCAAACTTCAATCCTTCACCCAGCTACAATTTATTTACATTTAGAACTAATTAAAACTCTTCTGTTTTCATTTCGAGTACCTACCTATCTTTTGAAGACCTAAAAGTAAAAATGTCTTTGTTTTAACTAGGATCCAATTTTATGTTCGATTTTATTTCACATCTACAATTTGTATGTGTGTTTTCCATAATAGTATGTCTAGTAAACTTTCTATAGTGGCTGCCAGTTAGGATCACAATAGCGGTCATTGCCTTTTCCCTAATATCTCTTCGTACGAGCCAAAACAAATGAACCATGTATCGTTTTTCATTAGAAAAAATGTTGAAGTAGACGATAGATGACGATTCAAGACATGAACAGGCTTATTTTCGGTTTTCAAAGTTAAGAACTTGAATAAACGTAAGTGGGTCAGTGACCGCTATTGCGATCTTAATTGGCAGCAACTATAGCTCTACCTGAATGATATTGATAGTATTTTACTAACATTGTATAATCGTTAAAAATTATCTTAAAAGTCATAGGCTTCAGAAACACCAAAAACTAACATCCATTCTTAACACCAATGTATATGCACATCAGGTACTCGTAATTATTCCTTACTTCTAATTAGTGTCTGCTAGGTTATGCCTTTTACACCCTATTTTATTCTGACTTGGTCAATAATAGTTATAATATTAAATTAAAAAGTTTATAAAACTTATAGTTATTTATTTAACTAACCGTTATTGTAAGATCTCACTTGTAAATAAGGCATAGTAAGAAGTTAAGCCTTCATATTACTCGCAGTTTCGGTTGCCTCTAGCCGACAGATAGGTTAAAATCTCGTTTGGTCGCGTGAGTGAAGTTCACCTTCTGGTCATAATGTTAAGTCATATAACCGTTGAATATTAAATCTTAGCTCGTAAGTTTTAAGATTAAGCCATAATATCGAGTTTCCAAATCTGTCTTAAACTTGCTTTATATGCTTCGACATTTTGTTTTAGTTCTGTAACATTAACCAATTTAAAAAAAAGCTGATTCTACTCTAAAGTCCATCTCTAGTTGCCATGTTAAAAAATGTTTGATGATATTGCATTTCTGGGTAACAATGAAAAAAGAAATTATGAATAATTGGGACTAGGAAAGGGATTGAAGGGGTTTGAATACTCAAGTCTATCTAGAAAATTGTTGAATAGTTAATGTATGTGTTCAGTGAGAATTAGTTTTAATATCTTGATATTATTTAGCATAGATATATAATATCGTATTAGAGTTAGGTTGCTTTTCCGACAATCCTATCCTTTTGCGTGCTTCGAAATGTTTGCTAGGTCAGAAATATGTTTACAGTGTTGCAGAAATCTTGTAAATTCCTTCAATTTATGACATGCGAAATGATTTTTCTTTTTGTTAAAATAATTATGACGTTGGCCTTTGTTTTTCTAGTTGACTAAGATTTAATGTATTCTGTATATTTTGAGCGACATATATAATTTAACCAAACATATTATATATTATTTCTTATGAATTAAAATCATGTGCTTATGATGAGAGGAATAAAAATATTGTTTTTACTCCGAGATATTATTTATTTAGGTATTTGAAAATGTGTCATTAATAGGCCTAAACCTTTCTATAGATTAAGCCCGTAGTGTATACAGGTCTTATAGTATACTTTTGAAATATTTTACTAACGGATATTCAAGAATTTAAAATTTTACAAAGACGATGTCGCTAAACTGCACCATCACCTGTGCCAAAATATGTAAATATTTTCCATGATAAATTAGTATTCTATTGAATATTTGTAACTAATCATTTTTATCTTATTACCTATTTTTGTAACCCTTTATTTTATTAGTGGCAATACTTAGGAAACAACTGTTTCTTTTTCTCGGCTGGTAACATTCAGGTTTTACTTTTGACAATGCAGCATTCTATAGCTGCACACTGGTTTCGATATTATTTTTATAAACAATTAGACATTACATTGTAAGAAGTTTTATTGTATTTAAAAATAATAAATGCACCACTAATAAAATAAAGAAACAATCACTTCAATTTCTACTGTTTTTGCACGTTATCCAATTATGTAAGCAAATAATAAAGCACTATTTTATTAACTTGTAATCATACACTGTTATTTTATTCCTATCTTAATGTAATCATTGTTTAAAGTTAAGTGTAATTTATCAATAATTAATTATTATCATTATTAGACTGCCACCATATTGTAAGGGCTCATTAAATCACTTAAAAAACTTTAAACAATGCTTTAAGGAATTTATCAAATCATTTTAAATAATAATGTTATACAAGAACTGTTAATATTGTTACATTAACTATTATTGCAATGCTTCAATGAATTTTAAACTACACTGCAACTATTTCTGTGATATATCATCCTTTCACGAGCTGTGGGAAAGAGTTGTTTAGAATTGACGATTATTATTTAGGTATATTATGAAAATATCAATTGACGTCTCACAAAATATTCATTATTTTTTTTAAGAAATCATGTGCCAAAAAATTTCCTTTTCATCCATTTTTGTTTCCATGTCCCAGAACTCTAAGCAACTCTTCAAAGTGGAGATCGGTTTATTCAAATTAGCGTGAGAATATATTGTCTATGGCAATAGAAATGCGCGCGAATTTGAACAAGAGACGCCATGTTTGAAAATATCTATTTTAAAATATGTAAAGTGCACTTTCAATTTCCGTTAGTCTATCGTCGCCTCTCACTAGGATTAATTAATAAATATTATTAAAATTTTGAATTTTAACCAATTTGCGATGATAAGCGATGGTTGTGTGCGATACATCTACCTACCAAAGTATCATCTGTGAGTGTTTGCACGCGATCATAGTTTATGAGATTTTATTGCATATTCTATTATTAATATCGATAGTGTAGTAACAGTATTTCGATTTGTAGTATTAAATTTGTCATTTTCAAGGATTTTTGGGGCATGTAGCCATTTATTGGGGAGTGTAGCCACTACTGGGGCGAGTAGCCGCGCGAGTGTCTCACTCGGTAGATCTATGACTGGGATCTCTGGTTGTTTGTATGGATTTTCTCGAAGGTGAATGTCGATTGTACTCAACAATATAAATTTCTAATCCATTAGATTTTATCTTTGTTTTATTTACGAAAAACCCTAATTAGTTATCATTATAATTTGATGTCTTTTTCTCCTCGCATCACTTGGCTGAGCATCTGGTTGCAGAGAGCTGCGTACGGATTAAGTTCCACCACCTGCAAATATGGAGATCACTTAGAATCCTGGCAAGTTCGCTAGGATAAAAACATAAGTGTTTAAGATATAGAACACTGTATATTCTATAATATTGTTCGGCACAAAACATTGACTTGATTGAACCAAAACTAATTATATTTACAAATAGAAAGATAAAAAGAATCCAAAATTGCTTTAGTGGCTCCGAAACACTTGCATATCACAACTCAATCAAAGAATTGAACAGGACACGAATAATTAACCCATTCACTGCCCAGTACTTCGCGAAAACTTCGTGAATTTCGTTCGCGTGCCCACAACCCGAATCCGAGTCGTCGTTATGTTATAATAAACTATAGATGACTTGTATTCATGCCCAGAACCCGAAACCCGACTAGCGAGTCCATAGCTACGGATACGGATTGTGCGAACTGAATGGGTTAAACAATCTCTAAGTACAAACCTGTTTCTTAGCGAAGCTGCTGCCAAGTTTAGCGGCCTCAGTGAAGGCGGCGCGAGCGTCGTCGTCCTTCCCTCGCTTGCGCAGGAGCACGCCGCGTTGACACAGCGCTAGGGCGCGTGCGCGAGACTTCTTGCCTTTAGTTAGCTCTAAGGCCTTATCGAGGTCTGACATTGCATCTGGAATTACAAGATAGCTGTACGACGATTTGTTGGCATGTGACCAAAGTCAGAATTAACCAGCCACAGTCTTGTTTACCAATATAGCGCGCCCTATCAACTAGCGCCAAAATATCCTTGTGGCGCTGTTGGTGCCATTTATTGCTTACTTTTTTGGAAAGAATATACCGTAAACACGGGTTACTTTAGCTCTGGGGGAAACTGGCTCAAAACGGAAAAAAGTTTGAACTTCCCGCCTGTCGGTAAAACGACAGCAAACGGTTCACAAATACTAGATGGCAATAGAGGTAACTGTTCCTGATTGGTCAAGCAAACTTCAAGCAAGTTTCAACCCGTTATTTGAATTCGGAACTACCTGCTTAAAAACCTGCATATTTTACGGCTGCAAACTTTGTACTGTTACCGTGAGTTTCGGTAAATTTCCTTTATTATATGAAATTGTTTGTGTCAGAAATGTGTTTGCAAGTAAGGTCACTGTAAAAAGTTATATTTTTTTTAGGAGCCAAAGTACCATAATCTTAAAAATAAAGTGGGCCTTTACTTTGTCTCATACTTTTGGATAACTTTAGCTCATAAGCTTCATAGCCTCATAGTTGGCAGGATATTATTTGCAAGATAAATATTCCCAAATATGAAAAGAAAGGATATTTTTCTGTTCCTGAATTAGATGGCTAAGTTCCAAGAAAAACAAGATGTCTTCATTTTCTCTAAGAAAGTTCCTATCGTACCTGGCAGTACAATTTGTATAATGTTACTTTTATGTTTTATTATTACACCCCACTCACCTGCAAAGGTGAAGGGGATGTGCATGAAAGTCAGCGTTCAAGATTCGTGCCGCTCACTATCATCATCATCATCATCAGCCTATAATGTTCCCACTGCTGGGTCACAGACCTCTTCTCTATGAGAAGGAATGGGCCAGTCCAATCCACCACGCGGGCCCAGTGCTCACTATACGTTTCTTTTAAATCTATATCTATACATATAATAAAAATGTTCGGATCGCTGTATGTACATGGAAGATATATGTGAAAAAATATATATAGGGACCTTTATCAATGCAAATAGTACCCAAAACAATGATTTTTAGAATTTTTGTCTGTTTGTCTGTGCGTTTGTGCACGCTCATCTCAGAAACGGCTTATCCGATTCACTAATATATTGTGGTAAGCTTCACTTAACATTTAGTGTTTGCTTCATGGCAATCGGTTCATAAATAAAACAGTTATGCCAATTTAAAGAATCATGTAGACCATTTGTTAAACTATGTATATCTATCTATTCTTTCTCTGTTCAGTAGCATGGACTGAAACTTTACTAAACTTTATAATAATCAGTTTCGGAAATTTTAAATAACCAATGTAAGTTGACCTCAGATCTATATCATCAATCATATGAAATAGGGTTCAGCTTAAGCTGGACGTTTGTAGGTTGTACACGCCTGCGCCTGGGTATATAAAGCGCGCCGAGAGCCGCGCCGCTGCCTCCAGCCCGATCACTATGTACGGTAAGCCTATCCCTTGGGAGAATCAAGCCAAATATAGGAGTCATACTCGACCAACATCTGACCTTCAGTCCCTACATCACTGCAGCTCGCGACCGAGCTTTCTTCGCTTTGGGCAGACTCCGTTTCTTGCTTACGGTAAAGAGCAAACGGTCCCTCAGGTGCAAGTTGCGCCTCTATTTTGTTAACATTTTGTTACTTTCCATATTTTTTTTTTTTTCTGAAAACTAAACTTGGATTTTTTGGTACAATATTGGTATTTCTATTGTCTATCATTGTATAGGGCATAGATTGACTCAATGCTGTCATGAATATAGTTTTTGCGTCAGTAAAATCTGCAGGACAAACTAACCTTCATCAAGAAACAACATTGGCTCAACATTAAAAATACATATTTACACATACAATTTGGTTGTGGTGTGAAAAACACTGCATTCTGAACCTAATAGCAAGTTGTACGATAAGAGCCAGTTTTCAAGGAAGTGTATTGAAAAAAATGTAAGTATGTTTACTTGTTACCTTTCAATCCTAAACTCTTACCATCGTCCTTCAACATCATCCGCAACAGCTGCGCCCTGTCGTTGTACCCGGCCGCTCTGCCCGGTGCGGCCTGCACTCCTCTGGTCATGGCTTCCAAAGCTTCATCCAGCTTGCCGGCCTCTGCTAGACGGACTCCTTCGGCGCAAAGCGCAGTAGACTCCTTGTCAGCGTCGGTGGTGGGCTCTGAAATAATCAATACCTATTTATCATCAAGCCTGTTTTCCCCGAAGGCTTTTTTTTCGGATGGATTTTTTCGAATGACTCCTCCAGCTCTGGGCAGAGCGGAAGGGAGTGTCAGACTTGTACTGACGAAATTACATCCATGTTCCTTCCTTGCCCTTTGTGTTCTAGGACCGCGGTATCTCTTTCGAACAGTCCCGCAGCCCTGGAAGGCATCGGCCCTTGCGGGCCCCTCACTGTTTAACCCCGAAGGTTTACATAGAGGTTTATTTACCTAACGAACATATAACTGTTACCAATAGGTATCCGATCAGTCTGGCAGAACTGTACTTATTCAGGGTGGAAGGGCCACCGACTCACCAACGTTTTTCATATATTTTGACCGTGTAAGTAAGAGTCATCAGATTTTACTTAATTACCGATGAAAATTTCCATGCGTTCAGAAAGATGTACCTACTGGAGTGGTTACCATTTGTGCGTCAGCGTCCCTTTCTTCCTGCATAGTAGGTACATTCACATTTTAATACGTAGGTATATTAAGTGCCCTTTAATATCATCATCATCATTCATCATTTCAGTCAAAAGACGTCCACTGTTGTACATAGGCCTCCCCCAAGTGTCGCCACATTGACCGGTCCCGTGCGACTCGCATCCAGCTGATCCCCGCAACCTTCACCAGGTCATCGGTCCACCTAGCGGGAGGCCTTCCGACGCAACGTCTTCCGGTTCGCGGTCGCTACTCCAGAACTTTACGGCCCCATCGGCCATCCGTTTTGCGAGCAATGTGCCCACTGATACTTAAGTTTGGCAATTCTTCGGGGTACGTCGGTAACCTTGGTTCTCTTGCGGATGTCCTCATTTCTGATTCGATCACGATCACCCTTTAATATGGAGCGAGCCTATTAGCATTAACCGGAACCAAATCTACACTCTGGACTGCTATTGAGAAATTATTTGTGGAATATCCCAATAACACTTTGCCCAACCCGGGAGTCGAACCCATTGACCTCGTGCTCAGTAGCATTGCTTGTGACCACTAGACGAACGACCCAAGCAAAGTAGTTCTAATTATATGAAACAGTAGGCATAGACAATCTATGTAGTATTTAGGTGGAGGCTAATTTATCTAATCATACAAATCAGCAAGCAGTTAATTGCTCATTAATAAGCAGGTAGACATGAAGGCCGGAACACTAATAAAGGGTGTAAACAGACTCTTAAAGAAGCCGAAAGGCACTTGTTCTCCCCGTCATTGCGATATTTTTTTTGTTCTAGACCATACCTGGGAACCTTCTAGTTACGGAGATATTGGGGGTCCAAGTACCAACTTTTTCATAAGTTTTTTTTTAAATGCATGTTTTAATGTATTTTTTTTTTACTTAAGACACCTTAACGGCCCCCGTACTATTCAATCCATCCATCAGCACAATATTTTGAATGCGTTACATTGAGTCATAACGTAAAACGTGATTTTTCACCCCCAAAAAAAATTTCGTTTCCCAGCAATCATTTTTGTGTAAAGTTACTTAGTTTGATGTACATAACGCTTGGTTAACGGCTTCGTGAAGAGTCTGTTTACACCCTGTATAATCATAAAAATAGGTAGGTAAGTACTAGAGATTTTTCATCGACTACTGAACTAAGTCCAAGTCTATATGAGTGGTCTATATGACCTTACCTACTTATCACATTGTGCCCACACAGAGCCCTATTATACACTAAACTTACAAACAAAATTAAATTTGATGAATGCGTTAATTATTAAAAATACGCGCTTGGACGTGGAGTTGCGGACACCAGCCCGTTACATAACATCACGCCTGAAATCCCCGAAGGGTTGGGCAGAGGTGTACCTAATGTACTAGGGCATGCGACGACACTCGGTTTCGGTCCCATACTAAAACCCGAGTAAACCCGGTTTTAATATGAGACCGAGACCCGGTTCCGCATGCATTTTATTGTATAACCAGACCGTTATACAATACAATACAAATTATTATGTAGGTACTGTTAGAATTCGATTCAAATCTCAACGCTTCTGGGCGTTAAAAAATCAACAAGGCACTCTATTAGGTAAGGCATCCATTTAGAAGTCGCCTGATGTAAGTGAACACGGACATCTCGCCCTTGTCCCATGTTACTTGGGGTCTCCTCTGTCAACCGTCACGCTATCATTTTCTCCTTTATCTTTCAATTCATTCCTCACACAATCCATCTATCGTTTCTATGGTCTTCCTCTCCCTCGCGATCCATCTTATCTATCTAATACTTAAACGAGATTGCTCGAAACGGCTCCAACGATTTTCATGAAATTTAGTATGCTGGGGGTTTTGGGGGCGATAAATCGATCTAGCTAGGTTTCATTTTAAGAAAACGTCGTTTTATCCGTGAAAAAAAAAACCGAGCAAAATCGGTCATCCAGGTACTTAAAATTTAAATTTATATGAAAACAGACATTCTTAAAGATGTAAAAGAATATCCGCTTTAAAGCAAGCTCATATTGTTACCTATGTATCAATGATCATTAGACTAATCAATACAGTCTGCAAAAAAACCTCTTACCTGGCTTATCTTCAAAGAACTTGTCCCCTGCATCCTCGACGACATCAGCAGCAATGGTAGCCGTCGGATCAAAGATACTCCTGAGCACTGCCTTGTCTCTCTCACTGAGGTTGTCTAAGTCTGCCATACTTACGACACGACTGTATCGACTTGAATCTTGTTGACAACTGGATTATGGAACCAGTTCTGTATGTTATTTAACGATGCTGGTTGTGACTGTATGTTGTTTTACGGGTTTGTATGTTGATTTTTATATCTAGTTTGTTAGAGTTGAACGTTGTAGATGCGGTACATTTAAATCAGAAAAGCAACCCTCTTCGACAATCTTCGTGTTTAGAGTGCTTACGTCACAAAGTAATTGCGTGTTCTTATGAAGCTTTCTTCGTACCTACTCAAGTTTTCAAAACATTTTTGGAATTGCATACAGTTCTTCGTTCTTCTTAGGTAGCTATATAGTGGTAAAAAGATTCAGATTCCAATGTTTAATACCTTGGGATCTATATCTAAAATAAAATTTATGTTGGGTAAAGATAAAATAGAAAGGTGGCGAGATGATCTAGACGGGCATTACGAAGGCTGGTTCGAGGTGGCGCACGAGAAGAGTACCTACTCGAGAGCAGGATATGGGAGAGGCCTTAACCCAGCAGTGGGACATAAGACGCTATTGAAAAAAAAAAGATACAATGCTCTGTCGTCCCGTCCTGTGATGTGCTGGCACTAACTCTAACAAGATCTAATTTTGAAGACTTAAGTAAGTACTAATACGTTGTAAAGAACCTCATGTTCCAAGATAACCTTTAAAAGCGAGGGCATATACCGGCACCCCATCACCGATTCTGTAATCCACAATCGTGTCAGTACAGAAGCATTGATATTTTTATTATGAGATAAAATCTAATGCAATAGGTATACAATATAATAAGATTAGACATAACTTCGATCAACATTAGGTATGTAAATTATAAAAACAGGTTACTTGTTTATTTTCCGCGCAAATACGTAATCAGACCGACACAAGATAAAAATCTTTGTATAGATTTTAATATAATTTCTAAAAATTATGACATAATAATATAGATAAGATATTTATATATTAAAGAGTTTTAATCAATCTAATTCCCACGAAATGTAAATGTCATGATATGCCCATTATTTTGTAAGTCATTTTGTATTTCCTTTTATAGAATAATGTTGACTGCTTCGGTGGTCTAGTGGACGCAAGCGCGACTACTGAGCATGAGGTCCTGGGTTCGATTCCCAGGTCAGGTGTTATTTGGTTTTTCCATCAGGAATTTCTCAGTAGCAGCCACGGAGTCCGTATTTGTGCCCAATTGACGACAATAGGCCCGCCCCTTATTAAATGGGATTTACAACATAAGTGGCGAAATGTGGGTATACGATTAGCTACACCTCTGCCTAACCGTTCGGGGATTACAGCCGTTAAGTTATGATCAAAAGAGTAAAGTTGCAAAGCAAAACACGAAAATGAGATGACTAATATTTTATTTTAAAATAAATTATTGTTACAACAATGTTTGTTTTTGACAAGTTTGTTGTTCTAGCGAGTGTCTCGATCAACAGCTATTAAGCACATATTCGGTCATATAAAAACTTTTATAATATACTAAAAATAAAAGACACAGTTGGTTTTACTATTTTTTTGTAACAGATAGGCCAAACTCACTGGCCAGTAGAGTACGTACCCTAATCTGTAAGGCTCAGTGGTCACCAATAACACTAATCCGCTCTTTCGGCCAATTCGGTGTCTTAAGGCCATTATCCCCTTTCGGGACGACCTATTAGGCTGCGTAGTAACAACAGTCATAAGAAACAGTAAAATACTTCGAGTTCCATACTTCATCAGTAGACTCGGTACTGATTCTATACTCCTAGCAAATGTACAGTTAAAATAATTCCACTTTACAGTCAGTATCTGAGTGTAACATTATTCAGTACAAAATACTAAATAACAGAGAATCTTATAAATAGGCGCTTCGATAAAAGTATAAATAATGATTATAATTTCAATTAACACTTCTATTTGATACATGCATCCAATGAAATATAAAGAATGAATTTGAAATTTAATGGTAAACGTAAGGTTAAATCGTTGGGTTGTACAGGTAACTAACGCCATCTGTGAACTATGCAGGTAACTATTAAAGATTACTGGCACGCTTAGTAGCTCAGCAGACGCCGTGATCATGATAAATACACTTTATTTTGTGCCATTGAGTGCGGAGTTGTATAAACTTGGACGCGAAAAATTCAACGGTCACTAGGGTGCCCCTCGTTTGAACTTTAAGATGCTAATTATAGAGTTTACAATTCAATATTGTCAACCATAAAATTGAAAGTCAAAAGAACATTAACTGTTTAATACAGATGGCAATTAAGGTTTGATGAAATATGCAGATCAGAATATCGAGCTTCTAGGGGTTTCAAACCCTATCCTTCAGATAGGAAGATAGTTCTCAACTTGTGAATTGACTACCTAATAGAAATGCGCCATGCCAGGAGATGGTGCAAGCGGCGTTGGCAGACCAGCTAAATGGGTGGACGACCTACAGTAAATTGTTGAGAAAACCTGGACTCGCACAGATCAGCTTACTCAGCAGCAGGCGGAACAAAGCTACCAATAATGATGGCAGAAAATATGGTGAAAACTTAACTTTAAAATAATTTAAAGCCATGGTTGCATTGTTACTGCAGAATTATAGCAATATTGAGTTGAGCTTCCTCGATAGATGGCACATTTACGCCCATTAAATAAACATTAGGCGACAGCTGAATGTAAACAAAAACCGACTGTTGTTTTTCAACACAAGAGCTTAGCGCAGAAAGTTGAAATCAAACATGCAATTTTAGTTATTACCTTTGGTTGGTTTGGTGGTAATGAAAAGAGGAATAAAACCGTGAAACTATACAGGGTGTAAACAGACTCTTTACGAAGCCGTCAACCAAGCGTTATGTACAGTCAACAAAACAGATAGGTATGCAGGGTCGAAAGATAGTTTTAGTTTTTTTAGAAACTGTTGCACATCTTCAAATGAAATTTGAATTAATTTAACCAGTTGATTATTTTTCTTCATTTAATTTTAATTTCATTCGAAAACATCGATCGGTTTTTAAGAAAAAAAACAATTATATCTTTCGACCCTGCATTCCTATCTGTTTTGTTCACTGTACATCAAACTAAGTAACTTTACGCAAAAATAAGTGCTGGGAAACGACATTTTTTTTTGGGTTGAAAAATCACGTTTTACAGTAGAACTCAATGTAACGCACTCAAAACATGCATTGTGCTGATGGATGGATTGAATAGTAAGGGTGGAGGTGTTTAATGTCTCTTACCGTCGTATATTCCATTAAAAACATGTTTTAGAAAAAAAACTTGTGAAAAAGTTGGAACTTTGACCCCCAATATCTCCGTAACTAGAAGGTTCCCAGGTATGGTCTAGAACAAAAAAAATGATCGCAATGACGGGGAGAATAAGTGCCTTTCGGCTTCGTTAAGAGTCTGTTTAAATCTGTTAACACAGCGTTCAGTACGTCTAACCAAAGATATCCAAGCAAAAAAAAATACTGATTAAAGTGATTTTATTTTGACCTATAAAATAATAAATTGCCGGCGGCATTTTTAGTGTATTTTCGTTAGCTGATTTTTTTTCTTGTAAGCATCTAATGCGTTTTTCTTATTATTATTTTTTACCACTCTCCTTTATTTATTTATGTTGATGGATGGAGAGGGAGAGGCAGGCCAAAGAAAAGATGGATGGATTGTGTGAAGACTGATATGAAAGAGAAAGGAGTCAACGATGCCGTGACGTCTGACAGGGGAGAATGGAAGAAGAAAACATGTTGCGCCGACCCCAAATAGAATGGGATAAGGGCAGGAAGATGATGATGACCACTCTCCTTTATTTTGGTGGTCTGAATGATTTCTAAAAGTTTGACTATCTATTTGAATGGGACCTAATATAATTCTAATAGTGAATCTCTTCAAATAATTGAAATTGGAACTTGTAAGTCGGTCAAGGTAATTTTTTGACTGTTTTTTGGCCACCTGATTAACATTGGCACTGACTCAAATCTACGCTTTGTTTATATACACAGAAAACTTAAAAGATGAGTATTTGATGAGACGCGAGGTTTTCAGTAAGTTCTTGAATATTTTTTATAGGCATTCTGTATACAAAACTTTTTTTAGATATACAATCACGAGCTATGTATACACTTTAGCAATTTATAAAAGTGTTTTTCTCCTACTGTATTGGTTTTAATTTTATGTAATTTATTTATTTATTTAATAAAGGTTTACCAACAGCTTCTGTGTACAACGATCACAAGCAAAGGTTATACAATATTGGACTTACACAGTCGCCAATTACTGGTTAACCAGCATTCGCAAAACTAAGACAGTGATAACATAATAAGAATATAAAATTAAAACGAGTGGCTCTAGAAATAAAATAAAACTAAACCTAAACAACTACACAATGTAATGTTGGATCTTAAAGTTGGAATCGTTATTCCGGGAGAAAATCGCTTTTGAATATTACAAAGTGTAAACATATTAGTGGTCGTGATTGTATACTTTCAAATTCATTCTTTATATTTTCAACTGAATGATCTATGTCCTACATAAGATGTTACAGTACCAACTTGATATCCCTGATATCCTATCCCTGTACTTCTTAAAACGAATTCTATAAGTTCAATATTAAAAGTACATGTCAAATAATAAGAGTGTGTTTCCGTAATCTGTACAGCCAACATTTCAGTTGAGTTAAGGTTTGCAATAGACAATTATTCTATATCACAATCCTTGTTATATATTATGTAGACTTACACTAGCGTTGGTTTGGTGCGACCACCATTAGTTTGATTATATTTATTTTAAATTAGTATGTACCTAGCGAATTAGCTAAAAATTGACGTCACTGAAAGTACCTTTACACTAGATATTTAAAGGTACTTTTGTCCTACAACCATGTAGGCCCAGCGAGGTCATTGCAGTCTTATGGAGACAATATTTTTATAAATAATATCGCACAAAATAATTATAATCAAAATAATATCTGATCAAATCACATACACACAATATCAGTCACACTTTAAATGCAATTTCACAAAGTTTGTGTGAACTCCACAGCTCAATATTCTAATAGTCAGAAGCTCAAAGCCGATATTAAGACATTTTGACTATGATATTCTGTTTTATATACACCTACAGACAAACTGAGACAATAGTAAGTTGTTATAGCCTGCCAGAATTGACACAAACTATGTGCAAGCATCGAAAAACTTAACATAGTAAAATAATATACTATAAATATACAATTAGCAATATCTTATCCTAAAAATACGCTATACATGTAGAAAAACTGTATATAAAAGTTTAATGCTAAAACTTTGAATTTTTTGTAATATATAAATCGTATTCACACAATGGTAATAGTTCATTAATTAGTAATTTTCCTAAATTCATATAATTTTGTGGTTAAATGTATCTTTTTTCAATTTGTAATGTAACTTCAAATTATGCTCATATACGTAAAAATATATGTAAATGCACACACAATTTAGTCAGTGTTCATTTAGTTAAATCTCATTAAGACTGTTGCAACGTTGTTCTATAAAAACGTTAATATTAACAATAACATTGTTCCCTGGACTGAGCACTCTTCATTTTAATATCATTTCACAATTTTTAATTAATTTACTTAGTTTAGTTTTTACGAAATTTAGTTTAATTGCTGTTACAGGTGATAAATTACAATTGACACTGGCATGTTTATATTTAAAGGCTATTTACACTTCTATTAATACAAGTCATTACTAAATTGGAAGAAATTCAATTGCACAAGTGCCACAACCACTAGTTTCTTAGGCAATGTAGTTAGGTAGTTATATTATTCATTTACACAAATCCAAGTGTAAATATGCCTTTACTGAAGCATTACTATATGTATTTAGACCTCAGCAAATGTTGCTAAGAATGATAATGAATTAATATAATATGTATGCTAAATCAGTCTGCCTCAATTCCGAAATAACTGTAGAATAGCTTAAGATTCCTATCATACTTTGCAAGTGCAAAACATATTTTCATATACACTAGAGTCTAGTGTATATGATTACATAACATTTGTATATCATTACATTTAATTGTCTAGTGACTAGACAATTAAATGAATGGTTAAATATGAGCCGTGTTGGAATTTAGACTTTAGTGGTGAGCCTAGAGTCGAAAATCATTCAGCGCTTTTAATTAGGCATTCATTTCGGTGTCATAAGTTCTGGAGCTGGTGAAAATGGTCATAACATGCTTACTTTGTGAATGAAAAAAAAAACACAATGATCAAAAAATATGACACAGTTGACACTTGGAACTTAAATTCAATTTAGACCAAAAAAACAAAATTCACGCTGTTATAAATCAATTAAAAACTGTGAAACAAGTATTATGCTAATATCAGAACAGTAGCACAACTGGCAATTTAACATTACATGGGAAAATCGAATGGATGGAACTGAATTACGTCTTTGTGAGTTTACTGGTTTATTGTGTCGGCGATGCTACCTCTTTTGGAACCCTTTTGTGCCGTCAGGACCCCTGGGGGTGCGGATGACGAGAACCCCGCGTGGTGGCGGAGAGGGGAACACCCCCGAGGCTGTGGCCCCGGGCGGCAGGCGGCTGAGGACTTTCCGTTCCCTTCCTTTGGTATTATTGTCAGCAGTTTGAGGAGATTTTGTCTTATTATTACTATTATTTTGATTGTCATTGAGATTGTTTGCTTGAAGCTTGTCTTGTAGCCGGCTGAGGCTGGAACAGAGAAAAATAATAATAAACTCACTGTTTAATTTTCTTTGGTACGTTAGGCCAAACATCCGTGATAATACTTTGATCCTAGAGCTAGGCTAGCATGGTATTGTGAGTTTCAATAATATGAGTGACCAGCTGATTTGTTTGTTTTGTTATCAGTACATCACAGACTAGTATTTCGCCCCAGACTTCGTCCGCAAAAATTCTTCTAGCTCGGCTAATATACATGATAAAAATATAATTTATAGCCCACATATAATGTTGCTTTCTACCAGTGAAAGAATTTTTAGTATGATAAAATTATTTATTAGTTCTGGAGATTACCCCCTACATACAAACTTACAACAAATTTTGCCTCTTTATAGTATTAGTATAGACATGCAGTCTACCTAGCAAACATAATGGCCGCTTTTATGTTCATCACCAGATTTAAGCTTGAATTTAATGTAAACAGTTTTAAACTATATATTCTAAATTAACTGTTACTATAAATAACAATGAGCTACAGTAATTCATCAAAATCAGTTTAGCATATAATGCCCTGACAATAAAGTCTATTCTATCTATCTATCTAAGCCTGTATAACAAACTTGATCATAATACATGTACAAGTTCCAATAAAACGAAAAGGTGGCTTTCAATGTTTTAATAACTTCCCCCATTTGTTTAAAAAAAACAGTTACATTTTGAATGATATCATACAGCACTAGACTCATACCTAAACAATAACTGCCGCTTAAATTGATCTTCAAGGTTAAGCACTACTTGCCAAGACTGGTGCGTAGATAGGCTAGAAAGCAATGGTTCTGTAATTTGTTGATTTTTGAGCTGTGATGGATAGTCAGAACCTTGAAAGTCTGGCAACCAGTCTTACCACTTCACTCAATGTGTAACACTGGCATTCAGTTGCATCTGGTAAGACTGGAAGTCCATCCTAACATATTTGGGAATAAGTTAGGTAGATGTGATATCATATTGCAAGTTACGATCAATATTACATTTATCAAACATTATTTAAATCACACCACAATACATTTCAGGGGCAAACAATTTGCATGCCCCCAATAACCATTGGTTTCACTTAAACCTCATTAATGATAATGAAAAATCAATTGCAAGACATTCAGTAAAAGAAATTTGTAATTTTGAGGATTACAAACTTCTTTAAGATCAATTTATTGTTGTTGGGATTTTTCATGGTCTTGAGGTTTTATTTGTGCCCCACCGGGCAAGAACTTTTGGACAAAACAATGCAAATTCGAAAGCATATCAAATTGAAATAAATATTTAATCTAAAACTGTATTTATCTATCTATGGGAGTTATTACATGAACTTATTGCAAAAAATTAACCAAAATGCGAAAGATGGGAAAGTTGTATTTTAAAATCATAATCATATAATATGTTATCCTTACACCAATAACATGGATCTTTAAAATATCTGGTAAAGTTTTATACATCTCCAATCTCACCCTATACTTTTATTTGATGTAGTTGATACTGCATGCAACCGTCAAATTGCTTAGTAGCCAACCATGAGTATCCTAAAAGGATAATTCTAGGATTTGTTGATAAATAAAAATAGCCTTTATCAACACAATTGGCAAACCATCTATCTACCACCTAAAATATTTTGATTGGTGATAATACAATTATTATGAAGATAGAAAGATCTTAGATGTCTGGCAAATTTATACCCTAGTTCTAGCCTGATAGCAGCGGCAGCCCAGTGGTACCATGCATTACCCAGATTTGCCTTTGTGTAAATTGTTTGGTCACATCTGCTCTCAAAATTACATCCACCAACCCGCACTTGGCTAAGATATTGCAATTACAGGCTATCACAGAGTAAAGATCTGTCTAAGTAGATAGAACATTACAAAAAAATAAATAAAAATAAATGCATAGCAGTAAAATGCCCATTGATTTTCAGTGAAGCTAAACATGTTATCAATCAAGATTATGTAGAATTCAATAGAGGAATTTGTGGATGAATAACTAAAATCCGACAGGCTTAATTACCAATACGAGAAACTAGTCCTAGACTTAAAATTTGTGTTGATCATCCAATATCGGCAAGATATCTTGACTGAACTTCGATTTCAACAACCCACAGCAAACCTCCAACATGGGTGTTATGTAAAACAATATCACAGTGTTTGATAAATGAAACCGGCCTTACTTGTCGTCAATGACGTCTTCGGGACTTCGAGCTTCTCCTAAAATCCGCAGACGAGCCTCGGCGTACTCCTTCTGCCTTTGTTCGAGTGTTTTGACCGGGCGCGCGCGACTCTCGCCGTTCAGCTGGCCGCTGCCCGACGACGACGGCCGCTTAAGGATACGGATAGCTGGCTCCGGCATCACGCACTGAGATCCAATACACGCGCTCTCTTCAACAGTAACCTTGCAACCTTTGAGTGAAGTTTGCACTGGCGCGCAGTCACTTGACATCAGCCTGATCTTCTGGTCCAACTGAAAGAGACAAACCCACATGTAAATAACTCCACGGCAGCCAGTTCCGACGTGGGAAACGTCCAGGTTTGGCTTTCACAGTAACACTTACGCCAATTTCGTCCATATCCTCCCAACTTTCACATACGTCAACTTCATCTTGGGCCGCCATGTTGACTGACTGATATGACGTTGCCACATGAAAAAACTAATAACATTGAGAATGTAACTGTGTTTCGCTAGCTTCGGTTTTTGAGTACGGTTTTAAACAACACTGTTGCTATAAAACAAAAATCAATCAAATGTCAAAACAATGTGCTTGATTGAGTGTTGAACGGGAAGAGGCTTTTGTGAAAAAATAATAAAATCGGAATATTATTGTACCAAATTGGGTATGCTGTTGTGAACAAGTACCTACGTATATTAAGCTACAGTTTCCATGACATAGCGGCCCAGCTTATCATAAGTTCGTACAATATTTCTATTGAGATTGATGTAGGTTATGTTATCATGCCGCATTTATTTAGGTGTATTTTCGTAATTTCAGATAGTAAAAATGGCTTTTAAGTCATCATATGGCTCGTCTGCGTTGGGCCTGACGTCTGTAGACCCCGAGTATGTCCAATTCCTGATGTTTACTGATGAAGATGTCAAGAAGCTAAGTGTATCGAAAATCACAAATGTACACAGCTTCGATGCTATCGGAAATCCTACAAAGGGAGGTCTGTATGACTCTGCTCTAGGTCCTCTGAGAGACAGGAATGAGACTTGTGGAACTTGTAACAATGTCTTGTTACACTGTCCAGGACACTTTGGGCATATAGAACTACCGCTAGTTGTAGTCAACCCACTATTTATCAAGAACATCTACGCACTCTTCCGGGTAAGTTGCCTAAAATGTTTCAAAATACAAATGGATGATAGAATGAAGTTTATATTAAAACTTCAGCTAGAATTAGTTGATGCAGGTCACATAACAGCTGCCTTAGACCTGGATAACTATATTGGAGAAATTATGAGCGGAAAAGAAAACTCCCCTGACAAACCCAATAAAGTAATTAGGAAATATCAGAAACTATTAAAGAGGAGAGATCCAGTTGTAGAAACTTTTCAAAACAAAAATGTAGATAAATTAAGAGCAAAGTTTATTAATCAATATTTTAGAGTTATCAATACTGCTAAGAAATGCGCATTTTGCTCTTGCAAACTTATTAAAGTGACTACTTCAGAGAATAAAATCATGTACAACCTTAGTGCAGAAGGTGCTGAGAAAGGTACCAAAGGAATCAAGATTTTAATGCCTGATGAAATCAAACGCTTTTGCACAGCCATAGCTCAAAATGACGAAGACATTCTAAAACATTGCTTCCCGGTTCTGAAACATTCAAATGTGCAGCCCGTTACTAATGCATTTTTCATGGATGTTGTTCCTGTCTTACCTCCTTGTGTAAGACCTTGCAATGTTTTGAGAGGTGAAGTCATTGAACACCCTCAAACTAATGTCTATAAGACCATACTACAGAATGCTTTTGCTGCTAGAGCAGTTTTACATATACTATCATCCTCAGACCAAAAGAAAGCAATTGACTGCCTTGATCAAGTACCGAGACAGGCTTATGAGGCAGTTCAGGGCAAATCACCCCCAGAGAAGCTTCACATAGTCTGGCAAGACCTACAAAAGAGTATCAATAACCTTTTAAACTGTGAAGGTCAAGGCTTATCTAGTCAGGGTCTAAAGCAGATTATTGAAAAGAAAACTGGTTTGATCAGAATGCACATGATGGGCAAGAGAGTAAATTTTGCTGCTCGATCTGTTATCACACCTGACCCCAATGTAGATATTGATGAAATAGGCATCCCGGATGCCTTTGCTATGAAACTGACCTACCCTGTCCCAGTAACCGAATGGAATGTTGATGAATTGAGAAAAATGGTTATCAATGGGCCCAACAAACATCCAGGTGCTGAGAAAATTGAAATGGAAAATGGAAGGGTCATCACAATAGCAACTGATTCTATTCAAAAGAGGAAGAGTCTTGCCAAAAGATTGCTAACACCTGATGAGTTTAAGGCATCGGGACTAAAGACAGTTCATAGACATTTAGTAAATGGTGATGTCCTGATTTTAAACCGACAACCTTCCCTTCATAAACCTAGTATGATGGCTCACAGAGCAAGAATTTTGAAAGGAGAAAAAACACTCCGGCTACACTATGCTAACTGTAAATCGTACAACGCCGATTTCGACGGTGACGAAATGAATGCTCACTTCCCACAAAATGAAATCGCAAGAAGTGAAGCTTACAACATTATGTCTGTACGAAAACAATATCTTGTACCAAAAGACGGGACACCATTGAGTGGATTGATCCAAGATCACGTCATTTCTGGTGTGAAAATGTCCCTGAGAGGCGCCTTTTTCGGAAAAGCTGACTATCAACAGCTGGTCTTCCAAGCTTTGCCTAATCATAAAGGACCAATCAAGCTTCTTCCACCTACCATACTGAAACCTGTCGTACTTTGGTCGGGCAAACAAATTCTGTCAACGATTATTATTAATACAACGCCTAAAGGAAAGCCATGTCTTACTTTGATAGGAAAAGCTAAAATTAGTTCGAAAGCCTGGCAGAAAACACCTCCAAGACCTTGGAAGGCGGGTGGCACTCCTTTCAATAATCTTAACACAATGACAGAAGCAGAAGTCATCATAAGGAAAGGAGAACTTCTTTCCGGAGTATTGGATAAAACCCACTACGGTGCTACGCCATATGGTTTAGTTCATTGCATGTACGAATTATATGGAGGCGACAGTTCAAGTGCCTTACTAAGTTCTTTCTCAAAAGTCTTCACCTTTTATTTGCAATGGATTGGATTTACACTCGGAGTCAAGGATATTCTGGTAGTAGAAGAAGCAGACAAAAAGCGTGATGATTTCATTTGTTTGGTTCGTAACGCTGGTAAGGCTGCAGCCGTGAAAGCCACTGACTTACCCATCGATATTGACGACGAAAAGTTAAAAGAAACCATCGAAATAAATTACACGAAAGATCCGAAGTTTAGAGCTAATCTAGATAGACAGTACAAAAGTATGCTCGACTCTTACACAAATAACATAAATACGGCATGTTTGTCTGAGGGACTGCTTGAAAAGTTCCCTTACAATAACTTACAATTAATGGTCCAGTCGGGTGCTAAAGGGTCAACCGTAAACACTATGCAGATTTCATGTTTACTTGGTCAAATTGAGTTGGAAGGTAAAAGACCGCCTCTTATGATATCTGGTCGATCTCTGCCCAGTTTTCCACCACATGACTTGTCTCCAAGAGCTGGTGGATTCATTGACGGTCGATTTATGACAGGAATACAGCCTCAAGAGTTCTTTTTCCATTGTATGGCTGGTCGTGAAGGTCTTATCGATACTGCTGTCAAAACCAGTCGATCTGGTTACTTGCAAAGATGTCTAATCAAGCATTTGGAAAGTTTATCTATTTCCTATGACCATACAGTGAGGGATGCTGATGATAGTATAATCCAATTTGCTTACGGAGAAGACGGGTTAGATGTTCTCAAATGTCAATTCCTGAGACAGGATCAGTTTCCGTTCCTTGACACAAATTCCAGCGCAGTAGTCGGTGAAGCCGTGATTGATAAACTCAAAGAAGACGAAGGTTTAGAAGCCGTTACAAAATCAATTAGATCTTTGAAGAAGTGGAAGAAAAAGTACGGTAGTCCTTTCGAAAAAATCCGAACAAGTGGCTTTGTGCAATTTTCGGCGCTCGAGAAAAAACAAATTGAACTTGATGATGTACCGACGGATAGAACAAGAGATCCATTCTATTGGGAGTTGGAAAAGAAATGGCGTGAGATGGATGAGGAAGAAAGACAACAATACACACGAAAGAAATGTCCAGACCCAATCCCAAGCAAGATGTCCCCTGAATATAAATTCGGTGTTATTAATGAACAATTAGATAATTTGGTCCAAAGTTACTTGAAAAAGCGTCATTCTAGCGCATACGACGAACATACAGCTAAAGATAAATTCGTTGATGTTATGAATGCCAAATATCTTGAATCAATGGCTGCTCCTGGTGAGCCCGTAGGTCTGTTAGCCGCTCAATCCATAGGTGAGCCATCTACTCAGATGACACTGAACACTTTTCACTTTGCCGGTCGTGGTGACATGAACGTAACCCTTGGAATACCTCGTCTTAGAGAAATTCTTATGACAGCTTCAGCTAAGCTCAAAACACCAAATATGGATATCCCGTTCCGGGACGACATTCCGGATTTAACAAAGAAAGCTGAGAAATTGCGGCAAAAGCTTAACAGGGTCACAGTAGCTGATGTGCTGGAAAAGATAGATGTCGAATGTCAGATAGTGATTAGGCCTGATAGGCAGCTGAAAACAACAATGCGCTTCCAGTTTTTGCCGTATTCTCAGTACAAAACTCAGTACGCGGTGAAGCCTCAGCAAATAATAAAACACATGCAGAACAAATTCTTTGATGAAATGTTTACGACTGTGCGGAAACAAGCGAAGTCAGTTAGCGGTGTGGTTTGGTCGGCAGAGAAGAAGCAAAAACGGACTAAAGCAGGTGAAGATGATGAGGAAGACGATATTCCTGAAGCGGAGCCTGCTGCGGTTTTGGATAGTTCGGACGACGAGGCTCCTAATGAAGATGACGACAATACTGACGTAAGTTTTGTTAACAATATACTCTCCCAATGTTTTGGTAGTCATTAAATATATATTTTTTTTAAACACTTAGCGTATCCATACCATTAAAAAAGTTTTTAGAAATCTGGTTAAATTCTTTGTCGCTATCATTTGGTCAGACTTAAATCATCAATTTGATGTAGTCTTGCATCTACTATCAATTACACTTTTATGTAAAGTGAAAAAAAAATGTTCAAACACCTATTTTAAATTATTTTACAGGCTAGAATTCGCAAGAAAAGAACAGAAGAGCAAGAATACGAAGATCCCGAATCAGGGGAAGAAGAGAAATCAGATGATGAAGTAGAACTCAGCGACGAACAACCTGCAGAAAAAGAGGAAGATGTACTAGACGCGACTGTTGCTGCCAATAACGCAGAAACCAGCAAGATCATGACCGACGTAGTTTCTAACTTAAAAGAAGCTACAAATTACTCTTTCGACACCAAACACCACAAATGGTGCGAACTGACTGTTCTCTTCCCCATCTCCTTCTTAAGAGTCGATCTATCACAGGCTCTCCGCGAAGCCGCAACGAAATCCGTAATACACGAAGTGAAGAACATAAAACGAGCCATCACAAATAAAGAAAAGAATGTCCTGTTTCTCAAAACTGAAGGTATAAACATTCTACAAATGTTCAAGTACAACCATCTTTTAGATTTAAACAAACTATACAGTAACGACATTCATGCTATTGCAAACACTTATGGCATAGAAGCAGCTAATAAAGTCATAATAACAGAAATACAGAATGTATTTAACGTTTACGGTATTACAGTGGATCCCAGACATTTGTCGTTGGTCGCTGACTACATGACTTACAACGGTGTTTTCGAACCCATGAGCCGGAAAGGAATGGAAGCATCTTCTTCGCCGTTGCAGCAGATGTCTTTCGAATCTTCGCTAATATTTTTGAGGGAAGCAGTTCTTAACTCAAAGAAGGACAACATCCGGTCGGCATCTAGTTGTCTTATGCTAGGTCAGCCTTGCAGAAGTGGGACGGGCTCATTTAGTTTACAACATTTCAGTAAAGTTATTAGCTGAATGATATCTTTATCATGCAATCGTGTCCAATTCAAGTGATCATTGTTTTAGGAATAAATATATTGTATATTACTATTTTTTTTATTCGCAATTGGTTAACTTTATTATTTCACTCATATAATACAAATAAATTGTGCGACGGTTTTTTTGCAAACTGAGTTCGTAAAATATTTATAGTAAATTACACGAAAAGAAAAATGAAAATGTGTAATTCCAACTTACAAGAAAGAGAATGGCACTATCGTAATTCTTAATCAAATAATTAAAATATCTTACTGCTGCTGAAAATTACAGCGTCATAATCATGAATTTGAGTAAAAAATGTAATAGGACTCTTAACTGAAAATAGTTCAAGTGAAAAAGAAAAACTTCGAAAATGTTTTAAAAATCATTTTGTATTTGTCGTATTACAATAGAACTTATATACGATTATTAAAACGACTAAGTATTAATAACAGCATTGATGGACATCACCCAGTGTGTCTCACACACCGTCGTCCTTGAATTGTACTCTCACATCAAGGCACATAACATTGTCACAGACAAGACTTGGAACTTTTACGAAAATGGTAAAATTAACAATATTTCATTTATTTATTCAAAGTTGTGATTACGTACTAAGTTTATGTATAACCACTTACAAGTTATAGGAATAAAATGTTCTATTTACTTAATAATCTGTATGTGGTTTACAATACCTATAGCTTAATGTTAACTTATAGGTAATAACAGAATGATCACATAAGCTCCTGGGCGTGTAGCGTCTTACAACGTTACATGATATAACTAATCCATAAATATTACAATAATCTTGCATAGAAAACATATTTATAACCACTTAACTAATGCAACAACATCCGCTCTCAGCGAAGAATGTATGATTTTTATAAAATCAGAACTCACAACACAACATTACCGTTTTGGCACTAACACGAAGGCATAGACTGAGAGGAATTGGCGGCAAAATTGCACAGCTGAAGGTTACAATTTAATTTCAAAAGCTCAAGGAAAATGTAGCGCGTTCGTCTACGAGTCATGAGTCAAATTAACAGCGGTTGATATTTAAAACTAATTTGATTGAATATTCCTGATAGTCTATGACATGAATTAGTGAAAATTAATTTTCTGGTTGAACTCTCATTCCAGGGTCTGCAACATAGTATCAAATGCTTTGATGGCATCATGGCATTACCTATTTATTAAAACTGTAATTTATCATTACTTGCGAGGATACAAAAGTGTAAAAGTCACTGGCTAGGCTAGGACGCTAACATTAGGTTTCATTTGGACCCCAGAATCACTACTCCACCTTTCACTCGTCTTCAATACAAGCTATAAAATAACTATGAACAATACTTGTATGGTAATTAAACTAAATATAATAAATAGCAAATTAGCAATGTTAAGAGTTAAAAAGTTGACCAAACACGAATTCATTGTGTCAATACACAAGATATTATCGCATCCCTACTGATGTGCGTCTCGTCGTATTTCAAAAATACAGAAGACACGTGAAAAGATTGCAGTCTATAAAAAATGTTTTATTTTATCAAAAAAATGATTACCATGTGTAAAAAGTTCATTTAACAACAAAAATTTATAAAAATTACAAATAATTTGCAAATACACAGTCTTACCCTAAAAATACGTTAATCTCGCGTTTGGTCGAACAAAGCCAGCAAACACAACCGCCATTATTGAAACGCGTGGGAAACATTATAATACTTTTTTACAAGAGAATCGACACATGAGCCGTTTCGATTCCAACATTTGTTCTATTTAACACGTTACGTTTTGCAACTATTCTACCCCTAATTCAACAATTATTTTCATTAAAACACGTCAGGGAGCGGTGTTGCAAGCCGTATTGAGTCAAAACTTAAAACAGTTGTATTCGCTGTTGGTTCTCAACTTTTTAACCCCTATTGCGCAGTTTCGGCTTGGCCCTGATTCTTGGCGGCTTTACTCTCTTTGTTGGCTTTCTTGTCGGCTGCTATCTTGGCATTAGCCACGTCATCGGCAGGGTTGTCCCAGGCCTGTCTTTTGCCCGAAGCGAACACGTTGTAGAATGTGGCGCAGAAAATGTAGATTCCGCCAGCGATGTAGAATACCTTCCTCCATTGCGCTTGAGTGGGCTGTTGGAGAAAAGTTTATCGATGAGTAAATTAAAGAGGTAAAGTATGTAGGTAAGTTTTAATGTAGAGGTAGTCTACGGAACGAACATGAATCAACAGATTCCGAAAATTGTTTCACTAATGGGAAGGTACATTATCCCCGAATGTATATTTAAAACATTCCCGTAGGATAATTTCCGCCAATTGCCGAACAAAAGCTAGTTATAAATATTTAAAATGATAACTTTAAAAAGTGATACGTTACCCTAGCTGGAAAGTGGCTCCTAGAGTGGAAGGTATAAATTAGTGTATAATCTCCTGTGAATGTGTCCCAAATAAAAAAAATATTGGTGGTTTGTCGTTTTGGAAAAAAACGATTCCTGCTGGAGTAACGTTTTTCCAGCAGGAAAATTCTAAACGAATGATCGGAGAGTGAAATATTGTGCATGTGTTTATGTGGTGCATGTTCACAGCAGATTATACACTAATTATACGTTCCACTCATATCACTCTTGGAGTCACTTTCCTGCTAGGGTAACGTCCCTAAAAAGTTATTTTAAGAAGCCATTGAAGAGAAAACCAATAAATGTGGATACTTACCCTGCCTTCAATAATGTATCCAGCGATGATAGGTGCGAGCAGACCGGTCAAGTTGGCCAGACAGTTGGTGAACGCCATCAGAACACCTGCGAAACGCGGCGAAATGTCCAAGTGGTTCACCTGAAAACAAAAAAAAAAAACAAAATGTTATCCTCAATTCAGAGAAGAATCTTTTTGGACATGATTTCTTGCTTTCAAACTTATTTCCAACCCTTTCACGCTTAGGGGCCTTGTTTGTTTCATCTTTATATTCCCGAACAGACAGCAGTGTCGATGGCATTTCAAATAAAATGATTTCTATAATGCTCAATTAAAAAAAAACAAATAGTCTCATCCTTACCTTGAAACCGGAGTAGATACCTCCGTTGAGACCGACACCCACAGCTAAGATGGCGACTGTGGCGGCAGGGCTACACCCGGTGTTGGCAGCGATAAAGAGACCTATCGCCGGACCGTATTGACCTGAAAGATGAAGAATCTTGTGTTTTATATCTTAAAATAGGTTGCTGTGGGGAAGTTGGTGTCTTTTGAGCGCAATTTCGGAGGTTTTTCCTTTCAGAATTGTCAAATCAAGCAAGATCCTTTAGAGGCCAGTAAACTGAAGTAGAACTTTGAAGTAGATTCAAAACAATTCGGCCACTAAGTGCGAATTGACACATCGCATGAAACGCGATCAAGAGCAAAAATTTGTGGAAACTCACCAATGCTGTTGATGATCTTCCTGACTTGCGTGTGGTTGAACCGTCCACTGGCCAACATCCAGTCCGCGACTACAGAGATGAACATGGAGAACAGCCACATGCACAGATATGGGAGGGCGGACACGATACCGTTCTGGAAGAAAAAAAATAATTTTTTTTTTGTTAATTAACCATACAGTTAAAGCCAGGTATAGTCCGACGCGATGTCAAGACCCATATTTCGATACAAAGAACGCTTTGTGAACGTCAATCAAAATGAATTTTAGTTTTACAAAAAGCTTCCTGTACAGATAATCAGAAAAACCCAAGTACTCGCACTTGGCAGTTAAATGAGATATCTAAATCCACTTAGTTTTTTATCGTGTAATAAAATGACGTCATTATCCCCGCGCATATTCCATACAAATAACGAGTCCTTTGTTGTCAGTCATCTGCGAGTAAATTTTCGTCGGAAAGGGAACTGATTCTAGTGGTTTCAGTTAGGGTTGTCATCTAAATTACAGTACGACCACCTCAGATTATAGAATTCTATAACCTGAGAGGACCACATTTTCAAAACACGGAGAACTTTATTATTGTCCTAAATTCCTAGAAGGATCGCGATCAAGCTATTATTCGTGGATATTTGATAGTCGTTACAGGTCGTCAGAACCAGAGTTAACCAGTAACTCGAACACAAGAACAATGAATCTGTATTATTATGTTTTTATCCGAGCAAATTAACCGGCTAATCAATTCCTAGGATACCTATCAGCCAAAAATGTTCCCACGGCTCGGAGCATAGGCCTCTCTTTGACCGGTGGGCATCTACCACCCGAGCCTAGTGCGATCCAAGTCCTACCATCGATACAATTAAAGCTAAAAAAGGCGAATAAATTTTGTCTGAGTTGTCAATCCTGTGACTCTGTAGGTACAATTGGCCGATCGTGAACCGACGGTTGACCCCTCGACGACGGCTCGTGAAGAATGATTAATGGCCTGAATGATCCAAATTGTATTACGTTTTCGACTTCATTGCTAAATTATTTTATTAGCTAAAGTGGGCGGTTGTTTATTTTGTATGGGTTCGGTTTTATGTGTTGAAGTGATTTTCTCTGCACATTTTACTCAATAAGTACGTTATTGCTCAAAAACTATAGGTACTTACATCCTTGATAGAGAAATGCAGCACTTGTCGCATGAAGGTTGGCAGCTCCGTCATGAGTGTCTCGTAACCGTAGTTCTGTCCCATGTGTGCAAACATGATGGCCCAGAAAGGTACTGACAGAAGGATCTTGCCCCAAGGGATTGGTGGTGACTGCAATAGAACATTTTGGTTAGAGAACTGCGTCCTTTCATACTCGAAATTCATTATCATTGATATCTGAATGCAAAAATTTGCCATCATCTAGGTAATTCTAGTAGTTAATAAGAACTACAAAGTACAAAGTCATTCAAAATACTCACGCTGGAACCAGCAGCACCCCACAGCGAGCTCAAGATGTACTTCTTCTCAGACTCCTTGATGGTGGGGCATTGTTCCGGGTCTTCGTGGATAAAGTACAGGAAGCAGAGACACCAGACGACGCCGATGAGACCGAACACGTAGAAGATGGAAGGCCAGCCACCAGCGAAGCCGTATTCTGACAGAATACCGGATAGGGGCATTGAGATCACCGTGCCGAATTGTGCACCTGTAAAAGGGATTAAGTTATAGAATTTCTGTAAGAATGATCGTTAAATTGGACGAGTTTATATCACACAAATGTGAATTTGCTCAGAAGAAACTGGATATCATTGCGTTCATGGTGGCTATGCCTTGGTAAAATTTTGTGAGACGTAAATACACATTACACATACATTACATACGTTACATTTTTTCTTTATTATGATATAGAAATCTATGGCAATTATGTGTGAAACAAAATATCGGCCAATTTATACCTCGCCACGGCTTCGGTGGCATACCTCTATCTGATGGCCCATATTTTCAATAAAAAAATAATTTTATTTATTTTAATAAAAAAATAATACTCTGAAAACGTTTTGTTTTATTTGCAATTAACATCGTGCGTTATGGTTGTTCCACCCTTTATAACAGCAGACTATACTGATAAATATGCTCCGCTGACAGTATTTGTGGTTGATACTGTCGTCATTGCCAAACGTTTTATTCTATGGACATTGGTCTTTTTCTGACCTGATCAAACTATACCGAGTTCAATTGATATGGAAAAGTGTGTGTTGTTTCTGCTTGAAGCCCTATTATGTGGAAATGCGGGTGGTCTTTTCTCCATACAAACGCTCTCGCCTGGTTTATGACTTCAAAGCTATGATTTTTTACAGTTAAATAAATATCAACCTCTTCTATGTCCCTATGTTTTACTTTTTGATGATACATAATCTGTATGAGCACTAGAACCTTTACAAAATGCTCAAAATTGCATTTTTAGTTCGCCTGTCAACAGAGGCCTAGTCAGCTTAGTGTACAACTATTAATGAAAAACACAGGGACACTACTGTACCTATATATCCTTCCTATTCAGTTTATGAAATATCTTTTAAATTGGTAGAATATTGGAAGAGGAAATAGTCGAGAGCCAAACCTCGAATTATGACTATAGTTGGCCTTATCGCACCAATGTCGAAATTGCGCTCGCAGAGCAACAGCGACAGTTTCTTCAATTACCTACCACATTTCCTCTTAAAGAAGTATGTATCAATAATATCTCACCGGCATATACGGCGGCTCCCATCCGGCTCCTCTCGTTGGGTGGAATCCACTTCGCCAACATAGCGTGAGTGCATGGTACGATCGGACCCTAAAAAAATAAAATAAATTATTGAAGTGAAACTTCTAATGCGACTTCCAACAGGGTTGGGTTAAACGTTTAACGCTACCATGGAGGGGGTATGAAAGCACTGTTGCGTTAAACGTTCAATGCTCCTGGGGAGGGGGAATAGAAAAAGACAGAGCGAGAGTGAATGCGTGGCACTCGAACGCATGCGTGTAGTATACCTGCTTTCATTTCCACATTAGGAAGATTCACTTCTTCCGCGCGGAGGGACTCCACGCACTATTTTTTGTAATTTAATGTTAACAGTTGTAAATTACTGAATTTGCATGCGTTCTATTAACTAGAGTAGGTACGTATTCAGTAGAAGACCAAATAAACTGGTAGATCATAAAAAATAACCGTCCCTAAAGAAATTAAGATGTTGGTTCTTCAGCGAAATACAGCATTCAATAATGCACCAATGCTCGCTGAAGTTGCTCATATCTTAGTGCATGAACTATGTATAAAGGCTATTAGAGAAAAAGACTCACCTCGCCCAAACCTTGGATGAATCGCACCATGATGAGCCATCCGAACCCAGCCTCAGCAGCGACCGGCACCAGGAGACCAAACACAGAGTTCACCAACATTCCGATACCCAGGAAGTAGCGGGCTCCGAACCTGAGGTAGTTTAAGTAGGGATAAAGAATGAACAAGAAAAGAAACACCATATTACATGACTCTATTTCCCAGGCTAATTATTCACAAAGTCATCAGATTGACTACAATAACATCGTACACTCATACATCATCGACATACATTTATAAATTGCGAAAGTTTGTTAGGATGGATGGATGGATGTTTTTTACTTTTTCACGCAAAAACTACTGAACGGATTTCGATGAAAGTTGACACACAGATAGGTTGTAACCTGGGAGAATTACCGAAATCACCGTGGAGTTTAAAATGACGCTATATCTGAACATTATAAAAAAACATTTATTGTATGTTTTGACTGAAGAACCTGACGTAGATACTAAGGAACGGTCTCGACCTACCTAGTCAAAATTAAATTCATGATGTGTGCAAAACCGAACTATTTCAACAAATAATAATAAATAATATTTATGTCTTTTTTTATATTTTGATGATTTTTATATGGATTTTTTTAAGAAATATTTAAAAATGTGTATATATAAATGAATAAACGGAATAAAAATATTTTTTTTATGGTTTTTTTTTATATAATTTTTCTTATTAAAAATGTAAATAGTAAGTACGAAAAATGAATAATAATAATCATGGAAAGATGAAAATTGATTGCAGGAATCCTAAATAAGACTATAGACTACAGACCGAACATCGTTCCTTGGGGAACCCCTATGACCTGTACAACAATGTAGTGAATATTTTACAAACCTTTTAGACAAGATTCCGAAGGGTATCTGCGTGATGACGTATCCATAGAAGAACGAGGATAAGATGTAGCCCTGCAACGTATAGCTCCAAACGTATTTGCCGTCTTGTGACGCCGACTAAAATAATACAAAATACATTGTTACTAGGACATTAAAGAAAAAAGACATCATTA
Organism: Lycophotia porphyrea; assembly: GCA_950005105.1. Lineage (NCBI taxonomy): Eukaryota > Metazoa > Arthropoda > Insecta > Lepidoptera > Noctuidae > Lycophotia > Lycophotia porphyrea. The sequence goes on from OX465396.1 coordinate 3,796,187, forward strand.
TTGGGGCGTTGAAGAAGATTTACAACAACACTTGGTTTACGTTATTCTAAATATTTCCTCCTTGCCTTTCAAGGATTTTGAAATTAGCACACACAAAGTACTATTGCACATATGCTTCGACCTTCCTGCCACGGCTATTCAAACTTCCCTGGTAACTGTTCTATTACTTCATACTTGGACTAAAAACGTCTTATTAGAACTTAGATATAGGTCTGATGTTTTACTATATATTACGAGAAAACCCTACTGCAAACAAAAGGCAATCGTAAAAATTATATAATTTTTATAGATTTTGACTTCTGTGCTAACCCAACACCCACAGGGTAACCATGACCCGGGTTACAACATAGGATACTTTTACCCCTATAATAACTTCCTGTGGGTGAACTACCGACCTTCATGCAGTTGAAGCTGTGGGTAAAAGCTAGTAAGTCATAAAATTGTATACTTACACTGGTCTTATTTCCGATCGGCATTCCGCATTCAGTATCAGACGGCTCCGTTATGACAGGCAAAGCCGTGTGGTTAACCATAGCGACGATGGCGACAGACATGTTGGTCCTCATGATGTAGGCGTTGGCCATGCCGAGGAACAGCATGAACGTGACCCAGTGACGAGTGCCCAAGCCACCTGGGACAGAGAGAAAGATTCGTCAGTAAGGTTAGGTTCTGTGATTGTGTTTGTGAATGAGCTTGTGGGATATGGAATCTTCGAAACAGGCTTACAATCCAATGCTATTCATTTTGATGACTCAACAATATTCATCGCGTTATTTACATTGTCGAGTAAACGATTTTTACAAACATTACTTTCAGTGGATAAGGAATTTCTTTCTTAATTCGTCACATTGCTATTGAGGTGCTAGTCTTCACGTACGGGAGAATAATTATGCTGGTGACAAAACCTTGATTTAAAATTGCTATCATAACGCTAGAGTAAAGTAGACAGACATTTTAATGCGCATAATGTTGAGAGTGATAATTATATTGTTGCTCTATAAATATGTATTTTCGGGATTTGTACTGATGATTGCTTTAATAAAAATGTTAAGTAGGTACCTGGTAGTAGGTAGGAAAGAAAGGTACTTAAATAAACAAGGAAGAATCCCCAAACGAATTATTATACGGCAATAACCTTCCAATAGATAAAATAGATAGAGATAATATGTACAACACGATTGGATTAAACGCATTAAGATAACGTCTGGCTGGAAATTAGATCGATAGAAAGATAACTGCATGACTGCGTGGTAGCAACACTAAATAAAGACATCTAGAAGTATCACTATAAACATTGTACCTAAGTAGAGACGGTAGAAAGAGCGTTGGCAGTCTAATAGCCAGTTGGTTGGTAGATCTACAGAAGATCACGGGAAAGATCTGGTTGAGCATCGCAAAAATCAGGAAAGAATAGCACCAAAAAGAGGAAACCTATTGTTAATATTTAGTAGTGAGGGGAACGAGGCTGTTATTGATGCTGATGATGATGAAACGGTACAGCGAAAATACGTATTTGTCATTGTGAGAAATCGTTATTTTGAGCAGTTGTCACTACATATGCGAATTTGACATTCTAAGAAGTTGTCACTGTGAGAAGTGGATTTTGCGTCCGGTTAAATTATTAGTTTGTAGATTATTAGTTGATAGTTAGTTTTGTTGTGTGCCGCACTCCTGTTCTGACGTCATTTTATACGCACATTTCGGCACACCAATTCGTTATTTAATGCCATGGCTAACCGCAGAATGTTTATTATGGTTGTACCAATAAATAGCTGTTCCGTTGTGGTCCTCCGGTGATTTGCAGTTTGCTTTCCACAACATCAACAAGCACAACAAAGTTACACTCCTATTTATTCGACAGCACAGACAGGGTTATGTTTTTCCTCCACCATAGTGCATCAGTGCATGTTCACGTATACAGCAGTATCCACTTTTCTATTGTGTTACCACACATACCTAGATAACAGTCCTATCAATACAGCCAGTCTGCCAGACGGTATCGTGATACCCCGTTTAACTAGGTTGAAGAGGCTAGATAGCCAGCCGCTCCATGAGAAATACTGGTATTCAAGTGACTGGAAGCCGACCCCAACTTAGGTGGGAAAAGGCAAGGCTGTTAATGAGACTGATAGATATAGGTCGGTCAATATGAATGGTACCTACCTGTGTACCTATTTCAAAGTAATCTGTATCTATAATTTCATATTACTCCCAGATAAGATAAAATGTAATACGGGAATATTATTTATCAAACAACATAATTATCTGTTGTTTGAATGCCAGTTATCGACAACACGTCGTTTGTTTAATGGCATTAATTGCAATATTTGCAATACTGTGTACCATTACCATACAAACATCAATTAGGTATGTAGAATAATTTATTGCAGCTTTTCGAGTTGCTATCTTAGGCGTTGACTTAATGCATATTGCAGGATCATGATGGGTATCAGAATGTGTATGATTCGTTTAAAATAAGAATAGGAACGTCAACGACCTCTATCTATCAACTGTCACTTGAAACACCACTCTGTTAAATTATACATCACAGACTAATCGGGGTCGTATATTCGGAGGATTTCCGATTTGCGTCATTCAAACATTTCTGTTTACTTTATCAAAGGATATTTAAATATACATCCGCACTCTTTATGAAAACTCTTATCTGAAAGTTTTTATACTTTATTTTATTTACGGAAATCAACCCACGGGAACGTCTTAAATGTAGCCTATGATACTCGTGGATTATGTATGTATAATAAATTCTTCTTCTTAGCGAATCGATGGCAAAAAGTCTAAATAGTATGTTTAGCCCAAAACTCAGCCACGCGAACCCCGCTCACTGATGCAGTAAATAAATCATCAAGAATAATCATCAATCTCAGGTCATAGGGCATGCAGTGCAATATGGAAGGTGGGTCATTGTTTGTGGGGAGACGCCGCATATGCACTTGAGGTCTGAGCCGTCCATGAACCCCCATTTGCAGAGATTGTCTTTGCTCCGGCCGACTTGGGTTCGAAGTCTGTTAAGAGTTTTCCAGGTCGGCCACGGCATCTGATTACTCTCTACATACTTACAAACAAATTTTATCTCTTTATAATTAGGTGTAATCAAATCACTGTTCTTAGTTATCCACAAAGGGAAGCATTTTAAGTGCAACGTTATAACGGAGTCATTTTCCTGCCATGCGATGCGATCGGAGTACGGTATCGTCAAACGATATGAAAGAAACTTTAAAAGTGCACACTTCTTTATTAGGGCTAAGTAATTGGAAACTTCCATTAACAACAAATCAGAAGAAATATTAGTACTTGATCACAGCTCGATAGTCAACCAGCCTGAGACTAATCTAGACTGTTAGAGATAGCATATAGACATACCTAGAAGATGCAAATATTTTTGTTTCTCTAATTAGTCGAAGTAATAACATTGAAGTGTTTGTTTGTAATTTAAAAATAACAGCTTTTTACTGAATACATTTGTTTTTTAATTTTTGTCTTTCTTTCGGTCTGTCTGTCTATATGTTTGTTCCGGCTAATCTCCGAGACGATTGGACCAATTTTGACAGGGATTTTACTGGCAGAAAGCTGTTGAGGTAATGTTGAGGATGTTGATTTTTTTTAGGATTTAATTTTGGAAAAAGGAAAAGGGAATTGTGCCTTAAAATTGTTATTTATAGGAATGTTTAAAATACCAGAAATTGTATCGCAATGTTGAAACGTACAATCGAGGAAACTCCCGCCTGATCACCATTAAGCTCATTTTTGCTTGCACTCAAAACATGAAGCGCTCTCTAGTCGGGCGGGGCGCTTCCGCATGATTCAAGCGATTTTTTTTTTAATGATCAGGCGGAAAAGGACGCGACTGTACCTATACTACACTACTGTACTACCTATGTGTGTGTCTGTACTGTAAGTAGCCGCACGCGCAGACGGGGCGGGGTCTTTGACGCGCCCGCTACACGTAAATCATGCCAATTTCTGAAAGCTATTACAGATTAATTTATGGATATGTCTGTCGCACATATTTTTAAAATTTGTGTGGAATAACCGTCTTACCAACTGAAAACTTTAAATAGCTCTGGGGATTACTATGACGTCTTAAAGCAGTTGTAATTACAGTGTGGGATAGAGACAGACATATACAGGTCGTCTAGCGCCATCTCTATCCCACACTGGAATGTCAACTGCTTTAAGACGTCATGGCACGCCACCTGATGTTATTGGAGTAAAAGAAAATATGATCCATTTCCTATTTTCTCCCAGATATAACACCTACCTACTTTTCTTCTGATATGCTTCATCATCATCATCATCATCAGCCTATAATGTTCCCACTGCTGGGACACAGGCCTCCTCTCTATGAGAGGGGGGATGGAATCTACCACGCGGGCCCAGTGCGGAATTGGTAGATGTCACATGTCTTCGAATTTTTGGTTCTAGGACATGCCGGTTTCCTCACGATGTTTTCCTTCACCGTTTTTGAGAGCAGTGGTGATGAAATAAATTACACAAAGTAATGCGGCTGCCTGGGTTCGAACCCACGACTTACTGTTCGTAAGTCGGGGTCGCTACCACTGGGCCACCGCTGCTCTCTGATATGCTTATGTTACGTTAAGTCATCAAGGTAAACTAGGAGAAATATGATAATTTTACATAAGTTGACAGCTGAATAGCCGCGACAAGACGGCTTCATCAATCATTCATTGTGATGACGATACTTATTATGACTTTAGTAGACGCATAATGAACATATTATTATAAACACGTGTGTGCGTTTATATGTTAATCACGTGGTAACTAATAGCTAATTATCCTACTTTTAACCGCCTTCACAGAAGGAAGACGTGATGCATTTTTCCAGCTAAGTACTAGCTTCTGTCCGCCACTTCGTCTGCGTCGGAGAAACATATCTTAAGGCACTCGGTAATAACCTCTCGTCCCAGCCGCCGCGGGAGACGCCCCGGGCGTCGGGGGTCACGTGGTAGCTTCCGGCCACCGTAGACGCGGACCTGTGGATGGTGAGTACGTCCGTCCGTCCGTCCGTCTTTTGAAGACAGGCCGTGTAGACGGCGCATTCGTGTTCCACGCGCGCCTCAAAGAGATGTCAGCAAATAGGGAGGGCGGCCCCTCCTCATTTACTGACATCTGGCAAGGGCCGATGCCTGCCAGGGCTGCGGGACTGCTCGAAAGAGATACCGCGGCCCTGGAACACAAAGGGCAAAGAAGGAACATCGATGGGTTTTAGTCAGTAAAAGTCTGACACTCCCTTCCGTTCCGCAAAAGGATTTTAGAAATCGGACGAGTACTTATTTTTCTCCTAGATCCAAACTTACAAACTCTAAGTAAGTACCTCTTTAAAATACTTTGGTCCTGTCTCAAGCATGTCAAAATTACGGTGAGTTTTGTAAATATTTTCAATTTATTTTTAAACGGCTTCGAACAATGCCTCCTACGCAATACAGAAAGCACGTGTTTCTTGTTACATAATAAACGTGTTTAGAGATGTTCGACTGACTACTTACAGTCTCATATTTTATTTTTAAACAAATATTTCACACGATTTTGGATGGCCTGATATGGAAATCGGTGCCAATTTATAGTTTCTTTTTACGGACTCAATTTCCCGTTGTCATTTCAGATTTTCAATGTTACACGCTGTTTTTAGACAGCGGCACTGTAATATTTGGGCAATCATTTAGGTAAAGCCTTAGTGTCTGCGAAACCGGGCAAATCCGTCGCTTATGTTCTAAGCTAACCCCACGTAAGTCAAAAATAGCAACTGTACAGAAGAATGAAATAATAATTATACCTAAGTACCTAATGATAAAATACTATTTAAGTATTAAGTCATCATCATCATCAGCCTATAGCAGTTCACTGGTGGACATAGGCCTCCTCAATCGCACGCCACTCAACTCGATTCTCAGCAACTCTCATCCAGTTGCTACCAGCCACCCTGCGAAGATCGGCACTCCACCGAGCCTGAGGGCGTCCCACCTTACGTTTGTCAATTCGCGGTCTCCACTCAAGAACACGTCTACCCCAACGGTCATCGGTTCTACGGCTAATATGACCGGCCCATTGCCACTTCAGCTTACTTATTCTGCGAGCTATGTCGACAACTCTGGTTCTCTGTCACCTCGTTTCGGATGTGATCTCTCAGAGAGACTCCGAGCATAGCCCGTTCCATAGCTCGCTGAGCGACCTTGAATTTATGGATCAGCCGTACCGTGAGTGTCCACGTTTCGGCCCCGTAAGTCACAACAGGCAGGACGCACTGGTTGAAGACCTTAGTATTAAGTGTTCACTTAAAATTAGTTAGAAATGTTGCTTTTTTATTGGCTGAAAACTAACAAACGGCATCAAAATGTCAAAACCGGAAAAAATAGTGTCAGAAACTTAGAACTTAAATAACGAATTGCCTTCTGCTGACGCACTACGATCGCATTAAATTCCTTTTTAGTTTTTTTCTCCAGTTCACTATTTTCAAACGTTTCAATTTTCAGTGACGTTGTTTCTATCAAATAGATCGCGTTTCTTTCCGGTTCTAAATATAGCTACGATGCAACTATCTTGGCAACTACATAAATACATGAACGCTGATCATGTTTCAATTTTGTATTTCACAGAGCTGCGAGCTACTTGGTTTCACGTGTACGAAAAAAAAACAATAATTTCGTTTTGAAAGAACAATGATAATAATTGAGTAGTCTTACATGAAAACCATATGTGATTCCATTATTCACCATATGTGACCATATGGATTTCCATTATTTTATTATGACCAAGAATTTTCTTAATGACACTACACACACCAACAAAACAATGGATCATCGTCGCCTATTCAGAATAAGCCTTACTGCCTGAGGAAATTGGATCTTTAGACTTGAGTTCTTGTAGCTAAATGCCTCTTTAAGTCTGCTAGTCTGTGTCATATATACTGACTAAGACCTAACGTTTGTTTGTTTAAAATATAGATAAGTGGCGCGCAAGCTGTTAGCTCTTGGAGTTGGAAAAATACGAACTTGAAACTGACATAGACATCTGTGTTTCTATTCTTAAGCATCTAAGAAAACTGGTCTGCCACTTTAGGTATAATTGTAAATAAATGGTTTACCTACATGATAACATCAATCGAGTGATGTTTCTAATTGCACCGAATTACTGAAATCGTTGATAAATAAATACCATGTGAAGGAAAACTGACATTTTGGCTCGTATAGTATACTAGTGTTGCCAAGTTTGAGATAATATCTACCATCCAGTTTCGTACGTCTTTGAATCCGTCTGAGGGCTATTCTTAGTACATTTTTTTAATAGATAATACATTAAGACATGAATTTTAGTTTCAGTTAGTTTATTTTCACAGCAGCCTACAAAAAGGATACGTGTAGTCTCGTTTTGAGATTTACATAGAATATATTCAAACTTTTTTTTTCGAATGGGTAATCATATGATTTCTCCCGCTCTGAGCAGAGCGGAAGGGAGTGTCAGACTTGTACTGACTAAAACCATCCATGTTCCTTCCTTGCCCTTTGTGTTCCACGGCCGTGGTATCTGGCAGGAATATAGTCACACTTAAATTGAAACAAAATGAGGGTTAATCCAAAAACGTCACTGTAATAAATCTGTGTTACTCATAGTTGAGGTGCACAGCGTCTTTTCCTTATGGTCTTCCCAACATTATTTATTTACTTAGGTGTGGCGGTCTTCCCAACATTTTTTTACCTCGTTTTATAAAATGTACGAATTGTGTTTCTGTCGTGTCCCCACACTATTCATATGATTTCGACTGAAATTCATAGTCTATTGTGATGCTAGAAGATTTGCCATAGAAAAATTACTAAGTACACGAAAATAGGAATATGTCAGTCTACAAACTTGTAAGATACGAGAGATACTCGCCACTACTCGCCAGTGACGTCACTTGCTACGTCAGAACTGGGACATACATAGGTAGTTGACGAGGCAATCTTAAAACTGAAGACCAAGGCTAACCTACAAGGTGTTTCATGACGAACTTGATAACTAGAGCTAATAAAATGTGAACCGATTTTTAAGGAATTTTAACGCTTATATAATGTTATACCTATTTATGTTATCAATCTGATTTTATATGAGTTTCCCGTTTGTGGGTTACTTATAGGGAAAAATTTTATGCTATAAGTAGAGAATTTATTTTCGTATTGCGGCATTTTGGTTACATACTACCTACGACCTCCCTGATATTAATTAAACAAGAAAAATATATTCTACACAGTATCTAACAACACGTGCTCATTTTAAATAAACATAAAATGAAAGTAGGAAGTCAAAAGACATCTTCTATTCAGTTATTAAGTAAGTACTATAGGTTCATCCTAATCATTCAATTATTTTGTGTCTTACTATTATTATGTGAAGAGTATCATCTATCATTCTATCCTCGTGGGTTCATTGATCTCTCTTACATCATACGACCGTGACCCACGCACTCAGTTAAGTTCAAATAGATCATCGATATCAATCATCGACATCTATGTCATTTTTTTTTTAATCTATTGTCATCCATGGTAAGTAGTTATATAAAGCAAAGCATCCTCTTCCCTATAAGGTATTGCAACAGTGAATTATGTTAAAATCATTAAGTGTTTATTTAATTGACACACCACCAATTTGCCGCCATTTTGCACAAATGTCAAAGAATGACAGGTAAGATTTGAATTGAAACAAGGTCCATTTCAGTTGGTAGTCGATTTGATAAACAATGAACTTATCTGAATTTACATAGTTTCATCCTTGAAATAAAAAAAAATTAAAAACCTGCCTGTTTGTCTATAGTTCCACATTCTACAAACAAAGTTAATTCTAAGCTTGTACATAATATAAAATGTTATATACAGCAGTCGCATTTGCATTAAATATCGATCACATTAGAATGGGCCCACTGGCTAAACTCGACAACTGATACAGCAGAATCTTCAGAATGGACATGGATCGGGTATCAAACTGAAATATTGTCCGCAGTTCCACGAAAAAATGGCGACGGACTACAGAAATGGCGCTAAAGTTTTGAATCAGGATTTGAGATATTTGAATTCCGTAGAATCTGAATAATGATCGAAACTGGATAATGATTTATATTCGATTCTCATGTAAAACAAGAACCAATGGAAATAATTTCGTACCGAGTTCGTAGTTTTGAGGCATTTTCAAAGCCAAACTAAAGTAATGGTTCCTCAACATAGCAAAACCATTTTCCGTTCTTTCCGCCGCAAAGGTGCGTAAACCTGGCCATCGGATAATTGGTACTCTGCCATTAAAAAAACAAAACATACTGACTGATACCTACCTCTAGGTATGGCATGGCAGCAGTATAGGTGGAGGTACCAGACAGGAAACAATAATAGCTTTAAACTCAATTGCAGTCACGTTGTATACCTAGACTAGAATGGACCGCATCGCAGTCATTACAGAATCCGAACTACAGGATTGTGTTCAGGCTCTGTGACTGTATAAACACAATAAAACCTTTGTGGAAACGACCTTCAGAGTTGGATCATTACAGATTACTTATGTCAGACCCATTCTTATAAACCGCAGTCAGAATTTATGGGAGCATTAGATGTGAATGACTCTAGACAACGATAAGTTAACAGTACCTTTTAGTAGTTTTGTATAGCTGGTCGTTGAGCGTACGTTATACTTCGAACACGTAAAAGAAAACTAAACTGTACACAGATTCCATTAGTTAGGAATGCTACGTGCGTACTACTTAGTGCCTAACGTAAATTAGCCCAATCATGTATCAATTAGTTGAAATAAATATTGATAAATTAATAAATCAGTTGTCTTTATCGCCACACATTTTTCTTTAAGTATACAATTAATTGCAAAAACTTTTCACAATACAGCTGCCAAAGGAAACGTCACAGATATGTGTGTGTGATCTGGGGACTATTTTATTTTACTACTTAGTTAGTCTTATACTCGTCATGGACTAAAGATTGAAGAAGAAGCCTTTAGCCTTGGTACAAAAAAAAACAACTAAAAATGTAGGCAGAACGTGACTTACTTCCAATTCCAATTTTAAAAAATGAAGCATAAAACAGTTCTTGTTCAATGCAGTCTTAGCTTCGGTATCAAAAACATCTTTTTTGAGCAAGCCGCCTCGCCTCCACAATTCAAGGAAAACTAGTCAAGGACGACGAATAAAGAAAACACTTTAATAGCGGCTTTTTTGCTAATTTAGCGAAATTTCTTGTAATTGTAAGCTATTGAGTTTTTGCATCAGCAATTCAGTGAGAATAACACTTCATTTCCTATTTCTTTACTTTTGTGCCCAAAGATCACGTAGGTAAGACATTGCGAATGAATCTCTGAAAGTAAGTAATTAATTTAGGCTAGCTAGAGTAGACTCATCTTTCATGGGGTACTGTTTAAAATGTTACAATAAAATACCTCCCCACTTTCTAAAACTAAATGAGACGAAATTTAAATCTTGTATAAAACGCACACTATGTAGGCAAGCATATTATAAGTTGGGGGATTACATTGATGATAAAAATGCTTGGCTCAATGCTGGTCCTGCTCCACAACCATAGGGGTAAACTAATTGATTACCATGTGAAGTTATTGTGGAAGCTGCAGAAGATTGTAATAATATCTTTGCATTGTATAGACTCAATATCTTAGTATTATATAATTGCATAGCACATGTGTGAGTACTATGTACTGTAAAGCTACCATTTACATTTGGTTATCTTTCATTGACTTGAATTTACCCTGGTGGGTGAGAGAATGTCATGCTCACTAAGCTGCCACGGTTTATTTTAACTACTTACTTTGTTTTTAAATTGTTGATAAAATATTTTACTCTGGACGCTCTTAACGTGCACGTATTTCTACATCGTTCTCACATGTATGTATAATCTCAATATGAATGATGTAACAATATTTTGATTGAAAAGAATGTCCATGGAGTCTCTTGCCCATTCTTCTCCATAGAGATCTACGCTTTAGAATGTGCAACTACAGTACTTTCACAAGTTATTATGCCTTGTGTCTGTGACTGTAGCTTAGCCTAATTTGTTTTTCTGACATTCAAAAGTGCCTGTAATGGTCTAATTGAAATAAATGCTTTTGAGTTTTGAATTATTTTAATGATAAATAAGTGACTGTTAGTGAAACGAAGTCAGGTCTCAGGTATAGAGCGAAGAGAGAAGGAGAAAAATATGGAAGGCTGAATCAATCGGTAAGAAAGAGATAGAAGCATACCAGTCGGCTCTTTCTCTCCTTTTTTTTCTTTTAAAAATAAAATTGTGTTTCCAGCCAGATATTTAGTAATTCTGATTTTAGACAGCAGACAAAATCACCAAAGAAGAGACGTTCTCACTCAAGCCAAAAATAAACAGACGACTGACGACTTTACTACCGTAAGTATGACTGTTCGAAAGCTATGAAAATAAATCTGGATTTTCCTTCTGTACAACATAAATGGCATGAAATCGGGGAGGGAAGGCATGTGATGGATGAAAAGGGCGAAGTGAATGATAATGTGACACTTGACAAGGGAAAATGGAAGAGAAAAACAGTGTGACACAAGTCGACCCAAAAAGAGGAAGCATTTAAGATGACAGAAAAAAGCATTTGGGGTTTGACGCAACACGTTTTTTTATTCCATTCTTCTGCAGCCTTTACTCAATCATTCACTCCATTATCTTTCATATCCTCCACACATTCCATCCATCTTTTTTAAAATTACACGTCTCATTCAAAGAATGGTATCCTATAATTATTATCAATACCTGCCTACTTTTATTTTATTTTTTGCTTCACGATCAGTAACGATAGAAAGATGCTCTGGTTAAATAACTGGTTAACTGGTGACAAGATCAAGATCTAGAAATGAGTCATCCAATGATATTCTGGCGCATAGTTTTTAATTTTCATTTTGTGATGGATGTTGTACTAGATTTGATAGGAATGAGGAAAAGAATTTAGAATTCCGAATCCTAGTCTTTTTTTAAATCGCCTACAATTTCTAATTCCGAAAGGTTTTTTTTAATCGTCTACAATTTCGAATTCCAATTTTTTTTTTTTTTTTAAATCATCTGTTTTCCTGTAGTAGTGGGGCTCAAGGGCACCGTATTAATTATTTAAATCAAAAAAATATTGTCCTAGAAGTAAACGCTGAATCATTGCCATAAAATCGTGACTTGTTGAATGTTCTCGGAATGAAGCAACCATGAAAATGTGATTCAAATTTCACAAACATATTTTTACAAGAAAATATATTTTACGAAACCTCAGTAGCTAAGTGCACGGTTCGAATTTATTGTTTCCTTTGGGGAAGAAGCGGGAAGAAACTTCACGTCAATGGTCGGACTTGCCATGGATATTTATTATTACTTATTTCAAAGGATTAATAGTCATCAGATATCAACTTAATATCCCACGTACTTAGGTACACATTCAACAATCTTGGAAGCTATTGCAGATTTAAGATAAGAGAAATAAATGATGATCGTTTATTTCCTGTCATTATCATTACTATTGGAAGGAATCGTTCGGACGTAGGCTTTTAATTACGATGATTGCTGAGGACTAAATAATACCTATCTATATCTATACTTATATTATATAATGAGGAAAGATTTGTATTTTTGTAAGTATGTAACGAAAAAACTTAAAAACTACTGCACCGATTTGAAAAATTCTTTCAGCAATGGATAGCTACATTATCAGCGAGTAACGCAGGTTATATTTTATCCTCGTACTCCCACAGGAACGGGAACTACGCGGGTGAAACCGCGTGACGTCCGCTAGTGTATTATAAAAGGTGTAAAGCCTCATAACGAAGCCGAAAGGCACTTGTTTTCCCCGTCATTGCGATCATTTTTTTTCGTTCTAGACCATACCTGGGAACCTAGTTACAGAGATATTGGGAGTCAAAGTTCTAACTTTATTCTTTAAATACATGTTTTTAATGTATTTTTTTTACTTAAGACACCTTCAAGATCCCCGTACTATTCAATCCATCCATCAGCATAATGTTTTGAATGCGTCACATTGAGTCCAACCGTAAAACGTGATATTTCACCCCAAAAAAAAAGTATTTTTGCCTTAAGTTACTTAGTTTAATGCTTAGTTGACGGCTTCGTGAAGAGTCCGTTTACACCCTATATGTACTATATGCAAGAGGATATTGCTTAGATAGGTAGGTCATCATTAAAGACATGGAATAGGTATAGCGTTGTTAACCATTTATATATTTTTTAAAAACAAATGGACCTCAAGCTCAGAAAAAATAATTCGAGGCCGCCTCATCATCCACAGCCTAACTTCACCGTCGTCTGCTGGGTAAAACACTCTTTTTTTGTCAATCTGCTCGTTCCTGTGCCAGCTTCATCCAGATTTTTCCCCCGATGACAAATGTTGGGCCTACTAAGAAATAATTCGGTTTGGGGATAATAATTTCTAATGAATCAAACTTCCGGAGCGTGGCACATGAAGAAAGAAATTCTATAAAAACGTCGTTATAACTTTAAAAGGAATTAAGGGGAATTCAATAAGGCATTCATTATAAATATAATACTAGCCATTTCATCAAACTAATTATGAATACAGCACAAAAAGATAAACTATAGAAGATTCCTATTACATTCTCGTAAGCGACGACACGTGTACCCTTGTTAATCAAAACATGATTAATCAAAAATGCATCAAACGACACATAGATTAACGCATTGTTCGCGCTCTAAAATCTGTATCGTACGATAAGCATGGGGGACACGGACGGCCTTGCCCGTGACGTCACACAATAGGACCCGCTACAACAGGACGCTTCCCGCTCACTACAATAGTAAACAGTTAGGAAACTCACAGGCTTTGCTCCCAGGACGTTGATCCTCCAAGCCAGGCTGCTCCCACACCAAGACGTGGGCACCGCGGGTTGACGAAACCATTTCAACGGTCGAGAGGAAAGCACGTAAAGAATCGTTATTTAACTAGATTAGAAAATAAATAAAACTAAAATGCGTCTGCTGAGCCACCACCTACGTAACGTTGGTGAGCGCGCCAACAAGTGGTTGAGAGTAACAGAGGGTTGACATGGTGAGGGATGATCACGTGACGGTGTGGGAAGGCTCCGCTGAAGCAGACTGTTGACCGACTGACGGGTGCGAAACGACGCGGCGCGCCGGTAAATATAGAGGTGTATGGGGGCCGAGCGGGGCGCGGGGAACGGCGCACGCGCTCAGAGCATGCGATGACGTGAGCGGTTCAACTTTTTTTACTGAACTCTGAAAGGAGGCGGCAATAACTAATAGGAAAAGGCACCGCTACGCCGCGGGAGTTCAAAGCGGTAAAGCGGTGGTGCGACGATATAATTCTAAAAAGTGTTCTGCCATAAATCCTGTAAAAAGAACGATGCACTAGACAGCTGAAAGTCAGACTGACAGGCGACAAGCTTTATTGATCGCAGGTTCCATGCATTTTATACCGCTGAGCTCATAGCATACAGTGGGATTTTTGCCGGCTAATGGCAGAATTAGGTAAACTTGCTAAGTATGTTATGGATACATTAAATAAGTAGGCACCTAGATGACAAACACAAAAACACTAGTCCATATTTAAGCTAAGCCAAACAAAAATTCACAGACTGCTTTGTAATTCCAATGATTTCGCGGAACGGACATGGGCGACTACAATACAATGTTTGATGAATCAAAAGGCTTTGTCAAAACTTTGTCCATTCGGACTACTGAACCACAGTCTTATAAATAATAGCTGACCTGCGTTCGTCTTCAAAACAAAGTGAGTAAATAATTTCGAATGATATAAAGGGTTTGTTCATTAAGTAGAAAATGCTAATAGAAACATTTCCTTGGCTTATGGCCAGGGTCCATTTTGATTAATTATGAATGGTCCACGGTCATTACCTGATAAGCAAGGGCATGACCAGTTCCTGAAGCAATTATTTTGTTTGAAGCCCTCAAATGTAACTGAAATAGAATTTTGCTGATATAGACATGTAGACTATAATAAATATAGAATATGAGACAGAACATCATTATTGTATAGCTGTCTTGTTTCCATAACTTTAGACTGTTGGACATCAAGAATTATCTTGTCAGCGTTTTTATAAACCCAGCGACTATGGACAGTAGAATACTACCAGTATTTTTTATAGAGCGAATGCCTATCTAGCCACTACAACCAAAAACTATCGAAACTGGGAAATTAGGCTCAACATGATCATAAAAATTTTTAGCGTCTTCAAAAAAACTTTCAGTGGATGATCAGTTCACACTCGCACTTGCTAGATGTGACTGTGATGAGTGAACACGTTTTTATTCTTCCCTTTCAACATTCCCTTTATCAATCATTAACTTTTTGTTATGATCAGTTATCAACTTAAAATCATCAACCAGTTCAAATAAAAATGTTGCCATCATCCTGAAATTACCGAACCTAGGAGATGAGAATGAGATGATAGGCTTTATCACAAGTTCAGACGGGTCAATAGGCATGCCTTTGATTACTATTGAGTCATCAACGAACACGCCCACTAGCTTCTACGTCATCAGACTACAAAACATCATTGCTATAAATACATTGCGTGGCTTGTGAGCGTACTTCTTGAATTACGTAGGTGATGACAGCAATGTATTGGTAATGTTATTGAACAGCCAATTCCTCTGCTAAGTTTGTGACTGTGTAAATAATGGTATGACTTGCTCTTGCATAATATTTGAAATGTTATTACTTTGAATTATGTTATCTATGAGAAGAATTAACTATCACCTTCCGCCTTGAGTCATGGTTAGTGTTTCAGTAAAGCCTCCGTTATTGGTTTCTTTTTTTAATAGAGATCGAGCATTTTATTAAACTGCCTAGTGGTCGTGAGCACCGCTGCTGAGCCTTGGGTTTGATTCTGGGTTGGGCAAAGTGTGGGTTTGTCCACTAAGAATTTCCCAAGCCTGCAGATTGATGGCAATAAGCTGCACCTCCTTTTTCAGCTAATCCAGGCGCGGTCCCAACCTAAGACTATGTGGGGGGTCACACAGGGCCATAGCCTGGACTTTGGTTGGGACAGAGGAGGATTGTCAGTTTAGCGTGTATGATTTTTTGGATTTTGAACCCCCGTGCCTCCCCCTAGGGATTCGCCTGTGCTAATCTTTTCTGATTTCATTGCGGAATTTAAAATAGCTAAAGTAAGTTCTCTACGACTTCGTCGAGCTTTTCTGGTGGGTGCCTCTGTTGATTCTGGCTTCCAGGAGTTGCTGTGGTTTGGGAATAGTGTGGTGGGCTGATCCAAAAAAGAAAACACTGGTCCCCTATAACATGGCCCCTATTAACTTAGAAGCTTAATGCGGGTGTACCTACAAGGTATAGGGTAACCTCGAGTTACCATTCGAGAATTCCAGGCATGATGTTTTAATGTTAAATTAAGCTGAAAGTCAGCAATTAGTCTCGTCGGTATCAGGGACAGAGAGTATCGGGGACAGGAGACAGAAGGCAACTTACCAGCATGGCTTACTTGGAGCTTAGGCTTGTCTTTGATTATCTACAATCTCCCAATATCATTGCTTATCAGCAAAATGTTTTAGCAGGCAGTTGACTAACGATTAAAAGATTATGTATGAAATGATTCATCCGGAAATAGAGGGTTTGGTACTTACATTCTAAATAAAATTACACTCGAGAGGATCGTGGTCTTTGATGTCACTTTCGACCAATTTTCGACCTTTTATATACTGTCGGCTGGCAGTAGTCAAAAGTCATTACATTACCTAGAGGGGTTAAATATGGGATGACACTTTGTATAGAAGATCTACATGAAACGCATGTGACTAAAAAAGTAATGGACATGAATATTTATGGATGGAGAGGGAGAGGAAGCCAAAGCCAAAGAAAAGATGGATGGATTGTGTGAGGAATGATATGAAAGAGAAAGGATTAAATGATGCCGTGACATCTGACAGGGGAGAATGGAAGAAGGAAACGTGTTGCACCGACCCCAAATAGAATGGGACAATGGCAGGAAGATGATGATGAATCCCATCCATCTACGACATACTATATAACAAACTAATTTTGATTCAAATGACGCACTAGTGCCTAACTGAATTCACGAGGACTTTTTTTGTGTCGTGTGTGAAGTTATCTTGATTTCCGTGATAAAAATAATTTACATGCCAAGCCAAAATGTTGAATTTTGTGCGTAGATGCAATGTTAATAATCATATTAAGCTCAGGGTAGTTCATTCATGTTAGTTCGGACTTCGGCACTTACCCAAGTGATATGTCAGTACATTAACTGCCGCCGACACTGGAAAGTACAGAAACTTGTCTCAGATTTCCAGAAAGAAAGGATTTTCCTATTTATTAATTAAATGTTATGCAAAATATTTCGTGTTACTTCATTTATTTTTAAAACCAGATTTTGTAGTTTGTTATCAACGAGTTTTTTTTGGTACAATGTTTTAGCGTGTCTATGGCATATCGAATATAGCTAAAATTTGGCGACGAGTTGACATGTAAACTCTTTGCAACGACGACGAGTTGACTTGTAAACCCTTTAATTTTAATATCCGTTATCCAAATAGCTTTTCCTTACCAAAACATAAAAACTGATCTGTATGGAAGAAACTGTTACCCATGACAATTAAAAAAAAAAAATTATTTTATAAATTACCTAATGAACTGAAGAACATATGGTCCATTACATTATTCCGAAAAAAAATGTATGCGTGGTTAGTCAATAAATATTTCTACACGACCCAGGAAACCTTAGTTATAAGAATAGAAAATTATTGTAAAATACTGAGGAATATGTTATACAAGTGCAATAATAGCTAGTTAAGTTAGTTTAAATAAAAATGAGTACGTCTATGTACAGTTATATCACCCATTTCGTTTCATAGTTGTTACAAGTTTTCATTTTATGTTTCGTATACCTACGAGAAATGTTTATTATGAGGATTCCTATTGTTATGTTATGTAATGTAACATGTATGTATGTACCATCTATCTACCCATATTATGCGAATAAATTATTTGATTTGATTTTTGGATTATATTTTGAGCCAATTGGGTTTCCAAATTGTAATAAAACACCCGGATCAACTCAGGATGGATGAAATGGCGACACGTCACTGGAACAACTTGCGACCCACGGATGCCCCTCAAGCTAAAGGGGAAAATATACAAGTCCGTGATTAGACCTGTCGTATTGTATGGGACAGAATGCTGGGCTGTGAAGAAGATGGATGAAAAAAGATTGCATGTAGCGGAGATGAGAATGTTGAGATGGATGTGTGGAGTGACAAGAATGGATAAAGTAAGAAATGAGTATATTAGAGGTAGTTTGAAAGTGGCGCCTGTTACAGAAAAATTGAAAGGAAGTCGTTTGTCTTGGTATGGACATGTAATGAGGAGGGATGAAACGCATGTGACTAAGAGAGTGATGGACATGAATGTTGATGGATGGAGAGGGAGAGGCAGGCCAAAGAAAAGATGGATGGATTGTGTGAAGACTGATATGAAAGAGAAAGGAGTAAATGATGCCATGACGTCTGACAGGGGAGAATGGAAGAAGAAAACGTGTTGCGCCGACCCCAAATAGAATGGGATAAGGGCAGGAAGATGATGATGAGACCACCCTAATCAATTACTTAATTCTTTTGACGCTCTAGGATTACCTACCTACCCTCGTATATAAATTACAAAAAACATCTTAATTATAATTCAATATTAGGGTATTAGTACCTACCTAACATAGTTAGTGGGTACAACTAGGTACCCCTTGATTATGACTTTCAACTTTAAACTGATTCAATAATATAAACAAAAAACCCGATTTATGCATGTCTCATAATTTCGTCAATCAAACTGTAGTTCTTTTCAGTCAGACTCAGTAAACATCAAAAGCATGATGATGCGATGATGTTGATGTGTACGGCAGCGCCATCTGGCGAGATGTTTTAAACTGTTCACTTTGCGATTACTGCCATCTGTTGACTACGTAATGAAGCCATTTGAAAGAATGAACAACACATGGGTAAAAGTTGAGTTAGCTTTAAAAGAGAGGGCGCTTCAAATCAGAGAGAATTCATATTTTCCGCGGAATTCAAATAACTAAACAAATCGAGGGGTTAAATAATATCAATCGCAACTCCCACGGTTTGTTCATAAGTTAAAGCAATACTTGCCGTCCATATCAATTACTTAGTCAAGCCTAAGTCAAAATTATTTATTTGCAGTAAATGTGTCACCTACTTATAAAAGATTAGATTAAAAATAATATGTAGTGCAAGGACACGTTTCGCCATAAAACTTAATATACTTAGGAAAAGACTGGGCAGATAATGGTGAGGGTGAGTCGAGGGTCTATCGCTACACCCAGGTTTTTAACCACGGGGTTCTCAATGTGGACTCCTTGCAGTGTCAGTTCTTTAGGGGTGGTGGCAGGGGCCCGATTTCCGCTATCACACTCTGCATTTTAAATGCATTCACTGTCTGAATGCAGCGAATAATTGCAGAGATCAAACAGTTCTCAACACCCTGGAATAATCATTTTTTTATTTTTTTTTAAATAATGGCATCTCGCAGTTCAGCCTAGGAGGCTGGCTACTGCTTAACCGGTCTAATCCTGTGGATGCCTTGAAATTAAGGCCTCCAGCCAGGGGCAATGAACTATAAACTAAGAGACCACACGCTAAGGGCACCCCCTGTGGGGTACGAGTCTCGGCTTAGGACGTCGCTGGGGAGGGCAGCAAAGGGACAGGCTGGATCTGAGTAAGATTAATTAGGGGTCGATTTATCACTAACGGCTCAGCATCGCGGGCTGACTCTAGCAAGGGTCGGGGGGGGTTTGACGGGGACGTCGCGACGGACCACGGCGGCGAGGTCGGAAAAACGGCGGTTTGTATCTGTGTTTCTTAACGGTACTGGTTTCCCTATTGCTCTCCTGGAGGAGGGTGATGGGGTCATCGGGGGCTACTAGTGCATGCCTTGGACGGCGAACGGCGTACTAATACGCGATGGGACGTATCGGGCGGCCGATGCGATCAGGGGGTTTTTATGTTTTACAGCCTGGAATAATCACATTGTCACGATGCTTATAAACCAGCCCGTGCAACGAAACCAAAGTGACTTTTAATTCGACGCCAACGCCATCTATCGTGCTAGATGGTAAACTTTTGAAGCTTAGAATTTTATTGTTAAAAAATAATAAGTACTTATTATACATAGTTAAAGAAATACTAAAAAACACGCTTTATTCTCGTATTTCACTCAATAAACCCTTACATGCGATACCCATAATGTCATGGGAATGCATAAAAAAAAACTAGTCCGCCATATTGGATTTAGAATGACGTTACTTAGCTAACCATGCATTGTAAAAACTAAACATTTATGTGAAATTTCAGCTCAATCAGAAACCGGGAAGTGGGTAAAATTTCACTTCTTTGATTTTTATACATAATTAGCTCCAGGTGAAGCTAATAAAAAAATATTGAAACCAAACGTGTTTTCAATATTTTCCCATCGAAACAATCCTTCGAAAAACTAACCTAAATAATCTGTTTACGACCTAGAACGGTAACTTCACATTGAGATCCTGAGTGCTATTGTGTTAGGATTGAATAAAATAGTGCCTATTGTGGTATCTCATTGTGTGGCGGATGTGACCGTTTGAAATTAGCCCACGCCTTTATTAGGGCTGCCGCCGGTGTCTTCTAGAACATCCTCAGTAAGTAAGATAGCACCGGAGCATTCTACTGGCGTATCCGACCGCCATCCTAGCCCCTAGTTTAGGTATTTTGGGAAAAACTGTAGCCTGTAAGATATACGTGACCGAAAGCTGCATTTTACCAATTAAACCAAGGGTAACACAATGGGCGGTCCCATTGTGTTACCCTTGTGAAATATTCATCATGATTATCTGAAAGTTATTTGGATAAAGAATATTCTATTTATCTATCTAACCCCTCGACTAAAAGCTTTTTCATAAGGTTACATATTGCTAAGCAGATTCCGTTATCCATTGTTTGTTTAATTCCCGCGCAAAAGCCTTCCTTTTTTCAAACCTGGGGAGTTCCAACTCCTAATCTAACGTCAATACTTTTTAGCCAACCCTGCGCCAACCTAGCGTGCACAGCATACTACCTAACCTGAATCATCCGAACCGAACGGCGCGTTCAAGGAGCCACTTATCAAATTGGGGGCTTACGACACGCGACCATTTTACTGGCAGAGCACTGAGACGCCTCGGTGGCCGCTGTTAGGTATAATTAGAGATTACACGACAGGAATATTAAAATTTCGTGTAGTTGTCGACAGACTACAATAAGATGTGTCGGTGGACGTCGCTACGCACTTTACCGCTTATAGACGGCTCATCGTCAAAGATGCTCTCCCGAACGAAGACGACAACCACAAACATCAGCGGTAAGGCCAACCATTCGCAATGCAGTCAGACTGCAACCATGCAAGCCTATGCGAGTCCTACCTGGCTTGCATATCATTATTACATTTACCAATCAGAAGCTATTAGTGCAGAATGGTGTGCATAGTGTGCACGTTCCTTGCAAACATTTGTGCAAATTAGTCATGGTGTTTTTACGAATTAACGGTCAAATCAAATCAAATGTAGGTAAGAACTGCATGGGGTCTGCTCACTTCCATCCATCGGCTGGTTGTCTCGTCTCAACCGTAAATCCGTAATTGTACGTGAAGTATGGAGTTTCATAGGTGTCAGAACAGCTGGAGATGTGCCGATCTGATCCGAACCAGCCTGTCCCTTTGCTGTCCTGCCCCAGCGACGCCCTCGACGCGACGCCGAGGCTCGTACCGCATAAAGGGCGCTTAATTAGCGTGTAGTCGCTTAGTTTTTAAGTTGTTATGACCCTGGCTGGGCTGCGGGACTGTTCGAAAGAGATACCGCGGCCCTGGAACACAAAGGGCAAGGAAGGAACATGGATGGGTTTTAGTAAGTACAAATCTGACACTCCCTTCCGCCCCAGAGCGGGAGAAGTCATTTGATGATTTCCCACCCGAAAAAAAAAGGCATCCACAGTATAGTCCGGTTAAGCAGACGACAGAGGTTGAGGTGGAGTTGAGGCGATACTGAATATGTGGAGAGAGCATAATGTGCTTTAATAGGGATTTCCACATCCGATAATAATGACCTAGTGCCTCATACATTAACTATGAGGTACTTGCATATACAAACGATTTGAAAGCCACGTGTTAACAAGGCTGCAGAGTCATTCGTTGCAATACAGCGTACCTATTGTCCTCCCACGGCAATTAGGAACACACCTCCTTCTGCTAATTGGAATTGTACATCCCGTGGTGCTATAAATAGCTTGGTGATATAGATTACCTCATTGGATGAACATAGTGCTTGTTTTTTAGTTAAAAAAAAATATGTGTGCGTGTTCTTTGGCGTTGACGACATATATCACTGAAATGATTAAATATTAACTTAAACACATGTCAATATAATCTTGTTATTTTTTTTTTTTTATGGCGGAAACTACACAGACTATAGTAAGCGTTACTTCCGTCAGAAAAAAAATCTGAGTGACTCCCTAGTCGCGCCTCAAGAAGTTTTACTTCAAAAGATTGATAGTTTAGGGCTACTTGCACGAAAAACTTAACTCAGAGTTAAATGCTAACACGACATTAAATTGACAATGTTGTATCATAAAAGTCACCGACTCGTTAGGGCGTACAGTCAGCATCAGAAGTTGATGACCACATTTAGATTTTCAAAATCGCTGTAAGTACACCGTATTATACCTAAATCGCTCAAAATTACAGGCGCCAGAAATGAATGATTATCATAAAAGGGCATAAGTAGGTGACCATCACTTTTCAAAAGTCGCTAAACAAAGTTATAGTAAAAAAAGCATAACATTCTTCGTCTCTAAAGTCTCTGAACAAATTTTTGTCAAAAATAGCATACCATCGTTTATCTAATATGTGTATTTTTTTTTACATCCGATACAAAGTGATTATTAAGTAGAAATATTCTTTTTACATTCAAGGCTAAACAGTTTTTCAAATACCCACAACTATGTTTCCCAAAGAATTGAATTAAAACGGAATGTGTGAATTTTTAAAATGAGTTTTTTATGTATACAAATTAGGTTCTAATTCAATCGTAATATAAAAATCATAAACTAAGTCGACGGTATGAATTTGAACAGAATCTGCGTGATTTTTGAAAATGAGTCTTATAGTTTTACAAATAAGGTTACAATTCCATCGAACTAAAAAAAAAAACATTAATTACGTCGATGGTATAAATTCAAGCATAATCTGCGTGATTTTTGATAGTGAGTCTTATAGCTATACAAATAAGGTTACTATTCAATCGTACTATAGAAAGCTTAGATGACGTCGACGGAATAATTTTTAAGCGGAATATGCTTATCTTTATAATCGTGCTTGCGAGCTTATTTCGAAAAAATAGAAACAATAAAAACAAAACACTTCGAGCATAACACAATTATAGACATGGTTCAGATCGTAGATAGACACAGAGCACCGAATAATCCCACAGAACCCGCCTTCAAAATCGAAAACAATAATAACAACTAAGGGGCTATCTTGTGAATCAAAGCAAACAGTACGAAAACAATACGGTGTGACATACTACAGCCATGTCAGACATATTTCACCTTTGACAGCAGCAACTCAATGGGGAAGGCAACTGTAAATCTAATGGCGCTAGCATAGCTTGTACCAGGCATCGTCATTACTTGGAAATCTGTCAATGTCAGTTTATATTTCAAAATATCTCATTGGTCAGATTAGGACTAAGCTATGGACACGCCATCTACAATCAGCTTTGACTAGCCTTCCCCATAGCAACGATTCCTGGTTCGGGAAAGTGTTGTTGGGTTTTCCAACAGGAATTTCGCATAAACGGAGTCTGGATTCGTGCCCAGTTGACGGCAATAGGTTCGCCCCCTCTACATGGGACTTAAACATAATTGGTCAATCGTGGGTGAACTAATTGGTACACCTCTGCTTAACCATTCAGGGATTACAGGCGTGATGTTATTATTATGTACCCGCCAAATTATCGAAGCAAACGGTACCATAACAATAGGTGAAATACTAGGACACGACCACACAAGTACCGTTCTGAATATCAATGGCGGCGCACGTGTGTTCATTACCTTGACGCCTTGACATTGTCCTAAACAACAACATGGCCGTTTGGGCGTTCGATATTTGAAGAAGCCGTTAGAAATATTTTGCAGCTGTTAATTTCGAATATCGAATTGATTGATGAGGTTGAGTTTGTATTATGGTAACTTGCTAACGGTGATTCTAGTAATTTATATGGAACTGTTTATGTTCTAGAAGGATTCCTTTGGAGTCTTCTTCTTGACGTACAATCAACAACAAGTTACTACAAACTTTCAAATTTTCTTATTCGATTTTGAATTTAACCATCAGCAATTATGGTTTTAAATTATTCCGAAAAATTTGAGAATTTGTGGTAATTTGATTTGCTGGCAACTGTACTTACCATACCATAACTCTTGAAAGCATCTTACAATTCCTCGACGATGACGACTTAAAAAGGTAGGTACTAGATCCTGACAAGTTCAATTTGTAGAGGCAATGGACCGGCAGAGTGTGAGCCATTAATGAACACATGCATAATGAAATCTGGTTTAACGAGACACTGATCTACGTCTTGACCTACGAATTCTAACGAGACTTTTGAACGATGTTATCAAACTTTCAATTTAAAATAAAATGAAATATCAAGCGCGTCATACGATTAAAAAATGCTATGAAGATGCGCCGCCGCCGCCGCAAAGTAGCTGCGCGAGGAAGATGCGCAGCTCGCACTATGCGATGTATCGATAGTAGGGAAGCGGCGAGGGCGACCATCCATAGCACGGATCCATAGCACACATCCATAGCACGCATCCATATCACGCATCCTTCCATATAAAATCATATCTTAGTTGAATCCGTTTCCACCAGTGCCAAGCTATGAGCACTAATGAATATGATTGGTGGATATCAAACGCATCCAAAGCAACGTAGCATAACACATCTCTGGTGGAAAAGCACCCTAAGGCTTCCACTAGAGATATATGTAGTGAGGGATGTGAGTAAAACCAACCAACCAATCAATCACAAGGCTCAACCAGTGAAAAAGAAGCGATATTATAGGTGACTGCCTCGTTGGTGTTACTTAGTCGTCGCAAGTGCGACTGCTGAGCATGCAGTCGGTGCGGGTCCAATTCCCAGAAAAATGAGAATGAGATTGGGTTTAACCTCAGGAAAAATGAGATTGGGTTAACGATCAGGATTTTTTTATTAGCAGCCACGGAGTCAAGATTTGTTCCCGGTCGATGGCAATAGGCTCGCCCAAGGACATTTACAACATAGGACTTAAACAGAATTGCCGAAATATAAGTATACTAATAGATACGCCTCTACCTTACCCTTCGGAGATTATGTACGTATGCAAATTAAGACGAAATTGCTTGAACCATTACCATAATTCCCAGTCTCAAAATAGCATTTAATGCGAGATTGTGGCATAAGGTCTATGACTCCTGTTCATTTTTCCTCAACGCAAGGCCTCTTCTTGAAATGTTTCTTTATGATAATATTAATACCTTTGAAAGGTTCTCAATATTAATTTCAGCTTTAGCACTAATTGAGTTGTTCCAAAAGAATTCGGAAACACCTAAATTAAAGCTCAAAATCGCGTGTTCGACCAGCGTTTCGTCGATTTTTTATACGGAGTGTTTTTCCCATGGCGTGATGTACACAGCTACTAGATCGCTAGAACATTTTTAGGCACCATGCTATCGCCTCACGCTAACAGCTAAGCTATTAATGAGACCCGCCTTAACTTCGCATGATTACTGATGAGACAGCTACGTATTAACAGCTTTTACTTCCGCTTAACAGAATGTCGTGAGGAATGTTTTGAGTATAAATTTGGATGGGTATCAGAGTAGAGAAAGACCAAAGAAACGATGGATGGACTGTGTAAAGGATGATATGGCAAGAAAGGAGGTGTCTGATGAGATGACGAGTAGTATGGAAGAAAGAGACATGCTGCGCCGACCCCAAATGAATTGGGATAAGGGCATGAGAATGATAATGACTTTCGCTTATCAGTAGAGATCGGAGTAGGTGGATCGAATTGGGGTCATTGATCCGAAAGGTCTATATTAATATGGACATTCCTCCGGATTTTCGGAATTGGTTTATTATTAAAAAAATACGGAACTTAGGTAGGAATTGTATTAAAATGAGCAATATTATATTGTTCATATTTTTTTTAACGTTACACAGTCACGATTTAACACAACCCAACGACCAATCAGAGCAAATGATCATGGGTGGTGCCTTCCTTTAAATGAATAGAGTAGTAATAATATCACTAAAAACATTAACAATATTTAATTGGATCCGGAACTACCAAAATTACTTTCCGGAAAAATGACTTCTCCATGTTATTCTTTCTGTGAACATTTATGATACAAGTACCAAAAATCAATCTACCTACTCCAATCACTGCTAATCAGATAGTTAACGCTTTACTAACGAAACACAAAAAATCTTTGAGATATGAGGATACTTTTTGAAGGTTTAGCAATTGCATTCGACGGGATGCGCATCGGCAGCGTCTGGAGATGGTGTCATTTTCGTCCTTAAGAGGGAACAGGGGCTGATATTCTCCGTTTTCTCATTTTTTCATCCTTAATAAACTTATAGCCTTTATTTTTTTTCATAAAATCAAGGTCTACTGTAAGTAGACACGCACGTCGCTGTCATTTCATGACTGTATAATGTGTACCTATGTATAGTGCCTAAAACAGGCTTATTAGTTCACCATACAATAGCAATACCAGGACAAATCATCCAGTGTCAGATTCACTCATTACTATTGTATGGTTTTGTGTGAAAAGACAATGTGTTTTCAATATCGGATAAACGTTCTAATATGTCATCGGTTTTGACCATATTTTGTTCCTTTTGTTATTTTTAGGTATATTTTGTTCGTTAAAACGTAAAATTTAATACTATCATGAACACTAAGAAAATAAAAATAAATTGTTTATTTTACTTGCTAAAAATTGAATACCTAATATATAGGTATATTTGTATAGGTGCATGTTTAGTTTAGCTTTTAGTACTTATCAACATAGATCGGAGATAAATATTCACAGAAAGAATAACATGGATAAGTAATTTTCCCGGAAAGTAATTCCGGTATTTCCGGATCCAATTAAATATTGTTAATATTGGTAGTGATATTATTACTACTCCATTCATTTAAAGGAAGGTACCACCGCATCGGTTAGTGCACCACCCATGATCCTTTGCCCTGATTGGTCGTTAGGTTGTGTCAAATCGTGACTGGGTAACGTTAACAAAAATTATGAACAAAATAATATTGCTCATTTTAATACAATTCCTATCCAAGCTCCGGTTTTTTTTAATAATCAACAAATTCCGAAAATCCGGAGGAATGTCCATATTAAAACACACATTTCGGATCAATGACCCCATTTCTCTCTACCTACTCCGATTTATGCTTATCACCTACTAATGACGAATTTTACCAATGTACTATGTCCTAAAGCGCTGTCAAGCCATTACTGTTCTGGAATATTGACATGATAGCTTTAGAACACGGTTTACATGTATAATCGCGTTCAGTTTCATTAAGGAAATTCGCCCAAAAAGTCGTTGATTTACAAACACTTGGATACTATCTATCTACACTTGGTAGGTACTTTTTGCATACTCCAAAAACCTGACACATAAAATAAATAAACCTAAAAGATATGCCTTCTATGTACAAAGTTAATAATGATAATTATCTATAGAATTTATCAGTCATCGCATACTTTCAGCACTACATAAGAATGTCCAGTAGATAAAGAGTTTTGATTTTTATGAATATATTTCATGCATGTAAAAATTCTAAATTTATTTGAATTATCATCTGCATAGACTTTTCCCAACTATGTTGGGGTCGGCTTCCAGTCTAACCGGATGCAGCTGAATACCAGTATTTTACATGGAGCGACTGCCTGTCTGACCTCCACAACCCAGTAGTACTGGGTAATACGATACCCCTTGATAAGACTGGTTGTCAGACTTTTTGGGCCACTGACTACGTAACGACTGTCAAAGATCTATAAATGAGAGCCGGGACCAACAGCTTAACGTGCTTTCCGAGGCACGGAGGAAACTCGGTATGTAATGGGTGTTTACCCATCCACAGACCAACCTAGGCGAGCACGGCCTAGAGATCGATCCCAGCGGCTGTTATTATTTAGCCACGAGTTCCTCTAAATTTATTTGAATACACATTTTAATATTTGCTTTTGTTCGCGAGCTCATATTTGCATTAGTTCGAGGGCTTGCGGCGCTGCGTACTGAAAAACTAGTCTATAAACCTAGTTCGATAGCAGTTGCTTAAAAAATAGATACAATTGCAGAGGTTATATTTTTAAGATTAATATTATATTCTTTGCTTGTTGACAAATTGTGTGAACCTAATATGCATATTTTTCTGATCTACATAACATAACATAACATCACGCCTGTAATCCCCGAAGGGTTAGGCAGAAGTGTACCTTATAGTACACCCACATTTGGCTAGTTATGTTTTTAAGTCCTATGTAATAGGGGGCGAGCCTATTACCATCAACCGGGCACAAATCCAGACTCCGTAGCCGTTCCCGTTCGTGTCCGTTTTCTGGTCTAATAAAGATTTATTTATTTATTTATTACTATTTAGTGGTTACGTAAGGCTACTTTTAGTTCTTTTGTAAAAGGCAGACAATACTTCTTCGGTCTAACAACTAGTTTTGTTGGCAATTATCTTAATTATAAATCTAACTGAATTGTTGCGGGCAATAATAGTTACCCACTTACCACAGACTACCTATCACAAGCAAGACATTACGTAACATTTTCAATGGATGTAAGTACTTTTTTTTATCTATAGAATCATCATATTTTCGGAAAGTAGCCATACCATTAAAAAAAGCAAAAAAATTGGTTATAGGTAACATCCTATTGATAGACACTGTATCTAAACGCATCAATTAATTTGTTTGACTTGCTCACAGAGACCGTTCAATGAAGACATAAAGGGTATAAACAGACTTTTAACGAAGCCGAAAGGCACTTGTTCTCCCCGTCATTGCGATCATTTTTTTGTTCTAGACCATACCTGGAAACCTTCTACATAGTTACAGAAATATTGGGGGTCAAAGTTCCAGCCTTTTCACAAGTTCTTTTTTTTTTAATACATGTTTTTAATGTAAAATTTTTACTTTAATCACCTCCAGGACCCCCTTACTATTCAATCCATCGATCAGCACAATGTTTTGAGTGCGTTACATTGAGTTCTAAAGTAAAACGTGATTTTTCAGCCCAAAAAAAAAGTCATTTCCCAGCACAAATTTTTGTGTAAAGTTACTTAGTTTGATGTATGTACATAATGCTTGGTTGACGGCTTCGTGAAGAGTTTGTTTACATCCTGTAGGTCTAGATGGGGCATAAGCATTAAGATTTTTTCATCGATGTCCTTCATTTAAAAACATTTGGAGAGCAATTATTAATGAAGCTTACTTATAATTTGGTTCGAGGTATTCTTATCTTAAATTACTTAAATAAATTGTAAAAATGCTCGCCTCGTTCTAGATCCACATTTTAAAATGCATTTACTATTGATAAAAATTGTGTTTCCATCCGAATGTGTGTCATATTCTACTAATATTAAACCAGTTTTCATTATTAAGGTTCAGGTAATTGTCGCCGACATGACAAATTAATCACAAATATTCAGCGGGGATATGAATGAATAATAATTATAGAATAGTAGCTAGGTAAACACTATTTACACATGCTCAGCCGGGAAGTGTGAAACAAAGACAACAAATATTTCGACGGATTTTTGCCATGCTTCGAATTGCAGTTGCGAGCGGCCTCAAAAAGACAGTTATCATAAGCCACTAAAGCCACACTGTCTAAATGATTTTATATTTTACTACATAAACACAAAGAATACGCTTAAGTAACCATTATCTTATCAAGCCAGTGCGGCTAAAACATAAGACAGTGTGTCAACACCATAGCATAATATTTACTTTGCATTAGTTATGCGATATATTAACTTGTGTTTCATTTATTATTGTTCTGACTTCCGCAGTCATCACAATCGGGATAATAGTCTTTTAATCATATGATGATATCGATGAGTAAAATAAAGTCGTAATGATCTAGATACTTACTAAGACCAAACGCAGATTGCCCCTACAAAAGCTCACGGGAAAGAAAGACAGAAATCCAATTCTAATATTCGATTCACACTGAGAGTAAGTTAAATTAAACAAAAAACGATCCAGCCTAAATCCAGATGAGACTCGGGTAAACGAGGTAACCATGAAAACACAAACTTGAAAAGGCCCGTAATCGACAGCGGGTGAAACAAGGCTGCCAATGATGATACTGACGTAGGACCTAACCTAATACTGACTTCGAATTTGGCAAATCCATATGATCCTGGCGACATAAAAGTAAATAAAGTTGGTTATCTTATCCTATTCATAAATAAATCATTTAATTAGGACCAAACATTTTGTACATTTTATGCACCCATCAAACTGCGATTGGAAACAAGGGCGTCCAGCTTTTGAGCCGGGGGGGGGAGAGGGGCAAAAAGGTACGAAAAAACATCGCACCCTTTTGCTGGGTAAAGTTTACTATTTACGGATGCCGTTGAAGTTCTTCTAAGAATCGTAACTAATTTTGTCGAGTTATTTAAAAAGTCTAGGAACTAAAAAAAAATTAAGCTCTCCACTCCAGACGAGTCAGTTTTTCTTTATGACTTTTATAAAGAAATACTTGTTACTTAGTGGAATCAGAGGAACAACGGAAACGAGAAGCCACACAACGGGTCTAAAAGGCCAGGAAATCATGATGCTGTAGATCTACAAGGAAACGGCGAATTGAATTTGCCTTCCTCCATTGACTGAAATCCCGACGCAATCGATCTGCGAAAGAAAGGAGAGGCCCTTGCTTTGCTTTCAGACACTATTTCGGGAACGCCTATAGGTAAAAAAGAAACGTAATAATTAATGAATATTGCAAGCTCTTAAGAACTATCGTTAGGCTTGATCATTTACGCAGCTTCCTCTAAGGGCTTTTCGGAACGGTATTTGGATTGTAAACAAACTCAAGAGCGGACAGTAAAATTATCTAGGCTTTCATTTTCATTCGTCGACTTGCGTTTATTTCACTTAGGAATAATTTTGTGGTTTCGATACTACAAAACAACATTGTAATTTATTAGGGCTTGTGCAGACATCGTCTACAACATTCTTCTATTGCCTCATGCTAACCATGTAATCGAGTTAACCACAGAGACAATTTCTGTTCGTAGCGTGATGTTAAATAACCTATGACTTTACAGAAATCAATATTGCAGCTTTTGCATTCCATAGAAATGTCTAGATCAAGCAATAATTCTTTACGTATACAATTCATTGAAGTCATAAGCGCTCATGCTCACGATACGGTTTTTCGCCGGAGCTAAGCTCCCGTCAAACCGGGTCTACGTACGGTCGTCAGTCATGTATCGGACACTATGAGCGCTCATGCACACGAGACGTTTTTAACACGGTCCGGTTTTTTGCCGACGCCGGGTACAAACCGTCTGAGCCTGCAACAAGACGGTTTGTACAAGACCCGGTTTCATGGAGGTGCAACCTTCATTCGCTCTTTTTATTCTGTAAATTGTGAGTGTTAAAAAAACTGAAACTGAAAATGTATTACTGCGTGGTACGTGTATAAAAAGCTAAAAAAAGGCGACAAAAAAATACAAAGACGATATTGGGTACATCCCATGTTAACAGAAAGAGAAGATTATGGTGCATTTCATACAGTCATTCAGAAGCAACTAATGAAACATGACGAGGAGAACTACTTTCGAATGAAAAAAGAAACATTTTCAAGTTCGTGCGCGAGTCTGATTCGCACTTGGCCAGTTTTTTATTACCTACTACATATTTTTCTGAAAACTACAACGAAAATTGTTATGATCTAATTCACACTGTCTGGAAAACATTTTGAACTAAATAGAATTACATTAATTACAAAATTTGCTTTTAGAGTTTTAGGTCAATTAATTGATCACTAACTAAGTAACCAGATTAAGACAAAACTTCTTTAGGGTGTTATAAAAAAACCTGACGTGATAAAAATATTTGACGTTTATTTTACCCTCCCTGTTTGCTGACATCTCTTTGAGGCGCGCGTGGAAAACGAACGCACCGTCTACACGGCCTGTCGTCAAAAGACGGACGGACGGCGAGCTAGCCCATTACTCACCGTCCACAGGTCCGCGTCTACGATGGCCGGAAGCCACCACGTGACCCTCGACGCCCGAGGCGTCTCCCGCGGCGGCTGGGACGAGAGGTTCTCTCTCTCTCACGCTCCGCCACCTCCTTCGCTAGCATGACTGCTTCGCAGAAGGAGGTGACGGCGTCCCATTCCCTCTCGCTCCGGACCATGGATTGGACCAGGGCCGGACGCGATAGGTCGCCGCCGCCGATCGCCGGATTAAAAGGTACTCACATAACAAATCCAACGGTTTCAACAAGTGAATAACAAAAAAAAAAAAAAAATTAGTTTAAAAAAAAATTATGAATGTTTACTGTTTACATTACAAACTGATTGATACAAAATCCGTCTGATGTTATAAATAGCCAATCTTATTCGAGAGTGCTTTATCACTTATAACACAATTATTGATAATCGAAATCGAATGCGATACCTAGCTACTTCTATAATCATTGACAGAAAAGTGGCTCCCTAGGAAACTCCAACCGTGTGGATTCGTCTAAGGCTTCTGACATAGTAGACACTAAAGTTATTGACCATGAAAATGTGTGATATGCATTGTTTTCGGATACCTATGTATAAACAAATGCGACTATTCTTCATTATGTTTTTAAAAACATCAATGAATCATAACATAACTGTCACATATTTTTACAATATAATATTCTAAGTTAAAGAATAGCCGCGAATATCATTCTCAGACAGCAGTGACCTTGTGGATGTCTCATTGTCTACGTTTGTGACTAATAAACATGATAAATAAACACCAGAAACTGTACACAATACAAAAAGGATTAAACATTAAATCTATACAAATAAAAATACTGAGTTATATTACTTAAATATGAAACTATTTTATTTGTTTGCAAACTTGTATCTCACCGGAGGTCAAACCAAGAAAACTTTTAAGTAGACCGTAAGCAATGTTAGCAAGGAGATTTGTAAAATGATAAAACTTCTAACACCTCTTATCCATCAATCTTCAACTTCAACAAATCTTCTTAAATGTTCTATGAGCTAGAGAGAGAGTTCTAAAGTGTGTAAACAGACTCTTAACGAAGCCGAAAGGCAATTATTCTCCCCGTCATTGCGATCATTTTTTTGTTCTAGATCATACCTGGGAACCTTCTAGTTACGGAGATATTGGGGGTCAAACTTCCAACTCTTTCAAGAGTTTTTTTTTTAATATAAGTTTTTAATGTAGTATTGTTACTTTAAAAACCTGCAGGACCCCCTTACTATTCAATCCATCAATCAGCACAATGTGCAATCAATCAATCAGCAAAATAAAACGTGATTTTTCAGCCCCAAAAAAAACGTCGTTTCCCAGCACAAATTTTTGCGTAAAGTTACTTAGTTTGATGTACATAACGCTTGGTTGAAGGCTTCGTGAAGAGTCTGTTTACACCCTGTATACTGTTTCACTATTTTCTCTAATTTTTACATTTGATTAAACGTTGGATTGACTACCTGCATAATTAAGGCTAATAACAGTTTAATTGGCAATTAGATACTGATTAGGTTTCTTCTCAACAATCGATTTACTGCTGTAATTTGTGAGTCGATTAAATTATTGCGCTTTGAACCATTATTATGTTTACTTTTGGATATTTTGTATTTTTTCTTCCAATAATAGTCCCAAATGAATCGGAAACAAAATTTAAATTTCTGGAGACCCCGCACTTAGATGTTTTAACGATAACGAGCTGTCCCTGCGGTTATTCGTGAAAAATTAAGATTTTAAATTGAAGCAAAAAAAAATATCTTGCTTCGAATAAATATAATATTTTTAACTTAATTTTAAATTGTAAAATGTAAGTATGAAGAATAAATACAGGAAATAATGTACTTAATATTCGTTATGATTCCCAATATAGTCCAATACTTTTTTTAAAACTTTCTAGGTTGTTATTTATTCTAATTTGTATTACGTTTACTTTAAAATACCCACTTACCTTTTATCACGAGCCATGTCGAATTTTCCGATCAACAAGAATATTTTCATCAACAAGGACTTACCTGAAAAGAAAGCAGTTTTGTTAGTTAACAATAAACAAATTACATAACGAAACGAATTGATAGCAAAGTGCACACAGAACGATTAGGTTACATAATAATCGTTAACTTAATGTTCATGTATATTAAAAGAACATTAAGTTTCGTGTCACAATAACCGGTGAACCTCAAACTGTCAAGAGCAAGCACATCTTGCAATAAAAAAAAAAAAAAAAAAATGTGATCTTGATTTAGATAATTTACGCAAATACACAATAAATAGTCAATACGTAGGAATATACCAATGAATATACAACGAATACATGAGAAGAGCAGACGCGATGACTCAAGAAACTGGCCAAGTGCGAGTCGGGCACGAAGGGTTCCGTACCATTATAATCACGTTTGTTGTATGGCCCCCCTTAAATTTAACTATTTATTTTTAAATGAATATACAACTAAATATTCTATGAATATTTTTAAGCGTCTACCTGTCGCCGTTATTAATATTGAGCGAAAAAACGGCTAAAAATCACGTTTGTTGTATGGGAAACAGACAGACAGACGGAAAGTGGAGTCTTTGTAATAGGGTACCGTTTTTACCCTTTGGGTACGGAACTTTAAAAGAACAAACACCACATCATAAAAATAAGTAATAAGAACGAATAAAAGAGGAGTCAAAATTATGCCTTGGGGGACACACCGTATGTTTTAATTCGATTGTCGACAGTATTTCGTTATGCAAACCGCGTCTTAATCGCGACACATCGATCGAGTTAATGCATGTTAAATCGATTGCCAATACGATCGCAGCCTGTCGCATGACTCGCATGTCGCCAAGATATCTAACCACTCTGCAAATTTAATGTGTATCAAAACGTGTGTTTCTGATAGGATTACACCATGCTCTTAATTCAAATTTAACCCTTTCCCTAAGAATAAATCATTTGCATTTGGCATCATCATTGGTAACCTTGTTCCAAGCACTGCTGAGTATAGCGTCCTCCCCTTTTGTGCCATGCGACCCTAATATGCGCAAGTCTCAATCAGGTCTTTCAGATGTTCTTCAGAATATCATTCCTCACCTGGTAGTTGGTCTACTACGACTTCTTCTAAATTCCCAATGGGATACCAAACAGGATTGGTCAATCTTGAATAGGTACCGACTTTGTCACTACCAGTAGGTACACATAAAAAACCGTCTAGCATGTAGCATGTCTACAATTTGGATGTTTTCTACGAATTCGGAACGAACCAATTATGATCGAATAAATTATCTAATTCTTAAGGTAACAGCAATCTAACTATTCAATATGTGGCAACGGTTGATAAGGCTTGAAGGTTAAGAGCTTGTGGTTTTACTACATTTGTCTACCATCGTTTGTTTTTTGATGCTACCGATGCTATAAAAGACGAATTATTTAAAAAAATATATATATAAACTAAAAATCTGCTATCTCTATCTATCTGTTATTAAAAAAAAAAACAGCTGTCAATTAATTTTGACCGTGTAGCTGTAGGTTTTGCACTTTTGTAGGAAACAGCAGTATTTTAGAGCTCAGAATGTACCGATACGTGGTAACTGTTTTCGCGTCTGTGTCCCTTCCACCCCGTATAGGTCCTATAGAATGAAATGTTTCTCGACCTATTGTAACTGTTTAATAATATGAGAATATCATTCATCCAATAAAGCTTTTATATTCCTTTTAAACTTTATGATATTCAGCATTTCTTTTTCGTATTCACTAAAGGCTTAGTCTTTCCTATACAATTTATAATGAAGATTGAAAGTAATAACTAAAAATATTAAGCGTGTTCTATACGAGATTCATAATTCAGGAAATTAATGTTATTACGCCCTCTGAAATACCGGCCTCACCCTGTTATAAACCTTCGTGGCTTAGGCCAATCATTCATGCTTTTATAGCTGGTAAACTTGCAAAATACCATTCGGAATTTCTTCGCTGACGTCAAAATAATAAAAAAATGTTTCGCTTCCAGAGTTTTAGGAGCACTTCGAATATGTTGACTTTACTTCTACCCCTACCAAAAATATTTGAATAAAAACCAATCAGTAGATAGGACAGAAAATAGGACAGACAGAAGAGGACATTAATGACACAAAAGTAAACACAATCCGTATAAGCAATCACTCAGAACAGGGACCATCCCGGAAAACGATAGAACGAAGAAGACTACCGTGCGATGTTCTCGGAATATGAACAATTGACACTAAACTAGATGATGCACTTGATAACTCAGAGAACAATAAAGTAGGAACTGACCTGGTGACGTAACCAGGTAGTCAGAACTAGATACAACTATTACATCTTCAAGTAAATTACAATTTTATTCGTATGGCACTAAGTCCTAATTGCAACACCCGACAGGATACCCACGATCCTTGGAGTCGGTATAGAATGCTATAATATAAAGTGATTTGTCTGAAGTGGGCGCATCCCGAGGATGTGTGTAAGTGGATTAACTGTAATCTGGGCTCTTGAAACAATCATTGTTATCTCTCTAGATGTGTCAAGTGCAGTATGGGATGTTGTTACCATTCATGCATCTGAATCTTTGTTTTCATCCATTTGTTTATCGTGATTAATGTTAGTAATTATTTCTTTGGGATCCGAAATATGGTCTTTAACTACTTGTCCTATTCTGAATACAAGATATGGCTATAATTTGTAATGATTGAGTTCCCTAACACGTCAAGAATCTCCTTCTGAATATCGTCGGGGATAATGCAAAGCCGCGAATCTACCATAGGTAAAGGCCGCGTATCTGCATTTGATCTAATTTTACAGGGGCAGGATAAAACTGTATAATATCGTTATTTTAAGGGGAAATGGCCTCATTTTTACGTAGATAGTAATAATTGATGTTTTCTTTTTATTTTTACCATAGATCATCCGTTACAATGATTAATTTAACCGCCACGCTAAGCGGAATTATCCAAAGCTAGATACGCGGAATTATCCAATGCTAGATACGCGGATTTGCACTATCCCCGACGATATGCAATCACATACTGCTGTCTTAATTTCTGATAACATTATCGTCCATCTATCTATGTGAACATCAAAAGGATTCTCCTTCACTTAGCATCTTGGCATACATAGTACGACATGTCTTAATTCTCCAAGTAGGCAATTTACATGAAAATATATTTGCATTGTATCATAAATTGCTGGCTCGTATGCCTTGAATAAATAAAAGGAAACTTACAATTTTCCCTAAGACTTTAACAGCCCGTCTGACTAGATGAATAATTCTGGTTATTGAGAGTTAAAATATAATTACAAAAATGAATTTCAATGACTTTCTGTGCCCTGACGATTGCAAAATGTGTAACAGTGTCTTTATAAGAGGGAAGTGAAGCGGGCTTGGAAATTAAACTTAAATTAGTCAAACGCGGTTGCGGCAGATAGAGAAGGGCCGTCATTTAATGGTTACGAGAGACGGTAGAGGTGTTCGTAATCTAACAGCCAAGTGGGTGGATCTTAGGTAACACTTAGTACATCGCGGGTAACACCTTGAAGATCGCGGGGAACACCTAGACCATCGCGGGTAACACCTGGAAGATCGCGGGAACACCTAGACCATCGCGGGTAACACCTGGAAGATCGCGGGGAACACCTATAACATCGCGGGTAACACCTGGAACATCACGGGTAACACCTGGAACATCGTGAGAAACACGTGATTTAGACTCGCACAGACCAATGAAACATGAGAGACGACGCCCACACTCAGAGTAAGTGGAACAAAGCTACCTGGCACTATTTACTGATATTTTATTGACAAGGTACCTACTTAAACTTCCAAAATGATATGCGACCTTATACTTGAGTGGGTATTCTTACTTTAGTTTGCAAAAAAAATAATAACATTTGAATCGCATTTTTTGGAATTGAGGAAAATGTAGTATCACACACATACATACGAGTACACACACACAGTATACTCATTGTTTTTAATGCTACATTTTCCTCAATTCCAAAAAATCCTGTTGTCGATGTCTGCACGTGTTACGCGACTTTTAAAAGACAAATATAAATGTTAAAACTACAACCTCAAGGGTAATTAGCAAATAAAGAATAAATGCATTAAGCCAGATGTATTAAAACATAGTAAGAAAGGAGATGAAATAAATGATGACAAAGATCTATCTACACGTAACTTTGACCATCAAAGATCGTCAGGAACTCAAAACAGAGCTACCTGTGTGCCGATCATTATCTCGGATATGATAGATTGAAAAGCTAACCTCAAGTAATGTGATTGAAATTGAAAACAATGACAAACAATGCTTATGCAAAAATGCTAATTCGATCTATGCGCTTGCGGTTATGGCCAATTGACATGCAATACTTGAGTTGGAAGGCGAATTAAGAGGAAATGCGGTAGGTGTTTGAAAAACTATCGCTGTCGATCCGCGAGCGCGATTTCGACATTGGTGCGAAAACTAAAGTTAAAAGTCACTATTCGAGGTTTGGCTCTCGACTACTTCCTCCTCCAATATTCGACCAATTCAAAAGATATTTCTTAAACTGAATAAGAAGGATATATATTGTGTCCCTACGGTTTTCATTTTTCATTAATAGTTGTTAAATTTGTACACCAGGCCTCTGTTGACAGGCGATCTAAATAGGCACTTCTGAGCATTCTGTAAAGGTGCTTATACAGATTCTGTATCATTAAAAAGGAAAACATAGGGACATAGAAGAGGTGGATATTTATTTGACTGTAAAAAACCATAACTTTAAAGTCATAAACTAGAAAAAAAACAGGCGAGGGCGTTTGTATGGAGAACCACCCGCATTTCCTCATAAGTAACATTTCAACGTTACATGCAGCATGCCTGAGATATATTTCTCGACGTTATGTAAAGCCAAGTCAGAGGCCCATAGGTTGCATAAAAACTTTGACACCAGGTTAGGCACTAACCAAACGATAAAGTAAGATTTCAATGTTAATCTATAAGTGGGTACGAGGTTGCACATCATAAAGATCATTTCGTTTCTCTTTTTTGATCTTTGAAGCAATAAAGATAACTCGTTTTTTAATTATTATTCTTACCCAATGTCGCACTTATCAAATAAAACAAAGACTACGAAAAACGATTCATAAGAAAAAGTATTCAAGGCTTCAAATTAATAAACTTTGCATTTACCTTCTGCAACTTTGTTGCAGTCATTTACAATGCCACGCAAGACATTATTTCTATAGACATCCCGATTACAGCAATTTCAATGCATTTGTTAGACAATTTTTCAGTAACAGCCACGGAGTCTAGATTTGTGCCCGGTTGACGGCAATAGGTTTGTCCCCTATTATATTAGATTTAAACATAACCTAGTGGGGGGCCTTCCAACGCAACGTCTACCGGTTCGCGGTCGCCACTCCAGAACTATACGGCCTCATCAGCCATCCGTTCTGCGAGCAATGTGGCCTGCCCACTGCCACTTAAGTTTGGCAAATCTTGGGGTACATATCGGTAACCTTGGTTCTCTTGCGGATGTCCTCATTTCTGATTCGATCACGCAAGGAAAGGGCCTGGGGTAGGCCCATGTCCAGCAGTGGACGTCTTTTGGCTGAAATGATGATGATGAAACATAACTGTCGAAATATGGGTGTACTACAATTGGTACACTTCTGGTACTTTAAATCCTACGCTGGACTCATTTCACCAGTAATGACTAGCGAAGTGAGCCCAGCGAAGGATTTAGTTACACCAGGTGATGTTATGTTAGGTATGCTTGTTAGACCAAAAGATTCATAATTAGTTTAAAACGACGGAACTGATTGTTAAATACCTACGTATTAGCCTACTTCATTTCACATTGTTTTAATTTACAAAAAACTGTGAGCTATGATAATGAGTAGGTAATTAAGTACCTACCTAATTATTCTTCCTCAGAGTAATTAAGGGAAAATAAATTGTTAACTTTATTTAAAGGTGACAGCACCATGCTGAGATAGGGGCCTTTTGGCCTTGTACAGAATTAATCTCGTTTGTTTTTTTTTTCTTGTTGTTTTTCCTTATTTATATAATTTTGTTTTAAGGCGGAACCCCACCGCAGCGCACGCTCTGCACGGTCACGCGGTGCATTTTAGCTGCGTGGATTCATTTGTTTGACAACGTGGGTCTACGTTTCCACTGCAGTACACGCTACGCACGGCACGCACAACTATACTACTTATATACCGACTTGGATTAATTTTACAATTAGAACTTAATCATTATGATATTTAAATGACAGACTTTGAAAATTTGACTCTTTGCTTGCTTTTTCCTCAAAATGTAGATTGGCCGATTCAATTTCAATCTAATTTTTTTCAAACAATAAAACTATGACTATGAGCAAATTGCGGGACGAACTGGATGTCTTCCTTGAGAATTGGAAAGAAGTAGCACAGAATCGCGACCGTTGGAAGGAATGGAGGGAGGCCTTTGCCCAGCAGTGGGACAATATGGGCTAGCTATAATAATAATAAATTAGAGCATCGCTAATTAATCGCTTTACCATTCTACTACAAAAACTGCTCAAAGACGTCATGCAGCAAAAAAGCGCTCACCAAAGTGATGCAGCGTAAAAAGCATCCATTGATATCATTAATGTTTATAGTTAGATTAGACTCGTAATCAGTCAATGGTGAAGGTTTAAACATTTCTTTGATTGATTTTTTCAC
This sequence comes from Lycophotia porphyrea, assembly GCA_950005105.1. Classification (NCBI taxonomy): domain Eukaryota; kingdom Metazoa; phylum Arthropoda; class Insecta; order Lepidoptera; family Noctuidae; genus Lycophotia; species Lycophotia porphyrea. Next base: position 3,837,293 of record OX465396.1, read on the forward strand.
ACTGGATCCGTAACCGACAAGGTTACCGATTGGCTATGCGTTTAAATATACGATTCGTAGTCGAATTTCCTGCTATTTGGTGTGTAAGTAGTTTGAGGGTTTGATAAAAAAAAAATCCAGTGTTAAGTACATCGTTCCATGTTGGTGTAAATTGAATGTCAGTTGTCAGTTGATCCATTGTGTTTATGTTATCCCTTACGCTTTAGTCTTATAAAAGAGTTTGTTGCTAAAAAGAAGTTATCAGATAATTCTGCTTCATATCACTAGCACGAGAGTCTATTCTAAATTTTGTTGCCCAAAAATTTCGCCAGTCCCACAGCATCGTCGGTGGCAGCGCACAGGTTACTTTGAATGCATGTTTTGCAGTTGACTTACTTTGGGTCTTGATGCCCTCTGTTATTATTTCTATTATCGTGTTCTCTTCACTCTTACGATGAAGGTTCTCAAAACTTTTATCCCAAACAATTTCAAATCTCATCCCTACATAGTATCTTCAAGGAGTTTTACTAAAACTAGTTAGCAGTGTTTTTCCACTGATCGTACACTTTTCCTTTCACTATACTATGGTAATCGTTGACTGATGTTGCTCCGATGTGTTTCTGTCCAAATATGTCAGCCAAGGCGTTAACAGACTCGACCCATGCTAATTCATGACGCACGACCGGTTTTCACTTTGGCTGCATTGTTTACTTCATGTCATGCAGAAGCAAATTCTCTCATGTCTTTAGAAGATATCCTGTCTTGTATGTCATTGTAATCATCATCTTCAGCTTGCAGCCATCCTCTGCTAGGCTAAGGACTATGCAATCCATCGGCTACCAGCCTCCCTGGGACGATCTTGTCCATTCTTTTCCATAGAGATCTACGCTTTGGAATGGGCAACTACAATACTTTTACAAGTTATCATGCCTTGTATCTGTGACTGTAGTTTCACCCTCTTTGTTTTGCAGACATTCAAAAGTGCCTGTTATGGTCTAATTAGTATAAATGCTATGACTTTGAGTTTTTTGATCGCTCTACCTAGCCTGAGGGTGTCGTATCTTACGTTTACCGATTCGCGGTCTTCACTCAAGAACACGTCTACCCCGACAGTCATAGGTTCTACGGCTAAAAGATTTGTTATATCGTCACTTAAGCTTGCTTATTCTGTGAGCTAGATATCGACTACTTTGGATTTCTGTCGGATTAACTCGTTCCGAATTCGATTTCTAAAAGATATTGAAAGACTTTTGTGTCAAATTTGTGTTACTAAAGACGCCAGCATCAAGCTACCCGAAACTGTCAAATTTTCCCAATCAACCTTGTACCTAATGCTTTAGCGATAAAGTTGAAAATCTATTAAAGAAATTTGACAGATTGTAGTAGCTTGATGTGCTGGCGGTCTGTACCTGGACGAAAATCAAATAGACGCAATGTCGTGCTCACGAAACAAAAGAATTCCTAATTCGCATTACTCATGGTAGTGATTCTATATTATCTATCTAATCTCATCTAATATCTAATACCTTTTAACGAGGAATTCTTGTATATCACCACATATTATAAAACAAAGTTCTCTGCTACGTCTGTTCGCGATAAACTCAAAAACTACTGCACCGATTTTCATGCTGTTTTCACCAGTGGATAGAGTGGTTCTCGAGGAAGGTTTTAGTTTATAATCCACGCGGCGGAAGCCGCGGGCATCAGCTAGTATATATATAATCTGAATCTCGGAAACGGCTCCAACGATTTTCATGAAATTTAGTATGCAGGTGGTTTCGAGGGCGATAAATTGATCTAGCTAGGATTCACAAAAATTAAAAAAACCGAGCAAAGCTTGGTCATCCAGGTACTGTATAGTTATAACTACGCCTAAATAAATCTCCACGCTTGATCAAATCTACATGAATTTGCCCTTTATTTACCGAAACGAATCTACATGACAATCACGCTTCCTACTAAATTTAGTATTTACTTAAGTATGCCAAATGAGTGTTTCTGAATAACTGAGTACCTACTTACAACGTATGTTTTCACTTTTATATGGAAAATAACGTGTAAATGTTTGTACATGTTGGCGCCAATCAATGAATATTCATTAGTACTAAGAACAAGAACAATTCAACAGAGTTCTAATTTCGTAGCAAAACACCAAATAATATTTTTTTTTTTTTTTTATTTGTTATATATTCTATGAATAGATACTTATTAACTAAGCCCCACAAAACCGTGGCAATGGTTTGACTGTGGGGGGTCGGTGAGTCTCTCTATATATAAGTACACGTATGTAGGTTCATATTTTATTTATGTCGTATTTATTCATTAGGTAAATTATGATGGTATTTACTGTTATCTCACTTACTTTGCGAACGCCATTTTATGGGGTATTCCTCAAAGCGCAACTATTTTTGAGCGTAACCAACTAAAGGGTGTAAAGTGTAAACAGACTCTTAACGAAGCCGAAAGGCATTTGTTTTCCCCGTCATTGCGATCATTTTTTTGTTCTAGACCATACCTGAGAGCCTTCTAGTTACGGAGATATTAGGGTTCAAAGTTCCAACATTTTTACAAGTTTTTTTTTTAAATACATGTATTTAATGTAAGATTTTTACTTTAAACACCTCCAGGATCACCTTACTATTCAATCCATCCATCAGCACAATGTTTTGAGTGAGTTACATTGAGTCCTACTGTAAAACGTGATTTTTCAGCCAAAAAAAAAAAAGTCGTTTCCCAGCACAAATTTTTGCGTTAAGTGACTTAGTTTGATGTACATAATGCTTGGTTGACGGCTTCGTGAAGAGTCTGTTTACACCCTGTGCAACTAAATTATTCCTCGAAGCGCAACCATTAGTTGCGCTCACAAATTCAAATTGTTCAAATGGTTGCGCTTAATTTAGTTGCCCTTAAAAACAGTTGCGCTTTGAGGAATACCCCCATTTTATGCGTCCGTCATTAAACCAACTTCAAGGATGTTCTGCTATATTTTTATTTTTCTATGTATGTTTTTCGATATTTCCATCAATTATGGACAGATTTTGCTATTTTTTTAATGTATTTGAAATTGTATGAACTGTTAATATAATAAGTAAACAATCTTAACAATCTTATTAGTACCTACATAGGATTCCAATATAACTATTCGTATTATTAAGGAAAATAACCCATTGTCATTGACACAATATTATTATTTAGGTACAACCACTCGTTGTTATTCAAACAAACAGATTTATGACATAACCTGCGCATTTGAGAAACAAACAAATACACGTGGCAAATGTAAATAAACACAGTAACGGTAGTATATTAGTCCCTGCTATAGTTGCAAAAAAAAAACGTTTTAAACCGGTTTAAGACGGCAATTTTGCAATTATGTATATCAGTTGTAAATAAATTGTTGTAAACCGGTTTTAAACGTTTTTTTTGCAACTATAGTCCCTGCGGTCAATACGACAGATACGAAATTCTATTAGCCAAAAAAAATGTATCGACAATTTGACACTGATTTAGGAGCAAATAAAACAGTTTTTCCGAAAGAAGTTTCTAAAGGTTACAAGTGCAAACAAATAAGACTTAATATCCATATCATATCCGTAAAATGACCTCAAGAAGAGGGTACCTTCATGTTTGACTGCGCACGGAAAATTAGTCATTATGTTCTTCGTAAATTGGTGTTTAGGTACTCAGTGTGCACGTCGACTTCTCCTCCGTCATAAAGAAAAAGGGCACAACTAACATTTATTTCGAAATTGAGTTAAAAAAAAATCGGAAAAAATGTAGTTGTGCCCTTTTCCTTATGACGGCAGATCTCCCCTACATTAGTTTTTACAACGCGGTCACAATATCTCTGTATCTGACCTATTATTCATTTATTAATCAATAAATATATATTCAATCACAAATCCTAAATCTATACATTCGGCATATAAAAGAAACATATATTTTTAGATGCTTATTTTGCACACCGTACCGTGAATGTGACGTCGCGGGTCGTTCACGTCATCGAGCGAGGTGCAGAGATAATTGTGACCGAGTTTGTAGTTTCTTTGACGCCACTAATCAAGAGTTATCAAAGATTATAGGGAACAATATTTCCGGGTTAAAGAAAGACACTGGTCCCGATTCCCTTGTTTACAAACTAAACCAAATTTAAGTTCAGTGCATCCTTTTCTTTCTATTTCATTAACAAAAGGACAGAAGATAAATTTTAGTTTAGTCCTGTCAAATTATCCAGCGCGTAACAAAAGTTTAGACGTGATTAAAAAGTTGACTACTAAAATTAAATCAAATTAAGCAGGTGCTAACTAATTTGACAGGACTAAACTAATATTTATCTTCTGTCCTTTTCATAATGAAATAGAAAGAAAAAGATGCACTCAACTTAAATTTAGTTTAGTTTGTGAACAAGGGAATCGGCACCACTGCAAGATTTCGCTAGCACTCTTTATAACTTTGTTTTGCTCGCTGCCAAATATACCTAATTAAACCCTGTTGTACCTATAGCAAGAATTATCAGCAGTTTCAAAGATCGTAAGCTTGGGGTCTAAACGACCTCAATTTGGCTCCGGTTACGGATGTTACGATTCATGTTCAGTCTAAATTGAACCGGACCCTGTTATATCTTATTACAATGTTAAAGTTACCTAAGTAGGTATATGATATTGATATGTTACTATTGCAAACATACATACAACCGAGCTACGCCACATGGGTACTGTGTTAGTCAATTTAGAGTCGAGACATTTTAATTACGGACCCCTAGAATATTAGCCCTAATATAATTAGCACACAGGCCTCCTCTCTGTGATGTCAGCAAACAGGGAGGGGCCCGCAAGGGCCGATGCCTGCCAGGGCTGCGGGACTGTTCGAAAGAGATACCGCGGCTCTGGAAAACAAAGAGCAAGGAAGGAATATGGATGGGCTTTAGTCAGTACAAGTCTGACACTCCCTTCCGCTCTGCCCGGAGCGGGAGAAGTCATTAGATGATTTCCCATCCGTAAAAAAAGGCCTCCTCTCTTTAAACGGTAGTTAGTGGGCCGTGGGCTCAGTGTGGCTCACGTCTACGAATGAAAATAGATGATAGATGTCACATGTCTTCGATTTCTTGGTTTTAGGACATGTCGGTTTCCCTACGACTTCATCATCATCATCATCTGCCTAGCCTTTTCCCAACTATGTTGGGGTCGGCTTCCAGTCTAACCGGATGCAGCTGGATATTATATTTTACATGGAGCGACTGCCTGTCTGACCTCCACAACCCAGTTAGTACTGGGTGATACGATACCCCTTGGTAAGACTGGTTGTCAGACTTTTTGGGCCACTGACTACCTAACGACTTATCCCTTAATAATTTTGAAAACAGTGCAAATAAATAAATTACACAAATTGGCTGTCTAGATTCGGACTAATGACTCGTAAGTCAGGGTCGTTACCTCAGGGTCACGACAGCTCCTTAGAATTAAAACATGAAAACTAATAGTATTTTTTTTGCAAATTCAGCGTCATTTGTCTACCTCGACGTCATTTAAAAACGGAGTAAGTGAATTTTCACGAACATTTTATGCTCAGACACCACCTAAATAATTATTTAGAAAAGTAAAAATATGCAAATAATAGAAAAAACATGCACGGTCATTATGGTAATGTTCGTGTAGTTGTAGTAACCTTCAGCAGGTAAATATAACATGGATGACAAATCAAGGGCATAGTAAAATTATGTCAAATTGTAGCGAGAAAATTATGGCAGTGTCGCAGTTATGAGTTATGTTATGTCAGACGACCAGGGAGTGAGAACCTTTTGACAGATTCATGAAAAAAACGTTGAATTCAAAGAAGACGGTCTTTGTTCAACTTGGTATAAAAATTATTTTATGCAACCATACAAAGAACTCATCATCTGCCTAGCATTTTCCCAACTATGTCTGGGTCGGCGGACTATCTGACCATACAAACCATACAAAGAACTATAATTTGTAAAATTAGAAAAACCTTTTTTGGGCCCTTGGAAGTAATTTCTGTAAATTATCACTAAAATCCCAACACTGTAAACACAGCATATCACATGCATTTGTTGCGTACGAAAATTGCAAAATAAAATTTGAACATTTTCAAATACCTACACTAGATATTACGGTCTTCTATTTACATTAAGTAACGGTACTTAAGTCACACGAACCGTAACAAAATACCCAAATAAACCATTGTGATAGATATTAGAAGCAAATAAACATGAGTCAAAGATTTGATTGAATTACCTACTATTGCTTGACTGGGCATTTGTCGATTGAATGACAAATTTTACGATTGTAGTAAAAACTGTTTTATTTCTTTTCTCTAGAACAATGCATGCGGGTAGATATACCTATGTAGGTACTTTACAAAGTGACTTGTAAACTACCTGACGAAGTATATTTTTGTTTTATTGTCAGTTTCAGCAGAAAAACGTGTTAATCGCATGTGTAAAGAAATCAATAATACATACATATTTCGTATACCTACATACCTAGTTGAATTCAACAATTTGATTCAAACACGAAGCGTTGGTATGAAGTTTTTTTGAGTAAACATTTATTATCACGACCGAGTAATAAAAATAACATTTCGCTTTGAAAAGCAGAGCATTGTTTTTTTTCTACGAATAGTCATAGTCATATTTAACTAACTGAAACATTGTCGTCATAAGAAGAAATACCTACTTACTTGGAAATAGATAATGTTACAATGCAACCGCGATATGTTTTAAATGTCGAAATGTGCCACCGTTGTCAATATTGTTGCAGATAATGTCAGACATGGCGAAACTCGTTTGTTAGTTTCTTTCAATGGCAACAAGTCTTTAAAAAAAAACTTTGTTATCCCCACAGCGAGTGGGTTGTGTAATCCACCACAAGATGTCACATGTCTTCGAATTATTGGTTCTTGGGTATGGCCGGTTTCCTCACAGAACTATGTAGTTGAAAGATTAAAATAAAACGATGAATTGATTGTGTGAATGTGTATAGCCAGAAATATAATATCGCCAATAGAGATGCACGGAATAAGACACGCTGAGTGTGTGTAAGTGAATTGTGATAAGAGCAAAAGAATGTTGATTTGCAGATAGGTACTGTCCGAAACAACAAACTTTCAAGAAGTTACTTTTCTTTTGGCGAAATAAACTTATTACTTAAGTATGATTATATTCTACATGCAAACTGACCATTAGGTACTGCGGGTTTATTACCGAACCAAAACAAGGATGTTCCTTCAGAAAACAAGTTATTGTCGTCACAGAACAGTATAAAAATGCTCTTTCCTTAATTGCAATGGCCTTATGTCTGTGCATATGTGTTCAGCACAGATGATAACTGTGACAAGGTTGTTGTTGCAACAAACAAACAAACGTAAAACAATATGCCACTGAATCATTCTGTCTTCCGATTTAGACGCCATTGCGCATTGTTAGTCAATAAAAATTTGTTATAGTTCTACATAGAAAAAGAAAAAAAATATGTATGCAATTCACACGTGGTAGAAGCGAAACCTTCAAAAATTTTGGCTTCAAGATAAACACTGTATAATGCTTCCTATCTCATTTTCTCCCACGTTAAATCTTATGAATTTATGTGTCTGTCTCTTTTTCGTTTCATCGAGTTTCAAATCACAACGATGCTAAAGAAGTTTTCACTTCAAAAACATGTTTCCTTCAGGCTAAGCTATGTCATACTGCGTGTTTGAGCATGATGCTAGCTAGAGTCTATGGGCTTAGTCACTCTGGTTTCGTTATCTCTGGTCGTTAAAAGGTCTGGTTGGTGGTTAACAAAACATTATACTTACCTTGTTCTTCATTTATGTTTTTTTGAAATACTTAGGTATCTTATTCTTTTTATTTAAATCGTTTCCCCACACTACAATTTTTTCCTGTATCGTGGGCGCGTTTACAAACATTTGAATTCACATTCACAAAGAGTCACAGTTATTAACTACTTACCACTGTAAATAACTAAATAGGTATGGAAACTTTCTTATTAGCCACAAAGTTTGATATCGTGTCGTGACGAGTGTTTGCGACCACTGACCGCTGAGTCAGTGTCGCATTGTATAACGTTATTTTTTAAAATTGGAATTAAATATTTTTGGGAAGATAGTATGTTCAGTTATGGACTGCATCATCTGCCTTTTTCCAACTATGTTGGGGTTGGCTTCCAGTCTAACCGGATGCAGCTGAATACCAGTATTTTACCAACCCACTACATAACAATTCGCGGAAAAAATGTCATGTACGGGGTCAATGTACTCATCATTACGAACAACTTTCACTATGGGACCAAACATGAAATCGCAAAAAAAAACAGCTTTAGAGGTTTCATGTGCTTTCGTTTTCATGATGAATAGATAGACTTTATATACAAAGGCGGTCTTTATGCCTCGGGCATTTTCTACCAGTCTACCTTAGGGTGATGCAGAGGCAAAACAAGGTGTGGTAGGTAGGTAGGTCATAAGGGTGGAAAATGGCAGACCGTCAATGAACTCGGTTGTACATTACGTAAATGTATAATTTCATAGGAATCACCTAAGTTAATAAATAAACTGCTAAAGTGGACTTTGAAAGGTCATCTTAAAATTATAAATTCGAAATATTCAATCTATTCCTAATGGATTAAGTATGGATAATTGGTTTTAGATGGATGGATAAAATAATGAGTTAACAGAGCCGATTCCAGGCAAGTGTGGTCACACCCTAATACCTGACAATAATAAATACATAATACGCTTAATAAAATCATTAACTTGTATTATTTTAATAATAACAATTATCAATAATAACAATAGGATACCCCATGCTAATAAAAAAAACTACCTACTTATTTACATTATAATTCATGCAAATTTTTAATCTGTTTTATCAATGGCTACTTAATTACCATTACTAATGTATTTATTTTAGATTCTAATCTAGTAGCTACAAACATGTTAAAAAAATGAAGTTATTGCCATCTTCGGTTATTTGCAACTTGTTGTTATGGCAACACCAGAATTAAGTTGGCAAAATAAAAATGTTCTACCATATGTAGACAAAGGAAAATCTTTTAACTTTTATATTGCACAGTAGCCTTAATTTGTAGCTATAATAAATAAACGTCATACCTATAACACGATTGTTGGTTTTGCAACCTCGAAGAAAGGTAGCAGTAGTACAAACGGCGGCACATGAAGCTGTACATTTCCAGTATAACTTGGCCATACTTTGTATAGATTGTTAATACAATGAGAGATCCGCATAAACTGGTTTTGTAAAGCTTGTTTGGCCGTCGTGCGTACTACCGAGTGCACTGACGCGATTGACGACCTGTTTTCAACCTTATTTCTTATGACATAAGTGTGAAAAGTGGTCGACCGTCAGAACTCAGTAGTACCTACCTAACGAGTTCCCTACTTAATATGTATCCTATATTAAAATTAATGATTGGATGTAAAATTGCATCGACAACTCCAAACGAGATTCGCACAAAATGTTAACCAACACAAAACGGCCAAGGACTTGTAACCTGCAAAACCAGTTATTGACGAAATTTTGGCGATCCGCAAAAGGTTGAATGACCCGCATTTTGAAATTTGTTTTCTGTTCTGGGGACAACAGAAAACAAATTTCCAAATGCAAAATAAATATTCGGTAAATTGAGTAAAGACCTCGATATTTAGATACTTATCTACGTGAAGAAAGACCTAAGTTAATTATCTACTAATCTTCTTCTTTGCGTGTCGATAGACTCAAATAATAATAATATAATAGATTCAAATAATGCTCGACCAGTATGTTGCCACCTCACTAATGTAAATGTGACTGAAGAGGAAAGAGTTTGACTACGGTATTTTCATAAAATTAAAGATAAGTACATAAAAATATATTTTTTGTGTTGGTGTTACGGTATTATCAGTGTGTATCAGAAATGTGGGTTCATATTAATTAGGTAAGGGTCCACACTCTTACCTATACAGACCTAAAAAAAGTAATCAATACAAAATTTCAAAACCTATTTGGTATGGGACTACTAATTATTTTTTCACCAAGTTTCTAATGCTCGTAAAGTCGTAACATTACACGCTTACATGTCTTGAAAATAGAATTGATTAAATTATAGTGAAAATTTCGCAATTTCATTATTTTTTCGACCCACATTGTATGGGACTGCTGATTATTTTTTTACCTAATGTCTAATACTCGCTTATGAATAACATTATACGGTTAGATACATGTCTAGTAAATACAATTGAGACGTGAAAATTTCCCTACCAAATGCCTAAAAATTAAAGGTTTTTTTACACATAAAATCTTCGAGGTAGGTCATAACTATGATAAATACGTAGGTTAGGTACATGGTGATTTTCCCGATATTTTTGGCATCCATTGGTAGGTTTGCGTGTTAAAAATCAAATAGGTACAGGTGTGATTGTCACGCGAACGTAACAATTTCATTGTTTTAGATCGATGTAGTACAGTAATATGGCGATAAATATGTTTGTGTTTGTAGTGGAGATAATTATAACCATTATGTTTCATGGAGTTATGGCGTGTTGTGTTTTTTTTTAGAAATCAATAACATGTCGCTTAAACACAACGCAATATTTCATACTAATATATCGAATATTGATGAATAGCTTAAATGAGAAACGGTTAAATCTTTAAGATATACCTATCACATCTAACATAAAACCAACGATAGAAAAATGAAAATACACATGACCCAGGTACCTAAACAATAACTTAACTAACTTAACTTTAACTTTTCCAAATATATTTGTACTAACACCAGTGATTTAAGATGTGTATTACTAACAAATTGGATTGTATGATCTGTAAAATAAATTTATTATTATTATTCCGTTTATTCATGTATATACATATTTTTTAACATTTTTAAATATTTCTTAAAACAAACCATATATGTAAAAACATTTAAAAATATAAAAAAATTGCGGTCCGCCGGTGTCGGGAACAGGGTCCAAGCTACCGGTGGTTAGGGCTCCAGAGACAGGAACCTCCTCACAATGCGAGCCGTATCGAGGAGTACTGCCTTCTGAATCAGGCCCTTGATCCAACCGCCTAAGGCGAGCTTCGAGAGATGGTCGTCGAGGCTCTTAGCCATAAGGCCATTGGCCGTCACGACAATCGGCACAATGATAGCCGAATTCACATTCCACATGTCGACAACCTTGTGCCAAGTCGAGATATTTTATTTGTTTCTCTTTCTCAGCTTTCACGAGGTTCTCGTCATGCGGGATGGTGACATCGATTATCACTACACGGCACGCTGATCGGTCTATCATCACTATGTCAGGCTTATTAGCTACAATAGTCCTGTCAGTAATGATAGACCGATCCCAGTACAGCGTGACATGGTCTTTCTCGAGAACTGGGTCGGGCACATACTTGTAGTACGGTACCTCAGATTCCACAAGTTTATATTTCAAGGCAAGTTGCTGGTGAACAATCCTGGCTACTTGGTTGTGCCTGTGCAAGTACTCGCCGTTAGCCAGACGAGAACAACCAGAAATAATATGTCTAATGGACTCACCCGGACGGTGGCATGCCCGACACACGTCAACCGTCCTGCCTTCATAATATATTTCCGGTAGTTGTTCGTCATTATTATTATTAATAAACAAAACAAAAACTGAAAGTTGAAAGTTGGCAACATAAATCTCAAAATCTGAAAGATGGCAACATAAAACTCAAAATCTGAAAGTTGGCAACATAAAACTCAAAATCTGAAAGTTGGCACCATAAAACTCAAAATCTGAGAGTTGGCAACATAAAACTCAAAATCACATTCGTTGCTTACAAGTTACAAGGTAAAACTTGAGCAAAACCCGTAAGTGTAGGTAGGTAGGTAGGTGTTTTGAATGCAAAAATGTAGGTACTGCATTTTGGGGTCGTCGAGGTCGAGGGGTTTCCCAAAATGAAATCTTGCGTCAACAGAGGCCCTAGTATGTAAACGTAAGGTAAATACGTTCATTTTTTAATCCTTAATTATCCGGTAGCGTTTTAGTTAAATTGTTTGAAACAAACACAATCAGTAAGATGCATAATATACGAGTACAATGAATTCATTCTTAAAATTATGAAAATATTATATTAGTAACGGGTATTTTAAATTTTAAAATACGACGTATATTTAGTTATTTACGTTACGCTTACACGGCGCGCTCGTACTAGGGTCTCAGAGATCGAATTTTTACAATACTCGGAGTTCTTTGAACTAAAACACGAGTTTTCAGTGCCTATTTTACTGTACGTTTAAAACTCAAGATAGATTATAAACTTTAGAGCAGGAAAACCGCAAATTCAATGAAATGCATTCAAAATTTATCCGAATTTGTCTGGATTTAACGCTTTTTGATATTTGCTTTAAATTTGAAAATATAAACTTTAGGTAGGTAATTTAGAAAAACTAACTAGCTAGACTTTAACGCCTTTTGATATTTTGCTTAAAATTTGCAAATAGGCTTACTACACACCGGAATGCAACCGAAAAAAAAAATGTGATTGAAGACCTTCGATATAAATGAAGGAAATCGAAAGTAAAGTCCTTGCCCTTACTAAAAAATCTCTCTTTTCAAATTAACCGTCTACAGGTAACCGTGATCACGTATCGGTTGCTCTGGTTGCTCAACAACCAACATTGTAAACATTCTAGTACATGATACGTGCCTGAGCAACCTCAATCACCCTATGATACGGAATAATTACTACATTGATATGTCTGTAATTACTTCGCCCAAGAAGTGATAAGAAAATTACAACGCCGGTTTTGACGAAACCGTTGAAAAACTCGGTATATATTTATTTTCCATGATTTTTTTACCGTCAAGGACTACTGAAAATTGAAATGAAAAATTAACGAGTTCCACAAAGTCGTCTTTGATAATAGGTGGTTAAGTGTGGGCTTGTTAACTTTTTGAGGACATTTTAGTTCTTGCTTTCCTTGCTTGCTTAGAACTTTAACTATTTATAAGACCCCTAATATGTATTTAACAACTAAATGACGTGTTTAACAAATAAATGATTCTGATTCTGCTTATGCTACATTTTGAATGTCTAATGTTTACACTGCCTAAATGAGTCTAGAAGCTTATTTTTTGACACTAAACTTCCTTTTGCAATGAAGGTTTTGAGAAGGTTTTAAATTTTCAAAAAACGTTATACCCACTTATATTAAAATAGAATTTGGGAAAGTTTTTATGGAAATCCCATTGGAATCTCGATTTAACCTATAATGGGTGTAAAAAAGACCTTGAACGAAGCCGAAAGGCACTTGTTCTCTCAGTCACTGCAATCTCTTTTTGTGTCTAACCATCACCAAAAAAAAAGTTCGTGAAGGGCCCGTCTAACTACACCTTGTATAAGTACAATGGCGGACACTCCCGCCTGATCACCACTAAGCTCATATTTGCTATTTACAAAATTGAAGCGCTCTCTAGACGGGCGGGGGCGGGGTGCCTCCGCATGAATGCGGAAACCCACCGCAGCGCACGGCCACGCGGTGCATTTTAGCTGCGTGGATTCATTTGTACGACAACGCGGGTCTACGTTTCCACTGCAGTACACGCTACGCACGCACAACTATGTACAACTGTAGCGTGCATGGCCCACCGCGACATAGTCGTGGGTTAATATTCGTGTACAGCATGTACCGCGTGCACAGCGTGCATGCCGTTGACAGCGTTGAGCTTTGTGAGCGCCTTATTCGAGCAAGCCTCGTGTGTACTTATGACGTCAATTGATGCATAGCGTGGCCGTGGTTTGCAGTGGAAACAATCACATACATTTTCATGCAAAGCGAAACTTAACACACGTGCGTAGGCTACGCACATGTGTTAAGTTATCCGTGCACCGCCGCGGGTGTGCGCCTTTATTCTATTTTTTTAACTGATCGGGAAAGACCTCGCAGTCTTAAGTAGGTAAGTATGCGATCAAGGAACATTTCTTATGTATAGTTTTACAGTCATAATACTTCTAAACAAACCAAAATCTCCCTGCTTACATCAGTACGGAGGCAGCGTGTGACTAAGCTACTGAGACAATAATGTATCACAGTTACTCATCATGAATACAAAGAACCATCACGTAGCAGTGACAAAGGAAATGTTCGTGAAGATGACGTGATCTGAGACTGTTTAGGGAAGGAAAACCTTCGCTTTTAATTAAAAAAACTACTGTTCCAATTGTCGTTACGCCCAATAGCCTGATGGCCAAGAACCTTAACGAACATCTGTCGAGGCTCTTGTTAGGCGGTTGGGCCTGATTCAGAAGGTAGTGCTTCTCGATACTGGAGCCTTAACCACCCGTAGCTTGGACCCTGCTCCCGACACCGGCGGCCACTATTTCTTATAGTGGTTTTGAGGAAATATTAGAATTTAATGGATGCGCAGAAAAGATTTATACCTAAAGGAAAAACTAGCAGGCTTAAAACTAATTTTTAATCAGGATGAGGACTATTGGCGAAGCATATACGTCGTTTTGGTAATCGATGAATTTGATGAAGTAAATATTTTATTGTCCTTTTACAACTGCAGGACATTAATTGATTTATTCTAACATAAAACCTTGGAAAAAAATATGACCCTTTTAATTTTGGTAGCCCCTAGCAAAAAGAAGCTAAAATAAATGATACTGATGCAATCTAGCCAATCTCGGCCACAGTAAATGCATTTTGATGGCTTTCTACCACCTTAGAAAGCCATCAAAATTGGGTCAGGTTGAGACTCCAGCGACTGGCTAAGCATATACAACTTCAAGAAATTTTAATATTGCAAAGCCCTTACTAAATCTGGGTACTCTTAACATGTCTTCTATATTATCATGACAACAAGTTACAAGACAGATAAGCAAATATCTGATTTTCAATACACTTTACAATCTTTAGAAACTTTAGACAAGACAGAATATCTCGATATACTTACGGTCACGTCTCTGAGTCTTATATTTTAAGGCTCTCAGTTTCACCATTAGATCTTTTATCAACCTCAGGAAGATAATAGTCAGTTCGTCTCGAATCTTATCTTCGATTTAGTCAAGTGTCTGCTGGACAAGTGGACAACCTTGGATTGTCTGATACCTAATATTGACTGTCCTCAATGAGGTAGGTACCTACCTAGTTATTTAATTGCGTCATAGGTACCAACTTGTGTTACAAATGCGTGTAGATTTCTTCATCTTGACCTGATTGGTCGGGTAATTACCTAGCCATAAGTAAAATTAGCCTATCAGTGTATGAGATTGAGTGATCAGTATCAGCAGCTAACCTAAAGAGTACAGTCGTCACCCAGGCCTAACCATGATGATAAAGGTTATTGTCATGCAAATGTCCAGATCGCCGAAGATTACAATGACATGTATGATTGATTAGTATGTGTGATTTATATCATGAGAGTTTACAATGCTGGATTTTATCGGGTTGCAGAAAAAATATTAAACCTAATGTAAAATCGTAGGGCATACTTTATTGGCCGAACTACTTACTACTTCATAATACTGGCTGTTTGTGGCTGTTTGTGTATGTGAGTTTAAATGTTTGTGAACGCACCCACAATACAGGAGAAATTCCTAGTGCGGGGCAAAGTTTTTATTAAAAAAAAATACAATAATTTGGCTAAATATTTTTCATACAGCGATGATAAAATGATGGTTATTTGCCCAAGATTAACAGTTAACTTCATAATTGCGTGAATTAAAACTGGTTAGTCTGCGTCAGTACTTCCTATTGGTTAAAATAAAATAATAATGTGTGCAGTAAGTTAACAACGTCAAAGGCCTTTTTACGTAAATAAGTTTAAAATATTTCCCAGACACAAGTTTAATTGTTTTTTTTTTGTGTTTTTAACTGTAACTAATAAACTCAAAAAATACTGGACCGATTTTAAAAATTCTTTCACCATTAGAATGCTACATTATCCCTGATTAATATAGGTACCCATGCGAACCCGGGACTGGCTGCTAGTCTTATATAGAGTGACTGCTAATTAGTGTCCGATACTTAAACACGTGATCGTACTCATGATAACAAACAACTTTCCCAAAGATTTTTTTATACTTGCTTCTTAAAAGAACAACTTAAGACTATTTTACCGTCAAACACGCAGTCTTTGGATATTATTTAATTTGTTTACACTGTTGCACGGTACAATAGTAATGAGACATAATGGCGTCATGCGGCTAACAGCTGATAGGACAAAGGCGCGCGCGCGCGAATTTCATACGGCTGTTGTGTTGTATTTTTGTGATAAAAGTGAATGAATATTAAAAAAAATGTTTCTTTGTGAAAGTTGTTTGTTATCATGAGTACTCACGTATGGGCATTGTACTCACCATTATCACAACTTTTACTATTTGTTGCACTATACAATGCCCACACGAAATTTTAAAGTAAATTTGTTAACACCTTTTACAGGGTGTAAACAGACTCTTCACGAAGCCGTTAACCAAGCATTATGTTCATCAAACTAAGTAACTTGACGCAAAAATTATTGTTGGGAAACGACTTTTTTTTTTGGGGTTAAAAATCATGTTTTGCGGTAGGACTCAATGTAACGTATTCAAAACATTGTTCTGATGGATGGATTGAATAGTACGGGGGTCAACAACTTGTGAAAATGTTGGAACTTTGACCCCCAATATCTCCGTAACTAGAAGGTTCCCAGATATGGTCTTGAACAAAGAAATGATCACAATGACGGGGAGGACAAAACCTTTCGTTTTCGTTAAGAGTCTTTTTACACCCTTTATACATAAAAGTTTTGAAGATCAGTAAGTGTTTCAGTTAGTTTTTTTTTATAAATTAATTTAGGCTAGGTTATAGGTATGTAGGTACATCGAACCTATATGCCTAAGCGAAGCTTGCATGTAATAATGATACTGATAATTATTCTGGTTCAGTAGGTACGCTTCTAGACAGCAAAATTATAAACTTTTAACCTTTAATATTTTATAAGTTTCCCAATAACAAGCAAAAAGTCGTTTAAAAATCAATATGATTATGACTGCATCTGTATTTTGATTGACTATTTCCTATCTGATGATTCAGTTAATTTGTATAAAAATAAAAGATTTTTATTAATACTGACCCGTTATTTATTTATTTATTTTATTTTCTACTATTCGGGAAAATTACAGCTAGGCTACACAATGTTCTAAAACAATACAAATTTGAAGGCCATTTACATGTTTCCACAGATAAACACTTGAATCACTAGAAACACACAAAAAAGACGAACAAAAAAAGGTAGATACAAAATAACTATAACATAAACTGGAAAACAAAATGACGCGATCGAAAAATACAAACTACAAACTAAAAAATAAACTGCATTCAGACGCCTCAGACCAAATAAAAAACCAAGACAACGCACTGGGAACAATTCAGTGAAGCATGCGCAAAACCACGCCGCGCTCTGTGTATGCACAGAGCGCGGCGTGGTTTTGCGCATGCTCACACGCACACATTTATATCAAACTACAATTAAACTACGCTCAAAAACTAAGCTCACAGTGCACACATGTTTAAAAAACCGGTTTCACGTCACTGTTGACAGTGCTGTGTCTTAGTTTTTTATTTGGTCTGAGTCAGACGCAAACAACTACTTTTTATATCATCATCATTATTCTCTTGCCCTTATCCCAATTCATTTGGGGTCGGCGCAGCATGTCTTCTTCTTCCATACTTAAGTTTCCGTTATATTTATGTATTGTCGGTAATTACATCATGTTGGTATTCCCTCGACATTGTATAGTTGAAAAAAAAAACCGTTTTAAACCGGTTTTAAAACGGCTTTTCGCAACTATATCGTTATAAACCGGTTTAAAACTTTTTTTGCAACTATACTGGACATAAACTAACCTAGCCCAAGAATTTGAGACTAACACCTCTACAGACGTCGAACAAAAGAAAAAAAAACTCGAAGTTGACCCGTTTGTGTTTGACGGAAGTGTTAAACATTCTAAATCCATTAACTTAGGTAACTTAGGTACATAACGTGTTTGTTTTAACATAGCAAAAACAAAATACATATACGAACAGCATCATGGATATTTACTTCTATTTTCAAATAATTTATTCATAGGTAGCTAATGCCGACCATGTTACGATTTATTGTAATGGTAGTAGTACAGTAGTTGTAGTTTTAAAAACTTATTAAGTCATTACTAGGTACTTAAATCCATACTTAATTGTGATACAAATACAACGCATTATTCCTATTTAAGTACCTCCATAAAAAAATGAACGACTGACTATTATGATTTATTATTAGACTGTTTCCACCCAAAGGTTCTTTGTGTTAAAAATAAAACCGGCCAGTTATTTTTATAGTTCAACGTACGAAATAGAATCTGTCGCGATATTTCCGCGTGTTTTACAACCTTCCAATTTTAAATCCATAAAACGGTTTATGGATAGAGTAGGTACCTCCGAACCCGTCATTGTTTATGAGTGCTTAGTATTTAAGCGTATTTTATACTCAAATGAGGACAAGATTTTATATGCAGAAGTGTATTATCATATTATAATACATTTGTCAAATAAAAATCGAATTTGCCTTTTATTGTTAGTCTATACGAATAAAGGGTGTAAAAAGAGTTTTAACGAAGCCGAAAGGCTTGTTCTCCCCGTCATTGCGATATTTTTTTTGTTCTAAACCATACCTAGGAACCTTCTAGTTACGGAGATATTCGGGGTCAAAGTTCCAACGTTTTCACAACTTGATGATGATGATGATGAAAGTATGATTTTTACTTTAGACACCGCCAGGACCCCCTTACTATTCAATCCATCCATCAGCACGTTTTGAGTGCGTAACATTGAGTCCTACTGTAAAACGTGATTTTTCAGCCCAAAAAAAAAGTCGTTTCCCAGCACTAATTGTTGCGTAAAGGTAGTTAGTTTGATGTACATAGTGCTTGGTTGACGGCTTCGCCTTCGTGAAGAGTCTGTTTACACCCTGTATGTAATAAAACCGGAAAAGTGCGTGTCGTACTGCGTACATTGAAGGGTTCCGTAGCCCAGATGACTATTTTATGCAAGGATTTTATCAGCAGCAAAAATAGGTTGCGAAAATGACAAAACTGTAGGGGTTTTCAATTTTACTCAAAACTTCAAAAAAATGGTTGGTATATTTTGTCCATAAATACAGGTATTTGATTATAGATAGTTCGTGTTCACAGATTAATTATATGGGGCGTAGGCAGGTAAGTCCAGTTTTACAAAGTTTATTATCTGTAAGTTCCTATCTTAACTACATTCACTTGTTAAATGACAATGCAGACCTTGGTAATAATAACTTTAAAACTATGTCGCAGCAGATAAACTCAGAAGTATACAAAAAATGTCTACGCAGAAAACTAAACGAAGTGCAAATGTCCGAATTTAAATATTGTGAAATTTATTATATCAGTCTACGAATACCAGTCTATATTACATATTATTTTCTACTACCAACATAAAATACCAGTTTAACAAAAGAAAAAACTTAACCCGAAATATTAACCTCTCGAATTTAAAAAGCACTTAATCGTTTTCATTGTTCTAGAAATAGTACTTTATTCGTACCATAAACCTAACTAATGGCTGGTTCGACTGTCACGCACAGCCAATTACCAGTACGAATTCGGATTGTGAAACGAACCCTTAAGGGTCTTTAGTCTTTGACGTGACGTGACATTAAATGAAAGAGGCCAAATTACACACATTTGAATTTCGAAATAGTGATGCAGTACAAAGCAGCCAGTACTATCCATTCATTGTTATTTACCTTCAATAATAGAATAGTAACCTCTATTCTCGTTAACATAGGGTTTATGTCAGATATGAAGCTGTGAAAGGACTGAATGGATAGCGTGGTTCAACAACGGAAAGAAGGGGCGACTTCGACAATCGAACATCTTATTGCCAAAAATATTCGATTATTCGATTGTTGACTGAGTTAGCATTAAATACCAACAATTAGAGTCACGCCTGAGTAACTCACACAAACCATTTAGTATCGGTTATTTATCTTACGTATTTACTCTGTTAGACGAGCGTGTTAATAACTTACGTAATACAAAATTCATTGATCGAATGAGATTGTAGATTGTGATTGAACATAACTTATCAATTATTAACGAGTGACCTATAAACTAACTCAAACTTGACTTTATTGGTGCCACCGTAAAACTTTCTGGGCACGGAATAGTTAAGCAAGTAAAATCTATATTTACCTACATACATCTTCTTCTGTAGGTACCGTAACCTTTGTTGGAAAATTATATACTGAAGCCGAATCATCATCATCATCATTATCATTTCAGCCGAAAGACGTTACACTGCTGGACATAGCTCCCCCCCCCCTCCTAAAGGGGGATTTTGCCATAATCGCGACGCTTGCCTGGCGGATTGGCGATCGCAGTACGGTTGTTACAAAGGCATACTGCTGCCCATTCCCTGAAGCCGAATAGGCCTTTTTTTTTCGGATGGGTAATCATCAAATGATTTCTCCTGCTCTGGGCAGAGCGGAAGGGAGTGTCAGACTTGTACTGACTAAAACCCATCCATGTTCCTTCCTTGCCCTTTGTGTTCCAGGGCTGCGGTATCTCTTTCGAAGTCCCGCAGCCCTGGAAGCCGAATAGGCCTTAGCTACTAATCAGAGGCATGTATTTAAAGTATGTAGCGATGTAAGCGAAAGTGTGTTTAACAAAAGCATTCTCTAAAACCGTTAGAGTGAATGATCTTTTGCGGCATTAGCTAATGAATAATGACAGAACATTGAATACAGAACTACATTCTTCTTTATTTTGTCTGAAATTAAGTCAACGGTTTCATCATCATCATCATTTTAGCCGAAAGACGTCCACTGCTGGACATAGGCCTCCCCAAAGTGTCGCCACATTGACCGGTCCCGTGCGACTCGCATCCAGCCGCTCCCCGCAACCTTCACCAGGTTATCGGTCCACCTAGTGGGAGGCATTCCAACGCAACGTCTTCCGGTTCGCGGTCACCACTCCAGAACTTTTCAGCCCCATAGCTATCCGTTCTGCGAGCAATGTGCCCTGCCCACTGCCACTTAAGTTTGGCAATTCTTCGGGCTAACGGGTAACCTTAATTGTCAAAGGGGAGTACTTAGCAAGAGCACTTACTGATCCATTGAAAAGAACACCAAACTCAAGTACGTACACTGCGTACTCATAAAACGACACATTTTATTACTTAGTCCGAACAGAAGGGTTCTTAGTCTAGACATAAACCCGAACTATTTAACTGATATGTCTGACGTAACATATGTAGATGTTATGTCAAAATAGTCCCTAATGTTTTTTGGGAAGGGTTGCTACGTAGCGCGTAGACTCGTAGATCAAAATTGCTACAACCGTAGCCGGTGTCGTAGCACCGTAGCAACAATTAGTTGCAAATGTAATGCATGTCTTATTTATTTATAATCGATTAGTTTTCACCCGCGGCTTCGGTCGTGGAGGTTTAAAAAAACCTTATAAAATTCTTCTCAATTAAAAAATTATGTTTTATGGTGATCGTCCGAACGATGTTGTACATACTTAGTTAATCAATGGTAAAAGTATGAAGATAAAACGTGTTTTTTATTTAGAAATAATAAAAATAATTAGTAAGCATGTATTATTAAACTGAGAAATCATTGAAAATTAATGTCAACGTTACGGTGAGAAGATAATAATATTATTTTCCTATCTGTCTTTCATGACCACGTGCGGCTCAAATCCTTGACATGCAAACATATATATCAATTGAAAATAACAACAAAAGACATTTCTCAAACTATAATACCAAATATCTTCTGTTTACTAAACAACATTAACGATACAATACCAAGCGCATATATCGGCAAAAAACCGTAATTGACATTTCGTAACAAAACGAGTGAGGAGAAAAACCGATAAAAAAAGGTTTTGTTATTGTTGTTTCATAACTGATATTGTAATAGACTGATATGCAAGCCGGTCAAGTGTGTGCAATGGCCTTAGAACGAAGTAATGTTACATTATCATAATCACTTGCTTAATTTTCTTTTAATGATAATTATTGCAACTGGTAATTGTACTTGGCTGAGTCATCAATTCCTGTGCGTAAGTACGGATAGTGTCTTTGTCTTGATTGCTTAATATTAATATAACATTTTTTTATCTATCATTTCATGAAATGCGATCCAACCCATACCCGCCAATGTTCTTTGAAGGTTAATTTTAGGTGCCTATTAAACTAAGGTATGTACTTAATACATTATTTAATTAAAAAGTATTTATTCCATTTACATAAGTAATAACGTAGTTGCCAACAAATAACTATCTAAATTCACATAAAATTACATTGAAATACGATAAATACTTGAAAGTAGGACTTGTTATCACAACAAATAAAAAAAACACTTTCTATTCGTCGTATCAAACGGAAACTTATAGCAAAATGAAATAACCCTTACATCGACCAACAGATTTAAAATGTATCTCAGTCAAAACATCTTAGTAAGGTGATCATTTTTTATTATGGCGACAACTCTAAAAAGTGTGGGATTTCCGCGAAAAATCATGTTTCAATACTAACATTTTGGTACAAAATAACTGTTTATAAGCCATGCTTTTTGATTTTCAAAGTATTTTAATTATTTTTCATATTTATTTCTGTGCACATTAATTACATTTTAAAAAAAATTACAATTTTATAATTTAAATAATATAAAAAAAGTAACAAAAAAAAGAGATACAGAATTAACATTACAATTATTACAGGAAATCGAACTGTAGGAAATTGCGCACATAGAATTTCAATTGTGTGGCACATACTAGGGCGTTACATTAATTTTAATCCACCAGCGGAATTGCTCAATACAATTAGAGTGTAATTGATGATAATTAATATAATATAACAACAGCATAACATAACAGCCTATAATATTGTTATTTTAATTTTTTGTAACATTTTTGTATCAAATATGAAAAAATAAATAAGCGATTTTTTAATTTTATATAATTTTTAACCTCATGGATTTTGAAGTTAAAATTGGTTGCTAGTATTTTTATAGATTCATAGGAATCTAACATATACGACAGATCTGTTGGAGGGGGGGGGACGGGTCTCATACAAAGTTGGTCATCGTCCTTTGTTTATTTTAAGAATGCTATGATTTTAAACTAAATAATGGCGTGATTAACCATAATAAACATGTGTGACTAACCATAATATAAATCTAGGTGGTTTCGCTTGCCTAGATTTTATTAAAATAGTTTTAGAACCAAATAGGTTCTAAAACACAACTCAACTTTTTTCACCAAGAATAATCAAAAAAGTTGTGCGATTAAAAAAAAAAAGAAAAAAGGCATAAATGTATGGCGAAGTAGGTTTTCTTGTTAATTTTTATTTTTCCCTGTTTATGTATAGTTTTCATGCTTTTGGAATCGAACAATAAGACGGGCTTTTCGCTACTATAAATATCAGCAATTAGTTGCAACTAATCAACAATTATTCCATTTATTTGTTAGATACAGATACTTTACACATTAGCATCACCATTAAACACAGTGCCTGAAAGCAGTAATACCCTGATTAACATCTTGTTTTAAAATAAAGTGATTAAGTGAAATGTGTTTGAACTACCTTCAAAGAAAAAGTGTATAGCAGTGGCGAAGGTTACATACAACTCGATTCCTACTGGCTTCCTTTTGAAAAATGGCACAGTCAGTATTCTATAGACAAATAATATAATCACACTAAAGATATATACTCCGGCTTACCTCTAACAAAAATTTACCCTTCGCTACTGGTGTATATTGACACAGATTTAGGGCTGATTTAACTCTATTTTACTTGGACACATTAGGGTTCGCTAGCACCACAAAAGGCGTTTAGCGTTGGCTCTGTTAACTCCAAAAGATTGTCAGAAATATAACGTTGGTTTAAACCAACGCACTATTCACTAACGCTTCGATTTGATTTCGATTCGACAAGGCGTTCAACGAATCGCTAAAACGGTTAGCGCTTAACGCATTTAAATGCGTTCGATCTAGCATTGTCTTTGATTATCGTCTTTCAGGAATGACGTAGGGAGGGACAGACCACAGATTATAACCTCGATCGATCCTTGTAGCCGACTTACAAAATGAGGAGGAAGAATGTTTCCATTTATGTTCGCATTACCTGCCTACCATTTTCCAGACTATGTTGGGGTCAGGTTCCAGTCACCGGATGAAGCTGATTACCAGAATTTTACAAGGAGCAACTGCCTATATGACCTCCACTCCACAGCTCAGTAACTGAGGAACACGATAACTACCGGACCATAACGTGCTTTCAACACACTGAAGTCGGAGGAAAAAGGCTGTTTCTACGTACGGATATTGTTTTGAATTTTTACAAAGTCGACACTAAAATACGAGTTGCATACTAACTACCTCTGGGTTCCTAGTACTTTTATTGAACACATGTTCGTAAAGGAAACGATAAAAGTCAAGGTAAAAACGAAATGGCATAAACTGTAGTAGACTATTACGTACTAAAATAATGGACGTAGTTCTGCGATAATGAACCAATAAACAATATTTTATCGATTCAGTTAAATACTTCACAACTAATCTAGCATTCTAAATTAAAGCTCTCACCACCGCGCATACCGATGAACTTGGTAGTTCATTCAAAACGTATCCTCAGACCAGATTTAAAATTAATCAGCGTTAACTATCCAAAATCAGCACAATTTTCGGAAACTGGGAAAAAAATTGATGTGAATGTGCAATTTTGGCACAACTACGGTCAGTTCATCGTAATCATAACACCGATAGTTTCTCAATAACAAATGAACACCCCCTTGCCCTTACTCGTCTGCTACGCCCCTTTGGTCCTTAATAAGGCTCTATTCGGGTCATGTCATAAATTGAACTTGGAATTGTAGGTCATACGATGTTAACTACCCTATTCATCACATAACTTTGATTAAGTCAGTTTTCAATCGGTAACGAAGTCACTCCCCTCGCTGAGTGCCCTGTGTCCTAACTATGGGGACGGTGGCGTAGGCTGATTACTAATTCGCAGTTAAGGAAATTAATTGTTTCACAAATTGAAAGACAACGTCAATTTGGCATGTCATCCAACTGTCAAAGAATGACAATTGTTATTCAAATGTACAGATTATACTTTGGTAAATATAAAAAAATAAAACCTATTCCTATTATAACCTTTCTTGAAAACGGCGAAACTATTGATACCGTGCACCTTTTTGTCGACGCTTTATAAGTGCATGGGTACTCATAAGTAGGCCAATGTGAAACAAAATATTTTGATGTTGAGTTGCACAAGTTTACAAAATACAATATGAAAATATTTGTATTAGGTATCGCTTAGCAAAGGCTGCTTGAAATCGCGTTTCGATCTAAGAGAAATCCAGGCTTTGAAAGAACGCTCTTTTTTTATAATCCAAATTATAAATCGCTGTCGGCTGTTTGACAAAACCGCTAAAAATATTATTACTTAAATACATCTATTATGTAAACTGAACTCCGAAATACATGGACTGCCCCAATCCGGCTGTTGCTAAAATACCAAAAGCAAGTTATTTTTTATAAGTGGACAAACAATCTTTGCCAAATATGAAAAATAAACACCGGTATTTTTGGTTGACAATAGAAAAATTATCATGGAATCAGACCACTTAGCTGATTAAATCCATATATGTTGAATACTATGTAAATATCTGTATCATGATTTAGTATGTGTAAAAAACTTAATTTTTAACGCGATTTTACGTCATCAACACGGGTTTAATAAATGATCACCATGTAGGTAAGTATTTGAACATTGTGATTAGGGTCACCATCATTCGTAAATTTTCAAGGGCAAGTCTCTTTTGTGCATATCCGGGTATTCTTGTTATAAATACTTATTTGAATAGCTAGGTATAAGTGTTCTTTATTTGTGAACCAATTTGCATATGCATGCAAAACGATGAATTGTCAGTATGTTTAATACTTATTCGAGAAAAAATCGGTTCTGACAGGAAAATGGCGGTAATGTTATATAGCCAATTCATCACCACTGGTGGAATGGGATAATTTACACCACTGGTGGTAAAATGGGAGTAACATTGTGTTAATTGGGTACTTGGTAGTCAGTTGAGAAATAGGTGTGCCAACTGACCACCGGTGTTGAGATTTGGTGGTCAGATGGTCCGGTGGGGAATAATTAATATCCGGTAAATGCTAAAGTTTTTTTTTTTTGGATCAGGTCAATTTTGTTTGACTAAGAGTCAAACAAAATTGACCTGATCCAAAAAAAAACTCTACTCTTAATTTTGTTACTCCAGAAAAAATTGGATCATGGAGTTTGAAAGGATTTCAAGTGGACTTAGGATTAGAAATCCACCGCAGCGCACGCTGTGCACAGCCACGCAGCGCATTTTAGCTGCTTGTATTCATTTGTTTGACAACGTGGGTCGACGTTTCCACTGCAGTACACGCTACGCACGCACAACTATGTACAACTGTAGCGTGCCCGGCCCCCCACGACTCTAGTACAGCGTGTACCTCGTGCACAGCGTGCATAGTTGACAGCGTTGAGCTATATGAGCGTCTTATTCGAGCAAGCCTCGTTCAATCCGTGTACTTATGACGTCAATTAACGCATAGCGTGGCCGTGGTTTGCAATGGAAACAAGCACATACATTTTCTTGCAAAATGAAGCTTAACACACGTGCGTAGCCTATCTGTGCAACGCCGTGGGTATGCGCCTTTAGGTTAATGCAATAGGGATAGAAAACCTTACATATTTTTAATTTGCATTCTCTTAGAATGGAACATTGTGTAGGTACATTACGCCTATACTCTACCTCTGTTTATATTTTTTGATCTCAACTTGACCAACAAAACAATACGTGTAGGTAAATAAAAAATATACTAGGTATACATACTTCTTTTCAACGCCATAATCTAAAGTAAATTCGTTATAATATACATATTGCAGATGCAGAATGATATCATAGACATTATTTACAAACAAAAAAACGATCCAATTCATTGCGCGAAAATAACAAACTCATAGGAAACTACTTTATAAACAACTGTTGGTGAATTTGTATAATAAATGTTGCTACTAAGGTTATACAAATAAGGTAATGAGTGAAATTTTCAGAAAAATTGGTAATATTCTACTGAAATAGTATTGTTTTTTTTTTTTTTCCTTCGCTACTGTAATACCCAAATGAAGGAGGTTTTGCTTTCTGTTTTACACAAAATAGATTTCAGATCGGTAATACGACCTTAAGAAATTGATCCATGTTTTTTTTTCTATTTCTATTGTAAGTATTTTATTTTTATATTATATTATTTTATTTGCGTTATATTGTGATAAATGGCAATGGTGTAAATAACCTGAATAAATCGTAAACCATATTTGTTTCTGTAAATTGGTTTTATAAAACACTTTTACACTGTCCCTTTTTAAAGGCCAGCCTTTTTTTTTTTGGACATTGGTTAAATCATATGAGAACCATGCAGATTATCTTTTGAAGAATTAACCACACAGATTTGAGTGCACCTGTCCAGTCAGTGCAAGCATTTTTCAGTGATCATGTAGCTCGACTCATAACCCAATTAGCTCAACGACACGACGAACAATACCAAAGAAAGATATTTGGGTAGGTCGCACAAAGTACTCAAACTGCCAGACAATCGTAAAACTAACTAAACTAAGTCGTAATAAATATATACATATATATTATGACCCACATAATCCTCATATTCATAGTAAAAATAAAAATAATACGACACTTAATTAATATAAATAAGAAACAAGAAAGGACCAAGAATCGAGCCCTGTGGGACTCCGATTGTTACTATATATCCGAGAGATCTTTGACGTTCCGTTGACGTCAACTCTCTGGATCCTATTACTCAGGTATGACGTAAGAAGATCCAGAGCGCTGTTCCGGATTCCGTAGTGGCGGAGTTTCCTGATTAACGTTTCATGAAGAACGCAATCAAATGCCTTAGACAAATCGCACAAAAATCCCAAAGCATCGCATTTATCTTCCCATGCACTATAAATATGTCCTAAAAGTTCGAAACCGGCATCGGTAGTTGAAAGACTCCTCGTAAAATTAATAAGATAAAAACGAAAGTAGGTGCTACAACGTCAATAATTAGACTTAGCAACTTCTACAGAATTACCCCTCAGATCCGCAGTCTTGTTGACATTTAAGGAGTGAAAGGTTTTGATTATATCTCTACATGACACGTGTTCAAAATGAAATTCAAAACTTTAACATTTTCCTTAAGCAAAGATTCGGTAACAGTAGCTAATATTAGGAATACATTAATTAATATATATTTATGAGATGTTTTATATCCCATTTAAATGTAATTTCTCGATGGAAACAAACTATTAACATCGCTACTCATTACTCCACGTGTTTAATGGGATCATAACTTGCGAGAAATTTAATAAAATAATTCCATAAGTACCTAACTAGTTTTCATAATGAAATTATCTTCTAAACGCAGTTACTTTACAAATAAAATTATTCTTTTATCACTGATGTTTAATATAGACTTATTAAAACAATAATACTTATTACGGAACCTAAGCAACAATTAAAATTCACGTATATTTGGTTAAATAACAGGTTAGTTCGACAAAAATATGAAATTTCGCAGTTTGTAAAATCAGAGAATTAATTTTGTAAAAAAAGAAAGCTGAAGAATATTGTGCTAAAAATAATTTGTACGAAAGAAAGCAATGAGATAATTAAAAATTCAAACCGGTAATAAATACTCAGAGGGCTAAGGGAAATCAAGAATGACCTATGACGTAATGAACCGGTTTCCTTCAGACGGGAATCCCTCAAACTGGCACTTAAACTACAATTCAATTATACTTTCATTAATCGAAACCTATTTTCTATCTACCCTCGGTCGAATAAAGGTATATTATAATGATGATAGATTTTAATTTTTATATAAATAAATTTAAATAATCAAAAAAAAAGTAGAAACTTTTTTGAACAACGATTATTTGTATTCTACTACTACTCTCTTTTTGTTTGGTTGATTCATCTTTTTTCTGACCTTTTACGTCATACGAGCGATATTTATAAAATAAATAAATATTCGGAGTTGATAATGGTGACCACAACCAGCTGTTATTCATTAGAGGACCACCGAAAAATAATATTTATATTTATAAAACAACAAAAAAATATCTATCTATCAGGCGTGTGTGTATTTATGTGGAGCACAAATGAAAAAATACTTCAGTTGCTAAGTAACCTAAAAATAATCCAACTTAGCAAACTTGTTTGAATCTTCATTACCACCAAAGTTATTCAAATTACATGTAAATAGTGCTAGTTATTGCGCACAATAATTCAAGGGACATTTTAACAATGTCTGCTGATATCTTCAATTACGAAAACAAGTCTAATGGCTTAATTAACTTATCGATACTTAACACTCAATAATTTCCACTTTCACGCAATTAAAATTAAATAATGAAGTACTGACTTGGCTTATCCGAGGGGTCCTCATCCATGATCGCCAACTTGCTCGGATTTTTGTCATCTTCAGACCTCAAACCCATGTTGCTTTTCACCGCTACGGCCGGAAAATTAAAAAAAATATATTCAAATTAAGAACACGGTGCTTTAATTCACGTCGATCACTAGCACAGGCTGAATGTATTTATTTTAAGTTTATATTTTTATTATTATATTATTATTACAATGTAAATGAGTTTCGATTTATTGTTTATTATTTTTATTTAAAACGCGCGCGTCAAAACGCCATGCTCGCGCCAGGTGAGCCTGGCCGCGTACTTCGTCCGCGAAGGTTAGTATCGACTGTCACGGTACAATGGACTAGCCTTGTTTTTAAGGCACGCGACTTGCAGGCACGATCGTTTGCGTATGTAGGTAGGTTTGGCTCAGTGAAATTGACATAGTAATTGACACGATCGCGGAGATGAAGGCTCATCGAGATTATCGGATGTGTAAAGATAATCTAATCATAGATAGTAGATAACCTAAACTGTATTTAAATTTCGGCCGAAAATATTTCAATTTAATAAGTTAAGATAAATGGCGATTATTATTTAAAAGGTACTGTCCAATATGTAGATAGGTGTTTTGGCCTCATTAGTAAAATATGTATATCTATTTTCAACAGTCAATAGCTGACTACAGTTAAATTTAAGAGACGCTAATGATGATGTGCCATTGATATGTAAGAAAGAGAACCGAGATAAATGCCCCGAACGTGTTCAAGACAAAAAGGAAGAATGATTTAAAAGTTCTTTCTTCCTTAAGGGTCCTTATCAGTTTCGCGGTCTGAAACCAGAAAAAACTATGTTATTACAATTATGAAAGTAGTCAAAAAATTGAATTGGATAGATAAACAATACTTCATATTTATTGACATTTTCAACATATTCTTACGAGCAGACGACGATTTTGCGCATCATTTTGTCGGGTTTTTTCAGTGTGAACCACATTTTTTTTTAAGATACTTATTAAATTAATTAAAAAAAAAATCGTAGTCTTACTTATATACTATATGCCCAGTATGTACAATTTTTTTTTCAGATTATGATTCATTACCAGTTAGCCAAAAAATATTAAAAAACTGGTGTTTCGTGCTTACGTAAAAACGTATATTTGATTTTTATTTTTCCTAATTTATGTTGAGTGGTTATCAAAATAAAAATTCGTACATTTACTAAATATATAGGTGGTATATAAGGTTCAATTAAAATAGATGGACAAATTTTAACACAGCCTTCAGTACGTCTAACCAAAGATATCCAAGCAAACAAAACACTGATTAAAGTGATGAAACGATTTTATTTTGACCTAAAACAATAAATTGCCGGCATTTTAAGTTATCTAATGAGTTTTTCTTATTATTATTTTTACAATTGTCCTTATTTTGGTGGTCTGAATAATTTCTAAAAGTTTGTCCATCTATTTTAATGGGACCTTATATAACAGTGCATTAAAAAAATACCAGAGACCTTATGGTTATTGAGAAATTTGAGCTGAGAAAATTAGTATTTTCTGTTTTTAGACCGCGAAATTGATAGGGGGACCCTTAAACACCAGCAAAAACTCGTGCTCAAGTTCCATTTACCTACGTCACAACATTCACACCTTTTTTTTTTACGGATGGGAAATCATCAAATGACTTCTCCCGCTCCGGGCAGAGCGGAAGGGAGTGTCAGACTTGTACTGTCTAAAACCCATCCATGTTCCTTCCTTGCCCTTTGTGTTCCAGGGCCGCGGTATCTCTTTCGAACAGCCCGCAGCCCTGGCAGGCATCGGCCCTTGCGGGCCCCTCCCTATTTGCTGACATCTCTTTGAGGCGCGCGTGGAACACGAACGCGCCGTCAACACGGCCTGTCGTCAAAAGACGGACGGACGGCGGAGCTACGGTGGCAGGAAGCCACCACGTGACCCCCGACGCCCGAGGCGTCTCCCGCGGCGGCTGGGACGAGAGGTTCTCTCCCTCTCACGCTCCGCCACCTCCTTCGCTAGCATGACTACTTCGCAGAAGGAGGTGACGGCGTCCCAATCCCTCTCGCTCCGGACCATGGACCGGACCAGGGCCGGACGCGATAGGTCGCCGCCGCCGATCGCCGCACAACATTCACCCCTTGAGGAATTAAAAGAGTTCCTAAACGCTGCCAATTAATTCAACTTAGTTTGAAATTTACTGAATGTCTTCAATTCACCAAGACTTTAAAGGAATAAAAAATAACTACGGGTATTTAAATATAAAATATGTATGCTTCGGTTTTGCTAAATCGGTTGATTTCCATACTGTTTTATTATGTTAATATCCATGCTGATAACGGAATAGACTTTTATTTTCAATTTCGACGCGCGTTGAATTATCGCATGCGGGTCACAGTTGTTTATTAAATAATAGTACCTGGATGACCGAGCTTTGCTTGGTTATATTTTTAGGGTAAAACAACGTTTTCTAAAAATGAAACCTAGCTTGATTGATTTATTGCCCCCGAAACCACCAGCATACTAAATTTCATGAAAATCTTTGGAGCCGTTTCCGAATTTCAAATTATATTATTATACATATAGACAAGAATTGCTCGTTTAAAGGTATTCGATAGATACAATCGAGGGAACTGTGAGACAATCAGATTATTTTAACTAATGACTGCGCGGGCACGGACTAATTACGGAAAAAAACAGTATTAGTGGAGGGAGCACAACTGTTCAATAATTTACCAGAAGATCTAAAGAAGTGTGATAATATTAACATATTTAGGAGTAAACTAAAAAAACATGTATGTACCCCCCTATAACATCATCACCGCCCCAGAGGCAAATATTATGTTATTATTTAGAAGTAACTCTGTATCTCATTATAAGTGAACTGTTATTTATAAGTTCTTATGAGAAATAAATGTCTTTAAACCTATTTTGTTACTCTGCATTGTCCCACTGTTGGGATAATGTCTCTCCGATAGTCTCTCACTCTTCCCGATGTAGCATTTCCTAGCCATCCCATCAATCACACATTAACACCATAGACAGTTTTTTTTCGGAATAATAAAAAAAGGAGGTTAGTTTTAAACTAGATCGGTTACACAAAACAAAGCCTCGTACATTAGATACTTACACTAATATATAATGCAGTATTAATCTAAGATCACATTAATATGTGATCTTACATTTAAATAACCCACTAATACAACGATCGTTGCTATTATAAAATCCAAAACCCACTTAACAGGCCTAATTAAAACACAATAATATTTGTGTTAAGTTGTAAAGGGATTTAAAAGCTTCCCACTTCTCCGAACAAAAAAATATACAATTTACTTTCCAAAACGACTTTTTACTTCTCACAAATAAATTGGACTATTTGTGTGTATTGGATAATTTAAATAAATAATAGCGCTACCATTTATTTAAACGGCAAGCAAATTACATCATAATTTACCGCAGGTAACGATACAAACAAAAATTAACAATATACTTCAACTTCCTAACACTCGTTTATTTAAAATCTGTATTTATTCGAATCAAAATATTTTACGAAAAAAGCATTACCGGAAAAAATTAAACAACTTGGACTTTCGGAAACATCCTGATTCCCGAAATCGTAGGTTTGTTACCCTATTCTTAATTGAAGTATTGTATTGTATAACGGGCTGGTGTCCGCAACTCCACGTCCAAGCGCGTATTTTGCGTGCGGAGTTGAAGTAAAATTCGTTTTTCTTTTTTTTATAAATACATAAAAAAGTACAATTAGAGAAATCGATGGACTTAAACGGAACCTACTAACTTTAGTGTAGGTACCCGTTTTTATTTCCTTATGTGTATCTATTATGTGTATCTACAGATTCAGAAATGTACATTTAAATATCTTTCACAGAAAAGTATCAGTTCAAGTAAAGTTAGGGCAATCAATTGATACATCATCTGCCTAGCCTTTTCCCAACTATGTTGGGGTCGGCTTCCAGTCTAACCGGATGCAGATGTATAGCAGTATTTTAAATGGAGCGGCTGCCTATCTGACCTCCACAACCCAGTTAGTACTGGGTAATACGATACCCCTTGGTAAGACTGGCTGTCAGATTTTTGTGCCACTGACAACCTGTACCGACTGAGTTGGTTTTCAAATTCTTGTTGTATGACATCACCAAGTAGCATAGATAGGGCCATAAATTGATACCTAAAGACGTTAACAAGTAGGTAGGTATTATAAAATGACCTTGTGCACCATTTGTGTACTTAATAGGTATGTATCTTTCTAGTATTCTAGATACAAGATGGTGTGAATTAATTGTAATAAAGGAATATTTATTTCTAAATCACGAAGCATTAATATAATGCAAAACATGAGATACAAAGAATTATTACGTTATTGTGTTTCTGAGTAGGTTTTTTTTTCTTATATGTATATTACGGAAAGTATGTTTATTTTAAATAGGAAATAGAAAATTTTTTGACATCCTACAATCATTACTAAATTATTCTTTTAATAGCTGATGCCCGCGGCTTCGCCTGCGTGGATGTCGGTTATTGCGACCAAAAGTAATCATGATGATCCCATTTCCTCAACTCATGGGAACCTAGTTTGCCCAATTTCAAAGTATTAAAATGGATATAGTATATTATCCTTAAGAGATAGACATAAGCCATCGCGGATTTTTCTGTAGACCTTATTATATAAGATATATAATTCTACCATTCATCAATTTGTTATATCTTAAAGGGCAGCGTTTTCGTTGAAAGCTCCCCCAGGCGGCTTTTTTTTTCCAACACCTCCAAAAAATATCTTTATATTTTAGCCAATCTGTACAAAAACTTGACAAATTATATACTAAAAAATTCCTCGAGAACCACTCTATCTATTTAAGAAAACAACATGAAAATCAGTGCAGTAATTTTTGAGTTTATCGCGAACAGACAGATAGCCGCGGCGGAGCACATTGTGTTATAATAAGTAGTGATGTTGGGTTCGGCTTCCAGTACAACCGGATGCAGCTGAATACCAGTATTTTACATGGAACGGTAATACGATTTTGGTAGAAATACAGTGAAATTAGTGATAGCTTAAATTTCCACATCTTCAATTTTTATACGTCAACAGAGAGTGCTCATTAGGTTAAACAACTTTTGCTAAGACGTCATTCCTATATATATTATAGTGTAACTGGGCTCTTGGAGCTCCACCACAGGTGTTCCACATCTTCAATTTTTATACGTCAACAGAGAGTGCTTATCAGTCTGAACAACTCTTGCTAAGACGTCATTCCTATATATGTTATTGTGTGGCTGGGCTCTTGAAGTTCCACATCAGCTGTTCCAGATCTTCAAATTTATTCTCTAAGCAGAAAATGCTCATTACGTGGAACAATTTTTGCTATGGTACCATTTTTGTATCTCTTATAGTTTAGCTGGTCTGTTGCGGGTCTGCATCAGGTGTTCAAGTTTCAACACCTGATGCAGAACCGCAGATACAACAAAAAAAAATCATTCAAATCCGTCGAGTAGTTCCGAAGATTAGCGAGTACAGACAAACAGACAGAATTTTTTGTTTTTGATTCGTTCTCTATTACTGTTTCTAAAACCCCCACAATTTTTTTTAATATATTCAATGTACAGACACAGTTTTTTTACTATCTTATTATACATATGTATAGATAAATTATTTACTATGCTGGTTCCTTAACAGTTTCATTATTGTCTTGACAAAAAAAACCGTTTTAAATTGGTTAAAAACTTGGCACAAAATTGTTCAGTTTTCCTGACATAAGTAATGTGCTACCGATAAGGTTCCGTTCGAACTTTAAGGAGAACGCGCGTGTTCGCGAGAATAGGAAAGAGAGGAGGGAGACCTTTGCGCAGGAGTGGGACAGAGCAGCCTAGGAAAAAGAACTGGCCAAGTGCGAGTCGGACTCCACGCTACCATAAACCGAACAAAACACATTTCTGGCTGCCTGTCACCAGGCTGTATCTCATGAACCGTAATAGCTGGACATTTTCACCGATAACGTATTTCTGTTGCCGCTATAACAGCAAATAATAAAAATATAAATTACTTAATAACTAAAAGGGGCTCCCATACAAGAAACCCGTACCATAAACCGAAAAAATACGTTTCTTGTTTTGGAGCCCCCTTTAATTATTACATTTAATTATTAAATATTTTATATTTTTATTATAGCGACAAAAGAAATACATCTTCGTGAAAATGTCAACTGTCTAGCTATCACGATTCATGAGATACAACCTGTTTACAGACTGCCAGACGGACAGCGGAGTCTTAGTATTAGGATCCCGTTTCCCCTAAAACGAGAAACGATACTAGTATACATATATCGTTCTCTCTCTTGGTTTCGGGTAAGTCCCCGATATTATCATGAAAAAGTGTTAAGCAAAACTGAATAAAAAGATACAATGAGTTAATATGCAAAGGCTGTACAAACAAAGATGTAAAACTAAAATACCTAACTGTAATATGCAGACAGTAAGTAGGTACTTACTGTATCGCATCATATAGAGGTGGCAGAGCCGACTCAATAAATATTATTATTAGTACAGACGCCAGCAGGTCAAGCTACCCGAAACTGTCAGATATTCCCAACCAACCTTGAGCCTAATGCTTATAAGATAAAGTTGAAAATTTATTAAAGAAATTTGACACTACTTGTAGTTTGGCTACCTGATAGGTACAAGTAGTGTTATTAACACAACACATTCGTTTATTCCTAAACTCATCAATTTAGAAAATGATTATGGGAAAACCATAAATAGTATTTTGGCAGGTCCCCGTCACGAGAAGCTGTAGGTAGATAAAGAACCAAGTTACGTAGCGACAATTTAATCAACAACAAATAATCCCAAATTCAATCAACTCAAAGTAACATACCTATACGAGGGCGGTTTGATAAGTCCATGACTTTTAAGGTTAAATAAAATATTTTTTCATAATTTCGTTTTGTTTCTTTATTTCAACCTTTTTACTAAGCTACAGTATATTTTTTTAATCGGTGCGAAAATAAAAAAAATATCGACAAAAAGGTAATTGCGGTCGGAGCATTCTTGGAAAATGGAGAAAAACTAATTGAGAGCGCCAATTCAACACTAATTTTTAAGTGGTAACAATGAAACAGACGGAAGATATACTGCAAAAGTATTATAGGGGATCTGTTCCGTCTCATGGAAAGGTACACATAAGTGGTTCAATATATTTCATGGTGATCATACCCCACAAATAACGCAGAGCGCCCAGAAAGGGCGATTGTGGTCACCACCGAAGACATCATCAACAAAATCCATGATGTTGTTTTGGGAGACCGTCAAGTGAAGATACGTGAGATAGCGGATGAGATGCACATCTCGACTGAACGTGTTTTTCATATTTTACACGATATTTTGGATATGAAAAAGCTTTCTACAAGATGGGTGCCGCGGTTACTCACAGTCGACCAAAAACGAAATCGCGTTACAACTTCTGAGCAATGCTTAGCCACGACACGAACTATTGACGCACCCTCGGATTCACATTAATTCATTCGGGAAACCCCAGAGACTCATTCCTATTCCCAAATTTAAAGAAATGGCTTGGCGTACAAAGATTTTAATCAAATACGGATGTAATAGGTGAAACGGACTCCTGTTTTTCAGGGTTTGACAAAAACTTTATTTTGATGGATAGAAGAAGCTCGAATATCGTTGGTCGAAGTCTATAGAACTAAATAAAATAAACAAAAATAGCCTTTATTTACTCTGACCTTAAACAGTTATTTGGAAAAAGAAAAAATAAATAAAATTTAAGAAAAAGAAAAAATAAATAAAATTTAAGTTAAATTTATCGCGTTAGCTAACGTGATAAATTTAGTTATAGAAAACAAAGTGTAGTTCTATAGAACTAAAAGGAGATTATTTAGAAAAATAAAACAAAAATTCGTGATTTTTTTTTTCTTCTTCTGTCAGACAGGTTTTTGCACTGCAGGGCTAGGGTTACCATCGCATCGATCCGAATTTTAACTAACGAGCGATTTCACTTGGTCGGGTTATATTTTAGCGATATAAAGCGCTGTCGTCTAATGTTTTGTGGTACTGGATGGCGTCTGACTCATGGAACGTAAACATTTGGGCCGCCATTTTTAAAATTCGGACGGATGGTAACCCTAGCCCTGCAGTGCAGATACCTTACTGACTAATAAAATGAAAAAACATCCCATAAAAGAAATCGGGTACCTAATTTGAAGTCAGAAAGTATCTATCTATAAAAAAAACTAAATATTCACGCGAAAAGTTCCAAACGTCTACTAGAAAAAAGTTTCACCAAAGTAATTAATAAAACAAACACTATTAAACAACAAACAAAAACAACTTTCAACTTTTGTTTAAACAAACAGTTTCGCTTTCCTACATATTATTTGTTTTCATTTCCTGCACGTACGAGTAGGTACCTAAAGTAATTAAGGACAGCGGAAAATTTTTGACTAGAATATCATTCGAATTCAATTCTCTCTAGGGTTTCCACTACAAAATCTGAAATTCCTATCGAAAAACCGATCATTTCCAAAAAAACATCCGGGCATTTAACGGTTAAACGATAATATTTTGGCTTGTCTCGACCACAGTCAAGGGCAAAAAAGCCAGACACGTCCAAAAAAATCCGAATGAATTTCAAATGCATTCCAAAAAAATAATAAACTTTCCTGCTAGATTCTCAACCAGTTTTCGCGCGCATGTAACATTCAAAACACGTTACCAGGGAGCCAACCACCACCTCTTTTCGGGAAAGAGATACAGCTATACATGATGTATCTCCATCTCTTTCCGACAATGAAGCAAGATTGAAGAAATCGAGGTATAGGAAGTGACGGTACAGTCCCTGATTGGTCATTCGTAGCACGTCGAACAAAGACAACCGGGTTGATGAGCCACTAAATACGTCAAATTACAGGTTGGATGACGTCACGAGTACGACCACAACGCTGGTGAAACAGCAGTAGGTACCTAATTTAGGTACGTGGTTAATAAAAAAGTACAATTGATTACACATACACTCAAGTAGCATTCACTACGCTGAGTAGGAAAAAGAATTGTGAATACGTCAGTATGTATAATACCAATTTATGTACAGTACACTAAGCAATACAGGTGGAAGATAGCCATTTTATTTTTATATTTTTGTATTTATTGGGGACAAGTGACACATTACATAAACATAAAAAAACAAGTATGAATTCCATGAAAAATGTTGTTGGTAACACAAATGTGTTACCATCAACATTTTCCACGGAATTAATGCAATAAAAACTTTTTTGAAATTGGCTATTTTTTTGCAAAAAAGTTATATTTACCCTTTTTAGTTCTGGTATCTCACGCAAATTCTAACTAAGGTATCTACTGAGAAATCGGCTATGTGTAAACTATTAAATAGTTTTATTGTAATGCAACACGCATTAGATCGATTGCTATAAAGATACAATAAAAAAAAACGATTTATAGAAACCGATTTATTTTTAAGCAAAGAGAATCTTGACGTAACAAAATGAATGGTCCGTGAAAGGTACGATATTAGGATACGGTTATCGCTCTTAGCACACGTGTAAGCACTGCAGCGAATTGGCATCACCTTTTTTTTTAGGATAGGGAATCATCACATGACTCCTCCCGCTCTAGGTAGAGCGGAAGGGAGTGTCAGACTTGTACTGACTAAAACCCATCCATGTTCCTTCCTTGCCCTTTGTGTTCCAGGGCCGCGGTATCTCTTTCGAACAGTCCCTGATCCAATCCATGGTCCGGAGCGAGAGGGAATGGGACGCCGTCACCTCCTTCTGCGAAGCAGTCATGCTAGCGAAGGAGGTGGCGCAGCGTGAGAGGGAGAGAACCTCTCGTCCCAACCGCCACGGGACACGCCCCGGGCGTCGAGGGTCAGCGGGACTGTTCGAAAGAGATACCGCGGCCCTGGAACACAAAGGGCAAGGAAGGAACATGGATGGGTTTTAGTCAGTACAAGTCTGACACTCCCTTCCGCTCTGCCCGGAGCGGGAGAAGTCATTTGATGATTTCTCATCCGAAAAAAAAAACAAAAAAAAAAAGGGTGCAGTAAGGTGCTCTATAGAAAGACTGGTGATTGGCTGCCTTTTTCGTCTAGTAGTCGCAAGCGCAACTGTCGGCATGAGTTCCTGCGTTGGATTCCCAGGCCGGGCAAAGTGGTATTTGGGTTTTTTTCCATTAGGAATTTCTCAGTGGCATCTACGTAGCCTAGACTTGTGCCCGGCTGAAGGCAATAAGGAAAGGCGAGCCCCTATTACATAAGTCTTAAACATAACTGGCGAAATGTTGGAGTACTATTAGGTTCTAAGCCTAACCCTTCGGGGATTTCAGGCGTGATGTTATGATGTTGGTGGTTGGCTAGAATTGACGCGATGTTTACGTGTACGCTGAACTTAAAACAATATTTGTTGCACCACCTATTACATAAATTGCCAGTGACCAACAATTTGGAGTGACGGTTTCCTTTTTAAAGACTGCAGCTACCGCTTTGTGGATGTTGCCAAATCTTTCGACGGAAGATCATGTAGTTATTATACACCCACATTTCGCCAGTTATGTTTTTAAATCCCATGTAATAGGGGGCGAGCCTATTGCCATCAACCGGGCACAAATCTAGACTGCGTAGCTGCTATTGAGAAATTCGTGATGGAAAAACCTTATAGCACTATGTCCGACCCGGAAATCGAACCCAGGACCTCATGCTCCGCAGTCGCGCTTGCGACCACTAGACCAACGAGGCAGACGAACAGGCAGACAGAACCTAGGTAGTGGAACGGGAACGGGAACGTCGAAAGGGGAGGAAGGGACACCGACGCGAAAACGTTTACCACGTATTCAGCAAATCATTCTGAGCCATAGAAATTTTTCATCGGTTTTAGGTTTTTTAAAAAAAAACAGGTGTTCCATACATTTTGACTGTGTAGGTATTGCACTTCTGTAGGAAACGGCTGTTTTTTTTAATCAGCCGTTTCCTACAAAAGTTCCTACTAACCGATGAAAAATTTTAATGTAGGGGGCTCAGAATGATGTACTAAATACTTGGTACTTCCACCTCTTGGAGTTAAATTATTACAAGTACCGCTATTCGCTACCTATATCCCCATCAGTGACCTGATTGTACTTTATATTTGCTATGCATACGTAGTCGCGGCCTTTTTTTTATGCCTGATCATTAAAAAAAATCTTCGCTTGAATCATGCAGGGGCGCCCCGCCTGGTTAGAGAGCTTATCATGTTGTGAGTGCCATAAGCAAAAATGAGCTTAGTGGTGATCAGGGGGGAGTGACCTCGATTGTAAAAACGGTATAAAAAAACTCCGAAAGGTACTTGTTCTCCCCGTCATTGCGATCATTATTTTTTCTAAATCATACCTGGGAACTTTCTAGTTACTGAGATATTGGGGGGTCAAAGTTCCAAGTTTTTAACAAGTTTTTGTTTAAATACATGTTTTTAATGTATTTTTTTTTACTTAAGACACCTTCACGACCCCCTAACTATTCAATCCATCCATCAGCACAATGTTTTGACTGCGTTACATTGAGTCCTACCGTAAAACGTGATTTATCACCCCCAAAAAAAAAGTCGTTTTCCAGCAATAATGTTTGCGTTAAGTTACTTAGTTGGATGTACGTAATGCTTGGTTAACGGCTTCGTGAAAAGTCTGTTTACACCCTGTTTAGTACGTAAATGTACACTCATAGGAGGTAAACGGTCTAACCTTGGTCCCGATCTTGTGAATAACTTTGGTAAGAGCAAAGGATAGAACGTTTTCCTTCTAGCGACGCTACACACGAACTAACTCTTCATACCTGACGTCACGCAAAATCCGATATCAAGCAATCTTATCCAATTATCCTTTACACAGAATCTACAGTAACCCGACAACAACCTTAGGGAAATAACCACCCAGACACAACACTTGTCAGGTTAGAGGAACCTCCCGTTTCCACAGAAAATGAGGAACTGTACACGCCGTCCCTCTTACTTCAACACCGTGACTACGGCCCTGGAACACAAAGGGCTGAAGGAACATAGGAGAGCGGGAGAGGTCATTTAATAATCCCACCAGAAAAAAAAGGTACGTTTCACTGTTTGACACGTAAATATTTTTAAACAGGGTGTTTCATAATTTTAATGTATTATTTATTTTTCTTTGTACTTACTTAATTTATGGTAAAAAAAATCGCGCCTAGAGGTATTTTATGTCGCAAACATTGCACCTACCACTCCATATTAGTCCTCCGCCGCATCTGTCTGTCTGTTCGCGATAAACTCAAAAACTTCTGCACCGATTTTCATGCTATTTTCACCAATGGATAGAGTGGTTCTCGAGGAAAATTTTAGTATATAATTTGTCAAGTTTTTGTATACATTGGCTAAAACATAATGATATTTCCCACGGGTTGCGGGCACGGGATCAAAATTTCATGATTACTTTTGGTCGCGATAAACGACATTCACGCGGGTGAAGCCGCGGGCATCAGCTAGTATATCATAAAGGTTTTATAACTTCTTGTTTGGATTGTGAAAGATCGTAAAGTCTCTAATTTCTTCAAAAAAGTCTTTTATCAGATGAACTACCATCATCTTCCTGCCCTTGTCCAATGTTACTCGGGGTCGGCGCATCATGTTTTTTACTTCCATTCTCTCCTGCCAATCGTCACGCTATCATTTATTCCATTTTCCTTCATATCATTCCTCACTTAATCCATCCATCTTTTCTTTGGGGTACCTCTCCCTCTCCATCTATCAACATATTTTATATTCATCACTCTTTTAGTCACATGTGTTCTAACCCTCCTCATCACATGTCCATACCAAGGCAGGTACGGAACCCTAAAAAGATGAAAGGGAGTCGTACCTTTCATTTTTTTAGGGTTCCGTACCTCAAAAGGTAAAAAAGGAACCCTTATAAGATCACTCTCTTGTCCGTCTGTCTGTCTGTCTGTCCCTGTGTCACCACCGATTTTATAAGTACCAAAATTTACTTTAATTTTCGTTTTTTTTTATTTTTCGGAATTTATCCTTAACTTCTGCTGTAAGACCTTGCTTTTAACCAAAATTGACAATTCTAGGTCAACCGGAAGAACCCTATAGGTTCGAGTCGAAAAACCTATATGGTAGTTCCCGTTGACCTAGAAAAGCAAAAAGTAAGGTCTTACAGCACATGTAAAGGACAAAATCTGAAAACTGCAAACATGTAGTTTAATAACAAAAAACCTACAAGCTTATATGGAACTCTCAGTGCGCAAGTCCAACTCGTTTGTAACAGGCGCCACTTTCAAACTTCCTCTTATATGCTCATTTCTTACTTTATCTATTTCGTTTATCAGATGAACTGTAAAAAGCTTTAATTTTCATGTCATAAACAATAGTGAACCTACAATTAAATTAAATCTTAAAGCCTAGACTATAGCTACACCAATCCAATTCACTGCAATGATATCTTTACAATGTTAGTACCTACTGATACTGATCAACAGATAGTTCCTAAGATCAGGACAAACACTGGAGCAATCACTTTATCTATTGTGGACGACCATGATTAGATAGACGAGGCAGTTAACTTGTCGACAAGTTCGATCACCGTTGAAGATATATCTCTAGGAACAGTTGCGCAACTACGACGAAATGTGATGATGAAGTTATGTTCCCTGTGTGCTCTGTTTTTATAAACGACTAGCTCAATGCCCGCGGCGTCGCCTGCGTGGAGTTCAATTTATGTCCCACGGGAACATACTATCGGGATAAAAAGTATCCTATGTTTTAATCCAGGTTATAAACGACGTGTGTTCCTAATTTCATCCAAATCCGTCCAGAAGTTTCGGAGCCTATTCGGTACAAACAAACAAAACAATCTTTCCTCTTTATAATATTGGTATAGACAGTCCTGCTATATAGAAATCTCTATAAACAATCCGGAGAAAATCTCACGCTATACAAAATTATGTAAACAGAAAAGTAAA
Source organism: Lycophotia porphyrea (assembly GCA_950005105.1). Classification (NCBI taxonomy): domain Eukaryota; kingdom Metazoa; phylum Arthropoda; class Insecta; order Lepidoptera; family Noctuidae; genus Lycophotia; species Lycophotia porphyrea. Next base: position 3,880,803 of record OX465396.1, read on the forward strand.
CAAGTGGGTCTTTAAAGACTGACGATCAGTTTTTAGAGCCTATCATCATCATCATCAGCCTATAAATGTTCCCACTGCTGGGACACAGGCCTCCTCTCTTTGAGAGGGAATGGGCTATAATCCACCACGCGGGCCCAGTGCGGATTGGTAGATGTCACATGTCTTCGAATTTTTGGTTCTAGGACATGCCGGTTTCCTCACGATGTTTTCCTTCACCGTTTTTGAGAGCAGTGGTGATGAAATAAATTACACAAAGTAATGCGCCTGCCTGGGTTCGAACCCACGACTTACTGTTCGTAAGTCGGGGTCGCTACCACTGGGCCACCGCTGCTCTCACCCAGAGCCCATATTAATAAAGCCATAGAGCCTATATTAATGCTAAAACTTACAGACTTTACAAATTGGCACAGTTGATATGTTGCAGAATGACTATCAACAATTTAAAATAATATATCTTAAAAATAATGAACATTCTGTAAACATTATTAACCCTGAACTGAAGAAATGAAGGTGAATGAAAACCTGTATACTTTTGACGTGAGAAATTGCCAATCCAGTCAACACAGTGCAAATTACAACGTAGGTATGAAGTCTTTGGTCCTTCAGATCTGCTGTGACTGTTGACTTTGTTATAGGAGCCAACCGATAGCAAATATTACAACACAGTTGACGAAATGTAGGTGTTTGTGCTGTAGTACTTACTGTACTACAGCACCACTTACCTTTCCCGATATAATATTATTTATTTATTTATCATTACATATAACTATTTTACAGGCACAACCTAATGCAATAGTGAAGCCAACTAACAACTTATCATCTATAACTGATTACATATAATATAAATGTATATGTATAAATAACTCTTTCATTTGATACCCATATCTTGGGCATGCATAAAAAATTACTAGTCCACTACCTTTGGGTGTCCACCATATTGGATTTAGAGTGACGTCACTTGGCTAACTAGCATTGTCATCCAAACTAAACATGTATGCAAAATTTCAGCTCATTCGGAAACCGGGAAGAGGGTCAAATTAAACTTCTACGATTTTGTTACATAGTTACAGGTGCAGTTAATAAAAGTGTGTTAAAAAGGGCGTGATCCTTTGTTAATTCAAGAAAGAACAAGAGACGATCAAGAATGACATGACAACATTCGACAAAGACATGCAAACAAAGAGTCCAACCTCCGAAACTAATTCATAAGAATCATGATGGTGATACATAAGATTCCTATAGCACATTGAATGTACTGTTATAAGTATCAGCTTAGCCTGAGAAGTGTGCTGAGAGCTAAGCACATTGTAAAGATATGGTATCAGTAGGACACTGTTTGTGCGTGCAATTGCATGCTATACGAGTATAACACTGCTATTGGCTAGGGTTGTCTGCTCAAGAGTGGTTGTGTTCATAGAAAGATTGAGATCAGTATCATGTGTCCCCTGGTTTCAATCTGAGTCTTATACTACATGCTTTAAGTCCTAGATTTCTTAAAGCCCTTATCATCATCATCTGGTTAAACTTTAACCACGTTGGGGTTGGCTTCCTGTTACTGAATACTGCTGAATAATAGTATTTTCATGGAGCGTCTGTCCAGTTATTGAATAGCGCAAACAAAGTAATAATTCAGATTGGTCATTAAAAACCTTAACCATTGAAGCCTAGAGAAAAATATGCTAAAGAGACAATGAATATTTTTTTTTAATCTGACAGGAAAATTGTCTGTTGATTTTCAAAATTGGAACCTCGTTTTGTTCATTAGCTGCACAAATGGCCTGGGAAAAGTAGACCAACAAAAAGTAGACCAGTGCCAATAAAGCAAATGAATAATGAGCAAAAAGGCCAACACTTTTAGAATCTTCTCAATGATTAAAAATCTTGTAGTTGTGTATGTAGTAGTAGAGTAGAGTATGTAGTGTATTCGTTACTGTTCTACAAATGATGGATAGGCCAGGATTCAAAAGTCAAATTCGACCAATTACAGGAAACACGAGACATGATGTAGATTTCAACCTATTTGATTGGTCGATTTTCGCACGGCTGCCCTCCGCTTCGCTCGGATCTTGTTTGATCAAGTCCGGGCCTTAATGTCATGAATGTCCTGCATGCCCTTTGTTGCAAGAAGTAATGGACGCTACTGAGGGCACTAAACTCGTTACCAAATTCTGGGCTATTCTATTTAGATTGCCATCGCCTCGCTAAGAAGACATAACATAACATCACGCGTGTTACACCCGAAGGGTTAGGCAGAGAGGTGTACCCATTAGTATACTCACATTTCGTCAGTTAAGTGTTTAAGTCCCATGTAATATGGGGCAAGCCTTTTGCCATCAACTAGGCACAAATCCAGACTCCGTAGCTGTAACTGAGAAATTCCTGATGGAAAACCCAATAACGCTTTGCCCGACCTGGGAATCGAACCCAGGACCTCCTGCTCAGCAGTTGTGCTTGTGACCACTAAACCAATGAATACGCTAAGAAGATGAGTAATGTATTCTACATACAAAACATCACGCCTGTAATCCCCGTAGGGTTTGGCAGAGGTGTACCTAATAGTACACCCACATTTCGCAAGTTCTGTTTACGTCCCATGTAATAGGGGGCGAGCCTATTGCCATCAACCGGGCACAATTGATTTTGATGATTTTGATTTTGTAATGCTGTGTGTAGTAGTAATGTATTCTATTGATGAGATAATCTACGGCCTGTGACGGCGTGCCACAATTCTAAACTTGACATTAGCAGTTGACATCTGCGTGGGTACTGACGTCTTGTCTCCTAATCTTATCAACGTAGGCCGCGATCTTTGCATCTCGTAGCACGTGACTCGTAAGATCAAACTCCATTTTTCATATTTATTTAAGCATGTTGTAGATATTTTTGTTTGGCAAACAAGTTGTTGGCCGTTCAAGTTGTTGGAGGAGCTCGTGGCAAAATAATAACAGCCGCTCGGGTCGATCTTTACGTTAAGCCGTGCTTGCTTAGGTAGTTCTGTGGATGGGTGACCACCCATTACATACCGAGTTTCCTCCGTGCCTCGGAAAGCACGTTAAGCCGTTGGTCCCGGCTGTCATTTATACACCTTTGACAGTCGTTACAGATTAGGTAGGTCTGTGGATGGGTTACCACCCATTACATACCGAGTTTCCTCCGTGCCTCGGAAAGCACGTTAAGCCGTTGGTCCCGGCTGTCATTTATACATCTTTGACAGTCGTTACAGGTAGTCAGTGGCCCAAAAAGTCTGACAACCAGTCTTACCAAGAGGTATCGGTCGGTTTCTAATATCATTTTTTTCTAAACTGAATAGTTTGCGCGAGAGACACTTCCAAAGCGGTAAAATGTGTCCCCCCCCCCCCCCCTGTAACTTCTAAAATAAGAGAATGATAAAACTAAATAAAATATATGATGTACATTAGCATGCAAACTTCCATCGAATACAAATAATTTTGTGGCTATTCGCGCCTAAATAAAAATACGTGCAAAAAGTCGGATGATTATCGAGAATTTGATTCAAGTAATGCTGGTTGCGCGGTAAAAGTCTACTGGCCATTTAAGTATCGCCTCCCAAAGTAAATCCACCTGTTTTTAGGGGTGCAGGTAGGCTCAGAAGAGGTAGACTTGGTCCTTAATTTTTGTTTCAGGTACGTAGTGGACCCAAAAGTCTGTCCACCAAAGTAGTAATCTTACCAAAAGGTATCGTATTACCCAGTACTAACTGGGTTGTGGACGTCAGAGGTAAAATACTGATATTCAGCTGCATCTGGTTAGACCTGGAACCCAACGTCAGCGTAGTTGGGAAAAGGTTAGGCAGATAATGTTCAGAAACAGAAATAAAATCATTTTGCCAATGGTAAAGAGCAACAAAGATGTAGAAGAAGTGCCACGCTCATAAAAAGACGCTCGGCTTTGCTCGATCAGTAATTACTGGGGGTAGATAAAGATACCGCACGGACTTACCGACCGGCACGAGATGAATAAAGCCGAATTATCTATTTAATCTAATACCTTTAAACGAGCAATTCTTGTGTATCTAATACCTTTAAACGAACAATTCTGGTGTATATATAATCGGAATCTCGGAAACGGCTCCAAAGATTTTCATGAAATTTAGTATGCAGGGGGTTTCGGGGGCGATAAATCTATTTAGCTAGGTTTCATTTTTAGAAAAAATCGTTTTATCCGTGTTACCGAGCAAAACTCGGTCATCCAGGTACTGTATAATAATATGAAGTGGGATTGGGTGGGCCATGTTTGTAGAATGCATTAGGACCGACGGGCTAGAAAACGCTGGCGTGTCTACTGACTACGTAGACCGTGCGGCGTTTGCGCGAGATTGGCCAGAGATAACCACATGGAGAGAAGAGTGGAAGATTATAAAGGAACCCATTGCCCGCAGAGGGACAATATAAGCTAAAGAAAGAAAAAAAAACATTCGGGACTTTGTTGTTACAAAGATGTTTGTAGCACACCTAACAAGACAGAACTAAAAAAAAACCATTCATTGACTTGATTGATGTTTAATAAATATTGATTGTCGTGGATTCACAGAACGTGCAATAATTCTGTGAATCAAAGTAAGTTTGAATGGTGTCTCGCGGCTAAATAACATACAATATCCGTAGCTACAACTCTCGGATATCAGACGAGTCAATATGAATGTACTGAAATAACAGGCATTACTTACTATTAGATTCGTAACTGATAGGAATTTTATAACATAACATCACGCCTGTAATCCCCGAAGGGTTAGGCAGACTCCGTGGCTGCTACCAAGAAACTCCTGATGGAAAAACACAATAACAATTTACCCGACCCGGGAATCAAACCCAGGATCTCACGCTCAGCAGTCGCGATTGCGACCACTAGACCAACAGTAAGCGTCAGAAACCCTGGACCAATAGAGATATTTGATGTTTAGAAAAATGCACTGCCTTGTTGCTACTATTTGATAACTAACTTCAAATATTTACTACCTCGATGGACAGCGAAAAAACGCGTAAAGAAAGTGGTCAGACATTCTGAGGTCAGGACGTCTAGACCAGTTCTTTTTTCATAGTTTGAGGACAACATCACTATTTTTTCTCTTTATAAATATTTACTACCTTCTTAGTACATCAATATATGTTTTTGTTTCAAAGGAGACTGAAACGATTTCATACAATCTTGGGCCCAGGTGTAAGAAGATGAAAGTGGTGTCAATTAATAGCTTATATATTATCAAACTTTCACGGAAAATTCTGCGGATTTTGTCAATCTGAGAACAGTGATATAAGAGATTATGGGTCTGGGTCGTCGGCCCAGTGTATTGCAGTGAACAGTGGATATCCCACAATTCACACAGCGATCCATAGTTTGAATAATATCCAATCCAGAAGCCGGCGGTAAAATCCAAAATAACAATTCCAAGTCAAACGTGTGAGCGATCTTCGGTGTCCAAGGTGAAAGCAAGGGTCTAACAAGGTAGGCAGGGTCAGAATCCGTAAAATACAAAGCAGTGGTCGTGAAAAATTACGAATAATCGGGAAAGCACTCGAAACGCATCAGAAAACACGAAACGAGTGAACAAACAAGAACAGTCGGCAACTGTCTAGTGTCAATGTCAGTCAGCTGTCATGTCAGTGACATAGACTAAAAATATAAGAGAGATTTGAATCGATATGAAATCGATAATCATTAATATTGGTTTTTCAGTAATTAATTGATATTTGATTTATTAATATGACTGTAGTTATATGCAATATGTTGCATATAAGTATAATATAGTGCATTTAATTACTTTGAGTTAATTGTTTAGTGCAAAAGTTTTGTTTTCATAACTGTGTAATCGATTACTGAATCGATAATCTCACGAAAACTATCTTTTTCATATTTTTCCGCTTCCAGATTGAGAATTGAAGTGATTTTTCATATTCTTAGATAAAAAAGTATGACTAATTTTTTAGATCATATCTCAACTTATTACATTTGGGCCCACCGTTTTCCATCTCCTTTATTTGGCATACCAGAAAACTTACACTTACTTCTGACGCTTACAGACCAACAAGGCAGACCAAGAATTTTATAAATACTTAACTGTTTTAAGTTGTAGTCAATGTCGAGTAAAATACTATATATAAGTTGCAGAGTCTAGATATATTTAACCTAGACAAATACAAATACTTTTATTTGTTGAACATAGGTAGGTACAGATGTTATAATTATTAGTAAACGCTATGTCAAACCGTCATCGGCGTACAAAGATTATTTTGATATAAACATCAAAAGCAAAATTAAAAGAAAAAGAAAACTACTATTAATATCACACATTATTAAATAATTCCAATTCAAATTATCATCAATTGTCACACTAAAAAAGAAAAAAAAAACATTTCAATAAAATATAAAAATAATAAATTCTAGTATAAATTATAACAAAAAGAAAAAAAAAAACAAATGGCAGTCATAAAGTGTCAGTTAGGTATTCGTTCACCGTATAATATATTTTTTCATGCAATATTTTCAGGAAAGCCTTTTTAAAATCGTGTATGTTTCTAATTTCTGTAATGTGTCTAAAAAACTTTTTTTTTTAATGAGCAGTGTTATGTGTCTTAGCGCATATCTCTCTGTTGCGTCGTTTGGATCTCAATGTTCCAAACAGATGGAAGTTGGATTTGACAAATACTGCAGTCTCAAAAATGTACAAACAGGGCAATGTTAGGAGTTTAAATACAGCTTTCAGTTGGTTTCAGTTAAACACAGCACGCACACATCTTTTTTGGGCCTTAAATTTCTTTGTCATTGGAATTTCCCCAATATATTATTCCATAACGTAATGTAGATGTAACATAGGCCTTGTAAGAAATTAGAACAACGGGTTGATTTACTATCTTTGCTAGATTATAGAGTGCATATGAGTACTGGTTCAGTTTTTTACAAACAGTTTCCACATGATATTTCCAGTTTAAGTGAGTGTCCAAGTGAAGTCCTAAAAATCTCGAACAGCTTGTTTCAGCTATTGTTTGATCTGCATAAGTTATTTTTAAGTTAAGTTTTTGAAGTTATACTTCTTTTGGCGCGTTAGGGAAAAATGATGAGAGATTTTTTTTACGATGCGCGCGCACACCGACACACCGAAAACCTACATCGTGAAGTTAGCTAGTCAACATACACCCTGAAGTTAGCTTAGTGTCAGATATTGACAAGCCTAGGTTTTTTATTTAATCTTCTGCTGGAGCTAGCTCCAGCGGTAGATTAAAAATAATAACCTAGGCTTGTCAATATCTGACACCAAGCTAACTTCAGGGTGTATATTGAGATAAGGTGACAGATAAAATTTTAAAAAAGAAGTATAACTTCTAACGCGTGTACATAAGTACACACACACACTTTTTTGTTCTTTGATAAAATGTCATCAGCTTTGTTTTATCTATGTTAATTTTTAATTTATTAATAAGTAACCAATTTATAATGCAAAGGATGGACTTGTTTATGCCATCTTCGTAAGTTTCTATATTTTTACATGGAACAATAAGTGTACTGTCATCGGCAAACAAAACAGTTTGATGGTCAGTGCATTTTGGCAAATCGTTAATGTATATGAGGAACAACGGGGGCCCAAGGACACTTCCTTAGGATACACCACATGTTGTTTCTCGAATTGATGACATATGAGTAACTTCGGTCTCGGATTTAGAACAAACTCAATTTAAAACAGTGACTTGCTTTCGTCCAGTGAGATAGTATTTTTTTATTATTATTAGACGAACGCCAACTCCTTCGATGGATAAAAGTTGGGCCATAGGAGGTATGATATCCAAACGATATTCGATCATGGCGTTTGCAATAGCGTCGAAATATCGGGAGCTCAAAATAAAGGACAATAACGAAAAATAACCCGGTGACAGGATAAACTTATAGTTTAATCGTAAAGAACAAGACAATGTTTTTTAATAACGATGTACTCTAAGGTAGCGACCGACGTAAATACCCTGTGAAACGCAAGTTCCTCACATTAGAGCTCGTTAACGGAGACGCGGCGCGTTGTGCGGCGCGACCCGCTTTCAATTCAAACATATGGCGATGTATGAGAGCGTTTACAGAGAAGCGATATTACGCGCTTTGCTTGAAATGCAGCGTTGCCCGCAGATGACAACGCCGCCGCGTCGAATGGGGCATCGCACGAGTAAATACGAACATAATATGGCAGATGACACCGCCGCGTCGCACGCGGCGTTGAACTCGTTGATGCACGCCCCGCGTCTTCGTAAACAACATCATACATTGCCATATGTTTGTGTTTAGGCGTGTGATAATGCAGGCCGCTGCACGCGTCGCCTCTCCGCAAACGCAAAAAACGCGCAACGCGCCGCGTCTCCGTAAACGAGGCCTTACTCGTTTAAAACGACTGTGAATCGCCCACTTGTATTCTAAAGTGAGAGAGTAAAGATTCACATCAAGTCTAATAAATGACGTGACAGAATTTAAACAGTTTTTTTTTTCTCGAAAAATACCTAGTTATGTCATTTTCATACGTTTACCTACATCGAATGTTTACATTTTCTATTTACACGTACTTGACATATTGCAAATTGAAGTTCCTTTTTTGTGGTATGTCTGTGTGGCCACGTTCTGTAAAACTACCTTTGAGCAGTTTGAATTTGATACGGTGTTAACCATTATTTAGAGAATTTCTACGGGAAGGTATATTTGTTTATTTTAAACTTGCTTAAAACAGAGAAATATCAATGTTTTTTGTCAAGTCTTTACAATCGCGCGAAGCAAGGGCGGGTCGCTAGTTATGTAGAAATACGCACAGCGTGTAATTTTATAGTGTATCTGTCTACAAATTACATAAATGTATTGTATGGTCTTTATCCCCATATGCGTTCAGCTGAGTGTTCCGCAAAAATCACATCTAAAATTATATAAGAATAATTGTCGTTACAATTGATTGCGTGAATGACAGGTCGGTAGGATCATATGTGGATGCATGACGGGTTAAAAGATCATTATTGTGCAATAATCGTGACAGTGAATCGTAAGGATGTGTCCACACTAATAAAATAACATGTTATTTAACATTTATAACAATTTATATTTATTTTGAATCGCAATTATTTACCTTTTTTTAATTTAATATGTATGTTAATTGTTGATCTAATTATACTATTGTATTTGTATTTTATTGAAATATTGGTCTTTTGACTTATTTTGTACACCAGCCATGGTCAAACATGTTGAGACAAAGAATACCTTGTAACACCTATAATAAGCAAAACACCATGTACATTATCTACACAAGTTTTTGCAAGTAAATGCACTTGAACATGATTTAATGGAGAGATTAGCAATGTTGTATCAATTTGACGTGTTATATAGCAAAAGTTTTGTAAAATGTTACTAATCTGGACGCACCTTTAGAGATATGTCTGCCTTTAAGCCCAGTTATTTTTCAATAATTAAAGTAGCCTAAATTATACCTTATAACATCAGCTATCTGCTAGAAAAAGTCCCGTCAAAATCTGTCCAGCCGTTTCGGAGATTTAAAAATATTATTTATTAGGGATTTGATATCAAAAACATTATAATTCGATTAATCTTCGTAAGGTAAGTATACTATACAATATACATATAATATAATAGCTACAATGTGATCTTAACTAACGTTTTTTATAACTTTCGGCTTGCGGAAATCGTCTGACTATATTTTTTATGTTATTTTGGTATGATGACATCTAAAATAAAAAAAAACAACCGCGCTCGAGTAAATCCAGACATCGACTTTTATTGCAACTTTGCAACCCTCCCACGCCCTTAAGTTACGCTCAAATCGTTTGATTAGCAAAACTGACGCTTGTTAGTTAGTAAATCCGCTTGTGTAAATCCGATGATCGATTTTTTTTACTAATCTGACGGGTTCCCCTGAGCGCCCTCCCCTGTATTAAGGGCTCATACTGGCTGGAGGTACTTGTCAATATGTAAGGTATCCTCCCTTATATTAATTTGACGCGCTCGAGTAACTCCCAAAATCCCTTCTACGGCTCTAAGTCACAAGTTCGAACCCAAAACACGCACCTCTGGTTTTTTGGATTCATGTGCGTTTTGTTAATTAATACTTGTTTCTGTGAAGGGGAAAATCGTGGGGAAACCAGCTTGTCTGAGAGATATTTCCTGGTGGCATGTAAAGCCAAGCCAGAGTACCATAAAAAGTTTGATACCAGGTTACGCACCAACCACAGGATAAAGAAGAAATAAGTGTTGCCTTTTAAGTATAAAATTGAGGACTCACGCATTCTCGAGCACGCGCTTAATGTCTGCATCGAATCTTAAATTTAAAAGCAATTTTGATACAGTCCTTTATTCAGAAGCATCAAAAAAGTGCGCGAAATTTTTTCTGGCCGGTGGAAACTGACTATTACGGTGGTTCTCGTGGGATTAAGATGCGGTAAGATTTGGTATCGGTACGCTTTTGCATAAAGGACTCAACTGGTGGAACTTACTTGGTGTTTTGGTACCCATCACGGAAGATTTGACCTCGACATTCTCGCCGCTCCCAAGCATCTCACTCGCATTAAACGTGTAATAATTTTGGTTGAACACTTTCCAAAACATCTTACAATTCGTTTTTGATTATATTTAAAATTTTCTCGTATAAACTGTGATAACGGCAAAGAATAAAATAATTATTTTTGTACCAAAGATTTCGACATTAGTTTGAAGTTGACGTTTAGTTTTTTTAATAATTTATTAAAACTTCTTGCAACAAACTTTTAAAAACTAAAGGCTAATTTGTCTCATCCCGAAGTCAGAACTTTCCGAAGTTCGAATCATATCATAAAGGCGCAAACCCACCGCGGTGCATGCCGTGCACGGGCACGTGGCGCATTTTAACTGCGTGGTTTCATTTGTTTGACAACGTGGGTCTACGTTTCCACTGCAGTACACGCTACTCACCCACAACTATATACAACTGTAGCAAGCGTGGCCCACCGCGGCATAGTCGTGGGTTAATATTCGTGTATAGCGTGTACCGCATGCACAGCGTGCATGGCGTTGACAGCGTTGAGCTATGTGAGCGCCTTATTCGAGCAAGCCACGCTTGTACTAATGACGTCAATTGATGCATAGCGTGTCTGTGGTTTGCAGTGGACACAATCACATACATTTTCTTGCAAAGCGAAGCTTAACACACGTGCGTAGCCTATCCGTGCGCCGCGGTGGATATGCGCCTAATCATAAAAGATAATAACTGAGTGGATAAAAGAGAACACTAAACAACAACTAGAACTTCATTACTAGAAGTTTCAGATAGGAGCCCTTCAGGCAGGGGCTTCTTTTTCAGTTTTCAGAGGGGCAAGAACTTAAAACGTACTGTTCAGCTGTCCCATACAAAATTTAAATATGGACAAAGTTGTTCAGTGTGATGGTCTATACCAAATATGACCATACCTTTCTTATAAAGGGTGTAAACAGACTCTTAACGAAGCCGAAAGGTACTTGTTCTCCCCGTCATTGCGAACATTTTTTTGTTCTAGACCATACCTGGGAAACTTCTAGTTACGGAGGTATTGGGGGTTAAAGTTCCAACTTTTTCACAAGTTTTTTTTTTAAATACATTTTTTTAATGTAAGATTTTTACTTTAAACAACTCCACGACCCCCGTACTATTCAATCCAACAATCAGCATAATGTTTTGAGTGCGTTACATTGAGTCCTACCGTAAAACGTGATTTTGCACCCCAAAAAAAAAGTCGTTTCCCAGCAATAATTTTTGCGTAAAGTTACTTAGTTTGATATACATAATGCTTGGTTAACGGCTTCGTGAAGAGTCTGTTTACACCCTGTATACACTATTGTATATATTACTAGCTACTGCCCGCGGCTTCGCTCGCGTTAATTTAGAATTAATGACTTTCAATTCGGTTTGTACTCAGCTTGTAATTCAATCATTATTCGAAAGACACGTGGCGCCATCTATGAGCATAATAATGTTATTGTTGTTTTCCTCGGGAACAGTACTGTTTTTCGGGATGAAAGGTACCCTATGTTCGTTTCTGTACCTGTACCTGACAACGTATATGCAAAATTTCAGGATGATCGGTTCAGTGGTTTAGGCGTGAAAAAGTAACAAACAAACTTACTTTCGCATTTATGATATTAAATAAATAAGGATATTTCATTTCATTTATTCAGATAACCAAGATCCATTGGGTTAGTAACAATATCCAACAATAACCTATGTTAGGACTTAACTAAAAACACAGACAATGGTGCCGATTCCCTTGTTCACAAACTAAACTAAATTTAAGTTGAGTGCATCTTTTTCTTTCTATTTCATTATGAACAGGACAGAATATAAATATTAGTTTAGTCCTGTCAAATTAGTCAGGACCTGACGTAATTTGATGTAATTTTAGTAGTCAACTTTTTAATCGTGTCTAAACTTGTGTCAGGCGCTGGTTCATTTGACAGGACTAAACTAAAATTTATCTGTGTCCTTTTCTTAATGAAATAGAAAGAAAAGGATGCACTGAACTTAAACTTGGTTTAGTTTGTAAACAAGTGAATCGGCACCAGTGTACAGGTTACTAGTGACCTCACGAAGGCTGTCACGCCTCCTGACTATGGCGCTCAGAGTGCTGTTGGGGCTGCCACGGAGTCTGTTTAGCTGCGAGCCTGTTATCTTACGCCGTACAGCATTGAAACAGTGGGTACGTGCCTCAGCGAACATATATGACTCGGTACAGAATCGAAGCAGACGCGAGAAGCACCCTAAACGCGTTGTTATACTGGATCCGCAGATCATTGCAGGTCTTTTGGGTGTAGCTGAACCACAGGCGGTGCGCCTCAAATGGGCTTGGGCAGGACACTTGGCTAGACGTGGAGAAGGCCGATGGAGCAAGGCTTCGACCGAATGGTTGCCAAGGTTAGGCCATAGAATCCAGGGCCATCCTAAAGCTCGTTTGGTTGACGACATCGTCAAAGTCGCGGGAAACACCTGGATGAGGGATGCACAAAACCGGGAAGTGTGACAGAAAAAGGCCTATTCCCAGCAGTGGGTGATTCCGGGCTGATATGATGGTGATGATGATGAACCAGATGAATCACAGGCTCCCCGAGTACAGTGACATGCAATATATGTATTGCCTTTCCCCCTAAAATAATAATAAAGATAGGTTAAAATCATGATCAACTGACACTTGTGACTTCACAAACCGCGTGGTGTCTTAGTGGTATAACAATGTTCTGGTATCTAACTATATCAGTAGACAGATATCTTCGATATATTTCTTCATATCATTTGATGTTGTATGACTGTTTCTCTCAAGTTTATCTATAGGGTTATCTTATTTTGAACCGTTGCCTATCTCAGTGTAACCTTCTTTGAGACCGACTCTCATGAGTCGGTCATGGGACAAGAGATGATTCTCTTGTCCCATGTTAGGAGTACTTGGGTCGGTGCAGTTTTTTTTTTCTATCCTCTCTTGTCGATCGTCACGCAATCCTTCTCCAACTCCTTTTTCCTTCATATTATTCCTCACACAATACATCTATCTTTTTTAGGGTTCCGTACCCAAAGGGTAAAAACGGGACCCTATTACTAAGAGTCCACTGTCCGTCTGTTTGTCTGTCTGTGTGGCTGTCTGTCACCAGGCTGTATTTCATGAACAGTGATAGCTAGACAGTTCAAATTTTCACAGATGATGTATTTCTGTATGCCACTTTAACAACAAATACTGAAAACAGAATAAAATAAATATTCAAGGGGGGCTCCCATACAACAAACGTGATTTTTTGCCGTTTTTTTATAGTTATGGCCAACTACGGAACCCTACATTGTGTGTGGCAGTTTTTAATCTTTCTCAAAATAGACACATTTGGTTTCTCTTCAAATCTCCCAGTACCACGTTGTCTTTTCCCAACTATATTGGTCGTCCAGATCCAGACTAACAGGATCCTAAATAACTATTTTCAGAAGCGAAGACCTATCTGATCTTGGTACGACTGGATGTCAAACTTCAGAGCTGTCGGCTACTTGTCTCGACTGTCAAAGATCGATGAATCACATTCGGTAGTGTCAGATGAATTCTTGCCCCAATATTTGTCTTTTTAAGTTTTTTTTATTTCCTATTGTTTATTTATACAATAGATCTACAACAAGCCAAAAAATTCAAAATTCGAATAGCTAAAAGTTAAAGCCCCTTCAGATCTACTTCCCGACGATGAGTCATCTAATAGGTCCTATTCCATTGTGTCACACTCACTGTATATTTAAATCTTAGCTCATCGTGGCATCAAGGTTAGGCATCAACAAGGTACAGTCGACCACACTGACTGGTACCACTTTGGTCTTAAGCTGACCTAGCGTAGTATGGAGTTCCAATAGAATTCGGCCAGTTTTGTTACCAAAGACTTCGGCATAACGTTCAATGTTAGCAGCTTTGCATGGTTTCCTCAATTAGTCCTTCAAATGGACCATTGTGCGTGAGCCATGGCGGCCGTCGATGGTTATTTCAAACCAGCCCACCGCCCTCCTATCTGTGAATCGTCTTCTCATCAATCAGTCTTCTATTCTGCTTGAAACATTTGTAAAAGATAGATAGTGAAGGTCTGGGTGTCCCAAAAGTCTCTGTTCTTATCGGTGACGCTTGTACAATGTACGTTGGACTGCTTCATTTGGGTACCCCATTTGGGAACGTACGTGCTTTCAAGAGGGGTACCCACATCGTGACGCTGACTGTACATTCAAAGAGCACGTGCGCAACTAAAATTATGCGTCCTACCGTACTACTTAAATGAATCAACCGCGAATACCCTTCAGTTTTTATTGTTGGAACGAATCTACAAGTTTCAATCAGCAATAATCCAATATTGAACTTGGAACCGCAAATGCTTCCTACCGGTCAATAAAACCTAAGTACAACCTTCCTTTACGAATTCCTTCTATATAGAACCAGAATGCGAAAAATTTACACCGACATACGCAGAGCAGCGGTCGCCCAGTAGAGCAGTGGTCTCCCAGTAGAGCAGCTGTGGTGACCAGTAGTGGCGGCTCAGACTTACGAGCACTAAGTCGTGGGTTCGAACAACGGCAGTCGCATTACTTTGTGTAATTTATTTCATCACCACTGATCTCAGAACGGTGAAGGAAAACATCGTGAGGAAACGTCCTAGAATCAAAATTTTGAAGAAATGTGTTATCTACCAACCCGCACTGGACCCGCGTGGTGGATTATAGACCACTCCCTCTCATAAAAAGGAGCCCTATGTCCAGTCTTCCCCGTGCGAATCGCATCCAGCGGATCCCCGTAACCTTCACCAGGTTATCGGTCCACCTAGTGGGAGGCCTTCCAACGCAACCAAGACCTTAGGCCAAAAATATGTAGGTACAGACGCCAGCACATCAAGCTACTACAATCTGTCAAATTTCTTTAATAGATTTTCAACTTTATCTCTGAAGCGGTTCAAGGTTGGTTGGGAAAATCTGACAGTTTCGGGTAGGTTGACCTGCTGGTGTCTGTACAATACAGGTAGACTCCATCCATACCTACTACTACCATACCTTTCATGCAGGTATATTGAGTAAGTAGTTTTACAATGTAACCAGACAATACTCCTGATATCTGACTGATCCTTCTATCAACATATTAAACAATGTAATTAAGACACTCCGCAATTATCTACTTACATGCGACACATTGTGGGTAGAGTCAATACACTAAAGATAACATTATGATGACAGGTTTAACAAAGAATTCTATGGAGAGAAATACGAAATAAATAAACAATTAACATAACATTACGCCTGTAATCCCCGAAGGGTTGGGCAGAGGGATATACCTCATAGTACACCAAGATTTCGACAATGTTTAAATCCCATGTAATAGGGGGCGAGCCTATTGCCATCAACCGAACAAATCCAGGCTCCGTGGCTGCTCCTGAGAAATTCCTGAAGGAAAATCCCTATACCTATCTGTGGAAATTTTATTTCCGCACGTGTGCGGAAAAATATTAATATTCCACGCGTGTGAAATACATTGTATGTTGAACCTAATCGTAGTGCGATAAGAACCAGTTTTCGGGAAGTGTATTAAACCGCATTTTTTTTTATATTGTGTAATACCTCTGGTTTGATCCAAAATATGTCTATGCAGTCTTAAGCAACAAAGAAACAATAGAAGATTTCCGAGGAAAACCGTGAAAAGCACACAGACACGCAAGTATACTGATAATGTCTGTGTTTGTTTCGTTGTTTGTCTGCACCAAACATACATCGTTCATACAACAGTCCTTAGTTCCGTGAAACACTACTGTCCATCCAAATGACTCATGTTCTAACTATGTTATTTGCTGTGTGAATGTTAGTGAACCTTATCACAAAACAAATGAATATCATCTTTTCATTACGGAAGTAAATATTCAGACAGCTGTTTGACTTTTGAAACAAAACGTGTCCTTGCTTACTGCTGCAGGTCTTGTCTTGTCCCATATTACTTTTCTTCCATTCTCCCCTGTCGTCTCGCTAACATTTTCTTTTAAAACCATTTGTTTTTATATTGCCTACATTAACATAGACAAAAAATTTCCTGATATTTGCGAATGAATGTTTAGTACACTTTGAGTCATCATCTGCCCAGCCTCTTCCCAACTGTGTTGGGGTCGGCTTCCAGTCTAACCGGATGCAGCTGAATACCAGTATTTTACATGGAGTGAAGGCCTATCTGATCTCCACAACCCAGTTAATACTAGGTAATACGATACCTCTTGGTAAGACTGATTGTCACACTTTTTGGGCCACTGATTACATGTAACGACTGTCAAAGATCTACAAATGACAGCCGGGACCAACGGCTTAACGTACTTTCCGAGACACTAAGGAAACCCGGTATGTAATGGGTGGTCACCCATCCACAGACCAACCTAGGCAAACACGGCTTAACCTAAAGATCGACTGTTATTCGAGCGGCTGTTATTATTTAGCCACGAGCTCCTATAGTTATTAGTAAACTTTGAGTAAAGTATATAAATGCGATTTTCTAGAACATTTTTATGCCCAGTTCCACAACAAATAGACTTTCCATAAAAATTATGTTACATCAAAACATGATGTAAGTATGTTACGTGTCCTGTTTTCTAAATAGCAGTTGTCTTTGACGTGACCAAGAAATCCGACACATCCCATTAAAGTGGCTTCCATGATTTTACTTTTTCTGCACAGAGTGCATTTTCAAATCCAAGTAGAATTGGTGGGGCTTAGATTTGGTTCAGAATCCTTAATGCAAAATTCTTATTACTAGAAATCTTCAATTTCTGTCTTCATTTTAATCGCACCTGATAGGTCTAGTGGTCGCAAGCGCTACTGCTGTCATGAGGTCTTAGGTTCGATCGATCGGTAAAGTGTTATTGAATTTCGCAAAGAACAACAAATTATTGAAAAAATGAATGGAATTTATCAGCCAAGAGTCTGCATTTGTGCCCGGTTTATAGTATTAGGCTCGCCCCCTATTTCATGGGACTAAAACATATGGCGACTGTGTACCTCATATGTATGGGTTCCCTTTGCCAAACCCTTCGGGTACATACAGGTGTGATGTTTTCTTCATCTCAAGGTTCAATCTTGTTTTAAGCCCTTTTCATCATCATCATTTTAGCCGAAAGACGTCCACTGCTGGACATATGCGTCCCCCAAAGGAGGGGTTTTCCTATAATCGCCACCCTTGGCAGGCGGGTTGGCGATCGCAGTACGGTTGTTATAAAAGCACAGAGAACGCTACTGCCTGTTCTCTGCCTAAGTCCTTTTAAATAGTTTTAATTCCACCACCTCATCCCCTATACTTCAAGTATCAGCTCCACAGTAAGAATTTTAGCACTAAAACATTCATTACACACCTTATTTATCTGAAACCTCTCGACACTTATCTTCTGCCACACTCAACTGATAAATTTGTTCGTAGTAACTGCAACTCTGCTCAGCCAATCAGAGAACGGCATTCATTCACGCCCTCGTCTCATGAGTGTCATGAGATCTCCATGCTTCTTTCACAGTCGTGTCACAGAAATATGATATGATAAGTAATCTCGCTAATGCCATCACAAATAGGAATCTAAATCCTTTGTAGCCGTGCCTCCGACTTGTTTCATGTGTAGGGTTAGCACGTGTTTTGTTTTATTTTATTTGATTGAATTGATTGTTTTATTGATTTTTATTGATTGATTTCTGCTCTCAAAAACGGTGAAGGAAATCATCGTGAGGAAACCGGGATATCCTAGAACCAAAAATTCGAAGACATGTGACATCTACCAATCCGTACTGGGCCCGTGTGGTGGATTATAGCCAATTCCCTCTCATAGAGAGGAGGCCTGTGTCCCAGCAGTGGGAACATTATAGGCTGATGATGATGATTTGATTGAATGTTGGATGAATTATTTGTGAAGGGAAGTAAAGAGCCGAGTGGAAGTGGCAGTGGCATTGGCATTTCCCTGATAGGGAATGGAAAACGATTCGATTGACCTATTCACCGAACTGACCAGAAAGCTTCAATGTTGTCCGAGCTTTTCGAGCCATTATGGTTTGTCCAGACGCCAGCAGGTCAACCTACCCGAAACTTCAGATTTTCCCAACCAACCTTGAACATAATGCTTCACAGATAAAGTTGAAAATCTATTAAAGAAATTTGACAGATTGTAGTAGCTTGATGTGCACATAGCACAGTTGTCTGTATTTAGCACAGTTCTTAGTCTTTTCAACCATTTTTTCATGATTGTAACAATCCATGCGATTACCCATCAGGTTTCGAGCCCCTTACTGCTGTAGATCGACTGTCGGCTGCAAATTAATAATCATGCCTAGGCTAGTCGCTTGACAGATACCCCCTTGCATCTAAAATGGTTCCTAACTTTTCTTAACCCTTTCAGTGCCCAGCACCCGACACACGGGTCGAACAATAAATTCGTTCGTTCGCACAACCCGTATCCGTAGCTATGGACACGCTAGTCGGGTTCTGGGTATGGATACAAGTCATCTATAGCTTATTATAACGACGACTCGGATACGGGTTGTGGGCACGCGAACGAATTTCGCGAAGTTTTCGCGAAGTACTGGGCAGTGAATGGGTTAATTTACAGGCAACACGTTACACTTACACAACTGTCTAACAATTGCCCAGCAACGACTTCAAATATTATAAGACTGCAGACCAGTATCTTTGGAAAAGTCTATTAACGTATTCTAGTTGTTATGCCAAATTCTTCATCAACTAGATGGGCTTCCCAAACAAGCTTCTAAAATTATTTAGGTACGCGTTCCTCGCAATGTCATGAAAAAACTCCCGATCGTGTAATCCTTTGGATAATGTGCAATCTGTTAATTAATCTATCATTATGTGCCTTATGCAACTCATATAATGTTACCTTTACCTAGATTTTATGGGCTTTTATAGTAGATATGCATATTACGATAAATTTTATTTATTTATTTATTTATCACATGTTGGCTTTGCCATTACAGATAATAAATCGTAAAAATATACTTAATTATACTTTAAATGCTACGCAGTACGTGGTCCTTGTAAACTCTCTCAGTGTACACGTGAATATGTCAATGGTATCCGCCGTGTCTCGCAGCGCGCGAGCGAACGGTGCGCGCCCCAGCAGGTTAGTGCGCGCAGTCGGCACGACCAATTACCTACAGCTACATATTACATTCACAATTGTAGCTGGCTTAGTACCCCATTAAATTCCCATGTAAAGCAGCCTTTGAGTTATTTGTTGACAAACGGTGTGTCAACTGCACGAACGGGAATAAAACTGCATGAAAAACAGTGCAATATTACTCATTGTTTATGACCAATAGATTTTCCTATGTTGTATCTTATTTTGTTCATGTTACCCAGTTGGTTGGTTGGTTGTGAAGGTCAGATAAGCAGTCGTCCCATGTTTAATTCATGTATTCAGGCGCAACTGACAATTTAGTTGCAAAAGGCTAGGCAGATGATGATATTTTTCCATGTTTTTCCTCCTTTCTAAACAACCTATGCCCCTAAACATTTTATCTTTAATTTGCAGATGTCACTCGTCAGAACCAAGCTAGGCAGCGAGAAACACACTCGCTTGCTACATGTCTTATTTTATTTGTATTTTTACCAAGATAAGTCACCGTAGCAGATAATATTTATAAAGTCTTGACAGCTCTAAGCTTCAACGGGGACGAGCAGGAAATACCAAACTCATTTAGCGTCAACCACTTCATTGATATTAAGTACTTACTTGATAAATATTTTTCAATACACTCTCTCGAAAACTGGTTCTTATCGCACTACGATGAAGTTCAACATGCAAATGCAATGCAATATAATGTCCAAATTGGTTCAATGACTGTAGTCGGTGGTGATTGTTTTTTTTTTTTTTAATCTCGGCAAAGAGATATGCGTCTTTACGGCGTTAATATTTTTTGAGTATTTAAATCGTGTTAAAATATAGAATATCATAGATAAACATGATTATTTAAAACAAATATTTACTTTTATGAACAAATTAACGTTTATTTCTGTTCTAAATTCAAAAATATTTGAATTTTAAATTTTCATATCAGGCTGTTAAGCGGCATCATACCTTTGCTTCTTCCTCAACCTGGTGAAAACAAAGCACGGAAAAAAGCAAATTAAATCCTAGTTTCTTAATAATTCCTGACAAAAACACTTTCCGTTCTAATATTTTATTTCTTCGAGGGTGTATTGAAAAATTCGGTTGATGCGGGTGAGAATTTTTTACAATTCTCGTCCCGTAACAATCTCGCCTGGCGGCTCGGGTGTTAAGTCACCCATTTATATAAAACTACTACATAATATACGTACTATTTTAACGGAAATAAATGAACTGAAGAACTTTTTAAGGGTTAGTCTCCAAAACGGGCATATTCGTGTGATCGCTCTGGTGCTTTTCAGATATTGATATTTAATGGTAATTATGTATCTCATTAAAAATAATGATATTCAAATGGTATATTTTTACTATTGGCCTTCAATTTACACAAATAGTTATGGAAATATTTAAGTTAAAAAAAATTCGCGACCAGAGCAATCATAATTGGTGCCAGAGCGATCATAAATGGTGAAATCAGTGAAACAAAAAATAAATATTGATAAAATATTATGTATTTAGCCGTTTTTATAGGCAAGGCATATTATCAGCCATACATATAAAAAATACGGAATCTTTTATATAAAATAATCGCTAAAATAACTAATTAACATAATTATAAAAAAAACAACTTTTGGCTTAGTTTCATTTCTTTGGACTTAATTAAATCACTTCTAGGTAAATGAGAAAAATTAAAAACCTTTTGAAATCAACTATTAATACAATCCTATAAAGTTATAAAATGACTTAGACTCATTAAATATTAGTTTTTAAAAAGTATTTAAAGAAAAATAACGTTTATTATTTAACGTCAAGCGTTCGCCTCGCCCGAACGCGTCGTAACGCTTTCGTAACGCATTTACCAGCTTACTCCCCAAGCGTCAAGCGTGAATAAAGAAATTTTACTTCAAAAATGGTACTTATTGAATCAATCAGCCCTATGAATTCTCTTCCTTGTAAAAAAATAGAGCACAACGTTTACAAAACGGTCTAACTAGACCTAACGAATCTATTGACGACCAAATTAGCATCATTACGGACGATCGGACGATCGTAACTCAATAAATATCACGTTACGCTTATTAGCAGATTATAATGAATATTTGGTGACAAAATCGTGATTGCTACTTAACATAGCCATGATTATTAAATTTTTGTTAAATCATGATGACGGGGTGAGGGCTATTTTGGTCAGTGGGGAAAGGGGAAGTGCTAAATATATATTATTTCCTCAGACGTCACTGACGTGCTTTAGTTTGCTTAACTAGTTATGTAGCTGTACATGCACGTGAAGCGTGTGCTATCTATATGATAAGGTGCTGCGCAAACGCGGACACTTTTGTGTCTTGTGTCGGATACAAAGCTATAACCAATGAATATTTGATTTCTATAGAATGTCCAGTTGAAGACAGTGAAGACACTGACTCCTGTAACACAGGTTTCACCTAGCCCAGGAGTCGGGGTTTCAAATAGAAATGTATAACTTTTGTATTGTGTCAATAAAATATTTTTATTTTTTATTATTATATTTTTTATAGTTGCTTCCACTTAATCATACTCGTTGACGATCAAAAAGTGTTCGGTGTTGGACACAAGACACAAAAGTGTTCACGTTTGCGCAGTGCCTAAGGCTCCGCTTTTAGACCAGTCCATTGATCAATCCATTGATGGTCCACTTTCACGAACTGGGTCGTCCGCCTGATGGATTACGGGCCACCTCGTCTCTCCAAGAGGCCTGAGCGGACTGTAATTTGTTTGTTTGTTTTTTAAATTGTGATTTGAAGGTATTATATAAACAGTCTGGTCAGAAAATGTAGCTATGAAATATAATACCTACCTCACTACATGTAATTCTTGGGAGTGATATGAAACTTCGAATGACGTTATTGCGACGCACGCTATTTCGAAAATTTTACGAGTGGTACGCCATTTCGAAAACTCGTTAAGTCGAAAACCGCTACATCGAATGACGTTGTTGCGAACACGCTGTTTCGAAAAACTGTTATAATGGTACGCTAATACGAAAGTCTTGGAATCGAAATTCACTGTTGCGAATAGCATAATTCCAATCTGAATTTGTCTAGGAATTGAACTGGCGACCCAGTGATTACCAAGAACTAGCTACAATGATAAAACTGACCCTGAGCTAGTTGTCTATACCACTAAGAAATTCAAGTCAACCTTCATTAATTTATTTAGCTGGGGATACAAAGGCAAATCATTTATACTTCTTAGTGGTATAGACAACTAGCTCAGTGTCAGTTTTATCATGGTAGCTACATAGTTCTTGGTAATCACTGGGTCACCAGTTCAATTCCTTGGCAAATTCAGATTGGAATATGCTATTCACAACAGTGAATTTCGATACCAAGACTTTCGTACTAGCGTACCATTCTAACAGTTTTTCAAAACAGCGTGTTCACAACAACGTCATTCGATATAGCGGTTTTCGACTTAATGAGTTTTCGAAATATCGTACCACTCGTAAAGATTTTCGAAATAGCGTGCGTCGCAATAACGTCATTCGAAGTTTCATATCACTCCCGTAATTCTTCCTCTATAATTACTATTATAGAGGAAGAATTACGGGAGTGATATGAAACAGCCAGGGGTAGGTAGAGATACTCCTCTACCTACCCCTGGCTGTTCTCAATTATCAGTCTGTTTTCAACCAATCTTAGCGAAATCTATATATAGCCTTGGACGCAGCACAAACGCACTATGCGGAAACACTGATGATGCACGCTCGCTACCCTTTCGGCCGGAGAAAGATCAGGTACAAGACCCACGGCTTAACGTGCTTTCCAAGGCACGGAAAACTTTCAAACTTTGAGCTGCTACTCAAAAATGGCTTATGTTTATCCAACCACCAGATTTAGTCAAATGTAAAAAAATCACTTTTGATTGCCAAAAATAGTAAATGATCACCCTTCTAACCCAATGTATCCGTGTCGGGGTGCCCCAAGTCGGCCTAGGCAAAACTAGTTTGTCATCAACCACCTCATTAAAATTTGGTGCTCATTTACGAAATTTGGTGATCAATAGATATTTTAGGTGATAGATGTCAGTGGTCACAGAGTTATTTTTGGTGGTCATTATATTTATCCCTCTCAAAAATTTCTAAGGAAAATACCCAATAAAGAAACACCAACCAAGGAATCGAACCCAAGACCCCGCGTTCGCACTTCTTAGCTTCTTGGTTGGGTTCACCCCGACTGGTTCGAGTTACGAAAGGCTAAACTCAATCTATTATTTACTTGGTTATCTATTATTATTTTTTCGCACTGGAAATTCTCAAGACCACGTGGACGTGAATGTTACCTACATATATGTAGGATTATATCTAAGTTTTCTAAAACAATAGACATTACTACTTTAGTAGCTAAGTGGTTAGGACCTAGTTATAAATAGAATAATAAATTGTTTGATTGTTGTAACTTATTGTTTTCTCTTCTTATTTTCTTTCGTCTTCTTCTGTCCACCCAATGCTGAGAGCAGATCTCCTCCCGTACTCTCCTCAAACCCTTGCCTGCTTCTCTGACCTGGTCGTGGGTCCACCTGTCTGGTGGCTCACCACCTCTACAACCACCCATAGACATTAAATTATGTTTTAACACTAGTTGAGGTCAACAATGGCGACTATTCTGAGAAGAAACAAGCTAAAAATGACTTGAAGTCTAGACACAATCATGATGACCGAGCTTTGCTCGGTAACACGGATAAAACGACGTTTTCTAAAAATGAAACCTAGCTAGATCGATTTATCGCCCCTGAAACCCTCTGCATACTAAGTTTCATGAAAATCGTTGGAGCCGTTTCTCGATTTTGTAATAAATAGCAACGAGATTCCTTTTCTTCATAACTAATATCTGCCTTCACAATACGTAATACCGGATCCATTTCAGCGATTATTATCACTTCTATGGCAAAAGTGGCAGGCTCTTCGCCACTTAAGTGTCATTTATTAGCAGTTACCTTATCGCAAGGTTGCCTTTGCCACCAATTAGTTCATACTCTAAAGTGGTGCCATCTATCAACAAATCCACCAAATATTTTTGTCGTAGTAAGTAAACCACCACGCATTACTATACGTTGTTGTTATATCTTATTTATGGCGATTTACTGCTGTTTTTTTATTAAATTAAAAAAATATAAAATTAACTAAGGCTGTATGAAGTTAAATAACATAGCTATTTAAACGAAAAAAACAATAGACATACAACGTAACTGTAACAATTCGCGATTTTTTTACGAAAGTTAAATCAACTGTTTATTCATATTATAATTTCAATTTTTTTAAACAATATTAATTTAAAAACCATTCATTTTTATGATTTTATTAAATTCTGATTTTATTTCACATGAAAACCGGTATTTTTCATTTTTGAGGAATGGAACCCCAAGCATATTATAGACTTATTTCTGGTCTATGGTACACAAAGCTGGCGTGGCCTCTTTGACACTTCAAAATCACGACGGTCGCCATTTTGCGTTGCAATTCCCTTTGCAATCGTGTGGACTGTTGAAGTTTTAATTTTAACTATAAATAATAATTATTTTGTTATAGCGAAGCTGTGATTGTTAGTAACTAAGTAGTGATTATATATATAATTGTTTTTATCTTATTTTGTTCTAAGTTTTCGTGTCTTTTACGTTACAATGGGCAGAAAGAAGAAGAAGGCATCTAAGCCATGGTGCTGGTATCCTTTTCCAATAAATACTAAATGGATTACGAAATTAGATTTGTACACGACCTTCGTAATCAGGTCAAAAGCTTTGTATTGTAACTTGTATTATTGATGTAGCACACATAGGATCACAATAAGTTTTCCTTAGCCGTAATACAGGTATTGCAACAGGGAGTTCGACGACGAAAAGATTCTGATCCAACATCAAAAGGCGAAACATTTCAAATGTCATATTTGTCACAAGAAACTGTACACGGGACCTGGACTGTCAATACACTGCATGCAGGTATGTGCGTCATTGCCATAGTTTTGGCATCCGCCTCGCCCGCCCACGGCCAACGCGCACTCGCTTTTTTTAACTCTCATACATATAACTATAGATATTTTGGCGCGACTTACAGGCCCAATTCCGCTCCCATAGTAGTACTACACAGAATGTCTTTCCCTATTTTCACTTGGGTGGGTAGATTAGACTTAAAAAGTTTCTAAATTCTAAACAAAGCATGTGGTAAGATCCATTTTTAATTATGTTACAGGTTCACAAAGAAGCCATAGATAAAGTACCAAATTCATTACCAAATAGGTCAAATATAGAAATAGAAATCTATGGCATGGAAGGTATACCACCAGAAGATGTGAAGGAGCATGAGAAACAGAAATCAGGTATAAAAATTATTTTATTTGATCTCCAAGTGAACGACTTTGGATTGATGTATGTACTATTTCTTTATTATGCTTGGGACACTAGTTATTAATGTACATAGGTGTGTAGTTTGTTCAATGTTCCAACTTGAGGTAGGTGAATATTGTGATTTATTGTGAGGGAATAAGTTTTGATTAACTGTAAATTGTACAGGTGGTGGAAAAGGTGAAGAAGATAGTGACGACGATGAGCCCGCAGCAAAGAAAAAGGCAACACCAGCACTGGTAAGCATATCTTACTTCCTTGTTAGTTTATCTAGGCCTGAACTACCAGATTTACCTTTGTTCTAATGTAAAAGAGATTAAATAGGTGCTAATTGTTCATAGCTTATCTCATTTACACAACTGTGTGGTTCTAACACTTCATAGCTACTGCCCCAGTTTTATAATAATCCTCTGAATTAGGTTCTAACTTGAGTATTCTTGCTCTCTTGACATAATTTAGTAAAGCCATTCAATAATTATTCTCCTCACTAGTACATCCCTATTATTGTTCTTATCGACAACACATGTCATGTTATCTCACAAAAATACTACTGAAGGCCACTTATTTATTTCGTTTTTTTTTTCTATTAAATAGCTGGGCCCCGGTCCTTCACAAGTGACACAAGGCATATTGCCTACCCCCATGGGACCAGTCCCACCTGGGATGTACCCCGGACATATGCAAATGCAAATGATGCCTCCATTTATGCAGGCACCTAGGTGAGTTGCTACTTATTTTATTAATTTTAAGGGAAAAGGTTATTTCAGTTCAAGCTGTCATAATGACTTGACTGTCAAGGTTGCTTTGTTCTTTCCTTTTTGAAAACAGAGTTCCATTCTAGGCTGATAAAATACATAAATTCTTTTTACTAGGAAAACAAAAAATTCTTTGATTGACTGGTTTTCAAAAAAACCTATTCTATGAAATACAATTTTTATCAGGTAAGCCAGTTCATTGAATTGCAGAATCATTAACTGTATTGAGAATATTGATTTCAGACTAAGCCCACGTTAATTGATACTAGTCCATATGGTGTTAGTAGGTAGATACATATAGCTTTGTTAGTAAAATTTAAAATAATTATTTTGGACATGCATGAGCAACCAATGCCTCAGAATTGGGCTTTTCGCTCTGTCCGACATCACAATCAGAAGCTTACATATATTCAAATAAACACTAGTAAAACATAATACTTCTGTGGACCAACAAAAAATAAACTTCTAACTTACAATCCAGTTTAGGTAAATCAGGTTTGATGCAACAACTTAAATATTTAAGTGTGTTGTTCACCTTGTAGTTACACTGGAACATCAGAAGGTCAATAGTTGCAAGTGAATCATATTTTCAATGATGGCTTAAATCTTATCTTATTAAGGTATGATTATGTTTATTTACTTATGTGAGATAAGCATGTATAATTAATGTGATAGAATCAGAATTTCTAATACTAATAAATTATTTAGTAAAATTGGTAATTTGGAGAGGATGCATTAAGGTAGCCTGTGAAATACAAATTTTGTAACAGGAAATTGCAAATAATGGAAGAAAATTTGAATTTCGTAAGGTACCTTGGCGTTTCCACCTTAAAAGGTTCATAATTTTGATAACCAGTATAACTTTGGACTTAAAGCTGAGAGCTGACAAAGTAGTTTTCTTTCTTGGAAGCCAAAGCTTCCAGAGTATCCAGATGCAGTTGAATACTACAAATTTACATGCAGTGACTTCTTATTGATGACATCACATCAATAACTTCTTAAATCTTAACAGGGCTTTAATTCAGAACTGATGCTTCTTTTTCTTATCTTCAAGCCTGTAATTGAGTGGAGTGTCTACCGCATGCTTGACAGGTAAAATCAATTACTGTTGGCATAGTGTAAGGCTGATATTAAATGTTACTTAGCATTACTCTTGGACTAAGACAAGTTAGACAGCTGTGCAACAGCAACACGGACGAGGCTTGGTTTCACCTCTTTCCATACTTTGGTTCATACCGTGAACAATCGATAGAGCCGAATGAAGTATGAAAAGGGCCTTGCTCGCTATCTGGTGGTGTGGCCTGCGCTTAATGCTATTCCAAAGTACATGCTAAGTAACATTAATAGATCTCAACCTTAGTGTGGCTTTGATGCAGACACGTGTTTGCTTGCATTCATTTGTATTGTAAATTTTATGAAAAACAAAGGAATGGTATATGGGACACACGGTAAATAACAATGTACAGAATTTGCATAACTTCTCAGATGCTTATTTGCCATGTATTATTTAACATATTAATGAAGTTTCAGAACATTTAAAATTAGCTGACTATACAAGTAGACTGTTTGTCTTCGTATAAAAAACTCAAGAGTTACTTGACCCGAATTGGCCACCAAGAAAATCGATTTTCGTCTTATCAATCTTTCGCCATACCCATACAACCCATATAAGCATTGTTGGGTCAGAACTCTGTTTCAAGTTAAAGCATACAGTAGCAGTCATACTGCAGCTCCTAAGTATAAGTAACATGAAATATGTCAGTGCCTTGATTAGCCAATCGAACGCATTCTATAGGCAATTAAAAATTCCTTAAGAGGAAATGCGGATGGTCTTTTCTCCATAAAAACGCTCTCGCCTATTTTCTGGTTTATGACTTTAAAGCTATGATTTTTAACAGTTCAATAAATATCAACGTCTTCTATTTTCCTGTTTTTCTTTTTGATGATACTGTATAAGCATTAGAACCTTTACAAAATGCTCAAAATTGCCTATTTAGATTGCCTGTCAACAGAGGCCTAGTGTACAAATTTGACAACTATTAATGAAAACGAAAAACATAGGGACACAGTATATATCCTTGTTAATCAGTTTATGAAATATCTTTTAAATTGGTCCAATATTGGAGGAGAAATAGTCGAGGGCCAAACCTCGAATTAAGACTTTATACTGTAGTTGTCCTTATCGCACCTTTGTCGAAATCGCGCTCGCAGAGCGATAGCGTAATATCTTCAAATACTTACCGCGTTTCCTCTTAAAAATCAAACTTGCACTACTTTTCGAAAATATTTCTTTTTAAACATCTGTGACTTATATCTAACCTGCGAAATGTGGGGACAATTGTGCCTAAACCTTCGGGGATTACAGGCGAGAGGATATGTTTTATTTGTTAAAATGTTCAACCCATTTGTTTCAGGATGATGATGCAAGGAATGCGGCCGCTGTTCCCGGCGGCCAGCATGCCCCCCACGTCGACCAGTAAACCGACCTTCCCCGCCTATAGGTATGTGCGCTCATTATAACTGTATTTATTTATAATATGTATTTATACATCTTTCAGTGTATGATGAAGGGAAATGTAAAAAAAAGTATGTATGTGATGAAAACATCTTTATTAAATACTTACTTGACTGTTAATAGCACAAAAGTGTTTTGATGGTAGCAAATTTAACTGTCGTAAGATACATTGAGCATGCTGCTGGACATTTAACCATCGGCTCGGTTCCGAGAGTTGAAAGTCGGACAGAGCGATTAGTACCCCTTACGACATTTGTAATTCCGCTTTCGATTTGATACAGCCGACAACACGCCTGCCGTAACACTGCATTGAGCTGGCCTATAATAGTATGCAATTTCGATAGAATAGGCCAGCTTATGCTGGCTGTCTGAAATTGTCTCTGGTATGTAACTCACGAACGGAAATAACAGTATTTATGTTATTCACAATTTTAAAAATAGGCAGAAATTGACTTGTAGTTTTGGTTTAGAATCTATGTACGGTGGAATCAATTGGGTACCCCAGTTGGGAACGAAGTGCTTTCAAGGGGGGTACCCACATCGTGACGCTGACTGTACAATAGGATATGTAAAGTTTCAATACAGAATCGTAACTAAGTTATTATTAGTATCTGTCCCTATCCAAATATGGAGCTCGTCCATAGACATCGGTGGCGGCCAAAAGGTTACTTTTGACCGCCGCGCTTTTCATATCAAATCAAAAAGTGCTCACGACGCCACGGACGGCATGGCATGTAGAAAATAATACTTTTTTACAGTTTGTTGGCGTAGACAACACAGATTTTCGATATTGACGTGGCGGTCAAAAGGTTAATACTGTTTACAACATACTAGAAATGCATAGCAAATTCTATTCTTGGATATTAAATATTTTGGCAACTAAACTCTGCTAACAAACAGAATTTGTCACATAAAAGTACCAATTTATAACAGAAAAGTGTTCACTAATTACGTTGTAAAATAACTGTGTTAATTACATAGACACTTATTGGAAATGCTACAAAAAAAGGTTGTACAATAGATAATTTCTTATTGTTTATTTTTCATTGTGTCGTCATTGTAATACGCTACCTGTGGACTGCAATTACACTCGCATTTTAGTTGAACTGGATAAAAAATACAATTCTCTTTTTTGGATCGTGTTTGAACCCTGTACCTAATTTCGATGAAATCAGTTTTTGCGTAAATGAGAAACTGAAATGCTTCGTTATTATTTTATTAAGTGCAACATTATTTATGTCCAAAGAAATAAGACAATGTGATGTAGAAATTGCGTGTACAGGTATAATTATGACGTTTATTTGTTATGTAAAACAGTCATACGTCTTTTATGTTAAAAGGTTCACATTATACTGTAATATCGACAAAGTAGTATGTTTAGAATAAAGGGATAATATTCCGCCAACAGACGCGGAATTTACCAAGGTTAAAGTAAAGTTGTGTAACTTTTAATGTACTGAATTCCCTCATTTTTGTTAATTTATTTGGTCTCAGGCTGTAAACGAGACTCATTGCATGTTTTGAATGTCTATATACAAGAAACAAATTACAACTATATTCCATTTGAACTCCCACCTCAGTATGTATTCTGGATCAAACACTACCACTACCTACTACAGCAACGCGACGATAAGTGCGCCGCCCACGACGACGACGCCATCGATCACTTCGGAGCTCAAAGAGAACGGGGATGTGAAGCCTCCGCCGGCCAACATGTGTCCCCTTGTCACGGCGACAGGCGCCGGGTCGAAGATCATTCATCCTCCCGAAGACGTCTCCTTAGAAGAGATACGAGCACGGCACGCGAAGTATCGAGCGAAACCCAAGCCGGACGCGCCAGCCGCTCAGCCTGCGCCCGCGCCCGCTATGATCACCCCGAGTACGAGTCAAGCAGAGGTATGGGTTAGTGGTTCTTTTATATTTATCTATTTATGTCGTTTGAAAGCACTTTGATGTAGTTTGCTGTTTTTGCACACCATTGTTTTAACATTTTTTGCTGCTTGCTATTAATGCTATAATAGTCAGTGATAGAAACAAAGGTAAATTCCCCTGCATACAGATTTTAATTACAATACAAAGCATACTAACTCCATCCAATTCTCAAAGACATTTTTGTAATCTAACAGCACGAAGATGTTTATTTTAATGTTACAGAAACGAGAAATTTAGTTTACATAACGCACGCACTTATGTTTATTTGTGTGCCGAACCGTCGATTGTACAGAATAGATCTATATCTCTGTTTGTTTTAAACAAGGAGAAATATTTAAGTTCTGCTGTAGAATACGAATTGCTTCATTTTTATACGCTAGAATGTAGATCGCATTTACTGAATTTGCCTAAGATGAAATTTAATTAAATTAAATATAGTGGAGCCATCAATTCCTTAAATCCCCAGACTATTTTTGTTCAGTCTTAATAAATTTCCTTGTGACAATTCAACAATATCCATTACTGCTATGGATGCCAGGCCAGCTGTCGAGAAGACAGATTTAACAGGCACGTGATGTCTATAAGCAAGCAAACCAAGTGCTAGTCATATTCCCCCAATAAGTCGTAATTATTGTTTAGCTATAAAGTATGAGTACTAACATGAAAATGTGTTGTGACGCCAGGTGGCAGCTCATATGAACGCAGCAGTCGCAGCCGCGCGGCAGCAGCAGGCGGCGGCGGCGCTCAGGCGCGGAGTGCTGGGCGGCATGGCCAGCATGGGGGGCATGGGCGGCATGGGGGGCATGGGCGGCATGGTGGGCATGCTGCCGCCCTCGGGCATGGTGCCGCGCGTGCAGGTGCCCGTGTCCGTGCCGCAGATGCCGCCCGTCGTGCCCATGTTGCCCGTCATGCCCCAGTTCAACCTCGTGCGCCAGCTCCAGCCCGGTCAGTACCCGCACTATGCGCCAAACGAGTACCCATACCGCTAGACCACTAGCGGACTCCCTTTACCGACAGGCGGCATTTGCAAACTGCGTTTACTCAAGGCATTTGCAAACTGCCATATTCTTAGCTCGTTTTCGACTCCTAGTGGATCCGAAATTCTAAAACCAGTTCGGTCATATTTTCGTTAAGCTTAACATAAGGCCACTAAGTGGTGATAAAGCAATTTGCAAACGCCCCCGGGTGCATTCCGAGCGCCTCCCGCGCTCAATGACTGTTCTCAGGACTTCTGTGAAGAAGCGATAATGTTTAGACATTGTTTGATAATGTTTACATCCCCCTTTTGATCATGTTTACCAGTGTTCCTTGATGAATTATATAGAAGTTCTCGAAATATGCTGGTTAGTGAGCTGCTCGTATGTTTACGACTGCTGTCCTTTCTTGTCCGTGTTTAAACCTCTGATGTCCTTTCAGATGACCCCCCCAATGAACAGTATTATGATGTATTTGTATGGATATGATATACTCTAACGTAGGACATATCAAAGTATTAGGTAATTCGTAATGATATATTCTCGTTGTCTTTGATGTTGCACATTGAACATGAAGTTAAATGTATTTACTTGTAACAAAATGTATTTTTTGATGTTGAAATGGTCCAAAGCCGAGACTCGTTGAAATTTTTTTGTACAATGTAAACCAAAGAAATTTTGTAATGTTAAAGGTTAGTTAAAAGACTGGATTTTAGTACATTCCGATTGAAAACTCACTATAGTCGTCCATATTTTTATATTCGCATAAAATATTGACAAGAACACAGTTCACACGTTGAATGTAGCTCTGTAACACTGACACATGGTATTAATTTTGCATTTATTGAACTTAAGCATAATATAGAATGGGTGGTTTTCTTTAGTAATAATATTGCTTTACGATAGTTTAGTATAAGAAGACAGTAAATCAACTATTGTTTTGATTCGCATTGTTACACACGCGACGCGTGCTTTTTTTTACAATATACGTGGAAAATGGAGTGTCAAGAACATTTGATCATCAAATAAAAAATGCATTCACTCGACTGATTTTATTTTTCTATTTTCCACGACTACATGTATGATCTAATTAAGACTTGACTAGCTTTAGTTGACGTTGACTGTGTGTAAGGAAAATTATCGCTTGTGTTTAAGCGCGTGGAGCAGTTGTCCACTTAGTTCGCTAAAGTTCGAAGGCATCACAAGACACTCATGCTTGGCTTTCGAGCAGGCTGCGGCACTCGCCGGTGGGTGCCACTTATATTATTTGATAGCACTGGATGGTGTCAGCTCCGGTGCCCGCGACATACACGATATCCGTCTCTCAGTAATCTAAACACATAACAGCTTGTCGATACTCACCCCTAACGCCCACTAACTCGACCGACCTCTCACCCCCCTAGTACAGAGCCACTCGTCATAGACTAAACACTGTCAAGAGCTAAACTGTGATTTATGTGCCATCCGCACTATCGGAGGAACGGAATGAAAATGAGCGGTAATTTTATTCACATTCCTTAATGGATTTGCTTATTGTAGTAGCTCTTATCTTATTACTGTCTCGATTTTCTCGTAGTGTCATATAAAATATGACTTTGTCGGTTTACGGGTGGGTACACTAATATTATATTTACGTACAGTAGTTTTGTCGCTTTACAATGTGCATGAAAAGAACGAGTTAATAGTCGTTGGCTGAATTGGATTCTACGAGCAACCATTCTCGGATCACACTGAAACATGCATGAACTACGGATATTACGATTATTACATCGCCGAGTATTTTGGAAGTGTGATTTTTCATGTGAATTATTTATCCTACCTACCTGTGTTCCTTTGCTTATACTGCACCTTATCAGTCGCCGAGCTCGCTGCGTGGATGGTCGCACATGCACGCAGGGAGCGGCCGGGCGCGTCGGTGACAGGCGATTGTTCAGCAGTCACAACGGCCCAGCCGTGTGTTGGACCTCCGCGGTCCCCTGTTGCTTCTACCGCGCGGCCCGGCGCCCTAGTGAGCGAGTGTTTGTGTGTGCAGGGATGCTGCTGCCGGGCGGCATGATGCAGATGGGCGCGATGTTCCCGAGCGGCATGGTCATGCAGCCGCGCTACCGATAGCCGCCCCCCTCCCGGCCGGCCGCCGGGTCCTCGCCGCACTAAACGATCCTCTCTGTTGACAGAGCCGGCCCG
This sequence comes from Lycophotia porphyrea, assembly GCA_950005105.1. Lineage (NCBI taxonomy): Eukaryota > Metazoa > Arthropoda > Insecta > Lepidoptera > Noctuidae > Lycophotia > Lycophotia porphyrea. The sequence goes on from OX465396.1 coordinate 3,915,158, forward strand.
GCCGCCCGCCGACGAGCCCCGGCCCCGAGCGAAGGTAGGCGCTCGTTTCGTAGTAATCGTTATATACGTCCGCTTGACCGGTTGTGTGTCCGAGCTCGTTGCTAAATACGCGGTGAGGGGATACTAACGACAAGGTAAGGCGGAGCGGCTGTTGCACGTCGGACAGGTGATGCAGTCGCCCGGCTCGGGTTGGGCCGGCAGTTCCCTGCGGCGGGCGGCCGCAGGCGACGCGTTCCTGTCACAACAAGTGTTGTTGGATTGGCGGCCCCCTGTCCCTTAGCATAAGTCATTATATTCCTACCTTACCACTAAGCTCTCACATAGACTGTCAACAGCAGATTTCAGTAGTGAATTCCGATCTTAATTAAATTTCTGGTGTTAAGAGATGTGTGTAAGATTAATAATGAAAATAAATGTTATCTGCCTTGATGATTCTCTAAGCGTTTCCACATTAAAAGTTGTGACGTTTGCCTACTCTTGTAGAATTTTGACTATTTTACGCAATAAATGCTCTGGACATTGATACCTTGGTTTTATTTTCCCTAAGATCCCTTGACAAGCAATCGACATCACCTTATCCATGGAATGATGAAATTAATAAGTTTATTGATCTCATCTTACCTAAAAACAGAAAAAGCCGCAATAATAGTGCTGAAACCATTTTTAGGTCATTCTATTTGGCTACTTTAGGAATTTACCGGCATTGCTACAAATTAGCTGGTTTGCTTATTTCCTGAACTGATGAAGTAGAGCCTTCCACTTCATCAATCCGTAGAATATGAAAGTGACACCATGGCATGCAGATGTGGATGTGACTGCATTGAAAATTCAACACTTATCAACAGAAAAGTTTCGAAATAAAGTTTTTACTACACCTATTCAGATCTGGTTATCAATGACTACGATAACTGACATCAATGTGTTATCTCGTTTAGATGTGATTTTTAAGTCTTTTTTTTATTTTAGCTAAGCTTGCGTTTCGCCTCAACTCGCCGATATCTGCGTGTGGTGGGTCATGCTTGCCCAGGCCTAGAGGAAACTCGCGAACCTTGAACAGAACCATTACGGGTACGGTTGCTTTCATGTCCACGGCAACTTTTTGGTGCGCCATCTATGAATTCTGTTTTAAGGCAAAATAATTCACAACTTCTTTAGACTTAATAGTTGTTGAAAATTGCTATTTTAGTTTACGATAGTATAATTCCGTATTTATCGGTAACGATTTTGTAAACACATTTAAAAGGATTTTGAATGAAAAGAAGATACACTTCGACTTGAACCTAATCCGCATAAATAACGCACTAATGAAGCATAAATTCACTATTTTTAAGCTAGAAATAAATCGAACAAAAGTATCTGAACGAATTAAACTTCAATGTCAATATCTTTTCTGATGTTAGAAAAGTATTCACTAACAGTAATTCCTAAGCACAATCCGAACTCTGCAAAGATTACACACAGCCTCGGCGTACTTCGCTGCCGACTGGAGCTAAAAAAGTGTGATTGTTTTTATGTGGTTGACTTTTTTAATGCAATAAAAATTGTATCTACGCTTGGATACACGCACAAGACAAACGCTCTACCTATCCTGCAGGTATGCCTGAAGGTCAGACTAAAATATAAAACACCCGTGACTGCCAGAATTGTATTGATAAGTACTTTAAAAAAGTTAACGGTTTCACGATTATCACTACTCACGATACACATTATGAATCAATGAAGAGTAAAAACATAAAACGTAAGCGCGTTGATCAAATCTCAGGCCATGGCATGCTCAGACAGACCCCAGAGGTCTAATTGTGTGCTTTGTTAGTGTAAGAAATTTATTAAATATAAAAAAATCGACAATATATTCATGAGTGTATCCAAACATCCTAAAGTTATATTGGCGTTTCTGCGCGCGATAATTCAAATTGTCAAAACTGTCTGTGCAGTCTTGCGGTGATCTTTTTGTTGTATTTTCGTTACTGTATTGGATATTTTAACTTGATCCCACGCTATCGTCTGCTGTGCATACTGGACTTGTTTGTTTCGATTCTGACGCTCACGGTGTTAAGGTGCCTGAATAGTAGTGTGGCTACTAGTCAAATGCGAAGACATATTCTAACAACTTTAACACCGCAGTTACAAAATGGTTATCTATACAAGAAGTAAGTACTTACCCACATAGTTATTATTTTCATATTTTACCAACATCACATGCTATTAAAAACAGTTGAGTTCAATAATCCGAAAGAGTAGCACAATATAACTGTCACGTATTACTGTATTCAGTACAATACTTCAATTTTTTCAGCTTCCCTCAAATAGGGTGATTTGCAATGCATGTTATGATGAGACTATTACCAATATATGCGGACTCACATAAATGTGACCAGTAAGTTACTTGGTATTAATAATTTTTGGCTCTATATGAAACTGTAGGTAGAACACCGACAGAGTGTTTCATACATTTTCATAGAATTAGATATTCACTGATACCGATTTGAAATGTCGTATCGGCTAGTGAAAAAACGGCCTTTATATCCATTGATAATAGCATTTCTCGTAATGTTTCGTCTCGGAATGTATGGTCATTGCTATTCAAAATATTAAGGTACATTTTTTTTTAGTCCTATTTACAGTATCTCGCTTCTTGTTCCTGACGTCACATCGGGCCACACACCGCACCGCGATCGCGGACTCCCCGCCACCACTCACTCGCTTACTCGCCGTCATTGCGCGTGCGCACATTTATATCGGCCGTCTAAAAATTACCTTAGAAATACAGTCATTACGTACAAGCAGTTTTATTTCATTCAAGACCACCAGCAGCACACCTGGAGCTTGATACTCAACATATGGTCCTTCGAGTTAAAAGAAGATCGCCGTTTTCTGTGCTACGCACGCACCTTCTGTGGACTTTGGACCGGCCGTCCGTAGCGCAAGCTCGCTTACGCCGCAGAGGACACTTGAAGGACAGTCTACCCAGAGGGACAAACAGAGTACTGAGTGAGTCCGTTCCATTATCCTTGTCTAATTTCCTGTCTTTTTTGCCTTTTATATCCAGGAATTTTAAAATGGTGCTATACGGGTCAGGCATATATTGATCTCTTCATTATATAGCTAACCTATTCAGTGGAAGATTCTATTATCAAATCATCAAGGCATCGTCATTTTGCATAACTTCACATAATTTCGCCGTTCGCTTACCGCACGTGTTTGCCAAACGCGTAAACAACCTCATTAGTGTTTTTACGAATTATTCACTGCACCGATTGACTCACCGGGCTTATTAGCAATATCAGCTGATTTTACCGTAGGCTTGGCCAGCTGTTTACGCATAATATTATAACTTACCTTACATTTATATTTTTTTCTTTGTCTTTGCTTGCGCTTCAGACTTTTGGCTTTGATTTAAACTACCTTAGTACCTTCTCATTATGTCTGATGCAAAATTAAAGGAACTTATAAAGAGGCGTGGTGGCTACAAAGCAAAGCTTACGCATTTTAGCAACTTTATAAGATTATTACCTAGCACGGGAAATGAGTTAGATAGCTTCCAAGCAGCAGAATTAAAAAACCGTCTTAGTTTAATGGAAACATTATATAAGGAATTTGACGTGTTGCATACAGAGTTGGAGCTGTTGTCGGAGGATGCGGACGACATGTACGTCGAGAGGGAGCAGTTCGAGACGCAGTACCACGCGCTGGTGGCCCGCGCGGAGGCGAGCCTCGCCCCTGTGCGCGCCTCCTCGCCCGCGCTCGTGTCTGCCACCTCCGTCGATGATCTCCCGCGCCACGGCTCTGGCTGCAGGCACAACTTCGTTCGGCTGCCTAAGATAGACTTGCCTAACTTCGACGGGGACTATCAGCACTGGCTTGAATTCCGAGATACGTATCTTTCCCTTATTCATAACAATGACAGTATACAAGATATCAACAAATTTCACTACTTACGTGCCGCCTTAACCAGCAGTGCGTCATTAGTGATAAAAAGCATAGATTTTAAAGCAGATAACTATAATACAGCTTGGCAGTTATTATCCGAAAGGTATGACAATGGAAGACTTCTTATTAATAATCACGTGCAGGCCTTATTTAATCTTGAACAAATTCAACATGAATCTTGCAAATCGTTACGGAACATGATTGACGTAACAAATAAAAATCTTCGTGCCTTGTCCACTTTAGGGCAGCCTTCTGAGCAAGGGGGTCTAGGGGAAACCCTTGTAATATACATGATGTCAGAAAAACTTGACAAGGTCACACGAAGGGAGTGGGAAGAATATAAAAATAATTTAGAAGCCTTTCCAAATTTAAAAGATTATATAAAATTTTTAACAAACAGAGCCGATTTACTTGAATCCTTAAATTATAACAATAACACAACAACAAAAAACACTAACGAACACAACAAAACTAAAAACTTCCTTACAACAACAAAAACTAAAAATAATTCCGACAATGTTAAATGTCCTATGTGTTCACAGAATCACTTTTTATTCAGTTGTCAACCTTTCAGAAATCTTGACATAGAAGCACGCAATAAAAAGGCTTCAGAAAGCAATGTTTGTATGAACTGTCTTCGACCTGGTCATACTGTAAAGCGTTGCAGTCTTTCACATTGCAAATATTGCAAGATTAAACACAATACCCTCTTACATAGGGAATCAACAGAAAAACAGACAGGAGAAAACATTGTTTTGTCAACAAACGTCGTATTACCCTGTTCAGATATTAATCATGATCACATTTTGCTATCCACAGCCTTGGCCAAGGTGACAGACGTCAATGGAGAGCTTCATACTGCCAGACTACTGTTGGACAACGGTAGCACCTCCAACTTCATCACCCAAGAGCTCTGTGGGAAGCTCGGCCTGGTAAAACATAGCACTAGCTCCACCGTCTCAGGTATAAACGGTCAAGTTTCCAGTACCTCAGAAAGCTGCAGTCTTCATTTGCGGTCTTATGATGGTGGCTATCAGGCGAAAGTAAGCTGTTTTGTTTTACCAAGGATCACACAATCGTTGCCTGGGTCTTATGTGGATAAAAGGTATATTACCATCCCGCCAGGTATTCAATTAGCAGATCCATCATTCAATGTACCTACTGCTATCGATATTCTAGTAGGCGCTGAAGTATTCTGGGACGTCTTAGGTTCCGAGACTATTACTTTAGGTAATAATCAGCCTAGATTACAGTCAACTAAACTAGGTTGGCTTATTTCGGGCCGCGTCAGTCGGTCTCGACTTCATAAACAACCTTCTGTTTGTCATTTTCTTTCACATGAGGAGTCAGATCAGCTGACTCGCTTCTGGGAACTTGATACGGTGTCGTCTGCAAACTGTTACTCTTCAGAAGAACAGGCTTGTGAAAAACTCTTTCAAGAGACCACACGTCGGAATACGGATGGTCAATTCGTTGTCACCATACCATTGAAGGACTCGCTCGAGTGCTTAGGTGACTCTTACGCGATGGCTAAGCGTCGTTTCCTCTCCCTGGAGCGTAGATTTGAGCGGGACTCCACATTTAAAAACAGATACTTGCAATTCATGCAAGAATATATTGATCTTAATCACATGACAGAACACTCAAAACCAAATCATTCAGAAATCCATTATTTTATGCCTCATCATGGTGTTGTGCGCGAGTCAAGTACTACTACAAAACTTCGCGTAGTTTACGATGCTTCGGCCTCCAGCACCTCGGGCAAGTCCTTCAATGACATTCAGATGGTAGGTCCAACCGTACAGGAGGATCTGCTATCCATCCTCTTGAGATTCAGGCAACATAAGTTTGTTGTAACGGGTGATATTGAAAAAATGTATAGAGCTATTTTAGTTGAGCCATATCAGCGCCCGTTACAACAAATTGTCTTCAGATTCAATTCCTCAGACCCTCTAAAGACCTATGCACTGAATACAGTGACATATGGTACAGCTTCAGCCCCGTATTTGGCCACAAAATGCCTAGTTTCGCTTGCAGATCAAAGTTCAGACGCAGAGGTTAGTCAGTCCATCAGACGTGATTTTTACGTAGACGACTATTTGAGTGGTGGCGATTCGATTGAGTCAGTCATAAATTTATGTCACGGGGTAGTAAATACTCTCGAGTCCGCTAAGTTTCACCTTAGAAAGTGGCAGTCAAATAGTCAGAAGATATTAGAGGCAGTCACTAATATAAAACCAGAAAAATCAGATAAAAAGTTAAACCTAAACGACACAGCTAACAAAACACTTGGGCTATACTGGGACTGTAAAACAGACAAATTATTCTTTTCTATAGATTTAAAACCTACTTCAAAAATTACAAAGCGCAATATTTTATCTAAAATAAGTCAGGTATTTGATCCTATTGGCCTCGTCGGGCCATGCATAGTTCAGGCTAAACTTATTTTACAGCAGCTGTGGATACTTAAATGTAACTGGGATGATGAAGTACCAACAGAAATAAAATCTCAATTTATTGAATTCACACAGTCACTTTCAGCTCTTAACTCTATTCACATTCCTCGTTGGATATCTTGTGGTAATGCTTGTGTGGTGGAACTACACACTTTCACAGACGCTTCTGAACGCGCCTATGGTGCGTGTATTTATGTCAGAACAGTAGCAGACGACGGAACAGTTTGCGTTCGCCTTTTAGTTTCCAAAAACAAAGTCGCTCCTATAAAACCCACAACCATACCAAGGTTGGAGTTGTGTGGTGCTTTACTGGGCACAAGACTTTTTCTGAAGGTACGTAAATCACTCACTCTAGAGTTCAATCATTGTTTCTTTTGGTGTGACTCGATGATCGTGCTTGGATGGCTGTCTACATTGCCAAGTCGGCTTGATCAATTCGTCCGCAATAGAGTGAGTGAAATCCAAGAAGCTACGACTGGACAGACGTGGAGCTATGTGCCTTCTAAGAGCAACCCCGCTGATTTCACATCTCGGGGGGTGAAGGCTGATTGCATCAGCTCGTCCACTCTTTGGTGGTCGGGTCCTGCTTTTCTTAATCATAGAGAAATCAAATTTCCTACATCACCCAATACACAAATTCACTCTTTACCAGAAACATCTTTACATACAACTACTGACACACATAAACAAAATTATAACAATATATTTTCTAATTTAATTTGTAAAAAATCATCATTTACCTCACTCATAAGAATTGTAGCCTATGTACAAAGATTCATCCATAATTGCCAAAAACAGAAAAATAAAAAATCATCTTACTTATCAGTTACAGAATTACGATCATCACAGAATTTCATATTACAGATTTCTCAACAGGAAATGTTTCCTGAGGAACATTCATTTCTTAAAACTAATCAGGCCTTACATAAAAAGAATCGGTTAATAAGTCTTTCTCCCTTCATTGATTCAGACAACTTAATACGCGTAGGTGGACGTCTTAAAAACTCCAACTATAGTTACAATGTTAAGCATCCTATCCTTTTATGTAGCAAACATCACTTGACGAAACTAATCTTCGAAAAAGAGCACAAAACACTCTTTCACGCAGGGCCACAATTACTTTTAGCAAACATCAGACTCACCTACTGGCCTTTAGCAGGCAGAAACTTAGCTAAGCATGTAGTGCGTAACTGTGTTCGCTGTACTCGTTTCAAAGCTCAACCTATTCAGGTCATCATGGGCAACCTACCAAGCGATAGGACTCATCTAGAGTACCCTTTTTTGAATACAGGGCTTGATTATGCCGGGCCAGTGCTGATAGCCGACCGTAGGGGTAGAGGATGTAAGCTACTAAAATCATACATTTGTGTTTTTGTGTGCTTTGCAGTCAGAGCCGTTCATCTGGAGTTGGTTTCCGACCTCACCAAGGAAGCTTTTCTTGCGGCCTTCAGCCGATTTATTAGTCGTCGGGGTAAGCCTCAACGCGTGTACTCCGACAACGGCACTACATTTGTGGGAGCTTTCAATGAGCTTTCACGCTTCTTAAAGGTTTCATCTAGTAATATAGAGTCAGATCTTGCAATCAAAGACATTGAATTCAAATTTATACCTGCCTACAGCCCACACTTTGGTGGGATTTGGGAAAGTGCAGTAAAGTCCACCAAACATTTATTGCGTAGAGTCATGAGCCTAACTCATTTAACCTATGAAGAGCTTTCAACGTGCCTGATTCAGATAGAAGCCATTTTAAATTCCAGACCTTTAACACCTCTATCCACTGATCCATCAGATCTTACTTATCTTTCTCCTTCACACTTCCTCATCGGACGACCACTCACGTCAGTCCCTCGTCCTCAGATCACCGATGTCAACATCCAGCGGCTACAGCGCTTCGATCGAGTCGAAAGACTGCGACAGCATTTTTGGCAGCGCTTTTCTCATGAGTATGTGTCTCTCCTTCAGCAGAGAACCAAGTGGCGGACGGCTGGACAAGAGCTGAAGACTGGCACCATGGTTTTGGTGAGAAACACGAATCTTCCTCCTCTTCTGTGGTTGCTGGGCAGAGTGGTTGCAGTGAAGACTGGCTCTGACGGGCATTGTCGAGTTGCCGACATCCTGACGAAGAAGGGCGTCATAACCCGTGCATACAACAACATATGCCCACTTCCTGTTTCTCCAACATCATCTTGAAGACTTCTCTTCAACGCGGGGAATATGTTCCTGACGTCACATCGGGCCACACACCGCACCGCGATCGCGGACTCCCCGCCACCACTCACTCGCTTACTCGCCGTCATTGCGCGTGCGCACATTTATATCGGCCGTCTAAAAATTACCTTAGAAATACAGTCATTACGTACAAGCAGTTTTATTTCATTCAAGACCACCAGCAGCACACCTGGAGCTTGATACTCAACACTTCTTCTCTGATCATAAAACTTAAACTATTATGAATACGAATCTATAAGCTTTAATATGACGTACTGCATGTAACGTACTGTGTACCTACATGAATATTTTTTTGTAGTGACAGCTCTCTTGAAATTCCGGCCATGTCCTTTCGCTGCGAATCGGCCGCTCACACAATGAGTCGGTAAGCAAAACGCCGCAAACTGTGTAGGTACAGTACGGGCCGTATAGAGTGTTCCATTTCAAATGGAAGCAAACTATCAGCCGCTCACTGTTCGTCTTATGAGGACGCAACCTAAGACGGGGTGAATAGAACTCATGGGGGCGTAGAAAAACAAACTTGGTACCTATACCTAATAAATAAATTAGGGCAAATTGCGAGCTTTGCAAAAAACCCGCATAGCAACTTGGTAGTACTGTGTTCCTTAATCTGGCGACATCGGCTATAAAAACGTCAAATTAAAATTGACAAGAAAATAAGCGGGTATTTTATGTGAGGACTGAGGAGTTTGATCTCCCCTAAATAATTGCATCTTAATGTTGTTATTAGTTCTAGTTTTCTAGTACCGAGTCTGATTTATTAAAATTAATATGAAAATATATTGCTGCATAAATTAAAAACATGCCTTAATAAACTAAATTGATACCCCATGGGAAGAAGCGTGGGTTTATGTAAGGCATAGGTAGGCGGCAAAAACTACAGAACGCCACTTGCTACAATTGTACGATTCTTACAAACTCATTTCGCCTCGCTCGCGTTCCTACATCAGCAGGGCTATTGAGCGATTCTTTTTGAGCTGCGGTAACTATCAAGCTTCAGTTTTACACCGAACTTTGATGACAACTGAGAATGTCATCAAAAAAAAATCACTGTCAAGGTAAATATCAAAATGTTTTAAAAAAATATCAAAATGGCGTAGTCGACATGCGGGGCTCCTATTTCTGACTGCAGGGTTTAAAGTAACTTAACTGGGAGTCTCCACGCTCTCTCCCTAGTCCACGCTGTCCATCGCTGGCACATCGATTCCCATTACGTGAATGTGCAATTAAAATCCTTCTGTCAAGGTCGGAAACAAAAGATTGGAGAAGGTTTACCGTTATATCTATCTTGGCCATATTCTTTCCTTTGGCAAGGTGCATCAAACAACGGAGATATCCAGAAGAATCCAGCTAGGGTGGGCTGCTTTCAGCAGATTGGACGACATTCTAAAATTGGCAAAAAAAAACAGAGAGCCATGGAGCGTTCCATGCTTGGCATAAAACTAGTAGACCGAGTTTCAAGCGTCGAAATCCGGAGACCTACGAAGGCCTTCGATATTGGAAATCGCGTTACGGAACTCGGATGGAGTTGGGCAGGATACCTAGCAAGGCGATGGCAGGTGGAGTAAAGCTGTGACCGAGTGGCGTCCAAGGAATGGAAAGAGAAGGGTTTAAATCCGCCCCTAAGACGACCCACTGACCAAGTTTTCCTTGTCACAATGCCTTGTTTATGTTGGTGTGGCGTATTGTGTATTAAATTAGGTTAAAATAAAAACATATACTTAAATTCAAATCCGTTTAGTAGTTTTCGAGTCAGAGTTACAAACACCCATCCATCCATCAGCCCTCAATAGAAGCACGCTAAGATAAAGATATTCGAATAGAAAGGAATATTTTTCATTAAATTTACCTAGGACTCTATACAAATGAACGAAAACTTATCTATTCACTCCATTTTACGGTATGTAAGAGACTGTTATGAATTTTTTTAGCGTTTTGAGGACGCACTGACATTAGTATTGTTATGTACGCACTGACAGGTGGCTTGCTTATAGCGAGTAGCGAAGTGAAGTGAACGTTCTAGAACTTGCATCTGGTCGCAATGTGCCTTCGCTAACAAGTTACCACTTCAGAAGCTAGACATGGCACCTGTCAGTTCGTTCGTAGCCTATAAAAAGCAGGCATCGCAAGCAGGGATTGTATGAATCTGGGTATTTTATCATCATTCACAGGTCGACTTCACCCACTGCTGGGTATAAGCCTCTTTGCTTGTGAGCACCTCCACGTTCTTGTACCAGCGTCGTCCATGACATTCCCGAGATGGCAACAATGGTAAATAAATGAAACAAAAGAGTGCATATAATAAAGCTGTATATTGAATTATAATATTAATAAAAGGTCTCGTCTGTACACATAACACATTTATACACGACAACTATCCGCTAAATCGTTATTAGAAGAAATATTATTATTATACCATATCTATCCTAAAGTACATGAATTACAACAGGCTTATTTATTATAAAGTAATAATACAATTATTGCATTTAACTAGTATCACCATTAAACGATTCGTTCAACCCAATTAAATCTTTTAGTAAATAAATTCACAACATTATTTAATTTAAAATAAACAAATGATGCTATTTTTTTAAATAATTTCACAACAAATACTTAACATCTATTTATGGCAACATTTAAAAACGCAATTTAAAATGCAAACACCTCATAAACCTGTAAAAATTGTAAGTGGCATTGATTACTAAACTATTGTATAATTAATTATCTGTTCCGTTATAACTAAGTTAAGCAATATACGCTACTTGGTCTGACGAAAATATAGGAGTACAATTCACTGCAAGTTTAGACGATTTAGTTACAAAACTACAAAATTTGAGCTTTCCATGGTCACAAATGTGGCCGTATAATGTAGAATAATAATGTGAATGCTTCGAAAGTTACGATTATACTCCAAGCGGTCGCTATCCCACGAATATTGAGTTCCTACATTATTATAAATTGCCCTTACGTAAGGCTAAATACATACTAGACTACAACCAATCTTTGTCGATATGTAACTGTTCATTTAATTGCGACCTGACTGACGAGGCTAAGAAAATAAATCACAACCCTTTAGCTGATTGCGAACACACCATTTGGCACGCTCGGACTGTTACAATTCGTGTTTTTAATTAATGTGGACTAGCAACGATCGAATACGAAACGAAGACTGATTAATGTTATATTAGAGGTATCCAGTCACATATTTCTCTAAAGTTAATGGCGCTAAATTGGGGAGGTTTTAAACACCGTACTTCTTTTGAGGTCAACCTCCTTTTTTTATCTGTACCCTGACACTAATCAAGGCAGTTTTACCTAAAGAAGGCCCGGACCATGTAACTCATCAGCCAAATTACTTGTCCCGAGTAGCCTTGCGGTTACTGTATCAAACGCCTATCTTACCACATAGTACCTGCCACTTACTGTGAATAAAACTCCCGTTTATTTCATACTACCCGAGTAGATCAGGCGACGGCGTCGTTCGGAACACATCAAGCGAAGGCGACGTCGAACGCGCCAGGTCGGGACACGGAGTGTTGGTCCGTGTCATAGACTCGAATCGCTCTCTCATAGCGGCCACGTGGCCGGCTACAAGCACAATCTCTTTCTTTTCCTCTTTATCCTTAACTTCGGGCATCACGTCCTCATCTGCAGTCGGCCTCTCGGGCAAGTCCAAATCAGACAGTAAAGACACTTCGGAAGACGCGGTAAAATACATTTCACTGATTGGTTCGCAAGCCGCATTCGCGGGTTCTGTGTCCGACGGAAACGTGTCAGTTTCGTCGGTAGGTGGCGACACGAGCGCGTCGCTCCAGCGCTCGGCGCGGTACGCTTCTATCGTCCTCATCGACACTTCGGACGGGCTTATCAGCTCTGTGTCGCATTCCACAACCTGCGCCACGTCAGCTTCGACATCGACCACGCTGATGGTTTCAGCGACACTGACCGCGTAGCTACTAATCGTATTTTCTATTTCTACATTATCCTCCTCTGGCGAGTCCTCTGCTACTTCGTCGTAAGTGGAAGTCCTCATCGTTTCACATAGTCTGTTGATGGCGTCGAATACGTCCTTGAGGTCACTGACGTCATCGGTGGACATCATAGGTTCTTCAATGGGCAGTATGTTGAGGTCTGCGCTGGGTTCCTGTAGGCAGGCGGGCAGTAGGGTGGCGGCCAGAGCGTTGGCGGGACACAGCAGCGCGTGCGCCACCGACAGCAGCGCGTGCGCAGGCGCCGGGCCCGGCACCAGGTGCGCCGTGCTGCACGAGCGCCCGGCAGGCGTGCGAGGTAGCGCGGCTGTCGTGGTCGGTAGCGCGGCAGTTGTGGTCGGTAGCGCGGCAGTCGTGGTCGGTAGCGCGGCAGTTGTGGTCGGTAGCGCGGCAGTCGTGGACGTCGGTACCGGGGGGGCGTGGGCCCCCCGGGCTCGCTAGCAGGCGGAGGAGGTGCGCGTCCAGCCCTCCAGCGGGACCGACAGCGGCGGCGGCGGCGCCTGCGCCTTGCTCACTGTCCACACACACAACGAACGTTAGGTAAAGACAATGAGGACATAAGACAGAACCTAAGTTATCACCGGTTCTCTCAGAAAACATACTTCGTTCACAGATAGTTTTGCAGGTCTAGACACACACACAAGTCAAAGATAGGTAGGTATATGAAATTGAAAATAGCAACAAGAAATTAAAATAGCATTATTATATCAATCCATTAGCTTATAAGGTTCTCAATGCTGAAACACAGACCCCCTCTCTATGAGAAGGAGGGAGGGGATTATAAATCAACATCCGTTTAATTATTGTGAATGTCTAGACCCCCCTTTTTCCAGAAGAACAGGCGCTACTTTCAGGTGTATTATACAGTTTGTTATTAGTTTTTCAGTTTGGCAACATGTTTTTATAAGTAGTCACAAAATTCTAAACACATTTTCAGAAATCAAAAAGAAAACCTATTTCTAATATTAATAGTAGCTACAGAAATATCTCGGAATACAATGACAATTAGTTTGTTAGACCCCCGAATGCGAAGCCTTATGCCATGCAAAACGTACAATCCTTGCCAAAAAGAGTGTCCAATTAAATAAATAAACATATTGCAACAAGTAATTAGCATGTAATGCAGACATATTTTAATCTTTATTTCACCCTCTTTTGATGCAAATTTTATTTATTTATTAGAAAGAACACTATCGCACCCACTAGTATCGAGTTCACTGACGGACTATCTAGATTCAAGAAAAAAATATTTTCACAACTACTGGGTGTACTTTATTTTGGCATGGACGCATCCCAAAGCAGTATTTCCACATGGCGAAACAAAATATTCAACCAGTAACCATCTCGACAATAGAGGTTTTTATCAAGAAACCAGTTGAACAACATTTGTCGCCTGTAAATTCCAGCTTATAACCCCTTTTCCCGAATGCTTCTTAGTTTTAAGACGTTTCCTAGTATGACAACATAAAACAATTTGAGAGGACGATGGTCACACAATGAGTTTTTAGTAAAAATGTTCATGCAAAATGCTACATGCCATGCAGTGTAGTTTTAAAACGACTATGTATACATGGAGGATGGAAAACATGCTTGAAATAATAATTAGGAACTTACCCATTTGACATGCAGATCATATGGTTGTAGACCACAATCATACACTTAGTAACTTGACTAAAAGAGTGACAAATTATTTGACTTTTAGAAACAAAGAAGTCAAAAAATCTACTTGCAATAAGTGCACTATTTTCTACAGAGTTGTAGGAAGGAATTCTATGGTATATTTATGAGAAGAAATAGGTAGATATTTGAAATAAAAATCTGATTATATTTGTTTTCCTCTCAAAAATGTTGTTTATGGCATCAACATTGAGGCTTCATTCTATAGTTTATTTTCCATATTAAAATGAAAATAGTTGCAAATTCTGCAAACTAATTAGTCACACTACCTGTGTTAAGCGCAGGCCACACCGCCAGCTAGCGAACAAGCGAGTGAGCCGAGCGAGCTCGTTTATCCTCTTTTCATACTTCAGTTCGGCACTTTCGGTAGTTCGCGGTGTGAACCGAAGTATGAAAAGTGGTAAAACAAGGCTCGCCCGGCTCGCTCGTCCACTCGCTTACTTTCAGTGAGGCCTGCGCTTTATAAGTACTTAAATTTCAGAGTTGCTAACTAACAAAGATAAACTAAATCGAATTATTAAGGAGTCTACGTTGAAGTTACTACAGAACGAACGAAGACGTACACAAACAAGCATATACGACACAAATATTAGGACAATAAAATACAGGACGACTGATTTTTTAAGTATTACTCTTTTATTATCGAAAAAATAATAATATTATAAATACTATGAGCGTCGTACACATCACTATCACAATACCGGTTGCGTTTCAATACATAAAGCGTAACTGTTGGCCCGTCAATAAATTTCTTAACTGCGAATACTTTGTATCAGACTGGCTAAAATTCGCACGCGACAATATTTTCTCCACGCTTTATCTCGTGTCTAAATGACCCCGTATTCGTCGACGTACAACTTATCTCGTTTCGGAACGAGACAATGCAACGTGTCAATTAAGTCACGTGCTAATCTTAGCTGATCTGGGCTTGAAGCTCTCTGATATAATACTGTAAAGGTTTGCATGAAGCCGAATTTGATTTTTTTTTGACAAAACATGAACACCCGAAAGCATGTTAAATGCCTGTGAATTTAAATTTTGGACAACAAAAAGCCAACATCATTATTTAGCAGTTAAGCAATTTACTGAGCAGCTTTTGAGTGAAATAAAATGGGCATGAAGCGATACAGGTACAATAATAGCATAAAAAATCTGCAGTAATGGCACCTCACTATATTAAAAAAAAAAGGAATCACAACATAGTTCTCGTCTATAAACTTCATTGCTACATCGTGCAAGCATTTGATACACGAAACAACCGATCCAGAATGTATAAACTAAATTATAATATAATAATAAAAATATAATTAAATATAAATATGCTTAATGACTCAACGCGATACATTGGTAGAAGTCCTAACGTACTGCTCCAACAAGAATACTATAAAACTGACAGTCTTGAAAGTAAATCTTAAAGGGTGATGGGCGCTTATGTTTTCAGAAAAAATTAAATCAAACATATTTTCATCTAGAAACATAAATGCCCATAGTCCTTTTTGCTATTAATCCTCTTTCATAACTGACAATACTAGTTTTCTAGATGGAATACTATTTAATAACTAAATAATGAACAAAACACTCCGTGTATAAAATAAGGCGCTTACATAATATACGAATATAATTTGGTATTCAATCAAATGGTTTAATTGATAAATGATGCTGATAACGAATGATTTGCATTGGTATGTGGAGTGTGGTGAATCGAAATACTGACTCAACTTCTAAACATCTATTTGGTCTGATTAAGTTTGGACCAGATCTTTTGACAGTCAATGGTCTAGCGAAAAAGAGATAGTCAGTTATAGTTCATTATATTTCATAATGTGAACTGAATTTCATATGATAATTCGTTATCACTGAATCGACGTTATTTTACTTTCCTTTAATACTCAACGCTAATGTCGTGATTGACCGATAACAGAAAGGTATTGTGACTTATCAAACATTATTTTGTCCAAGTTTTACTTTATAAGTATAATATTTTACCGTTTTGCTTTTGCACTATATTTCAAGCTTTTTAACCGACATTAAAAAAGGAGTTCGGCCGTCATTTCTTTTTTTTATCAAATAAAACCAAATGTAATTTATTCAAAGTTAAGAATACCGTGCTGACCCCAAATAAATCGGGATAAGGGCAGAGAATGATGACGATGCTTGATTTTTTTTTTATTCAAAGTTAAAAAAGCAAGTCAGTATTTCAATAAACACAATGTCACTCTTTTGTTATGTTAGTAACATGGAACACTATGATTTCAATGTGAAATGTCCACTACCATGGTTTGAAATATTGCATTAAAAAACCAACCAACCAAATATACCATACCAATGTGTTCCTGGAATGACATATTAAATGCGAACTTTTTGGAAAATAATCACTGTACTTTTTACTCAAATAAAATGTACTATAAAAAGAACAATTTTGGGAACATAATATTACTTGTAAGCATAGAGTTTAACTATTCTATACTACAATGTGCAGTGTCTAGCAAAGTATAGTTCAGTACAAATAAATATGTAGCGCGCATTTGCGATTTATTTATTTTATTGTGCAAAAGACACATTGAATTACTCGAGACTATTAATTTCAATTCATACTTAACCCATAATATTCCCTTTTCGATAAATCTTCGCTTCGGTTGCAACAATATTTAATAGAATATAATGCATTGTTATCTTAAGTCTATATTTACTAGTAGACGGTGAAAGAACTCAAATAAACAATAAATCAAACATTTAGATTATTTACTTGTTATTTTTATCTCGGACATATCGTATTGAAGCAAAAATATATCGATAGAATAGGGATGTCCAAGTATAAATCAAGCTTAGAGACTACAAATCAACAATGCGCGCTAACCATTAATCCAATTTCAGTCTCCATAAAGACACTTAACCATACGTCATGCGATCATGCACGTAAAAATAAACATTTTAATAACAAAAATAATACTTTATCATAATAATATTATAACAATTTTAATCTTCGGGACGAAGTTCAGTAAAATACTCTTGACTATTTTACTTAGATATTATGCTTGTCAATTTTGACTTGTACCTATTGCACTTAAACATAAGCCTAAAAAACTAGATAAACTACGTTAATATAGTATGACTAAGTAGAGCATGCTTGTGCGTTTTGCTCTATAAATTTTCAAAAAGAAAAAAGATATCGATACTATTTGTAATCTTTGTTTTTAAGCAGTATCGATACTCGATCGGAAATATCGATGTCCAAATGCACATCTCTATTTATTTATAAGCAATTTTATTTATTTGCAACTATTGCAAATATTGACAAACAATTCAAAACATTCCTATTAAAGTGAAATAATGACATTTAGTATTAAATAATATGCCACTATGTTTGATCGCGTAATCGTAAGTATTACTGTGTTTCATCAAGATAAATTATTGAGTTAACCTGTTCACATAGAAACAAATGGAGCTGACTGCACCATTAACTTTTTATTAAATTATTCGAATCGCCACTACTTTAGAAGTTAAGGTAGACAGATTAAACTGTTTCTATCGAACATTCAACGCGTCGCTAAATCAACAACAACTAACTTGTTATTTTGACTGATCGATCAAACAGTGTCCTCAACTTTAAACAACACTTTTTGACGGATGGTTAAAAAAATTTCACGAACCGTTCAAAAACTTTTTCATCGACCGTTCAAAATACGAGTTTCTGTGGCGCCGTCTTAGTACATTCCCAAAAGTTCCCTACACGCGTTCACGAGTACTTACCGGCGACGGTGGCGCTGCTGTAGCCCTTAGCGATGCGCATGAAGGGATCCGGTGTCGGGAACTGCGATGGATGCTGGAACAGGTCTGCGAAGCGAGCCTCCAGGTCTAAGGACCTCATGCTCATTGAGGAGCCACGGACTGGGGGCTGGGGTGCTATGCCCTCGTCGCCGTTTATACTCTGGAAATGAGTAATTAATTGATTAGACAGATGTTCAAACGAGTGAATACTGCTCTTCTAATACTTAAGTTGAATAGCTTTGTCTCATTTTAGAGTTTACTCAGATCCAGCCTGTCGTGTGGTCGCTTAGTTTATAAGTTGTATGCCATGGCCATACTGGAGGCCTTACACTCAAGGCATCCGCAGGATTAGTCCGGTTAAGCAGAAGCCATCCTCATAGGTTGAACTGCGAGATGCGATTACAAAAAAAAAAACAAAAAAATTGACATGTAATTGATTTAATCAAGATTGTTGCTGACTACGGCAGTTTTAGTTATTTAACACACGCACTGATTACTCCAAAGATAGAAAACTCAGTTGTTCGTTCGTTTGGGAGTTGTACTCGGTCATGTGCACAGTTTCTACTTTGTTTTGGCACTGTACTTGATGTGTGTAATCATGAAATAAGTCGTCCGCGCAGTAAGCATAAGAAGAGAAAGGGTAACTCACGTTACTAGATTGTCGGTGGTGCGGCGGAGGGGGCGGGGGCGGCTGGTTGGCGTGCCGCGCCGGGGGGGGCGGGGGCGGCGCGCCCGGCGGCGGCGGGGGGCACACCCCAGGGGGAGGCGGGGGGCACACCCCTGGGGGGCGCAGGCCGCGCGGGGCTCGCAGGGTACCTGGAAACGGGACACATTCATATTACAACTTGGTTAAGGGACTCAATAAGCCAATGATGGACAGATGAACGATTGTGTTTTCATTAGTAGCGTGCAAGGGTCGCACACGTGCGCAGGTGTGGACCCGCCTTATATTAACACGTTAACTGCCATGTCAGGCACCGGTGCCTGACAGACTCACTATCTGTTCAGGCCGTGTCAGGCACCGGTGACTGACACCGAGCATCAAATTCAACTGCCACATAGTTTTTTTTTACCGTGTTTTTATCCAAATAAAGAAAAGGGACCACTTGTTTATACTTAACTATTCAATATAAACCAAGAATCAATACGTAAGAAATGAAATTTGCATGGTACAGAAAATATACCTTGGCAGTTAACGTGTTAAGGCTATTATTATCCCAAAAATATTTGAATTGTGCATTCAAAAACTCATAATTGCTATGAAATATTGACATTGACTTGTGTTTAGCATTGGTGAAATTCGCTAGTCGAAGATATGTGAAAAAAAACTTCTCTTACCGAAATGCGAAGCGGGATTCTTAGTACCAATAGGTGGGTTTAGAGGAGCGGGCGGCAGGTTGAACGGTCGGCCGCTACCCGTCTGCGGCGACGAAGGCGATGTCGGTGGTGATCTGACGAAATTCGAGATTAAATAAAGCATGAATGTTTACAAAAACGTTATTGGAACATAAAGCAAGAACCAATGCGACTTTTTCAATCTGGCGAGAAAAAACTCCGTAAATAAAAACCAAATTAGAATGGTTAGAATTCAAATCAAAAGCGGTGACCAATTCTTCTTTCTTGTATGAGGAGACGCCTTACCCACCTAGATCACTTCTTACACACCCACACAAAATGTTTGAAAAATTGTTTTAGTGGTTTTGATTAACTTTAGCTAGCTACATTTTGATTCGACCCATATAAAGGGTGTAAAAAGACTCTTAACGAAGCCGAAAGGCACTTGTTCTCCCCGTCATTGCGATCATTTTCTAGACCATACCTGGGAACCTTCTAGTTACGGAGATAAAGTTCCGACTTTTTTTTCCGAGATTTTTACTTTAAATACCTCCATGACCCCGTACTATTCAATCCATCCATCAGCATAATGTCTTGAGTGTGTTACATTGAGTCCTACCGTGAAACGTGATTTTACACCCCCAAAAAAAAAGTCGTTTCCCAGCAATAATTTTTGAGTAATGTTGCTTACTTTGATGTACATAATGCTTGGTTAACTGCTTCGTGAAGAGTCTGTTTACACCCTGTATTGAAATGGATTCTCATGTGAAATAGAGACTATTTTCATAGACCACAGCGCTTGACCAAGTACATCAATTCTTTTTTTTAAGGAAAAAGGTGTTAATCCTTACTTTCTTACTAATCTTTACTATCCTTACAATATTTTGATATTATAAATGCGAAAGTAAGTTTGTTTGTTACCTTTTCACCCCTAAACCACTCAACCTGAGATTTTGCATATACGTTGTCAGATGTACAGAAAACGAACATAGGATACCTTTCATCCCGAAAAAAGTACTGTTCCCGAGGATAACAACAATAACGTATAGATGGCGCCACGTTTCTTTCGAATCAGGATTGAATTATAAGCAGAGTACAACCCGAATTGGTTGTCAAATTCTAAATTAACGCGAGCGATACAACGGGCAAAAGCTAGTGCGAAAATAAAAGAAAGTTTTCCAGTATCTCTTAAGGATTCGGTTTCAAAAACTTTCACAACTTGACTCACCTAGGCACCCTCATACTCTGCGTCCTGCCCGTAACCTTCCCGTTCGTAATCAGCTTCTTCGGCGGTGGCGAAGGCCTAGTGTCGCTGGGCGGCGCGGGGGCTAACTGTGGCGGCTTGGGGGCTAGGTTGGGCTTGCCGTGGCTCACCCGCATGGGTCTCTCGAAGAGATCGGATGTGGACAGTGAGGACGCCGGGGCGGGGGATTGAGGCGCGGATGAGAGGGAGGTCATGCTGCCACCTGAAATGTAAATAATTTTAGTGTTACATCAGTTTTAGAGTCGAATTTCGGGAAGGGGCTCCTGACGGATAGGACCAGCTGTATGGATCAATCTTTAAGATGAATTAACGCTTGTCGAGGGCAGTTCGTGGATGGGTGACCATCCCTAACGTCGTGCCTCAGGAAGCACGTTAAGACTTTGGTCCCGGCTGTAATTCTTCGACAGCCGTTACGGATAGTCAAAATACCGAAATTCTGGTTGTGGAGATCAGATAGGTAGTTGTTACACGTAAAATACTAGTAATCAGCTGCATCTAGTAATACTGGAAGCCGATCACAACATATTTAAGAAAAGGCTTGACAGATTAACGCATAATTCAGAATGCTAAGCTTACCCAGCGCGACCTGTCCAGTAGTATGGAGAGAGCTCTTGTTTCTGTGCAATGTAGACGCGACATGGGGAGTGAGCCCTTGGTCCGAAGTTTGTTGCTGAAGGTTGCTGATACGGTCCAGTATGGAGTTTGTCGTCAGCACCGAATCTGATGAACTCTGCAACAAAATGAAATAGAACTTAGTATCAATGACAATTCTAAGCGGGATGCGTGGTGTTAGGCGAATGGATAAAATAAGAAATGAGTACATAAGAGGAAGTCTGAAAGCTGCGCCGGTGACTGAAAAGTTGTGTGGTAGTCGGTTGTCTTGGTATGAACTTGTGATGCGGCGGAATGAGGAAGACGTCGTGAAGAAAATTTTGACTATGAATGTGGATGGTTATAAGAGTAGAGGCTGACCAATGAAACGATGGACGGACTGGGCGAAGATAAAATGGCAAGAAAGGGAGTGCTGTGCTGATAAGATGACAAGTAATAGAGAAGTATGGAAGAAGACATGCACCGATGACCCCAAATAAATTGGGATAGAGGGCAGGAGAATGAGATAGAGGTAGAAGAATTGCTGCTAAAATAATTTTAGGGCTGTAACAGTAATAAACTAATTACACTTTAGGTTTTAAGGATTATAATGATCTTTTTTTTGGTGTTTGCATTTTCGTTCAGTTACTGTGCAAGCGAATATATGTGTAGGATGATACCGATTAATTATTCCAATCTATTTGTAGCTTAACATATTTTTTCCCCAATCAGTTTGTAACATCAGGGTTTTATAGTATCAATTCTAAAGCCCATCCGCCAGAGTCCAGTATTATTTGTAATTTAGTTAAAAATAGCGATACCTAGCTAAAAGCATAAATAGTTTTCCGCAACATTAGAGCATTAGTAACATTAGTTTCACAGTTCACTGTCAAACTAATGTTACTACAGGAAAAAATGCACATGCTTGATTAGATGTACCGCGCCTGGGGATCACGTACACATTGACATGACACCTAACTCTACATCTTTTCAAAAAAAAAAAAAAAAAAATAATGAACAATAGCTTTTTTATGTGTCATCATCAACTGTAACCGCACAAAACACAAGCTTACTTAGAAATAGGTTCTTTATGACGTGTATTGGCAGAGGGCCAAGAACCAGCCACCACTAGGCACTCATGTATGCACGAAGTTCAAGCGCACTAACTTGTCTGCCTAATTATGGCTGCTGACGATAAAAGCGATACCATCGGGCGACTCAGTCGTGAGCAAAGTTGAAGGTCTCCAAAACGTATAAGGATAAAGTGTTTTGTTATCAAAAACAATGGATCGTTAGATTCCAAAATAGTAGAGGAAGCCGTATGAGAAATTATTTTGTGGCCCCTGGAGATGATTTGGCAACGCATTTTGGCATAAATTCTAATGCTGTTATGTTCCAAGAAATGCTATGGCCAGCAGTCGAAGGCTTTTGGCTGTAGTCCTGTTTTTGATCGTAATACCCGAAAGCTTTGGAGTTGGCTTCTAGTCTCGCAAACGTTTGTAGTAACCCGGTTGCCGTGCCATTTATGCAAGTGGTCTCATGATGCTGGATTAGTGCTTAATGCTGGTAAAACTAAGACTATCCACGTTCGATCCAATCACTTACTCAACTCTGACAAGCCAGTTAAAATAATTGCGCACACTCACCAATGTTTGCATACAGTTGAGAAAGTGTATATTACTAGCCTTGGCTGCAAATGTGGACCACTGGAGCAAGTTACCAAATACAAATATTTGTGTTTACTCGTTGATGACAGATTTAACTGGGGATATTACATTGACTCCATATGTGATAAACTGCGAGCAATGCTAGCCAAATTGGCAATAATTAAATGTACCTTTTAAAATACTACTAATAATAATGACTTAACCTTTATAATGCACTCGCGGAGTCAATAATTTCATATGGAATTACTAGCTATGGCAGAACATTTAAAACTTACATAGACAAGATAAACAACCTACAACTTCGTTTACTAAAAATAATAATACCAAATAAAATAAGAAAAACCCTTTATAATGGTGATGACGTAACAGGTTTCTTTAAATATTGTAAAATCTTATCAGTACACACAAAAATACGAAAGTGGTTGTTAATAGAACAATACACCAACAAAGATCTGCAAATTAAATTCAATCATAGCACAGCAACAAGATTGGCAGCCCAATCAAAACTGATAGTACCGAGATACAAGAACTATTACGGAAAACGAACCGTCGCTTATTTAATTCCTACTCTAATTAATGACGTTCCAACTAAAATTCAATCAGAAATAACAAATAGTAACTATAAATATAAATACAAACAATACTTTGACTCTCTCTGAAAATGCATCATCCTGTTTAAATTTCATTTCACTTAGTAACTAGCTTCGACGCGTTGTCTGACCCGCGCCGTCGTTGTTTTTGTTATCTTTCTTGTGTATTTACGAACTACCTTACAATATTGTTATAAACTATTTATGTGTTAACCTTAAATTAATAATGTTTATTTGCTTAGTTAGTATTAAGATAGCTTTTAAGTGTTTCAACATCCGGACAAACCTATTGAGGTTTTAGTGATGTTCCTGTTTATTTTTTGTTTTATTCTGTAATTAATAAACAATAAAAAAAAATTGAGGCGATTATTAGAAATATAATTTTGCAAAAACTGTTTATTTGCTTAGTTAGTGTTAAGATAGCTTTTAAGTGTTTCAACATCCGGACAAACCTATTGAGGTTTTTGTGATGTTCCTGTTTATTTTTTGTTTTATTCTGTAATTAATAAACAATAAAAAAAAAATTGAGGCGATTATTAGAAATATAATTTTGCAAAAACTGTTTATTTGCTTAGTTAGTGTTAAGATAGCTTTTAAGTGTTTCAACATCCGGACAAACCTATTGAGGTTTTTGTGATGTTCCTGTTTATTTTTTGTTTTATTCTGTAATTAATAAACAATAAAAAAAAAATAAAAAATAAAAATTTGAGGCGATTATTAGAAATATAATTTTGCAAAAACTATACGAGTCAAAGTCAATGATCATGGGGTCACGAATCGGCAAGCTTCGTGGGATCTATCTCCGAGCCAGACGGAGCGATGAACTGACGAAGGTAGTTTGTGTGAAAGAGGGCGGAGACGGGAATGTAACTAATGATCCGATTTGGGAGTCGTGTCTGTTCGTCTACCGTATGTTTTGATCCGATTAAGAAGAAGCGCTTCGTCTGTGTCTCACCAAGTGCAGTAGACTAGGTAGACTTGATTTGCAATTGTGTATCGATTCCTAATGTATTGAAGTAAAACCTCTTTACGCTCGCTTGACTTGGGGAGTAAGCTGGTGAATGTATTACGAAAGCGTTACGACGCGTTCGGGCGAGGCGAACGCTTGACTTGGGGAGTA
Organism: Lycophotia porphyrea; assembly: GCA_950005105.1. Lineage (NCBI taxonomy): Eukaryota > Metazoa > Arthropoda > Insecta > Lepidoptera > Noctuidae > Lycophotia > Lycophotia porphyrea. The sequence continues at coordinate 3,939,774 of OX465396.1, forward strand.
AGCTGGAGACGTTACGAGGCGAACGGAAAAAAGTTAAAGGAGAAGTTTATTTCAGTCGTGTGGTCTAAAGCACACTAGTGTTTTTATGGATATATACAGGATAATGTTTGCATACCTATTTAGCATGACAACAAATTAGTCATTTAGGTTTAAACTAAAATAGGGCATTGTCTATTGTTCCCTCTTTCTGTGATGGAAACAGGATAGCTTTCGCTGACGATCACATAGCAAAAATGCTAAGGAACCTACATAATGTGTATATAACTGCCTAGATAACCTATTTAGCAAGACAAATAATTCGTCATCTATGTTTAAACTAAAATAGGGCATTGTCTATTGTCTCCTCTTTTTTTATTGGAAACAGGATAGGTTTCGCTGACGACTACTGACCACTACTGACCACATAGCAACGCCAAGTTTCAAAAGAACCTACGTCACCATTATGTAAGTCCCTAGGTACATAACAAGAAGGACAGCTAATTCGTCCTATAGGTTTAAACTGACACTGAATCATCCACCAATTACGTAAAAGGTAAATAAAGTAGCCACAATGAAATAAAAATCTATACCTATATATTTTGTCAAAATAGCAATAAAGAGAAGGTGATAATTTAATTATTTCGTATTTTATTTTGAACCTAAATATATAAAAGCGAAAGGTCACTCACTCATGACAAAATATTGAAAACCGCTTAGTTAGTAGACGTCCACTAAGAAGGGATTTTGCAACAGGGCCGGATTAAGGAGGTCTAAGGGCTCTCGCAAGTTTGTTTGAAAGTCCTTCAGTTTTTGTGCTACAAACTAGAAATTTCACAGAGTAGCCACGCGAATGCAGTCGCGGGCAACAGCTAGTTGAATTATATTGAACTGAATTGAGTGATTTTGATTTGTAATACATTGAACTATTTTTTGAAACTGAATTTAATTGAATCAATAAGTTAGTGGAAATGACATAATTTAAGGTAAGTTTAATAAAGACAAGTTTAAGTGAATTGAATGGGAATCAATTAATTTAATTTATTCTTTTGTTAAGACGTGCAGCGTGCCCGGGCAGCAAGCGCACGTACCCTTGAAGTAGTTCATCTACTTACTGATAATTTGGTAGTTTTATTCTAAAACCTAACTAGTGTTTCTAGTGAACACGACTTTTAGTATTTTCTGTAGCATGTTTTATGTCCCTAATGAATAAAATAAAATACGATCAGGCGATTAATAGGGATAAATTAATACCTATGGAAGTTTTATAAATAGTAATGGTTTGGATTCGCAATAACATCGATTTTGTGCAATTACGACGGTAAATAAACAATGTGCTGATATAATTGTTATCATTTATCATTATCAGTGAGTGAGTCAGCTTGCAAAAGTGTCCGCCCGACAAAACCTGCCTACGTAAATGTGAAGCTGCGTTACATTTGTTAGCGGATCTGCGCATTGAAGACGAGAACGATGTAGTTTTCGTCTTCTTCTCAAAATATGGACAGGCTGTATCACATAATGATAGCGAACCAGTGAATTGAAGACGTCAACGTTGTATTCTTCTTTTATACTTTATACTAATATTATAAAGAGGAAACATTTGCTTGTTTTCGTATGTAGGGGGTCATCTCCGGAACTAATGATACAATTCTAAAAAATCTTTCTCTGGCAGAAAGCCACATTATTCGTGAGTGCTATAGGCTATAAATGATATTTATATCATGCTTATTAGCCGAGCTATCACATTTTTTGGTCGCAGGCGAAGTGCTAGTCTCAAAATAAAGGCTGTGTCACATATTGGAGTTCGTTTGTCCTCATTCAAGTCCTGGAGTGTGTAGTTAGTTGTGAACAACTAGAAAGTTTAATTGTTTTTGTACGGTCGATGGACCAACTCAGATAATCGCCGTTAGGAGTTGCAAATATGCAATGCAGTTAGCATTCAAATTCAAATTATTCATTTGTGAAACATAGGTACGCACGACAGTTGATCAAGCTATACAAAGCCAGTTTATGCGGATCTCTCATTGTACAGAAAATATATACAAAGCGAGGCCATGTTATGCTAGAAATGTAAAGCTTGATGTGCCGCCGTGTGTACAATTAAATAAGATCTAATTCGAATGTCAGGATCACTATGTTTAGCCTAATAGGCATACAAAATTTGGATACGTACACGCCAAGTTAATTTTTTTCTTACGTTTTAATATTAAAATTATTATTTAAATTAAATTATGTACTAATAACAAATTAAGTTCTATACTATTAACCATTCAAATTCAATTACTTATATAATTACCCTTAGATAGTTTTTTTTTTTAATAATTCGGACATTTAACTCGCACAACAACAAACCTAAAAGTGAGTGTACTATAACATTACGTAACCCTTCGGGAATTACAGGAGTGATGTTATGGATTAACGTTCGGTGCAGTTTGGGCAGCCAGCACCGTTCCACCTTGCTGGCTGGTTGATGTTCTGACCATGGCATAGAGCTATTCTTATTTGTGCTGATACAACAGAACCTCTGTCTAATTTTGCAGTTTATTTCAACAATTATGATAAATATCGTAATTTTGCGCAAGTTAGATGTGATACGGCAAAAATACGTCATGATTTCTTTAGTTTTAAAATAAATTAAAATACGAACTAGGAGTGAGGCGTATTTATCGAAACAGTTAAAAAAACAGGTATTTCAAAGTAACAACATGAAACAGATATCTCAGAACCGAAACAATAAATTCTGCCTGTTTCGCCTGTTCCACAACCAACCTACAACAAACAGCCGTAACATTAGCTCTTTCTATCTAACCTAAGGATGTTTACTTTGTTAGAAAGAGATACAAACAAAACGATTTGGAACAGTTTCAAATGAAACATGCTCCTTTCTCTTCTGATTTATTATTATAGAAAGAGACAGCATCTGTTCTTTGGAACAACCTCTTTGCTCCTTTAGTTCATTGTATTAGAAAGAGGTAGCATCTGTTCTCTACCTATCACTGTTGCTGCACTTTTCGGATACACATACAAATTATGAACTTACCGTTGAACAAAAATGTTACTATAATTTTACAATATCTCTTGTTAAAATAATAATTAATCTAAATTTAGATGATTTTTTTTAAACCCAAACATTATATTTACGCGCTAAGAAAGAAACAGAACGATTGTAATATTTATTGTGTATGTGTTTCCGAACACAATCTGTGGGAGGTTTTTGGCGTAAAGTAAAAAATTGCCGTTACTTTTTTCATCCTTTTTTTATTCCAGTGTTATTGGTTGAAGCAAAAGAGGGCGAAAATTTCTGAATCTGTTGCAATCAATGAGTCTTAAGTTCCAAAGGAACAGGCTGTTATTTTGGAACAGGATTTTGAAACTGTTATCTTCTTGGAACTGAAACAGGTGGAACAGGTTTTTAATTTTATCTGTTCCAGCCCACCTCTAATACGAACTTGTTTTTTTTTTCAGCCATTTACATTGTGTCAGTCAAACAAATATTAAAAACCTAATTAAATTTTTGGAACATTAACAACAAACATAAAAACGTCATACATTTTACATCACCGAGGATACAAATATTAACTGAAGATTGTTATGAACATCGTGGGAATTTCAAATACAACATGTTTTTACATGGATAAAAACAATGGTAAGTAAGGGATGTTATTGAATTTACTGCCTTATAGCGATAGGTTTATAAGAAAGGAAATCCCACAACAATCAATTCTGAAAACCCATACACGATTTGTACATCATTATGCACATAGCAACTCGCCTGCGGTCGGACCTAACCTTGCCCTACCCTGCAACTAATTACCAATCCTAACACAATCACACAAGACACGTTCTCCGGTGAATCATTGGCGGTAGTACCTATTTAATGACTCAACTTGATGACTCAAACTATTCATTATTGACACGGTTAGCAAGTGAAACTATACTAACACAGGTTACTTTATATCAAGGTCTATTATGTGGTAATGACTCTGAATCACACCTGTGACCTATGGTTTGTGATCTTAGACTATTTACCCGGAACATAAAACTTCCATTTAAGATGATAATTATTGTATTTCCGAGTATTTCAACTCCAGTCACTAAACAAGATGAATCAGAGGTAGGAAAACGAAACAGCTGTCAGTTAAAAAGACTACGTCAAACGTCGTAAAGAATACGTCATGTAATCTTCACGCCTGTACTACACTCCCTAAAGGCTTCGGCAGAAGTGTACCCGTAGGACACCCACATAACGCTAGCTATGTTTAAGTCCTATGTGATAGCAGGCGAGCCTATTGCCATAAACTAGACGCAATACAGAGTGGAAGGGACACCGACGCGAAAACGGTTCAGTACATCATTCTGAGCCCCCCTACATATAAATTTTTCATCGGTTGTTAAAAAGAAAAGTGCAATAACAACAACAACATTTGTTTATTCTCAGGCAACTTTGGCCCATAGATATACCTTACAGACTAACATAAATATAATAAAATACAATTTATGTTAGCAAATAGACCCTTAAAACTATGTTAGTAACGTTTCACTTGCACTACATCACTGCGCGTTCACGTGGCGCTTGCCCGTGGAAGCGTCGGAACACCATTCCCTGCGGCCAAAAGTCCTCTTCCAAGACGAGGTGCAGATAACACGTTAGCACTCGTACCACGAACGCTTTAGTTGACGTTGCTGCGCAACTCAAGCAGTTGCACACTCGTCACGTACTTGGTCTTCTGACGCATGTCTTCCGTGTGTGTTGTCTTGTCTTCTTATTTGTTTTAATAACCGATGAAAAAATTCTCCGAATGATGTACTCAATACGTGATAACCGTTTTCGCGTCGGTGTCCCTTCCAGCTTCAATACGTGCCCCCCATTTAATGGGTCTTAGGCATGAATTCAGACGCCCGGAATGCTACTGAGTAATTGCTGATGAAGAAACCCAATAAAACGTTTCCCGATCTGGGAATCGCATTCAAGAATTCATCATGTTCAGCCGAGGCGCTTGCGACCAACGAGGCAGTTGAGGCATTCGAGGACATAAGAATCAACTTGTACAGATGCCAGCACATCAAGCTACTACAATCTGTCAGATTACTTTAATAGATTTTCGACCCGTCCCGGCTTCGCACGGGTCACGGGTGCAATGTAGATATAAACCTTCCTCTTGAATCACTCTATCTATTAAAAAGAAACCCGCATCAAAATCCGATGCGGAGTTTTAAAGATCTAAGCATACATGGATAGACAGCAAAAAGTGATTTTGTTTTATACTATATAGTGATGATAGTCATAGTGAAGCATTAGGTTCAAGGTTGATTGGGAAAATCTGACAGTTCTGGTAGGTTGACCTGCTGGCGTCTGTACATTTTAAAAGACGTTGATTGAAATAATTACATGACTTCGCCATGTGTGATTCAGGAAGTATTTTCCTTGTTCTTATCTAAATTGAATTAGTTTTATCAAGTTCTTAAGATATGGCTATGGTTATAAAATAGTGTTCCTTTAATGTTCTGCTGTTGATAAGAACTTTGTGTGAGGAATTGGTAATTTATATGGCAATTTATAATTGGTATGGCAACTCTTATTTTTTCTAGTCCTAGCGAATAACCAAAAATATGTACGTAATAGTATCAGTGAACACGAATATCTAAGAGAAAAAAATCCAAGAATGCTACAAAAGCTAGCCAAATCTTGTAGAAGCCTCCAGCATATGAATTATGAACAGATTAGGATGATGGATAATTTTTATCGGCTAAACATTCTCGCAATTTTCGAAGTCCACGTAAAAAGTATGTACTTCAAGCCCTTTCAATTCAATTTCTTATGACAAAATCCTGAAAAAAAAAATGACTTCCAAAAAACACTAAAAAGGTCTAAAATAACTATTATGAGGTAACAAGCATAAAAATAATACAACCGAATTGAGAACCTCCTCCTTTTTGGAAGAAAGTCGGTTTATAACAGCAATCATTCCTTTAAACCCAACTCCTTGGCAAAACAAAACGTGTTTTACATGGAGGTAATATAAATGTAATACTAATAACTAACAAGTAATGTCATAAACCAATACCGTATCAAAGCTCCGAATATCGAATATTTGCAACTTCGGCAATGGAAGTATTTGGACGAACAAGGTGACCTGGCTTCGCATGCTTATGTAACGTCCTGCCCAATGTGTGCCGAGACTCCGAGAGGCTGTTGACTTAACGTTAATAGGCACACAGTGTTAATGACAGTCGAAACCGACCCACACTGCGGCCCACAGAACTGAGACTCTACACGAAGCTACCTTTGCGAATGGGCAACTAGAATGTTGCTTTGTATACTTTGACGTTACAGTGGAAGCGTACGGGTAGCCCGCGAAATTGAAATTTTCTTACGTTTTCTGCAATTTACAGGTCAGTGTCAGGTTGTATGTTGGAGAAAAACGAGTCGCGCCAGTAACACGTGTGTAGTTATAGAATAATAATAATTAAAATCATCAATACAAGTACTAAGTTCATTTAACCCTATTCTGTAACTACTTCATGAAAAAGTCATTCATCAATTCAATCGTTTCTTCGATGTTTTGTCCCGCACGTCAAAAAGATGATCAGTTTTTTTTTTTTCGTTTCTTTGACAATGACATTTGAATAGTGTTGTCCTGTTCACACATACTGAACTTCGTATTTATCGTTTCATGCGGGATGTGTAAGCTCATTCTTCTCAATGTAATTCCTTTTTGCAATACCTAAGTCCGTAAGACATCTTACATTTTAAATCTTTGGTTCAGACAGATTCATATGTATCTTTTATATGTTTTGTCTTGTCACATCTTCCATTTGTCATTTGATTCGTCTGCAAAAGTTTATTCTTTGTCTAGATCTGATATTCTGCAGGTCAAGTCAAGTAATAAAAAAGGCCCTTGTCTCACATTTTATGAAGAGAGACAAAAAAGGTCACATTTTAAGATTCGTGCGTCTCGTAAAGTTGACCAGTTCAAAAGGTTTAAGATTAAGATCATACTCCCGGCCCGAAGGTACCTTCCTGGAACCCAATTCCTGCCAGCTTCCCTTCGGGAACAACCACTCTACGTAATATCTCATTAAAATTAGATATCAGAAGAAACTAAAGAGTTCAGAAGTCAGTACCATAGAGGAGAAACTACATGGTTCGTTAAGAAGTATAACACAGAAAGAGTTTGCGTATTATGAATTTACTCAAAAGACCTAAAATGTAATGAGAACTTTTTCAAACGGTGCAAGGATAGTTTAGTCAAAGATGTAACATTGTTTGCGTCAATGACACTCGGTTACTTTTATAGTAATTCGCAATCTACTAAAACTAATGAATATTGATACGACGAACTAACTTTATGCTAACAAAACTAAATTATGTCACTAAACATGAAAATGAGCATAAACCAATATGCAGACAAAGGCACTTCAAAAGGAAAACCAAGATCTAATACCTACGCAAATAATATTAATTCTTGTTTCAAACTAGGAAATTATGAGAATTGTGAACAATTGAGGGATTAATGCAAATACTTTTGTCAAAAGCCAACTGGACCAGCAATGGACTTACACGGAAAAATGAGCCTTGAACGACTTTAGATGTCATTTTACAAATGTTTACATCTCGAAATCATTTTGTTCATCTTTCACATCGACACATTTTTTTTAAGATTAAATTTTTCCCATGCTTTTGTTAACTTATTAACCAGTCTACAAGGAGAAGGATCGACCGCACAGGGTGCCCCAAAAATATCGAAGTATCATCTCGTGGAGACTATCCGTATGAACACTAATGTCAGTTTGACAGCTGTCACAAATACCAATATGGCGAAAGGGCGTTCCTACTCTTTAATCCTTATTTCGATCGCATTCTATTGTGATTCACAATTCATTGATATTCACGGTCAGACATGACTACCTGTGACAATGACTAAGGTTACATCTTTGTTTTTTTTATTAAATTGTTCTAAGACGTCGTTGTTAGCTTTGGAATTAATTATTTATGATTATGACACAAAGGTGTAAATAAACGTAACTTTGTCTTGGAGAGTTGACTATATGAAATACAACTCACTGCTGATGAATAACTTGAAAAAGGCCTTCATTGCCAGGTATCGTCTAAATCGTTTTTTTTTTAATCCAAGGACCATATATTAGACCCGGTTTTTCCCGGTCGGAAAAAGACAGTTTCTTGCCGTAGAATGGTGCAATTATTAAAGTAGATAGATAATGTTGTAAATGTAACTGCCTCTAATAACACAATACAAACGCGGTAAGAGGCAGAGCCCTATTCTTAGCTAAAGACCACACGACCAAGTCCAAAATAAATATGACGTCACTATGTTAGCTTTTATGAGCAAACACACACATAGGTTGATTCCGAAAACCTTTCAAACTATGTCTAAAATTTCGCATCGCCTCAAAAACATCGTGTCGTCAACATTTCCATAAGTTCTTCTTACGTAAAGAAATCTATCACGTCGAAGAAAGCATACATAGACTTAAATATTTATATTTGTTCATTGATTACATCACACACTACTCAAGTATTTAGCACTATAAAGGCAGTATGGTAATGCTTTTAAACCAGTATCATAAAAAATCGCCTCTTCCTCATTTAATATTCCAGATGAACATCTGGCGAAGTATTTTGTGTTAGCAACTCACTCTGCCTTATAAGTGCACGATGGACCGGCTTTGAGCTGGCCACTTACAAATCAGCTAAAAAAAAGAACGCCCTTTGCCGCGGAAAGTGACATTCAGTAGCACAGTTTAAAAATGGAATTTCAAAATGGCGCGTGACCTGACTGGCTGTAATAAACGACTGCACGAGAGAAAACTTTCAATTTCATACGTATAGGTACAGATGTAAATCCAGAATACTCATACAAAGCGATTTATCTGGCATAATATTATCAAGCATTTTTCTGGCTTTATCATTTTTATCTAATATTCACTTGACATTGATGTTACTTTATGAAATCGGAGCAAGGTAGAAATTTTTCGCGGAGAAGATCAGCAACATACACGCTTCATTATATCGCACATCTGCCTTGATCGATTTGTTCAACTTTTGACTGAACTTAGCTGTTGTTCTGTTGACCACTACTTCATCATAGACTATATTTCGCATTCAATCTGGCACGTCCGATAGACCTGCGCAGGAGTTTTCTTAATCCTTGCTGAGGTTTTTAATCCTTGCTCTACCACTCTAAGGACCTCATCAGATCTTCTGAATTCATATTCATGCAACCTGTTTCATAGATGATTCGATAGGCTGTAAAATTAATCGCGCATGACGTAACCCAGTGGTAGCCAGTAATCATTTTAGCAGCACCGATGCCCTATTTCTGTATCACATTGTTTTGAAACTCGGTCAAAGTGTATCGTCCGGAAAACTAATCAACGGAATAGTTTTATTTCAGGGCAACGGTACGTATATGGCATGTTTTTTTAGAACAATTTTGTTATCACTGTTATAAAACGTGATTAAGTTCGTTTAATACTTATCAATCTGAAACCTTTGGGGCTTCGTAGTAGGGTTTACTAGTTAAGTGAAATGAGCATATTTCTTGTAAATAATGTAGGTATTATGTACCTGTTCATTCAAATTAGATTGTGGCCTAAACACAATTGCCAATTAACCAAAGAAAATGGAGGACAAAGATCAGCCGAACCCAAATCAATTGCAACCATAGCAAAAACTTCTTTAGAAGAAAAACCATTTCATTTCTAAATTTATCAGAGAAATCCTTTGAAAGTTACACAAAATGGTCGCCATATCAATGAAATAAACAAAATGGACCCAGGACTAACATTATTCGCAAAAGCGCGAAAATCCAGGTTTACCTGCACCATTTATATCAGAATAACTATTTCAAAAAACCCGCCCGCTTTTGCTTTAACACCTCATTACTCTAACGAGAACAAAAGGAAACTCTACGCCAACGTTGCTTTAATTAAGGTTTTTTAAAACAGCTGAAGTTAATAATATAACTCATTAAAACGCAATACAATCCTAAAAGATTCAAGAGTGCTTGCAGCACTTTCCTAGTAGTGAACCTTGACATGAATACAGGAATGATATCGTCTGAAAAAATTATCAATACATTTATTACCTTTCTTTAAATCCACAAGCATGTTGGAATCAGTCATATTTTTATCAAAATCCGTTTGAATATCATTTCGATATCACTTTTCGATACAAATTAGATACAAATGTATATCTTACTAATATTATAAATGAGAAAGTTTGTGAGGTAGGATGGATTTTTGTTACTCTTTCACGCAGAAACTACTGAAAGGATTTCGATGAAATTAAGCACACAGATAGTTTATAACCTGGATTAACATATAGGATACTTTTTATCCCGGTACTACGATTCCGTGGGACAGTACCGAACACCACGCGGGCGAAGCGGGCATAAGCTACTCATCCATCTGCAACATCAAATAGGAAAAACTGTATAAAAAATAAATGAAAGCGTGCACATAATACGTGTTATTGATAATTATCAGATAATACTCGAGGCAGGTAACGGGCAAAGCGATAACAATTCAATCGACTGATACTGTGGTTTTCTGTAATAGCTATAAAATAACGGAGAATTTTTTCATGCATGCTGCATAGTTATATCTAATTATTACAGTATTTTTCTTACTAGCTGTGTGGTCTGGCGTTAATAATAGACTGCTCATCCCGTGGTTTAAACAAAGAGCAGAATAAGTAGAACAAGTACATACAGGGTGTAAACAGACTCTTCACGAAGCCGTCAACCAAGCATTCTGTACATCAAACTAAGTAACTTTACGCAAAAATTTGTGCTGGGAAACGACTTTTTTTTCGGGCTGAAAAATCACGTTGTACGATAGGACTCAATGTAACGCACTCAAAACATTGTGCTGATGGATGGATTGAATAGTAAGGGGGTCCTGAAGGTGCTTAAAGTAAAAATCTTACATTAAAAACATGTATTTAAAAAAAAAGGTGTGAATAAGTTCGAACTTTGACCCCCAATATCTCTGTAACTAGAAGGTTCCCAGGTATGGTCTAGAACAAAAAAATAATCGCAATGACGGGGAAAACAAGTGCCTTTCGGCTTCGTTAAGAGTCTGTTTACACCCTTTATAACGCCATTTTTATCAAAGCTGTAATAAGTATCTGGATATTGATTATATCTTGCAAAAACCTTTGTACTGATAGGGGATTTCGCATGTTAGCTATGGTGTTTTTGGCTTTCCCATATATTTCATTATCAATCCAAAAAGTACGTACCAGAGAAACCCAAAGAAATCCAAGGAGCAACTCCCTTGCGGTACACAAAGATTGAGTATCACTAAATTATTTAGTTCCTTCCAAATTACTTTTGCCCCCAATCTCGTTGCACAAATCCTTTCTGCTAAAGAATAATAAATTGGCTGCGAGCCACGCCCTGTTTTCCCCGTTTGACCTCAGTAATCCCTTGCTTGTGCCGGAAACATTTTGAATACATGACTCTGCATGATTTGGTGCGTCCGGATAAACGCGGATCTTTATGGACTAACTTTTGATCATAAAGTCTCATTGGAATAAAAGTTATGAGGTTGGTAAGCTGGGATGCTGTATATCTAATGTCTGCATAATGTCTAGGGAAACATAGATTTCGCACTATGATACCTACTATGTGTCATACTTAACTCGATAATGACGTGTCGGCCTAAATGGGCCCGTGGTCTAACGTGTACACGAGGAACATCACAGACTACGGGGTTACTATAAAACCATTTTTAAAATTTGTATGTCGGTTCAAATTCAGCTGCTGTTTTTCAAACGTTATCCGATAAGACATCTATCTGATCCCGCAACAGTATTGGACTGCACCAAGCATCGTGTTCGTATTTTCTAATCCAAGAAAATACCACCGTACGTCATTACAGTAAAAAGAAAACAAACACTGGTATGGACCATCAATATTTCCGTTCAATAAGGCTTATTTTAGGTGGCCTTTGTTCTAATGTCTTTCGACTAATTTGAAATCTCGTTATTAACATTACAATGAAACATCAAAAATAAATCTATTATTCAATTAAAGCGGGAATCACGTGAATGGATTTCTAACCCCACAATCTTGACGAACGGCCACTACTTAATAAATATTACTTACTACTTATAATTGACATTATTACTGTTCTTGATAATTAGCACGGCGGCAGCGTAATAAGATAGCCTCTGACCTTCGATGATTACATTACAACTATTATTTTGTAATTAAAAGGTTGAACTGAAGCCTTAGTATTGCTTGTCTGATCATTCAACTAATTTTCATGTACCTAATGAAGTTCATCCATTGAAATCACGGCAAAAAGATGTTGATGTTTTGGCATATTCGCAGTATTATGACGAAAAATCTAGAGGATATGAAAAACTAAACTGTGAAAATAACTCGAAAGATGATATGTCTAACAGACACAACATTGCACCTTACATACTTCCTAGTGCCAAATCACAACGCCGCGTCATTTGCCACAAAGATGGTATTTCAATTAAAACTTTGTCGTAGTGAGTCTGTCAGCTTATTGCAAGCAGTTTAATTTCGTCTCTCGCCTATGAAAAAAAACCTTGTTAAAGTAATGTAGGCCGCATATTGACTATAAATATCTTAGTAGCTGTTGCCAGCGACTCAATCACGCGTGGCAATTTTGATGTATAAGTGTAGGAGAAAAAAATTATCCTATGTGCTATTCCAAGCTATAATTTTATCTCTACCAAACATCCAGATCCGCTCTGCCGTTCTAGAGTGATTGAATAACAAACATCCATCCATCCATTTAAACTATCGAATTTATAATATACTAGCGACCGCCCTGGCTTCGCACGGATGCATATGATATGTATATATTAACCTTCCTCTTGAATCAATATCTATTGCTGAACACTACATTAAAATCAGTTGCGTAGTTTAAAAGATCTAAGCGTGCAAACAGCGGGAGCGACTTTGTTTTATACATACTATGTAAAGAAGTTTACACACAGACAGTATTGGAAATCAGAAGCTCATTTTCCTAATTTAGTTGTCCGTTCATCCTCTTCAATGCAAAGCTCCACATTGAGAAAAACTTTACCAATAACTCCGAAATCCTCTAGAAACACTAGGACAAGGCAGTCACAGCAATAAAACTGTTCTTAGCAAACATTCCATAAGTCCTTGACATTACCAGAAAGTTGTTTTTCATAAAAGGAGTGTCATTCAATACCAGTATTTTACTGTCTAGGTCTAATTAATGCCTAAAGACGAAGATTAATGTGAAGATTGGTGGTTTGATTACAAACGATTTATCAGAGATAAGTCAGATCTATTCTTGAAAAGGATACGATAGACAACTTTTTTTTTATTAGTGTAGCTGCTATGTCAATGAACATGACATGATCAGCCTATGTCGTATCTACTAGAGAAGACCTCTTAGCAAGAGGTCTTCTCTCTGTCAGAAAATAGACATGGCGATCAGTGGCGTGCCTGGGGCCATAAATACGAAAAGCCCATAAGACAAGCAGACTATTCAGAACTCTTAATGATGTTAGGGACATCATTAAGAGTGGTAGGTTGTAAAGGCAAGCCAAGCTTGTTGGATTTTATGAAAGTACCGCTACTAATCAAGATGTCAATAAAGCGTAAAGAATCTTTGAGGGTGATGTTCAAGTTTATATCTCAAGTTGTATGAGTATATGTCTTGGTGGCAAAATCTCCAGAAATATGTCAGATTGAGGTGAAAAGGCAAGACAACAAGGTTTTGTGATAGCTGAGCTAACTGCCAAGACCCAAAAAAAAGGATTACGGTTATAAGTATCTATGGATGATGATGATAAAGTAGATGAATCATAGACAAAGTAGGAGGCGGTCACTGTCATAAATAATTTTATTAGCTTGACGATTAATCCGCATGTCAAAGGCTACATAAGCACCGATAAACACTATGATTAATTCAACTTTTACTTTCGAACAAATGGCTATTTTCGCGTATACATAATCTGGGCGGTTGCGAGTTTCACTGATTGTCTGCGTATTTTTTATTATTGTTGTTGTTATGACAGCAAGCTTGTAGTTTGAAGAATTTATCAAAGATCGTGCAAGAATATAACATAACGTAATGTTGACATCATTTATGAGAAGGTGAATTTCAGCAGAAGATATTATGTTGACATCAATGGATAACGTTAACCATAGCAATGGATACTATTTAGTGTACCTATTCTCTAGCCAAAAATTGAAAGAAATAAAAAGGTGGAAAGTTATCATCATCAATTCATTCTGTATCACTGCCGGGTGTAAGACTCCACCCTGTGAAACGCCTTACGATTCAAGCACATCGCTTTCATACTTTCCAATTTTCGGTATTTCTTCTTTATCTTCATTCGTCAACCCATCTGGCGGCTGCTTTGTCATTGTGATTTTCGTGACGGAAAAATTACAAAACTCTTGTTTTTAAACGGATTATGACGAAACCATTCATACTACAATAAACACGCTGTCGGCATGATAAGCCTGATGTTATCAATGTCATGAGCGCTTTGACCCTTCACTATCCGTGTCGAAACAACAAGAGCATGGTAGCCCTTTGACACGATAAAAACCTTATCTGAACAGATTTTCTCTTACAATAAAACAAAGGATTTTCTTTGTTTAAAAGACTATAAGTACGGGGCCAAAGAAATCTAAACATAACCTTAAGAGTCAGAAAAGAGTAAACTGGGAGTTTTACTCTTAACTCCCAAAGAAATAAGAACCATCTTTCAATCTATCGAAGCCAGATGTATGTACCAATATATTGCCAAGTAGTACGAAGAAACCCTAAAGAGGCCTTTCTTATCAAGCAAGGAACAGAAAGTGCAAATGATGATCTAAAGAGCAACTGGCGAAACCAGTCTCTTCACAAATAACTAGGGTCCTATCTTCCTGCCCAGCCAGATGCACCTACATATTGCCAGACACTAAAAAAAGGTTAATAATAAAGTTTGCGGTGGCGCGGGCGCATCGTGCGCACTGGCACAAAATAAACAAGTTACCAAATCGGTTCGAAATCCTCCCACATGGTTGGTATTAACTTTATTTTTTTATTGCGACACGTGGCCGTCATCCCCGCTTAGGGTATTTTTACATTCACAACACTTGCGTGGGTGGAAAATATTATTTTTAGGCGAAGAAATAATTGACTTCGTTTTTGTTTTCATTGTCAAGTTTATATTGAGATCAGATTTAGAAATCACAGCATTTCGTTCTGCCATTTATATGTACAGGATGTAAGTACAGAACTGCTACGTTTACATAAATTGGCACTGTGAAGAAATGCCAGTGTTTCTCTAACAAATAATGTTAAACTTTTGAGGCTACCAGCTGCCACGAAATAAATAGAGCGCGTTTAGAACCTTTCTTTTGTCTTTTAGTCTTTTGTATCAGCAAAGGTTGTTCGGGGTGCTTATGATTAATTTATTTGGGAGTCCACTTGGGCGTAATTTAGGGCAAACTCTATTATTTATTCAGGAGGAGCTTAGTTGGTTTTTGTTTACCCAATTTTAGCCACTTGGACGAGATATTTAGTTAGAGACTTTAGTGATTTTCGGCCTACCCAAGTCAATAAGAATACGTGCCGTAATCTGTATATGTGAAATTCCTTAAAAAATGGCTCGACCCATCTTCTCTACTAATATTTGACAGAACGCAGCACGGCTAATTCTTAGGCACATTTAATCACGTATATTTTATGACGTAAGCAACGCACAAATATTATAACGACGAAGTTCTAAACTTTCCCCACGAGCCGACACGTCTGGTGATGTAAATATCAATTGAATAAGATACTTTAGTTAATTAAAACATTTATTTTACAATACCCAATATGGCAGATGCTATAGCTTCGGTATATTTTATTGGTAGCCGTTTGACGTCATTGTAAGTCCCTTGTTTGGGAAGAAAGGAGTTCTTTTGTAATTGGACCTCCTTAGATTGTTTTCGTCGGATTGACTTGATTTCATTTGTATTTACTCTGCTGAATATTCGTAGAACCGTTCAAGACAAACAAATAACGACTCAATAAATCAATGAATTGAGGGTATGGTAGCACCAAGACAGTACCGCACAAAACAAACCAATTTCAGGAAACAATAATGCCTGTTGACACTTCGCGGGGTAAAGTTTTATTTAGAAAGCCACGGAAACCGATAAGTGTGGGAGCAACTCGACGATGCTTATAATTAAGTTTATAAGCATCGTCGCTTTAATATAGTATAGTATTGTTAATTATATAGCATTCGGAAAGAAAAGTCATTAAACCTTAAACAAAATTCAATCTAATTACCACGAGTACCAAACAATGGGAAATCCTTTTGGCATCTACACTACATAAAAACGAATTTTGTTTCGTAATATGTTCGTCCAAATTGCTATCAAGAACAATCGTTTTCATGAGTGTATTTAATCAATTTTATCATATCGAAATTTATAGCTACCTTTAGGCGAACTAGATTATGTAATACGTGTTTTTCTAATTAGTATTTTAGTCCGTAGAATTTCAAATGTTTCATAAAGATTTTCGGTAACCATGCTACTCTTTAGGACTGCCCCAGTCTTTGCATGAAAAGAAACAAAATGGAAAGCTAAACCGTACAATATCTCAAGAGCTTTTGACAGTCAAAATCATTTCAATTGTTTAAATAACCTAAGGAAAAACATGCAGACATTAGAATATTTTCATTTTTGGTACATTGTTAGACTTACCAGAGGCATCATTTTCTGCGTAGGCGGCTGTGGCGGGGGCCCCCTTGTTCTAATATCGCTCGGCTGTCTTCTAACCGCGGGTCTCATAGGGGGCTCTCTTGGGACCTCTCTTTGTATTTCTCTAGAATGTTCCCGGCTATGCTCTCTAGAATGATCTGCTGAGCCTTTGTCACGCCCTGCCAATGCTTCTGACAATGCCACTGATAGTGCTCCAACGTTGCCCGTTGGAGCAGGAGGCATCGCTGGTCGGACTTTGTCCGGGGAAGGTCTTTGTGGCGGTGGTTGGTGCGGCTGCGGTGGTGGGAACCGTGGCGCGTCATGTTTGACTTGTCCATTGGGTGTGGAACCTGTGAAAATGTAGGCGGTTATTTGTGTTTTTGAGTACAATAGTAACTCCTAATCGAATCCTCGGACAGGAAAGGTTGTTTTATTATATCTTGAATGACATACGGTCATAAAACAGGTACTGGGGAATTCGTATTAATCGAGAATGTCAAAGTTTAGTGATAGCTGTTTGTAGTTTATTGTGCCTTGTCCCTTAGTAGGTGGATAGTGCATATCTATCGCTTTTATTCTACAAAGTATTATGTTATGGTTCTCATTCACACGTGGATGTGAAAATAAGCATTTATTTTATTCTATTGTAATTTTTTTCACATTCATAGACCAGAATACTTGCTACTCATAACACTATTCAAATGACGTATTTTATACGTTGTGCTGTAATGATACTTTGTACGTACTTATGATGTTGCAACTATATCAGTTATACTTAATAGGAATGAATCAGACATATCGACCCCAGTCCAGACTGGTGGGTTTATTTATCGTGATAAAGGTTCCTTTGCCCTTTGTAGGAAACCCTAAAAATCTGAATTCAACTTGAGTATAGCTAAATCTTTTGGTCTACAAAGAAGGAACATGGATTAGAAATTGACCAAATACTGGGTGTGGTGTCAGGTCACACTCATGCGACCACGACCACAGGTCAGGCCAAACTTCTTTCGCCAAATGGATTTGAGGAAACTGGATATCCTATACGCAATCCTCTGTACTCATCCAAATCCGTTCAGCCGTTACGACGAAATTGAGCAAGAGACATACACAACTTTCGAATTATTAATTTTGGTGGTATTGACTGATACGAAGTTAAAATACTGGTATTCAGATGCATCCGGTTAGACAGGAAGCCGACCCTAACATAGTTGGGAAAAGGCTAGGCAGATGATGATGGTGATGATGACTGATACGAAGTTATTAACGAAATTTAAAAAAAAACCGGTCAATATTTTAAGCCCCCGTTTCTAAAATCCACTGACATCAATCAGTCAATGATTGTGTTAAGTGATTTGGTTGGATGATGTTCCTGTCTTTGAGAACCAAGCACAGCAGTTAAAATGAATTGCCTCTGATTTGAAAACAAGGTGTCAGTCAATTTTATTGCAATGATAGTTGTCTTTGACATTCCTCAAAAATCACAGAACCTGTATGACATAAACTGTTTATGTGCAAATAATTAGGTACAATAAATATGAATATTATTTCCCTATATTCCCTGACAATTGTCCTTTATTTGGATCATTCTATAATTTGTTTAAATCATGTTATTTTCCTTTGGGATCCGTTTGTGGTTTTAACATTTATTTAACTCTAAATGGGTATCTACATACTTAGTTATTACCAATGTAAAAATATCAGATCCTGATATTAATAAGTTTACTTTCATTGAAAAATTACTAAGAAATGACCCAATAAAGTACTGAAACCTTGAACTAAAAACTCTTATGGTGGTTAATAGATTTAAGGTAACATAGGTATAAAGGATGTAAACGGACTCTTAACGAAGCCGAAAGGCACTTGTTCTCCCCGTCATTGCGCTATCAGGCACTTTATACAGTGTGTAAACGGACTCTTAACAAAGCTGTCAACCAAACATACTGTACATCAAACGAAGTAACTTTACGCGAAAATTATTGCTGGGAAACAACTTTTTTTTTGGAATTAGGAGTTGTTTTTTGGACTAATGAGTTAGTTTCGAGTCCTACTGTAAAATGTAGTGAAAAATAGGACTCAATGTAACGCATTGAAAACAATGAATAGTAAGGGGGACGCGAGGGCGTCTTAAGGAAAAAAAAACACATTAAAAATATGTATTTAAAAAAAATACTTGAAAAAGATGGAACTTTCATTCCCAATATATTCGTAACTAGAAGGTTCCCAGGTATGGGCTAGAACAAAAAAATGATCGCAATGACGGGGAGAACAAGTGCCATTCGGCTCCGTTAAGAGTCATTCACACCCTTTAATGAACAATAAAAAAACTTTTTGCAAAAATTAAAACTTTGTTGTGTTTTTGAAGTTGGTTTTATTTTTTGCAAAAAGTTTTTTCAATACATTTGAAAAAACTTTTTGCAAAAAAAAAAATTTTTACATAATAGGCATATGCCCAATAAAATGAAACATAACATACATAACTGTCGAAATGTGGGTGTACAGTACACATCTGCGTACCATATCAGGGCATACTATATGTTATGTTATGGTGGTGTGTAAACATTAGACATCCAAGCGATTACAGCAATCGCAACAGATTTGCTGTCTACTATTGAAGAGTTCCATTCCATATCTACAAAGTCCATGATCAGATCGTGACAATATTTATATGGGACTAACTTAGGATTATACTCTTTCATAAAAAAAAAGTATTTTCCAAATCGGTTCAAGTGTCTTCGAGTAGTCGGTGAACATAAATAAAATAAAAAATCTAACGAATTTCAAACCCATACTCCTGTTTTGAAGTCAGCCAAAAAATTCTCTTACAGCATGTATTAATAAGTTCACTCATACATGCTAAACCTAGTATTAGTAGCAGTATTTCAGTATAGATCATTCCAAAATTAGTTTAGTAGACACATTTATTTGTTATTAAATACTTGTAATTTGTGACTCAAAAGCAGTTGTTGTTGTTGATCAAAGTATTTTACAATATTATAAATTAAGGAGACAATTTCCAGACATATTATATTCTCAATTTCATAACAATTGCATTAAAGTTTTTGATTACTGCTCCATGTGTTAACAGTTGTACCTCAAAGATATAAATTGGTAAAGATAAGACAACAGCTATTTCGTTAATAACATTGAAATTGCCTTTCATTGTGGAGTAGTCTTACCTGCCAATTTACCAGTAGATCTTAGCTTAGGCATCCCACCAGCAAACAGGCCGCCCAGCCCCGTAGGAGCACCACCACCACCGTTCTGCAGGGGAGCCGCACTCCTCGCGCCGCTCCCACTTGGAGAGCCTCCACCAGACACATTTGACACTTTCCCAGGAATATACGGGCCACTTTTGTCCACTGTCGTTGTCTTTTTCAACTTTGCACCCTGCCTTATAGAACTCAACAAGGCATTTCTATCATCAGGACCACCACTCTTAGAGCTGCCACCACCCTTCGAGCTGCCTCCGAATATAGGCGGAGGCGGCGGACCCGGTGGTGGCGGAGGCCCAGGCGGCGGCGGAGGCTTCGGTCCCATGACGAAACTACACTAACAGACACTGTCGCCAAATGCCATCAGGTGCAAACGAATAAATTACGAACGTCGTGATACCATGCAATTCAATATTCAAGTGATGACTCTTCAAACCTTCACAAGTAGTCTTCGTGTACGTCCTCGCACGTGATGACAACACTTAATGCACAACACGTCACTCTACACCAATACATACTTATTTACATAAAATACTAAAGAACCTTGCCCCAAAAGATTAATCATTGTAGGAAGTACGTATGCACTCTAATAGAAATTGTTTTTACTTGGTCCGAGATCACCTCGTCATATTAACCAACTTGGTATTCTGGAATATACGTTTAATATTCTTTTGAAGCCTATTTTGTAGAAGAGAAACGAGTTCAATTATATTAGCAAAACATTAACAGCCACCACACAATGTGTTAAAATCAACAGAGTGAACCTAATGGAGATTTTCGTGAAATTCGTTCACAATTAATGGCCGACTGGACTGGAGCCAGAAGAGCTGTCAAAAAGACATCATAGATAACAAATGGAATTAACTACCAATGTAAAACAGACGGTAGTTTTTTCAAACTAAGTTTTTTGCATATGGGTAACCTTTTTTTAAATAAAGAAGCAGCAGGTAAATAATAATAAGATAGGTTTAATGAAAGACAAAAAGCATATTAGCTCAAGTTCACTTCCACGCGGCTAAATTTATATGTAAAAGCCAGTTTAATACAATATGACATTATTACTTCATCATTCTTTATATTACTTTGAACTAGCCCCCCCAACTGAAACTGGTGCGTCTGCATGCAATGTAGTGTACAGCACCAAATTAGAATCGTAGCTAGCCTCACTACCTCCTTGTGTCATATTCTCCAAGGCCAAACGTTCGGCTTCTGCGCGTTCCTCTGCTATTTTAATTTCCCTTTCCGCATTTAACTCTTCTTTTTCTCGTAAACGACGGTCTTTGAGCTCCAAATTTTCCCTAAATTTCACAAGGGCCGTCGATAAATACTTTATTGGATCTGCAGGCTGGTGAAGTAAAACGTCGGCAACACATACGCGTAACGCTAAACCAACTGTTTGTTTTAAATATTTAAAGTCTTCTGTGACATGCGCATCGTCAGGGCATGGTTGAAATATATCCAGTTGGCTCCGAATACGCACTATATTTCCTAATTCATCGCTTTCGTACTCACTCAAATGGCCTTCCTCCTTATAAATACGTTTCCCTTTCTCATTTATGTAATAACGACCACAATTATCAAAGCAGTATTCGGTCCCATCTTTTATTTCTTTTATTTTTAATAACTCTCCTGCTAAACCCATCTTATATTCACTATTTGAGCCATGAGCTTTATAAATTCTTTCCCTTGTTATAGTGTCAATATAGTAACGACCACAATCGTCATAGAAATAAATGTGATTAACATCGTCGACAACAGGTACTAAATCACCACATTCATTGAGCTGCAACAAAGTTTCACCGTCTTCTGTTGATTTATATATTTTCCTACTGTGTTCATCTATATAGAAAGTGCCATGTTCATCAGTAAATTCTTCTTTCATATCCGTAACGCTTAGAATAGAAATCATAGACTGGCGAGTTCTTTTACCAAAAATACCCGTATCCCATAAAGCACATAACTCCGTAACTAAGCGATCACGGTATTCCTGTGGAAGTATGTGATTAAACACTTTTAGTTGATAAAAGTCGGGACATGGACATACTTGCACATCACCCGGTAATTTTACTTCCGTTGCATTTTGAATGTTTTCTAAAGTAGTCTTTAAATTTTCGAGCGAAGCTACTCTGTTCTGCAGATAGTTTTTGTGGTGTATTAAAGCTAGAACGGGGGCAGTAATCGGTTCAGCCTTCATTGCCTCAATAGTGTCTTCCAGAAGATTAATCTTAGACAATACTTTTCTAATTTCAACCCCGTGCCCAATGCAGGATCGTACCAACAAACCAATTGCTATCGGTTTGCCTTCAACTTTTAATTTATTTAGCATCCCTACAGTAGCAGGATTGGATTGGTCAGCTAGAAGTTCACCAACGATTTCTTGTAGGCTTTTTGTCAATTTATTAGAAGATATACTTATATATTTACTCAATCTTATTACCAACCCATCATAGTTACTATCTAACCAAGTAAGTAACTCACGAGCTGCTTCATTTAGTTTGACCTTAAATTCTGCAAAATCATCGTAACTTCTAAAACATTTTAGTTTCTCTAAAAGGGCAAGCGTCATCTCTCTGTGCATATCTTCAACAATTTCCAAATCAGCTTGAAGGTTAGCTTGGTTTTCATTGGATAGGTCGGATCGATACTTTTCCATATACTTTTGGAAGTACTTCAAACGATGGCCCACAGCATCCATAGTAAAGCTAATTGCTTGGTACACCTTATTCCTTGAGTCATTATCTAACAAATCTTTCAAACATTTGTCTACGTCTGATATCGCATGTAACCATTTTAAATGCAATTCTACTATGCTATCGGCAATGCTATTCCTATCCTCATGTCGTAATGCTGTGCGAATAGAGCAAAGAGCATTAAATATTTCATCCGAAAAATCGGTTCGGGTAATAAATATTACTGTCGCCTCGTAAAACTCTTTAATTTGTTTTGTTATATCAAATAAAAATTCTACATCTTTTTCATCACTTGATTCTAACATTTTGGAACAATAATAAAATATATTTAAAAAATCACAATAATTACAGAATTAGGATCTTGTTCAAAGAGTAGAATACCATTACGAAACGGGTCTTGTCAATTCAACAATTAAATTTTGACATTCTTTAATTTTTTTTATGTATTTATATTTAATGGCAGTATTATATGGACTAAAAAAGAGTGTTATTAACTATTTCAAAGCGGTATTACGCGTGGTCTGCGTGGCAGGGTTTTTAACGGAGCGGCGAGCCGAGTTTTGTAGCCCAGGAGCGACCGTACGACGCCTAGCTTTCTGAATCAAGTGAATCTCGGCTTTCTGCCATTCTCAGTTTATTTTTATTTTTATCGTACTAAATAAATTAATAATCAGTGTAAACTAGACTTAATATTATTATTTTACAACTCTATTTTCTACCAGTCCGAAGACTTTTAAAACTTATAACTGGTAACCCTGTACGCGTCTACGATTTGTTTCTGAAGAGATCGTCGATGACTTTGCGATTATACAAAATTACAAAGAAAAAGTGTATCCGTTGTAGTGCTATTTTACAGTTTATCTACGTTTTTTAGTGTAAGCATATAAATACACAACATGGCCGGAGCGATGTTATTCGAGAGATCGCGCGTCTCGTCGTCGACGAACAGAGACGAGGACGTCCGCATGACCGACAAAATGGTTAGCACTGGCGAGGTTCCCGAAGATGATGAAGAAAACATAAGAGCCAAGGAGCAGGGGATCCTGAACCTCGGCGAGAAATACAAGAAGGAAGGCAAGGCTAAGGAACTAGCGGAACTGATCAAAGCTACTAGACCTTTCCTAAGCTTGATCAGTAAAGCGAAAGCAGCAAAACTGGTGCGTTCCCTCGTCGATTTCTTTCTGGATTTAGAAGCTGGCATCGGCATCGAAGTTCAGTTGTGTAAAGAGTGTATAGAATGGGCCAAGGAAGAGCGTCGTACGTTCTTGCGACAGTCTCTCGAAGCGAGGCTAATCGCTCTCTACTACGACACAGGTATGTACACGGAAGCCCTGGACCTCGCCACGGCTCTGCTCAAAGAGCTCAAAAAGTTAGATGACAAAAACTTACTTGTAGAAGTGCTTCTTTTAGAAAGTAAAACTTACCATGCCCTTAGCAATCTACCGAAAGCCCGTGCCTCGCTGACATCGGCCAGAACTACAGCGAACGCTATTTACTGTCCACCTAAAATGCAAGCGGCCCTTGACTTACAATCTGGTATACTCCACGCTGCTGATGAGCGTGACTTTAAAACTGCTTACTCATACTTTTATGAGGCATTTGAAGGTTATGATGGTGCCGACAGCCCAAAAGCTCTAACTGCTTTGAAATACATGTTGTTGTCCAAGATCATGTTGAATAATGCCGAAGAAGTAGGCTCAGTTTGTAGCACTAAGACTGCCCTGAAGTATGCAGGAAAAGAACTAGAAGCAATGCGGGCTGTTGCTACCGCTTCCCATAAGAGGTCCTTAGCAGACTTCCAGGCAGCGCTCAAAACTTACAAACGTGAACTGGAGGAAGATGCAGTGGTAAGAGCTCACCTCGGGGCTTTGTATGACACAATGTTGGAGCAAAACCTTTGTCGCATTGTTGAGCCATACATGCGAGTCCAAGTTGATCATGTAGCCCGTTGTATCCGTCTGCCTGTAGTCCAAGTTGAGAAAAAGCTTTCCCAAATGATACTGGACAAGAAACTCAATGGTATCCTTGATCAAGGTGAAGGTGTTCTAATTGTGTTTGACGAGTCCCCTCTTGAGAAGACCTACGAGACCGTCCTAGAGACGATTCACCACATGAGTAAGGTTGTTGATACTCTTTACCAGAAAGCCAAGAAACTCTCATAGACCCCATCTGTAAATTTGTTGTAGCATTAAAAATAATAATGTATATCAAAGTAACCATAAATTTTCAGTTTGAACTATTTGTAAATGGAACTATTTTTTGAATGAATTCCAAATTGCATTATTTGTACCACAATGTTGTAAGTGAAATGAATAATTACAGAAAATGTTTAAAAAAATAGTCTAGAAAATGGGGAATTGCTGCAACCCCAGAGATGAGGTCTATGAGGTTCATTGTGACAATTGGCACTACAAAAGTTATGCATTTTTGAAATATACCTACTAATCTTTAATTTGATTTAACATTACCTTTTTTAACATAAGCTAGTGAAAAATTATAATATTCTGTTTTATTGAGATAAATAAAAGGTGTTCTCCAAGTGGTTGTTTCCTTCACCTCTCCACCCACACAAACATTTAGCAAGTCATGTTATTTTAACTTGTTGGCACACACCACAGTGAATCACTGAATGCAAATACAGTTTCAATATAAACCAATGTACATATATCTAATACAAGATATACTTTATTGCAAACATGACTGCATTTGGAGATCCATGGATAAATACCAATGTTGCCTAAGTACATACAGGCGAAAAATATAAAAATCTTGAAGGATTATGTTTGTACTTGAGGCCAGACAAGGCCCAGGGCTGCGGGACTGTTCTAAAGAGATACCGTGGCCCTGGAACACAAAGGGCAAGGAAGGAACATCGATGGGTTTTAGTCAGTACAGGTCCCTTCTGTTCTGCCCAGAGCGGGAGAAGTCATATGATGATATCCCATCCGAAAAAAAAAAGGCCAGAACAAGGCTCTTTGACAATGGATGGACCTGAGACAGTCATAGAATTCCTAAACTGTCCAATCTGACAAACAATGTTCCAAGCACAGTAGTCTAGCCATATATAGCAGCTTTACATTTCCATGGTGAGACATCTCGATAATACTAGTAGTACCTGTACTAGTGGCGACCTTCTCCAAATCAAGCAGTGGTTCACATTGAACATATTGCTGTAGAAGGGCATCAACTGCAACTTTATGGTCATTTGAGAATACAGCTGCTGTTACCAATTAACTATTATAATTTTCTCCTACTATCTAAAACTATAAATACCAATGTAGTTTCTTAGCATCTACTTGTATTATAATCAAAATAGGAGAAATTAAACGAAAATGTAATTGCATCATTTATTTATTCCTTATAAAATGTAAGTAGAAAATTTCTGGTAAACTAACTTCAGTATTTACATGAGCATTTTTGTTACAACTACGTGACTTTAATTATCCGTATTACTACATTACCACTTTCTCTAATTACAATTCAAATTTAACTACCTACTAACTTTAAACTAAAACGAATGAGGTTGATTTAGATTGTATATTTTAAATTGTACTTTTTCAATCACAGATAATGGTAATCTTGGTCACCTACAATACAAGAGTGTACATACTTACTTGACTGTCCAATAAAAATATGTTAAGTTTTTTTATTAGACTAAACGTAAAATCAAATCATTCGTGGGTCTTGAAGAGAACTGCCGACAGGTGGGTGTTGCAGTTACGTCTGCCTTCCCTTTGCGGGAAAGCAGGCGTGATGATAAGTAACTAATGTATTTATGATATTTAGGTATACTGTTTTGACAAAATCCATAATTCCAATATAGTTGCGACGCAATACCGAGTTGTTTTGATATGTACCGTTTAATGACGTCACCGCTGGGTACGGTCGCGGTCGGCGCGCAGGTGATACCAATTTATCTTGTTTTTTTACTACTACGATAATTTTCCACGTCAACATTTCCTTTCATTTTAAGGTGATATTATTAATAATCGCAAAAAAGAACATAATATTTTTAAATGTGAGGGAACTTTCGAAATTAAAACAATCAAATTAACTTTTCAAATTCTGATAATTCTTGGTCTGGCAAACTTACTTCAGTTGTTTTGTATCGAGAATGCGCTTACGCATTCATGTGAGGTTAGTACGACTCAAAGGTCGTCCTATTCTTACTTTGATTGCATCAATATCAACACACCGCCTGCTCTATTTAACATAGCAAGACGCGAATGCAAGTATTTATGGCTATGTTACTTATTTGCTGAGATTTAGTTATTCCCTCGAACAACTAAAAACAAAGATGCTCATAGGAATGTTCATTAATAAGTAATCAGAACCAGCAATATTATATTAAGTTAACTGGTTTCGGGTATTTGAGTTTTAAACTCGGCAGGTAGAGTCCTAACCCAAGCGACCATCACACGCGTTGCAAATAATAAATCATCCATTTTTTCGGAATACCGGAAGGCGCCATCTATAGGTGTGACCGTGCGTTTTGTTTTTTACCTGTCATTTTAGTTTAGAACGAAACTCCGCACCATTTTCTCGTTACTAAAAAAGCCTAATTCCAAAATATTACTCATAAAATGCCCCACATCTGTCAAGCTACATTATTTCGTCTATTAAACTCCTCAGTATCGTTGGGTACGGTCCATCGAGGGTTCCAGAAGCCAGGCGGTGCCTTCGACTTCTCTGTGGGGTTGTTCACTCCTCGGTGATGGGAACACTCGTTTATTTTCTTGGCTAACATATCCGGGTTGTCTTTGTATAGCTCGCCGAAGAACTGGAAAATTGGAATTTTTATGAGTCTTGTGATGAGAGAGGGCCATGTACAGCAAAGGACAGTTATAGACCGATGATGATGATTCCTTATGTCTGTACAGACGCCAGTACATCAAGCTACTACAATCTGTCAAATTTCTTTAATAGATTTTCAACTTTATTTCTGAAACATTAGGTTCAAGGTTGGTTGGGAAAATCTGGCAGTTTCGGGTAGGTTGACCTGCTGGCGTCTGTACCTTATTCAAAGTCTAAATAGGGTATTTTACCAAAAAATTCTAATTAGTCCGTCAGATTTCCAAAAAATAGCGGACACGTATTTTTTTCTTAATAAAATACGTATCCAATATTTTTCGATAATCTATCTAACTGACGGACTAATAGAATCATATTTTTTGTACTCAGGAAATAACCATATTGCACAGTACACTAGTATTAAGCCCGGTCTCCACCAAAGCGGAGAAGAGATGTGGAAGATTCGAGGAATCACAGGAGAGACTCGATGTAGATGTCAACCAATGTGATTGGTCGGTTTCCGCAGGTCTCGTCTCCGCTCCGCCCCTACAATCGTATGGCTCGGACTACATCAAAGCGGAGACGCTTTGGTGGAGTCCAGGCCTTACGATTAGTAGTGTTTCCTTTGCTTCTCTGAATAATTTAAGTTTCTGGGATCAAATATCGTTTTCTGCACGGCCTTACTTCTATAAAACCGGCCAAGTGCGAGTTGGACTCGCGCACCGAGGGTTCCGTATAAACTTGTAAGTATTTTGTTATTAAATTACATATTTGCGGTTTTCAGATTTTTTCCTTTACATGTGCTGTAAGACATTGCTTCTTACCAAATTTCGTGATTCTAGGCCAACGAGAACTGCCATATAGGTTTTCGACCCAAAACCTATCGAGTACTTTCGGTTGACCTAGAATTGTCAATTTTGGTTAAAAGCATGGTCTTACAGAACAAATAAAGGGATAATTCCGAAAAATAAAAAAAGTTGAAAATTAGGGTAAATTTTGGCACTTATAAGTTTTCGCGAAAATCTAAATTTGCCCATATCTTTTTATCGTGTTGAGTCAGGACCGTGCGAGTGATTTTTATACAAGTAATAGGGGCTATTGACCTCAGTATCTGGTATAAATTTCAGCTTGCTAGGTCCACCCGTTCCTGAGAAAATAGGTGGTGACACACGGATAGACAGGCGGACAGACGGACAAGAGAGTGATGTTATATAGTTCCGTTTTTTCCTTTTGAGGTACGGAACCCTAAAAACGGTTACAGTCGGGAATGAAGCTATCTACGGAAGCTGCCTGCGTTCTGCGGCCGTATTATGACATCTTAAAACCATCATGTTTTCTGTGTGAGAAAAGGATAGTCCTATTCGTCCTGTATAGCTCCGTCTCTTTTTCACACCGAAAACATGATGGTTTTAAGAGGTCATAATACGGCCCCTGACATGCCGATTGGGCTGCGATCTACGGTTTCCACCACACGGTCACGCTATCATTTACCTCTTTTTCCTTCTTCTTCTCAAACAATGCATCCATCTTTTCTGTGGTCTTCCTCTCCCTCTCGATCCATCAACATAGATATGACCTCAACTTTCTGGAACATGCTGTATACTTACTTCTTTGCATTCGTCACAGCTCCACCCGGGCAGCAGACGTCGCTCCGCTTTTGTCTTTCTCCCTGGTTTATCGTATTCAATTTCGGCTAACTCAGGTATTTTTCTGTAAAAAAACCCGCAACATATTTTAGTATACACGCATGACGGTATTTTGTTTATCTGGAAATACAATTTAGATAATCTAAAGGCGCCTGCAAATTGCAAATTCAATTGCCCCAAAATGCCGCGCCGCGGCAGCGGCTTTGTAAATCCATATAATTAAAAAAAAAGTGTGTGTGTATTTATTACGCACGTAAGAAGTTATACTTCTTTGGCGTATACAACTAAAATGTTGACTAGCAAACTTCAGGGTGTCGGTTTTTCGTGACGGTGTGTGCGCATCGTAAAAATTTACACTCATCATTTTTCCCTAACGCGGCAAAAGTATAACTGCAAAAACGCGCAACTGTAGCACTACACTCGCGCTGCGGCCGCGCATCAATTCATCGGGTGACTAGTGTCGGTGCGCACGTAGTTTTTGTTCAAGTCTAAACATGAACGAAAATCAGGTTGAAGAATTTATCGATGAGGTTCGGAGTCGTCCAGCGATATGGCATGAAATCCCGGAAGTCCGACAAGTACAGCAACAGAATCGAAAAAAAAAGGCTTGGGAAGGAATATGCCAAAAAATGAGAGTTTTACTACTACATGGTGAATAGTTTATCTGTTCAGCAATGACCAGGTCAATGTAATTTCTTACAGCAAATAAATGATTTCTGATTATGATTACTTTGCCTTAGCTTTGCTTACAGCTACAAAACAGAGAGGTCGTAAGTTTTTGAAGTGAAAACTTCTTTAGCATAGTTGAGATTTGAAAGTCGATGAAACGAAAAAGAGACAGACACATAAATTCATAAGATTTAACGTGGGAGAAAATGAGATAGGAAGCATTATACAGTGTTTATCTTGAAGCCAAAATTTTTGAAGGTTTCACTTCTACCACGTGTGAATTGTACACATGTTTTTGAAGTTATACTTCTTATGGCGCGTTAGGGAAAAATGATGAGAGTAACTTTTTACGATGCGCGCGCACACCGACACCTAAATTTAACAGCATGAAGTTAGCTAGTCAACATACACCCTGAAGTTAGCTTAGTGTCAGATATTGACAAGCCTAGGTTTTTTATTTTTAATCTACTGCTGGCTGAGATAAGGCGACAGATATTTTTTTTAAAAAGAAGTATAACTTCTAACGCGTGTACATAAGTACACACACACACTTTTTTTTCTTACCTTTTAACGTTGTCCACGGCCTTCCTATTAGCGTTAGATTCTCGATGTAGTAGCGACATGCTGGGCTGCATATAATCGTTGTCGTCTTGCATATTCGTTACATTTATGTTCTCGGCGAGAGGCCTCTTTGAGGGGCTGAAGTAAATAAGTACCAAATTAATCATTTCAAAAGGTAACTTCTAAACAACAATCAACAGTAATCATCAATTCCTCATCTGATTAGTGTTTTACCAACTAGGGGTCGTTCATGTATTACGTAAGCACTACAGGAGGGCGGGGGTTCTTTGCATAGATGGTAATTACGTCAGCACTATGTTTTTTAGTTTTTCGGATTTTCTACAAAATTTAGCTGATTTCGGTTTGAACACATATGGCAAACCTACTTCCAAGCCTATTCGCCTTAATTCTAGACTCTGCTGCTCATGAATGATTTTTTTAAACTAGATAGGGTCAGTGATTCGCACCTTACTCTGAAAAAACAGCCGAAACATAGTCTCTTTTAAAGTCCAGACATAATCTTGTACATCTCACATGTCTGGGATGGTCTTTTGAAGAAAGAAACTACACAGATTTGATTGGACCTGTCCAGTCAGTGCAAGCATTTGTCAGTGATCGTGTAGCTCGACTTGCGTCTAAACACAGTATGCCGAAGGTAGGTACGCGACCTAAGTTCGGCATGATTACGCCTGCAATGCTATTTGAATTACTGACACATTATGTCGAAATTACGTTGTGTTATGGCGTACAGCCGAACTTCGGTCGGGCGTAAATTCAGCGGCAATTCGGCGGCAACTTATTCAGTAGAGCACACATTATACGCGACCAAAGTTTGGTTCTAATCGAATATTATTTCCTGTATTTCACCTCTTCTAAAGCCTCTGCAATTCCTATTACTGTCAAATAGTCCATTTTCGGGTTTCGCACCTCAAAAGTAATGACGGAACCCTAACAGGATCGCGTTTTGCGTCTGTTTGTTCGGCTTTTTAGATAACACGACACGACACAGCGCCACGACAGCGCTCGAGATACTGAGTACACACAAAGTCGCGCAACTGAATTTCTGCCGCGTAAGTTCGGCCCTTATGGTGTGTCATATCAGCCGAATACGTCAGCACGTAAAATCAGCCGCGGAACTTCGGTCGCGTACCTTTGGCATAGTGTGTTTGGACACTAAAAACTCAAGGAGCTCAACGACACGACGAACAATACCAAACAAAGGACATTTGAGTAGGTCGCTTATAGTACCCAAAATGCCAGACAATCGTGGGAAATAAACAAATAAAAAAAAAATATCCAAATGGTCCCATTCACAATAATCAAATAAAATTAATAATACTTTACAAAATAAATATCAATTTGTGTGCGGTAAAATGATATCCCTTGGTAAGATTGATTGTCAGAATGTACTGCCCTCTACAACTACGTTTATGTAATGGCGAAAAAAGTATCTATCGAACTCATGAATCCCTCAATTTTGTCCTTACGTCGTTGTCATTGTGGTCTTCTGCCGAACATGGAGTCTAGGGTTACATTGCCGGATCGGACAAATCGCTTTTTCTCTTCAGATTTTTTTCAATAGTAATCCCAAGCATGGATTTGTGGTTGATGGGAATTGGCTACCCTTATCAAATGGAACTCATGTGATAAGGGTCACCCTAGCAACATAAATATCTGCTATACACCTAATGTTTTAGGTCTTCTTCGTCGAATCGTCGTGTCGATGATTCTTTTATTTTTTAATTAAATTGGTTTTGACCAGAACTCTGCCACCTCGAGTCCACGACGGCGTTAGTGGTGGCCTCGGAAAGGTCCCTCAAAGTGCAGGTGGAACCGCACATAGCGCAGGACTGGAGGTGAGCCATAGTTTGTATTGCGTTAATATTGAGTGTCTACCCCTTTTGGGAAATTAAAATGTAAGTAGCAGGGATGTTTTGTAGCTCCGTAACAGTAACCGAATCTATCGGATATCCGAAATAAAAATATATCCGTAACCGTAACCGTATCTGTTTCACAAGTTTCGTATAAGACCGGAGTCTAAATAAAACGACATGTTTCGACAGGGTTTTGTTTCACCGCTCGCGCGTCACGTGAATCTTGCAGTTTGTTTGTTATAACATAACCTCTTTCATCACTAGTTAGTTTTATTATTATATCCGTAACCGAAACTATCCGAAACTAACGGATAATCCGAAATAATTACATATCCGTAACCGTATCCGAAACCGATATAATTTTATTCCTATATCCATATCCGTATCCAGATCCGAAATATCATATCCATAACATCTCTGGTAAGTAGTAACAAAAGCTCACCTGCATTCATTCCCCTGTTGATAAATATTCTCCAGCTGATCAACATGATGTAGCAGAGATATGCTAGACTGTGTGTCACAGTATGTCTCGTCGTTGAGCTGTTCAGCTTTCATTGGCGAATGGTTTCTAAAGTTCTTGGGTAGCCTGTAAAAAATGTATGACGGAAAGTCTAAATGTATACACTAGGTAACAAAGCTTTTAAATAACATCACACCTGTAATCCCCGCAGGGATATGTGTATCTAATAGTACACCCACATTTCGCCAGTTATGTTTAAGTCCCATGTAACGGGAACTGAGGTAACCGGGCGCAAATCCAGACTCCCTGGCTGCTACTGAGTAATTCCTGATAGAAAAACCCAATAACACTTTGCCCGACCCGGGCATCGAACCCAGGCCCTCACTCATGCTCAGGTGTCGTGCTTGCGACACCTAGAGTGAGGAAGCTTTTAAATATGTGTTTAAATTGCTCGCCACATAAACTATTTGGTCCATGGCACAGTAGGGCTCGTTTAAAAAACACTTGATTCCAATTTTCTTTTTAACCATTTTACTCTAGTGCACGCAACAGTAACATACATCTTACACTTTAGTCAATCAAAAGCAAGAAAATAAAAAAGCAAAAAGATGGGTAGTAAAATTCACAATGAATAGACAAGTGCACACAGCCTTCGCAAAGCGTTTGACGCGCGAGGCAGCTTTGGTCGTATAATTTCCGTGCGCTCGATCTGTGTGGATGGATGGACTTCATCATTGTCCTGCCTTTATAAGGTCGGCGCAGCATGTCTTCTTCCTACTAGTCTATAAATCTCCTATACAGATAAATAAATTTGGAGTGTCTGTTTGTAATATTACAATAACCGCTTTTTATTAAGAGTATATGGATGTATACACGGTATACATATACCAAAATAATATTTTTTACAATTTTTGTGTGTCTGTTTGTTCCGGCTAATCTCTGAAATGGCTGGACACAAAAAGTACTAAGCGGATTTGGATGAAATTTGGCACAAATCCGCTTAGTAATTTTTGTGTGACAGAGTAACAAACATCTATACATCCTTACAAACTTTTGCATTTGTAATAGTAGTAAGATATTACGGTTATTTCCTGGTTCTTAGCTACAATTTGATTACCTTTTAGGGTTCAATATGTTTATAGAATCCTCTTGAGTAAAAGTAACACTATGGTTCATCTTTCCTTCTGGCATCAATATATTTTCAGAGTTCTGTTCTTGTTTTATGACAGTTTGTTTCGCACTTTGATCAATCTTCTTAGGAGTTTTTTTTTCAGTTTTAATTTTCAAACTTAACGCTGGCTTCTTGAATTTCATTGGACTTTCGTTAGGTTTGAAGCTGTGGAAAAGAAAATAATTATGTTAGGTTAGGTTATCTATTCGGCCAACATCTTTTTCTCATTGATTGTTACGCTACACCTAGCGTTTTTTTTTCTATCCACCCAGGTAAAAAAAATCTTTATTTGGAATATTGAACTGCCTGCAGTATAAAGGGTGTAAACAGACTCTTAACGAAGCCGAAAGGCACTTGTTCTCCCCATCATTGCGATCATTTTTTTGTTCTAGACCATACCTGGGAACCTTCTAGTTACGGAGATATTGGGGGTCAAAGTTCCAACTTTTTCACAAGTTTTTTTTTAAATACATGTTTTTAATGATTTTTTTTTTACTTAAGTCACCTTCACGACACCTGTACTATTCAATCCATTCATCAGCACAATGTTTTGAACGCGTTACATTGCGTTCTACCGTAAAACGTGATTAAAAAAGTCGTTTCCCAGCACTAATTTTTGCGTAAAGTTACTTAGTTTGATGTACATAATGCTTGGTTAACGGCTTCGTGAAGAGTCTGTTTACACCCTGTATATAAAAAGTTTTTAGTCAAATTAATTGTGCTCGCATAGGTCAGGTGGAACAACTTCTTATTTGTTGACCGTACATGACTGTTTCAAGTAAAAAACAAGGTTATTTTTACTTACTTAAAATTATTTGGTCCACTTGTAGGAGAAGGCAAAATAGTGTCGTCATTTTCTAGGGATTCTTTCTTGATGAGTGGCTGTAAAGTAAAATAAAAACCTCCTGTAGTCATAGGTCAGTGACCACAATAATCGTTGGCGTATCGGCTTGAGCCGCTCAGAAACTGTATAAGGATAAGCGGGAAGCCCGCGAAATTAATCTAATACATATTTCATGAAATTGTCATTCAATGATTTTAATGACTATAACTCTGTGAAGCCGTATATGTTACGGTTGCGAATCATATTTCAATCAACATACAACCCGACACTGACCTGCAAATTGCAAGAAAACTTGAATGTCACTTTAAAGTCAAAAAGCCTCTCGTTGGTTCGGACACAACTTGACTTTATGCCCGAACTTAGGCCTATTTCAGAGCGAGACTGGTGGCTGTTGCTTGCGTCGGTCTCGCTCTGTAATAGGCCTAAATGCGAAAAATGTGGAGATACGTGACCGGCTCAAGACGATAAAGCGTCTATACCGATATGTGTGAGCACTCTCTAACAAACCACAAGGCATGAATCAGGGTGGAGTGACCCACTGCTGAGACACAAGCCCCTCTCTATGAGAGGGAATGGGTTATAATCCACCACGCGGACCCAGTGCGGGTTGGTAGATGTCACATGTCTTCGAATTTGGGGTCTAGGACATGCCGGTTTCCTCACGATGTTTTCCTTCACCGTTTTGAGAGCAGCGCGACTTACTGCTCGTAAGTCAGGGCCACCACCACTAAGCCACCGCTGCTCTCATTGATGTGAAGTGTAGTTAACTAAAATATATCTTACCGCTACATTTCCTTCATGCCCATCCCTACTACTCCTACATCCGCCACTAAATTCTGGTGAACTTGTGATGTCTATGATATTACTGTCCGGCACTTTCACTAGGTTCAAACGTGCTTGCCGCAGCCTGCCGCTCTTTTTGGCTCCCGGCGGTGTGGAGTAAGATAGCTTTAAGGCTTTAGATTCAGGATAGCTGTCAGACCTTTAAAAGAAAGTACTGCTTAGTATTGCTACTCAACAATAAATAGTACTACTATCTTCAATTAATGAAACCTTTATTTCTTAAGCAAGCAAAATATTAATAACAGATTAGTTATTTTATATTTTGAAAATAGAAATTGTAGCAGACAGTCTTTATATATCCATTATTGATAGCAATTTGCTGACTTCCATTCATTTTCATTCATTCATTCATTATCAGCCTATAATATTCCCACTGCTGGGACACACTCCTATTAATAGAATCAAGGATGATGCTATTTTAAACAGTAAATAAAGAATTTAGGTGTAACAATCAGTAGTTTATTATCTCCTTTATTCATCTTTTCACAAAATCATTACATTTTTAAATATTGATTATAAGAAAAAACATTTAAAAATATAAAAAAATGTAGCCCACCGGTATCGGGAACAGAGTCCAAGCTACCGGCAGTCAGGGCTCCAGTGAGTGAAACCTCCTAACAATACGAGCCGTGTCCAGGAGTACCTCTTTCTGAATCAAGCCCTTGATCCAGCTGCCTAGCTAGAGACTCCTCAGGTGTTGGTCGAGGCTCGTGACAATTAAGCCATGGGCTGATACGACTATCGGCACAATGATCGCTGAGTCCACATCCCACATGTCGATAACCGCGCCAGCCAAGTCAAGATACTTCAGTAGTAAAAATCAGTAGTTTTATTTTTAACTCACCAGTTATCTGGACACTTTTTCTTATCTCTAAAATCAGTAGAAGTTATCAAAGAGCTCTTAAGTTTTTTCGTTGGTATTATAGGACTAACACGTCCTGTCGTCGGCGTGCCTTCAATCTCAGACACAGATTCATCTCTAAAGGATAAATCCTCTAAGGAGGAGTGGACCTCTTTCTTGATACTTATTGGTGATATTTTGTTTTTAATATCCTTACTGTTCTTGTTATCCTGGTACAATGCGACAGGGGCTGGAGTTTCCCCAAAAAGTATTTTAAATACTTCATCTAATATTTTCAAATCTTTTGTTTCATTTAATCTAGTTAGTGTCGAAGCTGTAAAGGAATAGGAAATCTGTTTATTTCTGTTACAAAATAATGTACCAATTTTTATTTGAGTCTTGCTTGTACACACTCCAGCACATTCAACTACCCGAAACAGACCAATTTTCCCAATCAACCTTGAACCTAATACTTTTTAAAACTGCTGTGATGTCATACCGTGCATATGTTGAGTCCTCGTTGCGGTATGGTTTAATTATGTGGGGAAATAGTACTGACCACAACAGAGCATTTGTCGCCCAAAAAAATGTTTACGAGCCATATACGGGATTCCATCTGATGAATCATGTCAACCAATATTTAAAAGGCTTGGTTTGCTACCCTTACCTTCTTCATTATATTTGTATGAAGCATGTATGTTTGTTAAGAAATATAAAGGATTGTTCAAAACAGCAGAGGAATTATGTTCTCGAAGTCGCCGTGATCAATACAGACTTGTACTAGATGTGCTCCCTAGATTAGCAAAATATAATAAAAGCTGTCTGGCTATGTGTGTATGTGTTTATAATAAATTACCTAATGTATTAAAAATATTAAATTGCAGGTTATTTAAAATTAAATTATTTAAATGGCTGAATGAAAACAATTTCTATAGTATTAAGAAGTTTTTTGAACATAAATTATAATGTTTGTCAATTCAAATTTGTTTATTCGTATAAATTTGCATGCTTTAATTTTAAGCAAAACATGTATGATCTCATATGCTATAATAACACCTCTGTATACCATGTTTTTATCTTATTTGTATCTTATCTTAGCGATAAAGTTGAAAATCTCTTAAAGAAATTAGACAAATTGTAGTTGCTTGATGTGCTATAATTCCGTCTATACAATTTTGAAATGGAAGTAACTCCTGAGTTTAGATTTTGTGGCGACTTACCAACTAATTGTATGATGTTGTCTTTAGATTCAATAATCCTTTTTAAAGCCTCAGCGCTACTGCAACTGTTGCTGGAAAATGCGAAAAGTTTTTTTAGTTTAAAATGAGTACAAACACGGACAAAGGAGTATGTAAGGTTCATTGGAAAATGAGGGTCTTCAACAAGAATGAATAAGTTTTGTAAGGCAGGTGTGCCAATGAAAGCCATGTGAAACCAACTATCAACACAGTCCACTGCAGTATAAAGGCTCTCTCCTTCCGCCTTCTGCATCCACTCTAACCCAGCCATCTTCAGTCACTGACTGAGACATACTGTGACTTAAAAAAAACAACGGGTTGCACTCCGGGAGTGCCGGCAGAAGTGAAAACTTGAACAACGCCATCTAGCTTAAACTACACGCACACTCGCGCAAGCGCCTTGCGCCGCCGATGCGATCTGACGATCTGACGCGAGTTTAAAAGTTTTTACCCATCCCAAAAACTGCACAACACCGCTAAAGAAGTTTTCACTTCAAAAATTATGGCCAATCTTGAATAAATGAATTTGATTAAATGAACATACCTGCCACATCTTTCTTGTAGCTTTATAACTTGTGTTTTACAGCTATCATGCTCAATGTGAAGCTGTTCAAAGTCAGAAAGAAGATCTGAAAAATAAAATGTTTTGAAAATTAGTACACAGTTAAATAGCACCAGTCATAAAAATCAAAATCAAATATCGTCGCTTAAGTTCTAACACCGCGTAAGTCAAAAATAGCTACTTTACAGGAGAGTGAAAAAACTGTAGTGAAAATACGTTGGTAATGGTACAATACCATTTTATAATTTGTGTTCACTTTAAATTAGATAGAGACGTTGCTTGTTTCTGATTAGCTGAAACAACGCGTCTTCCGATTCTCTAGCAAACTGCATTAAAATGTCAAAACCGTTTATGGCGACATCGTTTAGAACAACATACCGGTTAAATTGACCAAAATCAAAGGTCCTGGCTGAATGTTATATGACCGCCTTATCGAAAACATTGCTTTTTACGACATTGTTTACTACGACATACCGCATTATGCGACCACATTTGGTTAATGTTTTCGGAGAATTATATCTGTAGAACGACCGGCTCAGCTGTATTGTAAACAATTTGAATAGGTAACTGTATCCACATCTGGCACAGTATAATAGTCAATGGCTATTATCGTAAAAGTAAACAAAGTTTAGGGTCTTTTGTAATTCTTAGAAACAAAGCACATGTATGCCGTAGCCTCAAGGCCCGCTTCGTCATATCTCTTAAGTCAGTTTGTTACTTATCTTTACACAAGACGCACCAAAACATATTGTTGAGTTAACTTTGAAAATTGTAACATGTCGCAAAAAAGAAAACAAATCAATATCGAAGAAAAATCGCGTATTATTTCAAAGCTAGAGAAAGGAATTCCAAACAAAGACCTGGCAAAAGAATATGGTGTATCACACTTGACAATTTCAACCATTTGGAAAGAAAGGGAGAAAATCCTTTACGACAGAATTTTTTGAAAATGAAACGAGCCAGAACAACGCGGCATACGAAGATTGAGGAAGCTTTGTTAAAGTGGTTTAAATATCAAAGGACAAATAATGTGCCAATAAACGGACCAATTCCTATTAATACCTGTCACCGGTTGTTACAACTATTGGTTTTTACAACTCAATATGAGTAGTCCCTTCGATGTCGTTATAACAGATTTTGACTGTAGTTAAAAAATATCTGACCTACGTGGCATTATTTGTTCAAAGATAGAGTAAATAAAAAAGTTAGACCTGCTGTCTTGTATGGATCAGAATTTTGGGCAATAAAAAGAATGAAAGAAAGGCATTTACTAGTGGCTGAGATGAGAATGCTGAGAGTTTGTTTGTGTAGTGTTATGTGAATAGATAAAATTAGAAATGAGTACATAAAAAGAATTATGAAAGTGGCGCTGGTGATTGAACAGTTGTGTGGGTTGCCTTGGTATGGGCATGTGATGCGGAGGAATGAGGAAAGTTTTGAGTATGAATGTGGATGCTTGCAGGTGAGGTCACACAGGGCCATAGCCAGAAATTTGGTTGGGATGGAGAAGAAGTGTCAATTTGGCTTGTGCGGACCGTGCCTGGATGGCTGTAAGAGTAGTGGAAGCCCAAAGAAACCATGGACTGCGTCAAGGATGATATGGCAAAAAAGGGGGTGTCTGATGAGACAATGAGTAATACATAGAAAAGTATGGAAGAAGAAGACATGCTGCGCCAACCCCAAATCAATTGGTTAAGGGCAGGACAATGAAATTCAAAGCCACTGACTGTAGATGACAGAGTAACAAAAATGAATAAATTCAGATAAAAACAACATTACCTTTGAAGTCCTGTAGACTTTGGCATAATGTTTTTTCCAAGGCTAAAACTTTTGTGTTACTAGAGAGCACTGGTGAAAAGGAATTAGATATGTTGATCAAAGTCATTCTTACAATATGTTAGAGAAAACTGGTAAGTATAGTAACAAAATTTAGCGCCAATAATAAGTACAGGCGATTTGTTTCTCATGTGTGCGTGCAATGCAGTAAGCGTTTATGGTTAGACTGTGTGTACTACTGTATTAAGTAATATTATCAATAAAAACTAACGAAAACTTTTATTTACACAGTGAAAATTAATAATATAAAAATTCAATTTTCACAACACAACAAATCCATCTCCTTGTTCAAACAGACTTGCTTGTCAAACTCTTGTCATTTACGTCAGTGTCATTTTGTCAGTGTCAAACGAAACATCAAACTCTGTGGTTCGGAAACTAAACTGAAAGCACAGAGCGGGAACTGAATTCTTGTCTGCCAGTTTCCAAACAAAGGTTTACAGTGAAAGTTTGGAGAACAGGTACGTTTGAGTGTACTTACCTAGTTAAATAGTGAGCCGGAATAATTATAGTTTAAACAACAGCTATAGTTAATAGAAGATTTTTGCAAACAAATCATTTGCAAAAATCTTCAACCGGTAAAATATTTTTCTAATCTGCGGTCAAAAGTCAGGCAAAGGAATAAAAATGGATTACGTCGTATATTTCTTGCGATTTCTTCCGTTTCTTTTTTGAGTTAAATAACGTGTAATGATATTGAAAATACTGAATAATAATTGGTCAGTTTTCGAAACCCTTTTTATTTTACAACAACTACATACGAATGAATAAACTTTTACATAACTTCTTGGTTTTACAAATAAAGACCTTTGCATTGTATTGTTGATAAGTGAAAAAAATTTGATGGCGCTCATCGGGGTTGTCAAATTTTATTTGAAAATATTATAAATAAAATATAATTAATTGTGATGGTTGAATTAGTAAGAATTGTAATTAATTTTCAGGTTATAATATATGAAATTGGTTGACCTTTGAGCTATGGAGGCAGAAGACGATATGATTGTTTTGGTCGTTGTGGACGATGATGAGACAGATAAGACTTCCGAAAAGGATTTTGTGGCTTCTGAGCCTTCTGAATCCTGTATAGAAGTGGATAATATATTTGAAACAGCTCAAAAACATGGAGAGTATATTAAAATAAAGTTAGAGTCTGAAGACTCTGATTACCAGTGTGATTATCTTGAAGATGAAAACACATCTGAGGTAGGCCTTACTTTATAATTTTTTCAATAAAGGCTAGTAAAATGCCGTTCAGGTGCATTAAAATTCATACTAGTAGACTGTGTAAAGTATTGGCTCGCTAGATTGACTTATGGCAGCCAAATTGTAAATATCATCAGCAAAATTTTATTTGATACCCTATCACTACATATTATAAAACAAAGTCGCGTCTGTCTGTCTGTTCGAGATAAACTCAAAAACTACTGCACTTCCATAACCTAACATTGCTGTTTTCATCAATGGATAGAGTGGTTCTCGAGGAAGGTTTTAGTATATAATTTGTCAAGTTTTTGTATACATTGGCTAAAATGTCGGAAAAAAATAAGGTCTGTGGGAGC
The DNA here is from genome assembly GCA_950005105.1 of Lycophotia porphyrea. Taxonomy (NCBI): domain Eukaryota; kingdom Metazoa; phylum Arthropoda; class Insecta; order Lepidoptera; family Noctuidae; genus Lycophotia; species Lycophotia porphyrea. Next base: position 3,981,286 of record OX465396.1, read on the forward strand.
TTTAAACGAAAATAATGCATTAACTCTTTGAAATATAACAGAATGATGTATGGTGGAATCCCTGGATAGGTTCCCATGGGTTGCGGGAACGGGCTGAAAATTTCATGATTACTTTTGGTCGCAATAACTGACCGGTATCAGCTAGTACAAAATATAACGTGTGCCCATTTATAATACCTGTGTACCTAACCCTATCATTCACAGACTGGTTCAAACCACCTAGTTCACCAACTATTTATAAAAGAAGAACCAAGAGAAGAGGAAATAGACCTAGACATTGATGACGAGGATTACATTCCTGTGGAAGAGTTAGTGCAGTCACAACGTAAAAGACACCGCTTTGCAATGCTCAAGCCATGGCAACAAAAGTCATTTGTAGCGGAACTAAGGGAACGGTATGAGGAATTGAGGGATGATGATGATTTACTGGTCAATACATTGGGAAGGATTATGCGGACAGTGAAGCCTCCACCTCCACCGCAGGATTTCTATATCATGAATGGTATTATGTTTGAGTAAGTATGGGTTTTTTCATGGCATATTTTTCAAAAGTTAGATTAGTTTTATCTGAGGATTTGACAGACTTTTATGTGTATAGTTATTACATATGAATTCAGTCCTTGTTGCATAGCATATAGTATATAGGCAAAAAAATTTGTTTTCAAGCATAGCCAAAATTATGAAACATCTTTGTTCTTTATGAGCCAAGTAAAACATGTTGGGAGTCATAATATTTGCCCTAAAAGTAATTTTGGCGCCATTAGGGTTTCAATTCGGGAAAAATTGACATCTTATATATTGCTGTGCCCTAACAGGGTCCATAATACTGTTCTTAGCTGTAAGCCTATTATAACACCTTTTTTAACATTATGGTACGCAATAAAATGAATATGAATATGAAAATTAATGTTCGATTCCCAACATGTTTTGGGAGACCAAGTTTGGTCTTTGGAAACTTGCAGCAACATTCTGTTGTTTCATGGCATGTTTTGACTTTGGATTTTCATCATGGTGAAAGGATTAGGCAGTCAGCATTGGGGCTCCGTGACTGCCCAGGGTGTACTAGACATATAATGACTCAGTAGTTGTTAGGAGAGGCTCCTTACATGCAGCAAGTTTAGACCAAATCAATAATAATATTTATGGTTTCAGATGTGTCTTTTGCGGGTATCTCATGGATACAGTACCAGCAGCAGGCAGGCATTTCCAGGAGAAGCATGGACAGAGATATTTAGTGTGCTATGCATGCGGTGTTGATTTTAGAAGGTAAGCTTTCAAACTCAAACTCAAACTCAAAAGCATTTATTTCAATTAGACCATTACAGGCACTTTTGAATGTCAGAAAAACAAATAAGGCTAAGCTACAGTCACAGACACAAGGCATAATAACTTGTGAAAGTACTGTAGTTGCCCATTCCAAAGCGTAGATCTCTATGGAGAAGAATGGGCAAGAAACTCCATGGACACTCTTTTCAATCAAAATATTGTACAAAATCTTGGTTACATCATTCATGTTGAGATTAAACATATGTGAGAACGATGTAGAAATACGTGCACGTTAAGAGCGTCCAGAGTAAAACATTATATCAACAATTTAAAAACAAAGTAAGTAGTTAAAATAAACCATGGCAGCCTAGAGATGACCAGTCCCAACTGACAGCGCCCGTTCACGAACATGACGCATGGATCAGACCCATTCAGCTCAACCATATTGAAGGGAGCTAAATGACCCGACACACCCGCCACCATCAGCGAGACATTTGAGTGAGCATGACATTCTCTCAGCCACCAGGGCAAATTCTTTATAGCTAGCTCTAGCGCTTTTTTTTTTTAGCTGGTATAGTTATATTTCAAGCATACTGGCTGAATCTGAGCCTATTGTATTGGAATAACGGGCTGGTGTCCGCAACTCCACGTCTAAGCGTTCTCGCGGGGGATACCTGGGTCTAATCTAATAAATCATACATTTATTGAGCATCGTTTCCAGCAGCCAAGCAGCATTGTTGAGTAGCCAATGTGGCATTTCTGCCTTCTCATCATTATATTTGCTTAAAGGATACCATTTAATCAGACAAAGGTTCATATTTCCGTAATGCTATATTTCGATTGTTCAGTTAAGTTCCTATTCATACTCCAATAACTATCCATTTCTGTACCACAGCACAACAAATCTTTACAAACATGAGAAGCGTTGCATAGCTCCGGACGCGGAGATAGTACTGCGGGCGCGCGCTGTGTTCCTCGGACGCAAGGGACGCGGCCGGCCCTTCCTTACGCTCAACAAGTTTAGTAATAATCGGGACAAGTAAGTCCATAGCATTGCATAATTTATTGAAGTAAAAGTGTAGAGCGGCATTTCACAATCAAAGGCTGGAACAAAAACATCTTATCCTCAGCCGTCCGCATCGGATGTGGATGCTGAAGGTACAACACGGGGTGTTGAGGCACAGATTAAGAGAGACCTATGTCCAGCCGTTGATTGCGATGGGTTAAGTTGATATTTATTTTCTTTGAAGGAACAGGCAGGGATTCTGAACCGTATACTCAGAATTCACGAAAGTCACCTCAGTCTTAGTTTTTTTAACTAAGTTTAATAAATTAATACATACAACATCACCCTGTAAAATTTCGACTAGCTTCTCAGGATTTGTGGCAATCGAAACTTGTATGAGGCTTTCAATTGTGTTCATCATGATAACTGTAATGGCAATTACACTTTGTTATAATTGAAAGCAAAGAATTTTATCTTGAGGCTTTTCATTTGAATAAATACAGAGATTTGGTGAAAATAATAGATCTTTGAATAAGTCGAAGCTGATTTTACCAAGGGTGTTCCACAAGGTTCATTTCTAGGCCCGCATTATCTTTAGTTTATAATAATACTAAAATCAGTCCAGTGCTTCTGTCAAAGCTGGTCACTGAACTAATTGTACAACATTTTTATTAGAATGATTACAACTTCAAAATTTTGTTTTAAAATACCGTTTTAGGACTTCTATCGCTGATAAATCAATAAATCAACCTTCAAGGTTTCCCTGCTCGCTGTGTTCAGCGGTGTTCATAACTAAAAACAACCTGAAGTCTCATGAGAATCTACATCGCGGCGAGCGACCGTACCGATGTCATGCCTGTCCCTGTGCTTATACGTCTTATTCTGCGCTGTCGGTAAGTACTCTTCTCATATTATTTAATGATGATGATGCCATCTAGCCGATTTCGGTCACTGTGGCTGTTTTCGATGCCTTCCTAGCGTGGTTGTCGAGAGCTTCGGTGTGCTGCTGTATCATGTTATATTGTTATTTCATAATAATTTTATGGAGTTTGTTTGTATTCATAAAATAAAAATAATGCGCAGTCCTTTCATACGTAGTTATTTAACCTAAGTAGCATCCAACTTTATCGTACTAAGAAAAAAGATCACTGTGATCTAGACAGTGGTGCAAATCCAGAGGTTCCACTATGAAAAGACGGTATATTTATACTAGCACTTCACTTGGCGTATTTCTGCAAATATTCGCGTTATTGCACTAATATAAATTCAAATATTTTATAATGTGTTTAGGGTACATTTTTGGACTACCCGGTAACTTTTACCACGAGTCCAGGACCATTCATTGTGAACTTTCAAGTATTTCGAAATTTTCTAAATGTATGTATGTATTCGAAATGCTTTTTTTCAGCGTCACACCAAAAAGCACACAGATGCCCAGTTCATCTGCGATCACTGCAGCCGCTCGTTCAAACTCAAGGCCGCGCTCGTTGCTCACATGGACACGCATAAACGTAAGCACATAGTTGAACATAGATCTTTTGGCGCGATTTATTTTACGTGTTGCGCCGAACCCAAGTAAAATAGACCAAAGGCAGGAAGTTGATGGTGACTAAGTAACATGTACTTGTCCACAGCAATGCGTAAGCACGGATGCGAGGAGTGTAATCGTCGTTTCGCTCAGAAGTCGGCGCTGATGCTTCACGTCAACAGGGTACATAGGAACTTGCCACCGCCCTGCGCTTGTCAGATATGTCCGAAGAGGTTAGTGTGTAAACCTAGCTCCACACTCAAATGCTCCATCTGCATTACTGTAAAGCCTCGTAAAGGGTCTAATTTTTACTAGCGAAACTAGGCAGACGTGATGGATCAGTATTATCAAAATTTTGTTATATCATGTTTAGATATCAATAGATATCCATTATGGAGAAGTTTTGTAAGCTAATTTAGTTTGTCCTTGTAAAATCATTCGTTTTACCAAGGTCATTTTAATCAAGTGTCAATGAAGTAGTTCGTAAAATAAAGGGTGTAAAAAGACTCTTAACGAAGCTGAAAGGTACTCGGTCCCGGCGTCATTGCGATATTTTTTTTTGTTCTAGACTGTACCTGGGAACCTTCTAGTTACGGAGATATTGAGGGTCAAAGTTCCCAGTTTTTCACTAGTTTTTTTTTTTAAATACGTGTTTTTAATTTTTTTACTTAAGTCACCTTCACGACCCGCGTATTATTCAATCCATCCATCAGCACAATGTTTTGAGTGCGTTACATTGAGTCCTCCTGTAAAACGTGATTATTCAGCCCAAAAAAAAAAGTCGTTTCCCAGCACAAATTTTTGCGTAAAATTACTTACTTTGATGTACATAATGCTTGGTTAACGGCTTCCTGAAGAGCCTGTTTACACCCTGTATTAATTTCAGATTTAAAACTCAGTAAAATATTCACGTCTAGTTAGTCTTTCTTAGAGTTGAACGAATGGCGAATGCCGATTAACCGACTTCAGGTAGAAATCGACCTTCGGCTGGACACTAAATCGTCAAAATGTGCGTCGTAATAATCGCCAAAGTTTTATTAGGATTTTTTACAAACAGTAATGTTGTTTTCAGATATCCGCGGATGTCTCTACTCAAAGCACACATGAAGAGGGCGCATGGGATGTCAATTATAACTCGCAAGGTGAGGATGCATTGCAATTCAGTTCTTATTGCTAGGTCTATAAGAGACAGTATTCCTCTGAAAAATCATCCAAAAGAGTTTTTTTTAAACAATTCTTTTCAATTTCAGATGTTCTTTAAAACCTTACCAACAATGACAGAACTAGAAATAAAACAATCTAAGGTTATACTAAAATACGAAGAAAACGAAATGATTACGCTACCACCACCGGTCAAGAACGAACCTACTACAGAAGAGGAATTTATTTATGACCAAGAGTATGAAGAAGTAACCAATGAAATGTACGAAGCAGAGTCAAAACCTACCCAGGAAATATTAATGGAGGATTTCATGCAATATGTAACACAAAACAATCAAGATACAGGTACAAATGTAGTTTATATTCAAAATGGGGAGGTAGTACATAGTACGGATAGTGAGTATATGACAAAACGTGATAGTTTAATTTTGGAAGTCGAAGCCATGGTTAATGGACAGATTGTAGTAAAAAATGTGAGAGATGACAAGAATATAGGTTTTGTTGAGGATAGTCTTTAGAATATTATGTGCCAATACTGGTTAGAGGATTTTATGATGTCGTTAGATAATAAACTTTATTTTTAGCTTAATAAGGTGCAAGTTTAATTAGCTATTTGAAAATTAACATAGCCAAAGTCTTTGGCCGCAGTCACACGCTGTCCTTTTGCACTTTATATGCTGATATTAAAGTCTATTATTGACTGTCCTCAGAAGTTCCTTCCACACTTCAGAAATAATTTATTGGCGACCTTTCTCCGAGTTGATTCACTCTCAATGCAATATAAAATGCGCATAATAATTATTTGATTTTGATTGAAATGGTTACAACAGAATAGTTGATAGTAGCAATTCAAGATGTTCTAAAGCAGGGATTCCTAAACTTTTTTGGGCAAGAGACCCCTTTAGTTTTTAAGAAGTACAAAAAAAACAACGGGTTGCATTCCGGGAGCGTCGGCAGAAGTGAAAACTTGAAACAACGCCATCTAGCTTATATATCAGAAATTTCAATAGCATTCTAGCTAGTAACAGTCTAGCTTAAACTACACGCACACTCGCGCAAGTGCCCTACGCCGCCATTTCGATCTGACGCGAGTTTAACAGTTTTTTCCCCATCCCAAAAAGTGCACAACGCCACTAAAGAAGTTTTCCCTTCAACAATGGTACTTCCTACTAAAAAATTAGTAATTCTTATAACAAGTTGGTACACGTTACAACTTGTACAGAATCTTCATCATCATTTCAGCCGAAAGACGTCCACTGCTGGACATAGGCCTCCCACAAGTGTCGCCACATTGACCGGTCCCGTGCGACTCCAGCGGATCCCCGCAACCTTCACCAGGTCATCGGTTACTTTCATACAGTATCTTGAAGTTTCAAAAAAGAACTTGTGTCAATTAACCCATTCACTACCTAGTACTTCGCGAACACTTCGGGAACGAATTTCGCGTGCCCACAACCCGTATCCGAGTCGTCGTTATAATTAACTATAGACGACTTGTATTCTTGTCCAGAACCTGACCTGAGTCCATAGCTACGAATATGGGTTGTGCAAACGAACGTATTATTGTTCGACTTATATGCTGGGTGCTGGGCACCCATTCAGGGTTAATAGGGGTCGATTTTTAGACCTCGACGACCCCCATAATTAGTTTTCGTTTATGTCGACCCCGAGGATACCCTGACCACTTTGGGAATCCCTGTTTTAAACAATATTAAAATAATTATGATTATAGTGAGATATTATTTATATGATTACTTTTAGGAAATACAAGAACAAAAGCTCTTCCATGTATTTATTAACCCTTTAAACGCAATTGACACATATACGTAACAAGCAAGCGCATTCCCTGTATGCCAAACGACACAAATATGTGACAAAATGGTAGGTGAAATTGTGGCTTGGCGGGGGGGGCACGCGTTTATGCCCTGGCGATCAAAAAGTTAAACTTATAGTTTATAGAAACTGTAATAAGACTGAAATACTTCTGCATTGAGTAGATTTTAGACTTTAATGATTAAAAAGAGATTGAGGGAGGATTCTGCTTGTTAGTATGTCTAAAACGTAGAGCGTATCAACTAGTTAATTTGAAGGGAATGCCTCGAATAGTCTTCGTAAAGTCGGCTACAAGAAACTTATTTAAACTTCAGAGTTTGGCAATTATTATGTATAGCCCAGTACTACTTCATCATCTGCCTAGCCTTTTCCCAATGTTGGGCTTATCTGTTCCAGTAGTACTTAATAAGAACATAATTTTATATCATCATTGTTCAGCCCTTATCCCAATTTATTTGGGGTCGGCGCAGCCGCGCAGCATGTCCTGTTCTTCCATACTTCCCTATTACTCGCCATCTCAGCAGACACCTCCAATTTTAAATGTCACAGGATAATAGACAATACGTATTTTTTTTTTTCGAAAAACCTGTGTTTTGCAATGAGGATACTTTTTTAGTATTGAATCAGGAGTAACGGACAATAATCCTGTTAAAAACTAAGAATAGTTTCAGATTATTGCTCGTTGCTAGTGATGTTACCAAACATTTCTAATTTTCCCTGCGACATTTCATGCGTGATGACATTGATGTCGTAAGAATGTAATAATACTTTTGTTCATTTTTAAAGGTTTTTGATTATTTATTTGAGAATTTTTATATTTATTGTAAGACTGTATGCCTGAGAGTTAACAGACTTGTAAAGGGATAGCCTTAACGCTAATAAAGAAATGGCCCATAGGGGCCATAGGTCACAGCGCCTTATTGATCTCGGCATATTTATTTGTGATTGATAGACAATGTAGGATATGGATTATTTCGAAGCCTGAGTCAGGCAGGGGGGATTTTTTACTGTGACATTATTTTACCCCGTACACGCTTTCAAATCTTATAGCACATTGTTGAATTTTCTTCGTTCGGCTTAACGCTAAAAGTTGAAAATCCAGTTTGAGGTAAAAAAACGTAGCGATAAAAACGCTCCTGCTATGTGGGCCTAGTGATTTTGTTAATAGGAACAGGATAAGTGTGAATTTTAATTGATTGTTACAAATAAAATAAAAATGCCAAAGTATTTTAATACGAAAATGTGTTTTATTACGCACTTATTATTTCAACCAAATATGTTTACTCATCTATAGCATAATGCGTACACAATCGTAAGAAGACACCACGAATTTTTTTGTTATAATGCATCATTACATACTAGGAAAATACAAAAATATTAAGCGGTTTCTTGGTAAACAACTACTCGGGATATCTTAAACATATGCGAAATGTACACATACTTAATGAAATGCACCATTTTTATAATACGCTGTTCATTCATCTTGGTCATCAGTTAACACTCCAAGACCTTTGTTTTTGGGCTTCTAAAACATGTCTTCAACATCTATAAAAATACCAATCAAAAACTTCTTCCATTTTGGAGGGCAGTCAAGTTTTTCCCTTTGCAATCATGGGTAATTTTCGGTCCAAGTTCAAAGACAGACGAAGGCAAAATGGTCCATAATACATGAACAGTTAAATATAAAGTACACAGAAATATTGATTTTAATATTCGTAATGAAAATTCTATTGATATGAATTACATAACATGTCGAGTACGTTTTTGAATGATGGAAACATCTTCTAGAAGTCCCAAAAACTAAACGGTAAAGTGTATGGGTGCATTGTTTAGAGCTAGAAAGCGCTTTTTCTCTATTCTCGACAACAATCAATTCGACCAACATCCACAAAAACTAACATCAACTCTCTTATCTTCACTCCACAATACTGATCATAGTTTATCTTAACAATGGTCCAAAAATATCTAATAGCATTCCTAAACGATCAAGTAGAAAAATACTTTTAATTATGCCTCACAGAAATCTAGCTTCTTTGTTAATTTTCCCTCACTATCATCAAGATATAATTTCTTTTTTTATTTTCTATGTTTTTTTAATTTTTCTTGTGTCATGTCGTATTGCGTCAAAGATTACATTGTGGTCTAAGAGTGTTAATCTATACTACTGTGACAATCTCGATTATCGTGTTGCATAATGTTCAGGATGAAAATATTACATCACTCTGTATAAAACTAAATATTTGTCGATATCGATAGATAGGGCGGGGACTTAAAGCATTTTGTTACAGATACGCTCCATTTATCGATATTGAAATCCTCGGCATCGATATATCTAGACCTATTCTAGGGCTTTTCTCCTAGAATACTGCTCCCAATCTTTCGATTTTCACAAAATGGCGTCTATTGATAGTGCGTCAGTCGAAACAGTATTATAGTAGTGAAGTCTTTAGCTTTCCACAATTACTTGAACATTTTATAACAATACATCGACAGTGTCTTAATAAGAAATGAAACTGCCTATATGTGCCCAAAATTCAAATCGAGAAAAAAAAAGAAGGCAGATATTTCAAGAAGAGATTTCTAGCGTGTTCCAGACATCAGATAAATTTAATACGTATACTCGTGAAATGAGCACTAAAACAATATCCAGACAGGCCAACCGCTTCACTGAGACGGTGTCTCGCTCGGGTAACAAGGGGGGGGGGGGGGGGGGTCGAGATCTCAGTTATTCCGCCACTGACGGACGTTAATACTGCCCTCGAAATAGCTAATGCACTAATCGTTTTTTCTATTGAAATTACATCAAAACAGCTTTGTACCATTTTGGTGGTGAAATAATTAGGAAAAATGTATCAGTCATGTCAAAATTGTATGATATTGTGTTTTTTCTCAAAACCGTCATTTTACAAGTACGGCTTTTGCTATTACGAGGGCATAACACCCGCATCCCGCAGCTTCTTCAGACACCGAAATTAAGCGGTAGGCCTTTTTTTTTCGGATCGGCAATCATCAAATGACTTCTCCCGCTCTGGGCAGAGCGGAAGGGAGTGTCAGACTTGTACTGACTAAAACCCATCCATGTCCGTTCCTTGCAATTTGTGTTCCAGGGCCGCGGTATCTCTTTCGAACAGTCCCGCAGCCCTGGCAGGCATCGACCCTTGCGGGCCCCTCCCTGTTGCTGACATCTCTTTGAGGTGCGCACGAACGCGCCGTCAACACGGCCTGTCGTCAAAAGACGGACGGACGGCGAGCTAGCCCATTACTCACCGTCCACAGGTCCGCGTCTACTAAGCGGTAGGCCTGTACTTAGTACTAAAGCGGGGATTCGAATCAAAAGTATGAAAATGTCACAGATTCTATAAATCAATATTCTTTCACATAACAGACCGCACTGTCGAACATGTCTTTCTACAAATGGGGTTTTTTTTAATCCTCTATCCTCTAGCACTCAGCCTCAAACATTTTCATTGAACATTGTGCATCAAAATCTTAACATTAACCCTATTATAACAATTAACACGATTACATTAAACAGACAATATTGTGAACTTGTAATGCATTATCGTTTGACCTTATTTTTACGTTGAATTCAATATATTATGTGTTTCTGAAAGACGTATCTGTTGGTAGTTTTTGGGAAATAGAACCTTATGGAAAGTTCAGTTTAACTAACAGACTTATTTTGTGACTAGAGGACTTCTCAGGTGGAGAATCATTGATGTCTCTGCCCTGGAGTGTAAATGTGGTGTTCCACAAACGATGGGGCACTTAATATTGTGTCCTGCGTGTCCTGTTGTTTGTTCATTACAGGCACTGATGGACGCTACGGAAAGCGCCAAACTAGTAGCTCAGTTCTGAGTCGACACAATTTAGATTGCCATCGACACGCTAAGAAATAGATCGCTTCTTCTTAAAATTTATCTCAATGTCTTCTAAATCTTTCAATTAGTATCTATCACTGGTTTTGGTAACATCTTGCCTGGTTTTTTATGTGGCCCCTGTACTAAGATGTCATTTTCATTATTATGGCAATAAATGTGGGAATCTCGGTCAGACAGGCAGTCGCTCCATGTAAAATACTGGTATTCAGCTGCATCCGGTTAGACAGGAAGCCGACCCCAACATAGTTGGGAAAAGGCTAGGCAGATGATGATAAAATGTGGGTAGTGCGGAAAAATATAGTCTCCTCAATATTATAAAAACTGCCCTCAAATACATCTTTCAATGAACATAAAATGATATAAGAATGTGTCTTACATTCAATTACTGACATTCTATACAGCCAACTATCTATTTATGTTGTAAAAATAAGTATGTAATATAAAAACTCTGCTTGACTTCTACAATGATATCACATTTCACTACGCCTTCAATGTTAATTCTGCTTTTATTTATAAATAAGTACGTTAAGAATAATTAATATTTGTGAGTGCGAGTTGCATTTCTTAATGTTGCCGATTTTGCATTATAAAGAAAACAACATTATTTTCTTTTAAATTAGTTACGATGTTATTGGATTAATGGCGTAGTTAAATGCTTTACCAAAATGTTTAGTCAGGCAGAGTTTTTAAGGGTCAAAGTCCTCTATTACCACCTAGCAGTCCCAGCATTGGCCGAATGATAATGATAAATAATCCACAATGCCTGACTTATTATTAGAGAACTCTGAATGATAAGACAGTTCTGGACAAATTTAGTGAAAAATATTGCCTTTCATAATAAAATTCCATGATTTTGTACACAATATATAATAAGTCGTAATCGTTTTTGAGTATATAATGTAAATATAAATATATTTGTTTATTTATATCAAATAATATTGAACAAGTTATGTTTCACGTTAAATGTGTCCAGAAACAACACATTTCGATCAAACGAGCGGTCACTTACAGTTTGTATTATATTTATGTATATTACATTGTATATGCTAGTGGCAGTTATCAACGCTCTTGATATCAACTGGTAGGTAGGTTAAAAGCTCACTAAGTTCATATTTCAGAAATGCTTTATTTTACACACATTTATAGTTTAAGGCCTTAAAATTGGTAGAGAAAGTTAAAAGATGAAAGATTGTAATGATTTTTGAGCTAATTAACTTTAGGCGATATCAAAGAAATTGAAAAAAAAAGTCGTGCGAGTCGAATCGCCTAGTGAGCTTCCACACTCTTGCGACGGCAAAGTCATCCAATACAAATACAAAACTTCCAATTTACAACACTATTGAAGTCGGACGTCAAGTTAGTCGATTATAATTATTATTTATCGATTTATTCTCGGGAAATTAATCAGTGCGTATGAGTTTACGATCGATTCACATACACATAATCATAGATAATCGAAGCTCATGCAATTTCTTACAATGATAAGTTTATACAATTATAAATGAAGTACCATGTGATTAAGATAAAATATACGGGTACAAGGTAGGTATCTAATTCATAATATTAAATGGAAACAATAAATGAATAATAAAACCGTCCGATGGCTAACTCACCGCATTCGTTCATATAAAAATGAGCTCAGATTTCGTTTCCGACCAACGAATAAGTCAAACAAGAAAATAATCAATTTAGAAAAACCAAAATTGTGTAAAATATCCAAAGATAGACGAGGAATAGTCGAAATGATACAATTACTAACTAAAAATCACTAAATCAGGCGCAAAGTAAAATAAAATGGAAAATCATCTTCCCACAACACATTCAAGTTTCGACTAGGTTCCTCACAAAAAAATAAAATAAAACAAAATAACGCCACTAAAGAAGTTTTCCCTTCAACAATGGTACTTCCTACTAAAAAATTAGTAATTCTTATAACAAGTTGGTACACGTTACAACTTGTACAGAATCTTCATCATCATTTCAGCCGAAAGACGTCCACTGCTGGACATAGGCCTCCCACAAGTGTCGCCACATTGACCGGTCCCGTGCGACTCCAGCGGATCCCCGCAACCTTCACCAGGTCATCGGTTACTTTCATACAGTATCTTGAAGTTTCAAAAAAGAACTTGTGTCAATTAACCCATTCACTACCTAGTACTTCGCGAACACTTCGGGAACGAATTTCGCATGCCCACAACCCGTATCCGAGTCGTCGTTATAATTAACTATAGACGACTTGTATCCTTGTATGGGTTGTGCGAACGAACGTATTATTGTTCGACTTATATGCTGGGTGCTGGGCACCCATTCAGGGTTAATAGGGGTCGATTTTTAAACCTCGACGACCCCCATAATTAGTTTTCGTTTATGTCGACCCCGGGGATACCCTGACCACTTTGGGAATCCCTGTTTTAAACAATATTAAAATAATTATGATTATAGTGAGATATTATTTATATGATTACTTTTAGGAAATACAAGAACAAAAGCTCTGCCATGTATTTATTAACCCTTTAAACGCAATTGACACATATACGTAACAAGCAAGCGCATTCCCTGTATGCCAAACGAAACAAATATGTGACAAAATGGTAGGTGAAATTGTGGCTTGGCGGGGGGGGCACGCGTTTATGCCCTGGCGATCAAAAAGTTAAACTTATAGTTTATAGAAACTGTAATAAGACTGAAATACTTCTGCATTGAGTAGATTTTAGACTTTAATGATTAAAAAGAGATTGAGGGAGGATTCTGCTTGTTAGTATGTCTAAAACGTAGAGCGTATCAACTAGTTAATTTGAAGGGAATGCCTCGAATAGTCTTCGTAAAGTCGGCTACAAGAAACTTATTTAAACTTCAGAGTTTGGCAATTATTATGTATAGCCCAGTACTACTTCATCATCTGCCTAGCCTTTTCCCAATGTTGGGCTTATCTGTCCCAGTAGTACTTAATAAGAACATAATTTTATATCATCATTGTTCAGCCCTTATCCCAATTTATTTGGGGTCGGCGCAGCCGCGCAGCATGTCCTGTTCTTCCATACTTCCCTATTACTCGCCATTTCAGCAGACACCTCCAATTTTAAATGTCACAGGATAATAGACAATACGTTTTTTTTTTTCGAAAAACCCGTGTTTTGCAATGAGGATACTTTTTTAGTATTAAATCAGGAGTAACGGACAATAATCCTGTTAAAAACTAAGAATAGTTTACAGATTATTGCTCGTTGCTAGTGATGTTACCAAACATTTCTAATTTTCCCTGCGACATTTCATGCGTGATGACATTAATGTCGTAAGAATGTAATAATACTTTTGTTGATTTTTAAAGGTTTTTGATTATTTATTTGAGAATTTTTATATTTATTGTAAGACTTTATGCCTGAGAGTTAACAGACTTGTAAAGGGATAGCATTAACGCTAATAAAAAAATGGCCCATAGGTCACAGCGCCTTATTGATCTCGGCATATTTATTTGTGATTGATAGACAATGTAGGATATGGATTATTTCGAAGCCTGAGTCAGGCAGGGGGGATTTTTTACTGTGACATTATTTTACCCCGTACACGCGTTTCAAATCTTACAGCACATTGTTGAATTTTCTACGCTCGGCTTAAAGTTGAAAATCCAGTTTGAGGTAAAAAAACGTAACGATAAAAACGCTCCTGTTATGTGGGCCTAGTGATTTTGTTAATAGGAACAGGATAAGTGTGAATTTTAATTGATTGTTACAAATAAAATAAAAATGCCAAAGTATTTTAATACGAAAATGTGTTTTATTACGCACTTATTATTTCAACCAAATATGTTTACTCATCTATAGCATAATGCGTACACAATCGTAAGAAGACACCACGAATTTTTTTGTTATAATGCATCATTACATACTAGGAAAATACAAAAATATTAAGCGGTTTCTTGGTAAACAACTACTCGGGATATCTTAAACATATGCGAAATGTACACATACTTAATGAAATGCACCATTTTTATAATACGCTGTTCATTCATCTTGGTCATCAGTTAACACTCCAAGACCTTTGTTTTTGGGCTTCTAAAACATGTCTTCAACATCTATAAAAACATAAAAATACCAATCAAAAACTTCTTCCATTTTGGAGGGTAGTCAAGTTTTTTAAATATATCCCTTTACAATCATGGGTAATTTTCGGTCCAAGTTCAAAGACAGACGAAGGCAAAATGGTCCATAATACATGAACAGTTAAATATAAAGTACACAGAAATATTGATTTTAATATTCGTAATGAAAATTCTATTGATATGAATTACATAACATGTCGAGTACGTTTTTGAATGATGGAAACATCTTCTAGAAGTCCCAAAAACTAAACGGTAAAGTGTATGGGTGCATTGTTTAGAGCTAGAAAGCGCTTTTTCTCTATTCTCGACAACAATCAATTCGACCAACATCCACAAAAACTAACATCAACTCTCTTATCTTCACTCCACAATACTGATCATAGTTTATCTTAACAATGGTCCAAAAATATCTAATAGCATTCCTAAACGATCAAGTAGAAAAATACTTTTAATTATGCCTCACAGAAATCTAGCTTCTTTGTTAATTTTCCCTCACTATCATCAAGATATAATTTCTTTTTTTATTTTCTATGTTTTTTTTTATTTTTCTTGTGTCATGTCGTATTGCGTCAAAGATTACATTGTGGTCTAAGAGTGTTAATCTATACTACTGTGACAATCTCGATTATCGTGTTGCATAATGTTCAGGATGAAAATATTACATCACTCTGTATAAAACTAAATATTTGTCGATATCGATAGATAGGGCGGGGACTTAAAGCATTTTGTTACAGATACGCTCCATTTATCGATATTGAAATCCTCGGCATCGATATATCTAGACCTATTCTAGGGCTTTTCTCCTAGAATACTGCTCCCAATCTTTCGATTTTCACAAAATGGCGTCTATTGATAGTGCGTCAGTCGAAACAGTATTATAGTAGTGAAGTCTTTAGCTTTCCACAATTACTTGAACATTTTATAACAATACATCGACAGTGTCTTAATAAGAAATGAAACTGCCTATATGTGCCCAAAATTCAAATCGAGAAAAAAAAAGAAGGCAGATATTTCAAGAAGAGATTTCTAGCGTGTTCCAGACATCAGATAAATTTAATACGTATACTCGTGAAATGAGCACTAAAACAATATCCAGACAGGCCAACCGCTTCACTGAGACGGTGTCTCGCTCGGGTAACAAGGGGGGGGGGGGGGGGGGTCGAGATCTCAGTTATTCCGCCACTGACGGACGTTAATACTGCCCTCGAAATAGCTAATGCACTAATCGTTTTTTCTATTGAAATTACATCAAAACAGCTTTGTACCATTTTGGTGGTGAAATAATTAGGAAAAATGTATCAGTCATGTCAAAATTGTATGATATTGTGTTTTTTCTCAAAACCGTCATTTTACAAGTACGGCTTTTGCTATTACGAGGGCATAACACCCGCATCCCGCAGCTTCTTCAGACACCGAAATTTAAAAAAAAAGGCCTACCCATTGGTAGGCCTTTTTTTTTTCGGATCGGCAATCATCAAATGACTTCTCCCGCTCTGGGCGGAAGGGAGTGTCAGACTTGTACTGACTAAAACCCATCCATGTCCCTTCCTTGCCATTTGTGTTCCAGGGCCGCGGTATCTCTTTCGAACAGTCCCGCAGCCCTGGCAGGCATCGGCCCTTGCGGGCCCCTCCCTGTTAGCTGACATCTCTCTGGCGCGCATGGAACACGAACGCGCCGTCTACACGGCCTGTCGTCAAAAGACGGACGGACGGCGAGCTAGTCCATTACTCACCGTCCACAGGTCCGCGTCTACTAAGCGGTAGGCCTGTACTTAGTACTAAAGCGGGGATTCGAATCAAAAGTATGAAAATGTCACAGATTCTATAAATCAATATTCTTTCACATAACAGACCGCACTGTCGAACATGTCTTTCTACAAATGGGGTTTTTTTTAATCCTCTATCCTCTAGCACTCAGCCTCAAACATTTTCATTGAACATTGTGCATCAAAATCTTAACATTAACCCTATTATAACAATTAACACGATTACATTAAACAGACAATATTGTGAACTTGTAATGCATTATCGTTTGACCTTATTTTTACGTTGAATTCAATATATTATGTGTTTCTGAAAGACGTATCTGTTGGTAGTTTTTGGGAAATAGAACCTTATGGAAAGTTCAGTTTAACTAACAGACTTATTTTGTGACTAGAGGACTTCTCAGGTGGAGAATCATTGATGTCTCTGCCCTGGAGTGTAAATGTGGTGTTCCACAAACGATGGGGCACTTAATATTGTGTCCTGCGTGTCCTGTTGTTTGTTCATTACAGGCACTGATGGACGCTACGGAAAGCGCCAAACTAGTAGCTCAGTTCTGAGTCGACACAATTTAGATTGCCATCGACACGCTAAGAAATAGATGGCTTCTTCTTAAAATTTATCTCAATGTCTTCTAAATCTTTCAATTAGTATCTATCACTGGTTTTGGTAACATCTTGCCTGGTTTTTTTATGTGGCCCCTGTACTAAGATGTCATTTTCATTATTATGGCAATAAATGTGGGAATCTCGGTCAGACAGGCAGTCGCTCCATGTAAAATACTGGTATTCAGCTGCATCCGGTTAGACAGGAAGCCGACCCCAACATAGTTGGGAAAAGGCTAGGCAGATGATGATAAAATGTGGGTAGTGCGGAAAAATATAGTCTCCTTCTCAATATTATAAAAACTGCCCTCAAATACATCTTTCAATGAACATAAAATGATATAAGAATGTGTCTTACATTCAATTACTGACATTCTATACAGCCAACTATCTATTTTTGTTGTAAAAATAAGTATGTAATATAAAAACTCTGCTTGACTTCTACAATGATATCACATTTCACTACGCCTTCAATGTTAATTCTGCTTTTATTTATAAATAAGTACGTTAAGAATAATTAATATTTGTGAGTGCGAGTTGCATTTCTTAATGTTGCCGATTTTGCATTATAAAGAAAAAAACATTATTTTCTTTTAAATTAGTTACGATGTTATTGGATTAATGGCGTAGTTAAATGCTTTACCAAAATGTTTAGTCAGGCAGAGTTTTTAAGGGTCAAAGTCCTCTATTACCACCTAGCAGTCCCAGCATTGGCCGAATGATAATGATAAATAATCCACAATGCCTGACTTATTATTAGAGAACTCTGAATGATAAGACAGTTCTGGACAAATTTAGTGAAAAATATTGCCTTTCATAATAAAATTCCATGATTTTGTACACAATATATAATAAGTCTTAATCGTTTTTGAGTATATAATGTAAATATAAATATATTTGTTTATTTATATCAAATAATATTGAACAAGTTATGTTTCACGTTAAATGTGTCCAGAAACAACACATTTCGATCAAACGAGCGGTCACTTACAGTTTGTATTATATTTATGTATATTACATTGTATATGCTAGTGGCAGTTATCAACGCTCTTGATATCAACTGGTAGGTAGGTTAAAAGCTCACTAAGTTCATATTTCAGAAATGCTTTATTTTACACACATTTATAGTTTAAGGCCTTAAAATTGGTAGAGAAAGTTAAAGTATGAAAGATTGTAATGATTTTTGAGCTAATTAACTTTAGGCGATATCAAAGAAATTGAAAAAAAAAAGTCGTGCGAGTCGAATCGCCTAGTGAGCTTCCACACTCTTGCGACGGCAAAGTCATCCAATACAAATACAAAACTTCCAATTTACAACACTATTGAAGTCGGACGTCAAGTTAGTCGATTATAATTATTATTTATCGGTTTATTCTCGGGAAATTAATCAGTGCGTATGAGTTTACGATCGATTCACATACACATAATCATAGATAATCGAAGCTCATGCAATTTCTTACAATGATAAGTTTATACAATTATAAATGAAGTACCATGTGATTAAGATAAAATATACGGGTACAAGGTAGGTATCTAATTCATAATATTAAATGGAAACAATAAATGAATAATAAAACCGTCCGATGGCTAACTCACCGCATTCGTTCATATAAAAATGAGCTCAGATTTCGTTTCCGACCAACGAATAAGTCAAACAAGAAAATAATCAATTTAGAAAAACCAAAATTGTGTAAAATATCCAAAGATAGACGAGGAATAGTCGAAATGATACAATTACTAACTAAAAATCACTAAATCAGGCGCAAAGTAAAATAAAATGGAAAATCATCTTCCCACAACACATTCAAGTTTCGACTAGGTTCCTCACAAAAAAATAAAATAAAACAAAATAAAAAGCAAATTGTACAGCTGAAATCATTAGGAACATACAACTGACATAATCTGAGCAACTTCTTGAAAGAATACGTTCAAGAAATTCAAATTTCTATTACTAACATACTTATCACAGGTTAAAGGGACAAGAGAAAGTATTAGTGTTCTCTCAATACAGTACATACGTAGCTACATAATATAAAAACTAAGACAACTTACGATGTACTAACGTCCGCGCCGAAGCCACGGCGGGCGTGAATGAAATCGTTTTTAAAAATTAATAATAAATTCTAAGCCCATTGCCCCTTACGTGGGGCGGTTGAGATCGATTACTTACATTTATAACAATATAACATTACGTTGACTGGCGGTGCCAAAGCGCTGAAGCCGATAAAAAGTAAAAGAGCACATAAGGCGATTTCCTCACTGTGTTCTCGGACAGTCGCACGCGCCGTGCACGTCGGTCGGCTTCGATCTCCCAATAATAATTAGTTGTGATAATAAAAATAATATGCAATCGATCCTGACCGATTTACACGGCGATGTTGAATCTGTACAGCTATACAAGCTTTAAAGATTGTCCCTCTACGCCAAAGGGTTTTATATCTAGTTGGTATCGGTTTAAGTGATCTTTAGCGTAGAGGGTTGACTGTTCCCGATCGTTCCATGGAGCAAGGCGAGCGTTACCGTGCAACTCGCCTGCCACGTCATCACGAAGGCTCTATCCGCCGGCGGGAGTTCATCGTTGCTGGCCTATCGAGGCCTTATGGCCGAAAACGAACACTCGTGGTGCATATTAGATGTTTGTGGGTAATTGACGCTTCGGAAAGTCTTTTTTTGTAGTCGCGCCGGTTTGTGTGCTTCCATCGCTTGACCACCAATCGTATCACAACAGCACTGTAGTCACTGAGGCCTAAAGTCCGGCCCAAAACACTCGTAGTCTGGCGCGCGGCCTGGGGGACCGCGCGCCTATTCCCACCCGTTCTCCTTCACCATATGAGCCAGTTCTATTATGAACTTGCCCTCTTTGTATTTCTGACTCGATTCAAACGCGTGCTCCTGGAACAGAAGGGTGAAATTAGCAACAGACACAGCATAAACACGTTCTAAAGTTTTGCATGGACCCACGATGTAAATGTCAGCAGTACCTGGCACGTGCCCTACCTCCATGGATTTAGCGCTGAATGCAGATCATTAAAGATTAAAGGGCAGGGGTGACATCTATTGAAATGTTCTGCCTACGTGGACGGACTACAATATTCGACTGACGAATAAATTCATTGAAACTGTTGAAAATAAAGCAAGCAAGCTATAATTATTTACTACTTATAGAAATCAATATTTGTGTTCTTTTTGTGCAAGCTTAGGAGAAATTCCTTCTTACACAGATACTTATGCACATACTTCACGTGCGCATTTGAGAGTAGTTGTTTGTGGTATTCTACGTCTTGAGAATTCTTATCAAAATCGGATGCTCCAATAATGTTCTAACTATGCGATTCGCGTCCGAAGATGATAAATCTTCCATCTGCGTAACACGATAACACGGTTATTTGTGGGCTACTAAAGTATTGCACTAATTAAAGACTAATTTGAACGTTCTACTTAATTAATATCGCTTAATTATGTATTTAATAATTTCGATATCAGTTTGATCTCCTGACCTCTATATTTACTTTCATTACTACAGCAGTTGCTTATTAAAAGGGAGAACTGCATTTACATTTTAAAACGAAAAGGTCATCGATATCGAGTATATCTACAGTTAAAATCGCTATATAGGGTCCTTGCTCACCGCGACTTTTTGAAGCGATTCAAAAACGCAAAGCGTGATTGTCGCGTTGCTGTCGCTGATACATTCTGAATCGCTCCTATCGCGCTTCAGCGATTCAGCATCGGTACAGAAATACCTCCGTTCTCCACTATTCGTGTCCATGAGGTTGTCAGAAACAGCCGCGACAGTATCGTTATTTATTAATTGTATCGATGCTCTCGCGCGTTGCAAAGGCGACTAACACGTGATACAGTTCGGTTCAAACTTTATGGCTGTTCGGAAGTTATCTGCGAGTGACGGTCTGCGCAGGTTCAACGGTGCAAACTTTGTGGTGGCTCGGAACATCTAACGTAAAACTGCGCAGAACACAATTTTAGGTATCGGGGGATGCAACGTCTTGACTGTATAATGCGCAGACCGTCACTTGTAGCTAACTTCCGAGCCGCCATAAAGTTTGAACAGTACTATAGCAGCGATGCAGAAACGTCTTTGAAACGCGCGACAACATCGCTACAAAAAATCGTCTTGAGTAAAGACCCTTAGACTCTTGGGATTATAATTATTATGGCCGAACAGAAAATTAATTAGTTTTACAGACGACAGCCTTGTTGCTTCGAGAAAAGTTTCTAAAACATTCTACAATTACTTGTTTTTAGTTCAGATCAGGCAACAGTTGGGCGAATACATAAATTGGTACAAGAACTTTTAACTGATATTAATTGTGACAACGATTGTGTAACGAGTCAAAAATCCACCTCTTTGTATAATAAAATATTTAGTGGCAACCAATTAGGCAGACAGAACCAGATATAAGGAAATACCACTTGTTTTGTGGCGGTCTTTGTAGTCGATCCAAACTTCTATCTTAGTTTGGGATATAACAAGATAATAGTAAAAAAGCGAGTTTTTAAATATAGTGTGACGTAATTTTTTTTCGCATTCTTCTTTGCAAAGCCTTAATAAAATTAAATATCTAGTCCACCATATTGAATTTAGAATGACGTCACTTAGCTAATCATGCATTGTCATCCATACTAAACCTACGCAAAATTTCGGCTCAATAAGTTGGGGATAACTGTTTTAAAATTCCCTTACAAGATTTGACCTAAAAATAACCTACAAAAGCCCTATAATTAAACGTACTTGTAAGCATTGCCGGTTTTCACTAAAATTAAGCGACACATAATTGAATGCCGACTACATGATAGCACACTGTAGGATTTTCAACGCTCGACTTATCGCCGACAGTTGAAAACAATACTTAGAGCCCCCGCACATTATGGCATACAAAATGTATGAAGAATCTCGTCCGCAACTTGTGGCGGCTACTAGTCGTTCTAATGTGGTCGCCACTAGTGGCTCAATGTGCGATGTATCGCTTGGTTTTTGTGAAATCGAGTAGGTACCTATTACGGTTACACAGCCGAGTAAAGACCCAGGAAGAATTAGTTCTTTAACTTCTGGAAACCTGACTTCATCATTCTCCTGCACGTTGAAGTAAAAATGTAACATATTTAACATTACTTTCGTATGAGGGGACGATCTTATGCAACGTTATTTGGGGATCGTTTTCACGGAATATTGGATGTCAAAGACAAACTTACATAGCTCTTAGTTTTCGTCGGTTTCCGAAAGGTTTTAAGAGTCATCGAATCACATCAAAATCATAGGTTTTTTGCTTTTAGCCAGATCTTTGAGTCTATCTTCTCTAGATCTTGGAAATCGATTTTATAAAAAACTAGTTTTTTTTGCGATTCTCATACTCACTCTCTCTCTTATATTGTTTGCACGTCATGTCCCTGCGACAAATAAATGTTTTTTCTTTCATCCTCTTTGTTGCTTCTTAGATCAGGGAGCCTTCAAAAAGCCTTTTGAAAGACAAAACATTTAGAAAATTAACCGCAAACAGGGAAAATAGTCTAAGAGTGTTTTTCAAACTTTTCCTGTAAAATAATAAAAAAGGTTGGTATAGACACTTACATATTTCCATCCGAGCATCGTCTTGCAGCACTCACAGTAGATGTCAGCGACCGCGTGCAGCCCTGTCAGTAGCACGCGCTCCTCCGCCGGGCCGCAACCCACGTTTACACTGGAAAATTCAAGAAAACCTTTATTGTATACATCCTAAAGTATAGGAAGAATGTCAACATCATTGGCATAAAAAAAAAAAAAAAACTTATGGACATTTAGACCACAGCTTGTTATTTTTTTTTCGAAATTTCAGTCGTTTTGTATCTGTGTATTTGTATAAAAATATTCGCGCCATTTTCCACGTCACAACACAACTTTATTTGAAATGGAAAAATATTTGCTGGCAACGACTTTGCTTTTAAAATATCAAGTGTATTCTAAAAGCCTAAAATGTTCAGACAACAGAAAGGTACAGTTATTTAGAAACACTCTCCGTCCATCAAGGATTTGAAGGCAAATATTTGTGAAAGATTTATAATCGAACTCTGTTGACCGTGACATTTATGAAGCGCATGCTAAGTCACATTGCCAGAAAAAAAAGGAAATAGCAATACAGTTGAAGGTGACGCCCCCGCCGCACCATATTGAATGTTTCAACGGAAAAATAGCTGAGGTTGCAGTAATGCAGCTCATTGCAGAGCGAAGACACGTATTAAGTTTCAATAATTTAGCAATAAAACCTTGAAGTGCGAATAAGTATACCTAATCTCGATATAGGCTTGTTTGTTTACGAAACTCGTTTTATACGCCATGGGATATGGTAAGTTAGCACTCCAGAGGCAAATAATGCTAATACGGGTGTTGAAATCCTAGTGGCGTGAAGGTCGCTTACATGAAATATATTATGCATGACTAAAGAATATATAAAGTGACGTTGATATTATTATACTTACACTGAATTGAAAAGGTACGCGCGCCCCTGGCTGCCTTGAAACGACTGGAAAACAGAAATAAATTTCGTTAATGTCTTATTAAAATTAAGGTCAGCAATGCAGTTTGTGAAGAAGGAATTAATTTATATTGTAATTGGAAAATGGTTCCAGCGTGAAATGGTAAGTTTTTGAATAGCGGATTGTAGAAGCATCAGGCTTTTGTTTCAGTTTAAAAAGTTATGGAATAGAGCAAGCATTTTGTTGAAGGGACAGTTTTATTAAATTTAGACTCAAATAGTGTTTACTGACGGAATTGAGGTAAACATTGAAAATGAACATGAATATAATTTAAATGACGTCATAAAAGCAGGGATGACAGAAATGGCGGGCCTAGTGTATTGACCCAATTAATATACATTAAACCGAGTAGGCCACAAAGCACTTCATAAAAATGAAGACTAATTGGCGCTGTTGATATTAATTTGAACAAAGAGTTCACGGGCTATTTCTGTTGGTGTCAATAACTGATTCCGGCAATGAGTGTGCGAATTTGAATGTTTATCATGTAGGTAGAGAAATGACTCGTTTTCGTAGAAACAAACGTTTGTGAGATTAAGGTTGAAAATTGAAGAATGGTACTTTAAAGAACCATGCCGTTTTATGAGTTGCCAAGAAAAGCCAACAGATTAATGTTATAATAATGAGTATTAGATTAAAATTCAGGGAATCATCCGAAGACGATAGAAATTAAAAAATATGCTGTAAGAAACTGAACTGAACAGGGTGGAATTTTCAGCTAGGAAGCTAAAAATCCCTGTTTCCCAAGAAGCCTGTTTTAAGAAGATGTAGTTAAATTAAAGTTTTAATTAAATACCTGTAGTAAATTGATGAGTCGGAAAGAGAAGAGAGATAGTTTCAGAAATAAATTACACAATAGAGGAAAATTTGCGTGAAAAGAGAAAAATAAGAAGCGTTCAATACCTTTGATATAAGCTCGTCATGGCTGGCCAAGTGCGCGCGGCAGTGTATACAGCTGTAGGTGCGATGCGCCGGCGGCAGGTACGCCTGGAAGGTCTTCACGGGAGTGCGCGCGGCCGTGGCGCTGCCGCCGCCCTCGCCTGCCAGCCCCGCTCGGTTAGTCACCCCGTCACGCATGAGTGCCTGTTAGCTACCAACACACACCGCCGTCAGCTACTGGCGGGCGCCCTAAGTGCACTATGGATGGCCGCCATGGAGATTTTGACGCTCTTTGTGATTCAGCTTTTGAGGGTTGCTTTTTGGTTATTTTTCGTGGATTTTAAGTGGTGACGAAGTGTTAGAAATTTGTTTGTCGAAGTAGAAGTTTGTATTTCAGCAATTTTGAATAGTGATGTGGTAGAAGTTTTATGTAACGAGATGAAGTTTGGTGCTAACAAAATTTGTCGATGATAGACATCATTCAAAATTATGGAACATGCTAAATATCTGCATTTTATCAGGCCAGCAGAAGAAGCAGAGGAAATCACTCTGGTGAAATAAAGCTTTCGAAAACAGTAACAGGAAGTCTGAAGTTATTGTTACGAAAGTAGTTTTCCAACAATGTAAAAGGCCATTGATTTTAGGAAGGCAAATATCGTAAAATGTATGCGCAGAAGTGAGTATTATTTTTGGTACCACTCAAGATTTGGAACCATTCCAAGAATATGACCATAGTATTGCTAAAGGAAATGCAATTTTCTGAAGGCAACCCTCATCTAGGTAAAGCTTAACAGTATTTGTAAAAAGAAACTGTTTAACACGTGCTTGCAAAACCGAAAGATTATTACCCATAAAAGAGAATTTTAATATTCCTTTACTGGATATGTTACGGGTTATGTAAGTATGTTAGAAAAGTAAGTTAGCTTAAGTTGACTTGAGATAGCTTAACTTCAAAGTTCTTGGAATCAGGGACTCCCATTTCCATGGCCATAGTTCTAATCTAACCACACTGATTGCTGGGGGCTCACCATCAGATTTTAAACAGAGACAGTGGTTCTAAGATGAGCCGGAACACATTTAGAAATTGTATTTTACATAACTCATTCAAATGCATTATTTAGACAAATTGAATACCTACTACACGATTTAGATTGTGTTACGCAATTAAGGAGTGCCTAGTGATGTTAACTCGGATAAACCTCAAAATTCTAGCACCGTTAAAAATAGATTTCGGAAACACCTATAATAATCTCAATAACGGCCATAGCAGTATAGTGCACGTGGGGCGAACAGTAACAGCACTCATGGGACAGTGTATTACATAGAATTCTAATTAGATTCCAACCATATATTTCTATAGATACCCATTATATCTATATCTCTAGCGTTAGGTCATAAGATTACGTGTGCTATGCCATCAGTCACTTGCGTCTTAGATCTATTAATACGAAGATTGTTTTCAAAGAGCAATGTTGCGTAAACGATTTTGTATTGTGTTTTTCTCATTTTTTGACGTGACAACGTCTAATAAATCGATGAACGCCGGCTGCATTCACGAAAAAGTGTCCCGTTACGCTCACTGTCCTGTTACGCTCATTGCACGCATGCGCTGCATCTTTCTCTCTTTCACTCGATTTTAAGACGTTGTCACGTTAAGCTATCGTCCGTAAACCAACTATACAGACAGCCAATTTTTTTTCGAATGTATAAAAATGTAACATGTGAGTCGTATTTAGACATCCTTTTTTCAGTTAGTGTCAGATTTTTGCCAATTCATTTTCTATTGAGGAACAGAGACGCTAAAATAAATAAATCGGTAGTGAATTATCAATGCTATTCCACATTGATAATTCACTACCGATTTATTTTGTTAGCCTAGATGTGGTACTTAAATATAGACACAGTCATTAATTAGCTTTTAATTAACAGCTGTCTATATTGTTAATGGAGCAATGAAGGAGCCTGGCTTTGATTGTTTCTGGCCATTTTGTTTTTACGTGACTTGCTTGTAATGAACGTTTCTATTGGCGGGCAAAGTGGAATTTGAAGATTCTGTAAAACAATCCACCAGGCTTAACTATTAGACCCTAGGATTCCTAGCTCACAATCGGGGGATTTTAAGGGCTTCGAATAAAGGCTAATATTAATCGTTTAGTTATTGGGTTGCATAGATTGTAAATTAACTTTTGTGTTCATTATTTTTGCCTCAATAAAAGCCCTAGAATATCTAATATTTGTCAATATTTTGATGACATAGCACTTCATATCATAGATAATAATAATCTCGTTATACAATTCAGGAAGAACTGTACAACGTTGGCTCAGCTCTACTTCCTCATTTCGGGACACTGGCCTGCAAATGTCTAATTTTCAAAGCAAACTAGCATTGTATAGCCAAGCATCTAGCCCCTCATGTTGGCCAACTTCGTTAGATTTTTCTCTAGAGACGAGCGGAGTGGAGAAGAGACGTGCGGGAATCAACCAATCACAACAGTTGTAACATCGCGTCTTTCGTCTCTCCTGCCATCATCTACCTGGACTTCTCCCAAGTATGTTGGGATCATCCTCCAGTCTACCGCATACAGTTGAATACCAATCTAGTCCAGTTTTACATGGGGCAGCTGCCTATCTGAACTCCACTTTCGTCTCTCTTGTGATCGGTCGAATTTTGCACGTCTCCGCTTCGCTCCTTTCCTAATTGTTTTAGGGGAAACTAGGCCTAATAGTCACAAGTTAAGGTACAAACCTGCCTGGCGCGAGCAGCAAGCGCTCGCCGCCCACATCAGCCGGGAAGACCGTCGGTCACCTGCCGCGCGCGCCCTCGCACCGCGCCGCGCGCACCCACTTTGATCCCGCCACCCTCTGTGGACAAAGAGAGAGGAGCTGTTAGAATAAGAAATATTATAAGGTAAGGAAAAGAACTGCAAAATTTTGGAAATCAAGGTAAGTTACCGCCTCGACGGGGTTTTTGACCTGTTCCCGCTTATCTGTGCTGTTCTTGCGTGATCTTCAAAGGTCGATTTCGTTGTTCAATTTTTAGTGGACATAGAATCTACATAATTTTGCACAGACGTGGACAATTCGAGCAAGAGAAAGACAGACGATAGACGCATTCGAAATGTGGTGTTGGAGGCGGATGCTCCGAATTCCATGGACATCCAAACACATAAATGTGTCAATCCTTTCCCAGCTCGATATCAAGACTAGATTTTCTACAGTTTGCCTAAAGCGTATTCTGACCTATTTCGGCCACATAATGCGAAGGTGAGATAGCAGCCTTGAAAAGCTGGTCGTTGTTGGTAATACCGAAGGCAAGAGAGCACGAGGCCGGTCGTTACACGATGGTCCGACCAAATAAAAGAGGCTATGTCCTCAAGCAAATTTCAGCAGATGGTGATGGCAACTTTAGACCGGAGTCGAAGGAGGCAGTTAGTCCATTTAAAGGGGTCCAGTGACCACGATCCTCAGTCATGAGGGACCGATTGAAGAAGAAGAGAATTTACACAACTTCCTATCGCTTCATCCAGCTCAGTTAAAGCGTATAGACTCTCGATGCCGCTCAAAGAATCGCCTTTGTGTGGCAGGCCTTAGAAAAAGGAGGTCAGTGGTCCCAAGGGAAGCCACTCTTGAGCATCTTTCGATGTGCAGTCATCGCACGGTTACTGCCATCAAATGACGTAATGGTGCTATTAAATGTCAGTCCATTTTATGTAGTATATTTTATTAGTAATAATATATTTGTCGTCTTTGATGATGTGAAAAATACCGACTGTCTTATCTATAGAAATTGCGGATATAAGTATCTAGTGATAATTAAGTTGGAAAAAAAAAAATCACTAAATAAACCTGCTGCAGTACTTAAAATAGCAGTAAGCAAAACAATATTAACTTATTTAACTTGATGTTTAAAAACACAGCAGCATTGACGAGTTGCCAGCATCAAGCAAATTCCATATTTGTAATTGCATTACTTATAAGCTTTGACGTTAAATGAAAAGCAAATTAGTTGTGCTAACCTCGATGAAATTTTTTATTTAAATTAAAATTACTGATTTCGTTCACCGACGACTCTAATTGAATTCGTTGATCGTTAAAACTGTCTGTACTGTACCTAAGGTAAACGGTCAAATACAATTGATTTGAAAAAACAATCACGTGCTACAATGCTTTGGGCATACTCTATAGCAAGTTACTATTATTATAAAGAGGCTAAGTTTGTATGTTTATAAGCATGAATGTAGGGGGTAATTCTCGGAACTGCAAATCTAATTTCGAAAAAAAAAAAACTGTATTGGGAAGTTATACTAGCCCAGAGTGTTAAAAGCTACATTTAAAACGTTCCCATGGGATAATGGCGAGCAAATCCGGGGCAAAAGTCAGTCAATTATAAAGGTGTAACTAGTTGAGTTTCGATCACCGAAGCGACAAGGCCGCCTGTTTCTGCTCGGTGGTCGAGCAATGACCAGCGGGTGAAGAACCCGGCTTGTCCATGGATCTGTATGACGCTTGTGAACAGAGTTTTTGTCTATTGGTTTCGTAGAGGTATAATGTCATTTTTAGAGTTGAGTTGATGACCGAATCAGTGTAAGTGTAAAAACGTTGATCAAATCAGCAATGGAGTTGAGTTTTGTTGCTAAGTTGAATTAGTTTGGTGCATTTTTGATTGTTTGTTTAATGTTATGGGTGGTTGCGTCAGGGTAGCCCGCGAAATTCAAATTTTCTTACTTTTTTTGCAATCCTATTAATGAATATTTCATGAAAAAGTCATTCAATAGGGTTAAATGGTCTTACAGGGTTATATTGATGATTTTCATGATTGTGATTCTGTAACTACATACCGGTTACTGGCGCGACTCATTTTTCAACAACGTACAACCTGACAATGACCTGCTAATTACAAAAAACGTAAGAAAATTTGAATTTCGCGGGTTACCCTGAAGCAACCACCGGAACTGTCTGTCTACCATAATTATGCGTTGGGGGTCGGCTTTCAGTTTAACCGGATGCAGCTGAATACCAGTATTTTACATGGAGCGACTGCATATCTGACCTCCACAACCCAGTTAGTGCTAGGTATTACGATACCGTTTGGTGTGATGATAATAAAATCCAAAATTCTAGGAGGGTCATTCATTTTTTTTTAACTAAAAAAAGCAGAGAGAGCAGCGGTGGCCCAGTGGTAGCGACCCCGACTGACGAACAGTAAGTCGAGGGTTCGAACCCAGACAGGCGCATTACTTTGTGTAATTTATTTCATCACCACTGCTCTCAAAAACGGTGAAGGAAAACATCGTGAGGAAACCGGCATGTCCTAGAACCAAAAATTCGAAGACGTGTGACATCTACCAATCCGCACTGGGCCCGCGTGGTGGATTATAGCCCGTTCCCTCTCATAAGAGAGGAGGCCTGAGTCCCAGCAGTGGGAACATTATAAGGCTGATGATGATGAAACGTAAGAAGAATGCTACTTATTCATAATTCAATCTTAGAATAATGTTTCCAATATGTTCCAGTAATCATTAGACTACATTCTTAACCTTGAGTTATTTAATCTTAAATCAATTTATACAGTGAAATAGCGCCGAATGTCAAAATTGGAATAAACTGTATAAATTTGGCACTTTCTACTGGCTTTTTTATCGGTTTACAAAAAATATACCTCTAAAGAATTTATTTGACTCTAAAAACTTAGAAACGAAGAAACTAAATCAAATATCCTTATGTTCCTTACCAACTAAAAACAATCTACGGACGTTCTGATATGATTTATTACATCCATCAACGTTTCAATAGCTTTCATTTAAGATCATTGGTTTTGATTGAAACACGCTTATTTTGAATTTAGAATCTAGGTTTGAATTCAGAGCAATGCACTCGACGTAAGATCACGACCTCACGAGCACCAAAATATGCACACTTAGCAGAAGATTCTTATTTTATGTTGTAACGAACATGGTGTTTTGGAATTCATACTTTTATGTCATAGGCATTTGAAAGTTCATTAATCAGGTTGCCACGAGACAATCGATTTTGAATTTGGCCAACTGTAATTAGTGCTCCTGTACCTATGTTCTAGAACCAAGAACGTAGTCTATGGCATTTCTGTCCAGTGAAATGTGTAATGACTGGATGGTTCTAAGAATGGCTGATAGTCTAGTAATGTGGGCACTCAGTAACGCATTGTTGATCGGCTAATAACCCCTGATCATCTTGACGAGCAACTTGACCGAGAATGCACGCAGATATGACTTTGAAGGAGGTGGATTACGGTTATGTGTTTACGGGCTTTTTGTGTTCAAGAGTGACATTATAGTACCTGTTGTTCTTTGAAGTTAAGGCT
Organism: Lycophotia porphyrea; assembly: GCA_950005105.1. Lineage (NCBI taxonomy): Eukaryota > Metazoa > Arthropoda > Insecta > Lepidoptera > Noctuidae > Lycophotia > Lycophotia porphyrea. The sequence goes on from OX465396.1 coordinate 4,012,176, forward strand.
TTCTACAGGCGCGTTGGGTATTTTTGAGATGGGGAAAAACAATTGAACTCGCGACACCGTTAAATGATCTCTTTTTCGTTGCAGAGTTAGCCTTATTGCTACATATTACAAGCCCAAAAAAAATACAGTGTATATTCAAATGTATAAGTAAAAGGCCAGTGAAAGGTCTGCAAAAATATTTTCTAAAAATAATCCAGAATCATGAAAAAAAACAAAAAAACACTTCTGTCGGCGCTTCTGGAGTGGTTGGGTTTTTTATATATTTTTTTGCTTTGTTGACATTTATAATTTATTATGAGTAGCAACTACATAAATAATACAGGGTGATTTTTCAATGACCCTGTATTATTTACTGAAACTGACTGAAATAAAATTCTAATTGTCTTCCGAAAATTATTAATTTTTATTTGTATCCGGTTACAATATTCAACACTCAATTACGGTTCATTATAGAGGTTTTAATTTTAAAATTTGGCTGGTCATTAAAAACTAACTCTGTTTATGTGAAACATAACTGATAGATACAATTGTGCCGTGGAAAATCCATGGAATAATCTAGAATCACTAGCGGTTTACCACCTGATTATTATGATTTTAACGGACAAACGCGACTTTGCTCGTGTTGTTTTACTCCCATAGAAAAACCTACTTTTTCTATAAATAAGCACTTAACAAAAAAATGCAATTAGCGTAGCGTGCCGCAGCTAATCAGAATAGCCATATCCGTGTATTTTATTACCATTGCCATTTAGGTATTAGGTAGGTATATATAATTTGAATGAAAGAAAATTATACCTTTGCTGCCCAGCTGTTAATAATCCCTTAAAATTAAAACAAAAACACCCAGATTACCATCTTATTAAAAAGTAGCTGGTGAAAATGCCAACTACGATCTTTTCGGCAATTTTTTCCTTTTTTCTTCAGATAATGAAAATTATGTAAGTATAGAAGAAAAAAGTGTTTTTTTTTTAATGTAAGAAGAAGTCTAGTAAAAGGAATCATGTTATTCCTATAAGCTATTAATTTCTTGAATAACACAAATGTTAAAATTAAATTAATGAGCGTAACTTTAGAAACGTAAAGGTATAAACAAAGTATAAACAATTTTAAAACAACAAACGGGCCCACCGTTTCTGTACATCTGACAAGGTATATGCAAAATTTCAAGATGATCAGTTCAGTGTTATAGGTGTGAAAAAGTAACTAACAAACTTACTTTCGTATTTATATTATAAATAGTAACTTAAGGAATAATAAAATTATTTTTCTAATTTGTACAAAAATAAACAAGACCTACTTAAAACGCGAACACTGTAGTGTTTCCAGAAGAATTTTTAACTTAATCTTGTTCGACGGTGTGTAAAACTTAAATTCTTCATAAATCCGGTGTGCTAATGTTATACCTAAACAGTACCGTTAGTGCTACTTCCCATGCACAGAAAAAACAAAAGGAAGTTATTAGAGAAATATAATAGAAAGTCTGGGAAATTATACCTAACTGTTGATATTTTAGAATAGGAAATAATAGGTTAAATTACTTCTCATAATCATTAAGAGGCGATAAGGGGTTGTCCGGTGAAAAACTGTTACATTAATAAATGGCCCTAGGTGATGTTTTATACAGCGTGTACCAGACATGTGTGACATATTTTAGCGTAAAAATAAAAAAACTGGCCAAGTGCGAGTCGGACTCGCGCACGAAGGGTTCCGTACCATTATCTATACAAAATTAGACAAAAACGGCAAAAAATCACATTTGTTGTATGGGGGCCCGGTTCCGGTTCGCGGTCGCCACTCCAGAACTTTACGACCCCATTGGCCATCCGTTCTGCGAGCAATGTTCCCTGCCCACTGTCACTTAAGTTAGGCAATTCTTCGGGCTACGTCGTTAACCTTTTTAACCAATTCAGAAATACATCTTCTGTCAAAATTTCAACTATCTAGCTATCACGGTTCATGAGATACAGCCTGGTGGCAGACGGATAGACAGACCGACAGAATGACACGACAGACAGACAGACAGACGGACGGACAGCGGAGTCTTAGTAATAGGTTTCCGTTTTACCCTTTGGGTCATCATCATCATCAGCCTATAAATGTTCCCACTGCTGGGACACAGGCCTCCTCTCTTTGAGAGGGAATGGGCTATAATCCACCACGCGGGCCCAGTGCGGATTGGTAGATGTCACATGTCTTCGAATTTTTGGTTCTAGGACATGCCGGTTTCCTCGCGATGTTTTCCTTCACCCTTTTTGAGAGCAGTGGTGATGAAATAAATTACACAAAGTAATGGGTTCGAACCCATGACTTACTGTGCGTAAGTCGGGGTCGCTACCACTAAATACATTAAACTGCTCCAAACATTTGAGGCGAGTAGGCATTGAAGTTTTGTATGGGACAGCTAATTATACTTTCGCGATTATGATGTTGGTCTTATAGAAAACGTTGTCCAGTTTGATAGTCCCTTGAATATGATCTGGTATACGCATTATAGAAATAAAAAAAATCCTGTGCTTATTGCAATGTGCACATGTAAACGGACTCTTCGGACAAAGTCGTCTACCAAGCATTCTGTACATAAAACTAAGTAACTTTACGTAAAAATTATTGCTGGGAAACAACTTTTTTTTGGGGTGAAAAATCACGTTTCACGGTAGGACTCAATGTAAAGCAATCAAATCATTGTGCTGATGGATGGATTGAATACTGCGGACATCGTGAAGGTGCCTTAAATAAAAAAAATACATTAAAAAAAATTGTAAACAAGGTGGAACTTTGACCTCCAATATCTCCGTAACTATAAAGTTCCTAGCTGTATGGTCTAGAACAAAAAAAAAAGATCGCGATGAACGGGGAGAACAAGTGCCTTTCGGCTTCGTTAATAGTCTTTTTACACCCTTTATGCAGTAAGCAGATGTAGAAAACGCTTCATGAAAATGCAATAGACAATTTCACTTTTGAATTTAGAACAAAATCAAGTTCGAGAATTGTGCTCCAGAGTCCAGAAGCACGTTATAAAATGTCATTGTTTCGTTTATGGTTAGAAGTAATGTTTTTTTAATGTCCTACAAACGAAATAAAATGTTTATGTCCACTAAAAATCTAATCAAAATAACCGCCTTCCTGTTTTAGAGAGAAGACAAAGGTGAAGCAACATAATGTTATTGGATATTTTATAAAACAATGTCAGTGTTTTGAACCCATTACTATGTCGTTTACTTTTAATATCCATTCACATGACCACACATGTTTAAAAGTACGTAGGTTGTAAGTTTTATTCGACAATAGCGCGGATAATGATTGCTGCTACTAGCAACCATTCGATTAGGGTGTTTACTCCAATATTTGAAATTAAAAATAAAAAGTCCCCTTTCGGCGCGTGGCCTTTTTCCGAACTAACGCGGCCATGTCAATACAATTTCACAAATGTTTACCAAAAACGCCCTCCTGTCAATGTCAAATAAGCGCCAAAAGATCCATGCAGCACTGTACCCAAGATTTGGCGTTGTACTTATTTTTGAATATTGAAGCCATTTCGAACAACGAATTTCAGCCAATATTCGCATCAGTATAAAGGGTTATAAATATAAGGTACACGACCCGAGAATGGAAGGAAGCAGTTTATATTCTGCAACACGCAACGAACAAGAAGTGGCACTCAAAACATATCACGATTTGCCACTGTCGGGCTAGAGGTGATCGTCCAAAAAATGGAGTCAAACGGAAATGAATAACGGTAGGGAGTTATAAAATTATAACACGTAGTTCGCATAAAATAATTGTTCAGTGAATTGACTGCCGACTTCAATAGTCCGTATAAAATCACAAACTTGTCATTATTTGATAGAACTCGTGTTTTGAATGTGAATTTGCTTAACAATTAATTACCTTGACCGTTTTGCAGTTATAGTTCAGTCACCTTTAACCACAACTTGGAAAATTGAAGGTTTATATTCTGGACTTCGGAAAGCATTATTTCGTTTGATACAACCTAACAAAATACATAACACTAATTGAATAACCATAATAATAGGCTTTTCAAAACATTAACGTATTGTTTTCTAAATGATTTGTGTCAATGTCAACATGGATCCTCTGTGACTGCGCAGTTAGTGGTAATCGTTTTATTTACGCGCCTTTTATTATCACTTGCCTGTGGTCACGATCGGTTGAATAATACAAAAGTTAATTTAGTTTTGTCTATGATTCTGCTATTGGCACAAATAAATTAAAAACCAGTTCCCAGCAGTTCCCTGCTGGACATGGGCCGCTCCTAAGTTCCTCAATTTTAGAATATATCATCTGAGATTGCTGTTACAGTGCCTGCATCTTTTGGCACTTGGATGACAGGATTTTTTATTGCAAAAACAAGATGGCTGGATAGTTTTGATTATGGAACGAAGACATCTACACGAAGAAAGATCAATGTACAACAACCTGCATGTTGCAATGTAAAACGTAGCCAATAAGTCACAAGTCTTTGTTTCACTTGTTTACCAATATTGGCGCCAACGTTTGACGGAACGAGCTACGAGTATTACTCATACAAAACACATGATCTTCATAATTTATTGTGCTTTTATGAATCTCAACCACGCTTGAGCTCAATTAAAGATGATACATGCAATGGAAATAATGTACAAAGAAGTATAACTGCGTATAAAATGATCTAATTTAATCATGAAAATGAGATATTGTAAGAAGGACGCCTCTTCTGCTGCTTGTTAAATTCATCTGTGATCATAATGACCATCATATGACTCTTTATAACCGACTTCAAAAAGGAGGAGGTTATCAAGTCGAATGATTTTTTTTTCTGTGTATGTTATGCGTTTTCTTCGCCAATTTTCAACCGATTTAGATGCTTTGTGTGGGTCGCTTTCATTATTATTGATTTTTTTAGTTTTCTTTCTTTGGCTGGCACCGACTCCAAAAATAACTGATTAATGTTAAACAATATTTATAATATATTTCAATAATATTTTATGCATTTTCTTATATTATTCACAACTTTTTAGTGTAGATAAAAGGTAAGTTTTTGGAAGCGGTTCTGTTTTTTTTTTAAAGAATTTTTTATATCGTTTATGGTAGAAGCCATTTGGTATTTTTTTTTCTCCATTATAATCGTCACTCTCTTGCCCGTTCTTATATTTACTTGGGGATGGCGCAGCATGTGTTTTATTTTTTATTTTTAACCAACGAAAAAACGGAGGAGGTTACCAAGTCGACGCGTATTTTTTTTTATGTATCACCGCATACCTTTTTACAAAGTAGTCCGATTTTGATAATTGTTTTTTTATTGAAGAAGGGTATACCAAAGTTGGTCCCATATAAATATTGTCATGATCTGATAACGGAATTCGGAGATATGGAACGGAACTCTTCAATGATAGACAGCAAATCTGTCGTTACTGCTGCAATAGCTTGAATGTTTATTGTTTACACCACATCATAACATACTTAACATAGCATCACGGATGTATGGTCTGAGGGGGTACGTAGACGTGAAAAGTACACCCACATTTCGACAGTTAGGTATGTTAAGTTTAATTATATTGGGGATAAGCCTATTACCATAAAATGTATTGTCAACTGCAATGTAAAATGAATGCAAAGCAAATATTTTTATATGTTATTACAACTAAAAATGGAAAAAAAAAACTTTTTTTTGCAAAAAATAAAACTGACTTCAAAACCAAGAAGTCGGTGACTTTTGTTAGTCTGATTTAGTTTTTTTGTCACCGACTTCTGAAGCTAAAGTTATTTTTCACTTTTTTTGTGTTTTTTAAGTCGGTTTTATTTTTTGCAAAAAAAGATTTTATTTAAGGAAAAACAAACAGTAGCACAATAACAATTAGTTATTCTTCCCTACGCATCTAGTAGTCGTCATCTTAAAAACCACCCCTTGCCCAGTAGAATAATTAAAGTACTACAATAGGACCAATTAAGCTATTTCCAGCACTGATAAGAACACTACCATTAATAGTTAACCCAATTATTTTGTTTACTTCCAAAATCTATATTTATAGGAGCTAAAAACATGAAGGCTCATTCCGCTAATGACTACAGCTCCGTTTCAATGTACGGATTAGCTGTTAAGCCTGAATATCTGGAATTTTGGAATAAATCCAGTTGACCTACATTTTTGTACCCTGGCCTGAAAACTAGGTTGTTGCATACATATAAACTTAAACCTGAAACTCTGAAAACAACGGAACTAACAGGATTTATGATGTTCCTTCTGTTTTTAGATGAAAACAAAATCAGGTCAGGAGAAATAAGAACTATGGTAGGAAACGTGGTTTCTGAAAGCATTACTAGTCGCTCTTCTGTCAAATATGATGCCAACAGCAGTTTCATTATGAGACTGAGTCAACCAATAGCAGTCATTTAAAAAAAAACTTATGAGTGCCAAGATTGTTGAGTCTGTTGCCAGATTATATTACATTCTTCATCTTATTCAATAAGCATTCAGAATCCGGAGTATCTAGTCAGACAAAAACATTGTACAGTTACAATCATCATCATTTGTATCAGTCACAAGTTCACAACCTTCAACATCGTTCAGCTGGTAACGAGGTACAATGCCATATTCCGCTTACAGCCAGAACAGGCTGGAGTGTTTGTATGTACTGCACTGATTGTCACGGTTCGCGTTAGCTCTGACATTGTGTCATTTCTGTGTTACAATTCCAATTGGTTAACAAGAAAGACATTGCTTCAGATATAACAGTTACTAGCTAGCAGGCACAGACGCTAAAGATTTATATTCAAAGCAGATCTGAGAAATGCCAATAAACTATTGAGATTGTTTCACCTAGATTTATTGAAGGCAAACAGCGTTAAATGCGTGTATTTTATCAGAAATGTAGTGCTCTTTGCACAAGACAAATGTTTGTAGGATGGAGCTATTACAGCAAATAATACGTCTAGCCAAATGATAGATAACGGGCTGAAAGAAAATGGATTGAATTATAAAACTAGTCTTAGAACTTCACAATGCCATATAACTGCAAAAGTGAAGTTATGTGATTTAATTTCAAGATTCTCATAACAGATTCAGATTTAATCGATACGTTATTAAATAAAGATCAGACATTTTTCTTTGATGAAGTAATGGAAGGCAGTATTCTAAAAAAATACTTATGAACATGTTAATGAAGAAGATTACTTAACAATACTGTACTCAAAGTGTGTAATCAAAGGTGGGATCAATTAAGACAAACACAAGAAAGACGTTAAGATGGAAAATATTTGCATTCCTATGGATAACAAATAAGCAGAGCATGTGTTAATGCAGTACAAACATTCAAAGGGTAGTCAATAGAATCATTTTCCCATAGTTACTAAGATTCCACTACACCATAAAAGGATTCATGAAGAATAACTGAGACATTACGAATCAATTTGCCATCCATCACAAATGGTGTTTTAATAGATTTCGTTCGTATATCAGGACGTGTTATTTATTCATTTTGCACGGTAGGAACACGAGTTAGGTACGATCGGTGCTGGTCACGATTCGGATTTAGTCATAGTTAAGACTTGGGTTCTTATGTTCATTGATTAATGGTTAGTACAGACTAGCTATGTAGCTCTTTGTTTGAATCTCATGTGGTAGAATTAAGGATAATTATATCGTTTAAATCATGAATCTACTATCAATGTAAATATTATTATCTCCTTATTCTTTTTGGCCACCAAGTCGAAACTAAATGATGAAATTAAGCCACATTTAATAACTTGCCGATTCTTCGGTTAACGGTATATCTGTTTCTAAATCTTTATCGTTGTTAGTTTTTCTTGTTGTTATTTATTGTTCTGGTTTTTTAAATAAGTGGATTTTATGCAATAAATTTGCATTTTTGAAATTACGAGTATTTTACTGTTTTCCTTCATACTTCACAACCGTTACAATTAAAGCTCGTTCGAACTCAAGTAGCAGCACTGACCCCATTATTTATATCCGTCTCATTTAATAATGTTCATTCACATCTCTGCTTTAATCTCATTACTTTCGTCAGTATAACTCTCAATGCTGCCATTAATGTAAGGAAATTAAACTTTGTGTTTATATTGCAGTGCTACTAAAATTGCATCAGCTTATCCTTTTACCAACTATTTCAGGTCAGCTTCCAGTCTAACCGGATGCAGCTGAATACTAGTACATATTTTATATGGAACGTCTGCCTATATTACCTCCACCACCGAGTTGGTTAAGTACCAAGGGGTATCCGTGTTACCGACAACTACAATTTGAAACTATACTTACAGTTCCAAAATTGCATGTCTCATTAATATAGCCTAGGTCAATTTTGTACCCAGCAAGATCATTAACTACGCTCCAAAAACATTGTTAAATGAAACTTGATTTTTCGATATAAAAAGTTCCAAAGTCTCCTGAAGTTCATTCTACTAAATGAATAACGTAATTTTTTGTATTGAAATGAGGCTGGCTTATAAATTAGGGATCGCTTGAATAATTGCAGCAGTTACTGTTCTTGGAAGACTTGTATTAGATATAGAGCCATTAATTTCACATTTGATTGCTGGAACACACTGTTGATTAAGTCTCTACGGGTCATGTAGGTCAGCGGGCACATTATATTAAACTCTTTGGTGATAAAGGCTTTTACTAACGATCTATAGACAAGATGGTTCGCCTGTCGAGAGAGAAAAGTCAAGAAGGCCTTTGTCCTCTAGTGAGATCCCACTGGCTGAAAATAAACACACCTGATAATTTCTATTTTCAATTATATCTTGTGGCGTTACAAATAAATCATTAATAGCGATTGTGATTGTTAATTTACTTCTAACTATATCGAAATAACAAATGTTCCCAACAACACCCAATAAATCTACTTCAGAGTCCTTTATTTGTTTGATAAGAGCTATTAGCTCAGCTAATAATTCACCTTCTGCCACCCATTATAGAGTTGGTATAGTTACTGTTGCGAAATCTGAGCACACGTGCAGTATTTCGCCATCCATGCCCTGTGTTTAGTATTTGTGTTCGCCTATTTGAGCATTGAGCTTACAAATACTATTAAAATAGAGTCCGATTGACTCGATAGCCTGTTTCAATGGGCTTGTTACATTTGCCTGTAGGCGTTTGATTTTATTGGATTGATTGTTAACTTGATCAGTATTTGTTTTGATGTTAATTTTGTCATTTCTGACTGGATCGGAAAGCAAAGGATACGTTGTTGTGCCAATATTATGTGTATTCTCTAGCGAAGTTTAGCAGTATAGACATTTTTCAGCTGAATAATGATGTAAGGATCTTTTCTAATATCATCATTTTCATATTTATTATATTCCTTGTTGTCAGATGCATCTGCAATGGAGATTTATTCATTCAAAATTTTATCTTCATCAAATTCTTTGCCAATAGTTTCCGATAACGACTTGGGAGGATAAACTTTTCCTAGTCCTACATTGTCTTCGTCATATATTTTTTCTGAACAATGTATGTACATTTTTATAAACCGTTGCTTCCACCGTCGATTGTACATTGTATTTCCGATTGTCTTCGTGTCGCAACTTCTGGCACGTCGTATTGTTCGCAGACGTTGCTGCAACAGCTTCAGCAGCGTTTGCCTCGACAATGCTTATTGTTCGTATAGTAACGACGCTTGGGAAATTATCACTTTACGTTACGACACTTCGCGACCGTCCCTTGTTAATCAACTAATGAATATTAGATAATTTCATTGTCTTATAACCGTCGTTTGTTACGGCTTTGTTCGTGCTAGGTTTTGGACTGTAACTTAATTTCGTAATTTTTATTCTACTAACTTTTTACCTAGGGATTTTTAAAGGATTTTTCTGTTTGTTCTTTTGAGTACAAAAATAAAAACTTTTTTGCACTTTTTGGAAGTCGGTTTTCAGTTTTTTTATTTACCCTTTTTAGTTGTGATATCCCACACAAATTCTTGTCATATAAAAACAGTGTACATTGTAACACGACTAGTTATTACCATGTCATCAACATAGGCAAAGAAGAGAAAAATAAGTCATAAAAGAGTAGCTAACTCGTAAACTGCTGAAACAAAGTGAATAAAATTTATATGGGACCACCGCGCGAGCTTCATACATAACCTCCTCCTTTTTTAAAAGTCGGTTAAAAAATAAAACCATGTAAAGAGTTTATTGACCATTCCCAACTTTTTGTAAAATTTTAAATCAAATACCTCTTAAAAAGTACTACAAGTTGCAATTAGTTTGCTTATTCATTTTCTATCTAGATTAGATAGATTCCAATCAACTTTTTACTGAACACTTTACGACTGAAGTTCAAGAGAATTAAATTCTCGTATTTCGGTACGTTCACCTCTAGCTTACCGAGATCGTATTCTCTGAAACGGTCGAAAGTAAAAACATTTTTTTTACCCACTTGTTTTTATAAATGAAGTAGGTACATGGTGTTGCACTTTGTTTAGTCTGATTAACATTTTAATTTGATTTACATTGTTGAAACGCTCGTAAATTACAAACAAACCTGTCCTTTTTTGTTCTGTTTAAACAAATATCGCTTGACAAACATTATAAAGGTGGATGTTTTTTTTTTGTTGCTGGTATGTTGTATTAGTAAATTAGAGGTTTTTTTTTTTAAACTGCTAGTTTTTGCTTTGTGAGATTACGGTATCGGTTATTGAGAGTGCTTACGGTTTTTTTTCTTTCTTAGTCATACATTAAACTAACATTGTATCTAGGTGTTTTATTTAGACCTGTTAGTTAACATTCAAGGAACATTACTGGTTTTACTAGGTAGGTCCGTCGATACTTGGGATTCCGAAAAAAAATAGAATATTATTTACCTTTTTTGCACAATTTGAAGAATTTTGTGACTATACGTACACCAAAGTTTTTTGCTTTAAACCTGAACTGACACGTTTCACAATTTCTATAAAACAAAGGTAATTTAATTCAGTGTAGTTAGGAAAATTAAATTCACATCACGTTTGTGCTGTGACATCGTAATAATTTATTTAGGCTTGTCTAGACGAACTAACTGGCAGACTGATTATATTCCTTGATCGTATTGAAAACGAAACGCTATTACCATAATACAAGGTGCAAACGGACTGCACGAAGCCGCACCAAGCATTCTGTCAAACAGCTTTTTTTGAATAAAATCTGTAAAATCACGGCCTACGGTCGAACTCAATGTAACACACTAAAAACATTGTGCTGTTGGATGCAATGAATACTACAGGGGGGTCATGGAGGTAGTATAAATTGAAGTTATTACATTAATAACGTTTAGTTAAAAAAAAACTTGTGGAAGTTGTAACTTTGACCTTCAATACCTCCGTAACTACAAGGCTCGCTAGTCCAAAAAAAAAAGCAATGACGGAGAGGAAAAGCACCTTTCAGCTCCGTTAAGAGTCTTTTTACCAGCATGCGTGAGAGATATTTCTTGGACACATGTAAAACCAAGTCAGAGGCCCATGGGAGGCATAAAAACTTTGCTACCAGGTTAGGCGCTAACCACACGATAAAGAACAATCAATGTGAAAAAAACCAAATTGTGAAACAAAGGTGCACGGGACCGGTCAATGTGGCACTTGGGGGAGGCCTATGTCCAGCAGTGGACGTCTTTCGGCTGAAATGATGATGTTGATATGGATAAGCCAGTCAGTCAATATTAAGTTAGGGATTAAACTGGCGGACTTGGCAGGCATCCGTAATGAAAAGCCTCTAAAGCCTCTTGGGAAGTAACTGAAGATGTTAAAGAAATTAGTTGAGAAATGCGGTATACAGTAAACCGCATACCGTAGTATTATATTATCTGTGCCGTATACTGTACCCTAGGCATTTAAGTTGCTGATTACAGTTTGAAGTTGATCATCTAAACTAATATTATAAAGAGGTTTTTGTTTGTAAATTTATATGTAGGGGGTGATTTATGGAACTAATGATTCAATTCTTTTTTCACTGGTAGAAAGCTACCATTATTGGCATTTTTTAAATTATTTATAACTAGCTGATGCCCGCAGCTTCGCCCGTGTGGATGTCGGTTATCGCGACCAAAAGTAATCATGAAATTTTGATCCTGTTCCCGCAACAAAAACTTTACAAATTATATACTAAAACTTCCTCGAGAACCACTCTATCTATTGGTGAAAACAGCATAAAAATCGGTGCAGTAGTCTTTAAGTTTTTACCGCAAACAGACAGACAGACGTGGCGGAGGAATTTGTTTTATAATATGTAGTGACTAATATAAGCTATAAATTATATTTAAATTATGCATATTAGCCCAGACATCACAATATTTGCAAACAAAGTCACGGGCGAAGTGCTAGTCAATTTAAAAGATGAACTACTTACTTATCGGTGCCTTGGAAGTACCTAGTTCAATATCTTTTCCGACCAGCATACTCATTAATCCGTCACTAACCTATAAACTTACCCCTGACCCCAGGAAGCGATATACTCCTGACCCTCCCACGATACACAATTACATCGCATATTACGCACAAAATAATTAGAAAATTATGTCAACAGGGAACTCAAAGAAACAGTAACTGATAACAGCGTCCTTGGCGGGACGATAGTTTATTAGTAATCAGTCATATCGGTCAACGGTACGCGTATGAACAAACTCTGACCTAATTATATCAGAGAACGTTTTATTTATATTTAGGATTTATTTACATTTTAATGGTATTGTATGTAAATCGGTGGGTAAAGGTTAATAATTCCTATTAATATTAAATAACTAGTCGTTGCTCGTGACCTATGTGCGGGTGATGTTATTACGAAGATATCACTTACTTCTCTATTTGAATCTGATTTTGTAACCAATTTCATGGGTTTTAGCTTTTTTTGCACCGAACCCTTAATTTTTTAGGGTTCCGTAGCCAAATGGCAAAAAACGGAACCCTTATGGTCAGTGGCGTGCAGTGGTTCTCCACGTCGGGTAGGCCATGCATACTGATACCCAAAAAAAAAATGGGTATACATATTTTTAGGTTAATTCTCATAATTTGGGTACACATCTACCTTGAGACACAACTTGCTTAAATTATCTTATCATTTATATGATATATAATGATAATTGCGTAAACTTACTGCTTTTAACTTCTAACAAACATACATTAACAGCGCAAACTTCACAACAGAACACCATTTTATAAGTAAATAAACAATTAACACAACAAATCGGTTCAATTTGGGACGATCAACCGATAATTATTAATATCTGTTCACACACATCTGACATTGCGATGGTTATAACTTAATAAGATATAAAAATAAAAATCCGAACCAATAAATTGTCACATGAAACACTAAAAGAAAAGTTTAATTTCTAATTTGTCAATAAAAGTGACAGACACAGCACAGTTGCCAATATTTATTTTCCTAACTCCCCAAAAAACAAAGTGGAAAATAAAATTCATGATTGTAGTTTTTATTTTTTAAAGGGCTTTTGCTATTCCTTACAATTTATCATTTTTTCGGAATTTATAAATTCGAGAATACCACCCTGTTTTTTTACTGTCTCTATTAGTCATTAAGGAAACTATCGTGTTTAAGTGTAGTAGTAGTTTCTCGAATTCCCCGTAAATCGGGGAAATCTCCACAAATTGGGAACCCTGATCTTAATTCATAATCTAGCGAGCCAATCACAACACAGCTCCTGTTCAAGGAGTTGCACCCATAATTTATACATGTGTGCCGTTTATACACACGAAAATATGCACCAATGTGCGTAAATTTGTGAATGGAACTGAGGCCGTGCGCCTGCTTGCCTATAGGTACGCTTTGGAGCGTCGTGCGTTACGTCACACGGGCGCGACAAGTTGCTATAAGTATTCTACAGGCGTTTTAACTTTTTTTTAATATATTGTATTATTTTATTTCATAGTTATAATAAATGCATTTGGTGTTGTTGGTAGGGTAGGCTAGGCCTAATTGCCTCTATGGACGGCACGCCCCTGCTTATGGTTTCGTCATGTCTGTCTGTCCTTCCGTATGTCACAGCCACTTTTTTCGGAAACTATCACAACTATTCTGTTGAAACTTGGTAAGTAGATGTATTCTGTGTTCTGTGTCAAAAAAAGCAATAAATTTTGGGGGTTCCCCATACTTAGAACTGAAACTCACATCAAACCCATACGTGTGGGGTATCTATGGATAGGTCTTCAAAAATGATATTGAGATTTTTAATATCATTTTTTTCTAAAGTGAATAGTTTGCGCGGGACTTGTAACTTCTAAAATAAGAGCATGTAAAACTAAAAAAAATATATGATGTACATTACCATGCAAACTTCCACCAAAAATTGGTTTGAACGAGATCTAGTAAGTAGTTTTATTTTAATACGTCATAAATTGTAAACCGGTCTAATGTTGTATTGATAATGGTACGGAACCCTTCGTGCGCGAGTCCGACTCGCACTTGGCCAGTTTTTCTAATATCGGTCCAACCGCTACGGAGATTAGCCGGAACAAACATAGTCAGAAAAACCTTTAAAAAAATGTTTCTTATATTGTATAAGTACCGCATATACTTTCAGGTGCATTCAGTAAAAAGCTGTTATTTTTAAATTATAAATAGACACTTCAATTTTATTTATTTGTATAGATGTTTAGATATATCGTTCAATATAACGTAGGTACTTGTATGTACATTGCATTTAATACTATTTTCAACATTTTGTATGTGATTTTTTTGTGTGTGTGTGACTATTGTGTGTGATCAATCGATCATTTGCTACATCATCGCTCGTATACAATTTTATTTGTTTTATCATGAATATGAAAAAACAAATAAAATTTTAAAGCTATAATATAATTTTATTATAAATTATGAAGCTTTAAAGTGACCATTTTTACAAGTTAAAATACCAAACAATGCTGAAACAACACAAAGCCTATAGAGTTTCAAATCATACCAGAGACATGGCAAAAGAAACAAGGATCAATATACCACCAATATACACGATTAATGGTAGCAAAAGTGGGGAGGTAGATGATAGGATAGGACAACCGACACCATGACATAACCCTCCGTTCAGAGTGTGGCCAGCAGCCAAGACAAAGGGAATAGACTAGGACTTACCCCACAAAAAGGGTGGTTGAACTCAAACTAATCATCAGACACCAAGCAGCGACGCAAAAAACAAAACAACGAAAACAAAAATATATCAACTAATCGGTTTATTATCGTTATAGGTTGAACAATAACAATATATATAATTGCGTAGGTGATAACGGCTGGCAAACACATTAGTCAACGGCTTCTGACCGATGTGTGATTATGATTATCAATAAAAAAAACTTTATGTATGCCATTGCCATTATTGTAGGTAATGTATTCCGTTCTTAATTTTCTATTAGCAGTAAGTATACACCTTTTTAGCGTGTTTCCTGCTTTTGCATTCTGATGTACTTACTCGTTCTTACACTTAATTTCTTTTGTTGCTTAACCTGATGTCCTAATAGAAACTAATTCACGCAATCATAATCGTCTGGGTTCGCGCGATGCTCGCTTTGGTTAGGGCACAAGGTTAGGTTGCAACTAAACTGCAATCTATCGATGACAAAAAAAAACCGATGATATTGTGACATATTTAGAAGCAATCATTATTCATTATTATCAGACTGGTCGATGAATATGCCGTAGTCCATGGGAAACTTAAGTCTGTCTAGTGTTGGCTCATTCCAGGAAACCAGCTGATTGCATCAATGACTGGACCTTGAACAGGATGTAGACGACTTGGCAACAATGAGGGTTTGAATTGAATCAGTAATCTTTACATATAATTATAATAAATATGTCTGTTTACAAGGCCATTTAAATGCATATGCAAGATGCAGATTTAAAAGATGTATGCAGGTAATGAAGTAGACAAAACCAGGAACTAAGTTTAGTGCTTTTGTTAAATTAACAACAGCTTTTAGTACGTTATGGATTATACTGAGATAGAAGAAAAATTCTTTTGATTTCTTGAAGATGGTTCAGATTAAAACATAAAGAAGTAGTATAGCAAAAGACAGACAAAAAATTAGAAGAAGTAGTAAAATTAGAAGAAGATTAGCACAAAAGAAGAAACGCAGAAACTGTCAATGATGATGATAACGACAAAATTGTATTCGCCCATTTTCCAACTAATGCACCAATAACTATTATTAATTCATTTGCAAGCCTAGCCAGCACTAACATATTTATTGTGTGACAGTCGTCGACGTATAGTCTGGTAGTTAGCGATCGTCTGCCAAATGCTAAGATTATTCATTTGACGTACGGTTTCCCGTTTCAGTACCCCACCCACGTACTAAGAGGGACTGAAGGGATTACCTACATTTCTTCCACAGTTATTTACCTCCGCCCTTGGATCACTGTCAAAACCATCTTTATAGTTGTTGTTAGTTTGCCAACTAAACAAGACTGTCAAAATCACAGTGGGCTAGTCTTTATGGTTATTCCTCCTGCCCTTAGCGCACAATTTATTGCACCCTCCAGGTCTTAAATGAGGTAAACGACTGACCTGTCCAGGTTGCTACGTACTGGCTGGAAAGAACTGAGTCATCGATTAGATAAGAAGATCGTAGCAATAAGGTTGCTCACTCAACAAGTCTGCCAAAATTATAAGGATCTTTATGTCCGCGACGATAAGGTTGTTTCAGAGTCAGACGCATCATAACTATGAAAAGAATATACATACATTGAGGAGATGGACAGCATCCACTTTAGAACTGAAACGTTATTCAACTGTTTCCAATCAGTGTGATATGTGCTGCGAATATAAAGGAGGAATACGTGAGATGAATGCTATGGACTCTGTATAATTATGCCGTTGAGATTCATTCTGCAATATCATTGTTTTCTCTCAATGCATGTTAAGAAGAGAACTGATTTCTGGGCGAGAAATTTGATGAAGCTGCCATTTTTTCCTTTTTACTACCTTGTTTGTTTTGTGGACGGAATTGATCGACTTAGCCTCTATGTTTTAAAGCAAAACAGAAGATTAGAACAACCGTTTCGGAACTGTCTAATTTTGTAAATTGATTGTTAGTTTTTTTTTCGGATGAGAAATCATCAAATGACCTCTCCCGCTTTGGGCGGAGCGGTGTCAGACTTGTAGTGACTAAAACCCATCCATGTTCCTCCCTTGCCCTTTGTGTACCAGGGCCGCGGTATCTCTTTCGAACAGTGCCGCAGCCCATTATCAGTTTCCCATTTTATTGAAGTAGACTAAAATGTAATATATAATTAATATTCCAAGAAGTATCGCATTTCATTGCTTCCAGCGTGATAAAACATTTTCCAACGCCATTTGATTGTACTTATTTATAATAAATTTATAAAGTGAATTGTGGTCCCACGCTATATGAAGGTCACGGATAGAAAGACCAATCATGCAAATTATATTTATACTAGTATTGTTATATGATACTACTATTTGTTTCCACTGCATGTAAATTAATTGCGTTTATTAATTCATAGAGGTAGGAAACCTACAAAGGAAGTATCATCGATAAATACAAACAAGGTAACAAGTAAAAAATAGATAGCTATGGCTTTAGAGTTAAAATGAACAATAACAATGATATCGATGATTTAATAATGATAAGCCGTCTTGTGTTGCTGGAATCTGATCAGTAAAGTTTATATCTACGTAAATTGAGGATATCACATGGAAAATACCTCACTAAGAACAACAAAATGTAAATATTTACACAATCGTTTATTTATATATGCAATTTGAAAGTGTAACGACTTCCGTTTGCTTCATTGTTTCTGAACATTGTAATTTTATAGCCATTCTTCCATAAATGCGATTTCCATTTCATTTATATCGATGGTTCGATAAAAAGAGATGTGAAAAGTTCTATCGTTTTTTTTCTATAGAAGGTTGAATTCCAATAAGAATATTTTGCTTTCGGACAAAGCCTAGCACAAACAACAAATGAAGAAGCGGAAGTAGCAAAAATGACTACGCTTGACCCAATAACAGTTCTTCTTTTAACAGTTGATAGACAAACAGTCAATGGACAGGCTATTGAAGACAACCATAAGTATGAATGGCAGATACACCCGTAAACAACTATTGATCTTGAAAACTAAATTAACGCCAAGGTTCTTTGGGAAGATCATCTATGTTCCTAATTATAGCCGCCTTTATATAGACTAGGCGTTGGCGAATTCGCTGCATCGAGATAAATTACTCTTTGCAAAGATTCTCGCTATATTTTTGAAAGAGAAATGGCTATGATTTATGATAGTGCATTACTGGCTTTTATTAGGTTATCTTTTCTCCGAGATTTCGCTGGATATGTATCAAAATATAGCTCAGATTTAAGACATGAGACGTGATTTTTAAAAGATACCATAAAATTGTTCCAATATATTTCATGGTTTGAGGATTTTGTTTATCAAGCTAAAAATGGTGTCACTTGGGTTTGGTATAGTTGCTATTGGAGTTGGTACAGCAAATAATATATCTAATAGTTTATTTCTAGCCTCAAGAGAAACTATCACGGGGATAAGAATTATATCATCGTGGTTCATTAATCACATTATCGTCAGTTACAGTAACAGGGACATACTTTCTTTGTTAATCTGCCAACCAAATACCAAATGATGGAGACAATTAATTATTTCGAACTACTTTGGAGGTCGGGACTACTCGGGACAAGTCGTCATCATCCTTATCATCATCGTCAACCGCAGAAAGTTTTTGTTCAACTGCACTGCTTGTATCATATCTACTTACAGCGAATACAGATGCGTCTTGCTCACTTTCTTCATAATGTCTTTCTTCATCATACATCGAGAAATGCTCATTGTATAATTGATTGACTTATAAATATTCCTGTATACTTTACTTCTATTAATGGCTATAAATGTGTGTTTTCCACTTTATCGCAATTATGACAATTTGCCATTTACCGAGATCAGAAGTTAAGTGCAACTGTAATGTTACGTACTGTGTAATCGATGCGATCGTCGTTTGACGTTTGACTCAAAGAGAAAAGTTTATCTACTGTTTCCTATGACGATGGAATGTCGATATTATTCTAGGGATTATTATTACCGTGAACATGGTAATAATAATCTATCAACCTTGATTATGATTTGATTTAAAAATTGATGTTATTCTATAAATACTCAGAAAATATTTTCGAAACAGGAAGAAAGAGGAAGAAAGAATAACAAGAAACAGGCGGTGTTCACTGGTACAGAACATGATATGTCTTTGCCACCGAAAGATTTTTTGAAATACCTACGTAAACAAGATTTCCCGATAAATATTGATAGCAAAAGTCTTAGTGTTATCGCAGATAGTAAACTTTCTCCTATTTCGACAGATAAGGCCGACGACATAACTAAAAACATCCGTCGTCTGAAATGTTTATCTCTTACATGTCACGATAACATGCATACCGCGCCAGTATTTCCTGAATTTCCCTTCGTCTATTAATAACTCCCTGGCAAATCCACTGTTTACCTGAACAACTTGATTTATATCTATCGAAAACAGCAAAGTAAATTCGCGATCCACGCTGAAGGCGGAAACGATATTTTTCTCCTTATACTTCTTCGAAAGTTCGGTCGAACTCAGGTGGTTTGGTAAATATTTTCGTGGATTAAATCTGTTTATTTTTACGATTAATATGGTTTTCCTCGTAATCGCACACAACGTATCGGCTCGGGTTCAGAGCGCAATTGCGTCAGATAAACGCGCCTGAACAACAACTGATAAAGACAATAGTCCCCGCTCTTATGCAACCAGATAACGTTGGCTGCGCATTAACCCTAGCACATACTATTATGAGCCCTATACTTTGATTATACGGCACATAATCAGCTGGAACCGACGATAAACACTTTTACAGAGTAGAGCACGCTGGCTCACAGCTGTGTAATGTGTATGCCATTTACATAATCTGGCCGAAGCGAAACCGGCTTTGAGGGCTATTGGTAATCAGTTTTCAATCAAAGTCCATAGCAATAGAGTGCATTTTGTGTTGTTTGCAACAAGGGCATATGTTTCCTTTGATTAACGCGTGCAAACAGTTGCAGAGTCGACATATAGAAACAACTTCCGCAGCAATAAGTGAGTTTCTACTTGATTATTAGGTACGTTACGATGGCTGGCATTTAAGATTTACCACACACATCTGTGACTGAGAAAAATCATTTTAAATCACTATTTGCGTCGTTTTCTAGATAATACACTACGTGCGATATGACGTGGTTTGTTTACGTTTCACGAACATACAATAAAAATTTGAAGAGCATACAATTTTGTCCCACGCGCACAAAATCACGTTTTTTCCCGTCTTTGAAAAACACTACACAATTTCGAACGATCATAGCCACAATTAAAAAAAAACAGGAGTGGAATGTACCGTTATGGAACTAGATATACTTGAACTCTACTAGCTACAACTTTGGTCACTCACCTAAATTTTATCAGAAACATTTTCTCACAGCCAAAAACGGAATATTTTCGCGCAGCAGTCTCCGGTGGCACACGTCTAGGAACCAGAGAGACAACAACTATAATGAGGACACACGCGGAATAAATTAATGGAGATACGATCATGCCGAGAATTGATACAATTGGAAGAAACAAGCTTGAAACGTAATACGTATAGTATATGAATCTTTTGACACAGATTGAGTGCTACGCTCATGATTTGTTTTGCTCTCTGTCCAATCTGAACTCTTTTCTTCGCTTCGGAGTTATTGGCTATATCTAAACCTGAATTCAAAAACCTTTCAATATATGAGCTGTTTATCACCTTGCAGTATAGGAGACTTTGCTGAGAGTTCCAAATGTGTCAACAATTTATTATATTCATTTACTAATTCATATGGAGTTTTTTACTCTTGTATACTAAGTTTGACTGGTCTAGTTATTTCGATAATGCTTGCATCCATTACGCGATCAAGTTTAATAGTTCTTGACACCAAAAGGGATGCCAAAAGCGACAAACATATAAAGTCAACACGAATATGTTTTTATTTCATATTTAAGCATAATAGGAAATATCAAAGCCTGTGTAAAGCTATAAAATATGAACACACGAATCGATTATTTTGAATAACCGATTCTCCGCGCTCGCTTCGACACGGAAATAAAAACAAAGATATTTATAATGCACACGCAAAATGTCAATGAACGTAGGGCTGCAGCTTGTGCCAAGAATGCGCCAATTAAGACATACGTAAGAAAACGTTTCACGCCAACGAATTGACCTATGGAAATATGCGGACAAGATAATGATTATGAATATTATCGATTCACTGGAAATTCGAACGGTACTGGAGAGGTTGAGAAACCGATTCTAACAGATAAGTGTAACTGTTATTCCTGACACAGTTAATAAGGATAAAATATATGCAAGTGAACTGAATTCTAACAAGACAAAATAAATTCACAACTGTAGTTTTGTGAAATATACTGTTAACTTTGCGCGGAAGCATAAAAATCACAAGAAAGGCAAAGATCTTTTAAAAGAAGTTCTTTAGGATCGACTTTCATGCTATATTTAGCTCTTAAACAGATACATTTAAAATTATACCGTTTAAATCATCAAGAGTAACTCGAAGTTGGACGATATGCGTTTGACCAACCGTGGTGATTATGGCTACTAGAAGACCGCTTGGTGGTGTTGATTTCGAACGATCTTGTTTTGACCTGACAAAGATGATGATGATGGGACGAGCTTGACTTCTACTGAAAGAACTGGGTCATATTTTTACGGCAAATGCCTTTGACTTGCCGCGGGACAATGCAGAGTAAGTCCTGCAGTGGATAAAAACGAGCTACTTAACCGATTATGAATAAAGATCGAATATAGGCAAACAGAGTGCATTCTTTGGGTTCATCAAAAAGCTATCCATGTTAGTATTTAATACAAATTGCTTATCGGCGTAAACCATCACCCGCTATAAACTAGTGCCATGGTTCTTAAGCAAACTGCACAGTGTAACAATATGAGTCGATCCGAAACAACGTATGGAAATAGATTTCACAAAAACAATAATATTTTTATCATATGAGAATACTTGTTTGCTTCTTATACGTATCCAAATACCGTGAACTAAACGAAGATTGTTTTTGTTTTTTGAATACCAGTTTTTCGTCTCTGTGGTTTTTCTCCAAAATGGTTGAACTTATCAGCTAACGGAGTGTTGTAGTTCAAAAATATAAATAATCATTAAATAGGAATATTAAACGTCGATTTAGACACTACTGGCCTATATAACAGGTTGCTCAAAGATTTGCGGCAATGGCTTCACGCTTGAACTGACTTCGTTGAATTAACAGTCGCTAAGTGAAAACTTATGAATCCAACATGGCCGTTTTAATACAAAACCATTGCTTTTAATATGATTGTTACGTATTAAAATATGGAACCTTTATAGATTTCTCACGCCCCCAGTTTGATTCATATTCCTTTAATTTCCCGTCTCTAAAATTTTAATATTGTTGTGTTATAATATGGATCAAAAGAAAAAATCTTCTTTGAAATCAAAAGTGTTCCCGTCACAGCTGTAATTTGCAAAATTATGACAGCTGAGTCATGTTGGCAATTAACTTAAAAACTTGTGTGTGTGCTTATAACGGATTTAAATACATAACTGTATAATTTGGAGATAAACGACCTTGTGACTGTGACCTCTGAGCCTAAGGTATTTAAATAGTTAACTCTTTAGTGTTTCGCAATGTTTGTTCTCTAGATAGTGATCTATAGACAGTGCAATCATTTAGAGATGGATTCCAAAGCAATTTTTTATCGATTAAGATTTGCCTAAATAAGGCAAATCAGGATGCTGAAGAACCAAGAATTGTGTCACAGTTTCGTCGCACCTATCCAGCACTTTACTACGGCTGTGACAAGCTGTCATGAGCAAAACTGATTGATTGACCGACTGATTAAAAAGCACTCTGATTAGCCTTGCTGATCCTGTCATCCTGCCATTCAAGCTGACTTCCTTTACAGCATCATCCTGATCACCCTTTAAGGACTTGACTTTGAAGTTTGACAGAAGCAACAGATGCAGCTGATGCAGAATATTAAATGACAGGTGACAGATGTACTCATCGAGATTATTATATCAAGAACATGCAATTATTGTGTGAATGATGATATGGTTAGAAAGAGTGCGACCACTGAGATGACGACCAATAGAGAAGTGCGGAAAGAAGATAATATATCATGCCGCTCCGATCTTTTTGGGAGAATTACCGACTCACGGAATTTATTTGAGAGTTATTTGTTTGAGTCGCTCAATCAGAAAAACTGACAGCTATGAACATTACAGCAGAGATGATAATAAATTTACACAATCGCGCAGGAATGTTGATACAAGAAGAACAAGACATTCAATATATCACCATTTCTGCTCAGTACCTCTTTCGGGATAGATTTTGTATCAGTATGCCCATGTGCCTAATACAATTTGAATTAATCTATCAATCCTGGTTACTGATCCTTCAATACGTGGAGGATTACGGCTCCTAAATTCGATTAATCCCAATTTTCGGCACATAGGACCGTAAATTTTTGTATGCATATGTGTCGTGGCACGTTTATTACTAACATGAATAGAATATGTATTAAGCGTTGTACATGTTTCTTTTTATTTATCAAGTATTTTAGTCGGTACTATTTTACTGGTATATTGGTTATCGTTTCTGTGAATAAATTGTCTATTTTGGCTCATTTTCTTTTTACCGCTGTCAACGTTGATTTCTCATCATGCGTGTCAAAGAATTCAATGGTTTTAAGCTTTATTACTGTGCTTTGCATATCTTAGGGTTTAACTACCGTTTTTGTACTCTTATATCTCGCTGGTATTTTTGGTGTTCCTGTCCAAAATCGAAATTAAAAAAAAAAGTGTAGCTTTACTCAGTTTCTCAGATACATTATTAATATGTTGTCTGTGTAAAAATATTTCTGCGACGATTGTCTGTTAGCCACATGGTAATGTTCTGACACAAAGGCTTAGGAAACTCAAAGTTTATTAAATTATTTTTTCAGTCAATTTGGTCCTAATCGAGCGTGAATTAGGGACCAAGGTTAAGTTTTTGCTTGAATTTAGAACACGGTGATAATATTGTTGTTCCATGTTTAAAAGTTAATTAAATTTGAACGTAGAAGAGACTATTTCTCAATAAAACTTTTTAGTGTATTGGTATTTTCTTTAATTAGCGCCTCCTTTGAGCCAGACCATAAAGAATCCATTATTATCTTTTTTGCCAGCCAGTATTAGGCCTATTAATAATCGGTTGGAAACGGTAAAGCCTTAGAATGATTAGGCTTAACGAGAATATAGTCCCGAAAAGAGATGCTCCAATTCCTTACTAAATGAGTATATTAATTTATGGATTCTAATAGGCTTCTAAACGAAATTGAGACTACGTTTAATAACTAAGTAGAAGGTTGAAGGTATTCTAAGTTGCCCTGAATGACTGGTGATTAATAAATGAACAGGCTATATTATGTGCCTTGCAGGGAATTTCATAAAGATTATATTCCCTTGCCAATTTAGTTATTAGTCTAGAAAAAACGCCGCTTCACTGCGCAAATTAAATTTGGATTGGCCTGAGTTTGAACTGACTGGACTATCCTTTTTCATTTAATTTTCGTCAATGTCGACTCTTAAGCCATATCCAGCAGTATTTTTACCGATAATCGAAGGAAAAACAAACCAATTTTATTCTTTTCCTAACGACCTAAAAGATAATCAAAAATCATGTTGGTCGTCAACATGATTTTTGATTATCTTTTAGGTGATAACTAACGCAATCATAACACTGCCACAAATATCAGTGGGTTAGGTTATTAATATAATGAACTTCGCCAGTTCTTTTGGCTATCATATTGCAGATATATTCAGAAGGACTGGTTTGCACAATGCAAGAAGATAAGTTCACATAGGTACGTTGCTAAGAGTCATTATCAAATTCAGATTGGTAGTCTGGGTATTCAATGGTGTTGGTATAACTAAGATTTGGGTCTTTAATCCCTACCATAACACAGGAGGAAATCTGAGGGCTGCGGGACTGTTCGAAAGAGATACCGCGCCTTGGAACACAAAGGGCAAGGAAGGAACATGGATGGATTTTAGTCAGTACAAATCTGACACTCCCTTCCGCTCTGCCCAGAGCGGGAGAAGTCATTTGATGACTTTCCATCCGAAAAAAAAAGGAGGAAATCCGAGCATGAGAAAGTAGGCAGTAGTATTTTGAAAATAGCCTTCAACCTCATTTAATTTGTTATCATTTTTAGACTGAAGCACATCGCTACAGTATGAATACTTTAAGTGTGCAGTTTACGGTGGCGTTGCTTGTCAAGGAAAAATGCATGGATATGTCAAACTTGGTACAATTATTTTAGTTCTGTGTTTTCCCGCCTGCACAGATAAGTTGGCTGAAGTGTAAATTGTTTTGACAAACTATAATAATTATGTCGGATCCACGGTGGTGCAGATTTTTCCCAGTCTTCGTCGTCTACATTTGAATCAGTTTCATAAAGTATAGCTTTTTCTGTCTGCTAGTTATTCCGTCCTATGTCACGAAATTCTGCAAACTCTTAATCTAATAAACCTGATTTGATTTCAGTAGACTCGTCTGACGAGTGTAAACAAAAATGGCGGGTCTATTATAACATGACTTTTTCACAAATAAAAAGAATTCGTGTCGTTTCAATTTAGGACAGTTAAATTGATGTCTACATCGAAAACCGATGATATTAAATTAATGTTGAATTGACACCTGATAAATTATTTATCAACTGTCAGAAGAGCAGCAGTGGCCCAGTGGTAGCGACCCCGATTTACGAACAGTAAGTCGTGGGTTCGAACCCAAGCAAGTCCTAGAACTAAAAATTCGAAGACATGTGACATCTACCAATCCGCACTGGGCCCGCGTGGTGTATTATAGCCCATTCCCTCTCATAGAGAGGAGGCCTGTGTGCCAGCAGTGAGAACTTTATGGGCTGATGATGATGATGATGAAATACAATTTAGTATAAAGTTTGATGTCAACATCATTCATAAAAAAATTCGGAGCTACGCAAAAGGTCTAAAAAATTTATCATGACTTCACTCGAAAAACGAAGAAATAATATAGATTTAATTTTTCTTTTTAAAATACTTCAGAGTAAAATAGGCTGCCCCCAGCTGTTCAGCAAGTCTATACAATTATTACGTCCCCCATTCCGCAAAACTGTATCAGGATCCAACTCCCCCATCCCCAGAATTTGCAAGCTTCTTAATAATTGCGACGAATCAATAGATATTTTTTCCACAAAACTTCAAAAATTCAAGCGCCAAGTCCACCAATACTAACCACCTTATTGACATTTTTCTTTTCTTTTCTGTCAACTTTGTATTTACTGTATTTCACACCCACTGTAGTTGAAAGTGTTATTTCTGCACTATTATTGTAATTTTTTAGGTTTTTAATTTAGTTTTTTTGCATGCTGTGTCTATCGCATCATATTGTACACTATGCTTGTATCATATTGCTTGTATTATTAGGATAAACAGTGTAACAATTGTAGATATAGTATAAATAAATAAATAAATATTGTACCTACATGGATCTTTTTAAATGAGTTTTAAAAATAGGAACAAATGCTGCCATATTGTTTTTCAATACATATAACACAACAATTTTATCAACAGACACAGCGCGTATTGTTAGGAGGTTTCTCTCTCAAGAACCACCGGTAGCTCGGACCCTGTTCCCAATGCTGGTGGGCTACTATTTTTTATTAATTAAAAAATGTAATTTATATGTTACGAATGAAGCTTTCTCAGAGAGGTTATTACACCAAAAACAGCCTGTTTTGCCCTCTTATCTAGAATTTTTCAACAAACATTTACAGTATTTTTTTCTGGGTTATTTCCTAGTCTAAATATTTGCTTATACATTGTCCTCTTCAACATCGTCGACTCGCAACTATAAGTCTATAATCCGAAATCTCAATTACGCGATAGCCCAGTTTTATTAATCCGTGTATTTGTCGATTGTAACGTTGTGATAACATTATCAGACTATCACGGGGCAATATCGTGATACTGATAAGATATGGGGAAAGCCTTTCATTATAATATTGTGTAATAAATCTTGTTTCATAATCAGCTATGCAGTTCCTAGTGTGTACTTGTTTTTGTCGGCAATTGTGATGATGACATCCTAACTTAAATGCGAAAGTAAGTCTGTTTGTTTGATGGTATCTTTTCACGCCAAAACTACTGAACTGACATTTTTCATATTCGTTGTCAGGTGTACAGAAACGGACATAAGGTACCTATCATCCTGAAAAAAAAAGCTGTTCCCGAGGAAAACAACAATAACGTTCTTATGATAATAGATGGCGCCACGTGTCTTTCGAATCATGATTTAAGTATATTATTATAGAAACTTTAGTTGTGTGCTAAGAGTTTAATTGTCAAATTCTAAATTAACGTGAGCGAAGCCGTGGGCAAAAGTTAGTTCTCAATGAAAGAAATAGTAAAGTGAAAAAAAAACCTTGAGTTTTTAACGAAAATTCAACTAAAGAGAAACCTAACAGAAATTATAAGGAGGAAATGTATGAAGTGAAAGTGTTCTTCTCTTGCTTGAAAGTAGAATGTGAGGTTCGTATCTGTTAATGTCAAACTTACTGCGTCATAGCCATAGTTGGCCCCTTTACATAAAGAAACTAAACAGCTACAATATCATAAAAATTGTTATAGCCATCGAACAAGAACATTCGCTCCAGCCTGTATCAATAAAGGATCACATCATGAACAGGTTACATCTTATCTCCACAATTGCCATGTTCGTATCGGATCATATTCATAGCAGCAACAGCAGAAAAGTAGCAAATACAGTCCTCTTTGTGAAGGAAACCAATGTACCGTGCGGGTGGTCTTCCTAACGATTAGCCATTCATGCATTAGTTGTCGACAATGGCTGGTACTGGTTCTGTTTTGTTTTCTGACAGTTCAGTATCGGCTTGAACTACAGTCCTTTGACTGTACTTTGGCCCTTGCATCGCTATCAAACAAAATCACAGTGATCTTGGTGATATTAATATATCACTTGTAAAAAATCCTGTACAAATTACAGTGATCTAATTTTTTACCACAATTAGGTTACGGCTGGGTTGGTGCGGTCAGGGGTGAAATAAATGTGATAGGACTTTAGGTTCGTCTACACAATGAAAGCGGTGTTTTACTGATTAGGCTTGCATTTGACCGCAACCCGCCTGGTCTATCTGATATCTGTGCACCTGATGGATTTATTTATTAGATTTAGAACAGCATAAGCCATTAACACTAAATTAAATAATCCTTTTACTCGGTCTTCTCACAAAACCTCAAACATTCTAACATTATAGAATTCCATTCATCAGCAAACAAGTGCAATCCAGGGTTGGTCTCCACGAGCGCGTTGAGCATCGTAAGCATACGCGGTATAGGGGAGGCGGATCGAGCTACAGTGCGACAAAATGGGACATTCAACAATTTATGCTTTCTAGAGCGATTATAATTATTTGGAACAAAGAAAGGATGGATGTCAAATGTGTATCACTGGCCAGTAACTTTGTGTATGCCAATGCCATGAACCCAAAGAGGTCGGATTAACCTTTACGGTTTTTATTTAAACTTGTGTGATGCTGATGTGTATTTATAAATGTTGATTTAGTGTTTGGCGTGTATGTGAGAGAATATACAGAGAACATTGAATGTTTAGAGGCTGGGCATTGACCTGAATCTGAAGTTTTGTAGGTAGATATCAGCGGTTGAAAAAGGGTATCATTGTGGCCGGTATAGGTACGATACGATAGTCTATTAATACAGTACCCCTTATAGAATTTCAAGGTTGATAAGGTCGAAAATATTGCATTTTTGCGTAAGTCTTTTGAAGCAAAATAACCTAGGATTGGTAAGATATAACTTTAGAAAATTCCTCTCAGGTAGGAGGCCTTTGCATGCCCTCAGAAGTGACTATTCCAAAATGCGCAATGCCCCAACCTCAAGAGATACATCCCAAAACAAAAACACACTCTCCATGAGTCATCTCACCAACTGCTCAAGATAAATCTCTCTAAAACGTAATAGCACGAAGTACAAAGAACCGTTAAGCAGTTGTTGTCAAAACTGTTTTATCGTGTGTTTACAGAGTTGATTATTGTGAGTTATCAGGAGTTCAGGCCACGTGTGAATGTGGAACGTTCGCGAAATAGAACAGAGATAGTGATGTTGTATTTGTGATAGTGAAGATATAGTGTTGCAGGTCAAGTAATTTAGGAGTTAGGAGGCACAAGTTTTAGTTTTGAAGAAATTATTGAAGTGAAAACTTCTTTAGACACGTTGGGCATTTTTGAGATGGGGAAAAACAATTGATCTCGCGACACCGTTAAACGACCTCTTTTTGGTTGAAGAGTTAGCCGTATTGCTACATATTATAAACCCAAAAAAAATACAATAATCAAATATATAAGCAAAAGACTAAAGGTATGCAAAAATATTTTTTAAACAATCCAGAATCTTGAAAAAAACAGTTTTCACTTCTGTCGGCTCTCCCAGAGTGGTTGGGTATTTCAGAAAGCCAAGTCTCGAATAAAAAAAACGTTAATAATCTAGTTGAACTTTCATCTCGGCGCCAATCAATGTCAAAAAGTAGGCCAACAAGTGATAGTTTTTACAAATTTTAATGGGAATGAACTCTCTCAACTTACAAATATCATAAAAAGGAGGATATAATCTAGTAGTGATATATTGTTTGTTTTGTGTTTTAAAACAGAATAAACTTCGGTGTCAAGATGATGCTATTACACAGTGATCTATTCTTTTATTTTTGCTGAACATTCATCTATGTAATGTTCACACTATGGTGTCTTTCTGGTGATTGGGCCTTCTAACTTTTTTGCAATGTTTAAATCCTAGAATATCACACAACCCACGTGCAGTCGAGAAGGCAAAATTAGCGGTAAAAGGAAAAATAAACCGGTTTATACTATAAACTGACATTAAAATTATACTTGTCCCCATTTAAGACGTGAAAACCGGTACTGTGTTATTAATTCCATGCTTTCAAATCATTCCAGCTTAAAAAAACATTAAATTGGTAATTAGTAAAGTTAACAATTGTTAATTAATCAGTGACGTATTCGGTCCAGTTATTTATTTAATCTGACCAAGTAATCGTGTCATGTAGTCAAAACAATAATGAGACGATATTTTTAATAAAGCTCTTTTTTTCTTTATAAATGCCTACCTTATGTTTACTGATATTGACATGAGTTGGGATTCTTGTTTC
This sequence comes from Lycophotia porphyrea, assembly GCA_950005105.1. Classification (NCBI taxonomy): domain Eukaryota; kingdom Metazoa; phylum Arthropoda; class Insecta; order Lepidoptera; family Noctuidae; genus Lycophotia; species Lycophotia porphyrea. The sequence continues at coordinate 4,042,468 of OX465396.1, forward strand.
ACACGAAAATGTAATTACCTGAAATATAGAACAATTAAATTAATACACAAGGCTTAAAATTCAGAAGAACAGATAATAATATCACAACTCTTCGTACGTAATTCTAGATTCTAGCACAAAGACATAGATACGAAAGTTGTGTGCAGATATCTCAGTTGGTCAGCTGATCGGATGACCACAAACAAACGACCGTGAACCCTTTGTGACAGCTGTTATGGATTATACCAAAGACAATGTTTCACAGCGGTTTTCTGTGAATCTATGGTTTAGTGAGAATATGTTCGTTGTGGTTTAATTGGCCACTGTTATTATTTTTGAAATGGCCTGTCTGACAGATTTTTTCTTTGTTATGGGTAGTTAGAAACTGGAAGGTCTGGGAGTCAGTCTTACCAAGGGGGGTGGGTACTGGGTTGTGGAGGTTAGATAGGCAGTCGCTTTATTTAAAATACTGGTATTTTGCGGCATCTGATTAGACTAGAAGCCGACCCCAACAAAGCTGATACAGTTCTTTGTCTGAAAATATCTAACTTCGGAACCGGTTTATTGAGTTCAAAAAAGGAAATAGACAGGTTTAAGTAGGTCAGACTAATGGACCGATTATTGAGAACAGTTTTAACAGATAAATATTTTATTTTTAAAATATTCGTTATTTTTCATGGTTTTTAATTATAAATTAAATAATAGATAATTGAATATTGGCACTATTAAAGAGAAAGTGCGAGGACGAACGATGTTCATTCTACTTTTTTTGGAGTTTTTTTTTTGTTTTTTGACTTAGTGGACTTTGTACATACATACTACCTGAATAGATAAGTGTCACAGAAAGTCAGTGTTTAATAAAGATAATTGTAATTAATAAATCATGTCATTCTTATTTATTCAAATTAAAACCTTACATTATAACAGACGACCCTAATTACAATTCCATGCCTTTGACATACAAATTGAATTTTATGAAAAAATATTCACGATTTTTAGTCTAAGAAAGAATATTCTCGAAATTAATTTACATTATATTCGCGTCAAGCATAAATAGCTTTCTAGCCCTTTGATCTATTTAAATGTGTTAGACAGATCGAATTTTTAGAGTTGAGGATTTTTAAAGGCAGCTAATTAATGATATCTTGAGTAAGAATTAATTTTTAATATGTTTTTGTTATTTTTGAGTCATTAAATCAAAACATATCACGGGTACTTATTTGTGTGAGGACTGATATGAAAGAGAAAGGAGTAAATGATGCCGTGACGACTGAGAATGGAAGAATTACCTTGGTAAGACTGGTTATCTCACTTTCAGCCCAATGACTACCTGTAACGACTGACAAATATTTCGAAATGACAGCCGGGACGTGCTTGCCGAGGTACGGAGGAAACTCACGTGTGTAATGGGTCACCAATCCACGGACCAACCCAGGCAAGCGCGGCTTAACCTTGAAGAATCAAGCACACAATACATACAAATAATTTTTCTTTTACTGTTCAAATAAAATTGTTTTCTTTAAGCACTCGGCAAATGGCGCACAGTGCATTGAACTTGATCAAATTCAAATCTGGACATTCGTGTGCAGAAACCATTAAAACGTTTACTCTTCATTTACTACCTCCTTCAGTTAAATTTTCGTCAAGCGAAGGTTTATATACCGTCAGGGATTTAATGTTCCAAGAAATAGACACTGTGACAACAGTGTAATGGCCTTTCAAGCACCAGGGTAGCCCGCGAAATCCAAATTTTCTTACGTTTTTTGCAATTTGCGGGTCGCGCCAGTAACACGTGTGTAGTTACAGAATAACAATCATGAATATCATCAATACAACCCTCTTAGCTCATTTAACCCCATTGAATGACTTAGTTTATTGCTAGGCAGGAAGGCTCCGGTTAGTCTGACGACTGGCCACACCGGTTTGATAATAGGTCCCTTAGCCTTCCGCCTACTGCACGTGTAATACCGATAATACTACTATTACGAAATCATACCAACTGATTGAACAAATAGTATCATTTTATTGGAGTTGTCTAACAGTAGTAATTATTTATCGGTGCAATTATAATTTATGTAATTGTTACATTGTTAATACTTTAATTAGTGGTGATATTTTATTTAAGTATTATAACTTCATCATTCTCCTCTCTTTATATCACTAGATTTTTTTTATTTATGTAGTATAATAATAACCAAATTATAATACTATGTGTTGTATTAGACGATAGACTTGTATTATATTATTCTCGATAGAGTTGTATTAGTCGGTAAAGGGTTAAATAAATATAATCCATAAATAAATAAAAATAAAAATTAAAGTATGCAATAATTTTTTTTATAAAAATAAAAATTTAAGTAATAATTAATTAATTTTAATTAATTACTTTAGATTTATAATATTATAAATGCGAAAGTAAGTTTGCTTGTTACCTTTTCACGCCTCAACCACTGAATCGGTCATCCTGAAATTTTGCATATACGTTGTCAGGTGTACGGAAACAGATAATAATATAGGGTACCTTTCATCCCGAAGTACGAGCAGAAGCCGCGGGCAAAAGCTAGTGTGAAATAAAATAAGATTTTTCCGTCAGGAATTCCTCAGTAGCAACTATTGATCCTGGATTTGTTTCCGGCTTATGGCGATAGGTTCGCCCCCTATTACATGGGACTTAAACATAACTATTAGGTACACCTCTGCCTAACTTTTCGGGGACTACTAGCGTGATGTTATGTTATTTAAAAAAAATACGTGACTTTTGCATGCACATAGATTTCACAAAATGTGACACCTTACGTCTATATCTACATATCATTTCTATGCTAATCTCTTCGAACAAACCGTTTGTATAATTATAAGCGAACTTCACTTACAAGTAAGTAAGTTAGTTTAATCATTAACTATGAAGGTGACAAGTCAATGAGTTTAAAATTAAGCAAAAATATACGTAAAACTAATCACGATAAATAAATACATGATTGCCAGACGCCAGTCAATGACTGAACGACATTACCTAGTTGGTAAGTTTTCATGAAAGCATTCAATGTGAGGGTTGTATTGTTCCGAATCGGGCAGGAGGAAACGCCTGGGTATTATCACTGTGAGGATCGCCCAGAGGATACGGTGGAGCACTCTGTGGAGGTCTGCCCCGCTTGGGCGAAGCACCGCCGTGTCCTCGTAGCGGCGATCGGCGGCGGCGACCTATCGCGTCCGGCCCTGGTTCAATCCATGGTCCGGAGCGAGAGTGAATGGGAAGCCGTCACCTCCTACGAAGCAGTCATGCTGGCGAAGGAGGTAGCGTGAGAGGGAGAGAACCTCTCTTCCCAGCCGCCGTCGGGGGTCACGTGGTGGCTTCCGGCCACAGTAGACGCGGACCTGTGGACGGTGAGTAATGGGCTAGCTCGCCGTCCGTCCGTCTTTTGACGACAGGCCGTGTTGACGGCGCGTTCGTGTTCCACGCGCGCCTCAAAGAGATGTTAGCAAACAGGGAGGGGTCCGCAAGGGCCGATGCCTGCCAGGGCTGCGGGACTGTTCGAAAGAGATACCGCGGCCCTGGAACACAAAGGGCATGGAAGGAACATGGATGGGTTTTAGTCAGTAAAAGTCTGACACTCCCTTCCGGTCTGCCCAGAGCGGGAGAAGTCATTTGATGATTTCCATCCGAAAAAAAAAAGAGTTGTATTGATGATTTTAATTATTATAACTCAATAAAGCCATGTTTGTTACGGTGTGAATCATATTTTGTTCAACACACAGCCGGACACTGACCTGCACATCACAAATCAAGTAAGAAAATTTGAATTCCGCGGGCTACCTTGGTGCTTCCACCTTAATTTACCTCTGATCCTGCATCACAAAGACCTTTACTCTTGTTGCTAATAGGTTACTGCTTGGTTGCGGTTACAGGTTAAATATCTGTAAAAGGTGTGTATGTGTAAGGAGAAGTCAGGTTATTACCCTTATCCAACACGCGGATCTGCTGACGATAAGTTCTTTTGAATTCTAGACATTTAAAATGACGATATGGTTTTTTTCTATATCTAAATGAAATGCACGACCAGTCCGGTGAATTCAGTTTCTAAATTTATCAAAAAGCAATTATTTCAACATTTTATAAATATTAATCACAACGCGACCTTTCAAGGTTCTAACATTAATTTTAGATGGCGCCAGATTTTAAAGTAGTGTTATTAACCTTGGTTCGTTTTACTCTAATTTTGTATTATAATATCTGCTTATATAATTTAAAGATTTAATGTTTGGAGAAGCTATTAAAAGCGAAAATTGTCCTATTTACGAAAAAGTTGATGAAAATTATAATCATCTGATTGTAAGTGTTGGTGTTTTTATAAATATAAAAACACAAACACATATATATGTCAATTTAGAATTTAATTCAGAAACCTACAACAAACATTGGCCTATATCCGCTCGCAAAGATGAAAATAACACTAAAGCCTCTGAAGAAAATATCATCGTGTATTTATCCCAGCTGTAGCATCAGGTCTTAAATTAGATTGTCTAAATTCAGGCCTTCCTTACGAATTATTGGTCGCCGGTTGAATTAATGAAGACATCAAAATTCACGATGTTCGTGACAATGGTTGAAAGATGAGACACTGATGACTGGTAGCGAGGAAGACTTTCGGCTGAGTAATGGATGACAGTGAGTGGTCAAAGATCCGGGATCGCAGTGGGATGTGATTAGAAATACGTAAGTCCAGCAGCAGACTGCTACAACAATATTCAATGATGAGGATGAGACATCTGAAGTGAAGAATGAGAAACATTTATAAAGTATGCATCTCTCTAACTCTAATACTCTTCTTACAAGTGCAACTACAAGTGAAAACCAAAGTGATGTATGGAATGATAAACAAGTCATCATGGACACAACACATTCAGCGAAAAAATTCACAGAATGCTCAGTGGTTGTCGTTTAAACAATCCCACGCTTGATTTGCGACCGTAAACAGTTTTTGTAACCACTGGGAGTTCCATTGAATTGATTGATATTATTCGCACATCGTCATTATTTGGGTTTAACGCCCTATCTCTGAATTAAAGAAATCTTTGTGGAAAGATTTTTGTAGTACATTCTATAGGAAAAATATTCATGATTAAGATACAATATCTAAAATTTGGATGCTACCAATATAACAACTACAAGGCAACTGGAAAGTTTAGCTGCTAGCTCATGCTAAAAGGATTAATCGACAAAATAAAGAATGATAACGATATTAGCAGCTGATTTCCCAAAACAGTTGATAAATCTAATCGCTTATCAAATAATGATGATTCATTTAGATTTGGAACTTTAAAAGCAAAACACGATTTTTAAAAAGTATATAGTGAGCATAAACGTCTAGTAATTAAAAAATAATAGGAGCATGAATTTACAAATCCCAGGCTTAGAAACGCAGCACTGAGTAAACACATTGAAAAATGCTTTTAGAATTCACTAGATCGAGTCAATATTAAGAGATTTAAGCCTCGTGCGTTGTGTTGAGGGTTAATAGGGTATTATTCAAACCGACCCCAACTTAGTTGGGAAAAGGCTAGGCAGATGATGATGATTAAAGATTTGATTCCACGAATCCTTACTGATTTGGTATTGAGTACATTGCTCTCGATATATCGGAGTGTGTGGCGTCTGGGGTGAATGAATTCAAACAAACGGAGCAATCGATTGACGACACGACGTCGACGGGTCATTGAATCGAATCTATGCAAATTAGCTGTTTGAGTAACGCCATCGTGACGGTTTTGAAATTACACACGTTTTGTTATGCTTTGTGTGTTTATGAGCTGCCTTCACTACGTTACAGATTTTGGCAAAATCTCGCGGAATGCATTGTTTCTGCTCCAAGCTGATTCACTGCTATTAGGTCTATCGATGTGAATTCTTCTCATTCCGTTCATATAGTAGAAAAATGTGTTCAATCTATAATATTATTAATTTGGAAACAGTAAAAATTATAAACGAAGTTCTTAGGATTGTTCATTCTCAGGTACAAATCAATCAATATGAATACGGTTACGGCAAAAACTGTGTTTTTCCTAGATTATGAAAAAAGTTGTTGAAGATAATAATTTATTCCGACCCAATGACTTTTAATTGATATAAAGTTTTTTTTCGACTTCAATCATCATATAATATAAATATATTGTATTAAGTTTCATAACGAGCTTTTTGTAGAAAAAAACTTACCTACACGTATTTGTAAGTGATTGATAAAATCTTACTTACGTCGGTTTTCGTAACAACATCAGAGAAGAGCTTCGTGTTTGTCGTTTTAAAAATAGACGTGTCTTTTTATGGAAGGCGTCCCTTGGGCCAGATTCGAATAAGGTTGTCAATCGTCACTTATGAAAATTTTGGGCCAGTGAGTGCAAACAAATCGATTTTCCAATGTTTTAGCCAAAGAATTGTGTTTGATGCCAGCCTAAAAGCTACAAACGAGAATAAGAAAGAATCGAAGTTTTAACCTAATTTAATTTACAAAGCAAGCGAGATTATCGAGTTAAATAGTTGCTCTAGAATATTGGAAAAGTTGTCTTAGGTTTTAACTTGATAATAGATTCTTTAGCTGAACAAAAGCTTAGGTTGAACTGGGAACACAAACTCAGAGCATTTATCTCAAATAGACCCGTGACAGACGTTTTTGCTTTGTCAAAAATAAGCTATCTAGATTCCAGCCACAGGCAGACTGAATAGACAGTAGCTGCCCATTCCAAGCGTAGATCTCAATAAGAACAATGGGCAGGAAACTCCATGGACACTCTTTTTAAATCAAGTTAGATATTGCACAGTCCTGGGTACAAAATTGTTGCTTCTATAAGTGAGCACGATGTAGAAAAAAAAAACAAACAAGTAACAGTGACCTATTGCGTCTTATATCTGCAACGCCCCAGTTAGACGTAGTGAGGACCACAATATAGTAATTGTCAATACCAGCGAATGAGAAACGCAATCAGATTCCAAGTCCGTCCAGTTTATTCCAGATCTGTCAACCTTGTGTGAAGTACTGTCGGTTAGTGCCCCCGAATCTTCCATTCAGCGGTCCTTGCTCAGTAATGTGGATGAATCAACAGATTTATATCTCGAACGTGCTGAATAAAAATATACTGGAGTTTACGTCGAATTGGGTTAGTGAATTGGACTTTATTTTTCGTATGGTTGAGTTTAAAATCGCATACTGTTTAGAAAGCGGGCTATGCTGTGTATGTATTATTTATTAAACTCATTGATTTGCAGTTACCTATTCGTGTGCCGATAGGCAAGTGATTATGTAAATATACGGAAGGATGAGTGTGCTTAGATGTACAGGAGGCCGGACGTTAGTGGTAACAAAACCAGTGTTAGCTGATATCTTGAAATTCCGGAATAGGTCAAGTGTTACCACAAAGCGACAAGCGGTTGACTGTACCCAAGTTTCATGCGTAAAATTACTTTTTCTCTTCATATCGACCTTAGTCAATACGTCATAAAACAAAACTACAGACCGTATCATTATCGAAAAGGAAATAAATAATGAGTTATAATAAAACCTGCTCATCAGCAACAGACTAATACATACTATTATGTAACGAAGTCGAGAATCTGTCGACGATGACATAAAAATGATGACAGTAATATATCGTGTTATGTATAAATGGATTGTTGTCATAGTTGCTGCATACAGCGTTGACCTTCAAGTCTTCAACCATGTTATTTGATGATACCGGTTACCACAAAGTACGGAAGAAGAGAAGATCAAGAAGTATAATTTGGAGATTATGGACAAAATCACACACTCAACAATATTATAATTATGGAATGAGTGAATGATGATATGGATAGAAATCGGAGTGAGCACTGAGATGACGGCCGCTGGCAGAGATGCACGGAGAAAATAAGAGATTATGTTCTTCCACCTTCAAATAAATAGGCTAGGACAATCGAGTAAGCAAGAATTTTCGAATGTCTCGTCATAATATCAACAACTGATAGGTGATCGCCTATCTATGTAGTAAGCACTTAACGTAGCATGAATTCAAGATTCTTTATATTTTAATAACGAAAAAATATCTTCCATTACAGGTGATAGAAAATTAGGAATTACTTAAGAATACATTAAGTTTTTGTTAAGTTTTTATTCAATATTCAAGTGCTTCATTAAATAACAAAGGGTTAATGTACAACATTCGGTAGGTACAGATACTTTTTGTGTTCGTCATTAAAATAAGGATCAAATTTAAGGCAAAAAATAAAACAGACTGTCGACAAAAAAAATTGTAGAACACTAGAACAGTCTATGGTAATATCCTAATGTACAATAAGGATTATGACCAAGAAAAACATAACTAAAGAAGTCTTAAAGATAATATCAAAATGTAAGATGAAACTAAAACAGTGGTCTCATATTTTATAATAACTAAGTTCACCCAAACAGAGCCAAGTCGGATTGCGCAATTAATTGCGCAAGTCAACGTCTGGATTGCACGGAGACGCAAATTATAACAAGCGAAGTGAATTAGTGTGCAGTGAAGATCACGAGATCCAAAGACACGAAGTAAAGACGATTGAGAGACGACACTCGTCAAATGAACGAGACATCTCCAATATTTGAGTAAAAGCGCACATCAATTAACATCTAGGTACCTAAAGCAAAAGAACCTAAAATTATTTCGAAAGGAACTTAAACAAGAATAAGAAGAATAATATTATATGAGGCACTTATAAAAGCCTGCTAATGATAAAACAAAAACGACTTAGCAAGAACTAACAAAAAACCGTTCAGAATTACCAAGTCTAGAAAATAAAGTAAAGGAAACTAAATACGCAGAGACAAAGTAGGTAAAAAAGGTCTAAAAAAGAAACAAAAGGGAGCGTTCAGTAATGTATGTGTAGTCTGTCAACGGATATTATTACTGAAGTTAGCCGCCGGCTAGACAGGGCACAATAGACAGATATTTAAAATCTCCGAGAGCGTCGCCCGTCCCGTTTTATTGCTAAAATTTAGAAGTCAACACACACGTCGAGGAAGCAGAATATTAAAAAAAAAAAACTAAATTGAAAACTGTCCAGACGGTGCTCCAATACTTTATCCTCTTGGTGCTGCAGAAAATAAGGATCGCAATTTCGATGCAGACGGGGGAAGCGAGATGCAGTTTCAAGTTTAATGCACGCATGTCTAGACGGGAGAATCCTGAGAGAATTTATTGTAACAATATTATGTAAGTATACCCCACTGTCTGGGTATAAACTACTTCAATATAGATTTTACTCTAAAATGAAATTGGCTATTCGATGCTTAGTTATATGTGCATTTTATGTTGAAGATTCTATTTATTTATTTTTACCGAATACCAATCATGATCGTTTGATTCATATACATAATTCTTGGGAACGCTTAGTACAGACAACAATGAAATAAATCCATAATAAATCGCACTGTTTACGAACAACGTTCTAGTTAAAAGTGACGTAACAAGAGGCAAATCTGCAGTTTTTAGTTCAATGAAATGAAACAGGGTTTTAAGTTAGAGAGACATTAGAGTGAACACTAACGAGACAGAAATTAAATTTTATTACAGAACTGTTTGTACGAAACTGCGCAGGATTAGACTTCATAAGGCCAGAGCATTTTCTTTAGCAACAATGAAAATTTCAAAGTGCCTTTTAAACATCTGAGACGCAATAGGAAGAAGTGAGTACGTAGTTACAACAAAGGGTTTCGGTATTTCAAGTCGCCTTCATGTAAATATTTTCCTTAAACTGGTTGGCTGGGAGCCAAACTTACCGAAACGAGTTTATACCATAAAATTGCTTTATTTAGGTGATTATTTCCCTTGGCGTGCAGTGCAACGGTATCTCCTGAACCCGTTACAGTAATGAAGGACCGGTTAGTCGGGCAGATTTCACTTTAATTACATGAATTTATGCAATTTGGCAATTTGCGACCAATGTCAAGTGTAGCTGTTATAGAAATAACAGTAAAGGTCTTGCATGAGATAACTACGAGTATTTGTCTTGATATGAGTGTGAGCGATGTAATCGCTGTATTTTACAGTTGTGATTCGTGAGTTGCGTAACACTGCAGTGGTATTGATACAGCAGAGATAATGCAGCGATTTCGTCGTTTAGGCAACTTTTCTGTCAGCGATGAAGCCGCTATCGGACCAAAGAATACGAAGACCCTTGTTTTTTTTTTACGGTTTGGACATCATCAAATGACTTCCCCCGCTCTGGGCAGAGGGAGTGTCGGACTTGTACTGACTAAAACCCATCCAAGTTCCTTCCTTGCCCTTTGTGTTCCAGGGCCGCGGTATCTCTTTCGAACAGGCCCGCAGCCCTGGCAGGCATCGGCCCTTGTGGACCTCTCCCTGTTTGCTGACATCTCTTTGAGGCGCGCGTGGAACACGAACGCGCCGTCTACACGGCAATACGAAGACCATTGAGTAGCAACTCATAATTTTATCGAAGTAATAACAACTTCCTCATTGTATTGATAAGTTGACACAACGCGAAGTAATCTGTTATATCAGTAAGTCACAACATGACAGAGTATGTCAGTGTGACCCTTTGTTTCCGCTGTATTTCATATCCAAGGTCATCTACACTTGCAGGTGGAATATTAAAGTTTTGTCTGCAATTTATGCCATCCATTGTGGTTTCTCTGCGGTTTTATAGTTGAAATAAAGTTTTTATGAAATAGTAAGTTCTAGGTAGTTTGTCTTGGCTGTGTAACAAGGTGGTTGAATAACCTTGAGATACCAAGGTATAGATGTTACCATTAGGCTAGCTTATACACCGTGATTACTTCTCAAATAATGATATAAGTTCGTAAGTAGTATTGAAATAGTATTGAAAACACAAGACGAACGAACGTCCAACTGTGACAAAGATCACAGTGTCTCATATTCATTTCCTGGTTTGTGCGACTGTGAATCAGCAGACCGCCTGCCAAGCGTAACTGCCAAATTACCAACTGTCTCCGTACTGGAAGTCCCTTAGTTAGTAGATTCTGGGTACTCTTTGAGCAAACTAAAGATCACTAACTTAACACAGTTCACTGTCTGGAGATTTTGCAAGATTTGACGGACAATACGGTCTTAAAACTTTTTACGACTGATCACTTAGCTTTGAAGGAACCAAGTAATAGATCGTCCACTAGTGGCTAAGTAAGTTGTGTATCCAATATGCTTGTGCATCGACTGTGATTTTCTTTTTTTTTGTGATTTGGGAAGGGCCTGTTCGGACCACGATCTTGCTTGACGAATTACACTTTTCAAGGAATATCGTATTATCCAGTAATTTAGTTGTGGAGGTCAGACAGGCATTTACTTCATGTAAGCTGCATCCGGTCAGACTGGAAACCGACCCCAACATAGTTCCGAAAAGGCTAGGCAGATAATGGTGATAGATGGCTCTATAGAAACGGTTCTCTCGACCATGAAGATTTGTTGCGCTTAGTCGGTGCGCTAACACAGCAGATATGTAAACCCAGCTTTACAGTATCCATAGTTTCGCAATTTACTACAGTTAGGAGCGTTAGGATCGACAGACAAGAGGCGATCTATCGTGCAGTCGTGCGTTTCGGTCGTTCCACTGCAGTCACGAGCTCCAGGCCAAAGATAGCTGAGATTAGCTTTGTGGTTTATTTTATGGGCCTATGGATGCATTGGATGTTTTGGCCGGATTGGACTTTGTGGCGTACGCAGAATTTGTGTTTGTTCTATTGTACTGTTAGAGTTTGTGCTACGATAGATCGGTGCATTTTAGTTTTACTACTCTTTGTTTGTAGATTACCTTTCATTCCTTCGTCTTTATAGTTGACTTCAATTTCTCAAATGCCAGTAAGGACATCACTGATAAAAATTAGTATCCACTTCTTATCTTCTCCTCAATAAGTACGTATCTACGATGAGCTGTCATAACATCGTAATTCGTAAATATTGTAAATAATCACCTTCTTTGACAAAGAAAGGCAAAAGCACCGACTACCATAAAAACTACAAAGACAGTACTAACAAAAAGTCCCGATGACTCATAAACGTTAAGTAACTCACCTGTAATTTCATCAACGTTGCAAGAATCCATTGTTGCGCGAACTCCAGTTAATTACAAAAGATTTAATGTATTACAAAGGCGTACACGTTCTTTGGATTATAGCCAACAACAACAGAAGAAAACGTATAAAGTAACTAACAGGAACTTTCTCTGTGAATCAGGGCTTTGTTGATCTGACCACCACTGTAGTTCTTGAAAGAATTAAGGATGGTGAAGAGTCTGTTTATAGTCGGGAGGAATTTGAGTGTATTGTTGAAGATGACGTAAATATTCAGAAGCTGATTCGTCTAGAGATTGTTGATCTTCTTGGAAATTAAGACGACAACGACAATAAATGAACAACAAAATCAGCCAATGACGTTCCCAATGGTGGACAGAAGCCTTACTCTTTGTAAGAGGGACTAGGCGGTATACATAGCAGGCCCATAGCGCGTGGGTAAGCAATTAACAATTAATAATATGTTAAAATTTTGACTTTTTAGTCTAGCGTACATCCTGGTCAAACTGAATCGAATTCAAGTCAGTAAGATGTAACCAGTAGGCTTTCCTGTTAAGCAAATTGGCAATGAGCCCTATAAATGGTGGCTCTTGGGACCTGTGCTGTCATTAGGTAATCTGACTACATTATTGTGCATGACATGAATAAGTATGAGGCACCTCCTGTATCTCATAGCTAATTCAATTTTGATATTATTCCATTAGTTAATGGATGGAACATTGCTAGCAAGCAGATTATCTTCATCTGCATAGTCTTTTTCTAACTATATTGGGGTAAGCTTTAAATCTGAAGAATGCAGCTGAATTTGACATGGATTGACTGCCTTTTTGTTAGCATTTAGATGAATTACGAAAATGCATGAAAGTGTTATCCTAACTATCCTATCCTAACTTTCTAACTAATGCAAAAGTAAGTTTGTTTGTTTTCACACCTAAACCACTGAACCGATCATCCTGAAACTTTGTATATATACGTTGTCAGGTGTACAGAAACGGACATGAAGTACCTTTCATCCCGAAAAAAAGTACTGGTCCCGAGGAAAACAACAATAACGTTGTTATGATAATGGATGGCGCCACGTCTCTTTCCAATCATGATTGAATTATATTATTTTAGAAACTTTAGTAGTGCGATTGTGAAATTCTAAATTAATGCGAGGGAAGCCGCGGGCAAAAGCTAGTCAAACTTATAATTTCCAGACCCATTCGGAAATCTCTCTACATTTGCAGTAATCTTCTTTTTAGTAGTTTTCTCCTTATATCCAACTTCATGAATAGTCGTTACTATCATTACAGAGATTTTCATTCCTTCTTATGTAGCTGGCACAACACTAATTTCGTTGACAGCGTTGTAAACTTACTGTAGTACCTAATAATACATTTGGTAGTGATTGTAATGGTGCGTAAAGTACCTATACAAGTTTAACCACTACTTGAGATCGTTTTAAGTTTCCGTCCAAAAGTACATCCATTTTTGAGTTAGTGTCGAGTAAAAATAGTGATCAATTAGACTAAATTGCTTATAAACCTGGTAGGCTAAATTGTAGTTTTAATAAAGAAGAAAGAAAATAAAAAGGTGGATTATTCTGGACGAATCAGTGCGCAAAGACGTAGATATATAGACATCAAACATATGCTTGTACAGATGTAGGTCGCACGTTAAAATGTTTACTTTGACCGAGAAGTGAATTTGATACAGTGAGAATTGAAAACACTACCGCCGCATTAACCTCTTCAACAGTCGGTTAATTAGTTAACACCAGCCAGACAAAATTACACGCGGTATATTGTAACAAACATAATTATCCATAATTAGTACCCTTTTTCCTTACTCACTTTATTAGAATGTCAATGTATGAAAATATGTTTTTCTTCTGCTCGGTTTTCAGCGTGTAAACATAGCCGGTACTATTGCGCAGTTTCGCACTATCTATAAATATAAACTTGTCTATTTTCCTCAACAGTACGATAATCAGCTGACAGTTTTATATTTGTTATTCTCAGTTCCTTGTTTTTCACCAAAAAACGCTTGATATTATAATTGGATTGTGATTCGTGAATACTATTCAAATACGCATCAACTTTCACTTGAGGTTATTTTTATCCGAGTCGCGTATCAAAGCAACCGTGGATGCAAGGTCAACCCACAAGGACGAGATAAAATTACAACTCAAAAACTATAGATTTTAAACTCTACTAAGCGTTCCAAATAAATTCTTTGAAAGTATTCAAAGAATTTAAAATAGCTCGTGAATGAAGAGGACCTTACAAAAGAATTATTTAACAATACGCAAATGAAATTCATTGTAAATTGTGTTAAATAGTAATGAGAACCTTTAGAAATAAAGGTAAAAGAAAGTAGCACTAAGTTTGGCTTCATTGTTTGTATATGTTTAGGTACCTGGAAAGGTCTTCGAGGACTTTGAAGATCGAGCGACAAAACTAAGTATTTTAAAACGTCTATGCAATCAGCAGAGAGTGTATTGATATTATAACGTCGTTTCGAGGAACTGCATTCAAATGACAACTACTTCACTTATCTCAGTTGAATTATGCACACAATTATTGTAAGTGGCAAGTTCACGACTTGTAAATCATACGATAAAAGTATAAATAAACAAAGGAGGACATTACCTTAACGACCTCTTATTGACATTTACAGTAGCATCACTGGCATTTGACATAAGGAAAACTGAACCTGGCTTAGTTATGTCAAAAGTTTGTTGACAATAACATGTCTCTTTGTTTACTTTTTCTAGTTCCTAACTCTAAGTTGACCGCATCTGTGCCGTACGGTTTAGTTGACCGCAAAATTGAATCATCGTGACATAGTGGTAAGTGTTTGTGTATATGAGAAACTACGTACGGTGCAATAAGTTTACAGTTAGCCAAGAGACCGGGCCACCAGGCGACCATAAGATACCGCTACACGCCTTCTACGGCAACCGGCCAAATTATAACTGTAACTAGTCGCAAGTCGGAAGCGGTGGATAATCGAAGTCGTAAGTTCGTCTTAGTCGCTCGTGTGCAAGCATCTCATTTGCGGTGAAATCGTGCGGTGCCACATTTAATGACCATGTCGGTACTCACTTTCCAATCCTTGTCCTGACTGACATTACGCGATGATCAATCGACTGTGTGAATACTTATACGAACACCGTAACTATGCCTTTGTTGTTTACTGTATAAAAAACGATGTTATGAGCAATGTACACAATTTGCATTGAAAGACATCGATATGCATTGATATACATGTATCGATGAGTCCACTGATATTATAAATTCGCTACACTCCCGATATAAAATTATAGATTAAAATCTTCCTTGGAAGCACAACTCCACGATTGCCGTATATTACGTACAATGTCCGAGAAAAATAAAAGAAAACGAATTACCTTCTGGCACAGTAGCGAATGCGTAATTTTAGACGTGGTAAAAAATCTTCGGTACAAACGCTGACGGATCAGAGCTCCACAGCACAACACTTTACACTTATATTGCGCAGAAGAGGAAGAATTCTTTTAAAATAACTGCACTAAATTTAGCCGATATACGCGATAACACGATAGCTCTAAACGAAGTAAGTACGGACGCGGCACACGTCCGTCGCGCACCAAGTCTGTACGCGAATAGAACAGGTTGTTGAGTTGTTGAGTCGCGCGCTCCGCTTGTCAACAAACAAAGAGGGCTCGGTGGCGAGCCTTCTGCGCAGGCGCACCGATGCGACGCCACACGCACACAACACAACGCGTGTGAATGAACACGTAAACATTGAGTAGATTAGTAGATTTTCGCCGTACTCAATTTTGTAAAATTGGAAGAGTCGCGCCCGACACTCTAAACAAATTAAAACGGTTTGTGGAAAAGTTAGAACCTTTACAAACGCAAGGTTGTCCAAATTTTTCGGAAACGCAATTTCAGTAGAAAGAGATTGTAGAAGCGAATCGAAACATGAGGCAGCGAAGAGCGCATAAAAAAATAACATGGGCCTTATCGGGGCGCGCGCGATATTGAGTACCGACAGTATGTAATTGGTTATAACAAATTAATGGTAACACTTACAACGAATCTAGACTCTTGGACAGCTGATTCCACGTCCACATACTCGTACATAATTATGGGTAGTTAAGTAGTTCGGAAATTAAATCGTGAAAGGTCACAAACATTAGGGCATTCAGTTTTAATGTTGGCACGCGATTCGTAAATAACTAGGTAGCCGTGAACCTGAAGATGTGCGTTATAATGAAATTCGGTCCAAACGCGGGGGCGGTTAGGATCCATAGCTCGCGAGAAATACTGCGGACAGTGTACGAGAATGTTTTATTTTTGAACAGCGGTGCATGGGACAAAAATTTAAGTACAATAAAATGTCGCTGAACGGATATGACGACTTTGATTTCGATAGCGATATGAGTTTGCTAGACAATAGAAGTATGTTTTCGATAGGACAATGTATTATAGACATGTCTGGGGTTGATTTTGATTTGGAGAGTGATAGGTACTGATGCCTGTTTTTACTTACTCTTATCGAAATCTTACATAGTATTTATGTCTCTGTTGAAATCAGAAATTCATAGGTTTCTTGTGTCTTGTCTGTTTCAGAAGATTAATTAGAAACTGAAGTTCATTTTGACATCATGTTCAGCTTAGCGTATTTTACATTTAACAAAATGGGGTAGTTATTCTGTCGCAGAAATCTTGGTTTTCCTACCTCGATTGTCCTTCAAATACCATCGGGAAAAACTGCGCACTACGAGTCAACGACTCGTGTAAACATTAGGCTAACAATATTTGATCTATCTAGTTACTTGGTTAGTTCAAAACTATATCTGAACGACCACACCTTATTGTTTTGTATTTAACGGGGTTCACCTAATTATTAAAGACTTTCGTCTTAAAGAATAAAATTAGAATATGATCTACATAAATATAGTCCATGGTATTTATTTAATTGAACGGTTTTGACATTCCGAATATTCTTGGGCAGCATTAAAAAAATATGGTAAGTCGTTGATAATAAATGTTGAACCACTTTCAAGGCCTGCGTAGCACTTCGTAGGCCCACCGTAGAGGTTGGCAGGACAATTGTTGAGGTCCGTAGACTAATCGTAGCAGTTCGTAGGCCCACCGTAGAGGTTGGTAGGACAATCATTGAGGTCCGTAGACTAATCGTAGCAGTTCGTAGGCCTGTCGTAGAGGATCGTAGGCCCGTTGTAGAGACGCGTAGGCCCGACCCATTGACTCGAAGGACCAACGAACAGATTTCAAAATTCCGACGCAAAGTCCGAAGAGTGATTTAATCAAGTCAACGCACTCGAGCGGACGGAGACGTCGTTCAAACTTTCCAATCATTTGATAAATAGCCTCTCTTGCGTCAAATTGTGAAACGACTGTTTATCTTGATTCAGTGACTTTATTTACATCATACGGACGATATTCGTGACATTGTATATTTTACGTGTTTAGGAACAATGATAATGTTGAAGGTGCCTTTCTTTTAGGTTTCGTGAATTTTAATAGAAATGACGATTTAAAAATATGTTTGGTGAATGATAATTAACGTGACGTCTGTTTGTCATATGTGCGAACTCTGTCTGAATGCAGTGAGTCATTGTCCTGAAACACGTATCGAAAACTGTCTCATTGTTCTAGTGGTCGCAAACGCGATGCTGACGATGAGGCTTGGGTTCGATTCCCAGGTCATGCAGTGTTGTTAGGTTTTTCCATCAGGAAATTCTCAATAGCACCCACAAAGTCTGGATTTGTACCCGGTTGAAGGCAATAGGCTTGCCGGCGAAATGGGGGTTTACTATTAGGTACACTGCTTATCACTTAGGATTTCACAGGTGATGTTATGTGTTGAAAAAGTGGTCGGGACTCAAAGATATAAATGATTATGATAATATTGTTTAAGATTTAAGTGGCATGTGAAATCACAGATTTTAATGACTAACAAAATGTTTAAGTACATCTTTAACCCGATGGTGAGTGATAATGAACTCAAGTACAACCTACGCACAGATATTGCCTAATAATCCACTCACTTCGTAAAGGTAGCCATGACACATACATGCATTATCGTTGACAGATAACAAACTACTACGCTGCACAAATTAGTATGAAGAAAATAATTTGTACGGAAAACACTGAAAACATGCAAAATATTTGCATGAAATCATACATCGTTACTCGACCGATACAAACGACCTTAACAAAGGTCGATGTCCTGTATTTAAAGAATCAATTCGTCTAAATTAAGAATTGATTTCAATTTCAAATTAAGAATAACAACCGATTTTCGATTGACGTTATCGGGATATTTTTAAACGCGATCGATATTGTGAGAGCGATTATGTCATTATACAGATTAAGTGTGTACTGTGTACTTGGCTATATACACGCCTTTACTTTCATGACGGTAGGCAGAAATAACAAAATGCCGCCTTCTATGATCCTTACATACTCCTTTCGCCTACTTTATAGGGTTCCTTACCTTTTTTGAAAAGCGGAAAACTTATAGGATCACTCAGTTGTATGTCTGTCCGTCTGTCACAGCCGATTTTTATAAATATTTTTGTAATAGGGTTTACCTGGAGGTTTGACGGCTTGGAGGTCCGTATAATGTATCCTATCAGGTCAAAGTCGAGCTATGTGCCAAATTTTATCGAAATCTGTTGACCGTTATGCCGTGACAAACCAACTGACTTTCACATTCATTTTAGTTCAGATATCTGAATCTGTTATTCATTACTTCCCAGAATTTGATCCTTATTAGCGACACTATCGAATAGTGTAATAATACGGTGTGTGTGTTTTTAGGGTTCCGTACCCAAAGGGTAAAACGGGACCCTATTACTAAGACTCCGCTGTCCGTCGTTCTGTCCGTCTGTCACAAGGCTGTATCTCATAAACCGTGATAGTTAGACAGTTGAAAATTATCACACACAGTTGAATATCATCTGTGATGATGTATTTCTGTTGCCGCTATAACAACAAATAATAAAAATATAAATTATTTAATAATTAAAGGGGGCTCCCATACAAGAAACGTCCCTTCGCGCGCGAGTCCAACTCGCACTTGGCCAGTTTTTTTTTCCAACGGGTTCGGTTCCCGGATAGGCTAGTTTAAGTTTTCATCAAAATCGGGTTCCAGACTTCTTGAGTATTTTCGCTATACCTCTTAGTTTCGGATTTGGCCATCCATGCCCAATTGAAAAATTCATCCTATATAGGAAGATAGAAGACTAGAATTAGTGATGCTTTCAGAAAAGTACTATCTCGCCTGTAATCCCCGAAGGGCTAGGCAGAGATGTACCTAAAAGTACACCCACATTTCGCCAGTTATGTTTAAGTCCCATGTAATAGTGGGCGAGCCTATTGCTATCAACAGGGCACAAGAAAAGTACTGTCATCAATAATGTTACTAACGAGTCTTGTCTTCAAGAAAAACGGCCTTCCAAACTTCCAACGGTCCGTGGTTTTTTGGCTTCACGAACCGGAACTTCTGCATAAAGTGAACTTTCTGAGACCAACTGGTTATTGGGAGCCGGACTTTTTAGGTGAGTTTAAATGCAACCTATTCTTTATCAATTCAATTATATCAATTTCACAAGTTTATAAAAAAAAAATGTTTTTGTGTTGCCTTTTATATTTTCGCGGGGTTTTTTTTAAATTGTATCTTATAACTTAAGAATAAAGTCATTAGTGTGCCAGATCATCATCATCATCATCATCAGCCTATAATGTTCCCACTGCTGGGACACAGGCCTCCTCTCTATGAGAGGGATTGGGCTATAATCCACCACGCGGGCCCAGTGCGGATTGGCACATGTCACATGTCTTCGAATTTTTGGTTCTAGGACATGCCGGTTTCCTCACGATGTTTTCCTTCACCGTTTTTGAGAGCATTGGTTATGAAATAAATTACACAAAGTAATGCGCCTGCCTGGGTTCGAACCCACGAGTTACTGTTCGTAAGTTGGGGTCGCTACCACTGGGCCACCGCTGCTCTCAGATCAGTGCCAGATCAGCTCTAGTTTTTTAGTTATGGTTTGTGTTGTGTATAGTTGGGCTTGTTGGGTATTTATTTATTTATTAGATTTAGAACAGCATAAGCCATTAACACTAAATTAAATAATCCTTTTACTCGGTCTTCTCACAAAACCTCAAACATTCTAACATTATCGTCTTCCATTCATCAGCAAACAAGTCCAACCCTGGATTGGTCTCCACGAGCGCGTTGAGCATTGTAAGCATACGCGGTATAGGGGAGGCGGATCGAGCTACAGTGCGACAAAATGGGACATTCAACAATTTATGCTTTCTAGAGCGATTATAATTATTTGGAACAAAGAAACAATAACAATGTTTAGTGTAAATATGAAAGTAAGGCAGAGGAATTCATTGTCCAGCAGTAAGATAATACAGGCTAGATAAATTAGATGAGTTTTACGTAGATATTCATGGGAAATACTGACCAAGTTTTTTTTTTTTTACTTTTCTTGATGCTCCCAACTGATGTTAACCATACACTCGCGTTTTTATTTTTATTTTTGTACCAGTATTTTTAATGAAAAGTAAAAGAAAGTGTAAAAGTATTACTTAAAGTGATTTCCATAATGTTTTATAAATAGTTAACAAAAAAAAAATTTGCTTCTCCCTGCATAGGAGTTTTACTTATGTCATTGAAATTTCAAACCGCAATAATAAAAATTTAAGCTAATTTCCAAAAACTGATAATTTTTACGTTATTCCTGGGTACAAGGCGAACCTAAAACCACTCTTATATCAAGAGCAACAATAACAATGTTAACGAGTGTTTTTAAAAGAACCATATTTTTTATGAACAGTTTAAAAAAAGGATTAATAACCTTGGTGGCACTTTATTTATAAGTGTTTTTTTGCAAAAGGGACGCGGCTGAAAACATTTGAATATAGCTACTTAAAACCCTCCGATCTGGACACAGGTTGGCTGAACCTGCTCAGATACGGAGTGTAAATATGGTGTTGCCCCACAAACGATGGGACACTTGATATCGTGTCCTGCCTGTCCTGTTGCATGCACATCACAGCAGCTGAAGGAAGCCACTGAACGTGCCAAACTCGTCGCCAAATTTTGGGCTGACTCAATTTAACCTTTTGAACGCCAGAGCACAAACGCACGCGCGTGCACTCCACACCAAGCAACACTTTCATTTACCATTTTGTCATATATTTGTGTCTTTTGGAGTACAGGGTACGTGCTTGCTTGTTACGTATATGTGACAATGGGGTTCAGAAGTTTAAATTGACATCGACACGCTAAGAAGACGATACACATCGATTTTTAAATCGTAACCTAGGTAAAGCTGCACTGCTGTGCAATGGATCTTCTGGCGTGTGCTCTAGTTTCAATATTTTAGCTAGCACTACACTAGCTGATGCAGACATCCACCCGGGCGAAGCCGCGGGCTTTGCCCGGGTGCATGTCGGTTATCGCGACCAAAAGTAGTCATGCAATTTTGATCCCTTTCCCGCAACAAAAACTTGAACAATTATATACTAAAACCTTCCTCGAGAACCACTCTATCCATTGGTGAAAACAGCATAAAAATCAGTGCAGTTGTTTTTTAGTTTATCGCGAACAGACAGACAGACGCGGCGGAGGACTTTATTTTATAATATGTAGTGATAGTGATTTCAGAAATGTTTACTAACAGCACGTGTCTGTCAAAGATCCTTTTACTTAGCTCTTTGAGCTATCTTGATCACTCATGGAGTAATGTCAATTGATTTTACTACTTAGCTTTTTTTTTTCACTGAACCAATCGTCACAGCCAATATCTGTATTGGACCAAGATCCCATGATCACAACTTTGTTACCTGATATCTGCCAAAGCCACCTTTATTTATTTAATTTTTTTATTCGGTTGGGAATTCATCAAATGACTTCTCCCCTCTGGACGGAGCGGAAGGGAGTATCAGACTTGTACTGACTAAAACCCATCCATGTTCCTTCCTTGCCCTTTGTGTTCCAGGCCGCGGTATCTCTTTCGAACAGTCCCGCAGCCCTGGCAGGCATCGACCTCTGCGGGTCCCTCCCTGTTGCTGACATCTCTTTGAGGGACCTACGTTTTATAATATCTTATTGTTCTCACCTATAGTAAGGTACTTCACATAAAAAGTTTCAAATTTTATAAAATAACGTAGATCTGGCGGACGTGGTATTCCTCTCTATGAGTGGTAACTTAATATTATGAATGTTCTTACGTTTCTCAAGCAGTTTTCTGGATACTATATCAAACATTCAAAAATCGAAGCTTAGGTCTGATTACACCAATAAAACTTGAGCGATCGGTTTAAGATCTGACAGTGATTGTTACACAATAGTTAAACGAACAGATTATGAACACGACTTCGTTCAATGTTATTGGTGAAATTCGCCCTTAGTGGTCTTATTAAACCAACGTATGCGTGTTGTTAAATAACGTTAACAATGTGTTTGGTTTTAGTAAACACGGGCAATATTTTTACTTACGTAACTTCATGTAAGCCTGTCAAAGTTTATTATAAAGTGTTATACAATACGGTGGATACTTGTACCTAGAAGGGTCTTTTGGCGCGTGGACAAATTCTGAACTAAAACTTCCATCTTGCTTATCCATTAACTTTTTACTTGAATCCTTTCAAAATTATATCACTTACATAAACCAGAATCATCATCTGCCTAGCCTTTTCCCAACTTTGTTCGGGTCGGCTTCCAGGCTAACCAGTAGTTTACATGGTGTGACGGCCTATCTGACCTCCAGAATCCAATGCGATACCCCTTGATAAGACTGGTTGTCAAGACTTTCGGGCCACTGACTGCCTGTAACGACTGCCAAAGACCTACAAATGACAGCCGGGACTAACGGTTTAACAAGCGTTCCGAGGCACAGAGGAAACTCGATATATAATGAGTGGTCACCCATCCACGGAGCAACCTAAGAAAGCGCGACTTAACCTGAAGATTGATCCGAGCGGCTTATTATTTAGCCACGAGGTCCTCTCTACGAGCTCCTCTATGTAAACAAGAATAAAGAACACTATACCGCAAAATAAGAGGTAAAATAACAATAATAAAACAGTAATGTTTTTGACAAGCGCCTCCCTGTCAACGTCACATAAACGCCAAAACATCCTTGCATCGCCAGAGATACGCCCCCTTCCTTAGTTGCGAAGCTTGTCGCTGTTATTTACATCATCAATTCATCAGTAACTTTTTCTCGTTTTTTAAGTCTTTACCAGATTTTTGGCAACTTGTTGTGCAAACTTTTTTGTTTATTAATGATGTCGCTTGATAAGGGCTGGACGTGGTCGTTAGCAAGTATAATGTGTATCTTGATGATTTGTTTCTAGTTTGGCGCTTAGCAATTTGGAACTTGAGTCCTCTGATTTCTTTGGCATACGCTGGTATGCTATTCTTGTTCTAGCACTCAGTTCGACAGCTTTTATTTACCATCAATTACCAATATAAAAAGTATGTAAAAGGTCCCATTTAAATAGATGGACAAACTTTTAGAAATCATTCAGACCACCAAAATAAGGACAATGGTAAAAAAATTATAAGAAAAACACATTAGATTACTTACAAGAAAAAAAAAACAGCTAACGAAAATACACTAAAAATTCTTATTTATTATTTTAGGTCAAAATAAAATCACTTTAATCAGTGTTTTTTTTTTTCTTGGATATCTTTAGTTAGACGTACTGAACGCTGTGTTAAAATTTGTGCCACTATTTTAATGGGACTTTATATATTAGGCCTCCCTCATTCCTTTTCAACACTTCCGGTGTTTTGCCTTATGTGGCGAATCAGTCAGGAACGTGTCCAAGTCGTCATGCCAGTGTTTCTTGGGCCTGCCTCGGTGACGACGACCGTCTTCAGGTACCCACTGAACTTTTGACTGGGACAGGGCGGACCACATTTCCAGGGTGAGTCAGGACAGATGGGCCAAATTACACAGTATGTAATTTATCTTTGAAAAAAAACCATTTAAAAATTCTCTATCTTCGCACCAGAGGAGCTACATATAAATACAATTTTTAGTAGTCTATAAAATCCGCTTCAAAATTCAATTTCAGATATGCGCAGGATGCTTCGAAATCAAAGATTACTGATACCATTTTACGGGCGAAACGATAAATATCGCTATAACATGAAAAAAATATTAAGTGCGATACGGTTTGAAAGTGTCTCTATTATCTATCTGCGTGAAAATGGGGTGTATGTAAGTAGAGCATTTTACTCAGCATTTCAGTATAGAAATGATGTGCTTATGTGAAGTGTCTACGATATATATACATATAGGTATATAGTATATGTAGCATGTTCTACGTAAACGAAGTAAATTACTGAAAAAGAGAGCACCATTCGTGAAATAAGTACTTAACTAAAGAGGAACAAATTGCTTTACTTACGTACGGTAGACAAATTCTTTACCTACTAGAGTTATGTTGTAAAATCTTGAACGTTTTGAATCGTGTAGTTTACGTTTATAAATTCTTTATAAATCCTGATTTGTTTAAGCTCAATTTTGCGATTGACGCGTTCTATACATTTCAAATTAATTTGGTAGCTAACTAACACAAAGATCTATAAGATTTTTAAACTAAAATATTCTAGAATAAATATGGGGCATATCTCTCTCTGCAGGATATGCCCCACCTCCTTTCTTGGCCATCCTGCACAACCACCTGCACCCTCCAGGATTTAAACGAAACCAACGAAAGAGCTGTTCCGATGGTTATATACTGTTCGGGTATTATTTGAGTCAATCGACACGCAAAGAAAAATAACTAAAATTCGCAGTGGTTCCTGCGCGCCTTCATGGAGAACGTGCGGTCGCTAGCCCCACTTGGTGATGGGGCGCGCCAGGAATGGCAGGCTGATATCAGTCGGGGGTGCGCGCGAATGTACTTGTATCTCCCGGGACCTTTTTTTTTTTGGATGGGAAATCATCAAATGACTTCTCCCGCTCTGGCAGAGCGGAAGGGAGTGTCAGACTTGTACTGACTAAAACTCATCCATGTTCCTTCCTTGGCCTTTGTGTTCCAGGGCTGCGGTATCTCTTTCGAACAGTCCCGCAGCCCTGGCAGGTATCGGCCCTTGCGGGCCAGTCCCTGTTTGCTGACATCTCATTGAGGCGCGCGTGGAACACGAACGCGCCGTCAACACGGCCTGTCGTCAAAAGATGGACCCACCGACCCACCCACTTTTTTTTTAGCCAGCCAGGAATAGCGGGCTGATACCAGTCGGGGGGCGAATATACTTGTATCTCCCGGGTCCCCGACACACGATAGTAGTAGGAACAGTGGGGTTTTAGTCGGTTATAATCCGACATAACCCTCCGCTTGCCCCAGAACTCGGAAGGTATCCACAAGGATATTCCCAATAAAAAAAAAAGGATAAATTGATTCATAGACCATTTCAACAGTTGAGGTTCGAATGAAAGAGGAAAGTACTATTACTCACGTTGTCAGGACAAAAGGTCGTCTTGCCAAAATAGTACATCAACCCCCTTTGCACTGACTAGTCTTCCATTCCTCGAAATACGAAATACGATTGAGTCTACGTAAACCATATAAACCTTGTTCCACCACCCCCACGCTTCGTCGAACCGATGGAAATTCGACGAAATTACCCATGAACGAATTAATTACATCAGCCGATGACGCAACCTTCGATATTTGAATATTTTCCTATCAACAGCCCTGAAATCCGTAAAGGGTAAGTGGAATCACTGATTAATTTTATTGAGTGTTTTTGAAGACTACCCAGAGAATAAATCATATAATTTATTATACATATAGACGACTTGCACTTTACCCGCAACTTCAATAGCCACGAATAATGTAGATTTCTGCCAGTGAAATTTTTTTTAGAAATGAATCATTAGTTACGGAGATTATCCCTTCATACAAACTTACAAACAAATTTTATTTTTTTATTATCTTATATACAAAAATCTCGTATCACGGTGATTGTGGTCGCACTCCTCCGAAACGGCTCTACCGAGTTATATGATTTTTTTATGTATATTTGGTAGGTGTGAGAATAGGTCGTAAAGTATATTTCACACAATAATTTATCTGGCAGAATAACGTTTACGGGATCAGCTAGTATTAGTACAGAATAGGATATTTCAGCGCATGACATATTTTTAAACGGGCATTTTGGTTCCAACAACAAAAAATGTTTGGTTTCCGAACTTGACCTATTTATATGAGTTCTACAGTCCTAAACATCATAACATAACGCCTGTAATTCCCGAAGGGTGAGGCAGAGGTGCACCTAACAGTACACCCACATTTCACGTTATGCTAAAGCCCCATGTAATAAGGGGCGAGCCAATTACCATCAACCGGGCACAGATCCAGACTCCTTGGCGGCTACTGAGAAATTCCTGATGGAAAAACCCAGTATCGCTTTGCCGGATCCGGGAATCGAACCCAGAACCTCTAGCTCAGCAGTTGTGTTTGCGACCACTAGACCAACGAGAGCCGATTACTTTCACTATAAGGTTGTTATTTGGTCCCGAGACGTATGTTATTAATGTCACAGGGATGTGTTTATTTTAGGTAAAAACTGAAAATGCAAACGTAGTCCCAAGTCAAGCTTTGGCACAAATTGTAATGGCTCGAGCAGGCCGGATCATAAGCAAGATTTTATGTATTTGTGTAAAAAGAGGTGTGTAAACTGGGGCTTAAACTAAACTGGCGAAATGTGGGTGTACTATTAGGTACACCTCAACCTAACCCAGGGGGATTACAGGCGTCATGTTATGTTACGTGTGTAAACTGTCTGGAAGCCATGATTGGAACGGAATATAATAATAACTGGTTGCCACTTTATATTATGCCTGGGCTCCGTAAGGAGTCTTTTACGTTACGATCGCGGATAGGCGAGAGCTGTACCGAATGTACCGATATTTATAAAGATATCAAAATTGACTGATGATAGCTGGAGGCCGTACAACAAGGCAGTAGGCACCCACAGGGCAGGCCGTTTAAGCAGAAGCCAGCCAGCAAAAAAAAAAAGGTTGACCGAGTGATTATACTTAGGTTATTTACTCATATAGTTTCCTCCGTGCCTCGTAAAGCACGCTAAACCATCGTCAATCCCGGCTGCCATTTGTAGAATTTTATCAGTCTTTACAGGTAGTCAGTGGTCCGAAAGTCTGACATCCAGTCTTACCAAGGGGTATCGTATTACCCAGTACTAACATAGTTGTGCAGGTCAAATAGGCACTCGCTCCATGTAAAATTCTGGTATTTAGCTGCATCCGGTAAAACTGGAAGACGACCCCAATATAATTATGTAGTTGGGAAAAGGCTACGCAGATGACTTAGGTTATTTAATGTTCTGTTATTACTTATTAAGCTCTTTTGCGAAGGAAGTTTGATTAAGAGAAATATCCGGCTTACCTTCTGTAGAAGGTAAGCTGGATATTTCTCTTAATCAAACTTCTCATATTTGGTAGACTTATTCACGCCTCGTTTCTCCAACGGATCAGGCGAAGGTTAACGTATAATAGGTACACCTAGATTTCGATAAGTCCCATGTTTTTTAAATCAAAAGTAATGTATCAAATTAGGCTAACAATCAACAATTTTTGAGCTTCAAAGTTTACAGGAGACAGTGCACCAAATGAGGGCGGGCATTTGACATTGCATTTTGACATTTCCTAGTGTTTAAGCTGGGAAGAAGTGGCGAAAGCGTCCTCAGCAACACATCTCTCTGTTACATGCAATAATGGGGCAAGCCCTATTGCCTTTCATCCGGGCACAAATATTTGATAGATTAAAAAAAATACAGGTAAGGCTTACATTTGCGACAGCGGAACCCTAAAATTCAGCGTCTGATCATACGCACGAGTACATACACGTGTGGGTTCCTCTTTACCTTTAAGTGGTATTTTGCTTATACTTTGAAGCCTTCGAAGCTTATACTTTGAAGCCTTTGTGCCAAAGTGCGTAACAATGTCAAGCAGTTTTTGCTTATAACATCAATGTTGCGAATGGCAGTTCGTAAATAAGATATGGGCACGCTGGGAAAAGTTGAAGATATTCAAGAGATTTTTTTTACGTTCGAATTACTTAAATGTATCACTAATGATAAAACATGAAAGTATTTTTGGGGAAAGATGCAGAGATACTTGAAGGGAAAACTTCTTTAGGCGCGTTGGGCATTTTTGAGATGGGGAAAACAATTGAACTCGCGACACCGTTAAACGACCTCTTTTTCGTTGCGGAGTTAGCCGTATTGCTACATATTACAAGCCCAAAAAAATACAGTGTGTAATCAAATGTATAAGTAATGTATGTAAAAGGCTTACGCAAAAATATTTTCTAACAATAATCCAGAATGTTGAAAAAAAAAGTTTTCGTTCTGTGGGCACTCCCGGAATGGTTGGGTTATTTTTTAATTTTAGAGCCAAGAGTATCCAGCTGCCTTAAAACAAAAGCTCCTCATTCCTACCCCGTTCATAAGCATAATATTAAGATCTCATGGTAGTTAGATACTGCATTGTTTTTAACTATATAAAGGGCGTAAAAAGAATCTTAACGAAGCCGAAAGGCTCTTGTTCTTCCCGTCATTGCGATATTTTTTTTGTTCTAGACCATACCTGGGAACCTTCTTGTTACGGAGATATTGGGGGCCAAAGTTCCAACTTTTCCACAACTTTCTTTTTCAGATAAGTCGTACGACCACAACCCACGAATCACGATCCCCGTACTATTCAATCCATCCATCAGCACAATGTTTTGAATGCGTAACATTGAGTCCTACCGTAAAAAAAGTCATTACCCAGCAATAATTTTTGAGTTAAGTTACTTAGTTTGATGTACAGAATGCTTGGTTGACGGCTCCGTGAAGAGTACGTTTACGCCTTGTATTTAGTGAGCCAAATCCCCATCGAATATCACCAATGTGAAACCAAAACTGAACTGAATAAATTTCGAAGAATCATATGACTCGTTATCCTAAATGCGGATAGAACCGCAAACACAAAACAGCGCCAAATCTTTTCCTGAGAAGCCATTACAAAGATTCAACATAAGGAAGCCTTCAATCAGTGCATCATCAGCACCTTGATTCGTGCTATCAGCTGGTAAGATTTGATCGATTTGTGCCGTCTTCTGTATGAAATTTATCTTATAATAGCTGATGCCCGCAGCTTCGCCCGCGTGGATGCCAGTTATCGCGACCAAAGTAATCATGAAATTTTGATCCCGTTCCCGCAACACATGGGAATCTATTCCAGGGCACAAACAGGGACAAATTATATACTAAAACATTTTGTTTAAGTTTCATATTAAAGGGGTAAGCCTATTGCTACACCGGGCACAATTTCAGGCTCTGGGCCGCTACTAAGAAATACCTAGTAGCCCAATAACACTTTGCCCGGCCCGGGAATCGAACCCAAGACCTCTTGTCCAGCTGTCGCGCTTGCGACCTCTAGGACAGCGAGGCAGCTATCAAACTATAAATGAAGATCTAACAGTAAGGAAGCCCTTAATCAGTGCATAACACCTTGACCCAAGCTATCAGCTCGTAAGATCCGGTTGAGTCCTTGACACAAGTAGCGTGCTGGCCAATTATGGTGTAGTGTGTAGTCTGATCGATTTGTGCGGTCATGTGGCCTGTGTACTACGGAAATGGTTGATGGACATTTTGTTTTTTATCGTGTTAAAATGTTTTATGGGTCGTTTTTTATTGTTTTATGGCCAAATTGACCAGTTACAGTTGCAGTTAGAGGGTTCGAAACCAGGCAAGTACTTTACTTTGTGCACTACTTCTGCTAAAACGGCGAAGGAAAACATCGTCGGAAACTGGCATGCTCTAGAAGCAAAAATTCGAAAAAATGTGACATCGATCAACTTGCATTGAGCGTAGGCCCGCGTGGTACATCTCGACTGCCTCTCTTAGAGAGGAGGCCTATCCCAATAGTGGGCACATTACAGGTTGTTTTTACTTGATTGGGTCTAAGGCTCCGCGCAAACGGACCACCGTGCACCGGTGGCCGCCACCGGCGGATGGCGACAAGCTATTTACATGATTTTTAAAACGTTTTGTATAGAATCGCCGCACACGTATAGCGAGTGGCGACCACTCGCGACTCAGTGGCCGTGACACGCTACCACCGGTGGCGGCCACTCGCAACTCAGTGTCCGCGACACGCCACCGATGGCGAATTATGAATAAATACCGACCACTCGTGGCAGGCACTGACCACCTTCGTTTGCGCGGTACCAAAGAACGTGGTGCGCGGCAACCACCGGTGGCGTTTGAGCCTAAGTGCATGATACTCCACTATTGGTGAACTGGTGTCTTTTGCGAGGCTAACAAACAAACCAATATATGAAAGAAATCACTAAATCTGTTACTGCAGTGTACATGTCAGCTAAAATTCTGCATGACGACGGTTTGCTTAGCTTTAATATTTCGAAGAAGTCAGAAAATTGGTCCAGTTTTGAAGGTCTCTCTTGATTTACTGAATAGGTTCCAATACAGTAAGAGATGTCAGTAAACAGGGAGAGTGACGCCTGCCAGGGCTGCGGGACTGTTCGAAAGAGATACCGCGGCCCTGGAACACAAAGGGCAAGGAAGGAAGATGGATGGTTTTACTCAGTACAAGTCTGACACTCCCTTCCGCTCCTCCTAGAGCGGGAGGGGTCATATGATGATTTCCCATACTAAAAAAAAAGGTTCCAATACACTTATTTTTATCTCAGGGGGCTGATTGGTATACCAATGCAGTTTATTAATTATATAATATAATTAGTGATGATGGTTTGCCTACTTTTAACACGAAAAGAAAGACATGTGGCTGTAATATAATAGGGTTCAAACACCTCTAACTAACTCTAAAAGGACTACAGGCGTAATGTTATGTTATGTTAAAAAAGACCTGGATAAGGAATAATGATACACAGTCGTCTGTCTCAAATATTACTTTATAGGTATTATAGTTTATTTATATCAAATTACTCAGATAAAATTCTTGGATGTTTTATCCGTAATGCCAGGAAATATGAAGTGGGAATTACTCTTTGCATACTTCCTTCTTGATAAAATTTTCTTCGTAGAATTGTCACGGATATAAGGTAAAATAGATTTTGCAATCTTGGGAATCATGAAGACAATGAAACGTAGAGTTTTATATAAGTATGTGGAATTGTTTCTTGTAATAATAAAGAAGATGCATGACTTGAAACTATGAACGAGTTTTCACAAAACTGAAAGCGATATTAGGACAAAAGTCATGTTCACCCGTTTCACATTATGAATTAATCGAAAACTCGAGAGAAAACTCAGTTTCAAATTGAGAACAATAGAATCAACCGTTGCGCGTTGGTTCGACGCACAAGAGGATTATCATATTACAAAATAACACTGGCAGTTATTATATTTTTTACGCGTTCGCTTTTCAAATTCAGAATTGAAGACCGTTGGAGGTAAAAAGAGGTTTTAATTAGACTTCATTCTCACACAGTACAGTTTCGGAATTTAAAGTTCTCGCGAAAATGTTTCATAAAAAACCGCGAACAGTTACTAAATGGATCTATGTGTGAGTAAAAACTAGGGCATGTCGAGTGCACAAACTACAATCCACATTCATATCATATCGGTCACCAGATGTATGTTATTATCAACACTTGACCTCATTCTATGGCGAATTTTCATTCAGAATTTATTTTTAGAGGTTAATTTGCGTCGCGGTAGCAAACAGTAACACCTAACGGCATTTTTGCGAGGTTTTGTAGTTGTATTTTTATCAAATTACTTTTTTTACACATACATTTTGCCATGTTATACACGATCGATGTTATCATAGACTAAATTAATCTTTATCTGAATTTTCCTAATGTTTTTCCGGACGCGTTTTTCACTAACAACTTTACCGGTGCCAAATTCAAATGGCCACCCTTAATGGTCTTTAGGTACTTACATTTGATCGTGATCCTTTGGGACGTGTACATTGAGAGCTTTTCAGTTAATACATCATTAGGGACAGATTGGTCAGTTGCGTGTTCGGAACCAAGTTTAACCTTCCACTAATCACGTTTACGTAACTAAACCTGTTTTCGTGGTTACAAATAACGGGCGGTTTTGATTGAGAAATCAATTAAGGTGATTAAAATTGAACTGGTAGCTTATGAGGAATTAATAAAGCGGATTGTTATTGGAGTGGATTTTGAGTGAGAAACGAGCTGTTGTTGTTTTGAATTTTAATGATGTTTGGTGCAATATGAGAGGCTAGGTTATTCAAGAGTGGGTTGCACTTGTAATAGATTCAGTTGAATGGCTAACTCATTATTATTTTTGCTAGGTAGGCTATACCTAGCAAAGGCTGCTAGCTTTTGTCGTGTCCCGCAGCTGTGTAAACATTTCCCTTTTCTTCTTCCAAAACTCTATCTTGTGGAGTTACTGACCATGTTTGCTCCACAAACGAACTTGATCTGAAGGCTAATTCATGTAATTTTATGACGCGCCGATGAAGTTGTAGTGCAGTTGCAGTTAAGTTCAAGTTTGAGTGATAAACGGTATTCTTGTAATCTTTGAACTGCGCGTAACCTGCGCGTGTCCTGCATGTCAACTGTACGACAACCAAACTTTACCAAACTTACTTATGGTGTGGCCACATGAGAGAAAAAATATTACTCACTAAATAATCGAATAGAATCGCTTTCATTTCAATGATTCAAAGTTATTATCATTAATAAGTTGTCATTCTGAGACGTCAAACGAATAGTAGAATACCGATCATGTTGCGTTCCGAATCACGCACCAAAGATGCGCAACAGTAGAATGCCGTTATTGCGCTCGCGTGACGCGAACTTGCCGCGAGCGTGTCTGACAGCGGTAGAGAATACGAAAAGCGTTGTTTTGATCGAAACTTAACTGCAACTGCACTGCAACAGCACTTCTTTAGTTACGTGTTAGCCCACAGATCGTCACACCTTTTTCCCTTTAAATCTCAACGGTTATGTCCTCCCTGAGGCCTCCAGCAGTGGCGCGCCTAGGGGCCAACAGTACAGCAAGAACATAAAACAAGCAGACTAATCAGAAACCCTAACATCATGAAGAGTAGAAGGTTATCAGGGCACGTCAAGCTTGTAGACTCGTAAGATAGATCTTCAGTGAGTAACGATCTTTGCTCACTTCTCCGGGTGCATTCGTGAGACGTGGCCAGCCCATTGTTTTACCATTATTTTGATATTGGATACTGGGCTAGCCAAGACATCAGAAACAGTTAGATTGTTTCTCTGGGATTTCGTTGAACATCATTGTGCATCATCATCTTTTCTGGTGCTAGAGTGGTTTGGGAATATTGTGGCTTATGCCATAAAAAAAATAGTGGGCTAAGCCACCTTGATTGATTGTTTGAAGGTCAACGAAAGTAAACAAGGGTTGGATCACAGAGTTATCATGACATATAAAATAATTAATTAGGTGTTAAAGCGCCAATGGCTTTTAGACTTGTTTTTGTCTTCATAAAGTCATTCACTTCGTAACATTTTTTTTATCAAAAAACAGTTTTAAAAGTTAGATAATTTATCAAAGCTTTCTAAACAAATACGTAAGTATAAAGGGTTGTAACAATTTCTTCTTTGCCTTTTGAAAAGCTTGAAAAAAAAACACTGATTAATAGTGCGTGAAGTAAAATCAAATAAATAAGGCTAAAATCCTATATTATATAGCCCTATTTATTTGACTTTACTTCGGCACAATTTTATGACTGACAGCCAAATGGTGCAGGCTAAGTAAAAATAAAAGCTAAGCTGTGTTTAAGTTAGATATATTATGCTTTGAGCCATAACCCATTTACTTATGAATTTGCATTTTTTCTGTTTTCGTGGAAATGTATTTTTATTTTTATCCTTATTTTTGTGTAAGTCATGAGGAATTACAATGACTGTAGTTTCCTTTTTTTGAATCAAGCATATTAAATTACCTTCAAAAATGGGTACATTGGCAAGTTTTCAATGCAAAAGAAAAATTGGTACTTGCATACCAAATTACAAATCTAAACAGCGAAATGTCGGAGACACATAATCAAACGACAGGCCAAGCAGTAACGTCGGAAGTCATTAACTTCGACACTGAACAGCAGTCATTTATGTCTGAAAAACTGACTAGTCACAAACTAGGATGTAAATCACATCAGATCAGGTCTTAAAGACTAATGACACGTGTCGTTATTAACTAACGAACCAGAAATCGATGAGTGACGTCACACGATCGAACCACAGATAATGTCCCATTAGTCTGACATGCATATCGACATTCCGATATGGAAATAATTATGTGTGTAGGGGAATGTTTATTTCAAACAAGGTGTCCTTTGCAGTTTTTCAGTACTTTTAGCTGGTAATAATCCTACTAGTATCTAATATTTAGCTATTGTTGTTGGTGATCTAAGCAGACATGACATATGACAACAGATTCAAGAGGCTCGTAGAAAATTAAAGCCTGTATTTGTCTGTAAATTAAAAAAAAACCTTTTTTACGTCAAAAAAAATCCGAATGCTAATCATAAATACTAATACTATTATTTTAGCAACAATTTGAGTTAGTGATGCATCGCTATTGACTGAAGAGCGGAGCTTTTTTATGAACGCATATCTAATAATAACTAGCGCGCAATAAACTTAGCAAATATATTTTTTTTAAACAAAGCTTACATTTTTTTTTAACGTATATGACAATTTATAGTCGACGTAGCCCCGGTGCGCGGGCCTCCTATTTCTGTCTGCAGGGTTTAAGGTAACCTATCGTACGTTTACGATGAAAAAATGTTGCAACAATATTTTGTTTTAAGTGTGAGTATTAGGTACGTTTGTACGCTCTGGTAAATTTGATGTGCAATTAGTAATTTAGCTGTAAAAAAATATTTGCTAATGTATAAAAATTGACGGGTTAGACGGGATTGATAAGTTTTTAGACGTGCATTTAAAAATAAGTCATATTATAAATGCGAAAGTTTGTGAGCATGGATACCCTGGATGGATGCTTGTTACTCTTTCACACAAAAACAACTAAAGGATTTGGTTGTTTAGCAGAACCTGAATTGACATACAGGTGTAAACAGACTCTTCACGAAGCCGTCAACCAAGCATTATGTACATCAAACTAAGTAACTTTACGCAAAAAATTTGTGCTGGGAAACGACTTTTTTTACGGTAGGACTCAATGTAACGCATTCAAAACATTGTGCTGATAGATGGATTGAATAGTACGGGGGTCGTGAATTCGTGATGATGTGTTAGGTAAATAAATACTTTAAAAACACGTATTTAAAAAAAAAGTTGTGAAAAAGTTGAAACTTTGACCCCCAATATCTCCGTAACTAGAAGGTTCCCAGGTATGGTCTAGAACAAAAAAAATATTCCAATGACGGGGGGAAAAAGTGCCTTTCGGCTTCGTTAAGAGTCTGTTTACACCCTTTATAGGATACTTTTTATCTCTTTACTACGATCTTATGGGACAGCACCGAACACTTGGGCGAAGTTGTGGGCGTAAGCTAGTAAAATGAAATGGCTGTCTTTTTTTAATGAAAATCCACCATAGACTATCAAACTGAACTATTCTCCATACGACGAACATCGTAATCGCGAAAAAATTATCATACATAAAGGTTCGAGTATGTATTAAAAACACTATATGTCTTTAAGGAAATGTTTATTTTTCAAACAAGGCGTGGAAAAGTACCGTGTTTTGGGGTCTTTATCGTTCAGGTTTTGGACTCAGTTGGTGGCCCGAACGTGATATTTTTGTGAAGTTATTCGTAAGGCTAAACTGTGCTTGTTTGAAATGGTGTTTGTTGAACTACGCGTTCATTGCCCTTTTGTAGTGTTTCGTAAGCAGCAGTTCAGTTTTTATAAGGATTACCTTTATCTTGTACTGTTTCCCGCGGCTACGCTTGCGTTAATTTAGAATTTGACAATCAATTCGGGTTGTACTCCGCTTGCAATAATATAATTTAATCATGATTCCAAAGACACGTAGCGCCATCTATTATCAAAAGAACGTTATTGTTATTTTCCTCAGAGACATTACCTTTTTTTCGGGGTGAAAGACACCCTTTGCCCATTTCTGTACACCTGACAACGTATATACAAAATTTCAGAATGATCGGTTCAGTGGTTTAGGCGTGAAAGGTAACAAACAAAATTACTTTCGGATTCATAATATTATAGTTAAGATAATATAAAGGTGCGTTTAGACTGACAGAAAACGACAAACAGTAGACATTCTTTAAAAAAAAAAACATCAATAAAATAGAAGGCAGAGATAACCTAGTGATGTGATCGTCGGACTTCCAAGTCATAGGTCTCAAGTTCGAACCCAAGACCTGTAATTTCTCGGATTCAAGTGCGTATTGTATAATGTCAGTAGCTTCGGTGAAGCAAAACATGTGAGGAAACTAACATGTCTGAGAGATATTCCTGGACGGCATGTAAAGCCAAGTCAAAGGGCCCATGGGCGGCATGAAAACTCAGACCAGGACCTAACCAGGTCCGAGTTACCTCACAATAATGAAAAAATATAAATATCAATTATGATAAACCTTAATTTGTCAACTACATTCTTAGTAGAATACAAGACTCTGATTATACTATTAGCACAGTTCAAGATTGCTTGAGGAGTTTATCAGAGGGATATGAAACCTTACCGCGGCCCTGGAACACAAAGGGCAAAGAAGGAACATGGATGGTTTTAATCAGTACAAGTCTGACACTCCCTTCCGCTCTGCCCAGAGCAAAAACTTCCCATCTAAAAAAAAAAAAATAAAGGGATGCAAAACCTATCTGGTTAGCGAGATTACTCAGGTTCATCCAAAACCTAGTTATTAAAAAAAAGCCGTATTCCAACCGATGAGTAAGTTTCAAGAAATTCCACAACGTCTATATAGTTTTTTTTTTTATAGAAACGGAAATTTCAGTCAAATATTTCCACAATGAAACATACCTACTTGGCTTTCTTCCTAAAAGTTTTTAAGTAATTCCGAATTAGTCAACACTTGTGAATTTGTATGACTCAGATCTTAAGATGAAATGTGTTTGTCACTTTTTATTGTTTTGTTCTTGAGTTGAAATGACTTCCATTATTTATTTTGCAAAAATGTGTTAGACGCTATTTCATGATTATGCTAATTCGGGTTAACGGCAGTACCTATACTGACACAAACAAGAGAACGGAAAATACTGCAAGAGACATTATTTTGACAATCAGAACAGTGTCCTCTCCGATTTATGCACTAAGCATCTGTTCCCCGCGGGTTTGCCCGCATGAATTTTGGTAACTGTCCCACGGGATCATACTACCGGGATAAAAGTATCTTATGTATTAATCTAGATTAACTATCTATGTGCCAAAGATTTAATTTAATCTAAATCCGTTCAGTAGTTTTTGCGTGAAATAGTAACAAACCTCCATCCATCCATGCTCACAAACTTTCACATTTATAATTAGTAAGATTGTACCTATTGTAAAAAAATAACGCTTGGTGGCGCAGTGGCTGAGCGATTGACTGCTGCACTGCGTGTCGCGGGTTCGATCCCCACACGGAACAAATTTTAATATTTGTATAGCCTACAGATAGTTGTTCCGGGTCTGGCTGTTTGTGTATGTGAGTTTAAATGTTTGTAAACGCACGCTACGATACAGGAGAAAATCCTAGTGGGGCAACGTTTTTTTTTTTAAAAATGGTCCTTTAAAATCCGTTATTCCGACTCAAAAGACCAAACTAAAAAACTTGAACCATGAATGAAAACTACTCTCAAGAGGGAAAACTACTTCACTTACGTGGACTGCGTTCCGTTCTTGAGAACTTTCATTAAAAAAACACCTGGGTTCCGCCTGAAAATTACCCTTAATTTCTTTAATGGTCGTTCCGTGTGCACTTGCTATACTAGTGCCTATAATTATCCTTTCATCAGGTTTTTCCCCAAGTTGATTTACACATAACATCACGCCTGTAATCCCCGTAGGGTTAGCCAGAGGTGTACCTAATAGTACACCCACATTTCGCCAGTTATGTTTAAGTCCCATGTAATAGGGGGCGAGCCTATTACCATCAACCGGGCACAAATCCAGACTCCGTGGCTGCTATTGAGAAATTCCCGATGGAAAACCAATAGCACTTTACCCGACCTGGGAATCGAACCCAGGAGCTCATGATCAGCAGTCGCGCTTGCGACCACTTGACCAACGAGGCAGTCCAAGTTGATTTCTTATTTTTAAAATTAATTTGTAAATCAATACACAACATCACGCCTGTAACTCCGAAGGTTTAGGCAGAGGTGCCGCATAGTAACATTTCGCCAGATAGGGGTTTTCTACAAGTCGATTTTGCTGCTGATATTATCCCGATAAACATACATACATACATAAACTCACGCCCTTTTCCCATGGGGGTAGGCAGAAACCGCAGAACGCCACCTGCTACGATCCTTACATACGCCTTTTGCCTCATCCACGTTCATACATCTGGTCATACACGCACGCCGCCGCCGGTTGCGAGTACTACGCACCTGACCTTGATACTAAGTAGATTAAAACATATCTAGTTACTGGAATTATTAAGAAACTTCAGCGATGAGGTATCCAATAACTTTAGGTTTCTTTATTTGAAAACTGAAATTGAAGTATCTGTCTTGTTGTAATTACAGTTTGAATTTAGAAGAAAAAGAACCATTAAAAAGAATTCAGATAAAAAGAAAGAAGTATTATGATTGTGTCTCTAGGGAAATTCAAAGTATGTTTTAATTGATTTCGACAAACAAGGAAATAACTAAAATATTTCATTACCTCATTAAGTTTATTCTTAAAATGACACGTGTTAGGCTTCAACCAAAACAGTATCCTTTTGCTTATTTAATTTCTCATAAGAAATCTCCAAGGTAACAAAAAGTTTAATACGTACCAAAAGATTTAATTGGAAATTGATCCCCGACTTATCAAACAAAGTATTATAAACAACCCTTTCAGCATAAAATTTAACCGAAATGAAACAATTTCAAACCTGTACAAAACCACAAAAATGTTAAAGGATTTATAAATAAATGTAATGTTTCGTCAACTTACCTCTTTGTGTGGCAGCGAAGCTAACAATCACAGAACTACACAGAACTAAGAAGAAATTTCACTAAGAACTTTTTGGATGAGCGATGGTACACGACACTCGCGGGCACTCGCGGTCAGGTATCGTTCACAACTGAGTGTGCACAGTGCAATGTGCAGGGGTCCTGCACTCTGTTACGATACTATACCAGTGTACCAGACTGTGGTGCGACCAGACACATAAATTCAACAACCTTCGCGGTACCGTCGCCCGTGGAAATTATGTAAATGTCTGTCTCACTGCGCTAATGTAGGAAAATATCATTTTTGTTTTTCGTTTTGTTGCACTTGTGTATTTTTGTAGTTCATGCAGTGACCTACAGCCATTTTAATTCTTTTTGTGAAGTTACGAGTTCGCAATATGTACGAATAAAAAAATAAGAGTGTTGCAGATGCATCTTCAAACGAAAACCAGAATGTAAGTTTAATTAATTAATATGAAAATATAATTCTCGTCTAACATTTTTTAATAACCTTTGATCTGAGCTTTAGAAAAACTTATTTTTAACTTTATTATTTTGTCTACAGTAAAAAACTGTTTTATTAACACTCAGAAAAAATCTATGAACTCGAGCTTGTTTTGATTGAACTATTATTAAAATGTAATTATCGACGAAGTTAGTTAAAAGGTCTTGTAATTAAAATAAAAGCTTGGTAATTAAGTTTAAGCACAAATTAATGTTAGTTGTTGTTCTTTCACGTAAAAAGCTCTGCGCATCCTTTACTAGTTCTAAAAGTTAAACTAATTGAAAAATATAAAAGTCACTGATCGCAATCAGTTTTAATTAGTAGCATTTAGAAAAAAAAACAAGTCATTCAGTCAAAGTGACCTTTTTCCAGCCACCGAAGATTTCGTGGAAGAGGCGATGTTACTTATAGGCCAACACAATTTGAAGTACGGACGTATTAGTGAACACGAAGGAGAAAACAGCACTGACTTTTTAACACTCATAAACACTAAGAAATAATTCAGCCCTGAAAAACTGAAAAAAAAACTAGGGGACCCACAAAACCACTCTTAAGTTCGTAAACCATGAACAGACGAAATAAAGTACAGCTCAAGCTCTAACGAAGCGGATGTGCGTTTTTAGGGACAGTCTTATGAAAATGTTGACGTTCAAAAAGCGTTGTTTCTCAGTGTGTTTTAATAAATGACTTGATTTTTAACTACCGCATCCGCATCTGTGACTACTCTTACTCCATGTACACTGCACAAGGCGCACGGGTTGCACTGTATTCAATCGGTGCAAGATAAAGCCCGTAGAAACTTCTACTCAGCTAATAGCTCACTGCTAGCCTAATACCCGACTGCTACAGTTATGCTGATTCCCTCACCAATCCATGTGGCCTGCACAATGCAGACTGGTTGAACTGTATTCGATCGATGCAAGGCAAATATATCATAATTATAAACTACAGCTCAATAGCTAAAATAGCTAACTGGATTCAATCGATGCAACCAACTACCACATCCACAACTGCGCTCACTTCCTTCCTACTCCATGTACAATGTAGACGGGTTGCACTGTGCACTGTATTCGATCGGTGCAAGACAAAGCGATGTCAACGTCCCGACGCGGGACGAACCGGCGAGCGATGACCGCGCCACGGAAACGGTCCCAGGTAGGGCCATGCGAAGGCAAAAAGTTGGCTTTTACTCTAGATATACAGTGTTGAAAAAAAGAGCTTAGTTTAAGTGCTAATGTTTTGGAGGGAACTAACGACGCCACAACGGATGACTGTCTGGAAAGTGGAAGGAAGTGGTTATTATGGTCAGTGTGGTCACACACCACAAAACAGCTTCAACGCATGTGAAAATGAACCACATTTTGAATTTGCAATGAGAATCGGTAATAGATACGTGACAATGCAATATTTAAAATTGCAAATATTTCATCTCCTATTGGAATTCGCACCTATGTCATGATAAAGGACAATGACGTCCCGTATGAATTTCAGATAGCTCAAACTCACTAAAAAGTTTGAATACGTTTTCAGAACTATGCAAAATTCATACATGCTGTCAACACAGAATTTGAATTTAACACTAAAAAATGCGCATTCGTACAGCTGTTAACTGGTCAGTGCCGTAGAATATCCAGCCAGTTATTTTGTATTTATCTGTTCTCTCATTTTGCTATTTTCGCCGACCAACTTGTACAACAGCGTAACAGGAAAAAAAATGTCAGTTTTGATTAAGAACTCACAACGCGATGGTCCGAAAAGTTTGGCGAGCCAATGTGGAATGTTAACACGATAAGAATAATAATGTGTCAGGAAAAACTTTGAAAAGTAATTAGATAATTTGTTCGACACTTTCAGCATTATTCAGAATCACAAATTCGTAATATGCTGAGGTTGGTAAAATAAAACATAGTGTTTGGTTACCACACTGTATAATTATAAAGCTCAAAATCTGTTTCATTTAT
Source organism: Lycophotia porphyrea (assembly GCA_950005105.1). Classification (NCBI taxonomy): domain Eukaryota; kingdom Metazoa; phylum Arthropoda; class Insecta; order Lepidoptera; family Noctuidae; genus Lycophotia; species Lycophotia porphyrea. The sequence goes on from OX465396.1 coordinate 4,084,079, forward strand.
TTTTCATTAGCCTACTCTGTCCCACTGCTGGGCAAAGGCCTCCCTCATGGCTTTCCAACCCTGTTTACATTGAGCCCTCTCCGACCAATCCGTTAAGAATGAGTCCAGATCGTCACGCCAGCGTTTCTTGGGCCTGCCTCTGTTTCATTACTCGACAAAATTTAGACAACAGCAAATTTTCATACTAAACTGAATTTGTTTATTTTTCCAAACGAAAATGTTGCTTTCGTAGTGCCAACCTACACAGTCTTACAGGGCAGTTTTAATTTACCAATTCAAGTAAAAAGGACACATCAAAATTAGCCCTTTCCCTTAGTTCTTGTGCACCTAAACCACGAGCCAAGGACCAAATATTCTCACATGCCATTGACAGCTGTCAGTTTCCATCATTTATGAACCAATTTTGCGAGCGCAGATATATTTGCAGGAGCGACGACCCAACACAGAATTTATTAGATTTTTCTCACTTTGAAATAAAATTACATCTACAATACGAACGAGGATGGAGCTGACAGGGCAAATACTGTAATTGACAACTTGCTTACTTCACGTACTTACGGGTTGATAAAAAATTCAACTCGTGTGTTTTATTTATTTTTGTTGTGGTTAAATTAGTGACTGCCTCGTTCGTCCAGTGGTCGCAAGCGCGACTGCTGAACATGAGGTCCTAGGTTCGATTCCCAGGTCCGGCAAAGTCCTATTGGGTTTTTCCATCAGGAATTTCTCAGTAGCAGCCACGGAGTCTGGATTTATGCCCGGTTGATGGCAATAAGCTCGCCCCCTATTACATGGGACTCAAACATAACTGGTGAAATATGGGTGTACTATAAGGTACACCTCTGCCTAACCCTACGGGGATTACAGGCGTGATGTTATGTTAAATTAGTGTCGAGTTTCTAGATTTGTTTCAGTAAAAATGTTTACGACATAGTTCTGACTAACAGTAACTGACCACTGTATATTTTTTTCAAACTGCCATATTTTTTTTACAATACTTGCGTAACGCCATTCATATCTACTTTTTAATTCCGAGACTCGACCCAGTCAGGACATACCTGTAACAAAGAAATAAAAATATCTTACAATCGATAATATTCTTAGACATTTAGTAAACAAAACGATTATACGAATCAACACTCAGGCGGAGCAACAAGTCCACAAATATCTTAACAATAACTAACCACCATTTATTTACATCACAATGCCAAAGAAAAACTACCCCTATAATCCACTACAAAACCCGAACTCCCCCGAAGTCTCCCGAAGGTCTCGAGAGTCGAGAGTGGATAGCACAAGTGTTGGGACTGTTAGTATTCGATATCCTATGCATCCTATCCAACCCGAGTGATCCCAAGGGGGGTGGACGAATGGAATAGTGTTACTTGCTACTGTGATGGAAGGGGACCTGTTTATTTTCGATCTAGGGAATTTTCCTTTAGAATTTTGCTGAAAGTGTAGCTTTTGAGGAGAAAACTTGTCGGTGTTTATGTTATGGGAAGCTGAAGCTCTTTTAAGTTTTCTATAACTCAGTGAGTTCTAAGCCAATTTGGAAGTAGTTATTGGAATTTTTTGAGTAATCTGTAATTAGGAAGTTTCGTTTATAGTCACACTAGACTTGGCTTAAATTATGAATCTAATTGTATAAGTAATCAGATATTTCTTATTTATAAACATTCAATAGTGTGAAAAAAAAAGTGTGTGTGTACTTAGTACGCACGCAAGAAGTTATACTTCTTTGACGTATAAAACTAAAATGTTGACAAGCTAACTTCAGGGTGTATTTTGACTAGCAAACTTCAGGGCGTTGCTTCAGGGTGTCGGTTTTTCGTGACGGTGTGCGCGCGCATCGTAAAAATGTACTCTCATCATTTTTCCCTAACGCGCCAAAAGAAATGTTAGTCCAGTTGCTGATAAACATATAAATATAGGCCTACTTTATTGTTAGAAGGTAAAAATATGAAAAGAATTTAAGCAGATACTGCAGACCTTCCACCAAAAAACACAAGCGGTTACCATGGCAACGTATCAAACGAACTTTCCCACCCAAAATCTGTTTGACAGTTGCCATGGTAACCAGAAGTGGAACGTCTGATATCTAGACTAGAGTGTTCCCGGCCGCTCACCTAATCGTGTACATTCAACTAAAATATCTAGTGTCTGTACGTATAGCAGTACATATCTATGAAACTTCGCCCTGACACCGATATAGAATAACGAAACATAACCAAGACCGATTTGCAGTGGCAGGGCTGGTGCAGTGATTTACTGTGCTTTTTAATACCTACAATTTAACTATCGACCCGCCCACCTATCGAGTACAAACTATCTTATTTTCCAAGCTGGAATCAACTATACACATTCACAAAATATCTTTAAAATCGGTTGGGTGGTTTCGTAGATTAGCGCGTGCGTAAACACGGCGGCACATCAAGCTTTACATTTCCAGTATAACGTGGCCTCGCTTTGTACATATTTTCTGTACAATGAGACATCTGCATAAACTGGTTTTGTTTAGCTTTATCAACCGGCGTTCGTACGAACAACGATAAAAACTGTGGGAATTAAAGAAGTACGTAGGCATTTGTATTGCAGCGCGACAATAATACATGCTAGATAGACAAACTGAATAAACTATTCACTAGATTACTTAATTACACTTTCTTCAACGAAATTCCTAATCCATTGCTTCATTTGATTGAAAAATTCATGTGCTCGGCAACCTTAATACCGCAATGAATATTGTAGAATTGTCAAAATGAAAGGTATTGCAAATGTGTTACACAAGTACGCCGCTGGGCTTTGCTCCATTTGATTTTAAAGTCATTTTTGTCAATTCTCCGAAACAAGTAAGGCCATTTTATAATAATTGCATTCTGTTTTGGTATTTTACTAGAAAATGAAGTGCGAAAAACGCTCGTAACATGTTGAGTACAAAACGTAATATAATCCGTTCCATGTCACCGGTTTTATTTTACTCAACGCAGAGAGCATTTAAAGGTGCTTATTAATAGTAGTATTGTATTATATCTGTGCTAATACTTAATAATACCTTAGTAAAAACCTTTGCTCTAATAATGATCTGATTTTTTGTAAATACTTATATTTGTTTTAATATTTTACCAACTCAGCGAGTACTGAAAAAGTAAAATTCTAAATGAAGAATTAAATGGGAACTAAGAAAATTGGATTTTCGATTACAAAAAAAAAAACATAAAATCATAAAAAAGTGGTCCTGTTATGGTAATGGTACTGCAATATAATTATAGTAAAAGAGCTGTGTAACAATTTTTGGGTACAATAATGTATTTTCTCTTCTTTTAAATCTTATCGACTTTCTCCTCTTGTCTCATGTTACTTGGGGTGGACATGTTGTTTTCTTCCATTCTTCCCTGTCAACAACCACGCTATAATTTACTTATTTTTCTTTCTTAACATTCCTCATAGAAACCATCCATCTTTTCTTTTGTCATCCTGTCCCATTCTAACCATCAACATTATTTTTATTATCTAAATATTAATTGTTATGCAATTAAAAATAAACTCCTGATAAAGTTAACGTAGCAGCCCTAAGTCCCACATTCGATCAAAGTCTAGCATTACACTTGATTCAATAAAAACGTGCATTGTGTCCATTTTAACTACAACCATGACATAACTAACAAAACAATGTAATACACGAAAAGACTAAAATTAAGTCGACAATGGGTTTTTTACTTGTACAACACTTGAAGTTAAAAACTCACACGCTTCTATCCCGAAAAAATTACTGATACCAACCAAATCAAACGTTATTTATTCAAATTCGGCTGATAATCAGTACTTTTTCAACGTCAAAGTTTACAAGAGACAGTCCTCCAAAATTACCCTTCGCCACCTAGTGTTTTAAGGCACAAACCCACCGCGGCACACGCTATGCACGGCCACGCGTCGCATTTTAGCTGCGTGGATTCACAACGTTGTTCTACGTTTCCACTGCAGTACACGCTACGCGCGCACAACTATGTACAACAACAATTGTAGCGTGCGTAGCCCACCGCGACATAGTCGTGGGTTAATATTGACCTGCACATTGCAAAAAACTCCCACCTTAAATCCGCAGCGTTATGACTTTGTGATTGAATTCGGTTGTTTTGTGATCGCTAGCTATGTCGAGACTGCAGGGCCTGGTATAGTTTAAGGATACACTATTCTACCTAATCACTCTCTGCCTTTATTCCGATTTATTTGAGGCTGGTGCCGGATGTCTTCTTCTTTTTTATTTCGCTATTAGTTCTCATTTCACGAGTCACTCCTTTAGCCTAGCCATATCATCTTACACCCAGTCTATTATATCCTAACATCACCTGGTGATTAAGGTTCCTTGGAGAACAGAGTGTGTGTGTGTATGTAGTCTGTAGTGTAAGGCACGCTTAGATTGTAGGCACGCTAGTAATTGGCGGTCCTTTTACTCAGTTTTCATATAAACCAAGGCCAAAATCAATTCAACTGTTATTTGGCTTTTATAGATGTGTCAGTCAGTATTGTAACAGCGGATGTACAGACGCCAGCACATCAAGCTACTACAATCTGTCAGATTTCTTTAATATATTTTCAACGTTATTGCTAAAGCATTACGTTCAAGGTTGATTGGGAAAATCTGACAGTTTCGGATAGCTTGACCTGCTGGATGGCGTCTGTACATATTTCGATGGTTAATATTCTACTATGTCTCCGTTCGTCTCTGAAACTAAACAATAGCAGCAAATGGCCAAAAAAAAAAGCAAACATTGAAATATTACCAAACCCGTCTGGAATATTAATCTATTCATCCATATATTCATAAATGTCATGTCAACATCAATTGGTTTTACACCGACGACATCCGGCCGTTGGTCACGCTGCTAAATCATCGACTGTTCCGGCAGCTGGTGTGACCACTGTCATACTGGCACGGTGTCACGTTTATTTGTCACGTCGTGATAGCTAGTTAATATGTCTTCGTGGGTCACGCAGATGTTGCAACAAAGTGGGTTGAATAATCGTAGAGGATATTGTTCATTGTAATTGAGACTAGGGTCAGTTGTCGGGTCGAGGCGGGTTGAAGGACCAAGAACTATGAGCTAGAATACTAGCTTATCGGGACGTATAACTATGCGTCCTGATAAGCTGAGTGATTACCTGGTTTTATGTCCAAAATGTATTGACGGATATATTTTTACAATCAGAAGAATTGGACCTAAATAAAGTGAATCCTTTAATTAAAGAAAACACGACTGAAGAAGTAAGTTAAACCCAAAATTCCTAATACCGGCCAAGTGTGAGTCGGACCCCCGCATGATGGGATTTCGTTCCGTACCATTGTAGTAGGGGAGTCCTTTTTAATTTTTATTTTTCGTGGTTATAGCAGCAACAGAAATACACATTCGGTGAAAATTTTAACTGTCTACTTATTGCCGATCATGAGATACAGTCCGCTGACAGACAGATGGACGGACGGACAGCGGAAGCTTAGTAATAGGGTCCCGTTGGTTACCTTTCGGATACGGAACTCTAATAAAAAAGACAGACTTATAGACAAAAGTAGAACAAATTAGACCAAACAACACCAAAACAGCAACAAAATTAAGAGTCCCCTAAAAAGTACAAGTATCATAATATTTTATTAGCGACATTCTGTGTCGAGGAAATATGTCATTGTGCTCATAACATCAAAATTACAGATTGCGTTATTGGAGACAGCCATAACAAGATTTAGCGAGAAATGGAACAATTCGCGAAAGAAGATGTAACTGACTACAGTTTTATGACGTAAAGCATTCCTATACGTTTCTTATTTTTATGTAAGATTTTTGAGGAGAAAAAGGTATGTAATGAAACATTACATCGCGCCTGTAATTCCCGAAGGGTTAGGCAGAGGTGTACCTAATAGTACACCCACATTTCACCAGTTATGTTAAGTCCCATGTGTGTATGTATGTTATTTATGTAATAGGAAGCGACCCTATTGCCATCAATCATGCTCAGCAGTCGCGTTTGCGACCACTAGACCAACGAGGTAGACAGAAAAAAAAATAAGAATTAATAAAATATCAAAAACAATGTTTGGTTGTACAGTCAGCGTCACGATGTGGGTACCCCTCTTGAAAGCACCTACGCACAGTGGAACGAATGTATGGGAGCGGTTGGACGTAGACATGTCCGAAAAAAAAGAGTAAAATTATGCCAAACTAATGATGCCATCTTATTCGATTACTTAATGCCTTCATAACTTGTGGTGATGAATTTCTTCATAACTCCCATATTTCGGGAGTAATTTGAGAAAATGTGAAATTTTACTATGAAAATGAGTGTATCGAGCTCTCTCCCTCCTGATTCCGGGCTTGTTTCAAGTAGCGGTCTCTAATATCATAATGCTAATACTAAGAGCTATATTTAATACTAAGACACATAGTGCGCCAAATGTGCACTTTCTGGGATAAAGAGTGATGTTTATTTTATAACACAATTTTTTTATTTTTTGTTTATTTTGTTGATTAAAACCGTTTTTCTAAAGGTTTACCTTATTACAATAACATTTCTGAGCAGCCAATTAGAGAAGATATAAGCTAATTAGGATATATAATTAGGGACTTAAGGTTTACATATAAAACTGATGCACTAATGATTACTGATAAGAACATTGCTATTATTTAATTACTAAATGGCTCTTAATACACTAATTTAGCATGCATCATTTACTAATTATCACAATAACTAATTACCTTGCAATATTTAACAAAGGATACCTGGGATACCTGGATTTTATATAAATAGGTCACTATTAGTAACTTTAAAATCAGTGTTGATTTACACCTCGTTGTATCCAAGCTAATCTCGCAATGTATTTTCCAAATTTTAATACAAATCTTGATATTCACGTTGCTTTATGCGCACGCGCACATAAAGATTTACGCGACTTTAACTATTTGTTCAGTGTTTTAAAAGATAACAGTTGTGTTCAGTTATGTGAAAGTGCTGAAACAAGTTTAAAAGACTGGTGTCGTCGATTTTGCTACCGCATTTATGCAAAATGGACACAGTCTGGAAGAAGCACAGATAAGTTTCGGAAGAAACATGAGATTTGGCTACAGGCTGCAATTCAATGGCCGGAATTACAGAATGAAAATATGGAACCTTCTACAGAAAATATAAGTGACGTCATCGAGCCCATAATTTCTCCTGCTAAATCTGATGCTTCAACTTGTACACATCCTAGTCCTCGTAAATCTTTTGAGGACCTTAGTAACCGGCAAAAAAGAAGACGCACTGAAGATAGTCTTTCATGCAGCAGTAGCAGCGCTGAAATTATGTTTTCGGCCGAAAGGGCGCTTCAAAAGGCAGGACAAAGCGATACAGCTTATGTTATGAAATACTTGACGGAGAATCCAGAAGAGGCCTCAAAAATCAAAGCCTTCATTGAAGGTAAATCAATTCAGGTACGGGAAATATCCCCTTTGAAGGCATTGGCTCTTTATGTATCGATGAACTTATCGAAATGGCGCTATAACACTCTTCGGGATTTCAACACTCAAGAAGGAGCTCTTCAATACCCGAGTTACTACATGTTGGTTAAAGAAAAAATTAAGTGCTATCCGGCCAAAGAAGATCTCACAGTTACAGAGAGCTCTGCAAAAATCAAATTACAAGCCTTGATGGATTTAACCTCAAGAAGACTTATTAGGTCGTTAGAAACCCCTGTTGATCCCAATCAACAGCTCGTATTGACCAGCAAATGGGGTTTTGACGGATCATCTAGCCAAAGCATTTATCATCAAAGGACGAGTGAAGATGAGCAAATCGATCTTGCTAGTAATTTTATGATTAGTCTTGTACCACTGCGGCTCGTCTCAAAAGGTGTAACAATTTGGGAAAACGAGCGACCATCTTCCACTTCATTTTGCCGGCCAATATTGTTTAAGTTTATAAAGGAAACCAAAGAAAATGTGCAGAGAGAGATGGCTGAAATCGAAGCAGAGATTGAAGCCTTAACTCCATCCACCATCACTGATGGAATTAGTGTCAAACACCAACTGCTGTTGACAATGATTGATGGTAAAATTCATTCCATTATATCCGATACAGCAGCTTCAGTGTGTGACATATGCAAGGCTTGTCCTAAAGAAATGAATAATTTAGAGTTAATCAAAGATAAACACGCAAACGAGGACATGTATAAATATAGCTTAAGCACCCTTCACGCTTGGATTCGCTCAATGGAATGCTTATTACACATTTCCTACAAATTAGACATAAAATCATGGCAAGTAAGGGGTGATATAGCAAAAAGGCAAGTTGATGACAGGAAGAAAAGAGTTCAAGAGGCTGTAAGAAGAGAAACGGGCTTACTTCTCGATGTTGTGAAACAAGGCAGTGGATCCACCAACAATGGCAACTCGGCAAGGAGATTTTTTGAAAACTACACTAAATCTGCTGAACTGACCGGAATAGATGCTATGCTTTTAAGAAAAATCTGTGTGATCTTGCAGTGTATTTCATCAGGAGAGAAGATCAACGTAACTAAATTCCGAGAGTTCTGCTTTGATACTGCTAAGCTTTACGTGGAGTTATACCCATGGTATTATATGCCTTCTTCACTTCATAAAATTTTAATGCATGGGCCAGACATAGTTCAGAACATGTCAATTGTGCCCATTGGTTTTCTATCCGAAGAGGCATCTGAGGCTAGAAATAAAGATTTTAGAAAATATAGAGAGGGGCATTCTCGAAAGCATAGCAGTATCTCATGCAATGAAGATATTATGCACAATCTTTTACTGTCTTCTGATCCACTTGTTACAAGTATCCGTCCAAAAGGAAATAAGTTTGTAAAAAAATCTTCTTTTAAGGAATTTTATGAGCTTACGGATTCTGAGAAAAGTGATATCGAATTTGTTAACATAAATGATTTAGCGGACATCGATTCTGAATTTGAATTAATTGATGATGATGATGATGACGAAGATAATTAAATGATGTTATTGTTTTAAAATGTGTAACTTAGTAAATTAGAGCTTACATCTTAATTATTTATTGTACTTTTAATGAAACTAGGTAATTTATTATCAACTTACTTAAAAGTCATACTCTCATCAGTTCTTGTGAATATTTTTGTTAATATATATTTCTGTATATATATAATATATTTATAGACCTCTTAATAAGTCTGTCTGCGGTTTAAAGTAAATACAAATGGGGAAAAAACGTTTTTTTTTTTAAATTTTCATTTCCTTTTATCCCAGAAAGTGCACATTTGGCGCACTATGTGTCTTAGTATTAAATATAGCTCTTAGTAATAGCATTACGATATTAGAGACCGGTACTTGAAACAAGCCCGGAATCAGGAGGGAGAGAGCTCGATACACTCATTTTCATAGTAAAATTTCACATTTTCTCAAATTACTCCCGAAATATGGGAGTTATGAAGAAATTCATCACCACAATTTATGAAGGCATTAAGTAATCGAATAAGATGGCATCATTAGTTTGTCATAATTTTACTCTTATTTTTCGGACATGTCTACGTCCAACCGCTCCCATACATTCGTTCCACTGTGCTACGTTCCCAAATGGGGTACCCAATTGATGCAGCCCACCGTACATGTCACAATAGTAAGATTTCAGATATCAACGCTTAACCGTTTTGAAAACAAATTATTTAGAATGGTTCAAAACCACAGACCAGCAATAATAAACATGTTTTTTTTTTTAATAAAAGCAACGTGACAATATCAGCGATATGTTAACAACTCATATCAGGAAAAACGGTTTAACTTTCCCTCATTTCTTGAAAACAACAACTTGTTTAATCAGAGGGTAGTTATAGATAACCTTAAAGTTAACCTCGAGGTAAACCTCGTTTCAAGGAAAAGGTATAATTTCGCTACTGCAAATCTATTTCGGTATTATAGGTAAACGCCAAGACTTGTAAATGAGCAAAATTATGTTTGTGGTTGGAATTATGCCGATTTCCACTATTAAAATATTAGGTATGAATAAAATGGCGATATGATTGCTTTTCAATTGGCACAAGAAGCTTTTCAATTTTTTAAGTGATTAACATTAAGAGGAAATGTGCGTGGTTTTTTTTCTGTTTTCTGCCTGCAAGTGTATAACACGATAACCCTTGAAAAGACTGGTTGTTAGACTTTAGGGCTTCTACCCGTAATTACTGTCAAATATGTACAATTAATATCCTGGATCAAAGGCTTCTTAGTGGTCGACGCTGTATTGTTAATAATTAAGCCTTGCAGGTGTTAAAGTTGAAAGCGTATCCGACCATAAAAGCCATTTTCGATTAGACGTGAGCCCCCTTTAATTTAATAATTAATGGATATTGATTATAATTGGTGGACAATGGAGGTAAAATACTGGTATTCCTATTCATCCTGAATCAAAGGTTTCTAAGTGGTCTGACTGTATTGTTAATAATTAAGCCTTGCAGGTGTTAAAGTTGAAAGCGTATCCAGCATATCCTATCATTCCTGATACCTGGAATATAAGCCCGCCGAGGCCCAGAACATTCTTAGAACTAGGTAGCTGACCAACCTTCACCCATTATCACTACACAATTTAGCCTTTTCCCATCTTTGTTAGGGTTGGCTTGAACTGACTTCCAGAAGTTCCAGTCGTAACCGAATGGAGCTGGAAAAGCTAGATTCATCATCTGCCTAGCCTTTTCCCAACTACGTTAGGGTCGGCTTCCAGTCTAACCGGATGCAGCTGAATACCAGTATTTTACATGGAGCGACTGCCTATCTGACCTCCAGAACCCAGTTAGTACTGGGTAATACGATACCCCTTGGTTAGACTGGTTGTCAGACTTTTTGCGCCACTGACTACCTAATCTCATCTCGATTTTCAAATGACAGCCGAGACCAACGGCTTAACGTGCTTTCCGAGGCACGGAGGAAACTCGGTATGTAATGGGTGGTCACCCATTCACAGACCAACCTAGGCAAGCACGGCTTAACCTAAAGATCGACCCGAGCGGCTGTTATTATTTAGCCACGAGCTCCTCTAGGAAAAAGCTAGATTGCGGAGTGATAATGGGTGAAGGTTGGTCAGCAACCTAGTTCTAAGATTGTCTAGTCCTCGGCGGGCTTATCTTCCCGGTACCAGGAATGATAGGATATGCTGGATATAACTTTAACACCTGCAATACTTAATTATTAAAAATGCAGTCAGACCACTTAGAAACCTTTGATTCAGGATGAATAGGAATACCAGTATTTTACCTCCATTGTCCACTAATTATAATCAATATCCATTAATTATTAAATTAAAGGGGGCTCACGTCTAATCGAAAATGGCTTTTATGGTCGTGTTTAACACGATTATCACCGCATGTTACGGATACTTACTTTCAAAGTTACAACCCATATTTAAACAAGAATTGAGAATTTGAGAGGAAAATGCCATTAAACGAAAAATATGTATTTTCTAGTCTTTTTTAAAATAGAAGGATAATAATGTTGGTATTTTGATTAGAACAACAGATGCCTCAAAATAAATTAATTAATTTCTGTATAATTCTTGCTGAAGTACAATTGTTCGTTTCACAAAAAGTTCAATAAAAACTGTTAAATTATTCACAACCCGTCTACAGTTCCTTTTGAGTTTCGTTTATTTTCCTTTGATTATGGAAGACGAGTATAATGGCTAAACACAATTATTCAATGGATCTTGAAGAAGGGGATCCAGCACAAAGGCCATCGGACCCGAACCCATTGTGCCCTTTCCGTTTAAGCAGCTAAGGGGCTGGCTAAAGGAGCACACTAAGACACAAGCGGAAAAATGGTGGACCTCGACACCAGGGTGCAGGCAATCCAAGGAGGCTATGCCATCCCTGGATGCAAAGCTGACCAAGCGCCTTCTGCGCCTGGATAGAGATAGCCTGCGACTGGTGGCGGGGACCATCACTGGACACTGCTCACTGAATAAACACTTCCACACCCTAGGAATCACGGATAGCCCTCTGTGCAAAGCGTGCATGGAGGCGGAGGAAACGGTGGCGCATGTGCTCCTCGAGTGCACCGGTGTCACCCAGATCCGCGAGGAGACTCTTGGTACACCGAGATCCCTCGCGGATGCCCTGAGAAGACCACGAAGTCTAATCTGCTTCTGGAGGGAGGTGGGCTGGTTGGAGTAACGGCCACCATGGCTCACGCACAATGGTCCACCTTTAGGGACTAAGTGCGGAAACCAAACCCTTTAGATAGATAGATAGATAGAAGGATCTTGAAAAAAAGAGGTAGCGTTGAAATTAAGCTAACTTTGAGATGAAAACATTTTTATCTTGACGGGATCGAAATAGCTTTTCGATGGCGCTATCATGTATCTTAAATGTCAACCTTTAATGGCGGCCTAGCCAGCAGATATCTTATTTGAACAAGAATGTGTGTGCAACAACTAAAAAACCCGACTACTGAAAAAATCACGCTCTAATTAAATTCGAGGTTTACAATGTTAAATCAACTTTTACTATTTTTGAAGTTGGTTAAAATGTAACCGATGTTACCCGGTCCATAATAACGAATCGATTGACACCTTATTCATCAAAATAGCATGAATAGTTTAGGCTCTACGGAGTAACATACAATAGTTCATACATACATAGACTGCTAGAATCATAACCCTTCCTTTTGGCTTCGCCGTAGTCGGGTAACACTACCAAACTGTCAAAAATATTGCAATTATACGCACGCAATATGCACTGTCGCGGCAATATCTTAATCTTAATCTTCTTATCTTCTTTCTTAATTACGTGTCACGTTGTTTGTCCGCGATGGACTCCTAAACTACTTAACCGATTTTAATCAAATTTGCACACCGTGTGTAGTTTGATCGAACTTAAAAGATAGGATAGCTTACATCTCAATTTATAGGCGCAACATTATTTAATTGCATTACGTGACACAGACGAAGTTGCGCAGATCAGCTAGTAAATATGTATTTTAGTCTCATAAACTTTATTCATTGCAAAACGATTATCTATTGTCACGTAGTACTTAAAATGCCTGCAAGAGCAGTTAATCTAAAATTTAAACAGTCCATCAATTAATCATTTTTCAAAGCGATATAGCATTAAACAATAAAGCTATATAAAATAAAATATCGATATAAAAGCAAAATGGAATCCTAACTAATATTATAAATGCGAAAGTAAGTTGTTGTGTTGTGTTAGTACCTTTTCACGCCTCACCCACTGAACTGGTCATCCTAAAATATTGCATATACGTTGTCAGGTTTCCATCTCGAAAAAAGTACTGTTCCAAAAAAAAACAACAATAAGTTTCTTATGATTAAAGATGGCGCCACGTGTCTTTCGAATCTTGATTTAATTATATTATTACAAGCAGAGTACAAGCTGAATTGATTGTTAAATCCAAAATTAACGCGAGCGAAGCCGCGGGCAAAAACTAGTATCGATATAAAAGCGAAACGAATCGAAATTATTTTATAAACCGAATCACACACTCGTAACAGATCGGGATCGTTCGGGATTCGCAGAAACATTCGTTGGTAAAAAACAAAGAGCTTTCAGACGTATTGTCTCTAATCAAGTGATTCACTCAATCATAATATAAATAGTGAGGGGGCCACTCAACAGGGATGCACAGAAGGACTAAAGGACGGATGAATTGCTCAATGGCTGTGAGACGCCGATGCCAACAACAAAATGAATGCGTAAGTAAAACGCGTTATAGCGGTTATCAACGCTCAGCTTAGCGCCAAAGGTTGAAAATTCACACGCAATTAAATGTCGCGTCGTGTTAGTGAAACCGGGCACAAAGGTTCGATCTCGTGAAGGCGAAATATTTGCAGCAAACAGATGTTAGTTCCAAATCTGATTGCTTTCGTTTCGTAGGACAGATATCTGTGCAACCGTACCCTATACAAACAGGGCGTAACTTAATAAACGCAAACCTTTCGTGTGGTTTCTCAGACCATGAAACTAAAGTTTTTGTTCTATGACTTTTGGAAATTCATATTTTTGAAGTGAAAACTTCATTAGCGGCGTTGTGCACTTTTTGGGATGGGTAAAAACGGTTGAACTCGCGTCAGATCGTCAGATCGAATCGGCGGCGCAGGGCGCTTGCGCGAGTGTGCGTGTAGTTTAAGCTAGATGGCGTTGTTTCAAGTTTTCACTTCTGCCGGCAGTCCCCGAGTGCAAACTGTTGTTTTTTTTTTAGTTTTACATGTTGATCAACTGATCGCCTCAGTTCCTGTATAAAGTCTTTATGCGAATTTCATAAAATCACACGGGAGGTATGACGTTTATATGTCACACTTAGTGTTTAAAAATCTGGACAATTTCGAAACTCTGCAACCGCGACCTCGAGTTTTATTAGGTGTCTTCACGGAGTAGTCAGATAGAAGCCACGACGCCATATAATGTGAGAAAACTATTTTGACTTGTAAAAGTATTATAAAACCAATTTGCAGAATAAACATCATTCATGTCCTTTCAAACACTATGGGTTTTGGATATTGAGTTTTGATACGTATACGCGAATTTTCATTCCTTTGTTAATTGGCATTGTCAATAAAATCAGACTGTTCCTTCTGTAATCCATATTCTTCATGTACGAGGCGAGGACCTGCTGCCCTTGAGAACTGTCTCGGGTTGCGGGCCATAGAACCGGCGGCGGCGCAGGCGGCGGCGTTTGAATGGGTCAGTATCTGATTAAGCCCACTGTTTGTTTTCCAGGAAACCACTGATATGCATACTAACTCAGTTCATAAAATAACGGAGTTTTTCTTTTTTTGTTCCGAATAAAGTCTCACGGTATCTTTTTTAGGGTTCCGTTACCAAATCGCAAAACAACGGAACTCTTACAGATTCGTCTTTCCGTTTGTCTGTCCGTCTTTCTAAAATACTTTTTTTCTTAAGTCAATGTTGATGACTTTTCCAAAGGAAGGAAAAAAATTCTGGAAAAATGTGGGTTTGAATAAGATTTGTATTGTTTTTCAAATATGCGACTTCTTCGTTAAACTGAAGCAGTAACTTTGTTTTTCATTAATATACTATGAAAAACAAATTTAATTTTGCTGTTGAGTGTAAATTACCTATAAATGAGCGTTAAAAATATTACCAATGTACTGTTTGGTACTAGGTGTACGCTTTTTATGCGGGTCTGTCTCGCCAGTTTTTGAAAATATTTGCAGTGTTTGTAACATCTTATTTAGTATTTCAATTTAGCTTATAAAGTTTTTGTATGTAAATTGTGGTCTTATTAATTACTAGTTTGAGTAGACATTGGATGTATGTGAAACAAGTTAGCGGTTTTAATGTGGTTTTTGAGGGGTTGTCCTACATAAATTAAAAGCGACTTAAAATTAAACGCTTTAAGCAGTTCTTCCGACATAGCAGCAGTGCAGCTTAAATAATAATGTAGAGCAATAGAACCACCTGTTAGAGCATCTGAAGCTTCAAGGTTCTCTATAACTTGCGATATAACAAGCTGCAATAAATTACGTACTATCTGTGCACAGCTTAGGTTTCCTAGACTATGCCATCGTTCCTAAATTACTGCACACCACAAACTTGAAGCTCATTTAATGCGCTTGTAAAATAGGCTTAATATTGTATCTTATGTACGAACTAATTAATGTAGGTAATAGAGGCTGTTTGGCTGCCAAGCGAATGATATTGGGTTCTGAATAATGTTTTTTTTTGAAGATATACTTCTTTTGGCGCGTTAGTGAAAAATGATGAGAATAAATTTTTACGATGCGCGCGCACACCGTCACGAAAAACCGACAACCTGAAGTTAGCTAGTCAACATACACCCTGAAGTTAACTAGTCAACATTTTAGCTTTTTACGCCAAAGAAGTATAACTTCTTACGTGCGTAATAAGTACACACACACTTTTTTTCTTTTAATTATTTCAGTGGTTGTCTACGTTAGCATGAGTATAATCAGCCTATACTCTTCCTACTGCTGGGACACAGATTTACTTTCTGTGACAAGCGAGGGGTCTCCACCACGCGGGCCCAATATGGTTGCTGGGCAAAAGTGTCTACACTTACTGTGAAAATTTCAATCAAATTTCATTTCTAGCTATCATGGTTCATGAGATACAGCCTGATGACAGACAGCCAGACAGACAGACAGTGGAAACTTAGTAATAGGGTCCCGTTTTTACCCTTTGGGTACGAAACCCTAAAAACGGGCAGTTCAGAATGATGTTTTGAACACGTGGTGACCGTTTATGCGTGGTGTTCCACCCTGTATTGTGGCCCTAGTAGTTATATCAGGGCGTTTAATTTGCAAAGAATAGACCAATCCTCTCACAGATAAACCAGTAATATAATGTAACAACACAATTTAGTTTCCAGTTGGAGAAATGAACGATACATGAGGGAAAAGACTTGGGACAAGTTATTTAAATGTACTGAATACATTTGCGGTTAGTCAGATTTTTATGAATACTTGAATGGAATGGGCAGAATTTACAGTGGTTGTGCAATTCTGAGTAAGAGTTGATAGATAGGGACATTTTTGAAGTAAAAAACTTCTTTAGCATCGTTGTGATTTGAAAGTCGATGAAACGAAAAAGCGACAGTAAAAAGAGACAGATACATAAATTCATAAGATTTAACGTGGGAGAAAATGAGATAGAAAGCATTATACAGTGTTTATCTTGAAACCAAAATTTTTGGAGGTTTCACTTCTACCACGTCTGAATTGCACACATGTATTTTTTTTTATATAGTTCTAAATTGTTAGTCTCTAATTGGTCTTTTCGGTGACAAGAAAGCAAGTTTCTTAATTTCATGACCTGATTCACCTTTCGATAAGCTTAATTCAGTTAACTTATCTTCCAAATAACAAAAACAAATAATATTAAAAAAATCTGCTTCACAATAAATTATTTAGTTGGCACAAAATCAAAGCATCGACAAGATAACAATGTAATGAAGCTACAGTTCCAGTCACAAGGTATAAAAACTGTGAAAGTACTGCAGTTGCCAATGGGCAACTGCAGTACTTTCACAGTTTTTATGCCTTGGGAATGCCCTAGCGTAGATCTCTATGGAGAAGAACGGGCAAGAAACTCCATGGACACTCTTTTAAATCAGTATATTTTTACAAAACCTTGCTTAACCTTGGTTTCCCGCGATGGTAACCATCTAACCATCTCGCCACCGGACAACCGACCGTTCTCTTTCCATTCATCATCATAATCGCCAGTAAGAACCAACCAGTAAGAATTGGGTAATACGATACCCCTTGGTAAGACAGGATGTCAGACTTTCGGGCCTCTGACTACCGTCTGTCAAAGATCTACAAACGTTCTGTTTCCATTACTTGTAATCGCTATTTATATTACCTTATTTCGAATTCAAGATGTCTGCTTTAAAAATAATGCGATAATACCACTTGAAATCTCAGTTAATTTTACTACAATAGACGGTTAGGCACGTGTACTGTTCTACATAAACATTTCCCTAATTTCGATTGGATGATTTCAAAGTTGTTCAAGTGTGATGACTGGAATGTTAATCTTGAACAAATCTCATTTGTGTGCAAACAAAGGTCTGTTCAATAAATAAGTTGGGCACATTCAGGCACAGTAAGTTATCGTTGAAATTAGTTGTTAGTTAATTTTATTTTAACTACACGCCTATTAGGACACCCACATCGTCAGATACGTCATACTCATATGCTTAAGTCCCATATAATAGAAGGTGAGACTATTACCATCAACCAGGCACAAATCAACACTTTGGGTTACTGAAAAAATGCTTATTTCCAACAAGTAACAATTGGGCACAAATCCAGGCTTCGCGGCTGCTACCGAGTAATTCCTGATGGAAAAACCCAATAACACTTTGCCCGAACTCAGGATTCATGCTCAGCAGTCGCGCTTTAGACCACTAGACCAACGAGGCAGGCGTAAACATACATGGGTGTGTAATATATGCCATAATAACAGATAATATAATTATTATCACTTGAAATATGGTTTACATGATATAATTTTCATATACTATAAAAACCAATAACCTAATTTCATGTGATCTAATATTACATTTCATATAAACTTCTTTTGCTCTAATAACATTTAGTATAACGTTCATCTCATATAATTTTCAATTAGTATATTGCTCTTTTTATATAACGTTCAGTTGACTTAATTTTCATATTTACTCATTGCACATATCTGCCCAAATTCTGTAGTGAATAAGTAAATATCAGCCATGCCGCGGCCCGCTCGGTTTGGTCGCTCGCCTTCGCGCGCTAATGGTCATGGTTCTAACCTAACCTAACCCAGATGGTTCACCCACTGTAGGGGGGAACTGGCACTCGGCGGCTGCTGCCGCGGCAGTGTCAAAATTATATTAAACGTTACTATAGAATTTGAATATTATACTAACTAAATATTATACTAACTGAATATTAGTTTAAATGTGCATTATAGAAAATGTTTATTAAACCATATAAAATTAGGTCAACTGAAATTATATCAATAATTCATTATATCCTTTCATCGTTATACTAAAAAAAATTTATATTATATGAAATTAGGGCATGTGATCGTTAGAACTTTTGTTATTATGTCAAATGGTACGCACCCAAACATACATACATAAACTCAGGCTTTTCCCATGAGGATGCCACATGCCACCTTGCAAAATTAAGTTCCAATAAACAAAGCCATCAATAAAAGAATCATTCACTAACCCATAATGCGAAAAAGGCATAAACTACACTCACATCGGTTGTAAAACAAACTGAATTCTTCAAGCGACCTGTCATTGACATCAACATCAGACATCTTCAAGCTTTATAGCCAATTTGCTGAATAAATAAAACTGCATTAGAGCACTAAAATGTTTCAAATAAATCCAGAAACCTCAGTAATGTGAACGGTCGGAGGCTTCAAGTAATCTTTATTTATTTAAAGGGTCTGTCGATTCGCAAGGCTGTTTTAGTAAAAAATTGGCATATCGTTAGAGGCTAGTTTAGACCACAAACGAGAGAATACTCAATTTCTATTCCCACTTTATAAAATATTTCGTTGGTATACAAGGTGGAATACACTGAACCCGCACATAGAAACATTCATCGGTAATTTTATCAGCTGTTCCATACTTTTTGACCGTATATGTAGGTATTACAGTTTTGTAGGAAACAGCTGTCTTTTGTTAATAACCGACAATAATTTATATGTTATGTTGAGAATGATTAAGGCGCATACCCACGGTGGCGCACGGATAGGCTATGCACGTGTGTTAAGCTTCGCTTTGCAAGAAAATGTTTCTGATTGTTTCCACTGCAAACCACGGCCACGCTATGCGTCAATTGACGTCACAAGTACACGCGTGGCTTGCTCGAATAAGGCGCTCACATAGCTCAACGCTACCATGCACGCTGTGCATGCGGTACACGCTGTACACGAATATTAACCCACGACTATGCTGCGGTGGGCCACGCTCGCTACAGTTGCTTGTTGGAAACGTAGACCCACGTTGTCAAACAAAATACAGCAGCTAAAATACGCCGCGTGGCCGTGCACAGCATGCGCTTCGGTGGGTTTCCGGATTTACTGAATACTTGGTTTACCACCAGGCTCTTTTCATACAGTCCGGCTGCAGGTTAGTTTGCATCAAATGTTGGTGTTGGCGATGTATTAAAACATGAAAATGCATTGTGTATGGAAGTTTTCATTTTGGCCTTAATAAAACTGTCTAGTTGTTTACCAGAAAAAAACAAGTACAATTGCCATTCAATACTTCAAATAACTAACAGCAACCGCTTCAAGACTTTTGAAGTACCCAAACTCCTTGAAAGTGTTGGTACCAGGAAAGAATTATCTCCAACCTGACCAAAGCCAACTATTTATCAAAAAGCTCTCAAAGCTCAAAACTTGTAGACTCACAAACAATTAGGAACTCCTACACATCGTGAACTAGCTTTTACACGCAGCTTCACCCGCGTAGATATCGGAAATTGTTCTACCGGATAGTACCCACTTGCCTAGCGTTTTCCCAACTATATTGGAGTCGGCATCCAGTATAACCGGATGCAGCAAAACACCAGTATTTTACATGGAGCGACTACCTATCTGACATCCACAACCCAGTTAGTACTGGATAATACGATACCTCTTGGTGAGACTGCTTGTCAAACTTTCGGGGCCAAATGTATGTAATGGGCGATCACCCACGGACCAACCTAGGCAAACGTGGCTCAACCTAAAGATCGCCCCGTGTGGCTGTTATTATTTATGTAAAGTACTACCGGGATAAAATTAATTATGATGTCCTAATCCAAGTCATGATCTAACCATGTGCCAAATTTAATAGAAATCCGTTCAGCCGTTAAGGTGTTTAAAAGTAACAGATAGGCAGAGCTACTTTCGCTTATAAAATAATAGCTATTGCCCGCGGCTTCGCTCGCGTTGATTTAGAATTTGACAATAAATTCGGGTTGTACACGTGGCGCCATCTATTACCATAAGAACTTTATTGTTGTTTTCCTCCGGAATAGTACTTTTTTTGGGATAAAAGGGGGGTCCTATGACCATTTCTGTACACCTAACAATGTATATATGCAAAATTTCAGGATGATCGGTTCAGTGGTCTAGGCGTGAAAAAGTAACAAACTTAGTTTCGCATTTATAATATTATTATACAAGTAAGGAAGTAAGTTTGGAAATACGGATTGTAAACACCATTATGTAAATTAAACATTCATACAAATTATATTGTTTACAGTTTCATGAAAAATGCTCGTTGCATAAAATAGTGGCAGTAATATCAATTGAATGCAAATATGTGAATAATCTCACTTTCTGGAGTATTCAATTATATGACCTTGTTGTGTTGTTTTTCTGCACTTTGCACTGGGTTGAGTTATTGCATAATAAAAAAAGGTATTTTACATAATATTGTTGAGTAATAAGTGTAAGTACTGTTAAATCTGTGCGCAATAACGTAAATGGCCTATATTATATCACAATTCATGAAAACAAAGAGTCTCTGATGATTGTTAGTCATACAGGCTGTAAACAGACTCATCACGAAGCCGTCAACCAAGCATTATGTACATCAAACTAAGTAACTTTACGCAAAAATTTGTGCTGGGTGACAATTTTTTTTTTGGGCTGAAAAATCACGTTTTATGGCAGGACTCCATGTAACGCACTCAAAACATTGTGCTGATAGATGAATGAATAGTAAGGGGGTCGTAGAGATGTTAAAAGTAAAAATCTTACATTAAAAACATGTGTTTAAAAAAAAAGTTGGAACTTTGACCCCCAATATAATAACTATAAGGTTCCCAGGTATATCTAGAACAAAAAAATGATCGCTTTGACGGGGACAACAAGTACCTTACGGCTTCGTTAACAGTCTCTTTACACTCTTTATACTTTTGGAAGATTGCTTTTCAGTAAAATTAACCAACTTCAGTAATCTGTCAATCAATAATAATAGCCACTCGGGTTGATCTTTAGGTTAAGCCACGGTTGCCTGGGTTGGTCCGTGGATGGGTGACCACCCATTACATACCGAGTTTTCTCCGTGCCTCGGAAAGCACGTTAAGCCGTTGGTCCCGGTTATCTTTTGTAGATCTTTGGTAGTCGTTACAGGTAGTCCGCCCCGAAAGTCTAACAACCAATGTTGAGGTGGCACACTTATACGCGTCGAACGATTCGAATGAAACGAATTTTAGAATTCTTTACATGAAATCTTATGAAACCTCTCTCTCTTGCCCGCGTCGAATCGTCCGAATCTGGATGAACCCCAAAAATCCTAGGCGAATTCGGATGACGTCTTCAGATCCGGCGCGGCTGATGCGGTCGACTTCACAGATGCGCTCGCATTCTATCAGTTGCGTACGACAGAGCAACGCGCGAGTACTACTTCTACGAAACGATTGTTCGGCGCGGTCGATTCTTTCGGTGCGGATATGTGTGCCTCCTCGACTTCGATTCGTTCGACGCGTCGGCTCGGATAGGTGTGCGTTCACCTTTACGAAAAGGTTTTGTATTATCCACTACTAACTGGGTTGTGGAGGTCAGAAGGCAGTCATTCCATATAAAATACAGATATTTAGCTGCATCTGGTTAGACTGGAAGCCAGGGGCGTAGCTACCGCCGTATCTGCCGTATCAATTATACGGGCCCCCCCGGCCACGAGGGCCCCCGACGTGTCAGACCTGTCACTATTGTCCATAGAGGCAGAAAATTTAGAAAAACTTAAGTCGCCATCAGCTATAAATGATTTAATAAATCAGTTAGCCGAAAAAAAGGCAAGGAGAGTGTATATATATTTAATTTGACTAGTTTTTTTAAATTTTGGAAAAAGTGACAGATATCTCTATGATGAATAAATCATCATCTTCCTGCCCTTATCCCATTTTATTTGGGGTCGGCGCAACATGTTTTCTTCTTCCATTCTCCCCTGTCAGACGTCACGGCATCGTTGACTCCTTTCTCTTTCATATCAGTCTTCACACAATCCATCCATCTTTTCTTTGGCCTGCCTCTCCCTCTCCATCCATCAACATTCATGTTCATCACTCTTTTAGTCACATGCGTTTCATCCCTCCTCATTACATGTCCATACCAAGACAAACGACTTCCTTTCAATTTTTCTGTAACAGGCGCCACTTTCAAACTTGACTCAACTCTATGATGAATAAATATTTATTTTAATTTTATGCCAACATTTTTTTTTCTTTTGTGAGAAATCTTTACCCTTCAGTAGGGCCCCCAAACAAATTTTTATACGGGGCCCCGCCAAGGCACGCTACGCCACTGCTGGAAGCCAACCCCAACACAGTTGGGAAAAGGCCAGGCAGATAAGTTTATCTATGACCCACCAGCACCACCGTAGGATACCTACTTATAACAGCTCACTTACAATAGAAACATGAATCATTCTTCACTACCAAGAAATAAATAACAAACTCAGATCTATACCCTCGCACAGCTGTACCATCGGAAACGACACTCTGACGTCATCCAATACTGTAACAACATCAGCACAGCGGGGGTTCGCTCGGCGAACGACAGAGGTACACCCACCCACGCAGCTTCAATTATCTCTTTATTAGATGCAGTATTAAAGTGATGGATGCACTTGTGGGGTGGGTTGTTGAACTCTGACCACTGTCTGTGAATTGAGTAAGATCGAATGTGAAAAGATAAGCTGTGAAAGGTATTCGCTGAGAAAAGTGTGAAAAAAAATATCAGGAAATTCTCAATGGCAGCTACGGAGTCTGGATTTGTGCCCGGTTGATGGCAATAGGCTCGCCCCCCATTACATGGGACTTAAATACATAACTGGCGAAATGTAGGTGTACTATTAGGTACACTTTCCTGACCCTTCGGGGATTTTAGGCGTGATGTTAGTTGAGTTACTACTTTTCTTTCTTTATCGTATGGTTGAAGCGACTACACGTTAATAGCACCTGTGGGGTAAGAGCCTCGGCTTAGCGCATCGCTGGGGGAGGATAGCAAGGGGACAGGCTGGATCTGAGTATGATTATTTAGGGGATTTTTATGGGTTATTGAATACTACCGTAATATTTAATTTATTTTGTTTAGTTATTTTATTAGTGAACGAATGCATATTGAATACTACTGTTACATTTTTTTGTTATGTACTAAGCAAGCTCTAGACGATGATAGTATCCGTAATCAAATTTTCATGGAAAAATCAAAATATTTCCGTTTCTTTCATGAACCATGGCTCCCTCCCCCTTTATATTTTTTAAAATGTTCACTAGCCTATGTTACCCGAAATAACTCAAGGCTTCTAACGATATCATATACATTGAGATCGGATAAGCCGTTTAGAAGTTATGGTGGAATAAAGAAACTCACAAACATACATACATACATCAATCCTGAAAACATAACACTCCTTTTTTTGGGCAGTCGTGTAAAAAGATTGACATTTAAAAATATCTGAACAGCCTCTCGGAATTTAAAGACCCACTATCGGACATATGCATTGACATTCAGACCATAAGGTCAAGTCCTTCTGAAAGATAGCCGTAGTAACTGCAACTCTTCCCCCTGGCTTGAGACTTCACTCTCAAGGCACCCTGAACCCGCACAGGATAGTCCGGTTAAACAGACGACAACCTCCTAGGATGACCTTTGACCAACGATATGATATTAAAAAAAAGACGGGTTGCACTCCGGGAGTGCCGGCAAAAGTGAAAACTTGAAACAACGCCATCTAGCTTAAATATCAGAAATTTCAATAGCTTTCTGCAAGAACTGCGTTACCGATTAAATCTGACGATCTGACGCGAGTTTAACAGTTTTTACCCACCTTTTGGGGTGGGTAGAAACTGTTAGTGCACAACGCCGCTAAAGAAGTAATTTTACACTTAAAAAAAAAAACTGCAACTCTTAACACAAAACAGACAAATAATCGAGTAACTGTATAATTCCGAAAATCGATTATACAGACTGAGTCGTAATCCTGATTGGCTTGCCGTCTTAAGTAACAAAGGTCCAAGATAACCCCGCAAGGAACGTAGGCGTAAACATTGTTATGCAACATAATAAACACTATAAACAACCACTTTCTAAAGATAAAACCATGTGGACAAAACCCGGTAAACGCTTGAACCGAACCGGTCCAAACAAAGGGACTCGAAGCGTGTAGTGACGTAAATAAACGAGTTATGAAACGATTTGTTGTTTACAATAAAGTTCCTAAACAAACTGTGCAACTATAAACATTGTCGTGTTTAATTAATATAGGTGTATTCATATTTCTACTGAGTGTAATTATACTTGCTTTATATTTTATGGCGTTGTATTTTATGACTTATTGCATTGTATTGGACTTGGACGAGTCTGTAATGTTGCGATAGTTAGTGTGGTATACATATAAATTAGCTGACCCGCGCTACTACGTCTTTTTTTTTTTTTTAGTTAGCCTGAACTGTCCCACTCCTTGGCAAAGGCCTCCCCCCATTCCTTCCACTTTTCCCGATGTTGTGCCTCACATAAAACTGTGATATCTCCTAATATTCCTATTCATTGAAATCAAATGATGTAAGGGCAACTTTGTACAACATTAAATACTTGTGATGAATGACGTATTTATTTGGTTAAGGATTGTATCATGTTTGTAAAAACACCTTCGCAAATAATGCATTATTTTAAAATGTAGCTCTTCCCCTATTACATGGATATGTACATAGGTATAAGATACACCTTTGCCTAACCCTTTGGGGATTACAGGCATGATATTATGTTATTAAAAACTACAATGCAAACTTAAAAAGTTAAAACTTTATGAATATAAACGAGCTTTACAATTACTCTGAAAATTGTTCGAGCTATCAAATAGTTCAGAAACAACAACATAGTTTTGCATGAATTTCTAACAAAAAGCCACCAGAACTTTCCGAAAACATTTGTATATAATTTAAATGTAAATACAACGTTTCAGACGATTTGTCGTATTGTGGGCAAAAAGTTGATTTATACGACGGGCCCCATTACCGGCGTTGACGTGTGGACGGAGTGCAGACGACAAAGGAAATTCATCGCGTATAAGAACGCCCTGCTAACATATTTTAGGTAAACATTCAAGTTGTGGATTGTGATATTTTAATAATAGAATAGTAATAGAAAAATAAATTAACGTGGGTCATTTACATTGTGTCACAAATAAAGGTGGTAGTTTTATTTTAAATGTATCTCAAAAATCTAAGGGTATGTCCCTTAGGGTGTACAACACAATATTACTACACTAAAGGAAGTCATTAAGACAAAGTGCGACCTTCAATAACTTGTTGTAACTTGTGATGCTTTCAAAGTAATTCGTGTTCCTACGCCGGCAATCAACAGTAAGAATTCATATAAGCTTTTCGTAAGCTTATATGCAATACTTTTTTGACTTTCCCATCGTCTTAATAGAATGTCACTTTGTCTAGACAAGTCACAAGTCTAGACTTGTGGTGTTTTTAAGTGTTCCTTTCTTCAAGTTGTATTTCAAAGTTAGTCTTAGTTTTCAGTATATACGACTTAGAAGCGTTTGCGGAAAAGGACCTAAGCTAACCTAACCTCTCTACTGATATACGTTACAAAATAAACCGACCCACCTACAAACCTTTTTAACCACCCCGACCTTTGTTTTTTTTAATGTTTACAAGGACCCATCTACAAGTATCCAACCTCTTACAAGAAGACCTCCAGTCCACAAGATTTGTCGCACCTAACAATGCGTTGATTTATTCCCCGAGATTTACTTCCGACTACCGTTGCAGACTGCAAATCCAAGATGGCGGCGACTGCAGACAACAAAGCCGCGACGTGATTAATTGACGGGGCAGGGACCTCCACACCCCTGTGTAGTCAGTGAAAAGGGGCAAGAACTAGACTACACGAATTATTAGGAAATGGATTAAAAGGCAGCTTTGGGTCTGCACTCATTAATGAGCACCATTGATAACTTCTAAAGGCATGATTTCAAAAGCAACCCTTTTTTTTTCATATGGGAAATCATCACATGACTTCTCCCGCTCTGGGCAGAGCGGAAGGGAGTGTGCCTTACAGACCAAAATATACGGTAAATACAATTTGTGATAGTAAATAGAACCTTAAAACTATGTAGCACTTCACTTGTGCACTATGTCGCTGTGCGATCTTGGGAAGACTTGCCCGTGGAAGCAACGGAACACTCCGTGCGGCTTCTCTCCTAAACTCCTCTTTCAAGATGAAAATGATCCCAAAGGAACGTACGACCAGAATGAAAGTATCCTAACCTAACCTTTTTTTTCCGGGGTGGAAAATACTCATGGATTTCCTTCGCCCTGGGGCGGGCGGCAGGGTCTGCCAGACTCGACTGACTAAAAACCACTCCGGTGTTCCCTTCCCACACTTGCACCGGGGATCATGGGAACTAGTGCACCTTCCACGATCCCCGGCTAATCCTAACCTAACCTAACCCAACCCAGTACATGGTCTACCTGTGAGCCAAATAATAGACAAACACAGTAACTTTCGCATTTATAATATTAGAACGGACATTACCACCTGTCTAAGTGTCTATGTCTGAACAACGCATTAAAAAGATCGACATAATTGTCACCTCTTTCTTTTTAACCCAGAGGTGGAATGATAAACAATAGCGGTGCCTCATGAAGTCATGACCTATGGCATAATTTCCGCGTTATGCACCACAGTAATTATAAATGCACCTCATTATCATTCTCCTGACCTAATTCCACTTCTGGCACATTCTATTATCATGACCCAATGACATCATCAGAAGCATTCCTTGCTGACGTCTTTATCCTCATGATCCGGAGCCTGACTTCACTCACTGCTGGCCAAAGGCATTTATTTCTGAAATCCATACGCGCCAAGCACGATAATTTCATTATTTTTTACCAATATTCCCGCAAAACAGCTCAAACCCATTCATACAGTATAACACCCCGGTCAGACCAATAAAACCCCTATCGACGTACATTTATGTCAACATAAAAGCATTATTGCCTGCACCGGTGCAGGGTGCAGCAGACAACAAAGAACCAGACGGAATTGCCGACCCCACGTGATTGGTTGGCGAGACACCCAGTTATGTAGAGAGGTCTTATGTAGGTGGCGAGACACCGTTATATAAAAGCAGTAAGAGCTGAATGTAGGGCTGATATTTCCGCAGGCAGATATCTTAACTTTGAGACAGTATTACCGTAAATATTTTTACACAAACAAAAACTGTCTAACGTCAATTTTATTCCATGAAAAGATTTCGACATTCCCACTGTCGTCTATTTAGAATGATTTTACAGCTGTTTGGAAGTTAGAAGGTTTGGAAATACAAGACAACCATGGAAGAACAATAGGTCAAAAAAATATTAAAAAACTGGCCAAGTGCGAGTCGGACTCGCGCACGAAGGGTTCCGTACCATTATCTATACAAAATTAGACAAAGACGGCAAAAAAATCACGTTTGTTGTATGGCTTGTATGTTTCCCTTAAATATTTATTTTATTCTGTTTTTAGTATTTGTTGTAATAGCGGCTACAGAAATACATCATCTGAGGAAATTTCAACTGTCTAACTATCACGGTTCATCAGATACAGCCTGGTGACAGACGGACAGACAGACGGACGGACAGCGGAGTCTTAGTAATAGGGTCCCGTTTTACCCTTTAGATACGGAACCTTAAAAATTAAGAGTTTAAAAAGAAATTGATTGGTTTCCAGATTTCACGGCTTAAATCAGAAAGCTCTGTGAAGGTACTGCTTATCAAAATTAACGTGTATCCTGAATCTAATAGCAAAGATTTAATCAAGAAATCAAGAAGCAATTAACGCCGAAAAAAATATAACATAGCCCAGATATAAGAAGTCGTCAGATAGAGAGAGAATATTTACATGATGAATGCAATGCCTTCTAACTACTTTGTTTGTACTGAAATGTTATCCATCTTAAGACAATTCCTCATGAAACAAAACAGAACACAGTGAATGCTCCGGCCATTTACTCACTTGAACGTTTCCGCCACAATTTTCCCCTATACCTTCTCCCCGCATTAAGGTACGGACACAAAATATTCGTTCTCACGCCCCTTACCTTGTCCCATTAAGCTTCCTGTAACTAATGGAAACCAGCTCCTCGGGAAATTCGGTAGTTTACGTTACTGTAATTTATTTCATCAGCACTACTCTCAAAACGGTGTAGAAAAACGTCGTGAGGATACCGGTGAGTCCTGGCCATGTCCGCATGTTGAAACATCTTACGTGAGATGCGGGGATCAGGTCAAATTTTACGACATCTCACCAAAATCGATCTCGAAAAATTGACTAACGTAATTGGTGGACGCTTACGTAGCTTTGTGTCAATATACATTATATATAGGTTTGACATTCCAATCACTTTATCGCCGATACAAATGATACAATATCACTTTGGCTAGACCCTTTGGCCTCAATATCACAGTTCAATGGTATAAGAATTTAATATGCATTTTTCCTCCAATGGAACTGAACCTAATTTAATTGCAAATAGATTATAATGTATGTTTGTGTATGTTTATTTATTTTGTAATTAGTATTTAACCTTCTTTTGTCTTCCTTCCTTCAATTGTTTACACCGGAAACTGGTGTTTACCTGCAAACAAGACAAAACATATATTTTAAGTTAACTATACTATAATTATGGCTCATCGTTTGTTTTATTTTTTCAGTTAATGAAACGCCAACACTTCGCTTAAAACCCTTTAGTAAGCAGGTACAGAAAAAATCTCTACTCTTTGTAAATTTTTACCCAAAATTGAAACACAACTGCTTTACAATATTGCTAATTTTATGGTTACAATGGCGGTCTTATCGCTAATAGCGATATCTTCCAGACAACCTAACGGCAAAGCCAAAAAGGAAGGGTTTTGATTTTTATAAAATTGAAAAGGGAGTTTGATAGAATTGAGGAGGTCGGAGTGATGTAGCAAAAAGACAGCTAAAGAAAAGGAATATATTTTAAAGTAAATCCACTTTGTTTTGGCACATTTAAATCTGTGATTTTCTATAGCATACCAGAAAAAATCGTACAAAATATACAAATAATAACAAAATAAAAAGACTCAAACGAAATCACATTAGTATGCACACTATAAAACACGCAGTGCAACCGAAGTTCATGGCTGCTCATTCGATATTCAAATTACGTAAATCAAACAACGCGACTCTTGCGCAACAAAAGCTACATCATTTATTCATTAAATAATCGTTCAAGGTTACGACAAAACAGTTAAGCTTAGAAAAAACGCAGATATTGTATAATGGCTGTTGAAAGGTCATTTTTTTGGAGGTATGTTAAATTAATGTATGTGTTCATACATAACATACATCACGTCTTTATCTTCCGCTTTGGTCATTTGTCTAGCATAGAAGGAGCAAGGCGCGGTGATGGCAGGTGGAGTAAAGCTGTGACCGAGTGGCGTTCAAGGAATGGAAAGAAAAGTGTTGGTCGTCCGGCGGCGAAATGGCGAGACAACATTGTTGCCATTGCGGGAATATCCTGGATGAGGCTGGCACAAGAACGTGGAGCTTGGCACAAGCAAAGAGAGGCCTATACCCAGCAGTGGGTGAAGTCGAGCTGAGGATGATGATGATGATGAGAGTCCAACTCATACTTGCTGTCGGTGGCCATTCAGAAGGACAGTGGGTAGTGAAGTGAGTTTGGTCCCTTGTCGGTAAGATAAACGGCAGAATCATAGTTAGTATGGAAAAGTAAACCTCCACGGTTGGAAGCGACTGGCACAATACAGGGTGGAAATTTGCAACGGGGCAGTAAGGGGATACCTTAACCGTTGTTACTACACGACAATGGTCTTAAGAAACTACCATAATTTTTCGTGTTTGATACACACTCACATATTTAAAAAAAAAAAATTACAGACAGGGTACTGACTAAAACCCATCCATGTTCCTTACTTGGCCTTTGCATTCCAGGGCCGCGGTATCTCTTTCGAAGTCCCGCAGCCCTGGCAGGGTTATACGATACCCTGCAGCCTGTAAAGTATGTCAAAGAATACAAATGACAGGCAGGACTAACGGCTTAACGTGTTTTCCGGGACACGGCGGAAACTCGGTATGTAATGTAATGGTCACCCACCCACGGTCCGACCTTGGCAAGCGCGGCTTTACCTTGAAGATCGACACGTGCCGCTATTATTATTTTGCAACGAGCTCCTATAGTTAAGTTCCCTGCAACAACAACTTCAAATATCACCCTCCTTTTGAGCTTCGTCGCAGTCGGGTGAAAATAGCTGTAAAATTATTTATAGAGACCTGCAACCACGTACTTTATCATGTGCTAAGCTTATGTCATGAGCTGAGATTACATTAATAGGATTAGTACATAGAATTCCTTCACAATACGCCCCCATAGTGTGTCTCAAAGTTATTCATATGAATAAACATACCCACCAGGCCCGAAGGCGCCTAAGAAGCCGATTCCTGCGGGCTTCCCTTCGGAACCAGCCACTCTACGTAGTGTCTAGGTGTATACCTACATCATCACGCCTAAATACCTCGAAAGACCACACAGAAATGTACCTTTGTCACATCCGGACTTCAGGTTACTGAG
This sequence comes from Lycophotia porphyrea, assembly GCA_950005105.1. Taxonomy (NCBI): domain Eukaryota; kingdom Metazoa; phylum Arthropoda; class Insecta; order Lepidoptera; family Noctuidae; genus Lycophotia; species Lycophotia porphyrea. Next base: position 4,115,185 of record OX465396.1, read on the forward strand.
AAATTCCTTTTAGGAATCCACACAACACTGCCTAACCTGGACATCGAACCAAAACCGCCGCTCAGAAGTCGCTTGGGACTACCACCGAGACAGTCAGCCTGCACTTTTATAGTTAAACCTTTTTATTTATGATCAGAACCTAGTTCGAGTATAGATTTGGCATAAAATGCGCGTCACACCGAAGGCGAATTGGCACTGAGCCAGTAGCTTGTGGCGATATTTAGTGCCTCGGTACTCAATTGTAGAGTTCGATTTGCCATGAAACTGCCGCGGGGAGAAGTGGTCCCACAGAGAACCAATAGCCGAGGTTTTGTGGCAATAGTTGTCTTGAATTTGCGATGCCAAAAGATTTGAAGATCGCAATCACTACTAGGACGAACTGGCGGTTTCTAAGCTGGTTTACAGGTGTAAAGAACTGGGTGGGAAGGTCCTCATTCCTCATTGAAAAAAGGAAGATCCTCCGTTTACATGTGCGTGTCCACTACATGATGGTGGTCAGGATAAGCCGCGTATGCTCGAAGCTGAACTAAATATTAGGAATATTTGGGACTAGCCCGAACGATCATAACGACGGGGTCATCAAACAATCAATGTGAAATTTTTAAATGGGTAAGTAATTGGGTTTCGTAAATACCTCAGAAAATGTGGTAAATCAGAGATGATGAACATAAATGTTGTGGAGGGAAAGGTCATACAAAGATGGATGGATTGTGTGAGGAAACAAATAATAGGGTAGTTGACCAAATAAATCTAATTAGGTCCGAGTGCTCATAGCCTATTTAAGGAAATTTCGAAACGCCTAGTTGACGCTTCCCGTGACCCAAGGGCTGGCTTTTACTTTGGCCAGAGGCTAAGTGTTGCCATACAACGTGGCAACGCCGCCAGTCTCTTGGGCACATTACCATCTGACAGCGTTGAGGAGGAGTTTTTCGATGCCCTTTTATAGTTTGTTGTTAGTTTATCTATTTTAGTTTAATAGTTTTTAATTATCAATGTATATAGTTAGTTTAACCTAAAAAAAAATATATATTTCATTAGTCCGTCAGATAGATTTCCAAAAAAAATTTGACACGGTTTTTTATTTTTCTCGTAAACTAAAAATGCGGACAAAGCAGTGCGTCGGAAACTTGTGTGACGTCACATTCCGGTACACTTTTTAGCAGAAAGTGACGTCACAACCCCCCTCATGAACTTTGATGCGTTTTATCTTCGTTATTTTTTATTGATTTGATAAAACAAAAAATACGTATCCAACATTTTTCGATAATCTAACTGACGGACTAAATTGAATTATATTTTTTTACTCAGGAAACATCCCTATTGTAAACAAAAAGGAAGTGAATGATAGTGTGACGGTTGGCAGGAGAAAATAGAAGAAGAAAACGTGTTGTGGCGACCCTAAGTAGAATGGGACAAGGCAGGAAGATGATGATGATGATGTACACAGCAACATAATAATAATCTATACTAATATTATATTATATAATCAATAAGCCTGACATAGTGGTAATAGACCGATCAGCGCGCCGCGTATTGATAATCGATGTCACCATCCCGCATGACGAGAACCTCGTGAAAGCTGAGAAAGGGAAACAAATAAAATATCTCGACTTGGCACACGAGGTTGTCGACATGTGGAATGTAAACTGTCATTGTGCCGATTGTCGTAACGGCCAATGGCCTTATGGCTAAGAGCCTCAACGACCATCTCTCGAAGCTCTCCTCAGGCGGTTGGATCAAGAGCCTGATTCAGAAGGCAGTACTCCTCGATACGGCTCGCATTGTGAGGAGGTTCCTGTCTCTGGAGCCCTAACCACCGGTAGCTTGGACCCTGTTCCCGACACCGGCGGACCGCTATTTTTTTTATATTTTTCAAGGGTTTTAATATGATTTAAAAAAAAAACATATAAAAACCAAGAAATGTTTAAAAATCTTAAAAAATGTGTATATAATTGAATAAACGGAATCTATACTAATATTATAAAGAGGAAAGATTTGTATTTTTGTATGTAACGAATAAACTTAAAAACTACTGGACCGATTTGAAAAATTCTTTCAGCAATGGATAGCTGCATTATCAGCGAGTAATATAGGCTATATTTCATCTCCGTACTCCCACGGGAACGAGAACTACGCGGGTGAAACCACGTGACGTCCGCTATTATACTAATAAATAAGTCCTTGGTCCCAGTAAACTTTCGGCACGAATACCTAGATAAATTCCTATTCTTTAGTTAGAGATTCAGAATGATTAATAACAGTCATTTAAATATTAAAACCTTAACGTTGGATATTCTTTATGATTATAACACCTGGGACCTGGGTACATAATTAAAAACTATTTAGGATCTATCATTATTATTTTACTTTTGATTTATGAATGTTTTAAATGCCAAATACTAACGTAAAAATTGTAGATCCTCCATTTTTTTCTTAAGGCAAATTTCACAAATGAAACAGAAATCGATCACATTTAAACTGCTATCACGAACAGTGACAATATTCCGGAATCATGATGGCTCTGCCAGTATTCACCGTTAAGGTGGAAGCATAAAATCATTAATAAATTTACTACACTCGCTCCACACGCTTTCATGAAATAGTCATTCATTGGGATTCATTCATTTATAACTCAGTAAATCCATATTTGTTACAGGCGCGAATCATATTTTAAACAACATACAACCTGACACTTCATTTTTTTTCCTTCTTTCACCTTAATCTTTGTCTTTAACATGCTATTTGTTTGCAAGCGACAGAACACCGTATTTACAAAATGAAAATAACCCTATTTCTCACAAAATAGTTTCCATTGTTATCTATCCTTGATTAAAGTCGAATCGTTACAGGCCATTTTACAGACAAAAAGTACTTTCAGGAGATCGACAGTGAATTGAATTTCGATAAATCGAATGAATGATGGATTGAATTTGGGACGTAGCAGCCGGTAAAGAATTAAGATTGTGATGAGATAATTCAATTCATCAGCGCGAAAATATCTATTATATATAAAACGTGGCTATTTCAATGAATCCTTCACGTAGAAAGTAGGTAATATTACATCCCGCTTTACGACAGTTATAGCTCTGTTCAACCTCTGTTGCTATCGAGAAATTCCTGAAGAAAAAAACAGGGGACTTCACCTTAGGGGCTAGAGAGCAGTCTATCAGAGATAACGAAGATCGTAAAGTAAAAATGAATTTATTTAATTTAAAAAAAAACCTTACAGGCTAATAACAATCTTAAACATCACGCATAAGTAGAGACATTTTCTGACAAGCTATCAAAAAGCTTATATGTATTATATACTCTAAGGCCGACTTGCACCACAAATTACTAAATGCGTTCAGCGCTAAACATTGTATATCATATCATTCTGTCACTGTCATAATCAAACAATTTATTGAGAGAACAGAGCGTTTTTTTAAAATACGTTTAATGTTAGTAGAACAAGTGCGTCTAAATCCTGATGAAAACCCTAGTACAAAACGCTTTGAAACCGATTTTCACTTGTCCAGGCCCTCTTGGAAGGATTATTGCGGTCGCCATATTAAACTTATCTCAACAATTAAAATTAATTAGTATTTCTGTTGCTTAGTTCACTTGTTGTAAGCAGGTGCACAACTACATGCTTATACAGTAATGTGTACAGTGTGCAGGTGCACATGCACAATATCTATTCAACATTATATGCACTCAAGGAACATGGGGGAGCTACACAGGTGGTCGGGTTGGCCTGTGCCGAAACACATCGACCCGAAAAGTTTTCGTTCTGCACCTACTGCCCTGGTCTGTGGAAGTTACATCTAGTTAACTAATATTGCGTAGGAAATCCACACCTCCGCTATATTATTCTGATCAATTTCGTTGCAGAATCCAAACCAGTTAAATTGTTTCTCTGGGACTTCATCGAGCTTCATTATCTCAGCGCTTTGGGTGGTTTGGGAATAGTGCGAAGGGCTTGCTCTGCAGGATATGCCCCACTTCCTTTCTTGCCCATCCTGCACAGCCACCTGCACCTTTCAGGACTTAAACGAAGCCAACGACAGAGCTGTGCAGGTGGCTATATACTGGTCGGGTATTCTTTGAGTCAATCGACAAGCAAAGAAGAAGAAGAAGAACCTTGTTAGAGAAAAGGCTGAGCAGATGGTGATTCTTTATTTTAATTAAGTACTTTATTTTAAATTGTTGATTTACTCTTTAACTCTGGACGCTCTTAATTTACACGCCTTTTTACATCGTTCTGACATACATGTATAATCTCAACATGAATGATGTAACCAAGATTTTGTAACAATATTTTTATTGAAATGAGTGTCCATGGAGTTTCTTGCCCATTCTTCTCCATAGAGATCTACGCTTTGGAATGTGCAACTACAGTACTTTCACAAGTTATTATGCCTTGTGTCTGTGACTGTAGCTTAGCCTTCATTGTTTTTCTGACAATCAAAAGTGCCTGTAATGGTCTAATTGAAATAAATGCTTTTCAGTTTGAGTTCTTAGTGCCCAGTATTTACTACTACAAATGCCCACTTTTTCCACCTATCTCCTAGCACGTCAACATCTCATTTGCTTCTCATTAGTCAACGTTAACCTACTTGATTGACGTTGCAACAGTACTCGCCATTATGGTCGTTTTCACTAATAACAGGCAACACTTAACTGTCGCTGTTAAATTTTCAACCCTCGACTCAGCGTTTAGATTTGAAATTCCAACAATGCAATCTCACTTGGGCATTCATGTAGGTGTTGTTTAGTGTTAGTGAAAGTACGTAATAGTCTCCTACTTGTGATATTTAATGGCATAACGGGGTGCGGTATTAAGTCACGAACTAATGATAATGCACAGCTTATGGTGACGGGACGGGAATGTTAACGAGTGTTTTATTGTCATTTTATTGTCATAATAATAACATAATTGGGTACTTGATGGAATAGCAAACAAAGAAAACTGTTCTATTAATTAGGCTAAGAATGTAGCAGATTTGTACCCGGTTGATGGCAATAGTCTCACCCCTTATTAAATGGGACTTTAACATAACTAGCGAAGTGTGGGTGTAGGTACTATTAGGTACACCTCTGCCTAACCTTTCGGGATTTACAGGCGTAATGTAATGTTAGGAATGTGTAGGAAGAAAGAAAGAGAAGCAGCATACTGTTTGCACATAAAACTTATAGTCACAATCCGGCGTTTGAACAGAATTTCCATTTAAAAACGTTCTTTTTCTCTCACAATCACAGAACAAAAAAGCAAAAACAATTTATTTAATTTACGATTTAAACATAAACAGATAATTTATTCTTGTTATTAACAACTGACAAGTATTAGTAGTTTACAAGTATTTTGTTTATTTTTTTGCACTGACATGGATGCCAGTTTACATAAGAAAAGCCATTGCTGAACTTTTGAAAAAACTCATTTTCTCGACAATGCAAAGAACATTTATGAATTGTCAAAATGAATATCATTGAGATTGTGTTTTACACCCTAATAACCCCTCGCAAATTTGCTAGAAAATAAAAGCTTGTAAAAAGTTGTTCCATTAATGTTTATTAATTTCACTAGCTGATGCCCGCGGCTTCACCCACGTGGTGGTCGGTTATCGCAACCAAAAGTAATAATGAAATTTGATCTCGTTTCCGCAACAAAAACTTGACAAATTTTATACTAAAACCTTCCTCGAGAGCTACTCTATCCACTGGTAAAAACCGCATAAAAATCGGTGCCGTAGTTTTTGAGTATACCGCGAACAGACAGACAGAAGCGGCGGAGGACTTTGTTTTATAATATGTAGTGATTAATTCCAAACACTTCATTATAAACAATAATTAATAGTTCCCGGATTTTATACCACAAAACCTAACTTCACATATTAGACCAATAACAATTAAATTAAAACAAAGAGAAATAATAATGTAACACGTTGTAAGCTAAACTATTCAACGAATATGGTGTAAAACCGGTGTACGCACGGCAACTAATCAAGCTATACAAAACCAGTTTATGCGGATCTCTCATTGTACGGGAAATCTATACAAAACGAGGCCATGTTATACTGGAAATACATAGCTTGATGTGTCGCCGTGTGTATGCTTCTGAAAGCTGAAAATAAATTTCGAATCGGTTGAAATTATAAACCGCATGCACTGAATTTTGTGTAATTTAATTCAGAAATATTTATGTGTTGTGGTAAGATATTTCATTTATATTTAAACTAGCAAACGTCACGCGGTTTCACCAGCATAGTTCCCGTTCCCGTGGGAGTACGGGGATAAAATATAGCCTATGTTACTCGCTGATAATGTAGCTATCCATTGCTGAAAGAATTTTTCAAATCGGTCCAGTAGTTTTTAAGTTTATTCGTTACATACAAAAATACAATTTTTTCCTCTTTATAATATTAAGTATAGATATAGATGTGCTTATTACCATTAATTTATTAAGGTAACTGACATTGAAAACTGCATCGACGGCGATGGGAAGAACAAGTACCTTTCGGCTTCGTTAATGATATTTTTACACCCATTAAGAGTCCCCTGCAAAAGACAAGCATATAAGCTCAAGATTAGCTGATAATAGCCTGTAAACCAGCGGCCAGACAGAAAAGACGCCAAACGAGGGCGGGGCGCGGACTTGTCGCAGACAAAAGCGTTGCGCCCGCGCCCCGTCTCTTCTGTCTGTTTTGCGTCGCGACGCTTCTATACATTTTGTATGAAAGGGACGCGATAGAGACAAATGTCCGCGCCCCGTCTGCGCCTTACGTCTTTTCTGTGTGTCCAGCGCCTAAGACGCTCCGTGGCGCTATTGACGCTCTTGATCTGCTTGATGTGCTGGCGCGCTTTTTTGTTCCAGACAATTACTGCCGGGGCAGAAAGCACAGGCTGTTTGCCGTGCCTCCATGTCGTACTGTTGCACATGCTAAGACGCCAATTCCTCGGACTCTGGCCGCGTTTAACCCATTCACTGCCCAGTACTTCGCGAAAACTTCGCGAAATTCGTTCGCGTGCCCACAACCCGTATCCGAGTCGTCGTTATAATAAGCTATAGATGACGTGTATCCATACCCAGAACCCGACTAGCGTGTCCATAGCTACGGATACGGGTTGTGCGAAGGAACGAATTTATTGTTCGACCCGCGTGTCGGGTGCTGGGCACTGAAAGGGTGATCTCTAGGATTTTAATCCAACAGACGATATTTGCGGATGGATGGACGAAGATTTTTTTGGTTCGTCAGAAATACTATGAGAGGAATTTATGAAAGTGTAAAATTTTGCTTTACTTTGTTATTTTGTATGTTTTAATGTGTTGTTATTAACTCTTTTATTTTTATAATTTTAGTTATTGTAAGGAAGTCATGGTGAGAGGCCTTTGCCCAGCAGCGGGATGACGCAGGCTAACAGTATCAGTATCAGTAGTTATTGTAATTGGTTATAAATTACAACAGTTGTAATTAAATAAATAAATAAAAAATATACGTACTTACTATATGAAGCGATGACATTAAATATTACAGATGGTAATGACCTAGGTTAACATGTTTCGAAAAGGGCATATTGAAGAGAAAATACAAGACGCAATCAATTCAGATCAACTAGGGCTGAGAAGCGACGAAACAATATTTTAGAAATTCTTTTAACTTTATCATTTTTTTAATACAGAATTAACTGAGAGTAAGTTCAATATTTAGTAGAAACCTAACGGAATGGTAACCCATGCAGAGATTGTAGAAGCAGCGTTGGCAGACCAATAGTGGGATGGGTGGGGCGATCTACAGAAGATCGCGAGGAATTCCTGGATGAGACTCGCAAATACCAGGAATGCATGGTAACAAGGAGGCCTGAACTCAGCGGTGGGTGAAACAAGGCTGCCAATGATGTTGATCATGAGGTTTATGGGCGTTGATAGCTGCGACGCAGTTATAAACTTTTGTAGCTGTCACCGTTTTCTTTGTAATTGTGCCAACTGTCTATGTTCCAAAATAAAAACTGTTTACTTTTAAGCTATTGCATAGCTTCTATCGCGGGCCTTGAGCGTGGAGACCGAATCCAGAAATTCCGTAACGAAAATAACCGTAACGTAACTTTGGTAACGTAACGTAACGAAAATAACCTAACACCTAGTGCCTAACACGTAGTGTCAGATATTGACAAGCCTAGGTTATTATTTTTAATCTACCGCTGGAGCTAGGAGGTTAGGTTGTATAGGGACACTACGAAAGTGAATAAATAATTATAATTACATAAGTTGATAAAAAATGCTATGCAATAGCTTTACCGCGGCAGTCTCCGAGTGCCACACGTCTTTTTTTGTATAATTCCTAAGCAAATATCTATACATACAAATAAATAAAATCGAAGTGTCTGTTTGTAATGTCAAAATAATAGCTTTTTACTAAATGCATATTATGAAACGTAAGCGACACTTATAACATTTTTTTTAAGTGAAAACTTCTTTAGGCGCGTTGGGCATTTTTGAGATGAGGAAAAGCTATTGAACTCGCGACACTATTAAACGACCTCTTTTTCGTTTGCAGTTAGCCGTATTGCTACATATTACAAGCCAAAAAGAAATACAGTGTATAGTCAAATGTATAAGTCCAAGGCTTATGCAAAAATATTTTCTAAAAATAATCCAGAATCTTGGAAAAAAAGAGACCTTTCACTTCTGTCGGCTCTCCCGGAGCGGTTGGGGTATTGTTTTATGTGTCCGTTTATTCTGGCTAATCTCTGAAACAACTGGACCGTTTTTAAGTCCCGTCAAAATCGATATTAGAAAAAGGATTAGGGATCCGTGCAAAAAAATTAAAACCTTTTAAATTGTAAATCAATAAGCAATATTTTTATAATTATAAGGTGGCGCGGCTGGCAACAGCTAGTAAATGGTCAACAACACACACATGAACGTCTGTTCCAAAGTACCACAAAATCAACACATGTTTAATGCTCTTATTTTCTCACAGATTTCCCCCAAGAGACAGCTCAATCTAAGTTTAATGCTATCTATTCATTGAGCTCTCAATTATTACCAAAACCAAACACGGAGTATGTCCCAAAAGGTATGAAATTCACGTTTGAAAACTGGGGACGTTTCACATCCCTAGCAGACGAGTCAGTGACCTGTCTGTCCTTTGCGACTGAGATTTTATTTACAAACCAATGGCACAGAGTAGATAGTTACAGGAGACCCGTTTCAGAAAGCGAGAAAATGCACGCACACATACGTCACGTACAGCGAATAGTGAATGCAATCCTGAGTCGGGACTGGATGCGGAGATCTCACGTGCCAAGTAATGGGTCGAGATTGGCCATTTGAGACCTCGCGTGCTTTGCCTTGGGTCCAGGGTCGAGATTGGCCATTTGAGACCTCACGTGCTTTGCCTTGGGTCCAGATCGTGTGGGCTTAGCCTAAATCAGGTCCGGAGAGGTTTCAAAATTGCATAAGCCGATATGAATATCGTTTTTGAAATCTCAAGATTTTTCTTCCTTCTATAATGATCTCGGATCTTGCATGATCTGGATCTAGATTGCATTAAATAACAGCAAGTTCAAGCAAGCGTAATTAATTCGCAACTCGCTTAGTTAGCGGTTTGGGATGTCCGAATATAACCAAAAGGTACGCGCATCTGTTTTTGTTCGTTAGATGAAACTGAACTTCTGTAACTATCTACTCTATGCCGTGGTCTATTAACAAAAGATTACATTAACGTACATCTGCAGGCTTAAAGAATTTCATTAAAACTAACTCGAAATAATTTTAATATACATTTGAAAAGTTTGTTCTGAAATATTATAAAGCATTTTCTGTTGTCTTTATAATTTGAATGCGTTCAAAATTAAGACATGGTTTAGGTTAACTTTGAATAACATTATATTGCTTGGACGACCAGTGGTCCACATTGGCCGTGGATCGAAAGATTTGGAGGTCGTGGGGGAGAGGCCTTTGCCCATCAGTAGGATAACACAGCCTAACAGTAATTTTGTTTGGAAATGCAATAAGCATGGCGGAGGGAGATTGTCAGTGATCATGATTTTCGAGCTTTCAGTGTAATAATAGTATCCAACGAGCTGTAGGCCAAAATAGCTACTAGGAGCCCTGACGCAGCGAGAAGGTGTCGTGGTAGACCTCGTTTAAGATGTTGGTACTAGTTGGACAGTCCAATCGACCAGTGGTGCGTATTAGCTCTAGATCAACTGTAGGTCATGGCGAGGGGCGGGGAAGCTATGTTCCATTTTTTTTGGGATGATGCCGGCTAAACATATATACTTCTGCATAAGTTAGCTGCTTACGGCATCACTGGTTCCCTCCTTAATTGGTTTAAGTCCTATCTCGATGGCCGTTCCTTCTTTGTTGCCCTCAATGGCTACCAATCAAGCCTCTACAAGGTTACATCTGGCGTCCCACAAGGATCACATGTCGGCCCAGTTTTATTCAACCTATTTGGTAATGATCTCGTAAATGAGTTGAAATTCTCTGAGTGTTACATGTATGCTGACGATTTAAAATTTTGCAGAGTAATTGAGTCAGACCTCGATGTTGAGTTGCTTCAGAAAGATATTGACATGTTGAAGTGGTGTGATGAAAATAGTATGACCTTAAATATTAACAAGTGCTACCACGTGAAATTCACAAGAAAAACTAAAGTTACACGATCTGCTTAGTACATTAGTGGTAGCTTACTGCAGGAGGTGGAACAGATAAGAGACTTGGGGGTTCTGTTCGATAGGCAGTTAACATTTGTACCCCACATTGAAAATGTAGTTAAAAAAGCCTCTAGAATGCTTGGGTATCATTAGAAATGTTACCTGTTTTAGACGCAATAGAACTAAAATTCTGCTTTATAATAGTTTGGTTCGTAGCTCGTTAGAATATTGCAGCACTGTATGGAGACCTCACTATGCCACCCACACAGTAAGATTGGAAAGGGTTCAAAAACGATTTCTGTGGCATTTAGCATACTCTTCCGGGATAGCTAAAAAGAAATCATCGTATAAAGAGAGACTTCTGCATTTCAAGGTGATATCCCTACAAAAGAGGAGGGATTTATTGGACTCTTCATTTTTATTTAAAATCTTGAGAAATGAAATTGATTGTCCCCAATTATTGAGCAGGATCAAATTCCGAGTGCCCACCAAAAGCCCAAGAGGTCCTATAACCCCCTTACGTCCTCCTCTTCGCAGAACCGTACTTGGTTCCAATTCGCCGACCGCCTATGTAAACTATTAAACAGCTGCAGTGATCTCGTAGATGTGCACTCTGACTCACTTCGTAAGTTCAGAAGTATTATTTACAAAAACTTGTAAAATCATTTTAGTGTTGAGGGTTGCATGATTATTTAATTTTAATTTAGATTGTAATTTTGTATTTGATTTTAATTTTGATCGTAATTTTGTTTTTGATTTTAATTTTGATTGGAATTTTGTATTTGATTTTAATTTTTATTTAATAATAATTTTAACTTAGACGTTGATTTCGATTTTAACTTTTGTTTTTAATTTTTAGTTTTTACTTTAATTTTCACTTTAATTCTTAATTTTGGCTTTGATGTTAATTTTAATTTTGTATTTGTGTTGAATTCGATTCCGATTTTAATTCTGATTGTAATTTGAATAGTTTTTAACTTAATTTTATTTAATTTTTTATGTCATTTAAATTTTGATTTAAGTTTAAAACTTGATTATAAATTTAAATTTTGATTTCAATTTTGATATTGATTGTAATATGACATGATTTTAATTATGTATTTAAAAACCACAGTTGGGTGCGGTGAGTATTCAAATACTCATCTGATTTTGAGTAGGCATCGTGTCTATGAAGCAGTGTATTCAATTGTTGGTGAGCCAAATAAATAAAATAAAATAAACATAGCAAACATAACATAACATCACCCTTGTAATCCCCAAAGGGTTAGGCAGAAGATATACAATCACCATTTATGCCTCGTTGGTCTAGAGGTCGCAATAGAGACTACTGAGCATGAAGTCCTGGGTTCGAGTCCCGGGTCGGGCAAATTGTTTAAGCGTTTTTTTAACACGAATTTCTCTGACTATTAGATAACATAGTAATCATTTTCAGCATAAAAGAAATATGTTATCTATTTTCACAATACATGTTTAAATTACTAACGTTAAAATGTAAATTAATAAATAATTTACATAATATCAACTCGTAAATCACAATAATGTACGGCTAATAAAAAAAAAGAAACTCAAAAATAAATTACATGTATTACGACCAAATGTAAATGTAAGTAAAGCGTTAACATTATAAAGTTCCTACGTATTTGCATTTTTATTTCGACAAGAATAAATACAGCAATATTTTACCCATTTAAACTTCCGAAAAGTTACCTCTCAAGTGGAAATAATGCAGAAAATATAAACTGCAATCACAACTGGAGACATTTAATAGAATCGGAAACTTCCAAGTTATTCGTATTTAAATTTTGATTTGTTAAAGCCTGATTAGGTTTGCCACTAACTGATGCGTAACGTCAGAAGGGGTAGAAGAAAATAAATATGGAATGTATTTCGTTTTTATCTCGTAACATAACATCACGCCTGTCCCCGAAGGGTTAGGTAGTAGCAGTTTACCTAATAGTAGACTACCTCAGTAAAAAAAAAAGGTTGCACTCCGGGAGTGCCGGCAGAAATGAAAACTTGAAACAACGCCATCTAGCTTAAATAGCTTTCTGCAAGAACGAAAGATGTCGCTGCTGCAGGAAAGACTTGAAACAACGCCATCTAGCTTAAAGTGCAAGCGCGCCCTGCGCCGCCGATTCGATCTGACGCGAGTTTAACAGTTTTTACCCATCCCAAAAAGTGCACAACACCGCTAAAGAAGTTTTCACTTCAAAAACAATAATGTTTAAAAATATAGATTTAATAAGAACATGCCATCTGAAGAATATTAACATTTGTATGTTCATACAATTTAACAAAATAAAATCTTATGGGCTCGTCCATCTTAATGCGAAGGATGCGCTTATTTTTTTGCTACATTGAGAATTAAAACATTTTCCAAATTTTAAGAAAGTTTGTTTATTATGTATTTATCCGATTCCTAATTATGCAAATACATAAAAATGTTGTATGGGTTGAATATTAGTAACATAATAAAATCGCGAAATATTGTTTTATACTGTGGGGTTCTTGTCATGAAAAATGTTAAAAAACACTGGTCCAGGTACAGAAATGCGAGGGTAAATTATTCTGATTCTTCTAAGGATCAGTAATTTTATTTTATTTATTTATTTATTAAAACTTTATGCACAAGTAAAAAAAAAACTGCACAAAGGCGGACTTAATGCCTTGTTCATTTACTACCAGTCAACTTTGGGGTGATGCAGAGACAATATACAGTAGGTGCAATAACAGAAAAAAAGACAAGAAAATATTTATAACTAAAACATATATATAAACACATATAAATAAATACATATAACAAAATTATTTTGTAATAATTTTTAATTTTGTATGGAAGTGTTTAGTACAGAGATATCATATCAGTAGTGATATATGTCTTGAAACATAAATTGCTGTTACTTAATACAGAACCTTGTTTACATTACACTAGTGAATGTTATGAAAAATGTATATTTATGAGCCATAAACTACTCGTACTCGTATGTTTTACACCTCAATAAAGTGACGCGGTAGGGTAATATGCACTATCACGGATAAATAACAAAAAAAAATTGGTACCAATAACACATTTTTACATCCTGCGTTGAGTAGGTAAATGTTAAAATCATAATTTCGAATATTGTGGAAATTATTAATTTATTCGATTGTTCTCGAATAAATTAATAATTTCCACAATATTCGAAATTATGATTTTTTGATTATTATTATTATTTTTTTTTTTGTTTTTTTTTTTTTTTTAGTTCTGGAGTGGCGACCGCGAACCGGACGACGTTGCGTTGGAAGGCCTCCCACTAGGTGGACCGATGACCTGATGAAGGTTGCAGGGATCCGCTGGATGCGAGTCGCACGGGACCGGTCAATGTGGCGACACTTGGGGGAGGCCTATGTCCAGCAGTGGACGTCTATTGGCTGAAATGATGATGATGATGATGATCATTATTTCATGCCATCGTATCATCCCTTTTGGAATGAATTTTCAAAGAAATAATTTCTTCATGTTAGTTGGGTAGCCACTCTTGTGCAAAATGTCATGATTTGAGATGCGGCGGTTCAGACAGTCCGTTGATACCAATGACTTAATTAAACATTAAGATATTTTGTTTCATATAAAGTTTTATACAGTAAATCTCACAAAAAAAAAAGCGAACCACAAACTCGAACCTAAATAATCTTTTCTATCTCTCATTAGAAACCGGGCAAGTGCGAGTTGGACTCGCGCACTGAGGGTTCCGTATAAACTTGTAGGTATTTTGTTATTACACATTTGAGCTACATATTTGAGGATTTCAATTTTTTTTCTTTACATGTGCTGTAAGACATAACTTCTTGCTAAATTTCGTGATTCTAGGTCAACGGGAACTACCATATAGGTTTTTGACCCAAAACCTATAGGGTACTTCCGGTTGACCTAGAATTGTAAATTTTCGTTAAAAGCAAGGTCTCACAAGTTACAACACAAGTAAAGGGAAAATTCCGAAAAATAAAAAAAGATGAATATTTTGGTACAAGTTTTCGCGAAAATCTAGCCCATATCTTCTTATCGTGGTGACTCAGGACCTTGATTTTTATACACCTAATAGGGACTATAGACACTGAAGTCTATCTATCTGGTATAAATTTCCACCCGTTCCTGAGAAAATCGGTGGTGACACACGGACAGACAGACAGACAGATAGACAGACGGACAAGAAAGTGATCTTATAAGGGTTCCTTTTTTACCTTTTGAGGTACGGAACTCTAAAAATTACCAAGAAACAAAACACTATAATGACAAAATCACAACTAAAACAAGCCTAAGTACAGGATCACTACTCACAAAACACAGCTGGGCCATTGTGGGAACGCTCTTGATTGTATCCAGATCAATTTACAGCACTTCAGAGCCATTGTTCAGCTACATGACGCCCTACTAATGTCTATGATGAAATGTTACATGTTCTAACAAAGGGGAACGCGGTGTATGTTTTAATAGAAAAGGTAGTGTTGAAATAGTACGTTTTGATATAAGTGAGGACACTTTGTTATTGCATTCGAGGCGGAATTCACACCCGAGCCGCAGGCGAGGTTGTTATGGAGCCGAGAACTGCAGTAACAAATGTCCACGTGTATCAAACGACGTTTTTCAATATACTTGGAAGAAATAAAGTAATATAACGAAAAGTATTTTTGACATGCATTATTAGGAAACTATGATACATTGTGTCAATTCCGAGTCTGAAAGATGGTTTTTGGGCCAAAGGCCAAAGTCAAAATGCCTAAGTATGTAACATAACATAACATCACGCCTGTAATCCCCGTACTCCCCGTAGGGTTAGACAGAGGTGTACCTAATAGTACACCCACATTTCGCCAGTTATGTTTAAGTCCCATCTAGTAGGGGGCGAGCCTATTGCTATCAACCAGACACAGATCCAGACTCCATGGCTGCTACTGAGAAGTCCTGACGGAAAAACCAAATAGCACTTTGCCCGACCTGGGAATCGAACCCAGGACCTCATGCTCAGCAGTCGCATTTACGACTACTCGACCAACGAGGCAGTCCAGTTTTTGTAATTTTTCAGTTCAGTATTATGTTGTATTGCAATAAAAATCTTATTTCGTCCAACATACAACTTGATACTGACTCAATAATTAGAAACAATGTAAGAATGTTTTAATATTTGGGCTACCTTAGCGCAGTACACATGTTTTACATATTGCAAATTCCCTTGCCTTGCTTTCTTTACCAACCAGACAAACTTGTTTTCACGAATACATTTACAAACAAAAGTTTTTTTCCTAATATATCTTATTAGACTAACTTACTCATAAAGATGGAAATAAGCCAATAACACTTTGGTCAATCCGGGAATCGATCTAACACATCCTAACAAACAAGGTGTAATATAATAAACGCAAGACCTCTCGTGTGGTGTCTCAGACCATAAAACTGAACAAGTTTTGTTCTATGACTTTTGTAAATTGATTACTTTGTTTTTAATTTTACCATACATGTTGATCAGCTGATCGCGTCAGTTCCTATACAAAGTCCAATTTTCTTTTGCGAATTTCAATAACTCGTTGAACAAAAGTTGATCAGTTTCTTGGTCCGGGAGACGACACGGGAGGTCTTGCGTTTATTATGTTACATCTTGTATATGGGAAAAATATAGGCTAGTTATTGTTGTAGCGCTTCAGTGGGTAATCACATTAATAAAAATTCAATATTACCATAGATGTTTATTGCAAGGTCTAAATAAACAATTGCTTAATTCTCCCGCTGTGCAAACATGCATATTTTATGTAATTAAGCCGTTTACATACAAATAATGTATTGCTATTGATAGAGCAATTGAATTACATTAGTTTAACATGTATTCATAGATTTACATTTATATTCGTAATTTAATTTTGGAAAATAGATTAACACAGGTATATTTGGCACATTATCATGGCGATAAGTTTGCAAAGCTGAAATGGGACTTGGCGGGTCACGTTTCTAGGATGAAGCCGGACAGATGGGCGAAGATAGACACACAGTGTGTGCCTGAAGACGGCCGTCGCGTAACCAAAGCAGGCCCAAGAAATGCAGGCGTGACGATCTGGACTCGTTCTCAACGGATTGGTCGAAGAGGGCTAATTGTAAACAGGATTGGAAAGCCATGCCTTTGCCCAGCAGTGGGACAGAGCAGGCTGATATAAAAAAATGGCCTATTTCATTATTGCATATTTAATTATATACATAAACTCACGCCATTTTTTCCATGGGGAGCAGTAGTGTGCCTAGGGACCAAATATACGGCAAGCCCTAAGAAACCCTAACATCATGAATAGTAGTATGTTATAAGGGCAAGCCAAGCTTGTTGGCTTGTATGAAAGTACCGCCACTAGGGGGTAGGCAGAAAGCACAGAACACCACCTGCTACGATCTGTACATTTCATTATTATCATCTCGAATTAAGGTCAAAGTGAATTGATGGGAAATGATGATGGGAAAATTGACAACATTAAGCTCATGTAATCTGTCAAAAGAGATTGTCAACTTCGGCCCAAGTGTGTTGCAGATGTACATTGTACCTTAAATGACAGGTGTCACCGAGTACAACATTTTTTATTATGGCAGCAAATGGGTTGTAAATAATTGTAAGGCGGCCAATCACGCGACGTCGCGTGAACGGCCATCGTATAACAGATCAGTTCACGCGACGTCGCGTGATAAAAATGCAAAAATGTCAATTCCTCTGGGTTATTTTTACTTGGTACCGTAATATAAATTGTTGTACTGGTTGTTACCTTGCATTTAAGGTACAATTCATATCTGCAACACACTTGGACCAGCACCCCTTGTAAAACTGACATTCTCCTTTCTTTGAGAGATTTTCAACTTTATCGCTGAAGCATTAGGTTCAAGGTTGATTAGGAAAATTTGCTAGTTTCAGGTAGTTTGATGTGCTAGCGTCTGTATCTATGACAGTATAGTAGTACCTATGTATTGAAAAGTGTGACAAAAACCCGTGATTTGGAAATATCTCGAATTATTCCACCCTGCCCCACCAAGTTCGATTAGTGGCCAATGCCGTGGTGGTAATTCCCCTTTGTCCCACTGTTGGGGCAACTTTGTGGGGCAGAGTGGAACAATTCAAATTACATAACATCACACGTAATCCGCGAAGAGTTAGGCAGAGGCCTAACTTTTCGCGCACCTCTGTGCACACCCACATTTCGCCAGTTATATTTAAGTCCCATGTAATAGGGGCGAGCCTATTGCCATCAATCGGGCACTAATCCAGACTCCGTGGCTGGTACTGAGAAATTCCTGAAAGAAAAACTCAATAACACTTTGCCCGACTTGGGAATCGAACCCAGGACCTCATGCTCAGTAGTCGTGCTTCCAACCACAAGACCAACGAGGCAGTTTAAATTCAAATTAATGAATCGCCTGTTGCTGGGATCACATATTTCAATTAGCGATGTCTTTATGACATGTACTCCAGATATCATTACATAGACGCGTTTTGTTGGGAAAAAAGACAACTATCTATCTGATGCGTCTAAATGCACGCTCATCCAGTTAGCGAGATTAACTGGGTCAGTTTTAATGGGGCCGTGTCACTGAAACCAGTTCAGTGCAGTATTATATAATACACTCTTTTTTGCTCTGAAAACGAGACGCATCCCGCAACCCGCCGAAAATACTTTTACGAAATGAAAAGCATTTTTCACGCTCTGGTTTTTTCTTTTACAGAGCGGGGTGGATTGAAAATAATACTTATCTTGTTCGAAAACATGCTGAATGCTGATGTTCAAGATACAGATTTGTGGACTAAAAATAATAATACTTTTTTTTTTTTTTTTTTAATACTTATGCTCTAAGAAATATGTAAAAATATAAAAAAATGTGTATATACAATGAATAAACGGAATAATACTTACATCAATAACCTAATTTATTTATTTTCGTGACCAAAAGCAAATAAAATGTGAGGCAAACTTTGTTTTTTTTTGAGGATCGAATGTGATATGATTGAACTAAAATGATTGTACCAGGGAGTTATGGCATAATAGGAAGTCGGTTCAGTCAGCGAACAAGGTTGTCAATGATGATGATTGATGAACGTTTATATATTTGGACCTGAACCTGAACCAATCAATTGATGTCATTAAACCTTGACACAAATAGTTTTTTCAGTTGACTCATTGAATGTGTCGGTCAAGGTCGTCAAAACGTCTTTCAGAAGTTGTATTATTTACATGGAGGACTTCCTCCATGTAAATATTATTGAACCGAAAACACACATAAACCAACACCTGGGAACCTGCGTAAATGTAATTCTAGAATAAGATTCACAAAAACATTGCAATAAAGAATGTTTGCAGACACGCTCGCGAACGGCGCGACCTATATTTAGCGGAGACTGTTGACCCGGTGCCCTCGCCCTGGATCTCACTCTGTTGACGAAACGCGTCGATATACTTTCTTCGACCTCTGACAGCCTGGTACTTATTGATTTGACTTCCGTCTTGTGATAGCTCTTTTGTTCCTTTTTTTCGAGATTGTGAGTGAATGGTAACGATTTCTTTGTTGCAAACTCTTTGCTGTTTTCTTAAGGGTTGTCAGGAATTTGAAAAGAACAGTATTCAGTAAAGTTTCTTATTTAAAAAAAATAAGTTGTTTGTGGCTGTTCCAAGGTCAGAAATATATTAATTATTTTAAGGTGGTCAACCTACCTACGGCAGGTAAGCTGAAAATAAACCAATTTCCTGTATTTTACTCTGAACTGTCTTATTGAATGTTGTAAGTAAAAGGTCCCGAAGAGAAGGTCTAATCCCTGATTTCCATACTGAAATAAATTTTATTTACTACCAATTTTATGGAAAGTAAAATGTAAGTATGAAAATAACAATTATTCGGATCTCACCCTTTCACTACAGTAAAAACGTACTTTTTATTTCGTGAAAAGATAAAAATATTCAGTATTCACAATTTCACATTCATAAAGCAAGTACTCCTCATTGCATTGTCTTTGAGCAGGAGTAAACGAACTCCTCGGTCGTCTGCAGCCCCCGTCCGTTTGAGTCATAAAAAGATGAATGGACGGTGGACGCGAAGTGCTGGCTTTCACAATCAGCATTAATTTTTAAAGAATAAATTGCATTTTATGTTGACATTTGAGCTTTGTCTGGCCAAAGTATTTCTGAAACCTGGATAGGTTGGCTTTATGGACGCCCAAGATCGATGAATCTGAAATAAGAAGCCATCTGAAAATAGGATGGGTCGGTCGGTAGGGAGCAGAAACCCTCCATAATTATTAAGATTTAATTAAGTCTCTAGTTAATAGCCTGGCTTAAATCAATTTTTGAATGCTATAAAGACACGTTTTAAGAGACAATCTCGAAACTTTCAGTCCTTAATGGAAGAGATCAAAACATTCCATCCACGTTTCACTGAGCAGATTCTATCAAGTATTTAACGAATTTCAAAGTACGAAGCTGTAAATAAAACGAGTAAAACTGAGTTGCTTAAAACCTATTGCGATGAAGAGCAAACTGAATTCATGCAATTTAATCACCTTTTGTTGCATAAACCGACCAATGTGTGTCCGGGTCGCCCGAATCAGTCCTGGAGCTTGGAAACATACCTGTAACAAAAACAAAATGGCTTCGTTAATAATGCACGAGCATTTGCGAAAATCCGAGAACACTTAAATTCAAGTCGAAACTGATATTTATCGAGCATTTCAGTCAGTTACCGTAGCCTTGTGTGTATCGTGTTTTGCAGGGCGGTTTATTTTGGTAGCCATCGGTACACAAGCAGTAGCCTGTGACCCAGTTAACTGGCACATGACCAGAGTTGACCTCTCGGCCTAGGTCGCCGGTCCCGCCGCCCGCATCCCTCCTGCCACCTCTAGACCTATCTGCTCAAACCTCCACCCGTTTTTGTGATCCTAGTACTTTAGTCTGTTCGTTCGAAACAAATCTTTTTCGGTTGCGAGGATTTTCCGAGTTTCTCAGTTTTTGCATAAAGGATTTTCCAGATTCTCTATTAGAGGAAATCTTATTGTTTTTGAATACAGCAAAAAGATTTCATTAAAAAAAAGCATTTTACGGATAACTATATTTTTTTCCTGTACACGTAATTTAGCTGTGAACTGCAGGTTAAAAGGTAAATTACCTGTAATTTCTAGTTTACTACCTTTGTCTGAAGCATTCAAATTCAACCAAACATATTAATTTATCTTACAAAGGAAAAGCGTTTCTTATAAACGCTGCTAATGACGCCCCCTTTTCCAGTTTATTTATGCCCCAATACCACTTAAATAATTTATCACTGCAAGAACATTTTCGTCGTTCCCCGAACCTCTGTCTATAAACACAAGTAAAGTGGCCCAAGAAACGTTGCGTTACAAATCGTGTCCTACTTTACAGTACAATAGTTATTCTAGTTTGTTTTAGTTCTAGGCAGTGATTGAACACGAGGTTTCCTCTAAGTAATTGACGGTGAAGTTAAATCTCTTCATTAAAGACCGACAGGCGAGGACGCAAGGAGCATCGACCCGTATACTAGATAAGTTCGACCCAGAGCAGTCGTATAACAACTAAATTGGAGTAATAAGACCCCACCCTTTATATGCTAATTTTCTTTATTATTCACAAGTTGGATCGACGGAGGTTCTAGTGGAAAGCGGTTTTATTCGATTGTGTACAGTCCCCAGTATCTACGACTCAACGGATCAATGATAACACAAAGCATTTCGTAACATCCTTGACTAGTCCTTCTGTAAAGGTAATTAGACTGAAGATAAACACTACTAATGAAATAGACAAACGTATACTCAAACAATAATACAGCGTCTATGTATTTACAGAGAAGTATTTGCGAACTAAGAAATCTTCAGCGATACATTACCCCGATGTTTCTTTGTAAGACTGCAAGTTTATTTTGAAAGTAGAACGTTAATTTAAACATTTAGTTACCGACCGACTTCCTACACATTTATGTTAGCCTAGTACTCTCGTCTATGAACTAACAGTGAGATGAATGGGAAATCTCGTGAAAAGTTCCCATGAATTAAAAAAAAAAACTACATGAATGAATGGTGAACCAAATAAGGCGGAATTACATAGCTGTGCCAAGACAGTTATTTCTTGTTGGTGATGATTAACACCCCTTGTGGGACAAAGAACCGTACGCAACAGCAATTTATAAGGTGAATCACGCGACTCGCCGAGAATATTGTCGACCTTGCCTTCAAGGACGAGTTTTCAAACGCATTTAAATATTTTCCACGAAAATATAATTACAATCAGTGAAACCTCTGTGGCTGAATATTGTCTTTATATGTCTTATAATGGGTGTAACAATACCCTTAATAAAGCAGAAAGGCACTTGTTCTCCCCGTCCGTCATTCGAATCATTTTTAGGGTTCGGTACCCTAAGGGTAAAACGGCATTACTAAGACTCCGCTGTCCCTCCAACTGTCTATCTGTCCGTCTGTCACCAGGCTGTATCTCATGAACCGTGATAGCTAGACAGTTGAAATTTTCACAGATGATGTATTTCTGTTGCCGCTATAACAAAAAATTATAAAAACAGAATAAAATAAATATTTAAGGAGGGCCCCATACAACAAACATGATTTTTGCCGTTTTTTTGCACGATATTAATAACGGCGACACCTGTAGACGCTGAAAATATTCACAGAATATTTAATTGTATAGCCACTTTAAAAATAAATAGTTAAATTAAAATAAAATAAATATTTAAGGGGAGTATAACGGCACGGAACCCTTTGTGCGCCAGTCCGACTCGCACTTGGCCAGTTTTTTTGTTAAGGACCATACCTGGGAACCTTCTAATTACGGAAATATAGGAGATCAAAGTTCCAACTTTTTCACAAGTTTTTTTTTTATATATATGTACTAGTTTTTAAGGTTATAACTTTAATTTAAATAAGCCCCATGACCTGTTTCATGTTTTGAGTGCGTTACATTGAGATTTACCGTAAAACGAGATTTTTTCTACCAGAAAAAAAGTTGTTTCCCAGCAATATTTTTTTGCGTAGAGTTACTTAGTTTGATCTACAGAATGCTTGGTTGACGGCTTCGTGACGGCTGTTTACACCTTGTATTAATTTAACTGACCTAGTTCTGATTGTTTTTATTGCCATACATTAGATAAACAATCACAACTGTTTATAAGATGTTAATTTCAGAGTTTCCTATTTCCTGAGTTACACCTACATTCCTGATAATAAATATCCACTTCGGCATCAGCGGCTGCCGATAATAATATCAGGGACTTCTATAGATAGACAAGGACTGGTAAAACATACGTGTAACGCCTCAAGCCCCAATAGATATTTGTTGGTTGGTTATAGGTAGGTAATCTAATTAAATATATTCAGTTATCTGTGTTATATGATGGCCTATTGTCTGAGAACTTGTCGTAATGTAGTAAAGTGACAAACTTTTCTCCGACTTCATCATCTGCCTAGCCTTTTCCAAACTATGTTGGGATCGGCTTTCAGCCTAAGCAGATGCAGCTGAATACCAGTATTTAACATGCAGCGACTGTCTATCTGACCTCCACAACTCAGTTAGTACTGGGTAATACGATTCCCTTGGAAAGACTTAATTGTCATATTTTCGGGCCACTGTCAACGACTGTCAATCTATAAATGACAACCGAAACCAACGGCTTAACGTGCTTTTCGAGGCAGAGAGGAAACTCGGTATGTAATGGGTGGTCACCCATCTACGGGCCAACCTAGGTAAGCGGCTGTTATTATTTAGCCACGACTCACGAGGTCCTCTTTTCTGCGATTTGATTTATTACATCAAAGTATTTATCACATCCGCGAACCGGAAGATGTTGCGTTGGGAGGCCACCCACTAGGTGCAGCTCCAGCATTGGACGTCTTTCTGCTGAAATGACGATGGACGTCTTTCTGCTGAAATCATGATGATGATTTATCAGATCCCATCCTCTGTATACCAACTCATGTAGTCAAAGTGACTTCTGCGCTGCCACCGCGGACGCCGTGGAAACGGCGCAGTTTAGGACTAACAAAAATAAATAATGTCGTACCACAAAGAAGAATATCCAACATTTTTTTGCATACACAAACGAAAGAAATCATCCACGAAAGATGGGATGACCCGTTGCAACGGTTCAGTATTCAACGACTCTGAAATTATTTTGGATACAGTTTGTACTAAGAATTCATAATTTAAAATAGGAATCTTTTTCCAATGACCATAGAAAACACACCATTTCAATTCATAACTATTTAATCACCAGCTAATTATTTACGTAACAACCACATACCAACTATCACACCTGTCTTTCACACCTGCATTGGCTTTACGTCAGTACAAGTCTGGCGGGGGGGGGGGGGGGAGGGTACACGCACTGGTTCAAGTATAGACAGTATTTGGTGAATAACAATGCTGATCCAAAACGATAACAACACGTATTTGACTTGTGGTAATCGGCAAACCCAGATCGGTATCTGCATTTCAAGCTATGATGACCTGCTTTCCCGAACGTTTATCCACATTCCACGAGCTGTGGGCCCGTAATGCTCAGGATGGGTGTCCTGAAACTGTGACACGGAATCGCGGCAGACCACGGAGGAGATGGCGGGACGAACTGGATGTCTTCTTTGAGAATTGGAAAGAAGCAGGACAGAATCGTGACCGTTGGACGGAATGGAGGGAAGCATTTGCCCAGAAAACGGGCAAGCAATAAATAAAATATAACATTCACATAATATGAGTATTCGATATGGTCCGGATGTGTCGAATTTTGACAAACATGTGAGTAGCACCCCTCACTTTCGATGATAGACAAACGTGCGTCATAGACTTACTACGCTTTCATCGAGTAATGATAGTTTTCTATTTCGGGTATAATGAAAGGTTAGTTCCAGTGAAACATGTATGTCAAAATGTCTGTCGAAGCCACAACGCCCACAGGGTTTAAATAAGTGTAATAACTGGGTTTTCGTGTGGTACCCTGCATTGTATCTTATTCTTCGTATTTGCATTGTTAAGGACTCATCATCATCTGCCTAGCCTTTTCCCAACTATGTTGGGGTCGGCTTCCTGTCTAACCGGATGCAGCTGAATACCAGTATTTTACATGGAGCGACTGCCTATCTGACCTCCACAACCCAGTTACTACTGGGAAATACGGTACCCCTTGGTAAGACTGGTTGTCAGACTTTTTAGGCCACTGACTACTTTAACGACTGTCAAAGATCTTCAAATGACAGCCGGGACCAACGGCTTAACGTGCTTTCCGAGGCACGGAGGAAACTCGGTATGTAATGGGTGGTCACCCATCCACAGACCAACCTAGGCAAGCACGGCTTAACCTAAAGATCGACTCGAGCGGCTGTTACTGTTTTAGCCACGAGCTCCTCTCTATGTAACTGTATATATAAAAAAATACATTTGGAAGTTCTTCGCAGAAGTCTGCGGTTTTTGCACTAGCTTCTAATTTAATATTTTATCGAAAACATTATTTTAGTATAATACAAGGAAAATTGGCGTAAAATCAAAATTGAATACTTCTTTTAATATCAATTTAAAGATAAGTCTAACGTTGTGGCAACGAGACAGCTCGCTGTGAATACTAACAAAATAGATGCGAAAGTACCACTGTCTCTCTCTCAATCACCTTTACCGGCCCGAATGAATTTGATGAAATTTAACTCAGAAATAGACCATAAACTGAGTTAGGAGAAGCCGGAAATCTCGAAAAATGGACGTTCGTATAACAATGATGACGTAAAAACCTATATATTAGAAACACGAACGTGTCATAAATTCATAATACAGTCTTATAAAAAAGTGTGTGTGTACTTATGTACACGCGTTCCAAGTTATACATACTTCTTTGGCGTAACAAGATAAAAAAAAATTCAAATTCTTTTTAAAATTTTTATCTTTCGTCTTATCCTACGTTTGTAGAAACAAGGTCTAATATCAATTACCTATACAACCTAACCTCCTAGCTCCAGCAGTTGATTAAAAATAATGACCTAGGCTTGTCAATATCTGACACTAAGCTAACTTCAGGGTGTCGGATTTTCGTGACGGTGTGCGCCCGCATCGTAAAAATTTATTCTCATCATTTTTCCCTAACGCGACAAAAGAAGTATAACTTCAAAAACCCCTGACGTAAGTTAAACGAAGCTGTCAATCCGGCTCTGTTCGCCAATGAACGAGTTCAGCTCATATTATACGCTGGGAACTCATTACAGCTTCATATATGTTGCTACTTATTTGTGCTATATTCAATATTATTATTCATTTAAATCTGCTTCATATGAATTTCAAACATTTATGCCGTTTTTTTGCCCATCGATTTCACGAATGCGAATCTAAAATGCGCATTTCTGGGCCTTTCGGCAACATGGATCAATCTCGAATCAACCAAAGATTCGTGAGATATTATCGAGTGACCATCACACCTATGTGTTAATTGGTAATTTACTTTGTGGTAATGCTAGGTAAATATTGATTAAAATACTAACGACCCACTGCTTCGAACAGGTGCTATGAATACATGACAACACATCGAGATTTGAATGCGACAAGAGCGCCAACTTTCCTATCTTTCAAGCTGGATCCAAACATACACATTCATACAATTTCACAGTCGGGTGATTGATGACGTGATTTTTAGTTATGGCTTATTTTTAAATCGTTTCTTGCGCCACAGAACATGCGTATTTCGCCTTTCAACAATTCAAGTTCACCTAAACAAAGAACACGGCACCAACGAAAAGACAGGCTTAAAAAAAGACTAATTTAATTCGAGCATCTTCAAGTCCTAATTCACAAAGTCCAACATAAAAGGCTCTGTAAACGCAACATAGTCCACAAATACCAGCCCATACATCCATTATTACCAAACCCTCATAAAACCATGGCATAAAAAGGAAGTCAGACATAATTGATGGACAAAGTACACATGCTGAGCTAACAGACTGGATGCGTGTCCATAATAGCGATGCATAATATCCTGTAACGTTCATTACCAGTGGACATTACGTCTCGTTATTTGCTTGTCGTATGATGAAACATTGCTTGTTTATAAAACCTGTGTATCTATGGATTTATGGATGAATGTATGGCACGTGTATGAAAGTTCCAAGGATGTTTTACGTTGCTGCAAGTGGAACGGAGGGTACCAGGACGTCAGAGAAGATAAAGAATTGTAAATGGTATTGAAAAAGAGGCAAATTAAAAAAAAGCTGGCTAGAAAAAATTCGGTGCTGAACCTGTTAAAGGCAAAAGAGCAAAACGATTATTATTTATCAGTTTGAAGGAGAGGAGCTCGTGGCTAAATAATAACAGCCGCTCGGGTAGATTTTCAGGTTAAGCCGCGCTTGCCAAAGTTGGTCCGTGGATGGGTGATTCTATTATATACGGAGTGTTCTCCGTGCCTCGGAAAGCACGTCAAACCGTTGGTCGCGGCTCTCAATTGTAGTCAGTGGCCAGAAAGTCCAACCAGTCTTGTGTCAACCAGTCTTTCCAGAAGGTACTGTATTACCCAGTACAAGTTAGGTTGTGGAGGTCCGATAGGCAGTCGCTCCATACATGTAAAATACTGGTATTCATCTGCATGCGGTTAGCCTGGAAACCAGCCCCAACATATTGAATAGGCTATGCAGATGATGAGTTTTAAGTTGGATGGAATTTCAGAGTCATTGTGCAAGCGAAATGGAGTGTACCTACCAGGGCATCAGATGCAATAGAGGTCTTAGAAAAAGAGGCAAAACAAAAGACGGTTGGACAAAAAGAATGATTAAAACAATGGTCAGCCAACTGCAGCAGATTTGCCAGCACGCTTTTTAGACTCAATAATATGAGGAATCTTCAAAAAGCCTAAACTTCAAGAAATATTTATATGTTCATCTGGAAGATGGTCTTCTAATGCAGTTATACAGGATGTAAACAGACTCTTCACGAAGCCATCAACTAAGCATTATGTACATCAAACTAAATAACTTTACGCAAAAATTATTGTTGGGAAAAGACTTTTTTTTTACGGTAGAACTCAATGTAAGGTATTCAAAACATTGTGCTGATGGATGGATTGAATAGTACGGGGGTCGTCAAGGTCTCTTAAGTAAAAAGAATACATCAAAAACATGTATTTAAAAAAAAAACTTGTGAAAACGTTGGAACTTTGACCCCCAATATCTCCGTAACTAGAAGGTTCCCAGGTATGGCCTAGAACAAAAAAATGATCGCAATGACCGGGACAACAAGACAGTGCCTTTCGGTTTCGTTAAGGGTCTTTTTACACCCTTTAGAAAATAGAGGCAAAGCAGCTACCTACTGCAAGAAACACTAAACTTAACACTTCAGCATAGAAACTGTAGAAAATTAATCCCACATTTTCCAACAGGCTGCAAATAGATTCCATCTCAATCCAATGATTGCTTAGCGTCCCAAATCAATTAGTTGATTGATAGTGCAAGTACAGGTGGGTGTGACGATCTGGAGTACTCAGAACAATTCCATTTAATCACTTAACTGTTAAAATTCATTAATTAATGATCTTGTTGTGAAGGGGATTATGGAAGGATTTAAAATAAAATTCCTATCGACGGCTTCATTGGTCTAATGTTCACGCGACTGCTGAGCATGAGGTCCTGGGTTCGTTTTCCAGGTCAGGCAATGTATAATTGGGTTTTACCATTAAGAAGTTCTCAGTAGCAGCCACGGACTCTGGGGTTGCGCCCGGTTGGTCGCAATAGGCCCGCCCCTTATTACATGGGGCTTAAACCTAACTGGCAAAATGTGGGTGTACTACTAGGTACACCGCTGCCTAACCATTCGGAGAACTAAGGCGTGAAGTGATGTTATTTATTAATTAGGTATCTTGTTCTAAAGGGAATTACGGAAGGATTTAAAGATTTTCGCAGAAGTTATTTGAAATGAGTCGGAGAGGATTAGATAATTTAGACTGGGATTGGGGCCATTTGTATTAAGCTCATTTTGAATATTGTGGTCTGTCTTATAATTTTGTAAAATACATTTCATTGCGTAAAGCAAATATGGCTTTATTGTAGGGACTCCAGCAGCCATGGCTTTGAGTTAGACACTACAAATACCTACTGGAGAAGGAAAACATCGTGAGGAAACCAGCATGCCTGAGAGATATTTCTCGAAGGCATGTAAAGCCTAGTCAGAGACCCATGAGCGGCATAAAAACTCTGACACCAGGTAAGGCACTAACCATACGATAAAAAAGAATACCTACTTCATATTTTAGTAACGCTATAAAAACTTATTGAGATGTAAGCAAAGGGATTTAAATTCAATGTGTCGATTTTCAAATAATACCTCAGCACTAAAAAATTATTCGAGCATGGGGATATCGATGTTAGTATATCGATACCCTCAAAATTGTACCTAATAAAAATATTTTTCGATACCCATTGAAAAAAGTGTCTAATAATAAACATAATATGGCCTTATGGCTAAGAGCCTCGACGACCATCTCTCGAAGCTCGCCTTAGGCGGTTGGATCAAGGGCCTGATTCAGAAGGCAGTACTCCTCGATACGGCTCGCATTGTGAGGAGGTTCCTGTCTCTGGAGCCCTAACCACCGGTAGCTTGGACCCTGTTCCCGACACCGGCGGAACGCTATTTTTTATATTTTTAAATGTTTTTATATGGTTTGTTTTAAGAAATATTTAAAAATGTTAAAAAATATGTATATACATGAATAAACGGAATAATAACATAATATTAGTGCTAGTTCGATAAAAAAAAATAATAATAATAAGCAGAATGATCTTTGAAAAAATTTCTTTCAGAAATACGTAATTCAATCAAGTGTAATAAATCTTTGTACACGTAACTCCGGACAACAATGGTTAATACGCATCCAAAGCTTGCTACAGATGTTTTCCTTTGTATCGTAAGTATAAAGGGGTCTACACACCAAACCCGCGTACGTGTGTGTGACGTTGTCGGCGGGCTAATTAGCGGGTTTAAAGGCCAGCAGCTAGCGAACGAACGAGCGAGCCGAACGAAGCATCATTTCACCGCTTACGACAAAAGAGACGAAACGAAATATGGAACGAGCCTCTCCCGCCTCGTTCGCTGGTGGTGTGGCCTGCACTTAAGGCTGCCTGTCCACCGGAGCGGAGCGAGGCAGCCTTAGTCATTGCAAGTCGAAAAACTTTGTAAGCGATATTTTGGAGGCACACTCGCCGACATGTCGACGGGTATCACGCGCAGGTGAATGTCACTGACATGATTATTTTTACAACTTTTGTACACAATAGATTTTGTATACCTACGCGTTCAAATCTGATAGATAAACCTAATTTACATTTTAATAAAAGCTTGTTCTTTTAAGTGAATGAGTGTTGTGTAGAGCTCTTAACAAAACATTCACAATGTTTGTAAGATAAGATACGTCGACGTCTATCAGACAATCCGCTTCATGTATGTACAAACGAGACAATATGGCGACTATTAATATAAGTATAAACAAGATATCAAAATAGAGATTAAATGATAATTTAGCTTTTATTGCTTGCTTCTAGATTCAAGATAAAAATAAAAACAATGAGGATCAAAACAAACAATTTATTTATAGGTACCTACTCATTTTCTCGATACCATGAAACAATATCCTAAATTATTATCAGTGCCTACTCGTCTTTTGCCGGTGTCGGAAAATTTTGAAGTTCGTCAAGTTTTGTCGCCAAGTGTCAGTCAGAATGAAAACTGATTGACCTTGAAGAGTTTCAAATTCCACAATATTATTGTGACATATATCGATAATCACCCAGCATTAGAAGCAGTGATAGCCTAATGGTGTGACCGTCGGACCGCCAAGTCATAGCCATAGGTCCCAAGTTCTAACCCAAGGCACATCATCATCATCATCATCATTTCAGCCGAAAGACGTCCACTGCTGGACATAGGCCTCCTCCAAAAGGGGTTTTGCTATAATCGCCACGCATGGCAGGCAGGTTGGCGATCACAGTACGGTTGTTACAAAGACACAGATAACGCTGCTCCCCATTCTTTGGTAAGTCCCTTAGTCGCCTTTTACGACACCCAAGGGAAGATATGGGATGGTGCTATTCTTTATGTCCGACACCATACAGTACCAAGGCACGCACCTCTCCGATTTTACGTATTCATTTGCGTATTGTATAACGTATTCGCTTGGTTCGGTGAAGGAAATCATCGTGAGGAAACCAGCATACCTGAGAGATATTCCTCGACAGTATGTAAAGCCAATTCAGAGGCCCATGGGCGGCATAAAAACTCTGATACCAGGTTAGGCAGTAACCACACGAAAAAAACAAGCATCAAGCATTCTATCGGAATAACTACATTCATCATAAAAAAACATACTTCAATTATTCGAAGCACTTTATTAACACCTGCTGAAAAACTTGTTCAATTATTTTTTGCACCAAGGTGTGTTCGTTCCAAGTTTACATAGTTACAATCTTAATTAATCATAACAATTAAGTAATTAACAATTCACACATAGATATTAACAGTAGCGCGTTTTCTGTACCAATTACTTCATTCCCATTATTATTAACAAAACAATGGTAGTTCATTGAACTTTGAAAAGAAAAAATATTCTTGTGAACAATGTAATCTTAATAATCGATTTAAGGTGAGATTTTTATCACAATGATTACCACGACTTAATTGTTCGAGATAATTACAGATGAGGATGACAAATGAAAATATAATGTGTGTGTGCCCGCGGATGGCTAAAGGTTAAGCAACGCTTGCCTAGGTTGATCCGTGGAAGGGTGACCACCCATTAAATACTGAGTTTTCTCCGTACCTCGGAAAGTTCGTTAAGCCGTTGTTCCCGGCTGTCATTTGTAAATCTTTGATAGTCGTTACGGGTAATCAGTTCCCCGAAAGTCTGACAACCAGTACCAAAGGGTAAGACTAACGATACGACTGTGATAGTCTAGTGGTATGACCGTCAGACTGCCATATCATAGGTATAGAGTTCGAACCCAAGACACGCACCTCTGATTTTTCGGATTCATGTGCGTATTGTACAATTATCACTTGCTTAGGTGACGGAAAACATCGTGAGGAAACCAAACATGCCTGAGAGATATTTCTGGACGGCATCTAAGCCAAGTCAAAGCCTTATGAGCGGCATATAAACTCTGACACCAGGTTAGGAACAAACCACACGATAAAGAAAGAAGATGGCCGTCTGTTCCGCATAAAAACAATAAATTTCAAATATTATATTGGTCTTCTATAGCCTCGGCTCTTCACTCGTGCGGAATTGTATAGAAAAAGGAACCGGATATTCTTTTATCTATAACGCGGTAATTACCACTATCAATACAACATTAGACCGGATTACGATTTATGTATTAAAAAAAACTACTTACTAGATCTCGTTCAAACCAATTTTCGGTGGAAGTTTGCATGGTAATGTACATCATATATTTTTTTTTAGTTTTATCATTCTCTTATTTTAGAAGTTACAGGGGGGGGGGACACACATTTTACCACTATGGAAGTGTCGTTCGCGCAAACTATTCAGTTTAGAAAAAAAATGATATTAGAAACCTCAATATCATTTTTGAAAACGTATCCATAAGGGTTTGATGAAAAAAAAATGTTGAGTTTTATTTCTAAGTATGGGGAACCCCCAAAATTTATTGTTTTTTTTTTCTATTTTTGTGTGAAAACCTTAATGCGGTTCACAGAATACATCTACTTACCAAGTTTCAACAGTATAGTTCTTATAGTTTCGGAAAAAAGTGGCTGTGACATACGGACGGACAGACAGACAGACATGACGAATCCATAAGGGTTCCGTTTTTAGCCATTTGGCTACGGAACCCTAAAAACGAGTGTGCTCTAGGCCACAAGACTGAAGTAAAACTTAAACAAATG
Organism: Lycophotia porphyrea; assembly: GCA_950005105.1. Classification (NCBI taxonomy): domain Eukaryota; kingdom Metazoa; phylum Arthropoda; class Insecta; order Lepidoptera; family Noctuidae; genus Lycophotia; species Lycophotia porphyrea. The sequence continues at coordinate 4,147,747 of OX465396.1, forward strand.
CCGAACAATCGTCTGTCAAATTCAAAAGTGTAACTCTCTCTCTTTCTATCTTCACTAACTTCAACTTCCGTTTGCATCATAACGTTACGCATTCACCACCTTACTCCACTTAAAGAAGTTTTACTCAAATTACAAAAAATGTTACTTCTGGTAAACTGTAAAGCAGCTTGTTGGCAGGTATAGCTCCCATAATTATACAGTATTACCTATATTCTTTCATTAATATTTTTGGTAGCTCGTAGTTATAGTATAATAATAGTCGCCCCGGTCGATCTTCAAAGTTAAGCAATGCTTGCCGACGACAACGAGGAAGTGGCGAAGTTCTAATCTATAAATCTATACAGATAAATAAAATTGGAGTGTCTGTTTGTAATATTAAAATAACCGCTTTTTACTAAGTGCATATGGAAGTATACACGGTACATATAACAAAACAACATTTTTTTAAATTTTTGTCCGTCTGTTTGTTTGCTCCGGCTAATCTCTGTAATGGCTGGACCGATTTTGACGGGACTTTCACTGGCCGATAGCTGATGTAACAAGGAGTAGAACTTAGGCTTACTTTTATTTTATATAAAAAAATAAGGATCCGTGCAAAAAAAAACAAAAACCCTTGAAATTGGTAACAAAATTCGATTCAAATAGGGAAATGCTTATAATAATCGGGATTTTTTAATAATAATTTCACGCGAACGAAGGTCGCGGGCAACAGCTAGTAAAATATAAATACCGTACGTGCCCACGACACGAAACAGAATTCAAACACAACCTTGTAAGTTTCTGATAGCATACAACTGCGCATATATAACACGAGTAAATAAAGTGATTTCAGTCCAACACATGACATCTAGAACAATAAGATCACTGACAAATGTCGTGCGGTCCCTAATTGCGCCTTAAGCTTTAATGTCCAGCGCAATACGGTGGTTTATTTAACTTTCTCCACGTCATCATCATCATCATCTGCCTAGCCTTTTCCCAACTATGTTGGGGTCGGCTTCCAGTCTAACCGGATGCAGCTGAATACCAGTATTTTACATGGAGCGACTGCCAATCTGACCTCCACAACCCAGTTACTACTGGGAAATACGATACCCCTTGGTAAGACTGGTTGTCAGACTTTTTGGGACACTGACTACTTTAACGACTGTCAAAGATCTTCAAATGACAGCCGGGACCAACGGCCTAACGTGCTTTCCGAGGCACGGAGGAAACTCGGTATGTAATGGGTGGTCACCCATCCACAGACCAACCTAGGCAAGCACGGCTTAACCTAAAGATCGACCCGAGCGGCTGTTATTGTTTAGCCACGAGCTCCTCTTATATCAATATAATAGTTAAATCTTTGTTTAGTATCCAGTTTTCTTGACACGTTACATTGGGTTTGTATTTAACACACAATTCAACACGAAAAATAGCTAATTAATACTCAAACGCGTTTTGATTGCATTGGTTGGCATCACTTGACTTATGACTAGCTTTGACGCGTCGCTATATCATCGGCCAGAAAACGAGCCTTACTCGGTCACACTTTTATTCCAAAAGCAAAAGGTAGTAAAACGGGGTATAAAGGGTGCCAAAAGACTCTTAACGAAGCCGAAAGGCACTTGTTCTCTCCGTCATTGCATAATTTTTTTGTTCTAGACCATACCTGGGAACCTTCTAGTTACGGAGATATTGGGGTTCAAAGTTTCAACTTTTTCACAAGTTTTAACTTAAGACACCTTCACGACCCTCGTACTATTAAACTCATCCATCAGCACTTATTTTGAAAGCGTTATATTGCGTTCTACCGTAAAACGTGATTTTTCACCCCAATAAAAAAGTTGTTTCCCAGCAATAATTTTTGCGTAAAGTTACTTAGTTTGATGTATATAATGCTTGGTTAACGGCTTCGTGAAGAGTCTGTTTATACCCTGTATTTTGTAGGCACCCATTGTATTGACTTTAAACTAGGCATCCACCGTGTTACTGTCCCCACCAAAACTGCTTTAAGCTCTCACTGATCTTCAAAGGACCCCTACGCTACGCAGCCAGGCTTGCGACCCCTAGGCCTGTCGGACTCAGTTGCAGTAATAAAACTTCATGAAAACCTAGTTCCCCTTTTCCACCGCAGGTCTAGTTACATTGGGCGTCAGTCCAACCATCGGCACGTGTGACTATTATCATTTTACGTCGCTCAATTCTATTTATCATGCAAATAATTCGCGTGATATGTCAGGCTGTCACATACATAAATTCACGCCATTCTCCCATGGGGGTCACACAGAAGCTACAGAACGCCACCTACTACGATACTCTTACATACTTCGTCCGCTTCCACGTTCATACATCTGGTCATACACGCACGCCGGCTGCGGCTGTCGTATCGTGTGTCATATTTTCTTTTATGTAGCACGCGACTGTACAGAGATCAAGTCGTTGCAGGCGTTCAACCAACCGTGTGTGCGAGTGTACTTACACCTGGGTAGTCACAGATGTTCATTTACACCTTGTCTACAGGCTTGAGAGAATATAAACGTGGTAAGTCTGGTATTTTGCACAGGACAGAGAGGTTTGGAAGGAAAAAGGGGAGGCCTTTGCCCAGCAGTGGGACACTCAAACAGGCTAATAAAAAAAAAAAAAAGTCTGGTATCTGGTAAGGAATTCAATGTTCTGATTACAAATACCAAACTCTAACTTATATTTAGATAATGCTTATGCGTAATTTTATAACACGCTTGATCAAATCTAAAGGATTTTGAAGGCTCTCATTTGCAATGCCACATCTTTTTTCCATAACTTATAATACCGTGTACACTGCTGGGCCAAGGCCTCCCTTTTCTCCTACCAAACCTCTCTGCTTCGTACAATTTCTAGCCACGTTTACCCGAACACATTTATGTTTTAAAAAATCATCTACGCGATGGTATAATAAATATTTAGAAAATAAACTGAATAAGTGTAGATAATTGGAGTTTTATACAAACTATGTACAATATACTAGGCTACTATGATTCCGAATTGGTCATTCAATGTTACTGAAACGTAGGCTAATGCCAAAACAAATTAAACACATATCATTATCATTCTCCTGCCCTTATCCCAATTTATTTGGGGTCGGCGCAGCATGTCTTTTTCTTCCATACTTCTCCATTACTCATCATTTCGGCGGTCACCTCCTCTCTAGCCACATAATCCTTCACACAGTCCATCTACATTCATACTCAACATTTTCCTCATTCCTCCGCATCACATGTCCATACCACGATAACCGATTACCACACAATTTTTGAGTCACTGGCGTCACTTTCATATATAAATTAAACAAAGATAACAGTCGCGAATAAACACTTGAGCACACACACAATCACCCATAGCCCAGCATCGCAGTGTGCACCAACTGCAAGCTTAAGTACACCCATATATTAGTCCTCCCACACTATGTTTAAGCGATACGTTCTAGCCTCTACAAAGAGCTAAGTAACACGAGTAGCCAGTTGGGAAAGAACGCTTACGAAGCTGATCGCAAAGAATAGAGTAGTTTTAAGAACGAAGGCTAAGCTGATTAGAACTTATGAACGACCACCTAGCTCTTGCAGCGAGTTGGGTTCCCAATTAGTGAGGAAATATGGGGGATAATACTCCTTTTTCTTGAAGACGCATGAAGCCAGGTTTTCTGATTTATTTTAATATGGGTGTAACAATACCTTTAACGAAGCTAAAAGACACTTGTTTTCGGCGTTATTACGATATATTTTTTTGTTCTAGATCATACCTGGGAACCGTCTAGTTAGGAGATATTGGGGGTGATAGTTCCAACTTTTTGTCAAGTTTTTTTTTTAATACTAGTTTTAAATCTTATAACTTAACTTTAAATAACTCAAAGACCCCTCCCCTCATCAGCACAATGTTTTGAACGCGTAACATTGACTCCTATGTCCGTAAAACATGATTTTTCACCCCAAAACCAAAAGTCGTGTCCCACCAATAATTTTTGCGTAGACTTTTAAGTTTATCGTACGTAATGCTTAGTGAAGGGTCCATTTGAACCTTGCATACTAAAGCTCGACTATACCATTCCTGGAACCACTGAATAGCTCACCAGTTACTTATAGCATTACAACTGCACTTTACGACTGAAAATCAAAGGCTAAAGCGTTAAAGTTCGAGAATGTTCAACAATTCATGAAGAGCTAACCTTTAGGTGAAGCTCGTCAAATGGGTAGGTACTACATGCCTACGTCTGTGAAACATTGAGTGGTACTTGTTAGGTACATGTTAAATACATGTGTTTGGGGTAATCTTACCTAATGTGCTTAGGTGTTCCTAGTGGAGTGTGCTATCAATTATTTTAGAGGTAGGTATTTATACAAGTGGAAAAATTATAAGAAACGTTAACAACGTAATCAGAACATTGAATTCCTTACCAGATACCAGACTTAATAACAGCACGGACAAATGTGAGCGTTGCTAGCAATAAGCAAAAACAACTTCCAAAAAAAGAACTTAAAAAGCACACAAATTCTTGTTATGAATCAATTTTACATTGTAACTAGAAGATTATTAAGAGACCAACATGTCATCGACATTATTATTTATTATGAGCCTGTTGTGTCCCACTGCAGGGCAAATGCCTCCCTTCTTCTCTGTCTAGAGCTATTTCAGCCCAATCCTTTAGGTAGCAGTCCAGCTCATCGCACCATCTCCTTCTGGGCCTGCCGCGTCGCCGATCCCTGTTGTTCGGAACCCAATTTGTAGCTCTTTTCGCCCAATTCTGATGCGACAAGCGGCGTATATGGCCTGCCCAGTTTCATTTTAATTTGGCGGCTGTGTTGCCTACGTCTGCGTTTTTGCTTATTTGTGTTTTGGAACGAAGTCGGAAACAGTCAGTAATTTTGACTGCGAGCATACTTCGTTCCATTGCACGCTGACAGACCCCGAATGCGGACTTTTGACGTTTCGTTAATGACTACGTTTGCGCTCCATAGGTGAGGGTGGGCAGGATGCACATGTCCATGAGTTTCCATGTTATCGACATAGGCCAAGAAAAAATACGTATTAAACTAGAGGAACTAACTCTAAACTATTCAAAATTAAAATATTTTATTTCACACAAGCCCAGAGAGGCACTTATAAAACGTCGACAAAAAGGTGCACGGATCAAGTTGGTCGTTTCCTATGGAGAAGAACCGGCAAGAAACTCCATGGTTATTTTTTCAAATCATTTGTTATTACAATATTATCATGTTTACAGCATTAGTACTTAAGTATGGGGGAACAGCGTAGGCCCGACAATAAATCGCTGCGTATTACACAAAAAATGTAATACAAGATAAAATATTAACAAAAGTTAACAAGCATCTGGGAAACTACAAAGCCTACAGTGTTCACACATTCACAAACAATCGGTAAAAAATATGATATGGCTACAAACACCTAACTTTCCACCAAGTTATGGCCACACTTTACGTTTACTCCTTTTGCGAAGGATTAGCACCAAAAAGTTAAATGTAAATGATCCGTACGCACCTACAGTTATGAAAATGATCTTAAGTCATGGGATTTACCAGAAATTCACTCAAAACGACTTTACAAAGTACATCTCTACAGTAGCACACTAAGTAAACAAAGCTACCTATAATGCCTACTTAATATAACTCAAGTGCCTTGTATGTTTAGCAGTTGTAACTATGTATGTAAACACTTCTAATTTTTTTTTCCTTATGGTCCCTTAATCATAGAGTAAATACAGTCTAAGGGATCCGAGTCTAGACAGTGTATTAAAAGACGATGGTGTATACTGCAAACATAGATAATAAAATGGAGCTGTTGTATTGCTGTAACATTTTTAAAAATGTAACATGAAGGATTACATGAACGTAGAGGGTTGTATTGATGATTTTCACAATTGTAATTCCGTAACTACATACGTGTTACTGGCGCGACTCATTTTTCATCAACATACAACCTACCACTGATCTGCACATTGCAAAAAAAGTAAGAAAATTTGAATTTGACGCTTAAAAGAACCCATGTTCAAAAAAGTCATTATAAAAGCACTAACACTAAATATAAGCCAAATGATACGAACCACCTATCCACCTGTCCCTGATTGGCTAACGCTGTTCGTCTGCTCTCATCTAATTGGCTTAAGCAGATCGGCGTGCCTGCGGATTGGTTAGTAAAGGTAGCCTGCCGTGCGTTATCTATAGATAACTATAGGTTAGGTTGCATGTTGCATAAATGTTAAGTAGCTTACCCCGTTAATTGATGCTATCAGTTTGCGTGGAAGGGCAGTTGATAAACCATGTTGGTTTTAAATTAAAAATAAAGTATGAAGGGTAATTCATTAAGCTGAGTGCAAAAGACTTTCTGGGGACGCTTGGAATATGAATGAGACGTTAGTGCATGGGAATTGATAGTTTTATTCAAATATAACTAAATGGCATGGATGCAAGTGCTGGTCAGCACTCATTCCACAATGTTCAGGTCCACCCTATCATCATCTGCCTAACCTTTGTCTAAATACAGTGTGTAAACGGCCTCTTCACGAAGCCGTCAACCAAGCATTCTGTACATCAAACTAAGTAACAAGTTTTTGGGGTTAAAAAATCACATTTTGCGGTAGGAGTCAATGTAACGAATTCAAAACCTTGTGCTGATTGGATGGATTGAACAGCACGGGTGTCGTGAAAGTGTGTATAAAAAATACATTAAAACATGTATTTAAAAAAAACTTGCGAAAGTTGGAACCCACAATATCTCCGTAACTAGAAGGTTTCCAAGTATGGTCTAAAACAAAAAAAAAAATCGCAAAGACGGAGAGAACGCCTTTCGGTTTCGTGATGAGTCTTTTTACACCTTGTATACTGCGGTCCGATCCCAGTCCGATGAACGCCGATGTCCACCACCTACTTGGTGGACAAAGAGAATACTTGGAGGATAAAGACAATGTTTAAAATTGAGTCGCTATCCTCCAGTAGTGGCCAAAGGAAATATTTAAAAAAAAAATCGTGGCATTGTCCAGCAGGAATGGCTAAGGCACAAAATTTTATAAAGTTGTGTCAGTCTCCACCACAGGGGTTCAAACAGTGGTGAACCTCGTGAATCACTCGCTTGCAGCCTAACCGAATGCAGCTGAATATCAGTATTTTTCATTTAGGTATTTGACAACTGACTAGTTGCTAGTAATGTTCCAGTTTATTTTAACGCCTTTTGTATCTTATAAACCACCCATAAAAATCCGCTTAAGAATACAAGAAAACTTCAATCTAAAATGCACTGAAAATATCCTCACAAACAAGAGACGGACATTAAAATCGCATGTAAGAATGCAATATACCGGTGTAGGCACCGGATGAGAGGTATACACCCGGGTATACAGGCTTAACACATTGGCTTAACCCGGCACGCGACAGATCCTGCCATTGTGAGAGCCAGACTCAACGGTCAATGGCTCCTTGGCTTATCAATGTGCTGTGTCAAAGTCAAAGCAATGATTTTAATTTGATTATTAACAGATACTTTTGTATTGTGTACAAGTAGGGACCGTTAGTTAGACAAGTATCTTCATGTTGAGAGCTCTTTGAACTGTTTCAGAGAGCAAGATATCGCTGAACATGATATCCAATTCTCAGGTCGGTCAAAGGATTTAAGGCTTATTGGGTTTTATCAAGAACTTCTCAGTAATAGTTTGAAGTGCGTTGGACCGACTAAGTCAAAACTGCACTCAATGGACCACTCCACGAATGTACAGATGCCTCAAGTCAAGCTACCCGAAACTGTCACATTTTCCCAATCAACCTTGAACCTAATGCTTTTAGTGTAAAGTTGAAAATCTTTTAAAGGAATCTGACTGGATGTAAGCTCTATGTGCTGGCCTCTGTGCGACGGATTGTGAAGCTTGCCACCACCGTTGATGTGACTACCACGACCACTCTGCCAAGAGTGTGACGACGAAGAAGAGAAGTTTGAAGTAGAGATTTGTGGTGTCTCGTCCCCTATTAAATGTGGCTAAAACAAATGCGGCGAAATATGGATGTACTATGAGTATTGGGTACACCTCTAACGAACCTTTTTAAGGTCCTAAGTCACTGTGTTACCTAAACTTAGGTTTCTGCTAGAAATACTGAATAGTGAAGAATCGTCTGAAACTACATGATTCCATTATTTCGAAGCTCTATCCCTACAAATCCATAAATCATCAAACATTGCGATATCGGACCGTCCGTCGACTGAAATAACTTTGCATATCCAGGAAAAAACGACCAAAATGAAACATGTCGGAAAAAGGAACGTACCTTCGTCAGTTTCGCGGCCTACTTCCTACGTCCCGTGTTGAATTATACATCGTGTTTTGGCGAATATACTGAAAAACAGAAATAAACAACCATTTTGCTGGCCGAGTTGACGGTGGGAGGTTGATTGCATCTTGCAAAAGATGTGCGTCCTGTTAGAATTTAGTTGCTTTCCTTGTTGTGGTTGCTACAGCTTTCTCTCTCTTATCCTTGGTTGTTATTCATTAATTACGTATTTTCCTTGTTAATGGTTCTTAGTATCAACCTTGAGGTTCAGTTTAAAGTCTCTATTGTAAGAAGATCAGATTGCATTTGTAAGCTTAGGATATATTCTAAAAATAACAGCAAATCTGATACCCTTGTACTAGATGTTAATCCGATTAAGGATTCACAAATATAGAAACAAAGAGCTTATAAAGCTCAATTGAAAGAGTAACTCCAATAGTTCATACTTTTATCATTTAACATTTACCTACAATATTATACAGAGAGAGTCAGTTCACTATTTTAAGAGCTTCAAGTTTTTTTTCCTGCAAAGCCTTCTTTGACAGTCAGCAATAATAATTAGTATTTACTGTTATGTCAACTTTGCTACATACTAGTCGAAAATAATTTTACTCCATCGACATTCATAGTGAAGAAGTGAACTAAGAAACCATCTAATAAAAAGTTCCTAACATACAGTTTTCGCCATAAAGGAACAGCTTCAAACAATAAATTCTGGCAGCATCAAAAGTTTTAGAATTTATCGCTGTCCAAAAACAAATAATTGAATAAACTTTCTCATTATAAATAAGTGGAACGGTAAACTATCTGTATAATATCTAAGTTTCCTTAGGATACATAAAAGTTTCGGTAAATGAGTCTGAGGTCTGAACTTAAATAACTTTAGTAAATAAAGACCTTATTTACTAAAGTTATTTAAGTTCAGACCAAAAGACGTGAAACGAATTTGTAATGATGAAGATAATCTAGGTAAGGGTGTAATTTGTGGTAACTTAACAAAGTTTATTTTATCAAAAACTTGTTTAAATTTTACAATATATCCTTATCATCGAGTTGCCCTTTGGGTCCAGATTCGAATGACAGCGTTTTTTCGTCTAAATCGAGTTTAAAATAGAGATCGTGTTGACATCAACTCAACCGAATGTTTACAAGAAACTATTGCTGTATGATAATTTCGAAATCCTCAACATAAACTAGATAGATAGGACAAAATACGAGATCTGTAATTAGAAAAAGACCGAATATTGGGATGACGGCTGATAGAATTATGAAAGACCAGCTACACCAAACAAATTAGGCTGGAGGACATTAGGATGATAATCATAGATATACCAAACAATAACCTGCAAAAAAAACAGAACATTCTCAAAAAAAGCACAATCACACACACGACCCAGAAACAACGAAACTTTTCACACAAACATTCATACGCTGCGTTTCACAATGTTTATACGCAAATGCAAATAGATACAGTGACGTGGATAATCTATCAGTTAACTGATGCGTCTAAATTGGGCCAGATGGAGCGTTGCGTGTCGAAATTCTGTCGAATACGGCTTTCGCTCCAGGCTTGCGACATCGCGTAAACGTGTGAGGTTCCCTTTAATCTGGTTAAAGATTTCGTCATAGGATGTTTGGGCAGCATGGAATAATAAATGATGAAACATTTTGGCTGTAAATGGGTTAGTTAGGAAAATAGGAAGAGGATGTGTGTCTTCATTGAGAATTGTTGTTTAAGCTCTTGAAATGGCTTATGCTTTGAAATGCTATTTTTGGATTGTGGTTGTGACAGGTGATGGTTGTATTTTTAGGGTTTTATTGATGTGACAAGAAAAGGCGACGATGAAAAGGAACTCTTTGAAAAAGGTGTTTATTTTTGTTTTTCTTTGATCCTTTTATTATTTTCTCGAATAAATCTGGGCCGTTCAAGTATTACATAAGCAGATTAATTGCAATTGCTAACCCCCCCCCTCGTCAGCAAAAGTAAGCTAACCTCTTAGCCCCCTTCCATGCTTACGTAAACATTGGCACGTGCATTTTCTTGTGTGTTCTGGTTTCTTGATTGATTCATGAGCAGCAGAGTCTAGAATTAAGGAGTAGGCTTGGAAGTAGGTTTGCCATATGTATTCAAACCGAAATCGGCTAAATTTTGTAGAAAATCAAATTAATAAAAAAAAATTGTGCTGACGTAATCACCATCCAGACCCCTCCATCCCCCATGTCATCAAAAATAAGCAATGCAAAAACCCCCCGCCCTCCTGTAGTGTTTACATTATACTTGAATGGCACCTCTGAAGTAGCACAGTTTGTTAAGAATTATAAGAGTCATCGATATACTCATAGGACTAAGACTACTAATACCAGTCAAAACTAAAATGAATTTCATCAATAACATGTGCCCATCATCGATTAAAGACCTGTATGTATAACTTTCACCTCACGGCTGGAACCACTCCTAATAACCCTAAATATCAGTTTTAAAGATAACCTCATTCTAAAAGCTTTCATACAGAACAGACCACGCACTGTGCCTATTTGCACATCTTTTGATAATAACACATTCACTATCTAATACCTATCTACTTATAAGTAGGACTGTCTAAGTACCTACTTAGTAAATAGTAAGTATGTCATTAATCTTTTTCTGTAGTATCGAGCTATCAGCATGATATATGAAATCCGCGGTAAAAAGATTAGCCAATCAGCAAGGTGCGCTGTACGCATTTAGGTGAGTATCACCACTACTTGCGCCTCTTCTATTAATGCACTGTTAATTTTGTTGATTTCTTCATGAAGCGAATAAAAATAGTTATTATTATTGAGTATTTGGTCTTGTGACCAGATCATGGACGTGAACGAAGCCAGTGGATTCGACCTACGTAACTATCGCAGCAGGTTGCGTTTTGTAGTTTCTGCCTACTTTCATGGATAAAAAAAGGCGTTAGTATACAGGGTGTAAACAGACTCTTCACGAAGCCGTTAACCAAGCATTATGCATATCAAATTAAGTAACTTTACGCAAAAATTATTGCTGGAAAACTTTTTTTTGGGGTGAAAAATCATGTTTTACGGTAGAACTCAATGTAACGCATTCATTTAAAACATTGTGCTGATGGATGGATTGAATAGTAGGTACGGGGGTCGGGTCTTAGGTAAAAAAAAAATACAATACATTAAAAACATGTATTTAAAAAAAAAAGTTGGAACTTAGACCCCCAATATCTCCGTTACTAGAAGATTCCCAAGGTATGGTCTAGAACAAAAAAAATATCACAATGGTAGGGAGAACAAGTGCCTTTCGGCTTCGTTAAGAGTCTTTTTACACCCTTTATGTATGACTACGTGTACGACTTTCTGCAAACAGATTTTTCCAATACATCCGTAATTTTTATACTAAAATGGCAAAAAATCCGCAACTGAATTAAATTACTCGGTCGGAATATTCCAAAATAAATTCCGGTAACATATTTTTGTAGGTACGTACACTATTCAGCGAAGCGTAAGTAATTCTATTACAAACGCGCTTCACTAGAATGCATTCCGCGTCACTGTTCCACAGCCTAACTTTGTACAGCTGGACATAGCAAGCGTTTGTGCAAAACCGCTGGTTTACCATGAAAATAAAATAAATTAATCAGTACCTTTGTGCTCTGTTGAATGTTTCTAAATGTAATGTCCTATATGTACCATAATCACTATCACTACATATTATAAAACAAAGTCCTCCGCCGCGTCTGTCTGTCTGTTCGCGATAAACTCAAAAACTACTGCACCGATTTTTATACTGGTTTCACCAATGTATAGAGTGGCTCTCGAGGAATTGGCATGGTTCTTTCTATAAGGGCAGAGTTCCTCCAATCAGACAGGGGTCGGCTTGTCAGGCTGTTTTATTATATCTTAATCTCGCGGATAACTCTGTTTGAGCGATATAGGATTTTCCGTAACGTAAGTTATAAAATAAAAAAATAAAATTCATTTATTTCAGGCAGATCTCATACGAAAGATAAATTTCTTCAATTTTTAAATTTCAATTTTTTAAATTTCAATTTTTATGCATAGTTGAGATACCGCTTCGCAGTAAATAATGTGGCTTTAAACTCAAGTATTGAAAATGTAAGTCCTAATTCCTCTTTCCTTTTGTCTTTAAAAAAAATAATTGAAAAAAACTGATAAAAAAACGCGTAATCGAGGGATATGTAGATTATGTTGTACTCTATGGTAACGCAATTACGCCTATAAGTAAACATCTGGCAACCCTGTGTATGTAGGACATCTAATCTGTGAGTTCCTCTTGCAACACAGTCAAGCTCGGTAACCACAGTTAGTTTACAAGCAGTCGTAAAATTCGTGTGATTTAATCGTCGCGTGGGTGTGAAGTGGCCGCTGTTTGTAACGCATGGAGATTCTGTAGATAAGATTGTAAGAGGTTGAATAATCTCAAGGTTTATCTTGGAACAAAATGTAAAGGAATAGGCGAGGCAATTGCTTTGTTTGGTAATCAATGAACATCAGTAACTGTACCGTGACAGTAACACTTTGACTTGACCCTGGTCACCATATTGAATTTTATAATGGGTATCACAGATCTTCGAAGATCGTCGTCTGCCTAGCCTTTTCTTAACTATGTTGGTGTCGACTTCCAGTCTAACCGGATGCAGTTGAGTACCAGTATTTTACATGGAGCGACTGTGTCTCTGACCTCCACAGCCCAGTTAGTACTGAGTAATACGAAACCTCCAGATCTTCGAAAATAATACTGTCTAAATGGACACCACAGTTGCTATGGTATCGGTTATCGTTCAATTTGCGGACGAATTGGAGCCAATTGGCATCGGCCAGCTGATTAGTACATGACGTTAGGCAGGCGCGGGCGCATGGTGCAGTTTGAAAGGATAGCTCTGTTTGAACATAATACTCAGTAACTCACTGTTGAGACGGAGTTAATCAAAACACGTACAAGAAACGGTTCTTGTCATGTTTGAGTTAATGGCGCTGGTCAGCTGGTCTGAGCATTTGATAGTAATTGTATCTGGTTTGGGAAACAAACTTGAATAAAAAAAAACGAGGGTGCACTAGACCACACGACTGAAGTAACACTTAAACGAATGCCGAGCAATCGTCTGTCAAATTCAAAAACGTAAGACTCTCTCTCTCTATCTTCACTAATTTCATCTTCCGTTTGCCTCGTAACGTAACGCATTCACCAGCTTACATCGCATTTACCCAGTACAGAAGTTTTAATTCAAAATTCAATTATTCATCAGTAATCAAAATGGTTGAAAATAACGATGAGTAGTCTGCATCAGCCCCTTTTTTGTGATTTATGGCCGAATAGCGATCGATCAAAAGTAGAAATTGCCTGCAGAGTTACATTTTAAGTAGTCTAATACAATTCTGGTAATTTTCTCACACCCAGGAGGTGATTTCAAAGTAATTTAACACAACATTCAAGCTTGTAATCCCCGAAGGGTTAGGCAGAGGTGTACAGTCAACAAAACAGATAGGTATGCAGGGTCGAAAGATATAATTGTTTTTTTTCTTAAAAACCGATCGATGTTTTCGAATGAAATTAAAATTAAATGAAGAATAATAATCAATTGGTTAAATTTATTCAAATGTCATTTGAAGATGTGCAACAGTTTCTAAAAAAACTAAAACTATATCTTTCGACCCTGCATACCTATCTGTTTTGTTGACTGTACCTAATAGTACACCCACATTTCGCCAATTATGTTTAAGTCCCATGTAATAGGGGGTGAGACTATTGCCATCAACCGGGCGCATATCCAGACTCCGTGGCTGCTACTGAGAAATTCGTGATGGAAAAACCCAATAACACTTTGGGGGTATGAAGAACCGGGTGTAGAGTTCTTCCCCATAGAAAAAGGAGACGATCCTCCGATCAGATGTTGTGTCTGGTGGGTTACTGTCCAATAATTATTGTCGGATTCTTCTATATAGTCTTAAGTCGCGGATAACTTGCGAGATCTAGGAATTAGGTGTCTTTCGATGTTTAGTTCATCGTCTGTGTCATAGATGGCGCTGTAGTACTTTTAGTCCTATGTTGCTTAGTACTTTTTGTAGTGCCGCTACAACACTTTGCCAGACCTGGGACTCGAACCCAGGACCTCATGCTCAGCGGTCGCGCTGCTACCACTAGACGAATTAGTAAGTATATCGGGTGATCGATATTTTGTTATAGACTGCTCTTTACATGCAGTATAACGTGAATTCAATGTCAAAACTCAAAAGCATTTATTTCAATTAGACCATTACAGGCACTTTTGAATGTCAGAAAAACAATGAAGGCTAAGCTACAGTCACAGACACAAGGCATAATAACTTGTGAAAGTACTGTAGTTGCCCATTCCAAAGCGTAGATCTCTATGGAGAAGAATGGGCAAGAAACTCCATGGACACTCATTTCAATCAAAATATTGTTCCAAAATCTTGGTTACATCATTCATGTTGAGATTATACATACAGGGTGTAAACAGACTCTTCACGAAGCCGTCAATCTAGCATTATCTACATCAAACTAAGTAAGTGTACGCAAAAATTAGTGCTGGGAAATGACTTCTTTTTGGGCTGAAAATCACGTTTTACGGTAGGACGCAATGTAGCGCACTTATAACATTGTGCTGATGGATGGATTGAATAGTAAGAGGGTTGTGGAGGTGTTTAAAGTAAAAATCTAACATTAAAAACATGTATTAAAAAAAAAAACTTGTGAAAAAGTCGGAATTTTGACCCCCAATATCTCCGTAACTAGAAGTTTCCCAGGTATGGTCTAGAACAAAAAAATGATCGCAATGACATGACAGGGAGAACAAGTGCCTTTCGGCTTCGTTACGAGTCTTTTTACATCCTGTACATGTGAGAACGATGTAGAAATACGTGCACGTTAAGGTCGCATAGCCAGGAAAATTTAATTAAAATAATAGCTCTAGATATAGTTTTCAATATTACAGGTATTGTAATAACGTTATTAGTTGTAATTCCACCACAAATTCGTGTAACGTGTCTGAATATTTTTATTAAAATTAATGATAAGTACCTACCTTAATGAAAGTGTTTTCATGGAAAATATTGAACAGGTAGATAATAGATAATTACGATATAATAGTACAATTGTGTGAAAGTGAACCAAATAGAGTTTGAAAGATGATTGTTGTAAGGGGGAATGATGTGTGCTGCGGGCTGTTCGAAAGAGATACTGCGGCCCTGGAACACAAAGGGCAAGGAAGGAACATGGATGGGTTTTAGTCAGTACAAGTCTGACACTCCCTTCCGCTCTGCCCAGAGCGGGAGAAGTCATTAGATGATTTCCCATCCGTAAAAAAAAAACAAAAGGTTGAATGATGTTATGGTTTAACTCTTTCAGGTTTGGTGGTTAGTTTTCTAGCCACGTATTCCAGGTTGTCTAAAAATATTTCCACGTCATCTATCGATAATGCACTAGACTATTATGCTTTTTAAAGTCATTGTTGACCGTGTGTTGCAAAAACCGCCATGGTGGTTAGTAAACTAGCCCCCTTATTCCTTAAAAGCCTTTCGGAAAATATATATTTTTTATAGGCTATAAATTATATTTATATCATGCATATTAGCCGAGCTATCACAATTTTTGCGGACGAAGTCGCGGGCGATGTGCTAGTCAGTGATAAAGATGGGAAAGGAACAGTTAAAAATATATTGAACTGACCTAACCTGACCTTCCTCTGACCTATTGGCCTTAGGCTACGAACGCACTGAACAACTTTCAGTAGAATTCACTAAGACTGCAAACTCACTGATAGGTGGCTTGCTTGGGTTGGGCAGAGGTGTATCTTATAGTAGTACACCCACATTTCGCCAGTTATATTTAAGTCTCATGTAATAGGGGGCGAGCCTATTGCCATCAACCGGGCAAGGAGTCAGTCTCCGAGGCTGCTACTGAGAAATTCCTAATGGTAAAACACAATAACACTTCGCCCGACCTGGGAATCTAACCCAAGACCAGCGGTCGCGATTGCGACTAACGAGGCAGTAATTATAGTAGTACTAACAGAAAATCTAATCAACCAATTCCTAGTAACAAGTAAAGTAGCAACCAATTAACTCCCGAACGCCTACCAGATGTCGGTTTCAAGAATTGATATCATATCAGTTCCTGTTAATCATAATGTTACATTTCTAATACGGTATTTGTAACAAAATAATTTATGTAACAGGAAACCGTTTATTTCCACTTCCAGGTCAAAAAGTGGTTATTATAAAGGGTGTAAAAAGACTTTTAACGAAGCCGAAAGGCACTTGTTCTCCCCGTCATTGTGATGATTTGTTTATTCTAGACCATACCTGGGAACCTTCTAGTTACGGAGATATTGGGATATATTGATATTTTTTCACAAGTTTTTTTTTTAAATAAGTATGTACGTGTTTTTAATGTATTTTTTTACTTCACCTTGACGACCCCCGTACTATTCAATCCACCCATCAGCACAATGTTTTGAATACGTTACATTGAGTCCTACCGTAAAACGTGATTTTTCACCCCAAAAAAAAAAGTCGTTCCCCAGCAATATTTTTTGCGTAAAGTTACTTAGTTTGATGTCCATAATGCTTGGTTAACGGTCTGTTTACACCCTGTATACAGCTTTTAGTAACATAATTCTGTCACTTCTAGCTCCTAGTAATAAGAAAGTGTTATTTACTATGATAAAGTTGGTACTACTAAAACTGCCTCATTGTCATTGGTTTAGTTGTCACAATCCCGACTGCTGAGCATGAGGTCGTGGCTTTGATTCCCGGGTCGGACAAGTTGTTACTGGTTTTTTATTTATTTATTTATTAAAACTTTATGCACAAGTGAAAAAAAAACTGTACAAAGGCGGACTTAATGCCTTGTGCATTTTCTACCAGTCAATCTTGGGGCAGAGACAATATACAGTAGGTGCAATAACAGAAAAAAAGACAAGAATATATTTATAACTAAAACAAATATATAAACACATATAACTAAATACATATATACATACATATAACAAAATATATAAAGATAAAAAAGAGAGATATACAAAAACTACAACAACCGGTTTTTTCCATCAGGAATTTCTCAGTAGCAGCCACGGAGTCTGGATTTGTACCTGGTTAATGGCAATAGGCTCGCCCCCTATTATATGTTATTAAATGTGGGTGCACTCTTAGTTATACCTCTACCTAGCGTTTGGGGATTACAGGCGTGGTGTTAAAATTGCTAATATTGCTCTTAACACTGTACAGACTGTTTTTTTGTAACGGGGTCCTTAACTTCTTAAGTTAACAATTAAAAAATAAAAATAAAACTGGCCAAGTGCGAGTCGGACTCGCGCACGAAGGGTTCCGTACCATTATCTATACAACATTAGACAAAAACGGCAAAAACAACACGTGTGTATGGGGTAATATTTATTTTATTTTAATTATTTATTTTTAAAGTCGCCGTTATTAATACCGAGCAAAAAATCACATTTATTGTATGGGAACCCCCTTAAATATTTACTTTATTCTGTTTTTAATATTTGTTGTTATAGCGGCAACAGAAATGATGTTTTTCTTTTTTTTTCATTTCATTTATTCGTATAACAATTTTCATTGTGTTGAATATATATACACATGCACTTCACATACAATTATAAGAACTATGAATAAAATTATCAGTAAACATTCCAAGAAATTCAATATAGTGCCAAAAGTTTCAAATAAATGTCAAACCGTTTGAAATAGAATGTCAAATAGTTTTAAATATAATGTCAAATAGTTTTAAATATAATGTCAAAAAGTTTTAAATATGATGTCAAAAGATTTTAGAAGTTATTCATTTATTATTGTGTGACATTAGTTCTAATATATTATAAATACATTTTTCTAATAAAAAGGCTTTTAATTTTTCTTTAAACAAGTGGGTGTTATAAATCTGGGTCTTTACCTCAGAAGGCAATCTATTAAATAATTCTACAGCTTGGTACTTCGAGCAATGCTCTACAATATTAAATTATGGTGCTATCTGTTGTTTAAAAATTTTTCTTCGCGTGCTCTCTCTTAACTCTCGTTCCTCTAGTGATTCAAACTCATGTAGGTTCTTTGCAAAATTACAATATATATAGACTAGGTACCGTTAATATTCCCATTTTTTTAAAGTAATCTCTGCATGAGACACGTTGCGAGATTCCAACTATTGTCCTTTATGGCTAGTTTCTGTAAGACGAACGCTCTCTGCCAGATTGAACTATAACTATTTCCCCAGAGCACGATGCCCTTATCCTAGACTCGACTAGGGCATAATATACAGCCTTTAACTGTTTTATATTCAATTCATCCCTAAGGCTCTAGCATGCTGACGATATAGATGAATCAATAACAACAAGCTCCGGTTTCCAATTTAAATGCGAATCTATGTTAATCCCTAAAAATTTTACGTTGTCCACTAATTCTATCTTGTCACCATTTATTTGTATATCTAAGTTGTCATTATTACGAGTCGTAGTCTTAAATAATAAGAGGTTAGTTTTACTTGTATTTAGTAATAAATTATTAGCTGTGAACCATTCGCAAATTTTTCCTATAATTATATTAGTATTGAATACTATACAGGGTGTAAACAGACTCTTCACGGAGCCGTCAACCAAGCATTGTGTACATCATACTAAGTAACTTTACGCAAAAATGAGTGCCGGGAAACAACTTTTTTTATTGGGCTGAAAAATCACGTTTTACGGCAGGACTCAATGTATCGCACTCAAAACATTGTTCTGATGGATTGAATTAATATTAAGGGGGCCGTGGAGGTGTTTAAAGTAAAAATCTTACATAAAAACACAAATTAAAAAAAAAAAAGTTGTGAAAAAGTTGGAACTTTGACCACCAATATCTCCGTAACCAGAAGGTCCCCAGGTATAGTCTAGAACAAAGAAAATGATCGCAATGACAGGGAGAACAAGTGCCTTTCGGCTTCGTTAAGAGTCTGTTTACACCCTTTATATAATATTTCTGTTTCCGCTATAACATCATCATCTGTGAAAATTTCAACTGTCTAGCTATCACGGTTCATGAGATACAGCCGACGAAAGACGGACAGACAGACAGACGGACAGCGGAGTCTTAGTAATAGGGTCCCGTTTTACCCTTTGGGTAATCCTAATAAAAAGTACCTAATAACTACTTTTTGGAATCATTGTGGATGACTACAGTACTTTCACAGTTACTGTGCCATGTGACTGGGGTTGTAGCTTTATTTCAGCAATTCAAAAGTGCCTGTAACTGGCCTTGAATGTTACAATCAGATGGATACATGTCATATTAAATAGGACATTTATATATATATATATTCATTTCTATTGACATTCTTTACTTAACCCATACTGTCCCACTCCTGAGCAAAGGCCCCCCATTCATTCCACTTCTGACGATGGTGTACTTCTTCTCAGCAATTTACGAGGAAGCCATCCAAGACATCCCGCCATCTTCTCTTCGATCTGCCGCGAGCCCGGATTATGACATTATGACATTTATAAATGTCATATTAAATATGACATTTATCGAACTTAACGTTTAATTTTCATAATGATGATGACCCCGTTTAGACTAATATCCAGTCTAAACGGTTATTTAAATAGTTCATACGAAACTGCACCGATTAGTATCAGGTTACAGTAGAGAAACCCAGAAAACGCGAATTCTCAGACAATGCCCGCCACGATTAATTATCTAATAACCGTGCCACTATCAACAAAGCATCACTTATTCTCCGTTCCCCCTCACCCTTCATCTACTCCATAGACAACTAGATAGACGGACAAAGGACATGGCACGAGGTCCGTGGCAATTGACAAAGTTGCACAACTTCTGGCTTTATGGCTTATGATGTTACAGACCGGTGCGTGTCCACCTTGTGAGCGGATTATACAGGGTATAAACGGACTCTTCACGAAGTCGTCAACTAAGCATTATGTACATCAAACTAAGTAACTTCACGCAAA
The DNA here is from genome assembly GCA_950005105.1 of Lycophotia porphyrea. Lineage (NCBI taxonomy): Eukaryota > Metazoa > Arthropoda > Insecta > Lepidoptera > Noctuidae > Lycophotia > Lycophotia porphyrea. The sequence goes on from OX465396.1 coordinate 4,168,031, forward strand.
AATTATTGCTGGGAAACGACTTTTTATTTGGGATGAAACATCATATTTTACGGTAGGACTCAATGTAACGCATTCAAAACATTATGCTGATGGATGGATTGAATAGTACGGGGGTCGTGAAGGTGTCTTAAGTAAAAAAAATACATTAAAAACATGTATTTAAAAAAAACTTGTGAAAAAGTTGGAACTTTGACTAGAAGGTTCCCTGGAACAAAAAAGTTATCGCAATGACGCTGACGGGGAGAAAAAGTGCCTTTCGGCTTCGTTAAGAGTCTTTTTACACCTTTAATACTCCGTCCACCTATATACATCTATTGTTCTTCATAGATGTATTGCATTTACATAGCCTGTGTGAAAATATTTTGATGGGAGAAAGGATATATTTTAACATAATAGGTAGAACAACGATGAGAGTAGACTGAAACGGTAACAATGGCTTCCAATTGTAAAGAACGGTATTACAAACAGGTCAATGCAGAAACGTGTGAACTAGGTATTTGATTAACGATTATTTTTAATAATTGCCAAAACATGGCTCTTATCAAATAAATAATATTTAAAACACAAACAAATTTTTTTTTATAAATTTCTGTCTATGTTAAAGTTTAGTTTTTTTTTTTGATTTAAGTGTTAATAATTTTATGTTATACTTCTGTGTCAATGGTGCCGATTCCCTTGTTCACAAACTAAACTAAATTTAAGTTGAGTGCATCTCTTTCTTTCTATTTCATTATGAAAAGGACAGAAGATAAATATTAGTTTAGTCCTGTCAAATTACTCAGCACCTGACGTATTTTGATGTAATTTTAATAGTCAACTTTTTAATCACGTCTAAACTTGTGTCAGGCGCTGGTAAATTTGACAGGACTAAACTAAAATTTATCTTCTGTCCTTTTCTTAATGAATTAGAAAGAAAAAGATACACTGAACTTAAATTTGGTTTAGTTTGTAAATAAGGGAATCGGCACCTTTTATCTTACTAAATTAATTTGTTTGTGTTTTAACATTATTAAACTGCCAAAATGTATTATGATTATTAGGGGCTTAATTTGTTAGATTGCGTGTGTGTTTATGTGCATGCTGTGGTCTCCTATAACTGAAGGAGTAGGTACTGCTGCCTAACGCACCGCGAAAACGGGCAAACGGTGGCCGCCACCGGCGGCTATCGCGCGCCACGTCTTTTTGTAGCGCGCAAACGAAGCTGACGAGTGGCTGCCACGAGTGGTCGGTATTTATTTTTAATTCGGTGGCGTACTGTGGACACTAAGTCCCGAGTGGTCGCTACTCGCTACACGTGTGCGGCGATTCCATACAAAACGTTTTAAAAACCATGTAAACAGCTTGTCGCCAGCCACCGGTCGCCTGTTTCCGCGGAGCCTAATACCTTATGTTGTCCATTATCCTTAAAATAATTGAAGCATGAACGAAAGAAGTTAATAGATTTGCCAATTCAACTACACCAGAATGTCTGAGAATCAGGTAACAAGCCTAAAACAAAGGCAACACACAGAAAATAAAACAGTTTTTTTATAAATACTAAAGCAAGCAAAAACGTCTACTTCTATAGCAACAATGGAATTGAAATACCGAGATGATATTGCTCCATATCACTTGAATGGTCGAAGACCGTTTTCAAAGGAATTTGTGTTACCGATATAGTCTGCGTTCAGACGGACTGACTGACTGATTAATCAAGTGACTTGAATGATCATCGAAATCGGTTTCATTTGGCCTTTGAAAATGACAAAATGGAACCGATTCCAATTATAACTGGAGCATACACGGTGACTGTTTTAAACGATTGGGTGCAAAGTGTTTTGACTTTAAGTATATTTTAGTTGATAATTGCATAGTGATCAATTCTTTTGTTACTAGTCTTATGGCTGATGGGAATTTTACCATCGGCAAGTATGTTGATTTTTTCATATACTTGTGTTTTGATTCCTTTCTTAAAATCACTTCACAGAATGCTGCCTAAATGGTCAAAATGGCTGAGACTAGATACATTGAGGAAGATACCTGTATCCCTTTTTTTTTTTTCAGATGCGTAATCATCAAATGACTTCTCCCGCTCTGGGCAGAGCGGAAGGGAGTGTCAGACTTGTACTGACTAAAACCCATCCACGTTCCTTCCTTGCCCTTTGTGTTCCAGGGCCGCAGTATCTCTTTCGAACCGTTCTGGCCGCTAATAACATCATTAGATTGATGGAACTCCATACTCATCTCATTATACATTTTCGTTAACATAAAGAGAAAAAAATCTCCCATCACTCTTGTAAAGGTAAAATTATAGAAACTTGATTCAACTGCAAAACTATGCACTAGATTAGATAATTATCAGACGCCCATTCAAAGAACTGTCAGGCAAAAACGCAGCATGACTGACATCTGTGGTATGCCAACGTCATTTACTGGCAGAATGCTGGCAGACATGAACTCGCGACAGGTGACACTGACATCGTGACTAGCCAGTTGTGAATCAAACTTTATTTCTGTATCGGATGAAACTTTGTCGACGTGATTTTCATCGCGATTTTCTCCGGAAATGCTTGGGAACTGAGCAAATAACGCCTTTGGGAATACTGTGTCTTCTGTCTCGGTAATACTGCTTACATCCATGATATGATTGGGTAAAAGTTATATTGATACTATGAGACTGCCTCCTTGGTCGAGTGGTCGCCAGCGCGACTGCTGAGCAAGAGGTCCTGGGTTCGATTCCCAGGTCGGGCAAAGTGCCATTAGGTTTTTCCATCAGGAATTTCTCAGTAGTAGCCAAGGAGTCTGGATTTGTGCCCGGTTGATGGCAATAGGCTCGCCCCCTATTACATGGGACTTAAACATAACTGGCGAAATGTGGGTGTACTATTAGGTACACCTCTGCCTAACCCTACGGGGATTACAGGCGTGATGTTATGTTGCTGTGATACTATGAGAAACGAGCAATATGCTATTGTTAGGAAAAGGTATTAAGTAATTTTACGCTTCCTGAAATTGCATGTTTAAGACCAAAGAAATAAGAGAAAGGATATTGTGACTATTGAAATCAAATAAACGATGTCGGGTAGTAATTAATAAACCAAATACAACATGACCAATTCCATCTCTATTCTACCAAGAATAGACAAAGCTCTTTGTATACAACTCGACATGTCTTCTGCCCGAGCATGAGGCGACCCGTAGACTCGAGTTTCTACGAAGACAGACACAGGAATTATTTCCATAGCAACAGGGAAGTAGTTAGTGATGTAGATATTCTACGAATCTCGATCGTCGTGTCACTGAGTGTGTTGAAAACGCGCATTAGGCGTTGAGTTAGGTGCCACTTAGTGTTGGCGACAACGGGTATTAGGCGTTGAGTTAAGGTTCACTTGGTATTGGTGAAAACAGGAATTACCGTCAAACGGGGTGAATAGGACTGCAGGGGTGAATAGAGAGAGATTCGGCGGCGGCGACCTATCGCGTCCGGCCCTGGTCCAGTCCATGGTCCGGAGCGAAAGGGAATGGGACGCCGTCACCTCCTTCTGCGAAGCAATCATGCTAGCGGAGCGTGAGAGGGAGAGAACCTCTCGTCCCAGCCGCCGCGGGAGACGCCTCGGGCGTCGGGGGTCACGTGGTGGCTTCCGGCCACCGTAGACGCGGACCTGTGGACGGAGAGTAATGGGCTAGCTCGCCGTCCGTCCGTCTTTTGACGACAGGCCGTGTTGACGGCGCGTTCGTGATCCACGCGCGCCTCAAAGAGATGTCAGCAAATAGGGAGGGGCTCGCAAGGGCCGATGCCTGCCAGGGCTGCGGGCTGTTCGAAAGAGATACCGCGGCCCTGGAACACAAAGGGCAAGGAAGGAACATGGATGGGTTTTAGTCAGTACAAGTCTGACACTCCCTTCCGCTCTGCCCAGAGCGGGAGAAGTCATTTGATGATTTCCCAAAAAAAAAAGGGGTGAATAGAGACAAAACTTTGAAAGGGATTTTTACGTTGAATTGATATGATATGTTACCAAAAAGTACTTTATTTTATTTACTTAGTTACGCTTAATTATTAAGAGACCTTGTTGGTAACATATCATATCAATTTTTCTCTCTCAAAGTTTTGTCTCTATTCACCCCTGCAGTCCTATTCACCCTGTTATACCCGGTAGCCATTCAGTGAGGTGTCACTTAGTGTTGGTGTAAACGGGCATTAGGCATTGTCTGATAAAATCTTTGCAGTACACAGCAGGGTGATCAAGTGCCCAGGTTAATGCTCGTACAGCATTTCTTTCGGAGTTACTTTCATTCGTCTCGGCCTAAAAACTGAGGAGACGGCGAAGTAAGACCCCGAGATGTTTTTAAAATCAATGTAGTTCAATAAACACAAAGAATAGTAATAAAGAGATCTTGTCTAGGTCCAATTCAAATGTCGTAAAAGTCTACAAATAGTAATTGTTGAGAAGAAATGTTTCTACCCCCAAGTGTCAAAAATAGACAAAAAATTGTCGCCATGCTTGACGTAGTAGATTTTTGTCGACTGAAGAATAGAAACAATTCCTTTCTACATTTTTAACATCGTCATTTTGTCGATTCTTCCGTCAATAAAACCTGTTTCCACGGTGGTCATGCTACGCGTGCTGCCAACAGCTGAATATACCGAACACCGTCGAATAAAACAAAACGATCAAAAACAAAAAAATCAAAATTTCATACATAAAAATAAAATGCCAAAACAATGCTCTATCAAGTTTCCACCAACACAGTCGAAAGAATTTTCAAAAAGTTGAAAAACAAAGACTACACGCTATCAGTATAAAGCCCGCTACACAACGCGCGATTAAACTCGTAACGCTCCCTGCACTGTGAATTCAAATGCAGATTTTAGTTATGCACAAAAAAATATTCAGTGTCTCTGGTCTCTCTTTTTGTTTTATTTTTTCAAAGAGTTAATGGTTTTCCTTTGTATTTTCCATTAGTGAGTATTTCATTGAAGGATTTTTATAGACTGTTATTTACCAACGAGATTAGATTGCATTTTTGTTGGGTATTTTCAGATACACGGTCGGTCAATGAGAGCATCCTGAAAGCTTTGTAGACAAAGCTGAATTTCTAAAAGTTTCTAGTCTAGACATTGTTAAAATAGCTCGAAATCGTAAATTGAAACAGCTTTGCTAACAACACATCATGGTAACACACACATCGATTTACACCCAAGCTTCTATTTTAGTGCAGCATGATTTTGGCGCGTTTTTCAAATCGAAAATAACGACGCCATCTTGTTTTTACAATGAAATTTCCATAGACAATTTCACAAGTGTTTACCAACAACAGCACTTTCCTGAAAATGTTTTTCAAACGCCTAAAGAACCAGAGCTCCTTTCTCCGTAAACTGAAGTTATATTTCCGTCAATATTGTCCACTTTTCCATTCAATTTCATATGAAAACACTTGAATATAGTCATGTAATCTCTCCGTCAACGTGGAAGCCGATAGGTATCGATATACTCGTAACCTCCGTAATAGGCTTTGAGGGATTATCTATCTAAAGTTTATAGCCAGGCCACTGCATCATAACGCACTCCAAGACACCGGCAGAATAATGAACTGGCAACACTTGTGCTGTTTTGTTTTCTAGTTACAGTTTTTACACCAAAGAGACTGAACGCTTCTAAGACTTTACTTAGGTTATTCAAACCTTTGTGCTCAATTAATAACTGACTAACTAAATTTTACGTGTCACTTTAAGCCTGAAGGCGGGTTTAAGGTCGCCTTTAAATAAATACTTAACCTTTATTTTATTGGAAAATGTAACAAATTCAACAAAGAAGACGGCTATAAATAATTTTTATTTTACATTGTTTGAAGGAAGCCCCAGGCTGCATATTTCTTTGTCTGTGCGTAAACCCAATTTATTATTCCCTTTCTCTTTGTTTTCGGGATTATCGACTAAAGTGAAAATAACAGTTTGAAAAATAAAGAAGGTGAAAGAAATTACTATGTGACCTAGAGTTTAGTAATACGATGTTTCAGTGTTTTTCATAGAGAATTTAATTTTCTTTGAATCTTGGATTAAAGCCGAAAAACCTAGAAGGTTTCTGTTCAATAAACGTCATACCATCAGAGGCAAATCGCTTAATATATCAAAGACGTTAACGAATAAAGAATGCAAATCAAAGACACATTAACTGTGAACTATTTCTATTGTAATTTTAAATAACTTTTCTTGAAAACTAAGTTATCAGAAGATAGAAAATAAAGCAAAAAGTAAATTATGCAAATTCCCGCCATTGAACCGTTTTGTTGCTGTAGGTAGCAATAGTAAAAATGACTATGATCGCAGATAAACACGCAAAGATTACTCTTCGCGTGTTGTTGTAATCAAGTAATTAAAACGTAATTGAAGACTCGGTCTAATTACCTCAAGTTATTTACGGAATATTTGAATGTTACAGAGGATTATCGACCCGCTCCGGTTGCAAAGATTAGCGTGTACATGTATAGTGATCCGAATGTAATTTTTGTATATGTACCTATTTAGATTTTACAATAGACACACAGTAATTTTATTAGCCCGATTGCACCACACCATTACTTAAATGTGTTTAAAATGGTTAATTATATATTTCAAGCATCTTTCCGTCTTCGTTATATTCTAAAGAATGGCAAATCAATAATGATGTTTTCTTATTAATATATTTATTAAAAAATCATAAAAGACGCTGTACAAAAATTTCACAGCACGCAGTTTTTTCTTCCTCCCGAAATAGTTATTTGTCCAACAAGAGAGCAAAGTGGGTGTTTGCTGCGAGTGTTGATTTTGAATCCCGAGTAAGCGAAGGATTCTATTAGCGAGTGATTCCAAGTTAGAATCCTGAGCAAAGCGAGGGATTCAAAGCCACGAGATGCAAATAACTTTGGTCTCGTGTAACACATACAACTTTTCACCTAAGCAGCGAGAGCATATTTCGGCCTAGTACCTTATACTTAAGCCGTAGTTTATACTTCACAAATGGGTAGTGTGTAGGTACATAATTATATTTAACAATACTTCATTACAAATAACTACTTACTTTTACAGCGAGAAAATTACAGTCCGGGGCTTCATTAAGAAACTTTTTAATGTTAGCGAACGAAAATATTTTGGACTTTTTGGATTTGTGCCCTACTGACATTCTTTTCAAAAATGCATTAAGTTTGGCATAGGTTTCAATGTGCACGTCACCTTTTGTTCTACTTGTGGCTTTCAACATTGAGTAAATACTCCACATTGTAGATGATTGCCTAGTTTGTCATAATTCTATGAAGTACGATAACAGTAGTCTCAGAAAAAGTGTTTGCACCCTTTGTAAGTCTCCAATGCTTAAAAATATCATAAGTTTTTAGATGTTTTTCGCGAGACTTCTCAGGCAGGAAACTTAATTCTACATTTTTTACATAATTCTTCAATTCTTCGGGTGTTAAATAGTATACTTCGTCACTGGACTCACTCATATTTATTTATTATTATTACTTTATTATCCAAATTTTAATGCACTTTGTAGCTAGCGTACATTGACCTAATCATTGCTAGCGTAACAGAGAATAAAAAAAAATTGAATCCCGCTATTTTTTTAAAATGCGTTCTGATACTACAGTTGCGGTAATCTATTTCAATATTAAATATTGTTACAAGTATAAATAAATAAGTAGGTACATGAAACATGAACATATGAACGTCGTATTTTTTACTTCAACATTCTTCATCTTGATTTAATTATAAAAAATATAATTCGATTATTCGAAATATAACAGTTTTTCATTTAAAACCTAAACACGTGATTTACAATATTACGGTTATCGATTTATAATATCCGAACCTTTTATTGTTTTTTTTTCTTTCTTCTACTAGATATGGAATTTGAAAATCGAATTTCGAATCGACTTGTTTCTATCTCTCGCTTTTTCGTATCGAAGTGAAAGTGACAGAACAAAGTGAAGTTGAAATCTTTCGAATTTTGTGAGTAGACTAAGAAAAATTAAAAAGGTACTTTGTCTCACGCTCGCAGTAAAATCGAATTTTGCTCACTGTCTGTAAACAGCAAAACCTGCTTGTGTTGAGGTGCTGAGGTGAAAAGTTACTTCTTTTACTCTTACGAGGTTTTCATTCTAAGGCGTCGTTACATGGATTGCCAACCTCCCACTTCCACTAGTCTTCTAAAAATAAATGATCTAAATAATAATTTAATTAAAATTATATTATTAAGAATCTTTAAAGAAGCTGGAAACAAGTAACGGTATGTGTTAACCTAGATATGAATGTGGGAATATTATTTTTCTCACTGTTTACCGGATTTTAACTATTTATTCACAACATACTTACCTGTAATTATTTATGTTACGGTATTATTAATTATCTAACACAGAGAAAAGGCCTTTTTTCACACAAGAATAACGAGCATTGATCACACAACGCCTGGTGGCCTACCATGACGTCTTAAAGCAGGAATAATTCCAGTGTGAGAAAGAGATGGCGCTATACGACCTGTATAGCTGTCTCTTTCCTACACTGGAATTACTCCTGCTTTAAGACGTCAGAGTAACTCCCCTGGTCTCTGTGTTTTGACAATTTCAGGCTATTTTTCTTGTGCTGAGATGATGATGTTGTGGTACGATATGAGTCGGTACCTAGTTGAACCTCGGATTCAGCAAGTAAGTTGTCCAAAATGAAATGCTAAAAAGAGTGTCCATGAAGTTTCTTGCCCATTCTTCACCAGAGAGATCTACGCTTTAGAATGTGAAACTACAGTACTTTCACAAGTTATTATACCTTGTGTCTGTGACTGTAGCCTTCTTTGTTTTTCTGACATTCAAAAGTGCCTGTAATGGTCTAATTGAAATAAATGCTTTTGAGTTTGAGTTTTGAGTTTGAGCTAAGAAATTAAAAACCTACAAAAGTAAAATAATTTAAACAAGACTAGGCTAAAAGCTAAAATGTTAAAAAGCTAAAATGCCTACTTAATTTGAATATCAAAATAACTTACTCATTGGGTACCTAACACTTCAGGTCACTTCACTTCCTAACTTTACAGGTCTTGAAACAAAAACTGTCGACAAAAACCTTAAATCTCCAAACAACCACAACGATTTACTATAAAGACATAACCCTTTCTTGGCAGTCGGGTACAACAGCTTGCGAGCAAAATGTTTTCACATTAAGAAAGGACGAGAGCTGGAAAGTTCAGATGAGAGTGCTTTTGGCGCCTGAAAATGTTGGTGGGCGTTGACCAGATTTCAGTGCCTTCAAACTGGATACTTGGCAATTCGTCAACACATTCTATCACGATAACAATTATTTAGTAATTTCGGGATGACGTTAGTTAAGTTCTGAATTTTGGAATTAGGAGTTAAGCACCAAAATATCTTTGAAAAATTAAGAACTAATAATATTGTTTTTGTACGTCCCTTAGCGTCGAAATTATGCCACGCACACACGACATCCTTTTGTCATTTATCAATAAAAAAAAAACGCAAAATAAAAAACTAATTGCGTTCATGTTTGACAGCAAAAAAATTAACCCTTCAAACTCCACGTGTCAACAATATAACAACCCCTTACAACCCGATTGACTTTCCCCTATCACCCCTATCGCTGGTTGCATCTCCGCATCGTGACGTCATGCCCTACATAGCCGGTGCGGGTCAAATGAGTTGCAGCCCGGTATTTGGGTTACAGTAAGGTCGAAATCTGTGCCTTAGTTTCAGTAACGATGAAAGTTCCCAACTTTCGCTCGGGTTAAGCTCCGGGTCTACGATTTTTTCCAACCGGGGCAGAAACTTGATAGTGGCGGCTCTCTCTCCAGCGTTTGAGATAAATTACTTAAAAAATATATAATGGTTGGCAAAAATAATAAATAATCGAAATAATTTATAATTAAAATAGAGAAATTAATGAAATTAAAATGTTTCAAATTATTTTTTTAATAGCTAAATGACGTCAATTTCAGTGAAAAGACGTCAATTATTGACACGGCAAATCTCAAATCGGCATCTCAAGTCCACGAATACACTTTGTAGTGTGGGCCAGTTTGGCGCCTTTTTTTTTAAACTCGACGGTGAGCCAACCAGGTTTCTGTATACTAGGCACTTTGTGGAGCAAATTTTTTATTTTTAATCATATGTACTTTATTATGATTTTGGCGCCCCCTGAAACTGCCGCCAGGGACGGGTGTCGATTTGCCCCCAACCCTAGATCCGGGGCAGCTCGGGTATTTTTCGAGGGTTGTTCTTGTTCGGGTGCATTTGTGTGATGAAAAAGTATTGAATTTTGTATAGTAGTATAGTTAGGTATTCTATCCCTCTTAACTTTTTCATTACAATTTTTGTTTTTAGAAACCTAATTCAAAAAAGTACATTGCAGAGATTCGATTTTGAGATTTTTTTCCAAATTCTTTGTTTTGAACAGGCTGAAGACAAATAATGATCCTATGCCATACCTAAATCCCTAACCCGCAGAGTTTTGTTTTTCATGACAATGAAATTCATTAGATTTAAACTTTCGTCCCGTTCGTTACCTTCACAATCATGTCTGATGAGCATAGACATTTAAAACTGACTCTTAAAAAAAATATTTGGATGCTCGGAAACCATAAATGTTCACCCTTCATAATGAAAGTTATGACAGGGGGACATCTCTCACATCATCATTATCATATCAGCCCGGAATCCCCCACTGCTGGGTATAGGCCTCCCCTTTTTTTCTGCCACTTCCGGGTCTGTGCGTCACTCATCCAGGTGTTTCTCGCGACTTTGACGATTTCGTCTACCCAACGAGCTTTAGGACGGCCCTGGTTTCTATGGCCTAACCTAGGCCATCACTCGCTCAAAGCTTGTTTCATCGGCCATCTCTCACATGAATACCCGTAAGTGATACATTTTATCCACACACAATTAACATAATAATTATTAAGAAATTCTTTTCCTGGACCATTCATTCACATCGTGGCTTATAAAGCAGCCCGTTTTCATCTCCATTTATCACTTTTATTTCGACGGCGTTTATTGCAGATTCTTTTGTGACAAGCGCTTCAAATGTATTAAGAAACATTCATAACAATCATTGTGGGTACAGGAAACCTTTCATTTAATTTCATTCATAAGTCTTCTTTAGATTTTTTTCAGCGAAGCGGTGTTTTTTTCACCCCTTTCGAATTTGGATTCTATGCGGGAAAGGGGACGGGCGAAAGTTTTTTTTATTTTATTTCTACCAGCTTAAAAACTTTTATTACAAGGTTTATTTCATGTTTTTTTTTCCATCTCAAGTCCTTTCCAGAATTAAGGCTCATTCAATATTTAGACATCACTTCCTCGTCATTATAACGCCATATTTTGCAATGTATCAGTTTCATGTTTCTAAATACCCTGTGAAATTATTATGTTAGGTAAAGTAGGTCTCCGAGGTTACAGACTTTTCACTTCAGCCACTTTATTTTTAATTCTTCGTCCTTCGTCTTAGCAAAAATGTTGAAGAGCTCAGCTTATTTTGATGATAGAGCTGACTGGGTGGTAAAGGTAAGCGGGACGCAGTTAAGGCAGACACACGTGAAGGGTCTCTTGATAAAGCAGATGCAGGTGTCTTGAGCATAGGATTCAGGGCATGGCATGCTAATTGTATTGCTTGTCCTGCATGTGCATACTTTTGCAGGCGGGAGGGTGGTCCTGCATCCTGCATCCACGCCTGGATTTTTTTCGCGGAATTAAACTAAATATTTTGCATTAGGTATATTTAATGTCATAGATTTTCGCAAAGCAACGCCTGATTCTTTCATTTATCTGAAGCAAAGATTTTTAAAAGCTTCTAAAATCCATTAGATTTTTTTGCACTGGCCATAAAAACTGTATTTTAGTTTCCAAAGAATTGGCAAAAGAACTCTCAAACCGCTTGTTAAGAGTGTACTGGAAGAAACACAGGCCATTGTTTCAACTAGCCATTACACTGCAGTCTTTGACTCGAGAAACTTGGTATTTTCGTGTTTTCTTTTAAAGGAAACACGAAAATACCAAGGAGTTCGACTCTAACTTTAGTTTTTACTTGGTCCAAAGTTTCCAATGTTTTTCTTATTGTTATTTGCTCGAGATGAAAAGTATCGTAAAACCTTACAAGATTGCCCAACTAACTTTGAGTTTGCCCAGCAAGGTACTTTTCACAAATATTTAAAAAACCGGCAACATTTTTAGTTGCGTTTATTATTTGATCTTAGGATAAATTTTGAATACGTCTCTGGCAACACTACGTAACGGACTCTTCTTAATGTCACTCAGTCGGACGTCTAATTTGCGGGCCAAAACTCGTGTGAAAAACTTTCATTAAAACCCGGTTTGTAATTATAGCAGGTAAATGACTTTTAAACCACTGTAAATTTATAATAAACTAGATTTTGCTCGCGGCTTCGCTCAGGTTAATTTAGAATTTGACAATCAATTATTCGGGTTGTACTCTGCTTGTGTAATAATATAATTCAATCATGATTCATAAGACACGTGGCGCTATCTATTATCATAAGAACGTTATTGTGGTTTTCCTCGAGAATAAGTACTTGTTTTCGAGATGAAAGGTAGCCATGTCCGTTTCTGTACACCTGTCAACGTATATGCAAAATTTCAGGATGATCGGTTCAGTGCTTTAAGCGTGAAAAGTTAACAAACAGACTTACTACGACTTTACAAAAGGATGCTGATAGTTTTTAGCTGATGTCTCCTTCCCACGAAGGCAGCTTATGGAACAATTGCTGTCCAATTTTAAAACGAAAAAAACTATAAAATTTAAAGAGGTTTACATAAAATAAAACCGTTATTATGATTCGAGTAAGTTCGAGAACTTTAAGAGCAGATACAAATAAAATAACGATTTATTACCTAGCCAGTTTACGACATAACATACACTTTTATACGCGTTATTTTCTCGTAAAATTCAGATTTTTCTTGCGCGAATTTTACGATGAATTTTTATCATGTTTACAATTATTATTGTTGCTTGAGCACCTACCTACCACAAGCTATAAAAACCGATCTTAAAAATTTGAACATACTGGAAAGAGCATTGGCTAAGAAAAACATCCTACTTTGCCTAAATCCTCCAACGAAAACAACACACTTCTCACAAACCCGCTGAGCCGATTTCTTTTCCGACGATTTCTTTCACAAATTTCCTTTAAAAAGTGAACTAATGAAGTATTTTTTTTTAAATTCATCCCCTAACGGGTTTAACAGGAGATGAAATTAAGCGTAGGAAGTTCCACATCACACCACATCGGGTACACGACTAACAATAGATTCGGCATATAGAAACACCCTATCTTTTGCAAACTCAATCCAAAAGACAACTAAGAAAATCTTTAGAATAGAAGCTTTAATCCAACTTTGAAAATAACAGCAAGTAGGTAAGTAAGTACATACTGAAAAAGATCGTGTCAACGCACAGCGTTCGTTTAGTCTGTAAAGTGCAATTTTTTTTTTACGGATGGGAAATCATCATCTGACTTCTCCCGCTCTGGGCAGAGCGGAAGGGAGTGTCAGACTTGTACTGGCTAAAACCCATGCATGTTCCTTCCTTGCCCTTTGTGTTCCAGCCCGCAGCCGTGGCAGGCATCTGTAAAGTGCTCACATTTGAATAATATTCTCTCTCAGAATAGAAAGTCCACACATTTAGCTATAAGAAAAGACTCTATTGAGCGGTATAGAGAATGACAGAGTCAAAGTGCATATAACGCATCGCTCTCTTTTTCCAACAAACGATGGAGCTATTAGAGAGGCGATATTATAGCTGAAGAGTCACCACGAGGTACAGCATTTACGAGACGGAACTTGCTTCTTAGATTTTATTCTACAATGAAAAGGATACCAAAGGGGGAGTATCCCTACTGTTCGAAAGAGATACCGCGGCCCTGGAACACAAAGGGCAAGGAAGGAACATGGATGGGTTTTAGTCAGTTCAAGTCTGACACTCCCTTCCGCTCTGCCCAGAGCGTGAGAAGTTATTCGATGACTTCCCATCCGAAAAAAAAAACGGGTAATAGCCTTAAAGTTAATTACAACTAGTAATCTCACAATTTGGATGGATAAAACTAACTATCAATATATTTCTAGACACCGCTAAAGCGTAGCTATCTGTTCGTAAAGCTTTTATAACATTACCAGCTAACTAAATGTATCAAATCGTAATGATACTGAAACAAAGGAATGTATAACGCTTGGTCAAGTAAACTAGACCACCACCATCCCAAGCAATTACTCACTGAAACCCAAAACATAACATCAAACCATGTTGTCATCATAAAGTGACATGGAAGATAGGAGACGAGCCATTTTCTCAAACTTTAACAAGCTGAACGATAGCATTTTCTTTTACAACTCTGTTCATTTTATCGCTCACTTCAAGGCCCACGGTAACGAGACAGGTTCATCGACCATTGCTAAGCATTAACATAGATACCTACAATTTATTGAATTAAAACTCTTGTTCTAAATGCCAACAGCCAGGACTTATAAAAACGCCACTGGTGACGCCGTAATCGATGGTGCTCATGTAATTTGACAAGATGTTCACGACAAGACAATCATTGATACGAAAGAAGAAAAATATAGAATACGAGTACGAACAGTTTCGGGGCGTAAGAAACGTTCAATGTAGTCAGGATGGTTATATCGCTTGCAAAGAAAAAAATTGCAACACCTTTTGGCTTTGGCGAACGCAGTTTGAGTTCGCAATTGGTAGAGGGGCGTCGTTGGTAAGCGTTTTATGTTTTTTTTAAGTGAAATTGATATAACCTTGCAGCTTACAGCTATCTATAAAAGAGTTAGCTACTCTGTGGTTTTATTATTCAAAGGTATTACCTTACATATTGTCTGGCGACGCGACCGGTGAACGAGATAAAGATTCGTATCTTAAAGCTCTGAATAAGCTTGATCTTGATTGAGTTTATATTTCATCTAGCATAAGGTGGAGTTTATGAAATAGGTGACGAGAATATTAAACAGGTTCAGGTTTCGGACGAGGAGGCAATAAGTTGAGTCATACCTAACAAATAAGTGTACCTAATATATTCCCCCAGAAAGATCACATGCCTTGTAAAAAACAAGAAGAACACAGCTGATTTTTATCATCTGCCTAGCCTTTTCCCGAGTATGTTGGGGTCGGCTTCCAGTCTAACCGGATGCAGCTGAAATACCAGTATTTTACATGGAGCGACTGCCTATCTGACCTCCACAACCCAGTTAATACTGGATAATACGATACCTCTTGGTAAGACTGGTTGTCAGACTTTTTGGGCCACTGACTACCTGGAACGATTATCAAAGATGTACAAATCAAAATGACAGCCGGGACAAACGGCTTAACGTGCTTTCCGAGGCACGGAGGGACTCAGTATGTAATGGGTGGTCACCCATCCATAGACCAACCTAGGCAAGCACGGCTTAACCTGAAGATCGATTTTTAAAATAGATGATCAAGACAATCCAGTGACAAACTCATCGCCAAATTTTGGGTTGACTCAATTTAAATTGTCATCGACACGCTAAGAAATAGATAATCCTAAACACTATGTAATTAATCGACTTCTTCAATCAAAAGATCAAGACAAATAATCTAGGAATATTTAGAGCATATTTTACTTCACACAGAGTTTGGCCATTCCACGCCAGTCATGGAAATATTCCAGCATATCGCATCAAGCAGAATTCACAAATTGCTGCAGTTTCGAACTTTTCACAACTTTATGCTTCTTTGTATTCCACACGAATTCTTCACTCGTATGAAAACTTCGACACGATTCTGGCACCGACCAAACTTTACACTAAAATGAGTGAAATAAAACTTTAGAGTATGTATGGATTCCCAAAGTGGTGGATATATCGTATTCCCAGAGGTCGACATAAACGAAAACTGATTTTAGGGGTCGACGAGGTCTAGAAATTGACCCCTACTAATTGACACTAAGTTCTTATTTGAAACTTTCAAGATACTGTATATGTTGTGTTACGTTTACAGACTTGTTATAAGAATGGCTAATAGTTTAGTGGGGTTGTATCATTGTTGTACTTTTAAAAAACTTAACAAGTCGATAAGCATTCACAAGTTCATATATTTACTGAATGTTGTCTATTTATTATGTTAAATTTTGATAAGAAAATTATGTCAAGTTTACTCACTTAACCAACCGCAAAGTTTTTAAATTGGTAAGCATTTTGTATCAATAGGAAATAAACTAGAGAGGATTTTTAAAGTTAGTTGGCTATGCGGGTCTGAGGTATCAGTTAATTTTGGAAAAGGGGTCTCTTGCCCAAAATAGTTTGGGAATCCCTACTTTATAGAGTCACTTTTGGAGTTATAGAGCTATGCTATAACTATAATTAGGTTGTAGTACAAAAAGGTCGTACTGAACTTCTTTTCTCGTTTCAAGCAGTCAGTCAGTCTAAGCTCTATGCTCTAACTTCGAGTACTATATCTAGCAGAACTTCGGACGATCTAACTCAGATTCAAATGTGGAGTCTAACCTATAAATACTAAATAAGTTAGTCTAAATCTGGCGATGTCTGCAAGTGGGGAATTATCGGCGAGATTTTTTAACCTCCTACAGAGGACAGGGTGGATTTAAAATCGGAATGTCAATTTCGCTTTGACATTTTGTGAACCTACTAAAGTTTTTTTTTAAATGTATTTGTACACCTTGGTCTTTACTCTTTTGATACAGAACTTCTGAGGTTAACCTCTCCCTAGATTAGACGGAAGTACGAAACCACCAAATCACAATTTCAAAAGCCAGATTGCTAAACCGCAGCCAACGAAGCTCCGTCATCCAACGACATTTAATACTCACGCAGCGGAGCGAGGCACACACAATACTATCAAACAGAAATAGTTCCATACGGAAAAGGTTGTTGCACTTTCTACAACAGGTAATGGTCACAATAAAAGTTCTTAATGTTGGTAATCTGAGATGACGTGAGTGCTTTCAAACGCTGGAGTACTGCGGTTGCAGCTAACCGCAGAACGTTCATTGTGAATTCAAATGCTTTGCGAGACATTTAATTCGTGGGCGGGGGTCTAATTTCACTGGCTGAACATCGCGGTTGCAAATGCCGGTTGTTGCAGAAAAACGCGAATGGCGACAGTAACAGTTTTTTGTAAAGGGATTTTACATAACTAAATATTAAGAGAAACCTGATAGATGGCATCTTGTTAAGCTGTTAGGTAGCTACTTAATTTTATATATTTTAAATATCTATAGACATATTACATATTTGTATAATAACTAACTGTACGAGCACTGACTCATCAGTGCTTAGTCCAAAATAGTCATCATTATCCAAATCATTAGACTTATAAGTGTTTTTGAAATTGCTATTTACCTTCTGTTGCAGAAGTCACTGGAAGACAGCAGAATCGACAACTTTAAACTAACATTCCTGAGCAACCATTCTTCAAAGTCAAAACATTTGATTTGTTCGACTCCTGCGCCTGAATGATGGGCTCTCAGAAGTAATAGACTATCATATTTCATAGTTTCTCATTCCATTTGCTCTAAGGCCCCCCATCTTCGAAATTGTTACGTACAAAGTTGCTTCTTGCCAAGTTAAAGCTGGAAGTCTACCAAGATTAAAGAAATTTTATTGTTTTGCTTAGTTACGGTCTACGGTACCTTTGTCTTTTGAGTTTATGATACTGCCCGCTGGTTCATGTACGATTTCCTTATGTGCCTGTACGGAATCCTCCATTGTTTTATTTGATTGGAGTTTTCTATGCTTCGGCACTGTTGCAAGCATCTTTCCCTGTTGTTATTACAGCTCCGTTTTGTAAAATTACGAAACTTTGTAGCTATGGGTCTGTGGCGGTGGCTTTAAAATCTTTTATTTTATCTATGGTGGAGTGGTTATTATGGGGCAATGAATGTTAATTGTCAGATTCTAAGAAATACTTCCACATTGATTAAAAATGTTACTCTTCCAAATAGACCAAAACGGTAAACCAACTGACGGAAATGTATCATTCCTAGTTTCCTACTCCACCAACTAATGACGAAACTCCGGGGAGACTAATACAAACTAATACCAAGCTATTACAAGTATTAATAGCCCGATGTGCAGTCAGGTGCATTGCAACAGATCTAGGTTATCTTATGGGGTCTACACACCAAAGCCGCCAACTCGCCGACACAGCCCGGTAGGGCGGCAGCCTAATATTAAAAAATCATATTGGCGACATGCATCCACCCGCGCGTGCTACCCGCCGACATGTTGGCGACTTGCGTTAGGTGCTTAGGTTGTGGCTTACATAAAAAGGTGGCACATCTCGTGCCGCCGTGAAAGTTTTTGGACTTTCAATGCTTTGAAGCCGCCAACTAGCCCGCCGACACATGAATGATAACGTCAACGAAGGTTCTGTAACAACATTCTGATTTAGAAGAGTGTCTATGAAGTTTCTTCCCCTGGATTGGTTAACTACACCCACAGCTCTTATGCGGATAAGGGCTGTAAAAGTTGGTCGTTTATTCTTCGTGTAGCTAGTCTGCAGCTTCAATTTTTTGTTTTGGACAATTCAAACGGGTCTATTGAGATAAATGCTTTGAATTTGACATGATGGCGAGTGCAGCGGTTTTGGTGTGTAGAGCCCTTTAGCTCACTAATCTCGTATAACCAGTGACAAGGAAGTACGCCGACACGCTGACATAATGGCTTTACCTATATAGTGACGTCACAAGTCGGTATATCTCATTACAGGCCGTTATGGAAGCCTGACCGATGCATACTTATTATGAGCAGGCTTCTGTAATATGCATACAGTTGTTGTTAGCTTGTTTCTATGCTGATTAGTTGCTAATCCCTTGGGGAACATGTAGGCCAGTAGTTCACTACTGTTGGAGTCAAATTTAGATTGGTTGCACATTCGGTTTCCTTTATAGCGTTAACTATCATAGTTTCACTGTCAAATATTGAGTTTTTGTTCGATAAGGGTAGTAAAGACCCGTCGTAATTGTCGTCATTATCTGCCTAGCCTTTTCAGTGAAAAGAGCTAAGTATTTGGTGGTAAGTACAGTGTGGTACACCAATACCAAAGAAAAGATGGATAAATGATAAATTGTTTATTTTGCAAATAGGTTTGTCAAACACATTTACACGTCATGTTTTTTTAAAACTAGATGGGTCCGGTGTTTCGTACCTGACTACTCTGAGAAGAAACAGCCGAAACAAACTCAGAGGTCACAGTCTCTTTTAAAGTCCATACATTGGTTAAATCATATGAGGACCATGCAGATTAATGTCTGGGTTGGATTGTGTGAGGAATGATATGAAGGAAAAAGCAGTAAATGATAGCGTGACGATGGACAGAGGGGAATGGAAGAAAAAAAACGTGTTGCACCGAATCCTAATAACATGGGACAAAGGCGGGAAGATGACGAGTGGTACACTAATATTCTGCAGCATATTCATGCATAATATCACCTAATTTAAGACATTTGGCAGAAATCCTGTAATGTAAGTTATTTATTCATCCTTTTACTTCGTACCCCAATGTAATAGCAACATTGAAAGTCTTTTGAACATAAGCCCCTAAATTTTTTTGACACGAGATTTAGTTTTAGTTACAATCATTTATATAATTTTCACGTCAAGATTTCTCAGGCTGCCTGGTTGGTCTAGTGGTAGCAAGCGCGACTTCAGAGCATGAGGTCCTGGGTTCGATTCCCGGGGGTCGGGCAAAGTGCTATTGGGTTTCTCCATCAGGAATTTCTCAGCAGCTAAGGAGTCTGGATTTGTGCCCGGTTGATGGCAATAGGCTCGCCTCCTATTACATGGGACTTAAAAACATAACTGGCGAAATGTGGGTGTACTATTAGGTACACTTCGGCCTAACCCTTCGGGGATTACAGGCGTGATGTTAAGATTTCTCAAAATTCCCAGGAAAGGTGGATACTGCAGATACCAGGGTGGCAGGACCAGTGCAAGTCTGATAACCGCAAGTACTCACGTATTACATAATGAAATATAACAACGATGAAGTTCAGCAGTAAACGCGCATATCATTTCACTAGACCGCGGTGAATTGAACAAAGGCTCTAACTTTACCAATGCATGCTCAAGTTTATACTGCGGCTTTGTTGGCTACGTCCTGTTAAATTAAATGGACGATCGTGGCATGTTACCAGACAGTATAGAGTTTCAATTTGATGAGGATCTTCTCGTAAATGTATCTTAGCTCCTCTAAAACTTATGTAGACTGTTTCGACGCAGATCTTTCTTGGCATCTTGGATCATTGTGTTTTATGTACAAAGGCAGCGGTCCCACAATCAATTATCACTAATAGGTATCGATGCCAACATAATTATGAGAACATAGCTCGAATATAGTAGAATATTGACGTCATAAAAATATCTAGGTATACATTTATACAAATAAATAAAATTGAATTTTCAAAATAACAGCTTTTTATTAGCATATGAAAGTATAATAAATACACTTATTATAGTTATAACAAAAACACATTTTTTTTCCATTTTTGTCTGTCTGTTTGTTCTGGCTAATCTCTGACACGGCTGGACCGATTTGGACGGAACTTTTACTGTCAGATAACTGATGTCATAAGGAGTAACTAAGAATCTACTTTTATTTTAGAATAAGAATTGGGCTTGGAATTGGTAACAAAATTCGATCCAAATAGGGAAGTATTTTTTTTTTAATATTAAATTCACGCGAACTAAGGTCGCGGGCAACAGCTAGAGCCACTAAATTTAGTGTATATAGTGTACTTGTTTGCTTAGAGACAGGGATAATTTTCAATGTAGCTTGTTTCTCAGCCAGATAGGAAAGGATTTGGTCAAATAAGTTTATATCAATATATTTTATCATCTCGTGCGTTTAAAACATTGAGGAGCGTAAATTCGGTGCCAAAATTATTCAGAAAATGCGATAGATGTTTCAAGTAATCCATCAAAAAAAAATTAAAATATATGGGTTCGTTAGGAAAAAATGTGGGTGTTCATTTTTCCATGCAATCGCCCTCGCCTGTTTTCTTTCTGGTTTATGACTTAAAGCTATGATTTAAATATCAACCTCTTCTATGTCCCTATGTTTTCTTTTTTGATGATACATAATCTGTATAAGCACTAGAACCTTTACAAAATGTTCAAAATTGCCTATTTAGATCGCCTGTCAACAGAGGCCTACTGTACAAATTTGAAAACTATTAATGAAAAATGAAAAACATACGGACACAGTATATGTAGGTATATCCTTCTTATTCAGTTTATGAAATATCTTTTAAATTGGTCAAATATTGGAGGAAATAGTCAGAGCCAAACCCCGAATTATGACTTTTTATTATAGTTGTCCTTATCGCACCAATGTCGACATCACGATAGTAAGGAATAGATAGGATAGGGGTATGGTAGTGGTAGTCATCGCGATAGTTTCTTCAAATTCTTCAAATACCTACCGTGTTTCCTTTTAACATTGTTCATAAACGAATGTTTCGACAAGGTATCTCTTATTTAAAACTAAACAAAGCTCAAAGCGACATGATTTATTCGTTCAAACGAGATTCGAATGAAGTCGCCCAGTGTGTTGAGGTCATAATAATTCAATACTTATATAAAGCGCTTCAACAGATATTCATGCTTTTTGCACGCATTTAGTGTTGTTGGCAAGGCCCCAGGTTTTCCTAAACGTTGTGTACTACCAACTAAGGCAACTAAAGAAAGGTACAATCTATAGGTACGCACCGCTGGAAGGTTACAAAGTAATTCGCGCTACCTTGTTTTTTAATCAGAAACAGCTTCATAAATATTTATTGAAAGCGCTCGCGTGCCCTTTGGAGTCATTCTTCGCGGACAAAATAATTCTTTGACCATTAATTTAATCTAGCAAAAGGGTTTGTTGAAAAGAAAGCGTGTTTTGCAAACGGGAGGAGGGACGGACGGCACGAGTATAATGCAACGCAAGGCGCGCGCGCGCGCGGTACCAGTCCGACCAGTTGCTCGCTCCGCCCCGCGCTCCCCTCGCGAACAGCTGACAGCGCCGACAACAAAGAACATCAACCCAACCCACACAAACATAACACGCTACGTACAATCACGATACATTATTATTATTTTCAACCGTACACGCGACTGTATTGATTGAAACCCTTCAACTACGCTAATCATTATAACGATTACCAGACGATATTTTACAAAAACAACACCAAACTGGCTCATTTTGAAGCCAAACATTCGATAAATCAAGGTAAATCTATCAAAACCTTGACGTCGTCGCCATATACTAATATTATAGCACAGCTACATGACAACGGGCTCAGGTATTGAGTAAACAGTGTTGACCATGAATACCAGCCCTCTTAAGTGAAAGGTGAATACATACGACCTAACAAAGGGCAACTTAGTACTTGCCTTTTTGTTCATCCAATACACGAAGGCCCGCAAGTTGTGGCACTCCGGTGAACAAGAGTCTCTTGACAAAACAAGATTATCTGTTTACTATGATGATTTTATCACGGCATCATTGTGTAAAACGCGACGGTCACTTATGTCGTAGTTTTTCACTGTTCGGTTGCTATGGTACTGTGACTTAGCACGACACTTAACTCCGAGTCTTTTTTCATCTAGATTAGTTTTCGTAAGTACTTTACGTAGTCTATGTTTACGATGTATTACGTTCTAAGTGTTATTTACATCACTATTTAGAGGCCTGCGAACGTGATAATCGTTGCACTGCCTGCGCACTTTATTTGCTGCGCTTCTGCGTCAACAAAACAGTCTCTTGCCACTCAATGTGTCGGGCAAAATCGCCGCCTCGTCGGCGGAGGTCTGCCCTCTCATTCGCTAGCATAGGAAACCTCGCGGTTTTGTCCTACTCTCACATTTGACGTTTCGCCGGCTGGGTTGCAGCGTTTTAATTTCATAACATAGAATGTATTTCTTTGAAAATCGTACAAAAACTAAATTTGATAAAGAGTTGATGATTATTTTGCTCATCAGCACAAGTTAGAAACTGATTTCACGTGTATTATCACTACCAATTCAACACATTTATTAATTAAACGCCTGATGATATATTACAGCAATGTCGCAGCTACGTAAATCTG
Organism: Lycophotia porphyrea; assembly: GCA_950005105.1. Lineage (NCBI taxonomy): Eukaryota > Metazoa > Arthropoda > Insecta > Lepidoptera > Noctuidae > Lycophotia > Lycophotia porphyrea. The sequence continues at coordinate 4,191,112 of OX465396.1, forward strand.
GCTTTTGCGTATCTTAAAGGAACGTAGTCTTCACTGTCGAGCGTAACTAATAGTACATATAACAATAGAAAAATACGGTATTCATCCCCTAACCTAATGATGACCAAGGTCACCTATAAATCTGACAAAACGTATAATACCAAAACAGTTGAAATGTGTGGCAGCTTTTGAACTTTCACCTTTCGGCATAGACAATTTATTTGCAAACATCATAGACATCGCTTTTCTAGCTTGAACTTTTTCGTGATTATCCATGAAGGTCATCAGACTGGTCAACAGACTGTCTTTGGAGCAAATCAATTTCGCTCTTTACTGGTGGTACAGAATCCTATCAAAACAAGAGAACTAATTTTTGAATGAAAAGAAACAAACCAGCGAGAGCATACTTAGAGTTTATTAACAGTATCACAAAAATTAAAATTTATTTTAAATAACTATCATTCCAGGTTGGCAGTGATTATGTGTTCTTTTGCCAGAACTTGGCGGCATTGCGGGGCGTCTTGCCTTTTCCCGAGTTCTTCTTTGGCGCGGAATGGGTCTCGCTGCCGCCGCCCGTGGCAGATTCGTCGTTCTCTGCTTGTGATTTCAAAGTTTTCTTTATGTACAGTATCTGAAAGTAGAACGTTATTTGTAAGATGTTTTTTTTTTGATCAAATAACAAATTTCAAATAAAGAACTGTATTTTATAAACTACACTTTATTGTAAATTGCATGTGTGACTTTCAGCATATACTCCCAAAATACATATTATAACAAAGGCAATGACCAGGCTTTACCTAGCTGTGGTAAGCCTGCTTGCTAAATTAACTGATAAGGTTAGCCATAAGATTAAAAGTTTACTGCAGGTTAACTTTTTGTTATTTTTTTTAAAATTAAGTCATCCCTAATCACCAGTTTGGCTTCAGGCAACACCATTCCATAGTGGAGCAAGTCTATAGGGTAGTGGATAAAATAAGAAAGACTTCAGAGGAGAAAGAGTATTGCTCTTTAGTCTTTCTTAACATTCAACAGGTTTTCGACAAAGTTTGGCATAAAGGACTACTCTGCAAAATTAAGAATAACCTCCCTCACAGTTACTATCTGCTGCTGAAATCGTACCAGGGAGATAGACTCTTTCAGGTGAAGGAAGCAGACTCCACTTCCGAATTCCACCAAATAGATGCTGGCGTGCCACAAGGATCTGTCTTGTACTTTATACCATATATACGTCTGACCTGCCAGAAGAGGACAGTGTCACTACAGCCAAATTCGCAGATGATACGGGAATTTTAGCAACCAACAAGAACTCTGCTTGCAACACAAAACCTGCGAACAAGCCTTAAACCTGTCTGGATGTATAGTATACAGCTCTGGGGCAGCACTTGTGACTCCGATATCATAATAATACAACAAATGCAAAACATAATACTCAAAAACCTATGCAATGTTCCATGGTAAAATACCAATGCAGAAATACACCATCATCTGGAAATGAGCATGGTGAAGGAAGATAGCTATAAAACCAAAGACACACAAAGGGAAGCTTGAAAGACACCCCAACAAATTGACGGCTAAGCTAACAACTCGAAGTTACAGAAAACGGCAAAAGCAGAAAGACATATTGACCATATAATCCACTACCTTGGTCTACTGATGAGATGACCTCACTGGAGGACACACTCAAACTTAATGTTAAGTGCATCTGTGACCATAGGCCTGTTCATCTGTCTGTCTGCAGATTTTATAGAAATGGGTTCTCATCTCCCTCTCAAGCAGGTCTACAATGGAATGATCTGAAGACACCAATATGCACAAACCTCCTGTTCAATAGCCTGTTGATGTCTAATAGCCCTCGTCTTATGGTGATTGGCACGCTGTATGTGCCTATCAACAGAGCTAAGGACAGCCTCGCAAGCATTGCACCAGTCAGCTAGGACATCGGCGATTGCTGTGGCATCCTCGAGGCGCGCGTCGCGACCTAAAGCGACGTCGACTTCCACTCGCTTACATTCTTGGTCCAACTTGCCGTGGATTATGTCTGGAATATGAATGAGGTAAAGATGTAAGGAAGGACATAGAGACTTGGATTTTAAATAAGATTGATTATTGTTGAGTTTGTTCTGCCACTTCAGTACAAACACTAGGAAGTGGCAAAAGGGGGACAAAATATAAATTAATAATGAACATTTTAACATTCAGAAGGTGCTGATTTTTAGCCTAGTTTAAATAAATTACTTTTAATTTTGTTTTTTT